>CM056997.1:93857989-98657989 GCA_029891345.1 Dryococelus australis | reverse complement strand
AGTACTCTGGTTAATTTACTTGATACGTGATTAAATAGAAAATCCAATTACTCTATATGGTTCTTGAATCACTATGAACATACTACTACTTGTGTGTAGATAGTTTTGTTAAATAATCATTCTTTTTTACGCGAATACACACATTTTACTTTTGATGGGCCAGTATTCAAGTTTCCCTATGTAAGCCTAACCTAGAATCTTCGATACAATTTTTTTTAAGTTTCTTAAAACGTAGTTTATTTGTTTTATTAAACAAAAGGTTAACCTATGCACATAGCAATGTCAATCATGTCAATCATCGGAATTGTGCAAGAACTTGACACTCATTCACCGCAAAGTCTTCCTAAAATAATTATAAAAAATAAAGACGCCTACATGTTTGGTGTGGTTATGTAAAAATGTTTGTGTGTTTGTTGACGATTGATATGAAAAGTGTTTATCAGCCTCTAATATTTATATTTGTATGAAAGCTTTCAATAATGCTTGCTGATTTAAACTTCCGCTGCATAGCGGTTTTGAACATACTTATGGCACTTGGGTTATTTAAAGAAATTGATGTTTTTACATGCATACATACATTTGTTCATGCTTTTTTACAAGAAGAAAAAAAACGCATGACATCAGTTATAAATTTGTTTATACTATTTTTTGTATACCTGAAGTCTACATATCAGGGTATCTTAACGTTTTTGCAGGGAAGAGCATCATCGTCTGTGTAGCTAAACATGTCGGACCTTTAGGAATGAACTGCTGCTGTTGTAGACATTGAAGGACGAGCCTTTGGAGGGTGTCACTACTAACATAGGCCCTACCTGCTGGCGGAGTACATAGTATGCATTTCTTGCTGTATAAATGCAAGTTCTCAGGAAGGAAGTTTGGTAGAAAGATGTGCATGGTTTCTCTTGTTTTAACCTAATTATTATGATGTTACTTACATGATATTAAATTAAAATTGATAACAAGGATAACACTTTAAGAAAAATATTACCTTGTTATTTTATGTTTTAAGATTTTGGGTAATGAACAAAAGTGATTTTAGAATTTGTCTGCATATATGACTCTGTCTTTGTTCACGTAACGAGGAGTGATTTCTCGAGTCTATAGTTGCTTCCAACCTCATAAAATGTGAATTGACAGTTAATGAATATTAATTTCAATTTAATATGCAGCTACTACTTGCGTCTATTTATTCGATAAGCAAATATTCTAGAAAATTTATTTGTTAGGTGAATAAAAATATAAGCATATTTGACGAAGTATGAAACAAGGACTGTCTCCTGTGTGTTTTCACCTCGATACACTAATACATCAAGTAATAACAACATTAACAAGTGATGGTAGTCACAGCTGAAGTGAAACTGATTGGTTTTGAAACTTTTATTACCAAATTATTTTTTTAAATAGAATTTCCCGCATTGCATTTTAATGCCTTCCAATAAGTACGTTAGCCTCGTCGAATTTCACTAGTCAAGTCAAAAATTCCGGCATATATTTTTAGTGTGTTTACATAATGTTTGAGAAATTATAAAAATAAATGTTGAATACACATGAGTCATATAATCTTTACGTATTTCAGATAAAGTATGTAAGGATATCCAGGCATTTTTTAATTATAAACTAATTTTTTTTACCTTTTACTGGAGATGCGTTTGCATGTCCTCTTGACAAACCAATTTCGTCTGCGTATAGAGAGATGAATAAATGAGGGGTGGCGGGGGGGTTGGCTGGCATCTTGTGCTCTCCGTGGGGACACAAGATGGTTGCGAGAAGAAACTTAATATTGTATGCTCTAGATGCGTTCAGACACATCAAGGTGGCATGTTGGTGGCATACGCTTTACAAAAATGTATTATATAACAGGCGTCCTGTGACATCTCACGCGTCCTTAGAGATCCTATGAGTGCCTCCTTTTGGTCGGTGGCTAGCGAGGAACTCAACTTTAGTTGATGTTTTGGACGCATTCCGACCCATCAAGATTTGTCGCTTCCTGCTCAGTGTGTCGATTGCTATTGTCTGCCACGAATGCTTTATATTGGAGCGGGTTAAAAACTAAGATTATATGTAAATCTCGGCACCTGTAAAAGAGTATTAATGCAGGTATGTATTTATTATTATTTTACTTGCACTAATAAATAACAATTTGATGTTATATGTAAATGGTATAAGTTTCAATTAAATAAACTAATAAAATAATCTAATGACATGGTTTCATCACTCACATCATGTGAAATGTTGCACGTATCTCTGGTAACACGCAGTTTCGTATATCCGAAATGACGCTGTTATATTAATTGAATAATATATTTTCAACTAATTTCAGTAATTAATAACCCAAAGCGATATATACAGAATCTGACACCAGTGAGTATGCCTGTCGCACATGCGAGCTGTCCTTGATGGCTTCCAAACATATACTGGCACTTTTCTAAAAAAATTTATCCTCTTTTAAATATATTAAACACTTGGCAATATGGTCACCAGCTGGCGAAGGTATTTGTATTACATATTATTGAAAATATGGTTAGTTGTGATTGAGCTGTGATGGAGAGCGGACATGTATGGAAGTCTTGTACGTAGTAAGTGTTCATTACGATACGTTATAATGCATAATTCAATAATACATTGCTGCATATGCAGCGGATAATCTGTGTGTTATGAATTCGATTAGTATAGCTTCAACGGCTCGGAAATGATGAGTACCTATGCTTAAAAATGGCTTCAGACATAACTGACCTTTTCGATCTCATCACATCGGGGACAATGTGTATGTTATGAATTTGATAACTATAGCATCAATGGTTCGGATATTATAACTAACTATACTTATAAATGGCTTTAAGGCATAATTGACCCTATCACTCTTATTTACATCAGGTACAATGTGTATATTATAAATTTGATGACTATAGATTCAACAGTTTTTAAATTATGACATACTATGCTTATAAAAGGGCTTAAGGCATAGTTGACATTGCCACCATGATGGATATCACCTCTGATGTGTATGTTATGAATTGGAAGACTATAGCTTCAATAGTTCGGAAATTATGACTATGTTTATAAAAGAGCTTAAGGCATAGTTGACCTAACCAACATGATTGACATTGGGAACGATGCCTATGATATTAATTTTATGACTGTAGCTTCAATAGTTCGAAAATTATGACTAACTATGCTTGTAAAATGGCTTAAGGCATTATTTACCTTACCACCGTGGTTGGCATCGGGAATTATGCCTATGAAATGAATTTGAAGGCTATAACTTCAAAGGTTCGGAAATTATGAGGAACTATGCTTATAAAAGACGTTAAGGCATAATTTACCCTAGCGCTCCTGTCAACTCTAGAACTATGATGGCGGCCGCTCCACTCTTCGTCAGAGTTCATCGTATGCTGGACATCGAAGAGTGAACACTTATACCCCCAATTGTCCCTTGTATCAGTTTTGCCCTGCCTCAACCAATAGCCAATCACAGCAAAGGTAGTAGGGTTTAGAGGGGTGAAGGGGTGCCTGCACTTTGTATCCTCCCTCCAAAAAGGGGTAGCGCCAACTTGTGATCCCTCCCTCCGAGACCCTCTACCAGGTTAATCTAATGGAACTACGCCTGCCGCAGACCCCAAGTGGGCTCGGAAGCCTACCTTCGCAGTACTACTTTGTTTCTATAGTCTATTCACGGTTCCTTTACACTTTTTGAATCAAACCTTCGAAAAATCACCCCATTTATAACGTGTTTAGTTATTTCCTAAATATACCATAAACTTTTTCTATGCCTCTGATAAAATAAAAGTATATTTTATTCTTAAATTGAAGTGTTATCTATAATTATTTATAAATTATAATAATCCATTTATAATAAATATGAATAAAAACAGTTAATAAAACACGTGTGTGGATGCGTCTAAGAAATACTTCTCATTCTTAATATTGTTACAATTGAGTGCGCACAGATTCGGCGCATTGTCCTTTGGTGTAATTTTCTAGACTTAGTTAAGCTTTGTTTGCATGAGGTGGATGAATATCGTGGAAGTAGAACATTAGCAGGGTTTCAGAAAATTGTGAAGTAATCGTGAATGGATTATACCATTCCATCGTCAGCTGGGACTTGTTTTCTCTTTGTAGGTAAATATACAGCGGGGACACGTGTAATGGTTATTTATAAATAAGCATTATAATATATATATATATAATATGAGCATTATTTGTTTAGCACTAACTGTTTAGCATCCTATTTTCTCTCTTCTCAGGAAATGCAAAATTAATCTTGCTGTGCTGCCGGTCACATGATTCATGTGTCGATCGTGTGAAACTGTGAAACTTTTATTACATACATATTTTATCAATGTAACAATATTTATCCTTATATGCATAAAGCAAACACTAAAAATCTGAACGCGGTACTTTTAAAAATTTTTAAGACACTTAAATGATTTTTCTACCTCGCTACCAATTTTGTGGAGCATGTCAATAAGTGCGTCCGTTGTCACTTGGTACATGCTCATCTTTCGCTTTATAAAGTGGTGACAATGCTGAGTTGGATGAAAAATATATATAGTATAATCAGCGTGCGGAGAGTGAGTGAGTGAGTGAGTGAGTGAAGAGATTTCGACGACCCATAACAGCGAGATCTTGAGAGCCGATGAGGGTGAAGTGAGAAGAGTATGGAGCAGAGCGGAACGAAGAGGTGAGGGAAACGGGAGATCCCCGAAAAAAAACCCGCCGACCAGCGGCATTGTCCGGCACGATTCCCACTGACGAAAATCGGGAGTGAACCGGCCGAGGATTGAACCGAGTTCACCTTGGTGGGAGGCGAGCAGTTTAAACCGCTCAGCCGACCGTGGTTCCGTTTTGCAAAGACACACACTACGTGGTCAAGGTGTTACCTTCGGTTCGTGAGGATCTGTATTCGAATCCTTGGTAAACAATAAACGTAGGTGCCTTTTTAATCCAAGATGTCTGTTAGTTTAGTACGTAAGCCATCTTTAGTTGTGGAAAAACGATCGATTAAAGTTGCATTGAACGTAATCGATACACGCACGGGCGCTTTGTTCGGGGTTATGAGAACCCCAGAAGACAAACTGGCAAATCTCACGACACTAGACAACGTCGAGACTATCGAGGAAATTAACAACTTCCTGTTTTTATATAGTAAATGTTATATCCAATCTTGTGTTACGTGTGTCGTGTGTGGAATTATTAAAAAGCATTTCACCTGGGAACACTAGAAAGATTACATAGTAGCTTACAACTGTTCTGTTCGACAAACATAATCCATTATGCAGTGTATAAAGAAAAAATCATTGTCTTATATTATAATCCCAGTAGTTATTGTAAAGCTGGAGTCACAATAACCTGACGAACACGATACGACACACCGACACTACGCCAGAGCTCGACGGAATTTCACATTATATTGTATTCAGTGTTCACAATACCACGACGAAATCTGCCCGACAAGTGTATTAGTTGGCTGTTGGAAAATCCTAAAACGGCAAGTTATTCTATTAATATCCAATATTTACTTTTTAAAACTCATGATAAAGTGAATTATTAGTTCGCTTTTGACAATATTTGAATTTATACAAGAGAAAAATGTATTTACAAACAAACCGGAATGTTATTTTGGTGGTAAGTTAATCTATTATTTACTACAGTAGAGAAATATGCACTAAATTTTGTTTTGTAATGTTGCATTTACATGTTTTGCGCGCTTCGACGAGTCCAACACGCCGGAAGGTAGAAATAGAACCTATTTTTTTTCGAGCTGTCGAGGCCGCAATTTTGTCGGGTTGTCGTCACATTGACCTTTGATTTTCATTTGCTACTACTGAAATTTCGTCGCGACGGATTCGTCGGGGTATTGTGACTCCAGCATAAGATCTTTGCGGTGTCTGTTTTTTTCCCCTTCATATTAACGCCTTTTTTTTTAGTATTTTCCAATCCATTCCCCACAAATTTTGAAACCCATGATATAAAAAAAAAAAAAAGTATTAAATGAGTGTATTAATATTTTTTAAACAGAGGCATTATTTTTCCACGTTTAATTTTGTTACAGTCTCTTCGATTTTAATGGCGCCTTCTATATTGACAGTCCGAAGACTAACAACGCGAAGATGTTTAAGAGAACCACAATATCCGAACCAGATGTCTCTTTTTCTCTATGATCGACTCATCGTTACGAGACTTTCAGCCACAACCCCGCAATTTTATAGCGTAATATTAAAGGAGTGATGTGCTGAGATCATCTCAGCTACTTTAAAAAGCCTGTATGATTTTTTTTTGTGATACGCATTACGGATGGGTGTACAAGATAACGGGAGCTTCCAAAATGCTATTCGAAACCAGGCGCAACTCTAAAACTATTTCGCTGTTTCCAAAGACAGCTATATACGAATGGGGCTGCATACGTCGGTTGGTAGCCTGAGCAGACGACGCAATATCAATCTTCACTACTTCAGAGCAGATTCTAAGAACGAAGTAAACCAAACAGTTTCCGAACCAAAAATTAAAAGTTTTTTTTTCAAGGTGCTGCGTACCGGCATTTTCTTGGAAAAGGGTCAGGAGAAACCAATCCCAGTGCGGCAGGCCGGAACCGAACCCACGACCTACCGAATGGATTTCACGCACGCAACCTCGAGACAATCAAACTCGCCCGGTCAAGATTTATACTCCCGCGTAGATGTAATTTTTTTTTATACCGGGGGTATTTTCCTTTCAGGCGTTGGTTTTTGTTTTTCGACCCGAGAGGGTTCGGGCCGTATTAGTCCGCGGTTCTTTCCCTGTCCCGAAGGAAGGGACATTTTTGCACTGGTATTCTCGCGGGCAGGAGTGTGGCGGACTGTGACGGCATGGGAGTTTTCTCGAGGTGCTCCCGTTTCCTTACCCGGCTTCATTCTGCCGCCACTCTAAATGAATCTCGTGAACGTCTTTATAGTCTATTCGCGGTTTATTTACACCTTTTTAGTCAAACCTTTGAAAAATCACCCCATGTATGACGTGATTAGTTATTTCCTAAATATTACATGTATCACAGGAGTTTTACACTTCTGTTAACACAAAAGTGTCTAATTTTTCATTAAATTAGATTTTTACTAATATTTTATTTATAAATTCTAATATTTCGTTTATAGTAAATATGAATAAAAACAGTGAGAGAACGTGTGTTGGTAGCGCCTAGTAAGAAATACTTGTCATGCAAAATATTTTTACAACTGAGTGCGCACGAAATCAGAGTGTTTTTCTTTGGTGTTATTTTCTAGTATTAGTTAAGGTTTGGTCGCACGAGACGGAGGAATATCCTGGAAGTAGAACTTCAGCAGGGCTTCTGAAAAATGTGAAGTTACCGTGAACGGACTATAGAGCAGGAGAACGGAGACGACACATCCTACTCAGCAACCGTCTTACCTGAACTTTTTACCATATTTTTACGACCTATTTTAACACTTTCGACACGATAACCGTGGGCTATATAGCAAAGTTCAATTAAGGAAATAATCTTCGTGCAGCTATGAAGTAGGGGAAGGCTCTCCCGAGTACTCGCCCCTGGAGGGACAGGAACCATGTGACACCGTGAACGCTATACAGGCTCAAATGATAACATCGCTCTCTAGTGCAGCGCTGTTAAATACCGCCGACACGGCTTACGTTTTTTCGACGGGTAATATTCGCGTGAGAAGCAGCTCTCTCCTGAAATTTCTCGGCCGCTGTCAATGGACACTTCTGATTCGCCCGACACGTTTTGGACTTCTGCGCAATATTTTCTCATTTGGTTTTCACTATAGTACACGGGCAAATGTTTATAAAGACTGCCTCGGTTATACAATCTCATAGGCCTATCTAGTTAATTATATTGCTTAGTTTGGCAACCGAGAAACACAAAATGAAATAGTATGTCCTTCAAAGAACATCGTTCGGCCGAATAAAACCTAGCGACTATATTTTAAGTTACGAACATGGCGAACTTACAGACGCTAACCACAAGCACAGAGTAGATAAGTAGACGGAGGCGAAATGACATCGCGGTAAATGCTGTTCGTGGTAAAGTGAGAACTTTTGAAATCAACCTTAGAAAAAAGTAACTGCTCCTTCCTGCATATATTTCAACGTGTGCACTGTGTGGCATGCAGCCTGTAAAATTGGCAACGATGAATGGAAAGTAGTTCCATCTCTTAACGTCGAATAAAAAGAGTTAGGTTACCATTTGTGATTACTTAAATTATTTCTTTCACTTTCTGTTTTTTCAATTCACCGAAGTGTAAAACTGAACAGATTAGTGAAATATTTACTTTTCAAATAATTTTACCGTTTCACTTGAATGACGCATGAATAAAGTGATGAGGCCCATGGTAATTGTAATTTTACATAAGGCGGAAGAACACATGACGCGTATAAAAGTAGATCTTAAGCAGGGCTTTCAAAAGTGCTCATTTTACCGTCAGCATCCTATATTTATGGCGTCGAAGTACTCATTCGCTGATTGACTGCACGAGGCTTTGGAGTTCGACCTCGTGTCTGATTAGCTACTTCGCGCTGCTGACGGTTCCTTATTGGCTGGGCTGGCGACTGACGAGTAGGTCGCCGGGCTGTGATTGGCGAATGACGTACCGACAAGTTCATGGCCAGAGACGCGCTAGAGCTACAGGTGAGCGTGAAGCTAGCCACGCCCTCCAACACAACGGGCCATTCGCAGAGATTAAGGAAGCGGTGGTGTAGTGGTCAGACTGCTAGTCTTCCACCTAGGCAAAACCGGGTTCGATTCGCGGTGGGGTCACTCCGCGGATTTTCGAATGTGGGAATCGTGCCGGACGATGTCTCTGGTCAGCGGGTTTTCCCGGAGATCTCCCGTTTCCTCCGTCCTTGCACCCCGATGCTGTTCCATACCTCAATTGCCCTCATCGGCTTTCAAGATCTTGCTGGTAAGAGCCACCCAAATCTCTTCACTCACTCACAGATATTCGTCTGTATAATTGACGTGTTCCGCGTGTGTGAGAAAAATGAAGAATCGACATAAGCAAAATGCAACCATGGACTAAAAATTAGGTAGACTTATATCGCTGGCTGCGCACAGTCAAACTCCGTGTCCCAACATTGAACTACTTTTCTGCCTACACGTCTAGCAAAAATGGCGTGTATTGGGTTTGAGGTTAGAACACTGTTTAGTAAACAAGTGCTGTTGAGATGTTTCTTTACTTCCGCTAACCAATTTGTAATGCTTTTTGATTAAATTCAAGCTTTTAAAAATATTTTATTGGTATAATAGTGCTTGTGATTTAAAATTAAGATACAAACAAGCACGTTCATCACAGCTGACCATTTGACTTTGACAGTTGTGTTCTTTTGGGGTAGGTAAATGTTGGGTACATGCGCAGAAGACGAATAAGCGGTCTACCTCATCTTTAGTCTATGGGTGCAACAGTCAGTGAAATGTTCACGACTCTATCAGACACGTATAGGTGTTTCGCATCAAGGCTGTTAGATGTGATGATGTCAGTAGGTAAATTCTCCCAGTGTCGTGAGTGGTAATGACGTTAAAGAATTCTACAGCAATAAATAGAGACCTGGAGATTTGGTCGATTCATTCGGCGAAAGGCTAGACTCCACAGTCTTTTCTGCATTCCAGCGTCAGTTAATAATAGAACAAGCTAGACCTCAAAAACTTGTTTTATGCAAAATGTACTATCTGAAGTATCCAAAATGATAATAAGCAAAAATTTTGGTTAAAAATGCATTTATTAAATGATTTTGTCTTAAAATTAAGTGATTATATTCTAGCAAAATAATTTACAGTGTCATAAATTATATATTACGTTGATCTTTCATATGCAACTTACATCGTAGTTTTCTGGAAATGTTGGTAATGCGCGCCCAATCTTCTTAGTGAGCCCTGAGTGTTGTACAGTTGGGTGCATTGCTCGATTGCAAGGTAAAATGAGCACGTTTGAAATCAACGTTTGAAAAATATCACCCCTCCTACTTGTATTTATTTTAACGGGCGCACTGAGTGAAATTCGGCCCGCAAAGTTGGTAACGACGGAAGAAACTAATAAATAGAGACGCGGAATTTTTGCGGTTTTATCTGATGAAAAATTAAACTGCATTCACGTGTACGTATATGTTTTTACTTGCATTGGTACATATTTTGTTAGTCACGCCCCGAGCGACTTCCGACCAATAACAAACCTGCAGGGAAAACAAGAACCGAATCCCGTTTTACCGGGTCAGGGGTCGAACTGGAGCAACAGCCAATGAACTGCAAACTGATGCTCGGATGCGCAAAGGATTGTGGATTCTAGCTTGTTGCCGAATGAATCCGCGAAATTTCTGGGCCTGTACTAATGAATATTAATATAATTTGTTATTGGATGAATAAAAATATGTCGGCAAAAAACTCAATACCTATTTTAAAACAGATTCAGGATGCCAGTAACCGAGTACCGATTGTTAAATATCATTGATACTTAATTAACATGTATATGATATACATCATGTGACGTGATTTAGTTGGCAAAGTTAATAAGGAGCATAGAAACTTGGACTTGTGTATTCCTAAATTTTATTATTTATTTATTTATTGATCCCTTAAAGGCACAGTTAAGGCATAGCCGTCTTACCTTACACTGGACCCATCAACTAATACAATAACACTTGCTAGAAATTCAAACATTTAAATTATATATTAAAACTTATGAGTATCTAACTTAATACTAAACAAACCAAAGATACAATTTAATTACTCTCTCGCTCATTCTCTTACACACTCATTTATCATTCACATATGCACACATGAACAACACAACTTCACGAAATGTCAATTTCATCCCCTCGTCCACTGGGGTGACTAAGGTAGTACTTATTTACTGTATTCTTAATTTTAATGAAACTTTCAATACTTCTGTGTTCAGTCGGCAGGCTGTTCCATGCCTTCGACGCGGCAGTGGTGAAGGAGTTCTAATAGAATTTGGTCTTGTGTAGCGGTATTAGATGTCTATTGTCGGCTTTAGAGTGCGTGTTTACTGGGCGGCGATCATTCAGGTAGGAAAGCCACTTGTAAAGGTAACGAGGTCTGAAAGAATTCACGGTTTTATGGAGCATGAATAGAGTATGAGTAGTTCTTCTTCTATCTGCGTTAAGCCAAGACAGTTTTCTTAGGTAGGAGCTAATGGTAACATGTGTTTTTAAATTAAATACGAACCTCACGCACGTGTTTTGAAGTTTCTGCAGTCGTGTTACGTGGCTTTTCGATGCTATATTTTGCAAACTATGATCATTTGGCTGCAAATATTTACATGTATGTAGTATTTATATAAATCTCTTTCAGATAATGAGAAAAAAATTATCGTGAAATATTCATTCATGTTGCTGGCGCGCATGGGTGCCAAGTTTTTTATGCGTCTGAGTGTACTCACCCCACCTGGTCGCCGGCTGGCGGGGAGAAACGATGCAGGCAGGCGGACGGAGTAAACTTTCCCTTTCGGCACGAAGACACGCACCGGAGGAGCGGATCGCGGGGCGAGGGAAAAGGAAAAGAGGGCCAAGTTCATGCCGTCATCAGTTACGTCACGCCAGGGTTAAGGACAACGGGGCGGCAACCTTCCCAGCCCCCGTCTTCCAGAGAACGCTTCCCTCCAGATACTTTCACTTTTTTTTTTACTTCTTTCCTCTTTCCGGGAACTATATCCATGATGCTAAAGTTGTTTTCGTGTTCCGGACTCCAGTTGAGGTGAACATTTGCATGCTCTAATATATATAACAGCTTATATGGTAACACGCGTCAATACGTAAATTACTTCAACCTCATAAATCTCGCCCCAGATAGCTTCTTTTAAAGGAAAACACGCCTCTACGGTTCTATCTTAATTTTTTTTTGTTCGACGTTTTGTCCAACTAGAACTTCGACTGCAAAAGGGACCAGCACCTTCCCTCCCGGCTAAGAGTTTACGGAACCTGTGTCAATGCTCCTTGTGCATCCCAGATAAATACTGCCAAGTGCCAAGGCAAATAAAAAAAAAAAGGCAGAATTGTCTCCTGTGCCTTGAAATTTCCACAATATCTTGCTAGACGTTTAAATTCGCGTCAAAGGCAAATGCTACGCTTATGCAGTTTTTACTTGGAGATATTTACAAAGTGTTACATGGTGAAAGTTTCCTTCCTGATTAGTTGCCGAATGTTTCTTAACTGTAAGAAACTTTTTTCTCTTTTCGGTTTCAGTAATATTTCCAACACCGTTAACCCTTTCAGGACGACTTCAGTTAACGGTTTAAGGTGTTTTAAACAAGAAATTGTAAGATGTGTGCTGTATTTGAGTCGACACAACACTTGTTTCGTTGTCACAGCCAATGAGATGTAGTGTGTGTATGTTCGGCTACAGTTACATGAACCAATTATGACCTAGACCAGTAAGACGGTTTGCGAATCATTTACCCACAAGTATGATCATTGGTCACTGAGTTTCGCATTGCACTGTACAGGCCAAACATTACCCACACTTGCGTAATGTACACAGTTGTGTACACTGGGTATGAATGGGTTAGAGGAACAAATCGGCAAACAGTCGTGTGACTGAATTCCGTAAAATGGGTAGGGTATACGTTGCCCGAAATCCGATATAAAACTTCTGGCAGCATGACACCTGCATCATGGTCATTTGTCTAATGGCCTGTTACACCATTGAGTTTCATCTCTCGATCCGAGATCATATCCTAACTTCATAGCTAAGATCGAAACCAGAAAACTGTTGAACCATTTGAGTTCAGAGCATGACTGGAGATCGAGATGAACTTCATTTGTAACAGCCAGATATGGTGTTTCGAAATCTCGATCCAAGATCAGAAAAGTGTCTAAAATAACTGTTTAAGTATATTTATTTACTAGAAATAAACTGCAACCGAGGGTTCTCAGTGACCCCCAGGCCATTATGTCACATGTATAAACTCGCCCCCAACTCCACAACCATGTCATCCATGATGCACATAAATCGGAGGCGAATAAGAATGATGGAGAAAAGTGAATCAGTAGCAGCATGTGATAGTTTAAGAGGGTGACTGTAGAAAGAAGAAAAAATAATTTCCATTTTAACTTTTAACTAACGGATTTTTCATCGCTTTTGTTTTATTTCCTCCACCCCATAAAATAAACAGTTTTCAAAATTATCAACTCATACAAATATTGTATTGAAACATTTAAGGATTATAATTTCCCAAGTCACTTTAAAACATTATAAAATTCAGGGGTTTACAATAAAAATGTGCCGTTGAAAAAATGTATAGTTACATAAATATGTACTGTACAATACTTAACTGGCACAATAAATCTTATATTCCAAAATGTACATGTCTCGATTGAGATTAAAACCCCTAGGTGCGACCTCCCCCCCCCCCCCCTCCGCGAGTGCCCGCTGTCGCTTAATTTGCCAGGGTATTTATAGCGAAGGTTCCGCAACCACCACCCACCCCAAAGCTGTTGAGAACATCCTGGAAACGGAAGTCGACCTTCGTCCAATCCAATTCAAAGGCGGTGCTGACGTCACAAGGCGACCCCTTCCCAGTCGCCCCAGCCGCCGCTAGGTGGAAGGAAACGTCGCGCGCTCGGTATACAGTAGTTCCGACTTCCGTCGAAACCTCGAAGCACTCGCGTCGCGGAGTCCAACATTCCTCGGCTGCCGTCAACGGACGTCTTCGAAAACGTGAATACCCCAAGAGCGACGTGAGGTTGCGTAACTCCCTTACATCCTCCCTTCCGGAAGGAAAACCAGTGACCCGCAACTGCAGGCGAAGAAATCCGGGTGGCCAGCCCTCACTGCGGAACCCAGCCTCCAGGCAGGAACACTCCAGCGCATTCATTCCACATAACCTCTGTTAGATTCTTGGGCAAAATGGCTCATTGACTTTCACTTCGAATTTAAACTTTACGGAATCATAAAATCAAATTGTGCTTGACAGCATGTCGGAAAGCAAACGTAAAGTCAAGTCGTAAAGTCAAATATTAAAGTTTTTATTTATGTAAAGGCTGTTCACGGTAAAATGAGCACTTTTGAAAGCCCTGCTTAAGATCTACTTATATACATGTTGTGCGTTCTTCCGCCTTATGTAAAATTAACATTGCCATGTGGAAACTGTGAAATTATAAGAAAAGTAAATATTTTACAAATCTGGTCATTTCTTACACTTAGACACATTAATAAAACAGAAAACAAAAGAAATCATTTCAGTATTCACAAATGGTAACCTAACACTTTTTATTCGACGTTAAGAGATGGAACTACTTCCAATTAATCGTTACCAACTTTACCAGGCTCATGTCACTCGGTGCGCCTGTTAAATTAAATACAGGCAGGGCAGCGATTTTTTTCTGTTGATTTCAAAAGTGCTCACTTTATCGTGAACAGCCTTTAAGGGCCTTATACTGCCTCCCCTACGTTCCATCCCTCACAACTACGCCAGGATTATTTTCATCTAAACTTTACTGTAGCTTGCTCACCAGCTGCAGCCCATTAGCCAAAACGGAATCTTCCCTGGCTCTCGGTCCCCAATCGGACACGAGTCCCATTCCCATGCAGGATCCGGCGCGGCCAATCGCTGGATGGTTGCGGTGCCCATGTAAAAGGAACCCGCACACAGTTTCATTTTTTCCGTGTTCCTATTGTGTGACCAAACTGAAAGCACAACCATTTTGCTTCACTACGTAAGCGTGGCTTTAAGAAGGTCGCGACACTTCCGCGGAAAAAATGTCCGCTTCACTGTTTATCATTGTGTTCTTTCCGCAAATTTTATTTTATTTTTGCTTTGAATGTAAATATTGTCATCAAATAAATATCATAAAATAATATATATAAGGACACTAAAATATCAGTCAAAATAGTGCCTATTTTCGTGAACGGAAATGCACGATTGTGAAAGTACAATAGACCCGTGTAGTAATCATAATAATAATAATAAAACGTCTTTATTATTGTGGCGAAGTTATGGCATTATCGTCTTCTCTTACACTTAACAGCTTAACATAATAAATCATAACACTTATTTTTTTGAAAAGAAAAGGAAATGAAAATTGAAACAAAATTATTGTCTACTATTAAATTAGAAAGTAGGTCATATGAGATATATAAAAGCAACATACAATAAGCTATAAAAATAAACTACAAGGTTACATCGATTAGCAAAAATTCTAAAACTGCAATTTAGTTTAAGGATTTCCGATGGAAAGAAAAACCACACAAATGACTATGAACTGTGCTCGGCTATGTTTAGTTTCCCGCGTAGGAAAGTTGAGAAAGTGTGGCGATTTGCCACGCGACTACAAAGTGGCAATGTCGATGGTTATGCGTGGTTGGCGTGATTGTAGCACAGAAATGATGATGTAGGCAGATTGTCGCCTTTGCGTGTCCCCAACATTGTCAATGTCACTGTCAAAACCACACGTCCAACACTGATGAACGTGTGGTTTGCCTTTGGTTTTTCCACAAACCGACCCTTCTAAATGAACAAGACGTTGTTACCAACTGGTATCATAACTATATAAAAGGAATCATTAAAAGTTCCACATCACGTAATTACACAAACTGTTTTCTAATCGTAAATGCAATTCACGTTTATTTTAATAGTGCTATCAGCAAAAAAAAAAAAAAAAACTGTCCAATTCTCAAACATGGAGAGAAGTCATCCTACTGCACAAATGGTACGGGTATTCTATCCTATGTTTTCTCTACGTATAGTAGCAAGCACCAGAGTGTTGTATACAGTATCGATATAGTACCATTATTGGTAGGGTTCTTATTATGTCACTTTCAGCACAGCCTTAAGAGAGTAATAAGACACATGCACCACTGTGGCTTTCCAGGATGGAAAGAGGGCCAGAAAGAGCGATGGCATCACTGCAAAAGTCAGCGATCACAGAGCTATCTTTTGTCGGGACCAGAAACTCTCCGAAAACACGTCTTCGTTCCTCCTGTGGTATTACTATCATTCAATGAGCGATCCATAACATCTGAAATACTAATCAGACCGTGAATCAAAGATGAGGTAGACATCGACATTAGCTCAAAAATTTCCCATAGAACTTTCAAACTCACATGTTTAAAGAAAGTTGTTACTTTTGCTTCCATAACCTCAAACCCTCGCTCTTGCCGAGAAAAAAAATTGTTTTTGTGTTACTTTATTTTATAGTTGGCGTACTTATGTTACAACTTGGTCAAAAGTAGTGTACTACCATTTCAAAGCACTTATTTAAGTAAACAGTTGTTTCCTAAATATGACATGTGTCACACGGGCTTTAGGCTTCTGTTAACATAAAAATATCTTATTTTCTGTTAAATTGAACTTTCACTTACATTTTGTTTGTAAATTATAATATTTAATTTATAAATTATATGAATAAATTGAACTTTTACTTGCATTATAATATTTCATTTATAAATTATGTGAATAAAACGGAGAGAAAATAGGTGTGAATGCCCAGTAATAATTTCCTTCTCATGCGAAATGTTACTAAACCGTGTACGTACAATGCGATGCGTTATATCTTTAGTGCAGTTTTCTAAACTTGGTAAAGCTTTGTTTGTTTGATGCAGACGAATAGTCTGAAAGTACAACTATAGCAGGGCTTCAGAAAATTTTGAAATAACCACGAGTGGATTACAGCTGCCTTGTCGAAACTTCTGCACACTGTTTTCAGAGCCCTGATTTGGGGCTGCTTTACTGCCAGTTCTGTATCCGTTCTCAATGTGCAGAATTAAATTCTCCCTTGACCCTGTCACTTTATTCATACGTGGATCAAGGGTAACTGTGAAATTACAAGAAACGTAGTAAATATTTCACTAAGATGATAATTCTTGCTCTCGGGTGAAATAAAATAGAAACTAAGCAAAATGACTTTATTGTTCATAAATTTAAACTCACGCGACTTTAAAGCATACAGCTGTTTCCCCTGTCGCTGCCAACTTAACTCGAAGCATGTCAGCAACGGAGTCCGTTGAAATCCATGCTGTTACGTGTCAGGATATTTTCCAAAGGTTGGTTTCAAACGTTCTCAGCAATGAACCAGCTGTAGTGGGCTCGAAGTGGTGGGGTGTAGCGATCCATCCCCCTCTCCCCTTGGGCCGTGATGGCTGAGCGGTTAGGCTGCTCGCCTCCCACCAAGGCGATCCGGGTTCAATCCCCGTCCGGGTCACTCCGGTTTTTCGCATGTGGGAATCATGCCTGACGATGCTGTTGGTCGGCGGGTTTTCTCAGGGATCTCCCGTTTCCCCACCCTTTTATTCCGGCGTTACTCCTTACTTACCTCGGTCACCCTCATCGGCTCTCAAGACCTCGATGTTAAGAGCTGACCAAATCTCTTCACTCCCCCTCTCCCCCTTCCGGAGGAGGGGAATGGCTTGATTGCTGGAATGGGAATCATTGTAGATACTGAACAATATGTCCAGGTGTGCGTCACACTAAGCAGATGTAAATGGGAAGGTGAAACGATTGGTAGGGTGCGTTGAGAACAGAGGGATGTATTGGTTGCCGTACGTGAGGTAAATCATATACACCGCACTCGCTGTGCCAAAAGAAAAGGGCTCTTTATCCGTTTGTCACTATAGTTGTGGTGTAGTACAACAACACAATGATTTAGTCGGTGAGCCACAGAAACCGAAGAATTTGGGAGTTCAGCAACCACACACGTCTCTATACAGACTCGTGACGCGTGCATTTGTTTTCGTCTACGGAGTTAGCGACAAGTCTCCTCTACTTTGAACTGGTTTGCCCATGAATTCGTAACAATATTTTTTACGACTTGGTAACCAGCCCGTTGTCTTCCAGGGGTCACTGATGAACTACCGTCCAGTCAGACATGTCAACAAAAGAAAAGGTAAACGTTACTGGATTCGTGACCGTCTCTCCGGTATTTACTGCCAGTTCGGCAATCTTCTGATCATTTTATTTATTTATTTTTTCGACTTTATTTATACCGGTGAAGTTAAGGCTTCACCGCCATCCGAGGTTCGGTCACACACAGCCAAACTCTCTCCTAGATCTCGCGCCTTTCAATCATTCGTCAAATTTAGAAATTAGAATAAAAAATTTTCCTGTGTCCGAAACTTAGATGCCTTTACATATTCACTCATTATTTCCATAACTTTTTTCGCCGTGTTTTAATTTTAAAAAATGTTTTTAATTATTATTTAAATAACGCTTTATATAATTAAATCATTCAGTTCCTGCCGCTGGGAATTTTCCATTTACTGCTTTGTAAATATATTTCACTGAATCGAATTTTATTTAATTTACTAAAACTTTGTTTCATTTAATATTTTTCTCCTTTATTGGCCTCTCTGGCGGTTTGCCTGGAAAGGGGACATATACCCCGAAATAATTTCTTCCTGCTGGGCCGAAAAGTGGAGACTGGAGAGACAAGCGGATTTCGGTTGGTTATTACAATTTGACCTGCCAGTGCATTAGTTCATCCACTGGAGACTTTGCCACACGCGTGCCTTTTAACAAGATTCAGTTTACAAGCCTCGACATTTTGGCAGCTATCACATTGGGTATAAAGCCTTTCAAGAAAAGTCATTTGGTGGAATATTCTACTAAATGGTTGAGCCGAATATCTCTTCTACCAGATTGCTATTCTGCCTAGAGCTTGTTCTGTCTAATGCCTTTCCGGCGAAACTCATGTTCTACGTAATATCTTTACAGCCAGTAACCGCATCTCCGTCATATTGTTCAATGATAATTTATTTAAAATTGTAATCGTCCCTGCGGAGTTCCTTAAGCTTTGCCAGTACGGTTTGCGTGCTTTCGTAACACTTTTAATTAATGTATCGTACCATCCGTGACCTTCTCTCATTAAGTTACACGGAGATACTGCTTGAGCCTCTGCGCCGGAAGGAAGTGAAACATGAAAACTCGACTATCAAGGCCCTACTGACACACAAAGTAATTTTCCATTCGTATGTACCGTTCGCAGACAACAACGCCTCCCTTTTCTGGAGATTAAATTACAGCAGTGTTCAATTTAGGGATGTTGGAAAATGTCGATATGACATTATGTCAACGATATATTGACGTAAATGGTCGATATATTTCAACGATATTTGATCGAAATCAACATTTTTTCCAGGTATCGCAAATAAATATTTTTTAAATTCTCTTTTAACAAAACGCTCTTTTGTGTACAAAAATTGAATAAAAAAATTAATATGTTTACTTTGGCAACATGCACATAAATAAAGGCACCATACTTTTCTGCAATGCCTTGTGTCCTCAATGTGTAATATTTCAACAATTCTACATTTTTGTCAGGGCTTTTAATATGTAAAATATCGGATTCCGTTTCGTAAAACATTACTTTCATAAATAAACAATATAAATAATATAGATACTTGTTTTCCGATACCAACATCCCTAGCGTTCATCTCAGTAAAGGAACAAGAAAACATTGTAAATGAATAAAAACGCATATCTCCATACTAATTTCTGGAAGCTCTAGCAAATGAATAAATTATAACAGTGCCCGAGAAACGATAGTCCACACTCCAAAACATTTTGTTTTGATAGATGCAAACAGACATAGGTAGCTGTTTCAGCCCAATTATTTGTTTCTTGCTAAGTTTTTGTCATAACGAATGCGTTTACTCAGTTCAGCTGTTTGTTTTGTCGGTTGTATGAATTCAGTTGTATTGTCCCTCATGGCACAGTCAGTAATTTTGATAACAAATATATAAACAGTTTGTTTTTCCAAACAAAGTTTGTGTTAGAAGACAAAATGCTTGAAGAAGCAAAAATGAAGTGCGAGTACAGCAATTTGTAGACAGAACATGAAGCTTTGTTGTTGCCTCGGCGCGTTTATTCTTTATTTTTAAAAGTATATATTCGGAATCCAACTATTAGATGCTGTACTTTTTCACTAGCTTTGCCATTCGAATCCAAAAATTTGTAAACTGCGGATATGTATAGTCCTCTTTAGAATGTGAGAATTTGGTGTAGCCACTGTGGCATGAGCTGAACCCATTTTCTTTGAGCTGAAGTGCCCCCTATCAACTGTAAGCTGGATGTTTTTATACAATAAAAATGATTATATACTCTGTTATGTTCCTAGTTTGGCCCTTTGTAAAAACATACATATTTTCCTTTTAAGGATATAAGGGGAGTTACGGCATAATTTAAAACTTTTAAAAGGGGTTTTTTTTTTTTGCCACGAAGGTGGCAGCTACAGGCGAAAGAGGCAGTTTTCGTCGACGTATCTCGCTCCCCTCAGTAAAGGGGGAGGACATTTACCCCTCGTTATAGTAATCCGCGTTGTTGTGCCTGTAGCCCGAGCCAGCTCCCCTGCGATAAGGGATGATTCGCTCGGAGCCAAGAGGAAGCAACAACCCCTCTTCCCACAGCGGCTCGCAAGGGCGAAGAAAGTGGAAATCGGTAGGGGAGCCATGGCTCCACCCCGCTGATCGATACTAGGTGGGAGGCTGTCTTACTGAAACCCGATATACTTACTGTTCCTTCTCCGGCGGGGAACCCCCCAGGAGCCGCAGCACAGGGAGAAAATTCAATTAGATGGGCAGAAGTGTCCTGGGTGCAAGAACCAGGAGCTGTAGTCACAAAGTAAGGTGACCTCTTGATCGCCAGTTCTTTGACAGCAGCTGACCACGCCGCCATCTAGAGACGTTCATGACCCCATGACAGTTAAATAACGACAACAGTAACAGCCATAAAATAATGAATTTATAAACAGCGTAAGTAATTACACGCACTGGCAGTTACTCAATCACACTATTAAACACAAACAGAACAATGATGAGAAATTATTCCGCGAAGACTTGTACGATATTGCTAAGGCCACCTGTTTTTCGCGAAAAGATTTCAGAACTACTTGTACTCCAAACACCATAACTCAGATCCACTGTCGTGATTGAATGATTTTAACTGTCACGCATTGTATGTGTCTGCCCGCGAATCACGGACACGTAGCGTCGGAGTTACTTAATTTTGATTGGCCCAGTCAGGCAAGGAACTACCTCCCGACAAAGACACGAGGCCAATAATCAAAGGAAATCTGCACATACGCCATAGGACATTGTAGTCTAGCCTTCACGTAAATATTATCACTAAAAACAGGTAACCCTAGATATTGGTCATGTGGAGGCATCAAGAGACATAAAATATGTAAAATGTTGAATGAGAAACGTAACTGTTTTAACTGACATCTCTTCGCTTCATAATTAAGAAAACCTTCCACAGGTTGATTCACAGGAAGACCATCTGAATAGCACCTCAAGAGCGTTGGTTCAAGTTCCATCCAGGTGAGTATATTGTGATCTAGATACAATAAACATACATCATCTAGCTAAGTCGTATTTGAAAAGCGTGAGTGTCATAAAACCGGGGAATGAACATTCAAATTATGCAAGGTAAATCTTGAACTGCAAGATTCTGTACTTTTTTTTTTTTTTTCAGTAGAGAAATTGTTCGCAACAACCCCTTGATTTACATTCTTATATGTAATGTGGCCCAATGACAACATTTCCAATTTCCGTAAACACCACGTTTAGTTTCACAGTAATTTGACAAATGTCTCTTTAAAGTGTTGTAGTATTAAAAAAAAAAAAAAAAGTCATCCCAACACATGCTGAATAAGTTATAAAAAAAACCAAACCTCGTGTTCCCTACTCATCTACTCCCGCAGCTGTTCAGGGCGAGGTAAGGCTCGCAGCTGCCCAGTGAGGCGCTTGTGTAAATACGTTCCAACAGCAACAAAAAAATGAGAACACGCTCGTCAAGTTTGATACATTCCGAGTTAATTTTCAATGTAATGCATATTCAACACGGGCGCGTTTTATAAAAACGATATGTAATAAAGATACACCACTTTTTCTCTGCGATTCAAAGATTAATCGTAAAACAGTACTTATTTAATTAATTTTGTAACGTTGACTACGTAAAACATAACGTTACGTACAATGAAACGTAACGATGACTCGTATTCACTACACACAACAGTAGGTACCTACACGACAATGGAATACACTAAACGTAATGCAAAATAATAATAATAATAATAAAGTGAGGGAGAAAGGGGGTTCTGTATGCCTCTGTGTATATGAGGATGACGTTGCGGCAGCTGTAGTACGTGCATCGAATAATAATAATAATAATAATAAAGTGAGGGAGAAAGGGGGTTCTGTATGCCTCTGTGTATATGAGGATGACGTTGCGACAGCTGTAGTACGTGCATCGAATAATAATAATAATAATAAAGTGAGGGAGAAAGGGGGTTCTGTATGCCTCTGTGTATATGAGGATGACGTTGCGACAGCTGTAGTACGTGCATCGAATTTTCTGGGTAGAGTGCAAACCCTAGCTGCGCAATCACGATCGTCCAAATTGAGAATTAAATTGGCGTGCTTATTGAAAATAAGAATCATTACCTCTTTAACACAAACCAGTGTGATAACTGGAAATTAGAAACCTCTCAGTGTCGCTTGAAGGCAGTCTGACGAGTTACTTTTGCCCGGCCCCGTTCAGACAGTAAGTAGGAATACACGCGCGCGCGCACACACGCCACACACACACACACACACTATATATCTTACTAATCTGAAGTAACGTGTACCATTTGTACACCCAGCAACACAGCAATCTGGTAGTAAAAATACTTGGGGACAAAATAAACATACAAACAAACCGGAACACTAGGAAAAAAAACTTTCTACTGCTACGAAATTGCTACTGGAGGTTTAACTGAACTCAGAATAATGTGGCTTTCCCCAGAAAACCAAATAATTCATCCAGATGGCAATACAAATTAGCAGATTATCTCTGGCTCCGAAAATATTAACCATGTAATTGAAGTATTTCTGCTTGCACTAGTGTCCTCTTGATGGTTAAGAATTTTAATGCTTGAAAAAATTCCAATATCACGCCAAAGTCTTAAATATTCCTTCAGAAACAATTAACTTAAATAAAACATTTTCAATTAGCTACCGGCGGAGCAAGAATTCAATTCAGGTTTACCGTAGCCTAGCAAATGTTGGAAAAGTCGTGTACGTATGAAAAACAACATGGCGGAGTGAAAATGATCTAGAAGGTTGAATTAACGGTGTTAGGTGAAGCCTATATCATAACGGATGTCCGATTTTGCTCAACAGATAATGGTGGCTAAAAAAAAAAGTAATATCTTATTTTGGGTCAATTGTGAATGTCTCAGTCTTCCGTGGACTCTGGATCCATAATACTCGTGTTGCGAAAAAATGCATTACGTCCAACCATATGGGTAAGTAAGGGTTGGGTTCGTACGTAAGATCCAGTCGTCATACATGCAGAAAACGTTATTTAGAATCCTGTTTTCAAAGTTGCGGACCCTCCAGAATCATTGGAGGCGAGGAAAAAAATAATCAGTTCGTTTATTTTTTCCCCCTATTTTTCTTCCCTCTTTCCCTCCTTTTACCGACTTCCTTACGTCTTCCAGTCCAGAAAAGAAGAGAGAGATTCGTGGGGAGAGACGAAGGAGAGATGGTAATATACAAAGTGAATTCTCGTAGACAAGCAAAATGATTTCCATTCGGCAGTTCCGCTGAGTTGGCTGCTCCAACTGGCTTTTCTTCTACTGCAGGTCCTGTAAAAGGTGGTATATTCTGATTTGTAATTTTTTGTTTGTATTTGGGGAAGGCGGAACTCTGGCGGGACGTGAAAATTGGAAGCTCCCAATATATAAAGCACCCAACAGAAGTTTGTCAATTGCCATTGGCTGCTATCTGCTTGAGAAAACGTTTTCATATTTGCCCGGGCCACTCAGAATTCGGCAACTTTGGCACGACTCCTACGTGATTCGTGAGCAGGCAATTAAAACGTGGCAAAAAGTAATTCAGCCAATCAGGATAGATAAACGACCCTGCAGTGTTTTGAACCATAACTTGTCTTTAAATCTTTTCCGCGGAATTTCACTTCCCCATATGTATTTGCTAACATAAAGGAATTATTCTTATAACGCAACGAATCGACTTCTTACGAAACAATTTCTTTGTAATTAAAAACTGCGTTCTTATAGGAAGATAATGTAGGTACTGTAAACACTTGTTTTTAACTAACCAGTATGTTAAAACTATGTAACAAAGTAGAAAATATTTTAAACCAATACAACCGCACAAAACGAACACTAAACTAAAAATAAATCCTCGGGTAAGAAGAAGCATATCATGATAACAATAGAAAGGTAAAGAAAAAGAAACTACGAAACATATGCGTTAGAAAAAGTTAGAATAAATTTGGAATATAACTAAATACGCCATTGTAATAGAAATGTCAAAAATAACAAAACCAATACAATGACACACGTGTAAACTAATTAACTCATATACAACTGCTCGAAAACTTGTGAAAATTCTTCCTTCATATGCAGTCATAAAATGTGACATGAAAGCTCGTTACATAATGGTCCTTTCACTGTTTTACTTGCATTTCTTTAAAACAAATATCCATTGTCTGATGAGCTGGAGAGCTCAAGGTAGTGGTTCCAAGGCTGTCGCTTGAGTCGAAGGACCGTCCTTCAGTACACACTGCAAATTTATTGACAGAATAAAAATAAATTTCATTTCGTAAGTGGTGGTGCAGTCTCTCGGTGACAAGAAATCCGTATCACCTTTAACTGCATACTTGTTTCCCCCCTGGGGATACTAGGCCGAAAATCTTCTTTGTACTGTAATATTAAAGAATTAATCAGCCTTACACTCATGTTGGACAATAATTAAGTTGTATAAATGAAAAATTTCACAACATAATCTAAAGCCGTGGGCTACCGATTGACATTTACCCATACTAATATAATAAAGAGGTAATGTGAGTTTGTTTGTTTGTTTATATGTAAAGGCTAATCTCAGAAACTACATGGCCAATTCTTATAATTATTTCATTGTTAAGAAGCTACATTCTTCCAGATGGACATAAGGTACGTTCAATTTTTAAAAAATCGATAAGAAATTTCAAATTTTGCAAACCAAGCCAGAGAAAAATGAGCTACTTGGCTGCTTTCTGGGCATGCTCTACCAAAACCATTAAAGATAAATTGAAACAATGTTAGAAGAAATTGTGTATCTTAACATAAAAAATACACAAGTAGTCGCAAGCAGTCTCAAGTGTTCGCAGGTAATCACAAGTAGTCGCAGATAGTCACGGGTAGTCGTAGGTTGTCGCAGGTAGTTGCAAGTTGTCGCAGGTAGTCGGAAGTAGTCGCAGGTAGTATAAGGTAGTCATGGGTAGTCACGGATAGTCGCAGACAGTCACGGGTAATCACGGTAGTCGCAGGTAGTCATGGGTAGTCGCAGGTAGTCATGGGTAGTCGCATATACCTATAGGTAATGTTTTTTTATTTTAAAAATATGCAGAAAATTTATTTGTATTTAATCTTTTTCATATGGCCTGTTATTTGGTGATTACATAATGTGTCACTCAGTAGCCCACAGCATTAGTTTAATTTTGACTGCAGAGATACAGAAAAATGTTGTATTTGACAAACAATTATTTAAAATATATGGAGTGTAAAATGTTGTTATTCGAGGATAATTACATTGCATACAATGCTTACAAGGTGAGCAAAGTTTGGTGAAAATATCAAATAATTGATTTTTTTGGTATCCAGCAGCCTGAAGAGAGCGAGTGTGCACGGTAGCATATGTGCAGTTAACGGGTAGTAATTTTTTTTTTTTAGTATATTTCAAAAGTATTCACTTTACCGTAAACAGCCTATGAAAAGACACGCACGCACATCTTTTTTGGAGTGTCGGAAGTAACAGCAGAAACCTCAAATATGGAGGTCGCCGCTACTCCTTGAAAGTCCAATAGACAATCCGCCGCTGGCGGTCGGAGAAGTGTAAACCACTGAACAAGGGGAAGGGGGGGGGGGGGGTCAAACTAATCAGCACAGAAGTGACAAAAGTACAGTTTTGTGATAAACTTTCAGGCAGGCAGAAACCTAACCGCAGAACTGGCATCGTAACGTACACTTAGTTTACTACAGTGTAAGTTCTACTTCTCGCGGGAACTATACAAACGTTGTTGAAAATGATCTGTTGAAGGAATTATCCGGCCATATAGTATAATCACAGTGCTCTGCTACTGTAGCTGTATGTGTAGATGCAGATACAAACACAGACAGGCCTACAACACAGCATATCTGACTTTGGTTCCTTCAAGCATTTACGTTTTCCTCAGTGTGTAAATAAACACCAGAGATTGTTCAATCACTGCAAACAAGTAGAGAACGTCGTTAAAAAAACAATATTCAGTTACTGAAAAAAGTAATAATTCCGGTGAAGAATTTGTAACATATTTACAGTTTAATTTCGCTGATGTGTAGTTGTTTTAACTGTTTTAAGAAGTAAATTTTTGAAGGAAATGTGTGATTTTTCGCTTACATATTTCTACTCAGTATACACGCTAAGAAATTATTCGTAAAACTACCATATAACTGTATACGAATAGTGACAAACTGCGAATGATAAATTATTTTCCCATACATCCGCGGTATTGTTCCTGCATTCGCTCACAAAAAAGTCAAATGCGTACGGAAGTCACCAAAATTGTATAGTAACCGTACTCAAGATTCCTATATTTGCCGACTGACGTGGTAATATTTCCATACGTCGCATAGGTTAAAAATATCAATTACAGTTTAGGAAGTTTAACAGAAAATTTTTTACAGAGTAACTATCAATAACGGAGCACAAATTTGGCTTTGCTTTCTCCGATCATTGAATGAATACAGCGATGTTCAGGGTCAAACTCTCCCGCCATCACAACTTTGCTAGTTGTCGGTTTAGTGCAAATAAAACCTTTTATGGCCAGTCTTTGATGGTTTAAGTCCCCGTGCCCACTCACACGCGCTCCAAAACGTCCAGCTCCTTCGCGACGTCAAATTGTTTCCTGAGTTCTGCCACGTGAATTCCCACAGCACTTTCGTATCCCCCCCAAGGACACGCTTCAACAAAGAACAGCGTTCATGAGGGAGAATGTATGCACAGTTAGCGTGAAAATGTCAACACGGACATAAAGCATCCTTACACCATGTTCGCAGAATCTTCAACATCTATCATTGGTAGAATTTTTTAATTTAGTGATATCTGTAAGCTGATACGTTTCGTAAATGATGAAAATATTTGTTTAATAAGTCTTTATCAACATCAGAGCAGTATGCCGATAAATGGAAGGCTTGCAAATGCGCCGAAATATTGTTTTCATTCTCTCTATAAATATTAAAATTCTTATAATAATATAAGTACGTATGACTGTTATTCTATGAAATACGCCCAAAACTGTATATGAGTGACAATTTAATTCATGGTGAATCTGTGTGTGAACTTACGCAACAAGAAATGTGGCGGATATACAATTATAATAGTATCAGCAGCAAGCACAATTATTGTATAACTAATTGCATTGGAGTGAAAAGTAAATAGTATGTAAATTAGCATATACAAAGACAGTGATATATTTTCTCTTTCCCCCAATAAGAAGGTAGTGAAAAAATATTAATATTTACGAAAGATTTCTTAAAGCCATATTGTTTTTCTTTTTAACGTAAATGTATTTTCATCCAAAGCCAATAATGTAAACAGTATTTTTCCACTAGGTCCTATCGAAACACAAAGTAGTAATACATATTAAATAGATACGCAGTACAATACAGGTTGTTTTTTTTCATCATTTCTCAATACATTTATTTATAATTTTAAAAAATTAACGCAATGATCTGACAATAAATCCAGCTCGAACTAACTGTTTGGGAGGAAATTGTACTGAACATTAGAAGAACGATATATGCTTACAAAGCGTGCCTTATATGTGTGATAAATATTTTTACGAGTACCGATAGGATGTTAAAGCTGCTAACACTAATTTACGCTATTCGACGCCTCCGTTTATGCCGGAGGTATAATCGTAGTGTCACAAACCTAAACTTAAATATAACAACAGAGCATACAGTCGAAGTTTATCCGGTATTCAAAACCGTAACTACGAAGTCCAAAAGTAACGCCTTAACAAACTCAGTCGTGGAAATGTATTTTACTCATGCTTTATGTGTCACCACTGATATGTTATTACTTATTTCAGTAGTCGTAACTAGTTAACACGATTACAAAATAGTTTGAGGGACAAACAGACCGAAATTGTTGCTGGTCATTACGTGTAATGGTGCGTGCATGTCACATGTTCGTTATTTTATAATATCGTCTAAACAAAAAAATACTCATTTGCAATACAAATTTTCTATACAATTTCTTGTCAGTACTATGATTTTGCTGTTTAAAAATTAATAAATCTAAAATTATATATCCTAAAGGGGTGGGGGCGTATTTTCTCTCGAGATTTTTTTTTTAAAAATAAGTATGTTCAAAGACAAATTATTATTTTTTTTAAATTTTGGAATAGCCTTGTGTATAAATGTTCAAAATAATATGAATAATTATTTAACTATATATAAAAATATTGTAGCGTGATTACATACGTTTATGGTGACATAGCACATTGCAAAAATTTCATTGATAATTATTTCACATCTATAAGTGATGTAGTTGAAGGAAAGGTTTATTAGATCACTTTTCTGTCTGTGTGGCTGTGTGTGTCTGTATAGGTTCATATCCCCCCCCCCCCCCCCAGACACACAAACGAAACCTTTTAAACCCATTAACCGAATTCCATCAATCATATATAGGCCTAGCACTTAGTAAGAACGTCAAACTTTTATAGTATTCGATCACGCCGTGTTCCTATTTATCAAAATTGCGGCCCTTTAAAATTTAGGACGCCGTTTTATATCTCAGGAACTATTTAATGAATTTAATACGAATTTCGTATTTTGACAATTAACCGTGTAAATATTCAATTTATGAAGGAATTTCGTTTTTAGTCCACCAATATGGAAGATGACACAACATTAAAAATTAAATTTTTATATGATATCTCGGAAACTACTCAATATATTCCCACTAAACTTGGCAGGTAACATATATGGTAAACGCTGTTTGTGATAAAGTGAGCACTTTTGAAACCAACCTTAGAAAAATTTCACTGCTACTACCTGGATATATTTTAACAGGCTCACTGAGTGACATGTGCCCAGCAAATTTGGTAACAATGGAGGGGAAAGTAGTTCCATATATTCTCGTCTAATAAAAAGTGTTAGGTAATAATTTGCGATGACCCCAATTATTTCTTTCGCTTTCTGTGTTTTTTTTAATGCATCGAAGTGTAAAAATGAGCATATTTTTACAATATTTACTTTTCTAATAATTTCACAGTTTTATTTGACCGACGCATGAACAAAGTGATGAGGCCCTTGGGAATGTTAATTTTACGTAAGGCGGAATAATAAACAACGTGTATAAAAGTAAATCATAAGCAGGTCTTTCAAAATTAACGGCTTATAGAATGTATTTGCATATGTTATTTAAATATATAATACACTTACTATCAACATTGTGGCCATTTTAATATGGTAAACTGTATACACCATACCGTCTAACCAATTTCAACCGAACTTAGTAAGATAACCCATAACTCGGGAAACAATAAAGCGACTTCCACCAAGATTGATAAGCAAGTATTACTACGGAAGTAAACGTAAACTGATATATTTTAATTGAGTCGACCAGGCTGTTTTTTTTAATGGTGGAAGTAAAGTATCTTGTTTTAACATGTATGTTCCTTTTATTTAAATATTAGAGAAGTGCCTATTTTAACAAATTTACCCTCATATACGTACAGCGTGTAAAGGAAACATGTGTACAAACTCGGGCACATAATTCGTGATTGGAAAAGAGGAAGATTAATACAGGACACCCATGGTCGATCTCAAATAATAAGGGCTATAGCAGCCCCTAAAGGTGGTGGGCCACAAGGACATTACGTGTGATATTAGACAAAGTACTTGGGTTAGAAGAACACAAATTGGTATACGTATTAATTAAACGAATATCTTGGATAAAAGGAAGGTATGGTCCGCCGCACACACCCCCATCATGTAAATAATAAGGGTTAGTACCCTTTGATTGCATGCAACACGTACACCGTAAGGTTAAATTGATTGTGAATACCATGGGATGAAGCAGGACGACGTAAGTAGCAAATAAGCTCCTCTTGTTGAAACTCTCTAGGACCCACCGTTTCCGATTAGATCGCAAACGCCCTTTTATTCCGGCGCAGCACCATACTCACCTCAATCACTCTGATCGGCTCTCAAGATCTCGCTGTTACGTGCCGCCACACTCTCTTCACGCATATGGCGGGGATTCCACGCTGCATTCCTCAGGGTGCGTCAAAGGTTGCCTACTCACTAGGCCATGTTATTGCCACCACTATGCCCTTTGTTTGTGATTTAACCGGAAAAGTCGGGTCCTAGAGAATTGCAACAAGGGGAGCTTATTTGCTACTTACGTCGTCCTACTTCATCCCATGGTATCCACAATCAATTTAACAGGACGGTGTAGGCCTACGCGTTGCATACAATCAAAGGGTGCCAACCCCTATTACATGATGGGGGTGTGTACTACGGACCATACCTTCTTTTTATTCAAGATATTAGTTTACTTAATCCGTATGCCAATTTGTGTTCTTCCAACGCAAGTACTTTGGCTAATATCCCACGCAATGTCCTAGTCGCCCACCATCTTTAAGGGCTACTACAGCCCTTATTGTTTGAGGTGGACCATGGGTGTCCTATATCAATCTTCCTCTTTTCCGGTCACGAATCACGTGCCCGAGTTTGTACACATGTTTCCTACACACGCTGTATACAGGGAGTGTAGGCTAATTAGTTACAGAAGTACTAATTTCTTGCTATTGTTTCAATGTTACAAAACTACAAAAACTGTGATTCGAACACTAGATTATATAATCAATGGAGTTTAATTTGTTTTGATTACTTGAAATAAGGTGATGCGTAATGCTTACGAGCTCAAATGTTGTGTGACAAATATAAAATAATGATTATTTCTTTCATTCAAATGCTGACTGACTTAGAAAACACGCATGTTAACGCTGCTATTTTTGATACGTTCCCATGGCTGATTCTCAGAGGTTATTTCTTAATCTATCTTAAAATGATCTGGTTCCCTATGGCCAGCTTAACTGACCGCACCTCGGAACAAACTACTGTTAAATCGCCTGGCGCTTGTCTACAAAACTTTCATAAGCAAATGTTTTCCAAATTATCCGAGTTACTGAATTGTGCCATAAGCGATAACCATCAATTTAACACTCGCTCAATATCCAATGTTCAGCTGAGTGTTTCAGTTCAAAAGACGCAGCTCTGTTCAACTATTTTATTTCATCAGCATCCTGAAACTGGAATACATTACTAGATGGAGATTTTTGGACATTCGCCCCTGCGATCCAGATGTCTGTCATGGGGGGGGGGGGGAAACAAGAATACATTACTTTAAATATTTAGAGATAGGTAACCTTCTTAGCATTAAAGTAAAGGGTTATAAAACTTATTGTGAAATGTCATCCATAAAAACAACAAAACAGCAACAATATCATTCTTCTCCACACCTGATGTCACATTCTGGCGCATTTTGTATATTAACCTACGTGCAGGGATTACATATCAATTCCATTATTACAATGCGATTCTTTAATAGAAGAGACTGAGAAATATTTTGCATATTTTGATTAGAAGTAAAATATTATAAACCAAAATATGCAATACGTAAAAAAAATTTAAGTAGCGGCATTTTTAAAATATAATTTTACTTAATTTAGACAATATATAATTTTTCCTTTGAAAATTAATAACTTTTGCAATAAAAGATCTTGTGTAAAATTTACTTCTCTCATCATTGTGATATGAAAATAAAATAGTGGGGAAAAAATATAATTTTCATGAAGCTAGAGCATTCGTAAACAATTTGTAATTCCACTACCTTCTGGATACATTAGAAATGAATAACCAGTAGTTAACGAATTTGAATTTCTGATGTTATTAAGTATTTGGAATTCGCTTCTTTCATACAGTTCCATTTATATTTATGTAAAGAGTTCCATTGCATCTTCATCATTTCCCACATACACTTGTAAAATTCTTAAGCAGTTTATCTACTCATCATTTTTGGACACTCAGTTACCAGCATATGACTCATCTTTAGGGATGTAAATAAACTTTGGTTGGCTTTCCAATCTTTTATATGAGACCAACTAGTCTAGTAATGACAGGACTAGTCTTAAATATGTGACTAACTGGAGTATTTAATGAAAGGGTGAGTAAGTGAATAGATTTGGGTGGCTCTTAATGGTGAGTTCTTGAGAGCTGGTGAGGGTGATTGAGGTGAGAATGGAGCAGCGCCGAAATGAAAGGGTGGAGGAAACGGGAGATCCCCGAGAAAACTCACCGACCAATATCATCCTCCAGTACGATTCCCACATGCGAAAATCCGAGAGTGACCCGGCCAGGGATTGAATCCAGTTCGCCATGGTGGGAGGCGAGCAGACTAACTTCTCATGTCTACTGATTGTTCTATGTAGAGATCCAAAGCATTTGGTTTAGCTTCATTGTAGTAGGCTTACTGCAGTTTTTCGATTGTTTTAACTAAAAATTTTAAGGTTATCATTGGTTTAGTTTTAATTAACAAAAAGGGTCCATTTCCATATTGCATGTAACAGTAGTATTTACAATAAAAGACCGCTTCCTTAACTTACTCGTAATTTTTTTATCAAACCTTTGAAAATCACCCCATTTGTGAAGTGTTTGGTTGTTTCTTAAATATGTCATGTATCACAAGCATTTAATACTTCTGTTAACATAAAAATACCTTATTTTTGGTCGCACTGAACTTTTATTTACATTTTATTTATAACTTTTATTTTTTGATTGATACGAATAAAGACAGAGAAAAATAGGTATGTTGGCAATGCCTAGTAAGAAATAGTTAAAATGCAAAACATTATTAAACTAAGCGCGCACGAATGCGGTACGTTGTCCCTTATTTGCTAGGCTTGGCTAAGCTTTGTTTGCATGGGGCACAGGAATATCCTGAAAGTAGAACCTTGGTAGGGTTACGTAAAAGTTGGAAGAATCCATAAATGAGCTGTACAAACCAAGACGTTCATATAGTCCATTCACGGTTTCTTCGGCCTTTTTGAATCAAACCTTTGAGAAATCTTCCCATATATGACGTGTTCAGTTATTTCCTAAATACACCCTGTATCACAAACGTTTTATACTTGTGTTCATAAAAGTTAATTTTTTTTTCTGTTAAATTGAAATGTTATTCATATTTTATCTATAAATCATAATTATTCATTTATAAATAATCTGAATAAAAATCAGGGAGAAAATAGGCATGTTGATAGCGCCTAGTGAGAAATAGTTCTTATACAAAATACTGTTACACTTAGTGCGCACGAATGTGGTGCGCGGTCACCCTGGTGTAATTCTCCAGGATTAGTTAAGCTTAGTTTGCATGAGGCGGAGGAATATCCTGGAAGTAGAACTTCAGCAGGGCTTCAGAAAAAGCTGAAGTAAGTGTGAATGGACTATAATAAACTAATCAATAGTTCAGGAAGACATTGCCTGCTGGTTCTTGCACCAGGAGCTGAGCCTACAGGCTCCCTGCGGATGCGGACGTGCCTTGTAGCATGCAGGCGTGGTGAGTGTGGCGACTGCACGGGAGAGGTTTAGGAGGATCGGGTAAGGGCTGGAGTTGGATTCTGCCGGAGGAAGAAGTTTGGTTCTGGAGCGGGGGGGAGGGAGGGGAGGGTGGAACAGAGGATACGGCACATGGCAAGGAACATGCTTGGAAGGGGTTGGTCGGGGATGGGGCCTGGCAGGGGTGGGGAAAAAATGAAAATGCTTCTGACCGACGGGAAACGTGACGGATATTAAATTCCCATCGATCCGCGCGGAACTTGGGACTTCCTAATAACGAATACCTCGGCTTGTGGCCGGGTTGTCACCGATACAGCTGCCGTGGGTCATACAGACCGCCTCGGTATTCGCGGCCCTCTAAGAGCGCAGAGCGACATTCATAGCGAAAAATTACACCGCAAAATTAGTTACTAAAATACTCGGAATGTGCAGATTTCTTGGAATCCCTTTCACTTACATCAGTGGCAACGTCTTTCTTGAGAGAAGAGGTCTCTGTTTTTTTTTTTTTTTTTTTTTTCACAGATACGCACAGATAAAATATCTATAGTTACTTCACTGTTTCTTCTCACCTTTTGAATAAAACCTTTGAAAAACACTCCGTGTATGACTTGTTTGTTTGTTTACAAAAATATGTCGTATATCACAAGCGTTTTATACATGTGTTAGCATTAAAGTATCTCATTTTTGGTTAAATTTAACTTTTATGTGTATTTTAGCTATAAATTATAATTTTTTCGTGTAGAACTATTATGAATAAGGACAGGGACGAAATAAGTGTGTTGGCAATGACTAGTAAGAAATAGTTCTTATGCAAACTATTATTACACTAAGTACGGACGAATATGGTGCGTTGGTCTTCTGGTGTAATTTTCTAAGCTTTGTTGCATGGGGCGGTGGAATACACTAGAAGTAGGACTTTAGCAGGACTTCAGAAGAGTTGGAAATAACCATCAATGAAATATATGTCGAAACCAACAAGGTTGTAACCTTGTATATACAGAATACTGTAATAACTTGGGTTTCGTCTCTGCGCCCTATTTTTTTTTTTTTTAAATAACGCAAAATACACAAAATACGCGTCTCTGCTGCGAAGTTAGCAATAACAAATTTCTACAGTCACTATTTTCATTTGTGCGATTTCTTGGCCGAGACGGTGGTAACTGATGCTTTTGACATCGGATAGACGAAAACTGGGAGTATAGGCCCCCACACTTGCATTCCAATTCTGAGCTCGAGATTATTTATATTATTTTCCTAGTCCCTACTCTTGTCATCTGACCCCCTTTTTGAACTTTTCTTACATCTTAAAATAATTAATTTTTATATTGAGCCTTAAGTGCAAAATTTGGGAAAGGGGAAAAAGATAAAAACGCAGTCGTCGCTTCCTTCTCCATTCGAATATAATGGTTTATCTCATTGGTTCTGATTTCACTTGATCCGTACGTCCCATCATATTTAATCTATGTATGTAAAACTTAGGTCTTGCTCACTATCTCAAAAGTTGACTGCACCTTGTATCGATTCTAAAATTAATAATGTTTACTGCAGAGTTGTATTCTACTTAATAAATATCTGAGAGAAGTGCAAGATGCTGCCGTTACCCGCTCTGCCTTCAAGTGATGGCGCCTCGTATTTGCACTTTCTGTTTTTCTCCTAACAATTTTTCTGAGCTATCACTCCTCCAAACTGGTACCCTTGTTACTTTGTTCTGCGAAAATACGTTATCAACAAGCTTTTCATTTCAGTGGTGTCAACCGGAATTACAATACTGTTATGTTTTAAACTTTGAAATTACAGTAATATCCGCGAGCAATATATACAGCTGCTACAAGCATGTATTAATCACTGCACTATGTAGATTCTTTTTAGAATTTGAATTTTAATCTTTGGTATTTATTTTCCAAGTATGCGATATAACTTAGGCGTTCAAGCAGTGTGAGTGTGTTCCTTTTGCGATGCAGGGTACTAGAGTGACACAAGTACCATTAGATTAACATGGGAGGAGGCTTCGGAGGTAGGATATAAAGTGCAGCCCCCCCCCCCCCTCACCCAGCCATCCATCACTCTGCTGTGGTGTTTGGCCAAACCCTTCCTCCTATCCCTCCCCAACCCAGGAGGTATGCTGTGATTGTCTGATGGGGCTACCCCTTCGTGGAGATGGCTTTACTCTCCTTTCCCTGGAGATGTGTTGTGATTGGCCGGTTGGTTGTTGGAGCAAGAAAGGCACAAGGGACATTTGGGGAGAGTATATGTTGCTTTTTTGGTGTCTGGCGAGCAATGAAACTGACAACGTAATGATGAGGAGGGGGAAGAGGGGAAGGGGGTGTCGGGGCAACATATATGTTGCTTCTTCGGTGTCCAACAAGCGATTGAGCTCTGAGGAATGGGAGCAGCAGAGGTGTTGACTATTCGGCGTCCGACGAACGGGTGAGGTTGGGTGGCGAATTGTGCAATTAGAGTAAATGAATAATGACCATTACAAATCTAGCAATTGAATTTTAATGGATTTGAATAATAACCATTACAAATCTAGCAATTAAAAATAACGATTTGAATAATTAGCAATTACACAGTAAGTATAATTACCAATTAAACAAGTACAAGTAACGAGATACTCCTTGGTTCGAAGCCTGTCGGAGGTAAATAAATTTTCACCTAATAAAAATATTTTGATTAGCAATTACAATTTAAATATGCATAATGAGGGTATTTGCACAATTACTGATACTAATTACACACTAAGTATGTGTAACGAGAGTTATTAAACAAGCACAGAGTCCCTAATTCCACAAGTACAAAAACTAATTGCAAGTCTGTTCGCCATCACTCCCGACTGCAGACTGAACTCAGAGGTCTTGAGAGCCGATGAGGGTGAAGTGAAGTGAGTAAGGAGCAGCACCAGAATGAAGGGGAGGGGGAAATGGAAGATCCCGAGAAAACCCACCGACCAACGTTATCGTCCGGTACGATTCCCACATGCTAAAATCTGCACACTATGTCCGAATCTGTGATATCGATCAGTGAAATAGCATTCACTGAAAGTCAGTTGATAAGCTACTGCTGATAGGCTAACCAAAGAAATTATCTGGTAACAAGCGATTTATAACAGTGGAATTCTTGACATTCGCTGGTAAATCCCAAATAAATCAGTGAAATTCAACCACTGTATTAATTAGTTATCTAGCACTAATTATCAGTTGCTGAATTCTCACTGTTTTCACTGATTTGGCTCAATTTTCACTGATTCAAGTTTAGAGTGTGGGAGCGACCCCGCCATGAATTGATCCCAGCTCGCCTTGGGAGGTGGCACCACTGCGGCCCCTATTGGCAAACTTGAAAAATTACTAACATTACAAATTAATAATCACGATTTTTGTTGGTAAACTTTACTCCCTTCTATTCGACTACAGGTTATATTTTATGCTGAGAAAGTCATAAAATATGTTTGATTATTTGCTGATGATTTCTTCCTTACAGTGGGCACCTCGGCGATCTTATTACCTTACTCTTTCGATTATTAATTTGAGTAGGTAAGTGAAATTTTTCGCCTCGAACCCGGTAAGTAGGTACTCAACATCGGCACTTCCCAACTGGCCAGCCTAATGGAAAATGCGACGTTTTCCAATCATACCGTCAGCCAGATTCAAATTAAGTTCATCGGTGAGCATCAACCCGTGAGTATTTTCAAACTGCAGATAAATTAATAAAATAATTCTCACAATTTATGCCGAATGAGCCAGTATTTTACGAGTTGCTCTAATTCGTCTATTGAGTATTCTACTAGGTTTCGAACTCTCTTGGACTGTTAAACGAAAACGCTTTATTCATCGATCAAATTACAGGGTCGTCGTCGTCGTCGGTGACTGTGCTGACTAAGGCGTCAAAATCGTGTGCTAGTAATGCGATATTTTGCGTCTCATCTCAAAGGTTACCAGTTACCAGGCACGATAAAGAAGAAGGCAATTCACTACGGAATAGGACATTTCATTAAAAAGGAGGAAAATGCAATAGGAACAAAGATTATTTACCCTGAAGAACCATACATTACATTTTTTTTTTTCGCACAAAGCTTAATATTAACTACTTAGAAAAAAAAATTTAATCAAATCTAGAATATTTAAAGCAAACAATATTCGAAAATTCAATTAATAATACAAAATTATGTTCCGATTATCAGTTAATATAAAATTGAATAGCTAAGTGTCATGAATATTAACCTTTATGATTACTTACAATTATAACACATAACAAAACGTTTTAGTATGCAGACTGTGGTGTAAAAATTAATTTACCTAAATGAAAAATTCGTTAACATTATATATATACGGCTTTTCAAAGAACATACTGGCGTTTTTATCTGATTGACTAAGTGAACGTTGAAAACACATCTACAGAAAGTTTTGCTGCACAAATCCAACAATATCAAATAATTAATATACTAGTACTGTCTTCTATCAGGTCAAATCAGTCGAAGATATTTTATCACTACAAAATATCCGACCAGGCACAAAAAAGCTTAAAACAGGAGGACATGTTCTCCTTTTGATGATTGTCTGGTAACTCTACATAACATAACATAGGGTTATTATTGCTTCAGTCCTCAGCTGATCGCCATCACTGGACTCTGTGATAATAATTCTTGATGTTTGAGTATTTGGCTCAGCCTCGAGGAGTCTTAGCGAAGTGTGGTCCACTATCTCCCGACCAGCCGGCTCTGAATACCCCTAGGGTAATCTGATGTTATAATCTTCTCAGTGATGTGAATTGTGCCATGTCAGAGACAGAGATAACCGGTACGATCGTCCAACCACTTCCCGCATGAGTCATTTTCCACCGTGACCAGTTGCCGAGGAAGACCCTTAACATGGCTTGGATGTCACCCCATGCTACTCCTTCATTTTCATGACACTTGTGGGTTTTCCCGAGGCCCGGTTTATCGGGAAAGATGCACACCGAGCCCCGCCTCTTGTCCGTTGCCATTATATATTTGGGTCCTTCACTAAGACCCAGACTTTTTGGCCCCAACGGTCTGACCGTAAAGGAGTCAACCGGCTCATCTCCCATTCGAGCCGTCACTATCTGCCGTGACTGCACTCTTCTGAAAGGTATATACCCCTTTTAGCTATAAGGCTTGGTTATAGGGAAAACCACAGGTAGCCTACGTTTACGGGCTCTCGAAAGAGTCACCCAGCGGTACCACGAGGAGGCGTGGGTCCCAAAGTCAGCAGAGGTTATAGGATTGCGCGTGACTGACTATTGTAGCAACCATGTTGCATATGGACTCCAAAATTAGGGCTTGACAGTAACCCCGACATTTTATTGTCCATATGTTCTCTTCAAAGGGCGGAATGCTGTTTCACATCAGCATAAGGAAGTCCTATCTCTTAGTCTCGCGAATTCCCACCGGCATGAGCCCCATACGTGATATCTCACCTTACGCCCTTTAAAGGCCGGTTTACGCTGCACTAATCCAGCATCCGTACCACCAGAGAAGACTCAGTCATTCCACCTGTAACCTGCCAAGACTGAATCACCGGATATAGTCACATAGTGCCTCCTGGCATATCACGGACAGCCTTACACCCATTACAGGCTGGTTTCTCTATCAGACCTAGACCTTCCAGAATCTGGTACGGTGGCGACTGCACGTTCTCCGTTCCGGTACTTTCCACCGGGGAGCAAACTCCTACCACCCGAAAGCGATCAGAGTTACCACAGAGTGTTGGGACACCTTACACCCCCATGGGCCTGTCCCCCCGTATCCGGCGCCTGGCGTTGGCACATAGTTTCTCCTGCCTACAGGAATGACTCAATGTATGAGCACTATGTCAAAACTATTGTGGTTCGGAGCCTTCTACACTCATCATGCAGGTCCCATTTTTATGCGCACTGCACCCAGATGCAGATACCAATATTCAGCTTTACTAACCAGACTTCAAAATAATTTTGTTACCCACCCGATTTATTAACGATTCCGCAGCGCCGCACAGTTAAAATTGTGGCGAAAAAGTGCTGATCTTATCTGACACCAAATAAATTACCATATATTAAGACCGAAGTTGGTGGCTTTGGGAGATGAGGACGTTGTAAGCTTCCCCTTGTACACCACAGGCTGTTACTTTATTTGTGATGCCATAGGGGTAGGAGGCACTTCGTAACGATATTTTTATACTGGCAATAATTGCTCAGTACTGTTACGTGCTGACGCGAGGTTCACGTGGGGTCCGGTTCTGTGGGGGGTAACCACTTCGATCCTCCCCTCCACTCAGGGACACCCACTCGATGCCCTGTCACTCGCCCAGGGGGGATTATTGACGGCTGACCTGGCTCGCTTCACAGTCCCCCCTCCACCCCACTGCTGGAGAAGCCAAATTTAGAGGATGCGCAAGAATATTCTGAAAATTAGGACCTGGGGCCAAAATGGCATTTAGAGAAATTTCTGAATGATGGCATACGACCCTATAAATACAAGCCACAGCTGGACTGTCCGCAGGATGGCTGAGGCCATCTGGCTGAGCGCGGGAGCGAAGTCAAGAACGTTGAGGGACAGACGACGACGGGAGATTGCGAGGCGACGGCGGACGAGGTGTTTGTGGTGTGAATGGACGAAAGGGCATAACACCCGACAAGTGAAGGCACTCGGAGGACCTTAGAACATTGCGGACTGGTAGCATCTGGACTGAACTGAGGTGGGACTGAATGAACATGCAATACGGATTTTATTGTAAATATTGGAACTGTCAAATATGAACGTATAAAATTTATAAAATAATTGAATAGGTTTTGATACACTGTCTAGTGGGACTGATTTTTAAGGATTTAATTTTTATTTATTTATTTGACGTCAATATAAATTGTATTGATTGAAGTCATTAATTGCACACAGCAAGTGATATCGATTTATTGTGAAAATATGGGTCGAGAGAATTTTATTTGTAGTTATTGTAGTTCAAATTAGGAAATTATAACTAACTCTTTTATTTAATTAATATCTTCATCCCTTAACGAACCTTGTTTAGCCCAATGACTTTTTAGAATTTGCAAGAGTTTTATACGCTAAACAAAAATTATTGTAAGGCCCATAAAATGCCTTTGTGGGCATTACGTAATTTATTCGTATTCGGGAGCTTTGCTGTATAGTGCAACAATAAAATAGGCCATATTTTTGTACACGATAGAAAATAGTTTTGTTGACAAAGTTCCATAGTGATCAAAAAATTAGTAATTTTTGTAGTTTGTACCGGTAATTATTTCCGTGATCACTATACAGATATTGTACACTATTGTACGTAGAATCCAAAAGTATTTAGATTAATTTCTTTTAGCTTGATTCGACATTTTTTTCACTCTCTATTTTCCTGTTTTTGAATTAAAACTACATTTATAATCGTAATAATCGGTTGTGAAAGCAAAGCAAAAGTTATTTCTGGTTTTCTTTTTTATTAGGTCAGATATTTCGTTTTTAACATTCATTTTTAATTATTCGTTATGAAACCTAAAGCAATGTACCTTTCAGTAAATCAGTAGTAGTTCGAAATCATTATCTTAAGCACATAATCATGTCTGGCTCTGTAATTAAATTTGTGTGAAGGACATGCTGTTGAGTTGATTCGGAATTGGGCCTAACATGTCTAAAGTAGCACGTGAGTGTGCCAAGGTAATTTATCTATAGATACGCTGAGATACGCGGGAACTATAAGGGTTACATTAGCACGCGCTACAAGAACGCCATCGCCGCTACGCGCAGGGCTCTGAACTGGCCTGCGGTGTTCTCGTAGTGCTGCGTGTAGGTACCTATGGGACTTTCAGCTGTGTGCCTATCATTTTATTGATGAACAGTATGTGGCAAAGTTCAATACAGACTCATATCGCAGTTTGGCTCGTGTGTTTCAAAATACGGCAGTCTGGAAAAGCCGTTTTTAACTAGATTGGAGGGCTGCCAAATAATATTTACAACATGCGTGGTAATTTAACGCACCATTCCTTCCTCGCCTGGGTTATTATGTCTTTTAGTAGGTGAACATACTGGGGGCACGTTTAATCGTTTCGTCAAAAAACCAGGATTACAGAACCGTTAAGATTTCGTTGAAACTTAGCGATCTTTATTAATGCTGGTATGGATAAGTTTTGCAGGTGATTAATTTTCATATACGACAGCATCATACTCCTACCGCCAGGCGAATCGGGTTTGATTCCCGGAGGAGTCGCTCTCGGATTTTTTCGTGTGGGAATCGACGATTCCGCTGGTCGGCGGGTTTTTCTCGGGTATGTCCCGTTTCCCCCAGAGTCCCCTTCATTCCAGCGTTGCTCCATACTCACCTAGCTTACCAAGATACAGTTGTGGTATGCTTGGCTTCACGCTAGCTCGTCGGCGGATACCGGCCCGGGCGTAATTACGCCTTAACAGAAGCGTCGTTTGTCCTAAAACATTAGAGTGCAGTTGATCACGCCACTCACTCATTGCAGTACGACATTCTTGTGCTGATTTGTCGAAAATAGTAGGTACTTGGCTATGCGGAAGAGTATGCAGTACCAAATGTAAATAACGGCGACGAAATATTTCACCAGACACTGTACGATAATTTCTACGCAATAGTGATGGCAATGAAGCAGAAGAAGAATTTCATGCAGTGTTATCAGATTTCAGAAAAGAATATTCTTACATGTTGCATGCAATTTCCGTATTTTTTTTATTAATTTCCGTGCTTACGCAACCCACACACGCTATTTTTTAGTTAATCATTAATTTTTATTTTCTATGTCAGTTGTACAAACTGAGCAAACTCTATGTAAATAATTAAATAACATTTTGTACACACTGAGCTAAAATCACCACAGTTTTTGGCTTGGTGGAACATGCATTCATTCATACGGTGTCACAAAAACCATGTGAATAATTCCACATACAGTTAAGTTAGATTCCCACCCGTCATCTTGGATTTATGGTAATTTTGGCCATACTCTGGAAATACGGTTTTGTACAATGTTTTTGGAACGACAGAGCAGAGCATTGCTTGGTGCATTGTCTGAGGTCAATATTTCTTGATTACTGTTGATGTCGCCTTGTAATCATCCGCAAGAAATAATCTCGCTTTTCACCTCGACAATTACCAACTAAAAATGAATAAATGTAGCGAAGCTGTGGCAGTTCGATAAAGTTTGGGAAACTGTTGTTTAGGATATGTCGTGCGGGGAATTTCAATACACCTTCTGAAATAGAAACTTTGGCGAATAAATCTATAAATCCAAGATGGCGGGTGGGAATTCACCTTAGAAATGAATAATTAGTGCATTTAAATAATTTTCTTACATTTTTTCGACATATGACATGACGTGTAAACACAGCATTATTACCGTACGATGTACAAAACAATTAATTATGTACAAATGCAGAAAATTTCCGTACGTCTGGCAGCACTGGATCCTCGCGAGATGGCGGTTTTCCTTCGGAGTTATTTGCGTCAGACGTCCAGAGCCGTCCGTATCTTCACGTGACACACCTTCCTTCCTGCCACACTCTGCACCTACTCTGCATAACAGAAACATTTCATTCTCAGAATTGTCCATTCTCGGAAAGAACATTACGCCCTTTTACGTCGGAAATGCGACCACTGGTGCGCAACCTGCTTTGTCTATTCAAGCTAAAGTGACTTCATTAACCACTGCTGGACAAGTTGAGGACAACCTACAAAAAGGAGTATATAGGCAGTGCAAGGTAAACTGAGCACTTTTGAAAGCCCTGCCTTAAGTGCACATTGTGTATTCCACCACCACATAAAATTAACGTTGTCATGAACTTGATCACACTAAAAGAAAGGTTTGCTCCAGCAAATAAAATATTTATTTCTTTAGGACAAATATATGTAGTTGCCGCAACAAAATATTTTGTTGAGTTAACAAAACTTGACAACAAAATTAATTTTGTTTATCTAATAAAATGTATCCTCGAATTAACCTAACCTGCGCTGGAACAAAATAACTTGGACTGTCAAAAAAATATTTAGTTGAATCAACTGTGTATATTTGTTTGGCCACTCATTTGATAGCCTTCATTCAAAAATACAAATTGAGTGTTTGTAATTTTTGTGACAATTATGATACTAAAAATGCTCCTTAGTGCATTTATTAAAATTTGACAATGGAATAAACATGTTAATAAAACAAGTTTAAATGGAAACTAAGAAGTAAAGCCATAAAACCTGAAATATTTATTTGCGCACATTGTCCAGTATTCTAATGTATATGTTTAAAAACATTCACGTTTCAGCAGTAAAGGCTGTTCGCGGTAAAAAGAGCACTTTTGAAAGCTCTGCCTAAGATCTACTTGTATATACACTGTGTATTCTTCCGCCTAGTGTAAAATTAACATTGCCATCGGCCTCATCACGTTATTCATACGTCCGTCAAATGAAACTCTGAAATTATTAGGAAAGTAAATTTTTTTACAAATCTTCTCATTTTTGCACTTCGATGTATTAACAAAACCGAAAGCGAAAGAAATAATTTAAGTTTTCACAGATTTGACCTAACACTTTTTATTCAACCTTAAGATACGGAACTACTTTCCCTCCGCCATTACCAAATTCACTGGGCGCATGTCGCTCATTGCGCCCATTAAAATATATGCAGGTGACTGTTTCCAAAAGGTTTATTTATAAAGTGCTCAGTTTACCGTAAACAGCCTATAGTATCGTTAACTGCGGTTGCTAGGGCGTAGAGCGCGGGCGCAAGCGATCTAGGTTTGAATCACGCTCGGGCTTGCAATTCTTTAATCATATTAACCGAAACTGTCCAATGTAGATTCATATAAGCAAAAAAATAATAATAATTGCACAAACTAGAATAATAACCACAACATAATTTGGTTTCAACAATAAAATATTTCATTGCCCCCATGCAAATAATTAATTTGGTTGCGCTAAACAAACTTTGTTCTATTCAACAAAACACTTTTCTTAGTGTACTTAATTAATGCGTCGGTCAAATGAAACTGTGAAATTGTCAGAAAAGTAAATATATTAGAAGTTTTCTAATTCTACACTCCATGCACTGAAAAACAAAGAAATTATTCTAGTAGTCACAAATGCTTACGTAACACTTTTAATTCACCATTGAGACTGGGAACTACTTTTCCTTCGTCGTTGATAGCAGCTTTATTGGACGCAGTAAGTCATGGTGCCCGTTAAAATACAAGGGGTTTTTAGGGGGCAACGGACATACGTTAAGGGGTTATAGTATGGACCATTCTGAAGGAAAAGCATCGGTAAACATATCCTCTATTCGCAATCGTGTCCGAGATACAGTTCTGTGACACTCGTGGCGACGTTGCTCAGTGAACGTGTGGTGCGGTATCATTGATATAAGCCGTTCACGGAAAATTGAGCACTTTTTGAAGTTGTTTCATCAGGCATAATAACCAATAAATACATTTCATTGTGGCCTCGGACTTTTGGTTTTGGGTATAGTGAATCTATACACTGTGTCTATCTATGACTCACATGGCAGGTTTTAATTAACAAGTGGTGGAACGATATAAATTGGCTGAGAGAAAAAAGTAACTAGGGCTTCAAAAGTGCTCACTTTGACGTGAACGGCCTATAGCAAACTCGTCGGTCTGGTTATTGTAGACAACCGTTTTATCTGCCCTTCCTGCATAATCTGTTTCCGAAGTACTTGGAGGACGTTCCATTGGCAACAAGGGCTGGAATGTCTGTGCTTGCAACAGGATGGACATTCCACACGATAAGTGGTACAGTACCTCAATGAAACTTATCCTGGCCATTGGATCGGTCGTGGCGGTGCTGTTTTCTTGGCCACCGCGCTCACCCGACCTCACTCCGCTAGATTATTGTTTGTGGGGTTGGTTGAAGACCGAAGTCTACAGGCAAAATGCGCAAACAAGGGAGGAATTGCTTACTCGCGTGTTAGATGGTTGTGCGCACGATAGAGAATAGTGTGTACACCCGCTTCGATTACGAACACAACATTTCACTACACGAGCTGAAGTTGGCGGTGGTGTTTTTGAACATGTGTTGTAAAAGGAATTTACACAATAAAACCAATCACGTAGCGATCTGCTCATTTACTATCTATCACCTGTACTGTTCCCATTTCTGTCAGTTTTTACATAGCTGTATCTCGGACACCTTTTAAAATACAGCGTTTGTTTACTAATGTGTTCCCTTCAGAATGGTTCCCTTACTATAGGCTATTCGGGGTAAAGTGAGCACTTTCTAAGGCCCTTCCAAATGGCTTCAACCACTAACAACAAATATTCTTCGCGACTGATTCAGACGTTGACTTTTGGGACTGGTGAAATATATAGATTGTGTTTATTAGTCGCATGGCAGTGTTTATATTTAAAAATGGTAAAAATATAGAAATTTACTTGTAGCAAAAATTTATCAGGGACTTAAAAAGTGCTCACATTACTATGATTACACTATATCACCTCTTAACGTATGTCCGTTTCCCTCTTAAACATCCGGCATGTGCAGGTAGGGGCAGTGAAATTTTTCAAAAGTTGTTTTCAAAAGTGTTTAATTAACCGTCTAGAAACTTAATTTTGTCAGAATGACAGTTTACATCATGTATCACGCTGTTAAGAAAGTCAGTGCGGCTGGTCCACAAATAGATAAATGCCTACACAGGGACGAGACGGCATGGCGATTATTTTGATGTCAGAGTACCCACTCTCTGATTAGCGGGGCGAGAATATGGGTTACGAATGTTGTGTCTGATTTGCTACTGCCAACTAAAAAACCGTGGATGGCGAAAGTAATTAAGATTTCTTGAGAGCACAAAAGAGAATTGAACAAAATAGCCAGAGTAAGTATAGGTCATAACGTCTCAACTCACTATAGACAATATTGCAAAGTTCTGAGGAAAGTCATAAAATCAGTAAAAAAAAAAAAAAGTTGTACATCAGTTCTCTTATTCACAACTCTGAAAACAAAATCAAAACTACGTGGTTCATCATAAAAAATGAAACCGGAAAATCCTATGAACGAAATCCGGGGATAAAGCTTAGAGTCAATGACATGGAGCTGTCAGATGCACCTACTGTTGCCGAAACTTTTAATTAACACTATTTAAATGTTGTAGATGACTTAATAATTAAAGCCCCTAATAATAATACTAATAATAATTTTAAAACTTCTAAATAGAGATTACCCCTCTATGAAACGGTTGTTTACAACTTCAGGAGAAGTGTAAAAAGGAATAAAATCATTAAAACCAAAATTATCTTGTGGCTATGACGGCATTAGTTGCAAATTAACAAAGCAGTGTGCATGTGAATTTAGTGTTCCCTTAACCCATATGTGTAATGCGATTTTTAACACTAGTGTTTTTCCTGACAGATTCAAATGGTCAACTATCATTCCACTTTTCAAGAAAGGTGAAAAAGTAAATGTTGCCAATTATAGGCCCATTTCACTACTGACTTCCTTTTCGAAGGTAATTGAAAAAATAATTTACAACAGACTGATGCAACATTTTGAAGAGTACAGAATCTTCTCAGACTCACAATTTGACTTCAGGAAACATAAATCAACTATTGAAGCAATATACAAACTGACGCATAATGTCCTTAATACTCTAGACAAAAAACTGCCAACAATAGGAATTTTTTATGATCTGACAAAAGCTTTTGACTGTGTAAATCATGACGTGTTCATAGACAAACTTAAACATTACGGAATAAGAGATAAAATGAACAACCTAATGTGTTCATGTTTATCAGACAGATAAGTTTGTATTAGAGGCAATGGGTACTCTGTATATTCCAAACCAGGAAGAATAAAGCGTGGTGTCCCGCAGGGCTAAATTCTTGGACCTTTGCTTTTTCTTGTGTATATAAATGACTTACCTTGCCACCTTAATCCAAGCATCACTCCAATTCTTTTAGCAGACGACACCAGTATTCTAGTCTCAGCCAAGACAAAGGAAGCACTGGGACGGTTAGCTAGTACCACTTTCAGTCGATTAGATGCTTGATTTAAAGCCAACAAATTAAGCCGTAACTTTGAAAAAACACATTTTATCCAGTTCCGTACTAAAAATAGCAAAGAAAGGAACTGAGCATACCAAATTCCTACGGCAGCATGTAGACAATAACGTAAATTGGAAACTTCATATCGAACAAATTTTTACCAAAACTCAGCTCTGCCTGTTTTGTCCTACATAATATTGTAGACATTTGAAGCAGAGAGAGTGCTGTAATAGTTTACTTTGCATACTTTCACTCAATCATGACATATGGCGTAATTTTCTAGGGAAACTCAACTGACAACAATAAAGTGTTTCGTATGCAAAAAAAGACTTTAAGGAAATTATTTGGAAAAAAAACCATCTGATTCATATATACCTTTGTTCAAAAGTGCTAGGATCCTACCACTAGCATGTGAATATATATATATATATATATATATATATATATATATATATATATATATATATATATATATATATGCTTCAGTTATGTTCATTTCCAAAATCCAAAGTTTATTCCATAAAAATGATACTCTTCATAAACATAATACAAGAAATAAAGAACTAATTCATTTACCTGTTGTCATCTTAAGAATGTCCCAAAAAGGGCCTTCTTACTCTTCAAGTCAGATGTTCAACAACCTACCTCATTACTAGCAGCAAGTATGGTTTACAAATATGGAACTCTTCAAAAAAGAACTAAAAGAGTTCTTAATAAGCAAAACTTTTTATTCTGTAGACGGATATCTATACTAATATTATAAAGAGGTAGTGTTTGTAACTTTGTGTGTTTGTGTGTTTGGATGTAGGAGGTAATCTTCGAAACTACTCATCCGATTTTAAAAATTCTTTCACCAGTAGAATGCTACGTTATCACTGAGTGTCATAGGCTATGTTTTATTTTAAAAATCAATAGGGATCCCTACTAAAACTCCAATAATGTAACCCAAAGTGTAAATAAATGACCTATAAAATTCCTTACATTGCGTGCGCTGCGAAAACTATTAATGATAGAACAAAATAATGTACTACGGCTTTGCAGGACGGACAGATTCGGAAAATAAAAAGTGCTGTGTGCTGCGTACGGCGCCAACCTTAGAAGTTCTACTGCCATTATGGGGGGAGTTACTTTTGTGTTTGCTGGGGATTTTCGGCAGACACTCCCTGTAGTTACAAAAGGGACGCGTGCAGATATCATCAAAGCATGTCTTAAATCATCTCCCTTATGGAGTTCTATTCAACACCTAAATTTGCGAACGAATATGAGAGCCTATCTTGGTGGAGACACGCATAAAGATTTCCCACAACAATTGCTCAGACTTGGAGAAGGAGTTTTTCCTTCTCTAAATTTGGGCACTAATTCTGCTGAAATCATTTTTAATGAGACATTAGGTCAGATAGTCCACAGTCTGCAGCATCTTATAGAAGCAGTTTATCCGGGCCTCGAAAATTTACTAGAAAGAGACTTTCACTGGTTGTGTTCCAGGGCAATAGTATCGCCTAGGAACGACACTGTCAATGAAATCAACAATCTCATTATACAAAGAGTTCCCGGCCAAGTCAAAACCTATAAGTCGATTGACACAGTCACCAATGTTGACGATGTCGTCCACTTTCCTCAAGATTTTCTAAATTCGCTTAATCCTTCTGGCTTGCCACCTCACGAACTATCATTAAAAGTCGGTACTCCTATCATGCTTTTAAGGAATATAAGCCCTCCTAACATGTGTAATGGCACAAGATTGCTCATTAAAGACTTGAAAGAAAATTTGATTGTCGCGACCATCCTCACCAGTCCAGCAGCCGGCCAGCTAGCAAACATCCCGAGGATTCCCATGATTCCCACGGATTTGCCAATATCTTTCCAACGGTTGCAATTTCCCGTAAAAACATCGTTCGCGATTACTATTAATAAGTCCCAGGGTCAAACTTTCTCTTTGGTTGGAATCGACCTACGAAAAGAGTGTTTTTTCCCATGGCCAACTATATGTTGGTTTATCACGAGTTGGAAGTCCCGAGAAACAGTACATTTTGCTACCAAACAATAACAGGACGTCAAACATTGTCTCCAGAGAATGTCTTAGCCAATAACATATTAAATACTTCTATCTCAGATAAATTGCATTGTAATATAATATATATTAATATGAAAAATTATTTAAAAAGTAAAAAAAATATCAAATAAAAATAGCAAAAAAACTTTAAATTATAATGTGCTTTTTTGAATGCTTTAGGAGAGTTTACCCAGCCTAATTAACGCCGGGTTAAGCAGTTTTTTTTATCTTAATTGCACCCTTGCGAAGCCGGGGCGGGTCGCTCGTTTATCATAAACACAAAACATACTGACCACTAAGTTATTTAATCAAGACTAAAAACCCCCATAGATATTCAGTGTGAGGTATTATGTAAAGCCAATGGAATGTGTGCCTCTGTTTTGGTTTTTATTTCTTTATAGATTGTAGTGGCCCGGGACTCAGCACAGATGTGCAGAAGAAATTGAAGAATGAAGATTAAATATTGAAAATTCAAGACCATTTGTATTTTATTTTATATTTGTTTTAGAATTCGATAATATTATAATACTTTGATGTTTTGATATTGTTCTGTACATAATGTGTTCATGTTCTGACTTGTCCGATGTCTTTGTACAAACTTGTACTCGAAGAAAGACCAAATGGATGAAATAATTAAATAAAAAATAAAATAAATAAAGTATCGCGAAAGGTTCCCTAAAGGCCGAGCTGCCGGTTGGGAACCAGACGGTGATTGGTGAGCGGCGTTCCAACGTGTTGCTGGACAGTACGCCATTATGCTGGATTCGTGCGGCTCGAGTCAGCAATACAAGACCTTTCTATTCTTACCAGCCTAAATGGAGATTTTTCCCGCGTCTGAGGACGAGAAGTGTGGGTGCGATAAGGGCTACATTGCCACGCGCCTCAGGTGCTCCCATCGCCGCCGTCGCTACGCGCAAGGTTCTAAAGTGGCGTGTAGTCGATAGCGGGCCTCTATGAGACTTTCAGCGGAGACCCTGCCATTTTATGACGCAATAATAGAAATAAAAGTTCGATGAATGTCCTTCCCACCTTTTCCAATGTTTTGTACCAGAATGTTCATACCAAGAAATGACAGTTAAAACACCCGTTTGAGCCATTTTCACTATCACAAAAACTTACTTTAGAGAGAAATGGGAGAACTGAATAACGTATACAGAGGCGGTAACATTTCTTAAATGATATTCGTAAGTAGACCTCACTCAGACACGTGGGACGGGTTTTATAATAAAACGTTTTCTTCTGGAGCGCTGCCCATCGTTCGGCGGCCTACCCAGGCGCCTATCTTAAGGGTAATGCACGAAAATCGTAGACCTATATTTTTACATAATTTTGGTCGCAATTTTTTTATAGGGGATTTATCGAAATGTTTGGTTTGACAAGACGTAAATAACAATTTTGAACATATTGTTACATAGTTAGAAATTCCCTGCGTTCGTTATTTTCGGAGCTCTGATTAAAGATAAGGAAAATTCCTTCAATTTATTCTATCAGTTCTCCGAAAATAATGAAGGCAGTGACTATATTACAACGTAAAAAGATGTCGACAGTTATTATTTACGTCTTGTCGAGACAAAAATTTCAGTAAAATGTTTGGATAACGATTTTTATACTGCTTCCATGCACAATTCACGTCGCAGGCACACCGACCCGGGGCGGAAGTCATCTGAAATAACGCGAGGATCACGCATGCCGTCATTAGCGTCAAGGCGAGGCAAGGCGTCGCGCGTCTTGCTCGTGCAATATGTCAGTAAAACACTTTCCCTTCCCCTTCTGGCGCACTGCCACGTAGTTCGCGTCATAGTACGAAATGTAAAAATAAGTAGATTTGTACAATATATATTATCCTAATAATTTCACAGTTTCACTTGACCGGCGCATGAATAAAGTGATGAGGCCTACGGCAATGTAAATTTTACATAAGTCGGAGGAATACACAACGTGCATACAAATAGATCTTACGCAGTGCTTTCAAAAGTGCTCGTTTTAACCGTGAACAGCATATAGACATTTCCACAGTAAACATATATTGCTTCAAAAGCTGTGCAATATGTTCGATGCTCGTACTCAGTTTTTTTTTTGTGGTCATATCTGTTATAGTCGATTCGCGGTTCCTTCACACTTTTTGAATGAAGCCTCTGAAAAATCATCCCACATATTACGTGTTTGGTTGTTACCTACATATTGCATGTATCACAAGCGTTTTATACTCGTGTTAACACAAAAGTACCTTATTTTTGGTTAGATTGAACTTATATTTTATATACAAATTATATAATTTCACTTGTAATCAATATGAATGAAGCTAGGGAGAAAATAAGTGTGCTGGTAACGCCTAGTAAGAAATAGTTCTTATGCAAAATATTATTAGACTGGGTGCGCATGAACATGGTGCGTTGACCCTTAAATGTAATTGTCTAGACTTGATCAAACTTTGTTTGCATAAGGCGGATGAATATCTCGGAAGTATAACTTGAGCAGGGCTTCAGAAAAGTTGGGAGAAACTGTGAATGGACTGTAGCGTCCACTTTTCCGATGTATGTCAAAACATTTCAGGTTGCAATTTTGCTCCATGAAGGTATGTTTGAACACAGGGTTCGATGACAGAGAAGGTGATATTTGCAGTAACAGAGTCTACGGATAAATAAATCAAATATAAGCAAACAAATATATTAGTAAACATGTTTTAGGCACTGTTCTAAAAAAATGTTTAGACGACACAACTCTCTCTCTCTCTCTCTCTCTCTCCTCTCTCTCTCTCTCCTCTCTCTCTCTCTCTCTCTCTCTCTCTCTCTCTCTCTCTCTCTCTCTGAGATGGGTTTCCTTCCCAACCAATCCACTTCTTGGGTGGTCTTCACTTACCTCTCTCAACCCTCTTTTTTTATTCCTTAATCCATAATGTATGTGTACCGGACAAGGTATGTTAGTAAATATCCGGGTGCCGAACAGAAAATAAAATTAAAAGGACATTAGAATTTAAAATTCACTAAAATGTCCTCTTTGCCCTTCGAGGAGGAAGCCGCATTACCGTGACGGAGTTGTAAGAGTATCTGTGTTTGAATCCAGAACAAGGTACGTGTATGTTTGCAACGTCGATACACTATTTTGTTCTGAGCCGCAAGCAACGGTACACATAAACATCAGGCCCGTGCATACATTACCACATTACCTTGCGCGAATGTTCTCCCTTTTAGTGTTCCCGACCGATGAAAAAAAACTATGGTTGTGTTGAAATATTAGGGGCGGCATAGTTTTCAAACTTTTTGCACTAGTTGTTGGCTCCAAAACATTACTTATTTTGCCCATAAAATAGTAATGAATGTAGACATTAACTTTTTCGTACAATCTGAACAGTTGCCACTTTCAAAGCTGTGAACGGATTGGTCCGGTTATCAGATCCATCAGACTTAACAAGATCGAGTTTTTCCATCTATAGTTTGTGAGTAATTCTAATTATTGTCCAAAGAACCAGAGGGGAATATAATTACAATTTTGTTCGAGTAATTAGTATGATTGACCTGGTGCCTTTAGTAAACCATTCCAGTCGAAAGTAATTTTTGGTGGAAACACATAGTGGATTTACTTTAGTGTTGGGAATGGAAATTTCTTTAATAATTTATATTACAAATCGTCATTAGTTTTGTTAACATTAGTCACGAAAATAACTGTATATTGTGCAGATATCGTATTATGCTTTCATATTCTAAGACGCTCTTCCTGGCTATGTTTTCGCCAATTCATGAAAAAAGTTTCATTTTATACGGAAAAACACTTGAGAAATGTTCAATATTCTTCCCTTATAAGCCAATCTCTGCCTTAAGCACGTTTTTGCTTCGCTAATGAGACCTGCAGACGAAGAGGGATAATCAACGAGTCAAGATCAGGAAAAATTGTTTTTATTCATTTATAAGAATAACAAGGAAAATAAAGATTGTACACAGATAGCATATTCATTCATTCATTCCGAGTTTTGATATACTGATACTTGAGTTCAAGAAACAGTACAGGTACTTACATTTTTTCCCTTTTAAAACCTTCGGAAACCACTCTATTTTTAGTCTTACGTAATGTCTGATTTAATTAAATAAAAGCGAAATTATATTCATTGCTGTTCATAATTTTTAAACAAAGTACATTTTTGCTACGGTAATTTAATTTAAAAAAAAAAGTTATGATATACTAACATATTAGTTACATCATTATTATTATTGAAAACATAATCTCAACGAGGAAACTAAGCAGGGTTTCGGAAAGTGCCCCTACTCGACCGTGAACAGGCTGTAACTCATTTTCAACTGATGAGGTAGGAAAACCTTGGTCATTCCTCGCCCATTTTACCTGAGAGGAGAATCTACAACACAGAACTATTGAATCACGCTACTCCTCTGTTGTTGCGTTATTTACGACCCCAACAGCTGCCACTAGGGGTTTTGTCCGGGGTCAACCACTTCCCAGCCGGCACATCCACGGGGGTCGAGGTTCCTCGACAATGGATCGGGCCATTTCCTGATCACGTGCCGAGTGCGGGCGAAAAGACGCGCGCCCCGCGGGGAGCTGGCCTGCCCCAAACTGCCGTAATAGCGGAAAGCGAGCGGTAGAGTGCCTCTGCTGCGCTCTTTCGACATCTCCCCCCCCCCCCCCAACCTCACACACACACTTTTAACATTGGTTACGCCCCGCAGGACAGCGCTGGGACGACAGTTCGGGATTTACAGCAGGGCCGCGCCCACTTCGCCTCCTTGTCCGGAACCCTACCACACTCCCGCGAGACCACAGATGTGTTTCTGGATACCGCGGGAAGTAGTCTCGCTACCCCTATTACCACTCTTCCCAGTTTTTTTTTATTTACGTCTTGCAAAGCATGTCTTTTGACACGTCCGACTGTGATCAGTCGGCGGGTCATGGAAAGTATAATACGAACGCATTACCACAAATAAAAATATAACTGAATCACAATTATTTCTTGGAGCACGGTATTATCACGTGTTACCCATCTAAAAACATCCAAAATCATCCTTAAAAAATAGTGAACTGATAATATATCTTTGTGCTTTAAATAAATCACGTACCAAAGCAAACGGAACATGTTTTTATTACATTATTTGAATATATATTTAAAAAAATGAAGTCGATATGAAAATAATAAAAACGAAGTATGATCTAACAGAATGTTTTAGAGTATCATTAAAATAAAATTGTGTTATTCGTGAAGGTTTTACGTACCGTATTGTTGTTTCTGACACCGTAATATTTATTGATGCTATACATCGGTTCAAGGTATTTCGGACAAACGAGTGCAATCCAGCAAAGAAAAGATTTTAACAAAATAAACAGAATTGTTTTATTTTAAGATACGTTTTGCTAAATTTTCCACAAACTCATGCTGGTAACAGCCAACAAAAATATGCAAGCAATTACAGATGAGAATAAGTTCCTCTAAATCTTACTCTGGTGTTTTACGTCGTTCGGTGACGACATCTCCTTAACTATATTTAACTATTACTTATTCATTTATTAGTTCATTGGAATTTTATTCATCCATTTATTATTTTAGTTGTTTATTAATATTATTTAAGAATTTTTGTTTAGGTAATTATTTACTTGTAACGTATTTACTTGGTACCTAGTAGCTTATTGGTGGATTAATTAATTATTTTAACTAATTAATTTAGATCACATTATTTTTTATTTAATGAATCCTTTAATTTTTAATTAAATTATAAAACTTATTTATGGTGTTTAACGAAAATTTATTTTTCCCACTGTCTTCATTCACTTGCCCATTTAGGGCTGCAGTAGTGTAGCTGCTACCTCCGGCCAAGGCGAACCGGGTTCTATTCCCGGCGGGTTCGCTCCCGGATTTTGGCAACTGGGAATCGTGCTGGAGGAAGCCGCTGGTCGGCGGGTTTATTTCAGGGATCTCACATTTCCCCCGCCTCTGCATTCCGACGCTGCTCCATGACCACTTCGCTTCAACAACATCGGCTCCCAAGATCTCGTTGTTAAGAGATGCCCAAACATCCCACTTCACTTACCCATTTAACTGCAGTAGAAAATACGCGTGTGCATTTTATTCTCTTGATTGTGCCTTCACGTCTCGTCGACGCAACGGAGTCATTAAGCCCCTGTCACACGGTCTAATTTTGGCCTTCAACTATATTTGATAATAACATTTTAAGACAAAATACGGCCATTGAATTTTTCCTTCCGACAAATTTTATCTAATAAACTTGAATGTGTTTGAAAATGTATCACACTGTCAAATTTTTTTACTAAAAGAATATAATTTGAATTATTATTTAAAAATATTTTCATAGTGAGATATTGCTTTTGTTTTACCATGCAGTAAATTACAGTAACGAATGTAACGGAATGTTATAATTTATTTTCGCTTTTCTAATTCAAGTTTTATTTCTTAGAGATGTTTCCTGCACAGTGAAAATTAATGACTCTGAGTTCGTAATATTATGTGCAATATTTGACTAAAATAGCACATATGCCCAAAATATTCCAAATAAATTAATTATCTACGTAACCTACTTCGTTCCCAGCAATTAGTCGTGATTTTAAAGTTTCTTGACGACAATTTTCGTCGTGCACGATTCTGATTGTATGAGATCGTCAAAAATCAAGGACATTTTAGAACTGGTCCAATCTTTAAATGTTTGATGGAAACTGAAGCCATCCAACATTCCCAGATGTTTCGATGACGTCATAGCTACCCAACTTTATTTTACAAACTTATTGGAAGCAGTTTGACGGAAAAAATTGACAGTTTGACAGGAGATTTGGGCACTGAAACAGCTGCTCGGACGTAGTCATGAGCGGGGAAGGAATCAGCCATGATCTGTATAAAGGAACCATCACCGCATTCGCTTGGAGTGCAAGTTAAGACCCTTACACAACTGAAAACTTTAACATTTGACTTTAACGTTTGACTTTACGATTGCTTTCCGACATCTTGTTTCTTATGGAGTTTGACACAATGGAACTGTCAAAGGTAAAGTCAAGCACTCTTGACTTTACGATTTCGAAAAGTTAAAATTTTAAGTCAAAGTCAAGCAGCCATTTTGCCGAGAATCTAACAGAGGTTATGTGAAAAGAGCGTTATTTTTTTGTATGCGATTTTAGTCTCGGTATATTAAACAAAGCTCGTCTTAAATTAAATAAATACTAAATTAATATAGCGCGAAGAGGAAATATTTGAATTGACATATTTTAATAAAGCAAACAAACGTTTTTTTTTTAAATAAACTTTTAATATAAATGTTAAGCCTATTTATAAAAAAGGAACGTAAGATGCATTACTGTATAATATCATAATTATTTTTATAGCAAAATACACATTTTTACGAAGCTCGCAGAACCGTTGTTCAATTGTCTTAACTGTGACTTTACAATAGTATTGTGTATTGGTGGTTTCGTCAGAGGACAGGAAATGTAAAGTCAAATACTAAAGTTTTCTATTGTGTAAGAAGGTTTTGCTTGGCTCTACACACGATGACGCCACAGGATAACGAAAGCGGCCACAGCTCTACCTCACGTCGGGACAGCGAACCAACTCCAGAAACACGGAGAAATCCTCTAATGGCTTCGTTCTCATCTACATCGACATCACCCTGTGAATTGCCACGATATTTTTGTAATAATCAGCATCAACGGGACGATTGCGTAGTGATCCGCGCCGAACATTCACTACAAATCTGTGCTTTAAAAAATTTTGTGTAACTCATTTTCGACTGATGAGGTAGCAAACCTTCGTGGTCATTCCTGGTCCATTTTACCTGAGAGAAAAATCTACAACACAGAACCAGTGAATCACGCTGCTCGCTGTTGTTGCGTTATTTACGGCACCGATAGCTGCCGCTGGGAAGTTATGAGACGCGGCGAAAAGAATTCAAAATTGTGGTTCCCCCCCACCCCCTTTTTCCACGCCGCGCCATGCTTTGCAGTCCTGACTCAACGTAACATATCCTTTGATCCTTTGGCAATCGAGCGTTGTAATTTAATTTTGAATGTAGAAGATAGACTTGGAGGTGCAATGCCAAACTGTATCCCCCAATTTTGTTATCATCGGATTTTCTGGATTGCCTGCCACTATGGTTGCAAATTTAAAGACGTATTCACGTCAAAAAATGGCTAACATTGCGTGCTCACATGTGAGATTCCAAGCGACGCGCGCAGATTACTTCGTCTGCAGGAAGAACGTGTGCAACAGTGTTGAGAGTGTGGCCATTTACAGCGCTAGGAGCGTGATCGTGGGGACTGTGGATGTTGCACTCTTCCCAGCTGGTGTCTGTCGAAATACAGCCCTTCTGCGGGCAAAAATTCTCCACACCTGGCTTCCCGGCGCTTCAGCCAGCCTTGGAATTCCGCTTGCTCATAGGTAAGGAACTCCGATCGACCGAGTTAATAAAAACGTTTAAGGACACAGTTGTACGTCACGCAGTTATGTGCAAAAATGGATGTAGAGTGGCGGGATTTGACGATTGTTAGCGGACTCCGAAATGGCCATAGCCAGAGGACAGTGGGTTTGCGGGAGGGCGGGGGAGACGAGAGTAACTTGTCCCATCACAACAGAGCAGAAACAATGGGAATCCGGAAATTATAACACTAAGAAATATGCCAGATAAATTTCACACTTCTAAGTTGAACACGATGAGTCGTAGCAATCCAGTAGACGGAACACGTGTAGTGCGCAAGCCAGCTGTACATTATACATACGTCTGTGACGCAGCACTAACAACTGTTCTCATGTGAATACGTCTTAAAATCAGACCGTCACATGGGGTACAGGGTTATGAAAGCCTTGCTTAAGATCTACCTGTATGCACGTCGCGTAATCTTCCGCCTTATGTAGAACTAACATTTGCGTGAGCGTCGTCACTTTACTCAAGCGTCGGTTAAGTGAAAATGCGACATTATTAGAAAATTAAATATATATAACAAATCTGTTTATTTTTACACTTCGATGCATTAAATAAATAATATAAGTTAACACAAATGGTTACCTAACACTTTTTATTTAACATTAAGATATGGAACTACTTCCCCTCCATCGTGACTAACTTTACTGGGCGCATGTCACCCAGTGCGCCCGTTAAAATATTTGCTGACAGGAGCAGTGACATTTTTCTAACTTTGATTTGAAAGTGCTCACTTTATCGTGAAAAGCCTTCTAAAGACGGAAAACGCCGATGTAATGTTAGCTGGGTGCTCCATTCCGACACTATAACTTCGTGACTAACAATACGATTTAAAAATAATCGTGGTCTTGTTCGGTCGGGTATACAACTACGGTGCCGACTGGCTGCATTTTTGGGCGAGGGCGAGAATTTCCAAGCAGTATATCTCTTGACTCCGATGTGCTAGCGCGCTGATTTTCTTGCCAAACGAAAGTTCTCGACTGCATTAGTCGATTTAGGCAGAAATTAACTTCGTTACTTCCGTCTGTTCGACATGGTCACGCCCGGAGTTCTTTCGTTATAACTGTCAAAAACCCCGTGGCTTTAGCTAAGGTTAGCGTACAATGCTTCCTGCCTGTTACTGGCTCGCAGTTAAACGGGGCGTGTCTAAACAACTGTCGTTCAATCACAACAGTAGGAGAAAAGAACAGGTATTTGGAGTCTATCTCGCCTCCGAATGAACTCGCGAAATACTCGTGGCTCTAGTTAATGCATTTCTTCTGATCAAGATGAAAAAACTGCGATATAATTAATTAAAGTGCTGTTTTATTTTATTGTCTGTAAAAGTACGTATTTTTTGTAAAATCAAAACTAAAGAAACAGCACGTCACTGTATGAACACGTAATTTTTGATGATTCTTAAGGTGGTTCTGCATTTATATATATATATTGTTTCAACAGTCCGTATGTTACTAATCAAGTTAAAAACGAAAAGAAAGGACATACAATTTAAAGCTACATATTTTCGATAAAGAATTTTAATTCATATATTTTCGCCGTTACTGCCACCATTGACTTGGTAGATTGCTTCCTAAAGTAACGATATCGAATAGGGACTCAGTGTTTTAGAATCCTGGGCACCGTATTTTTTATTTTTTTACTTTTTTTAAATTGCGTTAAATTGCACACTATAAACAATGACTGTCGGTCATATGTTTATCTCCAGTAATTATTCAGCTAAATTCAATAAAAACAATATTTAATTCTCCGTGCGGAGCTGGCTGTCACTGATTCAATCAGTGAAACTGTTTCACCGAAACAACCAGTGGTTTTCCACCGATTCTAAGTGGAGCCGTTTTCACTTAAAGGCTGTTCACGATAAAGTGAGCACTTAGGAAATGAACCTTAGAAAAAATACACTGTCCCTGCATACATATATTTTAATGGGTGCCTTGAGTGACATTCTCCCAATAAAGTTGGTAACGCTGGATAGAAAGTAGTTCCATATTTTAACGTCGAATAAAAAGTGTTAGGTAACCATTTGTGATAACTTAAAATTATTTATTTCGTTTTCTATTTTTTTTTTAATGCATCGAAGTGTAAAAATGAACAGATTTGTGGAATTTTCCTTTTCTAACAATTTTACAGTTTCACTTGACCGACGCATGAATAAAGTGATGAGGACCAAGGTAACGTTAGTTTTACGTAAGGGGAAGAATACACAACGTGCATACAAATAGATTTCAAGCAGGACTTTCAAAAGTGCTCATTTTACCGTGAACAGCTTATACAAATTGGTTAGAGTAAGTATACAAACATATCAAAACATTTACTTGTTTACTAAACATTGTTCTAACCTCAAATCGTATCCTCGTAGTTTATGATAGTTGTGTCGGCATAGAAGCAGTTCAATGTTAGGTTGCGCGCAGCCAGCGAGTTCGCTCTACGCCATATTCAGCCTACGCTTGGGACACCTGCGCAGCTCACTACCGGGAAATATGGTGGACGTTGCCGGCGGGATTTTTCAGGGTTCTTACGTTTCCTCACTCCATGCATTCCTTCGCTGCTCCATCCATCTCATTCTCTTATTATAGGTGCTAAATACTTACGATTTTATTCCCTCAAGAACTTACAATGCATAGTTGGAATCTAGTTTTATTTTCCTACTGGGTAACACAAGGCATTGGTTCGAACACTTCTTTTCCTGAAGTTGGTATTGTTACATTACAGTTATTGTTACAGCCTGTGTACATTCCCACATAAAATAATTATTTATTTTCTTATAAATAGTTACGAGTCTCATTAAAAGCAACATATTTAAAGAATACCTAACTGTAACACGTGCAGAATTGTTGGGTGTTTGTTGTTTTCGCTCTGTCATGCTAAAACTTTCGGTGCGCCTTATAAAAGAAACTTTTTGGTAAAAAAAAAAACCAATTAAATTCTTAATGCGAATGATTAATTCCTTTTAAGTGCCCTCTAAACCTTTCATTCACGAACTCACTGGCGTTTCAAGTTAGATACATATAGCCACATCAGTTCAGTGCATTATTCCTGTGGAATTTAAAAAAAAACTATCAATGAAATCAAGCAAATACGAAGATTGCATGAATTCCAATTTTCTATAGAACACTTCCGTGGATGCTAAGAGTTGGCATCATACTCTTCAAATCGCAAAATCGTCAGTGACGTTATTTTGGGACCACGATACCAATGACAACACTCAGCAATCCATTCTATAGCGTAATTTCACCAATATGGCATATAATCAATCTCGGAATACGGTCCTATTGGAGTACTTTCAATATCAATAGGCTATTCGTAGTAGGATAGTCATTATCGTAATAGACAATATATTGCTAGACCTTTCCGTACCTTACCGCAGATGCTATATTTAAAAGAAAAGCCTATCATATTCTAAGCGTTAAATGGGAAAATGGTTTTTTGTTTTTTTTGTTTTTTTTTGTTCTTTTATTTTTATTACAATTCCACGTTTCTTCACGAAAATATTCACCACAAGTTTTTCCACAAGTAGTTAACGTTTACTTCAATCCTCAGCTGATTAGATAAGTTAACCCTTTCCGACCTACATTAATCAGTATTCTCAGGTGCTGCAAATAAGAAATAATTTGATTCGTACTGTACTTAAGGGTGCTATTCACAGAAAAATTAATTATTTTATATTTGTATGGACATTAATTACGAATACTATTTCCTCACATAGAAAAATTTTAGACGGCATATTTTCTTAGCCACGCGATTGCCAGTCAAAATCGCAATTTCGGTGTTTTTGGGACGTAGGCCTACAAATAATAAAAAATATCTCGCTCACCAAAATGAGATAATTCAAATTGACATGACATATCACGAGTTATTTCAAGGAATCTTTAAAATCGCACGATGAAATATCTTCGCAATTTTTAGATATTGTTCAATATAAGGAAATGTTTGCATGTTTTTCATTTGAAGCCTTGTATGTTTTTTATAAAATAAATATTGCTGCGCAAACCTCGAAATGAATCAAATCATGACCTTTCAACCATTCTTGGTAATTTTCTGTAAATGATGTCGTTTATTTTAGTCGCAGGTCGCAATAACACTAAAATAATGATTTTGACATGTCCTGATGCAAAAACTTTGCAATATAAATTTATTTTAGAGAAAAAACAAGTCTGTAAGCTTAACGGTGTTTCGTACAAGTATGATTTTTTTTTCTGGTGACCAAGACACTTAAGGCGAATTCCCACCCGCCATCTTGGATTTATCGTTTTTTTTCGCCAAAGCTTCTATTTCAGAAGTTGTATTGAAATTTCCCGCACGACATGTCCTAAATAACAGCTTCACTACATAAATTAATTTTAGCTGGTAACTGTTGAGGCAAAACGTGAGGTTATTTCTTGCGGACGATTACAGAGGCGACGATATCAACAGTAATCAAGAAATACTAACCTCAGACAATGCACTAAAGAATACTCTGTGCTCTGTCGTTCCAAAAAAAAAAAAAGTGATACAAAACCGTATTTCCAGAGTATGGCAAAAATTGCATAAATCCAAGATGGGTAGTGGGAATCTGCCTTAAGCGTAACGCCAACTTAAGTACACCACGGAAAAAAAATCGTCTTTGCAAAACATGAAGCTGTAAACTTAACTGGGCCGCAAACCATTAATAAAACATGGACCTGCTATTCTAAACTATGAAATGTCACAATTTTTAACTGTGACATAATTTTGTATAAACAACAGTATTTTCATAGTGCGTAGTTAGTTCAGTGAACTTTACTGTACAAGATACTGTGTGTTCGAGTTCCATGTAAGCCATATGTGTCAATTTTGTTCGTGGGGATGTGTCAAGCATGAGTTGCCATGCCTCAGACACTGTCACTTGCCACTGAGATTAGTCAATTTTTTTGCAGAGAAAAAGAAGTGGGTAGACACACAGCAGCCCCCGTCTGCTGAGTTCGCCGATTCGATTCCAGAGCTGTTAGCGAAATATTATTTTCGGCTTGGAATCCCCATGTGGCCAGTGAGGACACTGCAGTAGTGTAGAAAGGATTTCTCGGGGCCATCCCGTTTCTTCCCCCGTCTTCGTTTCCACCGCCGCTCCACTCCTGTTTCAAACACCCCAAACTGTCGGTCCAACTGGCAGGGACAGCAAATTTTTTTTTTTTTTCCTCGGCTTCAGCAGTTAGACCGTGTCCGAATGCTCTCCAAGTACACAAATGTCCGTACTTGGCCCAGCGTGACGTTGCCACGTACAGAAGCTTCTCACAGACACATTGATGCTGTACCAATGTACACTATCAACCAAAAAAGTAATTGGGACCTGTCCACTATGTTTGCTCGGTGGTTGTCACCCCGTTAGAATCTCGTAGGGCCTCCTCTTGCGGCTATAACAGCAGCCACCCTGTCTGGCATGCTCTCTACGAGTGTTTGCAGGATATTCACGGGGATTCATCGCCATTCCTCTTGCAACCATTCCATGAGTTGAACAATTGATTTTGGCCGCGCCTGACGAGTCCCCACCCGCCGATCCAATTCGTCCCAAAGATGTTCTATAGGGTTGAGGTCGGGGCTCTGGGCGGGCCAGTCCAATCGGCGAACATTGTTGTCGGCGTACCACTGCATAGTAGCCCTTGAAACATGGCACCTGGCATTGTCATCATGGAAGCAACACGGGTCCATTCCGTAAAAATGCCACAACGTTGGGAGCATTTCATTATCTAGAATGTTACAATAGGCCTCTGTGTTCATGGTACCACGGACAAACACCAGCGGTCCTACGCCGAAGGCTGTGAAACACAAGTCAACTGACGTACCGAATTGCCTATTTCCACGGGAGACCAATTACTTTTTGGTAGGTAGTGTAGATTTACGTTTATTACAGCAATAATTGTAACTGATTTTGAGTGAATTCCGTTACTCTAAGGCGATTGTTTCCAGTCGATCACACATTCGGTAGTATCTCATTCCGAATTTCGATTTCAACCTTATGCGTACAAATAATGGAGCCTTGTTTCCCACATGTTTCGATTTGCATTCTCGTTTCAGAGAAACTTGGGTAGGGGGGGGGGGGGGGCTTTGCCTGAGTATCCACCCACACCCCCTGCCCCCCGTCCACACGAACAACCCCTTCGTCTCTTACTTTGCATCGCTTCTCCAACGTACGAGCTACAGTAACTTCATACGAAGCCGTTAGAGCAAGCGTGTCGCCTATTGGTTCCATCTCGCAGTTAGTCTCCTTTCTTTAATAAGTATGTGATTAAAAAATTAATTATTGTGTGTTCGTGAAAATTTTTGGTGTAAGTAAATGAAATGGATACGCGTAAGAACTAGCCGTACGCAGTAACGTCGACGTAAAAATGGACCAGACCGTAAAAGTAATTTTAAAACCTTCACTTCGATGGTTGCAACTTCCGTCTAAGGCAGTAACTCCCAGACGGTATTAATTTGTAATAACAAATTATTTTTATGAGTACTGCTGGATAAGATATTAATGCAACTGTATAACTAAAAAACTAAAGAAAATGATGTCATGTTAAAGAATATGTCAGAACATAATTTGTACAGTAATAACGGTCTACTTGAACTGTAAAATCTAAGTGACAATGATAATAACAGTAACAGTTAATATGTATAGTAGACAAATGTTACTTTGTTTTATTATGGTAAGAAATGAGAGACGGACAACTTGAAATCAAAGCACGATTTTAAATGTTGAAATTTTGCTGTACTGTGCTTTTAATGACCTAAAAACATGTTTTCGTTCGTGAAAATGTATTAATTTACCATCAAACATGTCGAGTATGTGAGCTATCCTCTGTGTCTAGTGATTGTAAATTTGTACTTCATCCTTCGCCATTAACACCCAAAATAACAGTGCGATACACAAATGCGTTGTTCTATAAACCATGCTTTTGATAACAAAGGTGGCCCCCCTCTACCAACAGTTATAAAAACTACAAAATCCTGCAATTAGTTTTCACTGATGCGACTGTTGACTGTTGATCCACCTGCCAAATTTGCCTGCGTGCCGTTTTCTTCTCGCCTGCGCATCGAAACTTTCGGTTGACGACTAAAATCACTGACTACTTCGCGAAGACGTCGAAGCATAAGGGAAACGTGTTGGACGTCTGCGGTGGGAGGTGGGTTTTCTCGCGATTCTTCCGTTTTTCCCCAATGTTACTTTACGTCTCATTTCTTCAACGCCTTGTCTTTCAAGACGAAGCAAACGTGGAGGTTTTCTATCATCTGAGAACGGTTGACGTATAGTACGTGATTGATGGGAGCAACCATGGAAATGAGACATGTAGGGTTGTGATGGGACAGGCCCGTTTCAGGAAAACCCGAGATGTTGTTAACTCTTGATATATAATGTAAAGGCTGCTCACGATAAAGTGAGCACGTAAGTTGGTAACGAAGGATGGGAAGTAGTTCCGTACCGTAATTTCGAATGAAAAGGGTTAGGTAACCATTTCTGATAGTTTAAATTATTTATTTCTCTTTCTGTATTTTTTATATCCATCGAAGTGTAAAAATGAGCAGATTTGTAAAATATTTAATTTTCTAATAATTGCACAGTTTCACTCGACCGACGCGCATTGAATAAAGTGATGAGGCCCATGACAATGTTAATCTTACGTAAGGTAGAAGAATACGCAAAGTTTATACAAGTAGATCTTAAGCAGGGCTTTCAAAAGTGCTAATTTTACCCTGAATAGCCTATAATGTGCAAACATCGGTTCCGTGTATAAAACTTGGCGCTGTCAGGCTGAACAAAACTCCTTCTAAGGACGTTCCAGTTAGTCACGAACAGAATGTCGAAGCAACTCCGGCACTGGCCTGGGCAGTGTGGACGAAGATCCTCCTGGCTGGACCACGGGGCGCTTCTGAAAGCGACGTGGGAGGACGTCAAAGGCGCACGAAAGTGCCGTATAAAGGGCCTCGTATGTAGCCAACTGTCGTTTTAGACAAAGAGTACCCGCGGCGATCGGGAGTACGTATCTCGATACCACTCCCATGGGGGCGTTCTCCATAAATAACAGTATAATCGGTTGGTGCTTGGAGACGTACACCCTAATATAGTTCCTAGATGCTCCCCCCCCCCCCCCTTTTCCGTGGTAGAGGCTAAGATCACCTCTCGCTCCGTCTCTAATGACATCCGCTTGGCTAGCGTATGAAGTGCGTTGAAGAGGTTTGGGAAAAAAAACATGTGATATTATGTAGCTGTATCTCCACACGAAAAGCATTTAAGAAATATTTAGTGCCCTAACACAATTTCCAAGTTCCTTATTTAAAAGAGGATATTTTTGGGTAAAAGGCTAAGACGAGTGTATTTAAGATCAGTTTTAGCTGCTAAATTTTTACACAGAAATTTTATAGTGTCCAGGCTTCTACTTTTATCAGTGAGGCATAAAAATATAGGATAGCCGTTTAAAGTCACGTTCAAGCCAAACACCGACGGGAAGACTGCACGCCAATTGGACGCCGTGAGCGTAGAGGTGATGTGAAAAATGATGAGTGAGCAATATTAGACCTCAAAGTCATGCGCCAGAGTTACCACTGTGCATCACCACGGGGTTTCCCGTAAATTCGTCCGGTCCTAACACAACTCCACGTACAAGGATACTACGTCCAGGGTTGCTCCAATAAGCCACCAACAGCACCTACAACTCTTCGCTCGGGAAGGAAGTCGAGGAACTCGGCCTGTGGCGGGTGACCACGACTGACAACGAAGATGAGCAGAGGTCGTCGGCCTGCGAGGTGGCAGCCGGCAGCGTGTCATCACGTCAGCTGGTCTGGTCGCTGTCCAGAACGCTAATGGCGCCCGGGCGGTGTGGGTCATACAGGGGCTTCGGCCGTCATCCCGAGGGACCCTTTTTTTTTCATCCCTGGCAGATATCAAGAACCGCGTGACGTCACGTGCGGCGCACACAGTGGATTTAGAACTATAGTACACTTTTTGACGCGAATACGTCTTTAAATGTGCAGCCGTAGTGGGAGACAATCCAGAAAATCCGATGGTAACAACATCGGGGGGTAAAGTTTGGCACTGTAGTTCCGAATCTATCGTCTACATTCACAATTAAACTACACCACTCTAAAGGATCAAAGAATATGTTGCGTTGAGTGAGGACTGAGAAGCATCTTGCGTGAGGGAGGGGGGAGGGGGGGCCCATTTTGAGTTCGTTTCGCTCCGTCTCATAATTTCCGCGTAGTATAACTTTTTACTAGGAGAAGCTACGGCGCTCTTTTAGGTTTCAATCGACAGTTCTTGTCAATATCAATCGATTGCGTGTATAAAAACATTTGTGTGGCGTGGTAATGGTGAAATTATATGCGTTTTATATAAAAAATTAAGAAAATGTAACACAATTTCGGCCTATTCTCGTCAGAAAGACAAGCCGAAATACAGAAATCGTATACGGTTGGGAAGAGCATCTCAAAATCAATCCAGTGATGCCCATAAAACCCCATCTGATCGAGAGAAGCGGTGCCGGGAACTTAGGAAAAAAAAAACATCAAGGTGTCCGAGCGCTTCAACGTAGACGTATCCACACAAAACAAACGGGCGTCTCTCCAACAAAGCCAAAAGCCAAACCCAATTTTTTTACAATATATTTTACCCCCCCCCCCCCCCCCCCCCCCCCCCCGCCCGTATGGCAAGAGGTTAATAAGGACAATGCTAATTCAACATGGCGAAATTTGGCAACTATTTTCTATAGCATTACCTGAAATAAATTGTTTTGTAATGTGGCAGGAATTCCTACGATTGATTATTTTTTTGTTGCACGTTCATCTGTTTTGTAAGTAACTTTGCGGTGCAGAATTTTTTTTAATTTCTTCGTCGCTTTAAATAGCAATATTTCAATAACAACTGGAGTGAATAAAATAGTCTGCGTTACTTATTATATACGGAAGGATATTTGATGGGGTCAGTTCGCCATGCCATTAACTAAAAGCCAGCCAGTAGCAAACTTCGATAAGGGGAGTAAGCGTGTCAACTGTGATGCGAGTCAGTAGTACGGTGGTAAAAGAGAAAGCGGATACCAAGAGCAATGGCGGTTTCCTATAATTTGGGATAAAAGTGACACAATTATAGCTTGTCTTGAACAGCAGTAGGCCTAAATGTGTATAGAAATCAAGGTGTCAAAATGTAAACAAGTGGTCACACAAAATTAGTTTTAACACAATTCCCGCAAAGTTCTCTAATAAAAACATTGTTCCCAATCTAACTATCGAGTGTCCTGTATTCATATTTAAATCATCTGTCTAAATCTGCATTTGGGAGTTTCACACTTAAACATGTAGCTTGCCCGAGACCCGAACCCCAAACATCGATTTCCGAATAAATATGGCAATTGCCCATTATATTATTTGAATAACTGATTCGTCGCAATTAAACTTATTTGTAGTTAAGTACAGAAGTGCTTGGTATTGATTGTAAAAAGTGCTTATCTATTTATAATTGGCAAACAGTTAATTCATAACCATTTATTTTGTAACCTCACCAAGCTTCTGGAGGAGTGAATTTGAGTTGAGTTGAGTTGATAGATTTGGGCGTCTCTTAACAACGAGGTTTTGAGAGTCAATGAGGATGAAATGAGGTGAGAATGGATTAGTGCCAAAATTTAAGGGCCGGGGAGACTGTAAATCCCCGAGCCCCGAGCAAACCCGCCGACCAGCGGCATCGTCCGGCACGATTCCTACTTGCGAATATCTGGGAGTGACCCAGCCGGGGGTTGATTCCGTTTCGCCTTGGTGGGAGGCGAACAGTTTAACCGCTCAGCCTCCGCGGTCCCTGAGTGAATTTGAACAAAATATTGTATTCCATTTTCTGTGGATGGTGAACCATACGCACGGCGCCGAAACGATGCGGCAGTTTTGGAACACACGTTGAAGGGACGTCTGTGACATTTGAAGGCCTTTATTACATTTGCAACGAAGTCCAACACCGGACGCGGATTCTGGCTGGAGACGAGGTTAGCGAGGGAACTGGACTGCGAGGACAACACTTCCTGCGGCAAAAAGAAGAATCTTATCCGGCATGACAACCACGGCTCTTAAAACTCGGCCCAACTCTCCGGCTGTTGGCAACACAAACATGTCTGCAGTAGCCCCAGCTTGCCGCCGCTTCCGGATTTTGCCGCTTACGCACAATCTGCGACCCTGTTTCTAGATACCGGACTGGTTTCCGGGGCCGGGAAAACTACTTCCCTGAATAACCCGGTGAGGAACTGTAATCCCAGAGTTACAAGTCAACATCACATCCTAAACAAACAACAGTTGTTGTTTGTCACTACAGCAGTATTCAGAACGCTTGAATGCCTTCCAGAAAACTAAAATATAAATTTCAAAAAATTGTTATGAATGGGGTTTATGATAGCAAGTAGAAATTAATATAATAATTTAATGTTTCCATGGTCTCAAAACTCGTGCTGTGGGAGATTTTATATTGTTACAAATTCTCTCTCAAACGTTAGTGGGCTAAACCAAGTTCGTTAAGGGATGGAGCTCTGAATTAAATAAAAGAGCTAATTAATATTTCCTAATTTCATTTACAACAACTATAAACAAAATTCTCTCGACTCCACATCTTACACTAAATTGATATCACTTACTGTTTACAACTAATACCTTAAATTAATATATTACCCAAAGAAATCAACTAATTAAATAATTTTAAATCTGTCCCAATAGACAGTGTATCAAAACCTTCAATTATTTTATAAATTATGTGTCTGTATTTGAAAGTTCCAATATTTACAATAAAATCCGTATTACGTGTCCATTCAGTCCCACCTCACTTTAGTCCATGTCCCACCAGTCCACAATTTTCTAGAGTACTCCGAGCGCCCTCACGCTTAGTAGGCTTCACTCATCGGGTTTCACGCCCTCTCGTCCATTCACGACACAAACACTTAGTCCGCCATCGTCTCGCACTTAACTTCGCACTCCGCACTCAGCCAAAAGAGCATCTACCAAGACTGATGGTCGTTTTACCACTCCAGTATATATATGGTCGTAGGCAATAACCCAGAAATTTCGCTAAATCCCTCGTTACGCCGAGGGTCTTAATTCCCAGAATATTCTTGCACCGCCTCTAAGTTTGTCGGCTTCTCTAGCGAGAGTAGGAGGAAGGACTGTGACACCAGCCAGGTCTCGCCGCTCTCAATTATTCCCCTGCAGCCCCTGGAGGAAGGGTGACGGCAAAGAGGCGGCGAGGGTATCTCTCTGGAGGAAGGGAGGCTAGAGGTGGGTTCCCCTTTACAGTGATGGACAGCGCATAACAGGGGCTCGTGGCCAGTGTGAGCTTCAGAACGAAACACTGCCCCCTCCATGTGTCTGTTTGTCCCGAACAGACTCTCCAGCATCAGGACCTTCGTCCAGCACCAGTCGGTCGATGCGTACAACCCCAGGCTTCGCCCGAGTGTCCTGTCGACAAATCCAGTAGATCACATCATTTATCTGTTTCAGGATCCTGTATGAGCGTTCCCAACATTTATGTAACTTCAGGCAATATCCCTTCCACCTCAGAGGGATGTGCAACCACACAATTTGTCCTGCTTGAAAAGTACCTTCAGGAATTATTCTGTCATACTGTGTATTCATTCTGTCACTATTAATTCTAAGGTGCCTCCGTGCAAACTTGTTACGCCTCTTTAGGGCGTAGCAGAGCTAAAGGAAGGCAAGGAAAAGGACGCACACCATTAAAAAAAATCAAGAAAGCATGGACATAAAAATTCCAAAATCAATACAAATATATCGAAGCTCATCTGTACATTATCACCAAGAACAACAACTTTGCAACTTGATTTGAAAAATATAAATTGCATCTGTAAATGTCTGTTGCTTGCTAACAATCGGTGAACTAGGGGAAGGAGAGAACACGCATGCACTGAAACAAACAGAAAAACAACAATATTAATATATCCTGAGAAATCACCCAACCTGAATAAACACTTGTGAAATCCTATTTTGAAAAAAAAGGTAACATGACTCCCTGAGAAAAGCAAGCACCATTACAACGTTAAAAGTAAAGTACGCCTGATGATTCACTAAAAAGTACAATATGGAATACTAATTTCAAGAATACCATTGGGAAGGAGCAAAAACCCTCATTACACTTAATCATGAGCATAAAGGCACGCCATAAAATATCCACTAAACTCCTTGGCAGTAAAATTCCTTTGGCAAATCGTAGTCCAGGATACCATTCCCACAGCACGCCACAAAAAAAAAAAAAAAAAAAAAAAAAAAGGAAGAATCCACCTCTTACAAACATTCCCATAAAATACCATATTGAAAATTCACACAAGCAAAACAGTGAATAAACACTTCCCTACAAAAATCCATGTATACAAAAATCGCTAAATAACACTACTAAAAGGGAAACTCTACCCCCAGCACAACAACTACGTTCATTGAAATACTTAACTTGAGTAGTACTCATATTACGCGAAAACGCGTCTAACATGCTGAAGTCCCGAAGTACGAAGTGGGATAGACATGATCTATCTTCGGCCAGCCCACGCAACTCAAAGAGATCACTGCAAACTTGCTCGGGCTGGGGACGAACATTTATACGCGAAAACGCGGCTCGGGAAGGTCAAGGAGGCGGCGGGAATAGCGGAGAGGCGTATGGAAGGTGCCAGAGTGTGCGAAGCTGAACTCGTTGCCAGTAGTATCCACCAGACAGCGCTCGGCCGCAACAGGAGCGCCGCGCGCCTCTCTTCAGTATAGCTCAGTGCTTGGAAGTGTTCAGACATGCGCCACCCCGTGTTGGGGTGGGGGGGGGGGGGGCGAAGAAAAACAAGGTACCTTTTTCTGCATCAAAAATATTGCCTCTTCAAATAGTAACCCCTCTTCAAACAATAACAGTTTATTAATCTGGGCTACCAAATACAGACGTGGCAAATAACCAAGCAGACTTACTAACCAAGTTCATTAAAGTGATCTAGTTCTGTAAACACACCAACCCCATAATTTCAGCATTTAATTGTACTCCAGAAAATCGTAGGTATCGCAATTTCACAAGCTGGCGGGAAGAAAAATAAATCGTTCGGTTAGGACAGTCTTTGACAGCAGATCGCCAGGGAGGCGGAGCTCTCTCCTAAACAGCATCCTTGAAGGTGTTACCCTTGTGGACTCGTGGAACGCCGAGCGATATGCCAGGAGAAATAAGGGTACCTTGGAGTTCCAATCTTTCTAATTGTCTTCTACGAATATGGCCAGATACTGTTCCAGGGTATGATTTAGCCTCTCGACCATCCCATCCTACTAAGGATTTAATACTGTGGTACAGGTTTTCTTCATTCCTAAAATCCTCATTACCCTTGGAAATGAGTTGCTTTAAAATTTCGTCCTTGATCAGAATGAAGCTCAAGTGGCACTTCAAACCTGGAGAAAACATGCTCTACAAGTGCCTCAGCTTACGTGCCAGCCTCTTGGTTTGGCACCAGTAAGAACTTGGGCCACTTTGTGAAATAGTCTTGTGCTACCAGAAGGTACCTATTCCCCCTCTCATTGATATTAGTGGTCCGAGAATGTCCACGGCCACCCTCTCAAATGGGGCATCAACATTGTATTTCTGAAGGGGACCCTTTAACCCTCGGACTCTTCCCCATGGTACATGTATCACACGCACGGCACCATTTCTCAACATCCTCCCAACAATGCAGCCAATAGAATCTCATTCTAACTCTGTCAAGGGTCTTATTTACACCGAAGTGACCACCTGCTGCTGTGTTATGAAGTTATCTTAGCACTTCTGGGATTCGGCACTCTGGTAGGACAAATTGTAAATGACTTTTGTTTGTTTGCCATCTTCACTTTTCCAGTTCTTGTAAATCAAACCATTCTTTATAACAAGGGAATTCCACTGTGCACAGTATCCCTTGACTTGCCTAGGCTGGATATCTCCTCCCATCTTGGTCGATGCCCGGTTTAATTCTACTCCAATATTGGATGCAAGATGGGGTCACTTAGCTGATGATTTATATGTCATTTTCGTCCCATGTAGGTGGCCCATCGCATCGCAAGATACACGTACTTGAATTCTTGTTCTCCTTGGTTTCTACGATAAACTAACGTTTTCCTCCTGGTGTTCACAATGACGACAGAATGGTTGCATGGTCTTCTGGAGAGTACATCTGCATTGCTGTAAAGGCGTCGAAACGTGTTAAGTATTTCAAAGTCATATTTTTGCAGGTTCTATATCCACCGGGCTAGAGTAGAAAACCACTGTGAACCTGCTAGGCTATTCAGGGTCGTCTATCCTAGGGAGTGGGTAAGAATATTTCTTGGTCACAGTATTAAGTTCGTGGTAATCAACAGAAAATTTAGTAGAGCCATCTTTCTTTTTGCCAATCACAATGGGAGAAGACCATGGACTGACTAATGGCTCTATCACATCTAATCCCTCATCTCTTTCAAAATACCATCAACAACCTCATATGAAGTTAGCAGTAGTCACCTTGGTGGCTGCTTTATGGGCCTGGCATCCACTGTGTCGATGTGGTGGCATGCCATATTACTTCTGCCAAGGTCATTGGGCTCACAGGAGAAAGCACCTCTATTTCTCTGTAACAATTCTGAAACCACCCTCTCCTGTCGCCAGTTGAGGTTTACTCTTGTTCTTGTCAACAGTTCTCCCAGAGCATCTGGAAGAGGGCATTCATGTGTTGTGGCAGTAAAGTTACTAGAACATTTGGCAGTACCTGTGAGACCTGCTTGCAAACCCCTCCTCAAGATGGATAGCACGTTCAAATAATTTATCATCCTAACAGGCAAACTGTCCGATTTTGAAGAAATTAAAGTCCTTGATACAATGACACCGTCTGTTAAAATTCCTGGGCTAGTTCGACTATCCCGACTGTAGGACATATTTTCTGTGGCATCTGCCTGGAATATTAACTTCACTATATGCAAGAAGCACAGTCGACTGATTACATACTACTGGGCCGCTGATTGGCGAAAATGAATCTCGTCATGTTGACACTACCAACTCAGTATTACCTACCCGTAACACCCCCAGTCGAGTACCAATACAGCATCCCAGCTTACGTAATACATCAAGACCCAAAATGCATTCGTTCTCTTTGTCTGCTATGTATATATAATGCTCTATGTTAAGGTTACCGAGCTGTAAGTGTAACCTTCTCTTGCCTTTGACTGGCGTGGTCTCGCCCATTACGGTAGTTAAATAGCAGTGATCCATGCTCTTATCAGATGAACCCCTGTGTCAACGACCATCTGACAAGAAACATTATCTAGGCTCCCCTCCACCCATATGGCATTCAAGTCCTGTTTCATTGAACACACCCGCAAAAACATCGGGGACTTCCCTCTGGTAATCACCGACCTTTGCCCCTCAAGACCGGTGCTTACAAGTTTCCCGAAGATGCACTCTCACCTACCCTTGCTGCCTTTTTCCTGGTTTCTGCTGTTGCTGCTGCTGAAGACAGTTGGCTCTCAGGTGCTCCGGTTGTCCACACTACCAACATTCTGGTCGTTTGAGTGGGGGACGGCGAGTCTCCGTAGTGCGCACTCTGGAGGCGATGTCCCTTATGGTCGTCTGTAAGTCCTTCAGAATCCTCTTGATGCTGTCGTCCTCTTCATCTAGCATCACTGCCCGCACCAGACGTCGGCGCACTGATGCCTGCCGTGCTGACTCCACCTCCAGCGCTCGTACCAAGGCATCCTGAATGGTGTGAGGTGTAGTTAACCGCACAGCTTGGGGCACTTCGGTGTCAGCGATAGCTTCGACGAAGTAGTCGACTGCGATGACATTTTGGGCCTCTTAAAATGTAATTCAGTGTGTCGTAATCCTATTTGTTAACTATGAACTAGCTTCAAGAATGGTTCCCAGTATGGCAAGGTTATTGCAGCACTTGACAGAATAACACAATGATGAGATTATAAACCACTTGTCTTCGTCAGGAGACAGTCGCTTACTTGGCCGGGCCAATCAAAATTACGTTACTTCGACACTGAGTGTTCATGATTCGCGGGCATACTTCTGCAATGTGTGACAGTAAAATTCATCGAATCACGAAAGTGGATCTGGTATTTTGGACTTCGACTATTCCCGAAATCTTCTCGCGAAAAACAGATGGCCCTAGTAATATACCCAGGAGGATGCCAAGCAATTCTTAGTTCGCCATTAAGTACAAAATTTTCCGTGTGTGGTGAATCCTCTCAATGCAAACACTACATGAATTATAGAGAGTCAAAGTGGAAACGAGCTGTGAGGAAAAGAAAACTTATATGTCTTCAATCCACACAGTCAAGCATTCCTTTTCAGGTCTAGTGATGTAATAATAATGGTCAGGAAAATTTCGCAAATTAAATGACACGTAGGCTAGACTGTGCAAGTCTGTTACCGGCTCAGACTTCATATAGGCATGTCCAATAAACTGTGATCAAATCGCAAACATAACAGAAATGTGGAAGTTTTTGAATTCCGTTTTGTACTTAAATTCCCTGTCCCTAGTAATAACGTAATACGTGCGCTGTACGTCTGTCGAGAGTATACTTCTTGCAACCAGTAAGCAACGTCCTGCATGCTCAGTGATGCTAAAGTACAAACTTTCAGGAAGCATATTACCGACAGTAAAGATACTCAAAGCACTGAGTACTGATTCCTTGTTGCGCACAGTACCGATCATAAGTACCTTTCATGCGCAATATGTCTACAAGCTTGGACTCACTGAGTGGATGTGGTGGCCGATGAAACTGGCCAATTTCTGCTTTAAAGTAATCAGTCAGAATTGGTGCAATGGTAATAGTGTTACTATGTTTTTAAAATTAAAAAATTGTTTTTTGTTAACACACTGATTTTACAGTAACGGGTATGTTCAGTGGGCAAATCTCTTCTGTAGCGCTGGTAAACCGTTGGTCTTGGATGAATAAACTGCTGCTAGCGACAATAGTGCCTTTTGCATAGGGTGTTTTTTGTTTTGTTTTTTTCGTGCTTTGGGGGCACTAGAAGTGATTCGTTTTAAATGCATCCAGAAGGAAATTTCATATTTAAAAATTAAATAAATTAATTAAACTGTTGGTATCAACACAGAAACATTGCTAGACTTCATATACTTTCCTCATTCTACTGAGTAAATGTTTTCCTTTCAATAGCATTATACGTAGTACCATCAAACACAAAATATGTACATTTTAAAATCAATTCTGGCACTTCATATACAGTTAATGTTCGGTTTGCAGCAGAGATGCTTCCAAGCATTTTCCCACTACAACAGCAACACAAGCTCTGCCTTGCAGCGGTACGGCTGAATGACGTGTAGCGGTAAGCCACAGAGCAATTAACAATACAGATGCGAAACAGCCACACTGGCCAGCAATACTACGTCACTGTCTAGCAACACGTCGGAACGTCGTTTGCCAAACTCCGCTCGGTAACCTACAGTACTCGCCAGCCATCAGCCAAGCAGATAGCGAAACTTTCGCTGCACGCGGTAGTCGATAAGACATAAGGTCTTCTTCCAAAGTCTGGTGCAGCCAATCCGCGAATGGGTACGATTAGTAGGATTTGGGGAAATTGGGCACAAGGAGCTCGGGGATAGGAGCGCAGGAGCCACCCGGCCGCCATGTTATTACTTCACCGTTCGCCATCTTATTTCCCTTTTCTCTCTCAAAATTTCCCTTTTCCCTTAGAAATTTTCCTTTTTCCCTAAAAAAAATTCCAAAAAAATTCCAGTTTTTCCCAGAGCAGGAGAGGTGAACTCGTGACTCCGAAGAGGAATCAGTGACTCCGAGCCAGAAGAACGAGGCGGATCAGCGACCCAGGTGACCTTGGGTCAGGGCAAGCAGACTGGTCAGGACCTTTGACCATTGACCTTGACCTTTGATATAAAAAACCACAAAATTCCAAAAAAATCCCCAAAAAATTAAATATCCAAAAATGTATTATTAATTATAACAAATTTGATTTTTTAAAATTAAATTTCCTATTGTTGCCCCCTTACCCCCATCACTAAAACCATAAGTCAGCAGGCCTGCATAACCGTCGCCCATACGCAGTCAACAAGCATATTACATTACTAACTACTACCACCATGTTAGATGCAGACTACCTTGACCTTGAATGACCTCGAAAACAAAAACTCAAGAAAAAATATATAAAAGTCAACAATCATATAACTTTACTAATTACTACCACCATTTTTGATGCAGACTACCTTGACCTTGACCACATGACCTTGAATGATGTTGAGAACTAAAATTCGACAAAAAATACATAGAAGTCAGCAATTATAATACATTACAGACTACTGCCACCATATTGGATGTAGGTAACCTCGACCTTGATCCCATGACATTGAAAGACCTTGAAAACTTAAACTTGAAGAAAAAAATTGTATATTCTCCACTCGTTCATATACCAAACACCAACAAACACACCTACACACATGCACTGCACTTTGCACCACAATCAGCTCCGCAATCAGCACTGCAAACAGTACCGCAATTATAATCAGCACCACAATCACAATCAACACAATAATCCCAATCAGTACTGCAATCGCAATCAGAACTGCAATCAGCACAGCAGTCGCAATCCTCCACCTCAATCTCAATCTTTTCATCAATCTTTAGCAATATTCCACCCCAATCACAATCTTTCCATCAATATTTAGCAATCCATGGGTTGGTCATATGCCTCTTAATTTTTTTACTTTCATTCTACACTATAAATCGAAATCAGTAATTTTTTACTGATTGTCAGTTGAAACTGCTCCATCGGGAATTTGTAAAAAAAATATCACTAATTCATCAGTTAAAAGAAATCTACTAATTCAAGCAGTAGAAAACTACTTATTTATAGTTGTTATTAATAAATGATCACAGAACATTCCTATGTGATGTAAGTTAGGTACGATTTATTTTGTCGCAGAACACAAATATTGTCTACACAAAAAAGGTTTTTGAAGGTGGTTGGGCTCGAACCTCCGCTCATAAAGCAAAACATGCTGAAACTTTAATGATCAGCCATATCCACTGCCCTACTTTACCACTGCCAAATGTATGCTCGTATTATGGGCACTAAACCACAAAATGTAATGTCAAATATTGCTGTAAGTTTTGTGATGTGGAAGTATTTCTTGTTGTCGAAATATGTTTTTTTTTCTGCGCAAGTGCATGCCTTTGCAAAGTTCGGAATTCAATCTATCTTTAGTGCAGTTCGGATTGTGTGCTTTGAAAGATAAATATAGGAGTTTCAATGTACGAGGTTATCGATGTCCACTAGTATTCGCCATTTTACAAAGCAACGAGACATTACAGATTTAAACTGTTATTTTTAAGGACAGATAGATCTGTGATAATCTTACTGACTCGATAGTGCGCTGATTCAATAAGAAAGGTGGATTTACACCAACAAAAGTTTTGTGGTCTCTGGAAGTTGTATCAAATAATGAGGAAACGACAAATTTGATAAAATATTGCATTGTTTCTTACGTTCCGCTGTCTAATTACCACAGTTATTACCAGTAAATCTGTCTCTTCAAAATAACAATTTCATTCTGTAAAATGCTGCACTGTAAAAAAGCAGATTCATAGAAAAAGAAGACAACGCCGATAAAACCACTATATTTCTCTTTTAAAGCACACAATCTGAACTAAACTTAACTGAGAATGACTTTCGAGCCCTACAAATACATGTACCTTCGTACCCATAATATGTGTATATTTCGACAACATGAAGTACTTTCACATTACGAAACTTACAGCCATTCGCCGTTGTAAGTTTGTTACTACGCAAATGCGAGACCGTTTCTCTCAGTGGCAAAGTAGCAGAGTTGTAGAACGTCAGCCAAAAAAAAACAAGAAAATATGTTGCGTTTTGGGGTGGCGGTTCAATACCAACTACTTCCAAAATTTCCTTGTATGAACATGTGATAATTTTGTTTTGCGACAAAATAATTGTATACCAAATTTATTTCAAACCGTAATTCACGGTTTTCTACCCTTGTGTTTTTTATTAATCTATTATACATAACTGATTTTCTACTGTTTATATTAGTGGATTTCATTTAACTGAAGAGATTACTAGTTTTATTTTTCTACTTATTCCGGATGGAGCGATTTCAACTGACAATCAGTAAAAAAATAACAGATTCCGATTTAGAGTGTAAACAACTCACGTTAATAAACAAAGGTTTTCCTTCCATTATTAACAAATCACTCTTTACTGGGAAAATTATTTTATCAAAACTTGTGTATTTATTTTCTAATTACCATTTAAATTTCCAGAGAAGTCCATGTCGATAGCTATACTAAACATGTATATACATGTATTTAATGTTCTTATATCCTCATTGCATACAAATATTTGTATATATCAGGGTATAGCATACCACCATCAGAAAAAAAAATTTCATGATGAAATGAATGTCATATTCGTTACACATTTAACTCAGATTAGACTTAAACATTTCTCCAGAACATTCTAACATAAGGCAATAATGAATAAAAACAATAGTCTTCCAAGCACTTTAACTTTATATCACACACAATTGGCAAAAATACATATTATTAGTTACATATACTCAAAAACATTCTTCTTTCAACAAAAACATTTTATGATTTAGTCTAATTTTATAGAACAAATCATGTTGTGGGCAGTCAAGGTACTTCGATTCGCATACACCACATCACAATTTTCACATGGATATATCTGGTATGAGATGCTGAACATACAGTTACTAACTTCATGTCATCTAGCATTACAGCTATTCGTGAATATCTTGCCACAATATTTCCAGATGATCGATATTCTGTTATAACTTTGACTCCCAGAGGTCGAGGGCTATCGCCTTAGCATTGACAACATCGACATATCCTCACTAACACTTCCCTTATTCATATTATAACACCTTACATGATCACTATATGATTCTACTCGTGACAATCTACCATCCATCACAACCGCCGGAGAAATGAAAACATTTTTACAGGATGCATGCTAATACTGTTAACATCACAGAACAATCAGTTTATGCTATCCATCTCGACTTATGTCTGAAAATTATTTGTCGGATTCAGGATTTGAACCCATGCTCCCCTTACAAGAAACCAGTGCTTAAATCCAGCAACTTATACTGCTCTACCAACCTGTTAGTTTGTAATAGTGTGGAAATTTCAGAAAAAATTGTCATAATGAAAAATGTTTACCTTATCAGTGGATGACGTCATGGGATCTTAACCTTTCTTATTATCTTAATCAAAATCTAATGCTCAAAACGAAAAAAAAATTCGCCATTTTTTTAATTTGCAGAAAAAAATCACAATACCTTCATGTATGGGAGACTCTGCATGTGTATTCCTCACGAAAAAATAAGACGAAAACATAAATACGAATTTCCGTCTAAAGTGCATCCCGAGAGTTGTACGATACGCCCCTCTGAAGTAGGCGCAATAAGGCTGCACTTTCTACAAACATTATGTACAATCTAACCATAAGATTCTGGAAAACAATTAAATGGTCAAATATCTACGATCCGCGTGATGTTTAATACCATCAAAAAGTTTATTTGTGACAAAATAGGGGTTGGAACCCTTAGTTTTCAATAAAAATGTGTGTTACCAGTGGTTTATTACATCTTGTGTGGCATTATATGAAGTGACACGTTAAAATAAGCTAAAAAGGCCTGCTTCATCATTGTAATAATCTTAACCGTTTCGGAGGAATAAATGCATAAAGTACACAACCATGAAATACCGTGGCCGGGTATGTAGGCAACCTAAGCTATCGGAAGTCGTGTGACATACCATGCTAACATAAGATCACAAAATACCACCATAGCGGGTTAATAAATGAAGTAATCGTGTGTGAGGTGAGCGTGAATGGTATCCAGGTTTCGTCAGTTAGCCCATTTCACCCGGATACCATTCATGCTCACCTCACACACAATTAATTCATTTATTAACACACCTACATGGTATTTTGTGATCTTATGTTAGTATGGTGTGCCACGCTACTTCCGATCATCTCAGGTGAGATGCGTGTTGCCTACAGAGTACTTGCTTATGTTGTCACTTTCTTTAATGTAATTTCCAAATTACGTTTTAATTATAGGAGTTAACGATATAATTTTTGGTTGTTTTAATAGTTTATTGACATATAGATCACATGTAAGTATTTTTCATTTGTTTTTAGACAGTATTCAGTATTAAAATTTTGTTGTCATTTTTCATTAATTTCCTAGAGGACAGTCGACACTAAATATTTATTAAACAAAAGTATTAAATAAAATTATATTGGTGGTCTCTCGTCTCGCCATTGCTGATTGGCGGAGATATGTGACATGGTCAGACGACAGCTAATCGGAGGACAGGAGACAACATAGGTAAGGCAGAAGTAAAACAGAACAGATTTTTTCCGACAATTTTTCTCACCGATGGACGTGTGTACGTCAAAAGAAGTTTTAATGATATAATAAGTAATAATATATGCGAATATTAATTGAATAATTGCGGCAAGATGCTTTTTAAAGATTAATAGATAATAATTGAAAAGAAAGAATATTAATTTTATTATATTTGAGGATACTGATTAATAATTAGTTGAATGCGCGGAAGAAGAAAGCGAGTTTAATAAAAACAATTTGAAGTTGAGAATGGCGACATTAAGATTTTAAATGAAATGTTATAAACGGCGCCCACCGTGATAGTTGTACGTTTGTGATTAGTTCGAAATGTAACAACGGGAGCGGGAGACTGTATACAGACGACGACGACAGTCTTGCACGAGAGTGCATTGCTCTAATCTCGCGCGGTCCCTCTAGCCGTACCTACCCGCCGCCTCACTCCGCATGCCGCTGCATATGCGGTCTCTCTTCTGAATCACGCGCTGCATCTCATTTAAGTCACTCGCAACTCCTCCTCCTTCCTCATATTCGTCTTCTGCGCATGTACCCGACATTAACCTACCCCAATCCTACAAAAACTGTCAAAGTCACATGTTCAACAGTGATGAACGTGTTTGTTTACATCTTAATTTTTAAATAACAAGCACTATTATATTAATAAAATGCCTTTACCATTTAGAATTTAATCAAAAAGCATTACATCTGGTTAGAGGAAGTATAAAAACATCTCTAAGCTCTTGTTTACAAATCAGTTTTCTAACCTAAAATTCAAACCATGCCGTCTTCACTAGACGTGTTGACAGAAATGCAGTTCAATGTTGGGACACCGAGATTTGTTGTCCGGAGACAGCGAGATCGGTCTACCTCATATTTAGTCTATGATTCGAACTTCGCGAAGCCTAGAATCGCTGCAGGCTTTTCCCGCTCTCCCGTCGCTTTTCAGCCAGTCGGTCTCGATCACAGACCTACTTAAGGGGAACCTTCCCCCACCATATTGGATTATTCGTTTCCTAGTTTGTTTATATTTTCGGGGAAAAAAAAGAAAAAAAAAAAAGGAAATTACGAAAGTACCCCTATACCCAAATATATTTTGGCCATACCCACACCAGTACCGACATGACAACTGAACTACTGACTCGAATTTTTCACAATATTGATTTTACCAAATTTTTTCATAATTAAAATTGTGACGTAATTATTAGTTCGTAAAAGCTGTTCACGATAAACGGAGCACTTTTGGAGGCCCTGCTTAAGATTTGCGTTATGCACATTGTGTATTATTCCGCCAAATATAAAACTGACATGGCCATGGCCCTGATCACGTTACTCATGTGTCGGTCAAGTCAAACTGTGGAATTATTGGGACAGTAAATAGTTTACAAATTTGCTCGTTCTTAAGCCTATATGCGTTAAAAAAACAGAAAGCAAAATAAATCTCTTCCAGTATTCGCAAATGTTTACCTAGTATTTTAATCCAACGTTAAAGTACGGAGTTAATTTTCCCTACGACGTAACCAACCAGCAGTGACATTTTCCAAAAGTTGATTTCAAAAGTGCTCACTTAACCGTGAGTAGTATACAGTGCCCTTATCTTGTGTGTACTACTGTGTAACGTCAAGAGACAATTAATCATAAAGATATAGTCTATTCACGGTTTCTTCACACTTTCTGAATCAAACCTTAGAAAAATCACCCCATGTATGCCATGTTTAGTTATTTCCTATGAGACGCCCTATCCCCGCTAGGGTGCCGGCTACTCAAAAATACCTCACTCGTGCATTTACCACAAATACTTCTACGCCTAATCACGGCGCAAAAGCGATCTCGGCTTCAGAACTATTGAACACAAATTTCACGGCTGATTCCCAATACTAACATTATAAAGAATTATTCAACAAATATAAAGTAGCAGAGTCTTTCTTCACTGGCAGAAACAAATTTACAAGAGGTTAACACTACGCAACATGAGTCTATTGAAAGTTTTCTTTTATTGAGAAAATATTTGCTTTGGATTACATTCATTTTCCATCACTGCAATAACGTTAAATGCATACTATACGTCAAACAAGATCTGGCCGCAGTGTTACTGTTCCGTTCCATTCATTTGTACGGCGATGCCAAGATTTTTTACACAACACAATCATTATCACAATAATACAACAAATTTAAATATTTAAAAAAAAACTTAACTATATACCACACGGAAATAGTAAACAGTTAATACCGGGCACGTTACTGAATGTTACAACACATGAGTTAATACTTGGCTCCGGCAATTTAAGTCACCCCCGGAATGGGCCGCGCTCGGGCGGTGACAACTTTTATATGCACGAAAAACATCTCGTCATCTCATACGTGGTGGAATTTTGGTCTAGCCAAAATGCGACGTCTCTGAAGCAAACCTCCAGCTGAGCACGGCGATGACTGGAGCCCATACGCACCTCTTCAAATGCAGCAATTAAATCGAAACCCCCCCCCCCCCCCCCCCCCATTCCCGGACGGCAGCGGTAACACTTTGCGACTCACAGGAAAACGTCAATTCTTCGAGCATGCAAGATGTTTTGAATTAACTGCACACATCCGCTAATGACAGTTTACAAAGCTTACCAAGCCGGCAACCAGTCTAACGACCCACGGGCATCGGCGCAATTTTAAAGTGAACATAGTTCCACTCGGCAAACACTCTCTCACTAAACTTGCCTAGCACCGTTCCATTTTAACACCGGCGATTTTTCTACTCCGTGGCAAGCTACGTAAAAAGTTACTTTCCTTAGCCCGCTCATATTCAAGTCACTTTCAGAAACGGGTGTTCGAATATTGCCACAATAAACTATTAGCTGGGTGCGCGCCCGGGTCGCCTTCTCATTAAAATCGTCTCCGTCATATTTGCGAATACTTTCGCCTCAGCCACGCTCGCACGCATCCATCCAAAACCGGGGACTCGCAGCTTATGCCCGCCAGCGCGGAACAGCTAAGCACCTCCACCCCTCCCCCTCGCGGCTTCACCTCGCGCAAAGCGGTCGCGACGTCACCCCGAGCGATCAGCGTATTCTGGAGGCGGCTCTTACAATTAAACACGTACTAAACACTCTGCGTATTGATTATACATATTCAATAATACATAATGCAACACCATATACAATATGACAAGTATTTCGAATTAATAAATACCAATTAATAATTGTAGGAATAGGCCGGCCTAAAACATAACACAATACCATACGATAAGATATGCATACTACAAATACTTATAATGCACTTGCCCTTCAACACAGGTTGCCAACTCTGGCTTAAAAAAATTACTAAAAAACCTTCCAGAATAACCTGAGACAACCATACTCGTCTCACCTAAATATACAATGTATCACAAGCATCTTATACCTTTGTTAATATGAAATAATCTTATCTTTAATTAAGTTGAAGTTTTTCCTACATTTTATTTATAAATTATATTTCAGTTATAATAAATATGGATAGAAAGAGTGAGAAAATATTTGTGTTGGTAGCACTTAGTAAGAAATTATTTTCATGCAAAGCATCATTACTACTGATTGCGCACGAATTCGATGCTTTGTCCTTTGGTGGCGTTTTCCAGACTTAGTTAAGCTTAGTTTGCACGAGGCGGAGTAATATCCTGGAAGTAGATCTTTAGCAGGGCTTCAGAAAAGTGTGAGGTAACAGCGTGAATGGATTATAGTTTCGGGATTTCTTTTTTTTTTTTTTTTAATATAAACAATCTAAAAAAATCCAACAATCCAATATTGTGGAGGTAGCAGGTACCACTCAAGAGTACAGAAGGTGAAACGGTAGCGTATTCCGCCAGCAAAATGACGTCATTTTCCAACATGTTTGATCACTGTCCCCCAACCAGCGTCTGTTGACTTACTCGTCAAACGGGCAGCTCTGCCAATAGGAAACATTTCGCAGCATGAAGTAGCCAGTCAGACACAAGACCCACTTCCAGAGCACCGCGTAGCCAATCGGAGAATGGGTACCACCCACTCCGTTGCACAACTGTATATTTTACCTATTATTCAACTTGAAGTCGTGGTTTCCGCCAGTAAGGTCGTATGACTACACGATGCGACCCTGGTTGCATTCCGGTAGCGGCTCAGCACATTTCATCTCACCCTGCACCAACCACCCAATTCTATCGTCGCAGTAGTCCATTCACCGTTACTTGCAATTTTTTCTGAAGCCTTGTCTACTAAAGTTCTCATTTGAGGCTATTCCTACGCCTCCCGCAAACAAAGCTTAACCGAGTCTAGAAAATTACACCAAAGGGACAACGCGCGACATTCGTGAGCACTCAGTGTAATATGTAGTATTTCGCATAAGAACTATTTCGTACTAGGCATTACCTACACACCTGTTTCACCCTGTTTTTAAACATATTGATTACAAATGAAAAATCATAATTTCTAAATAAAATATGAGTAAAAGTTCAATTTAGTCAAAAATAACATAATTTTCCCTTAACATAAGTATAATATTCTTGCAATACATGCCATATTTAGGAAACAACAAATAATGTCATACGTGGGGTGTTAGTTCGAAGGTTTGATTCAAAAAGTGTTAAGAAACCCCGAACAGACTATAACAATAACTCTACTTTCTCCCGACCTTGAATTGTTCCTTTAATTGTTATTAATTTTCATCTCCGCGTATATCGCACAGATTTTTCCTCGTTGGATCGCTTCGCTAGTGGTAATCGTGTAGGATGATGACGCTGGTCGGCGGGTTTCCTCGGGGATCTCCCGTTTCCCCCGCCCTAGCGATCCGGCTCTGTTCTACTCTCACCTTATAACTAACAATAACGCTACTTTCTCCCGACCATGACCTTATTCCTTTAATTGTTTTTAATTTTCATCACAGCGTATGTCGCACAGATTTTCCCAATACCCGCTCCGCTTCGTTGGATTGCTTCGCAAGTGGGAATCGTGCCGGACGATGCCGTTGTTCAGTGGGTTTTCTCGGGGATCTCCTTTTTCCCCGCCCCTTTATTCCGCCGCTGCTTCACATACTCACCTCAATCATCCTCATCGGCTCTCAAGACCCCGCTGTTAAGAGCCATCCAAATCTCTTCATTCACTCACTCTTTCTCCAGCATGTACTGACGTCAGACGAAGCTCAGAATAACACTGGCGTTTCTTTATCCAAATACGTATCTGCAACTCCTCTTAAACACGAGACGAGCCACTAGGTAGTTATCCCGAATAGGTCTCACATGCAAAGATATTGTATTTTGTTGCCATGGTTTTCAGTTTGCGTAAGCCACACACGTGTTGTCGTTACATATATTTGCATGTGCCAACTACTTAAAAAATCGACCAGAATTTGGGTTGCATTTTCTTGTACCCAAGGTTAATTATTGTATGGAAAGCTAAATGATCCATGTGCCAAAAAGTTGTGTTAAGTGAACAGAAAAAAAAACTGTATATCAATGCCTGCGGATATATAGCAGCAACTACCATCTGTTGATTTTCATCAAAACAATCAGGAAAATGATTGGAACTTTATTATTATAGCTGTACATTGACATTAGCACATAGATCATTTTTATGTAAGAAACTCAATATTTTCTATTTTGGCACTTACATAAGTTAGTTTCTCCACTCTACCATTTTCAGATCTACGGTATACGATATATAATGCAGTTAGAAATAACCCAAAGTTTACACTATCAGACCTTACAATTTACGAAAAAACTGCGTATACGACAAATTACATATAGTGTATCTTTCTACACAAATACCTATTAAAGAAATGAGGGTTAGTTTCACAAAATTTTGTAAACGAAAATATAACAGACTGTCCCATAAAATGTTCACTGAATCTAATGGTTTGTTAAAATTTAGACTTAGACAAAGATTTAGATTTAGACACAGATTTCTATTTCAAGGATTTTTTACAGCGAAGGGGAAAGTTATTACAAGTCCTAAGGTACGTGTCTTATTTTTTCGAAGCTTTCTTCAAAAATATTTTTGAGGAACTTTTTGTGAAACTCATTTTTGTCTTCGCGAGTTCGTTATCTTCACCGTACGAATTTCATGCATGCTTTTCGTGCATTCAAGTATCCACGTGGATGGTAGGGATTTTATCTGGATTTGTTTGATAGAATAATGTAATACCTGTATCTACTACCCAAATTTAAATTAATGCTCTGCTACAAAGACATTTTCTTTTAGATTCTCCAGTTATTTTCCACCCTCGAGTTAAGACTACCTCCTCTACCAAACAGAACGCTGCACTTGGCCCGTGTATTTCCCCTGACTTTTAATGTCAATAGGGTTATTTGATTGTAGTTTAATGGAGTCTTTACTGCCAATTTAGGTAAATGAAACAACTGCAACATTAGATAATACTCTTCCCGGATGGCAATTCTCAGCGACTAACATCGCAGTTAACGAAAAAACGGCAGTGTCCAAAACTTTGTTTTCTTTCATTTTAAATTTAGTCATTTTTTATTTATGTCGTGTTTATTTAAGATACTATCGTAAAGTACTTTACCATATATATTATATAGTAGACTGTCACCATGAATTGATAGAAATAAAATAGAAATAAAAATGAGCAATCAATGTTAAAAATTAAAATTATTTCATCATCTAGATCTAATACATCCGGGGTAGTGGCTCAACAATGTTACTACCTGAAACAATAATAATGATGACTCTAACTGGTTAGACATATGACGATTACACGATTAACATTTCATTTTACGAAGCATTCTCGTACCAATGTCATTTCAGTTAGGCGGCTGGTAAAATAAAAATATTGAAATAATTTTGAAATTGCATTTGGTACATTCCTTACTGCACAGCGTCGTTGATGATAGAATTCTCAACAAAAAAAAAATCTCTTGCTTCTGTTGAAGTTTCTTCATGTGACAGTGTGATCAACCGAGCGAGGCAGCTATTTCCGGCGCGAAGTGGAATTTCCGCTGCCCACACGTTGTAGGTCCAGCTACTGGTTCCAAACGACAGCTCCAGGCTTAGAGGTTGTTCACGATAAAATGAGCAATTTAGAAATTAACCTTGGAAAAAAGTCACTGCCCCTGCCTGCATATATTTCAACACGCGCACTGAGTGCAATGTGCCCAGTAAAGTTGGTAAAGATGGAGGGAAAGTAGTTCCAGATCTTTACTTCGAATAAATAGTGTTAGGTTAACACTTATAATAATTTTAATTATTTATTTCGCTTTCTGATTTTTCCTAATGCATCAAAGTGTAAAAATGAGCAGGTTTTCGAAATTTTCTTTTACTAATAATTTCACAGTTTCACTTGACCGACCCGTGAACAAAGTGATGAGACCCATGGCCACGTTAATTTTGCGTAAAGCGGAAGAATACATAATGTGCATACTAGTCAATCTTAAGCAGGGCTTTCAAAAGTGCTCACTTTACCGTGAACAGCCTATACTGGTATTTGCATGGCCTCCAACCCCGCTTTACTCGTGAGCATGAATTACACGCCATCATACAGAAGCTTCCTTTTTGTCGTTACTTCTTACGCAGACGACCTCATTTTGTCGTTCCCTCCGAATTGCCAGAGCAAGAACCTGCCACAACAGTTTGGCAACCTGTAAACTGAAATCTCTGTTTACGAAACATTGCGGTTTTTTATTGCAATTACTGATATAGGATCAGCTGAATATGCGAATAATCCTGGGTTCGAATATTGAATAAGCCATATATTCATGTACGGTTAGAGGCGTGGGCGTTTAATTTTAGTGTTCACTGTAATTCACTCCCTGATTAACATACCGAAAAAAAAAAGGAGATTTAAAAATTTAAAATGAAATGGCATCAAGTGAGTCCACTGCCTTGCCGGTAGTTCGAACCCGGAATTTCAGCACGGGATGCGTAATTATTTTTAAACACGGGCCGCTAATTGTTTTCGTCTACAAATCGATTTTGGTAGCGATTCCTACATAGCGATTATTTTTACTTAATTAAACTTTAAAAAAAAATAACTGTCTGGTATTTATTGTACATGGCTAACAAGATTTTTTAAAAGCCAGAATATATTTTGATCGCATAAAGTAAAATACACAGTAGCCTACATGTACTTAATTCTTTAAACTATCTTATTGACGTAAATACGACTTTAAATTTGCGACCATAGTGGGAGGCAAACCAGAAAATCCTATGATAACAAAATTGGGGGATACAGTTTGGCATTGCAGCTCTGAGTCTATCGTCTACATTCAAAATTCAATTACACCACTCGATTGCCACAGGATCAAAGTATATGTTACGTTGAGTGTGAGTGAGGACTGCGAAGCATTACGTGCGGTGAAAAAAAAATGTGTGGGGGGGGGGGGAGGAATTTGAGTTCCTTTCGCCGCGTCTCATAACTTCAGCGTAGTATAACTTCTTTTGACTAGCAGAAGCTACGACGCTCGTTTAGGTTTCAATCGACAGGTCTCGGCAAAATCAATCGATTGCGTGTATAAAAATATTTGTGTAGCATGGTTATGGTGAAATTGTATGAGTTTAATATAAAAAATCAAGAAAACTTAACATAATTTCGACTTATACTCGTCAGAAAGCCAAGTCTAAATACAGAAATCGTATACTGTTGGAAAGAGCATCTCAAAAGCAATCCAGTGATACCCGTAAAACCCAATATGATCGAGTGATGCAGCGCCGGGAACGTAAAAAAAAAAAAAAAATCAAGACGTCCGAGCGCGTCAACGTATACTCTTCAAAAAAGAACTAAAAAGAGTTCTTAATAAGCAAAACTTCTTATTCTGTAGACGAATATTTATCATAAACACAAAACAAACTGACCACTACGTTATTTTAATCAAGACTAGAAATCCCCATAGATATTCAGTGTGAAGTATTGTGTAAAGCCAATGGAATGTGTGCCTCTGTTTTGGTTTCTATTTCTTTATAGATTGCAGTGGCCCGGGACGCAGCACAGATGTGCAGAAGAAATTGAAGAATGAAGATTAAATATTGAAAATTCAAGATTATTTGTATTTTATTTTACATTTGTTTTAGGATTCGATAATATTATAATACTTTGATGTTTTGATATTGTTATGTAAATAATGTGTTCATGTTCTGTACATAACGTGTTCATGTTCTGACTTGTCCGAAGTCTTTGTACAAACTTGTACTCGAAAAATACCAAATGGATGCAATAAAAAAAAAAAAGTATTCACTCTAAACCAACGGCCGTGTCCCCAATACAGCCAAATCCAATATTCCCCCCCCCCCTCAATACTTGAGACAACACGTATTTATGTTGGTCGTGTTTTAGTAGTCCCATAAACTCATTGACGAAATGACGAAAAAATTTTTATTTGAGAGAAAATGCCTGCAAACACATGATACATGAGACTATTATCAAACCCGCTATAATCTATTCGCGGTTTCCTCGCACTTTTTAAATCAAACCTTTGAAAATTCAGTCCATGTACGGCGTGTTTGGTTGTTTCTTAAATATGTGATGTATCACAAGAGTTTTATTCACTCGTTTATATAAAAATATATATTTTTAGTTAAATTGAACTGTAATTACATTATATATATATTATATTTCATTTATATGAATAAAAACATGGAGAAAATACGTTGGCAACGTCTAGTAAGAAATAGTCCTTATGCGAAATAATATTAAATTGAGTGCGCACGAAGTCGGTGCGTTGTCCCTTTGGTGTAATTGACTGTATTTGGTTAAGCTTTGTTTGCACGAGGCGGAGGAATATCCTGGAAGTAAAACTCAAGCTGGGCTTAAGAAAAGCAGGAAGTTGCCCTGAACAACCTACATATAATCCGAAGATTACTTTTATGAACAACTGCACCTTCACTTTTGTAGTAACTGCATCAAATTAGTAGCATACATGACATGACTTAGACGTAAGTTTGCGAAATTTACTGAAGAATGAATGCGAAGATGTAAATAACCAAGACTTCAAATGTATTGTCTGCGGCACTGCGGACCTACCTTGTTTTTGTATATTGTGAACGGCTTTTTAACGTCCCCCGGTTTTATGCGCGAAAGTTTAGCAGGGGACGGCTTACAGACTAACTTAAATTAACATCCATGCCTTACCCGGGATTCGAACCCAGAGCCTCTCGCACCCCAAAACGGTGGCGTACCAACCGACTGCGCCACGGGAGGTCGGCACCTACGTTGTTGATTCGCACTGGCCGTATCCCCGGAAAGACGACGCACGGCGGGGCCGCGGTGGTGTAGTGGTTAGATTACTCGCCTCCCACCTAGGCGGTTCCTGGCAGGGTCACTCCTGGATTCTCGCGTGCGGGAACTGATCGGCGGGTTTTCTCGAGGATCTCCCGTTTCCCCTGCCCTTGCATTCCGGCGCTGCTCCATACTCACATCACTTCACCCGCGTCGGCTCTCAAGACGCCGCCAACTCAACTCAACTCCTGCCGGCGACGGGAGATGCTCTCGCCCTGGATCCTGGACGACGAGTGCGGCCCCGCAGGCGGGAGACGTCGCGAGACCCCCCTCCCCCCTCCGGGCGACGCCGGCGGGACGCCCCACGCCCCGGCCAATCAGCGCGGCTGCTGCACCTCGCCAAGGACAGGCGGCGCGGGTCCTCGGGGCGTCATCGCTGACGACGCGGCTTGCGTCACGGACCTTCGCCGCGGGAGTGCTACCCTCCCCGCCCGGCCCCCTTCTCACTCCTGCAGCCATACCCAGCCGAGTGCATCAAACTCTCCCGCCGCGGTGCGGCAGAGATGTTACATCGTCACTGCTCTGCCATAGTACGGGGGCGTTCGAAATAATGGTACACTGACAAAAACTATCGTACGTCTCTCTAAAAAAATAAGTAACTTTCATTACACAACTACAGTTGTTAGAACGGTTCACTACTTGATATAGTCCATTCACAGTTACTTCCGACTTTTCTGAAGCCTTGCTACCAGGATATTCCTTCGTCTCATGCAAACAAATATTTAATAAGTCTAGAAAACTGCACCAAACAGGACAACGCACCTCATTCATGCGCACTCAGCGTAATAATATTTTGTATAAGAACATTTTTTACTATGTATTTAGCAAAAAAAAAAACTATTTTATCCCTCTTTTATTCATACTAATTAAATTAAATATTATAACTTATAGATAAAATATAATTGAAAACTCAATTTGACCAATAACAAAGTACTTTTATATTAATACAATTAAAAAACGCTTGGGGCACGCCGCATATTTAGGAAACAATGAAACACGTCATACATGGGGTGATATTTCTAAGGACTGATTCAAAAAGTGTCAAGAAACCGCGAATAGATTATATCAAATACAAAAAAAAATATTTAAAATAAAAGAAACTGGAACATTAATTGGTTTGTGAATCTCAAGATAATAATTACATCTTGATCAAATTTGATAAACACCCCTCACTACACAGCACTCGAATGTTGTTAACTAAAATAGACCACATTGCCCACACAGAATACAGAGAAACACGTGACTGACAATAACAAACGATGAACCGACAAACTGAAAGGAAACAACGGAATATCGCCAGATATCCGAAGAACATCGATACATTTCGATCTCGATATCTTGTTCGTGAAACCTTTAAAAGTTCAACCTCTAATTAGTATTCGGCTTTCGACTTACACCAAGTAGGCTACAAACTGATTATCTTTTATTATACTTTTAGTCATTGGCTGTATATTTTTATTGTAGTCAGATATTATATTTGTTGGTACATGTAAGCAGATCTAATTAGTACAGGTACATGAATGGTACGCTAGCATCTGCGGCGCGTGCACGCGCGCGAAAGGAGAGAAATACCACGTACACAGTTTTTCCGAGCCGCCGCCACTCTCGGGCTGGACCGGGGCCGTGGTGGATGCTCGCCCGCCGTGAGGGTGGGAGGAAAGCAGGTCTGCAAAGGGAGGCAACGTCAACAACTGGCCTGAAGAAGGCCCTCTTCGTAGACGACGTCAAAACCGTGCCGTTTGGCCCTCGAAGCCGCTCTTCCAAAACGCCGTCCGCGGGAGTCCGTCCTGGAATGCGTCGCGTCCCCTCCCGGGAGGGTAGAACCGTACCCATTCCGCCTGTCCGCGCCAACCCACTGGCGAGCTCCGGACGACGTCACAAACCGTGCCGTTGGCCCTCGGATAGCCGCTTCTTCAAAAACGCGTCCCGCGGGAGTCCTCCTCCAATCACGATCGCCGTCCCCTCCCCCGCGGAGGGTAGAACCCCTACCCATTCCCGCCTGTTCCCCGCCAACCCCCTGGGCGACTCCGGGGGTCAGCAGTCGGGCCCAGCGCCCTCCCCCTTTTCACGTCATCCCGAAGGCATAACCTCCCCACCTATTTAAAAGAGCGGGTCCCGAGTTCGCGCAGAAGTCTTTTGCTTGTCGACGGGTGGTAGGTCTCGCCGCTCGAAGAACTTACCGGAAGAAGAAGACACATCTCCGGCGGCCAGAGTGCGGGGCAGTCGCGTGTGCAACGTCGGGTCCGCGGTACCCACCTCACCGATAGTAATATATTTTTCTTCTTCTCGCCTGCCGAAGACCGCACGAGCGAGGGAAAGACGGTAGAGAGAGAGAGAGGGAGGACAGAAAAAAAGCAGGAGAAGTTGTAAAAACGGACAAGGCGGGCACCGCGCGTAGGGAGGGAGAGAGGACGCGCAGATCGGAGAGGAACGAACGGGCGACCGTCTGAGGCGGGCCATTCCACCTCCGACCGCCGGCCAGACACGTCGGCCGACAACACACCGCTCCCGCAGGCGACGTCGCGAGCTGTCCACAGGTAAGACGACCTTCTTCTTCCTCCTTCTCTGCCGACCAGCTGTCCGCTCCTCCTCCAGTCTGCGTGCAACACACTCCCAGCCGTTGTCTGGCTTCAAAGTAGTGAGATATGGGTATAGAGAAATAAATGCATGTTAGTGAAATTCGGTTTTATTGAAGCCAATTTCGAAAACCTAGGTGTAAGAAATTATTCTCTTCAAGCTCTGTATCGACGCAATAAGAATTTGCTTTCCAGTAATTTTGTTAGTTAATTATTATGTTTTCTGATCTTTCCAGTAAACTACTATACATCAGCGTTAAGATTTAAAAAAAAAAAAAAAAGCCTTGATAGCGAAGAAGCACGTATTTTTCTGCTCATAAAAAGTCCCTGCTGGTATTATCCATCTTTTATCAAGAACGCCAAAGAAACCGAATTTCATTAACATGTATTTCCCTTTGCCAAATTCTCACTGCATTATTTAATACTTGTATGAAACACCATTCAACTTGTAAACATTGTACTCTTTCCTCGCATTACAATATTTTTAGATCGCATTGTTTTCGCATCAAGGCATGTCAAAATCACAATTCTCGTGGTTTTGGGGACGTGCAAATAAAATAAACAGAATGATTTACAGGAAATTTAACAAGAGCGTCTGAAAGATCATATCTTAATTGATGCCAAGGTATGCTTAGCAAAACATATTTTTATTGTGCTGAAAAGAAAAAAAGTCCTTATTTTAAGCAACTTTTAAAAATAGTGTGAATTGTGAGATTCTTTGAAGTAAACTCATTGTATCATACTCCAATGTGAATTGTCTCATTTCTGTAAGTGTGCTAGTTTTTATTATGTGTACTTACCAAAAACACAATATTTGCCTTTTTGGCAGGTCGTTGTTGTAAAAATTATTACGTCTATGTTTCTTTTATGCGAGAAATATTACCCGTAAGTTATGTTTACAAGTCGAACAGCATGACCGGTGACCGGCACCCTTAATAGAGTATGGTACATAAAAGAATGCTGAACAAGTTAATTTATGTTTGCAGGTTTCTGGAAGCCAATGCAGAAGACCATTTTGTATCGGCCACAGAACTGTCAATGATTCGAAAATAGGCACTCGTTTTTGTAATCACTGACATTTTTGTGATCGCTACAAAATAATTTCTTGTTCTCGCGGAAAAAAAAACCCCCTGGTTTGGTGAATTTCAGAAAAATATTTTCTAGCTGCCATTTTTTAAAACTGTACTGATGATTTTATGCAGATTTCCCCAAACGCGCGTGATAATAAATTAAGCTCATTGTCATGTTCTTTTCACTATATATTAAAGAAGAAGAAGAATAATCCAACCATGGAGAGACACCTGTCCTTAAAAACACCTTAATATCTGTATCGGCTGTGAAAGTATTAAATGACTTGTGCTGTGAATGATCAGTGTGAAAAATGTGTGCTCGTATCATTGCACTTTGTTAAAATTTACTCCGCCAACTGTTTCGTGATGTTAATAGATGTTTTTATAGTAACCGCAAAATTGCTTGATATTGTTCATAAACTAAAAACACTATTTGTGACCAACACAAGAGGGGGTAGTACTATAAATATTTTGTTATCATTAAAGAAGATTTGGTAATTTCCAATTCAGCAAAATATTCTAATGACGAATTTCGGTGTAGTGTCAAAATAATTTTTATTTTTTCGTTAGTCTCAAGCAATAATTTTCAAACGGAACCAATTTTAAGTTTTTGTACTTCTGAGCTATTCTGGATTTTGAACAATTCTGTGTTTACATAAATGTGGAAAATCTACTTCGGTTTGAGTAAACACGGATGCAATATATGCTTTCGCGGGAAAAAATACTTTCGGGGGGAAAAAAAAAAAAAAAAAATTTCTTTGGCAAGTACACTTGGTGTTTCCAAGATTGGGCGTAGAAAAAAATCCTTCAAAGAAGTCAACACGCGGTTCAGTGATCTGATTCTTGAGCATAGCATCAGTCAAAACTTGTACTAGCATCAGGATGTTCTACTGTTGTCTGCAGTTCTAGTTGTTGCAGCATTCCAAATATTCCTGAAGTTATGTTGTAGTAGGAACAAAGTACTGAATACTGTGTGGACTATATGTAGTTGTAGATACGATCACTGTTGTTATTAAGGCTGGGGTACAATGAATTTAGTACGTGCGCAAGCACGCAACACACATGCAGTACAAATCTGAAGCTAAAATTTTGCCGAACACTGACAATTTCCCGCTGTCTCGAAATATGCAGGTTATGTATGATCTTTGAAAAAATTTGTTTGCGTGTTGGCCTGCATTGGGAAATAATAAACTATTTTACCCTTGATATTATTGTTTTCGTATCATCCTGCGCTAGTTATCAAAATTGACGAAACGTCGGAAATTTATTAGTTCCACCACAATCGCCGATAATATTCAATGAAAACTAAATACCGTACGTATGCCTCCAATTTTTTCGGACACTAGTAAAATTAAATTCTTTTCCAACCGTTTTCATCTTCACATGAACTTCATAGTACGCACTTTTGGCCACGTACGACGGACGAACACGCAAAAGGAATTATAAAATACACCGGAACTTTCTGTGCCCGTCGCATGTTCTTCTTTTCAGCACATGTATATTGTGGAGAGATTCATGCCGACACATATGTATTCTACCTGTGCTATTTCTGAATTAAATCAACTGCAGCCCAGCCTCAGGCTTTATACAATATTCATGCATTGCTAACAATTTCGCGTTTCAAACGACCTGTAGGCTGGACTCTGCAGTCTTGTGTAATTTTGAGCTTCATCTTTCTGTTCATTGATTGCTGCTCCAGTGTGTGTAGCCAATGTTAACCTCAAACCGGGTTACGTGTCTGTTATAGGCTCTGAGTTCATTTGGGCAGGTCTAATAAACTGTGAGCCAATTGCAAACGTAACAGAAATGTGCGTGTGTTTGAAATATGCAACTTTTCCTAAAGTGAATTCGCGAAATTCCGGGCCCTTAAGTGAAACTTCGATCACGGAAGCCATTAACAGTCTCCAGGTGGATTGTAGAGGAATCATTTTTTTTGTTCTTATGAACGCATTTTTTTTCTCGGTGTGAATACGTCATATCTCGTGACTTGCGTCTTTCTACGTGCCGAGGTTTCTATTTGGTGAATCGACTTTTCCGGATAGGCGCGCGCGCGGTCCGGGAGCTTCCGTGAACGAGTGTCTGGCGAGGGGGAAACACGATCTGTTTCAAGGCTGCTTGGCGCCATCTCGGAGAAAACCTTGGCCGAGAAGATCCCCCCCCCCCCCTTCTCGTCCTCACTAATCTCCCTGTAGCCGGGGGAAAGGGGGGTGGACACGTAACAGAGGCCTTGCGACGTCTGTCGACCGAGACGTGCAACAAACGAGTTCTGCAACTTCGCGCGGCGCGATCCTGGGGGACATTTTATTCAGGGACGGGGACCTCGTTTCGGGTCACTCCGCACTCGCGGCAGACCACTTGGCTCCCTGGCCGGAAGACCTGTCAGCGAACCTGCCCATCCTCGTATTCCCACCGCGTTGACGCTCATTTCTGCAGTCGGCGGAACCAACGAATTTCGGAACATTCTCGATACTATAGGCTTTTCGCGGTAAAGTGAGCGCATTTGAGGCCCCAGTTACTTTTTCCTTCCTTCCATTTCTTATGCTTTAACCACCTTTTGAATGAATAATTATATATATGTAATAGACGCAGTTTGTATATTCCACCATACTCGGAAGTTAACGTCTAAGGCTAAAATAATCGACTATTATTCCAAATGATAGGGCTTTCAAAAGTGCTCACTTTACCCTGAATAGCTTATTGTCGATTGATACTGCTCACTCGTAAAAATGAGTGACATGAATTTCATTCCCTGAAATATTAAAATTCGCCTACAATATGTGAAAAGTGTTGTATACTAAAATTATTTTATTTTATCAAATTTTTACAATCGAACTATAAAATATACGGAATTCACCAACATCGTAGCGCAAAGTTCTTCTGCTAATAAGTAAAAGGAAATAAAACATAAGCTTGCTCTGCAGCTGAAATGTCTGAATAAAACAAATACTATACTTCCTGTAGTCATTTTGGCTGAAGAACTTATGTACATAAAAAAAGATAAAAAGTCACTAATTCCCACACAAGTTCACAATGTAGTACGCCCAGTTTCATAGGAGTAAACATTTATATTTTCATACGTACACGTATTAAGTGTTGTGCTTTTCCCCATCGTAAACTAATCCCAGCCTACGGCGCCCTTGTAGTAAGAAATCGCCGTGCGCTCACGTGAACAATGCAGAATGTCTTATTATTTTCTTGTGCGAATTTATTGCCAAGCGCTCACATGTAGGCATTTTCAACTGCGCTGATCGGTGCAAAATTAAATCTCACAAAGAAAATACGCATTCTGCGGAATGCAATACCTCACCGATTTCTGTAAATTTTCAGTTTTAAATAATGTGTGTGCTCTATATGTGCTTGAATACTACGCAGGAAATCGTTTCACTTAGAATTATTTCAGATAGTTTATATATATATATGCAAGGAAACTAATAATACAGTCTTCTTTCCTTTCCTGCACATCTGTTCCTGAATTTCGCCGAGTCTCACAAAACCTTTTCCTTACTGGTTTTTAATTGGCGAACAGTTTTCTTGTAGCAATCGTGTTAGCGTGGGAATAATTTTTCCCGCCTGATGCTCAGATGAGAATTTCAGTAGTCGTGTGTTTGAAGTCTGTATACGAACAGCACAGTTTACGCATACTGAGAAAAGTTAATTTAGTTTTTTTTTTTTGTGAAGAGCTTGGTTACGTCGAAAGCCGATGTGTTTCCGATGTTGACGGGGGGAGGAGGGGGTTGCATAAATGTAGTGTTAATTAAGATTGGTGTCATTATTTTGTGACAAGCCAATTTGGGTATTAAATACTACATAATGTCATTGGAAAGGGGAAATGCATTGTAAGTCGCGCCGTCACGATATGGAGATTATTTATTGGAAACCATACATAAAATTAATCAATAATTTGGATTTCCGAAACAACTCATACTTAAATAAATAGGACTGTAAACACCTGTCGCAGCTGAATACCGTGATTAGTGAACATACTACCATTTCAGTGGTAGAATAAACATGACTACATTGGATTTCTAATCCACCACACGAGCTGTGTTGAAACTAACAAATCTTGATAAAACTACATATTATTGGGGGTGAAATCATTGTATACCCACCGTTCTCGGTCACTAATTAGAAAATGTGTTTGTAATTTGTTTTTTAAGAAGAAATTATATTGGATTCTTTCCTGGGCTTCAATACATGTACAGGTACGTAAAACGCGATGAAACGTGCGTGTCCTGTTTAAGAGCCGGTTCAAATGAGCTATCATTTCCTAGTTAATTCCATAGGCCTACAGGTACAGTTTTTCATATATTCTGTTTCACACTCCTCAGTAATGTTCTAATAATTTACCACTAAACTTGATTTTAATACAGGCCGCGATGCAAATTAAAAACGTACATATTTCCATCTACACGATAGCAGCACAACTTTTGGCAGGTGGTTAGTTAGAGAAGTGTGTACCGTTGTACTGTGCCCTAAAGACACGTTACGAGATAATTGTAGGAATGATCATGGTTCCCTTCAAGTTCGTATAAGGAGTTATGGCATCTAGCAGTAGGCCCTCTAGAGGCTCTAGACGAGAGCAGAAACGCTCAAGAGGTGAGGCTCGGAGAAGAAGGGCCAAGGTCAAGGAGTAGGAATATTTCGCCACGGTCTTTGTTGTGGTGAAGAGCCCAGCACTTACCTGGATGGCAAGCAGCCCCTCCGCCGCAGGTAAGTCCAAGTTTGCCTAGGGCGGCAGATCCACACCGCCAAAAATGTACTACTATTTTCTACAGGGTCTCACATCCTGTCACCGACCACCCACATTTCTAACACTGACGCGATATGCGGCGTCATGGCTCGATATTTGCCATCGGGATTTGTTCTCTGTTAGGTTTTTGTTGCTATGTCATCCACCCATACATCCGATGAAAGACGTTTCAACGAGTGTACTAAATTAATAAAAAATTGTCGTTATTTTTTCCTGGAAAGCTCGCGCTTTGTTATTGGCGGTTGCTTGTACAACGTGCTGAAAGAAACTCTCGTAACAGGCTGCATTCCATAATTTACAGCACGGTGTATCTACGTACACAGAGGATCGAGAATTCCTTCTTCTGCAACCCCTGAAAGGAAAAATTAATATGTAAATTAATAGGGGTAAAATAGCCAGCTGTTAGTTGGGGTTGAATAGCCGGCTGATTTCCCACCCGTCACATAATCGACACTGAACAGCTGATGGAATCGCAAATTCCAGACAAAAAAAATCTTGGCTCCGGTGTTGCTTATCAAATTACGATATGTTTTTGCGCTGTACTGGGAACAGCTTCCGTCTTCCTAGGTTATGTCTACAGTATATTGCCCTCGTGTCAACAGACCCTGAGAGTCGCGTATTTCCTGCGTCGAATACCGACCACTTCTGGTTTCCAGGTTATCGACAAGGTCAAAAATGAAAGAAAAAAAAAGGGGGGGTGAACGTCACATCCAGCGAGAGGGAAAGGAGTTGACATTCTTAAATCACTTTGGTTTTTGCATCTCTTCCTTCCGACCCCCTCCCCCCTTGTAAATCCACTACGGCTTCTCGCTCCAATACGCAGCAAAGAGAGCAGGACGAAGTTCTGTGGCGGTTTACCGACCTTTACCAGCCGCTGGAATCCCTCCCTCAACTACCATCTTGGAATGCAAGAATGTCTCTCCCTCCTCTACCACCGATGCTATACGTATTCCACGATAAACGGAGCACTTTTGAAAGCCCGGCTGAAGAGGCTGTCTCGTCCCTTATACATAAATATAATTCATTTAGCGCCATAACGGAAATTCATAGTAGTTCTGTGCAAATGTTTGTACGTTATTATTAATGGGTGTACACTGGTTATCATTAAAAGGCGACAAAGAAATAAATTATAGAATTTTGTATGATGTTAATTCTTTCATATATATGTGTTAGTAGTTCATATACTATGTCCATAATGAGTAAGGCAGTTACCTAGGCTTATATTGAAAAACGTTTTTCAATAAATCCTCCAATTTGAATTAGGGTGACATGGGTTTTTAAGGCGCCTCCCTAGTAAAAATTTTTTTTAACGCCTCAAGGTCACGTAAAGAAGCATTGCTACGGCGGCGATGTATTAAATAGCATTAACAATCTTCGTGTGTGTTCTGTTTCCTCGGAATTTAAAGCGGTGTCTGTAGGGTTTCAATACATCAATATGTTCAGAAAAGGTACAGCATTATCTCAATAGATTAAAACATTGTTTTACAGACGGACAAATATCTTAAGAAGGTTAACATGGACTTTTGGTCACTGACAATTTTCAACCACCCCTGTAATGTTTCCATAACCAAAGTAATAAATTGGCATCCAAATATTGATTTTAATTTATTCGTGAAAATGTATTTACATTGAAATGTTCCTCGGTTTTTTTAATTCGAATGAACACAACTGCTTACGCCATATGACTACTTTTGTGCACATAGTGTATTCGTCCAAAATCTGCAAAATTAACGTTGACATGAGCACGGTCACGCTATTCATGCGTCGCTCAAGTGAAACTGGAATTATTTAGGAAGTAAATATTTCTGCGGATTTGCTCATTCTTACACCTGTGCGATTTAGTAATGAAAAACATCAGTATTCACAAATGTTTGCCTACCACTTTTAATTCGAAGTTAAGACATGGTACTATATTTTCTCTTCGTCGTTACCAACTTAACTGGGCGTTTCCCCAATCAGTGCGTCCATTAAAATGTAATAAACGCCGTTCAGCCGTTCCTCATCCTTTAACCACATTTTCAAATAATTATTGCCATAATAATTCGTGTGGGGGGTGGACCCGGGCGAGGCAACACCCTCCGAGGACGGGATTTCCAGCCGGGACCCGTAGGTGCCCGTCATCCCTGAACATGACATGAAATGAGACCCTAGGATGGAGCGGCGCTGGAATGTAAGGGCGGAGGAATATGGAATACCCCGAGAAAACCCGCCGGCAAGCGGCATCGTCCAACACGATTCCCACATGCGAAAATCCGGGAGCGAGCCCGCCGGAGATCGAACCCGGATCGCCTTGGTCGGAGGCGAGCGCTCTAGCCACTGCGCCACCGCTGCCCCTAATACCGCCATGTAAGCGATGAACATGTGTGTGTATTCCACCGCACTCTGTAACGTCTACGGCTAAAATAAAATACATTGATTGACTATTATTCCAAATAAGAAAGCTTTCAAAAGTACTCATTTTACCGTGACTAGCCCATAGGGGCAGTGACATTTTTTAAAGGTAGATTCAAAAGTGCTCAGTTGATCAGAGACAGCCCATACACCAAGGGTCGGTCCCTTCTCGTTTGGTTTCGAGTTCCGACCAACCCCCCCCCCCCCCCTCAATATCACAAAGACTGGTTCCAGATCACGAGATGCTCTCGGCAGACGATAGTAAACAATGATGAGTGGTCCCCTCCCCCCACCCCCTCCCACTTAGGCGTACCCACGTGCTGTTACCAGCAACCACGAACACGACACGCCGGGTCATCTGTCGATATCCATCACTGGGTTTGTATTTACTCCTCGCTTTTGTTTCTTCCCGGCATGCTTCTTGAAACCCATTCCTCCTTCGAGCCTTTCACGATGAAAGGATTATATATATATATATATATATATATGTGTGTGTGTGTGTGTGTGTGTGTGTGTGTGTGTGTGTGTGTGTGTGCGCGCGCGCGCGCATCGTGACCACGCAGCTTTGAAATCGCGGTATGTTGGATGAGCAATACTCGTAATTCGGACTACAGCACGTTAATAATTCCAGTGAAGGTCGCACGACTAAAGGCTGTTCACGATAAAGTGAGCACTTTTGAAATCAACCTTAGAAAATAGTCTCTGCCCCTACCTGCATATGTTTAAACTGGTGCACTGAGTGACGTGCGCCCAGTAAAGTTGGTAACGATGGTTGGGAAGCAGTTCGAATAAAAAGTGCTAGGCAAACATATCTGATAACTTAAATTATAGTTTTCGTTTGATGTGTTTTTCAAAGCATCGAAGTGTAAAAATGAGCAGATTTGTTAAATATTTACTTTTCTAATAATTTCACAGTTTCACTTGACCGACGCATGAATAAAGTGATGAGACGCGTGATAATGTTATTCTTACATATGGGTGAAAGAATACACAACGTGCATACAAGTAGATCATAAGCAGGGCTTTCAAAAGTGCTCATTTTACCGTGAACAGCCTGTAATAAAGAACGTCCCGACGAGAACGGAGTATGAAACAGAAACATTGCTTTTTAAGTAACGTATTTACGGATGCAATATAGGACCTATATGGCTAACTCGAGGAGATTCATATCATTTCGCGTATTAATTTCGTGACATACTAGGTGTCGCAGAAGCGCATGTTAGTTTCACATATGTTGTTGGATCGCTGCTCGTGAGAGACACTTTGGAGGAGTTTTAGCCAGTAGGAAAACCTTCATTCAGCCCTCGGGAAGCGTAATTCCACGTGGGCGAGACGAACAAAATTACGTCTCTTCGAGCAAACAGCGTACTGTTAACACTCTCCTGGTGCCGTTTTACAGTGCAAAATGATATGGTCTAGATGTAAAAACTGCATTACCGGGATTCGAACCCGGAACTCGGCATTTCAAACGGACTCGACCACGGGAATAGGTGTTAACTTGTAGAGACCAGAGGGATATTTTCGGTGCACACAGACTTCTCTATACAGAATAAATTATTCTTATATATGGTGTGGGAACGTGTAGGACGTGTGTGGATTTTTCCTAAATATTGCGTGTTTCAAAAGCGTTTTATACGTTAATGTAGATAAAACACAGAGAAAATAACTGTGTTGGTAATGCTAAATATGAAATACAGTAGTTCTCATGCAAAATACCGTTAAACTATGTGCTTACGTATGCGGGGCGTCGTTACATTTGGTGTAGTTTTCTCGACTTAGTTAAGCCTCGTGTGCACGAGGCGGAGGGATATCGAGAAAGTAGAACTTTAGGAGGGCTTCAGAAAAGTCGTTAAGTTGCCATGAATGGACTATACATCGTGAATTCCTACAGAAGAGGTGCCTGCAAGTGGGTCGGACATACGGTCACGTGATCGTTTATGAATGAAGGTGTAGACGGTGACGCGAAGGTCAATAGGCGGCAGTGGAATGACGCCTCCCCCCCCCCCCCATATTTTCCTTTCTCCTTATTCCCACCCCTCCCCCATCATCTCCTGCCCACCTTTCACAAGCTGTCTCGTGGCGAGGCCTCCGGGCATTTTTCTTCATGAACTTGAACTCGTAGAGAATTGTAAGGAGATCATAAACCGGAATGATTTTAGTGCGTGCGGCCTTGCCGTTCCATGCTACCCCCCCCCCTAACCCCTCCCCCAATATTTCAGCACTCTTCTTTATTGAACAAAAAAAGTCATTAGTCGAAACACCGGAAATGTGGGTAAAGGCTGCATATATTTTAACGGGCGAACTGAGTGTCATGCGCCCAGTAAAGTTGGTGACGATGAATGGATAGTAGTTCCATATCTTAACGTCGAATCAAAAGTGTGAGGTAACCATTTGTGATAACTTAAGATATTTCATTCATATTCTGTTTTTTTTTAATGCATCGAAGTGTAACAATGAGCAAATTTGCAAAACATTATCTTTTGTAATAATTTCATAGTTGCACTAGACCGACGCATGAGTAAAGTGACGAGGCACATTGGGGTGTTAATTTTGCATAAGGCAGAAGAATACACAATGTGTATACAAGTAGCTTTTGAACAGAGCTTTCAAAAGTGCTCATTTTACCGTGAACAGTCTCTACCAGTCATTTCCGGCACGCGAACAAAACCAATGATGTCAGCGGAGTTTCAGTTCGATGTAAAAAGCGAAGTGTGACTGGAAACTTTTAACTACTCTTTTCGTTTCGCTGTAAGAATCTACACGGGGGCACGTTTCGTTAACAGGACACGAAACAGCCAGTTATTTAATGGATCAGAAGTAAAAACATACAAAATTTTCGTAGAACTCCTGTCGTTCATCAATCCGCACAAAGCCTGCAAGAACTCTGATGCAGATGACTGAACAAAAGGCTGGTTTTGTCCCTATTTTATTCTCGCGCTTATTTTCATCGCACATGTCAAAGTAGTGATTCGAATTGTTCTAGTTTGGTACATTAATTTTTCTTCTTCCCGCTTCTGTAACGTCAAAGAAAACCAGTTCTTCTGGCTACGAACTAATAATCTATCTGTCCATACATACATGAAAATAAAAACGTCTTATTCGAACTACCGAAAGTTCTTTGAATGGGACTCAAACTTCGGTCGATCTGCCTCGAACCAGCTTGCTTCTGTTATGGTGGAAAAATACCATCCATACTGGATTTTTTTAAAGATCTTCGTAATTAAGCTTTGCGACCCGACATTAAAAATTATGAGCTTTACATGGCATAAAGAACTATTTAACAGGATTATATTCATTTGTGTCCCACATGGGAAAAAGATAATTTATTATGTTTTTACTGTTTCAATTGTGTTAACGGTTTTTTTCTAAACTTAATTCAAGGGTTATTTTGTTACGGTCATTAGTAACAAAAGTGGCACTATTTGAAGATATATTTAACGTTATTATAGGTTGTTCACGGTAAAGTGAGTTCTTTTGAGGCCCTAGTTACTTTTTCTTTTAGCCATTTTTTAATGCTTTAAGCTCCTTTTAAAAATAATATTGCCATGTAGGTAATAAACACAATTTTAGTGCTCCCCCGCATTCGAAAGTTAACATCTAGGGCCAAAATAAAATATATTTATTGACTATTATTCTAAATGAGAGAGCTTTCAAAAGTGCTCACTTTACCAAGAATAGCCTATAGTTGTGCAGTTGCTTCGATTTAAAAATGCGTTGTCCAATAAGCGCCATAATTGATGGTTTCATCACAAACTTTAGGAGTAAGTAGAGTTATAATGATTACGATAAAATAATTCCTTATGCCAGATTTCTGAGAACATATTTCAAACAAGAGAGAATGCATCTTCAATATGTTGCAAAAATAAATCCTAACTTTTCATTTTATTTATAGCTAGAACCATAACAAATGTAGCCTTGAAGTAAATGAAGTTACTGCGGGTTGCTTACTGCGCCTGTAATGCTGGCATTTCTTAAGGAATGTTGCTATGTTAAGGAATTTTGTCGGTTGTTTTGTTTAATTTTCTTTTCAAAATGTAATATTTAAATTTACATGTAATAGAAAATGAAAAAAAACTTTTTTTTTTTTTTTTTTTTTTCGAAAATAATTTTATATAGTAATATTCTTTGAAAAAGTCGCGTCAAAAAGTTTTTTTTTGTTTCAAATAGTTATCATTAAAATAGGCGCAATGAGAAGTAATTTCGTTTAACATTGACTCCCCATTTGAAGTTCGCGGCTGCCTGCTTGGTAGGCTGGGGCCGTAACGGTTCATTGAAATCTTGCTGCTTGTCGCTGTCATTAACATTCAAAGGAATAAGAAAAATCCTTCTTATTTTCCGGAAGCAGCTGCAGTCGTGAGATTCATTGCCGGGATTAGCCCCTGCCCGTATTCCTTATGCAGCGCGTGTTAGCGTATGTGCGTACTAACAAAAAAACACTTTTACCTGAAGTAAACTGGCTTGTTGTGACAAAGATTTTCTAGCTCTTTCGTGTTCTTTTCTTTGACGTTAAAGTGTGCGTTTCTGCGCAATAATATTTATATCTCTACTGTATCTGAATAAATAACGATCTGGCATTATATTTCAAGCTAGAGTTGATCTAGCATTTAGTAAATAACCAGTGAATTATTAAGAGTTACGTAACGATAATATTTCTCGAAGATTTATACCGTACAACTTTTTATTTATATATTCTCTGGAGAAAAAGAGAATATGCGAGAGAATGGGGGGATTTTGTTCCACAATTATAACTTGAGATCAGTTTGAAAGGTACAGCTCGAAACGCCTGCAGCTATGTGTGATTATACATCATCAACAAATAATTTATGAAGAAGCTTTGGATCCAGTAGTAATTCGACTGCAGGGATTTCCATTTTTTATTTGACAGAGCCTGTTTGAAACGGGCGATGTAAACGGATTTGCCGTCTGTGAACACTTGTCGAGTCGTTTGTAAAATTAAGCGATGAAAAAAAAAATCGATCATAACAGATTTTACTCATTTTTTGGCCTGCGAAATTGGACACTGTACTCTGAAATTTACTGACTTCTCACAACAACGGTCCTTCTTCAATTGATATTTTCCGCATTAATTCCGGTTTCTTTTCACATATTCGTTTCCCCAGTTTCGTTATAAGCGGTGGTCAGGTTTATTCTGCTGAGGTTAGATGCGAAACGATATTTCTTACTGGAGAGTTTGGCATAGAGAAAAAAAAAACCACCGCCAGGCGCTCACTCTTCCAAAAGGTAACTTTTAATTAATATGTTAAGCTACGTGAATAATAATAGGAATTATTTTACATCTTTAAGAAGTTATTCTATACTTGATTTGTGATTATTGCATTTTCTATCGTTGGAAATAGAGAAAATCCGATACGCATGCGATACTAACGCTTACCAAGTAACAAAAATATTTGGTTGCAGATCTTTTACATTGATCTTCCCGACCTGTATAGGCTATTCACAGTAAAGTGAGCACTATTGAACGCCCTCTCATTTGGAATGATAGTACTGTATTTAGCCTCAGACGTTATCTTCCGAGTGCGCTGGAATATACACACTGTGTTTATTACTTTTATAGCAATATTTGTCTAAAAAGTAGTTTAAAGGATAAAGAAATGGCTAAAATAAAAAAGTAACTAGGGCGTCAAAAGTGCTCACTTTAACGTGAATAGCCTATAGTAGAAGTAACCTTATAGGCTGTTCACGGTAAAATGAGCACTTTTGAAACCCCTGCTTAAGATCTACTTGTGTACACGTTGTGTATTCCTCCGCCTTATGTAAAATTAACATTGCCATGGGCCTCCTCACTTTATTCATGCATAGGCAAAATGAAACAATGAAATGATTAAGAAAGTAAATACCTTACAAATGTGCTTCTTTTTACACTTCGACGAATAAAAAAATGAAGAGCGAAATAAATAATTTCAATTTATTACCAATGGTTACGAACACTTTTTATTCGACGTTAAGATATGGAACTACTTTCCATCCATTGTAACCAACTTTACTGGGCGAATGTCACTCAGTGCACCCGTTGAAAATATGCATGCAGGAGCAGGGACTTTTTTTCCTAAGGTTCATTTCTAAAGTGCTCACCTAATCGTGAAGAGCCTTTAGTGAAAGTGACCGTGGGGGTGGTCAGCTGAGCGGGTCCGGAGGGGGTCGCTGGAGGAGCGACGCGACGCGGCAGTCAGCTGTGCGGGCGACGAGGCTCGACCAGACCACGCCGAGCCGCGGTGTGAGAAGAGGCCATCAGGCGAGAATGCCTGCATGCGCGCCGGCTGCACCTCGCACTGTGCATACCAACGACGAGGCCATGTCGCCAGCCTGGGAGCCGGGCGTCCTCTCCAGCCCCCACGTCACGCGGCAGCCGCCTGCCCAGCCCAGTCACCCACTCGCCTGCCTGCAGTTGCGTCCACAGATTTGGACGCCACTTAAGGTTGAAGTAACGCAACTGCCTATGGAACATTGCGCCCTACTATACTTAGTTTTGAGTTTAGTCGTAGAGCAACCCGTATCTGTGATTATTATTATTATTATTATTATTATTATTATTATTATGACTGCTTGCTGCACAGCTCCACAGTACTGCGTGGCACAGCGAATTATGACGCGTTTTAAGAAAAGTTAATTTTATTTTTTTTAATTGGTCCTCATTTCAATACTTTCCAATTAAAAGACAAGCAATTGTTAAATTATTTCTATACATAAAATTACAATAAATAATAACAAAAACTTGAAATTTTTGTAACACCCATTTGCAAACGAGAGGCTGCAGACCATGCATGCGTTCCTGTAGTCGATGCTCACCAAACGATCATGACAACATTCATCCATAACTGAGTAGGCCTAGAAATTAAGGGAACGTTCAGTAACTGTTTGATAAAAGCTCAAAACTCGAGTCCGGCAAACAGTGGAGAACTGGAAAACCTGCAGCTTCAGTAAAAGCAGCGCGCCTAACGAAACTGACCGGTGTTGCCTCCAGGACGAAACACGAGTTACACAGTCACGGTGTGTGAGTCTTCTTTCTTTCACACGAGCCTGGATTTTTTTTTTTTGTTTTTTTTAAGTCTTCCTCCTTCTCGAGTCCCGACGAGTTTAATGCACTCTGTTTCTTGCCACGGAACAAGAATACCACCGGAAGTTGTGGCATTGTGTCCACCGCCGTTCCGGCAAGTCAACGTGTTGGCTCGTAGCGAGCAACCGAGAATGGCATAGTTTCTCGCCTTGTGGCACCTCGCCGTTTTGCACGTGCGCACGTGCTTTTCTTTATCACAGACTTCTTGTATTAGCAGTACAAAATAAATGCGTGTCACGGATACAAGGTATTGCAAAAATTATTCAACCCCCCCGCTAACCCCCTCCTGACACACCCGACGATTTTCGTGAGAGGCAGGAAGATGGTCTACGAAAAAATGGATTCTAACCAGTTTGTTATTTATCAAAATAAGTATTCTCTAATCAACAACAGTTTTGCAACGACTTCAGAATGCTACAAAATTATATTTCCATCCCCACGAAACGTTAGACAAATTATTTCGTGGCAAGCATACAATATTTTTCCTCGTGCAGTTGTTGCTGCAATAAAATTAAATTACATTTTTATTTGAAATACCATTTTTTTTTATTGCACAGCATTTGTTTTAGCTTTATTATTCATTCATTGTGTTTGAAACTCTGTAGTTACGACCAGGGAAATTAATTTTTTGAATATTCTAAGTTACATTATTTGAGAAGAAAATAGAGTCATTCTCATCACACGGCAGCAAGGCCAGCAGGGAATCTTCAACAGCACGCAACAGCCAATCAGAAGTAATGCCCGGCCACAAAGCCAAGTTACGACTGGTTGCTCTTACAGCTACGCCACTTTTCTTCGTGTAGTTTCCTATTATGTGCCTACTTTCAACTTTATAGTGTTTGAAGTGACTTGGGAAATTTTTATGCTTAGTAAGATTGTCACTCGAAGTATCGTTGATAATTTTTTCCCATGCACTTTTCGTTTTTAATTTGCAAGCTGCAGAACTGGAACTCACGTTACTTCACAGAGTCTAAAATCTGAGTTCCGAAGACGCGTGGTGCTGCTAGGGCTTGCTACCATTATGGAACCTGTCTTCTGTTTTCCTTCCCATGCTTTAGGGGTGTTTGGGAAGAGCGGCCGTACGCAAAGTAGAGGCTGGACATCTTGGGCGGAGCAGCTGAGTGAAGCGTGCTCACTATGCTCGTCGCCACACTCCCGCGCCTCTGGAAATCCAACGCGTTATCGAAAACTCCGAAGTTTCTGTAAGATATACTCGTATAACGAATAGATTCGGCAAACATTGATCTTTAACGTGTCTTGCCTGTAAATATTCACTCGAGGTGTATTAAAATCAAGGACTCAATTGCGGGTAAAACACCAATTTAACGTCTTTGGTAAAATTATGCTTCACACACTCCGAACAAAAATTGACATTGCCACAGTATTTTTGTATGTACCTCACGAAGTGCAAAATGGTAACTGAAAAATATAAAAAATTTTTGATTGTCATTTTTTTTAAATCGCCTATTTATATCAACAATGACAGTTTGTTTGACAGGTTGACGGTCTGCTAAAAGAAATATTTTTTTTTGTGACCACGAAATTATATTTCACCCCTTGTCATTTTGCCTTGATAACTTGTGATTTCTCACCTCCCATTCTTCTTGAATCCTGCAGTTGTCTTTCCTAAAGTCCTAAACACGGTTTGTCGGTCTCTTACATACGGACTTCTTAAGTATATATATATATATATATATATATATATATATATATATATATATATATATATATATATATCGTCATGAAATAAACGTTTACCGGAAGTTAGGCATACAAAGTTATCAGACGTTAGCTGGTGACAATTGATGGTGATGTCACAAAACGCGAATAAAACTGCTGTTCAGAGTACAATCCTCCATTCCGCGAACCAGTGCCAACATTGTTTGATGTGGAATACCATGCATCCAGTTCGTTCAGTTCTAAGCTGTGTGCAAGGTGTCTTCATTGTATGCGATGCTATACGGTTACGAGTTCCACGAATTTTAGACTTTTACTGCCCCAGTAATTTCAAACAGATTACGCCACAGAATTCATTTCCGTGCCAGTCTCGGGCGACGCAATTCTCGCAAGTGTTAGTAACATTTCCGTAGACTCGCATGACTCCGCCGTATTCGGTTCCTCAAACGTTATAATCATTTGTGCACCTAGCCAAAACAATTTTTTTATAATTAATCTGTATAGACCGTTCACGGTAAAGTGAGCACTTTTGAGGCCCTAGTTACGTTTTTATTTCAGCCATTTTTTTTAATCCTGCAACAGCTTTTTAAAATAAATATTGTCATTTAAGTAATAAACACAGTGTGTAGATTCCACTGCGGAAATTAACATCTAAGGCTAACATAAAATGTATTTATTGTCTAAAATTCCATACAAGAGAGCTCTTAAAAATGCTCACTTTACCGTGAATATCATATATAGCATTTTTTTGTCCAGAATGTAAGTCTCACATGCTATAGTGTTTTTTTAATTTCTTGATAATTTAAGCATGTAGAAGGAAACAGCTGTAAAATTCTGTCTTTTAATTATTTACCTTGCCTTCAGTACACATATTACTTTAACTATAGACATAGGATGTTACAACTATTACCATATATACTGGAACAGTTTATTGCGTTAACTTCAACCTTAACTACACGTTAATTAATAGTTCAAACGTTATTTCTGTATTGCAAGATAGGTAAATGTAGAGGCATTATGGAATTTTTCTCTTCGAAGTATTACGTTTAAGTTCCCAGGCTGTGCATATATTGTTTATGTTGCTATATTACAAGAATAGCTAGAATATGATTACATGGAGAAAATAAATTTAAGAATTCCATCAAGAAAATGTAACTTTTATATTAGGCCTAGTTTTCACAATGTTGTGTATCTAATCAAATTATTGTTTTTATATGTATCTAATTGCGCTTATTCACAAAAAGTGAATGTTATCAACTGAAAACCAACTTTTTCTCTTTTCCTACCTTCTACAACATTTGAAAAACAGAAGGGAAATTTTACATTCCAGTATTTTTATAACCACTTGGTTCATTAATGTTAAGTACATATTGTTAGTCATGGTTTCACACGTTAAAATGTATATTTTATTTAAATTCAATTTCAATTTCGGGTTTAAAATGAAATTTCGCTATTTACCAAATGATCTTGCGTCTACCTGGGCGTAGTGCTGACCTCACACGGGACTCGTCGCTGTTTTCTCCAGGAAGGCAGTATTTAAACGAAAAGTCTCGGTAAACGTGCTCTAAGTAGAGGAACGAAGTCACGACCAGCCTGTGAGGTCTGATAGCGTCAGATTCCTGACTCCATTGACGCAGCGCGCGTGAGATTTTAAATAACGGGGGGGACACCGCAGTCGTGCCCATCCACCTGGAAGTCACCGGGGCATGGTAACGAGGATAGTCAGCCGAGCATAATGACGAAGGGGAAAGTGGAGAGGTGTGGTGGAATGGAGCGGGTTCGGGGTGGCCTTATGTTTGCACGAGCACTTGGTACGTCTGGGAAATAGTCGGCAGATGATAGGGCCGCGGGGTGAGGGGGGAGGGAGGCGCCCTTCTATAGGATGCACTCCTTGCCGGCGAAGAGGTCTCTAAAGTCAATACACTGACCTTTCCACCAAGAACAAGAGTGGATCAAGAAACCTGCTCTGGCCAGTACCCCCAACCCCCTCTAGCTTCCACAAGCTCTTATTACTGCTCGCACATCCGTTTCCCCCAACGGAAGGCACACATCTGGATGATCGTGGGTTCGATCTGCGATGGTCATGCTGTGAATTTTCCTTTGCAGGTTCTTGTTTTCTATCCCAAGCGAATGTTTGTACGGCCTACGTCTCGCACTTGCTGAAATATACATTCACTGCTGATCATAATCGGCAATTATAGACATTTAGATAGACGAAGAGCTGTTGAGACGACCGTCTTCATCCTGCCTTCCGTAAGATGAACGCAGCTATAAGCCTCTACTTCTTCAGGATTACTGGTCCTGACTAGAAACTGAGTTCAGTGTGCTATCATTTACATACCAGGATCAAGCAGAATTATGCCAATATTTTTTCCCCTGGTTCTCCTCCAGGCATCATGTTTACCGATATATGGAACCCTGATGGGCCCAGTGGGTAGCGTGGTGAACACTGCCGTAATGTGGGAGTTTTCGAAGTATAGTCCCATTTATCCACGTCTTCATTCCATCGCTGCACCATCGACAGCTGGCCTCACATTATGTCTCTTCCAGACATTACTTGGGTGAAGCATTAGGCGGAAAACAACACGCTAGTACATAGTTTTATTCTGTTCACTAGGTATGTTATATATTTAGTTGGAAGTTATGCGACGTTCACGGGCACGCTAAAACACGTGTACAGACGGCTCAAGCCCCTGTTTTGACCACGGATAAACGAACCTTACTCTCAGTGGCGTATGATAAAATGTTGCAAGTTATGACGACGTTTGCTCTCTGCTACACCTGGTTGCTTCTAGTTTACACGTCAATCACCAAAGTGTAGTTCTATACCTGACGTCACGCTAAGTCTGTAACGAGTGCATTGCCGTTTGCTTGTAAATGGAAGCAGTACGTTATTGGCTCCACAGTGGTTGTTTTCTTCGTGCACCGAAAGCGTACAGCTGTGAGAAAAACTCTCCATACTTCGCAACAGTTCTCCGCCACTGCTTGCTCTTTATGGAGGGTTCTTTAGCAAAACGTTACCACTACACCGAACAAATTTCGAATACCTTCAAAACTGTGTCAACAGTTCAAAATTGCTCACGTTTACGAACACAGAATGACAAAGAGGGTGGAAAAAATTACTTACCTACAACTTTACTCAGCTACGTTGTCACAGAGAACTGTCGCGTCTGTTTTCTCCTCGCTGTATCGGCAACATTTGTACACGCGTGTCTTTGCCTCTGTGCTCTGGTTTTCTTTGTTGTGGAGCCTGCAGTTTGTATTTACTGACCTCAGTAATTAATGTTACTTCACGTTCTGTTGTTCTTGTCTCGTTTATTTATTTATTTTATTTTATTTATTTGTTATAACAGATACGCCTTTTTACAGGACAGTACAGTGTAGGGAATTAGAAAAGTATTATCAAGGACATCCAGGCTAGATTTCAATATCCCTGAGAACGCAACAGCAGCTTACCTTCGGTTATTACCCTCACGTCTTTTTGAGAATACTTTTTTTTTTATATTATTTACTGGACCCATCAAAATTAGGACAGTCCGATAAACAAACGTCTGAGCTTTACGGGCAGCCGCCTGAGAAGCGATACCAATTTAAAATCATCTAGTCATGAAAATGCATCTGATCTAGACAATCGCAAAAACTGTGTGGCAACATTATTATCTACGTGCTCTTTCACACACACACACACACACACACACACACACACACACACACACACACACACACACACATATATATATATATATATATATATATATATATATATATATATATATATATATATATATATATATATATATATATATATATATACACAACTTTTTTTATATTATTATTAATTCTGGGATATTCTACGTAGAGGCAATACGCGGTAGAGTGCGCTTGTTATATTCGCAGTGACCATTCTCCGTTTCCCAACTTTGGTCTGCACTGTCAAAACAAACACGTATACAACCTGACGTTAGAACACTTATTACGAGCTTAGAAACTTGTTTGCACTTCCCCCGGCTCAGTTTCAACGCAACCGGTATATAAGTCAGTTATAAATATTTTATTCTTACAAAAGGGCGGGTCTGCCGATAAACCAACCGTAAACAAACTTTTTCATCACTGGGGACCACGTGATTATGACGTTTCTATTGGCGACGGGACGAGTCAATGTTCAGGAGATGCGCGGAATACAAATATCGGTCTACCTCGTCCTTAATCTAAAGTTTCCTGTGAATTATAGCTGCGCGATAACGAATGTACGTAATAATGACTAGGGACACCTGAATTTCGCGAAAAGATTTCCGCGTATGCTAGACTTCAATACCCTACGAGCGTACGAGTAGTTTCATTTTACTTATTGATGGCGTGTGTCTGTGAGGAGACGTTTTCTTAGTTGACTGGCCAATCAGAATTAAGATACTCCTATAATGTACGTCTCTGTATCGTGGGCAGAAACTTAAGATGCTTAACATCTAGATCATCCAATCATAAAAGTGGATCTGAGCTGAAGTGTTATGAAATATAACTGGTCATGAAATATTTTCGCGAAATTTGGGTGCCCGTGATAATGACGCAAAGTAGATAAGCATGGCCCGTTCTCTGATTGGCTGTGCGGGGCTTTGGGAACGGGCCTTACGTCTGACTGGCTACTGCGTGCCGCGAAATGCTCCCTATTGGTCGGGCTGCCGGCTGGCGAGCGGGTTACCAGGCGCACTTTGGCGAACGACGTTCCGACTGTTGGTGGCGAGTGACGCGTCTCGCTGGCGTGTGGTGTAATTCCCTGCGCCGACTTAGAGGACCATCCTGTGACGAGAATGGTGGAGCTAGCGCGAGGGGTGGAATGGCGGTTGGTCCGCTGCTGAGCGGAGCCGGGTGGAACCTGAGTGTGTGCGGCTCTCATTAGGACGAGGCTGGCCACGGCTTCCCACGGCGATGTGGTCCTGGCCTCCGCGAGCCATCGCCCACGACGACGACGTGTCGTTGCGCTTCGCACATCGCGACTTCGCGCCGTGCGAGTCAGCGACAACGCCGCTCCTGATGCCGGAATCACATAACCCCGACCAGCACGCCACCGCAAGCGCGACACGACACTTAAAACTAAATAACCAATGAAATGTAAGATAGATCCGACGTAAGCCCGACAATTCTGTCCTACGACCAGCAGTTTGGGATTATAAATTACTTCTATTCTTCGTCGTGTCCAGCGGCACGACGCACAGAGTGTACAACTTTGCAAGATGAAATTGTATGATAAGCTTTCTCTTCAATGGGAAATACTTAGCTTAAAAGAAAACAAATTATGGAAATTATCGTATTTTATTCTTATAAATAATAAGTTTACCTTTGTATGCATTAGCTATAAAACTTTGTCACCATCATGTGTTCCGAATTTCCCGCCTGCCCACCGCCTTTGGAACTAGCGTAGTTAATCAGCGCCTTCTAAATGGATCCGAAAAATTCTACTCGTGTCGCGCCAGTAAACACTTGTCGGGCTGTAAATTCAATCAGGCACATTGAAAATAGCCGTGGTTGCGGTTTTTGTCGTGTCGTGCTGTGCTCGTCGGGGCTGTGTGGTTCCAGTATGATACCTAGTCACATGAACAGGTAATTACGCAGAAGTGGAATTGCGTGGCGGTTACTTTGAATTTGGCGTACTGCTCGGGAAACTCAAGTGAAGCCCAGGGGCCGCGGTGGCGTGGTGATCAGACTACTCGCCTCCCACTTAGGCGAACCATGGGTTAGATTCCCGCCGGGGGTCACTCTCGGATTTTCACACGTGGGAATCGTGACGGACAATGCCTCTGGTCGGCGGGTTATCTCGGGGATCTCCCGTTCACCCCGCCCTTGCATTCCGGCACTGCTCTATGCACACCTCGTTTCACTGTCACCGTCGTAGGCGTGTGAAGATAAATTATTGCATACGCAGCGTCAAGCGCCTACTTCCTATGCAACTTGCCCTACACGTATGATAGAACAGTCTCGTCCAACAGGCGTTGTTGTACGCCGCAACTATGAATACAATTAAATCACATGAAAATACTTCTCCTTATATGGGTGTAAAGGGCTTTTGTTTTAAAATTGGTACAAAGAAACTATGTCCTGGAGTTTGGTCACAGAGTTGCCAAGAATCCTGTACATAAACACAAAATTATTTTTAAAAAAATTTAATTTCTATAATGATGTTTGGCAAAGCAATGTTGAACAAAAGACGAGACTTTTTCTTCTCAATCTTCCTTTGCAGCACTCTCTAAAGGAGCAGAAAAACTACTAGATATTGCGAATTCAGTTTCAACGTCAGTGCTTCTATCAGGACGCGTGGTTTTTATTCGTTGCTTTTGTTTGCGTAAACAGTTTCGATGAAGTATTTCGGCCGACGCATCCACCGAGGTAAAACATTATTCCCTTGCTGTGAGTGAAATATGGACGAAATGTGGTTTCGCAATTCTCTCGGCAACGGTGGACAGGTTCGGATATTTGCACTGTATTGTCGACTGATACATAACGTATTTTGATCCCGTCGATGGAATAACCATTACAGGAAACATCCTCGTCCCCCTTTTGTTTCTGAACAGCCGCTATATTTAAACTCGTAAATTGATTCTGTTGGTTAATGACCTCGACATACACATTTATGACGCCGTTTTCACTACAGGTGAAAAACGGATAAAATAAAAAAAAGATAAAAATGAAGGAATGAAAGAGAGAGATGGAGAGGAAAGCGGGAAAGAGAAATAAAGAGTGTGTGCGAGAGAGAGGTAGACTGCATTGCGTATTGCCGAGTAAATAATTGGAGTACATATATGTAACGGGTTGGAAGTTTAATCTGATTTACACCCCGGGGTACACCACAATACTTCAGTTTTAGAAAAACAGGTAGTAAATTTTGTCACTTACCAATTTACGTGACACGCTTTAATTAATGAACATGTCCGATTTATAGGAAACTAGCTTTGCCATTTGTTCATGTGACTGCTGTTACCATCATATATAGTGGAACTTTGGTACAAACAATCATTAAAACGTTTTGAATCCAAAATATTAATTATATATTTTTTACACAAAACAGCAGTATTGATAAACGTACGGCATTATAAGTGTTAGCAAGCCTCGTAGCAAGCATGCATGGCATGGCGAACGAGACCATTTTGTGCTCGTTTGGGACAATGTTTTGTCACATCCATGTTGTAGTTACGTTTGCGAAACACCCGCCTAGGCTGTCAACAAACGGTTACGATGAACTCTGGCGATCAAGGATCATGACCAACTCAACCCATCCTTACCATTTTAAACTAATCTCCCTCTCGTGTCTTCATAATTCTCGCGGCGACAGTAATGACAGAGCAGCCGCAGGAATCCCGGATAATAACTTCCAACAGTGTTGCCAACCTAGGTCGGTACCTTTCGAATCGCACAGTTGTTTCAGTTTTTTTCCAGGCAGAGTACTGTCGCTGACACAAAGAGCGGGCGGGTTTTCGGGGAATAATTTAGGCAACATATGAGATCAAGTATTTTGTGGCAACTACGACAGAAGTGAATAGAGCTTTCGGCTTTGGTTTCTGTCCTCTGGCAATATCCCGTTGACTTCTTGATCGGCATTTTAGACGGACTGTCAGGGTGAATCAAGGCTTATCCTAACGCCTGGGGATATAAACCTGCCTAACAACTAACTAGAGCTTATACTACATAAACTTACATGCATGTTTTTCACGTAGCGGTGACTATTCATCCTGATGGCGTCTACGATGTCGACCAGAATATGGGGTGTGAATTTCCAGTGGATGTTAACTTGTTTGAATAAACATCGTCTATGTTCATTCTTTTTTAAGTAATTTGTTGAACCGGAGCTCTGTAAATCATTAAAAAACGTTTTGAAAGGGGAAGAGTCTAAGCGGCCAACTTTTTAGAATTTATTAAAAACGTCATGCTTCGCCAGGTTTCGAATGCCACGTCAAAACAGTTCATAGCAGTTAGTCAACCTTAACCCTGGTCGCTGATTACTTTACTCAAAGGACCTTTAAGAGCTTAAGCACGCCGACTTTCCTTACGCTACAATCCGGGTTCGATATCTGGTGGATCCGAATTCGAACTTACTTGGCCTGTGAGGAATCATGGTTTGCGTTTCCAATGACATGAAAAATTTTAGGGAAGCGGGGTCTTGAGGTAACCCCGTTCCTTCAACCGATACACTGTGTCGCTTTGCGTTGCTATCTCGTCCCTCCAACTCACACACCTCTTCGAACACTGACCGCCGTGCTATGTTCATGGGAGATTCTTGTTCTATGTTTACTTTTTTCGCATGCTGTCTCCAGTTTAGCTACTAAGGCGTGTCACTTCGATCATCATATTTTCCGTAACAGAAATTTAACGAAACATTTTTCTAAAATACCATATTATTTGCAGTCGGAATCTTTCACTGAAAGAAAGCTGTTAAACCGCTTCGATGCTGTGAAGACGCACTTCAAATCAGACCTCTTTCTCGCACTATGCCGTGAGGCATTACTGATCATCTTGGTCATAGGGAAGAGGGTTGAGGGGGAAGCCTAGTAAAAAATTATATTATCCCTCTTATAATCAGACGACTTCCCGGGCGAGAACCTGGAGCTGGGATTATCCCGCAGCCTGAGGCACGCTAGGTTTAATCGCCCATCAATACCGCCTTTCTTTGAAGGCTCGTAAATCGTGGCGTTTAAATGGCGCGCAATGCGTCCGAGAGCATCCAGTTCTTTATTATCCTCTGCTCCATCCCTCAAGCCGTTTCTCACTCGAGTGTTTCTCTCGTTTCGACAGGTGCAACGAGGTGCTCTGCTTTTAGCGGTTGAGAATTTTCGGAAGGTCGCCGTGTTTTCTTCTTTCCACATATTGCATTTACTTCCTCCACGCGTGAACACGTGACAATGTCACGTGCTGCCACGAGCCAACCGGATGTGTCGATCGAGTGGCTGCGAATTATTTAGGAATATAATTCAACCATGCGCTTCACGAAATTCGCACACCGATGAAAAATTTAGGTGTTCAGGTGGGGATATCAATGGCCCCGCCTGCCAGGAGCTATTTACTGCGTTTGAGAGTGAGAAGCGCAGGGGCGGTAAGGGCCACAATGTTAAGATCATCAAGTGCGCCATCGCCCCTAAGCGCAAGGCTCTGAACTGGCGTGTAGAGCCCTAGTCATGCTGCGTCTGTCTACTCGGGGACTTTAACGGGTCTGCCTACCAAGCCGGCAGTCGCGAACTTCAAATGGGGAATCAATGTTAAACGAAGTTCCTTCTCATTGCGCCAATTTTAAAGATAACTATTTCAAACAAAAAAAAAACACGTTTAAACGATTTTCTCAGAGAATATTGCTACATAAAATTGTTTTTGAAAAGAAAATATTTCTCCATCTTTTTTATGTGTAAATTTAAGTATTTACATTTTATAAAAAGCATATTAAACAACAAATTGGCAAAATATTTTAACTTAGCATCATTCCTAAAGAAATTTCCTGTAGAATAGTTTATTTTGAAATAGTTATCATTAAAATTGGTGCAATGAGAATAAATTTAATCCAAGATTGATTCCCCATTTGAAGTTCGCGGTTGCCTGCTTGGTAGGCAGGGCCGTTAAGCGGTGCCCTTATCATTTCATTGGTGGAATGTTTGGAGCGAGTTTCAAGGCAGCGCCATTAAGTATTCGTGTGTGTTTCTGACGCGTATATGTTGAGATACAGCGCTTTGAAAAAGCAGTTTGTAGATATTTTGGATTGCTCCGAAATGGCGTTTATAATGTGCGTCACATCTTGGAAGCAATCAGCACTCCTTTTCTAAAGCGTGTGTCGTTTTCGCAACTTGGACGCACTTTTAATAATTTTGAGGAAAAAACATTTCAAACACTCTGCAACCGAATTATAGCACCACATAGGCGGCCCTCTTATTACCTTAGTATCTTAACACGTTTTTCTAATCAAACCTTTGAAAAATCGCCCCATGTATGACGAGTTTGGTTGTTTTCTAAACAAGTCAAGCATCACAAGCATTTTATACTTATGTTTTATATATATGTATATATTTATATATATATTATATATAATGTTATATATAAATTATAACATTACACTTACAAATAAGATGAATAAAATCAGGGAGAAAATACGCGTTTTGGTAACGCTCATTGAGAAATTATCACGCAAAAGTGCGTACGAATGCGCGCGTAGTCTCTTTGGTGTAATTGCCTAGATTTAGTTAAGCTTTGTTTGCATGAGGCGGAGGAATATCTTGGAAGTAGAAGTGCTTCAGAAAAGTTGGACATGACCGTCGATGGACTACACACGGTTTCGCCATTGAAAATGAAGCCGACTGCGCCTGATAGCTCGCGACGGAATAATGAGGACGTGGGGCGAGGTAAGCACCTCGAGGTGGCGTGGTGACGAGAAAAATGGGGCGTCGGCGAGGAGGCAGGACCCTCCCCGTCAACAGCACGGCGCTCGTCGCGTCTGACGCGGAGTGCGTGGCGATGTCGCCCGGGGCCCTGGTGATCACCACCCCCCCCCCCTCTTCCTCGGTCTATCGCCCGCTGGTGACGACCACGTCGTCCGCTATCATTTGGCAGGAATGTCGGCCCGTTGTTGCGTGACGGGGAACTCCGGGACCGCGCCGGGCCAGACGTGTGAAAACACGGCCACGCACTTCGCGGCCGTAGACAAGACAGGCACGCACAGGCGAAATGCCTTCGCGGTGAAAACGAACGGGCCCTGCGTCTGGCGCAAGTAAAAGTGAAACAGCCAGCCGCTTATATAGCTCATTCGTGGTCACTTCAAACTTTTCTGAAGCTCTGCTAAAGTTATAATTGCAGCATATCCCGCTGCCTCAAGCAAACAAGTCTAGGACATTACGCCAAAGGGACGACGCACCGCATTCGTGCGCACTCAGTGTAATAATGTTTTGCATGAGAACTATTTCTTACTAGGCATTACCAACACATTTATATTATCTGTGGGTTTTTCATAGTAATTATAAACGAAATATATATTATAGGTAAAACATAAATAAAATTAAATATAACCAAAAATAAGATACTTTTTTGTTGACGGGAGTTTCTGACACACGACATACTTAGGGGGAAAAGATACAGTCATACGTGCAGAGATTTTTCAAAAGTTCTGATTCAAAAAGTGTGGGGACACCGCGAATTAGACTATTCCTTCAATTCCAGCCCAACATGCCAACAAAATGGCGCCACTGGCCAACAGGATGTTGGAACGCCGTTCGTCAATCAGCGCCTGGTAACTTACTCGCCAGCGGGCTGACCGGCCAATAGGGAATCATTCTCAGCATGCAGTGGCCAATCAAACACAAGGCCCGTTCCCAGCACCATGTGCAACCAGTCACGCCACATCAAAATAACCACGCCATTTCGTCTGTGTGTGTATATAATATATATATATATATATATATATTTATATATATATATATATATATATATATATATATATATATATATATATTATATTTTTTTTTTTTTTTTTTTTTTTTTTTTTTTTTTTTTTTTTTTTTTCCCTGTGCCTTCACTCTGGACGGCTGGAAGGGACAATAATATCTGTAAAAAATATTTTAAGATATTTCACCCTACGAAAGTATCTTGGAAGTCTTTGTGGTCACTGCAAAACAATTTTCAGTTTTGCAAGAAAAAATTGAAGAGTGATTCTCACTTAAATTCCCCAGAACGTGCTCTTATAACGTCTAAGGAGATACAAAATATCCCCGGGTGCCAGGTAAGTGGGTGAGTGTGGCGGCAATACCAGAGGGTCTCCCCCCCGGCTGGTTTTCCACGGCCGCCGCGGACGCTGACGAGTACTGAGAATAAGAATGTATAAGAGACGCCCAGCCTCCGGCGACGACTGCCATCTCTCCACATCTGCGTGGCAAGGCGTGTGCGCGGCAGTCGGAAAAGGCCAGGAATGAGGTCGGGCAGGTTTTCCGAGTGGGCCGGCTATCCCGTTTACCCGGGATAGCCGGCCCTCTTCGGAAAAACGAGTCGCGAAAGAGGGGAGGGAGTCACATTACGGCATGTTGACGGGACGCCAGTTGAAACTCAGCGGGGGATCCGAAGCTCTGGAGGTACTGGGATAATACAGTAAATTATAATTACAGTTATAATAATTATAGCAGATAGGTTAAATAATTATTAAATGTTAAATTTATATACTTCCTTCTAAATTAAAACTCCCTCCCCTAAAGATAAATTAATTTTAATTAATGTATTGGATTTCAAATAACAGAGTTCAAGACTTTTAATTGGGATCAATGTAAGGAAGTGGGGATTAAAAAGTTGTCAAAAGATCCCCCCTTTCGGCTACTACCTGATACAGGAATTGAGTAATGTTAAATAGGAAGTCCATTAATTTTATTTTGTTTTAGATATATATAATAGAGATCAGGTGTGGCCAACAGCCGGATACTGATAAAATGTAATTTTGTTCTGTTCTGAGATAGACGCCGTGCCACGGGATAGAGAGGTAAACAAAGGTTAAATGTCGTGGCGCACGCATACGTTCTCTGATTGGCTTCGCGTGGCTCTGACAGTCTGTCTGCTCTGTTGTTGGCTATCGCTTGTACTGCGATATGTTCCCTACCGGGCAGTTGCCGCCTGGTAAAAACAGTCGCAATAACCTGATTGGCCAACGACGTTACATGTTCTTAGCTAGTGACGCCATTTTGCTGGCACGTGCAGCTGGAGCTCGTGTTAAAAGAAGCTAATTCGGTTATGTATTCTCAAGTATTCTGCGGCGGTGCGATAGCCACTTTTCAGTATCGTTTTGGAACATGTTGACCGTATCAGTATCGGTGCGATAGGTATGTCACGTTCGCAGAAAGTACTGAAAATAACTATGTTTTGTTAATATCGCAATATGCGACAGGCTCTGTATTGCTCTACAGTCTACATTGTTGGACCATATCGCCGTTACGATATATCAAAAATATTGTTTCGTGACCGATATATCGCCATAACGCACAACCCTATTATGGAGCAGCCTGTCACAACCCTATTATGGAGCAGCCTGTGAGTAGTTCTCCAGACAGAACAAAAACAGTCCATGCACACTGAAAAAAAACGTTGTAATCTACTCCCCTGATTTTTTGGAGAACTAATTATTTTGCTGTTACTATAGGATTGCGAAATAAACAAATTTTGTATACAAAAATATTTGAGGTCACAAAAATAAACTTGGTCCGCTACGAAAATTTCGACATTGCTTTAGCAAATATTTTTTAGCAAGCACAAATATTTTAACGCCGTGCAATATCCCACCGATATAACCCGTGCTTAACTTATATTTAACGGTCAGTAGCCTGTTTGATTCCTTTCAGACAGTTAAGTGTCCTTTCGTCGGGTGTGTAGAAACACTTGCCATAGACGTAATATCTATCCGTCGATCGAATAGGGGTGTGAAATAGATAAAGAAACATGCGTTTCTTCTATTCGTACTCTTCTCATGGACTTAAATAGAAAGTTAACCCCTTTCACTGGTAACTAATAATACCCACATGCATTTTCTGTCGTCTCAATTAAATATAGGCCTATACCATGCAGATCGGCGACAGGTTACAAAAAAAATACATCGCAAAAAATACTGTAGAAACTGGAATGGCGTCGATATGTCCGCGCCTTAACGAAGAGCGAGAAACCTGTCGGTTTTCACGGCTAGGAATGCGCAGGGACGTTTCCTACCCGACGGCGATTGCGCCATCCGCCCTGGCGAGTTGGCCCGCTTCCAGCAGCTATCTCGCAAACCATACGCGTTCATTCACAAAAGTTGTTTTGTTCATATTTATTTTTTTTCCCCTGGTCGTCTCTCTCTACTCGTGGTGCAAAGGAAGAAGTGGAGGGGGGAGGGGGAACGGCGAAGAGAGAAAGGAACAAGCTAATAGGAATCCACACTCTCCATTCACTACGTAGCAAGTATTAATAGTAGAGTCGGCCGTCTGCGGACGTGTCCGGCGAAAGAACTGACAGCCACATATCCTTACTCAACGATTCGTGTCTTCCCTCCCAACTGGGACTGCGGTGGTTGAGCGGTTAGCCAGCTCGCCTCCCACCTAGGCGAACCGGGTTCGATCCCCGGCCGGGCCAATCCCGGATTTTCGCACGTGTGCATCGTGTCGAACGACGCCGCTGGTCGGCGGGTTTTCTGGGGATCTCCCGTCTCCCCGCCATTTCTATTCCGGCGCTGCTCCCTACTCACCTCAATCGCCTTCGTCGGCTCTCAAGACCTTCACATTCCCTCCCAACTATCTTTACTGTCCTTTCCCACCCTACGAGTCTCCCGTTGACCTCGAATGTCATTGCTGGCTGATGAAGCGTCACGCTTACGGGGCAAGAAGCCCACTGTGAACAAGGAAGCAGCGTCTTCTTTAGTCTTTCGTGCATAACCGAATTACAAACAACCTAAACTTAACTCGTTTGACCAAACCCTAAACATTTTAACTCTTTTAGTCGTAGATAAATCCATCGTTTCAGACATTGCAACGAACTATTTATTTTCTTTGGAACTGTACTTAATATCAGTAGGTATAGCACGCTCTTTCAGACGTCGGGGCCAATAAAAATTGTGTTCGTACTTGATGATGTTGGCATCGGCTAAGTATGAGAGTACGTACACTTATTGGGCGATATTTACTGCTGTGCACAGTAAATATCAAAGAATCTCCATCCCCACCCCATCCCCCAACCCCTACAACGTCCCATGTATAGGGCACTGGCTAAAAGGGTTAACATCACTCATGGAAGAAGTTAGGAAGCGTTTTATTATGCGCCAACTCGATTTCCTGATTCCTGGTATATTTTTCTAGTATTACTCTTAACGATTATATTGAGTGCTTTTTTCTTTCTTTTTTTTTATTAATGTGAAATTCACAAAGGATGATCTAAATTCACGATGACCTCTGCAAGTTTGAAATGATGCGTCCATAATGGAATATTTAATTTTATCTCATCGGAAAATAAATGCAGACGTGATATTGATTTACAGATGAAGAACGAAGCGACCTGTTGGCGCGAAAGAAAATTCCCGGACTTAAATTTCCAAGCCGGATATCTCTTGACCCGTTCTGAAATGGTAGCAAAGATACCGGCGAAGAACTCAAATACTTTAATTAATCGGTTAGTCAGTTCACAATATAAATTATGATTTCGCGAGAAAATTATTTCTGATGGTGTTTGGGAATATGCCAGATCTGCGTATAGCTACTTGTTTTTATTTTCTGTTGTGTTATCCGTATCTTGTAAACTTTCAAACAGGCAAAATTTAAAAGTGTTTTTCCATATAATTGAAGTCAGAGTGCTTTATACTTCACAAATATTTTTGTGAGGGACGGCTTATTTAAATACGGACTTCGACACAAAATTTAAAACGCGTTAATGTTTAAACAATTTTTAAATGCACCATTTTCATAAGCGCAGTATGGAATTAGGCAGAGAATGAACTTGTGTGCACGGCATAAGAACTCGTGATTCGACTTTAATTGGAGCCGGGAATCCAGCTCACTACTCAAACACAGGATATAGGGCTACGTATAAGAATACACAAGTGAACCAGCTGCTTACACTCGCGCGATCCAGCGGCACACGCCAGCAAGATGACGTCACTGGACAAGGAAATCGCGTATTCGAAAATTCACCGATGTACACCGGGCGTTCGAAAATTAATCGTTTGGTGAGTCCGGTTGAACGGGTTTATTCATCGGTTGCACCGACCTAAAAATCTGGTGGATCTAGTGGGCATGCACCAAAATGCCAACCGATGAATTTTCTAACGCTTTTCTTGAAACATTAAAGTACAAAAGTTCATAACTTGTAATTTTTAAGCATTTCAAAATATACCAAAATCATTCATATGCCGAATTTTACAAATGGGCGATGAAAACTTAATAATTTGAATGAAATGGTATTAATATGTGTCTGAGAGCAGACGGAAAACACCGTTAAAAATCGACCTGATGTTCGAAAAATGCCTCATCTGGTGTACACCGGTATATCAACCACTGGTGGATTCATCGATGACTTTTCGAATACACGGAAAGTGTTGGCACGCCATTCGCCAATCACGGCGGCAGCGAGACCTTCTTGCCAGCAGGCAGCGCAGCCAATAGCGAGCAACTTCGCATCATGCAGTAGCCAATCGGACGGAAGGCCCAGTTCCTAGAGCTCGCGCATCCAGAGAATGGGTCACGCCGTTTCGCCTCTGTAGACCTGTCTATTCTGTGGCGCAGACTCGGGAGCCGGCCTGAGGAGACCCGTGTAGGCGTCCAGACGTCGTAGCGTGAACCCAACTTCTCGAGAAGGTGCGGTCAGGGTCTAGGATCGTTCGGGGAACTACAGGCGCGGCTGTTAATTACCTGTTACCAACTCCCGACTTTAGAACTCCGCACACCTACTGACGCAACACCGCGAAAGGTGGGAAACATATTTTTTTCTCCTTGCGGCAAGAACAGAAGCTTCAACTAGGTTTTCTTTATTTTTTTCCTCATTCACTCACGGGCAATAGTTGTCGACAGAATGACTAATCAGCGCCGAAGTCTAGGAACTACGATTCCGTAATGCGATGCAGGGAACTGGTAGTACGCAAGCGACTTGTTACAAGAAGTGAATACTTGTTTCAGCTGTTTGGAAAATTCTCTGAACGAATTTGAATGTACGTACAAGCCCGTGAGCACGATAAAATTCTTGTCACGGAAGATTGCCGCTTAAAAACCGTTCGTATTACATTTTTGTCCTCCTAGATGACGATTGTTAACGACGTGTGTAGGAGTTCTGGTTCCCGAGCATTTACATGAAAACGATTTAAATGCTTGGTAGGCAGGTATGGCCTGGCGCCTCGTCGACAGTGACGTCATCAGAGACTGGGCAAGTTGCTCAGATATACGGCAGGAACTGGCCGTGGACTGTAAACTCGTATATTGATGTCGTCCGACACACAAAGACATCAATATTGCAGATCCACACAAGAACGAATAAACTAAAGGAACAACACATACACTTTACAACACCCGACACAAAGAACATTACACTGACACCATCACAACACAGCCACAAACATCAAACACACGACGGACACCTCACGAAAACGGCAACAACCGTCGGCCCCTCTGTCACCGGAGAGGATGGCGGGGCGAGGGTTCAAGGATGGAAGCAGAGAAATTTTAACTTTTGACATTTTAAAATTATAACGTAACCTTTTTCTTTCAGATTATAACACAATATAAATTTAAGCCTCCGTAATTTTAAAATTTAACTTGTTTTTTAATTTTTATGGCGAGAAATTTTATTTTTCTACTATTTTCCAAATTTATTTTAATTTCTAGCAATCAAGACCAGTTATGGCCTTCAGCTGGGTACTGGTGCAATTTTAATATGTTCTGTAGTGAGGACCCATCCCAGCGTCCGCCTTGTGTAATTTCATGACACCGCCGAAATCACGTTGACTGGACCGGGATTTGAACCCCTCCCTACTGCTAATCCGAAAATTAACCACTGCGCCACCTCGCCGGGGAATTTAAATGCAAGAGCGTGGTTGTTTCTGAAACTATATTATGGGAAAACATAGGTCTATCTTCCAGACCATATGGAGACTTAAAATCTCTGCAGCAAAACTGCTATAATAAGTATACTGAAAGCACATTCGTATGTTTTGAGTCCAGTACACGAATACAACTAGAAGTCACAATATTATAGTCTATTCATGATCTGTTCACATTTTTTGAATAGAACATTTGAAAAATCACCCAATGTATCACGTGTTTGGCTGTTTCCTACATCTGCCATGCATAACAAGCGTTTTATAAATCTGTTAACAAAAAAGTACCTTTTTTTTTGTTTAAATTGAACTTTCATTTATATTTTATCTATACGTTATAATATTTCATTTATAACTAATATGAACAAAAAAATAGGGAGAAAATAGGTGTGTTGGCATTGGCCAGTAAGAAATAGTCATCATGCAAAACATCTTTAAACCGAGTGCGCACGAATGCGGTGCGTTGACCCTTTGGTGTGATTTTCTAGTAAGCCTAGTACACACGGACATCGTTCTTGTACAAGTAAGTGAAAATAAAGGTGAACAAGAAGTTGAACATTAAAGTGCATGTTGCTAGTATGCACGGAATTGTGTGATCCAGACACACGATATTAGCTGGTGAGCAAGAAAGTGGATGGTTGATGTCAACGATGTATGATTTGGAAGCAGTTTTTGGGGTTGTGGGGGTAATTTGTGCATTATCAATAGCATATGCCATAAAGAAATAAAAGATTTAGTGCAATTATGTATATTTCAAGCACTAAACATATACAAATGTAGAAAATCTAAAATCACTCACGGAAAAAAAAAAGACGAAACTCTCTATTTTTCAAAATTCACATAAATAATTATTTACGATCGTGGCACTATTAAACATTTTATTGTATTAAAAACATTAACATATCTTCTTATTTCCAGCGTCAAAAAAATATATGTTTTGCTTACATTCCACTTGTACCGGTAAAAAATAAGATCGTCCCTATATGGCACTAGCTAGTATACAGGCTGTTGTGTGCTAAAAACTAGCATACTCGGCGGCCGTTCACATCACACGATGCAAGTCCAGGTGTACAAGAACGTGCTCACCTTCTTGCACAAGAAAGATGCCCATGTGTACTAGGCTTTAGTTAAGCTCTGTCTGCGTGAGGTGGAGGAATGTCCTGGAAGTAGAGCATGAGCAGATATTGAGGAAAGTTGGAAATAACCGCGAATGGACTTATTTCCCTGACTCGCTGGCAACTTTGTCGGGAGTTGACGGGTGAGAGGTGGCCATGGAGGTAATAGATGTTGGAGTGGCGAACATCCTATCTTTTCCACGTTTGTCAAGTGAAGCCGATGCCTTGTCTGACTTCTTTCAACTACGTATGCGCATACCGATTTTTTACGTCGGCCGCCATATTATGAGTGGCAAACGTTACATAGTAAGCAATGTAAAACATGCACCGTTTCACCACTTCTAGCTCTGTCCTTGTCTTTCATTATCGGCTTCACTTTCGTGTCTCGGCTTTCACTCCATAGACTAATACCTCCATGGAGTAGGCTGGGGTATCGGCGTGTACTCGCGGCTGGAGCGGAGCGGCTCCAGCGCGGCGGGGCTCGTGATGCTGCGCCGGTGGCCCCCTTCCGACCTTCGCACTCCACCCTCCCTCCCCCCCCCCTGCTCATACGTGGTCTCCGCCGTCTTATCGGCACGATTCCCGCCGTTCATCCGCGTGTCCACCTGCCCGACTGCTTCCCCCCCCCCCCACTCTTTTCGGGTTATTTATACTGCCTCCGTCACTGCACGCACCGAGCTACAAGCGAACCCCTCACAACTACACATTTCTCCACCACTGTCTACAAGTACTCGAAAATCTGCATTTGAAACACGTACGATCACTCCGCAGGTAAAGATGAAGTGAGCACTTTTGAAATAAACTTTAGAAAGTAGTCACTGCCTCTACTTGCATATAGTTTAACGTCCGTACTGAGGGACATGCACCAAGTGAAGTTGGTAACGCTGCATGAAAAGCAGTTCCTTATCTTAACGTCGAGTAAAAAGTTTTGGGTGACCATTTGTGATAGCTGAAATTATTTATTTTATTTTGTACGCTTTTTTACGCACGGATGTGTAAAAATGGCCAGATTTGTATAATATTTACTTTTATAATAATTTCACAGTTTCACTCGACCGACGCATGAGTAAAATGATGAGGCCAAGTAGATCTTAAGCAGGGCTTTCAAAAGTGCTCATTTTACCGTGAACAGCTTATACTTGGAAACTTGCATTGCGAAAATTGTAAAATTCCACTCGCCTATTCTAATTTTGCTTATATTAAATACAATAAAAATTTATAGCATCCAGAAAACTGTATTTCTTTTTTTTTTTTTTTTTTAATTTTATTTACTGGCAACCATACACTTTGAGGAATCAGAGAAATTATTTAGTACTCTGTGCAGGAATGGAATAGCAAATTTGCAAATAAAAACAAAAAACAAGAGCAATCAATATTCAAGTGCTTTTTTTGCATTCAAACACAAAATTCATTTATAGCGACCACAATACTGGCAAGTAGTTAAGAGATCGCGTAAATACGTTTGTACTTGACACAAAAATAAATTATCAGGATAAATTTTTTTGCAGCTGCCACTATTTTCCGTTAGTGAAACTGAAAAAAAAATTCAGTGTTTCATACAGCTGATTCGCATAACTAAAAATCAAACTTCGAGAAAATAATACTATACCATAACTGCATGTAATTGGAATAAAACGCGCACCAGAGAACTTAAAAGTTATGTTGGCAGGGACTGAGGACAAGTAGTTAATAGTTTGGCATCTTGTTGAAACAAGGTAGGTAATTTTTAATTAGTTACAACTGAATGTTGTTTAATTTTTTCGTACACACGCCGAAGTTTAACCTAGCGTGTTGGTAAAATATTTATATTAAAAAAATATGTATGTCACGCGATTGACGCATAAATACTAGCCATTAACACACGGATATATTAATTTCTGCTTGTACTTGGTAACATACAAAATTTAATACAAGGTGTAAAGGGAAAATTTATAGTAATTTAAAAACGGTTCAGTTAACTCTGAAATACGCAAAAAAAGGTTTGTACTAGTAAACAAATTTCTTTCAGTTATATTAAATATTAATGAGGTAGGGATGTATGGTTCAACATCTCGTCAACGACATGGTTGTTAGAGACGGAAAAAGTGTTTAGGTAAATCATAAACGGAGACGGAATCTGCGGGGGCCTGTAGTACGCAACCAAAACAACATTCTCCTGGAGTGATTTCGGTAAACAATGTAAAACCTAAATCAGGATGGTCGTACCGGGAATCGAACCTGTTTCTCCCGAATGCGGGTGTAACATGTTGCCAATGCTCCTCCTGGCTCACTCATACTAATAAGGTAGCTTTAATTGAAGCAAGCTCCACGGCTTCGTAAAAACCAGCGCTTTGCAAATTTTTTGCTAAAATTTATTGATTTAAAAAATCTAAATCAATTTTGGTGACCCGTTACCTGTTCATACTGACCTGTTGCACAAATAGAAATACCGGGCTTTCATTGAGTCTTTATAATCACGGGCGTTGCCTGTCACAATTTTAATTATTGACTGTTTTTTTTTTTTTTTTCAGTCAGTAACGCAAAAAAAAAATCTGCTGTAAAAATGTGTTACAGAATTATTTCTGCTACGTGCATTCCATGCTAGCCAAGTTATTTTTATTTTCCTGATGGTTGGGGAAGTGAAGATGAATTACGCTGCCTCCGTTTTCTCGTCATGAGATATCCGTTCCTGCTAACAGCATGTTTGGTTGTGGGGCTGCATGATTCGGTTCTCCAAGGATGTTTGGCCTTTCAATGCTGTTTTCCCATCTGCTCTCTTCCAAGGGAATACTAATGCAGTATCTCTCCACTTCCCTATCTCTTCTGGCAAGATTCTGGTCAGCGACTATGAATGTAGCGAAACACGTTTATTTTAAATAGCCTTCATAAAAAATAGTTTTGGCTAACAGGGCATGCCATCGTCTATCATTGACGATAGTGTGTTTTTGCAGGCTGATGGCGATTCTTTTGAGATTGAGACCGATTGATATGTTTTGCAATCGAATTGGTTGTGTAACCATATTTTGCTAAACGAAAAATAATCCGTCGATTTTTTTATGCAATTTGCGTAATACATTGTTTTAACTTCGGAGCTAATAGATCGCTTCAAGTATTTAATACGTACACAACTGAAGCCAAATTCTTAAAATATTTGACTTTTCGTGTTTTTCTTAAAATATTATTGTTGCATTATTGCAGTTTAGTTTAGTGAGAATCTCACGCCTCTTTTCCAATATATCAACTAAACTTGAATGGAAGGTTGTGTCCTTGACATTCCAGTATAAAATACAGTATTTTTTGGGAACCTCGCGAATTTAAAATTTACAGTCACGACTTCTTGCTATGCTGTAGTCTGCGATGTGGACGTACGTAGCAGCATTCATGTTAAAAGTATACATGCTCAATTGCCAGTTTAAAATATACATTATAAAATTAAAAACCAAAATCAAATATACATAAAGCATAATCACAACCCATTTGAAACGAGGTCTAAATAAAACATACTGAAAAATATAAACGATAACCGAAGACAAAATGTATGTCATATACTGAACAAGGAATAGCTAATTCTCAGTCGGGTAACTCTGATATTACCAAAAACCGCGAAGCGAACTTATTTTTAGCCATGAAATAATCGCCTCTCTTCAAAGTTTACGGTGCTCTCTACGCAAAGTACTCAGTGCAAGGTGGGGCCATGTACACACCCATCATCATTTTGTTTTGTGCAGAGTCATGTACACCAAACATTAACTTTACCCTTTCTTCTAAATAAGTCGTTCTCAGAACAAACATTTTAAGGTTTTTTTTTATGTGCCTTCTTTAGTACAAACACACGAAGTTTAACACACAAAGTTTAATTTCTGATGACTAATAAAAAAATAATAATTTTCACAAGACGCGGACTCTATCCACTGCCCACTCGGCTGTCCGGTGTGCGCTGTCTGCCACACGCGAAAACAGGTCAAACTAATTTCCTCTCGAGAACCCAACCCACGGTCAACTGAAATAAAAGTCAAGAAAGTAAGCCACTCGGCTATAGCACAAGACCAGGCAACTCAAAAATGTCGCCTGCAGGAAACGGAGAGAGAATATTGCGGCATTCAGGTTTTCTGATTTGTGCTTCCTGGCCACTTGGACATGCTACAGAATTATTGCCATACCGCACGCTCGAACCACGGTGAAGCAACTCCAGCTGAACACACCAACGAAATTTAACAGCTTGCTAGCAGTAAGGCAGAACATCATTCGCCGGTCGTTTCCAGGAGATGAACTTCAACGGTAGCACAACCAATACCCACTTGGCACAGGATATCCTAATTATATTCACACTATCTAACAGTCATCCAAGTCCTACAGTGTATCTCTAATGTATATATTTGGATGTCCAGTAGTATATACCAGTTTGTACCACTTACTGGATATTCATTGGGATATTACAAATCCACTAGTGGCCATTACTTAAGGTACATCTGAAGATGTATATAAGAAATCCACAATATCTATATCACTTTTTGGATATTGGAATGACATTTGGATATCTTTTGGTGGTCTTTTGTACGTAACTTTGCTAGTCTTGGATGTCCCTGTACATCTTGAATGTCGAAGAGTGACACCTGTCAGATATTCTTTGGATGTCTCTGTGCTATGTGGATGGGAAGCATATCGCGGCACGCGGTTAGCCAACCGGGAGAAACGTCAGTCTCCAGAAAACCGCGTAGCCAATGATAGACCGAATACATTTACATCAAAAGAAACTCCACGGGTTTCTCTTCTATGTATGTACGTGTTCTGGGCCACGACGCTGTCTTGTCTCCGAGCCGACTTTGTTTCAAGGATCAAGCGAACGGCACCATCACTCCACGAGAGAACGTGAGATACTGAGCGCAATGCGCCATTACGTGCTTTACAATGTATAATTTTACTGTAGGAGCAACAAGGTTACTATGCAACATAAACAGTTACGATGGTGATATTCGCCATGCCATTAAAGTTATGCCGTGGTTTATCTGTGGAGGAAAAATAAAAAATGCGTGATGTGCGTGACAGTAAAAAGAAGCACTACCTTTGCGTCCACAACCATTTACGAATCTTCTCAGTTCATTTGTTGGAAGTTGATGGTGGTTCGTGTTGAAATGCTTTCGACATATTTTTCAATTTTTGCTTTTGAATTGCCAGTTCTTATTCCAGCAAAGGAATGTATGGTACGATAGGAAATTGCGTATAAAACTAATAAGTACAAGATAGCGTCGTTGCGAAAGAAGCTCTCGTCCTTTTTGTACTAATTGAATCGCCGGAAGCATGGCCACTTGGCAAGAAATTACAGCGCAGGAAGTCACACGGGTTGAAAGGCACTTGGCCTAGAAGTCACTCGGCATAAACTTCTGTACGTCTACTTCAACTTGGTAAAAACAACTTCTAGCCAGTTGTGTTTTAGGTCGATTGTCATGCACTCCGTGTGTATTCGATTTTTTTTCACTCACCTCATGGCTAGGGACCTTAACCTTTCACGTTTTCGTTTCGTGACATGTTAGGTATCACATAATTACTGTGGATGTTAGTTTCACGTAAGTCATCGGTAGGTCCACCTGTTTTTCGTGAAAATATTTCAGGACTATTTGTACTCCAAAAACCTAGAGCTCAGATACAATTTCGCGATTGGCAATAACCGAAGTGAATCTGCGTAGATTTTTTACATCGATTGCAGAAAAAAATCTGGAAATATCTTCATTGTTAGCTAGAAAACCTGGAAAATTGAGGGTAATTTGATCGTGATGTTTAATATAGGCCGTCCACGGTAAGGTGAGCACTTTTGAAGACCTAGTTACATTCCCTTTCAACTAATATATATCATTCCACCACTTGTTAATGTAAACCCTGCCATGTGAGTAATAAACACAGTGTCTACATTCACCATACCCAAAACCAAAGTCCGAGGCCACAATGAAATGTATTTACTATTTATTATGTCTAATGAAACAGCTTCAAAAAGTGCCCACTTTACAATGAACTGCCTATAGCGACGTTGTCTTGACAGCAGCAGTTCACGTTTTCTACCAGAGAAGTCCTGGTGCCCGTGGCGAGTGTCCGGAGTGGACGAAAGGTGAGGGCGAGGTCACGAGTTCTGGAACGGGGGGACAGCAGGTGTCGCCACCAAGGGCCCCGGACACCGTGACCGGCCTCAGGGGATGACTCACGCCTCGCAACGTCCTTGTTTCGTGGGGACCCCCCTCAGGGGGAGAGAAGAAACCGCCAACCGCGAGGCAGAAGCCCAGGTCCTGAGTCATCACGCGCGAGACGATAACACTTCGAGATCCTTGAACTGATTTTTATTAAGTGTTTGTGCCTGGTTCACGTGTGTGTGCGATCACGTTGAACAGACACAGCGGAAAGCTGGAACTACCAATCAGAAACCTCCCCGTTTTTCTGCACGAGCTACGTCGGAAAGTTGGTCTCTCGTCGAAATTTTTGCCTGCGATAGAGCAGACTTCATCGATATTTCCCGCAGGTCAATCGTTTGACATGTTTTATACCAATTGTTGCATGAATTATTAACGTATATTGTTGTAACAGTCTGCATTGGTTAAATGTCAATTTATATTAATAATTAAATATGCAAATCGAAATGATAATATTACTTGAAATCAAAAATTGTAGTTTGCAAATGACTACTCTGTACATTTAGTTTTATAACTAAATTATAGAAACCTGAAAATTGAGGTGAACCAACAGTAAAAAATATAGAGTTTTTGAAAACTATTACGTCGATTTCCACGGTTTTGGGTAAATTGTTAATGGTCTTAAAAATTAGTTGTTGTACCTGTGTAGTTTACTTTGGTTCTTTTAACACTTGGCTAGAATGCACGCATCCGTAGGGTGACAGTTAAACTTTTATGATTAAACAATTTTCACTGTAGCGCAATTTCTCACTCTGATGTTTTTAAAACAAAAAATCACTTTCATTTATCTCACTACTAAATTACTGTAGTAGTGTGCCTCAGCTCAAAATGTCGCGTGTACACCAACAGGGCTATTTTCCAAGGCTTATTTCAAACTTGCCTCATTTAAATTTTCTCCAGCCTTGTGAATTTGGTATACAACGACACCTGATTTTTTAGAACTTCCGTACTTCTATATCCTAAGTGCGCCTCTGCAGTGTGCCGTGGACCAATTAGAATTAAGTTACTCCGTTAGCGAACGTCTGTGATCCACGGCAGAGACCTAGGTTGCAAAACAATTAAAATCATCCAATGACGAAACTTGATGACAAATTATTCCACGCGAAATTCAGGCGTCCGTGCTAATACGAGTCGATCTTTTATTTAAATTTCCTATCTGCTTTGTTTGGCTTCATAGTTTCATTTTCATGCGCGAATTTTCACGCAGATTTATTTGAATTTCTAAAAGTGCAATTAGCGTTATGCATCGCACAAAGTTGTCAGCTGTGACTTTATCCTCGCCCAATGAACGTCCGGACGCTCGAAAGAGCAGCACACAGTACCGCATGATTCACCGAAAAATGCCGACGAGGATATTCTCTACTTTGACCTTGGCCACAACCGGACGCTGACGAAGCTGCTGATGATACTCGGCGCCCGTGACGTCTTGAGCAGCACAAAAAGAACAAAATATTTTCTTAGTGCTCATCGCGGAACAGATACTATTTAGGTTTCGTCGCTGATGTAATTTCGTTGCCTGCGCCTTACATCAAACCATGACCGAAAAGTTATTGTAGGATACAAACGTCAGATTTCAGCTATTCTTCGACGTCGTGTGACCCAACATAATTCAAAGGTAATTATACGCCGTAGTAAAGAGGCTGATTTTTTATCTCATTGACGAAATCTCGTTTTCACAACGACGCATAGTAAACAGAAACATTGCCATTCTCTCTCTCTTTTTTTTTTTTTGTTCTTGGTGACTTTAATGCGCGCGAAGGAAAAAAACTTTACCTGGGCTGTTTGTTCCCAGCTGATTCGGCACTTTTGAAATTCCTGCTTAGGATCCGCACTCTTCTGCCCGTGCTGGTCTCTCGTCATATTAATATAAGCTTCGATAAAAACCTGGCGACTTTGTTCGTACATCGATCATGTGTAATCAGGCGTAACTATAAAATTGTTATCAACGTGAATGTCTCTACATATTATGTAAATTCTTAAAATTTATGCGTATAAAAAACAGACTACATTAAAAAAAAATTGTGTTCACAAATTAACACGCCACATTTTTAATATGACATTAATACATGGATATACTTTACTACCGTTTTGCCAAATTTAGTCAGTGTATCCGTTCACTATGTGCAGTAAACAGAAGGTATTTTTTAAACCCCGAATCAGACATGCGTATAGCTCGATTCTGTTGACAGGTTACGTTTGTACTTGATAAGGTGCCATCGTGTTATATTACGATCACCAATTTCGAAGGGGATCGCAGCATGTAACTTCCGAAACGCCAACACCGGAGGTGTAACCAGGACGTGGTTGAAAACGAAGTAGTTTCCCAGGTGCAGTGGAACATTTAGAATACGTTTCACGCCGGGCGCTAACTGTCTTAAATGCACGAACAACCACGCCGTTTTTTTTTCCCTCGCCCTTGCGCGGAACACACGGGGGCCATTGATCGGCAAAGAGAGGCGAGGCAGGAAGGATGTCGTCTTCTCACGGTTGAGAAGTTTTCCCTTACTGGTCGGGTCGGGCTGCGGTTTTCTTCTCGTTCTCCTCCGCCTCCTTGTCACCGGCTTGCTTCCTGTGCCTTCTGAAGACGTCGGCGGCCATCCCTCCACACTTGACGTTCCCGCGCCGAGTCCGCCAACAAGCCTTTACGGGCGTGCGCGAGACGGGCAGGCGGGAGATTCTCAGCTGCCTAGGTCACCAACAAGAGCGCAAACAGCTGGTGGTCGCTTACGTTCGTCCGTACGAACATTTCCGTGTGTGTACGGCAGAGGCATAGTCAGGAATTTACATCGGTGTGATTATTATTATTTTTTAAATATAAAAGCTATAATATCAAAAATAATCAACTAGAAATATTATTTATATCCAATGGGCTAATATAAAGAGATGGAACCACAAATTGAAACATTCATGTTCGTGGAGGCGTGGGGTGGGAAGTGGAGGGGTGTGAGGGGGGTGTCACACATTACCTAGGCCTATATTTACGTACATAAAAGTTTTAATTCTTTTATAAATTTTATTTTTGAATACTTTTTTTTTCCAGTGAAGGGGTATGCTCCCAGGTCATGCCCCTGGTGTACGGGAATTTGTCGTTTTTTTACGGCGCAAAGACAGAGCTTCCCGTGCGATAAAGTACAGAACTTGCAGGTTAGAAACATATATTTGATCAACGTTCAATTATTTACACAAATTAAAAATTTAGTGACTTTTATATCATTGCAGTTTTATTTTGGTTTTACGAGTAGTGTTGGCCCAGTGATAGTCTGTGGTGTTGCGAGAGGTGTTAAAAGCCACAATTGCAGAGAAGAGCAAGCCAGATTCGACTACGCGAGCTTGTGTTGTTTGTTCAATTAAGAGATAACAAATAGGTGACTGATTGAAACACTGAAATACACGATACAAAAAACTAACATTACCACAGCCTTCAAGTATTTTCTAGTTTTGAGCACTTGTAAAAATGAACACACCATCAGAACAAAATTACTTTATGTGTGTGTGTGTGTATTTCACGACTGTACATGCGAAGAGCGTGTCCCTAAGTAAGAGCAGTGCTCTTTTTCTCATTACACAATCGTACACATCCGCGGTTGACGCTCGTGATCAGGGACACGTAATACGAGCAGGGAAAATGCATCCTTATCAAAGAAACTCGAAGTCGATGTTCTCCACTTTTACAATTTCTGCATTAATATAATTGTTACATACTTGGAACACAATATTTACTACCTGCACTTCGCGTTAGTGTACTTTTTCTATTCTGATTTCGTAGAAACGTGTACTTGGCTTATTAATTTTAATTTTATGGTGACAGCGCAGTCTTCTTTTGTCTGTATGTCTTTCGCTTCTGTTAGTTTGTATCACTTGTATTTTTGTATTTTTGTAATAATTTCAGTTTCACTTAAAATGATGAGACCCATGGCAATGTTAATCTTGCATATGGCGGAAGAAGACACATCGTGATACAGGTAGATCTTAAGCATCCTGTAATATAATTCGTAGGCTTTCGCGAACATTGTCGTCAATTTCTAGGCTTCTGGTTAGGTATTGTTCCCTGACGATGGCAGCTGCAACGACTGCCGAAACGTTGTAGAAGAAATCCACGACGCGGCTCAAACGCAGAAGCCTAGAAATTGACATCCTGTAATATGTCTATTTCCCATCAGCAGCGAATCTCGAACACACGAGCTATTGTTTTCGCCGGTAAGTGGGATTGAAAGAAACGCCCCAGTCGTGTGTGATCACGAGTACGACGAGCGCATGGAGAGAGTATGTTGGGAAGACGCCTTCGGGGCTCACTCGTTCGGAATGCGTGATGCGCGGTGATGATGCGGCAGTTCCCAAGGCTGTCCGTCTCGGCGCGGAGTTGCAAAATTACCCGCATGCCGCTGGGGGCGAGTCGTGAAGCGCGCGACCCGTGGGATTCCCGCAGTTGCGCTGCTAGTTGGACCCGTTCGCCAACTGTCGCGTCGAGGAAGCGTCTGGCTAAAGGCCCTTACACAATTGAAAACTTTGACATTTGACTTTGCGTTTGTTTTCCGACATGTTGTTTCTTATAGAGCTTGACACAATGGAACTGTCAAAGGAAAAGTCAAGCACTCTTGACTTTACGATTTCGAAAAGTTGAAAAGTAAAGTCAAAGTCAAGCAGCCATTTTGCCGAGAATCTAACATGGGTTATGCTGAAAGTGCCGTATTTTATTGTAGGACGATTTTAATCTAGACATATTAAACAAATTTCGTCTTAAATTAAATAAATGGCAAACGAATGTAATGTGAAGAGGAAATACACGAATTTACATATTTTAATAAAGTAAACGAATGAGTTTTTTTGTTTTGAAATAAACTTTTAATAAAAACTTCAAGCCTATTAAAAAAAGGCAGGTAAAATGCATTCCTGGATAATATCATAATTATTTTCATAACAAGATACAGATTTTTACGAAGCTCGCAGAACCGATGTTCAATTGTCTGAACTCTGACTTTACAATATTGTATTCTGTATTGGTGGTTTCGTTAAAGGAAAGAAAATGTAAAGTCAAATGCTAAATTCTTCTATTGTGTAAGAAGCTTAACACCCGGACGAACTGTTGCCTTCCTGCACTCGTAATATCAGAGTGCAGGACCCCTTAGAAATTCTCAGGCCCACATAAGTAGTAAAAATTCTATACAATTGTAAACCTTTCAATTTTCCTGTGGAAATTGTTCTCTTGGCAGTGGTTTCCCATCACAAGTTAAAGTTAATTAAATAATACATTAATTTATAATTACAGTTATAATATAGTAGATAGTTTGAAGAATTATTAAATGTTAAATTATATACTTCCTTCTAAATTAAAACTCCCTCCCCTAAAGAGAAATTAATTTTAATTACTGTATTGGATTTCAAATAACAGTTCGAGACTTTTAATTGGGATCAAAGTGAGAGAGGGGGATTAAAAAGTTGTCCAAACATCACCCTTTCGGCTACTAACTGATAAAGGAATTGAGTAATGTTAAATACGAAGTCCATTAATTTTATTTTAAATATATACAATAGAGATCAGTTATGGCCAACAGCCAGCTACTGATAAAATGTAATTTTGTTGATCTGTTCTGTTCTGTGGCTAACGACTCGAGCACGCCACCACCTCTCATCTCACAATTGATTGCATACCGATTTCGTTGACCAGACGACTGACTGGTTTATAAAGGCTGTTCACGGTAAAGTGAGTACTTTTGAAATCAACCTTTGAAAAATGTCACTGTCCCTACCTGCATGCATTTTAACGGGCGACTGAGTGCCATACGCACACTTATGTTGGTAACGACGGACAGAAAGTAGTTCCATGTCTTAACGTTGAATTAAAAGTGTTAGGTAAACATATGTGAAGACTTAAATCATGTATTGTGCTTTCTGTTAGTTTTATGTGTATCTAAGTGTATGAATTATCAGATTTTTAAATCGTCTACTTTTCTAATAGTTTCTGAGTTTCACTTGAACGGCGCATGAATAAAGTGACAAGGCCATGGCAATATTCATTTTACTTGTGGTGGCAGAATACACAATGTTCATACACGTAGATCTTGAGCAGGGCTTTCGAAAGTGGTCGGTTTACTATGAACAACCTGAAGTAGATCCCGAGTTAGATTCCTGCCAAGGAAGGAGATTTTTGAGAAGTGTTAAATTTTTCCTTCATTGACCCCTTCACGCCACTTACAATCAGTCTACCAAGTACACTTTGGCCATCAGAGTCATTCATAAGACTGGCTGAGTATCCATTGCGTGAATCCTTATCGAGCGCCATGCACACAAGTGACCGGAAAACAAGTGCTGGCTCTGAATTGTACTTAGTGACAAAAAGTTTACTAAATAATATTTTTTCCCTTTACATCAGATTGAACCTTGGTGTGGCATACGCAACTGTATTACAGAATTCCTGAAACCAGAACGGACTGTCTCAGTCGGTATTTTCTCGCGTGCGTTTAAAAGACGGATAAATAGGATAAATAATGAGTTCACCGTGAATACGGTTGCAGATATAGCAAAAACAACTTGTGCAAAATGTTGTGGAATTTATCAAAAATGTGTTAAAATATGCCCTATGCCCTGAGAGATCACGTTATATATATATATATATATATATATATATATATATATATATATATATATATATATATATATCGGCGGCATCCGAATTGGACGCTATGAAATACTAAATCACTAGTGTATATATATATATATATATATATATATATATATATATATATATATATATATATATATATACACACACACACACACACACACACATATAATATGCCGTATTCGAATTGAGCACTTAGTATATTAGTGATTTAGTATTTCATAGCGTCCAATTCGGATGCCGCCGATATTTAATTGTTTAAAGGTGGTTGCGATTTGCTAATTTAGTATTTTAGTAAGTATCGTTACACGCTGAAAACTAAATACGTCATCATTTTAGTTTGCTGATTCTGGTCACGTGACCTTTTTTTAGTAAACTAAGCCTTTCATCTGAAAAATAAGTTATGGGAAATTAGAGATAAATGCAAGATGGCAGGGGGAGTTCCGCCATAAGGCGATCGGTGCGTGGCCGTAGAAAAAACTTCCTAAAACTGAAAACCGGGTCGAGCAGTGACACTTTTCCCGCCCGGCGGAGCAGAAGACCTCGAGATGCGGATTCGCCGTCCAGTCCACCTGTCTTCGCCTCTCTGCATGCGAGTGCGAGTGCCCTAGTGTTGATAGAGGTGGGGAGGGAAGAGAACTAGGTTGACCGGGTTGGTGTAACTGTCGCCGGCGACCCCGGAGAGGGTTTACGGTACATCGCAGTTCCTCCCGTGCCAAGGCCGGACTCCTTTCCATTTGCCCCCTCCTTCATCATAGTGGGACCGCACGTAACGCCGCGTCTTCCCGGGGCCCACTACATCTGGGGCATCACGACGACTACTCCTCCCCTCCTTCCACTCGTGACCTGTCATCTGGAAGGCTTGCCACAACGATGATGACTTAACGGGTCCCCTCCTACCTCCGCGCTGCCAGAGAACATGCGCGCGTCTCTTGTTTGGACTGCACCTCGCTGTGTTTGCTTTTCCCGCGTTCACGTCTCCGTGGGCAAGGGCACATAAAGCTTAACAATCAAAGTTAATGTAACAAAGAGCGACTCAGTGGCTCAAAGGCGAAGGCCCTTTAGGTGAGTGAGTGAAGAGATCTGGGCGGCTCTTAACAGCGAGGTCTTGAGAGCCGATGAGGGTGAAGTGAATATGGAGCAGGGGCGGGGGAAACGGGAGATCTCCGAGAAAACCCGCCGACCGACGGCATCGTCCGGTTCGATTCCCACTTGCGAGCCCATAGGTCTTGAGAAAACAAACGTGGTCATCCATACGGGGTGGCAGGCTCGTAACACTTTAAAATTGCAGGAGCAAGTAGGTCTCTGCTTCCACTTTGCAGTGCTGAGTCTGAATCGGGTATTACGAACGAAGAAAGTCTTGCACATCGTCCCACCGACTAGGAACTGTATAACTTAATTATTACGTTGTGCAGTCAAGCATTTCCATACTGAGTTTTGTGGTCTAATAATAAACTCCAATTCACGTACTAAGCAGCTCATCACTCATCCTATCTTCAGCCGTTGTAGTTTCCCTGCTTTGGATTACAAGTCCATGATAACGGCCTTGCATTCTGCAGTTCTCATGTCGGAAGTCACGGTTAGTTAGAAGTAAGGAAAAAAAATGGTACTTTTTTCCATTGCGTTCTGTTCAGTAATTTTTACTGTTAACTAACAAATTCTTCTAAAACTACGCAATATTTTATTGTCAATGGGTGAATTTGGGTGTGCATGCGTTTATTGTTATTGCGTAGCTTAGTGGATCTAAGAAATTTACGGATATGTGTGTCGTTATCAACAAAAGCTATTACTGTCACAGTTTCTAACCTTCATGTGTAGCAGTTATCGCTATTATTTTGCAGGCACTCAGGATAGGATGGTTACGAGTTACATATCTATTTTCAGACCAAAAGAAAATTCTTATCGCAGATGATTTGTTCTATTTCGTAACGTAGTTTCTCCAGGAAATTAGAAAATGTTATTTTAATCGATTGTGAAACAAATAATGAACGTGTAGCATTCGTGGTGCCATTCGGTACGTCTGAAGAATTCCAGGTTCTCCAAATTAACCATTAGTCGCCGACGTTCCGCACACATGTTCCCCGACTGGTGCCGTTGGCGTTCACAGATGTGCATATCGAAGTTGTTCCCGAACGAGTACTTGACGTCAGACCACAGTGAGCAGGAACAGGAAACATTTCTAACTAAACGGCAAAAGGAAACGTTTTCATTACCTACTGGTCAACACATCTTTGTTTCCATTATGGAAGCCTATAGACTAAAAGGAGTTTAATTTTTATTGTTTATTTTATTTTGTAATTTGTTGTCTTTCGTACATATTTCTCATTTCGTTTCTTGCGCTCATGCCCAATTTCTTCTGCGGAAATGTCTTTATACAAATCTGGTGCAATCTAACGTTCTTTTTTTTAATTTCACGTGGTTCACATACTTTGCAACGATAAACAAAACGAAGCAGTTGAATGCAATTCCTCCGAGGGCTCCGAAACCAGGCTTGCAAGCGAAACACGAAAAGAATTCACGTGGGTTACACGTGCTGAAAAAAATTTCCGGTGACGTCAGAGGGGAGCGCCTTCTCAACCCACATGCACGGTGTGGCGATGCACACGTGAACAAGTGCAGGTGACCTTGAGCTCAGCGTATATCCTACGACAACCTAGGTGACCACCGTACACGCATTCTGATCAATCGTGGGAGCATATGAAACTCTTTGCCGGAGGAAAGAGAGGGTCGGTTAAAAAGCACCCTGCTGATTACTTGTAAAGAAATACGGTTTACGTTTTACTGCAAAAAAAATATGATTGGTCGCATTCTGGAGAAAAAAAAAATGCATTTTATGTTGCAAAATAAAGTAGTTAGTGCCGGCGCATTGGCAGTATGATTATCATGACTCTAGATTCTGACTTAAAGTATACACACACGTATGTTGCGGGCATCTGAAACTGACCATCATTTGCAATTACATTCAATTGAGATTTGATGTCGGTTAACGTGACATCCACTTACGGCGATATAGTTTACGTAAAGAACAATGTAGAACCTTGGAGCAGGAATGGTCCCGCTGGAACATCGAACTTTGGCCACCCGTTTTCCGCGCCGCTTAATACGGACAAGGACGATGTAAGTAACATGATAAGAAATTATCGCACGTTGATGAGGGCCGTATTCATCAGGTGCAAGATTAGTAGGCAGCGAGAGAGGCGCGAAATCTGCCCGCAGGGAGGGAGGGAAAGAGGAGTAGAAGGACTGCCGCTAAACGTGACGGCACTCACATTGTTTGGCGGAGAGCTGCTAAGCACGATGGCCCGGGAGATGGTGGGACAGACGAATTAGTAGTCATGGACCTTTAGGGACGCGAATGGGTTAATTAGAGAGCGGGCGCGTCTCAGAGGACGTGCCACACGCACGCTGATGTCACCGGCAGGAAATGTCAAACTCGCGCCCTGTTGCTGCGCGATATACCGGTTGGGGAATGCAGGGCGTCCTAGGGGGCGCTGGCACGTGTCGGATCGCACTGGGTCTAGTGTAGCTGGGAGGTACGTGACCTGATTACTGTGGCTTTGACCCCCAGAATGCGCAGACGAGTTGTTCCGTCGCTTGTTTGTAGGCGCTCCTGCGTACGCCAAATGTCTTTCTACTTCCGAACAGTCACGCGCCTCAACTGCATTATGCTCTGGAGCACAAATGCTCCGTGCTCTGATGTCAAATTTGCGCGAATTACTAGCGAGAACGTGCCGCACGTTACGTTAAAAATCTGAAAGATCGGTAACAATGCCATTAATTAGCGTAGGTGTTCCCCAGTAGACGCATTTGTGTGGTTTACAGTATGGCTAAGCTACAAGATTAAGTTACGCGATGTTTGTTTATATTGTTGTGAGGTCACCATTTTTGTATTCAGCTAATGGCGAAACAGGCGCACGTTTGTTGTTCCGTTACCTTGTGCAATCAAGTTTTCTGGCAGCTGATTAAGTGCAAGCAGTGGCCCTGTATTCTGAGCCATACCGCAGGTAGGAACCGAGCCTTACCGATTTCCATCCCTCACCTGATTAGCGTGACTAGTTGGCAGTCGCCGTCACTGAAAGTCGGATGACATAGTCTGCAGTGTTTTCCCTTTGAGATATTGTGTCATTACAGCCCCAAGTCTGGTGCAGTTAAGCATATGCTGTAGAGCATGAGCGATCCCCTTTTAAACTTTAATGCGGAGAGGGAGGGGAAGTTTAATATTTAATCGATTTTCGAACTTACCTAGTTATGTAAATATTTGTTAAAGGAGCTGAGAGGAAGTGTAGTTGCAGTGCTTCTAGCGTATTGTACGTTTGAGGTGCCTGATTTCAAAATACATGGAATATACCAACCTACACGGGCCCACTTCCACAGCATTTTTTTTTTTTTTTATATTTTAAAGTTTGCATGTTAATTTGTGTAAAATTTAATGTTCCTTACAAGAAAAATGGCCGTACAACCACCAATACCGAGGATATATATCACACGAGTCTTATGGTATGTCTATATGTACACTGTGTTAAATGCAGATTCATTCGAGCTACTCTTGCACGCTAGGATTAAATGGTTAAAAAAAACGACGTTGAGGGTCGGAGGGAGGTGGAGCAGGTGTAGTCGAGAGAACGGACCGGGTTCCCCGCGTACACGCTCGTCGAAGTCTCCGAGACCGTTCTTCGCTGGAGCGCTTCCTCGCGCGAGTGTCGACAACCTCGTGGACTGATTCGATTAGTTTTTTGCTAGACCTGGTCGGCCGGTCGGTCCTCCCCGGCAGCGACGATTGTTGGCCGGACTGTGTGAGCATGCAGCGTGACTCAAGCAAGCCGCCTCCTCGCTCCTACGTACTCCCGAAGGAACACTCCTTTCCTTCTCAAGGCCGAGTTCACGGCTCTCTTTCCCCTTCCATCCCTTCCTTTTACTTTTCCGGCTCCTTCCAGTTGCATCAGGTAGACTGACCGCCCTGGAATGCAACCACCGCAGACTGGCAAGCGAGACGAACCAAAAAAAAAAAAAAATCGATAACGACTCCTGCAGTACCGAGCCACCAACCCATAACATTGTCTGATCCATCTGTTTCGGAACTGCAGAACACGTGACGACCACGCAACGGCAAGTAATTGCTTGTGACGAAATGAAAGTATTCTATTTTGCTCTTTCCTCTGTACTACTGTATCTAACAGTTCTACGCTGAAGCAGCACATGTCACTTCCGAAGAATATAGACCTACCGTGATACAGAGAACGTCAACGTCATCCCCCTACGGTTTTATAAAATTAGAATTCTCACACAGTTTAAACAGTAAGAATAGCATTTTTGTTACGCAATACAAAACTATACCACTCAAATCGTAACGTTCATATATGAATAGTTCAATGATTTTTGTGATCCACTTACAAGATTAGTAAATTCTATCAACGCCATTCTTATTACAAAATAGTTCTGCTCTTAATATCACTAAAATGCATTACTTGTAAAAATACCCCTCCCCTTTTTTTAATTTGTGGCAATTCAGATAGTTTCGATAGTCACGGTAGCAGGAATACATTCTTACAAAGACCAACGTCAGATAGTGTTACACTATCATAGTCTGCAATCTGTATGCAATCACGTAATTTTAACCATTAACCGACTTACATTAAAGTCCTCGCCTCTCCAAATAGTTTAATAATTTACCCTAATGCAAATTTAGTGTTTTTATTTACCATTAAAAAAAATTCGCTTTGTGTCCTGTATGACTACAAGAATAGACCAGCATGTAAATTATAATTTTAAGTTTATATAAATATTTATCGACGCATCTGATTAATTCGGTTTTCACTGTAGTAATTTATGTTTTTTATAATTATTTGTTGTTACCTATACCATTATTTATTAATGCTTTTTGAAAAGGGTTATATTTTGTTAGGAAGGCGTCTCCCAAAATTTGTACCCATTCTTAAGGAATGCTTAGCCGGAAAGTTTGGGGAACACTGGCCATGAATAGTTTTCCTTCTAGTCTACAAAATGTATAAACCGAAAACAAACTGGGAGTCAAGTGATAGGACTCCGTGAAGCAGTAACCTTCAAGACTAAGGAGCACAAACAATGTCGGCAAGAAGCCAAACTCGTGCGGATTTGGCGTCTCTACAGAAGTAAGACGGCGGCCGACCTCAACCTGTTTGCATCGATTGCCGAAGGAGGGAATGTGGCGGTCGAGAGAGGCATCGGTTGGCATCGCCAGTGTTGTCAACTTCCCCCCCCCCCAGGCCCCCTTCCGACAATTTAAAGAGGAAACTGCTTGGCTAAAAAAAAATTGAGGGAAATTATGTATATATACAGTATATTTATTTTAACTAATTGTATTAAAGTCGCAGTGCAGTTAACAAGACAAACGACAAATGCCACTGTTGGACATGTGTCTCTTTATTGTCTGTCGTAAAATCCTAGCAAGGAACGAATTATTATTAGACCTTATAAATAGTTTGTTGGTAACTATGTACTAATTAATAACGAGAAAAAACGTCCGGTGCGATAGTTTTGACACACTCACGGAATTTTAAAGAAACGTAATCTTTTGTTATGTACGACCAAGGCGAGCCGGAGCTCTGTTCTCACAACGAACTAGTTTCTAGAACTATAATGAACAAATATAATCCCTCATTGCGCAGAGTTGAGTTTCATTATTAATTGGGATAAATAGTTAATGTATAATTATATTTTATTCTTTTAACATCTCTTGACAGTATTCTACGCAATTTAATGTGCATATTTTGTAAATGAACATTTTATGTGTAATTTAGTACATCAGTTAAATTACAACATAAGAGTTATCATAAAATCTTGGGGGGGGGGAGGGTTGGCTAGTGTCTATGGAGATTTGTCTACAGCTGGCTGTACATTTTTAGAATTAAAAATAATAATTATTGTAATTATTAGATAGATTAATAACAGTTGATACTAAATTTTAAAACCTAGATTTAATTTTGCAGCATCACGAGTTAACAGTCATACTTTACAATCAAAACCTCATTGCAACACAAAATTATAACAGTCATAATTTACATATATTGATAAAACTACATATACAATCAAAATCACTTTGTACACAAAATAAAATTAAAGCTATACAGTAACGACAGCAGTGACGATAAACATTCAACAAAAAAGCAATGCAAAAACAACAGAAAATAATAACATTAATTAACCACAAAACTGGACACCTCTAGGAGTAACACTTCATCCCTCAGTCTCCTACCAGGGAAGGCAATTGGTACGAATGAGACTGTCCAGGGGAAGTAGACCGAGAGACCGATTTTACAACTTGACAAATCAATTTTAAATCTCGAACAATCATGGTTTTTATACATAAATAATTTTAACATTTTATAAATTTTAATATCTAATTTTATTGCAAAACAATTGTTTTAGTTTGTAACTGTGTAATTTTTTTTGTCTCGACGAAAGTATAATTAATTGTAATTTAAATCATTAATGGCCTTCAGCCGGGGACTGATTTCAAACTCTTTTCTGTTCTGTACTGGCAACACTGAGCATCCTGCATTTCGCCACACGGTCTGTGCCGGCGAGAGAGTTCGGCGCTCATTGACGATGCAGCTCAGTTGACGGCATCCGTGGGGACTCTACGATTGTCATGCGGCCCGCGGAGACGTCGATTTTCGCCCGTTGCGACAACGTACGCCGATCGGATTTTCACCGTGGAGGTCCGGGGTGGTTGTCGAAAGTTCTCACACCACCATAAGCTTTTTTCGTAGGTGGTACATTTTCGTTGAAGCAACTGGTTAAACGTTCTCCAGCAAAGGGGAGGTCTGTTCGCAGTATCTCCTCATTATTTATTTTTTTAATCAAACCGTTGAAGAATCACTTCATGTATGACGTATTTGGTAGATTCTTGAATATATGTCGTGAACCACTAGCGTTTTATACTTCTGTTAACATAAAATTAGGTATTTTTGGCTGAATGTAACTTTCATTGAACTCGGTATTATATTTCATTTATAACTTACGTGAATGAAAACAGAGGAAATAAATGTGTGTTGGTAATGCCAAGTAATAAATAGTTTCCTTGTAAGATATTATTAAACTGCGTGAGTACAAATGCGCTGTTCCCTTAGGTGTGATTTTCTAGACTTAGTTGAGATTCCTACTTCTACTCAGGTTGGAAAGATCAATGCTAACAGTTTGGCAAACAAAACTTTTAGTCACTAGGTAAGCGCCAGTGTCGCACGTGTATAAGATTTTTTCTATTTTTTGTACGATAAAAACAGGATAATTGTAATTAATCATAATTCAAATATAAAATTACTTCGTAACTAAGTAAAATATTTTTCATATAATATTCATGTAGCTTAAACTATTTAATATAAATGTACCTTTTGAAACACTGCGCACCTAGCGGCGTAAATTTTCCATATTCCAAACTCTCCCATAAGAAATCTCGTTTTGTTTCTAACCTGAGTAGAATTAACATTAACTTAGTTATAGGCTGTTCACGATAAAATGAGCACTTCTGAAAGCCCTGTTTGTGATCTTCTTGTATAGATGTTGTTTTTTATTCCGCCTTTCGTAAATTTAACCTTGCCATAGGCTTCATCGCTTTATTCAAGCGTCGGTCAAGTGAAATTGAGGAATTATTAGAAAAGTGAATATTGTACAAATCTACGCTCATTTTTACACTTCGGTGCATTAAAAAATACAGAAAGCGGGATAAATAATTTAGGTTATCACAAATGGTTACCTTTCACTTTTAGTTCGTCATGAATACATGGAACTACTTCCCCCTCCGTCGTCACCAACTTTACTGGACACATGTCACTCATTGCGTCCGTTAAAATATATGCAGGTACGGGCAGTGACTTTTTGTAAGGTTGATTTTGAAACGTGTTCGCTTTATCGTGAGCAGCCTTTAAGCTTTGTTTGCATGAGGCGGAGGAATATCCTGATGTAATCCATTCACGGTTACTTCAGACTTTTCTGAAGCCTTGCTAAAGTTCTACTTCCAGGATATTCCTCCGCTTCGTGGAAACTGTGCTTAACTAATCATGGAGAATTACACCAGGGGGGACAACGTACCACATGCATGCGTACTAAGTGTAACAGTATTTTGTATAAGTACTATTTCTCACTAGGTGCTGCCAACATATCTATTTTCTCCCTGATTTTTATTCAGATTATTTATAAATGAAGCATTATAATTTATAGATAAAATATGAATAACATTTCAATTTAACAGAAAAAAAAAAGTAACTTTTATGAACACAAGTATAAAACGCTTGTGATACATGGCGTAGTTAGGAAATAACTAAACACGTCTTAGAAGGGGAGATTTTCCAAAGGTTTAATTCAAAACGGCCGAAGAAACCGCGAGTGGACTATAGCAGAACTTCAGCAGGACTCCAGGAAAAGTTGTGAGTAACCGTGAATGTAGTATGCGCGCGATATTTCCCCGGCGCAGGTCGGCCTCGAAGCGGACGTCTCGGCGCGATCGCGCGGCGGCGTCCGGTGGGCCAACCGCCGCGGCCCGAAAGCGGGCCAAGGCGTGTGAGTCGGGGGGGGGGGGGGGGTATGGGCGATCAGGACGCCAAGACGAGCGGAACAGCCGCAGTCCGCGTGGCCTCGAGCCGCGAGGCACGCAAACTGGCGCCACGCACCAGCGCCGTCTTCAAATTCATCCGCCAGCGGCCCCCGTAGTCTGTTCACGGACGGTAAACTCAGCACTTTCGGAACCCCTGCTTACGGTATACTTGTATGGTTCATTCGCGTTTACATCCAACTTACCTGAAGCCCTGCTCAGGTTCTACTTCCAAGATATTCCTCCGCCTCATTCAAAGCTTGCTTCGAAAATTACACCAGAAGACCAGGGCACAGCATTTGTGCGCGCTCAGTGTAACAATATTTCACATAAGAACTTTTTCTTAGAGGCTGTTCACGGTAAAGTGAGCACTAATCAACCCTTGAAAAATGTCACTGCCTCTACCTCCGTATATTTTAACGGGTGCTCCGAGTGACACTCACCTAGTAAAGTTGGTAACGATGGAGGGAAATTAGTTTCATATCTCAACGTTGTATAAAAGGTGTTAGGGATTTATAAAATATTTAGTTTTCTAATAATATCGTAGTTTCACTTGACCGAGCATGAATTAAGCGATGAGGCCCATGACAATGTCAATCTTACATAAGGTGGAAGAATACCCAACGTGCATACAATTAGATCTTAAGTAGGGCTTTCAAAAAGTGCTCATTTTGTCGTGAATAGCGTATACTAGCCATTACCAATACATACAGGGAAGACCATTGCACACTAAACCTTGAAGTGTACAGTACTGATAAAATATAACCTTCCCTTGCAACATGGAGCCCATTGCCAACACTAGGAATGAAGGTGTTAACTTCGCCGCGGACCTTCTCACTTTATTCGTAATCATGCGCCATCCTAGTAAAGACCACAAAATATATTTTTATGAAAATTGATGTGTTAAAAATATGCAGATTTGTGTTTTCTTTGTAGAAAACAAACACCTACTTTAATAACCATAAATTTACATATTGGATTCCCAATACAAACGTTATATATATTTGTTAATTTGGCGCCAAACATCTCAAAGCACTAGCATAAACACTGTTCTAACCTCTAGTCAAATCCTCGTTTTTTTTTTTCGATCGCGCTATCGACAGGAGAGCAGTCGAATGTCGGTACACTGAGTGTGTTCCTGCGCATCTCGTGTGATTGCTCTACCACAGTTCCCCTCCTTCAGCGGCCAGCGGCGTTGCCTCTCGGCGGAGGCGAGTTGTCTAGCGACAGTACGATCCTGCCTGGGCTTGGGACATCCTTCGCCGGAGACCATGGAGGGGAACCAGCCGGCTTTTTCGGTAAACTCGAGCAAGAAACGGCGGCAAACAGCCGAGGCCGGCTCGCGGTCTTCCAGGAACTTCTTCAAGCCTCCACTACCCGTGTCCCCTGCCCCTTCAGCCCCCTCAACCCCACCCCCTTTCCTTTTTTTTTTTTTTTTTTTTTTTGTTCCTCCCGACGCTTCTTCGCGGCCTACAGTCCTCCCTTGTGCTGAATTGGCATTTGGCAGAAAGTGCGGCTCTTAAATCACATACGGGCATTTTACAAAACATGTTTACGCAAGATAGGCACTTGGCCATTTTTTTTTTTTGCTGTTGCATGAATTAATTAATTTGCTATTCTTCAGTCAGTTATATGTAATTGAAAGAGTAGGATGATAACTGTTTTCGGGCGCAATGTATTTTAAATGGCACAAAACTAGCACCCAACCGTCATCTTGGATCTGGCTGACCTTTACCTTGACCCATGACCTAGATCTTGACACCATGTACGTGATCTTCAATGACCTTTAAACCCGAAAAAATTCCTAAAAATCCAGAAAAGTTTTTAATATTATGTCCCGTTTAAAATATATTGCTCCCGAACATATATAATCATTCAACTAAACGGTTAAGTGTAAGAGAAGCGGGTACATGCATTTACTCCGCCATTTCGAAAGACATAAATAAATAAACACACGTTCAACAAAATATGCGTTGGGTAAACAGAGAATCACTGACCGTCACTGAAGTGACTTAATTCCGCTTATCTGACGATGTTTCCCACTGAATGGTTTAGAATGAATTCCTCTGTCGCACCCAATTGTTCGCCAACATGTTTACTGGATTTTAGCCAGTGAAACGTGTAACGTTTCACTGGCTTAAATCACTGATATGGTGTTCCTTGAGAGTGTTTTGTTAAGAGTTCAATGCACTTCGTACGTGGTTTCAATGAAGCGTTTTTAATCTAAACTTTTAGTTTGTGTCTTACTGGCACTCTCTCGGGAACTGAATGGAGAATGTGAATAAAACAGCGGATTACAAGAACGCAATGTCTACCGACACTTTAAAAAAAAATCATACAATTCCCAATTATAAGAGGGACGTTCACGCTGTAGTGGTCAAATCGTGGCGAATATCACGGGGCGGACGTTGGTTCTGGCCGGTGGCTTTTCTCAGAGTCATCTCGTTTCCCCGTCCATTGTTCCAATTTCACCCTGCTTCGCCCCCATTGGTGGTAAAGCACTCGTCTGTTTTTCCATATAAACCGTTAGACTACGACGAGTTAAAGTATCTTTATTGAGCACAAAAGATGAAGTTTTAACCGGCTCACCGGATGCCGAAGACGGAAAACAGCTCGGAGCAGACAACCCAGAACGCAACCTGACATCGAACTCTCGACCTCCTCAACACGGCTCGGGCATGCTAACACATGAACGCTGAACAAGTTTCCCTTAATTTATTCAAGCTACTTCTTAGGAATATTTTAGTGTCCACCGGGGTCGCGAAGTTAATTGAATGGGAAGTCGTACTCCGAAGTATTAAACGTATGGCATGCATTAAGCTTATCTCACGTGCTTACGCCAGGTCTCAGAACTCGACTCGTCGGGCCCTGCTTGGTTAACATGTTGCCATGAAACATGATTTTTTATTTGGGCAAACAGGAAACATTTTATGCAAAAAAAATCTCGGTGCGGTGCAACTCCGCGTTTTTTTTTACCCTCCCATTAGTCTCCTGTTTCTTTTTAACGTCTTCTCCAGATGCCGTTATTGGCACTGTACCAAAATTCCATCGACTTGCAGAAACTCCCCCTACCACTTGCCCCTTTAGCACCAAAGCCGGTTTCTTTACGGTTGGCAGTGATGCGTGCGAACGGACACAGGTTTTACTGCCACCTCACGAAGCGCATCTGTTTAGCGAGCCAGCAAGTAGATACACGGTTATAAATCGCGAATTTTTCGCAAGCTTGTCCTGTATCAGACACTACACGAGCCATGGCGTGTGTGTTTACAATCGTTGTTACCTAAAAATATCGGTCAATCAGTGACCGAAAGAGTGGAAGTCATGATGCTCATCACAACAGAAAATCACTTCCTGTGCAACCTCTCATATGCAGGACACAGTTACTAAAGAAGTTAATATTAAAAATTTTGGATTTTTCTTCGCTATAACACGATATTATAAATGTGGTGTTTAGTTTTACTGACTTTCATTGCACTGGGCATTTCTTTGTACATTTTCTGAAGTCAGTGTTGTGTGATTGCACTCGCTCTTATAGGGTATTCGCTGTAAAGGGATCGCTTTTTAAATCCCTCTCAACCGGCGTAATAAACAAATAAAAATTATTGTGGCCTTAAACGTTAACTTTTGAGTGTTTTAAAATATGTGCTCTGTGTTTGTTAGTAACATTCCAATTTTTATACCAGCAATTGATGAAATGATACTAATTAGCTGAAAGGAACGTTTAAGCATGGCCTTAGTGTTCACTTTCATTATTTTCACCAATTTTTTTAAATTGCGAAAAAAACATTTTCCTTGTGAGATTTTATAGACGTCTTGAAGTAACTTTTGGCATATTATTAGCGTGTGAATTATCTCATTTCTGTAAGTAATATAGTTTTTATTAATTCTGGCCGACCACCCGTGGCGCAGTTGATTGGTGCCCCATCGATCCGAGGCGCGGGAGGCACTGGGTTCGAATCCCGGGCAAGGCATGGGTGTCGTTTTAAGTTATACTATAAGTTAGTATGTAAGCCGCCCCCTGCTAAGCTAACAAGCATAAAGCCTGTAGACGTTAAAAAGTCATTTACAATACAATTCTTTATTTGTGCGCTTCTAAAAAAACAATAAAATTATAATTTTTGCATGTCTTTATGGGAAGGCCATGGTCTAAATTTTTTCTTTTTGTTAGGGAAAAAAAATGGTTTATAATAACTAAGTGTTGAACAGCAAGCGGTACAAATATTTTTTTTTTTTCGTGGTTAACGTCCTAAATAGAAGTACTGACAGAAAGTTGCAAACTGGAAACGTGAGGAACCTGCCCATGTTGGGGGCGAGGCTATTGTACAAGGGTCCCACGAGAGTACCCCGGCAGCTTAGGAAGCTCGTCGAGGTTTCCTATCCGACCGAGTGCGTTGAACTTGACCACCAACAGGTACACGTAGGCAGGGACAAGGCCCTGTACCGAGAGTAAGCAAATCTCTTCTGCCCGACGTGCGAAGCATCGCCGATGCTTGCGAGGAGGCAACCGAACTTGGCTATATGAGGAAATAAAAGGCGGTCTCGACTGGAAACAGATGCGCTCTTGCACTGGAGCCCGTGGCACGCGATGCGGGCCGGAGAACTAGCCGAGTGCTCGCCCCAGCGTACGTTGGAATACCTGAGGATGTGCTGATTTAGTCTTTCACGGGTCCACCGGTGACCTCCATACGGGAAATTAACATAATACCCAGCTCGGCCAGCGGACTTTTTCGGCGACCGCTATCACCAGTGGGTCCCGCCACCAGAGGTTGGCCCTCGAGAGAGCATACCATGTCGCTAGGCGCGCGAGCCCCATTGATTCGCGTCCCGCATCGTGTAGCACGGCCGCGAACCTGTTCCGCCGTAGCGACTTCAAACTGGAAGTTATTTATATGGACGACTGCACGCCGGAGCTCCGAGTCGGGGCGTTGGCCCCTGCAACAGCGGCAACCTGCAATAGAGTTGCATCACCACCCTCCCTCCCTCCCACAACCGGGTAGGGGCACAAGACATCACCGTCAGCGGTCGTGACCAGAAAACTGCCCCCTCCGGAGAGAGATCTCGGGGAAGGTAATTATTCTGGATACGGCTTCTTCCTCCTCCTCCACCCGACATTGCCTTATCCAGCCGCCCCATCCGCGACCACATACTGGCGAGGACAATGGCCATCAAGCACGTGAGCGGTTACTTCCGTAACCTTCGCGCGCCGTCGCAGCGCGGGCAAAAACCGCGACGGTGGACGTCAAACAGAGTCGCAGTTGGGGTTTCGCGTCGCGTAGAAACTGGGCTCAGCGGGTTGTTCTGATTAAACTCGACTCCGAATCAATAAGTAGTATTAATATGTAGTGTCGGAGATCTCAGACTACTCGAGTGAGTGGAGATATTTGGGCGACTCTTGAAATCGAGGTCTTGAGAGCCGATGAGGGCAAAAAACGAAGTGCGTATGGAACAGCGACAGAACGCAAGAGCGGGGGAAACGGGAGTTCCTCGAGAATGCCCGCCGACTAGCGGCATCGTCCGGCACGATTCCTGCGTTGGAAATCGAATCCGGTTCTTCTTGGTGGGAGGCGAGTAGTCTAATCACTACACCACCACGGCCCCTATTGGACTACTTGAGAATACAGAGGAGGAACAGCAGCTTATAACATGTCGGAACGCCGTTCGCCAATCAGCGTCTGGTAATCTGCTCACCAGCTGGCCAATCAGCTCCTGGTAACTGTAGACAAAAGATGAGGTAGACCGCTTGTTCGTCTTCTGCGCATGTACCCAACATTGACCTACCCCAATCCTACACAACTGTCGAAGTCACATGGTAAATTTTTAAATGGCAAACACTATTATATTAATAAAATACTTTTACCAGCATTACAAATTGATTAGAGGAAGTATAAAAACATCTTAAAAGCACTTGTTTACTAAACAGTGTTCTAACCTCAAACCCAATCCACGCCATTTTTGCTAGCCGTATTGGCAGAAAAGTAGTTCAATGTTGGGACACGGTGATGGTTGTGCGCAGTCAGCGAGATCGGTCTATCTCATCTTTAGTTTATGCTGGTAACCTGCTCACCAGCTGGCAGCCCAGCCGACATGCAGTAGTCAACCAGACACAAGTCCCGTTCCCAGAGCCCCGCGTAGTCAATCAGTGAGTCGGTACGTCGACATCAAAGAAACCGCCACACACCTTCTCGCTACACTGGGTACACTTTCATGGGGAACGGGGCTCGAACCGTTGCCTCCACAGCTATCACGTCCTCAAAGGAATCCTGCATGATGGCTCGTGTAGCGAGGAAGCCGCGTCGAGTTGGGTTTCCACACCCACTCACGGCACGTCTCAAAAAGTTTCAGCGCCGGATCAAAGCTTCCTGCGATCCGTGCAGGTCGCCTAACCTGATACCAAGGAGTACGAAACCATTCTCGGGTGCAAGACATCTGCATATAACTTTCACACACCTGCCTATTTGTTATATTTCACCGTATAACGCACTGTACTTCCTCATGTAGCACAACTAACCAATTCTAAGGCGAACATATTATTTGTTTTAATATCACGTCTTTGTGACAATGTTGACACGTCTTCTGTGTAAAATTTAAAATTTCAAAATCGGGGGCCTACCAAGGCGAGCAGGAGTTCAGTCCCCGGCCGGATCACTCCCGAATTTTCGCATAAGGGAATCGTGCCGGACGATGCCGCTGTTCGGAGGATTTTCTCGGGGACCTCCCGTTTCCCCGGCCTTTTCATTCCGGCGCTCCAAATTCACTTCAATCACCCTCATCTCAAGACCTCGTTATTAAGAGCCGTCAAAATCTCTTCTATCACTCACTATGGGGGGGGGGGAGTGGAGGGGGGATCATGCTTCCGTGACGACAAACTAGCTCCAACAACCCGCAGCTTTCTGAGGCAAAGAAACAAATGCAAAGCTCGTATAGAACAGTTCTCTGACCAACAACAACAAAGAAATTACAAATTTGATCAGTGCTCAGCCATTGGTCATAACTGAACTCTATTATATTTTTTAATTAATGCACTTCAAAAAAGGGGATCGCTGGACATCTTTTTAATCCCCTCTCCCCAAATTCATCCCAATTAAAAGTCGTGAACACTGTTACATAATCAGTTAAATTTAATTAAATTTTTTTGTTTAGGGGGAGGGGGTTTAGTTTTGAAGTAAGATACTTAATAATTTATTATTAATTTAAATCTATCTACCTTTTACGAAAATATTTTTTTAAGAGATATGAAAGAAAATTCATTTTTGATATAGTTAAAATGATTGAGAAACCACTGTCAAGAGAACATTACTACAGAGGGTATTGGGATGATGATTGATGGGTTAACATAAAAATGGGATATTATCGTTTGTATGGGCTTCTACGAGGTCCTGAACTCTCCCGAGTTCTCTGACCAGCGCAGTTTTAAAAGCGCCAAAATTTCTTGCAATGACTTGGAGAAGTTCCACAAGCCTGGTTGGTGTAAACAACTGATGCCTGTGGCTGGCGAGTGGGTGGTTGGTGGCACCTTCCGCAACCCTTTCACATTCTTTGCACGCCAACAGGGTCTTCTCTGCGGGAGATGGGGGCAGAGACCCCCTGGCTGCCTTCGCAAGGAGGAACCCTTGGGTAGACGCCGGTCCCCATTGTGCCCCGTCATCCCGCGGTGTTCGTCGTCTTCAAGTTGTTCCAGGCCGAAACCGCGGCTTTGTGCCACTTGCCGAACACCGAAATGGTTTCACGGAGGCCGTGGTCATCGTCTGCTGAAGCTGCCGCCTCTCGTAGCAGGGACTTCCATCTGGTGACCAGTCCAGGGGTGTCCACGCCCGTTATCCGCCCGCATCCAACAGTTCCCCTCGGACTCGCACTAGTCTGCTTACGACTCGACAACGATCGCCGCAAAATCATAGTGATGTCACACATCCACAGACTACCTTCATTTGACCTACTAGCTGCGATATCACTAAGAATCAGTTCTAGGTAAACGGAAATCTAGCCACAAGCAAAAATGTCATATGATATGTTTCCGCAATTTTGAAAGATGCATGGCATTGTCATATGCTACGTGATTTGCAGGAATATCGAGAAACGGTGTACATTCTTCCGCATTTATATGCCTCTTTCTTGTTAAATTATCTTATTTAATGACTTTATTTAATTCAAATAGTTTTTAGTTAAAATTTTTAATGAAAAATTATTGAGGATTGACGTTAATAATTGGAACAGTCCCAGTTTCCTTTTATTTTCGTGACTTAATCAGTGCCATATTCTGAGATTTGAGGAATTATTCGGCGGTTATTTCAAGTGGGAATGGAAAAATGTTATAAATAGGAAGGGGAAAATTGCCCAGGATCATGTGAACTCATGACATTTCGAATATTACCGCATGAGCCTGTACGTACAGTATGAAAATGAACGGAAGGCTTGATATCCTTCTAATGAAAATCCACATACATGTTGGAATGCATCCACGCGAAACAAAGTTTGTTTACGTTGCGTTGAGGACCTGCCAATGTTATACAAGTGCAGGTTACACTCAGGCGTGTCAGCATAAAATGCGACAGCAAAGCTGGCTCCTTGCCAACACTTAGGATCGTTTACAACTTGCATGAATGGTGCAGGAAATAGGAAACCCTACACCGACTGACACGCGTCTTCTTGCATATCACGCCATAATTTTTGCTTGTTCTCAACTTCCTCATCACTAAAGTGATCGTAAAGTCGCACTATTAAAGGGACATTCAAATGTCAAAATTACTTTCTATAGTAAACTAAGGATGGATTTAAAAAAAAAAAGTAGTGTTGGTCGTTTATATGGCTTCCTATTTTGTCTGGTAGCGATTTTATGATATGAACGACGGGCATCATAAATTTGCGACGATTTGATAATTTTTAAAAATCTCCCCCTTCCTTCAATACTTTACCCTTTTTCTAAACCGTGGAGGTGTTCAAGGTTCAGCGGAAGCCAGACACGGAGCAGTGGAGAATACACATGTGAAACAGTCGTTTATTCCGCGAACTACAGCCGTACACGCCAGCAAAACGTCAGAACGATTCCCGCCAATCAGCGCGTGGTAACCTACTCGCCAGCGGGCAGCGCAGCCAAAAAGGAACCTTTCCTACATGCAGTAGCCAATCAGACACGAGGTCCGCCTCCCGAGTCTCACGCAGCCAATCAGAGAACGAGTACGCCGACATCAAAGGAACCGCGAAGTCATTTCGCCTCTGTGTACTTCTCTACTCTGTGAGCAGGACTTGAGGGCCAGCTTGGTTTAAGGAACATTGCACGTCTGAGGCCTAAAACCGTGGGAGCGCTAGGGGCGACCGAGACATGCGCATCAACTCTCTCATCGCCACTACGCGCAAGGCACTGAACTGGCGCACAGTCTTACTGTCGTTAACGCGCCTCTATGAGACTTTCAACGGAGACCCTGCCATTTTATGACATAGTAATAAAAATAAAGGTTTGATGCAAGCCCCTATTCATTTTTTAATGTTTTGTACCGGAATGTTCATATCTAAAAATGACCGTGAAAACACCCGTTTGAGCCATTTTCACTATCGCAAACACATGCTTTAGTGAGAAATGGAGAAACTGAAAAACGTATACAGAAGCGTAACGTTTCTTAAATGCTCTTTGAAAGCAGACCTCACTCAGACACGTTGGACGGTTTTTTAATAAAACGTTTTCTGCTGGAGCTCTGCACACCGTTCGGCGGCCTACTCAGACGGTCACCTTAATAAGTGCTTTGCGCATTGGACTACCCCAGCCCGCTTACCGTTTCTTACTCGAGTGCTGAGTGGCGAAGAGTCGCCCACCAGAAGAGCTGCTGCAAATGGCGCACACAGTTATGTTAACACGGACCGCGGGTGCGGAGAGGTGCTCGATTGGCAGCCGTGCGAGTGCCGCGTGCGTTGCGTGACGCGGTTCTCATGATGCACGCACTTGCGTCACGCAACCAGGGTGCCAACAAACCCCGGGGCCAAGGCCGAGTAAAAAAAAAAAAAAATCTCTCCATGTGTCTAGCGCGTGGCGAGGAGATGATACAGGTGGTTAAAAGTTGTTCACGATGGAGTGACCACTTATGAAATCAACCTTAAGAAAAAAGTCACTGCCTCTACCTCCATATATTTTAACGGGCGCAATGAGTGGCATGTGTCCAGTAAAGATGGTAACGAAGGAGGGGAAAGTAGTTCCGCATATTAACGTTGAACAAAAAGTGTTATGTAGCAATTTGTGATAGGGCTTAATTTAAATTATTCCTCTCGCTTTCTGTATTTTTTTTAACGCATCGAAGTGCGACTTATACAATATTTACTTTTCTAATAATTTCACGGTTTCACTTGACCGACGCATGAATAAAGTGATAAGTCCCATGACAATGCTAATTTTGCATAAGGCGGAAGAACACGTAACGTGTATACAAGAAGATCGTAAACAGGGCTTTCAAAAGTGCTCATTTTACCGTGAATAGTCTATAGCTAGCAGTTAATACCTCCCCCCCCCCCCAACCCAACATATTAAGTATACTCGTACACGTTTGACAAGTTGCAGAATATGCGAAATCATGGTCGGTGCTGTACAGAGCCAGAAGGTAGCACCAACGCTGGCATTGCCTTTCGCTGGGCAATGCTACTGGCTGTTGTTGCACTCCAATTGTTTTATCATTGGCTACTTACCGTGCCACTGATCTAGTGAAATCCTTTTCATTGGTTCCCATGTGTCAGGTGTTGCAAGGAATTTGTAAGTAATTCTCACTGCAAACATTTCTTCTTTTGCAACACCTGAAACAAAAAATTAATGTTTACGTTAAGGGGTTAAAATTCTGCTTATTATTCTATTATTCCGACACACTGTCCACCTTCCTGCTACACGTAAAAATTAACATCACCGTAAACTAAATAACTAAAATCACTGCCTTTTTTAAGTTGTGCAATGAAATTGCTATATAGGTACATAGCTACTTCTTAGCTACTTATTCCATAAACTCCAGCCGCACACGCCAGTAAAATGGCGTCACTGACCAGCTAAATTTCGGAACGCTGTTCACGAACCCTTACACAATATCGCTTTTAAACAATAAACACTAGGCGCCGTACGAACAGAAGAACACTGCTAGAAAGAGAGCAAATAGGCGTAAATGAATAGACTTTATGTTCTTGTCTAGTCTGTAAATTTGAACTAATCCACAATTTTCAGGGCATTAAAAATTAAAAAAAATTTTTTTTTTAATATGTGGTCCGCGTAAAGATGGGGAAAAAAATTATCATCTTTAAAGTTTAATGGCGATGGTGTTACAGGATATAGGCTGTATGAGCATTTGAATGGAATGTATTCATTGCGAAAATATTTTTATCGTTTATGCCCTGTTGTGACTCCTGGTGATGTATAGTTTCATTATTTTTACTGTCTTTTGAAGTTATTGTTCCATTGTTTTCTGAACAAGGTATTTAATATTGCAGTTTTCATTTTTCTGTGTGTTTTTATCGTGTATGCTAATTTTTTTTTTTTTGTTCTTTTACATAGGCGTGGACAAGGAAATAATTTTTCGCAGATTTATGTCCATTGTAGAAGTGTAGCCATATATTAGTGTTTCTTTTTGAGTTTTCATTTTAGTCGCCGCACTCTGTCCATTGATATCGTTTTGTGGTAGGTTCGTTACTGTAGTTTGTCATTGTGTTCGATGTTGTTGGTGTTCACAATTTTACCTGTGTCCAGTTTGCTGCCTGTCGGTCGTTGCTCCATGCTCCATCGACTGCTACGTTCTACAATTCCTCGTTATTTGATGTTCACTATTTGCTGTTTGTCTGGGTTTTGGTTTCTTGACTTTTGTTCTTAAGACTTGCGGCAATGGATACAGTCGATTTAAATCTTCGCACGAATTAAAAAAAAAAAAGAGAGAGTTTTGTTTGGAAGCGATATCGCGAGAGGTGGCCGAAACACGCATAGAATAATTTCACGTGTGAATCCCTATCTTTAAACTCAGCCGGTCCTGCACCAGCCAGCTCACAAATACATTGCAGGTGGAAATCAGCAGACGCGCGACGCGACCCCGCGAAGGTGCACAACACATACGACATTCCCGTCACGCGCGGCCAATCACCATTCCATGGTTGTCCCCAGGGATGAGTGGTGGATCGGGAGGGGGGGGGGGGGGGAGGGTTGTGAGGATTGCTGCGCGTCGCTGGCTATCGTTGTCCCACGCCGTACACAACGTAATTGCGTTTAGCGATTTACGAGGCGCGGGCCGCGTGCAGCGTCCATCGATCGCCATCCTAACCGGGACTCCATTCACCGTATGCCACCGGGGCACGCACTAAACCTTGAGAAGGGGCAGCCGTGGTGTATGGGACAGACTGCTCGCCTCCCACCAAGGCGAACCGGGTTCCATTCCCGGAGGGGCCGCCCCGCGGAATTTTCGCGTGTGGGAATCGTGCCGGACGATGCCCCTCGGTAGGCAGGTCTTCTCGGGGACCTCCCGTTTCCCTTGCACTTTCATTCCGGCGCTGCTCCATGCTCGCCTCAATTCACCAACATCGGCTCTCAAGACCTCGATTTTAAGAGCCGTCCAAATCTCTCCCCTCCACTCGACTGAACCTTGTGCTAGAAGTACACAGAGTGTCTTCCAATAAGCACTACATCTGTCTGTATTTACAGTACAGCATTAACCCGCTTGTTAGCACATTAATTTATACGTTGAAGTGTTACAGTCTCTTGTATTTATTTGGACCGCGTCCGTATTCACCAGCTAAGGACCCTTACCAGGTTTCGTGACCCAGAAAAGTGCATCGAGTCTGTGGCATCACATTTTCGCTGCCCCGGATTCGCAGTAAGGGCACGGATGCACCCTTGAGTGTCACCTTCAACCAAGGGAACGAGCGACGTCCACTTCGCGTGCCCTTCACTGTCGGTCGTGTCAAAGAGGTGCATACAATTCCGCATGGAAGATTGGGCACGGGTGCCTCGCTACAGTTCCGGTCATAAATATAATTCACGTGCAACGTGGACGCAGCGACCGAACGGATTAAAAATGGTCAGAAAAGTAACATCTAAGTTGCATATGAAATAAGAATGCTTACACATTGTAACACTCTAAAATAATGTTGTAGAATTTACTTATTTAAATACCTTCTTTTGAAGGAATCAGTAAATAAGGCTCTTCTAGTCAAAATTCTATCGTATTTCCAGTTTGGATGCTTTAGAAAGCATTTTTTGCTGGTGCCGTAGACCAATAGAAATCATAGTCTAAAGATAAGGTAACGTTCCGCCGTGTAAGTTATTACAGGTAATTTATAAGAACTTCTTCGCACCAAAAATTTTCTCTTTTTTTCGACATTGAGACCTTTAAAGCTGTTTTGTTATAAATTGTATTTTGAAAATATCAGCTTTTTAATGAATATATGTTACGAATCATAAAGTGTCCTTTTGTGACAGATCTCAACTAAATATAAAATGTACCTGGGTTACGTAAATGGTGTCAGAAGACAAAATGTAATTTTTAAAAGAATTTGCGTATTATGTCTTTGGTGAGACAGATTTGTATAGAAAAGGATACCTTATTTATATGTAGTATTGCGCAATGTATTTCCGTATTTCTTTTGTATTTGTTTTGAGCATAAGGATTGTAGCATTGATGATAAAATATAGTTATCTTTTTTCAAACAACTTGTGTGTGTGTGTAGTTTTGCTAACCATATTTTCTGCTTCAATTGGAGGGTTTTTGATATAATATTGTTTGGTCGTGGGATTTTTGGATAAGAGACCTTGCGTCGCCCTACAGTGTAGGCCGAGAGAAGGGCATCTACGCATAGAACGAAAAAAAATAAAGCGTAATTTAAAGGTGTTAATTCGGAAGCTGATCAGAACGCGCGTGATGACGTTAGTTGACGTTGGCGGGTTGTGTGAAGGATGACCACGTGCACAGGAGTGCAGCCTCCGAGCAGCCGCCAACTCCGGACCGAGCGGCCGCGGCAGGGACGACCAGTTCTTGCTCTCCGCCGCGCCGGGATCTTTGAACTCATCATCACGAGGCAGTTCCCTACCGAATGCGTTTCTTCGCCTGTCATCATTATCCTTCCCCCTTGCCTCCCCGTGTATTCCCCCCGACCATTACTTAGCTTTATTTAGCCGTTTGATGTGTTGGGAGCAGCCCCAGGGACGCGCGTACGTTAACTTGACTGCGTCGTGCTCCACATCGGGTTACACGTAGAAAGATTGTTTAAAACGTGAATACGAATACATCTTTAAAATTAGACTGGCACGTGGGTTTATGGGATATTCACGGCGGATTGAGCACTCCTGAAATAAACATTTGAAAAACGTCACTGTCGCCTGCCTACCTGCACATATTTTAACGGAGGGGAAAACACTTCCATGACTTAAGGTTGAATTGAAAATGTCACGTAAAAATTTATTGATACTAAAATAATTTAATTTGCTTTATGTTATTTTAATGCATGTGTAAGAATGAGCAGATTCTTAAATATATACTTTTCTAACAATTTCACTTGACCGACTGAATAAAGTGATCAGGCCTACGGAAATAAAAAAATTACACACTGTAAAAGGGAAGAATACATAACGTGCATACAAGTAGATCTTTAAGAAGGGTTTTCAGAAGTGCTCAGTTACGACGTAAACGGCGATGTTGCTTGCTGGGTGATACACTCCGACACTATAACTTCGATAACCCGATTGAAACAATTGGGGTCTTGTTCTTCCACTGGGTATATGACGACTACAATGCGAGGATGGACTTGAGCTGGCACCACGCATGCGCAGGCGGGGGTGGGGTATATCTCTCGACTACGACGTGCTAGCGCACTTATTCTGGTACCCAACGAGAGATCTTGTCTACACCTGTTGGTTTAAGCAATAAAAAACCAGTATCCATGTAGTTCCCATATAGCAGATAATATATTACCCGCTAACGCAGACGTACCCACGTAAAACCCAAGGTCGTGTCTCCGGCACAGTCAGGCCCTGATTTATTATTGGTCAGAAGATCTCAAGTGTGATTAACCTGTCAGTTATCATAGACCCCACATTGTGCAATGGCTGTTTACGGTAAACTGAGCACTTTTGGAAGACTTGCATGCACATTGTGTGTTCTTCCACCATATGTGAGATTAGCATTGCCTTTGGCCTCATCACTTTATTCAGGCGTCGATCAAGTGAAAACGTCAAAATTATTAGAAAAGTAAATATTTTACAAACTTGCTAATTAGTGCATTTATGTGCGTTAGAAAACCAGAAAACAAAAGGAATAATTTCAGTTTTCACAAACGTTTGCCAATCACTTTCAATTCGACGTTGAGATATGGAACTATTTTCCCTCCGTCGTTACCAACTTTACCGGGCACACACGCCCCAGTCGACGTGTTTGTTCAAGTCTATGCAATTAGAGACAGCGACATTTCTCAAAGGTGATTCAAAAAGTGGCCAGATAACCGTGAAATGCATTAACGCATGGTGACGTGATTTGGCCGAAATTCAAACTTGTCTTGGCTCTGACACTTCTTATTCAAAAGCGTGCCATTTACATAAGACAAACGAAACAATCATATGATGTATCCTGCTACGTGTTCAGTGTGAAAAATCGCAGAAGAGCTGCAGGTTGTCAAGAAACGCATATCGTATCTCAATTTTTACACAAGACCATTTTTTAAAGTCAATCTTCTGTACCAGCACGAAGCAAAATTAAAAGACCCAGTGTATAAAAATAGAGGTAGAATTCATTTTCCCTACACGATGATGTGATTTTTAATTAGTTTGTATCTGACGTCTTTTAGCGTCAACTTGACAGGTGTGAAATTCAAATGTTTTGTGAACTTGATTACAGAAGAGAGTAGATTGTGGTATTGTGGCATGCATGAGTAAATAAGAGGGTAGGATTTTTTTTATAGCTTTTAAAGAGCGCTTTCTTGTCAAAACAGGGTCTAAACTTCATTTGTAATGGTGTGTTTAGGAGTGAATAGGGGCAGGCGGCGGCCCGCGGCGTGTAGGGTATCTTTTCATTAGTCTCCCTGGCTACCTGGAGGAGTTCTTTTGTCTAGCCTCCGCATGGGGGGGGGGGGGGCTGGCAGAGGAGGCGGAGAGTGGGAGAAGAATGCTTTCAGAGGGCGTGTCAACTTTCACTTCCAGCTTATTTCCAGGTACCTTCCCTTTCTCTATCTGCCCCTTCTGATCCGTCTTATTTATTGTGACGTGGGACCTTGACCGTGGATCGTGGTAGGCAGGTAGATGTAGTAGTGTAGCTTGCCTTGGCTGGAATCTCTGGTCCGGAGTACGCCCAGGAATTTTTGTTTTTACTGGTATCAACACGAAGGTCAAAATAATCTCTGCTTAAAATCAACGCGCCCGACCTTATTTATGTATAGCCTGTACACAAATATATAAACAAATGAGTGACCAAAATAGTGGATGTTTACAAAAACACACGAATATTCTCTACAAACTCAAATGCTTTTTGAGTTTTGCAGAATTTGTTTTAACATTGTCCAAATGCTTATCTTTCCGTAAGCCAATGGGCAAGTGGTTTAATTCCTCATATCCTTTATCAACAAAATTTATAACGTGTATTTTACTATCTTCATATTAAAAAAAAAAACACGTTCACAATTTGGTAACGCTCCCGGAAACTCACTCAAGTCATTTTTCGTATAAGGGTTTGAAAGCACGTTCGTCACTTTACTGTTCCACTCGACGAACAACTCAGACAAAATTACTGGTACGGGTGGTTCACGTTAAATTGAGCGATTTTTTTTAAAGTCCTTCTTTTCTGTTGATGTTGTATTCTTCTGCCACGTGCAAAATTAGCATTGCCATGGGCCTAACCATGCGCCACATGTGCCATCCAAGTATAACTGTGGATTTGTTAAGAAAGTAAATGGGCTAGTGACATAAAAATTACTACTCTTATATGTATAAAAGAATAAATACCAACTTCAGAGGCGACGTATTTAAACATTACAACAGTTCAATGCAACGTCAACTGTTAAAACTATTTTTCATCATTTCGCTGCCAAATTAACTATGGACCTTCATAGTATATGGTGTGTGACGTAATTTAAATGTAGCTTTGAGCAGTAATTTTTTTAAAGGTTTACTTCAAAAGTGCCCCGAAGCAGGTGTCACTTTGTGTACAAATGTGGGATAACTTAAAATAGTATTTAAATTTCCCCCTTTTTTTCAGTTGGATGTTTCGGATATTCAGTGGTGCCAATCTAACCACTGAATATTGGAAACAATCTCTTTGAAATGCAAGAAAATTTGTATAATAGTAAAAAACATTAGTGTCCCTGTCACAAAGTAACCCCCCCGCTTACGATGATTATTTTTCCGTAAAAAGCTCATAACATTGTATTCCATGCTCGGCTTAAAATAATAATTTTCAGCTAAATTGAATCAAATAAAATTCATTTCTGTTGAATCCGTACATTATCGAAGTGTATGAAAAGTAAAATCTCGGAAGTGCAAGGTTGCAATGATGTGTATATAGTTGCTCCCAGTTTCCTTTACGACGTCGCTTCAGTTCCGAACCCGACACCAGTCACGTGACAAAGAAAACCTGTTCCTCGGCGCGGGGGCCGCTCGCGCTTGGAACAGAGGAAGGCTTGCACACAAAAAGGAAGAAGAAAGAGGATGCAGAGTTAAAGAACTTGCTAATGAAATCGTAAATTATTGCAGAATTACCTCGCTCGTTACGGTGTTGTTGATTCCTTGACCACGCTGTTTGCCCGCAAGGCTGGTGGTCTCCTTATGCACTGCATATAATGAACTCATTCCCTAGCCAAGTTGTTCGTGCCTATGCCTACCATTTGCTTGGCATTATACCTACAGCCAATTAATCTAAAATATAACACTATAGCATGACTCACGTGTGTTTACTATATGTTAAAGTGTCTATTGTTCGAATATATCACACAGAACCAACTTTTTTCGGTACAGTGTTTGCATCGAGATTCTGTATTTTTTAAATTTAAACTGCAAGTCGCGGTACAATGATTGAAAGAAAGATTGTACACCAATCTGAGGTCATGACAAACTTTTCATTAGATGTACACATGAAGATGTTTACACGCATCCATTACGCCAAATTTGCTCTACGTCTGGTAGCTACGTGAGATGTGTTTGGGTGAAAATTTGGATAGCCATATTTCAGCTACTTAGCAAATTTTTGTGTGGATACATAAATCAGGTTATAACAAATTTGGCACTTTGCGGAAGTGCTTCAACATGCTTTGCGCTTATAATATTCAGTTTAAGAATTATCTCGCTTGTTTAGTTTATTTCAGCATCCGAAAAATGTAGGCTACCCACTTAATTACGGGCAGTGTTTCTCCACACACATATGAACCATTTATGCAGGAGATGCCAGGCGGTCTCGCAAATTGATATCACTTGGATGATATCAAATGCCCGTGTGATACGCTCTTTCTCTGTGGCGAAAACGTACAGGAGAAAAACTAGTGACGCAGATCATTTGTGTACGACTCCATAAATTGACAGAGAGAGGCACGAAAGGACTTGTACACTACTCTACGGGCGCCTATTTACTTTCACCTGGTAAGAGATTCAAACTGTGACGAAACGACTACTTAGTTTCAGTCGACTGGCAATAACAACAACATAGTGGCAGTAAAAAGAAATAAAGAGAGCGTTTGTGGTCGTGAAAACCCGGACGTCGTAAAATCGTGGTGAATGATGTCTGAGTCGACGAGTGTGCACGCACGGTTAAGACCTTATTTTCGAAAAACAAAACGCCAAGAGGTTGGCGGAAGTAGGGGAAGGGGGGTATGTCAAGGGGTCAGTGTTACACTTGATGGACAGGAGGGAGGAGTGCTAGTCTGGCTGTGAGGTAATGTGTAGTGAGGACTGTCGATGATGGCAGGGGGAGGGGAGAGGTGTGTGTTCGAGTCCTGACCTGCGCAACGGGCGGCTATTTTAACCCGAGGTCACAACTCACACCTCTCTCTCTCTCTCTCGCTCGCTCTCTCTCTGGTTGTCACTCGCACCACATCACCGCGCCACTAGTCTCCTATGGTCCGCGACTGGACCTGTCGCGACCTCCGCCACCCCCCCCCCTCGCTAATCACTTGACCACTTGGCGAATGCGTGTGCACGGCCATCAGTCGACTTTTCGCGCGCGTTGCTGGAGGTCGTAGTTACGTGGTCTCTCTCCCTAGGTCGTCCTGCATTCGAGACTCCGCGAGGGCAAATAACTTTCCGCTCTCCCGGGCCCGACGTGAGGACATGCCGACCAAGGTCAGTATATGTATATATATATATATATATATATATATATATATATATATATATATATATATATATATCATCGTGGTTCATTCAACTGCGAGAACCACGCTGTTTCATAGGGTCAGAATGTATAACCGTTGAGTGTCCTTTACGCCAGAGTCAACACAGCTCCGACAATCACGGCACAATTTAAAGCAAACAGCCAATCAATTACACGACACTCCGAACGTCAACATGACGAAACGTATCGCGAGACCAGCATTTTTGTATTGGAAACGATTTCTACACTGCAGCGCGAAAAACAGGATGTACAACGTTGTAAAACAAACAGTTATTACTAACTTCCCCTACAGAGAAAAATTTGCATCATACTAGGAAAGAATCAATTTGCAACTTACCGAATTAAACTCACTAACTTACAATTGACACCGTGTTGTGTTTTAGCGCAATATCCGCACTCTTTGTCAGCATTATGTGTCCCGTAGTTCCCCTTCTGTCCACCGCCTTTGAAACTATTTTATTCTAGAAGCGCCTTGTAAATGGCACCGAAAAAAAATCTAACTTTCGCGTAAACTGTCGTGCTATAAATTCAAGCAGTCACGCTGCAAATTATTTTATCGTGCGTTGCCGTTTTCGTCGTGTCGTGTTCGTCGGAGTTGCGTCGCGTCGGAGTTTTAGTTCGAATCTCTGACGTTGGATAATAATTTCCAAAGCAACGCTAGGAGGGTGGATAGCTGAACTACTTGAGAGGTCGATTCTGCTCATCGGTCATCTCAAAAGACTTTAAATTATTGTCAGCGGTAACCACTGAAATAACTGGAAGACAAGTTATGCAATAGTGGCCAGTTCCCGCCTTGAAAAAGCGAGCGAGCACGCAAGCATGCGAATAGCACAGCTTGTCGTATTAACATATATCACACTCCTGATAGGCGAACGTCAATAGTAAATTGGATCGACATAATTCCAGCACTATTTTTACGGAAATACAAAATTGGGCGAGGAAATAATTCGCTCTTCTATGTCGTGAAATGGTTGTTTTTGTCTCAGTGTCGATCATATTCCTAATTTGGAATCACAGAAAGCGTCACAGCCGTTAACAGCTCAACATAATTAATTCCGTGACGCTACGGGAAGGCATTGTGCGACATTTCCGTCTTAAAGTGAAAATGTTTATCACCCGAAAAAAATTAATAAAATAAAATAATTATAGGTATACATTGTTTGGTCAGAGCCATCCTCATCCCAAAACTAATTTTGAGGGTGACCCCCCCCCCCCCCCCAACTGATTGTGTGTATTATATATATATATACTAGCATCATTAGGAATTGTGTAGTATTGAATCTGTTTTAACGGCTAAAATATTGCTTAGGTTTACAACCATTTGTCTTTTTCCAAAGCAAAACATTCCTTATCGACCTTTATGAGTACTGCTATAAGTACCTTAGAAATCGCGATAAGATATGTAAGTAGTTAGCCTGTTCGTGGTTCTCTCTTTGAAAAGATTCCATTCGGTACCCATTCACAGTTTCACGTAAATAATGCACTCAGAATTTATATCTACTTAACAAAATAAATAAGATCGCCCTTGTCACGGCATTACGAGAATGCTGTTACCGAAACGTAGCAGCTACGGTTTTCATTTTGTAGTTGTTGTATAGGCTACGATGGGCAAAGAGCAATCAAATTCCAAACATAAATTCATTGCCCCTGCACTTATTTAAGAAATACTGGAAACAAAGCAGGAAATCGCACCCTACAGGACAGCTTAACGGGTTCAAATCCAAGAACTCTTGGATACGAGTCAGAAACGCTGCTTTTTTTTTATTTAGTCATTCTGTTTGACACTCTTGGAGAGCCCGTGTGCGTGAAGAGAGTAGGAAGTTATCATGCAGCAAACACGGAACTCGAACCCAGAGCGCATCGCACCATAGGAAGGTATCAAACCAACTACGTTACGGAGGTGTCTGCGCTACTGCATGACCGCATAAGCACACGTGGTGACAAGATTTACAAAACACGAACACATAAGTGAAATAGCCATTTATACAGTAAACTACTGTACACTACTCGCCTTCCACCTAGACGAACCGGGTTCGATTCACGGCAGGGTGGCCCACGGGATTCTCGCATATGGGTATCGTGCCGGACGATGCCTGCTAGTCGGCGGGTTTTCTCGGGGATATCCCTTTACCCTCGCCATTGCACATTCCGGCGCTCTGCACTATGCTCACCTCGCTTCACTCGCATCGGCTGTCAAGACCTCGTTGTTAGAAATCTCTTCACTCTTCACTCACATGTTGGTTTGTTGTTCGGGGGGAGGGGAAGGGGGCGAAATTTCCACACACGCACAAACAAACCGGCGCTGGCCTCACCAACCTCCCCTCCAGGTGGCCTATATATATTAAAAGATCATACCTGGAGCACTTCTTTCTAACATTACGTTATCCCCCGCAAGCAAAAGCTAAATCGGCTCTTTAGATGTTCAAAGTGCCACTTGAAACTTTGCAATTTTGAAACCGACATGCTGGTCCGAAATATAAAACCAATCTACACTATTATACTCAAACACACACGAACTATCGCATCCACGCATTTCCTTCTTTCACGTTCAATTTAAGCATGACGGCATCCCCTTATCAAATTTCTGGGCACAGTGCGTTCGAGTGAAACACACACGCACACAAACACACACACACACACGTGAGCGCACCAAGAGAGGAACGGCGAAAACTATTTTTGCGTGAGGCGGGAAAGGGGATGGCAGGTCATTAGAGGCCGCCCATGACTCTCAGGGGAAAAGAAAAAGTCCACCGCGGTGCGTCCGTTGATTCACCTCGCCAGCCGGGCGGGTCAGCGACCTCTTCCCCGCGTCCGCCGTGGACCGCGGGAGTAGACAAGCGTGCAGAGCTCAAAGCCTTTACACAATTGAAAACTTTAACATTTGACTTTACGTTTGCTTTCAGACATGTTGTTTCTTATGGAGCTTGACGCAATGGAACTATCAAAGGTAGTGTCAAGTAGTACTTTTGCCGAGAATCTAACAGAGGTTATGTGGAAAATGGGTTATTTTATTGTAGTACGATTTTAGTCTCGGTATAATAGACAAAAAGTTCATTTTAAATAAAATAAATAGCAGACGAAAATACTGTGAAGAGGAAATGTATGAAATGATATATTTTAATAAAGTAAACAAATTAATATTTGGTTTTGAAATAAACTTCTAATATAAATGTTAAGCCTATTTATAAAAAAGGTACGTAAAATGCATTCCTGGATACTATCATAATTATTTTCATTACAAAATACACATTTTTACGAAGCTCGCAGAACCGATGTTCAATTGTCTGAACTCTGACTTTACAATTATATTGTGTATTAACTGTTTTGTCAGTGTAAAGGAAACGTAAAGTCAAATGCTAAAGTTTTATATTGCGTAAGAAGCTTCAGACGGCGCGCCGGTTACTTTGATGTGGACGCACCCAGTCTTCGACTGGCTTTGTGTCCTGACTGGCTACTGCACGCCTGTTTCACCTCTGTATACGCAAGTACTCTGAGTCCTTTCTTTGTATAAGATTTTACGACGCAAGTAAAAAAAATAAAAAATCTTTCGAAGGTGGTCAGTAGAGGAACCGAAGCAGGATGAACATCTGACGCTGTGGCAACGCTTCCCGACGACGACGACTTAGAGGGATTTCTCTTTCTTGTACGCTGACACGTGCTGTATACGCTTCAACCCCCATCTTTGTCCATGTCCTGCTCTTCACGGATCTCTAAATATTTGTAATAGTAATACTATCTATGTATATTAAAGCGCCGGTTTCATAAGGGGGCAGGTTGGTGCTAGGTTGGCGTAGCGGCTAAGACGCTTAAAGGTTGTTCACGATAAAGTGAGTACTTTTGAAACCAACCTTGGAAAAAAAGTCACTGCTCCTACCTGCATATATTTTAACGGGCGCACTGAGTGTCCAGTAAAGTTGGCAACGAAGGATGGAAAGTAGTTCCTTATCTTAACTTCGAACAAAAAGTGTTAGGTAACCATTGGAGATAATTTAAACTATTACTCCCGCCTTCTGGTTGTTTAACGCATCGAAGTTAAAAAATTAGCAGATTTATAAAATATTTACTTTTCTAATAATTTATTAGTTTCACTCGACTATCGCATGAATAAAGTGGTGAGGTCCATGGGAATGTTAATTTTACATTTGGTGGAAGAATACACTACTTGCATACAAGTAGACCTTAAGCAGGGCTTTGAAAAGTGCTAATTTTACCGTGAACAGCCTATACTTACCATCAAGGCGAACACGATTCTATTCCCGGCAGGTTCACTTCAGAATTTTCACACGTGAGGGTCGTGTCTTCACGATGTCACTGGTAGGCGGATTTTCTCAGGGTTATACCGTTTCCCCGCTCCATCTCCTCCTCGCTTCACTTTCATTGGCTCTCAAGACCTCGTACCGAATAAGAACTTAATTTAATATGTATAAGGATGACGAGAGATCATATTAAATAACTGAGTCTATATTTATCAACAATGGCGATAGCAAAACCATTGAGGGGGGGGGGGGGAATTAACACTCTTCCTTCACTTCACTTCATCCGGCGGTGATCGAACCGACACTTTCCCGATTGCGAGTAGAACACTCGGAGAAGTAACAGAAATACCAGTGCATGGATAAGCTTTTTTGGACATTATATCGTGTCCAAGTCAGTGGCGTATCGCTTTCTCGCTGCGTGATCTGGTTACATTCGCTTTATATTTCATGCACAGAAGTGCGTAGCGACCTTCACAAATTCTTTGAAAACATCTATCAGTTTTTCAAAATTTCGCCACTCTGCAAGCGTGGCTGCTTCTGACTGACGAGTCATTTTCAGAATGAACCAAACCGGGTCTAAATAAATGAAGTATTTACGTCAATGATTATATAGAACACTTAGTTGTGATAGTGATGGAACTACTAACTACCAAAACATCTAACGTATAGGCTCCCGTTCGAAATGTTCAATAGGGAACTTAGTAACTTGTGCTGGAAGGATTCCAGTCGCGGTGGCGATGCTCAGAACATTAATTTTTAAAGTATGATCTCCCACTATTAGTCAAACGAGACGCTAGAATAATTGCAAACATGACTGCCCTTTCTCTGGAGACTAAAATTCCTGTTTCCAATGTCAAGCTGTCGTGACACTCAGCACTCATACCTGGTCTACAATGCATGGATGCGCATGAAAACGGACTTGGGAAAGATGCTCAGCTGTTGCAAATTACTGCTATAGGTATTATAATGTACACACCTCATTGCGTATATTTTTTACAGTGTTTTACACCGTGTAGATAAAACTGCCATACCATGTGCACGTGTTTATTAAAACAAAATATAGTAGTCACGGCAAATCAATGCACTTGTGGCCGTGCACACTGCAATGGCCACGAAAACGAATACCAACAAACCAAATAATAGATTCCTATTGGCTACACGGATTCACGGACATGCAAGAATTGGGAGTTGCCTAGCTTTCTTACGTGTATCCGTACGTGATCCGAGTGCGCATGCGTCTCATTGTAGATTGGACACGGATTGTGTTGCGCGCTCTGCTTCCGTGATCCGTATCCACATCCGTGTCACTGTAGAACGGGCCTTTGGGAGACGCAGAATTTACTGGCGGAACACTGCCATATCTTTCCCTCGTATTGTGAGGATATCCCAATGTTAGCAACGTGTATTTCTGCGCGAGAATAGAACGGTCGATTTATAACGGGTGGTTTTCAATTGCTTTTTTGTCTTAAATATCATAAAGGTGGAGCCCATAACTGTATTCTCAGCTCGTTTCCTGTGTCAGTTTCTGAGAACCGCATCGTTAACGTGGTATAGACGTTTTATTTACTTCCTCGGAGCAGTCTCTCTTGCTGGTGATCCGGCAGTTCGAAATCGCAGAGGACAATTCCTTCCACCCAATGGTGGGACCAACAGAATTTTCTGTTATCCAATGTGACAGATAACCGAGGAAACTTGGATATATATATATATATATATATATATATATATATATATATATATATATATATATATATATAGTTTCATGTCTTAAGTTTTCTTCGGGATTTGTTATATTTTCTCTTCTGTTCCATTAATTCTTTGCTTTCATTGAAGAAGGTAGAGCATCCTGTGTTGTGATTTCGACACGTTAATTAAAACAAAGTGTTATAAATCAAATGTTTGCAGGTTTCCAAAACTTTTAACTATTATGAATATTTTTTAGTTAAAAATGTGATGAGTTCTTGCCATTGACGTTCCAGCTCAGTTCATTATGTGTATAATAAATTTTGGATGGGCACTTCATTGAAAGAGAAAGGGGTTTTTCTAGCATTCGAACCCATGAATGGGTAGAACATACATATATATATATATATATATATATATATATATATATATATATATATATATATATATATATATATATATATATATATGATGCTTTTATATGTCAGTATCAGTCGTCTGTAGCTATCTTGACGTATTAAAATATTAAAATATATAATGTTGGCTCTTATGTTTTTAATTATCTTTTATTTCACGAAGAAAATATTATCGAATATTTACGTTCTGTGGCGGCTATGAAGTTGAATATGTATTCTGCTTTACCGGGAGGAAAGCAAATGCCTGTTACATCGTGCAGATATTTTTTTTTTCTTTTTTGGGGAAAAAATAATTGAACAGTTCGTTAAACTGATTCTTTCTTTGTCTGGCGGAATTATGGGGCGAACGCACTTTGAAACTTTTGGCGAGCTTGAGAACAAGCATAGCGATCAAAGTTGCCCCGGGACCGAATTACAGCGCGTACTCGCGGGAAAAAATCCCGGACCGTTACAACTGGCAGCCCGCAATTTCCCGCAACAAGTTGCGTGGTTTCCCACAACCCCCCTCCCCCTCCCCCCTCCGCTGCCTCTTCAGTTGTTACAAACAAGCTTTAAAACACACACTCCGGTGGGCAGCCCCGTTCGGGAACAAACACTCGCCGAACTCTGCACGTGACCTTGCTGTAACTAACTGCTCTCGTAGGACCGGGTTCCGCGGTTGACGATAATTCACTAGAACACTTAACGTTTGCAAGTAACGAGTTAAGGCCCTTACAGAATTGAAAACTTTAACATTTGGCTTTACGCGACACGTTGTTTCTTATGGAGCTTGACGCAATGGAACTGTCAAAGGTAAAGTCAAGCACTCTTGACTTAACGATTTCGAAAAGTTGAAATTTAAAGTCAAAGTCAATCAGCCCTTTTGCCGAGAATCTAACATAGGTTATGTGGAAAGTGAGTTAATTTATTGTAGGGCTATTTTAATCTTGGTATATTATACAAAGCTCGTCTTAAATTAAATAAATGGCAAACAAATATAATATGAACAGACATAGTTTTAGTAAAGTAAACAAATGAGTTTTTTGTTTTGAAATAAACTTTTAATATAAATTTTAGGCCTATTTTTAAAATTAAGGTACGTACAATGCATTCCTGGATAATATCATATTTATTTACATAACGCGAGACATTTTTATGAAGCTCACAGAACCGATAATCAATTGTCTAAACTTTGACTTTACAATTGTGTTGTGTATTAGTGGTTTCGTCAGAGGAAAGGAAACGTAAAGTCAAATACTAAGTTTTCTATTGTGTAAGTAGTTTTACAACCCGACCAAGGTAAGTGTACAGCCGTGGAGGGGCGAGACGCGAGTGCTAGTGTAGTTGTTGAGAGGGAGAGAAGAACGAACGATACAGACTATTCACAGTTACTTCCAACTTTTCGTGACGTCCTACTAAAGTTTTACTTCCAGTATATTACTTCCGCCTCATGCAAACGAAGCTTAACCAAGTGTAGAAAATTACACCAGGACAACGCACCGGATTCGTGCGCAATCAATGTATTTTTTTTTTTTTCAAAACAACCATTTCTTACCAGGCGTTACCAACACACCTATTATCTCCCTTTTTAAATTCATATTAATTACAAATTAAATATTATAACTTATAAATTGGATATTAGTAAAAGTTCAATAAAACTAAACATAAGGTACTTTTGTGTTAACACATAATGTAAAACGATTGTAATGCATGACATATTTAAGAAACACGTAATACATGGGATACCTAATTTTTCTAAGGTTTGATTCCAAAAGTGTGAAGAAACCGCGAATCTATAGTACAGAAATTTCAATACCGATCTGCGCAAGCGCGTGTACACCTGTCGACATTCATTTAAGCAATTCGTACACACACCAGCGCCACACTTTAATTAGTCAACACTGCGACACATAACACCTGACACCTGCAGCCGAGCGCTCTATCTTATCCTGGAGTATGAAGGGGTAAGTAACAAAAGAAGGAAGGAAGGAAGAGAATGGCGTGATTTTGTGTAAGTCACCACATATTTTCAGAATACACCCTCGGCTTGGGCGAGTACACTATTATATTGTTGGGCTGAATAGCAGAAAAGGAGTAGGCCTATCATAGAAAAGGGGAAGGAATACGATTCAACATCTACGTGACAAGTACATAGTACGCGATAACACGTCTGTAGTAGTTAAGTAGTTTCTTCAGATTTCAATTTTTTTTTTTCGCCTCTACTCCTTGTACACGACTTCTTGATGTGTTCATGGATTTGTTTTAACTTTATGGCCAGTGTTCTTTTCATAAACACAAAACCGTCACGGATATTCAAAACTATTAATGTATATGAAGTTACAGCATTGTCAAAATAGCACTCAACAAATGCCTGTTTCCATCCTGTGGTTTATCCGAGCATAACTACGTTAAGAGACCCGCAACATAATTTTTGGAAGTATTATATTCTGCCCAAGAAAAGCATGAATCTGGTGTTTATCAATTTTGTGTATCATCATCACGTGGGTTTTTGTTGGGTCAAATACGCGTTTATTTAATTTTAAAGATTTTTTAATCGATGGTACGCTTTATCGGTGCCTGCCTGCTTGTTTTGTTATACAACATAGTAATATACACGGGAAAGCATCAAAGTGATAGAAACATGAACAGAGGGCATCAATTCTACAGTAGCAAATACACGTAATAATTTTGCTTGAATTATGTTTTATAATTTTTAATTGGTTTATGTTGCCTTAAAACAAAAATTTTCTGTCAACAAAAGTTACTACCTTGAAGATTAATCCACGGTTACGGTGAAACATAAAACATCGACAAGGTAATGCGTAGATATATCGAAAAGATTGTTAAAACAAAGTGGAACCAAATAAATTTTTATTACTTATCGGAGTGTTTGAAAGCACAAAACGATAGCTGCTAGCTAATTTAAAGCATTTTTTTTCTCACAATGAAACGCCGCGGTGCCAAATGGATTTGCGGTTTTATCCCCCACCCCCCACCCCCGAGATTGCAGAACGTAATGATAACCTTCCGAGAGGTAACACGCATAATTACGAGGGCAAAAAACGAAGTAACCGAAAAGTGAAATTGACGTTGATAAACCTGTTCGTGTCGGATGATGATGATGATGCTAGGTTTGCGGTTATCGTTGAAGAGCGTCTTGCCAAAAGTGTTGGGTTATTACGATCATTATTAAATCTCCTGTAATTACTTGCAAGTGCTCCGCTTGGCCTTTCGGGCCAGCCGCGTTACATTATTATATATGCTGTTCACGGTAAAATGAGCACTTTTGAAAGCTCTGCTTAAGATGTACTTTTACGAACGTTGTGTATTCTTCCGCCTTATGTGAAATTAACATTGCCTCAGTCCTCATCACTTTATTCGTGCGTCAGTCAAGTGAAAGTAGGAAATTATTAGAAAAGTAAATATTTTACAAATCTGCTCCTTTTTACACTTAGACGTATTAAAAAAAAAAACAGAAAGCGAAAGAAATAATTTAAGTTATCACAGATGGTTACCTTACATATTTTACTCCACGTTAAGATATGGAACTACTTTCCATCCGTCGTTACCAACTTTACTGGGCGCGTGTCACTCAGGGCGCCCATTAAAATATATGCCAAACAGGAGCAGTCAGATTTTTTTAACGTTGATTTAAAAAGGAACCGTTTTTAGTTATCCTACCACGTGTGTTACCACTGCGGACGTGGCACCATTTCGCTTGTTGTAACTGAAATACGAATATGCGGCACTATAAAAATGTCGGGGGAATATACATATCCAATGTTTATGAATTCATAAATACATATTGTGTAGAGAACTCTAACTTGTTTGTTAGTTGTTTCAAAAAGACAGTATTTATTTTTTGACCACTAACAAATGGTTTTGTGGTCACTTCAATATAATTGTGTGTTATACCACAAAAAAAAAAATTGGCAGATCTTCCTTCAGACTGTACACATAAAACACTGCAAAACTCACAATCATGAAATCTACAAAAAATTAGCTCCCCGAATTTCAGTTGTACGTGAAACTTTATTTTACCGCGTGCTCCTCCGAAAATAGTTCGTAACGGTAAATTAACGTCTGGCGAAAAACTTAAACCTATGCTATAATTAAAAATAAGTAGCACAATTTTGCAAGACTATTAATTTAGTTTGCTTAAAATCAACCTTTCAAAAAATTGCCGGAAATTACATATATTTTACCATATGCACGCTTTGATTAAAATTAATAAATAAACTAACGTTTTACGTCTCATTAATGTGCGATTTCATATTAGCTGCAAATGAAATTAGATCCCTTGTTGTATGCCGACTAAAATAAGAATTAGCTCAATAACAATAGTATAGTTTGGTTTATAATTTCACAGCTTCACTTGATCACTGGGCGGGTAATATTATTAGTCGAACATCAACTTGTTTTGTAACGCGGCGGAATAGTATACAGTGCGCAAATAAAGAAAACATTTTTGATCTTTCAAAAGTGTTCACTCGACTGTGAACGAGCTATACAGGCTAATTACACAATGTAGCATGCGTTTTTTTGTCGCAGTAACAGTAAAAAATATGGCATTTTATTATGTTTCAGATAACCTGATTATTCGTTTACTTATTAACTTATTTTGCTTTAAGACTGGGATGTTATCAGCGAACAGCTACCAATGAGCGGAGAAAACACGCTATTCACCTGGGATACTCCTCCATCTGTAATCATGTTTTTTTTTCTTTTGGTTTGCAATCGCAGGAATGCTTGTTGCCCCATGGCTAATTCATTTCTTGTAACGGTTATTATAATGTTAACAGCTTTCGTCCAGTTAATCGAACTCGCTGAAGAGCACGTCTGTATAACAGCAAAGCCAGATTACCTCGCGAGCAGCTCAGGATGTTATTACACTTTTTTTTTATCAGACTTGAGGAGTTAACATCGTTACTTTGGTTGCGCGAATAGGACATCGTCATCTCCCGCTGCTTGTCCTTCCTTCGCGAATAGCTGGCTGGAGTAGTGCGAACAGAACGTGTTCATCGAGTACAGCATGTTCGTAGTTTCTTCACACTTTTTGTATAAAACCTTAAAAAAGTCACCCCATGTATGACGTGTTTGGAACACCCTATCATTTGGAAAAATTTTCAAAAAATATATTTTGTTTTAGCCTTAGACGCTAACTTCTGAGTGTGGTGAAATATAAACACTATGATTAATACTTAAATGGCAATATTTATTAAAAAGTGACGCTTAAAGAATAAAAAATGGCTGAAAGGAAAAATTTGTTAGGGCCTCAAAAGTGCTCACTTTACCATGAAATTATCTTTTTTTAGTTAAACTGAGCTTCACTTATATTATATCCGTTAATTGCAAAATTTCATTCATAATTAATATGAATTGAAGCAGAGATAAAATAGATGCGTTGGCATTGACAAGTAAAAAATAGTTCTTATGCAAAATAATATTACCCTGTGTGCGCATGAATACGGTGCGTTGTCCCTTTGCTGCAATTTTCTGAAAAAGCAGAATTGTAGCAGGGGTTCAGAAAAGTTGGAATTCACCGCGAACATCCTATACTTGCAGTGAAGATGGAAAAGAAGGGAGGAGGGGGTGGGGACCTACACCCCCTCGAAGGGTTCTCGTGACGGGTATAAACCGGCAGTTGGTAATAATGACTCAGACTCAGCTTGTCCCCTCCCTCCCTACCTTACTCCCTTCTCTTCCCCGAGGCTGCATTCGCAGAGTTTTGATACGCGGACGTGAGCTCCCAACACGGTTGCCCCCCCCCCCCCAACTGTTTTTTCTTTAATTTTTTTCTCGTTTCCGGGAGCGGGTACAGTTAAGAGGCACTGGCCTCGCAGCACGCGTTCCGCTTCATTTGCCGAGCGCCCGCGCAGAGGCGCCATGTCTGCCCGCGGGGCGTCTCTGGCCAGGCGGCGAGCGCCCGCCGATAAGGTCGGCGTGTCCGCAGTCATTCCGGCCCTTGCGGGCCATCGCGTCGCGAGGCGGCTCTCGTCACCAAGGGTACACTCGGACCACGTGCGAGTCCGGGTTCGAATCCCGGTTATGGGGGAAAGAAAACATTGTGGTGTTACCTGTTTTTTTAGTAGTAAAAAGGTTTTAAGCATTCATTATTGTTACAATTTCTCTCTCTAGAAATTAAGTGGGATAAGTTCGTTAAGGGATGAAGATCTTAATCAAATGAAGGAATCAATTGTAATTTTCTTAATTTATTTACAATAACTACAGCAAAATTCTCTGAAATCAGATCTCACAATAGACTGTTCACCACTAATGACTCTAATTTAATACAATTTATAATTATCACAAAGAAATTAATTAAATAAAATTATTAAAGATCAGCCCCAATAGACAGTGTATCAACATATTCAATTATTTTATAATTTATGCGTCCATATTTGACAGTTTGAATATTTATAATAAAATCAGTATTACACTTCCATTCAGTCCCACCTCAGTTCAGTATATGTCCCGCGAGTCGCAATGTTCTAGAGTCCTTCAAGCTCCCTCACGCACAATAGGCTTCACTCGTCGGTTTCACACCCTCTCGTCCATCCACGCCACGAACACCTCGCCTGCATCGATATCAAATATGGCGTCCAGCCGTCTCCTTAAGTGCGTCCAAGAGAGTAAAATTATTTTCTTTTAGCATGTTAAATCCTGTTCCTTTGCGATTTGAAATAGTATTATAAAAAAAATGTGTGTCACAAAAGGAAAATCGCATTTTTATAAACAAATAAAACAATTAAAAATTTATAATAAGTGCCCATGTTATTAGAATTTCATTAAGAATATTTCTGGAAAATGTGTTAAGCGGTTCACCCGCATATCAATTTTGACTTTCAAGATAAAATTTAAAGCCAAAATAGGCAGAAGTTAAAACACCAAATGTCGGACTTCATATAACAAGCCACACTCCACTCTTGTGTCTTCAAGAAGCGTACTAGAATTTTCTCGCCGTACGTGCGGCTGTTTCAACTTCGTATATTTTTTTTTTTTGCGGTTAACTGAGCTCTTTTACAAGTCCTGCATAGGATCTAATTTCACTTCTCATTTTGTACCCATTCTCCTACTGAATGTGAAAATAACACTGCTAAGGGCCTATTCGCTTTATTCCAGCGATATGGAGGTTAAACCGTGGGATATATAGGCAAGTAAACGTGTTGGTGACATACACAGAAAACAAGAAATAATGACTTCAGTGGTCATAATATTTAAATATTACACTCTGAAAACGACATCGAATGCTAGAACTATTTTTATTTACTGCCAACTTAACTAGCAGCCTGCATGGCGACGTGTACTGCTGTAGCATATATGTATTATGGGTAGTGGTTTTTTTTCTTCAGAGTTTACTGTGAAAATGTTTAACGTTTCTGTTCTGGAGCAACGCTAGTCCGTAACATTAGGGTGGGAGGAGGGTGGGCGTGCAGTGGCGTGAATCGGGCGTCGCTTAACGTCGAAGTCTTGAGAGCTGATGAGGGTGAAACGAGGTGAGTATGAAGTAGCGCCGGAATCGAAGGGCGGGGGAAACGAGGGATTCGCGAGAAATCCCGTCGACCAGCGGCATCGTCCGGCACGATTCCACACGCGGGGAGCGACCCCAGCCGGGAATCGAACCGGGCTGGGTGGGAGGTGCGTACTCTAACCGCGGGAGGGGAGGGTGAAGGGAGTGGTTCACAGGGGTCATCGGGTCGCTGTAATCAGCCGGTAGCGTCGGAACGGTGGAGGCTGCAATATCGTGGCGTCTGTGCGCGAGCCTGGTGGTCATTAACTTTGCGGGGAGACCCGTTACACGAAGACGGGTGCTTGTCGGGTGGTGGGGGGGAGGGGGTAGAGCAGAGGGGTCACACAACAATGGGGCTCTGTGTGGCGGGCGTCCGGCGGCGGGTCACGTGAATCCCACGGGATAAGAACCCGGCGCCCCGCCGCACAATGGAGCGAGTGGGGAGATGGCCCATCATCATCCGGTGCTTGCTCCGCGACCGTGGTTGGTGTTAGAGGGGGAGGGTGGTAAGGGGAAAGTACGGTGCATGCGACACGTCATGGGAAAACACTGTCACTTAGGTGAACGTATAATAAAAGACGAAATTAAGCGTCCCACCTGCCTGAACTACGTTGTTTAAAATACACGCCCCCCTTTTTTTTCCCCTTATTAAACGTACGTCCAATGCGCTGAAAGAAGACAATTCGGACGAGACCTGTTTCAGAACACTCCAACAAAGATTTAAAAAACGGTTTTTTTCGAAGCGCTGTATCTTAAAATATACGCGTCAGATACAAGATCCATGCATTGAACTATTGAACTTAGCTATATCGTTGCAGTGCTTCTAGTGCTCCATGAACGGATAATAGCTCCAGGAAACTTAAAAGTAGAATATTACGCTGGGGAAGAACAACTATTGGATACGAAGAATACTATAAAAAGAACTAAGCTGCAAGATATTTTCTTGGCGTTTCCAGAGCAAGATTGCTGGTCCGACACAAGATAACACTGTATTCGCTTCTGATTGTCTGGTATACCAGTGATATGTGAAAATTATAGTAAACATCCGTGTTTATTTCATACAAAAATTCCAGTTGTTACAACTAGACAGGCTCCGTGCGCTAACGAATAATGCAGAAACTACAAGTGAAGTCCGTTCTGGAACCACAGTTGCGGATTGAAAAAAAATAATGCGCGCATTCTTTTGTATGACATGTTATTCCATAGAAACCTCCGTACTCGCTTACATGCTGGCTCGGATAGCAGATGGTAGAACGTTATAACGTGAAGCATGAGCTTAGCACATAACATGGGATCCTGGTTGGACAAGCCTTGACCGAGAAATTCGTTTCCTGTTGCATTCTGGACTCGATAGGAAAAAAAATACAGAGATTTAGGGAGTGGCAAGGTGGCGAGGGAAAACCCGACCCCAATCGTCAATGGAATGACCATCTTCTCCACCTAGTTGGTAGCCAAGCGTGACTACTCTTATGTCCCGCTACAACAAGGGAAAGAAAGTAACACCTTCCGTCTGCGAGAGAGAATTTTGGTATCCTGAGGGGAAAAAAAAAGAAGCCTAGTTTGGATGAAGTATCCCACTGTGTATTGCCAGCACAATTACGGGGGGGGGGGGGGGGGGAGGGGCCTTTTCAAAGACAGGCATTTATTATTTTCCTGCAAGGAAGCGTAGCAAGCGTCCGGCGATGGAAGTCTAAAAAGTTCTTCACTCTTCCTACAGAATATCACAAGACTGTAATTTCAAGGATTATTTTTTGATAGAAAATACTGTAGTATCGCTTTTTGAATCACTCAACCCAACGTTTTCAAACTTAATTTCTGAGAATATCCTAAATAATGGACCCTTATTTTATTCAGAAAGTGCATCCACGGAATTAATAAACTGCAAACATATTAGCTATTAAGACATTTATTAATGCAAAAAAATCACGCACATTCTTACCTTCATGATAGAAAAAGTGATCAATTTTCTACCTAGAATCTCTCACCCGTGATTGGTTGTGTCTTGAAAAGGCAATGGAATCTAAGTCTCACACACTACTTTGTAAGCTTCACGAGCCTACGCTTATAATCCAACTCGTGATACACTGATTACATGGCAAGCACCGAGCACCATAGTCGTACTACCGTTGAAACCCTATTCATTGAGAGTCCAGCTCTCAGTTGAAAATGCAACTAACTACCTGTAGATCGATAAACTTGGGTGTGATTCTAAGATCTGAAGTTCCGTGCCCAGTTTACGCATTAGAAAGAAATCGGCAACAATCTCCAATAGTTAATACCAAGCGCTGTTTGCAAGGGCCAAGAGCTAGAGCACATAACTGAAAGTATCTTCACAACCTTGTTCAGAGGTCAAACAATACTGAACTTTTCAAGGCCAAGTCGACAAGCAAGGTAGCCATTTACACACTATTAAAAACTACGCCATCTCGTCTCCTTGCGTGAATTTTTAACTGCTAGTTCCGCAGCAGGTGATTTCTGTAGATGTTCGTTCATTACGTTCCTCACAGTGCGTGCGCACATGGTATTTACATTAAAAGTTGCTTTTTAAAATAATAAACTACTGGAAGCCGTTTTTAACACACGCTACGGTTGTTAATTCGTGTTCATAACTCATTAACGCAGAAAAAACACCTCATACAGAAGTCTACAATTACGCTAATCACATAAACCCGAAGAACTACTTTTATTTATTGTTGATTACTAACGGCTCCAGCTTAGGCAATGCTAGTAAAGGCCGTTCACGATAAAATGAGCACTTTTGAAAGCCCTGCTTAAGATCTACTTGTATGCACGTTGTGTATTCTTACGCCTTATATAAAATTAACATTGCCACGGGCCTCAGCACTGTATTCAAGCGTCGGTTAAGTGAAACTGTATAATTATTAGGAAAGTAAATATTAAAAAAAAAACTGTTCAGTTTTTACAGTTCTATGCACTAAAAAAGCATAAAGGGAAATAAATAATTTAAGTTAAAACAAATAGTTACCTAACACTTTTTGTTCGACGTTAAAATATGGATCTAATTTCCATCCTTCGTTACCAACTTTACTTGGCGCATGTCACTGAGTGCGCCCATTAAAATATATGCAGGCAGGGCCAGTGACTTTTTTCTAAGGTTGTTTTCAAAAGTGCTCACTTTGATGGTATTGTATGGGTAGGGGAAAAGAATGATAGACTTAAAGCAGTAACATTTGGGCATTCACCCACTCCTGCTTCGGGTATTTCGCGACAATATTGACAAATTTACGTCACAATTTGCAAGAACTCTTTCGGGCAGTTTAGGTTTCAAGCCGTTCTTAACCTGGTTAGAACGATATCCGAAGGACGCCTCTCTATACGGAAGGAAACTGGTGAATTGTGTTTTGATAACACGACAGACAAGAAATTGTGGGCAGGTCGTACTATTACCATATTTTTCAAGTGGGATGGTTCAACAAACGATTTGCAAGACTTGCGCTTATATAAGCTGACCTACTTTGGCGATTTGATCCACCCATAGACGCACTCAATGAGTCACCAGTTGAGCACTCGGAACTGACCAAGAGATCTGTCTGTGTTGACCAAAAACGTGATAAACAAACGGCCAGCTGCCAAAGTTTGAGCGGTAGATTGGTGACGTTATAAGGAAGTCGCCGTATCAGCAGAAGTGTGGCTCGTCCATAATGGGGTTTACACAATGAAAAACTTAAGCATTAAACATTAAGCAGTAGAGCTATAAAGTTTTTCATCGCCTTGCCTCAAATGGAAGAATACACAACAAAGTTGCTGCTGCTTACTGTTTAAGTTTCACAGTAGAAAGAAAATCGGAAATTATAACAACCAATTCCCAAGTCTTTAATTAAGCCAATCACTAGGGAGCATACATTTAATTGAGCACTTATTTATATTTCAAGATTTATTTTTTGACCTGCTCCTAAAAACAATTGCAGACTGCAAAAAATACTATTAAATTGAAACTTGCTTCTAGAGTAATTTCAAATAACGCGATGTAATGTTTTTTTTTAATTGGTGGAACTTGGTCAGTATAGTTGCTATTGTGCCAATCCGATTTTTGGATAATATTGGCTAATGTTAACTGCTTAATTTATTCTTGTGTAAACCTCTTGGATTTATTTTTGTTTCGCCGGAGCTTACTTTTCAGATCAAATATTTGAAAACGACTTCTACCAGGGCATATTTTCATAGATGTTTTTTAAATCTACAAAATTTTTACATGCTGTTTTCATTGCACCTGTAACCGCAATAAAGAGAAACTCATTATTTATTCTTTTTTCAGTCTCAATGGATTAAATATAGTTCGGAATCAGTCCATTCTGGTATCGGGAATTCTTGAAAGTGGCCGCATTTGCAATAATAGGTCTTGCATTTTAATATTAAATCTAAGAAGTAAGTTATAAAAAAATATCTACTTATTTATTTGTTTATATAGGGACTGTTCGACTTGCTGCTGGTTTAAAACAAATCGTGCTGAGATACGGTTCACATCGTTTTAGAATACAAACAATACAAACAGTGTTCTAATAATACAAATTTGTTGTCTGTGTTACAAACACAAGATGGCTACGATACCACTATCTTTGCTCAGCTTGAGGAAACATTGACACGTAGATATAGGCGTTATGAATAACACGCGCCATTGTTTTGTACCGATATTTTTGAAACGTCTTGGATTGCCTCACTCAAACCTAACGCTTGACTACTGCGTATTAATAAATGTTATTTTTTTGGAACAGTTGGCTTGTAAAGGATCAACCACCTGGCAATCAAACACTGCGCGTGCCTGGAAGTTATTGGAATGTCTCGGCACTTGCAACTGTGCGCGTGCGTAAATGTTGTTTCTTGGAAGGCCAAGTTCCATTGGGAACATTGAACAACGTAATCGTTGCTTCCGGGAACGTTGGGACCATAGACTAAAGATGAGGTAGACCGATCTAGCTGGCTGCGAATTATTACTCTCCGTGTCCCAACACTGAACTACTTGTCTGCCAAAACACTGGCAAAGAAAGTATGGATTGGATTTGAAATTAAAATACTTTGAGATGTTTGTATACTTCCTCTAACCAATTTGGAATGCTGTTACATTTAATTCAAATTGTCGATAGTCTTTTATTCAAGTACAAGAGCTTGTTTTTTTTGGAAACTAAGATATAAAACAAACACGTTTATCAATGTTCACCATGTGACTTTGACAGTTGTGATCCTTTGGGGTAGGTCAATGTTGGGCACATGCGCAGAAGACGAATAAGCGGTCTACCTCATCTTCAGTCCATGGTCGGTACAAGAAACAAATGTTTCACAGTAACCTGTCACAAAAATAGCATGTTACCGGAACGTGTAGTGTACTTGGAACTGGAGCGACGGAACTCGTTACCCATATGAAAGTAAGTGTTTAGCCCATCCCTACGACACGTAAAAAAAAAAACCCCCATGAAGGCAAGCGTCATCGACCCGCGGCGCGGCGGATTTACAACGCTGTTGCACAAGCGCGATGTCTTCCCTATATGGCAGCTACGAGCCGGTTGTTATGGGTTCCCGTGGCCGAAACTCGCCGGCGTGCGTTGTTGTGTCTGCGTCGCCGGGTCGCTCCCCCCTCCTATCCGCTTCTCTATAACCTGCCACCCACGCTCTGGGCGCACTGAGCCTCTCTACCTTGACCGTGACTCTCTCTCTCTCTCTCTCTCCCCCCCCCCACCTCTTTCCAAGAGATATTCCTCCGCGAGACAGCGCGGATGTGGCGCTCCTGGTGGGCGGCGCCGACAACTCATCGCCCGCCGGGAGCTGCTGAAAATTACTGCGGGCTGTTCGCAGAGGTCCCCGCCATCTTGGATTTATGAATTTTCCATTATAATTTACATTTAAGTTCGTTTAACGAAATTTTTTGCGCGACACAGCATAAATAATAGCTACTCCAGCTTTATCAAGTTATGTTTTCACTGCCTATATTAATTTTTAACTATTAAAAGCCGGGAAAAAAAGTAAATGATTTTTCCTTGCGGGAAACTGGCAACTACAGCAGTTGCCACTGTAGTCAAGCAATGCCAACTTCAGAAAATGTACAAAAGTTTGTTCGTTGTTCTACCGTTCCGTAAAATTCAATAAAAAAAAATCTACAATGCAGGTTTTTTAGAAAATTCTAAAAAACCAATACGGCAGTGACTAATCCTCCTTAACTGAGAACTTTTGAAATAAAGCTTTAAAAAACGCTATTGCCCCTGACTGGCGTTTGAACTGCAATGCAGAGTACCTACTGTTTGAGATACACGTTTCCCCACGGAACTATAAAACGTGCGTCAAGTGTCGTGGCCATTTTATTCAAATGTCGATTACGTATATAGGTTGTTCACGATTTTTTGAGCACTTTTCAAATTAATCTTTGAAAAATGCCACTGTCTCCTACCTACATGTTTTATCGGGAACATGGACTGACTTGCATCCAGTTAAGCTTATAATGGCGAAGGAAAAATATTTACTCTTTTAACAATCTCAAAGTTTCACTTACCAACGTATGATTAGTAATCAAGCTTATGGAAATGGTAATTTGATATGGTGCAAAAAAACGCAGTGTGCATACGAGTAGATATTAAGTAGGGTTCTCATAACTGCTCAGTTTACTGTGAACAGCCTATGGAAGTGGAAACTGTAATAAATGTATGCATATTACTAATATGTAGATTCTTAGTCTTGTGAATGAAACTAACAGAAAATAATGAATTCATTGCCCAACAAATTTAAAAGTCGCGCTTTTACTACGATGCTAGGAAAATAAACTACTTTCCTTCGTCGCCGCCAGCGTAATTGGTAGGTTGGCAGGGCTTAACGTCTCGTCTACAGCGAGGTTATTAGAAACGGAACAAGTTGCTTAAGGCCCTGTCACACTGTCCAATTTCTGCCTTCAACTATATTCGACAATAACATTTGTGGACAAAATACGGCCATCCAGTTTTTCATTTCAACAATTTTTTTCAAATAATCTTGAATGTGTTCGAAAATGTGCCACTCTGTCAAATTTTTTTATTGGGAGAATCTAATTGGAAATATTATTTAAAAATTATTTTCATAGTGAGATATTGTTTTTGTTTTTCCATGCAGTCCATTACAGGAAGAAATATAAGTAATATTGTAATTTATTTTCGTTTCTTTACTACATTAAAATGTTATTTGTTTGCTGCATAATCAAATTTAACGTCACTGTGTGCGTAATATTATGTACGATATTCACTTAAAATAGCATTCATGCCCAGACAGCTTCTACATAAATTAATTATCTTCATAATTTACTTCGTTTCCATAAATTGTTCGTTATTTTAGGTTTCATGTTGTCCATTTTTGTCGTGCACGATTCTGATTGGCAGAGACCGTCAAACATAAAATAAATTTTAGAACCAGTCTAATTTTCAAATGTTGGATGAATACTGATGCCATTCAACTTTTTCAGACAAATATGGCGGCGTTTATGACGTTTCGATGACGTCATAACTGTCCATCTTTAGTTGACTAAACTTATTGGTAGGGATAGGAAAATTTCGCGAGTTCAATGGCCTGTAGGCTATACTTCTCAGTCCTGTGCATACTGGAGCCTCAGCTGTGTGTTCATTGGCTGTTGCCCCACACCAGGCAGTTGTTGGACTCGCAAGGTGTTTCCTTGGAAGTCTGCTGTTGGCTCAGAGGCGTGCAGAGCGGGCCTAATAAACACTGTAATCCAATTGCGAAGGTGACTTCACCGTATATGTGTTTTACGTCTATCTTGTCCCGAAATGAATTCGCGAAATTTTCCTCTCCCTACTTATTGGAAGCAGCTTGACGGAAAAATTTGACAGTGTGGCAGGGGCTTAACACAAGCAGAAAAGGGGAAGGAATCGGCCATGATCTGTACTAAGGAACCATGCCAGCATTCGTCTGGAGAGGTTTCGGGAAACCATTGGAAAACCGGATCAGGATTGCCGAACCGGTAATTGAATCCGAGTCCACCCGAATGTGAGTTAAGTGCTTTACCACTGCTCCGCCTCGCCTAAACGTGACCAGAAGAAGCAAATAAAATTTAATATATAAACTAATGTGGAAATTTCTATACTTATTGCAGAAAACTAATTCGCAGTCTTTCCTTATTAACGCCACCAAATAAATCAGCTGAAAAAAAAGGAACAGTTACTATCAAGTGTCTCAATAAGCTGCATAAATAATTATCTCTTAGAAATGCCTTGTACTTTATTACAAAAAGAAACATTTGATGTTTTTAAATGAAAGTAACTAGGGCCAGGTATGAATGGTGAACATACAAAAAATGACGTGCTTGTCGAGCATTGAATTTCATTGGACCTATTAAGTCCCGTGGACTACTATAAAATGATTTAGCTTTGGACTCAAGAGCTAACTTGATTTGCGATTTGGCAACCAAGCCAACATTTCAATAGGGGAAGGGAAATTAGAAAAAACGCAGCGCTTGGTGACCATGATGGTGTCGGAGATCCTATGCACTATTCAAAATCGGTGTACCATCTTGATTGCCATATATATCAAAATTGACTAAGCGACATTAGGAGGATTGATCCTTAGCATTTTGGTATATCTCAGTATTTCCACTACATCCCATTTTTTTTTTCGGAAGGCATATAAAAATGATTTTTGTTCGACGTAACACGAAAAGTAGTTACCACAAATGTTGTTTAGTAGTCATTTCTTCAGCGATTTTTTTATCCTCCAACAAGTAACAGTCGAGAAGAAATATTATTAATTCCTAGCAACATACAGTAAAACAATGTCTATTTCAGAAAAACTGTACATACATCTTGTCCGTCTATAAAACCCAGTACAAAATCTGTAACGCAGATTTTGTTAGAGATGTGTTGAAGGAGGGGGCGGGGTTAGGGGGGTCCATAAATCTGAGGTAGGAGAATCCCTAACCTTTAAACTTGTAGAAATTCAATCTGCCGCCATTTAAAAAGCTGGCACTTAAACTTCCGGTGGGGACATTAATGGGCGCGAAGCTCGTCTCTCCGAAGGCCCGCCGCAACGATTTCAGCTGTGTCCGAAACAAGAGACTTTTCTGTCGGTTCTTAATTTTTCCTTCACCAGCACCCCCCACGACGAGTGACTCATCCAAGGTGTATGTGTGTGTGTGTGTGTGTGTGCGCCTGCGTGCGTGCGCATGCGTGTGTGGTTTCAGTTGTGTTGAAGTGGTTGAAGAAGGGGAAGGGGAGGAGGAGAAAGCTAGCGAGGGAGGCTGAAACTTTTCGGCTAATAGCCCACACCCTAACTCAACCCCTCCACCTCTCCTCTGGCTCAGAAACCCTCTGACGCGTTGGGTGTGGAGTCCCAAAACACTCCCACGACCATCGCCCGACGTCGGGTTCCTTTTCATCTCTCCGAGGTTAGGGGATTGTGTGTGTGATGAAGGGGGGGGGGGGATGCGGCGGAAGCTGGGGATGGACCGCACATGTGACCCGCTGACGGAAGCGGCCGGGTGTATTTTTCGCGGGAAGTCTGTCCCTTCTTCTCTTCCCCCAAGCTCCTTCTTCGTCACCCTCCTTCTTCCAAAGACCGCGGTGCCTTTTGGTCGTGTTAAGGCCGTGCTTCCTGTATCCCTGAGCGCGTCCACAAACATATACGGCGGCCGTTATAATTATTCACGACGGCCGTAAAAAATACGGCAGGAGGAGAAATAAAAGAAAGAAGAAACATGGTGGATAAATGACGCAGCAGTGGGGGTGGCGGGGGGTGTCCCCCTTCATTCACTCTTTGTCTAGACGACACTTATAATAAGCTTTGTGGGGTTCCGACGGTATCTACAAAAAACAGAGTATGGTGGTCTAAGGACTATTCATTCGTTGCAAAAAAGAGTTTTACACGAGCATTAAAAATCTTGTAGGAAGTGCGAAAGGGGCTCGGGATTCTAAACTTTTCGGAAGACGTCTATAGCTTCACAAGCAATTTTGTGGAGCTCCCTCCCCTCCTTCCCCGCGTGAAACCATGTCTGAGGCGTTGGTTTTTAATTGTTTGTAGTTTTTTTGACATCACTCACAGCAGATTTTTTTATTGACGTTTTCGTATACGTTCGATACCAGTCGCCGTCTAGTCATAACAGGCATCAGCTGAGCTTCAAATTGCCGACATTTGGGTGTTTCGCTGAAGGGCATTTCTATAGCATGGGTAGACGTAGGTATCTCGAAATCCTTCCGCGATACCGCGGCAGCGATTAGTCGGCAGAACCAAACAACTTAATATGTTTCTCTACCGCTAATGACGCACCTGGCTGGACGCATTTTTCACGCCCGAGGCCTAGAAGTGTGGAAGCGCTAAGGTTGATCAAGGCATGCGCATCGCGCCTCATCGTAGCCTCTAATCGCAAATCACTGAACTGACGCACCGTCTTCCCGTCAATAACGCGCCCTTATAAGACACAGCAGTGGCCATATCATTTTATGCCGCAAGTGTGCTGCACTTGTCAACTCCTGTCCAAAGATCATGCATCGAGCTGTTCACACTCAAACAATGAAGGTAAAAACACACGATTTAGCATTTTTCAATTCTAGAAAAAACTGGTTGCGGAGACAAGTGGAGAACCTGGAAATGGCAGACCCTTGCAACGTTTTGCAGTTTTGTAGTACTTTTTCTGCTACTAACAGTTTAGTTTAATTTCAGTATTTCTACGAAAAAATAATTTTTATTCTTGTAGCTTATTTTATTCATTTTTCTGGAAAAACATTTTATACCACTTTTTTTTTCAGGCTCGTATATATTACCATGAAAAAAAAAAGTTTAAATTTGTTACAAAAATGTAGAAAACAATTTTGGACGTTTTAATGCCAAGTACCCGTGTTTACTTGAAATTCATCCACACCAAAACTTGTCTTGGAATCTGAGCCTCGACTCGGTTATCCGGCGTGTTTCGGAGGTCAATAAAATCAAATAATCAGATTTTTTATTTCCATGCATTTTTTTTTCACCGAGACGAACAAAATCTATGTCAATTAATTAATTATACTGCACACAATTTTCAGTTAAATGATAAGTGTTTTATTTCACACCATCATATAAATGTAGAACTAATATTGCTATGGAGCAAGTGCCATTAGGAGCGATCAAGTAACACTGGGATATTATTTGGAATACAATTGGTAACATATTTCCAATTATTACCGAAATGCGCGTTAAAACAAAAAATAAGCCACTTGTTTTAAACACGATATTTTTAATTAGGTGTTAAAACTTGACATTTCTTTTATTTATTCATGTTTTATTTATGTAGGCAATATTAAGGCCATGCAGACAACCTCTTGCATCTAACCAGCGGTACAAGTTCCGTTAATCACATGCCGTGGTTTTCAAAAGAAAACAACGCCAGAAAAAATTGAGGTAACGTAGCAGCAATGAATTTCAAATGGAATAAATTGAAAATGCTGGTGTTAAGTGTGTCGGGTTTGGCGGCCGTATAATGGGGCCGTTGGCATCCCACGCTCCACGCATTTGGCACAGCGAAAATGTCAGACGCCGCACAACGCAATGCGGGAAAGCCGGTCGTAGTTTTCGCGCCCCGCCCCTGCCATAATCGTATTTCCTTCGGCTTGGCGACGAACCCCCTCGTCCTCTTCACATCCTTTCTCCGCTACGCCCGTCGAGCAGTGTTGCCAAGTTAACTTTTCTCCCGCTGAATCCAGCTTTTCCGATGTTCGGTTTAGCGACATAAATATTTTTATACCGCCCAGCGAGAAATGTCGGTTACATTATTTGCAGCGTGAAAAAAAAACCTGATGGGATAAATTCAAATAATAAATAAGACGAATAGTCGTTTTCCTTTCTTCTGAGGATGCAGAAATTAATCTTAATGACTACGAGGAGACCACATTTTAACGCAGGAAATTTTTTTAACATTTTCATTTATTGCTTTTATAAACGTGTAATGTTTCAATAGCAAGGATATAATTCAATATACTGCAATTACATGGTTTTACATAGTTACATGCACAAATCTAGCTTTATTGAATTGAAAATATCTTATTTTTATATGTGGTTTAGCGGGACTTTTAGAAGACCTGTTGGCACCACTGCTTCGAGAGAGGCTTCGTGACCCCGGCTGGGAGAGTGCAGACGACACTCCTCTTCATTTTATTTCTTTTTATTCTTTGGATCTCTTCTTTACCCCCCCCCCTTCCACCACCATTCCCTTGGACTGGAGGGGCGTATCACGTCGTGCGACGGTCGTAAAAAAGTACCTCCCTTGCGTGGGAGGGAGGGAGAACGGACGACTAGCACCCCTTTCTGGGTCCGCGACAGTCGCGGGAACTCCTTACTTGACCGGACGGAGGTCGGTGCAGCGACCGCAGACATCCCGTAGTGAGAAATAAAAACCTTCACGCCCTGTTCTTCGCCACCTATACTCCATTCACGGTTACTTCCAACTTTCCTGAAGCTCTGCAAAAATTCTACTTCCAGGATATTCCTCCGCCTCGTCCAAACAAAGCTAAACCGAGTTTGGAAAATTATATCAAAGGGACAGCGCACCACGTTCATGCGCACTCAGTGTAGTAATATTTTGCACAAGAACTATTTCTTACTAACCATTACCCACACATATTTTATCTCTGTTTTCATTCATATTTATTACAAATGAAATATTACCATTTATTGACATACTAAAAACAAAAGTTCAAGTTAACTAAAAAAAGTATATTTTATGTTAACAGACGAATAAAATGCGTGTGATACACGGCATATTTAGGAAACACTCAAACATGTCAGACACATGGAGTGATTTTTCAAAAGTTTTATTCAAAAAGTGTGAAGAAATCGCGATCAGATCGTACCTACCCTTACTAAAGCGTCGGCAGAGGGCGCGCGCTTATACCACGAACTCCAGCCGCACATGGGGCCGCGGTGGCCTAGCTGTTAGCCTGCTCGCCTCTCACCAAGGCTAACCGGGTTCAATCCCCGGCCGGGTCACCGGATTTTCGCATGTGGGAATCGTGCCGGATGATGCAGCGGCGGGTCTTCTCGGGTATCTCCAGTTTTCCCCGCCCTTTCATTCCGGCGATGATCCATACTCACCTCAGTCACCCTCATCGGCTCTCAAGACCTCGCTGTTAACAGCCGTACAAATCTCTTCACTCACTCACTCCAGACGCACATGCCAGCAAAATGGCGTCACTCGCCAGCAACGGCCCCAAGCCAATCGGCGCCTGGTAATCTACATTCGCCAACCGGCAGCCCATCCAGTAGGGATCCTTTCGCAGCCTGCAGTAGCCAGTCCAGACACAATGTCCGTCTTCCCAGAGTTCCCTGCAACCAATCAGAGGAAAGTGTACGTCCACGTCGGAGGAACCACCACGTCTTCTCGTTCCTGCGTACTTACCTGCTCCGCGACTGAAACAGAAACTGTTTTACTTTACTGGACGTTCGTCGCGTCGCGTCGTCGACAACGAAAGAAGTCAATCGTATAGAACAGAAGGAGAATGTGACATCACATGAACGTCGTAGTGTATAGTGCGACACTGATGGGCGTTTGATATCGAATGTAGTTATTTTACGCTTAGCGGAACATATTTTAGTCTCCTACGTTTGTTCCTCTTGTTCCCCATTTTGTATCCCTCCGCTGCAAGTAAAAGTTCCCAGTGCCGTTGACCGAAACAATTTGAAATTTTTAGAAAGATGATGCTACTTTGCAGATTACTATTGTAATGTTTATATAAAAAAGGAAAATGAAAAGGGGACTCCGCCTCAAACAATACAATTTCAATATCGCTAATCATGCATTTGTTGTCTTAATTCATTGTCATAAACGTCAAAGATAGGAACATTTTTTAATGTTGATTGCAAAAGTACTTTGTTAATCGTGAAACGATAAAGGTAAATAAATAATAATTTTCGGTGACGTATTAGTTTCGATGTTGCCGTGGTACTTTTCCGTTGCAGTTCCGTCAACTTACGAGGCCAGTTAGGGTACTTTGAAAATAAATAGTGAAATATTCCGGAGGTGAAAACAAACGCGCGACTCCGTTTTTGCTATCTGTTGATTTTAGGTACTCCGCAAAGACAGTTTGAAGAAGAAACGAAGCATGAAAAGACTAGCATTTTATAACCGAAGCATAGGAAACGGTGTAGTGTAGCAAATGTTCTTTTTTTCCTATCCCCTCGAAGATTAATGGTTCGCGTCTTAAATGTCAGTTCCACGTGAAGTAAATCAAGCCATCGCCATCAGCTGCTTGGCGAGTCAGTTGTCGACGACCCAGTATTCACCGAGCCGCTCGGGTACGGTGGTTCGCGTGCGTGCGGTCTAATTGGGGGGGGGGGGGGGTTTAGGGGAGGGGGATTGTTTATCAGCGGCAGCAATTAAAACAACGCGCTTTAGTCAGGTTCATTGTTAGGGTTATCGGTGTGTCGGCGAGACGTAGAGAATGGGGATTGAGAAGGAAGAAAAAAAAAGGGGGGGGGGGGGAAAGAATGACGACGCGCGACCATCACGGGTAGTCGTCGAACAGGGGTTGCACGACTACGAGGGCCTGCCCTACCCGAAACGACCAACTTGGTCGGCTCCTACTATTGGCAGCTGATACATACAAGTAAAGGCTGTTCGTGATAAAGTGAGCACTTTTGAAATCAACCATAGAAAAAGTCACTGCCTCCGCATGCGTATATTTTAACTGAGTGACTTGCGCCCAGTAAAGTTGCTAACGAAGGATGGAAATCAGTTCCATATCTATACGTCGGGAAAAAGATGTTACGCAAACATTTGTGATGACTAAAATTATTTATTTTGCTATTCATTCTTTTTAAATCCTTTGAAGTGTAGGCGGATTTACAAAATATTTGCTTTTTTTTAATAATTCCACAGTTTCACTTGAACGACGTATGAATAAAGTGAGGACACTAGTGACAATGTTAATTTTACATAAGGCGGAAGAATACGCAACGTGCATACAATTAGATCTTAAGCATGACTTTCAAAAGAGCTCATTTTACTGTGAATAGCCTATAGGTAATGATACGCAGTGAGGGAAATTTGAATACGTCACAGAGAACCCTAGTTTACAAGAAGACCGGCAGGTAGCCCTGACGTTTCGTCAACATCGATGGCATCTATTTACCCACAAGTTACTCGGAGAAGGAGGAAAGAGGAAGGAATAGGCAATGGTCTGCAGTCAGGAGCCATCTCAGCACTCGCCTGGAGCGATTAACTGAAAGACGTCTCGATAGAGTAAACCTCTCACTAAATTTTCAGTATCCATTTTTAGCGGATGTGTCGTGGATTTCTTAAACAAAAATAAACTTAACTTTTCTGTTCACGGGCGTGCCCAGTTTTGGTTATGAGGTCCATAAATTTCCTTCACTTTTAATTCAGGGCCCAATCTCATTAACATTCATTCGAGTTTGAATCTGCACATCCAGGTAACCCAAGTTATATATATATATATATATATATATATATATATATATATATATATATATATATATATATATATATATTACGATTGCAACGTAAGACTTATTTCAGTTTCGTCTTCTAAGCTAGGCACGTTTCATCAGATACGACAATCCACACGGTTAATATCAATCACAGTTCAGAGCAATTAAACTGTACACAAGTTCCGTAACCTGAGTGAGCGTTTGATTACCCTGTTACGAAGGCACTTAGATTCGCGTGTACCCCACAGTTGAAATTATCACACAGACGACGTAAAGATATAAAATCGAGCCAATAAAAAATGAACTTGAAAGAAAATCGCCTATAGGTTGTTCACGGTACACTCAGCACTTTTGAAAGCCCTGCTAACATTTACTTGTATGCACATTATGTATTCTTCCGCCTTATGTGAACCTAACGCTGCCATGTGGTCGGTCATTTTACTTGTTCGACGGTCAAGTAAAACTGCAAATTTGTTTGAAAAGTCAATTTGTTGCAGATTTACAAATTCATGCACTGACATGAATTAAAAAAACAGAACGGTAAAAGGAAATTGTTCATTATCTACGAATGTTTACTTAACACTTTTAGTTCAAGGACACATGGAAATATTTCCCCTCCGTCGTTATCAACTTTACTGGGCATACATGCCTTTCAGTGTGCCTGTTACAAGTGTATAGGCTGTTCACGGTAAAATGAGCACTTTTGAAAGCCCTGCTTAAGATCTGCTTGTATGTACGTTATGTATTCTTCCGCGTTATGTAAAATTAACATTGCCATGGGGCTCATCACTTTATTCATGCGTTGGTCAAGTGAAACCGTGAAATTGTTATAAAAGTAAACATTTTATAAATGTGCTAATTTTTACACACTAATGCATTAAAAAACAGAAAGCGAAATAAATAATTTAAATTATCACAGATGTTAATCTAACACTTTTTTTCGGCGTTAAGTCATAGTTATAGAACTACTTCCCATCTTTCGTTACCAACTTTACCGGTCGCATGTCACTCAGAGCGCCCGTTGAAGTATACGCAGGCATGGGCAGCGACTCTTTTCTAAGGTTGATTTCAAATGTGCTCACTTTATCGCGAACAGCCTTTATGCATTTATTTGCAGTGAAATCTTTCAAACGTTGATTTAAAACGTGTTCAAAGAATCGTGAACTGCCTGTGGGAGGAAATACGCAGAAAATACACTCTTGCAGAGACTTTGTTTGTTTCTCGCGTAGTCTCGGCACTGCGGACAGCGTCGGAATGACGAGAGCTAAGTAACGAAGCGGAGCTGGGCGGGGAGCAGAATAAATTGCCAATTAGTTAATTACCTCGTTGATAACCGTGCTCTTAGCTGATTGGCAGCAGTAAACACCACCCATCAAAGTGACCACTGTCTTCCAACAGTACCTTGGCTGTTTCGAGGCTGGGGAGGTACTGGCGGCGTTAGAGACACCTGCAGATACCGGAGTTCTGATCTTGACCTAACGTGTTAACTAAGGCACGGTTAAGGTTTTTCACAAGGTCACGTTGTGGGATTACATTATGTATATTTTATTAATAAGTTCTCGACCTTTTACAACTAGCAGATAACACAATTAAAACTAGCACAAAAATATTAAACAACTCGTAAAATGTACATTATATATGATTGTACATTGTCGGTGATTACTATAAATCCGAAATTATGATGCAGAAATGAAGAATTTCTGCAAAAGAGCTGGAACCGATTCTTAATATCGAGGCATTGAGAGCCGATGAGTGTAAAGCGAGGCATGGAGCAGCGCCGGAATGCAAGGGAGAAGGAAACGAGAAAACCTGTCGACCAGCGGCATCGTCCGACAATTCACACGTGCTAAAATTCGGGGGTGACCCGCCGGGAATCGAACCCGGCTCGCTTTGGCGGGAGGCGGGCGCTTAGCGGCTGCACCTCCCCGACCCCACCAGAAGATAACGATCTACCACCAAGAAATGCTGATTTGGTACAGTCATTTGCACCAACTTTTGTAGTCTGAACCCCCTACCCAACTTGATTCCAAGTGAAGGCTCAAATATTCTGTACACTTTAGGAAGTTCAATATCTAGACGGGGGCTTTAGAGAATTCATTTTATATTCGTGTGGCGCAAAGTTAACCTGAACTGGCAAATACCCAAGCACACAGACACAATAAATCTTACTGTACCTCACTTGTCAGCAACAGGGCAGTGTGTGATTCGTCAGTTGGTGCTCGGGTTATAACTTAGTCGGGCGCCAGTCGAACCAATAGGGAATCCACGGCACGCATGACCTTCAGGACATCGAAGAAGCTGAGAGCATGGATTGTTTTCGCATAAACTTCACACGATACCGCGTGCCATGGTTGCCAACCGGCTAAGATAAAGGAGAAACGAGGTGATCAGTCCACACAAGCTACAGTGTTCATGGTTGCCCGCTCGTAAAGTTTTGGTTCTGACAGGCAAAACAATTGATTTTTTTCTGCGTTCAACTGGAGTTCATTATTGTTAATGTCGTGGTGACGGGTGTTATAAAATGTTTGGGACAAAATGATTATGGCTTGGCCGGTGCAACACAGCAGAATGATCGTGCTCTAGAGCTAATGTGTATGCTATAGAATGTGTCGGCGACGTGCTTCATAAGCCTTGCCTGTATTTTTTATTTTATCATTTCAAACAGGGTATTCCATGCCCTAAGACCTTCTGGTAGGAGCTATCAGATTTCCCCTTACCACAAATAAAAACACTCAAGCTACAATTGTTTCCGACTGAGGTCCTTATCAGTCAAGTCTGTCCATGTGTCTGTGTGCTTTCTTCCGAGGCATGATCGGACACGCTCAGCAACATTGTACTTGGCCGCAGCGGAGGGCGAAATTCTCCGCCTGCAAACTAAAAAGGACGTGCTTTGGAGCGCGTGGAAAAAGCACTCGTGTTATCGGAACACTGGCAACCGAATCGTTTACCGCTACGCAAGCAAGACCCCGGAGTTTTTCCTCCTCGTCTAGCGGCCGACGTAGCGTGACTCGGCACGAGGAGCTCTTCGACGGTCGCGTCGTCAGGCGGGCGCGAGGGCCGCTGACTTGCAGGATTGCCCTCGGCGGGGGTGAAACAGAACAGGGGCTGAGCCCCCTCCCCAACCTCTCCGGCACGGGTCGCAGCCTCTCCCCGCTCCCGCGGTAGCAGGGTTAATTAGCAATTTCCCACGGCGGGAATCCAATTAGCGTGCCGGTTGGCGGCGCAGCAAGTCGAGCAGATGGCTCGGCGGACAGGTGATCCGCTCCTTAGCCTCGCCTCCTTGGGCCGCCGAAGGTCGTCTCCGGGACCGTCTCAATGTCGAATACTGTATTAACTACCGCCGCCCCCGAGACGTCCGCCTACGACTAATAACCAATCTACGTTCTTTTCTCCCCGCCGTGTTAGTGTAATCTTCCGCTCCGGCACGAGATGGGACCAGCTAATACTCGAGAGGCTTTCTTCTTATTTGTGATGACGTAAGCGCTTGTCTTATCGTACAGGAGGCTCCGAAATAAAATACGCTCATGTAAGGAGAGCATACAGCCGGGAACTGTCAATACAACGAATACCCAGCGAAAAATACTGTTCAACACCTGAAGAAACAATCTGGGCGTGATTGAATCATATTTACACGTTCAGCAAGCGGTTTGGTTTGAAATTACCTCGACCAGTGAAGTCTGAATTTACGCAATTCACAACGTTCTGCGCTTGCAAGAAAATAAGCCTTTCACGGCTTGAAAAATCTTAAAGTTGCCGAGTCCGTGGTGAACTTGTCTTGGCGATAGTCCAGCAACACACGCATTTTTCGTAGAAGTACTGTAGGCTGGGCTTGCTAGTGTTTTTCCTTGTTTGAGGTAAAAAGAACGTAATTAAGAATTCTGTGCGTTGTGTGCTCGTTGCAGAGGTTTTAACCGTGCTGAACGTAGTGCCACAGAAGCAGCTTGATTGTCCGGGAAAATCACTCGTCGAAAGTGTACATCCGGGACAGACACGTGGTATGAGGCCAAAAATTTCACCGGACGAATGGAAAGAAACTTAGATACACTGAGCTAGTTCAGAAGTGATTTAATTTTGTGCGCCTGATATGACCGCAGTTTGCTTTTGCCAGCCCTTTAATGAGAGCAAGGGAAGGCAAATGTTAACTTCTTTGAATCTTCGATTGCCTTTGGTTTCGTGAATGCTGAAACGTGGCTGGCTCAGCTCAGACGCAGCGAATCAGCCTGGCATTTCGGATGCCTCCAGACGACAGCGGACCTACGGCAAAGTTCATTCGCCCCGTCGAACACACTAGTCCTCCTCCCCCACCATCCCCACACCGCCCCCCCTCCATCCCTTTTTCGAATTTCGACCGTGACATCCAATTTTGCTCGCGAATGGAAACCCCCACAAAAGGGAAGGATTAATGATTTGTATCGGTGGGCGAGGGGGGCGAGGCAAACAGGAGAGGGATGGCGAGAGAGCAAAAGCGAACACAGAGAAGTGACAACTGCCTTTATTCGCTTCGTTCCTTCCAACTACGTGAACGAAGCGATGGGGCCATCACGATCAGCCGCGGAGCAAAAACGAGCCAACACAGACTCCGGCGGGAGTAGCCGGCCGCGATTGCATTATCGCCCGACGAAGAACACACCAGCGGCGGCGAATTAACGGCTCGCGAAGGTGCTTCGATTTTCACACGTCACGAAATCAAATTTTCATGTTCTTTTCAACGCGTTCTCGGACACCGGAATGTAAGACAGGTGTTCGGTGCGGGCGAGTCGAGAAAAGAGCATTTCCTTGCATTGTCCCTCACTAAAGGAAACGCGACTCGAGAATGTAATTCGAGCAAGCATACGCGTGTTTTTGTATGACGAAGTAATTTTCTCCACGGTACCCCGTTAGTTACAGTCACTCTCTGAAGAGTTTCGCAAATATAATTTTTATTCCAGTTGTATGATTTTCTTGAGTTGTTCAATTTTACTCAGTCCCAAAATGCCTACAATACAGTTATCATAACCGATTATTAGAATTTCCCATTTAATATCTGAATGCCTATCAGCAGAAAGCAGATTTTGTTGCACCTGAGAAAAAAAACACAGGTAACCACACCCGAAATGCAGAAGGTCACGAACCTATGACATGCTAGCAGTGAAAAGGAGGCAGGATTCTACGACGGTTAAGGGTCCAACACTAGAAAACAATTAAAAATTTCTTAGCACCGAGTCGACATTCAAATAGTTTGTTACTTATTATAATTTACATCAGAAGTTCACGTCATTTTCAGCCTCCATGCATAACTATTTGACTTAAAGCTCAGACTATATGACCTGTCGAACCTTCGCTTTTAAGGCCGAGACACTCCAACATCTTCATTTCTCTCCTGAACAAAACTACTGAGGCGTGGTTCAGCAAAGGGCTGGCTGACTGGGCGTGGTCTCCTGGAAATACATTGCTTCTACTTTATTTCTCCTGCCACTTACCCGACGCTGCATAGCGTAGTATTGGCAGGCACACACGATAAAGTTTTAAGCGACAAATCTCAGTCATCCTACTGCCGATCTTGGTTGATGCTCCCCAAGACAACAGACGATGACCCTGCTGTTAATCGTAGTCGCTATTTGAACATAGTATGGACACTGCCACCAGGAGTAGCAGAAGATAGGATAATTTAGATCCAAGGGTGTCCGCTGTACCGTGAAGATAGGGAAACATTATAGAATGTGGTAATTCACCACTAACAGATAATGCAAGGGGGAATGGTATTTTTCGCTGTCAGGATGGGTAACTAAGGAGAAACACCATTGATATATCAGTTTGACAAGGAATAACCCAGTTAACACACTGTGAGATTAAAAAGTTATGGTTTGCGATAATCACTCGTCTGGCTGCATAACCACATCACGAGTGTACGTAAACGAACAGAGATCTACCTTGTGTCAGGACTGCAACGATATCCAAAAGCTCTGATATTTTTGTTATGATCCCGCTTTTTCTGTCACATTGAACGTACTACATACGAGTTTAAACAAGCCACTTGCCGACAACACTAACAGTATGTGTTAGACATCACGACACAACAATACTACCAGTCGCTACGACTGATTGGGGAGCTTCGCTCCTTCGCCGGAACACCAACACGTGAAGTTATTAGGTGGCCTCCTGGTTGAAGGAATTTTGCACGTCTGAGGCCTAAAAGCGCGGAAGCGCTAAGTGCGTGTTCGATAACGCCTTGCCGTCGATAAGCCAGTTCAGTGCTTTGTGTGTCGATAACGCGCCTCTATGAGACTTTCAGCGGAGACCCTGCCATTTTATGACGCAATAATAAAAATAAAGGTTTGATGCACGTCCCTAACACATTTTTAAAATGTTTTATACCGAAATGTTCATACCTGAACATTTCGGTATAGCCATTTTCACCATCAGAAAAACATGCTTTAGAGAGAAATGAAGGAACTGAAAAACCTATACAGACGTGTAACGTTTCTTAAATGCTATTCGTAAGCAGACCTCACCCAGGCACCTTGGACGGTTTTTCAATAACATGTTTTCTGCTTGTGCTTTACTTTGCACACCGTTCGGCGGCCTATCCAGGCGGCTACCTTACGACAACAGCGGTTAACACCAGCTTTGAATACGGGCCCGGAGACCAGATCAGACAGAAACACAAGCGGCCCAGCGCTGCCGGCTCAATGATCTGAGCCAAGTCTGTCGGGCTGCAAATTATTTTGCAACCTTCGTAAAGGGAAAGCTGGGTAGGGTGCGCTCGAGACTTGCAGTGGACACTGTCCGCGCCCCAACATTGGACTGGCTGCTTCTCTGCCAATAAGACGTGGACATGCAGGATTTGAGCTTATAGGACACTGTTTTGTAATCAAGTGCTTTGAGGGGATATATATTTCCTTTAGCCAACTTTAAATGCTAAACGATTAAATTCTAATTGTTAAAAATATTTTTTTTTTTTTTAAGGGGTTGTCTCTTGAAAATTAAAGACACAAACAAACATGTTCATCACTGTTGATCATTTCACATCGAGAGTTGTATTGGTGTGAACTAGGTAAAGTTGGGTGCACGCGCAGAAGAATACCGAAACAGAATATTGATTCCAAAATATCGGATATCGAAAGCAAAGTATAGATATTCACTCATTACTAATATCGCAACGTCGCTACTCGCGGCCCAGCGTGAGGACCAAGTACAGCAGCAGCGACGGCGGAGATTTTGTTAAGGACGGGCGTCGTCAGCGGCGGACAGGCGCGAATTGAGTCGTCGTCGCCGTCCTTGCCTAGAGTTGGGCTGCTTGCCGTCAGCCTGCTAACGAGGCTGCGGTACCGCTAACTCAGGACGTCACCCGGTAACCTCCGCGAGAAGAAGTAAGCACACGTGCCGACTGTAGCCCAGTCACGGTTACTTCACACTTCTGCGAAGCCCTGCTAAAGTTCTAATCCCAGGTTATTCCTCCGCCTCGTGCAAACAAAGCTTAACCGAGACTAGAATGTTACACCGAAGGGTCAACGCACCGCATTTGAGTGCTCTCAGTGTTACAATATTTTGCTTAAGAACTATTTCTTATAAGATATTCTCGGTAAAGTGAGAGCTTTCGAAGCGCTCTCATTTGGAATAATAGATTATATATATATATATATATATATATATATATATAAACTAGAACCTCAAAAGTGCTCACTTTACCGTGAAAAGTCTATACTAGGCATTACCAACACACCTTATTTCTGAAAAGCAAGGTTATTTTATCTTAAGACAAAAATAAAACACTTGTAACACATAGCATATTTACAGAACAACCAGACATGTCCGAACTACATGTATACCGTCTCGGTACTTATAAACCTAATTATTCCCGAGGCTGGGCGCTTATATTCAATGGCCCGCCCTGCTCGCTACACGAACGTTCTTTACCACCGACGACGCTAATGAACTGGAGAAGTAATTGAAATGACGTCTAGAAAAATATAGCTATACAAATTGCAAAGGATATTTTTCTTTTTTTAAATTTTGAAACAGGTTTTCCTACAGTTTTATTAGTTCATACGAGTTACAGAGAGATTATAAGAGTACATACAAAAAGGGGGAAGGGGGAGAGTATTAAGTCGGGGGGAAGTCAAGCTACAAACACTGAATCATGAAATACATCCAAAAATTACAATTTTTAGTTATACTTGCTGCGCAAGGAACGTCTGAAAAGAGTCATATAGATATATATATATATATATATATATATATATATATATATATATATATCGCTTTTCTGTATAAACAAGCATACCTAAAAATTCTTAGGACAGAACTACAAACGAGCAACGTGGTATGAAGATTTTCACGCCAACGGGCCCTCTAGATTTTTTTTTTTTTTATGGTAACGAAGCGTAGGCTATCTATGTTTTTCAATAGCATTGATTTTCAATTGCGTTCCAAAAATTGCCATTACTGTGGAATAAAGCTTTATTCCAAAAATACTCTTCAGATTTGTTTATTTTTGTAACAAACACAGAACTTGCAAGTTCAAATTATGTTTAATCGCTCGCATGCTCACTCTATATAGGTACTAGCCACAGATTTCTTAATTTTGGCATTTGTTTACTTTTCTGACAGTAGTAGCTGTAATGCAACGACGAAAGTTTTCGAATAATATTTATCACACCTCTGCCGCAAGGGAGCACTTGGAACTACGAGTGCGCAAGCGTTTAAATGTGTTGTTTATGAATATTAAACGAAATGTGAGGCACCTTTTGACTTCAGACTTACAACTACGTTCTTATATGCAAAGCACAGACTCCGCGGCATCCGTGTGCCGAATGTAGCAAGCATTCAGAGCTAGAAGGCCATATGTGCAGGTTTTTATGTGGCCAAGCTCAGTTATTGCGAAGTGCGTCTCTTAAGGGACCCGTCTTCCTGAAGCGGGAGAGATAAGGGTGGGACTGCCAACACGCGCATTAAGAACGCCTTTGCCACTACGCGCAAGTGTTTGCATGAGTGTAGTGTTCTCATTGTGCTCTGTGTACCTATGGGATTTTAGCAGTGATCCTATAATTTTACTGGTGGAATGTCTGCAGAAAGGTTAAATGCAGGTCCCAACAGTACTTTTGCATGTATCTGACTCGAATATTTTTTAGATATATCGCTTTTAAAAAGGCCCCAGAGCGCTCCGACCTACGTTTATAATGTGCGCGATGTCTTAAAAGTAATCAACAGACATAATCTGAAGTGTGCGTTATTTTCGAAGGTCAGCACATTGGGCGCATTTATAACAGTTTCATAGAAAAAAAAACAGGCATTTCAAGACACTGCAATGCAGCTCAACTGAGAGGTAGACGGCCTCCTTGAACAGAAGAACCTGTTCTTCGTTTCGAAGAAAGGGCGTAAAATGAATGATGTAACTGTCTCGCGACGTGTTGATGGAAGTCTCATCCCGATCACAGCATAGCTTGTCCTTGTAAGAACCCTAGTCACGTGGCTGTACGTAACCGCTCGAACTCTTGTACAGCGAAGACGATACATAATGACTAGCAGCATCATCCTACCTAATTGGCCGTGGGCGGTCCCTTACGTGATGGACGTAATATGGTTTTCTTTAAAATAAAAAAAAATTAAAAAAAGAGCTGGAGGGAAATGGAAAAAAAGTATTTCTCTTCATAATTCTTCGTGAGTCGTCTTTGTGGTCAGGGCAATTACACGACGGGGCGTAGCATCTTCGTTAGCAACAGTCAAAATTAATTAGCCGTAGCTTTGTCGAACCTTTCATTAGGTGGGTCAACTATGGTGGCACGCCTTTATCTCCGGGAAAGAGAGGCGAGATAGAGAGAGAAAGAGAGAAAAACAATCAGTCATGAATACCAGCTTTCTTGGCAGGGGCACGTTTTGGGCGCGAGAATAGTGAAGTATTTTACATATATCAGATATCCAGTCATTTGTATGACAATGAGGTAATTGGAAAGCAATTCTGGTTTAGTCTATTGACGGTTTCTTCACACTTTTTTAAGCCAACCTTTGGAAAATCACACCATGTATCCTATGACCTGTTTGCTTGTTTTCTAAGTATGTCAGTTATCACCAGCGTCTTATGTTTGTGTTAACGTTAAATTACTTTATTTTTGGTTATAACCTATATTTTATATATAATTTATAATATTTAATTTTAATTAAAATGAGTAAAACAGGGATCAAATAGGTGTGCTGGTAATTCCTAGTAGAAAATAGTTCTTATACAAAAATATTATTACACTGAACGTACACTGAACGCGCACGAATTCGGTGCGCTGTCCTTTTGGTGTAATTTTCTAGACTTGCCTAAACTCTGTTTGCATGAAGCGGAGGAATATCCTGGAAGTAGAACTTAAGCACAAAAGTTGGAAGTACTCAAGGGTACAAAGTACATGTGGCTGTTCAATAAATCGGAAGCTAATTTCACTTTCAACACGAAAACCTTAATTCTCCCAGTTATTTTGCGAAAATGTATGTGCTAGAAAACATTGGACTGTAAAACACGCTGCGTGCAGTAATCCAAGACACAACAAATAATTAAGTTTATTAGAGCATCTTTATTGGGGAAACGGTAGCAGTACATGGGTGTAAATTGTGACTATGGTGGGAGTGCAAACAAAACATGTTTACAGAAGCTTTTGAAAATTAATAATTTTACTATGCTCGGAGCAACACTCCGTACTCTTGAACACACACGTAAACAACCACGGCTGTTAAAAGCCGCCCAAGTTACTCTCAATCTTAGTAAAGCGGATGTGAAACTTCATCATCTTTTACACGGACATGACTTGTCTACTTGGATGTGGTGGCGCAGATTGTTTTTAATTAACCCCACAACACTTAAAATTGGGAAGCACAAAAGATTCTGCTGGCAAAAAAGAGAGAAAGAGAGCGATGACTTCAAGGACGGGTTTCAACTTACGCGGTCAGAAATGACCATCGTCGTAGGCGAGAAGGGGTCGGTATTCACCCACCAACTCGTCAGCCGCCTTCGTGCAGGGTCAGGAGGTTGCAGAAGCCTTGTTCCGTGGCAGGATCGCCGAGTGAGTTCCCTTGTTCCTGACGACTCGTATATTTCGACGCGTCGACGGATCCAGGATAGCAGGTCGGTCAGCTGTCGCCGACACGAGAGCGAAGACATCGCGGAACAAGTTCAATCCTCCACCTACTTGAGAATTACATCAGAGAAAGCCCGGAAGTCTCAAGAAAACTCGCTGGTCTCTGAATAAAATCACGAACTATTCACAGAGGCTTTTCTGTGGCCTTGATCATGTAAGGAGGAGGCCGAATCAGTGATGGTTCGAGACACGCCCAAGTGACAAAGTGGTTTGTAACTCACTAAATCGGGAGGCCCTGTTGTATTTTGCCTTTCCTGCATAGCCTCACGATATAAAACAAACACTTTTACTAATTTTTTCACAAACTGTTGCTTTATAAAAGGACATTTAGTTCTTCGCAATCTCGGACGTCTTCGGGCACGAACTTCCATTGCGAAGTCCCAAAAAGTGGTAGCTCCACATGCCGAGGAAGATAGAATCCTCACCCCCCCCCCCTTTTTTAACGTTTTGTGTGATTTCCAATCTGCAGCGTACCTAGGCGAATCATCATAAATATAGTATATCGGGATGATAGTTCGGCAAAATATGACTCCGCTCACCTCGAAGCAGCGAACTGGCGTACTATCGCAGACCCGTTTACAAGTACATTTCAGACTAAAATCTCAACCATGTTGCTGACAAAACTCTCAGAACATAAACCGACAGATCATTGCGGCGATAGGGCTTAGGTTAGTGGGGCCTGTTGGCCTCCGTGGCAGAAGACGCCAAGAACTCCACCATTTCATGTTTGAACACCCGGGATGTCATGAGTGTGTGTTTCCTATACTTAAGTTTAAGTGAAGCCTGTCTCTGATAAGCCTTCTCAAGCGGGCGCGTTAAAAATCATTATTTAAAAAATAAGGAAACTGGGAGACGTTTTTGCATCCTCCTCTGATGTAGCGGCATAGACTAAAGATGAGGTAGACCGATATTCGTCTACTGCGCATGTACACAACACTGACCTATACCCCAAAGGAACACAACTGTCAAAGTCGCATGATTAACAGTGATAGACTTCTAGGTTGATATTATAGTTTTCGAAACACAGGCACTTTTACATGAAAAAAATACTTTTAAGGTCACCTATTTGAATTTTGTCTAATTGCAATAAACATTGGTTAGAGGGAGCACATAAAGCGCTTGTTGACATAAGCAGTGTTCTTACTGGGAATCCTATCCACGTTGTTTATGGTAGTCGTGTCGTGCTGGCTGAGAAGCAGTCCAAGGTTGGGACACAAGGTGGCTGCTGTGCACCTTGTGCGCGCGCTCTGTATAGTCTGTTCGCGGTTTCTTCATACTAAATAAAACCTTCGAAAAATCCCCCCATGTATGACGTGATTGGTTGCTTTCTAAACATGCCATGTATCACAAGCGCTTCATACTTCTGCTATCATAAAAGTACCTCATTGTTTTTTAACTTGAACTTTCACTTATGTATTATCTACAAATTATAATATTTCATTTAAAATGAATATGAATAAAAACAGGGAGAACTTAGGTGTAGTAAGAAATATTTTTATGCGAAATTTTATTACATTAAATGGTATAATTTCTAAAATCCGGTTAAGCTTTGTTTGTAAGAGGCGGAGGAATATCCTGGAAGTAGAACTTCAGCAGGGCTTCAGGAAAGTATGAAGTAACCGTGAACGACCTATACAATTTTCCCTCCACGGTTGTATCGACGCGGTCGCCGACGAAGAGGTTGACGCCGCGACGTCTCCGTCGACGACCGTCATACTCCGGACTTGGCAAGGACCCCGACGCCCTGGCCACCCGCGCCTCCCGCAACAACTCCGGCGTCGGTTCTCGGAATGTCGGCCGTCAACCCGCTGACGTCGCGGCGCTCATTATTTACGACTTCACGCATGTCCCTCTTGCGTGTTCCCCGTGCGTTACCTTCGCGTCTTCCCTCCACACACACCCTCCTCCGCCCCTCGTCCACGCTCACCTCGTGGGTATTGGCAACCGATTACCCCGCGCCATCGCAACAACCGCACATCTCCACGCCGGCATTCCTCTGCAGACGTTCGCCATATTTCACGCGCGTCCCCGCGTGCGCGAATATTTCGCACGCCCACACCTGCCGAACTGACAACAACATTCCCAGCACGTTTGAATCCCGATGATAATCGGCTAGGCTACAAAGATTTATGTTAGGTATACTCCGATGAATTCTAACGCTACTGTATTCGAACGAAACATCTCTAATGCCCGGTTGCAGCAACTACTTCCCCGATCCGAGATCGAATAATCCTAGCTCCGAACCAGGATCCAGTGTTGCACCAACGAAATTTCTTGATTCTGGATCTCCGATTCGTCGATCTTGCTTCCAAAGTGAGAGATCGAGATTAAGAATGAGACAAATTGTGCTATTGGTTCGTAATATATGACGTCGTGTAAGTAGGCGTATTTTTCACCATAGATAGAACTAGATGTGCGATGTTTTATCTGTTTTAAGTGAATTATTGTTGTACAAATTTTACTGAATAATATTAAAATGCGTATAATGTTGTTATAATTTCCCAAGAAAACAACCGAACTTAGTTGGAGTATATTCAAACTACATTTATCGATGATGGCTGCTGATCTCAGATCGAGATTGCGAACCTCCAATTTCAGCGGTTCGAAATGAACTTCGTCTCGATCTCCAGTCCAGCTCTGAACTAGAATAATGCAACAGTTTTCTGTGTTGATCTTAGATCCGATCTCGGATCGAGTTACGAACCACGATGGTGCAACCGGGCATAAGCTCGTAACACACACACACACACACGTTACCAATGAAGCGATAGTAAAACTTCGTAGGCCACTGCAAATAGACTAAAGACGAGCTATGTCGAGTTTCGTCTTCAGCAGCGAAAAAAAAAAAACTTGCCTCTTGTTTTTCATTTGGATTCTCAACTGACCTCCCCTTTCTTTTACATTAATAAAATACTTTGACTAACTTGAATGTGCTGTAGTTGCGTTGAAACTAGGTTAGAGGAAGTGCACAAGAATCTCAAAGCGCTGACTTACATGAAGAGCGCGTTCTAACGTTAAATCATACCCAGGTTGTTTTTGACGGTGCTTCTTGGAGAAAAGCAGTTAAATATTGGACCAAGGAGAGGAAGCTACACAACCTGCGAGCGCACTCTCGCCATAGTCACTCTACGGCCATTACAGAGAGTTATTTTACCTTTGCTTTTACCGAAAAACTAGAAACTGTACACGCAACAATTCTGGTTACACATTTTCAGCAGATAAGCTAGTAGTTGGGGGTAAAAAATATAAAATTTGCGTTTTAAGTTGCACATTTATGTACGTAGACTCAAGTGAGCTTTGAAATGCTTATCACATAGGTGCTAATAAAAATTAACAATTTCGTGTATTGGTGACAACCATAGACGGCCAAAGAAGACCCACGCGGTAATAAGTTTAAAAGGGTGTCTTGCGACATGGACAAAAACAATCACTTTTCTCGGTAATTGCAATAAAAAAAGAGGTCCTCAATAACTCCACTCCATCAGCGGCATGCAGCATCGCAGTCGAAATAATGCAGCTACTTTACTGGAGGTAGCCTATACTACTTATCGTGTTTTCTATGCAATAATATAAACTGGCTGCGAAACTTTGCGAATGTTGGTCTTCATAGCCAACGTGGGTGAAAAGAGGTGGGAATGAAGCAGCGGCAGAATGCATTGGTGGGAGGATACAGGTGAACCACGAGAAAGCCCACCGACCAACAGCAACGCCAACCACGTTTCCCAACGTATATGAAATCCAGAGAGACTACAGACGGGAATTGAACCCGGTTCACCAAGATGCGTGGAAAAAAAAGAAGGGGGGGGGGAGGAAAGTTGAGTGGTAGATGAGCCAGACATCATAGAGTAATCAAATTATTACAGATCTTCGTCTTCCTCTGCTTAAGAGTGTTTTGGCGCTTGCGGCCTGTTAGCTGTTTAGTTCTTGTAGACCTTCAACTTCTTTAAGTTTGCAGTCCTCCTATTGTTTCGGAACTGTTTGGAGCAGACAGCGATTTTGAGAACTTTTGTGTTGATGTCTTGAGGGACAGAATGTTTCTGAAGACTGAAATGTTTGCAATGCCACCGTGGTAGCTGTGATCGAATGTGGTGGTGCCACCTTTTTGACTTCTCCTCCGGTAGTTCAGTAAATGTACTGTAAATGCAACCAAGTTGCACTTACGACATAGAGTTCGGGGCGACTAGGGCCGCGCGTCTGTGACCTAGAGGTGCAATGCCTTCTGCGGCTGCCTTTTATAGTGTAAATGTACGAACGCAACATTGCTGCCCGTGACGGCATGCCCGATGTGGACGTCGACAGTGCCCTGGGTAACTTACGTCATGAGCGGTCCTTCCCCTACATAGACAGTTCAGATCTACCAGCATTCGCTCTCGCTGCTGTTATGAATATTATGTGCAAATACAAATCAGGGCTAATCTCGCAGCTTTTCTTTATTTCATTTTTTTCTTATCCAGGATTTTATTTTACAAATTTTATTTTTGTCATTTTTCCTTGCAGAGACATTGCGCCCCTGTTCTCGTGCTCGGTGTACGCGTTTGTAAAATGGGGCCTGCTTGGCGGCCACCCATTCAAGCACTGGCCATGGCCGATGCTGCCGTAGCTCGGAGACGACGGGACGTCCGAGTAGTCCTGCACCAAGGCGGTTATGGACTGAGAGGGCCGAGCAGAGTCGGAGGTCCTGGATAGGGATAGGTCCCGAGTGCCTCTCATGGCTGAGACCCATATACCTAGGCATGCAGAGAAGATTCTAGCTAAAGGCTGTTCCCCACAAAGTGAGCACTTTTGAAATAAACCTTAGAAATTGTCACTGCTCCTGCCTGCATATATTTCTCGGACGCAGTGAGTGGCATTCGCCCAGTAAAGTTGGTAACGATGGAGGAAAAGTAGCTCCATATCTTAACGTAAAAAAAAAAAGTAAGGCAACCATTTGTCATAACTTAAATTACTTTTTTTTCGCTTCCTGATATTTTTAATTCATCAAAGTTTAAAAATGAGCAGATTTGTAAAATATTTACTGGTCTAATAATTTTACAGTTTCACTTGACGGATGCATGAATAAAGTGGTGAGACCAATGGCAATGTAAATTTAACATTTCCATGAGCCTCATAACTTTATTCATGCGTCGGTCGAGTAGAACTATGAAATTGTAATGAAAGTAAATAATTTACAAATGCGCCGATTTTTACACTTCTATGCATTAAAAAACCAGAAAAGGAAAGTAATGATTTAAGTTTTCACACATGATTCCCTAACACTTTTTATCCAACGTTAAGATATGGAACTACTTCCCATTCATCGCTATCAACTTTACTGGACGAATGTCACTCGATGACCCGTTAAAAAATATGCGGGCAGGAGCAGTGATTTTTTTCGAAGGTTATTTTCAAAAGTGCTCACTTTATCCTGAACAGTCTTTAAGGGGAAGAGCTTTCTTTCGTTTGGTCGCTGCTGGTGTTAGGTCAGTGTCCCCGGGGTGAAGCTATATATAGTCGCCCGCGGCGGGTCGCGGGGCTGGAGTTGCGCGGTTTTTGCGCCGGGGCGGAGGGGCGCGGCCCGTGGGAACAACGCCGCACCGCCGCCGGCATTAAGTGTGCGGTGCGCGTGCGCGTCTGGCCACGCGGCCATTGGGACGCGTCCGCCGCGTTATGCGCCTCCTCCCTTCCTTCCCCTCTCCAACTCCCTACTACTGCCGTTATCGTGAGTACGTCTGACCAGCCGTTAATTGCTCAGATTCAATCAACTGTAACCCTGCAGGGGCCGCGGTGTAGTGGTCAGACCACTCGCCGCCCACTTAGGCGAACCGGGTTCGAGTCCCGGTGGGGTCGCCCCCAGATTCTCGTATGTGGGAATCGTTACGGGCCATACCGCTAGTCGCCGGGTTTTCTCGGGGATCTCCCGCTTCCCCTTCCCTATCATTCCGGCGCTGCTCCATAGTCACCTCATATCTCCAGTGCAGTCCAGCAACGTTGCATCCTACCTTCGATGACGTCGACTGATATTCGTCTTATGCGCATGGGCCCGAAATTCCATTACGATTTACCAACAGCGCTATCAAAATGTGACATCCCAAAAGACACGTGCAAATTTTTTGCGTAACTTTATAACGCACATGTAAACAGTTGTGCGAACCAAGAGCTCGTGGCCGACACCTATTAGGAACAACCTGGAAAACTGGATGATGTTGAACGAGGTGGTTCGGGAGAAGTGACTGGAACGTGAGTTTCCCTGGGAAAACCCACCAGCGTTCGGCAACATCCGCCACGTTTTGTACTCGCGGGGCGTGAATCTGCCAAGACGGGGGAGCTAATCCCACGTCCACCAGGATCTCTGGTAAATGCTGACTGCAGAGCTTGCGAGAAGAAAAAACAGTCTCGTGTCTTTGTGGCAGCTGGGGTCGGGTTACTCCTGTTTCGTAGAAAAGCAAAGTGAAAAAAGTGTGATGTGGCGCAGTGGTAACATGTTCGACTCGCATTCAGGAGGACCCGAGTTAGATTCTCGAAAAAGCAATTTCGATTCTGGTTCTCCATGACTTTTCGAAATAACTCCAGGCGAATGCCAGGATGGTTCCTCAGTGAAGGTGGTGGCCGATCTTCCCAACTACTGATTGTCCGAATACCTGATTCGATCTCTAAATACCGTGCTGTTGGCGAGGCGTCAAGCCATAGATAACGAGGATAATAATGACGATAAGAATGATTATAAAGCTAATGAGAAAGATGATAAGTGCGAGGATGATGATGATAAATGTAACAATAATATGTATGTTTCTAACAGTGTTCAGTGCCATTTTATGGACTCATCGGAGCAGTTCATTTGGCCCAAGACTTTTAAAATCTATGTATGGTGGAAGATACAAAATGGGTTGTAAATATAAACTAAGCAGGGCTTTTAAAAGAAAGGCTGTTGTTACATTTTCGATGTACTTTCCATTACAATTGATGGGGTAGTTTGATGGTATTTTTCTCCCAAAACGTAACTCTCGTGTAACCAATGTGGCCGACCCGGGTAACGAGTTCTATGCCAGAGGTCGAATATATTGCAAATAAATTTCTGCTCGGTTCTTTTTTCAACTCATTCCTAAGCACTTTTGAACCTTTCTGGTCATGATCCTGGCCAGTCACATTGTGCTTGAAATATACAGGATGATTCTCAATTAGACCGACAAACTTCGGGAGGCGATTCCTCATGCCATAGGCCTCATCACTTCATTCATACGTCGGTCAAGTGACACTGTGAAATTATTATAAAAGTAAAAATTTTATAAATCTGCTAATTTTTACACATTCATGCATTAAAACAATGGGAAGCGAAATAAATAATTTAAATGATCACAAATGGTTACCTAACACTTCTTATTCCACGTTAATAAATTGAACTACTTTCCATCTATCGTTATCAACTGTACTTAACGCATGTCACTTAGTGTGCCCGTTGAAGTATATGCAGGCATGGGCAGTGACTTTTTTCTAAGGTTGATTTCAAAAAAGTGCTCACTTTATCGTGAACAGCATTTACCAACTCTACTGGGAGCATACAAGTCAGTTTGAAACCCGTTAAAATATGTGCAGATACGGGCAGTTTCAAAGCGCCAGTTAAACGTGAACAATTATGGCACGCCAGCTGCCTCAATGTATTATGTTTGTGTGTGTAATGAGGCGTGTTATGTACGTACAGCGGAACTAAGGACATGGTGTTTGTTGCTGTGTTTCAGAGCTGGCGATAGCAGGCAGCATGACGACCCGGCCGAGGGCGTCCATCGGCGTCCTCGCAGCAGGCGTGTTCTTCGCCCTGCTGGCACGACCTTCCAGCACAGGTGAGTCACTCACCAGCAGCCTTCACTCCAGCCTTGTGCACTGTACACGTACAGAGACATGGAAAATTGTCGAGTTTAATGACCTGCAGGCTGAGACTCGACAATCTTTGTACAACCACGCACATTGGCTGCTTGTTGTCTCAGTGCGAGATGATTTTTGGATCTGCATTTTAGTACGTGTTTATTATTGGCTCATAGCTGTCCAGAAGGTTGCAAATCATGGATGGGTCAACAGCACAAAAATGCAAACGTACAAGGTCTTGAATTCTAACTTGTCCCAAAATAAATCCGCGAATTTTTCAGGTCTCTAGCTGTGGTATTTACGTTAGTTCCCACTGAACTCCGTGCTGATCAATGAAGCGAGCCAAGGAATTCTGGGATAGCACCGTGCGCACACACTGTCACTGGTAGCTCACAAACAGCGATATAGAAACGAGAAAAATGTAGCTTTAATGTCGGCTGCCATGTTGCAGAAAAAGTACACGGCAAAATTCCTGAAGCTCTTTATAGTATTAATGGACAATTTTCAATTATTTATGTTATTATTTTTGCTATTTTTCTTGTACTTCGTCCGATAGTGATTTTTTTTACCAGTACAAGTTGGCAAACAACCCCCCCCCCCCTCCTCCTTTTCTTTTTTAAACAACAGGGGTATCACTTAGCGTACTGTGTAGGCTAAAATACAGATATTGCGTTTTAAAAACGGACAGGTTCTGTCTGTCAAATTATTTACAGCCCACTATTATGCCATTTACCGCTCTGTTGGTCGTAGTGGTAGTTGCATAAATTGAAGTACGGAGTTAAGTGGCGAATTACGTAGTGTACTAGGATTTAAGCTAGTAGTAAGAACAACTGTTTGATGTTGTGTTTTCTGTGACTGAATATAATCGCTACAGTAGTGCAGTGAACTATTTACAAACTAGTTAATTGACAGGTCATTATTGTACTTATAATAACAACAAGAATAAAGCATTACACATCTTATTCTAATATTGCAGTTTGGTTGCCGCTTCCATGAATACGGATATCCAGGTAAAAAATCTTTCTTTTAAGTTCACGCTGCAGATTTGTTACAGTATGGAAGACTTTTCACACGATCACCTTGTAGCAGGCTAGCCTACAAAAAAACTGCGCGTGTTTGGGCCATTATTCTGAACTATCTCGAAAAAATGAAATCTCGTGTGTAGTTTCCCAACCCAGGCGGAGTCAGCATGAATGGAATGTCTCGCTAGCGCCAAGTGAAGCCTGCTGTCCTAACCAGGCAGTAGGAACAACCATGGATCAGGAAACTCGAACACTCGGAGGAAACCTCACCAGTCGTGCCATCCAGTTGAGGAACCATAATGTTTAACGCTTTGGTTGCGGTTGAGATTTACAGAGATTCAAGAAAAGCTAGAATTGAATCGTCTTTCTCCACTATTTTTGAAACCCATGTGTTAACCTCTGCACTCGCGCTCACCACAGTGATTTTGGCCGACGTAATACCGGACACTACATTGTAATGCACATCGGTCTTTATTGTTCGGCTTTGGTCATTTGAAAGTCTAGCCCAATGTGTCCTCATTAGTGCCACCTGTCATGCGCAAAAAGATTTGCTTGAAGGCTAAACTTCAATGTCCGGTGGCATACGTGCATATTTCCTTCGGTTATTGGCCACGTGTCTTTGCTGGGAGGTAGTTCCTTACCTGACTGGGCCAATCAGAATCAGTTACTCCGACGCTAAGTGTCCGTGATTCGTGGGCAGACACATACAACGCGTGACAGTTAAAATCATCAGACAACCACGATAGTGGATCTGAGCTCTAGTGTTCTGGAGTACAAGTAGTACCGAAATGTTTTCGCGAAAAACAGGTGGCCATAGTCATCATTTGATCAATTTGCACGTTAAGTGCAGCCGACGAAATAATAATGTTGCACTGATATTACGGTAAACTCCATAATACGTTCGAGTTCGGGTAATGCCATTGTATTGGGCAGCACGTAAAATATTGATTGCAATTACTTTATATTATTTTTACGTATAGGCTGTTCACGGTTAATTGAGCGCTTTTGAAATCAACCTTTGAAAAATGCCACTGTCCCTACCTGCCTAGGTTTTAACGAGCACACCGACTGGCATACGCCCAATCAAGTTGGTAACGCAAGGAGGGGAAATAGTTTCATGTTTCGACGTTGAATTAAAAGTGTTATGAAATAATTTGTCAATTCTGAATTTATTTCATATCCTTCCTTTTTTTTTTTTTTTTTTTTTTTTTTTTTTCCGCACATTAGTGTTAGGATTTGTAGTTTTAAAAATATTTGCTTTCCTAATAATTTTGGAGTTTCGCTTAACCGTCGTATGAGAAAAGTGGCACCGTTAATTTTGCTTACGGCGGAAGAATACATACCGTGCATACAAGTAGTTCTTAAGCAGGGTTTTTAACTTTGCTCAGTCTACCGTGAAAAACCTACATCTTCAGCTATAGGCTATTCACGGTAAAGAGAGCACTTTAGAAAGCCCTCTCATTTGGAATAATAGTCAGTAAATATTTTTTATTTTAGCCCTAGACGTTAATTTACGAGCGCGGAATATACGCACCGTGTTTATTACTCACATGACAATAATTATTTTTAAACAGTGTTTAACTAATAAACAATGGCTGAAAGAAAAAGTAATTAGGGCTTCAAAAAAGCCCACTTCGCCGTGAACAGTATATACTGACGTTATTGTTACTATTTCACAAACTCGCCATCTAATCATAGGCCTAGCACGTAGCACGCCAGATATAGAACATTCGTGCTCGGTCCGGAGCATAAAAACCTTGAGATACCCGGCATATTTAGGAAATAACCAAACACGTCATACATGGGGTGAATTTTCAAAGGTTTGGTTCAAAACGTGCGAAGAATCCGCGAACAGGCTATAGCAGGTGTATTTTCTTGTGAAAACTCTCATCATTGACGGGGCGCAGTGTCTGCTCGCGTGTGTGGACCGGGCGGGAAGGGTCGTGATGTCACAGGAGGCGAACAGCTGCTTGTTGCGGCAGGTCAGGGACCGGGGAATCCGCGAGATGTCTTTATCGTCGACATCAACATGGGACGCCTTCTGTGAGGAAATCATCAGGGAACTGTTTCTTTCACACTTATAAACCACATTTCAAGGGACGCAACTAGAGTACAATGGTACAAAAACAGTCGAAATTCAAACACAGACAAGCAGTCACGAGAACGCGTAGACTGCACCGTCTTAAAATAAAGCACTAGAGCAACTAGACAACAGTGTCTGAAACATCTTACACCACAAACAGTGAATAACTTAGCGCTTTTGAAAGTTCTGTCTAGGATCTACTTTCTAGCCCTTTTCGAATCCTTCCACTATATGTAATTTCAACGTCGCCATGTACATTACTATATTCATTAGCCAATCAATAGTACCTATGAAATTTTTAGGGACGTAATTACTGTACTACCATGCCATCTATTAGTGTCTGCGTGTAAAACAAACAGAAACTACGAGAAATAGATCCATTAATACTTTATGGAAACTTTAATCAGCAAAAAATGTAAGAATACGATATATAGAAATGAGCGTGTTCTTCAGTGCGTGCTACGAATCCAACCCGACCAACCCCAACTGCTCAACACCACCCCCACCTCCAGCGAATACGTGACCTGCATGAGGATTATTGGCCGGGCTTACAATGCCACTGACGTCACCTCGTGCAGGCCTGACCAGTCGAATCACGTTCCGATAGTCAAATACAAAGTTCGTGTTTTACGAACCTTACGTCGTGCGGTTGTGTACAAAGACCGAGGACGATCACAGAAGAGTTGAGGTTGAAGTAAAGCAACTGCGTATGGAGCACTGCACCCAACCATACAAAGTGAAGAATTCATAACAAAGTAATACAGACACCATAAAAATGGTCATAAAAGTGCAATTTATGCTGTATGAAAGAAGAATGTATATATTTTACAACATTATAAAATATTTTACAAAAAAATACTTTTTAAATATAAAAAATAATTGATTAAAATAGTCAGTATTTTTTAACCAAATTTAAGAATATTTCCATTCTGGATGCTTCAGAAAGCAGAATTTGCAAGAAATTCTTCGTCATGGAATATTTTCATAGTGTTTATTATGATTTTATGCGAGAAAATTGTAATAAGAATGTAGGATATAATTTTTATAGTTGATTTTATGTGCGTCCATTTACAAAAAAAGAAATGTATGGCTGACACTTACGTAAATTAACATTTATAAAATTATTATGATACATTATTTCTATGATTTTATTACATATGAGCACCGTAAATGTTATGACGATCATACTTGAAGATTTTCTCGTGAATTCTGCTTCCCGAAGTATCCGAAACAGAAATGCGCTTAAATTTGGTTAGTAAATCGGACTCTATCGATCGATTAATTTTTTTAAAAGTATATTTTAGTATAATATTTTATAATTTGCAAAACGTATACATTCTTCCTTCATAAACAGCGTAAATCGCACTTTTCTGATATTTTTATGGTGTCTGTATTACATTTTGTATGAGTTCTTTTCATTGTACAGTCAGGAGCAGTGCTCCATAGTCAGTTGCTTTCCTTCAACCTTAAGTATTCAGAGAGGGAATAGAGCAGAGTTAATGTCAACTTGGCCGCCATATTGCTGGCCGGCGTAATGATGCAGAATGCAGCGCATCGAAGTGTTTGTCAGAAAGCGAAATGCAATTTAACTTAATTTAGAGGTAAAAATGAATGATAGTACTTTTTGGAATCGGTTCACAAGACCTCGGTGTAAATGGCCGTCTAAATCTCTCCACTCCACTTTCTGGAAAACACACGAGGCCACAGACGATCCTGCCTGCGTAGCGCAATATTTCGTTTCATGCTTGATATAGGACTACTTAATTTCACGTCAGGCACATAATGGAGACGTATAACACTATAGCTTGTTTATAACCTGTACACGCTAGTACGTATTTTTTCCACCACATATCAGTCACTTTGCTGGAAAGTGCAAATCTCCAAAAGACTCGAGTTCACTACAAAAAAGTCCCCCCCCCCCCACCGCTTAGCAGAAATTTATTTCGCCCCTGTGTGCATGTTGTGGTGGGCAGGTTTCCAGAGGATGGTATCGCAAGTGTCTCAAGTAGCCAGGAACCTGCGAGCAGCCGTGTCAAGGCCCTTAAATAATTGAAAACTGTAACATTTTACTTTACCATTTTACTTTACGTTTGCTTTCCTACGTGTTGTTTCTTATGGAGCTTGACATAATGGAACTGTCAAAGGCAAAGTCAAGCAACGATTTCGAAAAGTTGGAATTTTAAAGTCAAAGTCAAGCACCCATTTTGTTCAGAATTTAACAGAGGTTATGTGGAAAGTGCGTTATTTTATTGTAGGGCGATTTTAATCTCGGTATATTAAACAAAGCTCGCCGTAAATAAAATAGATTACAAACGAATATAATGTGAAGTGGAAATATCTGAATTGACATGTTTTATTAAAGTAACCAAATAAGTTGTTTATTTTGAAATAAACTTTTAATCTAAATGTTAAGCCTATTATTTCTTTTAAAAAAAGGTACGTAAAATGCATTCCTGGATAATATCATAATTATCTTCATAACAAGATACACATTTTTACGAAGCTTGCAGAACCGATGTTCAATTATCTGATCTCTGACTTTCCAATTTGATTGTGCATTCGTGGTTTGGAAAGGTAGCTGGACGCGGACAGGTCGTCCCCGCAAGAGAATCTGCGAGAGCAGCGGGCGGGATATACTATAGTGCTTGAAGGCCGGCTCTTCCGGACAGGAAGGCGAAACAGGTTGTGCAGCACGTGGGAACGGAGCGTGCTCGCGGTTGTTGGAGCAGGAAGCGGTGACCGCGTTGTAAACACCAGCGGCGCCGTTCCATTAGCGGCCCGCGGGGGCTTGGTGCAGGCTGTCTTGAACCAACGTGTTCACAGCCCGACCCCCCCTCCCCCCCCTTCTACCTTCACTGTCATCGGTGCCGGGTCGTCCGTGGGCGATGCTCTCCGGCGCTCCGTGGCGTACACCGGTGCCTGCCGGCCACGCGATGACGTACGCGTGTGATGCCAGGGATTGGTTCAAATGGGTCTAACCAATTCAAACCCAGTGTACACAAGTGTGTACATTACGCATGCGTAGGTAAAGGCTGTTCACGATAAAATGAGCACTTTAAAAATGAAACTCATAAAAAGTCACTGCTCCTGCATGCCTACATTTTAATGGGCGCACTGAGTGACATTCGCCCAGTAAAGTTGGTAAAGATGGATGGAAAGTAGTTCCATATCTTAACGTCCAATGAAAAGTGTAAGGTAAACATTTGCGATAACTTATAATTATTATTTTTTGCTTTCTGGTTTTTTAATGCATTGAAGTGTAAAAACGAGCATATTTGTAAAATTTTTACTTTCTTAATAATTTCACAGTTTCATTTGACCGACGGTGAATACAGTGATGAGGCCCATAAAAATGTTAATTATAAATAATGTGGAGGAATACACAACGTGTATACGAGTAGATCTTAAGCAGGGCTTTCAAAAGTGCTCTTTTTACTGTGAACAGTCTATAATTTTTGGTATGTACTGCACACTGCGATTATTAGATGATTAGAGCCACGAGTATTTCGCGAATTCATTCGGAGGCGAGGTAGACTCCAAACACTTGTCCCCCCCCCCCCCTTACTGTTGTGATTGGACGACAGTTGTTTAGGCACTCCCCGTTTAACTGTGAGGCAGTAATAAGCACGGGGCAGAACAGTCTTGTACAGAGACCTCACTTGATCACAGCAACCAATAAGCAAACGATAATGTCTCGAATTTATAGAGGGCTGTCCAGCCCAGCTTGCTGCTAGCTCAATCCACGAAAAACTCGGGGGCTCTACCAATGATCTTACCCGTAGGGAGATGATTCGCAAACCCTCTTACTGGTCTAGGTCATAATTTATTCGCATAACTGTAGCCGAACATATAGCCGACGGCACGAAACAAGTGATGTGTCGACTTAAGTACAACTTGCATCATAAAATTTGTTGTTTCCAACACCTGAAACCATAAACTCAAGTGAGTCTAAAATGAGTTAGGAGTTAGTAGTCAGGGCATATTTTCTGTACGTCCGTTGTTTGCGCTTTTAAGCATACGTCAGCAAGTAAAAATCACGGGAATACAACTTTTCGCCGGAAAAAGACAAAAACCAATTATCCAATCTCGTGCGCTTTTGTTTTTACAATATTACTTGAATTCGAAGTAAAATAAAAAATTCGTGAAAATGGTTAAAATAAATTGTTGTGCATATTTTGAGTTTGTCTTCGCAGTTTCTTTAAGAGGTAGGAGAAAAGTAAAACTGTACGGTCGTGGTTCAATCTGTGGGCTTTCGTCGCATGTAATGAGGTCACCCACTGTTGCAGGTCTAATTTGCGCAGGAAAACGTGACGACGGAAGCATTACACACCGGTTCAGCGCCTTACGCGTAGAGGTTACGAGAGACTTCAAGCATGTACTGTAGTCATCCTTATTGCTAATTTATTTACGCGTGTCAGAAACGCAAGCACGAAGGCTCGGTGAATTCTTTTCTAGGTCTAGTTTGAAAATGTATGTAGCGAACTTCGGCACCCAAGCTCTTCACGGCGCAATTCCATGAAACCTCCTGCATGTGCTAACAACTATGCGTATGGGCCTCTTTGGTGTCTGGACGAAGTTACTAACTTAAGAACTAGTTTAAACTGGGACAAGGATTAACAGAACCCACAATTCTTGGTGAAACATCTTCCTTTTTGAATCAAGGAAAAGCGCTGTGATGAGTATTAGTGCCAAGTTCAGTTGGTTTGATTTCTGGGACATCATAGGAGTTGAAGTAACGATCATTTAACTGGCACCAGCAACGTCAGCCATGCTTCCTACATGCGAAAATTTGCACGTGGATGGTCCAGGATTCTAGCCCGGGTCTCCGTGGTGCGGCAGTCAGCGTGCTAACCGCATAGCCAGCGAGGTCCCTTGCACACTTGTACCAGCGTCGAAGACAAGATAGAAGCAGCGATGGCGTGCGGTGAACTGCTGCAAGGTAAGCAGGTGTTAGCTGTGTGCTGTACCCTGTTGCTTGATAGTTTACACTTCAACCACTAAAACGTAGTTCGCCAGCTGACACCACAGGACGCATGTAACGAGTCTCTTGCAGCTCGCTCGTGATTGGTAGGAATGCATTCAGGTTCCCTAGACTGTACGGTGGTCATTGGCTCCTGTTGCGTGCACCGAGAATGTACAGCAGTGAGCAAGTACCAGCTTACCTTGAAACAGTTCACCACAAGCCACTGGATAGAAGTGATTCGCCAATATTCACCATTGTAGAGACACAAAGTTTTATTGGTTTATGTTCTCACTTACCGCTGTACAATTGGTCACCACAACACCAAATTTTCATTATTGGTCGGCTCACAGCCAATAGATTGCCAGGTTGGCCGTGTTCCAATAAAATGTTCTTCCGATTGTAACTTTATGTACAGTCCATCGTGTTCGTTTCGAAAAATTTACACTAATTAGTTTTTTTATATGTACGAGTTGAGATGAGAGATTTGGGCGGCTCTTAACAACGAGGTCTTAAGAGCCGATGAGGGTGAAATAAGGCGAGAATTGAGGAGCGTCGGAATACAAGGACGGGGGAAACGGCAGATCCTCGAGAAAACCCGCAGTCTAACTGCTCATCCACAGCGGCCCCACTTTATATTAGAAAATTTTTGTGGACGTTATGTTGTTTCTTAGTAAAACCTGATCAAAAATAAAACGAGACAGTGTAGCTAAGTTAGGATCAGTTGAGATTTTTATGCTCGGGGAACTATTCATACCAATAAGAGTGTTGCCCGGGCACACTATAGAACAGTCTTCAAAGGAGCTGGGGGCCACGGTGGCTGAGCAGCTAGCCTGCTCGCCTTCCACCAAGGCGATCCGGGTTCAATCCCCTGCCGGGTCACTCCGGATTTTCGCATGTGGGAATCGTGCTGGATGATGCCATTGGTCGGCAGGTTTTCTCGGGGATCTCCATTCCCCCCGCCCCTTCATTCCGGTGCTGCTCCATCCTCGCCTCAATCACCCTCATCGGCTCTCAAGACCTCGATGTTAAGAGCCGTCCAAATCTCTTCATTCACTTTTCACATTTAAAGTGGTTCAGGAGAAGGGATGGATGAGCTTCACTTATCAACATCCCCGAAGCGAACGAGCCGCGGGAATTAACACAAAGGCAGGCAACTCGCGTGCCACGAGGCCCCGGCTAGCACGTGGAACAAATTACGTAGCGTCGTGGCGTTCGATGAGTCAGGAGTTAAAAAAATCTTTCACCGTAAGGGCCATTTCCCTCTCGAATTAAAAAAGAAAAATCAAAAAGAAGAGCGAGAGCACTCGAGTTTTAGTATGCGTGCCGCGATCACGCGTTCGGAACGAGGCAAAAAATAGTGCCGGGCCGCAGGTGATGGGAATAAAAAAATAAAAACCGTATGCCCACAAAATAAAAACAAGCGCGGAGATCGCCCCGCTATTTTTAGATGCTTGTGCGTGCGGGGAATTGACCACTGATGACCTCAACAGCGGCCAGTTGGTTGTTCTCGGATCGTGAGACAGGGAGGGGGAGGCAGGGAAGTAGTAAGGTAACCCGCACCTCCTCCGGCCAACAGGAAATGTTTGACATCGCGGGTGGTATTTTCGCGCCTCCTCCCGCATGCGTGGCAGCAGTGCACCGCCCCACGTCCCGTCGCTCGCTGCTTAGCATATCCTGCTGTGCTATAGTCAGGTTCACGACTGGAACGGGCTTTCGAACAACACCTTAGTCGTCAGTTGCATGCATCGTTACTACAAACACTGACTGGCGCGGGTACAGTTAGTTTGGCAGCACGGAGAGAGAATATAGTTTGAATGTTTTAACGTGTTTTTCTATTGCTTAAAAATGGGAGTAGGAAAGATTCCGAGAAAGTCTGTTCCAGTCGTAAACGGACTATATGCACTGTTCGCGCTCAACTGGACAAGTTTTTGAAATCCATGCATAGGATATTCTTCCCTGATTACGTTGTTTCCTTCCGCCGGGCGTGAATTTAACAATGTCGTGTGGGCCTGATCATTTTATTCATGCTCCTTCCAATCGAAACCTTGGAATCGTTAGGCGTTACTTACGTGCATATTCGCAATTTCTTCACACTTGAATCAAAACTTTGAAAAATCACCCCATGTATGGCGTGTTTGATTGTTTCCTAATCATACCGTTCACCAAAAGCGCTTTATAGTTTTGTTAAAATGAAAGCATTTTATTTTTGGTTAAATTGAAATTACGCTTATATTTTATATATAAATATAGATTATAATTTTTATTTTATAATTAACATAGATAAAAACCGAGAGAAAATAGGTGTGTTGGTAATACCTAGCAAGAAGTAGTTCTTATGCAAAATGGTTTTAAACTGTGTGCGCACGAATGCAGTGCGTTGTCCTTTTGGTATAATCTTCTAGACTCGGTTAAATGAGGAGGAGGAATATCCTGGAGGTAGAACTTTAAGGCCTTCTATAGCGTGGTGCAAAATAGATCAAATAGTGGTCGGTGCTGTATGAAATCGTAAACTAGCACCAATATATACAGCGTCTTTTCCCAGTTTAATGCTATTGGGTGCTGCTAGCATTGCAAAATATTATTGGTTGTTGCCGGTGCTATAGACCAATAGAAATTACTTTCGTAGGTTACATCGTATAATAAATTTTTAAGTAGGCCTACTTATCTGACCAAAAATATACACTTTTGTAACTTCCACAACGAAAACTAATGTGTTAAATTAACATTTATGGTTGTTTAAGTTATTCAGTCTTATTTTATACACACGTGAGCACACATGAACTTGCGTATTATTAACGCATTTACACTCAGGCAAATTCCGTGGTTTCACTTGTATCGCTCATGGATAAAGTGACGAGGAGCACGGCAGTGTTGATGTTACATATGACGGAAGAATACAAAAATGAGAAATAAAAAAAAAGTTCCGCAGCAGGTTTTCCAAAAGTGAACAATTTATAAAACAAGAAACACTTACCTCACTCGACATTGATGTAACTATTTCGCGCTCGCAGTGCAAATCTGAGACTTGGGGGAAAATTTTCATTTTTTCACTGCCATCTCAACTGGTTGTCCACGGGCCAACATGCACTGTATATATATATATATATATATATATATATATATATATATATATATATATATATATATATATATATATATATAGAAATCTCGGAAATTCAGTGTCCAAACTCTAGGCATAGTTTCTTTGCACCAACAGCAACACAAAAACTCTACACATTTATATCTGGAAACGTATTTTTATGAAGGCTGTTCACGATAAAGTGAGCACTCTTGAAATCAACCTTAGGTAAAAAGTCACTGCCCCTGTCTACATATACTATAACGGACGCACTGAGTGACATGCACCCAGCAAAGTTGGTAACGATGGATAGAAAATAGTTCCATACCTTAACGTCAAATTAACAGTATTAGATAACGCTGTGTAACAACTTAAATCATTCCTTCGCTTTGTACTTTTTTTTGATGAGTCGAAGTTTTAAAAAAGGGCAGAGTTGTGAAATGTTTACTTTTCTAATAATTTCACAGTTTCACTTGACCGACGCACGAATAAAGTGATGAGGCCCATGGCAATGATAACTTTACACAAGGAAGTACACACAACATGCATACAAGTAGATCTTAAGCAGAGCTTTCAAAAGTGCTCACTTTACCGTGAACAGCCTTTATCAAGTAATCATGTTCAAAGCTGCGGCGTACAACACATGCAGAACATGGCGGGCGATCACTCGTGTGCGACAAGTTGCATAGGTCGTAGGCGAGCGATAGTAAATTATTACATACGCAGCGCAGCGTCCAAAGAAACTATGTCTGGCGGTTTGGGCACAGAGTATCCAAACAGCCTGTTCATGTAGTTGCGGGCAATGTTTTTTCAAACGTTGAGTTCTAATGTGCTCACTTTACCACGAACAGCCTGTACATACTCCGGAAGTCAGCGGCTCCGTAGCTCCGCGTCAAATCCAGCACCACGGTTCCGCCATTAACAACACAATGCGGACGCCTTAGGGCACTTCCGATGCACTGGAATTACGTTTGCTTCAATAGTAATGCGCCACGCCTAGTATTAGGATTCGTTGGCGTCAACTGCAAAACAGGTTCGTAACAAAGGACTTTAAATTATATTGTACAGCAGAGTTATTTTTATTTGAATTTGCTGGTGTTCCATCTCAGTATTTCACATATTTTATTTGTACGGTATTAAGTTTTTATAATTTCTCAATATGTAGTTTATCTCGTAGAATTTAAAATCGAAAGTTTGAATAATTAGACTTGATGAAAAATGCCAGGGTATACTGTACGAACTAAACACTTTAAAAAACATACTATTACCAACTCTCTCGTTGAATTTGGCTCAAAATATCTTTTTCACTTCTGTTTTACTACCGAGACAGAATTTTGCTTAGTTTTCTCAGAAATAGAGGTTGAGCTATTCGCTACAACAGAAGCACAAACCCCCTCACACTTTCTGTGATTCTGACGCAGTTAACGTGCTTTACGGCTCAAGCCTAGGAATCCAATATAAAGAATATATGAACAAGTTTATTAGTAACACGATTTGTAACAACGAGAACAAAGATAAATTCGAAACATTACGAATGAAGCAAAAAAAAAAATTGACTCGAAAACAAAAAATTTGATATGGGCGTATGCAAGTAGAGTGGAGATAAGTCTCGACTGTTGGTCTCTCGTTTTCCTCTCTCTCTCTCTCTCTCTCTCTCTCTATATATATATATATATATATATCATTCATCATTCCTCTCTCATACAACACTTTTTTACTATCGGTGTTTCCCATTTTTGCGTACATGATATTAAGCAAAAATACGGGAGGAGGTTTACGCAGCAAATTATAATACTCCAACATAAAAAAAAAAAATCCTCTGTTCGCCCACTCCGCAGTGGTCAACCAGGTGTTCGAACCAGGAATCTTGCCCAGATGTAAGGAACGTCATAACGACCTGGCAGCGGGACTCTCCTATTTAGAGTCATTCCTGCACGGCTTTTACGTATAATGCGAACGCGATGACATAACGGCTGTTTAGAGCGGAGTATAATATTGCCGTTCCTTGTCTCGCCATCAGGAAAGGAAAAGTTGATATTTTCATGCCGCCTGCCTCTTGTCGTAAACCGATACCCGGAAGATCGAGTACACGGGCATACTCTGTCAGGGACTTCGGGCAGGAGTTGAGAATTCCTTCTCGTAGAGGTGAATTCAAACATACGGCGCCATGTTTCTGACCACTCACCTCGTCATAAGAAGATTCGTTTATCACAAAATTGGTCGAATCATATAGGACCCCGACTAGAAATTGACATCAAAAAATATTTAAATAACTGAGATATCCGTACACATGGTCAACTCCATTTTTACGAAACTAGTCGGAAATGCCTCACAGTGGAGTAGCTGAAACTAGTTTGGTTCACCATCGTTTCGTTGTGACTCTTAGAAACAACTAAAAACACAGTTACTTTCTTATTTATAAAAAAATGTTAAATGTTATGTGTATACTGTACGTCATTCATTTATCACGAAGATATTTATCATTTCAAGGCGCTTGCTTCTTTCTCGAAATAATTTTCCATATTTGCAGTTTATATATATATATATATATATATATATATATATATATATATATATATATATATATATATATATATATACACACACACACACACACACACACACACACACACCACGCGCAGTACACATTTTGTTTTTATGCCTTTCAGTTTTATTCCTCCTAAAAATCGTTTGCACGCCCATATCTTCTCCAGGCTTCGAACCCAGAATTCCTTGCACCTACCTAATCACTCATCGGCGGTGGGGTGACGCAACGGATAGGGCAATCGCCTATCACAAAGTCGAACCCGGCGGGGCTGCTTGCGGATTATCGCGCGTGGGAATCGTGCCGGACGATGCCACTGGTCGGCGGGTTTTCTCGGGGATCTTTCGTTACCACCGCCCTTGCATTCCGACGCTGCTCCATCTCCGCTTTCGCTTCACCCTCGCTCATCGGCTCTCGAGAACTGCGCAGGCCTGCCAGTCCATTAGATGTCCCGGCGCGTGCGTGGGCGCGTGTGCGTGTGTCAGGCGTCGGCGCGGGTTGGTGCCGCCTCTTGCACCTTGACCCAGCGGAGGGACGTAAAGGCCGGAGGGGGTGTGGGCGGGGTTATATGTCCCGTGTGAACGAAGGTGAATGCGGCCGGGCGGGCAGCCTCCTCCTCCTCCTCCTCCCCCCCCCAACGACGTGATGGGTGTGTGGACGAGGTCATCGACCCCGGCGAGCTCCCAACGCCATTGGCCACCGCCGCCACCGTCGCTGCACCATGGGAACCGATCGGCCTCTCCCGCCGCCTTCGTACCCGCCGCCTGCCCTCCCGGGCTCCCCTTCTGGATGATCTGGGTTCGATTACCGGTTTCACATTTTCCATGGGGCCCGCAGTGGCTGAGCGGTAACACCGCTCGCCTCCCACCAAGGCGAATCACGTTCAAACCCCGGCCGGTTCGCTTCCGGATTTTCACGAGTGGCAATCGTGCCGGACGATGCTGCTGGTCGGCGGGTTTTCTCGGGGATCTCCCGTTTTCCCAGTCCTTGCATTAGGTCGCTGCTCCTTTCTCACCGGCTCTCAAGACCTCGTTAAAAACTGCCCAAATCTCACAGCTGAACTAATTGTGATTTGAAAATGTCATTGTACGGCCTTTTAATTAATTATTTTATTTTCTGTAGATGGCATTACATTTCATGTCTACAAATTGTGTAGTGCTTGACAAAATTTAAAAGAAAAAAAGCTGAATACTGGTCCTGCGCGAATCCTCAACAGGCGACCCAACTGGGGAATTTTGGTCATTAACTTCCTGTAGTACAGCCAACCTCGAAAATTGAATTTTTTTCCCTCCGTCGCCGAACTGTCAGTGAAAAGTCTCGCCAGCGGGACCGCAAAATCCAGTGACGTCGGAACCAGCTACAAACATTTTCTCTTGCGCACTTGTCTCACATCCCAGCTGAAAAGCAACTTCTATAGACGACGGACGTTCCTTCAGGGAGGGGTGGTGCGAGGGGCGGGCGAGTGGAATGCCATAATAGAGTAACGGGAAGGTAAACATGTGCGACATGGCGAAAGGGGAAGAGGAAGGAGAAGGAATTAAAAATGAGCGGGAGAGAGAGAGAGAGAGAGAGAGAGAGCGGGAGCTCATCACAATGTAAGGAAGATGGCAAGCGCTGGAAATAACCTAAGCGGAGCTGTCATGAATCAGACACGGTCGCTGGAGCATGAAGGACGCGGGAGATAAACGCGTGGTCACGGTGGGCGCCCCGCCGTACCTTTGGACGGACCCCAAGTCTGCACTGGAACGGCCATCCTGAGGGGTCGTCCTTACGAGACCCACCGCGCCCCGCCGATAACCCAGCGGAGGTAAACTGTCAATTGAAAGAGTTGGCCCGGTTGTTAGCGCGGTACTTGTGCCTAGTTTGTTCTTCTTTATTAGTACAGTTTTATCTGCCCCCCACGCGTGTATGCTGTTCGCAGTTACTTCAGACTTTTCTGAAGCCCTGCTGAAGTTCTACTTCCAGGATATTCCTCCGCTTCACGCAAACAAAGCTTAAGGAACACCGCACCGAATTCGCGCGCACTAACTGTAATATTATTTTCATTAAGAACTATTTCTTCCTGAAAATTACTAACACACCTTGTTTCTCCCTTAACTTATCCATATATTAATTATTAATAAAATATTTTTATAATCGGAATACAAGTAAAAGTTTAATTTAACTTAAAATAAAGCTACTTTCTACATCAACATAATTATGAAACACCTGTAATACGTAACATTTTTTGGAAACGATCGAACATTGCAAACGTAGGGCAATTTTTCAAAAGATTGATTCAAAAAGTGTGAAGAAACTGCGAATAAACTATATCCATCTATCACATGTAAAAACCAGCTTTACCGCGAACCCAATAACTACTAGGCTACAGTTTGTTTTTTTTATTTCCACAGTGTAGGCCCTATCTTTCAACCACGTGTAAAAATCAACATTACCACGAACCCCAATGACTACTGTAGTATATCCAAGTGTCAAGCAAGTGACACTCAGATTGTTGGAGACAAATATGCCACAACTACGTTTAATTCTTACCCTAATATGTGCGAAACTAAATATACAATATTTTAGTGATCAGTAGCTCGCACAAACAAGAACAGGGAAAGCACCGTGGTGGTGGTTAGCCGTAAACTTATGCAGTATGCGAACGAAAGGGTTCGGTAAAATAAATGTATTTGCTCACCTACCGATAGAGAATCAAACCAGTGACATATCACCCATTAGTAAGTAGTAGTTTATTAATATTTGACCATATAGTTTTTCGGTTGAACTACTCTAGGTATTACAAGAAGTTAAGCTTAAAAAAGAAAAACATTACAATTAAAGAAATCTCAGCTCGCTTGCTACCTTGGAAAGCGATATATGTTATCAGTGTGAATGTTGCGCACATTTTCGGTCTTCGCCTGTTTATTGATTGTCACGGGGTAACGATGAGAATTCGCTGGTTACCGCCGAAAGTGGTGACTCACCCTTGACGTCGCAGAAGGGAGAATCCGCCCACAGCTCCAATGGCCTGCCCACGGTTGGAAAGAGGGGAGGGTGGACGAACACTGCCCCGCGCCCCATTTTGTGTGGAACCCAGCAAGACGGGATAATGGTGCCGATCCCCTTGTTTGCCAAGGCACGCATTAACTGTTCTACTTAGCCGTTCCACCGAGCGTCGCGACGCAGTGGTAACACATTGGTCTCGCATTTGGAAGGACACGGGTTCAATATCCCGTCCGGCCATCCTGATGAATTTCATACAGGAAATGGCTGATTCCTTCACCGTTCCTGATTCCCTGAGCAGCTTGCTTCGTTTTTAGCGACATCGCTGCCGATGAGACGTTAAGCCCAACATACTTACTCACTTAGGCGTTCAAAATTAGAGTTGTTTGTGAATATTTTGTAGTAAAGTCGACGGAAAATTGTTGAATTACCAGCGGGGCGGAGGCCACACGCTGTTACTAGTGCAGGCCCCGATAATCCTCTAGGGCGAAAATGGCGGGTTCGATTCCCTGCGGGGTGGCTTCTGGATTTTCGCACGTAGGAATAATGCCGGATGATGCAGCTGGTCGGCGGGTTTTCTCGGGGATCTAACATTTCCCCCGCCCATGCATTCCAGAGCTGCCCTATATTCGCCCCTCGTGGGCTCTCAAAACCTCTCCCCTCCACTCGTCTGCTGGCGAAACCCTGTGACCGGAGTGGAGTGGAGCGACGCCATGTGGCGCGCGGAACCGGCCCAGCGGGCCCGACCACACGATAACTCAACCACTTCCGAAGAGTGTCCCGGAGGTGGGAACCAGCCAAGTCTTGCCCTAGGGCGACTATCCAGCTTCTCTCGTCCCCCTCCCTCTCCCTTCCACCAGTAAGCATAGTGTCCACGACCTCCGCACGCTCCACGGACCTTATGACCTCTCTCCCGGGAGGCTTGCCTCGTGACGTCACCTCTCGTACAGGGGCGCCGTATTCCTGGTTACAGACGGCGCAGGTCGTCGTAGCCACTTTCGGCTGCCACCTCGAATCTCAGCATATGACGTGGCCGTGACCTCAACTAAGGCACCTTCACAGCACCATATTTCAGGTTGAATTATGGAAAAGCCATGAATGCTTAGTCTATTATTTATTGTAGGCTACGTAGTTTTGGGTTAGTACAGTATGTCTGCCGTTCTACAGGTAGTCTTTCTGCGGCAACAATTAATATTAAAAATAATATATAGTCCTATACTATATATTAACAGTGACAGAAATTTGTTTGGTTTTTGGAGGATCAGGGGCAGAATTAATTGATGTCAATAAATTTTTTGGGATTGAAAGTAATTTACTGATTCCAGTAGCATTCAAATGTGAAATCCTACTCCCTCTTACCATTTCCGCGTCACCTTAAATACTGAAAAGTATTGGTACAGCCAGTTACTTGCTAAAGTTTATCGTCTCAGACTCGAGTAAGGCTAGAATAGTTTTTGAAGATGGTAAAACACCTAATATACTGCTTATGATCTTTTTGAAGGACGTTAAGGAACAGGGCGTCAGTCATTGGAAATCTGAATATGAACGTTTTCGTCTATTTTCAGTTTATTTCAAGCTAAAAACGCTTTATCATGACGGACAGCTTTTAATCAGTAACAACTTGAATTCCGTTTATCACTATATTAGCTTACGTGTAACGGAAGTTGACTTGCTCACTTAAGCGGACATTATTTCACTTGGAACGTCACGCAATATGGCAACAGTTCTTTTGCAGCCACTCACCGAGCCCTCGAGTCCCGAAGAAGGAACATTTTTGCAGCGTAGCATGAGAATGAATAACGTGCGTTCCCTCCCGCCTCGGCAACAAAAGGGAGTTCTACGCGTCATCGACAGCTGTACAAACAATAGGAAGCGATGGAGCGAAGCTGCGCCAGCTGTTGGGATAGGGCCGGGACGAAAACAAGAAGAATGATGGAGGGGGACGTGGAGTCTATACCAGCTCCATCAGACATCTGCACTCAGCAGTTTCCTCGCCCCTTCTACTTTCCGGCACTTTTCCTCTACAACCCTCAAATACTCACCGACAGAAGGTATCGGCAGAGCCAAATGTCACCGCAGATGAGCACAAATCCCACTTTTGGACCTAGATAAATACTGGACAAAATTACGGCTATGCCTTACCTGTGTGTAGCTTTTAGGTATTTATTTTGGTCAGTTGATTATGTACGCCGTTCGCCATCTGGTATACATAAACCGAGGACATTAACCACAGTTAAAAAAAAATGTAGAAATGTCTGTGCTGACGCTGTCACAGCACTCAAATCGCATTAAATAGTTTTGAAAATTCCACAACAAACAACACAAAATATAACTTTTTAAAAATAGAGTGATTTTTTAATCTTATGTGACAGCTTCTTAGTAGGCCTAATGTATATTCTGATTTCATCCGTTTCCTTTATATAAAGCCATGTGCAATTGAAGTGGCAATATTTAAGTTTCAATTTTCAAGAAACAGTTTTCCTCCCAGTTACACTTCAGTATATTCATAAGAATGGCGTCCCTCATTTTAGTATTGCTACAGCACGTCAACTGATTTGGGGAACTAGGATGCGTGCGACTAAATATGGGATGAAGTATCAGGAAAAAGTTACGTCCGCAGTGACACGTCCAAGAAAATTATGACTTGGTAGCTGTACACACGTTATCCCAGACAACCATGCGCTAATGTGGGGGTGCAGTCTATTCGCGTGCCTCTAATAATAAAGAAAAAATAATGTCGGCAGGTATAAACTATGAAGTTTTTACTTGAGAGATAATTTTTTTTTCAGGATAGTTTTATGATTCAGCATTAGAGTATAATTTAATCTGTTGTGAACTTCAAAAAATTACCTGTTTTAAAAACATGCTACTTTAAAATTAAGTTAGTCAGCAAATAATATGCATCCTGGCATTTGCAAACATTTTAAACCTCTTTTATCAACATTTATTTTGCTCGCCTTGTGGGAATACGATTGAAATAATTTAATTATTTCGTGAAAAAAAATAAATTTTTTTCCCACTATTGTATTTTTTGTGCTGTATTACTGTCGAACCGCAAGGTCCGAGGCGATAAAAAGCAACGGAAGGTGTGTATAGGCTGTTCACGGTAAAGTGAGCACTTTAAGGCCCTCCTAACAGGCTTTAACTAAAAAAAAAAAAAAATTATTGCAGTCTGAGACGTTACGTTTTGAGGTGGGTGGAATGTATGCCCTGTGTTTATTTGTCACATGGGAGTGTTTATATTAAAAAGTGGCGGAAAGATTAAATTTGACCGAAAGGACAATTTTTACAAGACCTTAAAAAATTCTCACTTTACCGTGAATAGCCTGTAGCCGGCATGCGGAGTGCCAGAAACAGAAATGTAGTTGGGACGTAACTATACGTAGCAGAAGCGGCTTCGTGAGGCCACGGGACGCCGTAACCCTGCGTGCGAAATCGTTTCCCGCCCATTCGTGCAGGCTCGGGTTCCACGTCGTGGGTGCTAGTGTCTTACCCGCTCGTGCAAGTCTCCAGTGTTGGCGAGAGTTACTGCCTCATTAGCGACACAGCGTCACGTCGACCGCGGCGGTCACGCGAGAGGATAGAAGAGAAGACAAACAAGGAGGTAGTTATCCACCATCGTAACCAAGCTATCAACAGGAGAGTTTTGGCGGTGAATAACGGGAGGGAAAGATGGAAAGGTTGGTGAAGAAATGGGTTTGAGCTGTTACTTCAACTCTTTCAGACCTGCAATAATATATGGTTTTAGGTGCTGATATAGGCTGTTCACGGTAAAATGAGCACTTTTGAAATCCCTTCTTAAGACCTACTTGTATTCGCGTTGTGTGTTCTTCCACCTTATGAAAAATTAACATTATCACGGGCCTCATCACTTTATTCATGCGTCGGTCAAGTGGAACTGTGCCATTATTATAAAAGTAAATATGTTTTAAATCTGCTCATCTTTACACTTCGGTGGATTAAAAAAACCGAAAGCGAATGAAATAATTTCAGTTATCAAAAATTGATACTTAACACTTTTAATTCAACGTTAAGACACGGAACTACTTTCCTTTCGTCGTTACCAACTCTACTGGGCGCATATCACTTAGTGTACCCAATTAAAATATATGCAGGTAGGAGCAGTGAGTTATTCCTAAGGTTGATTTCAACAGTGCTCACCTTATCGTGAACAGCCTTTAATCAGGAATATTTTGATGCGTGCTGTGTTTACGTCGACACAGTACTTGTTTCTGTCATCGCAAACAATAAGCTGCAGGTTTTGTGTTCGGCTCCTATAGTAAAATGAATATGCATAACGTAGGACAGTAATATGGTTTACAAATCATTTGCCCGAAGAATATCAGTGGGCATTGAGTCGCGCAGTGTACAGTAATCACCAAAAAATAACCTACATGTACTTTGAAGCGTTACACAATTTAACGTTTTTGTACACTTTTTTTTTTTGTTTCCTTTACCTCTGGTGTCTTTCACTTGGTGCACAGCAACTCGCAATCACTTGTAGTTAAGTTACGTGACTGGCGATGAATGACTAGAGGAAAATACCGAATAATTCATTAAATTAATATTGTAGGAATTCATTACGGAAAACATACAAAGAAACAACACGAGGTAGCAAGTAAGAATGGAGAGAGAGAAATATATAACGACTTAATAAAATATTGCGGCCAAAAAAAACCGTAAAACATAAAATGAGAATTATTACGCAAGGACGGATAAAGATATCGTTAAAACAACAGTGATTAAGTATTAAAAACTAACTAATTAAGGCCACTATCTCCCTTTTACACGACTTTTGCGAGAATTAATTTTTTGCACCCAATCAGAAGCCTATATTGTAAAATCCTTTTACAATTTTGTTACAAATGGTTTTCATTATGTAGTCTAATTTTTTTTCAATAAAAAACTATACACTTTTATCCAATTAATTAATTATAAATTTTTTTGTTTATTTAATAATTAGTTAAAATGACACAGTTTTTGTGTTGAAAAATTTAGGCTACGTAATAAAAACTAGTTGTAACAAAATTGTAAGAGGATTTTAAAATATCGGCTCCCGTTTGGGTTCAAAAAATTTATTCTCGCATAAAGCTGTAGAAATAGGAGATCGTTTAATTTAAGAATGTTGTAAGAGACGTTAGCTTTGAAATGGTCATATCTTCAGTGCTAATTTTTTCTATTCTTGTTCTCATTTAGTTTACATATGACCAGTTGTGTTGGCCCGAGCCGAAATAAAGCCACCAATTCCATCTTTAAGCCCTTTAGCAGTTACCGGAAAATCAACTTTTTGACTCATAGTAAGGTTGTTGTAAACCTAAATTGTTGATTGATCGCGAGCACTGCTTAAAGCGAGCTTGTTGACTGTGTAGGAAGACACTCCTAAGAACGGCAAGAATGGATCTCATGGCAAATAAATAAATAAACAGGAAAATATCCACAGATCTGCGTTTTAAATGGTTTTAAATAAAACATACGATCGTCCCCTAACGTGGCCGTGAGCAGCAGATGTACGGGAAAGAAATATTTGCGGGCTGAGTACTACGGGATACTTGCTGTTTTATGTGGAATTAATTGAGGAAATTACACTTCATGGCTTTTATTTACGAATATCATAACCAAGAGAAAGGCGTATACGTTACATTATTGTTGGTAAGAAGTTAGGTTAGAAGGCAGTGTATGTTTAGAAAATACTCTGGGAGCAGCTATAAAGAGTTGTAGCAGGTAATATTCTTGTTCGCAGGTTATTACGATGTGCATAGTAAAAAAAATTATATGGCTTGTTTGTATATCAGCATTAGAGTCCTACATACTACCTGCCGAAATTGGGCACACATTTATTTGCCATATTTCAAGGCAGTGTGCTGTTAAGGAAAACATACAGCTCGTACAAGCAAATCATAACGTTAGACTAGTTTCAATGGCACAAATAAATTGAAACTGCTGCTCTCTTGATTTACGAGACGGTAACATAAGTTTACACGTGGTCGTGTTGGCGTGTGGAGGAAACACGAACCGGGATAGTTTCAATACAACTTCCGAAGTGTAGCTATTGGGTTTTTTTTCTGATCACTAGAACATGAATTAATGGTTTCTAGCGTTTAGATTACAGTATGCCTTACACAGAGTGGCAAGTTTCAAAATGTAGAACTCTTGCGCCGTAATTTAAAACTGTCACACATATGTAATTATATTAAATATATAATTTTGCACAATTCTGTCCCTCTACACTGTGAGCGGAGTGTTACAGGCTATGAGGCAAACAGCAAATACTAAACAGAATAAGTTATTAACAAATGCAGTGGACTTTTATTTAGTGAAATGTATTTTGGTTGGGGAATATTTAAAGCCTGTAGGGGTAAATGGGTCATTCTAAAAGCAAAATGTAGAGAGGTTGAAAACTCTATTTTCATGGATGGCGCAATGAAGTATAACGTTAAGTTTTCCATTCCCATTGTATACAATGAGCTACATGTTGCACAGGAAGGGTATATTTGATGGCTGCTGTACCATGCGAGACTCAGTATCCAGTGGTATATCTAGGAAGTTATATGCTATTCACAGTAAAGTGAGCACTTTTTTAAGGCCCTCCCAACAGGCATTAACCACTAATAAATATATCTTATTGCAGTCTTAGGCGTTAACTTATGAGAGTGGTGAAATGTATAAACAGTGTTTATTGGTCACATTGCAATGTTTATCCTAAAAAGCAGCAGAAAGATAGAAATTTAGTGAAAGTAAACATTTAGAAGGACCTTAAAAAGTGCCCACTTTACCGTGAGCAGCCTATACTGGTTAGTAAACTGTGCTGCTATCTTTTCTACGATATGACTGATTCATATCTCCGACCACTAAACACAACGTCTGCAGCTCATTGGTTGTATTAACGGATAATATTCTTTGTCTACTTAAGTACAGCACGCATCAAAAATATTTTATTTACAACACTTGGCATCTTAAATGAATGTGGGAACGAAAGGATTAAATATATTTTGTAAACAAAACGGGCAACAGATTTACTAAAACAAAATTAATTATTGGTTTCGTTTTGAGCGGTTATACTGCATTTTATTATTCTCTCCTGTCGTTTGGTGGTTTTCCGTGTTATATATTGAAGTCACAACAGGCAGTGGAAGCAGTCTAATAATATTCACCCCGGTCGGTCATGCATTAATTTGCGATTCGAAGTGTTGCGATAGTGTTATGTTTAGATACGCACTATAATTGTGCTTAGTGTACGTTTTGCAACCAGTGGACAACGTGCTGCGTGCTCAAAGTAGTTTATCAACCACTTATAAACGAGGGGTGTGGTAACGTCTACCAATAAGACTGCCCGCATGGAAGACTCCCAAAACATTGTGTACTGATGCCTCGCTGTATACAGCACTGGTCACAAATAATCTTCCTGTGCAACATGCCCACGATCGTGCACACGGTGATTGGACGGGTTGGTGCAAAGGTAATTCTACCCAGGTTAGAAACAAAACGAGTTTTCTTATGGGGGAGTTTTGCATTGGGAAAATTTCCACCGCTAGGTGCGCAGTGTTCCATAGATGTCACTTTAATTACAATTTTAAGCTACATGAATAATAAAGATGACAGATTTTTCTTAGTTACGTTATGTTATATTTTATTTAGGGTTTTTTCGATTTTTTTTTTACACGGCAAATAGAGGAAATGAGGTACACACGCGACACTAGTGCTTACGTAGTGGCGAAAAATTTTAGTTGCCAAAGTAAAAGCATCGAGCTTCCCAACCCGAAGTAGAATAAACCTTATGCCCATGTCTCGTCGCCGCCTGAAGACGGAAGCCACCCGGATCCCGCCCGCCAAACCATTCACTCGCCCGCGCATGAGAAGTTTCCCCCCACATGCACATGCGCCACACGTCCGCCGCGCACCAACAACACTTCGCCAACCTTTGCTGTGCCGGTGTGTGTGTGTATATATATATATGTATGTGTGTGTGTGTGTATATATATTGTATGTGTGTGTGTGTGTGTGTGTGTGTGTGTGTGTGTGTGTGTGTGTGTGTGTGTGTGTGTGGTGATCGTTGCCTCCTTTCATCTCTCTCTCTCTCTCTCACTCTCTTCGTCATGCCAAGAAAAGGATACGTAATCACGCGAGAGAGCGAGCGGCCGCCACGTCTTCCCATGGGAAATGGATGCAAATGTGGCGCGCTCGTGCGTCGCGGCACGAAGCGGTCGAGCGGACGGCCAGGAATGGGAGATGGGCGTCCTGCGAGCGCCACGACGCCTCGCACATAGAGAGCGCCCTCGGCCAGGCTCCTCGGCGGCCAAACCGGACCACCCTGCTTCGCCACACTCGCTGGCAGCAAGTATATCCAGGATCAGTTTCCCCCGCTGTCTTCGTTGCGGTCAGTTCGCAGCTGACCATTGAAATTAGCGCTTGAAAAAAAAAGTCCCGATCTCAAACTACATACATGTTTTAAAGACCCGGATATTTCGCGGTTTCATTCGACAACCAAGGTAGACTCCGCCAGTGGCGTAGTCAGAATCTTATTTGAAGTGGGAGGGGTGGCTTTCTTAATTGGCAAAGCAGCGCGTATAAAAAGTTTTTGAGCTGAAGAACAGTGGATGTCGACACCTGTATTTTTGTTACTTATTTTTACTGTCTTATTATACCGTTTTATTTACCTAATTTCTTATTTTAGTGATAACTATATATATATATATATATATATATATATATATATATATATATAACGTGTCCTACATATTTGGAGGGGGACGGGAACCCGGAACTCCCTCTCCCTCCTTGCCCACGCCTCTGGACACTGTAGTCCTTTGTATAGTGAGGCTTAAGTTAGTTCCTCATTGGCAGTTGCTCCAGATTAACCCAAGAGCAGGTAGCACGGGATTCAGTCTTGTTTTCCTCGCAGGTTCGTAATTGGTTGAAAACCGTCCATGACATGCCTAACAAGCTATGATCCAGTAGAGGCAGGGACTGAAATGTATGTACATGTGGTTCAAGTTTAACTTGTCCTTGAATGAATTCGCGAAATCTCCCTACCTCTGCACATTTTTAACAGATCTTCTGACTAGTACGCTGCCAGTTAAGTCGGCAGCAACGTAGGGAAGGCAGCTCCATGCCTCGAGAGTGCACGCGATACAAAATTGCTTGCTAAATACGTTTATTGCGTATTACGAGAATTTGGATGCCAACATTGAAAAATCAGAAAACGGCAATAATGGTACACACTTTTTCACAATTATATAAGTAGTTATTTAATACGTGCAGTGAATTTTGGTGCATTTATTTGTACAACCGTAAAATGGTGGCTTCCTAGATGGCGGAACAAATAACTGCACCGAACTTCATCGCACGCATTCAACTATTGCTTACAAAATTGTGAAAAAAGTGTGTTGCATGATTACTGTTTCTTGATTTCTCCTATTTGTCTTTAAAATTCTCCTAATTATATATATATATATATATATATATATATATATATATATAATATATATATATATATATATATATATATTTGTGTGTGTGTCTATCGTGCACTTTTAACGTCGTAGTAAGAGTTTTTTTTATTATTATTTCTTAACGAGTTGAGTTGAGAGATTTGAACGAAACTGTCGAAGTTAATTTCAATGCGTGTCAATTTTTCCATCCTCGTGTCCAAAAGCCACGTATAAATCAATGAAAGACGTTAATTTGTTCAGGAATAATGCACAGTGAAAACTCTACGTTACAACCTGCGCAGAATATAATTAAATTCTCTAGCATTTTAAAGGATCTTATAAATATTCTGTTAGCAACGAGGTTCGACAAATCGAATCTTTCCATAACAAGCATCGTAAAAGCGTCGAACAGATGCCACTAAAACGTACAATATTTTAACGTACTCAAGACCTTACGGAAATTTAACAGACTCAGTAAACCACTCATAAACCATGTATAAACTCAATAAACTGGGAGCATTGGAGATAAAATGCTTGTCTGAACGAAGTTTACTACGGATTAAATGCGCATATTGACGTAATTTTTTTGGTTTCTTTAATTGGCCGAGCGACAAATGCACACGGGTTTAACTTCGGCAGATAGCGGTGTAGAGAGGTGAAACCTCCCATAAACAGTACCGGGGCCGGAATGCAGCGCGACCACTCTTTGGCAACTACCGGTCTTGCTTGGCGTGAGAAGATCGCAGCTCGAAGAGGAATACGAAAAGTGGGTTCATCAGGTCCACACGCGGGGAAGAGTTGCGGGAGAAGGCAGCTAACAGGAGCGTGTCACGTCGCTCCCCCCCCTCCCCCCCCCCCCCAAGACGAAATGAACGGGCCCGAAATAGGTGGTTCCATAGCTGCGCGACTTACAATTACATCCCGTCAGGAAGAGAGGCCCACAAGAGCTGGGTTAGAATTCGATGTCACATACCCTCGTACACTGGCGCTTGATCCAGGCCCTTCCTTTGTCATACACCGCAGGGCGACGCAAGGTCTCTTTTCCAAAAGAACTACGACCAAACTGTTGTACATCAAAACACCACCATATTGAAACAGACATAGGTTACAAAGCTCAAACACACACACACACACAACCATAACCACCCACCCACCCACACACACACACACACTAGGCCGTCACACCTTCGTGTGGCGAAGTAGGCATAATTCCGAACACCAGTCTTCGCAATTGTCACAAGTTCGAACACAAACGCGGGAAAAAAATCAATTAAACAAACTCATTTTCTTATGGTGACTTTGTTTGTGTACGGACAGCAGTGACCGCCAAATGACAGGAATAAGCTACAAAACTGTTATAACAATTGAAAAACGAAACTTACAGTACATGGCATGTGGAGGAGACGTCGCTCGTGCTTTTAACTGAAGGGGACATTGTACTGTGCCCTTACCGGGGACTCGGAAAGCGGCAATGAGACGTCACAGCCCTGATGCATTTTATAGGGCACGAAGCTATAAGGGTCCTTGGGTGGTGAATGCAAGCACTCATTTTTTTCAAGCACGGAGTTATGTACCACGCTCTCATATGACAGTCCGCTGGTAAATCGGGAAAACACTGAACTCAGAACAAAAAAATGTTACTATCCAATAAAAAGATTTGGAGGACAGTCCGACTGGGAAGAATGGTTTCGAGCTTAGTGGGGATACATGCAAAGCGCTGTTGTTTTTAGAAATTCCTGCATCATCAAAAACAGCGATAACATTCACTCAGACTAAATTAAATCACTTCAATAATAATACAACTCGTTTTGACAGTAATGCTGGCAGCCCATAGCGAAAAGTAAAGTTTTTTTTTTTGTCGCGGCTGAAATTACTTTACTATTGTTTGATGTTTTTTTGGGTAGTAAATTGTGTAATAATGACGTATTTATCTTTAAAGCAATTCCACAGCGTCGCACGAAAGACTTGAGGGTGCTTGAAATCAGGTCTTCAAAAACGGTGATGTGCACGTTGGGCTGAATAAAACAAAACCAGCAGAAAGATGGATCTAAGCAGGAACCCCAGAAACGTGCGCATAACTATGAGTCAGTTATAAAGGCTTTACGTCCATTTATCAAAAAGTGAAGTACTGGAATGCGAATCAAAGTGAAGCCCAGTCTTTACAAAATTGTACTACTATCCTTGCAGAAAGCGTTCGATCGGAAGATGGAGAAACCGACCTCTCTTTCCTCCGCTGGAGCTACCAGGAATGTAAACCCATTACCTCCCAATCGCAAGACTGACTCGCTAACCGCGTGACCAAATAAGCTTGCTTGAACCAGAGGTCAAGTGTGGTCTGTGCAGGCAGCCAATCAACCTTTCTTCTCCTAGCACGAGGTCACGACTGTGTTTTTTTTAACCGGTTGCCGATGTCTGTAGGGTTATAACCCAGACAGGGGAGCTTGGGCGTGGAGCAAGCCGTCGTGAGGTGTACCTTACTACTCCTATTGCCTGGACTCACGACGGTCTCCTGGAGTCAGCGTACCAATTACTGTCCTCGACGGCACTGTACCAGTTCAATACGCCTAGCAGAAGCACTTCCCTCTAAAAATAAATTAAGAAAAAGTTAACATGACGCTGATAGCTGGATTTTAATGCTGTTGGGAACACACTCTGATGATGCTACCCAAACACGGTGACCGGTAAGACCGAGAAAAGTGCTATAACTTTAGCTTACAAAACCACAATTTCAGGCGTTATATCTGAAGTAATATATAGGTAAGTCGGAATATTTTTCCTCTTGAATGGCCCCGAAACTCTGCCACAAATTCGCGTCACGCAGAGCACAGGCTATTGTGGACCCATGCAGAATCACGTAACAGTGAACTCAAACGACGTTTTGAGTCACTAAAAGAATGAAGTTTATAAATTAAAATCGCTCGAAATAAAAAAAAAAATTCCTCAACAATGCGCAGATGAAACTCAACAACCGAAGAAACTGACAGTAAACGAAGTTGTCATTTTTTTTTTTTTTGCTAGAAGGAGGGTAGATAAGGGAATTGGAAAAAGATCAAATATAACTTTGAAATCTTTTTCTCGACCCGAAAAAAGTGGGAAGTTTTGGTGGTGGTGGTGGACGTGGAAGAACACGCAGTAAACATGGCGAAGGAGGGTAACTCTAATCTCTTGATATCAACGGAGTTCACGAAATTGTCCTGTGTGAACAAATTATATAAATAACGAACGGAAAAATGTAGCTCAAAATAAAAACCTCTTGGAATAAATTCTTGTGAAGGAACATCACACAACGCAGTAGTCTTTTTCCCTCCGTCACAAACAGTAGGAAGACTCGTTGGCAAGGTAACGCAAGCCGGTGATGTAAACTACCTACACATTCAGAATTCCTCCAAGAGAGTTGTAGATAAATCGCTTGGCTCGCTGTTCCGAGAACGCGAGTGTCTAACAGTACCAAAAGAATCTGCTTTCCGGGCACATTTTACTCGTAGCTGCGCAACGGATCCTGGCAAACCAACCACGCTGGATAAACTAGTTTTGTCCCTAAAAACTCGTGCGTTCAATCTGTATGCCGAGGACGAAGCTGGCTAATCCTTGCTTGGCTTAACGGCTCGGTCATTCCCCGTGCAATGACGTTAGTTCTGTCAGTAACGACACGTGCAATTCCCCCCCTTCCCCCAACAGAATGTTCCTAGAGGGCTTGACGACTCATGCCCTCCGGGGAAGACCAGACGTCTTGCGAAGCCGACAACCGATTTTCATGAATCTCCTTACCCGTTCCGCGAAACGCGCTGAAAAGAAAAACCAACACGCTATTAATCTTTCGAAGGTCGTCATCCAAACGTGTCAGGAAAGGTTCGCGAAAAATAGTACATAGAAAAACTTGTTATGCATTTGGGAATGTGCAATGTCGCCTCGAGCCTGTCACCGGGCGAGATGGCGCTATGGTAAAACACAGGACTTGCATTCGGGAAAACATGGGTTCCATTCCCTGTCCACCTTTCCTCATTTGGGTTTTCCATGGTTTTCCGAAACCGTTCCATGCGAATGCGAGACCAAAGGAGCTGATTCCTCCAGCAGTCGGAGCTACTGGTTCCGTCTCTTGATGTCCGGGCTGTTGACGAGACGTTGAACCAGACATAAACCAATATTCTTCTCTGTTTCGAAGCTGTCACTCGTTAGTAGTGACACTGATCAGCGACCCCGACGGAGGTGCCCCCAACTGCAGCACGATGACGACATCGGAGGCACAACGAGCCGGCGACTATGTGCAAAGTGAGCGTGACTCGTGTACGTCAATCGGGAGATGTTTCCGGCTTGAGGCTCGCTCATCCAGGGATCGTCACACCTCCCGCAGGGGGGCAGGCGGGCTCGTTACCTGCTCATCAAGTGTCGTCGGCCTGTCACCGGCTCCTCCGCCAATGTTTCAGTCCTCCCGTCGGCGGGTCGACAAGTCGCGCTTTGCCGACGGACGGCGAATCAATCTCCGTCATCCGGGAAGACGCTGCCGCGTCGCTACCGCTCACGCCATTTGCAGACTCGTTCTTCCATTTAAATTTTACAGGACTTGTTTTCTTGAATACGAACAAACGTAATAAGATCCTGGCGGGAGTCGTATTTCACGGCGCGTCGCGTTAGAAATGAAGACGGCTTTCCCCCAAGGATGCTTCTTGAGTTGAATGCAATAGTGACATGACTCACAGTGGCGTAGCTGGGACGCTTTTAAAGTCTGGTAAAATTGATGAAGCAATTTCTTTCCATTGTTACTTATTATTGGAACATCCGCTTTACCCCGCGAGGCTAGTCAGGAAAGGGGTGAAGGAGAAAGGGACGTTTACATCTATGGCGTACTCAGGATTCGAACCTCTGACCCCATATTAAAGACCTTGTCCATGGCGATCATCCCAACGAAGAAGTAAACAAATATTTTTGTCGGAGGCTTTTGAGCGAAGTGGACGAATCAGTCAACTCGGCTGAATGTCAGAGACATATTCACCTGCAATCAGCAAGTCGCTTGTAAAGCGGCTTATTGCCCTAGCTCCTGGAATACATGTAAATAAATAACAAGGGAGGAAAATGAGGTAGTGAACTGGGGAGGCAACGCACTATCGACCACAGGAAGGTCGTCTGCTAGTTAGACAGAATGTTTTTTTTTTTTCGCAAATTGGCCGCGAAGGTCGCAGTAGTGGTCGCGTGTCATCTGCATAATGAAGCAGACAATGTCGTTGTGATGTAAGGGAGAAAGTGGCCTTAATAATGTTGTGCATGCCAACTTCCCCCGGTCTCATGCAACAACCAGCTCGTTTCAGCCATATTTGCACTAAGTTCAGCTGCCACCGTTTCGAATAACAATCGCAAGACCAGAATATCATCGTCAAAATCTCACTAGGAAAGCAGAGCTGGCATTATTTTTATGTAGCTCAAAATTATTGCCTACAGCGGTGTCGTGAGATACGGAACCAGTTGCTCATACATCACTAAGGGGGAAGAGCGAATCCCTTTAGGACCTAGGTATCCTACTTCACTGAGACTGGTACAGTTAGGTGCCTACCAATTCAGTAACCGCACAAGGGACTGCGAGAGACGTAAAAATAAAAAGTTACAATCAGCGGCCTCCCGCCTTCCATTCATCCGGAGGACGTTATAATTCAGTCAGCAGAATGACGAGGGTGTTATTAATCATTTGAGTTTACTCACGAGGGAGCAGTAACATACATTCTTCGGCGGACGATATGAATTAACGTATGTTTCGGAGTTTCGTTCAAGAGTGCCTGACTCCTCGATTAAGAAAGAACATGTATAGGCTGTTCACGATAAAATGAGCACTTTTGAAAGCCCTGCTAAAGATCTACTTGTAAACCCTTTGTGTATTTCTCCGCCCTACGTAAAATTAACATTACCATGAGCCTCGCCACTTTATTCATGCGTCGGTCAAATGAAACACTGAAATTATTAAGGAAGTTAATACTTTACAAATCTGCTAATTTTTACACTTCGGTGCATAAAAAAAAAAAACAGAAAGTGAAAGAAATAGTTTTAAGTTATTAAAAATGGTTATCTAACACTTTTTATTCGACGTTAAGATATGAAACTACTCTCTATCCATCGTTACCAACTTTACCGGGCGAATGTCAGTCAGTGCGCCCATTAAAATGCATGGATGTAGGGGAAGTGACTATTTCTAAGGTTCATTTCTGTAGTGTTCACTTTATCGTGAACGTCTTTAACACACGTACTGAAGTGTTGTATATATGGCGCGTTGCTTTATGAGCTAAAACGGAAAATACGGGGGGTTTGGACGGCTGGGACTTGAGAGCTGATGAAGGTGAAGCGAGAGATGAGTATGGAGCAGGCAAGTGCGGGGGAAGCGGGAGAAGGACCCGCCGACCAGCGTCATACGCTGGTACGATTCCCACAAGCGAAGATTCGAGATTGATTGAATCGCTGGGAATCGAACACATTTCGCCCGGGAGGATGACGGGTCAGCTTTCCATCTCAAGGGAGTAGGAAAGTACCCACACTGTTAAACATTTCCGTATATTTACGGAAACGTTTACGGAAATGTACAGTAAATATACGGAAACGCAATCCGTAATGACGAAAAACGGAGCTAATTTCATAAATACAAAATACAGAAAGTCTCCGTATTTCCTATAGCTTCGGGTTTCGGGGTCAAACAATGCCGACTATATACGCAGTTTTCTTCGCCGGTGTAAACAAACAGTTATAATTTCTGCGGCAGTTAATGTTATACAAGCCATTAAGACGTAATACTTTTTCAAGCACTAAAAAGTTGCATCATGCCTCTGTAACATTTAGAAACTCTTAAAATACACTATCTTTAACAGAAACTGAAAAAGTTGCTTATGTGACTGAACTGGAAATAAAAAAATTATACCACAGATGTTATGTGACATTTGAGGCAGAGTTTTTTAGAGTGCCTTTTTGTCTCGGGTCCTATCTTCAAGTATGAATTATGATATATTTTTTTAATAGGCCTAAGTTTTTTTTACACAGTAGAACTCCCACATAACGAAAATTGAAATACTTTAATTATCTCTTTTTATTTTAAACTGAAATGATAGAAAACTAACTAGGAAATTAATCGAAGAGGTTCCGTGAAATTTTCCGGAAACTCCGTTTTTGAGAATCAATGTGTTCGTAATTTTAAGGAGAGTTTACGGACACCTCTGGATAAACTTTTGCTAGAACTTTTCCGTAAGATGAAGGCAATTTTTTTTTATCAGTGCAGACTTGTCCTCTTGCAGTTGAAAGGGAAAGGGAACAGGAGGCGTGGATAGGGAATGCGTAATGACCTTACACAATTGAAAACTTTAACGTTTGACTTTACGTTTGCTTTCCGACATGTTGTTTCTTATGGAGGTTGATACAATGGAACTGTCAAAGGCAAAGCCAAGCACTCTTGACTTAACGATTTCGAAAAGTTGGAATTTAAAGTCAAAGTCAAGCAGCCATTTTGCCGAGAATCGAATAGAGGTTATGTGGAAAGTGAGTTATTTTATTGTAGGGTGATTTTAATCTCGGTATATTAAACAAAGCTCGTCTTAAATTAAATAAATGGCAAACAAACATAATGTGAACAGGAAATATATGAACTGACATATTTTTAGTAAAGTGAGCAAATTAGTTTTTTGTTTTGAAATAAACTTTTAATATAAATTTAAAGCCTATTTAAAAAAAAGGGTAAGTAAGATGCATTCCTGGGTAATATTGTAATTATTAACATGACGAGATACACATTTTTACGAAGCTCGTAGAACCGATATTCAATTGTCTGAACTCTGACTTTACAATTGTATTGTGTATCGGTGGTTTCGTCAGAGGAAAGGAAACGTAAAGTCAAATGCTAAAGTTTTCTATTGTGTAAGAAGCTGTAGATTGATCGCGAAGATGAGTTCCTCGCTCTGGCGACTCCGAGGGCAGGAAGTGCAAATTGCCGCGGCCATCTCGACCACCTTCACCAACCGAGCGCTACCCTGAAGGCTGTCCACTTGAACTCAGCTGAGCGCCCGTAATTTTCCGCCAGGAAAAGTGCTTGCAGAGATTACGGAAGTCAGCTATCCAGCCGGGGAGGTAGTGGTGCGATTACATACGTTTCATTTTGATCTTTTATCGGTGGTCGAATTGCGCAACGACTATTATTAAAGTTCATATCAAGGAATTTCAACCTTTCCATCACGAGTACCACTTGGCATTATCGCGACCATTTGACATAATACAAATACCAGGGGTTGGGGTGAGTTAGAATTTTTGCACATTTTAAGTGAATCTCGGGGGTGCTGAGCAAAAAAAAAAAAAAAAAAAAAATGGAGGAGAAACTGGTACGAAAAAAAGTAATTTTAAACTTTTGTTTTAAAAAATGGAGAAAAAAAATGGACATGGTCGCGTACCACCTGAATCGCGTCCTGTGTGCCACTGTTAGGGAATCCCTGGTTTATATGAAAAGACGACACATGAAAATGTCTCGGGAACAAGTTTATACCCCTAGGACTCTCAAGACTCTCAAAATAGACACATTATTTATGTACACCATCATCAGTAGCAGCACAGTCTGTCGTGATCCCGTCCGTGATCCTAGTTGCAGCTTTAAATACGATTCCTACAGTTCCGCCAGGAAAATAATTTCGCCAATAATTTGATTGTCCAGAACTGTAATAAATTTCACAGAATTCTGATGTTGACACTGGCGTTGTGCAGATTTTTCTCTGCGGATCAAACTATCGCATGGACACGAATCGTTTGGCCAGCTTTCATTTTGAGTCAGCACGCCAAAACTGTCATACACATGTGACATAATTTGAAGACACACGTGCTCATTGAACCGTCACGACGGGTTGCCAGAGACTTTCGAAAACAACGTAGACCCACACAGGAAATAACATCCCTTCTATGTTGGAATTTTTGTCACCCACTCCAGAAAGCGTGCATGTTTGACGCATATTAATAGAAACATTACTCTGATTACAGAACTGCGTGGGACAGAAATTTTTATTTTGTTTGTAAGGGTTGTTAGTGATATAATTTTGAAAGAATATATTTCTTTTCCAATTGTATAATTTTTTGTGTAGTCTACTCAGAACGTCAAATCAGAATTTCACTAGGAGACAGTGTAATAAATCGTTAAAACGACAGCTTGGATCTATGAGATCACGAAATTCGCGTTAAGCCATAGACATGCCGCCCTCCATTAGCCTATTGAGCTGAAAGCGAGGCTTACCGAAGCAACAACAAAAAATTAAAAAAATTTTGGTTTACGCAACCACACTTAAAACTGTTCTTAGCTTTCGAAACTATACACATAAATTTATCTTTAAAAGTATTACTTAAACTATTCTGTGTAGTTTGTGCGTATATCTTGAGTGACCAGTGGCATTGTTTTATAGAGTTGTACTTTCGTTTCTTTACGTGGATTTATTTAAAACCGGTAGACCGCCCAGCATTTTGCGAATTCATTCGGTAGCGAAGTGAACTTCAAATACTTGTTCTTATATCCTTCTGTTGTGATTGGATGGCAGTTCATTAGACAAGCCCCGTTTAACTGTGTGCCAGTAATAAGCTGAGAGCAGTCTTGCAGTGAGCGTTGAACAGTATGGTATAGTATGTTCACTGTTTCTTCAAACTTTTTGAATTAAACCTTTGTAAAATCACCCCTTGTATGACATGTTTGATTTTCCTAAATATGTCATGTATCACAAGCGTTTTATACCTGTGTTTACATGAACGTATCTTATTTTTGGTTGACTGGAACTCTCACCTATGCTTTGCCTACAAATAAAATTATTTCATTTATAATTAACATGAAAAAAGCAAAGAGAATTTAGATGTGTTCGTAATGGATAGTAAGAAATAGTTCTGATGCAAAATATTATTAAAGTGAGTATACGCACCAATGCGGTGCGTTGTCCCTCTGGTGTAGTTTTCTAAACTTGGTTAAGGCCACATTCCTTCATTTCTACAGCTTTTGCAAAAATTAATTTTTTTTACCCAAACGGGAGCCGATATTGTGAAATCCTCTTACAATTTTTCAGAAATTGTTTTTATTATGTAGTCTAATTTTTCCAACACAAAAAACGGTATAATTTAAACTAATTATTAAATAAACAAAATTTTGGTTATTTAATTAATTGGAATAAAGTATATACTTTTTTTGTGCTTGGAAAATTATACCACACAATAAAAACAATTTGCAACAAAATTGTAAGAGGATTTCACAATATCGGCTCCCGTTTGGGTACAAAATATTAATTCTCGCAAAAGCTGTAGAAATGAAGGATTCTGCCTTCAGGTTTATTCTACTCAGGTTCGAAACAAAACGAGATGTCTTATAGAAGAGTTTGTTACAGGGCAAAATTTGCGCCTCTAGGTGCGCAATATTACAAAAGCTATCTTTTAATTACAATTTTAAGCTACGTGAATAAATAATACATAAATATTTTAGTTATAGACTGTCCACGGTAAATGAGCACTTTTGAAAGCCCTCCTTAAGATCTACTCGTATGCACGTTGTGTAATCTTCCACCTTATGTAAAATTAACATATGGTGAGCCTTGTCACTTTATTCACGCATCGGTCAAGAGAAAATTTAAAATTATTATAAAAGTAAATAGTTTACAAATAGGTTATACTTAATTTTACACTTCAATGCACTAAAAAAACATAAAGCGAAATAAATGATTAAAGTTAACATAAACAGTTACCTTACACTTTATATTCGACGTTAAGATACAGAACTACTTTCCACCCATCGTTACCAACTTTGCTGGGTGCATGTCACTCGGTGCGCGAGTTAAAATATGTGCAGACAGGGGCAGTGACTTTTTTCTGAGGTTGATTTCAAAAGTGCTTACTCTATCGTGAACAGCCTTTAGTTGCGAAGCTATTTATTTTTTAATTTATGATTATTGCAATTATCCCGTTTTTCAACGTAGAAAATAGCGAAAATCTTGCCTACACTAGCGCTTACCGAGTGGCGACATATTTCCCTTTGACAAACTTTTAAATTGATGTTCACAACCTGCAGTAGAAGTAACCGTAACTTGGTTAAGATTTGTTTGCGCGAGGCGAGGAACAGCCTGGAGAGTGTGACTTCAGCAGACGATGGCTAGTGTCTTGAGTGTACACTGTAGAGGAATGTAGAGTCTAAGCCTTCTGCCACAACAACCCACAGAATACTCGGGGCTCTCTAATGGGCGAAGTTTGTCGGGAGTACCGAGGAAATGAAAGCCGCGCAGCCATGCAGGCGGCGACCTCGTCGAGGACCGTGTTCGCAAGGAACGTCTTGGACGTGTGAGTCGGGTCGCAGTGATGTGATTCGCGTTCCCCGCACCGTGACCGTGTCGGAGGAGGTTAGTCACCGACGGACCCCCCCCCCCCTCCTGGGAGGCCGATGACACGGATCACGGTCGTCGTTCACACCGACCATGACTGCCTTGTCGGCTGTCCCCTCCTCCACAACCCGCCATACGCCTGACTTCGGACATGCTCCACGCCCGTCGCGCGCTCTAGTGTGTTTGATATAATGCGTTTTTTGACGTGAATACGTCTTTAAATTTGCGACCGTATTGGGAGGCAACCCAGAAAATCCGATGACAGCAAAATCGGGGGGTACAGTTTGGCATTGCAGCTCCGAATCCATCGTCTACGTTCAAAATTCAATTACAACAATCGATTGCCAAAGGATCAAAGAATATGTTACGTTGAGTGACGACTGCGAAGCATTGCGCGCTGGAGCTGAGAAACCATGCGATTTCTTGCCTATCCACTAGTGAGTGACAACCTCGGAAATAACTCGTTAACATTATTTGGTATTTAATAACACTGTTAGTATAATTTTTCAGAATCCATGGAAAAGTATACAGGCAAATAAATTATCCACGAATATTTGTAAAACTACGGATAGAAGCTACTTTTATTTCACTAGCGGACTTCTCTTAAATTCCACAGTACCTACTTCCTGTAAATATTCACGAAACCTCTCCGTTAATCTACAAGTTCAAGCGGCGAAGAGTACTTCGCATTGCCTTGCGTTTCCGAAACCCGAAGCGAAAATGTGGGAGTGACCCGACCGGGGATTGAACCCGGGTTCGCCTTGGTGGGTGGCGAGCAGTCTATCCACGCATCCACCGCGGCCCGAGAGAATACGTAGAGGTTCCTCATCGTTGTATGTACGGAGCTCGCTTCCGTTTGTTAACTACATTTCCGTTGAAAAAATCCATGAATATTTAGACATTTTTACGGTGAATTTTGTACTTACTTATTGCTTTGTCCTGAACAACAGAAGTATTCCAATTTTCCGATGCGTAATCGGGAAAAAAGGGGCGAGGCAGGCGGGTGAAATTATAACTTAAAACTAAAGACAATATAAATGTACTAAAATAAATATCACAATCAGCACACTAGTGGTTCATTGATAAAATAGCATATTTCCACTCCAGTTTGCGTCAGTCTGGAAGAACGCATTTCCGAAACGTGTATATTCTTCGTAATTCTAAAAATCAAGGGGTCTGAAAAAAAAGGGGGGAGGGGGAGATAAGCTCGCAGTGCGTCGACGGCTTTACTGTGAAATACTGCGGCATCCCTTTCGCACCGCGCTAAGTCAAGGGGTTGGCAGGGTGGTGATAATAAATCGCTTTGTCTGGACTTAATCTCCAAAATGACGGAGCGTCATTAGGGAAGTAATCTGATAATCCTTCTCGATACAAGCAAATGGCACCAGTCCGATTACATCTGCAGATGCAAAACAAAAAAAAGATAATGTTACGCTACCTAATACCCCTCGCCTAAAAAAAAAAATAATAATCCAGCGAAAAATTAATGGCAACCCTGTGTTTTGTTTGTACTCGAGTAGCAGCTGGAATTTTACTTCCTCGTTTAGTGTCTTCTTCGCACCATTGTTTTGTTAACTGAAGTATTTTTGGGACGTATTTTCTCCATAGTTAATACGCCTGAGAGGTTTCTGAAACTTTAACCAGTCAGCTTCACGGTTCGAACCACTTTTTAGAGGTCTCAATTGGCAATATGTGAGTGCAAATATAAATTATAATTTAATTTATTAATATTATTTGACAACATATTTTGACACCAAAGTAATGGATGTACATCAAAAATATTTGTAGTAGAGAAGAAATGAATTAGAGTTCTTCTTGAATTATTGTAATGTTAGTGCACCAAAAAACACAAAGGAATGAACACACACGGGGGAAAAATACCTCCAGCGTAAGAGTGCAAGATGAAATCCCTGATTGGGAATATGTTTATTTCTCATGCCATGCGTACTGTGTTCATTATAGGGCATCCTTTTGGTAAGTTTCAAGAACTAAGCTAAGGATGGGTGTTCAAGAAGCTAAAATTGTTTTCATTGTTAGTATATTAAGCTCTTGTTTGTTGCGATATGATTTATAAAACAATAGGTTGTAAAAATATAATAGAGAAAAAATTAATTTTCAAATACGAATGAAATTAGTTATAGGTATTTTAAATTACATCTTTTTTTTTTCGTGCAAATCTCAAAATTGAACACAATATGTTAGGACATAGCTCTATATAAAAATAAGATAGTAGCGAAAAACATTTCTTGGGAATTTGCTACGCTGTTCGTTCGTATTTTGATTTGAACATTTGAGGTAAAATTTAAAGTCGATACAGTTAACAGCAGGTCGACAATGTGTCAGATTTCAAAAAGAGATTGCAACATACCACTCCTGTAACTCCCGTTCACACTTTAGCTGAGACCAAACTTACTAAAATTCGTAAGAATTAAAATTTTAAGTTGGAATTTCCATATTTACGCTAAAAATATGACGAATGTCACTCGGCAAAAAATTCTCTGGTATCTTTAGTAAACTATCACGATATCATGTCACGAAACCATAACATATCCTCAAAATGTAGAAAAAATTGTTGGTTCTTTAATAGCATTGAGGCGGTCTCCTGTCTGAAGCTATTCGCGTTTGAGGCTCAGAAGCGAGAGAGCAATAAGGGCGACATTGACACGCGCAGCAAGTGCCTCATAGCCACTATGCACCAGGTTGTGCATCGGCATGCAGTGTTTAGCTCGTGTTGCGTGTACCTACGAAACTTCAAGCGATGACCAAGCGGTGTAGCAAAGTTCTGTGCAGGCTCCTTTCGTACACACTAAAAAAAAAAACTTGGTAAATTCCCTTAACTCAGTTGGAAGTTTTTAATCCATTGGAAATAATACCAGACGTCTGGATATAAGTATGACATGTTTAGCGTCGCTACTACACAAAGTAGGAAAGTTTCCCACGCACTTGACTGTTTCCTGAGCAAATGTAGCATCGCTAGCATGACTGTATAGGAAATAACTTTACCATTCGCGTTTTCTCACTCTACGTAAACACTCGCATAGTAAATTTGCGAATGACTTCTTAGAGTGTAGTTTCGCGCGTTTCGAAAAGTACTATTCGGCCCTCTTCTGGATTTTGCTTTCTTTCCGTAGGTAAACACACTGGGAATGCACTCAATAGGTCCGTCAAAATGTCTGTATTTTGAACAAGCTGCAAGGCAGTTCAAGCGTTAGAAGGCTTGAACTGCATTGCCTAATGTTTGAAGTCCACGTTCTTCTACGAAACGGGAGTCCAAGGTTCTGATCTAAGAAACGAACACACGCTTCAGGCGAAGGGAGTTGAGTGCTTTTAATACGTCACACATTAGAAACACCATTTCAGATTACACCAAAATAGTTAAAAACTGTTTTTTTTTCTCCTCAAAGCGCTGTACCTCAAAATACATGTCAGATACACACAAAATACTCTAGGTCCTGCACTGAAACTTGCCACAGACATTCCAACAATAAAATAAAAGGGTCACCGCTGGAAGGCCTATATGTACACATAGCACGACGTGAACAATGTACGCCGGTCCAGAACCTTGCACATAGTGAAGATGGCGAACTGCAGAGACGCCCTTGTCATCCTCGCGTTTGTCGGCCTCAAGCTCGGAAAATAGCTCCAGATAGGCGAGAGCCTTAAGGTGGCCTCCTGGTTGAAGGAACTCCGCACGTCTGAGGCCTAAAAGCGTGGGAGTGCTAGAGGCGACTGAGTCATGCACATCAACTGTTTCATCGCCTCTACGCGCAGAGCACTGAACTGGAGCGCAGTCTTGCCGCCGATAACGCGCCTCTATGCGACTTTCAACGGAGACCCTAATATTTTATGGCGTTATAAAAGGTTTAATGTCCACTTATTCCTTTTCTTATGTTTTGTAGCGTCATGTTCATGCCTAAAAATTACCGTGAAAACACCCGTTTCAGCCATTTTCACCATCACAAAAACATGCTTTAGAGAGAAATGGAGGAACTGAAAAAAGTATATAGACGCGTAACGTTTCTTAAATGATATTCGTAAGCAGACCTCACTCAGACACGTGGGGGGTTTTTTTTTTAATAAAACGTTTTCTGCTGGAGCTCTGCACACCGTTCGGCAGCCTACTCAGGAGGCTAATTTTTTGAACCCAAATGGGAGCCGATATCGTAAAATTCTCTTACAGTTTTGTAGTCTCATTTTTTCAACACAAAGGACTGTATAATTTTAACTAAATATTAAATAAACTAAACAAAACATTCGTTAATTAATTGAATATAAGTATAAAGTTTGCTGTGTTGAAGAAATTAGACTGCATAAAAAAAAACAATTTGCAACATAATTGTAAGAGGATTTTACAATATCGGCTCCAGTTGAGGTTAAAAAAAAATAATAATTCTCGCAAAAGTTGTATAAATGGGAGATCGTGACGTTAAGAGACGAAATTAATGACGTTGATAAACCAATCCGAGATGTAACTCGGGTGTCGCAGTAGCCGGCGAGTGTGACAGACGTCTGCGAGGTGCGCTGGGCGTGGTCGGAACGAGTGTTGCTTGCGAAGCGGCTCACGTGCCGGTTGCGCTCACGTCAGGGCGCCGTCGTAACGCGCCTGTAAGTAGGCAGCCCGCGGGGCGGTGCGCCGCTATCGCGACACTACAAAGACGACGTGGCGACACTGAACGAGCGACCAATCTTTCGCGGAGCACCGCGCGTCACTGCTGCCAACACTCATTACATAGCATGTACTCCATTCGCGGTTATTTATAACTTTGCTGAAGCACTGCTAAAGTTCTACTTTCAGGGTATTTCTCCGCCTCGTGCAAAGAAAAGATAACCAAGTATAAAATAATACACCGAAGGGACAACGCACCGCATTCGTGCGCACTCAGTTTAATGACATTTTGCATTATAACTATTTATTACTAGGCATTACCAACATACCTATTTTCTCCCCGTTTCTATTCATATTATTTTTAAATATAATATTTTCCTTTAGGGATAAAATATACGTAAAAGTTGAATTCATAAAAAAAAAAAAAAAAAAAAAAAAGGAAATTTTTTGTTAGCGGACGAATAATACGCTTGTGGCACGTGACATATTTAGGAAAAACCAACCATGTCACACATGGTGTAGTTTTTCAAAGGTTTGTTTCAAAAAGTGTGAAGAATCCATGAATAGACTATTCCTCTACCGCGGCCAGTACTGACTGGTGCCCAGAGTATAAGCACGTTCAACAAGTTCGCAGAGTTCAGCCTCGAGTGTAGGCAGTCACATACCATGGCGTCTACGAATTTATTGACTGTGATATGTTGACATAACTCTATGCTTACTTAGTCCTATCCTTACGTACTGTTATGCCAGCACATGCACCGTGTAAAAAACATGGTGTATTATAGCGCCGGAGTTGCGTATAAAAATAAAAGCTCAGAACAAAATATATGGGTCAATTTTTATTATAGCCAACCGTAGAGTATGATGGTGTGTAGATCGCCGCTTCAACTGCACAAAGAAGCTGTTGAACCCTAATGTCTAGCCAGTTGCCGGCGACAGACGATGCAAAGTGTTATGATCTACAGCGGATGCCTACAGCCTAAAAGCGTTCACCTCACAAATGTAACATCACTTTATATGAAACTGACGATTGGTTGCTAGTGCGATGTATGAGTTACGTTTCGGTTTCCGTGGCAAAAAGACGCTGGAAAATTACGTTTGTTTGATTATTAAGATTTCCCTTGATTTACTATTCGTTATTTGTTCATGCAGTCGAACTACTACGCCATTTTTTGAATTATTGCTTTTATTTGTTATTTTTGACGTACAAAAAATTGTCGTACGGAAACTGGTCATAGAGAAAGGCCGACGTAAAACTCATAGCCACTTGAGACGCTGTTACTCGGAACGCGAACAATTAATTTTCCCAGAACCGCTGGCTACTGACATGTACTTTCGCAGACGGCCCTCTAATCTGCCCCCTTCCCCTTGACAATATTTTTTTTTGAAAGGCTGTTACAGTTTCATGCCCCAATCTGAGTTATGGGCCATTCACATCGGTGACAATAGACGGGGAACATATGAGTAACGACACCCCTCTCCCCCTCCTTCGTACAGTACCCGCGGGATCTGATCGTGTGACGGGGGGACATTTCGGCTGGTGGGGAGGAGGGGAGGTTGGCAGCAATCCGGAACAAAACACGCTCGCCTGAACCCTAGCGCGACTGGCTGACTCGGGATCACTCCGCTGTGCATCGCGCTGTGTCCAACACGTTTTTTTTATCTCCCCGGCAATAAAATTCTTCGTCCGTACATGACTGAGAAAATAAAGCTTGATTAAATTTTTTATTCAGTTTGACTATTATTGAAAGAACGGGATGATAACTGCCTGTTGCCAGTACACGAGTGAAACAACTGCCTCCGATTTCGGAGTACAGGAAGCGCATCTCTTTTTTTTTTATAAAATCTCTGCTTGCAGGAATCGTGTAATATATTTATACATTTTTTTATCAACATTAATATAGTTTGGAATCCCAGCGGACATTTACTTGGTTACACCTCTTTGATATCAATCAAACTCAAATGTAGAATTTAATACATCTGCGAGGCTGGTAGTAAACGTACTAACGTAGGACCTGTTATGTAAGTTGGTCAAAAACTACGCCTATTAATCGTAATTAAAAACTCTCCAGAATATAAGTACAACTTGGGACGAAATGTTTTCAAAGATAGCGTGCGCAACAAAACGGAGATTAACAAAATATAGTTGTTTATTCAATCATGCTGTTCATATACTTATAGAGCTCGAACGAACGAACGAATCTTACAGCTGCGGCCTTCTTGCATTTTAGTATAATTCGTGGCAACCAAGGATACTTATAAACACACTTGAAAATTTTTAATAATTTTGGTAGACAAATATTAACACCTGTAGGATCGTAAATCCGTAACAATTAGCAGCAAACATTTTACTATCAACTTTACACGCCGACTATATCAAGTATGATCTAACCATACGGTTACAAAAACTGGTAGCCAACCATAAAATTAGATGCAATGTACCGAAAAATTTTGTCTCTCACCAAAGTATGAATCTCCTGTTACCAATTTCGGTATCTACTAGCAACCGCCCAAACGCAGTTATCAATAATGATGCTAGTATTTCTGCTTTGGCAACAAAGGCAAATTTATCAAAGAAACTGCGTGTATAGCCCTTAAGAAGAATGAGCTAATTTTCGGATGACCACAATAACAAAAGGAAAAGTGTCATCTTACTGATCTTATTTTGCTCCCCAAGAAGTATCAAATGAACTAACTGTTCTGATGTAAATCGGATGTCAAGATTACAACGGAAAAAAAAATTGCATTCCCAGGTTTATATGTGCATAACACTGCTGCTTCCAAAAGTCTATTAGGGATGTTCTAGTAAAAATCTGAACATCATTGTTGAAGAAGGAGTTTCCTTGAAGGGCAGTTGGACTAACCACTTGTTCTACTTCCACAAAAAGCGAGGTCAGAGTTGGTCAGTGTTCCGATCCAAGTACCAACACCTTAATTTAATTGTCCAGGTATTTCTAGGACACTGGAACGCATCTTCCTCTAGTACTACGAAATTAACAATTGAAAGTAAACATATTGTGAGACAATCACTGTCTTATCACGTGTATGGGAGTTACATACCACAGGGGAGAACTCTGGTGTTTTAATAAAATCCTGATGGGTGGTATTTTGCATTACCGGAGCTGCCTGTGACCACGTATATCTCTACTACGGGACGGCGATGACAGCGAAGACGGAGTGAAGAAAGGGTGAGAGAGAGTAAGCGGGTGAAGAGCAGAACGCCTCGTTGCATCGCGTACCCAAACATCTTTGGCGACCTTGCCTGCCTCGCTAGACTGCCGGCGGACCATGGAAATATAAGACGTCCTTGCACTCGGCTGTTTTTTGGCCGTCGCGCCAACCCGGAACATGCAAAATTCATGGGCCGCACGGAGCCACTGCACAGCTCCTCTAAGGAATAAAGGGAAAGAAGGGAGGGAGAGGGAGTCGCCGCTTCTTCTCTTGAGCAACTTTTACATCTATGCAAGATACACGCAAAAACCGGTGCAAGATGGCGCTCTCATGCTAGATCGCACGCGAGAATACCTCGCGTAAGGCAGATACCGTACGAAAACATGGAGATGGAGTGAAGCGAAGAGAGTCGGGCGGCTCTTAACAGCGAAATCTTGAGAGCCGATGAGGGTTATTGAAGTGAATATGGGACGGTGCCGGAATGAAGGGGCGGGGGAAACGGGAGATCCCCGAGAAATCCACCGATCAACGGCATCGTACGGCACGATTCACACTTGCGACGATCCGGTGACCCAACCGGGGATTGAACCCGGTTCGCCTTGGTGGGATGCGAGCGTGCTAATCGCTCAGCCACCGCGGTACCAACATGGAGATGGTCCTATTTCCAGAAGAGTTCCGCGCGAAACGAGTGATTCCATTGGTCGTTCTCTGCTAGCCAGGTGACCATCTACATATCAGCCAGAGAGGTAGGAGAAGAACGGAGAATACATAGTTGTGCTAAAAGGAATCTGGCGATAAACATCCATTGTGAAGAACTGTTGAAAATTTTGTTTTGGAAATGGAGTGGAGTTCAGATAGTGTTGTGAGATAGTTGGATGATTACAAGAAACTGTTCCATTTAATGGCCACTCTTTGGAACAGCGTGTGATCATGATATGTAATTAATAAACTACGGTTATTTCGAAGCCATCAACTTTTCTCTTGCAAGAAGGTATTTGATTTGTGGACTCGTTTCTCATGGGCTTTTCCTGATGCTTTCGTATGATATTTGTCATACAAGGCCTCGTACGAAATCCACTTTGCGTCTTGTAAAAGTAGCTTTGCGAAGTATCTCCAGTGGCATCTCCTGTTGTGTCTCCTGTTCCGCGCGGCAGAGCGCGCCCGGCCACCGGAGGTAGCGCCGGGACGGAGTTCGGGGACCGTGAAGTTCGCTGTCAAGGTCATCGCATTCCGCCCAAGGCGGCCTTCGTGGTCGAGGTCACCGAGGCATCATAAGGCAACGGAGTTTCAGGTTCGAGTCCTGGACAACACACGTACGAACCGGTTTTAGATGCAAGTCCTTACTCGGTGGCGTTCCCCGACACCTCCTGTACGGTTAGCCAAACATCACGAAGCACAGACGTAACTAAGCAAATATTTAAAAATATATATATATAGGTTTACCAACTTTTATATTGAGCCTCAGCTTTTTTCTATTCCGCAGTTCGTCGTGTTGTAAATTGCAACTGGAGTGTGGTATCGACTGGAAAATTAAGGACACGTACTCATAAAATAAATACAAAATCTAAGATAGCATATTCACGCTTCCTGAAAAGCAATTCTTTAGATCAGAAGTATATATTTCCATAAACATTTTAGGCTGTATCTAGTATTTGAAAATATTCAATATAATCAGTGCACCAGAAATGCATTACTGACCACCACTGCAAAAATTTATTATTCACATAAAATCAACAGCTACAACTACTTTTGGACAAGTTTTGTCGTTAATCTAATATTTCTGATAGGTGATCTGGTAAGGTGGCGTAAAAAATATTAAAGTCAATTTAAAATGATTTTCAGCAATACCTCACAGTTGGAGGATTAGTTGAGTTTGAATAATTTACCAAATAAAAATTGAACTTACAAACTTTCTTACTTCCATGGAATTGTATCATGTCAAACACAAGCTACCGCCGAACGCTGACGTGCAGCATTTTCTACCACGTACAGATACGTAGCTAGCTATCCTACATGCGAAACCGCTCACGGCTCAGGCACAGTAGGGTAAATAGCTGCGTGAGACTCTGGAAATGGGCCTTCCGTCTTATTGGTTACTTCATGCTACGGAAGGGGCCGCGGTGGCTGAGCGGTTAGAATGCTCCGGGTTCAAACCCCGGCCGAGTCACTCCGGATTTCCGCAAGTGGGAATCGTGCTGGACGATGCCGCTGATCCGCGGGTTTCCTCGAGGATCTCCCGTTTCCTCCGCCCTTGCATTCCGGCGCTGCTCCATTCTCAGGTCATTTCATCCTCATCGTCTCTCAAGACCTCGTTTTTAAGAGCCTTCCGAATCTCTCAACTCAACTTCATGCTGAGGAAGGCTTCCTGTTGGCTTGGGCTGCCGCTTGACGAGTAGGTTACCAGGCGCTGATTGGCGAACGGTATTCGCACATGCCAATGGTCAGTGACGCCATTTTGCTGGGGTGTGCCGTGGAATTTGTGGTATACGCAGCTGTTTTACATCTGTATTCTCAAGTTCCCCGTGTCTCCAGGGTGCAGAGGCGTATTCAGAAATGTTTTCGGGGGGGGGGTTGTGAGTATAAGTATTGTCACTAGTAGTACATCGTTCACAAGTCACAATGGAAGGATAGAAAAGGAAAGGTGTCATGTGGGTCGTAACAAACGTATAAATATAATGATTGACATTTTGGTTTCCAAAAATGTGTGTCTTTGGGATGGGGGAAGGAGGGGGGGTTGCAGCCCTCTCAGCCCCCCCCCCCCTGGATACGCCCTTGCCAAGGTGGACTTCGTTCCTGAACGTGGCATGCAGGAGTGCCAGCCGCGTCGGCGGGGGAGGTGTCGGTGGAGTGCAATTTGCTATTCCGGGCGGATGAGATTTGTGGCGTGAGAATAAGATGTCTGCGGCGGGACGGGCGAGGCGCGCGGAATAGCCAATGGCGCGACGCGGCGCGGCCCAAGATGGCGGACGTGCGGCGCAGGCGCGATGAGCGGTCGGCCGCCGAGAGGTGCCAACTGCCAACTTCGCTGTGATCAAGCTGGCGACGTGGCCGGCCTGGGGAAGCGCGCGGAAAATTTCGGACACGACCGACGTCCGCTCTCCTTTCCTCAGCACGTCCGAGATCGCCAATCAATAACGGGATAAACTGTCGTCGCGTGTTCCTATTCCGAAAGCAGATCGTGTGTTACGGATAGTGCTGACTATGAATCCACATGGGCAGTTTGTGGGCTGGCCCGTCCTAAAAATACTTGGCGGTGGTATTGTCATGCATACCTGGACGAAAGCTTCGACAGTAGTAGACTAGAAGCACTTGGCGCAGAAATTCCTTTTTCCACTCTACTCTGCATGTGAAGAGGCTTTTTTTCCCCACGTCGTTTTCGGATGTTTCTGTCTTCCTACCCTCCCTCCTGTTCGTCCGCAGTTTTACTCCGAAAGTACAGACGAAGTTTTCGAGATACGCCCAGCATAATGCCATGCATCCAGAGGAACCCGCCGTTATACAGGCAGCCAAAAAGAACAGTAAGATTGACCTATGTTGTGATTGAAATGGGCACTACATGTCTGTCGACGTATCCTTTCGGTGACATTTCAAGTGTCGTGGTAAGCCTAGTGTATTAAGCCTCTTAAGTGCGGAACATGTAAACATTATTGTTGGCTATTTGCGAGGGCATTCCACAGTAATTTAACCCTTTCATTCCCATTGTACACAATCGTCAATATGTTGCACAGGAAGCTTATATTTGACCGGTATCGCACTCTGCGAGGTTCAGTAACCAATGGTCTTCCCCACGGCCGTTCTAGACAGGTCTCGACACTCGCCTATCTAACAAGGTTACCCCTTATGGACTGATTTAGTTCATACAGTAGTCGCAGAGCGCTGCAAGCAAACTAGTGTTGTTAGCATTGCTGGTATAGGGATAACACCACAGAGATATGAATGCCATTGTTCTATTTGAACAAAAGATTGCAATTCCTCTCCCTGTGCTAGTTATGCCAAACAGCACTACTTCGGTAGCAGCGCTCTGCGACTGGGTTCATGAACTAAATGGATCAATAAGGGCGTCAACTTTTCAATCTAGTGAGTGTCCAGACCTGTCTTCTACGGCCGTGATCTTCCCTGTGGGTAACTGATTCGTAAACTGTGCTACATGCTCTACGTTACGACTACGTAGTTCATATCACTGATCACCGAACACAAAGCTCACAGCTTATTGGTAGGGATAGGAACATTTCGGGAGTTCAATGACCTGTGGATAAACTCCAAAGTCCTGTATACACTCGAGCTTCAAAAGTTTGTTTATTGGCTGCTGCTCCAGAGAGTAGCCAGTGTTACCACACACCTGGCTGTACGGCACTCGCTACTTATTTCCATTCCAGTTTGCTATTGGCTTATAGTCGTCCAGGGCGTGTCTAATGAACTGTAATCCAATTGTAAAGGTGACTTCAGTGTACGCGTGTTGGACTTCTATCTTGTCCTGAAATAAACTCACGAATTTTTCCTATCCCTGCTTATTGGTCGTGTTAACGAAACAAGTAGTTTAACCAGATTAAGTACAGCACGCATTAAAAATTGTATAATTTGCAACACCAGAAACCATAAATTAACACGCTCGATCACACATTAACTTGTGAGTTCAAGTGTTGCAATCGTGTTATTTTTTAGTGTGCACTGTACTCGTGTTCAGAACTTACCCTGAAACAACATGCTCCGTGCTCGACTATTTCGGCATCAACCGTTCATATAAAAAAAAAAACCTCAAGAAATCAGTTTAGTCACGAGGAAGACTGGGTGCTGAAGCTTCGTTGTTGTACAGCACCAGTCATAAATATAATTCACGTGCAACATGTCCACGATCGTGGACACCGTCACTGAACGTGTTAACGTGGGAATAAATGGTTAAAGTGTAATACGACAGTTTACGTTGAATTTTAGTGTCTTATTATGAAATAGTGCTTATTTGCGCTCTCTGTTGTATTTGGGCTATAACGACAAAAATTAAACGATACATTAATCATAATTTACAAGTAACACACACTCACCCTTTTCTGAGATCTCTGAACCAATAGCTTTGTGTTCTGAAGATGCCACCGTATTATATACCATTTACAGATAATTAGAATGGCGATGAAAATCGTCACCATTAAGTGTAAAGATTTTTGCAAGGGTAATAAGATCACCCATATGCGGATATGGTTGATAATACGGTTATGAGATTTGTTACATACGCTTAATAAGTTGTTTCAACAGCCTCGTGAGTCGAGCTGTAAAACTATAATGTGTACTTTGTTTTGTTGCAGCTCCTGTTTTCGAACACGACGTCCCGCACGCGCAGCTCGGCGAGTACTACCTACCAGGTAAGTAACTTTTGGGATTTTGGCAACATTTGTAAAACCCGCAAAACGAGTTCAGATAAGTTTCAGACATAACTGTTGTCGAAAGTAAAACAAAGGCAAAACTACTACTCGGGTTTACACACGATCCGAATGGTATTTGTTCTTATTATACAGTCAATTCAGCACTGCCGATCTTATAACGTATAATATATAATAGGCTATTCACTGTAAAGTGAGCCCTTTTTAAGGCCCTCCCAACAAGCATTAACCCCTAATAAATATACCTTATTGCAGCCTCGGGAATTGACTTCTGAGAGTGGTGAAATGTATACACTGTGTTTACTGATCACATTGCAATCTTTATACTAAATAGTAGCAGTGAACGGCCTATACTTAATTTTACTTACGCTAGCGTTCGCACCGTAGGTGTGCAAAATAATATTGGCGTTACCCAAATATGGTGAGTTTATATTAACCTTAATGTCAGATGAGAAAAATATGTTATCAACTTTCGTGATTGTCCGACTCCGTCTGCCACCAAATGATAGGCGGAATCATTGTCTGCCCATCCGCCAGCATAGAATCGAACCGACAAAAAAAATTTCCATTAGCAATTTCCCGCGATAAAATCAGTTTTCCCTTGCAGGAAACAAGCAATCGAAAAGAGTGAAAGCTCTCACGCCACGGCTGCGCACAGATCTATATCTCCGCGAATCTTCGGACGCACTGCAACGCGGAAACATCACGCGAAGGAGTGGCAGCCCTGCTCACGCTCGCACAACTTCCTATCATTTACTACCGACAAGCAGTTTTTTTGCACTGATATACGAAATTGCGAGTTATTATATACTCTGCTCGCAGATATGTTCTTATTAGCGCGGTGCATAAGATCCTTTTAAGAACGCTCTCGGCAGATAATTGTCCGACGGGATTTTTTATTTATTCAAAGAAACCCAGCTTTTCAATACTAATCGCCAAGCGAGCCGCATAACGAAGTGGACCCCCCTCCCCCTTCCCCGCACAAACCATCCCACAAGTACCGGTAATAACAAGCACGAAGAAGACAACGCAAGAAATCCGAGACGTAAATTATGCGACTCATCCGTGCAATCAGCCAGTCAGGTCAGGCGAGCAGATTTGAATCTCAACGACAGAGCCACAAGTATCTCGCGAATTCATTCGGAGGCGATGCAGACTCCAAACACTTGTTCTTTCCTCCTACTGTTGTGATTGGACGACAGTTGTTTAGACACGCTCCGTTTAACTGTGGGCCAGTAATAAGCAGGAAGCAGTAGCGTGAGTGAGTGCTTAACAGTCCTGTACAGAGGCCTCGCTTGATCACAGCAAACGATAATGTTTCGAGTGTACAGAGGGCTGTCCAGCCTAGCCTGCCGGCGACTCAATCCGCGAAATACTCGGGGCTCTACTCATTGGCATTGACTCCGCCTCGCTGTACGGTCGCAAGCAAAGTCACTGTCCCGCTATCACTCGTCTAAGAGCCCGGAATGCGTGAAATGCAAATCGCAGTCGTTTCGCACTGTTGCCCTGAAGCGTCTCGCTGTAGGATTACAGATTTCTCGGTGCTAGCCAACTCAATGCACATATTCATCAATAGTCGATTTTCTCCGATTAGGTCTTCCGACGTAATACACTTTAGCACTAGGCGGGAATACGTCTATACGTTGACGCGCTCGGGCGCCTTGACGTTTATTTTTACGTTCCCGGCACCGCTTCACTCGATCATATGCGATTTTATGGGTATCACTGGATTGCTTTTGAGATGCTCTTTTCAACCGTATACGATTTCTGTATTTCGACTTGACTTTTTGACGACTATAGGCCGAAATTGTGTTAAGTTTTCATAATCTTTTACACTAAACTCATACCATTTCACCATATACCACGCCACGCGAATTTTTTACACACGAAATCGATTGATCTTGATGAGAGCTGTCGATTGAAACGAGCGTCGTAGCTTCTCCTATTCAAAAGTTATACTACACGGAAGTTATGATACGCAGCAAAATTGCCCACCCCCCCCCCCCAAATACCGACCCATGCTTCGCAGTTCTCACTCAACGTAAATATATGCTTTCATCCTTTAGCAATCGAGTGGTGTAATCGAATTTTGAATGTAGACGATAGATTCGGAGCTGCATTCCCAAACTGTATCCCCCGATTTTGTTATAATCGGATTTTCTGGATTGCCTCACACTATGGTCGCAAATTAAAGACGTATTCACGTCAAAAGTGTGGAGTACCTAAAGGCGGATAGAGTATACCACCTCGTCTTCAATACACGGTCGTCGTCGCTGACTTCCATCGGCTTCCTGGCCGCAGGGTGATACGACCCCGGCAGCCGCGCGGCTACCGGAAGGCGATTAGCGGCGTAGAAGGGGAGGAGATCACACACAGCCCGACCCTGCGCGAACTTCTCCCGGCGCGAAGTCGACCGGCCAAGTGAAATTTCCCACGCCAGGGGAAACGAGCATGTTGCCCCGCGCCTCGCCCGGACGTGACGTCAGGAAAGCCTGCGCAGGGCGCGTGCGAGCAACGACCTTCTCGTCCGGAAGATCGACAATAGTCCATTCACGGTTACGGCAGAAGGAGCGAGGGCGTAAGACTATAATATTTTGTCTGCTCGCAATTCAGCGCCCGAGAGCGCGGAAGCGATAACAGAATTATCGAATTTATAGGCTGTTCACGGATAAATGAGCACTTTCGGAAGCCCTTCTTAAGATCTACTTGTATGCAAGTTGTGTATTATTCCACCTATGTAAATCAACACTGCCATGCGCATGATCGCTTTATTCATGCGTCGGTCAAGTGAAAATGTAAAATTATTAGAAAACTAAATATTTTACACTTCGACGCTTGATATAAATAACTTACGTTATCACAAGTGGTTATCTAACAATTTTTATTCGGCGTTAAGATATGGAACTACTTTCTCCTTCATCGTTACCAACTTTACTGGGCGCATGTCAGTCAGTGCGCCCGTTAAAATGTATGCAGGTAGGAGCAGTGACTATTTTCTAAGGTTAATTTCAAAAGTGCTCACTTTATCATGAACAGGCTTTATCCGAATATTATGACGGCTTCGTGAATAAGACGACCCTCGGGTCTCAGTCTACAGGAGAAAATTATTATTCCACAAATTATTCGGTCATGTGATCAACCATGATTATTTAATCTTCACGCTTATATACAGGTTTTCTTAACATAACCAAATCTTGGCAATATGTATTACACCTCAAGTGCTTTAAACCGAAAGGAAGTTACACTTTCTTTAACCATTTCTATATTATTTTTTTCTGATTATGGAAAGAGCTGTTAACACTTTGAGGTCAGCAAACATTCACAAGACAAGTTATAAGTGAGTTACTTATATCCACCACTGCAGGAACAACGGTTCTATTGGTCTCCGTGTTTCCACTCACTACCGTTCTATAGTGGCCAACATGACAATGGACACGCTTACTGTGCTCTACAACGTTCATTAGCGGCTAGTCATCAGTTACTAAGGCACTGAGTTGATTTTGTCCAAATCAAATGTCTTTACTTGTGTAAAATGTTTTACAATCACACCTGTTTTTTTTTTTGCGGAGATGTTACAAAAATATTTTTGTAGTCAGGAAAATTATTGTTACTCAGCTGCGGAGTTCTTGTAATATCCTGTTAAACACAGGTAGCACAACGAATGCATGAAAATGCTAGTTTTCTTTTCAATGACAAAGAAATTTTCAAAATATTTTGCTCGAGCTACACCCTAGTGTAGTTCTTAAAGCGTTAATGTTTTCAAAATTTCGTTCAGTGTCCTGTACGGTATGAAACTTATGTCTGGCCAAAAAACATTGTCCAACAATTTGCTACTACTCAAGCTAAAATGTTTACGTCTGAATTTTTAGCAAGCGAAAATATGACCACGCCTCAGTGCTTTCAATGTAAAAATGGGAATAAAGCGTCGTATTATAATACTTCGTCGACCCTAGAAAGTAAGATTAAAAAAAAACACGGAGAACATTTGCAGTTCGTTTATAGTATTTCTATGCGTTCCTTCTATTATTTCTCCTGTAATGTATTCCTTATATAGTGTTTAGGCTTCTGAAGTATAGTAAACTGTTTATCTGCTGTTTACGGTAAAATAAACACTTGAAAACCCTGCTTAGGATCTACTTGTATGCACATAGAGTATTATCCTGCCTTATGTAAAATTAACACTGTCATGGGCCTCGTCACTTTATTCGTGCGTCGGTCAAGGGGAACTTTGAAATTATCAGAAAAGAAAATATTTCACAACTATGCTCTATTTTGCACTTCGATACATTAAAAAAAGTACAAAGTGGAAGAAATATTTGAAGTTATTACAAATGGTTACCTAAGACTTTTAACCTGACGTTAATACACGGAACTATTTTCCATCCATCGTTACCAACTTTACTGGGCGTATGCCACTCAGTGCGCCCGTTAAAATATATGGAGTTAGCAGCTGGGACTTTTTTTTAAGGCTGAGTTCAAAAGTGCACACTTTATTGTGAACAGCCTTTACGGTTAATTGAGCGCTTTTGAGATCAACGTCTGAAAAATGTCACTTTCCCGCTTGCCAGCGTGTATTTTGACACGCGAACTGACTGACTGACGTGCACCCAGTAAAACTAGCAATGGCGGAGATAAAGTAGTTCTACGTCTTAACGTCGAATCAAAAATGCTAGATAAACATTTGCGAATTCTGAAATTACTCCTTTTTCTTTCTGTTATTTCTAAAGTCCCTGCCACACTGTCAATTTTTTCCGTCAAACTGCTTCCAGTAAGTTTGGTCAAATAAAGTTGGACAGTTATGACGCCATCGAAACGTCATAAACGCCGCCATATTTATCTGAAAAAGTTGGATGCCTTCAGTTTCCATCCAACATTTGAAAATTGGACCGGTTATAAAATTTATTTGATGTTTGACGGTCTCAGCCAATCAGAATCGTGCATGACAAATATGGCTATCAAGAAACTTTAAAATAACGAACAATTGCTGGAAACGAAGTTGGTTATGAAGATATTTAATTTATGTAGAAGCTGTTTGAACATGAATGCTATTTTAAGTTAATATTGCACATAATATTACGAACTCGGAGGCATTAAATTTAATTGTCCAGGAAACATATCCTACAAATAAAATTTTAATTTAGTAAACGAAACTATATTGCACTATTACTTGCAGTTCTTCCTGTAATTGATCGTATGGAAAAACAAAAGCAATATCTCATTATAAAAATAGTTTTTTAATAATATTTCAAATTAGATTCTCCCAATAAAAAAAATTGACAGTGCGACACGTTTTCAAACACATTCAAGATTATTTGATAAAATTTGTCGGAAGGAACAATTTGATGGCTTTATCTCGTCTTTAAACTTAATTGTTAAATAAAGTTGAATACGAAAATTTGACAGTGTGACAGGGGCTTAATGTATATAAGTGTAAGAATCCGCAAACTTATAAAACATGTACTTGTCTAATAATTTCTCAGTTTCACTTGACGACATGAATAAAGTGACCAGGCCTATAGCCAATTTTATATACAGCGGATGAATACAAGATGTGCGTTCAAAAGTACTCAGTCTAGCCTGAACATCCTATATCAGTTCCTTCCATAGTATAGTATAACTGGTATTACACACACCACACGCCCGTTAGTTTACGAGCTCGCGTGACGGTCGGGGAATGTAAAGAGGGTCGAATCGCCCTCGCATCGGGAAATCTTGCGTGCGTATGTGTGGGGGGGGGCGGGGGGAGGGGTTGCGGTGGAAGAGACTGGCTCCTGGACCGTTTTAGCGCCTACAGTATAACCACTGGGGGCCCCTGCGACTTCCAAACAGAGTATAACTGCCGTGCGCGGTTGTAAATTACGGCTTTATACGAGCCTGCTGGACCAGTCTCCGGGAACGATTGCACAGCCGGGTCGTAGTAACGGTAAACGGCGGTTATTAAGCAGACGCGGCGGACGTAACGCATTCTCAAAAGGAAGTGGTAAAATGATACGTTACGTTAAGTGGCTCCTCCCCCAATAGAAAAAAAATGTTACCGTACAACTGGTTTACAAAAATCGTGCTAAAATACGTTGGGAATTATTTTCGTGTTTTGTGCCTAGCTGTCAGCATAACAACATAACTGACAAAACTTAGATAAATATCAGACACATGTCCATTGGCTATAGCATTTTTGTTTCGTTCCTCGACTAACCTGGCCTTAAAAATTGTTGTTTGTTTGCATGAAATCTAACATCTTCATCAAGTAGCGCGAGCTTTTCTTTTAGCTTACCTAACCGAACGCTCTAAACTAAGCAAATAAACCCAAAACAACTGTGAGCTTAAACAAGAGATAGGAACGGAGCAAAAATGTCAACCTGTAGAGGTGTTGCTAATATCTGTAGGCTTAGTGACTGCTTTTTAAACAAGGCCCTCGGTAAACACAGAAGTAAAAGTAATGAATGAGAAAATAGGAAATTGGTGCTAATCGAAGCCAGCGCCGTGTCTGAGTGACTCCTTGCAGTTCCCGGAGAATTCGAACAGTATGCGACGTGAAGACGGAGAAGCGAAAAAATTAAAAAAGAAGGAAGTAACTGCGATTATAGGCGGTTCACGATAAAAAATGAGCACTTTTAAAATCCCTGCTTAAGATCTACTTGTATGCACGTTGTGTGTTCTTTCGCCTTGTGTAAGATTAACATTGTCATTGGTCTCATCTCTTTGTTCATGCGTCGGTCAGGTAAAAATGTGGAATTATTAGAAAAGTTAATATATTACAAATCAAGGTATTTTTTATACTTAGATGCATTAAAAAAACACAAACCGAAAGAAAAATGGTTACCTAACACTTTTTATTCTACGTTAATGTATGGAACTACTTTCCCATCCATCGTTACCAACTTTACTGGGCGCATGTCACTCGGTGCGCCCGTTAAAATATATGCAGGCGGAATAAGTGACTTTTTCTAAGGTTGATTTCAAAACTGCCCATTTAATCGTAAACAGCCTATATAAGATCTGAGAGAACCGAACACACTTTGGGTCCATAACCGGTTGGAAACAAAAAATTACAGCTGTGTAAGATAAACGCAGCTCACGCAGAGTTTCAAAAATTTTTTATCTTGACTTAGTTATTTATCGAGCCATACTGAGTCATCAACACAACTTGCACTTTTCCGAGCATCGAAACACGTCATCTTTGGCGTGATCAAGGACTATTTATATGCTCACGAGTTGACGCTGACGTTGCTACGCACTTAAGCTCGTGACCTTGGCCGACAGCCAACCTTGAGGAGCATGTACTATCGCCCCATGAAACCCATTATACTTATGAAAAAAAAATGACAGGCAAAGAAGTATTAGCGTGCGCGCGCTCGTCTGCCTGGTTCTGTAAGGTCGTCAATTTTCAAGGTTCCCTGCGAACAATGTCTTCATTCACGTAACGCAAGCTTCCAAAATAAAATTTGCATGGCTCGTTCTCCGAATTCGCCTTCCCCCACGATAACAGAGGGCAGCTGTATTACGATTCTGCAAAAGAGGACATATTACAATTACTGGCCACACATAATAAGTTAAGTAAATTTCAAGAAATTAAATTATGAGAATTATTTTAAAACGTTGAAGATTAATACGTAACTCCTAATTATTTGTATCAGTACATTATTTATTGATGAGGCCAAGGTCAAAGTGAGGAAGAAAAACTCAGAACGACACATATAGCGACGGAAATAAATGTACGGACAGACCGTACGAACGTACCTGAAAGCAATGCAACATTCTGCGGGATAGTTTTTTGCAACAGTGGTCTTTGTTGATTTACTAAACCTTCCAGTCAAGCTTAACTGAAACGTAATATCTATTCCAAATTAACAAAGCAAACTTTTGTGGACGTCAACAATTATACATCACCATTTTCGTAAAACTTCAAACAGTGTATTGTGCTCAACCGGCTACTACGGTTGTTAGCGCCATTCGTCAAAATAATGAATACTGCAGTGAAGGTATACTGACTCTTTCTTCCTAAAACCGACAAAACAAAAGCTTTAAGAGAACACACCTCGTTGTTACGCGCGGCCTTGGGAAAACCAGCCTATTGGACCGGTGACGTCAAAATATTACACTCATCTTCAGTAAACCCCACCCCCTTCCCTGGCTTCGAGCTACGACCCGACTCCTGAGACACCCATCTTGCCAGAGACGATTACACTCGTCTTCGACGCCGAGTTAGCTTCTTTTTTTTTTTTTCCTTCCTTGAAGCGCCAGCCGCGAAGATACGTGGTCAACACCAACATAGAATTTAATAAGAATAAAAAATCCTACGTGAGAAGAAGTACGCCTTTAGCTTTCCGCCTTGTCTAGGTTATTTATAAGTTGTGACATCAATGCCCGCGGGATTGTATTCGAAACGCGATGCCGATCTTCTTGGCACGACCAGTCCATCACCCCTCCCACCTGCTCCCCCCCCCTCCTCATTGACGTGATAGGTTCTCGACTCCATGTGTCACGACGCAAGTCTCTGGAGCCAAGGGTGTGTTCTTACGCACTGGAAGGTTTCTCCGAGCAAGCAAACTGCATGTTAGCACGTCGCCGAATAAATACAGCACAGTCGAGTCGACCACGTATTTTGTTTTCAGGCGACATTTATGCAAACAAAAAATGAAATTTCGTCAGCCTAAATACAAATTTTGTCAGAACAAAAAAAAAAAGTATTTTATAAGGGTGGCCGTCCAATGCCTTGGAGGTAGGTAAACCAAGAGATTTTCCTGGTAAGCGTGTTGCCTACCTCCAAGGTATTGGCTGCATTTGTTTGACGATACATATCCCAGTATTTTGCTGCCTCAAGAAAAGTTTTTCTTTGTACACAGTTCAGCCCACAGTTTACAATTAAACATAATTTAAAGACTGTATTTCATAACGCTCTGTGATTGACGGAAAGGTAACCTGCGGGTTCTTAATGATTACCGTGGTATCCATGGTAACCAGTCAAGTTTTTATAAACAGGTCATTCCTCAGGCTGGGCGTGAACTGTTTGTTACCACCCTTTCGTCGGGTTTTTGCGGGAGTCCTCATCGAGCACGACCACAGATCACCCCTTTTGATATTTGAAATACTATGGCCGTATCTAAGGCACTCTTTCATGATAGAATATATGTGGGTAGCATAGCGGACACTTCCCTGGCGTGGCGGTTTTCTCTGAGTACTCCCGTTTCCTCCCCATGTCTTCATTCCGCCGAAGCGACACCCACACCTCGCCTGTAAGAGAGCCACTCTTCGGGATGACCGGCACACCAGGCGTCCCCTTCGGGCTCTAATAAGAACAAGCCTTTTCATCCATGCCGACCTTGCATGCAAGTGAAAGTAACATGCTGATTTACATTTACAGAAACAGGGCGCGTGTAAAGTGCCTCTACACAAAGAAAAAGGTTTTGTTGAATCAAACAAGATTTGTTTGGCGCAACCAAATTATTTGTTTGTATAGGGGCAATGAAATATTTTGTTGCTGAAACCTAATTATTTTGTTGTTCTCATTTAGTTGCCCCAAACTGTAAGATTTGATTAGTGCAACTAAAGATTTGTTTGGCTACACGTACATTAAACAGGCTGGGCTAACATACAAAAATTTTACAAGTTCGACCGAGTTTTGATCTTCACCTGCGTCCGAGCGCTACGCCTTAGTAACCTGAGCTAACGTGACAACTGACGAAGTGGGAATATATTTAAATAGATATACTGCAAATATTGAGCAACGTGTGCAAACAAATGTTTCAAGTTTTACTGCTTTACTTGTCAGTTTCTTGTTGCATTGTTTTATTAATGTGTTTATACGATTGATAAGCGTCAATAATGTACTAACAAACACGGTTACTATCCTAATTGTAAAAAAAAAATACAAACAAACTCTCAAGCTGCATTTTCGAACGAAGGCAGTCAAATGAGTAACCAAACAAATACGCACAGTTGATTCAACAAAATATTTAGCTGACAGTCTAATTTTTTGTTGGCCAAACACAGAGATTTGGTTTATTCAAACATATATTTTGTTAGACAACCAGAGTAATTTTGTTGCTTTTCAAATTTTGTTTGCTCAATGATATATTTTGTTAGGGCAACTAAATATATACTTGGCCCTATACAAACAAATATTTTGTTCGATTTTCTCTCAGTGTAGTTGGATGCGTAGGCTAATGTTCATGAAACGGGATCCTGTCCCATCTATGGGACAATGCACAGGAAGTGGATTTAACTATACACTACACTTCACTTCGCTGTACACTTGCGTCACATCGGCATACTCTTCAAACGTGTAGTCCACCATGTTCAACAGCAAGGCACTGTCATAGGATTGACAGTTCAATGCAAGCAGTTGACTGGCGCGCAGGACGAGTTGCAGACACGTGACACCAGGTGATCCGTCGTCGAATGACGTACTCCGCTCCGCTCGTTAAAGCTGCAGACGCGGGATTAAGTCCACGCTTAGGAATTTAGATACATCCTGTGTATATATATATATATATATATATATATATATATATATATATACACTCCGCACAGCAAGCAACAGTGTCCAATTACGGCAGTACCTCGCGAGTGGGAGGCGTAATGTGATATTGAGGCTAGTCGACCTCCCGTGGCGCAGTCGGTTGGTGCGCCGCCGATCTGCGGTGCGGGAGGTTCTGGGTTTCTAATCTTAGGCAAGGCATGGGTGATAGTTAGAGTAAGGTAATAAATTGTTTTATTAACCGTCTCCTTATAGGTCTTCTGGCATAACACCGGGGGGATGTTAATAAGCCCTTTCCAATACTCCACTATTGAGGCTCTTTTCCACAGTCGAATGAACAGCCGCTGCCAATAATAATAATAATGACAGGCGCATTTTTATTTGTCTCGGTAGACGATCGAGCTAAAGAGTAGTTAAGAATACAGAGGTGAAATAGCCTCTTGCGCCGCGAACTCCAGCCGCACACGCCAGCAAAATAGCGTCACTGGCCAGGGAAATGGAACGCCATTCGCCAATCAGCGGCAGGTAACATACTCGCCAGCAGGCAACGCAGCCAGTAGGGGAAGTCTTACAGTAGCATGTAGTAGCCAGTTAGGCACCACGAGGTCCTTCCCCAGAGCCTCGCGCAGCCAATCAGGTAAAAGGTACGCCGCCTGTGCTAGCTACGATCGTTGCCAAATGCCAACGACTGATCGTGCAGGAGATTATATTGTAATGCGAAAATAATATCTAGTTTTTCTGGAAATTAAAGTGGCGCACACGCGGCCAACTCGTAATGTGCCAATGGCCTTGGGTAGTCAAGAAACTGTCTTGTTGCTCCATCCCCTCCTCTCTAAGTCCTGATAAAAAACTTCTTGGGTAGGCTTCCTTCCTTCCAGGATTAACCGCCAGTGACGTAACGTGGGCAATAATGGCAATTACACGACTCTTCTTATGGTTCTGTGCCTCGATGCCTTGAACGTGGACCTTGGCAGAAGCTCTGCGCGGCCCTGAAACCCTGACAAGGACGTTAGCACCTGGTGTTCGGTTGGCTTTTCTTTCGACGCAGTGTAACTAATTGCTGCGAATTACGGCAGCTTTAATTGCACGTCAAATGCATACGGATGGGCAACGTGTAATTCAACAAGGACGGCGTGATACTTTAATAGTACGTGCTACTGTTTTGCAGCACGCGGTTATGCGGTATCACAGTCGGCAAGGAGAGTGAATCACTTCGGGTCGGTATTCTAGGTTTCGCTTCGAGCAATTCCGTGTCCCCCCCCCCCCCCAGTTTAGTGGCCACGGTGTCGTAGTGGTTAGACTACTCGCTTTCCACCTAAGCGAATCGGGTACGATTTCCGGAGGAGTCTCCCCCGGATTTTCGCATGTGGGAATCTCGGGGATCTCTCGTTTCCCCCGTCCTTTCATTACGGCGCTGCTCCATACGCATATCGTCTCACCCTTATCGGCTCTCAAGGCCTCGATGTTAAGAGCCGCACAAATCCCACCTCTGAGTTTAATTAGGGAGTGGAGATTGGTGTCGCTAAGAGTAAACCCTGCATGTACTTTTATACCTGTGAACGTGTGTATCTTGTACGGGTTTGAGCCTAATTTATAAATCAAAACTCAATTAACCGTCACAAGAAGTGTTGTTCACCTAGAAAATCAAATTGCATACCACTGCTTCAATAGCTTTATAAAAATTCAAAGCCAAGAAACGGGGGAATTGAAGCTCCTGTACACTGTTCACGGTAAAATGACCACTTTTGAAACACCTACTTAAGATCTAATTGTATTCACATTGTGTAGTCTTTCACCACACGTAAAATCAGCATTACCACGAGCCTCATCCCTTTATACATGCATCGGTCAAGTGAAACTGTGAACTTATTAGAAAATAAAATAGGTTACAAACTTATTAATTCTTACACATATAAGCATTTAAAAACAGGAACGAAAAGAAATCATTTCGGTATTCACAAATATTTACCTCACACCTTTAATTAAATATCAAGACGTAGAACTACTTTCTCTCCATCGTTACCAACTTAACTGGGCGTAGGCTAGCCAGTGTGGCCGTTAAAATATACATGCAGTTAGGAGTAGTGACATTTTCCAACGGTTGATTTTTAAAGTGCTCATAACATCTTCCAAAAAAAACTTTTAACACGAGCAGTGCTGTTCCTTGGCGGTGCTCAATTTCCAGTAGGATAACAGAGTAACCCCCTCGGCCCAGAGGTCGGGACAACACGTCATCTCCGCCTATCTTCCCCCTCCCTTCGTTCTGTGCCTCTCCACCCTACTTCCGCACCCTTCGCGCCCTATCACTCTCTTCACATGAGCTGAGTCATCTCATCTGGCAACCGACAAAGCAACAGCTTGCACCCCTCCAAGCACACAACGCCCTCCCTCAGCCCGGGCGGAAGACATTATGAGAAATGTATTACCCTTGATTGAGGACGCCTACGGACCCCCCTCCCCCCGCCTATGGGGCCACCAATCTGCACGGCGCCGTCAATCAATCCCCTGGGCGCAGTAGCCTTGCAGCGTCGTGATTCATTTGTCTAATGCCACAGCGCCCCGTACAAGGCTGTTCAAGTGCCCGTATCTATCTCTTCCATATTTGACACCTTTTGCAGTCTTGTGAAATAATATCAATCAGTGGTCTTTTAAAAGTTCAAACAAATGCTGCTGTTAATTGTACGGTAAAAATAACTTCTGAGCAATTACGGTATACTAAGAGAAATCTAACCGAATACCTGGCCAAACATTCGCATCACGGTAAGCTACACTACACCAATGAGAAAAAAAACTTCTGGACAATTACGATTAGTTGTGCATGTATACAGGTGAATATTTTTTATATTTCAGTTAACATGCCCTTTCGTAAATGCTAAGCCCACTAGAGGCAGTTGCAAACGTAAGTTTTATTCACGTTCTCAGTTTTTTTTTCTATTGTTATAAGCAGTTCTGATATGCGTGATGGACAAATAATACTTTTTGCTATAGCAAAACGAATAGTTTCACGTCATGAATCTTTGCGCATTCCTCATCGCGTTTTGCATACTTACTGTAATCTGTGAAATATTACATAATTTTCGTTTTGTAGCAGTCGCTAGGCGTCTTCTTCACCAGAACGATAACAAAATAATGTTACTGTAATGATTAAGCATTCGTAAAGATTCGTAATGAATCACAGACGCCTGATAGCCTAGTAAGTTCGCAGAAAAAAGTTTTCAATGCAATAGCATGGCGTGGTTTGAATATTTTTGTAAATATTTTATTTAACATACACACACACACTACTGTATTAATATTCAATTATTCATATATTGCGTGGAAGTGTTGTTTGTGGAAAAAATTATTATCAAATTTGAAAACAAATTGAAATGTTGACAGTCTGCTACGGGAATCAAGTTGTGGTACTTTAGATTTAGCTAACAAGACAAACAACAGCGTTGCTTACCAAGCTGCTTAAGTGGCCCCACTGTCCGAAAGCAGAAAGTGTGGTCATTTCGCTATATGTAGGACAACTGCATGTTTACTGCATCTGTTGGATATCAGCGAGCAGGCAAAGTATGGAGTGGAGATGATGTAAGAGCATAAACTAATTATGAGGTCTTGTGTGCATGTATCCAACATTGCCTTATCCCGCACTAATACAACTGTCAAGTCACATGGTCATGACTGATGACGCGTTCTTTTATGCATTAATTTAAAAAAAGCACAAAGCTCTTTTATATGAATGAAATAATTTTACCTACTTGAATTTTATTTTATTTCTCTCAGATTTGGTCAAAGGAACTATATAGACATGTCATAGCACTTGTCTACAAAACCAGTGTTCCAACCTCAAATCTTACCCAGTACGCGATTTATCGTATTGACAGAAAAGCCGTCCAATGTTGGGGACACGGAGACTGGTTCCGCGCCGCTAGCGCGATCTCTCTACCCCATATTCACTCTACGCACAAATGATGCACAGGAAACGGAAATCCCCGGACGAAACCAGCCCAAACCCAAGCCCAGCCTCCCCTTTCCGCAGCGGAGCTTGCAGTAGGCGAACCTAGAAGCCGAGAGACGCAGGGAGAATCGAGCGCGCTGTGTGGATAAACACGCGCGCATTCCTCTCATCTGTTTCACGTCACGGCTACTCCATCATGGCGGCCTTGTAACAAGTCGCCGCTACTTCACTTCGCCTCCTACACTTCCCCCCCACCTCCACGGGGTGTGCAACAATCGGCCCTCACCCATCCCTCCCCCTTCCCCCCTCGACTCCCACAGGTGGAACACGCGGATGTACGCCGCCCCTACTTCCGGACAGCGAGTGTTTCTTGCTCAAGAAGAAATATTTCTGCGCGCGGCGCGATGCGTCGCTCTTGCATGTCGACCCTACCCGCCTGGGCGCGGCTCGGCGTCCCTCAACCTCCCAGGTCTATGATTGATTGATTGACTGATCGATACATTTCTTTATTACGCATGAATAATAAGTACAATGAAAGAGAATAACAGGAACAGTAATACACATACACAGCCAGCATACCAGTGCGAAACACCCTTCTGCTCGAATATGAAAATTAAATGGTACGACAATCGGAATAATATAAGAAAGAATGGAACAGCAAGACAGGAGGGGAAACTAACCAAAACCCACAAATCACGTAGGAATAAAATCAATTTAGAGTACAAGGAACGGGGATTACTTAACAGGTAACTAAAAAGGGCATAAGGAAGGAAGAAAAGGAAAGGAAAATACTAAGGCAAGGAGAAGGGAAATAAAGGTAAACTAGAAACATGAAAGAGAGAAAGAAAAGGACAGTACGAAGATGGACAGGAGGGAAGAGCCCTTCCCCATAAAAATTTAAGAATTAATTACAGAAGGATAAAAAACACATTTTATCCCAACTCAGGGCATATAACCTATGTTCGGCCAATAGGAAAGGAGAAAATAGTAAAAAAAAAATTAAGTTGCGAACCAAAATCAGAAGTTGATTGTTAACTGGTCGGAAGTCCTCACATCTCCAGCGAAAAGTCAAGAGTACAAAAAATTGTTTATTAAACATGCGGATGTAGGCCCATGTACAGGCATAATATAATATAAGAAATAAACCCAGGTTTATGTCTAATGCCGAAGTTATATATAGTCCATTCATGGTTACTTCCAACTTTTATGAAACTGAGATAAAATTCAATTTAACCAAAAAAATATTTTAACAGAAATATAAAAAACTTGTAATACATTGCATATATAGGAAACAACCAAACACGTATGGGGAGGTTCAAGTCAAGTAATACATTGCATATATAGGAAACAACCAAACACGTCTGGGGAGGTACAAGTCAAGTAATACATTGCATATATAGGAAACAACCAAACACGTATGGGGAGGTTCAAGTCAAGTAATGCATTGCATATATAGGAAACAACCAAACACGTCTGGGGAGGTTCAAGTCAAGTAATACATTGCATATATAGGAAACAACCAAACACGTCTGGGGAGGTTCAAGTCAAAAAAGTGTGAAGACACCATGAGCTCTGACAAACACGGCACATCAGTTAAAACTGAACAGTCAATCAAATACAAGATATATCTGATGTAAACCCAATAAATTCCATTGTACGACCAGCAGTTTTGGATTAGAAATTATTTATATTTTCATCATGTTGTGTGGTACGACAGACAGAGTGTACAAGATTGCAAAACAAAATGGTTTTGTTAGCTTTCTCTATAGTGGCAAATACGCAGCATAAAACAAATTAAAATCTGGAATTAACTGGATATAACCTGTAGCAATAACAATTTTACCTTTGCATGCCTTATCTGCAACATGTGCAATCTTCGTCACCAACATGTTTACCAAATTTCCCGTCTGCCCACTGCCTTTGATACTAACTTAGTCTGCCAGCACCTTATAAATGGTTACAAAAAATGTTACTCTTTGTGTTGCATGAATAAACTGTCGTGCCTTACATTCAAGCGGTTAAAGACTGTTCACGGTAAAGTGAGCACTTTTGAGGCCCTAGTTACTTCTCCAGTTTTAGTCGTTTTTTATCATTTCACCACTTAATTAAAAAGAATATATCCATGAAAGTAATAAACACTGTGTGTATATTGCACCACAATCGGAAGTTAGCGTCTAAGGTGAAAATAAAATATATTTATTGACTACTGTTCCAAATGAGAGAGCCTTCAAAAGTGCTCACTTTACCGTGAACAGCCTATACATGTACATAACCAGAGCGTAGTAATGTAAACATTTGCATGGCGCAGAAAAGTAAAATAACATAAGAAAGTACTTTCAAAATATTTTTAATTGATACCTTGTTCTCCAAAATGTAAGTTATTTGTAAAGTAGCTAAAGTTTTTTTAGTAATTTTTTATACAGATGTGACAAAATTATTATTTTATGACTAACAGTATTTCAGGATTTAATTCCGCAATAGAAGGGGTATGAACACGCAACCAAATACTCTCCAATGTTATGTGTGGTTGCCTACCTGCACAGGGTCTAGCCAAATCCAAGAAATGCTGATATGCACTTTATTTTTGGCTTACACTCATAGTTCTTGTCAGTCAAAACATAGTGGATTTCAACATGCTAAGGAGTTGTGCAATGACATTTTCAATTTTCCAGTCTCACATGTTGTGATTTAATATAACATCCACATTTATACATTGTTTATTAAACACTAAAATTTATTTATTTTTTTCCTTACCAAGTGTATAGATTATACAGCTAACCTACATCTCAAAAATGGAAAAGTATAAGAACACTACTGGTATGATCAGGGAAATATTAAACAAACAATTTCTATTAAGCTACTATCATGCTCAAGAACAGTTTGCCTAACATGTTAATACAATTCAATTTATGAAAGTTTTTCAGAAATGAAATATCAAATTAGCATATAATGTTTTGTATGTAGTACATTTATTTTTACACATAGTAAATGTAACCGTATCAACTCACAGTGTACTGCTGTGCAGGTATTTGAAACTATACATTGCTGAATAAAACTGAAATTTTAGCCGGCAGAAGCATTCTTTTTATATATTGTTTTGCCCTTATTCCAGCATTGCTAATCTTGCAACCATGTCTCTTAAGCACGTGAAAACTAGGATTTTTGTCCAGTTTTGGATTCAAAACTTGTAGCATTCAAACAGAGATAAAATTAACATTTTGACCACCACATTTATTATACTTTTAAGGCTGCACATAAAACACCACTGAAGACATACTGACTTTTTATTTCTACAGCAACACAGTATTTTTACAGTTAACTAATTTTTAACAATAAGAATTATCAAATACAACCAAAAATTAAATTTTTATTAGTGCCAATGAAATATATTTCACTAGGCCTGACAATAAACTGAAATTGCTGTTGTTCTGTGTTACAGCGGTCAGCAATGGCTGCTACTACAATTTCCAGCATTATAATGAGGGTGACCGCATCACGACAAACGAACCATGCCTGAACTGCACGTGCCATAACCGCATGCTCATGTGTTACCTCAGGGTTTGCCCCTTCACCAAGGCCATCGGGCAAGACTGCACCATTGAGAAGAAACCAGATCAGTGCTGCCCTACAATTACTTGTCCTGAAGGTAAGAGAGTACTAACAGTCATAACTATTCCTTATAGACACAAACATGTGAGTTGTTTATAATGCCAAGTATAGCATACAAAAATTTCCATTTTTTTTATCAGAAGCAAACTATAACATTCCTTAGTAAATTTGTTCCCTCCTTGCTTAACCCTTTCAGGCATTGTAGTATGTATTTTAGATGCTGCACAGGAAGTAAGATAAACATTTTTTAAAGTCATATTAAAAAAATGTTTAAGTAATTGTGAAACAGCTATTGTTACTGGGCAGTGGCACATGCATGTGTCAATAAAGCTTTCTTCTCAGGGTGTTGTTAGCAGGTCTGTGGCTGAAGGGAACTGGCTGGAAGTAATGTGTAAGACAAGTACAGGGTTAGAAGGTCAGTATTATGAGCTACAAAAATGTCGCAAATGGAAATGTAGGATCAGTTCTGTAATATAAAAAAATTGGGTCATGTGATGGGACATGCACAAACATCAGTGAATCACAAAAGAAAAGCCTCTGAAGATGTACGAAATGAAAACGTTTTGAGTACCATTTTGCCAAAATATAGGTGTTGTTTAATCCTTGACAGTGAAATCTTAAGAGCTAAAGTTTTGATGTATTTTATATTAACATAGTTATATCAGTTTACAGTCATGCTCACGCTTCATATGGTCTCATTCCAAATAAAAGATTTCACAATCACCAGCTTGGTGACTGACCATATCGTAAACATGGTCACCTTGGAAATAAAGTGTGCAACAGCCGTACAGCACATCACGCCTTGGAAGAGCCACAGCTGACAATGTGAAAGTGGTTCTCCAATGAATTTGATCTTCATTTCACAGGAGGACATAGATAAGTGCTTTGCCTTGATCTGAAGGCCACCAGGGTTGTTATTCAGTACATATTGTTTAAAGAGTCTCGGCGTGACTAGCATGAACATGACGTAAACATCGTAATTTTTACTAGAATGTCACGGGGAAGTCTTTTCACTGTGGAGATCAGTCTGTATATAGACTGCATCAGGTGTTTCAAAACTCCTATTACAGACCTTTAGGGCTTGCAGAAGGGACTCAGAAGATAGAATTTTGAACAGGAGTCCAAGGCTCGAAACATACTATCTATCCTACAAGTGGAGCAACATGAAAAGTTGTGTTTATGTGACAGTGGAATTATAAGATGGTTTGCAGTGCAGTATATTCCCGGACATGGGTTACTATTCAAAATATGATCACCTCAGTTTTCTCTACAAGGTCAAGATGTATGTAATAATAATTTAATTTATTGACATGTGTGGTTCAACTTAGCATTAAGGTAAAAATTAGAGATGAACTAAACCAGCATTTCTCAGGAACATTCCGTACCTGTTCCTGTTCCCAGTCGATACCTGTTGTTGAGAATACCTGTTATGGGTAAGCTGTATGCTAGGTGGCATTGTTCCACTATCTGGCCTTGTTCTTGAATACCTGTTATTAGTCATGTACTGGGCTGATATAGAGCATACCTTCGTGGTAGTTGGATTCTTTGAACTACCTTTTGAAAATATTAAAAACTATTTTTTTAAAGAGAGAGATATATATATATATATATATATATATATATATATATATATATATATATATATATATATATCTCTGTGTGTGTGTGCACGTGTGTGTATGTGCGTGTGTGTGTGTGTGTATGTATACAAACACTACTCCAGTGTTCACATCGGAGAATTAATTAGCAATGGGGTTGGATTTCCTTCAGAGCAAGTAAACGTCGGGCGTTACGATTTCCCTACCAGGGAAACATGACACACGGGGAGGTTAGAGGTATAACGAGATATACCTCTTTGCATCTCATGTTCTCCTGGTAGGACAGTGACAGTAGGTAGAAGTTTCCCAGTCATGTTTGAAGGAGGGGGTAAGGGGGGGTGATGATTTCAAAATGAAGTTAAACATTTTACAGTATTCTCGTCCATTAATATTATTGGTATTCACTATTGGATTCTCTAATATCAGACGATAGGAACATGTATTAAATATTGCACAAGTGTCTAGTAACAAGCAAGTTCTACTTATGATTGTTCCTGCTTCATGATAAAAGTATAAGTAACAGGCAGGAGGGATGGTAACAGGTATTTTCAGATGCTAGGAACAGGCTATATCTGTTCCTTCTCAATACCTGTTACTGATGACAGGTATTGGAAATAGTCCCCTCCCCATCTCTAGTAAAAATATATCATTTATAAATAATTTTATCTACGATACAAAGAAATTAATTTTATGAAAATTCTCAATTTATATTTACTTATAGCAATTACTGAGATCACAAGGATGCACATTTTAAATAACATGTGAAGAGCTGTGAACAGTGTTATTTGCTCACCACTGTCTTTCTTTATAAGCTCAGCCTACAACTCTGAACACTGTTAACATTTATGAAATGTTCAGTTTAAGTGCTGTGTGTGTGTGTAACATTTTCTTCAACTCACAAGTAACATAATGCATGGCATATGATGACTGACAGTAACACATGTTGTACAGTACCTGTTGAAGTGGTGACAAGCTCAACGACCACCGTCGCACCTGTCTCGAAAAGCACGGCCGGCATCAGCGGTCACCGCGCCCACTACGTCAACTGCAGCAAGGCACTGGGACATCTCGACAACTATGGCTGCACCATTGAGGGTACCTTCTACACGGACGGAACACAGGTAGATGGGCATTGCAAAGACTTTTTTCAAAGGGGGCATTGGAATCAGAATAAGTTTCCTTCAAAAAAAGAGTGAGTTTTACAACTCTGTTTTACACAAAATAAATGCAACTAACATCTATGGTGCGTAGAGAATAACAAGAATTACTGTTGTGTACCTATTTATAACCTGTGTTTGATACTAAGCAGGTATAAGGAAGATGACTGAACACAAATAGCCCTGCTACAAAATTAACTTTTCCTTGCAAATGGCCTATTAAAAATAACAAATTTTTTGCATTTTGAGGACACTGAAAACAAAGCAATATTTCTTAACGCTTATGCAAAAATGTAATTTCTACAAAGTTGTTTTCAATAAAATTGTGGCTTCTGAATACAATGTGACATTATAGCAATAAATATCACTGTATGTACTTAAAATTTAATGTTTGAAAAAAAGAAACACATATTTATTTTAATATCTTATCAATGTTACCTTAAGAATAAACACACACCATAATGTGTAGGTTAAGTGGTAAGAGGTGTTTATAGGTGGTTTAGGATATCATTCAAATTATCATCATAGAATCTCTGTCAAACTGTATACCTACACTTTCTTCTAAAAAGTTGAAATGGGTAGCTGTGTATAAGTGGAAAAACCCTGGTGACAAACATGGGAAAAACATTAAATAAAGACCAAATGCTTTCCTCAGGAAAAAAAAAATGAATTTACTCCAAAATTAAGTAAGAATCTGACCTAGATAACATTGGTGTGAATCTGACTCACTAGAAGTGTAGTACTGTATAACATATTCTTAGGCAAAATTGTTAAATTTAGATTATGACAATGCCTCATGTTTTTAGTTGTGACTGGTAATATTACTGGATAATTCATGCTAGAATAACAATATGTATGTGATAAATTAAATATGTATCCTTTTAAAACAATTTGCATTGTGCTGAAAAGAGATTTAATTATCACCGACTCCATTTATCTTTGCAGTTTGTTCAGTGTGCCATGCACTTTCATGAGAAATGTTATTTTGAGAAGACATGCAAATTCTACCTTCCCTGCTCTGTGAATGTGTATGAGTGCACCTTTGCTGATGGCTGGCGATGCTGTTTGTTTTTATCAGGTGCCTGGCGATTCGAGCAAGCCATGCGAGCTGTGTTACTGTATCCGAAACAGGACTGCGTGTGTCATGCAAGAGTGTACGCTCCACGTGGAAGGCTGCACGCCTGTGTACGAGGAAGGGGTTTGCTGTCCCGTTCGCTATGACTGCAGTAAGTTTTGATGATGCGCAAGAAAGACGCACTGGTGTTTCTATTCAGGGGCATAGTTGCCTAGGAGAGAAATAAACACTCCACTATAGAAGTTAAAAACATAGTATGACCAAGGGGTGGTCTGGATATGATCAGTACCACCATTAAGAAAGTGTAAAAGAAAAAAAATCACAGTAATGACATTTTTTGCTTACAATTCCAAACACTTGATAAATAAAGTGAGGCTCACAATATTTCTCGTTTTATTTGTTAGTTTCATTATATTGCATTTACACATGCTAGACTTAGCCACAAAGCATGTTATGTACATGTGTTAATACTTTATTTTTCTTTGAGAAATTGCTATTTAAGGTCAGTATACCAGTATCTATTTCCTATATAAGAAATACTTTTTTAGCATAATGCAATTTTTTTTATGTTTACTATTATTTATTACCTTATTCAAAAATGCAATAAAATTCAAGACAATATGAGTATCAATCTAATTTGATGTTAAGATTGCGAAGAGGTGCCGGCACTGCTACCGACCGAGCCACCGCAGACGACGTACCGCCCGACCACACCCGGCCTGGTCCTCACAACTACTCCTGGGCCACTTGACTGCAAGCACAACAGTGAGACAGTGGCCGATGGCGCGCGGATAGTCATGGAGAAGCCATGCGAGCACTGCTACTGCATGCGTGGGGACATTGTGTGTGTGGTCCAAGAGTGCGGCCGGCCGCTCGAAAAGGAGGGCAAGAACTGCACGGCCCTGCCACCAGCACCAGGCCAGTGCTGTCCGGAGCAGTACCTGTGTGGTGAGTGGAGCCAGCAGCTCACAGTGCCCTAGTTACTCTCATATACCTTAACGCACAGTCTCACGTGTTTATGCAGATAACTTTCCATCTACCTTCTGGTGAAAGTATAGGTGGCTGCAAATTGACAGCATCCAATTACAATCAGATCTTTCCAAATTTTGAAAACTAAACCACCTCAAATTCTTTCATAAGGGTCAAGCTTTCGTAGTAATTATTTTGCAGTATATATGTCTCTTTGCCCAATACGCCATGCGAAGATATAGCGTATGAAGGGACAAGAACAACAATTTTATAATTTCAGCTGATTCTCCTTAACTAATGGCAATTAATGCTTCTGCCAGTATCTGTATAATTTCTGAAATGGAATAGTGCAGAATAACGGTAGGTAGTTTTTAAAAGCTAAATGAGTGATGTAAAAACTGTTTAGCAACCAATCCTGGGTTTAGTGATGAAAATATTTTGGCGTAAAAAACAGATTTGAAGAAATTTTAGTATAATACTTATGTAGTAGTCAATTAAGTAATTAACACTTGGGAAGATAAAAAAATATTCTGAAACTTAATAATTTCTTTCTAAACAACTATACTTAAAGCATTTTAATTTAAAATGCACTAACAACTAAAATTTCTGTTTGCATGGATGTGTTACAGTAGCTGAATTTGTTACAGTAGTAGAATTAATGTTTTAAAAAATTACTGACAATGAATATAGCTTGTTTTACCTAACTGGCACTATTAAATGATCTAATACAGTAAATGTTTGTAAAGTAAATAAATTAAGGACATGCTAACTAGTTTCATTAGATTAAATAATTACTATTGCATTAACTAAGTGAAAGAAATTTTAAGTTATAACGTTTTGTTTTACAATCCTCTCATTGAACTACTCATTTTGTATTTCTGTAAAAGATTATAAACAGTATAGAGAAGCTATGTTTCAGCTGATAAATTTTTAATTTAATTTTTATTACATGGTAATATCGAATCAAATCTATTTGATATTGAAAATTGGATGCTTTGTTAATAAACAACAGGCTTCAAGTAGGATACTTGATCAAATACTAAATAAAACCTCCTGCAGACATTCTTTTACAGTTGTCCTTGTTTATCACCATGAAAGAGTACTAAAATATTACCTTCTGACTTGCACCATAAAACAAATTTAAAAGAGGAACATTTAAATAATTTGTACACAATTTGGTGATAGATATTATTTGAAACTAGATAGCATGGCCTTATGTATGTAATGTGTGTACTAACAAAACAATATGTTAAGCTGTACAGTCAATTGTAATTACTAACGTGTTCACTTGTGCAATATGCAGACATATACCCAAGTGAACAAAAAAAAATAACAGGAGAGTGATTTCCACAATGTATCTTCTGTGTCTGTCACTAAAAAAAATTCATTCTTTATTGGCCTACATACCCATAAACTCAAAACACCCAAGATTTCAGAAACCATATAGAAGAAGCTTAAAAATGAATATTTTACATAGATCAAACAATTTTGTGCAGTTCAATAAGCAAAACTAGAAAACAAAAATTTATCTTAAAAAATATATATTTGCCCCAAAAAATCCATATAGACCTACACATCTTTGTATTGATAACAGAACTACATTGCAATCCTTATAATGTAAAAACAGTTACTTATTTTTCTGACGTAACTCATGTACTATAAATGTGAACTCTTTCTCTTTCTCTATTACGGTACATTTCAATTTTTTGTACAACGTTCAGGCTGTAAAAACTTAGTGTGTTTAGATCAGAAAGTAGTAATAATTGTCTGTAGCTGTTCAATGCTACAGATTTGTTGGTCAGTCAGTAACCAACAAACAATTCCCACATAAATGCTCTCAACATGACCTTTGTTCATTTCAGAGTCAGACAGGCCTCAATCCTCGATGGACAGGCAGAATCGCAAACATGAAAATGATGAAAATGGTAATAATTTGATTGTACTGGGAAAACCGCTTTAAACTCCTTGCCAGCCTGTATTGAGCACGAAACAACAAATAATAAAAAAATGTAATGATGTCTCATTTTGGATTTTCAACTACCAAAATAAATTTCAAAATAAATAAGTTACTTTGATTATGTTAATTATGTTTCGTGCTTAATAGTAATTCTAGTCACTGGTGATAAGTTTTAATAGCTTAAATCTGCTTTCCTTAAAACAAGCCTTCCATAATAAAAATTTAAATAAATAACACAATTATTAAAATCAAATATAAATTCTTCATGTCCTTTTCTTTTTCTGTTGTAAATATGCTGCTAACCATTATTATTCTTTCAGTTAACATGTTATAAAGTAAGTAATGTTACATATAACCATTACATTTCAAGTTAACAAAGCATACCACTTCACTAAATTGTCTGTGAAAAAAAAGTTGAACTAGGCATCTCTTCAAGCTAAATAATACTATGTGTGCCATGTTTTCTCTCACAGAAACGTCATGAAATTTTATTTTTATACCACGTACCTTTACACAAGTGTGATGGAATAACTTTTCATTGTTTCCCTTTATGAATATGTGAGCATAAATTTTATATGATGTGGTATTTTCAGTTAGGTGTGCTAAGTTAGTGTGCTCAACTTGAACTGTTGTGGTGTATGCATTTTTTAAATTTTCACCTAACAAATAACTTTTTCAACAGTAACACAGAAATGTTATAATGAGATGCATGCTAAAAGCAACTGGGTGTTTGCTTGCAGCTCACTCTGTTTGCAGTGACAATATTTTATTAATAACACAAATTAAAAACATTAGCATTTTCCAAGACAATTAGACTATTTAATGAAACACTACCTATTTTCACAAAATAAATTATTTTCCAAATGTTTATATATTTCTTCGATAGCTTAAAGACAGGTTTATTGACACACTCCATTCCATGTAACTTTAGATAGGTCTGACAACATAAAATTGTAGGCCATCTGAATTCATAATCCTGACAAATTATGGAATGAAACTGGAAGGACAAGAAATGGGGAATATTTTATTATAATTCTAAATTACCAGTTCGCAAATTCGTGAAGAATTGTCACTGTACCAAATTTACAGTATCATTGTTTTTGTACTCAAGTGCTTCTGTAATTAAACCAGCATTAAGATTGAATCACAAACTGTTCCATAGAGGCTACATTGTTTAGTACACACATCAAAAATTCTCTTGTAGAGTCAATTGAGTCAATTACATGTCCTTGCTTTGCTGTGAATACCATGCAAAAAGTAATGAACTCTATTTTTGTTTTACTGAGTACATATTAGCAATGGTAAATTGCATGATAAAAGTAAGTTCCAGCATGATACAATAATTAAAAGGAGGCTTCACATTGTTGGCATCTCTGAAGAGCCCTGTCTTCTCAGTTTTCATGTATGGCAGCATACAGCATGTGATTTATTGGAAGCGTCCACAAATAGAAAACATTTAGTCAGTAGCTGTCCATGAATCCATGATATGAGTAACAGCTGTGAACATTCAGAACAACTGATTAACTCTTGTCCTGAACAAAATATAGGTAGCCTAAACAGGATCCACTTCTAATACCCAAGGAAGCTCACTATAATGCATTCAATTGCCACGGTCCTCTGAAAAGTAATTATAATTTTCTGTGCATGTAATATCCCCATAAAAGTCCTTGAATATTAAGTTGAAATATAGAGCAGCTTCAGCTGTCAGTATCAATACATGCTGCAACTTCAGTGATGATGAATGGGACATGATTAATGGTGCACCCAGGTAGGGTAATTTTCTTCATGAGATGAACTCTCGTACAGAAAATTACCCTACCTGTGTGAATTCCCAATACCCCATGCAACATGAACAGCAGTGCATGATGTGATGAAATGGAAGTGTGAGGAAGTTACAGTACATTGAAAACATTGATGGACTGAGAACATTGAACCTCAGACATTTCGTCAAGTAAAATTGTAAGGCTTCATTAAAAACAGGGATAATACACTGCCTTGTCTGTTGATAGGTAACTAAGACATAAGATTCCATGGATGTGTTGCAACCTGTATACCTACGATCACTGCACAGAATGCCACCTGCTGTTTACAGAGATGTGAAGCACGTTACAACTGAACTCTCAAAACAGTGAAGGAACATTATCTTGAGTGACATTGTGGTGACCCATTGAAAGTGTGTGGGTGTCAGTAATGCCTGGTGACTTGTTACTATATGATTGTATGTGAAGTCTGGAGGTGACAGGGTCATATTGTCCATTTTTCTGGTCTTGGTCCACTGGTAGAGCAGCTGCCACTTCTGTCACTGACACAGCACCAGGTACTGCCAAAGGTGGTGGACCAGAGTCATGAGCTGCTCTCAACTGCCACGGTCACAGTTGACATGCTATTTCTCCCTCCCCCCCCACCCAGGCCGCTGGAAAACCCTTGAATGGCGATTCTGACAACTGCTGCTCTGGCCTTCCAGGAACACTGACATTCTTGGTACCCCACCTGCAGTCTGTATTTGTTGATTTTCGAAAAACAATTTCTCCTTGCTCCATAGGCTTGCAGGTATGTAAGACATTTCCTCATTGGCTGGGCGGCAGATCAACTGGTCAACATTACTGTGGTGAATCTGTTTGCTCTCTGATATTTGAACACTCTACATTACTGGTCCCTGCTTGACGATCACCACTCCGGAGATCCACTTGGGACCTGACACATAGTTACGCAGAAGTATGTGATCCCCTTCTTTGAAATGCCGTCCCCGTTGTCTGTACCTTTGAAGTGCTCAGCATGCTGGGATGCAACTTGCTACAAAAATTGTTTTTAGTTTCCTGCCCATCAACAGTTCAGCTGGGGATTTCTGGGTTGTAGTAGTTGGTGTGTTACATAGCACAAAAAGTATTCTCTGCAGTCTTGTGCACCAGCTGCCAGCTTGCAGTATTTTTAGCTTGTACTTCATAATCTGCACTGTTTGTTCTGCTTGTCCATTACTGGAAGGATTGTATGTAGGTGAATGTCTGCAAACAATTCCAATCTGGTCCAAAAATCTTTTCATCTCACAGAATGCAAACTCTGTCCCATTATCAGATACAACCATATCAGGCAATCCATGAATGCTGAACATCTCTTTCAGCTCACTCACTACCACCGCACTTGACAATGATGGCACCAATCGTACTTCAGGCCACTTTGAGTAGGCATCAATAACTATTAAAATATTTTCCCCATGAATGATTCCTCAAAATCCATGTGTAGGCGCGACCAAGGACTCTGAGGCATGGTTCACGTCATGTGCGTTCATAGTGGAGCCCGACTCTCCCTGAGGCAGATCTCACAGTGCTGAACCATCTTCTCAATGTCGTCACTGAGTTTTGGCCACCATATGTAACTTCTAGCAAATGCTTTTGAACGTACCACGCCATTATGTGAGGCATGGAGCATAACCAATATCTTATTCCGCATCACCTCTGGAATAACAACTCTAGTGCCCCAGAGAAGGCAATCCCGGTAGATGGACAATTCAACATGTCTGTTCCAATAGGGTCAGACCTCTTCATTAGGCAGTTTTTCCAACCATCCATGGCTTCATGTCTCTCAGTACATTATCCTTCTCTGTCAAATGCTCCACCATGTGTGCATTTAGGGGTGCTTCTGGCCTCTCCTTGTAGCATCAGCGCTTCTGTTGCTGTGGGCACCTCCATGGTGGGCACCGGTATTGGCAGTCTGTTTAGAGCATGTATGTCCTATTGTGTTGCCAGGCTTGTAGACCAGCTGAAAATCGTACATGCCTAATTGCAAACACCAACGGAGCATCCTGGAGGAAAGGATATCAGGAGTGAGCCTGTGTGGGTATAACAACTGCAACAAGGTGATCAGTGATCACAGCAAACGGTTGACCAACCTAGAAGTGACGAAATTTGGTGATTCCGAACATTACTGCTAAAGCTTCCTTGTCTGTTTGGGCATAGTTATGCTCAGTTTTATGTAGCATCCGTGAAGCCCCCAACAAGGGCAGGGAAGCAACCAAGCCATTTTTTAATCGAACTGCCACCACTTTCTGACCCCTAATTTTCAATCCTTTCTATAACCATGAGTACAGGACAATGTTGCACTCTTCCAATGGTAGCAGTTCTGGCCACAGAGTCTTATAAGTGCCCCAGCTAACAACTGTGTAACTGGCCCCTGTGTCCATCTCTAACTGGTGCAGGTTATTATCTAACCACAGGTCAGTCACATATGGTTCATTGCTGCCTCCCCCTTGCAGACTACGCAACCCATATATTCACCCTGCCTCATCCTCATATTCGGATTCAGGCTCTCTTAAAATATGAGTCCTACCTTTCCGTGTCTGGGTGGGTTCCTGTCACTTCCTTGTAGAACCAGTGCTCACCGCTTCTTCTTGGTGATGCACACCCTCTTTAGGTGGCCTTTCTTGTTGCAATTGTGACATGTGGTGGACATATGTCTCAAGTGTTGCCAGTGGATGATCCCCGTTGCATCACCAGCAAGCACATCTTGGCGGTTCCTTTTGACCCCCCCACTAGAGGGTCTGGCAATTTTCTCCGCCCATAGACCAGTAGGTTATGTAGCTTGTTGTTGTGTTCCACGACCGCGGCTTCCCATAAATCAAGCAAGTTTCTTCCCGTTCTTCTGCTGCCATCACAATGTCGACTGCTTCCTTGTAGGTTAATTTACCTTTCGTCAGTAGCACATCTTGAACAGTTTTATCATATACCCCATATACTAACTTATCCCACAACATTTGTTCTAGGTTAGGAAAATTACAATGAGTCAATATTAGACGCAGTTCTGCTACATAGACAGCAATTGTTTTGCCTTCCTGTTGATCCCATTTTACGAACTTGTAAGTCTCCACTATTTCACTTGGGCTTGGCTCAAAATGTTCTGCGGGTTTTGTTAGCACTTTGCTTATTGATACTGCATCTGTTTGGCACGGCGATAGTAATGATGTAACAATACTGTACAACTCCGCCCCTCACAGAGTAAAAAAACCACCTGCTTTGCTACATTATCCTCTATTTTATTAGCGATAAAATATAACTGTAAACATTCGCGGTAAGACAGCCACATGTCTCGGCCCGACACAAATTTGCAGATTCTACCCACGGAGGCCATGATGACTGTTCACTGTTGACGGGACACTTAATGTATCTTATTCAATCCGGTTCCCATTCTCGTCGCCACTTTTATATCCCATCCATCAGCACTACTGTTTACCGATCCACACGATTGACCTCAGTCTCTGTGCGCACAATTACAACATGTATACAATGTGCGCCATGACACTGCTCACTCGTGCCAACCATGTCCACCTAAATATACCTATTATGTACATACACACTGTCAGTACACAACAAAAACGTATTCCTTGTAAGATACCTGCGTATAGTTTAAGCGAAAAACAAAGCATAAAGTGTGTCTAAACGTAGTTGGAGCCATAAAACACTAGACAGTTTGCGACGAAAGTACATGTTTTGTGCACGAAGACCATTTCAGCATTAAGTAAATGTGTTGTTTTCTTACCATAATTACACTGACATGATCCATAACACAGTGAAGTTTATTTTAAAGCAGTGCCTGTATGGTCAATGAGAAATTGCATTTATGTTTCATAAAAACTTACATGGTTTACACTATGTGATAGGTATTTCTTTTTTTTTTTTGCACTTTGTTACAAAAATGTGAAAACTTCATTTGTCAGGTGTAAATACTAACAAAGTTATCTTTGCAAAGTGCTTCATACTTTTGAGGCTATATGCTTTTGTTTATGCATGTTACGTAGGCCTACGTTAAAAACATTTCTTCTACAATAAAATCAGTATCAAGCTAATTTAATCCATAGAAGCTTAATCTTATCCTTCGTTTTTTGGAATAATTTTAATAAAACTGGGATACCAAGATGAAATTACGAAGCAATATAAGTACAGAAATAAAATGTTCGTCAAATGTGCCCCTCCAAAAAAAAAAGGCTTCATGTTTTGTAGAATTGAGAGACATGTGCTTTTCGGAAAGTAGGTGTTTAAATTAAGCACAACGTGAGTCTAAAATAAAAATTATTATTCATGAGAGTCAAATTCTTGGAAAAAATATTTACCCACCAGTTTAAATTTATTGCTTAGTGCTGTACTAAAATGTTGTTGTATTGAAACGCTGACTACATTTCAAATATCAATGAAGGTGGCGACAATTGAAGTAAAATTATGTTAAAACTATCAGCAAATTTTTGCAAGAAACATACATTTCTAAAAATAATTTCACTACCAGTACTTTTTCACAGTTTCTCTGCAATCCATAGTAACAGGCCGAAAATGAGTTTAAATATGTTACATTTTGAGAGTGTGATAATTTGAAAAATAAATTGCACACGGAAATAATATTTTGATGACAACACAAAGAGTATAATTGATTTTCCAGGAAAAATCCCCGTTGTATCCAGAGAAATGAAATGCAACACATGCCTGATATTAAGTTTTGGTTGGACAATATTATGAAGTTATTATTCACAAAAGATGTGTTCCTTCAAAATGTGTAATAAGTATGCATGCGATGGTGGAAGATAGGCATTTAGCAAAAGGTTCTCAGAGAAGCCACAACATTTTCCAAGCTGTTGTTCCATTCTGTCACAACCACTGGATGCCAATATATAACATTCTAGCCTAGAAAAATCACTTCAAATCTTGTAAAAAAAATCTACATGAATCTTTTGTATCTTTTCCTGATTGGTGGCACCATTTTCCTGATGTGCATCTTCAATAAAGCAGTGTCCACTGAGTCAGTGGCTAGAATCAGCACACTTATCCCTTCTCTAATTAATGTGCTGTTGAGATGTTTAGCCCAACCTACCTACAATTACAGTAATCCTTCCAGAATCTAGTGAATGTGCAAAAATGTCAGTATATTCATTCGAAAACCACGAATCTATATTGTTAATTTGTTCACTTATACTTCCAGCATAACATGAGATTAATAAAAAAACTTGACAGGAAATGGTTATCTTCATACACATGTCAGAGTGTTAACACAGAACACATGCCTTGGTGACATACCGGGCTATTGCTAATGGCGGCGTACAACAGGAAAATGCTCCCAGTTCATGAATGTGCCTGAACAGATATTATTTCACTCACACCAAGCTCTTTTGCAGTATGTTTCTGACTTTTCTTTGGTAGCCATCTGATTATGTACAACCCCTGCATGCTTACTGTTGGTGGTTGGGAGTCTAAATTCAAAAGCAATGTTTTTATTGACAAAGCACACATCCAGTAAGCCAAGATTTGTTTACTCAACAACATTGTTCACTTCATAGGTGGAGTTAAATGAATCTTATGTAGAAAGTTTAAACACTAAATGGATGGCTCTTATATAAAAAGAATCAAGTAACATTCGTAGAATGTTTCTTGGTTTTTTTTTTTTTTATAAAAGTCATCCGATTTCTTGATGAGTTCTCTTGATACTCGTAATGTGGCCTAACCAACACATAAAAAAAATGGTTGACAGTATGGACAGTAATCTGTGTACTTTATTCCCAGCCATAAAGTACAAGAGTAACTGAATAATTGCAAACTTGTTCATCATGATAAAATAGTAAGTCTAAAACATAACACAAATTATTGTCTAATGTGATTCATAATGGCAGTGTATGTCTTTAAAAGTGAATTTGAACCACTAAGTCACTGCACAGTATTTCATGCACAGCACAACATTATGTTTGGATAATGTGTAACTGGATAAATATCTGCAACCACTTCTAAGCTAATTATTTCACTAATTATTTCACAAAAATAATTGAAGTTGCAGGAACCATTGTTTTATTTCCATTAATCTCTGCAAGGTAATGTGTGCTTGGTTCTTTTTAACAGAAGTCTATTAATCACCCAGTCAAAACTAATAAAAAAAATGTCATTATGATATTACCCTATGATCAATCCTTTATGAGTGCTTCATTAAAAATAACACCGAACTTAAATTTATGCAAAGAGGCAACACTTTTTACACTCAAGGATCCTTCTGGGAAAGTTTGACAAGTGTTTCTGTTTTAGACCACTGTAACATCTGAGTATTGTAAGTTTTACCAACAAGCAGGAATTTTTTAATTCCTGTTAATGAATTCTGAAGTCCATTCTAAGTAAAATTTTACTTAAATGTAACCTAAATGACATGTGTAAATTTGGGATATTATGCACTATGATACAAAATCATACATTTTAGTTTTCTAAGTTTCAATTTTCTCCTTCTTCGGAAGTTGTATCAACTAGGATTAAGTAAAATTTTTAACAGAGAATGAGCATAAAACCATATATTTTCGTTATGGAATGGCTTTTGATAAAACATAAAAAGGGTTACAATTAAGTGTACAATTTTAAGAAATGTCAGTTATAAACCACTACAAAAAAAATGCATTCTAGAAATTTTTCCAAGTATTTAAAAGTAAGATGAAAAGACCCTTGCCTTGATAAGTCAAGCCTAAAAAAAATTATTTAAAATTTTTGATTTACTTAATTATTGCAAAAAAAGGCTGTTATATACTTTGCATCTTATACATACAGAAAACTAAATTTAACAAATTGCAAAAAAAAAATAACATAAAATTTTATGTTGTGTTTCAGAAAATCAGACATTACCACTTGAAATAATGTCACAAGAAAAAGAGAAAACTACAGTAAATCCCTTACACGAAACAAAACTGACCACAAAGCATGAAACATTAATTACAGAACAACACATATCAACAGATGGCATTGAACTGGAACATGGAACCACAACAACTGAAGGTAAAATTACACATACTACGGAGGAACACACAACAATACCAACTTCAGAAGGCAAAAAAGAACAACTTACAACTATAGCACAAAGTATTGAAAAAACTGAAAAGACTCCAACAACAATAAGGCAAGAGTTCCATGAGTACAGTTCTGAAGCTGCTAAACAAGAAATGCCAGCAACGACAGAAATGGCTGGAATGGAACATGAAACAAAATTTAAGCCTGAGAAAGAAACAAGTGTTAGTGAAATGCCTGAACATGAGAAAGTTACAGAACCAGCAAAAGGGATAACATCAACTACTGGAAAACAACCAGAAATAACCACTTCTGAGAGTGAAGAAGTTGGTATCACTCAACAAATAACAACAGAACACACAGAAGCTGGAAAGGCTGAAATGCCTGGCATTACAAAACAACCTGAAATAGAAAACGTTACACATTATGAAAAGACAGAAAAACCAACCGGAACAGTAATACCTTCACAAGAACATGTTAGAGAACCTGAAAAAACTTCAGCTCCTGGTGTTACAGAACAGGCTACTGAAATCAAACATGAAGAGAAACCAGCTACAACCCAAAAATCTGTAGAGGAGCAGGCCACAGCAGGTCCTACATTTGAAGTATCTGGAAGTACAGTTCACCCTGAAATAGAACATTTTACGCATCATGAAGAGGTAGAAAAACCAACTGAAACACCTGTACCATCACATGAACTTGTTACAGAACCCGAAAAGGTTTCAGCTCCAGGTGTGACGGAACAACCTACTGGAATTGAACATGAAGAAACACTAGTTTCAACTGAACAAATTATGGAAGGGGAAATCACTGAAGGACCTAAGCTTGAAGCACCTGGCATTACAGAACAAGCTGAAATTGAACATGTTACACCACATGAAGAGGTAGAAAAACCTACTGGAACCGCTGTACCATCACACGAACTTGTAACTGAACACGAAAAGGTTTCAGCACCAGGTGTACAGAACGACCTATTGGAATTAAACATGAAGGACACCAGCTTCAACTGAACAATTTAGGAAGGAAATCACTGAAGGACTAAGATGAAGACACCTGGCATTAAGACAAGCTGGAATGAAATGTTGCACATGAAGAGGAGAAAAACCTACTGGAAGGACCATCACATGAACACTTGTTACAGAACCGAAAGGTTTCACAGGTGTTACAGACAACTAGATGAAAGTAGAAACACCATTCAACTGAACATTGGTGGAAATCACGAGACCTAAATTTGAGACCTGTGTTACAGAACAACTGAATTGAACAGTTACGCAACATGAAGAAGTGAAAAAACCTACTGGAACAACTGTACCATCACATGAACTTTACAGAACCGAAAAGGTTTCAGCTCCAGGTGTGACAGAACACTATTGAATAACATGAAGGGACACAGCTTCACTGAACAAATTATGAAGGGAAATCACTGAAGGACCTAATTGACACCTGGCATTACAGAACAAGCTGGAATTGAACATGTATACAACAGAAGAAGTAGAAAAACCTACTGGAACAGCTGTACCATCACATGAACATGTTACAGAACCCGAAAAGGTTTCAGCTCCAGGTGCGACAGAACAACCTATTGAAATTAAACATGAAGGGACACTCAGCTTCAACTGAACAAATTATAGAAGGGGAAATCACTGAAGGACCTAAATTTGAAGCACCTGGCATTACAGAACAAGCTGGAATTGAACATGTTACGCAACATGAAGAAGTAGAAAAACCTACTGGAACAGCTGTACCATCACATGAACTTGTTACAGAACCCGAAAAGGTTTCAGCTCCAGGTGTGACAGAACAACCTATTGGAATTGAACATGAAGGGACACCAGCTTCAACTGAACAAATTATGGAAGGGGAAATCACTGAAGGTCCTAAATTTGAAGCACCTGGCATTACAGAACAAGCTGGAATTGAACATGTTACGCAACATGAAGAAGTAGAAAAACCTACTGGAACAGCTGTACCATCACATGAACTTGTTACAGAACCCGAAAAGGTTTCAGCTCCAAAGGTGTGACAGAACAACCTATGGAATTGAACATGAAGGGACACCAGCTTCAACTGAACAAATTATGGAAGGGGAAATCACTGAAGGACCTAAATTTGAAGTCACCTGGCATTACAGAACAAACTGGAATTGAACATGTTACGCAACATGAAGAAGTAGAAAAACCTACTGGAACAGCTTACCATCACATGAACTTGTTACAGAACCCGAAAAGGTTTCAGCGCCAAGTGTGACAGAACGACCTATTGAATTGAACATGAAGGGACACAGCTTCAACGAACAATTTTTGGAAGGGGAAATCACTGAAGGACCTAATTTGAAGCACCTGGCATTACAGAACAAGCTGAAATTGAACATGTTACGCAACATGAAGAGTAGAAAAACCTACTGGAACGCTGTACCATCACACGAACTTGTTACAGAACCCGAAAAGGTTTCAGCTCCAGGTGTGACAGAACAACCTATTGGAATTGAACATGAAGGGACACCAGCTTCAACTGAACAAATTATGGAAGGGGAAATCACTGAAGGACCTAAATTTGAAGCACCTGGCATTACAGAACAAGCTGGAATTGAACATGTTACGCAACATGAAGAAGTAAAAAACCTACTGGAACAGCTGTACCATCACATGAACTTGTTACAGAACCCGAAAAGGTTTCAGCTCCAAGTGTGACAGAACAACCTACTGGAATTGAACATGAAGGGACACCAGCTTCAACTGAACAAATTATGGAAGGGGAAATCACTGAAGGACCTAAATTTGAAGCACCTGGCATTACAGAACAAGCTGGAATTGAACATGTTACGCAACATGAAGAGGTAGAAAAACCTACTGGAACAGCTGTACCATCACATGAACTTGTTACAGAACCCGAAAAGGTTTCAGCTCCAGGTGTGACAGAACAACCTACTGGAATTGAACATGAAGAAACACTAGTTTCAACTGAACAAATTATGGAAGGGGAAATCACTGAAGGTCCTAAATTTGAAGTACCTGGCATTACAGAACAAGCTGAAATTGAACATGTTACACCTCCTGAAAAGGTAGAAAAACCTACTGGAACAACTGTACCATCACACGAACTAGTTACAGAACACGAAAAGGTTTCAGCTCCAGGTGCGACAGAACGACCTATTGGAATTAAACATGAAGGGACACCAGCTTCAACTGAACAAATTATGGAAGGGGAAATCACTGAAGGACCTAAATTTGAAGCACCTGACATTACAGAACAAGCTGGAATTGAACATGTTACGCAAAATGAAGAAGTAGAAAAACCTACTGGAACAGCTGTACCATCACACGAACTTGTTACAGAACCCGAAAAGGTTTCAGCTCCAAGTGTGACAGAACAACCTATTGGAATTAAACATGAAGGGACATCAGCTTCAACTGAACAATTTATGGAAGGGGAAATCACTGAAGGACCTAAATTTGAAGCACCTGGCATTACAGAACAAGCTGGAATTGAACATGTTACGCAACATGAAGAGGTAGAAAAACCTAGTGGAACTGCTGTACCATCACACGAACTAGTTACAGAACACGATAAGGTTTCAGCTCCAAGTGTGACAGAACAACCTATTGGAATTAAACATGAAGGGACATCAGCTTCAACTGAACAATTTATGGAAGGGGAAATCACTGAAGGACCTAAATTTGAAGCACCTGGCATTACAGAACAAGCTGGAATTGAACATGTTACGCAACATGAAGAGGTAGAAAAACCTAGTGGAACCGCTGTACCATCACACGAACTAGTTACAGAACACGATAAGGTTTCAGCTCCAGGTATGACAGAACAACCTACTGGAATTGAACATGAAGAAACACCAGTTTCAACTGAACAAATTATGGAAGGGGAAATCACTGAAGGACCTAAATTTGAAGTACCTGGCATTACAGAACAAGCTGAAATTGAACATGTTACACTTCCTGAAGAGGTAGAAAAACCTACTGGAACAACTGTACAATCACACGAACTAGTTACAGAACACGAAAAGTTTTCAGCTCCATTTGCGACAGAACGACCTATTGGAATTAAACATGAAGGGACTCCAGCTTCAACTGAACAAATTATGGAAGGGGAAATCACTGAAGGACCTAAATTTGAAGCACCTGGCATTACAGAACAAGCTGGAATTGAACATGTTACGCCTGCTGAAGAGGTAGAAAAACCTACTGGAACAACTGTACCAACACACGAACTTGTAACTGAACACGAAAAGGTTTCAGCTCCAGGTACGACAGAGCGACCTATTGGAATTAAACATGAAGGGACACCAGCTTCAACTGAACAAATTATGGAAGGGGAAATCACTGAAGGACCTAAATTTGAAGCACCTGGTGTTACAGAACAAGCTGGAATTGAACATGTTACGCAAAATGAAGAGGTAGAAAAACCTACTGGAACAGCTGTACCATCACATGAACTTGTTACAGCACCTGAAAAGGTTTCAGCTCCAGGTGTGACAGAACAACCTACTGGAATTGAACATGAAGGGACACCAGCTTCAACTGAACAAATTATGGAAGGGGAAATCACTGAAGGACCTAAATTTGAAGAACCTGGCATTACAGAACAAGCTGGAATTGAACATGTTACGCAACATGAAGAAGTAGAAAAACCTACTGGAACAGCTCTACCATCACATGAACTTGTTACGGAACCCGAAAAGGTTTCAGCGCCAAGTGCGACAGAACGACCTATTGGAATTGAACATGAAGGGACATCAGCTTCAACTGAACAAATTATGGAAGGGGAAATCACTGAAGGACCTAAGTTTGAGGCACCTGGCATTACAGAACAAGCTGAAATTGAACATGTTACGCAACATGAAGAGGTAGAAAAACCTACTGGAACCGCTGTACCGTCACACGAACTTGTTACAGAACGCGAAATGGTTTCAGCTCCAGGTGTGACAGAACAACCTACTGGAATTGAACATGAAGAAACACCAGTTTCAACTGAACAAATTATGGAAGGTGAAATCACTGAAGGACCTAAATTTGAAACACCTGGCATTACAGAACAAGCTGGAATTGAACATGTTACACAACACGAAGAAGTAGAAAAACCTACTGGAACAGCTGTACCATCACATGAACTTGTTACAGAACCCGAAAAGGTTTCAGCTCCAGGTGTGACAGAACAACCTATTGGAATTGAACATGAAGGGACACCAGCTTCAACTGAACAAATTATGGAAGGGGAAATCACTGAAGGACCTAAATTTGAAGCACCTGGCATTACAGAACAAGCTGGAATTGAACATGTTACGCAACATGAAGAGGTAGAAAAACCTACTGGAACAGCTGTACCATCACATGAACTTGTTACAGAACCCGAAAAGGTTTCAGCTCCAGGTGTGACAGAACAACCTACTGGAATTGAAACATGAAGGGACACCAGCTTCAACTGAACAAATTATGGAAGGGGAAATCACTGAAGGACCTAAATTTGAAGCACCTGGCATTACAGAACAAGCTGGAATTGAACATGTTACACCTCCTGAAGAGGTAGAAAAACCTACTGGAACAACTGTACCATCACACGAACTAGTTACAGAACATGAAAAGGTTTCACATCCAGGTGCGACAGAACGACCTATTGGAATTAAACATGAAGGGACACCAGCTTCAACTGAACAAATTATGGAAGGGGAAATCACTGAAGGACCTAAATTTGAAGCACCTGGCATTACAGAACAAGCTGGAATTGAACATGTTACGCAACATGAAGAGGTAGAAAAACCTACTGGAACAGCTGTACCATCACATGAACTTGTTACAGAACCCGAAAAGGTTTCAGCTCCAAGTGCGACAGAACGACCTATTGGAATTGAACATGAAGGGTCATCAGCTTCAACAGAACAATTTATGGAAGGGGAAATCACTGAAGGACCTAAGTTTGAAGCACCTGGCATTACAGAACAAGCTGAAATTGAACATGTTACCCAACATGAAGAGGTAGAGAAACCTACTGGAACCGCTGTACCATCACACGAACTTGTTACAGAACACAAAATGGTTACAGCTCCAGGTGCCACAGAACATCCGACTCAAATCATACACGAAGAAACACCAGCTTCAACCAAAAAACCTCTTGAGGAGCAGGGCACAGAAGGTCCTAAATTTGAATCACCTGGAAGTACAGTCCAACCGGAAATTGAATATGTTACACATTATGAAGAGGTTGAAAAACCTTCTGGAACTGCTATACCATCATATGAACTTGTAACAGAACCTGTAAAGGTTTCAGTGCCAGGTGTCACAGAACATCCTACTGGAATCAAACACGAAGGGACACCTTCTTCAACTGAACAAGTTGTTGTGGAGCAAACCACACAAGGTTACGAATTCGGAGCACCTGGTTTCACAGAACAGGCTGAAATTGAACACGTTTCACATTATGAAGAGAGCGATAAACCTATTAGAACTACTATTCCTTCACATGAACTTGTTACAGAACCAGGAAAGGTTTCAGCTCCTAGTTTCACATTACAACCTGGAAAAGAACAACCTACTGAAATGATACATGAAGTGATACCAGCTTCAACCGAGCATGTTGTGGAGGAGAAACCCACTGGAGGTTCTCAATTTGAAGGGCCTTTTGTTACACTTATTCCAGCAATAGAGCCTATTGAAACGGAAAAGGCTGAGGTGCCTAGCATTACACAACAACCTGAAATTGAACATATTACTCATTACGAAGGAGAAAAACCTGCTAGAATATCTGTACATCCACATGAACTAGTAACAGAACCAGAAATAGTTTCATCTCTTAGTACTACAGAACAACCTGGAAAAGAACATGCAACTGAAATCAAAACTGAAGAGATGGTGCATGAGTACAGCACAGAAGCTCCAAAGTTTGAAGGTACTGGTGTTACCCAGCCAACTGTAATGGAACATACAACACAAATTAAGATGGTAGAACAATCTAGTATAACTGAAGTACCTGAAATAGAACACACCACTGAAATCATGCATGGGGGATCTCCAAGTTCTACAGAGGAAGGTTTCCAAGGTTATATGACCGAACCTGGCAAGTTTGAAGTACCCAGCAGCACAGAAAAACCTGGAATACAGAGCTTTGCTGAAGGTAACAAAACTTTTGAACCACCTTTCAGAACAGAGCAACCAATAACAGAATTGACTACTGCAATTATAAAAGAAGAAGCTCATGTAACTGAACTAGGTACACTCGGACATGTTTCTATGTCTGAAGAAAGTGAATTACCTGGAACAACAGAAGAATCCAGAACTGAGAAGTTTCCAACTAGGAAACCAGAACTACCAGTTACTACAATCAAAGGTTTAGAGGAGGAAAAAACTGAACCTGCTATGGCTGAAGCCCCAGGAACAACTATCCCTGGCTACTTCTATCCTCACCCACCACACGGCTCCAGTTTCCCTACGCATGGCCCTGTCGGAATTTCAGCTACTACTCTTCAACCTGAACACGGAACTGTACCAGGCGAAGGTAATTTTTAAAATAATTTAATTGGTATCAATTAAAAAAATATATGTTACCATTATGATTGTTTAATTTTTATATCATAATTTATATGGTAATTTAGGTGTTCTATTAAGCATGCCTAATGATTTAATTTACCTACAGAAAGTGTACAGTAAGTTAATTTCATTTATGGGATTTTTGTTAAAATAACTTAAAGGCAGTTGATCTTAAATTTAAAAGGTACTTAGTATCTATGTAGTAATATAAGTGGTGCTTTTTTTTAAGATACAGTATATATTTTTAATACAATATAGAAAATATGTTAAATGCAAAATGGATACCAGCAGAATCACTTTAAGGTTAGTACTTGCTGATATCATAAAAAATAGGATAACAAATTTTTAAGCCAGGAAGTGTGACTGCAACCTTCTTCTCGCTGGAGCAGCTTCCTACTTTACAGACAGTTTCACAATGAACATAATTTTCTGGTACAGCCCATGTAAAAAAATATTCAGAGTACAGCCAAGTTGCATCACTTTTTAAAGGTTAATTTAAAGTGAGATTGGCACATTTTGTTAATAAATTTGAAAATGCTATTTACTTTTGTTTTGTAGCTTGCAACTTTATAGAAGGGGTTCAGAGTTTTGGTAGAAAAGCATAATTATTCCATTTTGCAGTGATTGTGCTGAGGCTGGTAGATAACATTTTCAGCAACCACAGTGCAATCATCACAACAGAGAATACATACAACACAAGCCACAGATCACAGGCGGTTGCATCAACTAACTGAGAAGCCAGTAGGAACATCCGACAACAAAGACTTTCGCTCCTGATGCAGACTAGCTTGGAGACGGTTCTCCTGTTTCCACCCTCACATCTTACAATGCCTACCTATCTCACACACGCACACAAAGTGAGTCACATTCACTTAGTCTTCCAGCTGCTAAGTTTACTGATAACAACACAGCTCAGTGTGCCATTACTCACAGGGTGAAGAAGCTGATACAACTTACAAAATTTCATAAATGCATACTTTCACATGAAAATGTGTTGCATTCTTATATTTATAGCACATGTGTGTCTGGGGGTTTAACTGCAAATACAGAATTGTAAGTGTTTGTGTTTGCATTTAATTTTTTTTTTGGATAATTAGACTGTTCGCTAACAATTTTTCAAACAGTACCTATGTAATTTAACATAAATGCTATAATTCGATAAGAAAGCATGAACTTTGGGAAACATTATAACTAAATTAGCAGTGCATCATTTAAATATCTGTGTGGTTAATTCCATGTTTTCTTTTTTTAAGGCAACTGTTTGCTTGATGGGATTACCTACAAAAACAACTCCGCCATTCCTCCAGCAAACACATGCCAAGAGAGCTGTCGTTGCATTAGCAGTATCATTCAATGTGAGCACATTAGCTGTTCACCTCCACCACACAACTTCACCAGCTGTATACCCGTCCAGAGAACAAATGAGTGCTGCCCTACCTACATCTGCGGTAATTAATATTTTTTATCTTTGATATGTATACAAAAAACCTTGTAATGTAAATATAAGCTGCTTCATTGCAAAGTTAATATGTTGTTTTTGAGTACACATAACAATACTGATATAGTTGAAGCAATGAAAGAAACAGAAACAAAATTGTTAGAGAGTAATTTCTATTTTTTTTAGACATGCAACAATTATGCAACAGAAATTGCTTCAAGTCTTTTATGGAATATGAAAGTATGAGAATATCACCCACGCTGACTGCTTCTCAAATACTTTGCATTTTCCAGTATAGTGTAGTTGCAGTAGCTTCACACTTTTAAATCAAACCTTTGAAAAATCACCTATGTATGTGTTTGGTAGTTTCCTAAAAATGTTATGTACCATAAGCCTTTTATACTACTGTTAACATAGACATGTCTTATTTTTGATTAAACTGAACATTTACCTTATAGTTTATCTATTAATTACATTATTTTATTTATAATTAACACAAATAAAACAAGAGAGAGTAGGTTTGTTGGTAACGCCAATAAGAAATACTCCTCAAACAAAATGTTATTAAAGTGAGGACACACATACGGAGTGCATTGTCCCTTTGGCATATTTTTTCTAGAATAATTGGTTAAGTTTTGTTAGCATGAGGCGGAGGAAGAGTCTGAAAGTAGAGCTCTAGCAAGCTTTAGCAGGCTTCAGAAATGTTGTAATTAACCATGACTGTAATATAACATTATCAGCAGCTACTTGTTCTCGGCAGCCATGCAGCCAGCATGCTGGCTGCCATTACTGTGATATGGGACCACAATAAATGTGTAGCTAGTACACTGGCCTCTCACCATGGTGATGTGGGTTCATTTCCCATTTCTCCTCCCTTGTATTCCACCCCCCCCCCCCCCCCCCCTTTACACAAAAAACTGGGTCTCATTCCATTCACCCATTCAGGGATTATGAGCTGCTATGTGCCCCTCTTTCAAAGTCCCAGCATTAATTGGGTGTTAGCCTCCTACCCAGTGTGTTTCATTTGTTGGTTGTAAGGTAATTTCATATTAATTAATTCTATTAACTTTTTATTTGAAGGTTGATAATTATGGCTAGTAAAACAATTCATTGTTATAATTGCATTCCACTGCTACTCCATTATACTCACATCTAGCTAACAGGTTTCACCTTAGATACCTGCCAGTCAGGTAATCTACTTTAAAATACCAGTATTGAACAGAAGAACTTATATTAAATGTTTTTCCAAATGAAGAAGGAAGGTTCCTTGTTTATATATTACAGATTTGAACCTTTGTAAATACATAATTGGTATCACTTTTGTCTGTTCCTTCAAGAACTAGGAAAAACTAGGAACTGGAGAACAAATTGTCCAATATCTAGTAATAAACAAAATCTGTCATTAAATAATTCCAACTAGGTCGCCTTTCAAGTCATAAACGTTACATTAGAAATTGCATGATGGGTTATAACCCACAAAATTGAATACAAGTAGATGAAAATGACAGGTTCAAGGGCATGATTTCTTTATACAAAACTCAAAAACATTTCATGCAGTTAGTTGATTAAATAAACAAATGCTTGTAAAAACTGTTTTCAAAGCTGTTGATGCGCATCATTGGTTCTCATAAAAAAACTGTGATGTACAGATATGTGAGCACCTCAAGTCCCAGAGGCAACTTTTGTGCCAAAAAGACTAGCCCTATACTTGCGGATTGTTGCCTAAACCCCAAATCTGTAAATTTAATACTTAAGGACCTCTCCTGCCTGAAAATATTTAACATGAACAAGAGACCACGACAACCACATGCAAATATAATGCCTTATTGACACAATGTACTTATGAGCAGTCTTTGACAAGTGGAATTATAAAATGCAGTAACCTATTTTATCATGAAACCCCTTTTCCAAATTCACATACAAATTCAAGTTCCTGAAGTGGAATTTTGATATCTAGTAATTACAAAGTAAAATGTTTAACTGTTCAGAAAACATGTCCTTAAAAATAGAATAGGAACTTGGAAACTGTAACAAGTATGAAATGTTTCTTAACTGCTATTAACCAGAAAATTCAATTTAAAATTACTGAAAATTTTTTAACAGTATGTTACTAAATCAATTAAACTACCTAAATAGAAATTTTTGTAACATATTGCAATGCCATCAGTTTTTTGCACAAAACTAGTACATCAAAAATTTTAATTTGTTTTTACTTTAGTAGCTTTAGTAATAAATTTGTTAAATATTACCTGCCAGTAAAAAACATTATTTTCGTTTTGCAGATGAAACCAAGAAAGTAGAATTGCAAATGGAAAATCAAGTTGTGGAGAAAGAAACTACTCAGACAACACTTGAACATATAACTGAACATGTAAAAATAGAAAATATATCCACTTCAACTGAAATTCAAACAAAAGAAACTGGTGCAATTATTCCTGAGAGAACTGAACACCCTGGTGAAGTTGTGCAGTCAGGAGTGACATTAGCCTCAATAGAGGCACAGACATTTGGTGTAAAACCAACATTGACCCCTGGAGTTCCCAAAGAAGAAGAGGGTGCAACAATAACTGAAGGTAAAGAACAAACCACCGAAGTTGTTCACCCATCACCTCCGAATCAAACAGAACCTTCAGAATATCCCAAGATTGAAGGAAGACCAGGTGCCACTGTTCCGGAAAGAATTGAACATTTCACTGAAGTTTCAATGCCACAAGTAACACCACCATCAACTGAGACATCTAATACAATGTCTGAAGGTGTACAACAAACAACTGAAGCTGCAATTGGAAAACATCCATCTTCAACAGAACACTTAGAATATCCCAAGGTTGAAGAGGGAACAGGTGCAACTGTTTCTGAAGGAATTGAACATATTACTGAAGTTTCTAAGCCAGAATTAACAACACCCATCAAGGCACCTGCACCTGGTGTATATCCAACTGAGGTTCCTGAATTTCCCAAAGAAGAAGGACCTGGTGCAACAATACCCGAAGGTGTACAACAAACCACTGAAGCTGCACATAGACCACTTCCATCTTCAACAGAACACTTAGAATATCCCAAAGTTGAAGAAGGAACAGGTACCACTATTTCTGAAGTAATTGAGCACATTACTGAAGTTTCTAAACCAGAATTTACAACACCCACCAAGGCACCTGCACCTGGTGTATATCCAACTGAGGTTCCTGAATTTCCCAAAGAAGAGGGAACTGGTACAAAAATACCTGAAGGTTTAGAACAATCCACTGAAGCTCCACATGCACCACCATCTCAAACAGAACCTTCAGAGTATCCCAAAATTGAAGAAAGGCCAAGTGCCACGGTTTCTGAAGGATTTGAACATCTCACTGAGGTACCTGCACCTGGTGTATATCCAAGTGAAGTTTCCGAAGTTCCTAAAGAAGAGGGACCTGGTGCAACAATACCCGAAGGTGTACAACAAACCACTGAAGCTGCACATAGACCACTTCCATCTTCAACAGAACACTTAGAATATCCCAAGGTTGAAGAAGGAACAGGTGCCACTATTTCTGAAGTAATTGAGCACATTACTGAAGTTTCTAAGCCAGAATTAACAACACCCATCAAGGCACCTGCACCTGGTGTATATCCGACTGAGGTTCCTGAAATTCCCAAAGAAGAGGGACCTGGTGCAACAATACCCGAAGGTGTACAACAAACCACTGAAGCTGCACATAGACCATTTCCATCTTCAACAGAACACTTAGAATATCCCAAGGTTGAAGAAGGAACTGGTGCCACTATTTCGGAAGTAATTGAGCACATTACTGAAGTTTCTAAACCAGAATTTACAACACCAACCAAGGCACCTGCACCTGGTGTATATCCAACTGAGGTTCCTGAATTTCCCAAAGAAGAGGGACCTGGTACAAAAATACCTGAAGGTTTAGAACAATCCACTGAAGCTCCACATGCACCACCATTTCAAACAGAACCTTCAGAGTATCCCAAAATTGAAGAAAGGCCAAGTGCCACGGTTTCTGAAGGATTTGAACATCTCACTGAGGTACCTGCACCTGGTGTATATCCAAGTGAAGTTTCCGAAGTTCCTAAAGAAGAGGGACCTGGTGCAACAATACCCGAAGGTGTACAACAAACCACTGAAGCTGCACATAGACCACTTCCATCTTCAACAGAACACTTAGAATATCCCAAGGTTGAAGAAGGAACAGGTGCCACTATTTCTGAAGTAATTGAGCACATTACTGAAGTTTCTAAACCAGAATTAACAACACCCGCCAAGGCACCTGCACCTGGTGTATATCCGACTGAGGTTCCTGAATTTCCCAAAGAAGAGGGACCTGGTGCAACAATACCCGAAGGTGTACAACAAACCACTGAAGCTGCACATAGACCACTTCCATCTTCAACAGAATACTTAGAATATCCCAAGGTTGAAGAAGGAACAGGAACCACTATTTCTGAAGTAATTGAGCACATTACTGAAGTTTCTAAGCCAGAATTAACAACATCCACCAAGGCACCTGCACCTGGTGTATATCCAACTGAGGTTCCTGAATTTCCCAAAGAAGAGGGAACTGGTACAAAAATACCTGAAGGTTTAGAACAAACCACTGAAGCTCCACATGCACCACCATCTCAAACAGAACCTTCAGAGTATCCCAAAATTGAAGAAAGGCCAAGTGCCACGGTTTCTGAAGGATTTGAACATCTCACTGAGGTACCTGCACCTGGTGTATATCCAAGTGATGTTTCCGAAGTTCCTAAAGAAGAGGGACCTGGTGCAACAATAACCGAAGGTGTACAACAAACCACTGAAGCTGCACATAGACCACTTCCATCTTCAACAGAACACTTAGAATATCCCAAGGTTGAAGAAGGAACAGGAACCACTATTTCTGAAGTAATTGAGCACATTACTGAAGTTTCTAAGCCAGAATTAACAACATCCACCAAGGCACCTGCACCTGGTGTATATCCGACTGAGGTTCCTGAATTTCCCAAAGAAGAGGGACCTGGTACAAAAATACCTGAAGGTTTAGAACAAACCACTAAAGCTCCACATGCAGCACCATCTCAAACAGAACCTTCAGAGTATCCCAAAATTGAAGAAAGGCCAAGTGCCACGGTTTCTGAAGGATTTGAACATCTCACTGAGGTACCTGCACCTGGTGTATATCCAACTGAAGTTTCCGAAGTTCCTAAAGAAGAGGGACCTGGTGCAACAATACCCGAAGGTGTACAACAAACCACTGAAGCTGCACATAGACCACTTCCATCTTCAACAGAACACTTAGAATATCCCAAGGTTGAAGAAGGAACAGGTGTCACTATTTCTGAAGTAATTGAGCACATTACTGAAGTTTCTAAACCAGAATTAACAACACCCGCCAAGGCACCTGCACCTGGTGTATATCCGACTGAGGTTCCTGAATTTCCCAAAGAAGAGGGACCTGGTGCAACAATACCCGAAGGTGTACAACAAACCACTGAAGCTGCACATAGACCACTTCCATCTTCAACAGAACACTTAGAATATCCCAAGGTTGAAGAAGGAACAGGTGCCACTATTTCTGAAGTAATTGAGCACATTACTGAAGTTTCTAAACCAGAATTTACTACACCCACCAAGGCACCTGCACCTGGTGTATATCCAACTGAGGTTCCTGAATTTCCCAAAGAAGAGGGACATGGTACAAAAATACCTGAAGGTTTAGAACAATCCACTGAAGCTCCACATGCACCACCATCTCAAACAGAACCTTCAGAGTATCCCAAAATTGAAGAAAGGCCAAGTGCCACGGTTTCTGAAGGATTTGAACATCTCACTGAGGTACCTGCACCTGGTGTATATCCAAGTGAAGTTTCCGAAGTTCCTAAAGAAGAGGGACCTGGTGCAACAATACCCGAAGGTGTACAACAAACCACTGAAGCTGCACATAGACCACTTCCATCTTCAACAGAACACTTAGAATATCCCAAGGTTGAAGAAGGAACTGGTGCCACTATTTCGGAAGTAATTGATCACATTACTGAAGTTTCTAAACCAGAACTAACAACACCCACCAAGGCACCTGCACCTGGTGTATATCCAACTGAGGTTCCTGAATTTCCCAAAGAAGAGGGACCTGGTGCAACAATACCCGAAGGTGTACAACAAACCACTGAAGCTGCACATAGACCACTTCCAACTTCAACAGAACACTTAGAATATCCCAAGGTTGAAGAAGGAACTGGTGCCACTATTTCGGAAGTAATTGATCACATTACTGAAGTTTCTAAACCAGAATTAACAACACCCACCAAGGCACCTGCACCTGGTGTATATCCAACTGAGGTTCCTGAATTTCCCAAAGAAGAGGGACCTGGTACAAAAATACCCGAAGGTGTAGAACAAACCACTGAAGCTGCACATATATTACTTCAATCTTCAACAGAACATGTAGAATATCCCAAAATCGAAGAGGGAACTGGTGCCACTGTTACTGAAGGAATTAAACATCTTACTGAAGTTTCAAAGCCAGAATTAACACCATCAACTGAGGCACCTGTACCTGGTGTATATCAAACTGAGGTTCCCAAAGAAGAGGAAGCTGGTGCAACAATACCTGAAAGTGTAGAGCAAACCACTGAAGCTGCACATGCACCACGTCCTTCTCCAACTGAGCCTTCAGAACATACCAAGATAGAAGAAAGGCCGAGTGTCATTGTTACTGAAGGAATTGAACATCTTACTGAAGTTTCAAAACCAGAACTAACACCATTAACTGAGGCATCTGGTACAACAATACCTGAAGGAGCAGAGCAAACTACTGAAGCTGTACATTCAGCACCTCCATCTCATACAGAATCTTCAGAATATCCCAAGCCTGAAGAAGGGGCAGGTGTAACTATTTTAGGAGGTACAGGACAAACCACTGAAGCTGCAAAATTTGAAGGTTCAACCTACACTGGACCTGTGATAGGAACACCAAGTGCATCTTATACAGAAGCTCCTGAACTTCCGAGGGTGCTGTAACTATTGCTGGAACTACATCTCAAGCAGCTGAACAATTTACTGAAAGTGCAATGGCAGAAATAACACCAACATCTCAATCAGTAGGTTCATCCGAAATTTCTGTGACTAAAGGATTATCAGCTGCTACGCCATCACGTGAATATACCACTGAAAGAGGGAAACCTGAAGAGAAGCCAGGCGCAACTCAGACTCATTTACCTCAGAAACAAGACTGAATTGAAAAGTGAAGTAACCACTACTTCAATTCAGTTGGAAACCCTTGAACATGCCACAGGAATTTCACTTGGAACTGAAACTGTTACCCATGAGCATGTTCCTGAGCAAGAAGTAACAACAGGCGCATATTTTACAGAGGTGCCTGGTGGGAAAGTTACTCAGATTTCAGGGTTTGGAATTACATCAGTTGAAATTAAACCTGAAGTAACTGAAGTAGGAAAAGTAGAAACAACGCCTGGTGCAACTCAAACGGAGGCATCAAATGTACCAGGAACTGCAACAAAAGAACCAGAAGTAACTGGAGAAATTCAGACAATGGCTCCTGGGAAAGAATCTTTTGGTGTTACAGAAACTGGAGAAGTGTCAACTGGTGAGGTCACTCATGGTTTATTTAATCAAAGTCAGGAAGAGCAGAAACAAGATACAGAAGCTGCTAAGATTCCAGGATTTGTACCTAGTGAAATGCACCCAAGTCAGGAAGAAGTTCTGAACACTACACATGAAATAGGAATAGAACATATTATGCAGAGTGGAGTAATACAGATGTCAACCACTACTGAAGGTATTGAGCACATAACTGCAATTGAAGAACACAGAACAGAAAGCCCAAAACCAGGAGTACATTTAACAAGTCTAAGTCCAGAACTGCCACAAGTCTCACCAGAATTCAATGTCAGTTATCAGATACCAGAGCAGGAAGAGCAATTCCCTATGCAGTTTCCTGAACAGAGTCATATGGAACCATTTGAACAAATTTCTACTTCAACACCTGTATTCTCTACTGCAGGATACAACTTCACAACTTCTAGTCCTCACTTCAAACCAGTCACTACAGAACACACCACAGAACATATTCAAGCACCATATCCTGACCATGAGTCACTAATACCACCAAGTGGTGCATACTTACCGCCATCTGGAGGTGCAGGTGCAGGTGCAGGTGTAGGTGACGATTATGATGAAGATGAACAAGCTGCTTTTGGGCCAGGAACATGTCGATATGCTGGGAAGGTGTATGTTTCAGCACAGCAGATACCAAGAGATGACCCTTGCGATTTCTGCTTCTGCTTCCGTGGAGACATAATATGTCTGCAACAGAGTTGCCCACCACCAATACCTGGATGCCGTGAGGAACCAATTGAAGGCTTCTGCTGTCCTCGTTACGAGTGTCCTGTGTCCATGGCAACCGTCATGAATATGTCTACAACGACAACAACCACTACTACAACTCTACCACCACATTTCTTCACGCATGCGTACAAGGGTGCAGCGAGAAGAACTGGGTGTCTCGTGCAAGGAAAGGGACACAGAGTGGGAGAAGTTGTGCATTCTGCATCAGGTCCATGCTTATTGTGCAGGTAAGAGAACTAGAGATAACTGTATTCTTACAGATCCTGTGATTACCAGTAACTGTTTTAAAAGGCCAATGTAAAATGTATGAGAAAGACATGTCCCTGCAGCTGGCTATCCTTGCCGAATACATAATAACTATTTGACACCACAACCAGTTCCCTGTCTTGTTTCACAATCTAAGACTAAAAATATGAGCACAATACTGGTGCTAAGCCTAATGAAACCATTGTGTTACACTGGTTCAGCTAAAAGCAGTGAAAGTATGTTAATCCTAGCTCATATTACTGAAAGTAGTGATTGCTATTTTGATCTTGTTGGTTTGAGCAACCTAACAATAAATTACTACCTAGAAGAGAGAATATACTGTATTCCTATTAACCGTGTGTGTATATCAGTTCAGTATAGAAGAGTAACGTTATTGTAAATCACGGGTGTTGAGTGTGAAAGTTTTCAATTATATCTTAGTTTCGACACTGCAACAAGATTTTATTTGATTTAAGAGTGTGTGGGATGAAGAGATTAATTAAACACAATAATTAAAGACTACATTTCTTGGGAATAAACACAATAATTGAAGTCTACAGATTATTGGAGGTCACTATAAAAAACCAAAAAAGGGCACTCCTACACTACAGTGCTTGCCAATTTTGTGAAGAAATATTACGTCACAGTGACACATTTCTAATGAGGTATTTCTGATGCTGAATTGTTGTATGCTTAGATGTGGTGCAGGGTATTTAGCTAAAGAAATACAACACTAGGACAAAATTACCACTGGGAAAGTTTGCAAAAGTAGTAATAAAGGCCTGCAATTTTTAAAAATTTTACTATATTGCATCTAGAAACCTGCATACTTCAATTTTCATTGTAAAAATTTATTTTTGTCTCACGTACTCTTAAAACATAATGGGATAAATCTATTTACAAGTGCTTAATCATAACAGAGTTTCCATTTGTATCTCTGGTTTAAGGGCATATAAATGATTTTTCAGCATTTTCCACCTACACTAAAATTCTGTTAAGAGTGGAATGGACCAGCAAGTCCATGGTCAAGAAGAGAGGGAGCGATATGGGTGACACTAACATGCACACCTAGTGCCTCATCGCTTCTATGCGCAAGGCGTGCAGTGTGTCTGTCATGATGCGGTACTATGTAAATTACATCGTAACAGTGGGACTTTATACAAGCCATGAAAGCCCACAGATTAAACTATGTCCGTATGTTTGTACTTTTCTCTTGCCGCTTAAGGAAACTTCATAGGCAAGCTTTAAAAATGTGATATGTGACCATTTTCACAAATTTTTTCTTCAAGAATACACTTAATTTGACAAAAGTAAAAAAGTTGTATTTGCAGAACAATTATTTACCAAGGTACGCATATTCGCGCAAACAACTATTTCATAAAAAACATGCGGGTCCATCACACTCTTAATAAGTTTCTGAAGTGACCACAAAGTTTAGACTTATTAACCAGTAAAACTTTGGAAAGGGTCAAATTACTTTGATTTACCTGGGTCAAAATTATGTAAACTTATTATGCAGAAAAATGTTTTAACAGAGAACTTCTTAAAAGGGTTTTACTGTAATTCCACAGTATGTAATTATAAACGTTATGTTGTGTGTGGCTGTAAAAAAAAACTCAAATGTAGCTACTGTGTTATCATAAATGACAGAAATTGATTTTTACCCCAAGAATGGCCTTTGCATACATGAATAGGCCTACTTTTTGTACCAGAATGGAATAATGCATTTTTTGATCACTCAAAGCACAAAATTGAAGTATACTAATCTAGTGACTAGCATGATTTTTCTCTTACTGATGGCAATTTGGGTCCAAACCAAGGTCCACCTAAGCAGTAGGCCTTATTTAGGCAAGTTAGGGCGAAGCAAATTGACACAGTATTAACACACTGAATTGTCATTTGGAAAGAAATGGGTTTGATTTCCTGTCTGGCCCTCCTGTTTATAGTTTTCCATGGTTTTCTGAAATAACTACTTTACGTGAATGCACAATGGTAGAATAATTCAGGTCATAGCCAATTCCTTCCTTGCTCTTGCTTGCCAAAGCAAATGGCTCTGTCTCTTACAATCACACTGTCAAGAAGATGTAAGCCAATTAAAACAAAAAACAGTTTGTTAGAAAAATATGGTGGACATTGTTGATGGTTGATGAACTTTCTAAGCACATATGCCCCCACTCCCTACAAAATGTATACCAGTGTGTATTTCTGTGTATCGTTTTTGAGGAAGCTGACCATATTTTTAAATCTCAAAACAAAACAGTGCATTCAGTGAATGCCACCTCCCTAACTAGAGGAACCTCTGGACTGCATGGGCAGGGGAAATGGGAGATCTCTGAGAAAACCAGCCAACCAGCAAGTGCTCTAGCCACTACTTCACCATAGCACCCACTGTGGTTATAAGCAAAGTCATTCAACAAACAAAAGCAAACAGTGATTTCAGATTTCAACATCATGATCTATGGAATTTTTCAGGTGTGGTGGAGATGGACAGATGCAGTGCGAACCACAGATCTGCAACCCACAACCAATGCTCAAGAAAATGATCCTGGCTGCAGCATCCCATCGCAGATGAAGCCAACTAAGATATTAACGTCACAATATGTAGATTACAATTCCACCCTTTATCAGGTGGAATACTTTTACGCCTGATTGAAGTTGAGTTCTGCTGCAACTAAACTGATCAATTGAAAGCTGACCATCTCATCACAGTTCAGCTAAATGGGAAGACTGAATTGCAATGCTTTTTTATTATTTTGCAGCAGACTATAATTATTGGTGCCAAATCTATTGTGAAGGAACAAGAAGTTTCCGTTCCTTGAAAATTAAATTATCGTTATGTATTGTGCCTTTAGTGTGGCCTATCATATACCAACACTTTTGTAACTGGCACAAAAAACATTTGAAGACAATGTGACAAACAGACATTGCAAAAACAATTTTCAATGAAAATGTTTTTCTATTAGTGTACATGTTAAAGAGAAGGAAAAGAAAGGTGTTGTGTGTATAATATATTCATGTATAAAAACCTATTTTCGATTCTCAATGAACAATATGTGATTGTCAGACTGAAGCTCATCTTTTATATTAGAAGGAACAGATTTATTCTGTGCGTGTGACGAACTTTGTAGTTTTAAAGTTTATTTTCATGGTGTATAGCACCGTCAGTTGTATTGGTTTATGCCATATTATGTTGTAAGAGACAGTTATCCAATGGATACAAAATTTTTTACTTTTAATGTAGTTAGATTTTAAAGTTTTTCTTCATGATTACCATTTGGTCATATCCCGAGTTACTGAATGTCTCAGTACTTAATTATTTATAACTCTTTACCTGTAAAAACCTGTAAATGAAAACGTTAGATAAGAATTATTGTATGATCTATCCTGGTATCATGAAGAAATAGCCCAAGTGGTTTGACAGGTAGAAAAAACAGTTTTAGTTTAGCATCTATTTTTTTTTATAAATATGTGCAGACTGTATATCTCTTATCTAGATTTAACTAAAACTAATTTTCAGTTTCTACCTCTTGAACCTTTGGGCCCAACAATTTTGTACATTTTTTTCATGTTATCTGCAACTTTATAGATAGTGACTAGTATTTTTTTAGTATTTATAATATTATACATATGTAATTATGTGATTCTTTGCACAAATGGGAAAAATATAATCATGTGAGCGATAAACACATGAATTTTGTAAAAACGTTTTCTATTTGTGATGAGAATTTCTTTTTTACAAATAAAGACATTTTTATGTGATGTGACAATTATGTTTCCCTTTATTTTCCCTGTTATAATTAGTTTATTTTAATTTGTAGATTTTTGTACGAAATATTAACAATATCTACTTATAAGTTAACAAAAATGTGCATGTGCATGAAAGCGCATGTACACACACACACACACATATACACACACATGCACACACATACATGAGTCTAACAGCAATACAATCACTTAAAAAGAAAGAAATATGTGACCCATTAACTATTGTAAAATCTCTGATATGACACTGATTCACTCACCTACAAAACAGTTGGCAGTACTTGCAGCTGTCATAGCCAAGCTAATAAAAAATTCTCAGATGTAAGCAAAAAAAAAACAAAACCTTTATCCTGGGATAACTTTCTCCACTGTCTTTCAATTGCTTGTTTACAACCACATGAGAAATCAAACCAGTAACATTACTTTCAGTAATGCGATATGTACTTTACACTACCATAATTGTAATTTCATCAAGGTCACTGAAAGTATAAAATCAACAGGTCATAAAAACAAGAAAATCTGCCTTCAAATTACAAACACACAGTTAAAATTTTACAAAATAATTACAAACCAAACACTGGTGTCAATTCAAACACATATTAACACTTAAATGTATAGCCTTCTGAAACTGTCAAATACTGCAGAACAGTAATCTAACATGGCACAAAAGGTAAGAGGCACAAAAAAATTTCTTTATTTTTAAGTTTCATAAGACAGGACTGTTACATACAATTCTTCACAGTTTCACTACATGAAGGTAGTTGTAATGATTACAGTAATGCGTATGCTGGCAACCATTAGCTGAGACTGTGGAGCTTGTGAGTGAATAGTTTCTCCAAACTGTGGGCTGCAGATGTCACATTTTCAAATTTATATATATAAAACTATTTTACATCATAGCAAAAATAATATGAGGGTAGTGAGGCGTGTTGCTTAGACTAGTTACAATTATTTTGGTGAGCACTGGTCAGGTGTGCTCTGGTACTCAGTTACTTAGGCTGAGTGGTTTGTCTACTGCAGACTAATACCGGTCGGGTTGCCTGTTGACTAGGTACAAAGTCAGCTACGGTAGGCATTGCAATATGTCTGGGGAACACCTTAGCCCCAGAAGGTAGGACGGACTTACCAGAGCAATCACTCACCTATCATCTGGATTCTGACATAGGTGCAGGTCGGCTGCACTGCTTCCAAAGAACGAATTGGCTATGCCCTAACTGGTGTCACTCCCAGTGACAAAGGCTCGGACTATAGGGTGTGGCTCAATACCACGACTGGTGTGCGGGAAATAAACTGGGCTGTTGACTGAAGAGGTCTGCCTCTCCAGGTGACGGGCAGACTGAGCACGTTCTCGTGGGGTATCTCCACCAAGTGTGGATGGGCTATTGGGGCACACTTGCTTAGCAGCTAAGAACACATCTTTCTTTTCCTCCCTTTGAGTACCGCGCCTTCCTCCAAAGGGCACAGAGGCAGTACTGATACTTAACGTAATTTCAATCGGCGCAATCAATTGACAGTTTCCCTACTAAGTGTAAAGCCCAACAGCAACTGACGGCACGAACCTTGTGCTACTACGGTTCTGCACCTTGGTGCACAAACTTAGAGTGATAGGTTGTATGGGCTGTCTTCTTACTACTGTCAGAGTGAGGTCCAGAAACAGTCGGGCCTACAGTCCCAGGCAAATACCCCTGCTGGCACCCTTGGTGTTCTGGTCAGTGATACAACCTGAGGTGGCTGTCCTGCTCCTGATGGTGGTGTACCTAGTGGTTGGGGCTCTACCTGTCTGTACACCTAGGTGTACAGAAAGGGTGGCCGTCGAAAGTGGTGTGGGTGTTGACGTACAGATACCTGGCGGGGATCTTTAATCCTACACTATGGTTTGTAAAGTTATTACGCCCAGTTGCTTGCTTGCTCAGTCTAGAATAGAGTTCCTAGTATCAGACAGGATTTACCTTTAAACAAACTTTATCTCAGGATAGGATGAAAAATGGTATTTATTATACATAAATACTGGTGACTCGTACCTGCTAAGCAGAGTACGAACAGAAGTAATCTATGCTTAACAGGTGAAGGTGACTTGCTCCTTGACAAACCAAGTATAGAATGAACTCTACAGCTATGAAAACAACTCTGATACAGTTACTCTAACCTATGGGTGTCTAGAAGAGACCTTACATCAGCGGCCACTACCCCAGAAGGGTAGTGGTTGTAGTTGCCACTTACCAGCAAGTAGCGGCGGCTGTTGATTCCGTTACCTGAGGCTGGCTATCCACCGATTCAAAACGAGTACCCTTTTAACAATTAAACTAATACGAAAATACACATTGTATGGAGGTCACCTACACTCTAACTTATAAATTAAAATACGTAAGCACTCTATTATTTATAATCTGTGCCTTTGGGATACTTTACGAAAGTCGTAAAAAGCTCTGAGGCTTTGTCCTGTGTTCGAGCCTTACTCAATATAAAGGCACAAATATTTAAAACACATGCTAAACACTCGAGATGACAAGGACACTATTTCATAAAATACACGGCACTATGAAAGAAGATATATCTATGGAAAGAAAACTTTTGCAAGTCTTTGATTGTAGGATATTATATCTTCACATAAAACACTTTCAAATTGTATGGTTATTTATAATAGTGTACTTAAACATCAAATAACTGAGAATAAAAAAACTAACATAATCTATACTCTCCGATGAGGGAGTCCATTTCTACGCTATAACTAACTGTACAATTCTGAAATTTTCTTCATGTATCACCGACACTATGGGGAGCGTCTTTCCATGATAACCTGTATGTATCACTGGCACTGTGGAGAGTGTCTACCAGCTTTACAGTTCGTTGGTTAAGTGGGCTGTCAGCTACTTAACACTCATCATCATGATGTGAGAAAATCTATAGGTTTTTTACTGGCGTATTGAGAATAGCTACGTCACTGCTCATTCTAGTTTTAAGTATGTTTATATTACACATATTTCTCACATATCGGGGTTACCTGGCAACTTATTGGCTGTTGTCTATTAATTGTCTGTTCGTTCTGTGGGCTAATCTACAAGCTCATACATCACATGTTATGGGTATCTGCTTGACAAGAGCTTAGTTACGGCTACTTGTTACAAGTCTATCTTCACTGGTTAAACACTTTATTACCTAATAAATGATAGTGCTAATGTGAGTGTTTGGAAGCGGTAATGCCTAACATTACTCTCACTGTCTATTAACTGGTGGCTATCACTAGGCAACTGCTTTCTTATTTAGGGCTATAACGAGTCCTAGAAGTCACTGTAGGGAGTTAGTTTGGATTCAGATACCTACATGAGTCTCTATTTATGGAGCACTGCAACTACTTTGGTGGCATGAGGGGGCATCACTCTCTGTGGTTCAGCACGTGGTGCTGGGGCATAGTCTTCAGCTACAACCATTGGGGAGGATAGGCCACGTACCAAGGATGATGAGGCAGTGCGAGGGAGCGGCAAGGTAGAGTTCTCGACTTTGACTACTCAGGTTTTTACCCAGAGTGTAGGTAGTTTCTGGACATCAAAGGTTTCAGTGCCCACATCGGTGGCCTGAGAGCCTTCAACCTTGGCTTGTGCAGAAGGCGGGTGTAGGACGTCAGCGTCACTGCTGCTTACCATTCCTATCGTTCCAGTAATCTCCTGAGCGAGGGCACGCATGGGCCCCTTGTCCTTAGCGATACTGAGTTGCGCTTCTGCTCGTCTGGAGGCCGGGATTAGGGTGTCGGTGGCACTGTTGCTAGCCAGCCCTAGTGAACTGGTGATGTCCTGAGCAGGGGTGCCGTCGGGCCCCTTGTCCTCAGGAATACCAGGTGGTGTTGCTTCTGTACCATCAGCCTCTGGTACAGAAGATGGTAGTGGCTCATTGGCATCTCTGTCGCTCGGCAGATCACTTACCATTGGCGGTGCTATGTCTGGGTCCAAGGTCGGCATCGTCGTTGTCCTCTCTGGTTCGACTCTTAGTTTCGGAGTAGCGGCAGGCTAATGGGAAGGTACAGAAGGTACTTCCACCTCCTTCCCTGTAAGATTTCGGATTGTTCCGAGATCCTACTACTGCGACGAAGTTCCTGGCTAATCTGCCAATCCAAGGGGCTGCACCATGAAACTTCGCTTATTCCAGGTGATGTCCAGTCATGTGTGACTGTGATGGTATCGAGGGCAGGATCTTATGGAGATTGCCCCTTGGTGCATCGGAAAGTCTACTCTCGGGGTTGAGAGTAGCTTGGCTCCCTGTTGGTGTCTGGTGTTCTTGCCTAGGGTCTCATGGTAGGCCTTGGCTCGATTTCGGGAGCTGTCATCGTCAGTGCCGGATCGTCTTATTCCTCCATTGGCTAATATGGTAAAGCGGTCACTGTCTCTTGTTCTTGGTCCGGAATAGGGTCGGGGAAGGGACGTATTTGACCTCGGGTCACTTTCCTTATCCGATTGCGTAGGTAGGCGATTGATGACTCGATAGGGGCCATCCCACTTATCAGCAAGTCCAGCACTGAACGGGCCACTGGCTCTGCTTAGGGGATAGGTTTTCAGGAGGACGGCCTCGCCTTGATTAAAGCCCCTTACACCTGTTCTAGGCTCTGGATACTTTCGTTCGATGTAAGAGTCTTGGGCGTCTTGGTACAAGCCAGGGTGGTGAGGCAGATGTATTTGGGTTGTGGCATTTCAGTCAGCTTGCTTTCCCATTGCCAGTCCCTAGGACGTCATAAGGAGTGGCCCAGAAGGAGCTAGCTTGGACTGGTGTTCACCACCTTGTTGTTCCTACATTTGAGGGTGAACAGACTAGTGGGGATATGTTTATTGCACTGCCGATGATCATTGCCCACACTGAGACTGAGGCATTTCTTAATCTCCTGATTCCTCTGCTCAGTGGGGTTCACTTGGGTGTAGTAGTGGGAGTCGTCCACGTCGCTATTCCCCACTTTTAACATGCTGACTGCCACTGTGTGCTGGTAAATTGTGTTCCGTTATCCATCAGTATCGCCTGCGGATATCCCCACAGAGTGAATACCTCAGTCTCGAGTTTCCTGAGGATGGGGGTGATTTCTTGGCTGGATAGGGAAAATGACTCGACCCAACAAGAAAATTGGTCTGTGACCACCAGGAGGTATCTGTTACCTTTTGTACTTTTGTATGGACACAGCAAATCTGCGGACAGGTGTGTCCACAAAGTTTTTGGGTTCCTGGGTTTCGCGGTGGGTGTAGATTTGGGGTAGGCTTTTCCTCGGCAGCACGTTTCGCAGTCGCTAACCTACTGTTAGATGTCTCTGCTCATCCCGTCCCTGCCGTACCTTGCCCCTACGTCCAGGAGGGTCTTGCGTGTCCCTGGATGTCCTACCTGGGGATGATAATGATGGAGTCAACATATGTCCTTTCTCAACGCCCTTGGAATCCATATTTTCGATGGAGCAGAGGAGCGAAGTGCTGTCTACTGCAGGTCCAGATGTCTTCTCATAGCTCAAACCAGTCAGGTTGCCGCTGTAAAAGTTGACAGATCTCTGGGTCATCTTGTTGGTGCAGGGTAATTTGGTGTCGGCTAATCTGAAGTTGTAATAACTTAATTTACTCCTCCGGACTTTGTGTTGTTCTTGGAAGGGGGAGGACATCATCTCCCACTCCTCGTCGGCTTTGACTTCTCCCTCGAAGTCTGGGAAGTGGGAGAGGGCATCTGGCAAGTCATTGCAATTCCCCGGGCAGTGTTGGACCTCAAAATCAAATTCTGTTAAAAACATGTCCCACCACCGAGTTTGAGTTTGTCATTTCGGGATTCCTTTAGCCACTGCAAGGCTTTGGAATTGGTGCGCAAGATGAAAGTGTTTCCCCTCGAGATAGTAACAGTATTTTCTTACCACCCATATGACCGCCAGAAACTCCTGCTCATTAATATGGTACTGCTGTTCGGTCTCATTAAGGATGGTGGAAGTGTACGCTATGACACTAGGTTGGCCGTTGTTACCCTGTTGGTACATTACGGCTCCTAGGCCGTTCTGGCAGGCATCTGTTTGGAGCATAAGCGGCTTGCTTTCCTATTGTCTATGAAGCTGTTATATATGTTTGAAACTTTCCTTCAAGGCGTTTAAAGCCTGTCATTCGTTCCCCCACTTCTAACGAGCCTCCTTCTTGAGTAGGGTGTAGAGAGATGCCATGAAGGTTTGCGACGTCTGGTACAAAATCACGTAGCCAATTACATAAGTCAAGGTAGCAATGTAATTGCCTTTTATTAGTTAGCTCCTTCGCTTCCTCTATGGTTCGTATAGAGCTCTGTTGGAGAAAGTTCTCTTCTCGTGATATTACGTGCCCTAAGAAGTCAATCAAGGTTTTCCCGAAATTACTTTTTAACAGTTTTCACGTCATACCATGTATCTCGAGCCTCTCCAGTACCCTTTGACTGTGGGTTAGGTGTAATTCCCACATTCTGGAATAGATGATGCTATCATCTAAATAGACAAAGCAAAACTCACCAAAGTATCCCGTGAGCACTTCGGCTGACATGAGTCGTTGGCACATGGCAGGTGCATTTTTAAGTCCAAATGGCATTACTCTAAAGTGCAGAGTTTTGCCTTTAGGTATTTTGAAGGCCGTGAACTTTCTGCTACCTGAATGTACCGCAATCTGCCAGTATCCCGATTCCATGTCAAGGGTACTGAAGATCTTTGCTTCTCCGATATCTCAGAGGGTATGGTTAAAGTTGATGGCCAGAGGGGCAACTAGGTGTGTCACGTCATTTAGCGCCTTATAATTCACACAAAACCAGAGTTTCCTGTCTTTCTTCAGCACTAAGAGTTGTAGTGTGAGTCAGAGGGCTCAACTATCCATTGCTCCTTCATTTCGTTAAGTTGCTCCATAATTAATTGTCGTCTTCAAGCTGAGTCGGAAGATTATACACTGGGGCATCTGTAGTGGTCTATATCTCATGCTGTATGGACCTGGTTTGGCGTAATATTCCCTCCATGTCAAAATGCACCTGCAAGTTCAATGAGGACGTTCTATAGCTCTTGAAATCTCGATTCTGGGAGTTCATGATTGATTTTGTTGCCATCAATAGCGGTGTGTATCATGGCTTCAGGACTGCTTTCCCAACTTATCGTAACTTGATTGTTATTGTCTATGTACACTCGCCTTTTGCCGTGGTCTACGACACATTGCTGTTATAGCAAGGGACAGCAGAGAATTACCGCCTCGGTGAGGAGTGGGGAGACGAAAAAGTCGGCCAGATTAGTGTGTCTATGCAGGCTTACGGTTAATTTGAACCTACCATCTACTTGTAGGGTAGCATCAAGTTGCATCATATGTATAACATTTTTCTGTGGTCTTAAATTCTGATGTTGTTCTGGGCTAAGCAAATTGCTATGGATCAAATTTCGTCACAACTGAATCTAGAGGGGCGAAGACCCATTGACCATTAATCTCCACTCCTATGTGGGGAGCGATGAGGGAGATAGCTACCTCAATTAAGCATTGGATTCCGAGCTCTGTCATGCCTGTTGTGGTGACCCGCTTCACACCCCGGCCTCTCCGTTTTCTGTCCACTGTCTGGGTTGACTGGTAGCGGTTGAAGTCACTTTTTTATATGCTGTCCCCCATGCCGTATTCCTAGGTCCCGTAGACCTTCGGGGACAGTCTTTATTCAGATGCTGTCCTGGGCAGAACCAGCATTTCGGTACAAATGGCACTTGTGGCTTAAGGGAGGTCTGACACGTCTCGCACCTGTATTCTAATCCATGGGTGTTTCTAGCTTCGTCTTCCCATCCCAGGCACCGGTAGTTGAATTGTTGTTGACAATAGTTACATGTAATGCGGTAAATTCCAGTATCCTGGCAAGTGGTGTGCCTACATGCTTCTCGGACCATGTTAACCATGTCGCTGGCTTGTGGCTCTGTAGGATTGACTTCACTCTCCAACATCCAACTGGCTTGGATGCCACAATGTATTTCAAGACTCCTCAAAGTCTGGTTTATTATTCGATCCCAAATACTATATTGGGCTGTTCTTACCTGGTCCCACTTTGTCATTAACAGTTATTTATGCTGATGCCCCACGATCAGTGCCAGAATGTACTTAACACGTGTCGCATAGACTAGTCACAGTTACTTTGGTGAGCACTGGTCAGGTAAGCTCTGGTACTCAGTTACTTAGGCTGAGTGGTTTGTCTACTGGAGACTAATACTGGTCGGGTTGCCTATCGACTAGGTACAAAGTCAGCTATGGTCGGCAGTGCGATATATCTGGATACCACCTTAGCCCTTGAAAGAAGGGCGGACTTACCAGCGCACTCACTCACCGATCTTCTGGGTTCTGGCATATGTGCAGGTCGACTGGGGCCAGCAGTCACCTGGGTGCTGCGGGCTGATGAGATGTTGTACAGAGATGCGAGGTATCTCTGGCTCCAGGTGGCGGCTGCACTGCTTCCAAAGAAAGCTTTGGCTATGCCCAACCTAGTGTCACTCTCAGTGACTAAGGCTCGGACTGCAGGGTGTGGCTCAATGCCATGACTGGTGTGCGGAGTGGAATAAACTGGGGTGCTGACTGAAGAGGTCTGCCTCTCCAGGTGATGGCAGACCAAGCACGTTCCCGTGGGGTATCTCCACCAAGTGTGGATGGACTATTGGCACACACTCGCTTAGCAGCTAAGAACGCCTCGTCCTTTTTCCTCCCCATCCAGTACCACGCCTTCCTCCGAAGGGCATAGACACAGCATTGATACTTAACATAATTTCAGCCGGCCCAATAAATTGACAGTTCCCTTACTACAAAATAGCAGTTGCCGGCGTGAACTTTGTGCTTCTACGGTTCTGCACCTTGGCGCAAAAACCTAGAGAAATATGTATGGGCTGTCTTTCTACTACTGTCAGGGTGAAATCCAGCAACAGTCGGGCCTCCAGTACCAGGCAAATACCCCTCCCGGCACCCTCGGCGCTCTGGTCAGCGATACAACCTGAGGTTCTGCTCCTGATGGAGGTGTCCCTAGTGGTTGGGGCTCTACCTTTCTGTACACCTAGGTGCACAGAGCGGGTGGCTGCCGAAAGTGGTGTGGGTGGTGACATACAGATACCCGACGAGGATCTGTAGTCCTACACTATGGTTCATAATGTTATTACACCTGGTCACTTGCTTGCTCCCTCTAGAATAGTTCCTATTATTGGACACGATTTACCTCTAAACAAACTTACTCTCAGGATAGGATGAAAAATGGCATTTAATATAAATAATAAATATTGATGACTCGTACCTACTACTAAGCAAAGTGTGAACGGAAGTAAGCTACACTTACAGGTGGAGGTGACTTGCTCCTAGACTAACCACTTATAGAATGAACTCGACGGCTATGAAAACAACTCTGATGCAGTTATTCTAACCTGGGGGTGTCTAGAAGAGACCTAACAATGGGGGGCAATTACCAGAAGGGCCGTGGTTGTGTTTACCACTTACCAGCAAGTAGCAGCGGCTGTTGATTCAGGAGGGTCAACAGCAGAAGTGTGGAGTGTAGCTGAGCAGGCTTCTGGACGAAGTGGTAGAAGTATCTGGTCGTTGGTGGCAGTAGCTATTGATGGTCGTCGAATAACTGGAAGCCCTTTAAAAGGACCGTGAGGGCCTGTAGTGAGTAAGAAATCCCAGCGAGCTACTGGAGAATACAATTAGCGTCTTCGGCCGAGCACGGCCTTATATAGTACGCTCGGCTGGCCCATGTCTGGGTTGACGTGGGAGGTGCTACGTTCCTATGCAACATCTGCCTGAAGCGAGCTGTGGTGGTAGAATCCACCCTTGTGCTCGGCTATATGGCCTTGGGTGTTTGGCGGCGCTCGACCTTCCTCAGGAAGCTTCGTGGCCGTGGCGACACTCTGTCTACTGGGTGCATCGGGGAGGCTGACGTGTTGCAGCGGCTGCTTGGATACGATGCTTGGTTCACGTGCTAGAACCACCCACTAGGCTGAGAGCGATTCCGGTGAACTTGTGAACGACGTGTTGGGTTTGACCTTTACTCGGGATACGTAGATACCTTGAGTGGTATGAGGAAGTTGGGTCTGGTATATCAAGAAATACCATGCATTTGTAACTGTCCCTTCCACGGGAAACAATCCAGTAGCCACCTATGGTTGTGGTTCCTGGTATAATAGTAACATGTTAGGATGAGTCATAGCAGTGTTTGGTATATTCATGTAAGCGGAACGCGTCAGTAGTTTATACATATTTTCAACTGATCCCGGGATAAGAACTTAGGTGCAATAGCAAACGTCCCCACAGTCCCAGCATCACAAATATTATAAGCCAGATACATTATCTTCTCCAATTAGCCTAACAAATCCTTCCAATTTAAAAAACCATAAAAACTCAGAAGAAAATTATTTTTGCAGCAGTAGATGAACATCAAAATTAATAGCGAAGATGTTGCTATCTATTTTCTTATCAATAACAATATATTTAAGTATGATATTTTGGTTAAATAACCCATACAGATTCACTGTGTGTGTCTGTGTATGTGTGCTTATATAGAGATGATGAACCTAAGGCAGGCCACCTGTATAACATTGCCACTTTTAGTGGTAGAAGAAAATGTTTCAGACAAAAGTTGCTTGAGTCTAAGGTGCTAATAACTTGAGAGTGATAATTTACCCGTCCATGGAAGGGTAAATAAGATACAAAGGTAAACTTTGTTACTTTAAATGGAATGATAAATTTTATTAACATTTGACAGTGCATATGAAAATCTAATAAATACGATGGGAGCGTAAGAAATCTATATCGGTAGTAGAATGACATAGAGATGGAGCGATCTAAAATAGATTTTTGAATTAATTAATTATTGGATTATCACATGTGTATTAATAAGCAGTTAATCCAATTTATCGGATGAAGGATTAATCACTTAATATTTATTTTTTTAAGTTTTTAATTTTTTTTGTTGTAAATTGTGTAATTTCTTAATTGGTGTTAAGTGTCATAGGGGTTATTTTGGGAGAGCAGCATAAGTCTTCACCCTTGGGCACCTAGCAGGTGACAGAGCTGTGAGGTGTATGGGCATCAGCATGTGTTGATGTTGGTGCAAGAGTGGCATAACGAAAATTTGGTGCAAATTGGTATAAGAGTAAATTTTGTGGAGGAGCATCATCATAGGTGTTCCCCTTTGGACGTCTTGCAGGCAACTGAGCTGGGCGAGGGGAAGGATGGATAGTTCCGTCATTGTAGTCATACAGTATACTGAGACTCGGGAGGCGGAGTTTGAAATGAGGTTGATTGTTGGAAGAGGAGAAAGGAGGGGAAGCGGCCACCTGAGCAGCTGTGATGTACGTTGAAATGTATTGTTTGAACAAACTACTAGCACCGAAATAATTATAAATCCCGCAATATGAAATTATTACCAAACACGCAATGAATTAAATAGCTATTGAAACATGACACATTTTAAACGCAAAGAAGTAAAAATGAAACCTAATTGCACACAACAAGATGTAAAATGTCAAATACGCACATCAAATGAAATATTAACCAAGCACAAAGACACTTTACTGTCCCACCCAAGAATATACATGTTTTTAAAAACAACTCATAACTAAATGTACTTATCACACACAACAAATACTGATTACAAACAATTTCAGGCACACATTATGTATGAAAGTAGAGGACCACCTGTACTCACAAGATGGTACTCACTGATAATAACAAACATCCGCAAAAATCAAACACATTTTCCACACAGATGCAAAGTTGCAATCTTTCACTGGATGGGTAAACTCCTTCAGGCAGCGAATGGTGGTTCACTGCAGTCTGTTGAGCGGTGGTTTGCGAACTGTCAACTTAGTGCCCAGCAGGCTAACTAGAGTGATGTAGAAAGTTGTACATGTGGCGGAGGTTTTTTTTTTGTTTAAGCCAGGTGGCTGTCTGGATTTGGTGATGTATTGGTGAGCTAGTTCCCAACATTACAGTTCTGCATTTTTATTAGGAGGTAGAGCCCTAGCCACTCTGGTTTTGTAACAGGAGTCAAAGTTCTGGTTGTGAGCTGTATCTGCTGCAAGTAGCCTCTCCTGTAGATTTGCATTTACCCCAGCTATGGTTTGTTTGGTGTCCGCTCTATGGCCATTCATTCTGTGTGTGGGTTGTGTGGTGTGTGTGTTGGTAGCAAGGCCAATGTACTCTGCATTGCAGTGAATGCACTGTAGCTGGTAGACTAGCTTTAGTTTCGCACAGTTGTAGCTGCCTTGGGTAGGAGAAGTCTAATTGGTGACCCTGCTGTTGAAGGAGGTTAAAGATTGGTGCATAGCACAAGAGCTACAACGTGGGCTATTTCAAGGGTTAGACGCCTTGGGGTGGTAATGCTACCGACTGTGGCACTGGGTGGACCAGTTTGTTTCAGAGGTTGAGGGTTCGTTTGAAGACTAATCTGGGTGGTTTGAAGAACAAGTTTTGAGAGACTGACTTACAAAATATCTGTGAAGTAAAAATGTTTATATTTATACATATTTGTTGCTCCATGTGCTGGTTCACAATAGACATTAGTAGGTCTGAAGCAGGCTATATGTTGGAACTAAAACCATGGTATGTGATACAATTAACAAATGTTTATTCTGAACTGTGACGCAGTCGGGTGAGACACGAGACGAACAATGACACAAATACTTACATGTAACATGGGCACCAGCAGTCATTCCCAATCACCACACTATTGAGACTCAGGGTTCTCAGGGATGCTGTGGGTTCTGTGTGTCTGTCTCACCCGAGCGTACTTACAAACATGTAGGCAATATTAAACTTTTACTAAACATCACAACGTTCACTGTAGACTTGTTTTTATTGTTACTATGCATACACATCAACGGGCCAATGAAATGATGATAATCTCGATCATGACTAGCCAATTCTGCTTGGGTGCTCCCCAGCCCGCAATTAATCTGGCACAAGCCTAGATGGATGATTTCACCGAGGTGCATGAAAGCACAGCTTTCACAAGGGAAAAGGGCTAAGAGCCGCTAGGGTGGACTGACGGTGTTTCTCTGAAGACAGGACATGGTGAATTAAAAATGAAAACACATGATGAAACATATTAACATGTGTGATTACTCTGCATCACTAACGCAAACTTGTCGGGGTTCGAACGCCAGCATGTGGGTAATGTGGTGACGTTCTATACACAGGGCCCGCTAGAACTGAACTAATTGCACCGTACACAAAGCTAGAACTGAACTAATTGCACCGTACACAAATTACAAAATTGCATAAACCCTCAAATGATACATGACACAAGAGATGAGTATTTACAATAAACACACACACACGTGTGAAAACAAGTTTAGATGGTGTGGATGCCGCTGGATGAAGTTTGTAGTGGACCCTTGTGGAGCAGGTGGAATTGAAATATTTATCCGTGAGAACTGTAATTAAATTCAGACAAAATATTATTCGGAGCGAGAAAAATATTCTCTTTACGATTTAAGTGATTGCAGACGTATAGCATGACTGATGGCAGAAAAATCAAACATGAAAGTGACGGCATGGTCTAACACAAAAAGCATCAATTTACATGAAAATTACACGGAACCCTGACAAAAATTTAACATAGAACTCTGAATAAAATATTCTACCTACAATATTACATAAATAAGCGCTCAAAACGCAATGGTGGCGTAGACATATACTTGGGATAGGTTAGCCCCGTAGTTATAAGTGATGTTGCGGTAAAATATTCAAACATGGAAAATACCCTCAAATACATACATGAAAACAAAGCCCTTAAAATTCCACGTAGTAATAATGCAGAAATTACAATTAAAAAACCATTAACATAGGCGGATGGCACCTGATTCAAGTTGTGTGGGTCGTGTGACTTCTCAGACACCTTTCTCCTCCTCCTCGATTAAGTTAAAAATGCCACAAGGGCAAAATAAATTAGTAAAATGGAAGCATAATGTTAGGGAAAATGTCTATCAAAATGTACGCAAGCAAAGGTTGACCAGTAAACTAATTTACTATTTAAACCTACATCAGTGAATAAAATTGTAGTGCATACGTGAAAGTGTCTTACCTCACCAGCTCTCCTTGACAGACTGTTCAGAGGCAAGCGTAGCATGAACCTACCATGGCCGTCTATGGGGTTCACATATGCGGAAGTGCTATGCATGCAAAGTGAAATATCTTATTATTGAAAATAAAATGGCACAAATTAAATTAAATACTGTTTTACATTTTAAAATTTTCTTATGAATTTTTCATATTATTTCTGTCTCTCTTTACGATGCCGTTCACGCCGAAATATTAGTGTTCTTAATCTCAGTGCCTCTGGCACTTTGAATTACATAACCAAATAATTTAAAAACAACGAACACTTCAAAACATTTTAAGACATATTAAACCATGCAAATACAAATACAAAACACATTTTACACTGAAAACTAGTATTTCTGTGAAAGCTCAAAATATAGGCCTCTTTGTGCACGTGCAGGACACACGACACGTGGTGTGTGGTGAGCACCGTCATGGGCTGCTAGCAGGCATCAAACGACCCCGCCCTCGAAGGCCAAGACGGTGCAAACAATGCATCATTATTCTGGCGAGCTCCACCGTAGCCATGGCACTGCCCGGCAGGTTGCCGGTTGAGGGCAAAGAAAACATGGCCTCGGATGTCGTCTGTTTCTTCTGCATTTGCAGGGAGTGGGGGTTAAGGCAGGAACAACAATGTGAGTACATGGTGGTGACTCGGTTGGCCTCTTGCGAGTGCTGTGTTGTGCTTTGTTGACACTTGACGTCACACTCACTGCTCTACTAGTTTACCCAAACTCTCTTGCCCTACTATGCTCTCCCCTGCGGGAACCGGAAAGCCTTTGAAAGGCGTCTTGCCTTCACATGTGGTATCAAAATTTATGTTTACACTTTGGTTACAACCAAATTCAGTTGTGCCCTGGGGAAACCCCTTAAAACTTACTTCACTGGCACTGGTTGTGTTGAATTTACGTTTGCACTTATGTTACCACTTTCTTCGTGCACACTTGGAAACCCCTTAAAATCACTCTGATTTGTTGTGTCATTACAGGCCTTAACAGAAAAATCCAGAAATTATGTTTCGCTACTACTTACTGCCACCTCCTCACTACTAGGTATCTAGTGTTAGTCGGTGCAAAACCCTTAAATGACAGTTCATTACTTTGGCTGGGTGTTCCCGTGTTAGTGTTGTTGTCTTCCTCGGTGTACATGTTGACATTTCCCTGTGTACTCCCTGATAAAATTCTCCGAGCTCGCTGCGGTACTGTGCGTAACATCGTCTCCTTGCCTCTCTTACCTACAGGTGGTCGGGCTATACGCAGGTTGTCACGGTGCTGTTTCGTGACACATCTTGGTCCCAACTTCACTAGATACGTGCAATTTCCCATCTTTTCCACCACTCTCACTGGCCCTGTCCATCTAGGTGCCAGTTGAGCACAGTACTTTTTCGCCCCGGCTGATAATGGGTTTTCTTGACGTACACATACATTCCGACTACAAGCTCGGGTGGCGACTTCGTGCTCTCCGGTACCCACACATTACAGTAGCTGATTTGGCTCGCCCTGTTTTCCTCATGTATTTGCGCCTGGTGTTTGACAATTTGTTTAGGTGGTCTGGGCGGGTTTTTGCGGGGTGCTCCGGGGCACGGAGTTCGCGACCTTGTACCATCTCCGCGGGTGGTTTCCCGGTTGCCACAGTTTCTCTATTTCTTAAGCAAAATATTACCCCCAGGATCAATTCAGCCCACCTAGTGTGATCTTCTACTATCCGGATATGTAACTGGATTTTTACGTCTTGATTACATCTCTCAGTTGGGTTACACCTGGGATGGTATGCTGGGGTGGTATGGTGTTCTGTTCCCCACCTGGTACAGTATTCTCTCCACTTTTGCCCTATGAATTATGTACCATTGTCCATTAACAAATACTCTGGGTGTTCTACCTTAGAAAAAACTCATTCTGCATTACTTGTAAAACTGTGTATGCACGGACATTACTAACTGGGAATGCCTCTGTCCAACGGGTAAACAAATCTGTGGCAACAACAAGAAATCTTTTACCAGTATTTGTACGTGGGTATTGGTCCATGATGTTGATGGCTACTGTTCTGAATGGTTCGGTTGGCAGCCTTTGCTGTTGTGAAGTGTCGCCGTCTGCTCTCCGCATCTTCCGGGTGTTACACGTGATACAACTCTGTACATGTTTCCTGACATCTCCCTGAATCCCTGGCCACTGAAAAAATTTCTGCATGTTTTTTTGTGTTTGCTCGGATCCCGAGTGTCCATGCTCCAAACTGTAGAGTGCATAGTTATGTACTAGTTTCCATTTCTCTTTCAGCACATGCATCCGCCTTTGCGCACAATTACCAGGTGGTTTGTATTTCTCTGTACACTATCCTCCAGTGTTATGTGTAACGTGTGGCGCAATGTTGTCGGCATTGCGCGGCATCTGGGAATTTTCTTGTGCAGTTTGAACCTCTTTTAACACATCACGTACATTCAAGGAAACAAGTTCGGCAGGTGGTGTGGCAACAATGTTTTGTACAACGAAAGTTCGTGTTTCTGCAGTTGGTATTGCACGGAAAGGTGGTAGCGCTTCTGCCCACCCCAAGTCGTCAGTTACTGTTAGATTCGGACAAGGATTCCTGGTCACGGCGTCTATGAGCTCATTGGTTTTTCCCACCACGTGTTCTACCTTGAAATCGTATTCCTGCAGTAACAGCGTCCAGCGGGCAAGTTTGCTTTTCCCGTTATGCATGCCCTTGTCATTTTTGAGCGTAAACTGCCTTCCTAGCAAGTACGTCCGGTACTTCTGCAATGCATGTACAATAGCCAAACGTTGTTCGTTAACGTGATATTTACGTATGTGTCACCAAACTTCGCACTGTGGTAACTGATTATATGTTTGTCCGTGTGTTCCCTCCTGATACATGGCCCCAATGCCTTCTTGACTGGCATCTGTTTGTACAACAATGGACAACTCTGGGTTGAACCTAGATAGCGGATTACAGTTCTGAAATGCAAGTTTGATGTCTTTAAATGCTTGATCGATTTGTGCCCAGACAAATTTACGTTTTCCACACAACAAAGCAGTTAATGGTGCAGTGATTACGGAAAAGTTTGGGACAAACTCCCATAACAAATTAATTAAGCCAAAGAATTTCTTGACTTGTTTACGTGATCTGGGTGTGGGTTTGTTTTGAATTTCCTGCATGTGTTGTTGTTCCGGTCTATGTCAGTTTGCTGTTACATAGTGTCCTAGAAACTACATTCTACTCATACCCAACTTACACTTTTCCACTTATACACGTAAATTTATGTTCGAGCCGTTCAAACACAAGGCTCAAATGGTGCAAGTGCTCTTCCCAGCTGTTAGATCAAACAAGTACATCATCCAAATGAGTCATCGCAAAGACTCCAATGAATCCATCCAATAGAATAACCATTAAGTTTTGAAATGTTACAGGGGCACACTTTAAACCAAATGGCATGGCGACAAATTGAAATCTACGTCCATCTGGGGTAGTAAAAGCTGTTTTACTTCTGTCCTGTGGGCGGATAGGCACTTGCCAATATCCAGACTTTAATTCAAGTGAGGTGAAAACGGTAGCTGGTCCTAATGTTGACAAAGTATCTTTCATGTTTATAACTGGTGGTGGCATGTTTAATGTTATTTTATTCAAAGGGCGGAAATCAACACAGAATCGCCATTCGCAATCTTTCTTTGGAGCAAGGGAAATACCTGAATTATAGAGACTTTGTGTAGGTTCAATAACATTATCATGCAGCATCTCACATACCGGCTGGTTGATGACGCAGCGAAAAAAAAAACCTGGGTCTCGTGGCTTGGAGTACACTGGGTCCTCGTGTGTTGTGACGATAAAATGCTCCGTGATGCCGGTGCACTGCAACTTCCCCTCAGTGTGGAACACACTGCATGCTGGTCCAGCAGGTGACATTGCTGATGTGTAGCGGGCAACTCGTGCTCAAAGTCAGCAAGCAGCACAGCAGTTGTTGTTGGTGGTGTTGCTCCCACGGCGTAAACAGTCCATCAGCCATGTGTCCCCACGTGCAGATAATTCAGGTGCAGTTCTATCATGGTGTGATTGTCAACAAGCCATGGCAGTCCCAAAATCACTTCTTTGCACAAGTCCGGCACAACATAAACATTGCACTTGTTACGCAGCTCTCGGATCCGTACCGTTACGTGCATAACACTTTTTGTGTCTCACTCTTGGTGTTGTGGTAGTGAATTGCAAACATCGCAGTGGCACACTAGTTGTTATAGCTTGAATCAGTCCTTCGCGTAAAAAATTGTGACTGGCGGCCGTGTCAATAACAGCCGTGACATTTTTTCCCTCAAGTTCTACACAGATTCTTAAAGCTTTTATGGTACTGTCACAGTCATCTGCAACACTCTTGTGCGCGTGGCGGGTGGGTTTTCCTGCTGCAGCAGCGACTGTGTAATCTGCCTGACAGGCGGCGGGGGTTCACGGTTTTTCCATTCCGGTACTTGTTCTCTTCGTTCCGCCTGCTTATCTCGTTCGTAGGCACGTGCCTCCCGGGTAAACAGTTCCACGCTCTACCGGCTGGCTCCATGCAACAACGGCCTAATGTCTGATTTTGACAACGCCACAATTACCTCTAAAACACAGCCTGTTGGTTGACCTGGGTTCAAATGCTTGAACAAGCTTAACTTACGATGTATGAATTCTTCAATTCCTTCATGCTCCCTCTGCTGTTCGTGATAGTCCCGCTTGTACCTGTATAGCATCTCCATCAATGTCGAACCGACCTAACAATCTCTCACAAAACTCTTCCCACGTTACCCGATAATCTCTCACCAAGTTCCACCATGTGGCAGCAGTTCCCCTTAACCTGTTGGCAGTTACCTCAGTCCAATCATCCCTATGCACGCAATGCCTATGTAATTTTTCTTGGCAAACAGCTAGGAATGTACCCGGGTCTTCTGAGTCGCAGATAAACACACTTGGCCCCACTTGGGAATGCCAATTGACGCCGTAGGGTGAGACACATACTTACTGGTAATATGGGCACCAGCAGTGCTTCCCAATCGCTGCACTATAGACACTCAGGGTTGTCAAGGATGCTGTGGGTTCTGTGTGTCTGTCTCGCCCGAGCGTAGGCAATACTAAACTTTTACTAAACACCATTTTGAAATAAACATTTAATAAAATACATGTGGGTAGGACACTATCACTACTGAATAAAAGAGGTAAGTTCACTGTAGACTTGTTTTTATTGTTAATATGAGTACACATCAACATGCCAATGAAATTATGATAATCTCGGTCATGACTAGCCGATTCCGCTTGAGTGCTCCCCAGCCTGCAATTAATATAGTGCATGCCTAGATGGATGAACTCACCGATGTGTAAAAGCACAGCCATCACAAGGGAAGAGGACCGACAGCCGCTAGGGTGGACTGATGATTTTTCCCTTACGACAGGACACTGTGAATTACAAATGAAAACACTTGATGAAACATATTAACACGTGTGATTACTCGGCATCACTAACGCAAACTCGTCGGGGCTCGCCCGCCAGCACATGGGTAGTGTGGTGACTGTCTATACACAGAGCCCGCTAGGACTGAAGTAATTGCACCATACACAAATTACAAAATTACATAAACCCTCAAAAGATACATAAAACAAGATGGGGCACGAGAGGAGTATTCACAATAAACACACACATGTGCGAAGATATAGGGACATATGAGTAGATCATGCGGTGTGTGTGAAGACCGACCATGGGTGTAACAGGTGTTTACTATATACCCTAAATGTCTGAATTTCTAATCAATGTAATTCAATGCACCAATACTGTCACCCAGAGCGATAGTTTGCGCCACAAAGGTTGTCTCGCAACCCGATACAGACGTAATATGACTAGAATAGACAAAACACACATTCCACAGGCCACATCACTAAATATATACAGGAAAATGTGTCATGAAAAGCTGCCTTGTGCTTTTGGAAATGTGGTATTGATACACCCAAAAAAATATATTAAATGCTTTAACATTTTTCTTTCTTTTAACTTTTTTGTTATGTCATTGTGTGCTTAATTGTTTGGATCTATCTACACCAAAGTCAACTTTTTTTTTACTAAATTCTTTAAGAGACAAAAACAAATTTCCGTGAACTTCAGAACGCTTGTGTTTTTCAATAGCATTACACAGATTGTTAAGGTCACAATACCCAGTTGCAGTCCACATGTTAACATCCTTTGAACACAATAAACATGGCCAGCAAAACAGTTTGTTTAGGTTTTCACATCCAAACAAACATGAGTGTTTCTGATAAACATTTTTTTTTTGGAAATGATGTACAAAATTACCTTTCTTGCATGTAGTGATCGTAAGTTTAGGTGTCGACCTACCCTCTTTTATGATGTCACATCTTTCCTGAAAAGTGAAAGCACTGCTGGAAAAATGCTTCACTCGTAATCCACACACACCACACTTACATCCACATATTTCTGTTGCCTTATTCTCTCTACTCCGTTCTCAGTCTCGCACAATAATTTTATAATTTTTATATAGAGTATACATTGTGCACGAATATGTATAAAATTCTCAGCACCAAAACTAAATTAAATAAAAACAACACGATTCATGTTGTGCGCACGAACTTGCCCACTCATCAATCTAATTACTGTAAACAACACCACGCCAACTACCTGCGGCTAGGCCAGCTTCGGCTATGTCCGCTTCAGTTCGGTGAAGAAAGCACTACCATCGTAGCTTCTAACACAGGTTGATGCAGTCATAAGCCATCGCCCCTCCCCAGGCGGTTTTCATACCCTGCCGCCCCTCCATCACGTCAGCCGGGAAACCATTGCGACCGTCGACCTGCTGAAAGCATTACTTACAATGCTTCCAAACATCTTGGTTTTGCTAGCCAATGAGTTGTTTTCTTATAATGTACAGTATTGTTTCCAGAGTATAATGTGAACTGCATGAGTAAAAAGTTACCTTAAAGTAATTGTAAGTTAGAATTTAATATTAATTTTAAATATAACATTGTCAGCAAACTGTCTGGGCAAACACTGCTTGCCCTAACAAGACACCACTGACTTGTATGTATAAGCAACCACCACATACAGGCCATTCGTGGTTACTTCACAATTTTTTAAGCTCTGCTTAAGTTCTTCTTTTGGTTACTGATTACGTATCCTTCCACTACATGTAAACATACACACTGTCATGTTACTTCTCTGTTTTAACTATCAAATGCTTTGATTATTGTTTTCAGCTGTTCAAAGAATTCTGTCACATTTCAAAAACCATTTCCTGAGAATGTTCACAATTTAGGTCTATAACCATATTTAGGTTAACTTTATGACTTTTTAACAATGTGACGCATGACATCTTTTCAGCAATGTATAAACGACTTTGCCTTGTAAAAGGGCCTTGCAGCCTGATTTCAACATAATTTTTATTGTCGAAACCCATCACGAGACGCCAGATTGTACTGTTTGACGGCAAGAATGGACGTTCCAGCAGACAATTGTACTGTTAACCGGCCAAGCCACCAAAGCTATGCATCCAAGGCACTGAGTACCACAGCACGCCGGCAGATTGCTCTACCAGTATGATTCACCGCATCTCGATTCTCCAAGCCGGCCGGTGACATCATGCCTTGAGAAAGTTATGCTAAAGCTACCCTCTCTCCAGCTGACTGAAGGGGAAGGACCAGCCAGAGTATACATAGCGGATCGCTTGCCGCTCTCATCAGTTGTTTACACTTCATTTTCTCCACCGCAACCCTTGCCGGAGATTTTGACCAGCCTGCTCGCCTCGCTTTAAACCTGCCCTCCACCACATTTGTGCCTAAGAAACCACCTCTCCTTGGTCTCCACCACAACTCGTTGCCGGAGCCATCCTTACAAGCCCATCTTCACTGCATTCGTGCCGAAGATTCCTTGCCAAACGTCAGCTACACACCTATACATTGCGGCCCCTTCTGGGCAACATTAGTAGTAGTACTAAGTTAGTTTCATAATGCTCATCTACCATGCCATTGTTAGCTTAGGCCCAGGTCGCCTTCACCTGGCTTAGCATAGGTTAAGCTTCCTTAAGCTCTTGCCAATGTTAGGAGGAATTCCCCTTAAACGGGATAAACCGACATTCTTGTCAACTCAAGGGTATCCTTTCTTGCAATTGGTAATTTTTCTCCCAGTGGACCTCACGCCGTCCAAGGAATTGCATTTGACCGGGATATTTACTCCATGCGAACACATCAGTCAGAGTACCCACATGCGCATTGGACGGCCACCTTTTCTGCGCACCGCGGTGGGCAGAACGGTAGAGCCCCGACACTAAGTACTCAGTCTTTTGAAGCCAGTTTGTCAGCTCAGCAGCATACTCTCTCCACCGCACCAGCAGGAGCCGGGGTTAGTGTTCTCCAAGTTTTGATAGACTGTTCCCTCCTGAGACACTCACCCATGTGCAGGGACTGTCAACCAGCGAGACCAGACTCCGTGTGTTTATTTACCGCGTTCCGATGCTGAGTGCTGAGATAAGGATACTGCCTGCAGTCTGCAGACACACGTGGTGCTACACCAAGGGTAGGAGAACATGTAACCTGCTGCCTCTTCATGGATGTGAGAGTGTGATTCAGTCCAGATGCCCTACTCCTGTTGGAGTGGTATCCGAGAGAAGGTACGACAGGTGCTTAGTGTGTCTGGGTGTTTGCAGGCTCTTACCCCCCACCCCCCTTCTCATGACTACACTTGCACAGCTCTAACTGAGGGATCAAACCCAGGCATTACGCCACCTACAGATATCAGTCACACCTGAGATTCCTAAGAACCTCTTCCAGGACCCCATTTGGCTCAGCGAGGAAACCTATCCCCTGCTTGCAGCATATATTAGCGGACAGGACCGGTCCTTGGGACTCGCCAACACCTACTTCGGGGGAATTGAGCCTGCATAACCGAACCAGAGGACCAAAAAAACCTTTTAGACACTGCCCACTAACCAACCTAGCCCAAACTTATGTCTGTCGGAGTAGACACAGATTAAGCAGCCGCCAAGAATCAATGTGCTGAAACGTAAAATCACTCTCACGGAATCTAATTTTGTGCCCTGCTGCAAACTACCAGGCCAGTACTCTACACCCACCAAAACACTTTGGACGTGGAGACGTTCCTCATACAGCCTTAGGGTGTCACATACCAAATGTCTGTATTGACGACAGTTCTTCAGTTATTAATTTACATTGTTAACATATTTGTTACACACGACATAACACATTACACGCAATACATGTTAATATTTTGCAGTGACTGTGGATAACCCCGTTACAATTGAGGGGGAAAGAACTGTAGTATTCAACATCTTCTTTATTGTTATGTATTGGGTCATTTCGTTAAAAGGATGGCCGCAGTTGGAATAAATATTAAAACGAAGGAACAACCAGTCCAACGAAAAGATTCTGAAGAATCTATGGGGGAAAAAAAGGGGGGGGGGGGGGGAGAGAGAGAGAGAGATAGACTATGCTCTGCCTATTCAAGTTTGTTCCTCGAACAGGAAAAAAAATACCATGTCACTAGGGCCTACACACCATATTTTGCGCTGATATTTTTAACTGTAACAATGAAAAATGTTTCCTTCAGTGCTACTTATAAAGATTTAAATATTTTGATAGACGTTTCATTTACACAGAGCATACCAAAAAATCTGGTTAAAACAATATATTAACTGTGAATTATTTGTCACTAGTCATTGAAACACATCACTGATTTCAGTGTTTTTAATTCATATTTAAGACAAAATAAATATTACAAGTTGTAGAAGATACTAAGTTAAAGTTTTATTTATTCAAAAATTTAATTATTTTAAAGTTAATCAGTGTTATATACTTGTGGTATAAAAGTTATTTAAAAAAACAGGTTGACACGTGATGCATTCCTGCGCAGTTGGCATCCACACACTACTTGCGACTTCGCACTACCATCGAGCATCCTACGCTCATTTGGGCAAATCCGTATCACTTTATTATATCAAATCACATGTTTACAAGATCTACAAGCATCAAGGCCACTAATATTACAGAGACGTAGTTAATAAAAATATGATCAAGGAAAAAAAAAACCCTTTACTTGAGGCCCGAACCCTAGGAAACCTCAAATAACTAATGTTTCAACCATACTAAAAACCAAAGAATATTAAAAAAGTATATGAATATAGGAAAGAGGAGAGAGTTGTAAAAATCATGGTCACTAAAGCAGAATGTATACTACCAAAACTGCAGTAATATGCATGAGGTTAAAAACTACACTACCAAATGAAAGATGGAAATTGTCACAGTGATTCTTAATATTTCAATTTTTTTTCTTCTCTTTTCTTTGGACAAACATTACACAGAACTCAATATGGCCAGAACAAAATTTAATTTTACAAATCTTTAAGCAAACAAATATTTTACAATATTATTTTCAAATATATGTATAAAAAAATTCTGTCCAACACAAGACACTTTAAATGTGTGTTTTCTCATTAGATTTTTTGTCCCGCATGGACTCTTAAAATATATTCGTGCTCACACAGAATCTGTAAATATATAAATATAGTTTCAGCTTTTCTCACCATAATCAATATAAAACATTTACAAAGGTTACCCAATATCATAACCAAAGTGTTGAGACAAAAGTATTTCAAACTCTAAATTCCCATGAAATTATTAAAAAGTAAAATATGTAGTTCCATCAATGACTTTCCCACTTAAATTTTCTCTTTGGCTTAGTACAACAAACGCCAACATTTAATCTCCCCAAAACCAGGCCACCTAAGATTTTCCCTGGCCATTAACAGGTAGTTCTAAGGTTTATTTGTTTTACGACACAATTCAGTATTTCACACGTAAAGCTACCACTATTTCAAAATTAATACAGAATAAAAAATTCTTTGGCTATACAAACCCTTGGCAAAGGCCAATTAATTTTCCCAAACCGCCCGTTACCTAAACAGTTGGCGAAACAAGACTAAGAATGAAGCTCTTCGATCAGCCCAAAAATGGCGAAGAACTGATGACATACAAAGTATCATCTTTTTGGGAGAATCTAAATAATTTTTGACAAGAAAAAGGTTCCTCCTCACATATTTATAAAATAGATTTCATTAGAAATAATGGAAGCGATTCCTATTATGTTGTGCAGCAAGACTTATCCTGCTCATATTAATCAAAATTTATCCTTACTGAAAAATTAAAAAGAGCGCCAAAGTGACGTTCCTGAATATCATTAAGGCTTTGCATTATTATTGTAACTGAAATACCTGACCTGTTATATGGGGAGACGACCCTAGAAACCAAGCGTCTGACCCCGATACCAGGTTTTAGTAACGCTTTTATACAAATTTCGAGCATTGCCTCACTATGGGGGTAGGTACAATCATCTGCCAATAGTGAGCCAGTGTCGAAAGAAACATACTCACAGGTGACAGAATGAGATACTATAATCCCCATGTATCCGTGGTATTTTGGGCCTAATTTGGACTTAGGAAATGTGGAGCAAGAATAATAATTTTGGAAGAGAGGACTCTGAGATAGCACGTGAATGCAGTTTTCTCTAAAGTATGAAGCGGGGAAAATTTAGGTTACGTTCGCTTGGTTTACTTTGAAAGGATACCACGAATTAAAGGTGAAGTAGTGGGAGCGCCAGGATCCTGTGACTCATTCATGTAGGGAATAGCGTTTTCTGTTAGCGAAGAGTAAACAGGGATTTTTGGGCTGTGGTAAAGATGACGTGGAGTGGGGATAGAGATGTTTTGCCTGAAAGACCTGGATGGTGGTGTGTTGGAATCTGATGTGTGATGGTTGTGCAAAAGAATGAAGTGCTTTCCCGGGTGTTATTTCGTGGGTTTTCGGGAAAGTGTTGGAATTTTTGGAAAAGATCCAAAATAGAAAGAGACCATTACTCCAGTGGGTGTTTCTCAGGTTTTATGTTGTATACGCATATTGCTTAGGTGGAAATATATTGTATGCAGATTGTAATCACCCTGCGAGGAAAAAAGGAAGAAAGATGTTCAAATTTTTAGGTGCTTGTTTTAAAGGTGAATGAAAATTTGTTATAAAGAAAATTAAAACCTTAGTTAAAAGGAAGTGTGGGACATACGGGTGCCGGAAATAAATGTTCTTTTTAAGGAAAACATTCAAGATAAGAATTTAGCATGTATTGTATGTATTATTTAGCCGCCATTTGTGTTATGGGGCATAATAGTGTTATCTTGTCAAGGAAAGTCTTTTGGAAATGATATATTTTGACTGGTTGGTTTTAGAGGAAATATTTAAAATTCTTTTTAAAGTAGTGTATTTGAAAGAAGGTGCCCAGAAATAAAGTAATAGTAATTGGTATGACGAAGTTAACTGGGCTAAAAATTGAGTTTCTATTGTTACAAGCTTTTAAGGAATGCTAAAGGTTTTGTGATTTTTTCACAGCTTGTGAATTTTGATGAAGTTAAATGAGGTTTTGTCATACTTATCTTTTGGAGTCCTTAGTAAATTCAGTTGAATTGAAAAAAATTGTCAGTTTTCTATTCAAGTAGTGGTAGAGCCCTTTTCCCAATTGTTTGGACAAGGTAAACCGCTCTCAGATTAACAAAACATACTTACTCTGCTGATTTTGTTGGGTGATAATTTATGTTTATGAACCCTGCCCTATCCCAAGTCCTTTTATGAAAGGTAGAAGGAGAGTTGGGTATGAAGTTGTGCTCCAGGAGCCGAGGCATATGGGGCATACGGTATATTGCTGCTTGCACTCAATCTTCTAAAAAATTAGATGGTTTCAATTACATACATAAAGGAGACAAAATACATAAGAACTTACAGGTTGGTATGCAAAAACACAAATGTGCAGGCAACCCCCCTCCATGTGCACCCACATACGTACATGCATACACATGTGTGAACGTTCATGTGCACACATGCACACACCAGCAGGACAAACATATTTTACACATGGATGCACGTACCGCCACTAACTGCCTGAAGAAGCTGGCCTAGCTAGCAAAAAATTGTCACTGTGCATCTGCGTGGAAAATGTGTGTGCGTGTCCACCCGTCCATTAGTACTGCCCAGTTAGTACTTGTGTATTCTGTCTCCTTTTTAAAATGTAATTAGTAGACTAGTGACTTATTCCCACCCTACTATAAAATAGTGTCTAGCAATGCAATAAAAGGAAGAAAATATAGTGTGGTAAAATTTTATTGATAAAAGCAGCAAAATACTTTTTAAAAAGTCTTATGAATGAGAATATGAAACATTAAATTAAATGGTTAACAATGTAAACAAAAAATGAAATGCTGAAAATACAAAACTCGTATAAATATATGTTATAACATAATTTTATACGAGGGACATTTGAAAAAAGGGTCAGATACTTTTGTACTGCAGAAGCAAGGCATTCTAACCAAAAATATACAACACACACACACTACAGTAAGCCTTACTAAGAAAAAAGAACTGTGTTACAGTGGAACTTCTACCCATACAATTTCAGGGGACAGACATCAAAATTCTATACATGCGGATATTTTGTAGAAGTGGGTGGGAGGGAGGGAGGGAGGGAGGGAGGAAGGAAGGAAGGAAGGAAGGAAGGAAGGAAGGAAGGAAGAAAGGAAAAAACCCCTTATTAAACTTTATATTCAACACATTGATATTAGGTATTTGTTAAGTTTAACTAAAAGAAAACAATGGGAATGTTAAAAAAAAACATTCACAATACAGAAGAACACTGTTATAAATTTCTCAAGGAAACCAAGAAGTGTTGACCTTATATATTAAAAAAAAAACCACTAATAATCCACCTTAATTTTTCCTGGTGCTCACAAACTTAATAAAAAACTATATTTACACAACTATTTTGAAACCATGTGCACAGGAAATAGCTGCCAACATAAGGGAAGTATTATCCATAGAACAGTCGCAGTTACCAGTTAAGAAATAAAAATGTTGAATATTGTGATTGATAAAGTGCAGTGAATAGGGTTTCCTTAATTTTGTGTTGCTTTTTTTGCTAGCTTTTTGGGCATATTTATTAGTGTTACATTTATACATATATGAATTATTAATTTTCATTAAAAAAAATATTCAAGTGAAAACTTGCGACTGTTGTTGGCAATGTTGCATTGTAAATCAATATCTAAAAAATATGGCACACTGCTGTTTCTTGTGGTTGCTGGTCGTTACCAACATGGCCACCAACTTAAATATTGCAATTGCTTGCTGAACGTCTACTAAAACTTCTACAGTACATATTTCATACACATATATTTCTATATTTCCTGTTTTTTTTTTGTGCTCTCTAAATACATTATGTGTAATCAGAGACGTCTCTTTTCATTATTTATTATTTTTAGTTTTGAAGTACGAGTTAAGTGCGACATTGTGACAAAATCAATAACAGGAAGTGGTAAATTACATAAATAGAACTAAACGCAGGGCAGTGAGACACAAGTAAAAACAATGTGTGCTGAAAATTTAGTTTATTTGTGTTATCTATTAGTATTACATGTGCATGTGTACACAATGTACTATATACCGGCTTCGTATGCCATGGTGAGTACAGTTGGTACTTATACTTTTCGGCGATGCTACAGAAATTTCTGTTTGATCGATGGGGTAAAAATTAAATTTTGTAGTTCGACAAAAATTGACTTTTTTAGAATTACGTATTTACATAGGAATTTTCGTGGGACCACACACAATTTTCTGTGGATACGGACTTTCGATCCATCCGTGTTCCGTGGATAGTTTCCACTGTATAGCTTTAAAAATATTGTATTTCATATTTAATTTCAATTACCTTCAAATACAGTAACTATGAGCAAAAATATGCCATTTTATCACTACCAACAAATTCTACATGTAACTTCATGCATTTACAGCAACATGTCAATATGATTTTTTTTAATTAACATTAAACACAACATTCTAAATAAATATTTGCATAGCTTTAAGAATTTTACTCAAGCTATAAAAAAAAACACATAAATGTGATAAAATTTTTCAAGTCAAATTGTAAAGCTGATGCTGATGTCATTAGTAAAACAAAGGCAAACTAATGTTGACTAGGGCAGTCATTGGGGGAAAGTGGACAACCATCTGGATGATTATGGTGAAACCAGCATGGCCTCACCTTCCACGAAGCCCAGTTAATGTTCCTTAGTTCGCTCTTGGGTAGTGGGACCCGCAACTTCACAGTACCTTTGTTCACTTCCAACAAGAACCTATGGTTCTTCAGCAATGTTTGCAGTCCACCACACTCATTCTTCAAGGCACCAAGCTTCTCAGATGGCAGTTGAGATGCCAGGTCTTTGAGACACACACAGCCACCTGCATTCCACAGTCGTTCCTCATGCACCTTACTTTTTACTGTTATTAAATTGCATGTACTCAACAGGATGTTGCAAACCAGTGATATAATTTCTTGCACCAAACTTTTACCAATTTGTGTACAGTTTCGCACTGGCTCTTTTGCAACGCGTGGTGTGAAATTTGCCCACTCTTCATGACCTCCTTCAGCACCATGGTGAATTCTTCCACACCTGCTATTGATGAACTCCTGTATGGCCAAGTCAAGTTCTTTAATCATGCTGGGGCCACAGTTTCGCTCAAAACCTACAATGCACTTCCTCTTGGTGGAGGATATTCTCAGGCGATCCATCTTTGGAGCATAGCCACACACGTGCGCAATGTGCGACACATATTGGAGATACTCGCTGTAACGGCTGTTGTTGCTGCTCTCTCGCCTGTATCGACTACCGTCAAAGTCGAACAGGCAGCATGGAAGAAGAAAGAAGCGGCATTGCGGTGAGCTGCGGGCTGCAATGACTGGGATCCATGGTGTTAGTTCATCTGAATGGTTACCAATAATCCAATCTGTACGAGGAAATGTGCAATCTGCTGAAGGAGTGATGGCACGAACCTGCAAAAATAAAAACTTATCACACAAGCATAAAAAATAACGCCCTGGAAGAAAAGGTTGCAAGTAGGCAGTTAGGCTACCAAAATTATATAAAAAGATAGGAATTCAAGTACTCACAGTGTAGTACTCATCGACAGGCACACACACACACACACACACACACAAAGTAGGAAAACACATTTTCCACGTGGTTGCATGATTGCTATGTTTGGCTGGCTAAGCCAGCTTCATCAGGAGGCGAGTTATAAAACACTGCAGCATGGCGGAAGGGCGCTTTTAGTGGTAAATCTACCGGCTGGGTGGTGAACTAGGGTGCGGCGGGAAAATGGTAAATTGCCGGTATAGCGGATAAATGTGGTAGGAGCTGTGATTATCTTATGTTGAGGCCTGGCGGCTCCCTGGATTTTGTTATAAATTGATGAGCTGATTACCAGCGTCTGAGTTCTGAGCTATTTGAGCTATTGCTTGAAGGTGGTAGGGCTCTCACAACTGATACTGTAGCAGGAATCAAAATCTTTGTTGTGTGATGCTGCATGTGCTGCAACTGGTTTGTCCTGTAGCTTATTGAATGACCACAGAGCAGATACCAAACAAGTCATAGCTGGTCACATCAATAAGCTACAGGACAAACCAGTTGCAGCACATGCAAGATCACACAACAAAGAATTTGATTCCTGCTACAGTACCAGAGTTGTGAGAGCCCTATCACCTTCAAGCAACAGCTCAGAACTCAGACAGTGGGAATTAGCTCACCAATTTATAACAAAATACAGGTAGCCGCCAGGCCTCAACATAAGATAATCACAGCTCCTACTACACTCATCAGCTATATCAGCAATTATTCATTTTTTCCGCCATACCCAAGTTCGCCACTCTGCCACTAGGTTTACCACTAACATGGCCCTTCTACCATACTGCAGTGTTCTACAACTCGCCGCCTGATGAAGCTGGCTTAGCCAGCAAAACGTTGCGATTGTGTAACCGTGTGGAAAATGTCTCGTCCTACTTTGTGTGTGTGTGCCTGTCGACGAGTACTACACTGAGAGTACTAGATAACCCTGGAAAAAAATTGTTAGATGAGTATATTCTATATAGGTTTGTCCTAGTCACTATCTTAATGCTTTCTGAATAATGATATTGGATGATGACAAAAAATATCAACACCATTAGCACTAATAACCTGTATACAGAAAGTGAAACTTACTAACTAGTTGAAACTTTCTTGACCTCAAAAAAGAGCAACAACAAAACAATTCTGAAGAATTTTGTATGAGAAGTTTAAAGGCAGTTTGAGAAATTGGTAGTTACAAAGTAGAGATAAGATAAGCATGATAGTATTGAATTTACTAAAGGTAAACATACAAAAGTATCACAGATAGCATAAAACTAACATGCAGACTCACCTCCAGTTTGGTACACGGAGGGTATGTGTCCCATATACGTCTCTTGCGCACATCCACTCCAACACCTGGATATCCTTCACTTGACAGCAGGAACACCAGCAAACCATTTCCACAGCCAAGATCAACAAAAGACTGCCTGAGATCTGGATTTTCCTTCATCTGTCTTTCTTGCTCCCAGATCACGAACAGGTATGCTGCAATAGCAATATCCTCGTATACATATCTATGTGGGTCAGTCACCTCTGTCCATTTCTGCAACACACAAAATTAATTTCACACTTTTCGTAACTCTCATTACTCACGCTACCGAACTCCATTTCACAGCCCATCATACACACACAAAACAGGAGAAAATGTTTTAAATAATACAGATTTTAATTTCTTTTATAATACAACTTCATTAGAAGGAGTTTAATGTACCAATAACTTTGAAATGAATGTGTTATTTACACACAAAGTATAGTCTACTTTAACCTGATGCATGGTGCCTTCCTGAGCTATGGACGTTCGCACACTACATTACGATTTTGCCCCATCATTGAGTCACTACACTCATATGGGCAAGCCACACAGCAGCAGTTCAATTAATCACGTGCATACAGAATCGCTCCCAGCCTAGTGAGAGATTACAGACACATGGTGAAATTACAAAATTGTATTGTCCACCCGAAGCCGCCATGCAGTTCACTGTTTCCCGCCCAAGAGATTGTACTACTCGACGAGTAATCAACACATTGCTAACAGAGAAGCTAGTTCCAAGGGTTGCTGCAGGAGGGCAGCACCCAATCTACAAGGTCACTACGGCCACCAGCAACTTGTGGAGAGGCGATAGATATGTCAACAGCCTCCAGCGGGATTCAAACCCAGGACCCCAGGTAATTTAATTATTGATTATCTCAGTCCCAGCCTGCAGTTAAGGCCGGACCCACAGCTTGGATACTACCTTGTGTACTTGGAGTGTGCTACTTTTACCGTTATATTTTCTTGAGATGCATTTTTTAACTAAGCTAACCAAATATGTAGACTAGCCCGGCAGGCATTACAAAGAGAACTAGAAGCTTTAAAATGTACAGTAACTCCACTGACCAATAGCGACGTCCCAACCACTGGTACCATTATTGAACTGTTATTTAGTCCAGAAATAAAACTAACAAGATCCCTCTACAGTTAAAGGCTGTAAAACGAGGAGGAAATTCTTTACGTGGCCTAGATTGGCCTTATACATGGTCGACTATTTGACACCCAGCTTTGTCTTTTCCTGCGCCTGAACCAGCTGCTTCCTCTAGCTCTGCCCTACTAGTACGAGACCTCATCGCCACGTGCCAGATTCGCATGGCCACTGGAAAGGTCATCAATATTCATGTACCACCCAAGGTAGCAAATCCTCTTAGTGTCTGTATCCTCAGACTTCGTACCAAATCGTAAGCCGACTAGACTAGAACCATATAGGAGACAGAACTCGAGACTCCTCAGAATAAGTCTAGGCTCTGAGTTGTACTTTCCCCTTAATTTATTAACCTCCGATAGCTGGCGTCACACTTTTTGACAACCTTTACGGTAAGCAGGATTAAACTCCCTGGAATGGAGACCTATTAGATCAAACTTACCCTGGGGTTTGATTCCCTCCTCCTAGCAAAGTCTCTCGGTTGGAAGGGTGTAATCCAAAATCTTCCAACGTGGGTGGGAACATCCCTGGCAGCCAGGCAAACATATTACACGCCCTTTCAACATCTCAGGACAGACCCAGTAACTTCTAAACACCAGGAGCAGAATCAGCATTCCGATTTAATCAAGTTAAGGAAAACCAAACCCATTTTCCTGTTTTCCCGGACGCGTCAAACCCTAGAATTAAAATAATTAAATAAATTTTATATAACGTCCAAGTTCCTAATTAAAAACACACACTCCGAAAGTTGACCTTTTAAGATGCAATTAACTTGTTTATAAAAATAACCTGTAGTGTATTATAAGAACAAGTTTGTAAACAAAGAAAAACTACCACATTCTTACTTGCCAAAATTTCATCTTGACACACTAAATCAGAATCTAGCAAGTGCAACAACCACTATCAACTGTACTGTTGTTTGCAAAGCACACTATTTGCCTGTGGCCTTGAATGCATTCATGTTGGTAAAAATGGCCAAAAATAATCATGGTTTACAGCAAAATTCGTTTTTAGAAACATGAAGAGTTCAACAATTATTTACCTTCATTTTGAAGCATTTGGTTAGTTGTATGTTGATACACTTGTCTATTTATTTGGGGTAGGAGGGAGGGAGGTACAGAAAAGGGGGTATGGACATATGGAGGGAGGTAGGACAGAGGGATGGAGGAAGGTACAGCAGGAGGGGGGAGGTACAGAGGGAGGGAAGAAGGTAGGTAAGGACAGAAGGAGCAAGAGGTATGGGCAAAGGGACAGATGGAGGGACAGAGGGGACAGACAAAGTGGACGGAGGAACAGATTGAGGGGGTTGGTTGGACAGATGTGTGTGTGTGTGTGTGTGTGTGTGCGCGCGTGCATACATACATGAATGCATGTATGGACCATGCATACAGCCATCAATGTGTGAATGCGAACAGAGTTATTCAAGCTTTACTGTTTTTTTACATTTCCAAGTTTGTGTCAAAATTGTACTATTTTTATTACAATTTGTTTTTATCATAATTGTACTTCGTGTACAATAATTTTCTGTTTTTCTGAAAATAATTAACATAGACTTATTGTAATGTACTAAGTTTCATTAATCACAATACATTAAAACCATTGTAAGAAGTTTTCTGTTAGGAAGTTTTCCTGCTTAATAAGTACACAGTTTTCAATATTTTTCTGAAACATCTTAACAGGGTTTCACTAGTTGCATAAAAAACTTAGGTTCTATAAACAAATGCATGTATGTTTCAAAAAATATTATAATTTCTGAACAAGAGCAAGAATTAAAGTTGGATTCCCACACACCATCTTGGATTTATCTATCTTTCACCAAAGCTTCTATTTCAGAAGGATTGAAATTTCCCGCACAACATATCCTAAATAAAAGCTTCCCAAAACTATTGAACTGCCACAGCTTTGCTACATTTATTCATTTTTAGCTGGTAACTGTCGAGGTGAAACGCGAGGTTATGTCTTGCGAACAATTACAAAGGTGATGATATCTACAGTAATCAAGAAATAATAACCTCAGACAATGCACTAGGCAATGCTCTGTCCTTCCAAAAAACATGATACAAAACTGTATTTCCAGAGTATGGCAAAAAATTCCATAAATCCAAGATGGCAGGTGGGAATCTGCCTTAAACCATAGCTATGCAAAAGTTTGATCCTTAAACACTTTATGTAGCAAAAGTCGTACTTTATAAAATCTGCATTGTCTCATATTAATACGCATCTCTTAATGAACAGATAACCAACAAGTTCCACATGTTTATCAATGCTGCTGAAAAGCACCAATATCATCAAGCTATGTTACTAGTCACTGATATGATGCAATAAACATCATTAAATTATAACAACATTTACCTAATAAATTACCATTTTACACATTTTCATACTTAAAATGAATTCGAGATTGCAAAGATAATTCTATCTCAGAATCCTCAGTGGCCAGGATTACCAAGCAATAGTGTAGTAGGCATTCTAAAGCAGTGGTGGCTACAGCCGAAACCCAGGATTGACAATTCATCAGGATAGTTTCTTCACTCAAGTGGTTCAAATTCCTACGTATATATCCTTCCTGTACATAGCCAAGTGATGCAAAAGTGTAACTCTTCAGTTAGCTGTTAAATTCTCACATTACTTTCTGCATTTTCTCCAACATGTTGACATGTCACACCCATGAAAATTAATCCTGCCACTAATATTGCCTTGTTAACCCAGAATTTCTACCAGAAGGAAAAGAAAGGCGAAGGAGTGTTGCCCCTAAGCAAGGATCGATACTTCCCACAGTAGCCTTCTTCCCCAAAAGCACATAGAGCTGTCTAGACAGGCCACCCACCATCCCCCCTTTTCATGTGCAGACTGGCTGCGCCGCTGTGGCATGTGGCTGTGGGAATGGCTGTGCTAATACAGACCCCTGCACACCCTTGGCCCATCACAGTGCCTATATGTAGCACTGCAGCCCAAAAACACCAATTAAATTTGACACATGCCAGCATGCTGCGCTACAGAGAGGCGCACTCTACGGCCGACTTCACCTCATCTGAGCGTGCCAAGCGTGGGGCGAAATCAAATTTGTTGGTTGCTGAGACTTGGAAATGATAGTATTAAAAATACTTCAGGCATTAGTTAATCACCTATATAATTGAACTTCACGTCTGAAATTATGTTCTTCTACGTTCAATCAAGAATGAGTATGCAAACACCTTCCAAACGAAGAATGTATATTATTTATTTAAATTATACTATGCTACCCCACCTGTCCAAGAAGTTCCAAACAACCCTCAAGATAGCAGCACCCCCGTGACCTTCAGACAGCATGGCTGGCCAGCCTCAGAATGAGGCGCATGAAAATGTCAATGTCTCTACCAGGGGCAATAAGAAATTGAGCGGTGCTCCCGCAGCAGATAAACCAGCCCTTGCGATGGAAGACTACGCTACCCCCCTCCCCCGAAGATCATTGACACAGAGCAATTTTCGTATAAATAGAAGTCCAGAGAGACGCCAGGCTGGCCGGCCGACAAGGTTCGCAAGTTCTCCTACAATCTGCGGAAGACGCTCGTCCTCTCCTCAGCAGCCCGCACTAGGCCCAAACCTCTCTCTCACCAGCAGCCTGCACCAGGGCTCGAGCTCCTCGCCTCAGCAGCCCGCACCAGGGTTCGAACTCAGTAGCCTGTGCCAAGGCTCAAACCTTCCTGGCACCTTCTCAAGATACAGCAGCGCTACCTCCAGACCAGCTGACTGGCCCAGGGACAGCTCTTCACGTCCATGGTAAATCCCACGCCTGTACCCTATACCCTGACCTCCGTCAACTTCCCCAACTCCAGCGGTAACAGGTTGTTGCGTGATACTGTCCCCCTGGATAGCGCTCTGCTAAAGCTCACACTGTAAATAGCGTAAAGAACTTTCAGTTGAGTTAATCTATAATTATTGTAATTAATCTATATTAATTTCCCCAGGCTCGTCTTCGCCTGTAGAGTAATAATAATTGATATTTTCCAACGTATTTTATTCTAACATTTTATTAATAGTGATTTTATTAGTTTCTAATTTGTACCCGGGACTTTCCGCAAATCTTCCTCTATATAATAATAAATATTATATCTTATTGTGAAATAGTGGTTGTCACCTACATCAATTGTATGGTAGATTCCCCTTCATCACTATTTTTTTCAGTGTTGTGTGTTATATTAATCCAGTCTACGATGCACAGCAATTCAATTTAAATTACTCGTTTCTTACTCGCCAATGTAGTGGACCAAATACCTCAGGAGGAGAGGCCTGACCAAAGACCCTTTGCTGAGATTTCGGGACACCCTCCGCCGACAAGGGATGCACCGTCTCATTACATTGGTTGCCTATCTCACGGCAGGTGTGTGGGAGTGACTGCAAAATTCACCCCGCTCCGGACTGCTCATCTGTAAACCCAGTAGCTAGTATCATTTTTCTTTTTGTTTTGAACTTGTGGTGGTTATCTTATTATCAATGCGCAAGCAGCACGGTGGTTTCGGAAGCAGTCAGAGGCGACGTTACAGACGCGCCGCTATTAATCAGACATTACGCAACCAATTAAACCATGACTCTAACCCCAGTACACTTGTCCCACGAGAACCGGAGTATGAACCTGTAGACTATATTGTAGTCACACCTCCCACTTGTTAGACCCCATTAAAGTGGTGGTTCAGTTGGTGCCCTCAGTACGAGGACTCCGACACGGAGGAAACGCACATGCTAACCTCACCATTACACAATCTGCCAGTTATAGTGTCGAGCACCCAGAACCGAAGACAGAAACACTCCCAGGTTTCTGTGTAGTGAAATTGGCTTCCGGGAAATCCATAAGGGTTCGAATCCCTGTTAAACCAAGTCCTAGAATATCTGGTAAAAGATCCCCAGCTAATTTCGTCTCCGCCCGACAGTCATTGAGGCTGCGGCAGATAAACCCAGTAAGCTCTTGCCAGATCACCCATCATCACACCCACTCATAAATCGTGACTCCGATTGAGCATTACCTTTCATCAGAACAACTGGCATCTCGGCTAGTGACGACTAGTGGTCAGAAGGACAAGGCTGCCCGGAAGGGATAACCTGATACTCCAACTCACCTAGGGGTTAGACTCCCCTCAGCCTAGCAAATTCCAAGAGGGTAGTCAGCACTCTAACCGCTTACCTATCAGACAACAGCGGCAATCTAGAATAAACACCCCACCCCATTCAAAACCCATTGAGACGAGTCAAATTCCAGCAACCTTCGTCTCCATAGCTTTTTTCTTCCTCTTGACAAGCCTGTACGACTTTACCTATAGAAAATACAGCAGTAGCAAAGCTGAATTGGCTCACACTTATCTGAGTCTTCGACCGCCATGGTTACAGCACTGCTCCAGTCTACACCATGATGTGTATTAGTCAAATAGTGATACAGAGCTGAGTTAATAAGTCAGTTTGTGCACCAACTAGATGCTCACATCACGGGTGCCAAAGGCCATCTGCTTTGCCTTCAGGGCAATAAAACTGTCTCAACCATAATTTTGGAAACATTATTGAAAGTAGTGCAGTTCATACCCAGTTACAATGATTGTTTACTGCTGTTCTCACCCAAAATTTTGCCAACCTTATTGCCACAACCAGCTATATCAGACAGTGAGTAACCAACAACAGGGACAGAAGGGGAAACAAAGGAGGGATCCAAGATAGTGAGAGTGTGGGACAAAAGCGATTGCACCCTGTAGGGGATGGGGGTCACTTCTGCATCAGGTGCCCGGTGCAGTGGCAGTGTGCAGGCCGTCCTTGACTGATCACCAGTCATTCAAACAGTGCTCATGAGCATGATACCCAGCTGCCAACACTCGCAACACTCATAAAGAACCGGATGTCATGCCACTCTTAACAAATCACCTCTGTTAGATCCACCACATCTTGATCTGTTGGGGAGAAAGAACTGGGAGCAGGGGAACATATCCTACACAGCCTTGGCTGCACAGAGATGGCGTGTAGGAAACTGTGAAAACGACGGCCAGGGACCTCCTCTACCCCCCTACTGCACAAGTTTGCAGGCCCTTTACCAACCACCTCACCTTTTGAATGACCCCCACCATCCCCCTATGCCTAACTCCAGTCATAGAGGAGAATGGGAAAAGACAGTTCAATTTGACCAATACCCTCAGCGTTCACAAAAGGCAGTTCAGTCTAAACCAATCATTAAAGATCGGGAGAGGGACTTTGCCCAAGAGCAACATCCGCAAGCAAGCACCTGACCAACATGGCCCTCGCAGAACCTATTCACCCCTCCTGTTGCCTCACGACCAGCTACATTGGTCCCTTCTGCCAAATTTTGGAATTCATACCCACATAGGACCTGGGGGAGAAGATGAGTAAATGAGTACTGCTACTAGAAGTGAAATGTGCAGAGAAATGCAGAAATATACTTCCTTAAGGGGAAAGCTCAGTGGGAATGCCACCAGCTGGTAGTACAGCATCAAACATTTGATTCAACATTTCGCTCCTCTAACCAAAATTCCTGGGAAACACAATTCCTGTATAATACCAACACCCAAAGAAGATTACACTACCCCTTGGCCACAGCTAGTGCCAAGCAGTTGGCATGTAAAAATTAACCTACCTGTGGTGGTTCATTGTTCAACACCACACAATCTCAGAGCCCATACTACCACCAACCCAGAGACATCAATGTTCTATAAGAGCCCAATAGAAAGGTAATACAAGGCTCACATACAGAGAGAAATAAATACAGCCAGTGTGCGAGAGAGAAAGAAAGAAATAGGAAAATCAAGCAGAAAAGAATAGAAAAAATAATACGAAAGAAATAAAGAGAACGAAAGACAGAACAGTTACCTGCACCAACTCCTTGCCATACTTCTCCTTGAGGTGGTGATACATTTCATGGTAGCGCTGCTCTGACACCAGGCCGAGGGAACTGGCTGTCAGCACTTGTTGTTTCCCCGCTGGTACGTTCTCCGCCCATTTCAAGAGACGCGGCACCATATGGTCGGTTAGCCACTCTGCACTTGCAGATCCATGATCCTTTTTGCTTGCGCTCACCTCCAGCACAGAGTCCCGGGCACGTAGGCCATATGGGAAAGCCACATAAAACCTTCGGTACTGTGGATCGACAGGAACCACCGCAAAGACCAACTCTCCATCACTCATATCTTCGCAAATGAAAGAAACTAACAGACTACATTCTGACAAACCACAATTACACTGGTAATTTTTTAATTTTAATTTTTACTGGGAAACAAAGTATTTAAAAGTATGAAAGTAGATCAAATAGTACTCAGCAATGGTAAATTATCAGCGACAAACACTACATGGCTGTTCACTGTTACTTGCACACTTTTGAAAGCCTTGCTTGGGATATAATTTCCATTTCATTTTGTATCCTTATGTTATGTGTATAATTAACATTGCTATGGACCATCCATTCATGTGTCATTTTTAGAATAATAAATTTGTTGACAATATGCAAACTTATGTGTATACAAAGAGGAATTCTGCCATGAGTAGCCACAAATTTAAACATTACACTTGCAATACAACTTGTATTTGCTACCAACTTAACTGAAGACTTTGTCCCAATGTGAACGTTATGGACAGTAATCAGATTGTTAACAGTGAACATCATTTATCACCAGAATAACAAAGTTGTATGAATCTTAATTGCATAGTTAAATTACTAAACCCCCCCCCAAATTTTCAAGTCCATACACTTCAATGGGTCTGCCTCCCTAGTTGTCATATGGGTTTCATTATAAGCAGTTGCATATAATATAATTTTTAAAAATCTATAGAATATTTAAACGTAATTTTTTTTTAAAACAGAAATAAAAGTTTATATTTTGTTGCCCATTCATAAATTTGGTTATTGTGATAAGTGTGGTTATTGTAAAGTGTAAATGTGAGCAAAAATTGTAAGTAGACATGTTTTCAACTATTGTGACAATGATGTATTATTTCTGAATAGATCGCAGTATTACAACACTACAGTCACTGCTTGAAATTTTGATGAAACAGAACACACATGAAACATGGTTACCGTGAAGTGGGGTGAAATTGATCCGCAGAGGTGAGATTCATCACATGAAAATGTTCTAAAAATATTAATGTCAGATATGGCACGTGACCTAAACATGTACAGAAAATAGTCATGTTATCAATCTCACTCCTGCTGATCATTTTCACCCCACCTATGTACCTGGCCTTAACATGTGATCAATCTTACCCCTGCTGATCAATTTCACTCCACTTACGATATGCTATTTCCCATCACCACTGCAATGCTTCCTTATGGCCGGATGTGTCAGTGAGGTGTTTAATATTGTTTACCAGGTGTTCCCCGTAAAGGCAAATCTTAAAACTGTAGTGTTCATGCATAGATCAAACGTTCTAACAAATAAAAAGGATAATATAAAATTGGTTGCTGTTGCATAAAAACACTCACTTATAAAGGAGAGTTCTACCACTGGCGATGACTTGTCACTCTTCCTGGGGAGCAGCAACCTGGCGGTCACGTACATATTACAGCAGTCAACACTGAAGTCCAACTCGCATGTGTCCAGTACCTCAATTCCACACAGTTCCAGGTGGTTCCTGACTTCTTCCACCGTTCTGCCCATGAAGTTAGCAGTGCTGGAGCAGGCAGCGACAGATGCAATGTCAGGCCGACAACCAACCCTGGCGCAGAACAGATCCTTGGCCATGAATAGCTTTCGGTTGACAACATGTGGTCGAACATACCAGAGTTGCATTGCCATCCAGAGCTGGCTGTGCGACGCATTTACTAGATAGGAGGTTAGCAGCACCATGTCACATGAAGCGTCTGAAGCCATGGCGAAGTATGAAAATTATTACTACCACAAAAAGCTTCTCATCTATGCTTTAGGTTTAGAAGAACTGCTGGAATACTGGAAAAAAAAAAAAAAAAAAAAAAAAGTAACATACTGTATAAAAAATTTATTTTCAACCTATAATTACCGTATTTTGTTTATTTTCCATACTTGCTAATGTTCTTTGCTTATATATGTTAAGAGCTCAAATACATAATTTGATTTCTATTAACTAAAGACAAACACTTATCTATAATTCCAAGTATAAAAAATTCTTTATTAGCTAATAACATTTTAAAAATTACTCAGAATTAAGTCTATGAATATATATTGGTACAGTAATGTAACAATTTTGTGTTTTCTTGGTTATTGAAGTCTGAATTTGTAGTCTTTTTTTTTTTTAGGGATACTTTCAGAAAATTTTACTGTAAATGAAAAAACAAATAATAAATAAATACATAATTTCTAACATACAGTAATTTTCATTTCACAGTTAAAATATCACAGTGAAATCAAAAATCACCATAATTTTTTTTAGATGAAAGCCACATACACATGCGTGCACGCACATGCACAAAAGTGATTTTATAACAAAATTTCCCTATTTTATAATTTTAACATAATTTCTGTATGAAGCTCACTGAAATGTAAACAGAAAAACACTGACACATGACATTTTAAACAATGGTAATTAGATGACTTCAGCTTATCAGCATAGCCAGCAGCGCATCTGATTTCTATGGAATTTGCATTACCATTGGCCACGTAACGTCAGGAGATTGTACTGTCTACCATACAAGAATGGATGTTCTAGCCAGCTGAGAGATTGAATTATTCACCGGCCCACAGACGCACCTCAAGGCAACGAGTACTACTAATCACAGCTAGATGGCACCACTAGTATGTTTCGTCGTATGTCTCATCCTCTTAACCGGCCGGTGCCACCAGAGCTATGCTTTTCGCCACCCCCGCTCAGCGAACACCTCTTGCCTTCAAGACGTCAGCCAATGAGCACCAAGGCAGCCGCCTGGCACAGTATAAATAATAAATACGGAGTCAGAAATTAGACTCAGAACCAGTTTTCAGTCTTCCAGTGCACTCGCTGCCGGAACTGAAAAGCCTGCACCTTGCTTTCGCTTAGACCAGTCTTCATTTTCCCACTGCGCTAGCAGCTGGGGATCTGACTTACTGATGCCAGCCTGACAGTCTTCACCGTGCTGGCCGCCGAAGTTCTCGCCAGCTTCATTCCTTGCTATACCTTCCTTCACCGCACCTTTGTAGCAGAAGGGAAACCTTTCCTCATCCTCCTTTGTTGGAACTAATACTGTCATGCCCTGCTTAGTCATCCAAGCACCATGCCACCCGTAGTCTATCTACACTACACAATGCAGCCCCTCCTGGGCAACAGTGCGAACAGTGCGTTAGGGAGTAAGTATCAGTTTCAGTTATCACAGCGCTGTGCTACCCCACCGCCGCTAGCCTAGAAATGGGTCTCTTCTACCGGTACTGCATAGGTTAGCTTCCAGTAAAGCTCTTGACAAGCGCAGGAGGTAGTACGTCACCACATGTTTATTTCTAGAAACAAGGAATAAACATAGGTTGAAACCTATCCTTGAGTACCACATTCCTGTAGACGTTGCACCTTTCCCAGTTGACCTCACCCTAGAGTGAAACACAGCCGATCCAGGGGACTGTAATCATTTGAGCCAAAACACGTCTAGCTTACCCACAAGCACTAGCTCGGCCAGCCTTTCCACTTACCCTGGTAGGTGGAACGGCGGAGCCTACACAAGTACATGGTTTTGGACCAGCTAGTCAGTTTGGTGCTCATTCTTTCCACCACACCTTTAGCCAGAGGGGACATTTCCTAGACTAGGAAGACACTGTCAAAATCCACACCCACACATAGGGACTGCAGACAGCGAGGCATAATTTTCTCTACTCATTGTGCCGTAATGCCCAGCACCGAGATTGGGTATCCGCTTGTCTGCAGCTGCTTACGTGACTCTACACCACTCTACACCATGGAGTAACACAAGACTACCTTTAGCCTCACGAATGTGGGTGTGTGACTCCAGATGCCTTTCTCCAGATGCAGTGGTCTAAAGGAAAAGATAAAACAGGTGTTTATTTCCTCTGAGTCTTTGCAAGACCGGGCTCCTGCCCTTGTTGCAGCAATAGGACAGCTCACCCCCCAAGGACCAAGCTCACGTCCTACGATGCCTACTGATTCCAGTCACACCAGAAATACTATATGAAACCTATTCCAGCCACCAATCCACCTGAGTCAAGAAGTTCACCAGTGGCTCGTGTAATTCATCAGTCAACTGTAACAGTGGCCAACACAGCACCCATAGCATATCTCACACCTGTTGCTCTGTCCCCACCAACACGAACCACATCTATCAACGCACTAACAATCTTAGTTGCCCACGTATACCCAAGGTCCAGAGCCTGAAACGTAAGATTGTTCTGGCAGAATTAGACTTTGTGCCACGCTGAAAAGCTACCAGACCAGTACTCTACACAGGGAAAGCACTGGCCGCACATAGAGATTAACTGCATACACAAACTCTTCAGGTTAAGGGCATGACCTTGCGAGTAGGGGGAAAACCACAACCGTTGTAACTGTCACGTGTACATTAGCTTTCATGAATGTATTCAACAGTATCGCGCACACTGCAGAGGTTCATTGTCAATACCAAAATATGTAAGCTAATTTGTTATATGTATACACACAAGCATAAATATACACACATAAATACTAAATACATTTTAGCATACTCACCTTTTATACGAGGAACTTTGCTGACACATGTTATGTAAACAATGATTACGGTAGCCAAATGATAATTCTTGAGAACAAATAGCGCAATAATGCTAAGTTCACTCCTGCTCGTACTTTTTAACATTTCATGTTAGAATTTGAAATTAATTAGTATAAATAGTCTACACATCTAAAATAAGGTTCAAGAGTAAAGACATTAGAACCGGTATTCCTAATTGACAACCAGCTATTAACACACTTTTGCATAATTGCATAATTTTGACATTGCATAATTAACAACATATCTTTCCTTTCATTTTCTCTCACCAACATAGCATATTTCTTCAAAACCTGAGAGGTTTCATCCGAGCATGTGTTGCTATTTTCACTGCTGTCACTTTCACTGCCTGTACTAGTTTTACCAAGCCATACACGAATATCTGGTTTGTTCGGACCTGCAGTTGGTGCCTCGTTAAATTGTACCAAACGATAGGAAGCATTATACAGTACAATCAAACAACTTGAAGGGAGATTGGGAATGAGCTTTTCCTCCACCCATTTTGTGGCAAAGTTTATTTCGTGATGGTAGTCTCCACTCTTGGTTTTCGATTTGAAAGTAACAACTGCTGCAGGAACGAAACCTTAATCCCAACCTGCATGTATGATTATCCATCTCTGTCCTGCACTGTCGTTCTTCAAAACACCTACTGTTTCATTATCTTGCCAACATTTGCTTACTGTATAAGTAGGATGAATCCACGTTTCATCAACATTAACTATTGTCTTTTGTTTTCCAGAGCTTGCTCATTTAGTCTCATTTGCCTTAAATATCTCCCCTTCCAGGCAACAATGTGATTCCTATCCATTAAAACCTTTCTTTTGTTTTTGCAATTTTTGAAGCAAAACCATTTTTTTTAAGGGTTTGTCTCAAACCTCCCTTCTCCCAGGAAAATTTATCTCTTGTTTTAAAACTGTTAGCAATTTCTTTATCGTAGGGACTTCTTTAACCATATAAAACTTCTGTACAGTTCGCCGAATTACACAGACATCAAAATCTTCAACACAGATATTTTTACAATTTTTCACCCCCCCCCCCCCCAGGTGTATGCAGTTTTTCCAACACTCACATTAACTTGTTTTCCTTCTTTTCTAATTTTGCATATAGTTCGTTCCGATTTACCTATTGCAGCTGCCCCACATTTATTAGCATGACATATTGGATGATAGGTAAGTTGTCCGGATGCTTTTTCCTTATCACAAAATTTAATCAGATTCCTTATGACTTTTCTCTGCACTGACTGTGTGAAGTTTTTATTACTTGTTTTACTAGTTGATGCCATTATTACACACCTAACACCACTGCCTCTTTTATTCCACACCTTGTACCTTATCATTTGTGAGCACAAACACTTCCATCAAAAATGCACTACATACGTATTCAATTTTTAGGCTGCATAATAAGCACAGATAAGCTCACATGCAAGCCTAGATCATCTGCTAGCCTGGTTGCTTCATATAATCCTATTGCCACATAATTTCCTGAACAAGCAGAGGAATGCATCCCAGCATATAACAGTACGTAATGCCACTATTACCGCTGGCTGTCAGCTGCCCAAGGTTACCAACCTATTCAGCTGCCATTGGCTACCATTTTGCTCTCCCCTGAAAAGAATCACCACACACTTGGGAGATCACACAACTCTGCTAGATTCTTGATTTCTTTTTAACATCATTGTACTTGGACAGTTAGTGAAGCCAAGTTGACTAAGACAGTCCTATAAGAGGCTCCTAATTACTTAAGAACTTCTTCCCACTGGGGAACTGAGGGAACTCAACAACATTCCCATCAAATTTATTTTTAATCACTTCATCCACTGGCCTTTCACAGCTTGCTTGATTGTGCACTTGTGGCCGGAAGCATTTGAGCCAGTGACCGATATTATGTCTGCATGCTCCCAAGACAAAATCTATTGCCAACACCCTACATGTCACACTTTTGTCTTGCATTTTCCTTCCATGCCTTGCTGGATAAGAAAGCACAAGGAAACGTGAGCCTTAGTTGGACAGGACACAAGAGAAGAGAGCCAGTTCAATGGGCTGGTAAATGCCGCTGCTCTACAGCCTGATATTCCTACACCAAATCATGTAAACAGTAACACATTTTCAATCCTTCATAAGAGTCCATACTTAAAAAACAACTTTTTCCTCACAAAAATATTAGAAAGGTATTAAAAAGTATGACACAAAATATATGAAAAACTACACTTGTATGAAATTAGTAAAGTCTATTCATGGTTACTTCCAACTTTTCTGAAGCCTCGCTGAAGTTATGCTTGCAGACTACCTTCATGTAAACAAAGCTTAACTAAGTCTATAAACTTACACCAAAGAGACGGGACAATGCAGCGTATTTGTGCACACTTTAATAACAATCTGCATGAGAACTATTGCTTAGTAGGCATTACTAACACACCTATTTTCGCTCTGTTTTTATTCAAATTAATTACGAATGACATATTTAAATTTGCAAATAAGATATAAATAAAAGTTGAATTTGATAAAAAAATTAAGATACTTTTATTTTAACAAAAGTATAAAACACCTGTAATATACATATAGCATACTTAGAAAACAACCAAACAAGTCATACACAGAGGAATTTTTCAAAGGTTTTATTCAAAAAATGTGAAGAAACCACAAATGGATTATAAAGAATTTGGCTTGAGCTTACAGGGCTCTATAAATGTTCTTGCCAGAGCAGAACAAACATTATTTTCTTGTCCCAACAGGTAACAGTCCCATCAAGGTCCTTAGAGACAGCAGGGATGTAATTCCCCTGTCCCCTCTTTGAAATGAGACCTGGAAGGGCGCAAATAGAAAATTACAGTTAATGCCAAGTGAGTGCATGGAGTAAGGCACACTAAAGGTTGCAATATGGATCTTGTTTATTCATTAGTCATTGAGATATTCACAAAGCAAGGATTCATACATCTTTCAAACATAAACAACAATAATATTCAAGGAAACAATTTTACCAAAAAAATGCTCCATAATTACAAATGTGAATATTATTGGGCATTCAACACTCCCACTGTTTACCTAGAGTAACCCCACCACAGCCACGCATCTTGGACAGTTTAATGAGCAATTTTTTTTCCACATAAACCTGGGCTAATGGATTAGGTCATATCAATCTAATAGCCCAGCTATCCTCAGAGTCAACTCAGGTGGGAAGTTCCTTCTACTTTGAAGCATTTTAGGCAATGAGCTTGCATCAAACAGTCTAGACAAGGCCTGCCCTTACGCCAACTCTCATATCTGCAAAAACCTAGATTGGCGGAATCTTCCTTGATAAAACACTCATGATCCACATCACCCTAACATGAAATATTCTGTCAAGGTCAGCACGGTACGAAGGCTAGACCACGATCGACCAACATGCTGCAGTCAAGTCTCAATCTTTGAAATTTTCAGATTTTCTTTTTATCCCATAGTACGGTTAAAGGCATAGCATGCTGAAGCCTGCTTTGAAATAAATAAAATCACAAAGTACCTAACAAGGCTTTAGCTACAAGTCAGCACATTATCCTAACCAAAACTCATTAGCAATCCTAGCTCAAAATTTAACTACACTGTCCTTTGACTCAAGGCAGGTTCCAAGGATGTGGTACCTTTGGATATGAATTCTATAAGTCCCAACAGGATCTAACAATGACAATTTACAAACTACGCATCCCTAGGGAGGTCCTGATCACTCCAGATAATGGCTGAGCATCAGTTACACATCTTAACAGACTGGTAGAGAAGTTGTGAAGGGAGAGGGCACCCAGGTGTACTGTGAAAACTTCACTTACACCACCCTCCAGGTGGACTTCCCATCATACCCAATACAGTGCGGATAAAGCACTGGCCGATATACAGAGGGCACTTGTGCCTGAATACATAACGGTGGTCAAAATAAAGAGGTGCACAAGCTTTTTAACATTGGCTGGGAAACCATTTGCAATGACACTTCCTGGGTTATAATGAACTGAAAGTAGGACAAGAAACCAAATACAGATGGCTGTGGCACATTGACCAAACAAACAAATATTTATTCATTTACATTGTTTGAAAGTTTTTTTTTACAGAATTTTTACAATTCTTGACATCAAAACCACAATACTTGTATTTTTAGTGTTGAAAAAAGTGATTTTCTCTCTACATGTAAAAAATATTTACTAAAAAATTTACGGTTAAGGAAAATTTGTTTCAAAAGGGAAGGAGGTTGCATGCACACAAAAACTGATGCCATCAAATACAAATACTTAGCTACTGAGGAAAAAAATTTTGTTCTTGGGAAGACAGGTCAAAAATGTATAAAACCAAAACATACAATTTTAATCTTTACCACCCGCAAACAAAGGGACAAATTTTGATGTATTACATACAAAAGCATATGCTTGCAGGCACACATGCAAACCTCCATAACGCATCTACAAGCACATCCATATCTGCATGAAAACAAAGACGATGTTCCTCGCAGACATCCCCTCCCCGCATACACACTTATAAACTAAGTTCATGATCTATAAATAAAATATACCTTCTTCAACACCCACTCAGCATCCTGCAATGCTCTCTTTACAATCTGATTCACTCGTTCTGGGTCAGGCTCAAATGCATGCTGCTTGAAGCTCTGCAAGACCAAGGATACAAAATAATGTAACCTGTTCAGCACACACCACAAATAATCAAAACAAAAAAAATAAATTTTTAACACTTGGTTATTAGGGTGATTGGGGTAATTTTCAAAAATTGCATAATCGTTATAGGCAACTCTGAAAACAAACAAAACATGTAAGCATTTGAGAGCCAGTTTAGCACTTCCAACATGCTAGAACTAGCTAGAAGACAACATTCACCCAAAATATTAAAAACTGTGGTGAGAGAGTATCCTCCCACATGTTTATTTTTTTTACATCTGATCTGAGTTAGTATACTTTAATTTTATCACACTTGTTTTGTATAATTACGTTTAATTTAGTTTGGTTAGACTTGTATCTTTGGGACAATCTCTCTTAAATTTCTTAATAAATTTTATTTCATGTCATTGTCTTTGTGTGTGAACTCCATGACTCTCAAATCAGACATGATGGAAGGCCATCCACCGTAATTTTTGTACAGCAATTTTTCAGTAAATTTTGCCAAGACTGCCCAGCATTAAGCTTAGGAGAGGAATTGAGAGGCACCTCAAAATTCTATAAATGTGTGTGGACAAGCAAGAGTTCTGAAATGCCAGATTTTAGATTTTGAGTATGTTTTATTTAAACGATGCTGCCAACACCACTTTGGGAGGACGAGTATTCCCAACGTCTTATGCTACCATCTTGTCCTTATACATCAATGAATTTTTCTGTTTGTCATCAAAGTTACATTATTACTGGAAACATAGTACCATTATTTTTATTTAGAAATTTTGCAGTTTTTACTACCAAGGACTTTCCAGATGTCTGAGATTTTAAATTATATCATGCACACTAGCCGAGGTGTAATAATTTCCAGCATCTTAATTTCAGACACTGATAATTTTGTTTTAATGAAGCCAGAAACTCCAGTATCAGTTATGTTGTCACCCACTTTGAAATTTAATATGGCTCACAAAAGAGGTGATAGTCAAATTGATTTTAATATTTTTATTTGCCTGACTCAAATAAAGTACAAATTTTTCCAACTTCATATTGATTTCCATTTTATAATTTCCACAGTAATTTCAATTATTTTAATTTGCAACTATGTCAGATTTCATTTTAATAAACATAATATGTTTTCCAGTTAATGTGTGTTATCTTAATGTAGTGTTATCACTAGTTAGCATTATTTTAATTTCAGAGTGTTTTTCCTGTTTTGAATTAGCAAAGGTATTGCTTTCGTGTGTCTTGTTTCCCATCCTTTGTGCTGTTTAAAAGCTAAAAATTTCTTTCCATGTACATATTCTCTCTAAGGTGCAGCATGCATACGTTGATTGTCAGATAGCAAGGAGAAAGGCAATGGCGTCTGGCAAATACTCTTACACACACTCTGCAATAGTTCATTATATTTTCAGATCCAATTTACATCACACACCAACTTATTAAAAAATATTCCTAACTATTCATTCACACACACATTCGCATACAATCACCAACAAAATACCTGGTTTTCAGGCGTTATTGTTTCTGGTCGGGTAGTAAGCTACGAGTTGCACAACTTCACACACACAGAAAGTAAGTGCACTGATAGATGATCTGTGGAATATGAATAGGCTCTGCTCTTCCCAAAATCTTCCACTTTATCATTTAGCGAAAGAAGTTGAAATCAATTCTCTTTTATTTGAGTTGGGCACCACTGAAATCTTTTGGGGAGGATTTTTGTTTCATGTTTGTGTGGAGGGGGTGAGAAAGAAAGATACAGGAATGGGACTGAAATTAATATGTAATATAAATAAAGTAATGGTATGATGTGAGGAGTTTTTGCATATACAGACAAAATCACCTGTAGTGTAAGTACAAAGGGAGAAGTGACAAGGTTCTATCTTACACATCAATAAAATTCCTCCTCTCTCCGACCAACCCCAAGAAATAAAACAATTCACTGGCACTTGTAGAGAACATATCTGGTTAAATGAGAAAGAAAATGTCTGAGCAGAACCTAGAGTGTTGTAGGGTACTAGTGTCTACCATTTGCAAGGAACACATTAAAAGAATCTCATTCATCAGTTTTAATATTGTAAAATTTATGAAAATTAAATTGTTCCACATTAAACATACTATTGTAAATACTTAAATCCCTATGCCTACCAAGTACATAACGTATAGCACAACTAAGTTCCCATTTGACAAACGTAACACTATTCATTTCCACAAGATAAACCTTAATATATTTTTGTTGTCCTCTATTTTAACACCAGCCAGTGAGTAGGCCTATGAAACTCCTTTCTATCTCAGGGTATCTCTAATACGCAGAAAGTTTTCAATAGTTCAAACGTTAAATTCAAATAAATAATTTCATTGAATAACTGTTCAAACAGATTAAAAATATGTCACTGTAATACACAATACTCAAAAGTCTTTAAAAGTGTTCCTGATCACATAGGTACTTATAGTTTTGCCAGGTATAGGCTACCTTCCCTAGGCTATTATTAAAAAACACAAGTTGGACTACACTTGTATCTCCTCATAATATTACACTTCAGCAAGTCATACTAAAACACACAAATATTTACATTACACTTCAACCCATGAAAAAATACTTCAAAATACACTAAGCATAAAATAAATAATCATTCTGTATCACTACAAAGTTTCTTGTCATGAAAAAATGGTACATCTGCAACTGCTCCCATTTGCCTATGTGCCATCATGTTGTTACGCCCCTTTAGGACATAGCAGCGCTAAAGGAAGGCAAGGAGGTCGCACAACATTTAAAAAAATCAAGACAGCATGGACACAAAAATTCCAAAATCAATATAAATAAATTCAAGACCATCTGTACATTATCACCAAGAACAACTACTTTGCAACTTAATTTGAAAAATATAAATTGCATCTATACATTTCTGTGAACTAGGGGAAGGAGAGAACGCACGTGAACTGGAACAAACAGAAAAAACACAATATTAATATATCCTGAGAAATCATCTAACCTAAATAAACACTTGTGAAATCCCATTAAATAAGGTAACAATTACTCCCTGAGTAAAGTAAGCACCAATACAACTTTAAAAGTAAAGTACGCCTGATGATTCACTAAAAAGTACAACATGGAATACTAATTTCAAGAATACCATTGGGAAGGAGCAAAAACTCTCATCACACTTAACCATGTGCATAATGGCATGCCATAAAATAACTACTAAACTCATTAGCATTAAAATTTTTGGTGATTTGTAGTACAAGAGATAATTCCTAGAGCATGCCAAAAAAAAAAAGGAAAATCCACATTGGAAGAATCCACCTCTTACAAACATTCCAATAAAAATACCATATTGAAAATTCACACAAGCAAAACAGTGAAGAAACACTTCCCTACAAAAATCCATATACACAAAAATCAATAAAAAACACTACTAAAAAGGAAACTCTACCCCAGCATAACTACGTTCATTGCAATACTTAACTTGTGTACTCATATTACTCAAAAACGCATCTAACATGCTGAAGCCCCCGAAGTACGAAGTGGTGTAGACATGATCTATCATCTGCCAGCCAGCACAACTCGAAGAGTAACAGTGCACACTTACTCGGGCTGGGGACGAACATTTATCCGTGAAAACGTAGCTCGGGAAGGTTAAGGAGGTGGTGGGAATAGTGGAGAGGCATATGGAAGGTACCAGAGTGTGCAAGGCTGGACTTGTCAGTAGTAGCCACCAGACAGCACTTGGCCACGCCAGGACAGCCGCACGCCTCTCTTCAGTATAGCCCAATGCTTGGAAGCGTTCAGATGTGCGCCACCACGAGGGAGGAGGGGGGAGGGGGGGGAAAGATAAACAAAGTATCTTTTTCTGCAGCAAAAATATTGCCTCTTCAAATAATAACCCCTCTTCAAAAAAATAACAGTTTTTTAATCTGGGCTACCAAATACAGACGTGGCAAATAACCAAGCATACTTGCTAACCAAATTCATTAACGTCATGTAGTTCTGTAAACACACCAACCCCATAATAGCTGCATTTTTTTGAACTCCAGAAAATTGTAGGCATCACACATTTCACAAGCTGGCAGGACGAAAATAAATGGTTCAGGCAGGACAGGAGTACTCACATAAAATTGCTTGAGTTTGCTAATTGACATGCAAGTCAGACTTGAAGCAGGACTTCAATGTGACAAGCGAAGTAACACAAAGACTTATACTTTTATCACTTATGAAAGGTGGGAAAAAAAAAAGGGGGGGGGGGGGGGTTAAGTCCTTCCAACCTCTGTGGGGTACTTATGCCTGGGCTCCAATGAAAGGGTAAAACTGGGGGTGGCTGCTTGGCTTTTGAGCAAGGGGGAATCAACTTGAAGAGGGAGTATGTTTTCAAGGGGATCTCTGGCACATGTGATATGGCACACTCTTAAGAGCATGAAACTGTACACAGAGATGGAGTGTGTTTCAGGAAAAGAGGTTAAAAGTCAAGTAGTTGAGATGAAGAGACGTTTGAGCAGCTCTTAAACTTCACCCCTTTTGCAGAAACACTTAGCTTTCATTGTCATAATTTTAGTTTTAGAGGTAGGTATTAGTGAAAATATTTGATTATAGAAAATTCACAATTTACTAGCAGTTCAATAATTTGTATCTAATTTTCAATGTGTGTTAATTCCTGCTTGTAAAATGGCAAGGACTTATTGATAAAATGTAAATATATTCCTGACTTTTTACAACAAGCAGATAACACACTTAAAATTACACACAAAAATATTAAACAACTTATAAAATGTAAATTTTCTATAATTGTATATTGTCAGTAATTACTATGAATACAAAATTATGATGCGAAAATGATGAATATCTGCGAAAGAAGTGAAGCCGAGTCTTAACAACAAAGTCTTAAGAACAGATAAGAGTGAAGCAAGGCGAGTATGGAACAGTGCCGGAATGAAAGGGCGGGGAAAACGGGAAATGCCCCAGAAATCCCCTCGACCAGCATCATTGTCTGGCATAGTTCCCAAGTGCGAGAATAAAAAAAAAAAAAAAAAAAAAAACGGTTTGCCTTGGTGGAAGGCAAGTATCCTAACCACTGTGCCACAGTGGCCCTGGGGTTGCGAAGAAGTGGCCAAGATGGTGGTAGTTCTACATCAGTCTAGGCCCTGGGCAATGTCACCTGAATGGCAGGTCAGCAACATCATGTCTTCTTCTAGGCTCCCATTGTGCTGCAGGTGGCCCGTTGACAGAAGCAGGTGATGTGCGATAGTGGTGCGAGGAATGGTTTTGATGAGAGTAATCATTATGAATCATGACTCTTTAGAAAGAAAGATCAGAGAGCTATGAAAACTGTTTAGTTGGCTTTTGCAAGACTTAGCTAGTTAGCCATCCGCTTTCTGTTGTTAATTGAAGGCCTACGGGCAATAATTGCAAATACAAAGGGATGGATGGAGGAACACTCACTTTTCACGTTCCCCAACTGTAGTATACAATTCTAATTGGAGAAAAAAAAACATATTTTTTAGGTTTGTAATTTTATAACACCTAGTATCAATATTACAGAACATGCTGTCTGGACCAAAGTTAAAGGGCTATTATTGACAAATGAAACCCAAAATAGAATTAATAGATATATTTTGTAATGGACTAACAAGCAATTAAGTGAATGTCATTTCCAAACTTTGAAGGGGGAAGCACAAGGAGATGCGAGGATTTTTTAGAAAAAGCATGTCTCATAAGGGTCTATCACCTGAGAAAATTAAGCTTTCTTGGAATTAGTTGTGACAAATACCTTTACTTCCTTAGCTAGTAATACACTTGGACAGCAGAGCTCAAGTGTACTTCCCAATACCACATATGGTACCTATTGTGTAGTACACTTGGGTGGATGGACTCAAGTGTACATTCCGACACCAATGTATATTAATGCTGAACAACGGACTTCAATCCACAACACGCAACAGACAGTCTTTCAAAAACTCTGAAGTCCCACGTTTGCAAAACTCCCAAAACAGGAAGTTAAAATAGCTATTACTACTCTCAGTGGAAGAAGAAGAAAAAGAGGAGGGGTATGCAACAGATTTTACCCCCAATATTTCTACAAACAATATACATTTTGATAAATATACAAACTGGATCTCTTATCACAATGTTAAGCAAAAAAAATCAAGAATATAAACAAATAATTATAAAAACATTACATTAAATAGTATTGCGATAAAAATGCTTTAAATATCTTAAAGCCTTGGTAATTATGGTTCCCCCATGATATTTTCAAGAAGCCTCCCCCCTAGGACGTATGAAGACTTTTGGCTCTCTGCTTGATAAATAGGAAAACCGTCATTATACTAAAAATCACACTAGTTTCCACTCTTATGCAACCAAAACCTTCCAATTTCTTCAATGCACTGCGATAGGTGTATTTTGAAACACTTTGTACCCCATGAGCTGCTATGCTGGCTGGCAAGGCGGGGTAGAGGGGAAGGAGGTTGCTGCCAGCCAGGGGTGCTCGTGCAGTCTGAAGAATGACGTCCCCAATGCAGAACTCTGCAGACAGCCCAGACGGGCTCATTTCTCTGCCGACGTCAGGCGAGGCGACAGTGTTCACACATTGTGGATGAAAATGTATGCAGGTATTTTACTTGTTAGATATGACTGCCATCAGTGACCCCACCCAAAACCCCCACATTCCCGTGGATACCCCGTTAGATTGAGAGGAAAGGGGTGGGGCAAAAGGGAAAAGAATTTGACGTCATTGGCGCAATATTGGTCATGTCATAACATGTCTGCAAACATATGATATTGAGTTGTACACTAATCCCCTGTATTCCTTCTATGTCTGTTCTTGCTGAGAGAATATTTTGAAAAGCTTCACAAGTTATTTGCAAGAGTAGAAATTATCACCTGAAAAGGTGAAATAAGTGTAAATTATTCCTTTTATTGATAATTCATTTAAGTTTTGACAGCTGTTACAAGTCAAAAAGTTTTGTCTTGCACACACTTTTAGTTACTATTGTGTTTTGTAATTTAATTTGGGCATCACTCTTTTCTTATTTTGCAGTTCACACGTTTGATACGTAGGCAGCAAATAACATATTATTTAAGAATAAATTAGGATTTTCAGTGAACATAAAGTTACTAGTAACACAAAAGTATTTTGGGTTACTGCTAAACCATTTTACAAGCACAAAGTAATTTTTCATTCCTGAATAATTAATTGCAAAGTGATTTTATTACTAGGATAGTGAATCATTTTTAATATTTTTGTTTATGTTAGCATCCTTCATACATTCAAGTCAATTTAGAATGGGATTTGTCAGATTATATACATTATATTAGCATTATATTCATAGTAATATTACCATCCTATATAATAAGTAGACAATCTCCGTCTGTCCTTAATACCTCTAAGTCCCTTGAAAATCAACAGAAGTTCTTCAAATTTTGCAGAGCGAATACTCAGGGTAAAATACAGGTCAAGTTCGAATATCAGCAAGATCGGATTACGCAATCATTACCTTTTACCCTAAAAACTAATTTTTTAATTACTTTTTCCTTATGAAAAGTTTTGTATTAATGCATAGAGAATATTGCATAGAGATATGAAGGTAATGGCATATCATTTTTGTTTATTCTAAATGTCTCGCTTCGATGTTGAGTTAATTTCCAAGTGGGGCTACAGTAGCTAAGTGGATAGAGTGATTCCAAGTGGGGCCACAGTGACTCAATGGATAGAGATTCCAAGTGGGGCCATAGTGGCTCAGTGGATAGAGCGATTCCAAGTGGGGCCGCAGTGGCTCAGTGGATAGATCTATATCAAGTGGGGCCTTAGTGGCTCAGTGGATATAACTATGTTAAGTGGGGCCACAGTGGTGAAGTGGATAAAGAAATATTAAAGGGACTGCAGTTGCTTCAATGTTGAGTTAATTTCACGTCATTTCATTATAACCTACATATGTATATGAATTTTTTCTTTCAATGTTTGCATGATAACCAAATTTTTTAGCATGGTAAACGTTCTAGCCCTGTGACAATACAAAAAAAAGGTCACGGGCTGGATCCCCTAGTAACAAAATAACCATTAAGTAAATGACAAAATATACATAATACAAAGTATAAGTGCATAGCTTACATGTTAAATCATTACAATTTATAAAGTATGTGCCTGTATAAGCAACATAACAGTTGTCATCCAAGAAATAAATACACTATGTTAATAGCGGTGGATATTTGTTTGCTTACATTTAAAAAAAACATAGGCCTACATGCCTTACAATGAGGTCCTACTATTATTAAAATATACCACCACAGAATAGAATGCCATTTTTAAGAAATACTTATTTATCTATGCTTTTAATTTATTATAGTTGCTTATAATGGCTGGCGGCAGGTGATTAAGTCCACAATCAACTGGACTTAAATAATATTCTTACTTACAAAGCATAAAGTAAAACTGTCTGTCTAAAATTGGCATTAAAGTGAAAGAAAAAACCATCTTCTAACCAATTAGAAAGAGCAAATGGATAGGAAATAATATTTGTATGCGTAAGTTGGCTACAGCAGTTTTTATGATGTTTCACATTCTCATTCGCTGGCATTTAAAACTTCGCATAAGATACTCTAAGATGATCATCTTAACGCTGAATTGTGCAAATAACGCCAAATACTAGTTGTGGATGCTACCACCTCAAATAGAGGTTTTTACTTCTTTATGCTATGCATGTTATGTGGGCCATGTTGATTGTGGAGAGGGGATGTTTTCTAGGTTCTGTATGGAAACTGGTGTAGCAGACTAGCTTACCTGGTTGAGTAGATGTGTATATCACTATTTTTAACCTGATTTAAGTTTTCTATATCGTACAAAATACAGGAGTACATGTACAATCATGACAGTGTCATTATGTTAGTGTTTTAAAAGTATGCTGTGACTTGTAACCTGCACTTGTTATTATTCTATTTTATTTTGCAGTTCACATGAAACAAAACTTTCCAGTTGAAGATTAGCCGTACCATACATTTACTACACACATTAATCCAAGTAAACAGATCAGTTAAACCAATTATTTACAATAAGCTAATAACCAAACAGTTTTTACAAAATCAACCACGCCTCTCAGGAATATTGATAGTTATATACAACTTGCCTGTCTCACACTGAATTTGTAAAACTGACCATCGTCTTTAGGAAGTTTTTCACAAGCGCGCAGAAGGTACTTGTATAGGCCTTTGGGGGTTTTAACGCTGTAGGTATGCAAAAACGCACTTGTAAAAACCATGCTCTATTTGACAGGGCAACGGCAGTACGTCCGAATTTAGGTAAGTACTGGCTGATATACTAGCTTACTCGCATACTTTGCACCAACCTCGGAAATGCAATCTTGTTGGATTCGGCACCTTTATTAGCCAGCTGACCACTTATGTCCATGTATAATTGCTGGAAGTTTTATGGCCAGTTGCACCACGTTGTCGAATATCGATCCAAGACCGGATTTAAAATCGACAAAGAAAACTGTTGTAACATTAGAGTTTGACTCAAGATCGAGATGGACTTCATTTCGCTACGCCGAATTTGGCGGTTTGAAATCTCGATCCGAAAAGGATACATGTCTGTTGAATATAGGTTATGTGAATTAAAAAACACATTAATGTATTTATTTACTAGAAATAAACGAAGTAATATTTAAATCGTTTCAAATTTTTCGGTTGTTGTTTACTGTTGTAAAATGAAAATGGAGTAATGCATTAATTAAAATGAATATTTGTATAGGTTTTGTTAAAGAGAGAAAGAAATTCATGCTCATCCCTCCGAACAAACACAATGTAATATCATACAGTGTACTAATTCTCCGCACCAGCTAAATACCGCATCGAATTTTTGATCACAAAAGAACAGAGACAAATATAGTATGAAAATACGCCAACAGATAGGACTAATTTAATTATTCTCTTGGTAAATTAAAAGAACATTATATACACTTAGAATATTATTCAATAAAATTCGTAAAACAATAAATCACTTATGCACGGTCGCACTAGGGTGGTTCGAAACTCGATCCGAGATCGCATCTAAGGTCGAAACATAAACAAATGTAGAATGCAGAATGCCACTGTCTCCCAATAATAAATGGCTTATCAGATAATGATGCACAAATATTGGCTATGTCTTCCATAAACATGCCTTCCAGAAGCATTTCTTATAACGCTTTTCTCAACCAAGTTCCCCATTATTTTGAAAAATGTTTCCCATCCCAACTGACCTACAATAATACAAATCCAAAGAAAAACTTATGGCTCACCAAAGGAACAAAAATTTCCTGCGAAAACTATACATGGCCGTCAGAACCAGCAGCAACCCTCACACAATGAATCACTACAGGAAATACTGCAAAATTTCGAGCAAGATTATACAATCTGCAAAAAAAAAAAAAAAGATTTCTTTTTCTGTAGCCTCATTAAGAATTCTCAAAACAAAATAAAAACTACATGTTATATTATAAAAAAACAACAGGAAAAACAACAGAGCAATGTCCAGTTGTAAACCTAAAGTTAAATGACTGCATATCCTCAGACCCTAAATTAGTCGCAGATGCATTGAATTCATACTACTTAAATGCCATAGAAAACATGATTAAAAAAAAAACATTAAACAAGAGATAAACCATATTCCTACACTACAGGGTACAGAATACCCTGCTATATCTTTTACAAACACAACTCTAAAAGAAGTGGATAAAACAATCAATTCTTTGCAACCAAAATTATCTACCAACTATGGTGGCATTAGCTATAGGTTATTAAAGCAATGCATTTTTGAATTCAGTGTTCCATGAAGCCATATTTGAAATGATATCGTCAATACAGGATTTTTTTCCAGGCAGACTCAAATGGACTATGGCAACACCATTGTTCAAGAAAGGAGACAAGACCGAAGTAAACAATTATAGACCCATCTCACTTCTTACACTATTATCACGAGTAATTGAAAAACTAATATACAGGAGGTTGCTGCGACATTTTGAGAATCACAAAATCTTGTCAAATTTCCAGTTTGGCTTTAGGAAAAACACGTCAACAAATGATGCAATTTTCAAACTAACAAATATCATTCTTAATGCATTTGATAAAAATATGCCATATAATTGAATATTTTGCGACCTCACTAAAACATTTGGCCGTGTAAATCACAACATACTTATAGAAAAATTTAAGATTTATGGAGTCTCAAGTACACCCAATAAATTAATAAGCTCATGCCTTTCAAACAGACAAGTGCGGATCAAAGGAAAAACTACTTCATTCTACTCTGAACCAGGAAAAATCAAGCATGGGATCCCACAAGGATCAATATTAGGCCCCCTACTCTTCCTAGTTTATATAAATGACCTTCCATGTGCCTTAACTCCAGAAATTACTCCAATTTTATCTGCAGATGATACTAACATCTTAGTCTCTGGAGACTCAATAAGTGATCTTACACAAAAAAAGACACAACATTTACAGAGCTAAATGCATGATTTATTGCAAACAATGTAAATCTCAACCTAGATAAAAACATATCTTATGTCTTTCCTCACAAAGAACAGAAAAAACATTAATTCATATGTTAGCAGTAACAGAGACAAAATAACTGAAACTGCAGTGATTAAGTTTCTCGGCTTAATATTAGACAATTTACTTAACTGGAAATCTCACATTGCGTATATTTTACCTAAACTAAGTTCAGCATGTTTCGCCCTGTGCAGTGTTGCAGAGATCTTGACAAAAATCCAGGAAAAATGGTATATTTTGCATATTTTAATTCCATCATGTGTTATGGTATAACTTTTTGGGGTAATTACACTGACAGCAAAAAGTATTTCACATGCAAAAAAGAGCTGTAAGAATAGCTGTAAGAATAATCAATGGCAAAATAAAGCCAGACTAAAGTAGACATCTTCTCAAGAACTCAGAGATATTTTAACATTTGCATGTGAGTACATGTTTTCAGTACTTACATTCATGTCCAAAAACAGTCATTTATTTCAGAAAAATGAGTCCTTTCATAAGCATGACAAGAGAATAAAAAAACACTAATATGTGGCTTCAGTTAACTTAAAACTTGTCCAGAAACGGCCATCCTACCTTGATAGCCAACTTTTCAATACGTTACCACACCACCTTCAAGAAATTTGCTTCTCTAACCAAAAACTCTTTAAAAAACAGCTGAAAGAATTTTTTCTTAACTAACATTTTATAGTGTAGATTAATATCTAAAATGCAGAGATTAAGAAATTATTGCATTACATGGCTTTGTGCGCATTTCTTGTTTCCGTTTTTCTCGTTTCCTTTTGCTCCTGTTACAGCAAAACAACGATGCCCCACAGTATGTTGGATTGATCCAATTATGAGGAAAAGATGTGATGTGTGTAAGTGTACATATATTTGTGTGTGTTTACTATGTCCAGTGTATAAACTTTGTATTCTGTAATTTGACTTGTCCAATATCTTTGTATAGCTATGTATTGAAAAAAGATCTTATGAATGAAATAAAACAAAACAAAAAAAATTAAGGGAGGGAGACAGAGAGAGAGAAAAAACATTGGTACACTTTGGTTGTTACATGCCCGGAAGTTTCCCTCAATTACCATTTTGCTGTTTGGCAGCAACCTATGTACAAACAAGCAATAACTTCTGTAATTTATATTACCAAGGTTATAAAATAGAAGATGGACAGCAAACTAGACGCTATAGTGTTTCTTGTGGGTTGTAGTAATATCAATACATGAATTTCCACTCAATTATTTTCAAGAGAAAGTATTTTGGTTGTAAACCATCAAAAATTATTTATATTTAGCGCTACTTGTCATATTATTTATTAACTACACTTATAAAAGCAAATATTTGCATAAATCAGTGTCTGTGATCTTTTTTTTAAATTATAAACAACTGCAATATTCTAAAAAAATCCCCTCGCAATAGCCAGCCTAAACTGCTTAAGAATTAGAGTAGGTTATAAAATAATAATCCAATTGTGTGACTTCACATTAGGTTGAAAGAAACGAACTTCGTGTAGTTTCGATTACCCATGTAGCTTGCGTGGTTGAAAGGAACGAATGTGTTTTGTTTATCCATACAAGATTGGTTAAGAAAAATATTAATACATCGCAATAAGTGGCCGGGAGGCCTATGTTGCGAGGCGTTATTTCAAAATGTGACAATTATATCATAAACAGACAGGAGGTTTATTTAGTAGCACTTGCTGGTATGATACTGTAGGATATGGGTTGAAAGTGTAATGTAGTTTTAACAGACGTTATCTCACTGTGCAGTACCTAGATTTTATTTCAGTACTGCAGTGTTATACATTGTAGTAAGCATTTTTGCATATAACTGAAACTTTATTATGTAAATTAATAAAAGAGATCGTCTCGATTTAAACAATAACCTCTGCAGCTGTTTTGCACATGAATCAGCCAATGTAGTAATTATAAAGAATAGCGGCTTTCTGAAAACAAAACAAAATATGGCTAGTGTACAAGCCAATACCACGTGTTTATACACAGGTTATTATGTCACCAATGTTACGCCGATTACATTTTTTCCCCCGATTTTCCAACCCTTTCCTTGCAATTTAATGGAGCATCCACGGGAATGTGGGGGTTTTCAGCTGGGGACACTTTCAGCATTTATAGGCTTTCGTATCAGGATAAACACTTGGGCCATTCGCCCATGCATACTACGTGATACAATTTGTTGTATTGAGAAGTACATTTTAGCCCATCCACCCAAATATACTGATACTACGACTGACACACTCGTTGACACTGCAGATCCCTAACGTAACACGACCTACGTACTACACAGTCTATTATTTCTTCAAACCATCCTGTGCAATCAGAGTCCATTAAAAATAGCAAACACTTCTTGCCATTATATGTACCTAACATTACCTAGCTACATCATCATTTATTACACCCTTTCCACTGCAAACTAATTGTTATTTACAACTGGTAAAGACTCGTTGACAGTACAGATAACATTGCCTCACTACACTGTTTATTACACTGTACAAACTATTAAACAGTGCCATCCATTGCATTCCGATTGAATAAAAACTGCCAAGACTCGTTGCAAGTACAGAACACTTACATGATCTAGTAACAACGTATAACTTATTACACCCTTAAAAATATTATACAATACAATTTACTACTTCCCAATTATTAATTTAAAATTGGTTAAGACTCGTTACCACTACAGAATCCTGGCCTAACATTACTACCTACGACACTTTATTGCACCTGATACGCACATCTGTATTTAAATATCTTCACACTTACCTGTACCAAACATATCCATGTAATGCCACACTCGTCCTCTTTATTAGACATTGAATACATCACATGCACTTCGTATGTCGTTAGAGTCGAACACAACACCATAATGCACCACATTTTTTTATATTACCTCCGTACAGTAGAGATCCTATTTCGTCTTACAGTTCACTCAATGTTTTCACTCAATGCATTAATTTTTATGAAGCTTACTATTTTATCACTCTATATGTATCCATTTTACGACTCTCTGAACTATGGCCCATTCTGCAATGCACTGATGGGTATAAAAATGGTCTCTGAACACATTAACTAGTTCCTTATTTACTCAATGAACGGAACGAGTGGATGATTCGGGATGAATTTTTAACTATTCTTTAATTTCACACAGTCCTACAACATTAGAAATAAAAAATAATCCGCTGTTGCAAATTACTGATATGGGTTTTAAAATGTACATACCTCATTTTCTATGTTTTTGAGTATTTAACATTGCTTAAAAGCTACTGCTAAACAATTGTGTGTTGATTAAAGCAAAAATTATAATAGCATCGGTAAATCCATGTCCTTGTGTCCATGTGTACAATTTCACGAAAACGAATATCAGACAATGGCCAATATTACAAAATTGCTTCTTTTCTATTACTAAACAGGATCTCTTCTTTTTTTTTTTCTTCTATTGTTCATTTCCGACTCACTTCGGGCTGATTCGGAAGCCTACCACTTGTTCTTATTTTTTTTTCTCTACCAACCTATTTTTTCCACTATCCATGATTGCTTACATCATTACTTACATAAACTAATCACTGGTATCACAAAGTAAACTTAACCCGAAAAATCCACGGAAAATTATATAATTCAGCTCTACTTATTACACAGAATACAAATTTACTAGTGGCATCAATATATTATCAAGACAAACCACAAATATGATAATGGGGAGGGCTATGAAGATCAGGGACATTGTGGGGTAAAACATGTAAAATATATTTAAATTACATGTCATTTAGGTTCCTTAACCACATTAAATGCAAGAAGATATAACCTAACGCAACCAACTTCACAATATATGAATACATGGGGAGATGTGTGCAGACACAAGATAGGTGTGTTATGAAAAGCATAATAAAAGTAAACTCACATTGGGTTATCTACCCCTGTAATTCACACAATTTAGTTAGTTCGGTTAGATCTGCTGCATTTTACATTACTGGCAGCAAAAGTACGTAAGCTCTTCAGTTACCACACTCACATGCAATACTACACAGTACACTTCACTATACTATATATACTTTCCATGCTAAAATTCCAAATGTATTATGTTACTCAGCAGTAATCATACCTCCTAGATGGTTAATTGTCGATGATAAAGCACAACAGGTTAACGTCTATTCAATTTGTTGAAACTCCACAGACATATTTCTGCACAATCATTGTATTTTTAACATTTCGCATGGACATATTGGTACAGATACACTCATATTTTTGCACAATAATTTGATTTAACACATCAAACAAAATCATTTGCAATAAAACACATATAACAGTACTCGTAATTCACAAACATCAACACCGTAAAATTCACAGGGTATTCTGAATTTGTGCACATTCCCAGTATACAACTGTGACGTAAACCAAAATTGATGCACATTTATTTCCTGTGTCTGTGCATCATTGGTTAACAAATGTATTGGAATGTTTTATGGAGATACACGTTAACTGTTTATAAACACCATCTGTGAACATCTTTTTGTATAATATACTATATGTATATTTTTGCTGTTACTATTATGTTAGTACGATCCTCTCATGAATATAGACAAGGTAAGCCTTGAAAAATTCAACAGATTTAAGTGAAACTCCGATTCTGCTTGAACATGGTGGTTTATACATACATAACATTAGTGCTTTTGCAAAAACATACCTTGTGACTAACATTTTGAAAAATATGTTTCATTTTCAGAGATGTTCTCGAATGAAACATGATTCTGCGACCCAAAAGAAATATATTTGCCATAAATTTCACATGTTTTACCGTATTAACACTCAGATCTTAATAGTCTTCCTCAACATCACATTTCATGGTATATTCTGCAAATTACGTGGAGCCCCAATGAAATTCCTCTTAACTGAGATTAGTAATGACCATATATAACATTTGCAGGTGACGCCGGCTAACAGCCAGCGGCGTGAGAGCCCATGAAAGCACTCACCTCGCACATGTCACGTGCTCTGCATGTGTGCAAAGAGGTCAATAATTTTGAACTTTCATATAAATGTTATTTTTTCATTGTAAAATGTGTTCTATTATATTTGCAGGGTTTAATATGTCTCAAATTGTGTTCAAGTGTTTGTTACTATTTTAAAATTGTTTGATTATAAAATTTTAAGTGCCCGCGGCGCCAAGATTAAGAACACTGAATATTCCGGCACGAACACTGTCATACAGAGACACTAAATACATATGAAAAATTCACAGGAAAATTATAGAAATGTAAACAATATTAAATTTAATTTGTGCCTTTTTATTTTCAATAATAAAATATTTTACTTGGCGTGCATAGCATTTCCGCTTATGTGAAACCAGTAGGCGGAAATGGTAGGTCCGTGCGACGCTTGCCTCTGAACAGTCTGTAGAGGAGAGTTGGCAAGGTAAGACATTGTCACGTACACAGTACAACTTTTGTTCACTGATGTAGGTTTCCATAGTCAATTTAGCTTACCGGTTAACCTTTGCTTGCGTAAGTTTTTGCCAGATATTTTCCCAAGCATTATGCTTCCCTGTTATTAATTTCTTACGCCGTTGTGGCATTTTTAACTTAATCGAGGAGAAGGAGGAGAAAGATGTCGGAGAGGTCACACGATTCGCACAACTTGAATCAGCCGCAATCCGCCTATGTTTATGGCATTTCATTGTAACTTCTGCGTTATTGCTAAACACAATTTTAAGAGCTTTCTTTTTATGCATGTATTTGAGTGTGATTTTCGTGTTGAATATTTTACGGCAATATTACTTATAACCACATGGCCGACCGACGCCAAGTACTTGTATACGCCATCATTGTGTTTTGAGAGCTTATTTATGTAACATTGTATGTGCAATATTTTATTCAGGGTTCTGTGTTAAATTTTATTCATGGTTCAATGTATTTTTCACATAAATTAATGCATTTTGTACTTAACCACACAGTTACAGTAATGTTTGATTTTACCGCCATCAGGCATGTTACACGCCTGTAACCACTGCAATCGTAAAGACAATAATTTTCTCAGCAAGAATAATATTTTGTCTGAATTTAGTATGCTTTTTCCACGTAAAAATATTGCAATTTCACCTGCACCACGTGGTCCACTATGAACTTCAACCAGTGGCATCCGCACCATCTAAACTTGTTTTCACACGTGTGTGTTTATTATGAATATTCATCTCGTGTCCCATCTTGTTTCATGTATTATTTAAGGACTTATGTAATTTTGTAATTAGTGTATGGCACAATTATTCCCTTCTTAGCCGGCTGTGTGTATAGGCCGTCAACACACTACCCACGTGCTGGAGGGCAAGCCCCGACGAGTTTGCGTTAGTGATGCAGAGTAATCACACGTGTTAATGTGTATTAAGAGTATTCATTTGTAATTCACTGTGTCATGTCTTCAGGGAAAAACCGTCAGTCCACCCTTGTGGCTGTCGGCCCTCTTCCCTTGTGAAGGCTGTGCTTTCACGCACCTCAGTGAGATCATCCATCTAGGCGTGCACAGAGTAATTGCTGGCTGGAGAGCACCCAAGCGGAATTGGCTAGTCATGACCGAAATAATCATAATTTCATTGGCACGTTGATGTGTATGCATAATAACAATAAAAACAATTCTACAGTGAACTTACCTCTTTTATTCAGTAGTGACAGTGTCCTAGCCACATATATTTTATTAAGTGTTTATTTCCACTGATGTTTTCAGTAAAAAGTTTAGTATTGCTTACGTGTTTGTAAGTAGGCACGGGTGAGATGGACATAGAGAACACACAGCATCCCTGAGAACCCTGAGTCTCAATAGTGTGATGATTGGGAAGCACCGTTTGCGCACAAATTACCAGTAAGTATTTGTGTTATTGTTCGTTTCGTGTCTCACCCGACGGCGTCACAGGTATTATTTTCCCGATTTTCAGAAAAGCACCTATTTTTTATAAGTACGGTACCAAAAACTCTTACGCAGCTAATCAGAAAAGATCAGACTATACATGTTCAAGGATATGTATGAATTGATGCTGGCTTACCTGACTAATAAATACTGTACATTATTATTTGAATGTAAATAAAACATATTTTGATGGAATCATTTATATTTCCAATTTTTTTCTTTTAAAACGTGTGCTAAAAATTGTCAGGTGTTAACTTGAATTGGGTCGTATTTAAAATTAGTATCAGATTTGTATAATACTAGGAAGAGCGTGATTCGCTAAATTAATCCCAAATCAAGGTCATCACCTTGAAATTTATTTTCATTAAACATGCTGCGTGTGCACAAATTTTTGTTAAATGTACCTTGAAGGCCATTAGCAGCCAATTTCTTGCCCAAAACGTTCGTTTGGAACTAACTTGCATAGTCTTTATTTTACTTTTATTTGTAAAAAAGCATTTTCAGATAACATTTGATTCCTGTGAGTTGCTTGCAATCATATTTATAGTACTTTAGGTATTTGGTATTCTGTGGGTTTTATAAACCTACAGCATTAATGGATAAACACTGTGAAATTCAAAATATATTTTATTAGTTAGTCTATTTGGTTTTCTAAGTAAGCACAGAATATTTCCATTACATGCTTCTTTTTCCTTGTAGATGGTTCATGCGACTGCTACAAGAATGTGTGAGTGTAGTATGAAGATACAATGACCAGTCTAAATTGTAGCTCTGAATTTTCAGGACAAGTACATTCCAAGGTAAGTGAGCATAATTATGTGCATATTTAACAAATAAATACCTGCTAACTGTTTGGATACAGCCTTTAAGGCTCCTACCTACCTGGCACTTGAAATGCATTACAAAGTGTTTAAAATACTCATTTTTCTAAGAAAATGTTATCTTAAGTTAAATGTGCATCCAATGTGCTGATCTACAAAAAAGAACACACACATCAGTCGAGGCCAGTTGAGTGCTTTAAAGACGTCACGCACATTAGAAACACCATTTCAGAACACTCCAAAATGGCTATAAACTGCTTTTTCAAAGGTCTCTATCCCAAAAAATATACACGTCAGTTACAAAACTACTCAAGGGCCCTGCATTGTCCCATCCTACAGACTTTCCAAGAATATAAAATAACAGGGTCACCTCTAAAAGACCCATAGCCATAGGTCCATGCAAGTCAGAGCCTTGCGCTTAGCGGCGATGGTGCACTTGATGTGCTTGGCAGTGTCGCCATTGTTGCATCTGCGCTTCTCTGCTTTAAAAAAAAAAAAAAAAAAAAAATCAGAAAAAAGCACTAGGTAAGAGAGAGCCTGAATTAGTGTGTGATCTAGTATGTATACCTACACATTTGGCTTACTGATACTTGTAAGATGTAAATTCCTGTATAATATTGTATTGTAGGCTTTTGAGGACAGAACAAGATGCTCTTTCAGCGACTATTGAAATTAACTGTACTGATTTGACACGTCAATTCTCTGCAGAACATGTGACAAATTATTTAAAAACTTTATTGCTAATAGATATGTGCTCTTTCCAAAAGACATGGTTCAATGTACCTAATATACATTGTATTTTTGAGTCACCTCTTATGTTATTTGTATTGGAAAGTAACAATTTGATATTGGTACTTTTTGAGAGGGTAACATTAATGTTGTTACATGTTGCAGCTGTGAATCACTTGCCCTGCCCGTTCCTTCTCAAGCGTGCTGTGAAACAAAGTGTCAAGGGCATTACGTGTAATCCAAGGAGAGCACAGAGTTTTACAAAGGTGAGCTACTGCTCAGGACTCGTGCACTCCCGTTCTTGAGTGTATTGAATTTATGGTGTTATTGTTATAACAATGTTCTGGTCATCACCCTACCCTCTCTCAGTGAGACTCAGGGTGTGCGGAACCCTTTTGGGTCAGGCCACCCTGTTTATTGAAGCAGTGATGGGTCTCTGAGTAGACACTTTAGAGTTTGGAGCATTGTATGGCCTTAAGAGCCAAGTGTGACAAGACAGCAAAGCGATGAGCCAGCAACCACAGAAACATCTGGAAGTTTAATGAATTTTTAGTATTGTTTTGTTTGTGCAAACTAAGATGATGAACAATAATTTGAAATATAGGTTAATGTTTTTTTTGATACACCACAATATTACTAGTTTAATTTTTGTTTGAATTAGTAATTTTGTTTTGAATTTTAAATAAGTTCTTTTTGTTTGTATTAAATGTTCAGTCATTTTTTTTATATGAAATACATAACAAGAGAATATTTATCTTTTTGAAAGAAGTTGACTACATTCTGTTAGGTTGTTACGGCAACCAATAGCTGTTAACATTAATCCTGGCTTGCACTACACTATTTTTCAAATTTAATTGTTAAATAAATGTTCATCGTTTTGGAATATTACAGCTAAGATGATAAGCCATCTTTGATTTTTTGATGCAGGACCAGCGAGGCTAGATGTGGTCTCCCCCGGTAGGAATTTTTTGTAATTTTAAAATTGTTCCACGAGTTCGGCATTGAATACAGGCCACTCAATGTAGCAGAAAACATGCTGCATATTTTTTTTGACTAGAAGAAGGTCTGTACCATCTACAGCCGCACATTAATTTTAACTTGGTTATGTGTAATTTAACACACGAGTAAGTTATTTAGTGCGAAAGACTTTACAACGTATGTGAAGCTCAAGAGCTTTATTTAGATAAGACTGCAAGTAAAGAAGATATTGCCAAGAGATTTATTTTTTCGTCTGAATTTGTTGGAAGATTTTTCTACCAAGTTCATCAGTCTACCGTCAGCGATATTCCAGATAAGTCAGAAAATGAGTTGAGCAGAGTATGAGCTGTTCATATTTATTTGCATACCTAATTGGAACTGTTATAAGTAATTATTTTACACAAAAACCCTGAATCCCCCCCCCCCCCCCCCCGTGCCAATTTCATTCTCTTCCACGCTGTCAACATCACGTAATTATTCCCACGTACATAATATTGAACAAGCGAAGCTAATGTTGCCAGCTATGAAGTTTTATTTTATTTTTTGAAATCTTGCTATCTGGTACTTAATTGAATTTTGTAAATTAACTAGGTCTATTTGTGATTTTTTTGACATTTTTTGTCAAATACCCCTACAAGATTGTTGATTTTTTAGTTAATTATTACTCAAGTCTTCTCTGCTCGCCTTATTATTTCTTATTAATTATGGTCAGTATGGTTTTATTCTGTATTGTCCTATGTCTGCATTTTTCAGTTGAGATGGGTGTTCAAACAGGTGAGTTTGGGTTCCTACCAGTTTCTCATGGTAGACCTACATCAATTCATTATCTTGTGTGTGTTTGTGTTATGTTATGTATTACAAAGCTGGACAAGTTTCAGAAAAGTAGTTGACATTTCATAGGTGTCATTGCAGTGTAGGGATATATGCATTTATACACAAACTTGGATATGCCCCTGAAATTTGTAACATTGGTGTCAGTGGAAAGATGGACAGTGCCGAAAAAATAAAATGAGTGCAATTAAGAAGGAATGGCTGGTATTTCATCAGCAGCAGAGGTACACTATCACCACACCGACAGCTTAGGAAAGTGGAGAAACAGTGCACGTTATAACCAATACAGCAACCTTGGAGGATAACCAGTATCTTTGTGGAATTTGTGTCGTGCAGCCAGGAATATAAAAGAGGGTCACAATTAAGCCCGCCACTTACGATAGCTAGACTCCTTGGCGGGAGTCCTAACACCAGTTTGAAATAGTCACCTCACTGATGACTGATCAGATGAACAGCGGGCTCACTACCTCACCACTGTACTGAGAGGCCCTGCACTGAGCACACTGTAATCTCTGCCAGAGTGACTGCGACTGTAGTTCCCCACCTTGGAGCTACGTTTCGGTGACCGATGCCTGCAACTTGCCCAACTACGAAGCAGCACCCAGCGACCAGGAGAGTCACTGCAGGAACTATGGCAAGACATAGTGTGGCTCTCCCACCTATCTCTGGAAGGGTGTCCCGATGCCATTGCCAACACAGAGGTACAGCAAGTGGTACGTCTGGCTGCACCCCACAACATGCAAGATGCCCTGGCCCGAGCATTGGAGATGGAGTCACAGCAAGATAGGGTCCCCACCCCGATGTCAGATACATGCAGTGAAGCTGGCTGATGATGATGGCATCATTGAAGGAGATGCAGACAACCATGAGGAATATCACTTCCAGGGTCTACGCTACAGAGCTTCGCCACACTCTCTCCCCTCCGAAATGGTCTGAGTGTTGGTCATGTGGACAGCCGAGGCATCTGAGAGCCTACTGCTCACAACAGCAGCAGTGGAAAAAGAAGCAGCAAGAGGCAGGCTAAAGTACGGGAGTACAACACGTTTGGATAATTTGTAGTAAACACGTATTTTGGTAGAAGGGGCAAAGGTCGGTGACTGAGAACCTACTGCTAACAATAGCAGCCGCAACCGATAGTGTCATTCGTCTTGAGGAGGGTGTCAGTATAGAGTTTTGCAAGCTCGTCACACATGTCTTTCCAAATTTTCCAGAATATTCTAGAGCAATACCAATTGAATTCTCTCTATACCAATAATACTGGAGGAACTGCTAGTGAGAACAAGAGAAAACCCCAGCTGGTGACAGGAAAAGGCTGTCTCTAAATTACTGCAGAAGAAAAAGGGATGCCTTCTCATGTGGACCAAATTACTTTGGAAGGACTAATGTGACCTGCCACCATATTGATACAGGAGATACTAGTTCCATAAAGCAGCCACTGAGATGACTGCCACTAGATTTGCATGAGGCATTAGAGGGAATTCTGAAGGAAATGAAGGAGTTAGATATGATAGAATCATCAGTTAGTCCATGGTCTTCACCTATTGTACTTGTTAGGAAGACAGATGACTCTCAGTGGCGTTATGGGACTACTGCCAGCTTGATAATGTGAAAAAGAAATACCCTTATCTACTTCCAAGGAGAGATGATGGCAGGAGGAGGAGGAGGAGGCGGGCCACGCACATCTGGGGGTCTGAGGGAAAGGACAGAGGCCACGACCTTAGAGGTGAGTGCCTGGCCGTCTAGCAGAGTCTGCGCTCTGTTGTTTTCTTCCACCTCCCTTGCCCCTCTCCACCAATCCGTCTACTGTCTGCAGTCTCGGAATCAGCAAGAGGTTATAGAGGGAGGGGAGAAGGGTACGTGTGATACTTTGCATGCATCTTTGTTCACTTTTCGGAGGGTATATCCATTGGTGCATTTTTGCTTTCCGACGAATATAGATTTCTACCTTCTCTTGAGGGTGCTGGGTTCAAGTGAGAAAATCTGCGATTAGGTTGGCAATCACCTCTTCCCTTGTAAAGTAGGAAGCGAGGCGAATTTTCAACTGGCTCCATTCGGTTACAAATTCTCTATATCGTTCCCACCATAGTTTAGCCTTGCCAAGCAGTTGGCGGCATGCCCTTCGAACCCACTGCTTGGTAGGTATTTGGTATTCCCTCATTTCCCGCTTGCATTCGTTTAAGAAAGAGATTGGGTCTTCATGAAGGTGGCCGTTAAATTCCGGGAATTGGAATTGGCTATGGGTAGGGATATCGTGAGACTTAGTCTCGGTCCTGGGTTCAATGGTCTGTATGTGAGGTTCCGTTGGCACACGTCACACTGATACACCTGACTGGGATGAGTGACCCTCTCTTCCATCCAACCTATACACAGGTGATGGTACTCCACTGCACAAATAATGCAGCGGGTGATGTGCATACCTCTGCCAATTACAAGGGGCAGCTTGCCTTTGCTGGCAAGCGTTGCAATGGTATTCAAGACCGTCGGTGAAGCGAAGCGCATCCTCCCATCATAAACAGACAGTGGAATCGGCCTTGGCATTGTGTGCAATGGATAAAATGTAGGCCTGTGCCTGTACAAGTATCCATTGCACACCGCTTGACTATATCCAGGAGGTTATAGGCAGGCGTGTCTGCCTCTTGGACATTATGTGAGCTCTGCTCCAAACCAGACATGATTTATCAAAGGTAGTTGGAGCACCACAGGGTGTTTATCACGGACTCCCTGAAGTCCTTTTGTTTAGGGGGGGGGAAAGAGTTCCTGCCTTACGCTTTGGATAGGATGTGTTGGTAGGTGGGGTTGTGTAGGGGAGCCCGGGGGCTCAGTTTGAACGGCCTAGGCTCTCTAGTGTTGTTCTGCTTTAATTGCATGCTACACATGTTACACTCCATGTGTGCAGTAGTAGGGTAGTAGGGGTTAGTTTTGTCCTAAGTTTTTCCAGGTAAACTGGGTAGGCTACCCTTGCATTGGACACTGCATGACACTAACCAGGGGTGATAATGGGGATGTGGGGTTTGGGGGTGTGACTAGCGTGGTGTAAGCCACCAAGTCTGAGCTACTTATAGTTTACGTCCCACGTTGATTACCAATTGACGCTTAGTCAGTGGTGACCAATGTGATCGCAATTGGCAAGGGGAGGGGGGGACATGACTGGCATGATCCAAACGACCTAGTCAACACTATTGTCATTAAGGTCCTGCGTTGGGCACCAATTGACGCGTCACTAATCCTTAGTTCCTAATTGATTAGCAATTAGGTTTTAGGATGCTGCCTCCTCTCCTTATTAATAAGCAGTCTATAGTCACCTGGTACACCAAAAGGACATGGAATTCAATTGCCTGGCTGGGTCGGGGATCTTCCCACGTTGGGGAAATTGGTTTTAGGTCCTTTTGATTGGACGACTTCCGTATGAGGAGAGGAGTCAAACCCCAGGGCAAGTTTAATCAGAGGTCTCCCTCCCACAGACTTTGATCTCGCTTACTGTAAAGGTTGCTAAAATATGTGATGCCAGCTTTCACAATGGAGAAAGGGGAAAGTTGAAGTGTATGTAACTCTGGACCTAGGGAGAGTATTTTGGGATGGGTCTCGGCCTTCCCCTATATGGTGTCGGCCTAGTTGGCTGTAGGGTTGGTACAAAGTCAGGGGATAGAGACATTGCTTTCCATCAATTTGTTACCTTTGGTTGGATCCGAAGAGTGAAGACTTTCCCTGTTGCCATACTCACTTGGCACATGGGTACTGAGGCGTGTGCTTGCAGGGCAGGTTGATAGGAGGTTGCTGGTTCTGGTGCAGTTATGACATGGGCTAGTTTGTCAAGGTAGTCGACCTTGTGCCAGGGCCAATCTATGCAGAGAACTGAGTGTCTGCCCTGTCTTATGGCTTTGAACTCTGGATGATCTGTATCAGCTACCTTTATCCATGGGTCGAATAAATACACAGTGTCTACACTAGTCGATAAATGATTGTTATTTGCAAGAGATGTGTTTTCAGAAATTAATGATTCTAGCTCTCTTTGTAAGGACTATCTGGCTAATCTCCGTATTTTACGTAATTGGCATTTCGTAATATAAGGAATCTCAGCTGAAGGCTGTGAACAGAACTTAGCCTTTGCCTAGAGCGCACCTCCAGAGCACCAGGCAGTATCTGGTCTCTCCCTTTACCCATACTTAATACAAGTTGGTACTGAGACAGCAGATAATGGAATGGCCTGGGGTCCTGGGCATGACTCCCGCTGAAGGTCGAACGACTCAGGATGGGCAAAGGATATTCCGGTCTTATTTAGACTGGGAATATAACTTATTCCGGCCTTATTTAGGCTGGGAATAATCCTAGGACATCCATTTTGCTCGTACCTTGCAGTAGGTATTGCGGAAGGTGAATCTGATATTTCAGATACTTTTCTAACCAGTGTACTTCAGGGGTATCACCCTCCGTGCCCACCGTGCGGCCTTAATTCAGGCTGGGACTACCCAAGAATGGTACAGATACCTGAGTACAGGGTAAGTGACCCTCAAGAGGCCGATTAGGCCAGAGCACTACTGGTCCTCCTCCGGCCTTGTTCAGACTGGGATTTGAACCGAGTACCTGGGCTGGTCGTGTTTGTTAGGAGGTACCGAGTTCGTAGTGCATTGGGGTCCACAGACTATCTACGCAGTGGCAGATCTCGATCTTCTCTTTTAAGTTGTGGGTAACTACGGTTAAGGTATTTTAAGCGGATACCAGATTCTTCTTTAGGAGGCAGATTATTAAATGATAATAGATAGCTTGCCAAATTAAACCAAGTTAACAATAATAAATGTGATCCAAGGTTAACAAAAGAGGGTACACCAAATCCTAGCAAAATTATATATTTATTAATACATTATGAAATACAACGGGATGCATAGCTCACTCTTAAATTAAGTGATGGAATCTACAATTATAACAGGAGAAGGTAACCTGTGCAAAGCTAATGATTTTAGATCAGAAAGTTTAAGAATGCTTCAAAATAACATGATTCTAGGGGGGTGGGGAGATCCCAAAAGGGCCGTAGGCATGACCTGCTACCACGAGAGTGACGGAAGTTAATTCCAAGTGGGAGTCAGGAGGGGACGTTGTGGATACTTCTGGCTCTCGGCTGTCAGCAGTGGCAGTGTCATTGGGGTGCTGCTGACGGTGATGAAGCAGACGTCGTCGGAGACCATAACACGTTGTGAAAGGCTTAGTGGTCAAGTCCCTTGAGATAGCCTCTAGTATTCACAGACTGGGAGGGATGGGAGTTGAACCACTTACCCCGGAGACTTACTTCATGACTTCGGCACGAGTGGCATAGTGGTCAGAACCCTGGGTCAGATGACTCTAATCTTCGCAGACTGGGAGATCTGGGTGGCTACCACTTCCCCTTCTGATGCGCTCAGCTTTACTCAAGCTAGAGGGCTCAGCAACTGCCTTGAGTGAGGGATTGTCTCCTACTTATATACAAAATTTCCCAGCTTGTAGGCTGATAGAAGTGTGTGGGGGTGGCTAGCCGAGGGATGAAATGATACCATGTAGGTATCAATACTTTTACTTGGTAGTTGTATCAAAAGAAAGTATTGATACCTACTCGGAATCGAATGAAAGGTATTGATACCTACTTGTATCAATTAATTTTGAATGTAGGATTAATGGACAAATAAAAATATTATTAAGTGGTTGTTGGTAGGTACATTGTACATAAACTTGTTTAATTAACCAAAAAAGTCTGCTTTCGTAGCATTCCCTAAAAAAAATACTTTTTCTAGGTGTTTCCCTGATAACAATTTCTTGATGTTGATATGGTAGCCCCAGCTTTCAAAAACAGCCTCTTGCATGGAACGGAGGTGGCAACTATATGCAGATGTATTCGCGCTTCTTTGTACAGCAATGGAAATGCTGTCTTTAACTCTTCTTCCCATTCCTCCTATGGATTGACTTGCAATTCCAAGTAAACTGGAGTAGATAAATAAAGTGACACCTCATCACCTTTAGTATTACTACGTCTCCACTTCTGGCCAATAGCAAGCTCTCTGTGGTGTAGTCATAAATAATAATCATCTTTGGTAACTTCTTCTTTTCAGCCACTAGTTGAAGTAACCACATCTTCTTTTATAATATTTTTCATTTTTTTTTTTGTATAACACGGCCACATGCATTTGGATCTTGGAAGTGGTGATTTTTTAATGAGGATCTAGTATTGTTCCCAAAGTTGCATATGTATTGTTTTGTATTGTATGCAGCCAAATATCTTATTACATTCTGCCAAGAGTTTGGCTTGCAGTTCAGTGACACATTCTACAGAGGAAGAAAATTTCTTCACCTGAGATGTGAGGCAGCTAACCATAGGTATGATTTTGGACAGTATGGCGTAATTCTGTCCTGAAGATTCTTTGGTGATAAATTCCAAAGGTTTCAACAACTGAACTATCTGTTTCAATATTGCTATTTCATGACCTGTTACCATTTCAGGACATCTGTAGCATCAAGTAGAAGTTGAGAAACAGTCCTGGACATATCCAAAAATATTTCCAGCATATAAAATAGTGAATTCCAATGTGTTTTAACATCTAGGATAAACTTTTTTGTCGAAACTTCTGGAACCCCACTATCAGTTTGTATTTTTCTAAGCTATCAGAATTGATCACACTGTTTTTCACCCATTTGACAATATCCCTGACTTTTGTAATGGGTCCTTTAATTGAAGGAATATTCAGTGAACATTCTACTATAAAATTTATTGTATTTGCAAAACAAGGCAAGTGCTTTGACTCACTGTTTTTCTCATTGCAATATTGGCACCATTGTCTGTTACTTTGCATGTAATATTAGTCAGTGGAATCTTCCAATTATTTAGTACCAGTCAACAAATACATTAGAAAGGTACTCAGCTGTATGGTTAGTTTTGAATTCTAAAGTAGCTATATTACAACAGCTAATGGATACTCTCTCTAGAAAATGTACTGATATTCCCAAAAAACTCTTCTCATTCATTGTTTCCATCCATACAAGTGTCATACATAAATAATGTGCATTTGATATTCTTTTTAAATATTCCATCTTCACTATGTCATATTTATCACAGAGTTTCTTCTTGAAATGTGTTTACGAAGGCACTTTATAAAAAGGTGTTAATTCTTTCATCAATTTCAAAAATCCCTTGCTTTCTACAACATGAAAGGCTCAAATGTCTTTACAAATTAACTATAAAATGCCCATTGTTATACTGTTGTACTTAGGGCCACCTTCTGAAAAATAATTAATTATATTAACGCCAGCTAAGAGCCTGCAACAGCAAGGCCATGATGGCGCTCGCCGCCCTCACTGACATGTGGATAGCATGTGCGCGCAGCCCGCCACGACCATGGACTTTCCCCAATGGGAAATTATTTCAGTGCTATATATTTTTATTTAAATGGTCCTAATTTGTTGAAAATAGACGATGTATTTCTTTTTCAGAGTGAAATGTGTCATAAAGTGTAAACATGTCTTTTTTATAATATTGCGCCATGTTGGCTTTTCAGATTTAAAGTGCACGCTGCGCTGAAGAGCTGGACACTGATATTTAGGCGTGAACACCTTCAAAAGACATTTCTTTAACAACATTATTTCTGATTTAAAATTACTGTAATGATTTTGTATTAAAATGATTTATGTGCCATTTATTTTCACGTATTAACATTTTTGCTCGGCGTGCATAGCACTTCCGCTTGTGTGAACCCCGTAGGTAGCCATGGTAGGTCCGCGCGACCCCTGCCTTTGGGCAGTCGTTCTACAAGAGCTGGTGAGGTAAGACACTGTCACGTACGCACTTCATATTTTTCACTGGGTTAGATTTCCACATTTTCGTGTAGTATACCAGTTAACCTTTGCTTTGTGTACATTTTTGCCAGACATCCGCAGCATTTTGCTTCTGCTTAACTAATTATTTTGCACCTTTGTGCCTTTTTGAATTTTAACGGAGATGGGGAGAGAATGGCGGAGTGGCCACGTGGCCCGCGCACTTTGTAAATCAGGCGACATCTGCCCAGGTTAAGGGCTTTTTAGACTGTTCACGGTAAAGTGAGCACTATAATGTTGCAATGTGATGAATAAATACAGTGTATACATTTCACCACTCTCAAAATTTAATACCTGATGCTGCAATAAGATATATTTATTAGTGGTTAAAGCCTGTTTGGATAGCCTTAAAAAGTGCTCACTTTACCGTGAACAGCCTATACCATTGTAATTTCTGTTTACTTGCTACGAGCAATATTGGGGGTAATCTTGTATGTGCATATTTTTAGGGTTTTGTATGTTTAATTATTTTACGGCCACATCAGTTGCAACCACACGGTCATCAGACACTAAGTTTGTACCTGCGCCATCCTTGCGCTTAAAGTGTTCTTTCTTGTTATTTTATGTGCGCCATAATTTTCTTAGGGTAATATGTATTTCATTTAAGGGTTTTTGTAATTTTCCCATGTTTGATGCTTTTGTGTATGACCACATGGTCTTTTGCATATGTTGGATATTCCCGCCATCAGGTGTACTAAAAACTTTTGTATGCTTGAACCACACAGAGAATAATTTTCTGAATGCCACCGTAACTTTGTCCGACAAGTTTTTACAGATTTTCACAGAAAATTATTGCGTTTTTCATATGTACACATGGTCCACTATGAACTTCATCCAGTGGCATCTGCACCATCTAAGATTGGTTTCACGCATCTGCATGTTTATTCTGGCTGTTCAGGTCTTGCCCCACCTTCATTATGTGTTATTTTGTGTAATTTGTATGGCAATATTATTCTATCCTAGCCTCTTATGTGTTTGACCATAGCCACACAACACGTGGTTTGGGGACGAGTCCCAACGAGCAAGCGTTTGCGAGAGAATAAACGCACGTGGTAAATTTATCTTTTCATTCCCCATGTCCTGTCTCCAGAAAAATCCTAAAGTTCACCCTAGCGGCTGTAGACCTCTTTCCTTGTTGAGACTGTGTCTTCTGGCACCACGAGGAGATCATTCATCTAGGAGTGCGCATGTTGAGTTATTTGCTGGGGGAATCACCCATTTGAACTGGCTAGTCCGAGATTAACCATCTAATTTCATTCTGGCATGAGTATGTAACTAAAGCACAATAAAACCAATGTCTCCAGTGTAAAATGTGAATGTTCTTTAGTAGCATCTGAACCTAGCTTTTACTCCATTTTATTTAAAAGTGCAATGTGCAGTATTGAAAAGTGTTTTATAAGTATGCACGGGTGAGATGTATACACAGAACCCACAGCATCCCTGAGATCCTGAGTCTTGAAGTGCGGTGTGTGGGAAACACCACTGGCACCCATCTACAGTAAGTAAATAATGTCTTAGTTTGACTCGTGTCTCACCCGACGGCATCAATATTAATTATAATAATATAAGACAAATAAAAATAAAACTCCAGTTATATTTTTAAAATATAGTAAATACCTACCTTTTAGAGAAGAGCTTTTTTTCAAAAGAACCTTTTAATGTGTTATAATGCTTTTTATTTGTCTCTTCAATCTTTGTTGATGCCAACGCTGATGACATTTCACTGTCACTGACATACCTACTCTTTAAAAGGGCCATGGGTGCATGAGCTGATGATGATGAACCGCATGCTTCTGCATCACTATCCGTTTCTTTTTGCTTTCTCCTTGAAAATACAAAATAGGTTTAAAAGTTACAGCTAAAATGGGTATAATATAATTAATAAAAAAAACCATGATAAATCACTTTGTAAAATATTGTAACATTACACTCTTTATTAGATAAAGTTTTTAAATACCTAGTTACATGATGGTCCCATTCAAAATACTTATTTAAACTTATTTTGAAATCTTCTGATTAGCATTAGCAATATGTGGAACATAATCAGGGGGAAGGGTTTTATGTGTATGCAGATTAGCCCAGGCCTGCTGTTTTAACGGATTTTTAGAAAAATCCTAACCCAAACTTTAGGAGGGGGGGAGGAGGTTTAGCGGTTCACCAAATGTGGCTGCTGCATACATGTGACACACTAGTGCCCCATAACAATGTGTGTCAGTTTCACTGATGCATTTCTTTTAAAGATTCTTACAACGGAGGTGAATAATTAAGTGAAATTGTGAACATACGCCATTGCTTCAATCGTGTATGGGCAAAATATTTTGCTTAATTATTCACTGGCGTGGGTATATAGTGATCTTCATATTTCTGTTCCTGGCTGTATGATGGGTCACATACAAAGGCCAAGGCCATTATTGAAATAATCTTTGCTGTGAATTACCATTTTTTTGCATGCAATCTGAATTTGGTGACTGTGTTTTGCATTTGGCATTGATATCACAATGGTAAGGAAACGAAAATTATCGCCAATACAGTCATATAAACTAAATTATAAGTGTTAATGGAGAAAAGAATTACCATGGTTTGTACCTTCCAAACCAAAACAACTACATTAAATATGTAAACATCTTTCATATCCACTTTTTTTTTTCTGAAATTTGCAATTTTTTTAATTCCAAGGATTTTACATGATTTGACCCAATGATATCATGATTTTACAGGATTTTTATTTACAGGTACCAGAATTTCAACTTCAGGGCTGCTGGCAGCCCTGGTTTAGACGTATTGCCACAATGTCGCACATATTTAAAGCATTTCTTGCACTTAGCGTATTTGTCATATTCTTTATTAAAACGTAACCACACGTCGGACTTTGGAGGTTATAACAAAACTCAATAGGCACATACGTAGACCAAACTTGACCAAACACAAAACAAAACACTCATAACATTTGAGGCTGCCAACTGTTTAGAAATTAATGTGTTCTGTTCATGCATATGACAAAAAATCTTTGAAGCAAGTGAATACCGATACGAGTACTTTTTATTGATACTTTCTCAGTACTCGGTTAATATGTATTGATACCAAAGTACTTGGTATTGAAAGAAAAGTATCACGTAAGTACTCGTATTTACTTGTGATGTGGCGTGGGGTTTGTGAGAGGCGTACAATGCCAAATTACCTTATAGATACTCCAGATTGTTGATGGATGCAGATACAGTTGATAGAGTTCCCAGGGTGCCAGCTCCTCTACAAGCTCGGAGGAGCACGAGATCTTGTTTCTCAGGGTCGTTACAGGTCGACAGCCTGTATCGGCATCCCCTTGCAGCGCACGTCTCTTATAGTTAGTTAGAAAGAGTCATGGCTTTACTTTACACAATTTAACACATGGTCGGCGACCACGTGGTTGCATTCACTGGATAGGGCCAGTTCTTGAGGTAGAAATTAATTAACGTGAAATAGGACACTAGGTTCAAAGCAATTAAATATATTACCAGAAAAATTTCCCAGTGTCTGAAGTGGGCCTGGCACACGAGGCCTGCCAGGGGCTTATGCGGCTAAAATGGCTTAACAATGCCAGTCGAACTTATGGCGGTAAAACTCTCCGGGTCGCAAGTCGTCAAAGAGGAGGGTCAGCACACAGGAGAGCAAAAGAATTACAAAGGTTCCGGCAAATTAATATCTTTTAACTATTGACACCCTAAATGATTAACACACACTTGTTGAAGCTACCGTGGCACACGGCACGCATCCACCCTCGAAGACCCAGTAGACCAGACTAAAGATGGTGGCATGTAGGTACCGTTAGCAACGGACACCTTCCCACCATCATCTCAAGGGAAATGTTTACAAAAGGCAAAATGCAAACACTGCACATACAAGAACAGTGGCAGGAAAATAATCAGGAGATTATTTTACGTGATTTGGCACAGTTAAGCTTATTCTATAAAGTCTTTTGTAGCTGTTGTTAAGTGTCTCATGAAAATACATTTTACGCTTTAATGCCGGAACAGGCAAGCAAAAGACATAAATGCACTTATAAAAATTAGCAAAACAAGTTACACATAAAAACCCTTTTCAAACAGCGATATCAATTAAAGTGAAACTTAATACGTGAGCTGTTGGAAATTTGCTCTGTAAGCTTGGCAATGTGGCTTTGAACGTTTATTTTGTTAAAACATGAGATTAATTACCTGCGCTTTAAAAACAAAAAATACACAACAAAGCACTTGAAAAGTTATGAAAAGAATTTAGAGTGTTTCAGATTGTGTCTGTGTGAACACACGTAAACCACGTGGGTGACCACTCAATAATAAAATACAAATTAAGGCAGGGATGCAAGGAGGAGATAACACTACCTCGGGCATGCATTGGACTTTGCTTTAAGGGGGTCACACTTAACTTCAACAAGAAACTGGCAAGCCGCCGGTTACTCTTGGTAAGCGCATCTCTTTATACACTGAATGGATCACTGACTCGTTCATGTGTGAATGGCATGCTACACTTAACACACTGGTACACATTGTGCGGTCCATGCAGCAGCGAACACTATCGGGCTGCCTCCCAAGTGGCGCACAGAGCGGGGACGGCATCACTTGTATCATTTTATCCCTGGGCTAGCCTCTCTCCGCAGGGTTAGTTTATGTTGCTTGGTGGCCTCACCAATCTTTTCTTATCTCCCCCGTTGGAGGCTGTTGACATATCTATCGTGGCTGAACCCTGTAGGCACGTGATTTATTGTACTGCTGCGGGTAGGACTTGCCCATGTGAACACTGGTGCTTGATGAGGCAAAGTTGCATGTAGAGTGCGCATGTGCAATGTGCAGGAACGTGTCATATGTCAGACTTAACAATCATTAAAGAACATAAAATTATATTATATATTCTGTACATAACTATGTATCATAAATACCAAAAAGTGATTTTTTTTTGTTGCAATATGTAGTTAAAAAAAATTGGATGCCTTCATTGTAGTGGTGAACACTTACCATGTTAAAAACATGTTACTATTATGTTTTCATTTTATGGGTACAATAAGTATGAATTCATCAGTAGAAGTTAAATGTGCACTTTATTTCTGTACAATACATCCTCATTGCTCTACCTTAAGAGTAGCAGCCACATTTCAGAGACTGTAGGTAACTTATTTACTATCAACAGTACTTATGTAAATGTGTTCTCTTTTAGAATATTCATCATGGATGCTTCCATACCATGTGAAGTTATCAGATGTGAACCATTTGATGTAGGCTTATTACCAGAGGCGGGGGAAATATTACCAGATGTATTATGCAGTGCTTCAGAGAAACATGAAGTTTGGTTGGTTAGTAAACTGATTTATTACATTTCATATTATGTTGTGTATCTTTTGTAATGTGTGGGGAATAACTAATTTATTAACATCTCATCTATTGGAAATAATTACATTTAACACAAGCATGTAGTATGTTTTAACACCTAAATTGTAGTACTTAAACAATAGATAGTAAGATTTTGATTCATGCTTTGTGGTGTTTAATTTTATTTGTTTGTTACGCAGTCACTCTCCTGAAAAACATGTTATATCTGGGTCAGTTATTGTTAAACTGTGGTCCGCAGACCCCTGGGGATTCTTGAGTTTATAGTTGGGTTTGTGAGTGAAACCAATATATCTTACTTTTTATAAAAATGTAACTAGTCTGTAACTGTTTTATTTTTAATAAAGCTTGTTTGTGCATTTTTTTTTTTAGGCCCTAAACTAAACTTGAGAGATTGCAATAATTTGTATATTGAAAAATAAATTCATAGGTTGTATTTGTAAAAATATTTTCTTAGAGCGCATTAATGAAACAGTTTGGGGGTCTGGCAAAATGTACAGTCAATAAAAGGAGTCCTCGAAATCACTAAGTTATGAACCCCTGCTCTAAGTTGTTTTCGAGTTTTCGACTGAAGGCCACAAAGGGGAGTAATTTGGTGACAATGAACAAAAATTATGTCAATTGTGCTTAATTATAGATACTACATACAAACTTACGTGTTTTATTGAAGTGTTACTGATAGATGTAGTCACATTCTTACTAGGAATGTAAACTTGGATAATATTTTATTAGTAGAGTTGCATGGAATCAGATACTGTAACATTAATGATTTGTAATCCTTTTACATGTATATCAAGGTAATAGACACCACTAGCAGTAAAAGGTTTCATCAAAATATATCACAAGATCACACTGGCTCTGTGAGAATTTTATATTGTCCCATTAAAATAATAAACATTAATATCATCACCATTAAAAAAGCATCCAATTATTCCTAGGGATAATTGGGTTAACATCACTTGCAATGTTGCAATGTACTTGCATAGAAACGTCCCATGACACCTGCAGCTACTATGCAAATGATGTGAAGGGTTCCTGTTATCGCAACCTTAGTATAATAGTATTATTCGTGGTTCTATCAGTCCAGTACAATAGGAGGCAGGAGAGTTGAATGTGGACAGTGTGCATTTTGGCCATTTATTTCTGAAGAATGTGTTACATTTCTTGTGTATAACTATGATTTTCATTGTTTCATTGAACTATCAAGTTGGGTAGATTATAATACTGGTAATATAGAGTTTATAGGGAGTGTTAAAAAGTCTTCACTGTGGACCCCATTATGGTGGAATAATGAAGCATTTGAATGGAGGTTTGTTTGTTTTAAATATTAACTTTACTAATTCTTTATGCATCCTAATGTAGATTGGGTGCATGTCTCATATCAGACATGTTGCAACCCAAGTGGTACTGTATTATTTCTCTGATGCACTCTGGTAACAGCTCTTGAACAAGTTTAATTTCTGAAAGTGATCATATGTCCAAAATAATGGCTGGCTGATAAAGTCCATTAGCTGTGTTTTGGTTTGAATCTCAAAGGTTCATAGTATGCAAGCCACCCCGTATTAGTCAAAAGGCATAAAAGTAGAAGCATTAATAAGGATAAATTTAATTAAAGTGTGACTGTGTATATTTACGTAGACAATCCCTTCCATCCTTACTTTACCTTGTTAACATTATTGACATCCTGACTAATTTTTATGCTCAACAAGGTTCAGTGATCAATCTATTATCATGCATATCATTTTCCTTTGAATGTTCATTTATTTTTATTTAATTTTTAGAGTTTACCTAATGTAGTGATGTTGCAGTGTTCCTGTGACAATGAACCAAATTATTGCATAATAACTGACGCGTGATGTCTTTCTGCATATTATTGAATCAACTTCTACTTATCAGAGCAAACAAACCTGGAGCATTGGTTACGGAGTTTGATTTGCCGCCACAAACCATGAGACATCAGGAATTGTATTATCTACCCAAGGCAAAAGATGGATGCTCCACGCCAGATTTTATTATTCACCGGACGAGCCGCCAAAGCCATGCATTCGAGATCAACTGAGTACAGCAGTGTGCCTCCAGATGCCACTACTAGTACGTTCGCCAAGGCATAAGCTTGGATCCAGCGCCGGCCACTGACGTCACACACCGAGGATCTACGTTACGCATTCACAGCTGCTACCCCTTCTCCAAGATAACCCCCTATGCAAGCCAATCAAGGGGCACATTGCCGCCAGAGTATAAATAGAGGGCCGCACCAAGGCTCGTGACCAGTCTTCAAGCAATTGACGACTGTCCTGTTCCTTTACTGCACTCCTGGTGGCGAGGGAACCATCAGCTACCTTACCTTGGTCTTCACAGAATCCTAGTGTTGCCAAAGACTCTACCTTTCCTCAAGATTCCTTCCTTGACTTGCACAGTACTCACCAATCTCTTCATCAAAGAACCTATGCCTTACGTCGTTAAAACACTGAGACATGTACCGGTCCCTTCAGGGCAACAGTAGTAGCGATAGTTAAAGTATGAAAAGTGTTTAAAAATGTCAAATATTGTCAGCAAGTGGGAGCACAAGTGTGCTACGTTATGGGGCATATGAAGAAGAGGCCCAATTATGGCAGATCTATAATATGGGGAGTGATTGAAAATCGTCATGTAAGCCTATGTCCATCTGTAACAGTAGTACTTGTAATTGTTTCTTGGGAAGGTATCCCAGCACTTTATATATATATATAGAGTACCAGAAAGTGATGAACTTTGAGTTGATGCTTTACTATAAAGCAGCAAGACAGTTTCCTTCTATTTTCATTTTCTTTATGAGGAAAATAAAGATTGGTTTTTCTTATTTTCTCTGATCTTCTAAAACTGTGCCCACAATGTATAATGGCCTACAGCTAGTACACTACTACCCAGTAGTGTGCCTTGAACTTAACAAGAATTCTGTCTCTACGATAGAGTTAGTGTCTTTTGAATCAAGTTAATGTATCTACAAAGACAAGGTTTATTATCAGTTGTGAAATTTCTCTGAATAATGAACATAAGTCAGTTGATTAGTAAGCCACATTTAAGTCAACCAGCTTTGCAAGGCATAGTGTCAGTGTAACATCTGTGTGAAACAAAGTTATCTAGATTATGAAGAATTATTAAGAAAAGAAATTAACCGAAAGTGAGTTAGTTTTCTTTTTTAAGGCAGATAGTTATCCAGCACACACCCATGATCTGCATGCTAGTTTGGTATTTTTCCTAAATTCTTTTGGTTTACTTTCATGCTGATTTTCATAAGATAACTTTATTTTGGATGCGTGGAAGGTTACTTAATCCCACAAGTGTCAATGGAATTCAGTTTGACAGCTGCCAGCAAATTAAAACTCAGTTCAAGGGTAACACACAATGTATTGACATTATTACACCAAACACATGAAAGGCAGTAGTCATCATGAGTCCAGTATGCAACTGTTGGTAAGTCAGTATATGAAATGTGTGGTGAATCTGAGTAATGGTTCACCTATACAGATTGCGGAAAAACTTCCTTTCGTAACTCAGAGGGGTGTTGAAGGACACAAAAATAAATATTATGAACATAGGAACCATAGGTCTATGGGGATTAGTTTCTGCACTACACGCTATTTGCTGCGACGCTGTCCACGCGACCATCATTACCAGATGTCAGATAACGAACTGAACCTCACAAATCTACAGTCAAAACTACAAAGGAAATCTTTTCTGGTAAAAATGCGTAAGGGCCTTAGTTTACGAGAAATACAACATTAAAGTAGATAAAAGGACTTCACTCCACATTAAGCACAGCATACATCTGCATATATACCAAATGTCGAAACATCATAACAAGTGTTCGAAGTTTGCTCTGCCCATAGGAATGCACTTTTTTGCATGTTGTATGCAGATAGTATGCATGGTGCTTGATTGCCAGATGACCCATGGCAATTTCCATGTTCCAGTACTCACTGCATGTACTCCATGGTTTCCTTGGCACTACTGAGTTCTGCACTTCCCCTTGCCATATGTCTTATGATGACACATTAATTGCGGCATCTGCAAATCACCTCACTCTTATCGGATTGGAATATGACATGTTTGCTACAATGGTTTTTAGAACTTTCCTGGTGATTTTCTCGTAAAAAAAAGCATCTAATGAATTTGTTTGTAAGAGTATTTTCTACTTAGTTTTGACCATAGATTCGCATAGTGCAGTCCGTATCTGCAAAATACGTGACATCTGGTAATGATGGTCGTACAGACAGCGCCAAAGCAAATAGCGTGTAGCGCCGAAACTATTCACCGCAGACCTATGGTTCCTGTGTTCACAATACTTGTTTTTTGTACCCTCTAACATTCCTGTCATTTGCGAAAAAGAAGTTTTTCTGCACTCAGTATATTAAAGTGTAACTGTCTATGTTTTGTCTACAAATGTTTACACCCAGTGCGTATGTGATACATAAGTACATGCATCATCTGTTTACTGGCCAGTGTACTACTCAAAACACAAACAGAACATCTATCACACTAAAACTTTATTCCACTGACTGCCCAGCTGAGAGTCAGTGTACACTGGAAGTGATATGCTTGTCTTCAACAGTCCAACACTGTTTATGTTTACACCTACCTATACTTTTCTCGATACCAAATTATAAATTGTTACGAACACAAAACAACGTGGCTAAGAAAATTACTCATTTTACTAATGTCCTTGAAACGCACTGACACTATATAAAAACCCACATTACACTGGAATCAAATGGAGGGACGGCCTGTAACTCAAATGTCCTTAACCAATGATAAACCAATACAGTATCCTTTGATACTGTTACGCCTCTTTAGGGCGTAGCAGGGCTAAAGGAAGGCAAGGAGAAGGATGCCCACCATTAAAAAAATTTAGAAAGCATGGACACAAAAATTCCAAAATCAATACAAATATATTTAAGCCCATCTCTACATTATCACCAAGAACAACAACTTCGCAACTTGATTTGAAAAATATAAATTGTATCTATACATTTCTGTTGCTTGCTACCAATCGGTGAACTAAGGGAAGGAGAGAACACACATGCACTGGAACAAACAGAAAAACAACAATATTAATATATCCAGAGAAATCACCCAACCTGAATAAACACTTATGAAATTCCATTAAAAAAGGTAAAATGACTCCTTGAGTAAAGCAAGCACCATTACAACTTTACAAGTAAAAGTACACCAGATGATTGACTAAAAAGTACAACATGGAATACTAATTTCAAGAATTACCATTGGGAAGGAGCAAAGTCTCTCATTACACTTAACCATGAGCATAAAGGCACTCCATAAAATATCCACCAAACTCCTTGGCAGTAAAATTCTTTTGGCAAATCGTAGTCCAGGAGACCATCCCTACAACATGCCAAAAAAAGGAATAATTCACGTCTTACAAACATTCCCATAAAAAACCATATTGAAAATTCACACAAGCAAAACAGTGTAGAAACAATTCCCTACAAAAATCCATATACACAAAGAATGCTAAAAATCATTACTAAAAGGGGAACTCTACCCCTAGCATAAGAACAACTATGTTCATTGCAATACTTAACTTGAGTACTCATATTATGCGAAAACGTGTCTAGCATGCTGAATCCCCGAAGTACGAAGTGGGGTAGACATGATCTATCGTCGGCCAGCCCATGCATTTGGAGGAGAAACACTGTACACTTGCTCGGGCTGGGGACGAATATTTATACATGAAAACGCAGCTCAGGAAGGTTAAGGAGGCGTATGGAAGGTGCCAGAGTGTGCAAGGCTGAACTCTTTGCCAGTAGTAGCCACCAGACAGCGCTCGGCCATGCCAGGAGTGCAGCGCGCCTCTCTTCAGTATAGCTCAGCGCTTGGAAGAGTTCAGAGGTGTGTCACTCCGAGAGGGGGGGGGGGGGGGTCCAATAAAAACAAAGTACCTTTTTCTGCAGCAAAAATATTGCCTCTTCACATAGTAACCCCTCTTCAAACAAAATAACAGTTTTTTAATCTGGGCTACCAAATACAGATGTGACAAATAACCAAGCAGATTTGCTAACCAAGTTCATTAACGTCATGTAGTTCTGTAAACACACCAACTCCATAATAGCAGCATTTAATCGTACTCCAGAAAATTGTAGGCATCATACATTTCATAAGCGGGCAGGACAAAAACAAATGGTTCAGGCAGGACAGGAGTACTCACATAAAATTGCTTGAGTTTGCTAATTGACATGAATGTCAAACTTGAAGCAGGACTTCAATCCTCCCACACATTGGAAGAGAGCTGCAGAGGTCTCTTCTCCAAACCCGGAGAAGCTGATGGATAAGGCCCACAGTAGAAAACAGCCGATGACGAAGGAGGAGAGGCCAGGCCCTCCGCCGTATCTTCTGCTCTTGAACTCCAGTTACTCTGGCATGGTGGAAAAGAATACGGAAAACAGAAAAAGGACTAAGGAGGAGATGTCCGCCTAAACTAACGTACCAAACTTCTAATAACGCCTCCTTGTGTTTCTTCACCGTAAAAATATATATATATATATATATATATATGAGGTGGATATCCTTATATGAGGTGGATATCCTTTGCCTACTAATCCATAAAAACAACTACTGCTTGTAGCTTTACTACTTTTGGAGCTAATTTCAAATAATACATATATTTAGCAAACATTTTATAAAAAGGAAAATAACAGTATTTGCAGTACCTTACTTCCAAAATACATTACCATACGGTGTGAACCCTCCTCTAGTGGTGACACTGCTCCTCTTCAGGGTGCGGGGGCCAGCCGATCTTCCGATGTCTGATGAAAATCTTAATATTAGAGACATGGCTTTTTAAAAACTTTTCCCTTGCGGGGTCCTGCAACAACACTGACATTGGGGTAAGAAAACTAACAATGCAATATGGGCCATTGTACTTATGGCCTAATTTTGCTTAGAAGGAATCAACCTTTCTAGATAAATGATGAGTCTTTACAAGAACTAAATCACCAATCGTGTAAGAAACCGGACAATATTGTTCGTCCTGCGCCCTACGCATATGGCAATAGTATTCCTACATCTACATCAAAATGTAAGCCCCAGGCATTAAGAAGAATATGCAATAATCTCCAAGCAAAAAACAAGTGCAGCCTTAATGGTACGATTATACCGCTGTCATATTAGCTTGAGGGTAATAAGGGGTTGTATGGACCAAACAAACTCCCAAAGATAAAGCTAGATTTGATAACTCGGTGGAAGTAAAGTTTCTTGCATTATCAATAACAACTTGGGCAGGTGAACCAAAATAACAAAACACTTGTTCCTGCAAGATCTTGTAAACAGTAGTGACCTTCTGGTCTCTCATGGGGAATAACATAACAAACTTTGAAAATCCATCAACCAGAACCAAAAAATAATTAAAACCCTTCTTAGATCTAGGGAGAGGGCCAAACATATCCATATAGACTCTTTCCCAGACAAAACTAGGTGGTGAACCACTAAACTGTCTTTGGGCTCTACTATTAGCGGCTTTTACCCACTGGCACAAAGCACACTGTTCCACCCAATCTCTAATTTCTGATTGCATTTCTGGCCAAAAAAAAATCTTGTTTAATATGCTGCAAAGTGCGTTCTTGCCCCTGATGAGCGCACAAATAAGAGTTATGGAAATAATCAAACACCATTGGCCTCACTGCCTTGGGTACATAGGTCTTGAAAACGGCCTTACGTGAAGTTTTGCCAATAAAATCCCCTTGTTCACAATAAAACCAGTGAGCTCACCTAGCTGAATTTTATGCCACAACTCCGCACATTCATCATCCTTTTGCTGCCAAACCTTAATGTTCAAATAAGCAGTCGGAACTTGCTTCAGAACATTTACCTGCTCCTGAATTTTTCCATCACACACAAACTCATCAAGGTCAAACATTCTGACAAACTGTCAGCTACACAATTGTCTTTTCCCTTTACATGAACTATATCAAATGAAAAATTACTGAGGCATTCGATCCAACAGCTTAATTTGCCCAAAGGTTTCTTGGAATTCCAAAGCCACGTTAAGGCTTGGTTGTCTGTACACAGCTTAAAACGCGTACACTCCAGATAATTGGAAAATTTCTGAACCCCAAATACACAAGCAAGAGCTTCCTTTTCATAGGCAGAGTACTTTCTTTCGGCGGATGTTAATAGTCGACTAGCATAAGCAATGGGAAAAACATTATCCTCATATTCTTGTGACAAAACAGCGCCTAACGCCAGGGAGCCGACTACACCAGCTGATTTTCTCTGGATTCACGGGCAATCCTGCTTCCAAAAGCTTCTGTAGGACTAACATGACATGTTCCTGGTGCAACTCCTTAGTCAGTCTCTCTGTAGATGACAATATCATCCAGACAGTTGAAAACAAATTCAGCTTTATATGGCAACAAGATAGTCTCTAAAGCACGAGAAAGTGCCTGGTTCCCAAACGAAACACCAAAGGGGACTCTGGGCCATTCAAAAACTCCCTAAGGAGTAACATATGCAGGAAATTTTTGTGCATCTTGGTGCAACAAAACGTGGTGAAAGGCCTGATTCAGATCTAACACTGAAAAATACCTAACCTTCCTTAATAACTGAAAAACATGGTCTACTTTAGGTAAAGGATAATTATCTTGTTCAATATTTTTGTTGATACGTCGGTAGTCTATCACTGACCAAAATTTACCAGGCTCTTTTTGTTTACTAAAAATGCTGGGCTCACATAACTACTAGTAGAGTGCCTAATAACATTCTCATCAAGCAAGTGGTCTAGCATTTTTTAAAAAGCTTGTCTCTTAGCAGGACATACACTATAGGGATGGCACCTAACCGGGGTGTTGTCGGTCAGTACCAAATCATGCACATGTTGATTACATACTCCCAGTTTGTCTGTTAATACAATTGGGAACTTCTCTCACATTTCTTGCGCAAAATCATTTTCAGTGACATTTACCTGATTACATTCTTCTTGCCCCATCAACTTTACCCCTTATTTACAAAAAGGAAAACTCAGTGTGCCTTCATGCAAATTTAAATGGGCACAAGTGCTGTGGAGGAAATCTAAGCCCAAAATTATATTGTGGCTTAGGTGTGGCTAAATGAAGGATTCCCTCTTCCATGATAAATTACCTATGTGCATACTTATTGTCAAAAGAGCACATGATTGCATCAAAACTTCCATTTTCTAGACTAAAAACAGTTTTCTCACTGTATTCAACACTCATAACACCTATGGGCTGTTCCCTAAATAAAAAGCCTGATCGATCAAGGACTCTGAACAACCACTATCAATCAGGGTAGGTTCTTCAACTGAAACTAACTTCACTAGGAAAAATGAAGTTATCCCCGTTCCTTGGTTTTGAATTTTCTTAATTTTCTTATTTTTCTTAGGGCAGTTCCTTCCTTTTGTACTCTCATTCTTATGCAAATTATCCTCTCCCCTACTCAGTTCGTTACTACTCACAGTTTAGACATGCAAAATCTTAGGTTGATCTTGATTAGGGCATTGGGCTTTAAAATGGCCGGGCTTACAGCAGCCAAAACACGTCACAGGAGATCTACTCTTTTCCACTGACTATGTCTGAGAATTATCTGCCAGGACCATACGCACTTTACATTGGTACGCTTTATGATTAATTTTACCACATTTAAAGAAACAATCTTTTTTGTAGGCTTGGGGAAACTTTTATCCTGAACATGAGCCCTACTAATCGCACCTCCTTCACAATCTTTCACCTGCTTGCACACATCTACTCAGTGAAACAACTGTCTCAGCGAGCTCAAGGTTTTCAAACTATCAGCTGATAATAGATAAGGCTGATACTGCGGCAGCACATGATCGATAATGCTCTCTACAAACTCAGATTCCCTATATGGCAAACCTAAGATTTCTACAAGCCATTCTATTTTGCCTAGATATGTCAACAAAGTATCTCCTAGCTGTTGATTTTGTTGGAGAAACAAGCATTTTAAATGGTCATTAATATGCTCACTATCAAAATATTTAAATACTTCTTTAGCAACAGTGCCCCAAGGTGAGCCCAATTCTCTAGCTCTAATGATAATAGGCTGTAGCTCACTAGGAACATGAACCACTAAAACGTCCAAAATATCTTTCAAAGAAAAGGCCTGTGATTTTACTATTAAAGTAACTTGTAGAAACTTTACCACTTTGAACGCAGCACAACTACTAAGAGTAGGAATATCACCCAAAATTCTTCCTACATGTTTGCTGTCTACTGAGGAAAGTATACCAACACTGGGAGAAAATGCAGATGACTCACCACTAACTTCATTCCCACCACAAGTAGGATCCCACACCAAACCACGAACTAAAGTCCTCAACTTGTCCAAAATCGCCACTTGCTGCAAGTCTGGAATATGAAGTTGTTGGAGCAGCTGTGTAAGAGTCTCTTTGGACAGTTGCTGCAACCAGACGGTACCTTTAAACATTTTCAAATAAAAAATTAATTTCCGCTCAATAACAAATAAAACTAACAAAGGGCAATGGATTGCATTCAACCCTGCCTTAAGCAGAGTGGTGCAGTTTTCTGTTACGCCCCTTTAGGGCATAGCAGGACTAAAGGAAGGCAAGGAGAAGGATGCCCACCATTAAAAAAATTTAGAAAGCATGGACACAAAAATTCCAAAATCAATACAAATATATTTAAGCCCATCTCTACATTATCACCAAGAACAACAACTTCACAACTTGATTTGAAAAATATAAATTGTATCTATACATTTCTGTTGCTTGCTACCAATCGGTGAACTAAGGGAAGGAAAGAACACACATGCACTGGAACAAACAGAAAAACAACAATATTAATATATCCTGAGAAATCACCCAACCTGAATAAACACTTGTGAAATTCCATTAAAAAAGGTAAAATGACTCCTTGAGTAAAGCAAGCACCATTACAACTTTACAAGTAAAAGTACGCCAGATGATTGACTAAAAAGTACAACATGGAATACTAATTTCAAGAATTACCATTGGGAAGGAGCAAAGTCTCTCATTACACTTAACCATGAGCATAAAGGCACGCCATAAAATATCCACCAAACTCCTTGGCAGTAAAATTCTTTTGGCAAATCGTAGTCCAGGAGACCATCCCTACAACATGCCAAAAAAAGGAATAATTCACGTCTTACAAACATTCCTATAAAAAACCATATTGAAAATTTACACAAGCAAAACAGTATAGAAACAATTCCCTACAAAAATCTATATACACAAAGAATGCTAAAAATCATTACTAAAAGGGGAACGCTACCCCTAGCATAAGAACAATCAGACTTGAAGCAGGACTTCAATTCTATAGAATTCCATTTCCACAGTGTAAGCTGTAATCTAACGTTGAGGAAAATGATAGCTCAGTACACACGTATTTTGCAATTTCGCAGTTTTTTTTTTTTTTTGCGTCTTCAAGGAAATTACTGTATCGTTAAATAAATATTGTAATTATCTGGTACACCCATGGTTGCCTAATCCGTTAATTCCACGGGCTAGGCCACAGTGGGTGTATGAGATAATTATGGTATTTGTTGTGAATATTTAATAATGCAATTGCATCATAGCCCGCAGAATCTGTGGGCTAGGCCACAACGGGTGTATAAGATAATTATGGTATTTATTTTTGTGAATATTTAATAATGCAGTTGCATCAGATATTCATGGTATGTGTGGGTTATACAATAACTACTCAATTTGCTCGCAACTCTCTACCTACTTTTATTGTAACTGAAATATATACCATAAATGTGATTAATGGAATAAAAATGAATTAAATGAAGAATATTAGGTGCATCATATAATTGTGGTATGTATTGGGTGTACAATATTTAATCAAGTTGCTCACTCACGCCTATCGGTGCTCGCTTACAACTTTCGACCTGTTTTTATTGTACCTCTATTATGTACTTTATGTACTATAAAAGTAAATGTTGTCAAAAATCATAATTGTGGTATGTATGGGTTGCGTAAAAACACCTCAACATGCTAGCAGCTGTGTGAATATTATGTTATGAATAAAAAACTGTATATTATGGTACTTTTGAATTTGAAATTTAATAACATGTAAACAGTTTGTTTGATCGCGACCCACGAAGACTTTTTGGAATGCTTGCGGAGAGCTTTGGAATACTCACTGACAGTCAAGATAGTTATGGTACACATTTAAAAGTTGCTGTTAATATCTTGTGAATTGTTGGACCTAGGTCAAATTTTATGGGTGAGTTGGAATGCCCGAAGGATGTACATTCAATAATGGTACACTTTTTGAGTTTATTGTACACATTCTGAAAGTTATAGTACAATCATTCCATAGTTATGGCACAAGAAAATGGATGTTAAAATTTGATACTATTGGATATTCTCATGCGATACTCAATACTATAAAGTATCAAAGGTATCGCGGTATTGAGGATCCTATCCCTACTGACAAACAAATAATTCCAAACCCTAAATATAGATCCATTTCAGTGGCCCACCAATGTCCTAAGCCAAGTAAACTTGCACCTCCCCACCTATAATCCTCTTCAGTGTTTAATATATTTGAGTTATCATATTTGTGTTTTGCCTCTTATTAAATTTAGGTTTTTTAAATATTTATGTATATGTGTGGTCAAGTGTAAGAGACGGTATTGAAGCCTTAACTTCACCAGTGTAAATGAAGTGGAAAATAAATAAATAAAATTAATTTTCTGAAATGACGTTTCTCAAAGCATACAAGTTTTTGTATAATTTTTATATTCTTCAGTTTACCTTCATTCTTCTGAGCAAGGTAGTTTAGTAGTAACACAGTTCACTCAAATTTGGGAGGAACCAAGTTTAATTCCTAGTCCAGCAGTTCAGATTTCAGTTTTTTAAGCATGCAAAACTGCCTTTAAATACTTTGCTGTTGTTAAGCTATAACATTTATTTAAAAAAAATGTATTCCTTTTACAATACTGTATGCTATTCTTGTTCTAGCAAAACTTTTAAACAAGATGTAATGCATATGAAAATTTTTATTTATGTAAAATTATTTGTCTTCCTTCAAACACTTTCATCAACCTTTTGAAATTTATGCATTAATGTAGTGGTGGTTGTGATTGAGGATGGTCAAGATATTATGGTTTCAAGAATATTGTTCATATGTAAAATGTCTAATGTACATGTTAATATGTGCACTCAAAATGTGAGCTTAGACAAGTGATAATTCATGCAAAAATGGAATAATCTAAATAGAACGTGTGTGTGTAATACATAAACTTTGCATTCATGAGCTCATATGCGTAAATGTAATTTTTTTAGCCTAATTTCAATATGAAACATGTTGATTTACTGTAGACAACCGTGGAGCTGGAGAAAAGTGATGACGAGACGAGTGTGGATGATGGTGATAATGACAATGATGAAGATGAAGTTGTTAGTTCCATTGGGGATGTTAAGGAACTCAAGGTAAATATTGGATTCAAAGTAGTTTAATTTATTGTAGGTAGCCTTTCAGTTTCAACCACTAAAGCTGTACAGTAAACAAACGTGCCCTAATGTGATAGGCTATATCATTTCACAAATCAGTGACGGTTAGAGTATACAAAAGTAGCTGAAGTGTCATGAGCAAAGGGTGGAAAAAGAATTAAGTGTTATTGCATTAGAAATGGGTTGCTGCGAGGTTTATATCGCTATAAAAATCTGCAAATAGTGACCAATATAACTTATAGTTACCTTGCAAAAATTAAATTGTCTTACGAACATAGGTGCTGACTGCAGGGGTGCTTTACATATTGACCACCCCCAAAAATATTTTCAGGGGTGCTCAACACCCCCAATATTTCAGCCCTTTAAACCTGTAATATTACAGCTATAGTCTGTTCATGGTAAATTGAGCACTTTTGAGGCCCCAGTTATGTTTTTATTTCAACCCTTTTTTATCCTTTAACAATATTTAAAAATAAATTTTGCAAAGTAAGTAATAAACACAGTGTGTAGATTCCACCACACTTGGAAGTTAAAATCTAAGGCTAAAATAAATATATTTATTGACTATTATTCCAAATGAGAAGACTTTCAAAAGTGCTCACTTTACCGTAAATAGCCTATAGTACTATTTTGGATACAGGATTGTGTTGTGAGCAGTGTTTTAGCATAGTAACAGACAGGTGCTGCCATCCATCTTAATTTTAGCCTTAACCCACACCTCTTTTTAAATATTGCACTTGAAAAATATCACATTTTTAGCCCCCACCCCCCAACACACATACACACACACACCCACACCCACCCCAACCCTTTTCGTTTTTTGAGAACTTGCAATATTTTTTACAAGTTGGCATCCCTGGTTACGAATAAATGTTACATATATATGCATATAAAACTAACACCAATAACAAGGCTACCAAGTTTTGCAGATGTCACAAGGTCAACTGCCCTCTCAAAATAACATGTTGATATACAGATTATTGTGGATACATAGGACTACATCTATTACATATTCATGGCTTAGCAAATTGCCAGCTGCTGTTCACTCTTGAAATCAAAATTAGAATTTGGTAATACTAATACATGTTTATGATTGCATACCATTAGAATAATCAAAATGCTATTTTAATCTTAGTATTCAACATGTAACAGTAAGGCTTTGTTTCAAGACAGACACCCCAGTGATAAAGAATTTTTTAAAGTATTAATTTTGTAGAATACTATTGCTGAGTAACATTTTTGTCATGACTTTGAATTGTGGCATTTTCGTTTCAGTAATAATAAGCATTCCAGATCTATTCTTGTTGTTATCGGGCATGCATCTGTGATCTTTGTAACATATGGTATAACCCCATGAATATTAGATTCTAGGAAAATACTGTGTAATTCAGATATTGCCAATGTTTGAAAAGTATTAGGAATAATAAAGACCAGTAATTTTTTTATACAGTCATTAAAACTATTATCACTTTTTGATGGTATTATTTTTATAAAACTTGATGTCACAATTTCAAAATGGTCAACAGGGTGACTATGCTATGAAGCGAGATGCATTTTGTGCATATGCACTATACTCGTCGACTTTGCCCCATCTTCTAGCAACCACCTCACAACGAGCAGGTCATCACTCCTCAACAATACAGTGGACACATGTCTACAGGGTACGCTGATGTACGTCACGTGGGACTACAGACACGTGGCTGGAAAAATTGTACTGTTTTCCCGAAAGTCTAAGAACATGTCACAATGTCACCCTACCTCTAATATGGATTTTACTGTTGACTGAGATTAGCTACTCGCCAGGACAGCCAAGCTAGTGCCTTTGCTTGCTTCTGGAGGGCAGCATGCATTCTACTCCAGCCTCTCAGCGAGGCGATAAGAATATCAACGCCTCCAGCCAAGGCAATAATAAAATGAAGGGTACCCCTTCAGAGTTAGAATAAACAGCCCTTGGGGAGAGAGCCTAGCCACCTCTGCACCCCTCGGAGAGCCTACAAGCTTGGAAATTTAGTACATAAGATTCCCTCCTGGTAGTTATTCCAGCACTCCCCGTGGTAGCAGGTCATGTTGGCATCCCTTCTGGACCTCTAAAGTCACTCTAATTACCTGAGTGATAGTTCAACTAGATTCCTTCAGAACACCTCTCAAATAGACTAGACTTTATTAATTTAATCACACCTAGCTTTTGCACAAGCTGCCTTCTTCTGCAGTAACTCTATCTTCCACATAATTAATTTAGTAGGAGTAAGCGTAGCATCACATTGCTTTCTTTACGTATCAGTAAAAATACGTATTTATTTACCGGAAACTTGTGTCATTTCAGTATAATTATTGTATTACCTTTTGTGACTCCCTTTTCTTATTTTGTGATTTGTGTAAGCTCTCATTTAACGGCAGTAATTAACTGCCTCACTGGGAAACCTGGTATCCACGTGAAAAACCTCCACGTTACTAAACACACATTAAGAGGCAGAGCTCAGTAAGCACTAGTAACTTTAACCTTCAAAGAGGTTTGACTAGCCCTGGTACTCAGTTCGACTCCCAGCTTGCAAAGGCCAGAGTTGAACTCGCAGTGCTTAGGCCTGATTGTCCTCTTGTTGGTTGCTCACCCAGGATACAGCAATCTGCCTCACCCTTAGTTCAGTCCCAGCTTGCAAAGGCTGGATGCTGGGAACAAATAGTGTGACCACTGCACTCTGGAAGTACACTGAATAGGACCGAACAGAAATACCAGTTTTTATTTTCCGTACTTGCTACGAGAACTGATCAGGTCAGGTGCTCGACTCTTCTCCCAGCTTGCAAAAGCTGGAGTTGAACTCGTAGCACTTCGAGTTGACCGACCTCTAGCGGGTTTCGCTACCGGAACATCAGTCATCCCAACTACCCACCATTCAAGTCCCAGCTTGCAAAGGTCGAACTTGGGAGCACCAGGTAATTCACTGTGTTCTGGAAGTAACTACTATGGCTACTTTTGTTATAATTATTATCAATTTCACAGTCTTCAACTGAGTTTCAATGCCTTACATCAATGCCAATATTTGGTGGTCCTAATGGTAAGTAAAACGAAAGTCTCGTACTGAGAGACATTTCAAATAAAGTTTTCCCTGGGTTTAACTCCCTCTGCTCTTATTAGTCACTAAACCTAAACCAAAAAGATCTAAGATGTAACTTTTCTAAGGTGGGAAAACCCCGACCCATCCTGGCAACTTTCGCTTACTCAGCTTTTGCATTTCAAGTAGTGATTAAGTTTAACCTAAAGAGGAGTTAACTCTCGACCAACAAGCAGTCAATGAATCAACACGTCAAAATGCAAACATGTGATGAAGGCCGAGAAAACTTTTTGCAAAATTATGTTAATGGAGTAGCTGCCACCACAGTAATTGTGCAAAATATTACTGAAACCCAATTTCAAAAGGTGTAAGGAGCAGATATGGTTGCACTGTGTTAGAGGTAAGCCCTGCAGACAATTTCTTCAGAAGGAGGGCATCACAAGAGGATACAGCCAGGGACGTGTCTGTCACGAGTGACAAGGCCACAAGTACTGTGTTAATTACATTCACTTAATAGTTAGACGTGACTATTAGATTGTGTAAAATATGGCTCTCTCTAAGGGCAAGTTAACACATATTGATTGATCTTGGCATGAAGTATACTTCAATCTCTTAAAAGTTAGAACAGGGCATCAGTTTGTGTTTAAACCCACATGAAAGACAGACAATTATTCTGCACCAAACCAACCTCAACTTAAAAACCCTGGCCCAGCAGATAGTTACTTTATTGCTATGGCATGACCAGCAAATTGGCATATTACATTACTAACCAGTGTAGTGGTTAGACTACTTGTCTTCCACATAGGCAAACCAGGTTCGATTTCCGGTAGGATCACTCCCAGATTTTTGCATGTGGGAATTATGTCAGACGATGCTGTTGGTTGGGGGTTTTCTCGAGGATCTCCTGTTTCATTTCCCCCACCCTTTCATCCCAGTGCTGCTCCATATCAACCTCGCTTCACTCTTATCGGCTCTCAAGACCTTGATGTTAAGATTCCCCCCAAATTTCTTCACTCACTCACATTACTAACTTGCTCTTAGTACTTTGTGTTCTACGACCTAATGTTTTCCTAATAATAACTTAGATTCAACAACTTGCATCAATGGGAGTTCCAATTTTAATACAACTGTATATGTCACTAATTACAAGTAAGTATCAGTTACAATAAGGGAAGTCCTGACATCCACCTAGTCAACCAGATATAAAAGAGTATTCAACTACTATAGTGGAAAGGCACAAACGTGTAACCCTGAGCTACGTTTATCCCATGAAACATGAGCCACAGTTAGTTGTAACACTTATACTAATGGAAAGTAGCATGGTTATCTCTTAAGGTTAGGGAGATTGGAACCATGAAAATACCACACATTGGACACCTTGCCAAAGTGTCTAAGGGTAGAGGGGGAACCATCCCTCTTCCTTGACAAGTACCGGTATACTTACTCCTCTCATAGAACTGTGAACATGTCATACACATGATGTCAAGTGATATTAAATTCTAATACCTCTAATATTGCCATCTGGCTTGCATGCGGGTCTGATATACCGAAATTTTCACCTTTATGGTTCTTCAGTAAGTAACAAATCTTTTAGTAGCTTTAACATACCAACATTTATTCAAGTGAAGTTATCAACAAAGGTTGAGACAAAACGTCTTGCAATTGGATTCCAGATCTTACAGGGAAACACAACAAATTATTCTGGCTTATTTCAAGGGGACCTCAACATTTTCCTCAACTCTGCATAAACTTGAATCTGAATCAACAAATTCTCTTAACCACATGGGCTCAAAAATAAAATCTCTTCCTTTCAATTCCTCGATACTCGTAACACAACATAATTCATTACAAGTGGCTTGTAGTCACTTGTGTCCCTAACACAATACATAACATCACAAGTGTTCACCTCCTAGTGGACATAACACACGGTAGGATCTTCAACCCCTCCCACCTTAACCTGTGACCCGCCTATCCTGTTCTCTAAATCTGCAACTTTCACAACCCCATTACACAGAATCTTGCTATTCGGGGGATCTTTGCTGCATGTTTAAGCTTTACTACTACTGAAGTATGAATGCATCGTTCAGGATGTAAACCTGGACCTGATCTGTTCAGAGCTCCCTCATCCTTGGACTGAGGTGAACTGTCACTCAACTGAGTCCCAGAACAAGAAAAATTATTAACCCCGATGTTGGTCTGCAGACTAACATTTTCCTTGGGAGTCTACAAACTTATATGGTGTTGGCCTGCGAAATTGTTCCTTTTTGTTTCTGCCCTTTCCTGTTAGTGGCTGGTTGAGACTGCAAGAGTGAATTACTAGACTGATCAGGTCGTTCTGTTCACTTGACAGTCTGTTCCAGCCCCTTGCCATTGGAAGCCGGAAATTTATACTCGGATTCTAAACAATGTATTCCAACATTGACCTCACTGCCTGAACGCTGCCTTACGTCATGTCACTGATGCAGTTCGCCTCGGCCCCTAATCATTTGGTCACATAATCTTGTGTGAACACTTGTTCATCACGCCCCGGCTGAGTCTGCTCGTATGGTGTGGTGTGGAAGACCGGCTAGGTGAGCTGAAGTAGCAGGAACTGAAAGGCTGACTGCAGACTGCCAGAGTAGTGGAGATAATGTGTAGCGCAAAGCATCCACTAAAGGCTGTAAGTGAATGTTAAGGGCTCCACATGGCTGCATGAAGTATATTGCAGAGGTTTAGTACAAAACAGGTGATTAAAAAATGTTTGGGTATTTTGTATTAATGTCTAAACATGAAAAGCATTTAAGAAATGTTTTGTGCTCAAATTTCGAGATATCATTTCATTGTCAAGGATAATTTTTGTTGGCATCAAAATGGCTAAAACAGGTGTTTTCAGAATAAGTTTTATCTGCTAAATTTTCTATACAGAATCTTTAATAGTTATCTTTGGACATGCATCATACTTTCATCTTTAGTAGTGTGCCCTAAAAATAGAGGGTCATCACTTTAAGTTCATTGGCAAGTCGCCAACAGAAAGACTGCACATCAGTTGAGCACCTTGCACATAGAGGCGATGAGACGAGTGGTGAGCAAACATCTGCCTTAGAGCTTATGCGTTTTAATTCCCAAAACACATAAAATAAAATAGTTTCAGGTAGGCTCAACCCTAAAGCAGACTGTAACTCTCATAAATACACACTCATGTCCCATTTTCATGTATGTGCTTAATCTCAGAGCACTTCTCAGACACTCACAATGGATAGCGCTATGCTGTGAGATGCTAGGGAGGCAAGAAAGCGTGGCCAATTAGTGACATAATTTTTTATTCCTGACCTACCCTGATCTAAGTGTTAAGTGTACATCCGAGGTAGGAACGGGAACCAAGTGTGTCTCAGGGCTGAGGCCCATATGCCTACAAGGAGGGAAATTCATGCAAGGAGGCATGCATTGTGACAGAGAAGGAATGTGTAACGATGGCCACAATTGGTGCCATGATGACACATGATGTACTGACACATGACTTTTTTTAACAATGGTGATTCAACGACATAAGTTCCATCCTACACTTAGATTTGCTAGGGAGTTGAAGTAACATTACTGTTTGTTCCGACCTGAGATTGTTTTAATCACCGGCCCACCGTAATTATGCATATAGGCAACGAGTTCTTTTACCCGCCGCTATGTAACCTGACTAGTGGGATTTTCATTTGTCTTTGCTTTCCATCATCCAGCCGGCTGGTGACATCACGTTTTCAGTCATGCGCATATGCGCATTCACTACCCCCCCCCCCCCCCCTTGTGACTACCTCTCACCCTCATCTCATGCCTCATGATGCCGGCCAATAAGTATTGGGCAGCGGCCCGAAGGTGTATAAAAGGAGATACAGTTTTTGACTCTGACCAGTCTTCAGTCATCTAGCATCCATTGCTAGGATACTGACCAGCCTGCGCCCTTAACTCTTCTATGCTGCAGTCTCCATCACTAGCTGCTCGGAGCTGTTTGCCAGTTAGGCCCCGTTGCTACAAGTAGTCTGACCACTCGACCTATACGTTAGTCAGGTGTCTCTGTTCACAACAAAACCTGCTAAACTACCTCCCTATTCTGCACGGACATGCCAAAGCAAGGGGTACACATCCTTACAGTACTTTTTAGAACTATTTCTGTACTATCGTAGCTTAATCATCCTAGCAATGCATCTGTATCTGAGTGTTATGTCAGGACACACAGGCAATAATAGGAGAGGGATTCAGCATAGTATTCAATGCTATGCACCCCATGTATCCCAGTCAGTTCAACTGGTCGCCTCTACCGATGTAGAAGTTAGAGTACATCATTACATACTATTTCCCGTTGAATGAAAATAAACATGTGCTAGCTCAATCCATGGATACCGCATTTCCTGTATACTTAGCACCTTGCTCCCAGTTGACTCTCCATGGGAAGGGAACACAGGTGATCCCGGGAAAAGCGTTCATACGAGCCAAGACATGCCATTTTAATCACAAGCACGTAGAATGGCTATCATTTCTATCTACACTTAGATAGAATGGGGGTGCCAATACAGGTACACTAACCTGGAACCAGCTTGTTGACTCTGTATTTGCCAGTCTTTCCACTGCACATTCGTGCCAAGAAAGGCGGACGTCCCCTGAGTTGGGAAGACTCAGTCGGGGCAACACCCACTTGTGTAACCAGAGACAGTGTAGCTTGACTTCCAGTGCGTACTGCACATCTGTGCCAGGTACTGGAATAGGGTGTGCCCTGAGTCAACGGCCCTCATGTGGTCTTACACATAGATTGCTGTACAAGGAGCCTTCCTTCCTTCTCTCAGATGGAGAGAGTGTTTGTGCATCCCGATGCCTTATTCCAGAAGCTGGGAACTGAAGGAAATAGTAAAGCTAACCTTCATTGCTTCTGGCTGCCTGCATGAGCTATCTCCTGCACTTTTAACTTCAATAGCTAAGCTTAACCCTAGGGAGCAAGCCCAGGCAGTAAGGCACCTACAGGATCCTGTGACACCAGAGGCACCAAAGGATTTGTTCGTCGACCGTGTACGCACCAACCTGGCAAAGTACCTGTGGTTGGTAGAAGACCATCTCAGCCAGCCTGATTGACCGCCCATACCAGCCGTTGCCCACTTTGTACCAGCAATCCTTCAACCAGCTACTCAGCCTGTACCTCTAACCAGTCCTGCAGTTACCACACCAGTTCCACCGCCAACCATTGTTGCACACAAACCTACCATACTCTGTCACCCAGGTATCCCTGTCAAGGCAGTGCTCCTGAAACGCAAGATAGTACTAGCTGAACCTGACTTTGTGCCCTGTCGGCAAGCAACCAGACAAGTCCTGTACAACAGACGAGCACCAGTGCCCTGTCAGGACAAGACCCCCCCCCCCCCCAAGAGATAAGAGCGTCCAGTCTATCACCTAAACAAAAAGGACTATGCTTCTGAGACGTGTAAGTACCTACTCCCGGATATATCACCTTTTTCTGTCGCCCAACGTGAGTCCCTTGACTGCCATAGTACTGAATAGATAGCCATTAACAGATTCGCCACGCCCATTATCGCAGCAGGAACAAGGCACTCAAACCACCAAGGACTTCGGGGAGTTCCAGGAAAACACCCTGTTGCCCCTAAAACAACAACAGAAATGTAGAATTCAGAGCCAAGTGAAAATGAGATTGGTGAAGCCAACTCAGCCACAATCAAACGCAACCGCTGTTCGCAGTCGGGCTTCCCCAGAACGGGAGTACATAGAATCCAGTGTGTGCATTGCCAGCTCTGGCATCACTACATGTGCCTCGGCTGGGCCGATGAACCTCAATACACCGACGGCCTTGAATACCGGTGCGAGGGATGCCGAACTAGACAAACCATATACTGTAGTTGGGTTACGTGTGCTGGATGCGGGTTTCACACCATCAGGTGCATCTTATGCAGTGAACCGTTCCACCATGCCTGCATTGTCTGGCCTGATGAGCCCTTTAACAGACCAAGCCTTGTATACCAGTGCGAGGTACGCAAACAAGCAGCAGAATACCAACCTTCTAATCCAGGCCCTAGCCCTACATCACTTCAAAGCCAAATGCACTGCCTAGGAGAGCTGCAGTTACCCGAATTCGCCGGGAGGCTACATGAAGACCCCATTGCCTTCACCGAAGAATACTAGAAACAATTCCAAGCCCATGAGGTACCGGAAAAGCAGTGGGTTTCCCGAGCCCAGCTGAAGCTCAAAGGAAAGACTCTTGATTGGTGGAATGTATATGGGGAATTTGTGTCGGACTGGAAACAACTCAGCACCCACCTAGCTCAGAGTTTCACAGGTGAAGACGTTATGGCGCACTTAACCATAGAATTCTATGGCCACACACAAAAACCTGGGGAAGAGTAGAGATATTTGTACGACGGAAATTACAGATGTCCCAGCGCATATTTCGTGACATGGATGAGGATGAATGTATTTGTCGGATCACCCATTTACTACTGTCTCGCCTCTGTCGCCTCCATCGTCCATGGATGAACTTATCGAGAGAACCCGAGAAGTGGAACTGAATTTTCAGGCATAGGCCCTGTTCGACCAACCTAAGCAGCCCAAACCAGTGGATACAACCAAAACAGTGGAGCACAGAGTGAAGCCACCCCCGCCTCCCACTCTTCAAATTCTACGCTTGCCAAAGTGTTGGTACTGTTTTAATAAGGACTGTCCGCAGAAGCCTGGCCCGAAGTTAGAACGCACAGAGTTAGGGGGCGCAACATGTGTGCAGGGAAACACCAACGCCGGCGGATCAAAGGGGGCAATCCCGTCAGCCAGAAAGGGCAAACCATCAATCTCTGAGACGGGGAAGCAGAAACACCTGAAGCTCTGTATATTGACATTCGAGTCAATGGCAGGAATGTCTCGGCCATGCTCGACCCCCGCTGCATCTGAGAATTTTACTCACCGCAATTTACTCAAAAACAACCAGTTAGAGGACATGCAACCCCAAACCAAAGCAGTGAGGATGTAAACCAGACTGCACTCTTACAGTCAACTGTCGCATAACGCTTCCTTTCGAGATCTAATGCATCACCACACAAGCCGACTTCTTCGTAACCCTGGATATAGAAGACAACATCATCCTAGGGCGCCCATGGCTACGCCAACAACAGTGTATCATGGACCACGGGAAACACAAAATATACCTGGGTGACGAGAGACGGATTATGCTGCATTGGCAGTATTCCATGTAATGGCAAGCTGCCAACATCCTCGATGAGCAAGAAATTCAACATGACCTCACTGAAACTCAATTCCAACAGTTGAAGGAGATTCTGCTGAACACCTCTACTTCAGTCTACAATATTGTGATAAACAGACGTGAATGTAAATAATTACCTTCGTCATAACATCAGTTCATGGTTAAAACGTATAAATTTTGCACATATTTGAAATCCACACACACCTGAACTGCATAACGATTACAATGCAGCCACTACGCTATTTCATACGCAACAATCACAACACATTTCACTCTGCCGTGGAAACACATATTTATCACACCATTGTAACTTGCCTAGGATGTTTAAAAACACGAGTACGAACTTGCAGCTTCATTAAGAAACATGCCGTATCATTTACATGTCGCCACATCACTGTCAGTCGTAAGGCCATATAAAAACAGGGTATAATCGCCTGCCATATTGGGACAAGCGTGTGGAAGGTGATCAAGTTCTAGATTCTCCTTTCCACATAACTTCTGGCAACCTGCTGGATTTGTAAGCATCGTGCCATCGCATCTAAATAACATATAATAGATATTTAAACAATAAAATCTCTTTTCAGTTGTAAATTCCAAATTCAAAAATCATTATTTTGCTGTAATAAGTACGAAATATACTACAATTTTAAACATGTATAATTTTAGTTTACTAGCAATGGAAAATTTCCCGAGAGAGAGTGACAGAGAGAGAGAGAGAGAGAGCGCGCGATAAGCTTCGCCCAGCCGACAGTTTTGTTGGTCGAAAAAACAAACACCACGTCACTACGGCTTACGCACGTTATTTTGCGCTGTTATTTTTAATTGTAACATGAAATATGTTTCTATTGGTTCTACCTAAATATTAAAATATTTCAATAGCAATATTTAATCTACAAACAGCATACCAAAAAACTATGTTGAAACAATATTTGAACTGAGAACTATTTTTTACAAGCCGTTGCCAATACACCGCTGCTCTCTCTGTTTTTAATTGGACTATATGGGAAAGGTTGGTACTTTATGTTATTTACTGTAGGAGCAACATGTCAACGTGGTTTGTACAAAAATACAGTACTTTAGAGTTAATCACAGTGTTACGTATTTGTGGAATACAAGTGATTGAACAAATGCTATAGTACTTTCATCCCGTGTTCTTATCTGTTTATCTAATCTTGTTATGTTAATGTGGATGATTATTGTATTTTTATGTTACTCTTACTTCTTGGAAATTTTTGCACATGGTGGAAGATCAAATAATTTTCATATGGTCTTTCTTTTTATAACTTGCAATTTTACAGACATAATTTATTATAAAAATAGAAGGCTTTTTTTTCTGCCTCACAAATTGAGCTATAAATTTTTTTGCCATACTGTGGGGTTGTATTTATCAGAGCTTCAAAACATTGAACTTGTAACAATATTTTTGATTTTTTAAAATTAATGCCTCATAATTTTAAAAACCTTGGAATAAAAGTTTTTGACATTATGTGTGATATTAAGGCTGTATTTGAAAAAAAAATTCTAAGTTAAAAATGTATATTTGTTATTATAGTGCTGTGCACTATACAAAATATGTGTGTAAATGCATTTATCTGATGCATACGAACATGCTGCGCCGTGCAGATGCGCACTCTACAGACGACTGCTCAGGGGGAAAATATATAAGCGGCAAATTGAATTAAACATATCGAGCAAGGAAAATCCACAAGCCTGGATAGCCGAATACGTCATTGTAAATTGCATGCGTAATTACAATCTACTTTGCCCATCTGAATTTAAGCATGCAAAAGGTACCCCCGTGAAATAAATAAATATTTGTGAAACTCTACTACTCATTGCTTAGCCCTGGAAAAAGTTTCTGCAAGCCCCAGAGATGGCAGTACCCCATGGCCTTGTGACGTCACAACCGGCCCGCCTCGGGAACAGGGGTTTTAATTTGTCGTCGCCTCCAAGCGGGGCGATAAGAAATGAGTGACGCTCCTCCATCCCCGATAATGCACTCCCGTGTTGGAAGGCTACGCTACATCCCCCGCACCCCAAAGAACTGCTGATATGAGAAAATTTCATATAAAGGGAAGTCCAGCACCCAGCACCGGCAGATACGCTGGGCTCGCCGGCCGAAGAGGATGCTAGCGTTCCTCAGTCTTCAAAGACTTCCCTTACCTCAGTCAGCTAAAGACTTTTCTTACGTAGTCCGACCAAGGACTCTCTAGTCTGTTCAAGACTCTCCTTAGCTTGGAACAAGGCTCTTGTCAGTCTGCGAGGACTCTCGCTCCTCTCCGCGACCTGCAACACAGTGCATCCCCACACCGCAGACTGGGAAGAACTGCAGCTTCCAACAGCCTGAGAGATAGCTACTTCAGACATCAGGCAAACTTCTCCTTGACCCCGGTACCCTTTACTCCAGTCAACTTCCTGTGACTCCGCGGTAACAAGCCAGCGCGTCTTAGTTTACCCCCCTGATTAGCTTCCGGTAGTTTGAGCATGCTGTAGAATTGCACAGCCATACCGTAGATTGTTTCAAAGGATTTCTTTGGGATTTCTTATTATTTTCTCCAGGCTCGCCTTCATCTATATATTTTTACGTCCACGTAATTTTCATAATTACTTGAGTGCTTAGCTAGCCAGCTAATTCCTAGTCAATTTGTATTTTTATTAGCCGGGACTCTCCAGGGTTTTACACGTAATAAATATTACGTCAAACTAGTAACTCGTGTTCCATCCTTTTTAGATTATAGTCACCTAGTTTCCCCATTGAAATTTGTATTTGTGTTGGTATTGTGTGTTTACCAGTGGACTAAATGTATAATAGTAGAAGGGGAATTCAGAGTAGGCAGTGATGCAAGGAACGCCGCGCTCTAGTATAGACTGAGAGAGTTGACCCAGTGATAAGTTCCACGACAGAGGTCGAACCTCAGCCGCAGAGCCACGATGCCATCCCTCGGCCCATCTCCCCGTTCATTCCCCTGGAACATGCCACCCTACTAGACCACCATCTGGGCACCTGTTGGCCCGGGTACACAACTGATGATTACGTTGGCCCAGTAGAGTAGTCACAACAGGTAGCTTGTACTACCCTGGCGACACCGTAACTAGTCAGTCTCTCACAACGTCTAGTCTTGTTAAATTCCACTCGGGCAAAGTTATCCGGGTTATACACCTGGAAGGCACCGAGCTTCCAAACTTTTGCACCCTGTATCTAGCGTCTGGGAAGATTGTACGAGTTTGACTCCCGTTCATGGCAAACACCAAACCTCATGCGGCACCACCTTCCCCAGTCTTCATTCACGCACGGCGATACACCCAACCTGTTAAGATTTCTCCAGCCAGAACGTACACCCCCACCTCGATGATCGAATAATTTAATCTCCATTCCAAATTCCTGGGACAACTCGCATCCCGTATATTGGCGACCCTAATAGTGAGGAGAATAAGCTCCCTGAGCGGGAAGCTACGTCCATTCACCTCACTCTGAGGTTTGATTCCCCTCGAACCTGATGCAACCCTACCATCAAGCGGTCCCCTACAATTCTTAACCCCCTCACGCCCTGCCGGGCCCATAAGGCTAGCAGCAATCGTCGCGGTAGACTCATCTAGTGTTTTGAGAGGGTAGTCAGCAGTCTTCCTCTACCTCACACGATAGGACGTGCATCAAATCGTACGTTAAATTTGTCAAAGAATTTATGTGTAGATGAATGTGAATCTGTGTTGTGATATGTCAAATAAAGGGATTGGATTGATCCATTCCTATATTTTCAATAAAACTTCAGTGTAAAGTAGATAGAATTGTATGATTTTTGTACTCCTGTAGTCAGTTACAATATTTTCCAGAATGTAATGTATGGTATTCCACTAAATGATTTGAGGGCTAAGTAAAAGTATGTACTATAAATTCAGTACTTTCCATATACAGTGAAATCTTTTTAATTCAAACCTCAAGAGTACTGAAGTTTTACAGTGTGTATTAATAAGTGTTTGCAATATCTATCATTATACAAAATATCAAAAAATGTTGACTTTGTGATTTAGCATATTGAAAAATAAATCATTCTTTTAACCATCATGACTTATTTTTACCATTGGGTTAGCATTGCATTGTAATACAAATTAGCAAATAGTTTTTATTAAGAATACAAATTAACATTAAATTCCTTACCTCACTTCAAAGCAAATGAAGACATCTTTGTGTTAATGACAACTTTTTATTAAACAGGTTTATATTAATGAGGTTTCATTGTACATGTTGTTTCGTCAGTTAATAGCCATATTCCTAATAAATATGATGCCTGTAGTGTTATAAATTTGTCTGAAACCGAGTTCTTTTTCCAGGATATGCTTGAGCCTTCTGCAGTGGCAGGCAGTGAAGATCAAAAATTGTCTGCTGAACCTGTGGGAATGTTTGAATTTGTGAGCCTTCATGCATCATCAGGTGATAAAGTTGGAATTGAGGAAGTTGCCTTGCAAAAGAGCATGATAGGCAAGATGAAGGAAAATATTGTAAAAGCACTCTTTGTGTAAGTACAGTTCCTAGATTTAGTGGAAGTGCAAGGAAGATTGATGACCTTGATTATCTCTACGTCAAAATGTATTTTGGCTTGCAGGAATACGTCCAGCAACTTTTCAGAATTGTCTGATGAAAAATGTGCTGTTGGTAAGTCAGATAAAATTACACAATAGCTTTGTAGGTCTCATTGTGTTAGTTTTTCTTCAAGTACATGTTACTGAATTATTACATGTTTCAAAAGCAATTTTTTTCTCAGTTATTGTTTATAAATGGAATATTGAATTCCATTTTTTGTAGTTATTATGAGAGTTGGTGAGGGAATGTTATGCAGTAAGTCCTTGCACAGTATCCAGATTGCATTCTCCTGAAAACTATGTACTGTAGTTATTGTTTGTCACCATACATTGTAGTGTCACTGTTAAGAGTTATGTTCTTGATGTTTGCAAAATATTCATACAGTAAAACCTCTCTAAATTGACGCGTGACACTCTCTGGGGTTTGCGACTATGTCATGGTTAGGGTGGTTTTAGGTGCGCTAGGTCAGGCGTGCTGGTTTGTCTAACGTCAAGGTAAGGTCCGTATGTTGGGGCACTGCCGGTATACAGTGCCGGTCATGTGGTCTTACGACTTGGTACGAAGTCGGGACGGCTACTGCAATCTTACAGACGGGGACACACATTCTTTCAAGTTCACTTGGCTTACTGGAGTTTGGAGGTACCTCCTTGTTCAGCTGCGGCGACGATGGTCAGCAACTGGTGCTGGCTCTGAGCCCTGGTGCATAGGTGGTTGAACTGGAGCGATGAACACTGATGTTGGTCGGAGGCGGGCTCGCTGGTTGGCTGCTCTGGAACCTGGGTTTGGCTATACCATACCTCGTTTCTTAGCCTGTGAGGAATGCACTGATAGCGGTATGTTGGCTGACTGCAAGCTTGAGGGGAGCTGTAAACAAGGAAGAGGAGGTAACTAGAAGGTGAGGCCTCTCCAGTTTCGACAACAGTTGGGCATGGGTCGCAAAAGGGGTCAGACCCTCAGGACCAGGTGGATACTCCTCCTGGCACATTTCAGTGTGGTGGAGTATAACCTGGGCTGATTGTCTAGTCGCCTTTCAGATTGTGTTACTAATGGTTGGGACCCCCCCTTTCTATACACCAGGGTGTACAGTACGGTTGGCCGTCTAATAGGTATGTTTCAATGTATGTGTGTCCTGATGGGGAGCTCACAGTCCTACTCTAGGATACATAAATTGGTTTGAGTAATAATTCCCGCTCTCCTGTTTACTCCTGATGGTGTGGTGTTCTCTAGGAAACAATACAAATACCCTCTAGAAATTATTACTCGTATTTATTCCGGTAGGAATGAAACCGGGTGACACGTACTACCTCCTAACCAAGCAAGTTTGAACGGAAGTAACTACGTGCTCCAGGTGAAGGTGACCTGGTCCTAGACTGCACATGGTAGAAAATCACTAGATGGCTATGAAAACAACTCGATCTAACTAATCCTAACTTGGCATCCAGAAGGGACTTCGAGGGCCACTTACTAGAAGGGTTGGCGATGAAGGTGTTGTGCAGACTTCTGCAAGCTTACTGATGGTGATGGTGAGCTTTTGGTAAAACTAAGAACTTCTGGTGCTGTTGTGCAGAGCTTCTGGTAGTGCCAGTAGTCTCTGGTTGGTGGTAGTGCAGATTATCTGGGAGGTCCTGAAGATGATGTTGATGATTTGAAGATCTTATAGAGGATCTTGAGAACCTGGCTAGCAGTAGAGGGCCCCAGCATACGAGGTTGTGGAGTGAGCTACTGGAGATGGAATAACTGGCGTTTGAGGACCATGCACCGGTACTTATAGTGCGCTGGGCCTGTCCACGCCTGGCTGGAGTGGAAGGTGTGACGTCTCTCGTGAGCAAGGCCAGGTGGGTGTAGCCACCCTATGTGCCTGATACTCGGCTTTGGGCTGCTTCGGCAGTGCTCGAGATGCTTTGTGGCAGGTGGCTGCTCGGCAATCTTTGGGTTGCTTCATGGCACTTCGGAGAGGTTGGCATGTTTTCTGACCGCTTGTGCGACGTAACATTTCATGTCTTTGTAATCGCCCTCCACAACAAGGGCAATCCTGTAGACACTCGTGAATGACAGTTTCCGGTTTGACCCTTCCTTGGGTGACATAAAAAATACGTGAATGGATGAGGCGTAGTCATTTATTATATGGTAGAAAGTGGTATGCGTCAGTATTGACCCCATTTATACCACTCGTCTTTCGTCAAAAACTCCTTTTTGAGAAACCGTGAAAAATTTGGGTGAAAGAAGTTGAAAATTTAAGGGAAAACTGCAGAAAAATAAATTGTTACACCTTTTTTTCACTACGAGTTGTAATGCATATCTGTTATTAGTTACCCACCTTGCTGGCCCTGCTAGCCATTACCCATTTACTCCTCCTCCCATCTAACCCAAGCTGGTAAAACATTTCCATGCATGATGCATCCTGCTGTCGTGCTCTTGCTTGTTCGCCTTCTCGCTTTGCTCTAGCTATTACAGCTTTTGGATTCCTCTTGGTTTTTGAATACTGTTTGTTGACAACTTTTTTTTTTTTTTTTTTTTTTGTAACGTTTTTGACTTGATTTTGTGAACAATTGTTGACAACCCACACCTTTTATACAGAGTTGCAATTTCATAAAAATGAGTGGAATGAGCTTGTCACACTTTATCTATCCATTACTTCCGATGAACACTGATATAATTGATGGTTCATCAGTTTTCATTAGTAATAAGGAAACAGCCTAGAGTAAATAGTAAGTATTATTTTTGTCTGTAATTTCATAGTTTCAGAACACTCTGCAGTGATATTCATTAAAATTAAAGAAAAATAGATTAACTTATGAATATAACAATCAAATTCTCTTTCCTTTTTAATTAATCAGCTACTGTTGTGGGTAAGTCAGAATGATTGAAGGCAATAACCTAACCACCACTGCAGAGTACTTGAATTACTTATATTTAATTCAATATTCCTCTCCTATACATTGTTACTTTTTATTGAATCAATCTGCACAATTGCAAGTTTAAAGACTTCCTTCTCTTACAATTCTTGCCAATAATATTGAGACATGTCAGATGCTCTGATCTAGTAGAATATACTTCTTAAACGTCATTCACACTAAGTCCCTGCAAAGACTTTACAAGACACTCCGCTCCTATCTCTTCCTGTGTTACATACTGACAGGTTGACTCCGTATGCTCTGAGTGCTCTCCAACAACTCTGAATGCCTTCTCCGTAGTGTGTCGATCTCGTCCGTACACTCTCCATATCCCCTGATGATTACGATGGAACAGCATTCTTTCCGCAACATTTCACTTACTTACTTTGTTTTCCCAAAACTTCATCTTGGATAAAAAGAATTCTTAGAAAATTTTATTTGATTACAGGCTGACACCAGGTACAACTCTTTACCCCTCTACATCAATTCATGTGATAACTATTTGCTTTTTTAGCTCACCCTTGACATCCATCTGTACTGACAAAAGTGTTGTTTTAACAATGACTATCTCAAACATCTGGTCTGACTCAGTGCTTAAGGTTTCCTAACATAGATGAACATTGCATGAATCTCCTCTGCTACAATCTCAAAATTAGGATTTACAAGACCTGAATTAATATGTACAATAATATAAATTAATACTGTTACAAGATGCTTGGAGGGTGGGGGTTACCCGAGTTTATGAGGGGTGGAGGTCTTAATAAAAATAAAAGAACTAAATTAGATTTCAAATTTATTCACACAGCTATTATTTACAGCATTAATCTATCTTTCTCCACTTTTACTCTTTTTATTTCTCAGTGAGTGCAATATTTAATATCCATTTTAACTCTCATTAACATCCTTCTTAATGTCTCTGTTTTGTTATAGTCACTCAACTCGTACTCATCATCAACACACTTCCCCTTTTTCTGTTTCCATCATTTGTAATGTCTTTCCCTCATACATCCAGTTCACACTATTCGCTGCGTGCTTCTCTTCTCACTTTTCGTCCTTCACTCGATGCCGCAGCCACTCATCCATTCAACAACTGCCGGCCCGGAGGTCCATCACACTATTTATACTCTGCTGGCCTTGACCTGGAAAGTTCGCTGCACCCCAAGTCTAGCTGAGAGCAATGAGGTCAGTAATCCAGAGCATTCTTCAGATGTTTTATAGACACCTGATTTCTGAGGTCAGGAGTAGCATGCACGCTGATAGGCATGCTTTGTAAACATTCCTTTGAGAAAAGCCGCTGTGTCTCTGTTTGCAACTGACAGCGCGTGTGTTCATAAATCATCGAACTACTCTGTCCTTCACTTCCACTTGCTTGCGCTGGGCAAAGCAGCGAGCATGTAACAATACAGTACCATTGTTTCGCAGGAAAATAACGAACTAGGCCGCAGATCTAGCTGTGATATCAGTCTGTGCATTAGTGTCACCTTCCATGGCATTAACAAAATGGCATCACTTCTTGCTTGAAGTTCTCACAACCAAAAAAATGTATGCAGTATAGCAGTCAAACCACCTCTTTTACATGCCTGGGCTACCTATTGAAAATGAACTCATTCATGGTGGTTGAAAATACTTCCTACAAGTTAGGATGGCACTAACAAATTTCAGTAGAAATTTGATGCGATACAGCATCTTCCTTGTTTGAAATGCCCACCAAAAGCCTCCTTTGAGGCAAGGTGATCTGCCTAGCTCCACCAAGGAACAATAAAAATTGTGGGCCAAGAGACAATGAAAAAGAAAAAAAAAAAGTTCATTGCAATAAGTACACAAAATCAATATTGACTAAACAAATATAATTAAAATAAATAATTATTTCAACATTTCCAGAAATTTCTAACCTAAAAGGAATTCTCAGTAATTTTTGTTTTTTTCAAAGTATCCTCAAATATTTAGATAATCATGCCAAATGGATAGGTGGTCAAAAATAATCAGATTATTATACTCAGCCTAAGTTTGGGGCACTTATTGGTATTGCAAATTACAAAAGAGAAATAAGAGAGATTAAAACAAATGGAAAATAAATGAGCTATACCTCAACCAGTATATTGTGATCAAGTATGAGTTGCAAGAAAAATTTTTAATTTTTGGTGGGGTGTATACAATAATATGGTGCACTGGCACAACATTATGGTACATTTCCATACTATTGCTACCTCATCATAGTTTACAAGGCCAAATTATGATACAAGTACCATGGAAAAAGTACTTCTAACATTCATAATGGCGATAAACAAGAACTGTTTATAAACACTGTCTGTGTTTCATATGCTTTACCACATGTATATTTATTCTACTAGTAATATGTTATATAGTACTACCCTCTCGTGAATATAGGCAAGGTAAGCTTTGAGTAATTCACCAGAATTACATACTGTCATGACACTGCTGATACCTGTGTTGTTTACCTGTATAACCTGCGCCGCAGCATAAATTATACTCTGTGAATTATGTTTTATACATTAAAGATTCATTTCAAAAGGTATTCTCACATTTAATACAATTTTGTGACCCAATATAAATATATTCAATGTAAATTATACATGTTTTATTGCATAAATATAGCAACCTTGATAACCATCCTATCACTTTTTTTTTTTTTTTTTTACGTGGAGCCCCTTCAAAATTCCTATGAAGTGTGATTAGAAATAATCATATCTAACATATCCAGGTATTATTTTCCAGATTTTCTAAAAAAAACCTCTATTCTTCAGAATTACCTAATTTTCTAATATTCCAAATATTAAAAGTTAGCATAAAGGTGTGAATAGTATGTATATGCTGTATGCAAGGACTTACTGCATTTTTTTTTGTGTATTTCTGTGTAGTTTCACAAGTATTTGTTACAAAAAAAATTTCTAGTAATTTATGTACTTTTGAAATTTTATTCCATTTTAGGAAACCAACTTGTGAGTCGAATGAAAACAGCAATCAACACTATAATTGGACGTGAAGAATACAGTGAAGGGTTGGAAGAAGAAAGGGTTGGTGAAGACGTGTCACAAAGTTCACAACTTTATATCTGTGAAAAGTGCTGCAAATGTTTCAACACAAAGAGCGCTCTGAAAAGGCACTCTCTCACTCACCGTCACTTGTTGAATTATACATGTGCAGTATGCAACATGAACTTCTGGAAAAAACACAACTTGAGAAAACACATGAGTCATACTGCATGCGGTCTGTTGTTTAAGTGCAGCATATGTGGGAAGGCTTTTAAGTATAAATCCTCTCTTGTCAGTCATGAGCAAATCCATGCTTGTAAAAAATTCTGGTGCACAAGATGCTTAAGGGCATTCAAATGTGAGTACCGCTTCTTCAAGCATGAGTCAGATTGCATGGACAAAACTTTTACATGCAAGATATGCAGGAAAAATTTTTCTTGTCAAGAAACATTCAGGGCCCATGCAGCAGTCCACGTTAACAGCAAAAAGCCGTATAGATGTGATGCTTGTGGCAAGAGATTCATGAACGAAAGCTTTTTCAGGAGGCACACGATAATCTTGTGTGGCCAGCTGGATAATAAATGTGATACTTGTGGTAAAGTATTTAAAGAACTTGGTCAACTCAAACACCACTTGTTAACCCACAAAGAGAGAAACCTTTACACATGTGAAAGGTGCTCCATGACTTTCAAAGATCGTGATGCTCTAAAACTGCATGCCCAAAAATACATCAACGAGGATGGGTATAAATGTGAACGTTGCCAAAAGCTTTTTTTGTTTAAGAGTGAGTTGCTGAAACACAAAATGTCCCACACTACATACAGAGAGTTCAGCTGCAACAGATGTCATTCCACATTCTCATATGAGGGCATTTTCCGGGCACACATGATCCTGCATTCTTTGGAGCCATTCGTCTGCGGTAAATGTGGCATGGAGTTTGAAACAGAGGAGAATTTAAAGCAGCACAAACTGACTCATTTTCAGGTTTTCAAGTGCCAGTTCTGTGATAAAATTTTCTATGAGGAAATGGGATTTAGGATGCACCTACACACACATTCCGACGGTGAAACTGTAAAATGTAAAATGTGTGGTAGGAAGTTCAAAGACAAAAGTGCTCTGGCCAATCATGCCATAATTCATTACTTAAAAAGACGCCACACTTGCTCCATCTGTTCACGTAAGTATAAATATGTGAATGCATTGAAGAGACATTTGTTTCTTGTTCACAGTCAAAATGACAACCAATAGATTTTTACATTTATATGCTGTCCTGGATGTCAAAAGTAGACATGACGGGTATATATGGTGCTAGTAAATTACATTTCCCAGAATTCCAGTTTATTTGTGAATTTTGCTTTGTGTTTGGTACAGGGTAGCTATGCAAAGTCAAAGTATTTTTCATAAAAATTGTGTTGTATGTAATAACATTTTATAGTTGGTATTCATGTACACAGTACCAGGGTTTGAGTTTCAAATTTATTGATGTCCTGTTTATTTTGTCACTGTGAAAATTATTTCTACATTTCTAATGTGTAATAGTTGTATCAATATATTTTTATTTAAACTTTTATGATTGTTTATATTGCACGTGTCCATAACAATACTTTTTAAATACCAGTACTTGGTTACGGTAAGCAACAGTTCTACCATTTAGTCACACGAAGGTGTAAAATCATGTAAGAAAACTTAACTCCAAGAGCAACTGATTCTGTCTGAACTAGAAATGAGAAATATAGCATTATATTAGTACTAGTGAACTGATCACAGCTACTGGCAGTTACTTGGTTTCCAAGTAGACTGTTTGTAATCATAGGGAATGGAAGTTAATTTCCTACTCATTGCACTGCAAAATTTTCTGTGTAAGCAAGTATGCACTGTAATAGACTTTGCTAGGGACACCTGCTTTTTGCAAGGCACAAAATCTTGAAATTTTCACAAAATGTACTAGAGTTATGTGAAATTTCAAAATAAGAAAACACTTTGGAAAAGAGCAAAATAATTGTATAATATTGACATGAGAAGCAGTTAATACGTAGTTGGTTCAGCCAATTGATTGCGATAATTTGTGCTTACTCTATTTTTAAATTGTTTGATTGCATAATTGAGCACTAATTGGAATGGCATTCAGTAGTATTGAATGAGATGTTAAAAAACTTAAAAAAGCGTTTGTTCTGGTTATCAGAAAACATGTTGATTAAGTTTTTGGTATGGCAATATAACAAAGTAAAAATTTTACATTTTTCTTATTGTTAACCTGGCTGTGTGCAAGTACTACAATATAATGTGTACCTTTAACATACAAATGCCAACAGCATGTAACATAATATGTAAAGAACAGTTGGTCCGGCACAATCATAGACCAGAGAATAAATATAGAACTTCAAGTCAATGTAGAGAGTTAGGAACAGAGCTATCAGGACAGTGGCGTCAACTGAACAATAGGATTAATTTTTTGCATTTGACTTTAGACTGCAGATAATAATTAGCATTATGAATATTTTTACATATTATTCATTCACAAAAAAATTGTCACTCACAAAAAAATGTACAATTCACCATTTGGTATGAAATTGCCAACTTAAGAAGTTTGTCCCAATAAGAACAAGTTTAGGAAATATCAGACTCAAAACTCATTCTAAAAGCAGAAGTAAAACATATCAGGTCTTCGATTTTGTGTGGTTCATTTTGTCAACCCATGCTGTGGTTATGCTTAGTGAGGCTACTAATATCAGAGTCAAAGGCTGTGGTGGTTGCTGCTGCTACATAATCATGTGCTTAATGTCTTTATCACTTCCTTGCCCAATAGTTTGCAGAGGCCTGTTATAAGCCACATGTCCTGAAAGCATGCACTGCTAAAACTTTGTTACAATCTTTATTTCAATTAACACATTGTCATCAATCACCTGCTTTGCACTCACAAGAACACCTTGATGTGATGATACAGAAAAATCTATACTAATCTTATGAATATGTAATGTGAGTTTGTTTATTTATTTATATGTCTCTGGTAATCTTGGAAACTACAGGGCCGATCCTTATATAATTATTTCACTATTAGAAAGTTACATTCTTCCAGATGGTCATAGGCTATGTTAAATTCAAAAAGAAAAAAATCCTTGAGAAATTTCAAAATTTGTAAACCAAGTTGGAGAAAAATGAGCTACTTGGCTGCTTTTTAAGCATGCACTACTAAAATTGCAGGACTGATTGTTATAATTCTGTCATTGTTAGAAAGTTACATTCTTTCAGATGGGCATAGTGGTATATAGAGCGGGGCTACAGAGGCCCAGTTGGTAGAGCGATCCCAAGTGGGGATGCAGTGGCTCAGCGGCAAGAGCACTTTCCAATGGGGCCGCAGTGGCTCAGTGGATAAAAATATATCAAGTGAGGCCACAGAAGCCCAGTGGGTAGAGTAATGCCAAGTGGGACCACAGTGGCCTACAATTCTCATAAATGTTGCACTGTTAGAAAGCTACATTCTTTCAGATGGACGTAGGCATATATCAAGTGGGGTCGCAGAGACCCAGTGGATAGAGTAATGCCAAGTGGGGCCGCAGTGGACCAATGGCTAGAGCGATCTCAAGTAGGGCCACAGTGGCTAGAGCAATAATATTATAAAGAGGTAATGTGAGTTTGTTTATTTGTTTATATGTCTCAGGAAATCTCGGAAACTACATGGCCGATTCTCACAATTTTTTCACTATTAGAAAGTTACATTCTTCCACATGGGCATAGGCTTTGTTTAATTCTTAAAAAAAAAACAATTCTTGAGAAATTTTAAAAATTGTAAGTTGGAGAAAGATGAGCTACTTGGATGCTTTCTAAACGTGCACTAACAAAACCATTATTAAAGAGCAATTGAAACATTGTTTAAAGAAACTGTAGAGGGATGGAGGCTTTACTCTGCACACCCTTGGACCTTTGGCTATCAAAACCCTCCAACCTAACCTTCTCACCCTCCTCGGAGAGGAGTTGCTGAGACTGGAGCGGTGTGTTTTTCACCTTCATTTAGGCCTGTAAGGTGCACTTTTGACCAATTTTCTTGGGATTTGGGGGAGGGTTGTCTTTTTATGCCCCACACTCCCCAATACCCTTCGGGAAAAGTCTTAAGTCTTACATCTTAAGTGATTAGTATTACATCTTAAGTGATAAGTCTTATATCTTAAGTGTTAATTCTTACATCTTACATCGTAGTCTTACAATTTAAATCTTACATCTTATGCATTACATATTAATTTTTAAATCTTTATGTTCTGAATGCAACTGCAGGATGGGATGTACAAGCAAGTAACGATAGGCGCGAGCAAGCATGTGCTGAAGTCCCAGATGAAGTCGTGGGTATAATGAGTCGGGATATGCAAGTGAACGCCTATTGGCGTTCGCTCGCACATCCACAAGTTCCAAGACAAAGTCAGGATGTGTGTGAGAGTGCGCATAGGTGCAAGCGAGCACATGCTGAAGTTGTAGATGCGGGTATTTGCAGGTAGTCACGGGTATTCACAAATTGTCGAAACGACTACGAAAAAGGTACATTAGTTTTTGGAAAAACATAGTAAAAATACATCTTACCAAAAAACTCCATAACACCGTAGCAAGGCGATGGCAGGCTGCACGTGCCGAAGTTCCCGTAGTCGCAGCTAGTCGTAAGTTGTGCGGGTAGTCACAGGTAATCACAAGTTGTTGCAGGTAGTTGCGTAGTCGCACGTTGTCGCAAATAGTCACGGGTAGTGACAGGTAGTGGCAGGTAGTCATGGGTAGTTGCAGGTTGTCACTGGTAGTCACAAGTAGTCGCGTATATAGGTATTTCAATAACTCCATGAAACATGAGCGAAGTAATAGTGGGCTGCTAGTTATTTAATAAATTAAGGAATGAAAACATTAAGGGGGAGTGTTAGATATGTGGAGAGTTCTAGTTCTGCAAATTTATGTTTATAATATTACAGGTAAGGTCAAAGTATTTTTTGTAAAAATAATTAAAAAATTATAAACAAAGTTTTTGAATATTGAAGAAAATAATATATTTTTTAGTTTCTGTATAAAAAGCTGTATAAACAACACTGCTGTTTATTATTTAACAAAAAAAAAATTCATAGGTTCAGACGAGATATAAACTGCCAATACACAAACATTTTACTTGTAGGAAGTTGTAACAGGTACTTAAATAATTTTAATAGTCACTGTATGTGACAGCTTTCAATGTGCCAAAAAACTATATTAGTCAAACGAGTTTTTCTTATGTTAATTTGCGTATAGTTAAAAATTTATCCAGTTGTGGCATTGTGCCATGTTTCTAGAAGACATAACATCTGAAAAATTCTTTATTTATGTGACTGATAACGAACACTAAGCTGTACAATTAAACACTACGCCAACAATGATATAGTTGTGGCTTTCATATTGTCATAATAAAGATAGCTCTGATTGCTGGTGTGCTCTGCATAACACAGTAGAACTACAAAGACTGTGCTTGTGAATTCTTCAAACAGTGTTGCCAGTTTGCTTTTGAATGTCCACTGCCTCAGGTCTCGAGTCATAGAGAAAATAAAGTACTAGCACTAGCCTAGGGCTTCGGGCGTTAGCCTTTGATATATTTACACTTTCTTTCAGTACAGTTTGTTTTTTACTCGGCCAGTTATGCTGATGTATTCTCACAGACTCCAAGGCGAAATATTTCATTTTAATTTGCAATATGCATCTCAGCTGACTCACATAAAGTAATTTACGTATTCAGATGTGGCTATGAAAAAAAAAAAAAAAAAAAAAAAGCAGCACTCGGTCACTAAACAAAGCACAGCTCAAAACCAACTTAGTTGAAAAACTGTAAGCTAACATTGGTTTCAAATTACGTCTGTGCTCTACAAAATTTCACCTCATATGTGGTTTTTGTAACTTGTTTATGAAAGAAAATGACTATAGTCCATTCCCGATTGGAAGCGACTTATGAAAATCAACCTTTGAAAAAACACACTAGGCATAACATGTCAGCCTATTTTTTCAATAACCTGTATTCCACAAATATATAACACTGTGGTTAACTTTAGAGTACTGTATTATTGAATAAATGAAACTTTACCTTAATATCTTCTATAACTTGTAATATTTATTTCTTTTTAAATATGAATTAACAACAGCGAGATCAGCGACGTGTTGGCAACGGCCAGTAAGAAATAGTTCACAGTTAAAATATTATTTTAACCTAGTTTTTTTGTATACTATTTGTAAATTAAACGGTGCCTACTGAAATATTTATATATTTAGGTACCCCGATGGCAACATATCTCATTCTTAAAGTTAAAAATAATAGCGGAAAATATAGGGAGTAGGCCGTAATGATATGGTGTTTTATCGAGCAAGAGCGCAACACTGCTCTCTGTGTGTGTGTCTCTCTCTCACTCTCCCCCCCCCCCCCCCCACTAGTAAGTGAGAAGTTATACATATTTTCAATTGTAGCATATTTCATACTTATTACAGCAAAATAATGATTTTAAAATTTGTAATTTACAACTGAAAAAATATTTTAATGTTTGACTACTTATTTTAATATATTTAGATATGATGGCAGGGCAGAAACAAAGTGAAGTTGGCAGACGTGGCGAGCCATGACATGGCGTGTTGCTTTTTTTACCAAATGAAGTGTAAATTATACTTACTCCAAAAAAAAATTCAAATTACCACATCATGTTTGTAGACATTGTGTTTTTTGAACCTACCTAAGCAAGTTACGATGTTGTGATAAATCTGTGTTTCCGCAGCAGTAATAAATATACTGTTACAGTGGCATGGTTGCGTGGTGATCGTTACGGTGGATCTGTGTGTGTGCGTGATTTCTAATATTTGATGTGAACTATTTATACATTTTAAATGTGAACTTTTCTAATGATGAAGTTATTTATTTACATCCACATATGTTTATTTATTACAACGTTGTACCTTTGCCCTGGGTGTTTGAAACACAGTCGTGTAACGTGATTTACCACCAATTCCAACTAAATAACCAAGCCCAGCCCCAACAAATTTCAATAAACCTAATACACAGTAAGTTACAATACATATAAATATGACCGGAATAAAAGTTATGGTAGGCTTATTTGTGTTTTATGTTCACCGCTATATTTTAAGTTTGTATGACCAAAAATGAGTGATACGAGTCACGTGGTTGATTTTAATGTCTCTTTTTGGTTGGACTGGTTATTCCTTCATTATTCGAACTGAGGCCGTCCTTTTAAAGAAATAATCCAACACATATCAATAACAAAAAGTTAAATACTATAGTTCATTACCCCGCAGTTGTAACAGTGTTAAACACAGTCACAAAATATTAACGTGCATTACGTGTAATGTGCTATGTCGTGGAAAACAAATATGTTAACATAACCGTAAGAACTATTGTCAATTCAGGCATTTTTAAAAGTCATAAAGCTGACCGAAATACTGTTATAGGCATAAACTGTGAATATTCATAAGAAATGGGTTTTGAAATAGACCTGTGACAGAATTCTTTGGAGAGCTGTAAACAGTAAACAACATTTGACAGGTATAAAAGTAGAAGTCACATTTCAATGTTTATGTTTAAGTGTAGCGAAAGTATACGAACACATGTACACACACAATGGCATGTAAACATTTATTTTGACAGATGCTACATGGCAATGTTTGTTTACATTTGGTGGAAGGATACGGAACGGGCCTGCAAGTAGATATTTAACTTAACAGGGCTCCGAGAAAGTTGCTTCCAGTGGGGAATGGACTATAGGTATTGGCAAGAACTTATATCAGAAGCATTGATAAGTAGAGCAAATAACTTTTATTTGCTACTTGGTGTTATTTGTATTTGTTACCTAGTTTTAAAAATCTCTGTTATTTAAAGAAACTAATGCTATCATCTCATAAACATTGTGATGGTGTATTGTGAAGTGATATTCCCGTTCTTGTGAAACAGCAAATCAGATTTTCTAAAGTTTTTTTTTTGAAGAGATGATGTTCTGGCAGAGTTTACAAACGGAATGTTTCTTCTTATATTTTATGTCCAATGGAATTCAGTATTTGTATGATATACCACAAATCCTGCAAAGCAGAATTGCTTTCAAATTATGACAAACAGAAAATATACTATCATATATTTGACACTGCATACACTTGTATACCACTACCAGTGGCGAAGCCAGAGGGGGGGATATGGATGTTGTAACCTCCGCCCCCTTTTTTTTACCTTATGGATGTCAACTGTTACAACAAAATGATTAATAAGCCTTTCATTTTGATAAAATCATAATTGCTGTAAACTATGATGCATGTTATTATATTGTAAGGTAACTTTTGTTCTAATAATTCAGGGTGTCCACCCACAGGGAAAACAGGGAAAAGTCAGAGAAATGTCAGGAAATTTCACCTGTTTCAGGGAAAATGTAAATAATTGCTACCTGCAAAATTTGTTAGTTGTGTGAATACAGGATAATGTAATTATGAGGATATCCATTTAAAATTCCAATTTTTATGTTTGTAAATTAGCAATAATACATCTTTGCCAAGTGTCATAGGGTCTATACGTACAAAATAAAGTGTTTGGGCATTTATAATGGTCTCTCCAGTTGTCAATAATGTGTAGTGTGAGAAATGTGGATTAGGTGAATAAAATGTTGGCACTACTGGATTGGGCTGTTGCAGTATAATTTACTTAAACTTCACTAATAGCATTTTTTTTTCTGTCAGCGGTGGAAAAATATGGTATTTGAAGGTTTCAGTTTTGAAAATAGGTCAGGGAAAATGAAAAGATTCTGTCTGGAATACAGGGAAAATTCAGGGAATTCCAAAATGGAATTTCAGTGGACCCCCTGGTCTTAACACATGCATCAGCACTGCTAATGCCAGTATAACTTCCCTCCCTTCCTTCAGTCAGTGTAACCTCTCTCTAGAAAAATTTCTGGCGATTCTACTGAATCAGTACTCAAAACAGCCTTCGCACAGAATAAATTACAAAATGTATCTTAAGAATATTATAATTCAAGTACACATTAGTGTTTTGAAGACTACTTTAAAACCTGAAATAATTTCCAAGTGGATTTTAAATCATGAATGTGAGTCTTGATTGGAACCTATGAGTATTGGAACCTATTCATAACACATTGTTTATACACAGATTTGCAAATAACTCTTTGGACGGATATATTCTTTATGTAATGTGGTGCAATATTATATGTTACATATTTAAATACACCCAACTGTAACAAAGCCTGGAAGGAAAACCAACACGACATGTTTCATTGAATGTATGTACAGTATATTGCTTCAGAAATGTTTAATTGGCCCAATGGCTGCATTCACTAATTAGTGGAGATGCCAGCTGTTCGCAAAAATTATCCGATTTGCTGTATTTCCAAAAATAATTAAACTTAGATTCTCATTTATAACTGATGATTTTAACTGATGCTGCTGTTTAGCATCTGTCAGCGAATTATAGATGCTTACTCCTAGAGTAACCAAAATGTGATTAGCTTGATCTCGTAAGAAATGTTTTCCTTTCAAGACAAATGTCTAATAAACAAAGGTCTACCAAAGTTGTGTTCATATGATAGTTAACTGTAGGTTGCGCGGAATTCTTTTCACAAAAATCAGGTGACTACTCATTAGGCATTGAAAGCATACGTAGGACATCCTAAAATAGGTTCACATTTTCAGAACATGTCTATATTGTATGACACTGCACATTTGTAGACCAAATATTTTGACAGTGTCTTGACATAACCAAGTAATTGTTGGGTACGTAAATTAACGTAAATATAGATGCTGTTCAAGTTGCGAGATCACTTTGCGAGAATCATTATATTACTTTGTTGTAGTTTAAGAAGTGCAAGTAAATTATAGCTGGATTCATAGTCAACACAAATAAGAAGTTACTGATATAACTAATGAGCCTACTTTCATCAATGTGGGTGGAATAAATTTTTTAACAACATCTAAAAATCTGAGTTGGTAGGTATGATTTTTCATCTTGTTGAAGCAATATCATTAGAGATGAAACCAGAAACATATGCAACAGTAGTGAGACAATTACAAATACACATGCGCCTTACCCATGACTCTACCCCAAAAAATCTTGTACCATAAGTTAGTGTGCAATCAACTGCATTACAAAGGTCGGATACGAGAATCAACTTTAATTTAATCATTCTAATGTTTCGAATGACAGGGTTCAATAACCGAAAATATTTACAGGGCAGTCATTTTGAAAATGACCGACTGAGCCACTTAAAACACTGATGCCGGCTAACAGCCAGCGGCGCTAGAGCCCATGACGGCGCTCACATGTCATGTGTTCCGCATGTGCGCAAAGAGGCAGATAATTTTTAACTTTCGTATAAATGTTATTTTCAGTGTTAAATGTGTTATATTGTCTTTGCAGTGTTTATGTCTTTAAATGTTTTAAAGTGTTTGTACTAATTTTAATTGTTTGGTTATAAAAATTCAAAGAGCCCGCGGCACAGATTAAGAACACTTAATATTCCGGCATGAATGCCGTCACAAAGAGACACTAAAGTAATATTGAAATTCATAAGAAAATTGTAGAAATGTAAAACAATATTTTATTTAATTTATGCCATTTTATTTTCAATATAAGATATTTCACTCAGCGTGCATAGCACTTCTGCTTATGTGAACCCCGTAGGCGGCCATGGTAGGTCCGTGCGATGCTTGTATCTGGACAGTCTGTCGAGGAGAGCTGGCGAGGTAAGACACTGTCACGTATGCACTACAACTTTTGTTCACTGATTTAGGTTTCCATAGTCAATTTAGTTTACCGGTTAACCTTTGCTTGCGTACGTTTTTGCCAGAAATTTTTCCCAGCATTATGCTTTTGCTTTATTAATCTCTTGCACCCTTGTGGCAATTTTAACTTAATCGAGGAGGAGGAGGAGAAGTATGTCGGGGAGGTCATGTGATACCGCACATTTTGAATCAGACGCCATCTGCCTATGTTTATGGCATTTCATTGTAACTTCTGCATTATTGCTACACACAATTTTAAGAGCTTAATTTTTATGTATGTATTTGAGGGTAATTTTCGTGTTTGAATATTTTACGGCAACATCACGTATAACCACGTGGCCGACCGACACCGAGTCTTTGCATACATCATCATTGCATTTTAAGAGCTTGTTTATGTAACATCGTATGTGCAGTCATTTATTTCAGGGTTCTATGTCAGTTTTATTCAGAGTTCAATGTATTTTTTCACGTAAATTGATGCTTTTGTACTTGACCACGCAGTCACAGTAATGTTTGATTTCACCGCCATCAGGCATGTTACAAGCCTGTAGCCACTCTAATCGTAAAGAGAATCACTTTCTCAACATGAATATTTTATCTGAATTTAGTTTGCCGTTTCCACGCAGAAATATTGCAATTTCACCTGTACCTCATGGTCCGCTACGTACTTCATCCAGCGGCATCCGCGCCATCTAAGCTTGTTTTCACACGTGTGTGTTTATTGTGAATATTCATCTTGTGTCCCATCTTATTTCATGTATCATTAAAGGGTCTATGTAATTTTGTAATTAGTGTACAGTGCAATTATTCCCGTCCTAGCCGGCTCTGTGTATAGGCCGTCACCACACTTCCCACATGCTGGAGGGTGAGCCCTGATGAGTTTGCATTAGTGATGCCAAGTAATCACACGTGTTAATGTGTATTAAGGGTTTTCATTTGTAATTCACCATATCCTGTCTTCAGGGAAAAACCGTCAGTCCACCCTAGCAGCTGTTAGCCCTCTTCCCTTGTGAAGGCTGTGCTTTCACGCACCTTGGTGAAATCATCCATTTAGGCATGCGCTAGATTAATTACAGGCTGGGGAGCATCCAAGCGGAATTGGCTAGTCATGACCAAAATAATCATAATTTCATTGGCACGTTGACGTGTATGCATAATAACAATAAAAACAATTCTTCAGTGAACTTACCTCTTTTATTCAGTAGTGACAGTGTCCTAGCCACATATATTTTATTAAGTGTTTATTTCCACTGATGTTTTCAGTAAAAAGTTTAGTATTGCTTATGTGTTGGTAAGTACGCACGGGTGAGACGGACACACAGAACACGCAGCATCCCTGAGAACCCGGAGTCTCAATAGTGTGGTGATTGGGAAGCATTGTTTGCGCCCAAATTACCAGTAAGTATTTGTGTCATTGTTCGTCTCGTATCCCACCCGACGGCGTCAACATTTAAGTTGACATGGTGTACCATAGCGCTTCTTGTCTGAAGAATTTGGTAAAATCCCTGAGATAATACATAAAACCATCATATTTTTCTTGTGATCTTCACAAATGGGAGACAAAAATGTTATGTATTAGCACGTTCAATGATTGTATACTGCCAGTATACAAAGTAATGCTAAAATTGATTGGCAAAATTTGTATATATAGCACACTAACCTAAAATTGATTTATAGCCACCATTCTGAACATGTCTGTCACACTGAAAAAATACATATAGTTATATGTTATACCACAATACCAATTCTTCCCCAAATTTGGTACAAATGGATTGATTGTTTCCTCGAGATATGACAAAAATTTAATTTTTATTGTGGGGCTAACTTACAAAATGTCAGAGAAATGAAGTTCTGTATATAATATTTAATGGTTGTAATTGATACTGCCAGCATACAAAGTTAAGTTGGAAATTGGTAAGTTAATAAAAGATACTAAGCTTAAATATTTAAATAGTCACCATTTTGAAAATAAGTGCCTGGCCTACTTAAAACATAGCAATTTACACCACCTGATGCAGTGCAAACTGTTTGCCCAATTTGGTTGGAATTGGTAATTTTTTCCCCAAGATATTGCATAAAAATTTATGTATTAATGTGGCGCTATCTTACAAAATGACAAAAAAAAATGCTCCGTGTAGACACATTTGATAGCAAATACACATTCTAAGCAAATATTACTATACAGCTGCCATTTTGAAAATAGGCATCTGAAATATCTGAAACATATAATTGATCATCATCTGTTGCAGTACTACTTGTTTGCCAAATTTTGTATTACCATGAATAGGGACTGTGGGGGAATAGGAACGAAACTTTCATCTGTCATATTTTGGGTTACAAATAATAAAACTGAAACATGTTGTTCTATGGCTTTCATTTATAACACATCCTGTAGTTACAAAATATAATTTCGTTAGGCTCACTGCTCGATGAGTTGCTCTTGTTTTTATGACTTTTTGAGGTTAAAACAACTTTGGATGTGATAGTATATGAAGTTTTACGTACCTATCAAGAAGTTACCATTTTTAGTTCAGTTTTTGTACTGTACAGCGTGGAAGCAGTAATAATTATAGTTCTTAATGTCTTCAAAACTTTTTTGGTGATTGTTTGTTTTGGTACAATATTTCTCAGGATTGTATGTGAATAGGAACATGTCTAGACATTATCAATCTGAACCACATTGCAAAAGTATAAGAAAACAAATGAAACATTTACAAAAGCAAGGAAGGAAATATTTGTGAATGGATTGAGCTACAGGCAAACATCTAAGAAGTGTAACATATCCACAACTGTGTTACATAGACGCCTGAAAAAAGGTTCTTCTGTTAAACCACACGGAGGCCAAACAGTGTTATCAAAGCAAGAAGAAGATATGATTGTTGACAGACTTTTGAAGTGTTCTGAGTGAAGATATCCTCTTGACCAATATGATGTCAGACCATTGGTAAAAACTATCTTGACAAATGTGGGAAGATGGTAAAAAGTTGAAAAACAATTTTCCAGGAAGAGAATTTGCTCTTGGCTTTTCACAATGCCATGCCAAGCATTGTTGTGCCAAAACATTAAACAGGCCAGAGCCTCAGTGACACCAGCCATCATCAATGCCTACTTTGACAACCTACAGAAAGAACGTGATGGTGTTCCTCTTAAATATTGTAAATTATAATGAGAGAAATCTTTCAGATGATCCTCTGGCTGAACAAAGGTGTTGGTGAAAAGAGGCTGCAATATCCTGATAGGGTTCTAAATCATAGCAAGTGATCAACTTCTATTATGGTTGCAACATCTGCGAATGGTTCACTTTTGCCATGCTATGTTGTTTACAAATCACTTAATTTATACAAGTCTTGGATGGAAGGTGGTAGAAACACAGTGAGATACAATCTCACAAAATCTGGCGGCTCAATGCGGACTGTTTTGATGATTTGGTAAAAACAGTTGCTTTGCCATATTTCAGAAAGTTTGAAGGGACATAAAGTGCTGATATGAGATAGTTTATCATCCTATTTGTCATTTGAGTCAATTGATCTGTGCAGTGCAGTGAATGTAAAATTCATGTTTCTTCCTAGGAATTCTACACATTATACCCAGCCCCTCGATGTGGCTTTCTTTGCTCCTCTGTAACGGGAATGGAGAAAATTTTGCTTTACTAGAAGAAGGGACCAGGGAGAAGTGAGACAACTGTAAGAAGGATGTATTCTCCAGGTTGTTATCCCAGATTTTGAGTGCCATTGAAGACAGTGCCAAAGAAAACACATACAGTCTGGGTTTCGCAAGCGTGGGATTACCCCCATAAACCGAAGAGAAGTTCTGAAACAACTACCTCGAGATGATGATACTGCTGGTGCTGGTGACATTCCAACTTTGGATCACTCCATTTTGGATTTGTTTCAGAAAATGAGATATGAAAATTAAGGTAGAACTTCCATCCCTAGCGAAATTGCAAAGAGACAAAAAAGACTAAATGTGGAATAACTGGTTAATTTTATTAAATGCAGCAATTTCTGGCTGCAACAATACTGTTCATCCTTCACTAACTTGACAGTAATTTATGGCTGTTAACTGTTCTTGGAGTACTTCCACTCACTCACTGCTTCTGGAGTCAATTCTTCACCGGTCAGCCCCTCTTCTTCATGGCTGCATGCAGGTAATACTGCCACATGGACCTGGATGTAGGTGGTACTGCCACATGAACCTGGATGTGGGCCTCCATGGCGACTCTCGATACCAGCCGGGCTGGACAGTGCCGCAGCAGGCACGAACGGGCTGCTCTCTCCTTGGCTGGCTGGTGGGTGCTGGGTTCTAGTACCCAGTAGTGGCAATCTGGGGTCACCAGGCTCTGGGGGACGACGTGTGCCCCCTCCTCTGGGAGGGGTGACTGCTGGGCGGCTGGTAGAGGTTGAGGCTCTGGGTGCCCCGTTACCTCTCCGGCTGGGCTGCTGGACTCCTCCTCTCGTTCGGGCTGAGATGGGGTGTCTGCCCCGGCACCTCCTCATGCCTGGATCTGGGATTGGGCCGTGTCGTTCTCGCTGGATGTGGCCGTGGGTTTCAGCGGAGGCAGGGACTGCTGGGCTCATCCTCCTGTTCAGTTGGATGGGTCCCGGTGACCATGGCGCTATCCGGCGCCATGGCAAAGTGACCATGTCTCCCTGGGTAGCAGCAGTCAGGGTGGCCAGTCAGGCTGAGGCTCTTCAGGCACCTCAAACCTGAGTTCTGGTCTATAGGGTGGAGGTTGTTCTGCGCAGCAAGTGTTGGTTCTGGGTTGCCTTCTCTTTTCCTCTGCAGTGACCGCAGATTCTGGGGCGTGGGCATCGTGATTGGGCGCCTCTTCATGGAAGGGGCAAATCTGTCCCTTAATCGCTTCCGGATGTGTCCCCTCACATCTTGTGCCCAGTATATATTATCCTGCTGGCCTACTATCTTTTAAGGCCCCTCCTACTTCTCGGCCATACCAGCACTGAACTGGCCGCCCTTGCTGAGGGGGTGGCTGTGGCTGAGGACAGCTTCACCCATGCTGAAACTCCACATGCCGGTGTGGGGTTGAGGGTACTTCATTTCAATATAGTGACCTGAGCTTGGCGGGCTTGGGCAGCCAGGCGTACCTCTTCAGGTTGTAGCATCTCACTGGGCTCTTGTTCCCACTGTCAGTCTCCTGGGTGGTAGAGAGTTTTGCCCAGGATGAGCTGGCTGGTGCTAGTGTCGATGGCCTTCCGAGTCCTTCTGCAGAGGGCGAAGAGAATCATTTGGATGTGCTGGTCCCAGTGGTGGTGGTCGTCACCTACACTGAGTTGAGGTTCTTCTTCAACTTCTGATCCCTCCGCTCAGTGGGGTTAGCTTGCTAGTGGTATGGTGAAGGGGGGGGGGGGGGGGGGGGGGGTCTATCCAATTTCACAATCCCTCATCTGTTGCACGTGTTCTGTTTCTCTCTTTAAGCTTAGAACAAGTTAGAGGTGTGTAATCTCAGACTAAATAAAAGAGGTGATTACTACAAGACAAGCGGCACTATTTATTGATCATTATTGACAATACATTAATTAGTTCAACAGTTAACTCTTCTACAAGTCTCAATTTAATCTCTTGTTCCTGCCATGACAATCCTGTTAGCCTACTGCTAAATTGACTCTCTAAACCTAGAATTTATACCAATTTTCTAACGTCGCCTAGCATGACTATCCCTTCCTGCGCCTAATACGGATTCTCTCTTACCACTATACATCGGCGCAGACACACAGTTTGGGAGTCGATTGTCTCGTCGAGGAGTTGTCGCGAAGACCCTCTGTTGGCGTCGACCCTGGATGCAGCTCATGGACAACGCTCTCGACCGTCTATTCAGCTGGTCAGTCTGATGAGGGGGGGGGGGGGGGGGGTGCTGCGCGCTCGGCCTCTTATATACGGCAGTCAACCTTACCCTGAATTATTCTTGCCACTCTGTTATTAAAACATCTATGGTCCCCGCCATGGTGCCTTGCATTGCCGGAGAACTCCTCCAACTCACCTCCCGGCAGAGCCCACAACATGGCCCCCTGTTTCCAAAAAAAAATGAACGTCCTCATTTGCGGTACTGAGATTGGTGTGGATTGGTATTGTACAGGGTGGCGTCTTGCAGCATGGGCCTAGGTATAAGAGGCTGCGCACCCCCTTCTCCCCAGAGTAGGAGACGAAGGAACCCCTCTTCCATGGGTTTTCGCGGAAGACGCGGGTTACGGTGCAGTGGCTTTAATAAGAGTGTTCTCTATAATAAATATATTGTCTATATAGGCTATTGCTATGTTCCAACGCAGTGGTCCTAAAATGATATCTATAAATTGGAAGTACTGTGGTGATGTACTAAGTCCCATTGGTATTAACGTATAATGAAAAAGATCTACGCCATTAATAGTAAATGCTAATTTTTCTCTGTCGTCTTTCCTAACCGGAATAGCTTAGAATCCTGAAAACATATTAATTGAAGTTATAAACTTAGAAGTTTGCAGAGTATTGAGTATATGTTCTGTTCTTGGTAATGGATATTGCACTGGTTTTAAGTATTGATTCAATAACTAGCCCGTTAGGAATCGAAGGGCCCCCCTTGACGTTTTCTAATTATCAAAGATGGCGACGCATATGGTGATTCGGAACACTCAATAGTCCCGACTTCCTCCATGTCCTTAACTTGTTTTAATAACTCTTCCGTGTTTTGGGGCCAATTCTTTCTATACGGGCATGTGTGAATTGCCTTGTGAGTTGATATTTATAATTTAATTTGATAGTTTCTAGCTTCAGTAAACTCTAAAATGCTGTTGGCAAATCTATCCTTGTATTTTTGTAATAATTTCCCTAGCTCTTGCTTTTCATAATTTTCTAAATTCATATTTATTTTGCCAAGGGCTTTGTCTTCTGTCTCACTTTCAATGGTCTCAATTCTATTAATGCAGCTCTGAATAGAATTGTTTCTGTCATTTTCTGTTACTGATGTATATATCGGGACTTATAATATTTTATCGCTGTCATTGGTGTTGATAAACATGATGTGTTTTAAAAGTGGAATTACATCGTACTTTTTAATTAAGTCCACCCCCAATATGATATCCATTTTCAAATTGTCTATAATTAGTCATTCCTGTGGGAAAGTATTTCCTGATATACTAAGCTTAATATTGGTTTTGAATTTAGGCACGTCTATTTCATGGACTGCTCCAACTAATGAAAATATTTCCGTTACTGGAAATATTTCATTGTTCGTTACCCAGTGTTGTGGCGACAGCTTTTTGAACATCCCATGTCTAACAATGCATAATACTCTTTCCAGCATATTTTAACTAGAACTCTCAGAGCAGATGTTTTGACCAGCACCTGTTGACATTGTTGTATGTGTGCACATGGTGTTTGTTTACTGTCCGTGTGTTTGTGTAACTGTACTCGGTTCAGCTGACCAGCATCAGTTTCATCATAGCCAAGTTGCTGTTCTGGGTTGTTTGTGTGTACATGTGCGACCTTGCAATTGTTGATTTCTGCACTCATCTTGAGTCTGACCTACCCAATGCAGAATTTATTTTTAAAGCTTTTGAATCGGTTTGCGATGTCTGTTTGAAATTAGCATACCTGGTTTGGAAACAAGTCACAGTCTTTGGCCTTAAGGTCATTGTAAAAGCAGAGGATGCACATTTGCAGCACTTCGCTACGCGAACCTACAAAAACGTGTTTTTCACGACAAGCCTAGTCGCTTTGCTGATGCTCGCATTCTTGGCCTACTTCAGCTACGCTGTTGTGTTTGGTTTTCCTGTTGTCGCAGGCTACGACTTCCTCGTTATGCTGCAGTTTCGCATCCTTGTGCTTGTTTCTGTTACTACTTTTGTTTCTGGTTCCCACCTGAGTATTTCTCCCTAACTCGTATTTTGTAAATAAATATTTTATCTTATTTGATTGTCTTGCAGCGTGCAATATTCGCTCTTCTTAGGCAGTTTCTGGATAACTTTATTTTTGGGAGTTATTACTTTGCATGTTAAATCGCGTTATTTCGGCGTACAATCTGTTTGGTGCTCTTTTGTAAAATAGTGCCTTACACGCGTTAATAGGTTTACCTTCTGCTGGGGTGGCGCATCTTTAACTTTCAATTTGCCTACGGTTTTCCTGCCTTCTATTTTACCCTCTATATTGACTTTGTTGACGTTCATTTGGGAAATAGCGTTTACACTGTTCCCGTCTTGGGCCTCCCTGATTGTATTTGACATATCTATTTTCCTTACTCCTATTTGGTTCTCTTATGTGGTCCACAATTATCTGGATATGGGGTGATTCTGTGGCTAGGGTGAGTGTTTTTGTGTCTTATGTAGTGCTTTTGGTTTTGTGAGTTTAGCTAACTGCACTTTTAATACTACTTTCTCCTCTTGGAGTTTGGTTTTCTCTACGATTTGTGAATGTCTTTCAATAACTTGTTTGTATCTGTGAATTCCTATCTCTACATTCTTTAAATTGTGTAGTAGTTCCTCAGGTGTGTCATTTTGTAATGCTACTATTTTATTGGCTATTGTGGCAATAGTGAATTCCAAATAATCCTTATGAACTCCTCTGTGGCAATTGTGCATTACTTTTGTATTTGTCTGTTTTGTCAATTGGTGTGAAGTAAAACTCTCTTAAGACGTGTTTGAAGGGACTGAAAAAATATTGCTTATTAACCTAGAAAACTTCTTAAAAGGGTCAAATTACACATGTGCATATAGACAAGGTGCAAAATTATTCAACTTATTAAACAGGAAAACTTCTAAAGTATGAAATTCTTAACAGGGTTTCACTGTATTTCTGTTAATTTTTGTTTGATGTGTCCCCATGTTATTTCTTGTTCATTTGTGTGAAATATGTTTTCTTACGCCCGTTTGGCGGTGCCTTGTAAGTAAAATTTTAGGCGTTTACATTTTTCTATTCCTGTCCACTCATTAATTTCGCTAGCTGCATTGTATCTGTGTTAAAAATTCATCCACGTTTTCGTGTTTTCACCTACAAATGGGGATCTTTTCCGGTTGTTTTACCACAATATGAACCGGCTGTGCTGTGTTTGACCTTTCTTGTGTATTTGTATTTTGTTGTTCCACATTCTGATATTTAGGTTCTGTTATCTTACTGTTGTGTTCGGGGATGGATAGTGTAAATGTCTTACTTGCCTGCAGGTTGTGTTGTAGTGGACATGATTTGAGGTACCCACTCGTGCTTTTCTCAGATGTGTCGTTGTTTGGTGTAGTTTATAAAATGTCCTCTGTGTTGTCTTGAAATCAGTGCTAATGCTTCGTTTTGTAGTGTGGTTGTGTTGTTTGTATTATCTGTGGAAGTACTTGGATTATTTTCTAACTTATATTTTTCTTTAATTGCGTGCTTTGCGTCACTTAAATCAAGTGTGACAGCTTTGACAAATTTTCTTACAGACAATGGGGCGGATTTACCTTGTTTGCTTATGTCTGTCTAGTATGTCATTCTGTGTGCTCCTGGATCTGTGTAAATTGTGTTGTAACTTACTCATTATAACTTTTAATGTCTACAAGCAACTATTACTGCTTTAATTAGCATTTACTGTGGTGCCACTACGTGCAAATGGGATCTGAAGAGCCATTGCTTTTAACATGCATTAAACTACACAAGCAAACCTTTAGTTCTTTGGGTGCAAGAGAGGAACCTTGGGCAGTGTAATGTTGCAGTCGGCAAGCTATCAGCTTGCTTAACAAGTTTGTCATTGTGCTTGCTTTGAAGGCAATTTCCTTAGCTGCAACCGTGCCACTATAATACTCCTTTGTTATTGCTGCAACTTAAATTTAACTCACTACTATTCTGTATATGATGTGAATTTAATGTAGTTAGCATACACTTGTTTAGAAAGCCTGTTATTGCAACAATTGTATTCCTAACAACTGTTGAAATTTTAATTTTTTATAATTCTATTTCAGGAGATTTTAATTCTTTACTCAATGCTCACTCTACATAGTGGATGGAACCATGAGGTGCCTCCACCAGTTGTGTTTCTCTTTTTTTAGACTTAGAACAAGTTACGGGTGCGTAATCTCAGACTAAATAAAAGAGCTGATTAACTACAAGATAAACTGCACTACTTTTTGATTCTCATTAACAATACATTAATTAGTTCAACAGTTAATTCTTCTACAACTCTCAGTTTAATCTCAGTTTAATCCTGCTACGATAATCCTTTTGGCCTACCGCTAAATTTACTCTCTCTAAACCTAATTTTTAATGCCAATTTTTTAACGTTGTCTAGCATGACTATTCCTTCCCGTGCCGAATATGGATTCTCTCTTACCACTGTTCATCGGCACGCAGTCATACAATTCGGGAGTAGATCGTCTCTTCATGGAATTGTCGTGAAGACCCTCTGCTGGCATCGACCCTGGATGCCCTGATGCAGCTCGTGGAAGACATTCTCGGCCATCTGATCAGCTAGTTAGTCTGGGGGGGCGGGGGCACCGCATGCTCAGCCTCATATATGGCAATCAACCTTGCCTTGGATTCTTCTTGCCACCCTGTTATTAAAACAACTATGGCCCCCGCCATGGTGCCTTGCATTGCCGGGGAGCTCCTCCAACTCACCTCCCGGTAGAGCCCACAACACACACCTTCTACCAGCACTGGCTGGTGAACTCTGAGTGCTGTTATCGGTCAAAATTGACTGCGGATAACCCCAGCGGGGAAAGATCTCCATCTTGAACTGGCGGATGATATTTGGCGTTTCCTGCCTAGGGAGAGGTCTGTTACTACCAAGACATAGCGGTTGCCCCAGGTGCTTCTCAGGTAGTGCCCCATCAGGTCGGCCGCGAGCTGTACCCAGGCAGAGTGCTGTCGATAGGGCTTCGGTGTTGGTTGGAGCAAAGGGTAAACCTTGCCCCGATAGCACGTCTCACAGCTGTTGACGTACTGTCAGACGTCCTGGCTCTTCCCATCCCAAATATATTGTGTACCAATATCTTGCAGGGTCTCGTTGATACCGGGGTGTCCGGCTTGCAGGTGGTCGTGGAAGTGGTGGCAGAGGTTCACCCTCAGGTTTCTTGATATCCAGATCCACCGTGTTGCCCGTTCCAGGACCAGATAACGTCTCAGAGTTTGAACCACTGGGGTTGCTGCTGAAGGAGTTTCTGGATGTTGAGGTCTTGCTGTTGGTCGTAGGTTATTCTGTACTTGCTTAACTGGTGGAGTTGCAGCAGCCAGATGTGCTCTTCGGGGCTGCGGCTAGGTTCTGGAGGAAGAGGGGGGTCATTCTCTCCCACTCCTTCTCCTTGTCTCCTCTGTCAAGATCCAGCTTGCATGATAGGATGTCAGGCAAGTCATTTGTTTTCACCGAACAGTACTGATCTTCAAAATCAAACTCAGTGAGGAACATCTCCCACTGTCCGAGCTTGGCCTTGGAATTCTGTGACCCACATAGCCATTGGAGGGTTTTACTGTCGGTCCACAGAATGAATTGTCTGCCTACGAGGTTGTACCTGTACTTCCTCACCGCCCAGATTATTGCAAGACACTTTTGTTTGTTTATGTGATACCACTGTTCTGTGGCGTTCAGCCAGGTGCTAACATAAGCAATCACCTGGGATCGGTTGTCTGCATCTTCCTGGTACAAGATGGCCCGAGACCGTTCTGGCAGGTGTTGGTTTGCAGGATAAAGGGGCTATCGCCTTGTGGTTGTTGCAGCAACATGATATTTCTGAAACTTTCCTTGAGGCTTTGGAAAGCGTTGCAGTGTTCTGGTCCCCACTACCATTGTGTCTCTTTCTCCAGAAGCGGGTGCAAGTGGGCCATCTGGCTGGTGATGTTAGGCATGATGTCACGTAGCCAGTTGCACAGGCCTAAGAAGCGGCGCAGCTGCCTCTTCGTGGTAGGTTTTTCTGCTTCAATAGCACATAGTTTCCTTCAGGAGATACTACGTGCCCTAGATAATCTATTGACGGCTTGCCGAAGTGGCTCTTCTATAGCTTGCAGGTGGGGCCATGGAGTTCTAATCGTTCCAAGACTCTTTGGAGGTGCCCACAATGTTCTTTCCAGCTCTTTGAGTAGATGATATCATCTAAGTAGGTGAAACAGAACTGCCCAATGTAGCTAACGAGCACTTCAGCTGACATGAGCCTCTGGAAGGTGGTGGGTGCGTTCTTCAGTACGAACGGCATAACCCGGAACTGAAGAGTCTCATCCTCTGGTGTGGTGAACGCCGTTTACTTATGGCTGTCGGGGTGTACCATGATCTGCCAGTACCCAGACTGCATGGCAAGGGTACTGAAGACTTTGGCTTCCCTTACGTCCCACAAGGTGTGCATCAGGTTGATTGCGATTGGTGCTACTGGGTGCGTCGCATCATTTACGTCATTCACGCAGAAGCGCAGCTGGCCATCTTTCTTCGGTACCAATACCACGAGTGATTTATACTTTGAGTCAGAGGGTTCCACAATTCCTTGCTCCTTCATCTCATGCACTTGGATTATTATTAAATGTCGCCTCCTAGCGGACATCCAGTATGGGTGGTTATATACAGGCACATCTATATAGTGGTCCAGTTCTCGTACTGTATGCCAGTGTTTGACGTAATTGTCCTACTTGTTTAAGTGCATCTGCGTGTTTGTTCAAAATTTGCATAAATTCTGCTAACTCTGGCTTAGCCAGCTGGTGATTGATTTCTTCGGGGTTAAAAGTTGGTGGGGCAACCACTTTGGGGCCGTGTTCCCAATTCACAGCGACCTTTGCATATTTCCCAGGTGAACTATTCTCTGCCTGTGGTCCATAATACATTGTTGTTGGCACATGACTAGAGTAGTGCATCCGTCCACCTAGAGGGTGGTATTGGGCTGTGCCACTTGTACTAAGTGGGTCTGTGGGCAGAATGACGACAGTTGATGTGGCGTTAGAACATCACTTCGTATAAAATTGCCGGTTGTGGTAGAGTCTAATAAAGCTAGTAATTTTTTGCAATTGATTTCAACTTCTATGTAAGGCGCTTCTGGGGGTTCAGTTTTTTCCTTTAAACTTTGTAAGAAGGGCCCTTGCTTCCGGTGGTGGAGGCCCGCTTCTCGCCCCGGTTGTGGTGTTTCCTGCCTGGCTGGCTTGATTATTTTCCGCTTGGTGCAGTGGGGAGTGCTGGCTCTCCTGCTGTGTTCCTTTCCCCCCGCTCACCCCTGGTCTGCCTGCTTGACAGGGCAGTCCCGTTAAAGTGCAGTTCCGGGCAGAACCAGTACTTCAGTTGAGAAGAGGGGTGGGGAGAGGTGGATGTGGTGGAGGAGGGTTTCCCTTCCTCTCGGGCTGTTTGTTGGGCTCAGCTGGCCTACTGACCCTGGATTTGTCTAGTACTACCTGCACTTTAAAATTATGCACTGTTTCCCTAGCTCGTTTTGCAAGTTCCTCGATTGCTTGTGGCTTAGGAATTTGTAACAAACTGCATATCTTGGGTAAGAGCGTTCAGACGATGTTGCGTCTGCAACTTCCTTCAGCCTCGGCAGGGAAAATTCCCCAGTACATTTAAACCTTCCTTCAAATTGATACGTGACGCTCTCGGATAATCTTGAGTTATGGTCCGGCAGAAGTAGGTTTTTATCGTGCAGGTCCTTCACACAGAGGTTAAGGTGGCTAGTTCACAACTTACTTGGTCACAGGGGCCTGACCAGTTTAAAGTGTAGGGCAAGTTGCCTGTCTGCTGGATACAAAATCTCAGTTCGGCTTGGCTATTTACCGGGCGGGGTAACATGAGGTCGTAGATTTACTCACGCCGTCGCTGGGATGGCTGGGCAACACTGTTGGTCCGTTGGACGAGTGGCGGCAGCTGGTGGAGCTGGTAGGCCTCCAGATACTGCTGTGGCTGGAGCTGCTGGTGAGTGCCCGGTCTGGACTGGGGTAGCGGCAAATGCTGAACCACGGGCACGCTAGGCCCACTGGCACCTTCTCTCCTTGGCGTATGGCGGCCACCACTGGGTGTGGCATCTCTGCCAGCTTCTGAGATGCTGCAAATAGAGAGGGGGAGAGAGCTGGCGAGTGAAGCCCCACCGAGCTTGTTCCCAGGGGTTAACCTGGCAGAGTGCCTTATCAGACTGGGTGCAGCCCCATGTAGCTTTGTATATAGTAGATACCTTCCTCTCCTGCAAATCTGTATCACCTCTTTTGGTGTAAGGCATAGAGTTGCTAAACCTTGCCTCAGCAGAGGGAAGCATGCGACGATTAGGTCCCTGGCTAAAGTGTCCTGCCGTAGTGGTGGCCGGTCCGACGCAGAGCCATGCGGTTACCCCAACCGGCAACACAAATGGTGCAGAGGTTGGGGATCAGGTTTTCTCTGAGTCTTTCCATTCGTCATTGCAGGTGTGAGTTCCAAGTCGGTCAGGCCGATCAGTACCAATAAAACACTCCCTCCAGTAACTGTCATGGTGCAGTGGACGGAGTGCAGAAGCTTACTTTGCAGCATACAGAAATTCAGAAACACCCTCGATGCTACAACTGCTGTATCTACTAAACAGGAAAGTTATGGCCTTCCTAGCAGCTTACAATGTGCCTTGTGCTGGGGCCAGTTTCAAATCACAATGTCATAACCAATGAGAAGGCATTCTGTTCCCATTCGATAACACCCACATAAAGTACTGCTTTTCATTCAAAATAAATAATACCAATTTTTGTAGAATACATTATATACGTTGTTACTTTATATGTTTATCAAAAATTGTTTTTATAATTTTTACCCATATTTATTACATTTACTTTTTGCCTATGGCCAACAGTGATACTCTCAGTTTATATGAGTAGCTGTGGAAAAATTCTCTTACAGGATGTCTACTGACCGGGAAAACCAGAAAAAACTGGAATTGTACAGGAATTCCATTGCCCGGGAAAATTACGAGATTTGCAAGGGATTTTAGTCAGATGTCCAGGAATTCATTTCCCTTCCTCCTCTCCGAAAGTCTATAATGTAGTCATGAAAGCCAAAATGCTTGGTGGCGAAGCAGCCTCACTCGTGAATCTTGTGATTAGTGCATCAACTGATGTTTTACTGCTGATGTTGACTGTGCTTGTCACTCGCTACTGATAATGCACAGCAAAATACGTGCATGTCGTTCAGACAAATGGACTTCCTTAATCTCAACTATGGCTGCTTGTAACTGTGTTTCGTAATGTACAGTACAGTGACTATTAAAGTGCGTCCACCTGGTAGCTACATTCGTAATCTGTTAACGCATGGTAAACAGGTGATAATATTTGTGTAACAAGGCTTGCACTACATTATATTCATTCTAAAGCATAAATTTTTATAAAGCATTTATAAGCATAAATGCTTATAAATATTAAAGTAAAACCTCGATAATTCAAAATGCCCAGAGCAGAAATTTTTGACTTTGAATCACATAATTTTGAGTCTTAAAAAGTTTTTTATTAGTTTTTTTTGGAACAGGTATTTTCCTCAGAAAACAGTTGTGGCATTGCACATTTTAAATATTAATATATGCAGTATTTACCCACGTGCCTCTTGCAATTTTTTTCTCAATAGTAAGGCCTCCAGAAAGGTGCTCTATGTACAAGCCACTAAAACTGGTGTGCAGTCTTTCCGTCTGTAACTTGCCTCTGTGGCTTCTAACGCAGACTGTAATTTTATGGTGCAATAACAAAGATGCACAGCCTCTACGACTTTAAAAACACCAGTTTTTACCATTCCCAGTTTCAAAAAATTGATATTAAAATAGCCTAACTTAAAATCTCCGGACATGAAAAGTTTCGTAAATGCCAATCTAAATATATATTAAAAAAAGAAATGGAGCAATTTTAAAATAAAATTTGCTTCATGGAAACTTAGCACAAAATGGTACTACTGGGGGAAAAAAATAATACGATGCAGACTAAGGTTTGGAGGTAAAACAAGTTTCCGCCACAAGTTTTCCCTGTCTTGCAAACAGATACCGAAAATAATCCTCATGCAAGGGTGCCTTCCCCCCCCCCCCCTTTTTTTTTTTACCTAGGTTTGGCAGCTGTCAAAACCTTTTCCTCTTCCCCCATTTTGGCATTTCCCCAGGTTATTATTTGTTAGAGACCCGTGGGAGTACATTCCAAGCATGCATAAAAAAGGCAGCTTGGCAACTACCTGCTTGGAACTACTACACACAGTATCCCTATGGGCAGTGGTAGTTGCACCCTTTCTCTGATGCAGTTTCGAGCGTTAGATACCTGTCCAGACATTACCAAGTCATGATATTCAATACAAAACTACTCAAACAAAGTGTCTTCCAGGTCAAAATATTTAGTGCAGCAATTTTTTTTTAAACCCATGTCCTGGACATTACGACAAGAACTTCTGTACCGCTCATTCTTTCATGTGTCTCATAAACAAGGTTGGGTAGAAAAAAAAAAGATTGACTAGTCAAGAAACTGCAGTGTGACTGCACGGGAGTTCGTTTACGAAAAAAATGGGAGTGACAGCTCTTGTTACGTGGCCACCTGCTGACAAATGTGCAAGGTGGCAGTGTGTGTGTTGCCGCATACAACCGACTGATGTGCCTACATAAAGAGGCCGTTGCTATGCTTGCTGTTTTGTTACATAACAGGAATATAATTACTGCCACATGAATAAATTATCAGAATTTTACATACAATGTGTTCTTATGAATGCTTAACAAGCTGATAGCATCTGAGCTGAAACCAAAGAAATCCTAAATTACTTAATGACAAAATTATCAGATTGAACTCGGCCTTAGTATACAGTGTCAACACTTTGTTCAATTCACAATTTGAAATACTTGCCAACTCCTAATTATTCACCACAATTGAAGAACTAGTGCCACATGTCTCACCCATATTTACTATAATATAGCTACCATTTATTTTCAGCATTGTACTTCGCAGTGCTAAGAATTTTGCATACCTGTGTCTTGCTTAGCTGTATAAATTGTAGCCTAGTATGAGAACTTGAAACAACATGCATTTTTACAAGTATATGCAGCACAGAACAATTAACATTTTCTCTCCCCTTACTGAAAATTATATTTTATTAATAAAACATAATAATGTAAGACAGGACAGCTTTGGATTTCACAAACATGCACATGATTAAATAAACTTTATTCTACCAGTATTTACTTATTAATTACCAGTAGTCTAATAATCCATCCCATCTTATATTAATGTCACTGACTGCATTAGATGTTTGCAGTGTAAAAGACAGACCATAAGTTTATTTTATGTTCAACATATTAATATTTGCAAACACAGGTACATAATGATTAAATTAATATGTTTCTTTTAAGCATTATCGATCCGTGTATTTGAGTAAACTGTATGTGAAATAACGAGGAAATGCACTATATTTTTAATAATGTTTGTTTTGTACTTTTCTGTGAGCATCATTAAAGGTACTTGGAAGCTGCAGATGTACATGGATTTTTTCATTGCTGTACGGGAATTGTACAGGAATTTTGTGAGCCAACTTGGCTAGCTAGACACCATGTCTTAGTTTTCTGGGTATGCAGCCATTCTGCAAATGGGTTTTCTGTTGTACTGGTAAATTAGCTCAATCTAACAGCCAGCAATATCAGGTGAATTCATCAAAATTCTAAAAAATACTAGTTGAATAAACAAACTGCAATTCCAAAATATATTTTTACTGAATCTGTTAAATCATCAATATAAAACTATAAAAATACAAAATAATACATATAAAATTCATCGAGCATACGATCATAATACTGTAAAATTCCATAGATGAAAACATGAGTACAAATATTGCTAAAAACAGCTAACATTTCTGAAAATTTGCTTTCATTTTATTTTTAGATTAATACTATACTGTATTCACATAATGAAGTATGGTAAACAATTTTTAAACTAGAGATCAGGTACTCTCTTAGTTTAGTGTAAGTGCCAGTTTCGTGGACTGCCATGAAGTATTCCTGAGATGTCCAATACCCATGAATACGGAATATAAAACTATTTTACAGTATTGCGGCTGCATAGTTTCTTCCTCAGTGGATGTCCTTCACAACATTCATGTTAAAACCTCTTTTAAGAATTTTGAAGTGGGATACTTGTGACTTACCACTGAGCTAGTCTCAAATTTCGCACATGTTAAAAGAACAGAGTTTAGTAAACAAGATATAAATTTGTGCAAGTTGTACACCTAAAATTTATCAGTTAGTGGCTAACATTAAAATGTGTTTGTAGCCTGCGCTAATGTAGGAACGAGTCTGATACGTGACACAAGAGTAATACAATAATTGAGTAACTGATCCTTAGTTGTGCAATTAAATACATAATCTGCTGGTAATCATCACATTCACAGTCTGAAAAAATAATACTAAAAACAAACAATAAAAAATATGTACATTTCTGTTCTACAGCACCAGGTTCAATTTTAAAAAATGTATGATGTAAGTATATTTGCAAAACATTTTAAGAACTTGTAAACACTAAGATATTACAACATATTTACAATAAATTACTTTAAGGCCTTCAGGAGCACAACTGGAAGCTGTTGCTAAGACTAAAGATGAAATTTTTTTTACAACTTATGACAATTTTGCTGGGAAAATACAACCATTTATATGTGTAGCATGCTGTATAAATCAGATATTCAAAGTGATTTTAGCAAATGTATGTTAACTATGAGTACATTGTATCACACAGCACAGTTTTACAATGGAAAAAAAACTCACAGTTACTCAAACTGTGTTAGCTTTTAACGGAGCTGAGTTATAATGTGAAACTCATTGATTTGGTGTGCTGCATAGCATCGTAACTGTAGGCCCCAAGTTTAGTGTATTTAAGTAATAATGGATTTTGAATAATTCATTAGTTTCAGTTAGTTAATGGCCCTAAACTATACACTTTCAGACTTGCCAACTTTTACAATTCTTCTATAAGTTTCACAGAAAACATGCTGGTCTTACAACTTTACGAGCATAGATCAAATTTTACAGATTTGTGCAGTTTCGACTATTTACAATAATTTTCCGCGCTGCGTCAGTCACGTATATTGAAATGAGGTATTGAAGTATGGTATGTATACCGTACTTTTGGACAGAGTACTATGTACCATGTAATAAAATAAGGTAACTATACTGTAGTTTTGCAAACTAACAAACTGTAATTCTGGCCAGAATATTATTTTTATGGTTACAGAGTAGCCTACAATATTTCTTCATTTTCTGACTAGAGTGGCCGAGCGGATCCGATGATTGCAGAAGTGCTGATCTGTATGAAAACATGTACGTTTTTGTTTGGCTTCACCGGTAGACTTCAGCTAAGATAAAATGTCATCTAATTGGAATGGTTTTGATTTAGTTATTGTAAAACATTATTCAAGAAGTCGGGGTGGATTTAAAGTATAACCGTCTTTATTTTACTGCAATTACTGGCATGTGTACAGCTTTGGTAGTGTTTGGTTGTTTACAACAAGCAAGGTCGACAGAATGGAAGTCATCTTGGCAAATCTTTTTTGCTGCAAAGCAGTGATTTTGAATTGAGTGTAAACTGAAATTTAGTGTGGTTAAGAAAATTGAGATGAACTTAGGACTTAAGTGAGCAATATAACAGTGTCAGGGTGGCTACAGACAGGGAAAACCTGGAAAACAGGGAAAAGTCAGGGAATTTCAAACAGCCAGGGAAATGTCAGGGAATTTTTGTACACATTAAAATGTTTAGATTACTTTTAATTCTCCTGTGCACAAATGTTTGATGTACCTACAATTGGTGGCATTGTGAAAGCGACATTTACTGAATGTCAGCTGGTGAGTTGGAGCATCATCAGTATTGGTGGCGTACTTCAAATTGGAAACCAGTCTTAGAAAATCTCCTTATGGGGTGCCACAAAAGTGATATTTCATAAAACATGAAATTGTTTGCAGATTTAGTTGGAGTAATCAGGTTTGACTCTGGTTGGCTCAGCCACGAATGGATTTACATCTAGCTAGGGATCCTCATCACCTGTTCTTACTTAGCGTGGCTGACTTTAGTACCTTTCTTTATGCCATACACCCAGGGGTCGTGCAACAAAGTGGCGAGCTAGGAAGGCAGCTACTGCCTCATAGAATCCAACCTAAGGTATAACCAAGCGCCAACTGCCCTCTGCAGTCTAACCACAGGGAATGAGCTCAAGCCGCCCGACAACTAGACAGGCCTCACCTCCCAGTCCCTCCACGCTCCCTATTTGAGCCCCCCAACAAGACAGCTGGCGAGCCGCACCTAGTCGTCATCAACTTCCACCAGGGACTCCATGTACCACTGGGTATAGCGAAGCCGTCATTCCAGCCCAGCAGGACCGGGTTAACCAGTGGCTGTGTGTAAACCAGTGTTGCGGAAGATATTTAAGCCAACACCAGACTGTGTGCCTTGCCATCAAGCCACGTGCCTCAGCTTATATACCGGCTGGGGTCCGGTTAGCAGCCAATAAAGTCAGCCCAGTCATATCATCGTCAGTCACCTGATGTCATGCGTCAACGTATTACACGACTCTTTTAAATTCCTCTCATTAAATGGATAGCTGCAAGAGTGTAAGTTCATAAACATTTATATTAGTTTGTGTACAAGGCTTCAATTAGATAAAACTTCGAAAAATGTGATTTTATTTCATTGGTATAGGTTAGGGGGAAAAAATGAGACAGACAGAGAAAACCTGGAAAATTCTGGGAATTTATGTTTGGTGTAGCCACCCTGAATGAAGATTTTGCTCCCTTAATAGCTATTCTTCATGTGTTGATGCAATGTTACTATGAAAAGTTTTTGAAAATATTGAAATGGACTGCGAGGCAGTATTTACCATATCAGTAGGAAAAAAAAAGTAATGTGGTAATTTTAAGAGTAAAAGGTGCATAAAATGGTCAGCATGTGTAGGCCTATTCTGCAAGCATGTGAAAATTTGTCAACTGTGTTCCTATCATAAATGTAATAGTATAAGCATCTTCAACTCACTGTGCAAGTATGCAAAATTCAAAACAAACTAAGGAGGTATAACAATATGCCTAGCTGAAAAGTTTGATAAGAAGGCACCTACATTTGTCAAATTTTTTGGTTTCGTTGGTAGGTATTGGTAGGTCTATTAGTAACATTTTGTGTTGGTGCAGCAGGTAAATTCCAGGTTAATACATTTTTCTGCTGGATAAACTTAACAATATTTAGTACTTGGCCAGTAAACACATGATCAGTTAAACACACAAGTAAATGCATGATCAGTTTAATGTTTCTGAGTTTCCCTGGTTATTAAATTTAAATTTGTGAGCCCTTACTGGAAAATTTTACGATGTTTTTCTGCAATGTTAGGTAATGCAGACATAGTGACCACTTACTGTTTGAACTTTAATGATTTATGGTGAGCAGTTATGCAATCACTACACATGAAATGCAGTGACGTGTTTATGCACTATTTTAAATCCTATTAAAATATTACTGATAGAATGCTTTACAAGTTGGCATGTCTACACTTTGTAATAAAAAACTACAGTGGACTCCCTTTCTTATCATTTTTCAGAGTACTGTCACATTTTCATGCATCCAGAATTTCATTAGACGAGGGTCTTACATGTACATCAATAAAATGCAACTTCTAATCTTATTAATCTAAATGTTGAGTCTAATGAGATCTATACATTATCTGTGAATAAAGTTTAATTAATAAACGCAATAAGAATAGGAATTTTTTTCAAAACAGAAAGTATTACTGTATTAGTATAACAGTGGAACCCTGTTATAACATCCCTTCTGATAACATTTTTCCTGCATAATAAGCTGCCTTCTCTTGGTCCACAAAAATTTTTTTCAATACAAAATGACCCTCTAGTAAAGTTTTCCCTTCTATAAGGCTTACATTTCTTGGGGCCCTTGAGAAATGTTATACAAGGGTTCTACTGTACTGTAAATCATACATTAAAAACTTTTCACCTCAACTGCTTTAAATAAATAATATAATATCACAAAATACTGTATATTATTGATTGTAATCCAACATTGAATGCATGCAGAATTTTGGATTGCCCTGCTCGCATTTGATCAGCTGAGAGCATGGCGAGACTGATAAGGGGAAGCCTCAATGGTGGGAGGAGTGAAACAATCTGTTCCTCCTCTTCACCAGTTGGAATAGAGGGAGGCTGCAAGAATGCCACACAGATTGCAGGTTGCTAAGTAACTAGGTCCCACCCCACCAACCATGTAAGGGAAGGAAACGAGCTCTGCCAAGTATCACAGAGGACAGTCAAAGCTTATGCAAATCAAGGCCACATATCTACCTCAATCTACACTTGCATTGGAACAAAGATGAATAAATACGGTAATAATTTTTTTTTTTTTGCAGTCTTCAGTAATTAATTATTAAAACCACGCCCTCTGATATTTTCATACACTTATGCCTGTCATGAGTTAATACTGCTTTCAGGATCTGTATTTATACATTACTTGATGGCAAAAAGGGTTTAATACGGCCTTCCATGATAGCAGCTTATTCAGAAGACGTGTGGCTATTGAAATTAATTAATATAAATACTCCAATCTTGCTGCAATCAGTTGCTGAAAATGAACTTTAGAACTTTACACTTGATATTACATAATTTGTTTAAAAATAATGATTTCATGCCAAATATAAATAAACACCAACTGTATGGGGAAAAACAACCTTTAACAACAAAAGTGTGTGTGTGTGTGTGTCTATATTATATATATATATATATATATATATATATATATATATATATATATATATATATATATATATATATATATATATATATATATATATAAAAGGCTACCACGCTGGTTTCTAGGTAACAGCTTCCCCTCTTAACAGGCATGTAAAGGGATGGAGCATTGTTACACCAGACTCTTTGACTCTTGTGAACTGGAGAGCACTGTGCTGCGATGATGGTAAACAGCGACACATTTAATGTATTTCACACCCAGTTATTAGACATGTGCATAAACAACCAGCTTAAAAAGACTATTGCGAGAAAGCTTAAGTGACGTGACTAAAAGATATTTCCATTGATACAGTATTTGATAAACAATAAAAGCAGATAATGTTATCATTTTTATACAAATTTTTTGGACCACTGAAAATTAACAGTGGATTGCATTTTAGGGAAACATCAAAGTCCACTGTATAATAAGTTTTTGCATGCCTACTAAATTACAATGTCTCTGTGTTGCATTTTGTGATACAAGTAGGTAGGGCTCTATAATGAATAAATCTAATGTGTAGTAGTTATATACTTAAGATTGAAAATATGTCATGGTGATGCTGTACAAGAATAATTGCATCTATTGTTTTCCTACAAAACTGCATTAGAAACAAAGACTTTTAATACTACTGTACAACAGTTTCTTGAGTATTTTATCGCAACTCACTACACTGTGATATTTTCACAATGTAAAGCTCACTTACTGATTAAGTACTTATTGTAGAAAGCATACAAGCTCCCTCTATCTGTAGTCACATTCCTGATTGTAAACAGCAGGAAAAAAAATCAAAACACATGATTAAAAATCTTGTTTGTGCAAGGTAAATCATAGTATCTAAATAACTGGTGGTAACATTACAGTTTTGATTTATGTTATCCACATAAGATTAGTTAACAGCTAGAAATTGGTAATCCAATTGATACCAAATTTTTGTGAAATAACATAAGGCAGTACTTCATATAGTGTATGTGTAAACTATATATATATATATAGAGACACACACACTTCTTATTTCATACGTGAACATGAAATAGCCAGTGGATGTGATTTAAATAATTTAATATATTAGTGTTGCTTCAGTGTAGTTTAACTGTTAAAAGTACAGCTTACCATGTCCTGCAAATTATGATAGTCTTTAATACCTCATTGGTAACATAATATGGTGCAAAGGTTCAGTTACCTGGTTACAAGTTCCATTTATTAAGTACATATTTGTTACCACACACAATGTTTATAACAAATGGAGAATTTTACAATTAAAATACTGTCAAATGCACATATATACAGTAAACTCCAGATCTACAGTTTTTTCAAGAGACTGTCAAAAAATTTCCATGGATCCAGAATTTCAGTAGATGAGAGTTTGATGTGTTCATAAATAAAATACAGTACGTATATAATTAATTGTAATCTGACACCAAATGCAAGCTGTCCCCAAACTTTAAAATGCTCTGAAAAAGAAAATAACATGACAGCAAAATTTTAATGTCTTGCACACACTACAAAAAGAGGTTATTGACTGGCCAGTATGTTCACGGCAGGTGAGATGGAGAAGGGGAAGTCCAGCGACGGGAGATGTGAAACAATCTACCCATCCCCTTCCAAACCAATTGGCAAACTAAGGCCAAAGCTTATGCAATCCAAGCCACATATGTATCTTGATCATTCTGCACTTACATTGGCGATGCCGTGCTCGCATGGCAAACGTGTAGTTGAAGTAATTAATAATATTTCAGTCTAAAAAGGTGCGATTTTGAGATTAAAGGATAATAAATAAGGCAATTGAAATTTATCCATTTGCGGTCTTCAATAACTATTATTGTTCAAAACAATATCCTCTGTTTTTCCCATACACGCCTGTTGCAAGTTCGCTGCGCTTAGGTTTGGTGCTCATGCATTATTTGACAAAAGGTGTCACATAGACCCTCCAGGACATTAGTTTATTCAGAATATGTGTGTCTGATATATATCAGCCAATCTCCCCGCAATAAGCTACTGAAAATGAACTTTTGGTGACAAGGTACTGCCTATTAAGTTAAACGATATTTCATTTAATAATCGTGTCGTTTTTATATTAGAATGATTAAACACCAACTTTATAGGGTAAAAAGCAACATTTGAACATAAAAGAAAACATCTGTGCAAAATATAATTCCTTATTAAAATATACTGCCTTAACATTTTGACATGCAAAACCATTTGCTTTATACTAGTGATTTCACACCCAGTTGAGTTTTCATAAACAACCAGCTTAAAAATTACTTTTGCACGAAATCTTAAGTGACAGGACTGGAAGATATTTTGAGCAATGCAATATCCGGAAAACTATAAAAGCACGTAATGTCATCCTTATTTATATAGGAATTTTGCCAGGACCACTAAAAATTAATTGTGGTTACGGTTTATCGGTATATACGTTTTCTGTATACTGAGAGTCCACTGTATTCACCATACTATAGTATCTGTTAGATATAGTAACAGTGCATTTGTACACAATGTATCTGATTGTGTTTCAAAAATGAAATAGCATCCACTGGCTATCAAAACAATGCCAAGGTGTACTATTATCTATTTGCAGTATCTTCACAATTTTTTGAATCAAACCTTTGAAAAATCACCATATGTATGTTGTGTTCAGTTGTATCCTAATTTCGTCATGTATCACAAATTTTTCAAACTTCTCTAAAAATATTTCATTTATAATAAGGATACAACCAAGACAAATAGGTGTTGATAAGAAATAGTTCTTATGCAAAATATTATTAAACTGAGTGCACATGAATATGGTGTGTTGTCCCTTTGGTGTTTGCATGATGTGGAGGAATATTCTGAAAGTATAACTTTATCGTGAGAGTAAACATGAATGGACTATAAATAGTAAGTACAGTAGAACCCTGTTATAACATTTTTCAACGGGTCAGTAAAATAAAATGTTATATCAGGAAAATGTTTTAAGCAGGAAACAGTATTACATCAGCAGGAACACATCAAGCAAAACAAAATTCTAATGTACATAATAATATTTGTATACAAATCTTCACCTGAATCATTTGATGCCAAAAATATCAGATATCTGAATTCCATGGACCATAGCATCATCAATTAATGCACAGTGACATGCATTCTGGATGCTTGCTCACTTATCTCTTCTTGGTTATCTTGTAATTTTCAAGACCATCACCTCTAAAATCCTTCAAATATTAATGGTTTTCTGTATCTGTTTGTAGGCTACGGCATTGTCAATACGTATGAAATTTTAATTAAGAGAAAAACTGCATTTGAGATGATGCAAGGAATTGAACAAATACTGATGTTATAAGCAGGAAATGAAAATATTAACATTGTTATAGGCAGGAAATGAAACCATTAAGCCTTATGGAGAAATGGTGGAACCATGAAATAATGGTGTTACATGCAGGGATGTTATAACAGGGTTCTACTGTAAATGATAATTAATATAAAATTTTCAACATCAACTGGGATAAATTAATGCCCACTATTGCACATATTTTAACATAAACACTTACAAACACTTAAAATTAAGTTGACAGCAAATTAGTAAAAGAAAGTATATCCATATCTTAATGTCTTTGCTGACAAAATTGACTTGTCACACTTCAAAACTTCATAAATGAAGCATTACAACATTCTCAGCTATGTGATGTAATATTTAGTTGTATATGAACGTACATACGTAGTCCTGGAATGGTAGATATTGTATGTAAAATACCAATCTGGCAAGCATACCAGCATAAAATTAATTATAATAATTCAAAACCTAAAATCAGTGTTGCAGTTGTGTGAGCTTAAATGCATACTGCAGTACATTACAGGGTGCTGAAAAACTTTGTGTCATAAATGAAAGGAGTGTTAAGAGGGCAGAAACACAAGTATTGTGAACATGGGAACCATAGGTTTGTGGTGATTAGTTTCGGCACTACACGCTATTTGCTGTGGCGCTGTCCGCACGACCATTTTTCTGTCCTTGTGTCAATCCGTCGCCACTCCTACTACCCCCTTCCTGCAAGGTCACGTGGTTGTATCAGTTAGTTCAGTCCCTGAAACTCACACCGGTGAGTGACTCCATTCTACACAAGTAGTGCGCTACTTTGTTTGCATTGCGTTGATCACTTTGAAGTTCTTTGCAAGTACTGTACATGCTGCAACATTAGTACGTGTTGCATTGTGTTGAGTGTGGTATCTGTTCAGCCCCACATGGACAAACCTGAGCACACGTGGAACGAACTTGCAGACATGCACCTGGCTTATGGTGCTGCTTTGGGCAATGCAGCAGACGCCTGGAGAATATACCATGAGCAGTACACAAACAGAACTTTACCTTCACACCAAATGTTTGTAAACAGTGACCAACACCTGCGCAATTCGGGATCACTGTCTGCCAACGTGTGACATGGTTTGAACCAGACAAGCGCGGACCCCACAGTTTGAGGAAGACGTTTTACATGCGTTTGAAGAGTTCCCTGCTACCAGCATACAGAAAGTAGCCCGTCAAATGGATTTTGACCGACGTCTTGTCTGGAACGTATTAAAAGACAACGAACTTCATCTGTACCGTAAGCAAAGGTTGCAGGCACTTTCCCCAAGTGATTACCCATTGCAAGTAGCATTTTGTAACTGGTTTTCTGCAGAAACAGATCAACATCCTGCTTTTCCTGGACGTGTATTGTTCACAGACGAGGCATATTTTACATGAGCGGGTATGTTCAATGCCCACAATAATCATGTTTGGGCACATGACAATTCACATGCTATGTTCAAACACGGAACCCAGGAACGTTATGCGGTCAATTTGATTGGGCCTTACATCCTTCCGCCCAGGCTAGACAGATGGAGGTACTTAATTTTTTGCAAGAGGTGTTACCGAAACTTTTAGAGGATGTGCCATTGGCTGTACGATGCACAATGTGGTTTCAAAATGATGGTGCCCTAGGCCACTTTGCCGCAACACCACTAAACCACATCACGGCAGTGTTTGGCCAAAGGTGGATAGGTATGGGTGGTCTGGTGCCTTGGCCCCCTCATTCACCCAGCTTAACTCCACTTGATTTTTTTCTTTGAGGTCACATGAAAGACCTGGTATTTGAAACTCCAGTTGAGAGTGAGGAGGACCTAGTCACGCGGATAGTTGAGGCTGCACATTGTGTCCGTAAAGCGCAGGGTATTTTCCAGAGAATACACTCAATGTTGTGTCAGTGTGAATTGTGCTGCCAAGTTGGAGGGAGACGTTTCAAACATCTACTCTGAGGTACTGTATGTTTGTCATTTTCATTGTCTGCAGTTAAACTGTAAACACAATGCAAACAGTGTGGCATGCTTATGCTCGAGTGTCCGGGTGGCTGGCAGCCAATCTTACATCTGTAAGCGTGTGCAGTGCCCAAACCAATCACCGCAGACTCATCGTTCCCATGTTCAAAACTCTCGTACATGCACCCTCCAACAGACGGACTGACACAAGGAAGACAGAAGGATGGTCGCGTGGACAGCACTTCAGCAAATGTTGTGTAGTGCCGAAACTAATCACCGCAGACCTATGGTTCCTATATTCACAATACTTGTGTTTGTGCCCTCTAACACTCTTCTCATTCAAGACACAAAGTTTTTCCGCACCCTGTATTTACGTAACTATTCATAGCAAGTTTTTCACAAGTCAATATCTCTTTAAGTACGTCATTTGTTTTGAATAACTAACACTAAGAACATACTTGATACTGCATTTGTGTAATTTTCCTAGGGTATAATTAACATTTTAACATGGTAATTCAATGTTTTTTTGGCCCATTAAATTTAATATAAGAATACCTTTTGCCTCACAAACCTGAACCTAGCTAATCTAAGGAAAAATCGAGTTCTGTATTAAATGAAATAACAATTTCATGAAAATAAATTGTAATAGTCCTCCAAGTATTGCATTTTCAATATTCTAGTATAAATTGGTGTAGATATACAACCTAAGTAATTGAAAAGTAATTTTTTCATAAGAAATACAGTGAAACCCTCTAAGAGTCCTCACCTAATTAGTTTTCCTGGTTAATAAGTTGAATAATTTTACACCTTGTCTATATGCACACATGTTTAATTTGACCCTTATAAGAAGATTTCCTGGTTAGTAAATATTAGTTTTTTCAGTCCCTTAAAAAACATATTACAGTTTTACTGAATAATTATTTCAAGTTAGAAGTTGTGAAAACTGTATGACAGGACAGATATGGATTTAGTAAAAATTACCTTGGATGCATGGTCACCCTAAAGATTTGGATCAACTCCATACAGCCAGTTAGTCTTACAATATTTTCCTTATTTACAGTATATAACTGATGCAGTGTCAGCCAGTTACTTATATGGTATGTACTGTAGTATGTGTTATAGTATTAATTTGTAAGATTGTTGTACATTTAAGTCATACATCCCTTAATCTGAAAATATTATTGTAAATATAATAATCACCATGACTAAACAGGACTTTAGAATATTCTAGTAAAATAAAATAAGAATGCATATTACAGGTTGTTCACTGTAAACTGAGCACTTTTAAAAGCCCTGCTTGAAATCTACTTGTATGCACATTGTGTATTCTTCCATCAAATGTAAAAATGAACATTGACATAGACCTGATCACTGTATCTATGTGTTGGTCTAGTGAAACTGTGAAATTCTTAGGAAAGGTAATAATATTCAAATTTGCTAATTCTGACACTTAATGAAAGAAAGAAAAAAAAATGGCAGAGGAAATTATTTTAGTGTTCACAAATATTTACCTGAAAACTTTTACTGTATTTCGGCATGTATAGGCCGCACATTTTTACCAAAAAAAATGACTATAAAAATTGGGGTGCTACTCATTTATGAGATATTGGCATTAAAAATTTTTTACCCCCAAAACATGTTTAGAAATTTGTCAACATACAGTACATTTTAATGTTTTAACTTAGTTTCTAAGGTAGTAAAAAATAAATTACAAATGAATAGCTGTTCACTCGTGCAATAATTTGTTCACTCATGTTCATAAACAAAATAACCTTTATTTCGCACATTTAAAATGTGAATATTTTGAAGCTCGGCCATAGATGCCATAAATGAGAAAATAATGTATCCGCTGTACAAGAGATAGATATCTTATGTAGTTTGCACATATGCCGTGCCCCAAGTACACATTGATAAGACACCATTTTGTGTAACATGTTGCCATGGTTTTGCTTTCTCAAATCACGTTACCATCTGTGGAATAGTAATTGCATGATGTATATTTGTAAACATTGCAACATAATATAAATTTTCTAACACAAATTTTTGTAGGGGAGAAATTATGTCAGAATTTATTATGTTTGTACGGAATCATGACTTAACAATATTTACAGGAATAAAAATATTCTGTGCGGCCTATACTTGAAATATTAATTATCCCTAATTTTTATAAAAAACTTCAGGTGCAACCTATACATACAAAATACATTAATTCAACGTTTGTTAAGACAGGGAACTACTTTGCCTCTGCTGTCAGCAACTCTACCAGGTGCTTAACAGCCAGTGTGTCCGTGTTAACATACATACATACATGCAGGTGTAGGGGCAGTGACATTTTTCAAAGGTTGATTTCAAAATTGCTTAAATAACACTGAACAGCTCATTCGTGAAGACACTTATACATTTCCCTCTCTTCTTCATTTTGATACACTGTTTTCAGTTTTCTGAATGATTCTGCTTTCGACATGCTGTGTACAATGAGCTAAATATTTAATATTATATATGAGTATGTTATACATATGATGCCCATGTTACGAAAATTCAATCCTTGCACACATTTAAAGCAGAAGTATCTACCATAAAATCTTGATACAAAGACACTTCAAGTTAAATATTCAATATGTATTTTTAGTATGTAGTACTGAAAAATACTTTATGGTAATGAAAAAGTCTTTGATACTATCGTATTTGCTGAGGATTTGAAAGACTTACTTTAAAGTTAAAAGAACTTTGTAATGAAATTTGACTCTAAATGGTGACATGTTATGTAGGCCTCTGTGAAGGGATAAAATCAAAACAAGCTATCTCAACTGACAGCATAAACATAAAAAATTACTGTCTCATGACCTCAGAATGGTAGAATAAAGAGCAACTGCATTAATATACATATATGTAAATGTAAAAATCCATAAACATTAAAGAATGTTTCAAATTGATATGAGTATTCAATGGAATTAAAGTGCACATACTTGTATGACTACCTGCAAAGGAACACATCATGCGAACATGCGAAGTCTAGGCCACACTGAACAAAGTTAACGAGACTTGGAACACTGTTTATACACTTAATTACAAATGAGAGATCACAAAGCAGGCACCACTTTATTGGTGGGTGAAATTGAGCCCCTGCGACTCCAGTTTGAGAACTTTGGAGGAGAAAGCACCTGCTTTAAGAACATACTCCTCCTCTCCTTCAGGCTAGCCAATCCTGGCCATGTCTTGCCCAGCTCTTGCTCCAGACCACTAGACAAAGGAATCACCTGTAAAGTATCTGGACTCGATTTGAGGTTGGTAGTGTTTTGTGACTTCAGCAAAGTGTTCCACTGCTTTATCCTGCTTGGAACTGGGAGCACATTTTCCTTGTTGTAGCAGATAACTGGCTCACTCTCCATTAGAATCTTGGCAGTCATGTCATCGGGGAGAGGTTCAGAGTACACAGCAGTCAGAGGTGCATCTGAAGGGGAATTGTCCAGGTGGGAGGGAAACTTTTGTGAATCACTACTACTACTGTCAACCTGCTTGGTCTCAAACTTTTCCCTAATTAACGAGAACTTACGCCGTGGCCTGTTTCTTTTCCCATTTTGCCTTTGACTCTCTGGTGAGTCAGGAAGAGATGAAGGTAAATGAACTGAAGACTCACTGCACCGTAAGGGAGCAACCTCTGAGCAAGGATGGCTGTAATCTAGTACAGGTTCTGGTTCATTACAAATTAATACAGGTAAAGAATAATTCAAATCAAACAATGCATTTGTTTTCTCTTCTGGATTCAAGTTGCACGTGCCTGGTGGTGATGACAAAATTGAAACAATTTTAGAATTGCACTTGGGAATTTGTGTATTACCATGCAAAAATGAATATGTAAGATTTTTTTGTGGCACTGTAAGACTTTCTTTTGGAACTATATCTTTATGAACTGGTAACGACTTCAAAAATTCTGAATCAAGTTTGTTACTTTGTACATGTGTTTTACTGGCATCAGGTGAGAAAGACTGGGAAATAATTTGATGGCCTTCATCAGAATTTGCTTTCATGGATGAGTTGCTGATAACTAAGCTACTACTAGCAGAACTAGCTTCTGGAAGAGGCTTCAGTTTTGAGAGGAATAAAACCTCTTCAGGCAAAAGATGAGGCTGGGTATGACCGGCAAGTAGAGAGCTTGGGGAATAAAGTTCTTCACTTGTAGACTGCTGCGTGCTGGTCTCCCACTGTTCATCCGCTGAGTTGTACAAGTCTCCATGCCTAATCTCATCTATTGTAGCTACTAGAGTGCTAGCAGAGCCACGACAACGTCCCAGTCTTTCACCCATGTCACTAGAGCTGGATTCCTCTAGCTCTTCTGTTATTGTGTCAAGAGTTTGCAGGGGAAATAAAGCACCATGCTGGTCAACAACGTAAGGCCGTGCAACAAATACGCCTGGAGCAGGTACGGGCTCTGGGTCGACCATGCACACAGACAAATCATAAACTAATGTGTCGAGGTACTCTTCCTGCCGTGGACGCCGAGATGGAACAGGAGGTGGCGATCCTGAGGAGCGTGCAGAATTCTCAGATGAAGTGGTGCTGGTGAGGGTATCACGTCGCCTGTCTCGCACAATACTGTCATCATGGAGCCACGTTTCTATATCTGCATACCCACGCCACGAACGGAGACCCCATGCTTCACGAGCAATGTTCACTGCACACATGTTTTCATAATCATGAGCTGAGAGGACCTCACTTGGTACTGAAAGAATTTCACTTGGTGTACCCTCAGATTCTGCAGACTGCACCTCACCTCCACAGCCTGGTAATGATACCTCTCTATCACGGTTAATCTTGCGATTTTCAAAACCAACTTGATTAATAGTCACAAGCACTTTGTTTTTGTCTTCGTTGGCTTCAGAATCACTTATTTTTACCACAACCTGCGACACTATATCCTCTGTAGAGTAAATGCCTTGACGTTTCTGCCTAAGCACTGTTCTCTCTGGACCTTTCCCTGCACAATTGTTTTCAAAGTTGGACTTAATTAATACACTACTCTCCAAATTAGAACATACCACTTTACATTTTTGACCAGATATAGAGTCATTTTCAGTGGTTTGTAGTTTATCTTTGCCAATTTGTTCCATGCTGCATGGAGATATTTGGACATCCTCATCAGGAAGTGGAAGTCGTTGACGCTGAGACGGAGGGCTGCTGACAGTCAAGTTTTGTGAAGGAGGCACAACAACTTCATCTGGTAGAGGCATACGCTGTCGTTTGGGCTTGGGGCTGTCCACACTTTTCTGGGGAGAAAGTGCAGATGACTGGACTATCTCATCTGGAAGGGGCAAGCGCTGTCGTCTAGGTTTGAGTGTGTCACAGCTATCTTGATCTGCCATGTGTGCATCAGTAACCTCTCCTGGAAGCGGTAGACGTGCCCTTTCCTTGGGGCTGCTAGAGCTGTCATTGCTGGAAGCTGTGCATGGCTGGCTAGTTTCTGCGGAACAGTGCATCAACAGCAGCTTTTTGTCCATGCTGCATGCATCCTCGGCTTGGTGACGAGGCAGATCATCCAACCTGGAACTGTGCAGTCACAATTTAAGTATAACACACCACACATTCTACATACTTTTTTTATGTATTCTATTTGCAAAAGCAATGACCATCCTAAAATAATTTTTAGCCAATATAACTGTATGCAGGTATACAATTATATATTGCGAAGTTATCTCACTCTAAAGTAATTCCAGTGGATTTGACATACAGTAGAATTTTGATTTAACATAATTTAACGGTTCCTGACAATCTTTACTCTGCTTTGCAGGATTTGTTAAATTCAAATTTACCTATTTTAACACCCCAACACAAAGTAGTTACAAAAACGTGTTTTTTTCACATTAAGACATTGTGTTGTCATCTGTACTGCATAATAACACTTCTATTTCAATTAAATATTAACGTAATTCTCTAGGCAGATGTTCTGTAAAGGAAATGGTACCGCACAGGACCATACACGATCTGTAGTTGACAAGAAAAAAGTTTAAACATTGTATGCCGCTTACCTTTTAATTAATGCAAAATCAATTTCTGAAAGCCGTTTGTACAAAAATTAGACTATTTATTAACACAATTTTTACTTATTTCAATAGGAAGGCAATTCCTGGATAAAAATATATCACACAACCATAAACAACCTCACATCGACGAGAAAATAGTACAAATATTGAGCGCTACTTAAATTTTCACTAGTGCAAAATCCATTCTCAATGACACTTTTTGCCAAAATTATAAGATTTGTTAATTAACTACAAATTTATTTAAAAATCAGAAGTCTTCCAGGTAATAATATACATTCTACAAGGCAGTGCACCTCCACTTATCACAAAAACGTAAACATTGTGCCATGTGTTACTATGGATAAATTTTTTACCAGTGTACATTTTTTGCCGGTGTGAAAAACTTTATTACTAAAATTAAATAAATAAATTGACGCCGGCTAAGAGCCAGCCACAGACAGACCATGACAGCCCTCGCCGCTAGCGTAACATGTTGTGGTAAGCAGGTGTGCGGCACCGCTACACGGACTTTCCTAAAATGGGATGTAAGTTGTTTCAGTGTAATATATAATTATTTTCCAGGGTTAAAATGTTTGTAAAGTGTAACATGTCTTATTTGAGGGTTTGTGTAAAATTGATATTTGAAATTTAAAGTGTGCGCAGCTCCGAAGAGAGAGACTATGGTATTCAGGCAAAAACGCCTTCAAAAGACAATTGAAATACAACCAAAAATCATAATAAAATTCCTGTCTGTAAAACTGCTTTAAAATGTTTGTGTAATTTCAATTTGCAGTATTAATATTTTTCACTCAATGCGTATAGCTCTTCCGCTTGTGTGAACCCAGTAGGCAGCCATGGTAGGTCATTGCGACCCCTGCCTCTGGGCAGTCATTCTAGGAGAACTGGTGAGGCAAGATGCTGTCACGTACGCACTTCATTTTTTTGCACTGATGTAGGTTTCAATAGTTCACTTTAGTATACCGGTTAACCTTTGCCTTGTGTACGTTTTGCCAGACATCCCCAGCATAATGCTATCTGCTTAACCTAATTATTTGCAGCCTGTTTAGGCTTTTTGAGATGCTAAGGAGATGAAAGGAGGAGATGTCGGAGAGGCCATGCGGCCCGCGCTACTTGTGTATCGAATGTCATCCGCCCATCTTCACGGCTTTTCCATGTAATTTCTGCTTAATTTCGACGTCCAATATAAAGGCTAAAGTGTTTGTATCATTATTTGAGGGTTTTTGTCATGTTAATATGTTTTGCGGCCACATCGCCCATGGCCACGTGGTTGGCTACCGCCAAGTCCGCATCTGCGCCTTCAACGCATTATGAGGGCTAATTCTTGTTCCAGCTTGTGCACCATAATTTTATCTCAGGGTTTATGTAATAATTTCAGTAAGGGTTCATATTATTTATGTGTTTGATGCATTTTGTTCTTGACCACGCGGTCAGTTCATGTACGTGTGATTTCCCGCCATCCGGCACCCCAAGAGCTTTTGTATGCTCGTTTCTTACCAGGAAAAATTTTATAATGCAGATACAATTGTTGGCCGATGTTTATTGACCAGATTTTCAGAGAAATACTGCGTTTTTTCACCTGCACACGTGGTCCACCACAAGTTTCATACAGCTGCGTTTGCGCCATCTAAAGCTGATTTCACTCCTTTGTGTGTTTATTTTGCTCGCTTATATAGTGTCCCATGTTCATCAAATGTTATTTTATGTATTTCTGTTGTAAAATGCTAATATCTTTGCACTAACTCATTATGTGTATGACCATCGCCACACACCACGTGGTTCGGGGACAAGTCCCGACGAGTAGGCGATAGATACGTAGATATTTGCATGTGTCCATTTCATACTCCATGTCTTGTCTCTGGGCAAATCCTGCAGTCCATCCCAGTGGCTGTAGGCCCCTTGCTTTTTGGAGGCTGTCTCTTCAAACACCGCGGAGCATCATCCAGTCAGAATGTGTCAGATTAGTAACATGCTTGTGAGTTCACCCACCGGGACTAGCTAGACACGCTCGAGAAGTAAAACCTAAATTACTGGGCACATTTGTAACTTGGTAAAATAAACACCTTTTCAGTGTAAGAGTCGAATGTTTTTTCATAGCGTCAGTTACCCAGCCCAACCTAAGTAGTGTGCATTACAGTGTTATGTGTAGGGTTGTGCGAATATTCTGTATACTTAAACGAAAACGAAACATGGCAACTTTAATTTTCGTTTTGGTAAGAAATTTGGTTATCGAAAGTTGTAACAAAACAAAAATTCTCTATTTCAATGTATTTTCAGGTATTTAATTAATGTTAATTTAGTACACCAGCAAAGGAATTTTATGAAAATAGTTAACCTTTCACTAAGGCTGAGCTCTAATGATATTATTTTTCATTATCCTTTCAGTTTCACGAAAGTTCATATCTAACATATATTTCATTTTCGTTTTGTGAAAAAAAAAATCACATTCGCACAACCCTAGTTTTGTGTGTAAAAGTTGGTTTGTAAGCACGTACGGGTGAGACGAACATGCAGAACCCACCGCGTCCCTGAGATCCCTGAGTCCCAAAGTGTGGTGTATAGGAATCACCGCTGGCAACCATCAACCACAGGTAAAATTGTGTCGTGATTGTCTCCATGTCTCACCTGACTGGCATCGAAATAAACAATTGTTTGTAGACTGCATCATGCCAATGCCTGCATTTATCCAACATTGACTGCAGATAGCAATACATGTAATCAGTCGACATGCATATGCACAGCTGGTGTGAAGGCTATGATCTACTTTCATGGACAACTGCAACATATATGGGAGCGAAGCTAGGTGGGTTGCAGCAGAAACAGGTGGTGCTGGTGCACCGTTATTATTGACACAACATGTTGTATTGGTTTATGTAATGCAGATGTGCACTCGTATCTTAAAATCAAAATCCAAAGTCGAAGTCAAAAAACATAAAAAGTTATCAATTAATAGAAACCATGAAAAAATCGAAAACCATAAATAAAATAATATTCCAATAAAAATAACATAAGTGGTCATCAACAGGCAATGCAGTCAATTCCAATTGCAATCCGTAATCAAAATCCAAGAGGAAAAGCAAAAATCAACATAACACCACTATGGAAAAATGTATCACGACATTAAACACAGTGTACAAAGACATACGAATACTGTCACAGAATAAAAGGTGCTCATGGGAGTGAAAGAATCTGTGACACATGCTGTTATTGGCTACCATTGTTGCTATGCACATTGCGTGATTGGCGGGTAACCATGCACAAAAAGCAAGGAAGTGGTGGTTGTGTGAAAGCAGTGGGGAGGGGAACAAAGAGAACAAAGGAGCCCTTCATTACTTCCATGTGTTTTGCGCAAAATCTATCTTGCTAGATGCATGCCAAGCAACACACTCGACTCAGTCACTGCGATCACAGTTATTGATAGATTTTAACAAAAATTTTTTTTGTTTTTCTTTTTTCATGTTTTGGCACATGATTTCTAAGGGTACTTACTCAGAAATACATACCTACATATTATTGCTGTGGCCCAGCGAATGTATTTTTAATAGGTTTTCATTTCAATTTATTCCATTTTAGCAAGGATATTTTATTCTTTCATAAATATTTTACGATTTTTTGATGGTTCCTGAAAACCTTTACTTAAGATCGTTGTTTTCGTTACTTACATGTGCGGTATATCAGGGTTTCGACTGTATGTGAAAGACAGCCAACTTTTAATTTAAGCTTTATTTATTAGTGGCAGCACTGTAATATGCATAGTTCATGTAAACATATAACCATGCAACATTGATATAAAAGCACTATACTTACTTCAAATTCATAAACTAAAAGGTCACAGATAATGATTCTCTAAAATAATGCCACTACAGATATACAAATTAAAATAAACATGTATTATTGGTAGTTCCTGCGAGTTGCTTTGTGAGAAGAACTATTGGAGCATCAAAATGGCAATTGTGTTTTGTTGTCTACTTTCTGAAGGAAAGAAAGGCTTATGAGATCACTTTCCTGTCTGTGGGTGTATGTATATGTGTGTGTATGTATGTGTGTATGTATGTGTGTATGTATATGTGTGTGTCTGCATGAGTGTGTGTGTATCCCTTTAAATTTTTGAACGCGTGGACCAAATTTCACCAAACATGGTACACATATAATAATACTTAGTAAGGACACCTGACTTTTATAGCTTTCGATCACACATGGCACTTCCTTTCAAAATGGCGACCACTGTAAAATTTGGGTGATATGCCTATGTCATATCTTGGGAACCATTCAACCAATTTGAACCAAATTTTGTGTGCTGGCAGACCACTGCGAAAGAATTAAATTTTGAGGTAGATATTGTTGGTCTGCCATTTCGGAAAATAGCACCAATTAAAAAAAAATTCTAGTTTTCTCGAAAACTATTCCACCAATTCTCACCCAATTTGGCATGTAAGTAATAACTATGGTACGCCGTATAAATGTTTTAAGCTTATTTAGTATATCTGCCATACCATTTAACCAATTTTGACCATATTTTGTATACTGAAAGTATATATTACAAGCATCACATATATCAACAAATAACCACTTTTCCCAGTCATTTTATAAGATAGCACCATAGAAATAAATAATGTTTTTATGTCATAATTCTGTAAAAAAATTAACAAATTCCTGCCAAATTTGTCAAACAAGTAATACTGATGCAGATGATGTTGAGTGATATGTTTTAAGCAAGTCAGACTCTTATTTTCAAAATGGCAGCCATATAGCTATTTTAGCTTAGAATGCTATATCGTCAAAACCATGCAATCAATTCCAACATAACGTTGTATGCTGGCAGTAGACATTACAATTATCAACTGTATCTACATGGAACATCTTTTGTCCGCCATTTTGTAATATAGTACCATGCAAATTAAATAAAGTGTTTATGTCATATCTCAGGAATGAATTGGCCAATTACTATCGCATTTGGCAAACAAGTAGTACTGAGGAAGATGATGTCGAGTGGTATGTTTTAGGCATGCCAACATTTATTTTCAAAATGGCGGCCATATAACTATTTTAACTTAGAATGCTATATCATTGAAACCATGTAATCAATTTCAACTAAACTTTGTATACTGGCAGGAGATATTACAACTATCAACTATATCTACATGGCTCATCTTTTGTTTGCCATTTTGTAAGATAGCAACATGTGAATAAAATAAAATTTTTATTAGGGATGGGCTGATGCAGATGCCGGTACCGATGAACCGACTAATACCCCAACCATCGGCGTCGGCTGCATATTAACATTATTTTCCTATTATTATTCACCGATTAGCAACACTTAGATTACTTCAGTAGCATGTATGTAGCACTTACCAATGGCACGTTAACAAATGTGAGACTGTTCACTGTGCAAGAGCTTGTAATACAGTGGAACCTCTTTGTTGCAATCCCATTTATTCAGTTTTGCGTACGAGACTTTTTTTCGGACAGCCCCAACAAATATCCTATATAAACAATGTTAAATAAACCAGCATGCTACATCTCATAAAACATTAATTTACCATATCCATCTATAAGATAGTCTGTCCAAAATTTAAAATATATTTGTAACAATTTTCAATGATTTGTTTGCGATGTTTAGGTTCTACTGTATTTCCTGTCAGTATATTTTCCAAACATTGTGTGCATCATTCGTTTTTGAACATTACTTGAATACGAAACAACACAGATAATCGACAACTGGTGCTATCGATAGTATTGATTACATGCCACAAGAGTTTTTTTGTGTTATATTTTCTTGTTACATCTTTTGCATTCCTATGTTGGCGACAATGAAAAAGCAACTTGGATTTTTATCCTTATTATGTGTTTACTGCTTTTGTAGGTTGGCAACAATGAAAACTAATCACGCACTCTATGACACTGTATTTAACAATCTGTGGTGTTTGATTGTAAACTGGATTTGAAAGGTTATAGCCGTGGTGGTATTTCGACAGGCGTAGTTATTATTGGAAATTGTCAGCTGCTGTTTCAGTTAGAATTTTAAAGGTTCGAATAAGACTCTGCAAGTACAAAGTGGCAAAAATTGTTGCAAATAAATCAGTTGTCATTTTAACCAAGGGATTGAGTATGGCTCAGCCAATGAAGGAACACTGGGCAAAAATATTAATATAAATAATAATACAATTTTGCTCAATTTTAAGTGAATATTTAATATTAAACTGATTCAATAAGTTCTTTTTAATTATATCTGTAGGCTGTTGGTTTAAAGAAACATGCATTTTGAGGTTATGTAAGATATTTCTCAGGTTTAAAATCCAAGTCCGCATCAGATTGCCTCAAGTTTTGAAGGTTGTACTTAATGAACTAGGTTTTAATTAATGCTGTATTGTCTGGTAACAGTTTCCGCTTGACTGTTAAGTCACTTATTTGCCCAGTTAAAGTGTGTATTTTATCATTTATTATTCAATTTAGTTTTGTTTTTCACTTCTATGCTGTAGACTGAAGACGTGAATTTAAGTAATAGACCTATTACCATATATTGAAAATTGGGAATAATAATTGTGCTCATCAAAACTGGTATCGGCATCGCTGTAGTTGACGGCATCTGCAGCTGAAAATCTGTATCAGCAAAATGTGATATTGGCCCATCCCTAGTTTTTGTGTCATACCTCCAGAACAAATGGACTAATTACTATCAAATTTGGCAAACAAGTAGTACTGAGGCAGACGATGCAGAGTGGCATGTTTTATTTTCAAAATGGCGGCCATTTATAGTCATTTTAGCTTGGAATGCTATATTGTCAAAACCATGTAATCAATTTCAACCAAACTTTGTATGCTGACAGTAGATATTACAACTATCAACTATATGTACATAGAATATCTTTTGTCTGCCATTTTGTAAGATACTACAATGCAAATAAATAAAGTTTTTTGTTGTATCTCGGGAAACAATTGACATACATCTTCCAAATTCGGTAACCAAATAGTACTGCAGCAGGTGCTGTAAACTGGTAAGATTTAAGTAGGTCAGACACTTATTGAAATGGTGGCAATATAAATATTTTAACTCAGCATATTTTACTAACAAAGAAATTCCAACTTAACTTTGTATTCTGGCAGTACCTATTACAACCATCATAAATTTTTCTATGCAAAGCCTCATTTTTCTGCCATTTTGTGACATAGCCCTATCAATAAAAAATGCTTTTTACCTTGTATCTTGGGACACAATCAACCCATTATTACAAAATTTGGTGAAGGTGTTGTACTGTATTAGGCCATAATAATAAATGTATTTTTTAAAGGACACTCTTACTTTCAGAATGGCAGCAATAAAATCATTTTAGTTTTGTGCTACTGCATTACTTTTTTTGTCCTCCAATTATGAAGATCGCCACATGAAAATTATGGAGGTTTTTTTATTGCCATTTCTCTAGGACCAATCTACCAATATTCACTAAATGTTACACTGGAACATTTCAAATAAATTTTTACCAAATTGTACACACTATAAATACTACAGAAGGCAATGTAAACGTTCATGATTTAAATGGTTCAGTCAACGATGTTCAAAATGTCAGGTTCATAAATCATTTAGGTAAGTTTGACACACACACACACACAGATATATGCCAAAATGCTGCGCAGCACGACTGTGGACTATACGGATGACTCCGCCCCATCTACGAGCCACGTGCGCTCTGGGGCAGAATTTATAAGTGGCAATCCGAATTAAATGTATCGTGCCACGAAGCCCACAAGCCTGGGTGGCCCATCACATCATTGCATATTACGTGCGTAACTGCAATCCCTATTGCCCATCCAGAATTATGCATGCAAAAGCCACCCCCCCAAGTGGAATTATATTTATTATATTTATTGGGAATTCTATTACTCGTATCTGGCCCCTGGAAGAAATTCCTACAATCACGAGAGATGGCAGCACCCCTGAGACCTTGTGATGTCACAGCTAGCTCGCCTCAGAGACAGAGGTTTTAATTTGTCGTAGCCTCCATGCGGGATGATAAGAAACTCAGAGCGCGTCTGCACCCCCGATAAATGCGCCCCGTGGTGGAAGGTTACGGTACCCCCCCCCCCCCTTCAACTGCACTCCGAAGAACTGCTGACCAGAGAAGATTTAGTATAAATACAGCCCCAGTAGCCAGCACCAGTGAGTGGCGCCGAGCTCGGCGGCCGAAGAGGACGTGAGCCCAACCCTCAGTCTGCAAAGACTCCAGTCTGCTGAAGACTCTTCTCAGTCCGCAAAGGCTCATCCTCCACAGTCCATAAGGACCTACCTTCCACCAGTCCCAAAGGACTCTGCTGCTCAATACCCACTATCCTACACCCAGCTTGTAGAAGGCTTTCCATCGGGCTCGACCCAGGGCTCCTCTACCTCCTACCGCCAACCCTCCTTTCTTGACCCGCACCTTAACCTGCATCAAGAGTATATATATATATATAATCTCTCTCTCCCCCTCTCTCTCTCCCTCCCCCTCTCCCCCATCTCTCTATCTATCTCTCTATCTATATCTCTCTATCTATCTCTATCTCTCTATCTCTATCTATCTCTCTATATCTATCTCTCTCTCTATATCTATCTCTCTATCTATCTCTCTATATATATCTCTCTATCTATCTTTCTATATCTATCTCTCTACATCTATCTCTCTATCTATCTCTCTATATCTATCTCTCTATATCTATATCTCTATCTATCTCTCTATATCTATCTCTATCTATCTCTCTATATCTATCTCTATCTATCTCTCTATATCTATTTCTATCTATCTCTCTGTATCTATCTCTATCTATCTCTCTGTATATATCTCTATCTATCTCTCTGTATCTATCTCTCTGTATCTATCTCTCTGTATCTATCTCTATCTATCTCTCTGTATCTATCTATATCTATCTATCTCTCTGTATCTATCTCTATCTATCTCTCTGTATCTATCTATATCTATCTATCTCTCTGTATCTATCTCTCTGTATCTCTCTATATCTCTCTCTGTATCTATCTATAGCTATGTATCTATCTATATATCTGTCTATCTCTATCTATCTATATCTATCTATCTCTACCTATCTCTATCTATCTCTCTCTCTCTCTTCCGAATCTGCATGTCGCAGAGAACCTGCGCGCGAGACGTTCAACAGCTACACGTATACCCCACCTTAACCCAGTAATCTCAACCTCAGTCAACTTCCCTTGACTCCGCGGTAGCGAGCCGTTGCGTTTCATGTTACCTACCTGATTAGCTTCCCCCTTAATTAATCTACCGCTGTGAATTGTGTTGCTATAGTTTTTATTCTATCTAGCAGCTGTAAGTTGCGTTGCTATAGTTTTTCATTTGTAGCTGCTGTAAAATTGCATAGCTATAGTTTACTTGCCTCAGGCTCGTCTTTGCCTGACTCCCGTTTTATTTACGTGATTCTCGTAACATCTTTTGTTTATTCCAATTATTTGTAAAACAATTTCATTTAACTGTGCATCTTGTATTAGTGAATTGCATTTACTCTCCAGGGACTGAACCCCGCAATAAACAACCACGTAACGTTGAATACTTGTGTACCATTACTTGTAGATAGCGGACACCTGCTCCCTATATATTTTTGGTATTGTGTGATTCCTACTAAACAGATGTACAATAAGAAAGGTGGTGCTCCCAGTAAGCAAAAATGTAGGGAACGTCGTGCCCTTGCTCAAGCTACCGTCCAATCCATGTCTGAGGACAAACCGCCAGTTAGCTGTCCAGATCAAACACCACGACCCATTTCTCCTCTCATTCCAGTGGATATTTCATCTCCACTAGACCACTTACTTGGTGGCAATTGGCCTGGGTATCCAACAACAGACTACAAGGTTCAGGAGAAATTGTTAAGTCAAGAGAATGAGACTACTCCCCCTGACAACCTTTAGTAATGTGAAATTACAATCAGGGCGGCGTATCCGAGTGAAATATCCCGCAGGTACAGTACTCCAGAAATACTGTGACATTAAGTTAGCGACGGGAAAGGTAATCAGGGTTTGATTCCCTGCACAACCAGACTCCTGCCCCCGTGTGGCACGCCCCTTAGTAGATTTTGTTCCAGCCCGCCAACCCACTCGGCCAACTAGTCTCTCATCTGCTAGCCCACGCACCTCCATCATCACTCTAAATTAAACACCTCACCATTACATCCCTTTAGGATCGCTGGCATCCTGAATATATTGGCGACCCTAATTGTGAGAAGGATCGTGTTTATCTGAGCGGGAAGCCATCTCTATCTGACTCACTCATGGGTTTGATTCCCCTCCAGTCCATGGCAAACCTACCCCCATGCGACTGACTTGTATCAAAATCCCTAACGCCTCCTAAGGCTATTTGAAGGTATGGCAATTGTCGTGGTAGGCTAAGTTGGACTTGGCAGGGCGATCAACATTAACGTACTACCCTCTAGGATAGGCACCCCCCTTTCTTTGCAACATGCATCTATATATATATTCAACCAAAATTTGTATGTAGACAGTATACATTATAAGTATCATATATATAGAGCCTCTTTTTTTAGTAATTTTGTACAATAGCATCACATAAGAAAATAAAGTTTTTTTATCTCATATCTTAGGGACCAAACAATCAATTCCATCAAATTTTTCACACCAGTAGCGCTATGGTAGGCCATGTAAGCTTACATGTTTTATGTGGCTCAGTCACTTATTTTCAAAATAAAGGCCCTGTTAATATTTTGGGTTAGTAAACCTTAGCATTTGAAACATTAGACTGATTAATTCCAAAGTTTATGCTCCTAATCAGGCCTCGTTATGCACACTAGCTTATTGTACGAGGTTTTCTGTGTCTGAGTTCCAGGTAAGGCACACATGTATTGAAATTATCTCCCTAATGTTTCATAAGTTTCTGGTTACATTTCTAATATTATTTTCAAAAAGAAGTCAAGACCTACCTGCCAACTCAGCTTTCAAGAACTTATTTAAAAATTAATTGCACCCATGTTTAGGAAAGTAGGCTCATTAGTTATATCAGTAATTTATTATTTTTAAATAGGAAATAACATTGGATGTGACTGAAAAACTTTATGGGGATTAAGGAAACCTTGTTACTATAGATATATATTTCCTTGGTTCAAATGGTTCTGTGATACTGTAAACAAGACAGATGCACAAACACAGATTCATGTAGACTTTTGACGGGTTTATACAATATGTTATTCTAATTTACGCCGACCACGGCGATGCCTCTTAGACTGTTTGCGTGCCATAGCTCAGCAGAGAGCTGCACTCTACTTGGGTGCACAGGTGCACCAGCGCGTCTCATGCAATGCAAGAGCTCCAGAGTGGAACACACCACGCCAGTGTAACGTGTGCAAGGCAGTAGTGTGTGTGAGTGCAGTGCAACGAGCACCGAGCATGGCCCAGTGGCCACATGCGTCACCAGCGTATGAATAGACAAGTCTTACCAAGGGCATAGTTATTCTTAAAGAGCTTAATTGGCAGGCAACGTGTCATGCGTAGTCACGTAAACACAATGGATGCCCTGTGAAGCAGCCCAAGGAGTGATTAAAGTAGTAATAAAGTTTATTTGATATTTCTGTGTTTTCCCATCTCACGTGTCTTCACACTCACCTCACTTCATCACTTGTTTGCAATTGTTTTCCCATCCTTATGATAGCACGTAATTTTTATAATAGCAAGCTGCATACACGGTAAGTGTTCAAAGAGTTTTATGTAAATGTGTATCAGAAACTAGTCCCGACGTGGCCCGCCTGCCCGCCAACGCTGGCTGGTTCACCAAGCATAGACGAGAGTTATCGCTTAGCATCTTGAGAGGTCTTACGTGTGGCACCGTGCTCTGCGGTTCACACACCTGGGCGGCCATCACTTTTGTTTCATCAGTCATATTAACTACAATAGTCTAAACTTATCCAGAACCGTTTTCGTCTAACCGCACGGGACTCCGGCTCTCACCTTTCCCAGTGCTTGCATCACCTGGGGAAGTTTAAGTTTCACTCGTAATCCGTTGCCTGGCTTTGTGCCATTTTTGTACGATTTTCCCGTCGCCGGCAGGTACGAGCCCGGCACCAATGTACGTTGTTCTCCACAGGGATATGTAATTGAACCCAGTAAATCTATGTTGAAAGTATTCAGGTGAGTTTTTATTCAGGTTGCCTTCTGGCATTTCAGGGCGCGGGACCTCACCTTCCTGCCAAAAGTGTTTATGTTTTCTTTCAATGTCTTCAAGTGTTTACATGTGTTGCAATGTAAGTAAAGCAGTCAGGGGCATGTGGTCACCCCCAATAGTCCACCGCGTAGCACGCAAAAAATTTATTAATTTAACTGAGGAGCACCTGATCAGCACATCAGAAGGATTGCCGCCTTTGGTCGTCGACACATGATCCTGAGAAGAAGAGTCAGCTCTCCAAGAACTTCACGGCATTATTCGCTGAATAATGCCTGGCGCCCCGGGTAACACCATATCAACCACACCTTTTCCTAATGTAATAATTTTACAGCTCCTCAAAACCTCACTAACCCCTTTCCAACCAGCACAACCCCGTCACAACACATGGCTGTTTTTTAGAACTACTGTCCCATAATTAAATATTATGTGTACTGGAAATGTGAAGGTTTAAATACTCATTTTCTACTGTATTTTCTGCATCACACAGACTTCTAAACATAATTTTTTTAGGATATGTCAATTTCTGCTGTTTCCATAAATTCTTCATAATCACTTTAAAATATTCACTTCTTTGCCCAAAGTAATATATGACAGGATAATTCAGGTAAACATTATGTAGGTTAGACCCTCAACTTTTTCGTAAATGGGAAAATAAATGTAATTTTGCAAAAGTGTGCTTGCTTACTGAAAACTTATCCCAAGAAATCACACTGAAATATTACATACAGTTACCATGACTTAAATACTTATAGGGAACAGTTGTAAAATGTTATTTTCTCTAAACTAAAAAATTAGTGGGGTTAACTATAAACCAAAATGTACAATGATTGATTTTGGAGGGCTGTGAAATACCTGTTTTTGCAGCTGGAAAACAACATTTTTAGTCAGAAGAGACGTTGAGTATAATTCCTCAAAATCATACCCAAAAAGTATGGTTTGAAAAACAAAAATTTTGTCAAGGTCTCAGGTATGCACTTACCCCTGGAAACAGGGTTAAGTGCATACAGAGCCTCTGGAAGTTGCTTGTTTTACTGTACAGTCATATCAGAGCAAGTACAAAAAATGTTTTCTTGTAAATTTAAAAATTGGTTGAAAAATCAGTTTATTATGCAATTTGTCCCCTTCTAGGGTCAGCTAACATGAATTGAAGAGCAGAATACTAACAATGAATAATCAACTGTAGTAATCTAGGCATTGTAGTTTAGTTTTCACTGTCAGTCCTATCGGCTTAGAAAAGGTATAACACTTTCATATCTAACAAAAATTAAACTCGGGAACACGAGTACAAACACACAATCCAACTTCTACAAAAGCTAAAGTGTCTTATTGGAAACAAGCACAATAACGGTCATTCTATTTTTAATTAAAATGTAAAAAAAAGTGCAATGATTATTTATTCTATACTACACATAATAATAGTCCATCTTTAAATATCACAAAATGAGGGGAAAAATCCTAATGTTTTAGTCATTTTATGCACATAGGAACATAATGAGCCTTAATAAGAACTAACATTGTATATCTTTGTAAAAATTATTGCACATTGTAATTCGTTAAGTCCACTTAAAAGACCACTTCTAATCTTCCAATAGTTGGAGGAAGAATACAAATAATATATTTTTTCTCTGCTGCACTGACATCTTCTTTGGGTGGGGATTTGCAAGTAATTGAACCATGGCTTCTTGAAAACTTCCTCACATACTTCAAGACAAGGTTACCATGTTTAAAATAGAGGATCTCAGCAATGAAATGCTTCACATTAACATTATCTTTCCCCAAAAATTTTACTAGCACTCAATCACCTGCATCTATCTTATTCTTTGTTTTTTTTACAAATAAACATGTCTTCTTCTGGTTCGATAGTCAGTGCTTCCAAGAAAAAAATCACAGTTTTTAAATTCATCAGAATCTCTTAAACTGGAGTGGATGTGGTGGTGGAGCAGTTAGCCTGCTTGTTTTCCACCAAGGCAAACAGAGTTACATCCCCGGCCGGGCAAATCACCGATTTTTGCATGTGGGAATCGTATTGAACGATACCACTGGTTGGTGAGTTTTTTCGAAGATTTCCTGTTTCTCCCTTTCACTCTGGTACTGCTCCATACTAATCTCACTCACCATCAAGACCTCCCTGTTAAGAGCCACCCAAAGCTCAGCAAATATCTTAATGGCCCTTATTACTAATCCTCTATATAACTTCAACTACAACTTTACAAAACCAACTCATAACAAATACATATACTGCCAAAATGTCTAAAATACTGAAATACAATCACATTCTCTTGCAAAAAGGAAATCAGCTGAATGTTCCTATCAAAACAGTATTAACTGCACTACTACACTATTTGCATTATCTATGCAATATGAAATCATTATAGTCTATTTCATATCAGTGGGATAAAATCTGACAAGACAATGTGACCAACATACACACTATGTAAACAGTAAATGCTCTCGTTTGTGAAGTATTGTATCAGATGAATTGCTGGCGGATCCATGTTGTTAAGTTGGTTATTTTGATGATGGCTTTGGAAAAAAATAATACTACTCAGAACTAAAAGTTGTAATTTAAAATATTACTTACAACATTTATGGTTTAAATGATGTTTTAAAGCAATATTAAATTTTCTTGGCTATTAGTGACAGGACTTTAAAAGCATATTTAGCAATTATGCTAGAGTATGTCGATACGTACGAATAGTAAACGTTTCCAGCCAATGGCTAGCCATGTCTATTTTTCCAGTTTCCAGCCAGACGAATGCAGTTGTGCATGTGCCTTTTCCTCATCGTGTTTATTATACGAATATCTCCTTGCTGTTGTTGGAATACTTAATCGGTAGTTAATTAATTTTTTATTTGCTTTTTTCACGCATAGTTAGTTGAAGGTACCGTTGTAGTACGTTTTCTTGAGTGAAATGTAATATTAATCGCCACATGTTTACCGCTTTGTTAAAACTGCTCGTGCCACCATTTTTATTACAGCCTTCCACAATGAAATGGCACAAATTTAATTTATGTATATAAGTTTAAGTTTGTTTGTATCAGGAAACGTGCACAGTGTTGATTTTACTAAATGATTCTGCAAATAAATTATATAATGCAAGTGACGAAGAAACATGGTTTTAGTGAAGTAAACTCGCAAGGATTGCCATATAAAAACACATGTTCAAGATTTTGCAAATTTTACAAACAGTAAGTTTGCGTGCTTTGTAAATGTATTTGTAAACCAGTAATATAAATACTGAAATGCACGTGGCCTGAAAAAGCCACACTTTCCACATTTATGTAGTGAGTGAATAATATTTGTTTATTTGTCTATAGTGTAAATTCATCGAGTTGACGCGTGTCCAATTAGCTAAGACTGGATCACAGTGGTGTGGCTTTGGTTGCACTTAGGGCAGTTATGATTTCAGGGTTTAGTTATGGACACCTTGATGACGCGTGGTGGTTGACTGCAGACGGTTGTTGCTGGTGTAGTCTCGTTCTACTTGTCGGCCTACTGTAGGGGAAGCTAAACCACCCGGCTGCTTGGTAGTGAGGCAAACAACTCTTTGCTCCTCCCTTCTAGCGCCATGTCTCACCTTAAATGTCATAGAGCGGGTTTGGCTGCTGAGAACTGTGGGTCGAGCACCGTGGACACGAGTGACCCTAGAATAGTGTTGTCCAGTAGTGGCTAGTAGCACGAGCCCGGTGCCTCAGAGAGCCCCCCCACCTTAGTGGGCGAACCAGAAGCGTTGAAGCCATGTGGGCTACTACTGCTACTACTGGATGTGATTTTCCCAACCAAGGCCAGGCCGTAGCACCTAAGCAAATAGCCCCGTCAGCACCTAGGTGCTCCAGTAGGGGTACAACTCAGGCGTACTATCTCTCCCTGGGTGGAAAGTGTTACTAGTGATTGGGGCTCCTCTATTTTATTCCACCAGTGCCTGTATACTTGGTAGGAATAAAATAGACGGCCGTCTAATATGCGTGTATCAGAACTGGAGCCACCTGAGAGGGAGTCTCCAGTTATAGCTAGATCGTAGTAACAATTTCCCGTTCTCGGTTGGCGGTACTTCACTCGAGGTTCTCCTAGTTGTTGGTTCAAAAGTACTATATGAATGAAACTTGTAGTTAGAAGAAACAAAGCTGTGTTTATTAATCACTTAGTAAACACAGTGACTCGTGCTCTCCTGCCAAGTAGACGGGTAACTGGAAATAAACCTACGGTAGCCAGGTGTAGGTGACCTGGTCCTAGGCTAGTAGGGAAAGTGAAATAAAACTGATGAAAATTGCTTACGACAAAACTAACTATAATCAGGGTGTCTGTAGGAGACAGTGAAAGTGGTGTGTGGTATTCCTCTAGTTACTAAGGAAGCTTCTGGTAACTTGGTAATTTGATTCGCATCACTGGATCCTCTGGTTGCGGGTGCTACAGAGCTTTAATGGTGACGGCAATGGTAGGGGCCGCTGGTAACTGCTCAAGTCTATTGACGTCAATGCTAATCTCTTTGCAGTGAGAGGACATGATTCCTCTTCCCCACCTATTGGGAGGCCGAAGTGTGGTAAAGCCATAAGGCTAAGAGCGCTGCATAAAAATACAAAATACATGACCGAGAGGTCCACTGTAACTGACGTCAATGCTGGTAGCCGCTGGTCGCTGCCGAAGACTGTTGAGCAAAGTCCGAGGTAGGCAGCCTCTGATGGCTGTTGATACATTAACGCCAATGGTAGCAGTCTTTTGATGGCTGCTGAAGAGTGTTGGGCTGTTGGTGGCAGCCTCTGGAAGGGTTGCTGAAGATCTACTAGTAGTCGAAGGGCCCTAGCACTGGAAGTGGTGGAGCGAGCTCGAAGACTCACAGGAACAACTCGCGAGGTCCCCTGTGCACGGACTTATGTAGTCAGGGTAGTGCGTGTCGCGATGGTCACGAGGGTGAGTGACGTGCCTCTGCTGCGAGGCCGGAGTGGGTGTAGCACCCTCTGTTTATCTCTCGGCCTTTGCGTAACTGTGGTGGGGCTCAGGCATGCCCAGAGGCGGCTGACAGCTTATATGCTCTCAGCGCAGGTTTGTTGATGGGGGGGGGGGGGGGGGGGCTGACACGCCACTTGCTTGCGCAACCCCTCGTATCCACGTGTCCGGCTGCCCTCCAGGATTGTAGCAGGCCGCGACTTTCGTGTACGGGTTGGCGCTGGGTTTGACTTACTTGGGGGTAGAAGTAGGTATACTAGGTTTCCAGTGAGATGAGTCATAATAGTAATTAAATAGTTGATATAAGCGGCACACGTCATTCGCTCCCCCCCTCCGTTGCGAGGAAGACACATTGTGAAGGTTCGGCGGAGAAAGACGTAAGCCCCCTCATCTTGAAGTTCTAGGCAGGAGTAACAATGAAGAAGAAGAAAAAATTTTTTGAAGGTAGGCGGGACCCTTAGTGTCGGGTTGCTTGACCGCTGTATCTGCGCTCGCTCTGTGCTTCGGGGCAGCTGGTAAATGCCGGCCGCATGGCACGCCGGCCATAGTTCTGTCTCTCTCTTCGGGCGGGCTTGTCCACGCGAAGCGGAGCACTGTATGGTGCTAATGGGTTTTCTCCCCTGTGATGAGGATTAGTGTCAGGACTAACGCGGTGTACTAGGTGTCCCCACCGACCTACTTCATTTACTGTATGTCGCCACAAAAATCAACATATCTTTGTGGTTATTTACAAGAGAATACATATATAAAACCTGGAATAAAATACTGAACATGACGATATGCTAAAAATGAGGGATAATATTAAAGTATGATCAAGCCTTACTTGCAAAAGGCGGGGAAATATCACTAACTATCCTGGAGATTACTGCAGTGTTTATGAAAGAAGAGGAAAATCTATCAGGAGCAACCTGTGGGTCTTACAGCAAGCTGAACAATTACGTGTGACACGCTGCGAGTTCGCCAACCCTAGGCCTTCCATCAACTAGGTTAGCGGGCTAGAAAACACAATGCGAGGACCCTTCAAAAACATCCATGAAATTCGCTGCAATTGGCGCATGGAGGTCACTATAAATACACACACAAAACACTTTAATAAATTGAATTTAAAATACCTGGCACCGCGTTTCACCGTAGTGAGTTCATGGGAGCTCTGTGGCTCAGGGTTCAGGTTCGATTCTTTGGTGGTGCACAGGTATTGCAAAGATACATAACCACTAGCAATGAATGAGGAATCAAAAGTATAGTATAAAGACACAGTCCTGCAAAACGGCATTCTTCTTGCAGTTGCATCTTCACATGTACACTGTAAAAACGTATGAACATATTTAATTGTGTACCTATACATCAAATCATTATAAAAACCTAAAACTAACTGAAAGTCCTGTTATCGAAGGCTATATCTAACATGTAAACTATGAACGTCTAAATTATACTGGTTCGATCACTGGCAGCTTAATGACTGCTGTTATCACAAGTTCTGTTCACACCTAATCGAGTGGTTACTAACTGTTTATTTACTTCTACCTCACCAGCTCCTTTGCTATCCGTGCTTAATGACAGCTTGGGTAGGCACTTACACTGTATACACACTATTTAAACCTATCCTAAATTGTGAATGTTCCTCGGTTTCACTGTCTTTAACTGGCAGCTAGTTTAAATTACACTGACGTCTGTAACGAGTCCTGTTCTGATTTTACGTAGTAGTCTACGACTACGTGTGTACAGTTTCTTCATCACACTTTTACTTACTTGGTTCAGTGTGTGCGGGTTTAGCTGGCTTTCCTCTTGGGTGTAGCTCGGTGTGCAGTGTGTACGGCCATATGTACCTTGACGTGGGTCGCCATGGTGACACTCAGTACCGGCCAGGCGTAGAGTCAGCCTTGGCGGCACGAAGTGGTATAAGGCATCGAGGTTCGGCACGCGGCATCATGGCGTCTGCTTCTGCCACAACTGAGGTGAGGGCACAGCTACTAGGGACGTAGTGGCAGTGCAGGGGAGTGATCCCCGGTCCTCCACCCTGACTGCACGGGATCCTACCCATAGGGCAGGACGTTTCTCTGCTGTTGTAGCGCTATGGAGTTGCGGTGGAGACCACTCCCCACCTTGCCAATGTAAGCATCCCGTCGTGGGGCTGGGTAGTTGGAGACATCAATGTTCTTGATATCCAGGTCCTGTGATGAGGCAGTGGGAGGGAGAGGGCTACGGACCTCCACTGCAGGTGTTGCTTCAGCTGAGGGGAAGTGGGAGGCGTCGACTGGTTGCACCGGGGAGCTGCAGATCACCGTGCTCAACCTTAGCTACGAGTGGTGCTTCTCGTCGAGGGGCCGGGTAGTTGGAGGCGTCGACAGTCTCGACGTCCAGGTCCATTGGCGAGGCAGTGCAAGGGAGAGGGCTCTCAACCTCGACTGCGAGTGGTGCACCAGGTGGTGGGTAGTAAGAGGCATCGACGGTCTCTGTGCCCGTAGTGGTAGCACCAGGGAGCTGCAGATCACCGTGCTCAACCTTAGCTACAGGTGATGCGTCTCATCGTAAGGCTGGGGTAGTTGGAGGCATCGATTGTCTCGACGTCCAGGTCCAATGGCGAGGCAGTGCAGGGGAAAGGGATCTCGACCTTGACTGCGGGTGGTGCACCAGGTGGCAGATAGTAGGAGGCATTAATGTTCTCGTTGCCTTCTATGGCAGCGCACGGGAGCTGCAGGACGCAGCGCAAGGGAGCTACAGCACGCCGCACTCAGCCTCAACTGCGGGTGGTGCATCTCGTCGTAGGGCCGGGTAGTTGGAGGCGTCGACAGTCTCGGCGTCCAGGTCCTGTGGCGAGGCAGTGTGAGGGAAAGGAGTCTCGACCTCAACTGCGAGAGTTACACCAGGTGTCAGGTAGTCTGAGGCATCGACAGTCTCTGTGCCTTCTGTATCGGTGGCTGATTGAGCGAGAGAAAGACCGGGTCTCTCGTCCTCAATGGCGTCAATGGGTTGCGATTTCATTGTGAGTTCGTTGTCCGGTGGTCTAGTGGTGTGTGTAGGCACTTCCTCATTGGGGCTCGAGATCACCTTCGTAGAAGGTGGAATGGCCTTGATCTCGGGCTGGAGAGATGTACCAGGTGAGGGGGTAGACGCCCGAGTTAGTTCTACCCCACTCACCGAAGGTGTTTCTGACCTTTCACTAACACGACTAGATCAACGGGGTGTCTGGCATCCTTTGCAGTCCAAGGGATTCCGCCGTGACACTTCGGAGCAGCTCAGGATAATTCTGCAGTGTCATGCTGTGACTTTGTCTGCATAGCTGCGTGACATGGAGGGGAATGATCTTACGCTACTGCACCTTGGTGCCGGTCTACGTCTATTCTCACGGGTGGATAACAGGATGGCTCCCTGTTGGGTTCCGAGATTCTTGCATCATGACTCTTCACTGGCCTTGGCTCATTTCTGGCATGTTATGGCTCTTGGGCGCTACAGGTTTTTCTTAGACTCCCTGAAGTCCGGTGGGTTATCCCGGTTGACTCTTGGGTCTCCGGGTCGGGTGACCTCTTTCTGCCTCTTACTGTGAACAGTCAATTAGCTGAAGCCCCTTGTTGGTCGCCATAAAATCACTTGACATGTGTCAGATTAGCTAAGGTTGGCTCATGGTCGCGTGGCTTTGGTTGCACATAGGCCAGTTGTACTTTCAGGGTTTAGTTATGGACACCTTGATGACGAGTGGTGGTTGGCTGCAGACAGTTGATGCTGGTGTAGTCTCGTTCTACTTGTCGGCTTGCTGTAGGGGAAGCTAAACCACCCGCCTGCTTGGTAGTGAGGCAAACAACTCTTTGCTCCTCCCTTCTTGCGCCATGTCTCACCTTAAATGGCATAGAGCGGGTTTGGTTGCTGAGAACCGTGGTTCGAGCACCGTGGACACGAGTGACCCTAGAATAGTGTTGCCCAGTAGTGGCTAGTAGCACAAGCCCGGTACCTCGGAGGGCGAAACAGAAGTGTTGAGGCTGTATGGGCTACCACTGCTACTACTGGGTGTGAGTTTCCCAACAAAGGCCAGGCCGTAGCACCCAAGTGCTCCGGTAGGGGTACAACTCAGGCGTACTGTCTCTCCCTAGGTGGAAAGTGTTTCTAGTGATTTGGGCTCCTCTATTTTATTCCTCCAGTACCTGTATAATTGGTAAGAATATAATAAATGGCCGTCTAATATGTGTGTATCAGAACTGGAGCCGCCTGGGGGGGAGTCTCCAGTAATAGCTGGATCGTAGTAACAATTTCCCATTCTCGGTCGGTGGTACTTGGCTCGAGGTTCTCCTAGTAGTTGGTTCAAAAGTACTCTATGAATGAAACTTAGAAGAAACAAAGCTGTGTTTATTAATCGCTTAATAAACACAGTGACTCATGCTCTCCTGCCAAGTAGACGGGTGACTGGAAGTAAACCTACGGTAGCCAGGTTTAGGTGACCTGGTCCTAGGCTAGTAAGGGAAAGTGAAATACAACTGATGAAAATTGCTTACGACAAAACTATCTATAACTGGTGTGTCTGAAGGAGACAGTGAAGGTGGTGTGTGGTATATCTCTAGTTACTGAAGCAGCTTCTGGTAACTTGGTAATTTGAATGACGTCTCTAGAGCGTCTGGTTGCGGGTGTTGCAGAGCTCTAATGGTGATTGCAATGGTAGGGGCCGCTGGTAACTGCTCAAGTCTATTGACGTCAATGCTGGTAGCCGCTGGTGGCTGCCGAAGACTGTTGAGCAAAGCCCAAGGTAATGCGAATGGCTGCCAAAGACTCTTGCTCTTGAACAACATCCAAGGTAGGCAGCCTCGGATGGCTGTTGATTCATTGACGCCAATGGTAGCAGCCTCTGGAAGGGCTGCCAAATATTTACTAGTAGTCGGAGAGCCCCATCACTGGAAGTGGTGGAGTGAGCTCATATAGTCAGGGTAGCGCGTGTTGCTGCGGCCGTGGGGAGTGTGTGTGACGTCCCTCTGCTGCGAGGCCAGAGTAGGGGAGCACCCTCTTGTCATCTCTCGGCCTTTGCGTAACTTCTGTGGCGCTCAAACATGCCCCGAAGTAACTGACAGTTTGTAGGCACTTGGCGCAGCGAAGTGGGGAGGGGAAACGTCTTTTGCTTGCACAACCTTCGTATTCATGTTTCCAGCTGCCCTCTAGGATTGTGGCAGGCCGCGATTTCCGTGTACGGGTTGGCGCGGGGTTTGACTCACTCGGGAGTAGAAGTAGGTATACTGTGTTTGCAGTGAGATGAGTTGTAATCATAATTAAATGATTGTTATAAGCGGCACGTAAGTTTAACTTCAGTCAAAGTGTGTGCGTGTATATATACCAATACGAACAGCGATGTACGTATCACATTTTGTTTTTTCATTAAAGTTATAATTTTCGAAGTTAAATTATTATTTCCATACGAGCAAAATTTTCCACAGCTCTATCAAAACAATACACAACTCAAAATGCCACACTCTCGTAAAAACATCAAAATAATTCCGTCTCATGAAAGACGTCAAACTAAATTCTCTTCCCCCTACCCGCAGCCGCACTTCTTTTTCCACTCGAAATAAAATAAACAGAACCCCAACAAATTTAACTTGGTAATTACAAAAATAAAACAGGTTGGAATGCCAACCTATCTATAATAGCCTACATTAATTACTGGACGGAAGTTAGCAATTTTTCAGAGCCTATCATGGCAGGAAATACGAGGAAAGACGAAAATGCAAGTGTGCATTGGACTCAAAACATTTGTTTACAAACGTCTTTTCATTCAGTGACGAAACAAATGTGGTGGAAGAATACATTGTGGCCACACTACTTTTCGAGAACTGTCAAAATTTACCCCACTTACATGAAATAGACAATAATAAAAGAAAAAATAATTAAAACAAGATATGCAATTGACAGTGTAATCTTATTAACCACTTAAAAAATATGCCATAGATTCAAAACAAGATAATTACCTGGAGTCATTATTCCTGTCAACAGTCCACAGGTGCTTGAGTGAGCGAAGTGTTGGTGACTGCACTGGATGCAGCTGTGACTTTGAGTCATGCTCAACACTGCAACCCAGTTCCCTGGAGCCACACAGCACTATGGGTCCAGTGGGGTGAAAAAACCGATAATACAGGAGCATACTGGACATGCCTGCACAACATTCACATCAAGGCATTGTTATACCATCATTTCCACAAGAAAAGTATTTCTTGACAAACTTTACAATTAATATTTCACTGACCAGAGATGCATACAAAGAATAACATTATTATATTACATTTTAAAACTTGAAATTCTGATGTTTATTTACAACAGAAATGAATCTACAAACACGTGTGAAAAAATTATTACAAAAGTTTGTTGTCTTTGAGAAAAGCATTGAAGGTTAAAGAATTTCACATTAAAGACAACTTTAAAAAAGTCATTTAAAACTCTTTATTAAAAGATAACTTGCATCCCTTTACAAAATTTGGACACTTAGTTGTTGCATGCAGCATATTGCTTTTATTCTAAAGTGCCACTGTCATACTCCCATCATCGCAAACCAGCACTCCTGATGAGAAAATAGCACGTGAGATCATATGTTCCATTCTTGAGTAGGCGTTGATGCAACCAGCCGCAACCTAGTAGCCCCGCAAGACCGGACGGCCTGGCAGCAAGCATATATGTATGGCCACACAGCGACGGAGTACGATCGAAGTTGCACTCAGCGCTCGTGGTGGCAGCGTACGATGCTAGATGCAAATATATGTGGCGACACACCATCCAAACAATAGTTAACGCTAGCGCGACCTCAAGGGAAAGGTCTCTGTAGTGGAGAATTGAAGATTGGCTAAGAGATGCGGGCTGTCTTCTTTTATACTAATTAGGCCGCTGCCTGCTGCTGATTGGCTGATGCCACTAAGGCAAGGGGGTGGTTGCAGAGCGGGGAGTAGCGACGAATGCATGATGATGGCTGTGAAGTCACCGGCAAGCTGGAAGGGAAGAAAAGTAAAGACAAACAATACTCCTACTAGTACTATCTAGCAGGGGATAATGAACTTGTTGCATATAAGCATTGTTACGGTGGGCCGGTGTATAAAATAATCTGCACGACAGAGAGAGTACAATCTCTCTTTACGTCAGGGCAAATGAAAATGTTAACTTCCAACTCTGAAGCAAACTGACCTAAGGATGGAGCGGAAGTCGTCCGATCTCCATTATTGAAAAAGTATCATGCGTCAATTCGCCCCCTCTCCGCTGCGACTGAAGCTCATCCTTGATTGAGTGGAAAGGTATATTTTCTCAGGGAAAATATACCTCTCTCTCTCTCTTCATTGGCCTCCGTCTAAACAGGATGAGATCAGAACTCATCCCTGAGGAGAGATGAAAGACGATTCATCTAGGATAAACTTTGCTTATCGTTAAGTAATTAAGCTCCAGAGGGATGTAGGTGATTGTACCTATGTTGGGGAAGTGTCCGGTACTGCAGGCACTTCCTTACTTCCCAATTCTCCAGCACTCCTCTCGACTAATACACTGCAAGTGAGATGGGCCGTAACCCAACCCCTTGGAGAGGAAGAGAGTGTCTCCATCTACCAGCCACCATTGTGGGCAATAAAGACTGACATCTATGGACTGAGACAGAATATATTCCACTCGTCTAGGACAACTCAATATTCGTGCAGAAGAATAGTATTCTGCTTGATTTATGCTGTTCTAGCAACCTAAACGAAAGCGTGTTATCTCTGGTTGATCAACATTCCTCTCATCCAAGAAACCCAGAGGGATGGGGGGAACAACAAGAAAATTCCTTTGTGGGGATGCAGAGCTGTCCCCTCAACAGCAATTTTCTCTCCTCCCATACTTCTGTAATAGGCACTACTGTACACTGCGACACGGTGTACCACTCCCCTCGTGTTGAAATTGACCTTCTTCCTAACAGTTCGGATGGGGTAAAGGTCATTCACATCGCAGGTGACATCTAAAAGCACTCTTATCCTGCCTGCTACAGAGAAGAATAAAAAAGGGGTCCTCACTGTCTCGCTCAGATCCACACAGCTAATCCTATCTCGCTTCTCTCTCTCTCTCTCTCTCTCTCTCTCGCTCCTAGGATAAGAAAGTGAAGGATAGCCAAGTATCCAGCTGGCATCAGGAGGCGCACTGTCGTTTTTTTTTTTGTTAACTCTCAAGGTACAGTGCATGTTCTTGTCTGCATTTTGTTTTAGTCTTACTGGGAAACATGGCGGTGTGTCTCACGGGCCTCTTTTCACTACAGCGTGTATTCAGAAACTTATTCTTACAGGTGTCTTACTGCAAACACGTGATCTGCATGAAAAATTATGAGTGGGAGGATACGTCTTCTAACAGACTATCCTACAAAAATTTGTGTCACCATTCTTACACTCTTCACTCTTTCTGGTTTTAATCTGCAGCACTGCTGTGGCTGTCTATGCGGAAGTTTTATAGTGTTTCCTGTTGTCGCACAGCAGGCTAAATTTACGTATTTGCTACTTTCAAACAAAAGGGTCAGTGAGTCAAGCGCTCCCAGACTCGTCTCCTGTTATAAGGGTTTTTACTAGAGTGAAGTGGCGGGGTATACACATACACAAATGCATTCACCACAAGATCAATAGGACAGAAATACAAGAAGAAAGCAAATACTCTTCCAAAGCAGTTACATCTCACAATTCTTTTGATCTTCTGGCAGCTTTACTCGTATGAAGTCCATGCTACTTGCTTAAATTACTCTTAACACATCATTTACAAAATAGATTACCTTAACATAATCTGCAAACATGGCACTGGGTATACAGATATATTTCTTCCAATTGTGGCTTCTTCTCGCAACCTGCACTAAAAGCTTCAGTCTTTGGTTGCTTTCATTAAACCTTCCTACCATTTATTACATTTAATTACTATGTACAGGTTTTATAACATGAACTGAACTACTGTGTGTTGAAATTTATAGTCCAAAATACGCAACAGACCAACCTGTTATTTAATTCTGGGTTTGAGAGCTTTTATTTATTTGTCATAGCACTAATTCGTTGCGTGACTCGACAATTTCACTGGCTACTCTGACTAATGAGGGCAGATTCAAAGGGTTGGTATTGTGCTGATGTGCACTGTTCAACAATATGCTATGCAGCACTGGGGTTTTCTAGCTAACTACACTGACACTTCAGTAGCGTAGGCATTGGTCAACTCTTTCTTGCTGTTTGGGACGCTGCCATCTGCTTCTCATTTATGGCCAACAGGTACCATTACTGTTATAAGCAGTACAGACAACTACTTAGTGCCACCTGGCATGGCATTTGCCGGCATGACGGCTGGCTTTGTTTGCTGGGGCGCCCCCGTTTCCTTGGAAGTGTGTCCAGGGAAAGTGGCCACTGGAATCTGACAGAAGGCTACCAAGGTGTCTCTCTGTACTGCCCCGTCATGATGTGGGCACGGCAGGCACAGGCCAGCTGGACTCGGAGCTGTAGCCTGCCATGTTCCTTGTTGCCATCTTGTCATGGGTGACCGCTGGTGTCAGTGACTGACTGACTGACTGACTGTTAGAGCTGCTAGCCCCAGATGGCAATGAGTGAGATGTCTGGTCCAGAGAGTTTGCTGGCTCTTCCACAGTAGTAGGCTGGGACAGCTGAGTGGAGGGCGGTAGTGGTCTAGCCCCACCAGCTGACGTCAGGTCCATGTCGACGTGGTTGGCAGCTTCCCCTTGGCTGGAGTGGGCAATCTCCTTGGCTGACTGGGCTGCAACGGGTGATCCTGGTGCTCGTTCGGGCTGCAGGTGCGGCATCTCAGGACTGGAAACTGCGTTGGTGATGTTCTCTGGGCAGGTCTGAAACTGGGAGGTAACGTGTCCTCCGGCTGGATCTCCCCTCACGTCCGTGATGGTTCTCGTTCTCAGAACTGTCGGAAAAAGTCATAGCACAGTTTAATGGTTTAATACAAGGACTAACTACAAAAGAATTAGTAAGGAGAGTCCCAGAGGTATTACTCTCAGGTTCATCCTGTATACCATTCTGAGAGCTACTTTCTGTGATGTGGTGCACTGGATACTGGAAGGCGGCAGCCACGTTGAGCATCGACTGCGCAGCAAGGTTGGTTACACGATCAGGGGTGACTCTGACCATGGGAGTGAGCTGGTCCGACGTAGGTGGCTGAACCTCATGGACTCTGGTTGCTCGGGGTGCTGCCCTCATAGAGGATGGCTGTTGCTCAGCAGGGACGGCTGCGATGACGTCCATCGTCGAAGGCTCCTGGCTGGCAATGCTTGCATGAGCAGTGGCTGCAGTCCGTCGTGATGCACACTTCGTTAACAATGGCGATCGGATGATGCTGACTGAAGGGGTTCTGCTGGTGCCGGCGTTTGGATGCAGTGTGATGTGTGAACTTCCAGCAAAACTCTGAGGGTGTGTATGGTACAGTCCTCTTGGAGGTTTCTACTCTGTTGATGTTAGGTGCCCTTATCCTAACAGGTTCAGAGCAGTAACTGGTTGTTACCTGAAGTTCTCCTTCGTTTGACCTGGTGGATGGAGACTTCCGTTCTTCTGGGCAGGCGGACATATAGAGACTGGTTCCTTAGCATTGTCCAATGGTTCAGGAGGTAAAAGAAGGTTGCGAGTACTGAACAGGTGCCGGAGCGGATTCTGGGTACGTGCATATCTGGCCTCTCGTTGCTTTTCTGATCTTCCCAGGATGATCTTCTGCCCAGTAAACATTTTTCTGACGTCCGATGATCTTATATGGTCCTTCCCACTTGCCAGTCAATCCAGTGCTAAACTGGTTACTCCACTTACTCAGACGGTGGCTGTGAAGTAGTACTGTTTCTCCCATGGCGAAGGGGCAGACTCCAGTGCTGGGAGGCAGATACTTCCGGCTCACGTATTATTCCTGCTTCTCCCGGGTTCGTTTGCAGTATGATTCAGCGACTTGGCAAATAGCTTCGAGTTGTGGCATTGTGGTAGGGGCGTGTTCCCATTGCCACTCTCCCAGGCGTTGGAGCGTGCGTCCTAGCAGAAGCTGACTCGGACTGGAAGCGATGGCTTCATTTGTCCTATGCAGGAGGACAAATAGTATCTTAGACAAGTGGCGGTCCCAGTGACGTTGGCTTTCCTCCATATTCAGGTGTAGGTACTCCTTAAGTTCCTGATTGCGCCATTCTGTGGAGTTGACTTGGGGGTGGTATGGCGGCGTGGTCCATGTCTCAACTCCCCAGCGTTGGCACGCTTTATGCTACAACATACTAGTAAACAAGGTGCCATTGTCCGTAAGAATACTCTGAGGATATCCCCAGCATGGGAATACCGTCTGGTCAAACTTGGCAACAATATGCCGGGTCTCTTGACTAGGTAGAGAAAAAGCTTCTACCCAATGAGAGAACATGCCTGTGATCACTAGCAGGTAGTGACTCCCTTGGGTGCTCCTGGGATAAGGCCCCATCAAGTCTGCTTCAACTTGATTCCATGGTGCGTATGGTTTGCGCGGTTTCGCAGTGTTCCGCTGGGTCGGGTATGCTTTGTGCTGACAACACTTGGGGCACTGGCTCACATGTCGGCAGACATTATGGCTCATGCCGTCCCATACGTACCAGACACTTATGTCTATGAACGTCTCCTGAGTTCCTGGGTGTCCTGCATCAGGATGATCACGAAAATGGTGACATACATTGCAGAGCTCGAGGTATCCAGATCTTCCATGGGGCGTCCGGCTGGCAATTGCGTGACCACACAACATTGTTGTGCATTTCATACAGTTGTGGGTATTATTGGAGCAAATCTTTAACCTCTGTGTTGAGTTGCTGATGCCATTCAATTTGGTTGCAAGTTAGCTGTAGCTGCAGTAATCAAATTTGTTCTGCGGGCTGTAGTTTTGTTGGTTCAGGAGGGAGTATACGGTCCATTTCTTTGTCTGGTTTGGCATCTTCTCTTTAGGCTGTTGGGACAAGACATCAGGTAGGTCATTCTGAGTCCCAGGGCAGTGCTGTACTTCGAAATCGAATTCCGATAGCCAGAGGTCCCATCGTCCTAATTTAGCTTTATTGTGCCTGGCTTCCCTAAGCCACTTGAGTGCCTTACTATCCATTCAGAGAATGAAGTGGTTCCCTTCTAGGTGGTAGCGAAACTTTCACATTGACCAGATGACTGCAAGACATTCCTGTTCGTTTATGTGGTATCTTTGTTCCATCGGGTTCAGCTGCATGCTTGCATGGGTTATTACTAAGGGTCTGCCTTCAGGATCCTCCTGATAACGAACGGCTCCCAATCCATTCTGACAAGCGTCCGTCTGCAGGATGAGGGGTCTGTTCCGCTGAGGGCTGTGTAGGTGGTCAGTGTGCTGGAAACTTCCCTTTAAATCTTCGAAAGCCGCTTGATGTTCAGATGTCTTCTTTCACCTGACATCTTTCCCTAGCAGTGGGTGAAGTAGTGCTAAGATCTCTGCAATGTTTGGAACAAAGTCCCTGAGCCAATTGCAGAGTCCCAAAAATCGACGAAGCTGCTTCTTCGAGTGGGATACCTCTGCCTCCTGAATGGCTCGTAGCGATCAATCTTGCAGGTAGTTGCCCTCCACGGACACAACTTGGCCTAAGTATTCAATGGAAGTTCTTCCGAAATGGTTCTTAGAGAGTTTGGCCGTAAGCCCATGCAGATCCAAGCATTTCAGTACTCTCTGGAGATGGGAGATGTGCTCCTCCCAGCTTTTGGAATAGATGATGATGTCATACAGATAGGCTAAAAACAGAAATGGCCAAGTATCCAGTCAACATTTCAGAAGACATTAGGCGCTGGAACGTAGCCGGTGCATTCTTGAATTTGAATGGCATTACCTTGAACTGCAAGGTTTCTCCCTCTGGCGACGTGAAGACTGTATAGAGTTGGCTATCCGGATGTACTGATATTTGCCAGTAGCCGGATTGCATGTCTAGGGTACTAAATATCCGGGCCTCGCCGATATCACGTAACGTGTGTGCAAGGTCGAGAGCTGGTGGTGGAGTGGGCAAGGTGGCATCATTCAGAGCTTCATAATTTACATAGAAGGGTAACTGCCCATACTTTTTTGGTACCAGTACAACAAAAGAATTGTAGGGCTAAGTTGAAGGCTCGACTAACCCTTGCTGCTTCATTTCTTCTATTTGCTCCATGATTAACTTCCAACATCTTGCAGAGACTTTGAATAGCCGGTTGTAAATAGGCGTGGAGTCTTTGAGCAATAGCTCATGGTGTACAGTACACGTTTGGCGCAAATTTCCACTAGTTCCGAAGGCGGCCGCGTGCTTGTCTAGGACCTCCTTCAGCTGGTGAAACTGCTCTTCCGACAGGTTGTGTTGAATTTCTTGTACATCGAGAGTAGACATTTCTTGCCATTCGGTCGGATACTCCCAATGAAATGTGACTCGTCTTTCGCCACCCAGGTATACCTTACGTTTCCTGTGATCCATATTGCATTGCTGCGCGCGAAGCCATGGATATCAGAGGATGACATCTTCTTGGATATCCGGAGTGACGATAAAGTCAGTGTGGGTCTTAAGGCTTTGAAGTATGAATGGTAACGCGAGGGTGCAATCTAGCTTGGCCATCCTTACTGCCTTACTTTGGGGTTCCAGTTCTTTGTGCTGATGCTCTAGGAGTAGGTCATGGCGAATGAAGTTCCCTGATTCTGCCAAATACAACAGGGCTAAGGCGTTTCTGCTGTTTATTCGATGTAGGGGCGACAGGCGCTTGTGCCTCCTCATCTAGGAGCTTGACGGTTGGTTCTGTTTGCCTGACAGAATCCCCCTTCTTTCCGCTGGCGCTGGTTTCCCTTCAACGGTTTGTTTGGTGGGGCCGCTTCGACCTGGATGAGTCACAGCGTCCGGGTTGGATCCCGCGATTCCGTGTGCTTTCGTTGTGGTGCTGGTTTCTGAGGATAGTCCTTATTGACATGATTTCCTGGACAATACCAGCACTTGGGTAATCATGGGGTCTGCGGCGGAGGTGTCCTAATGCAAAATTTCCCTGTCTTTCCCTCATCAACGGGCTTTACTGACTTTGGTTGGTCGATCAGAGCTTGTGCCTGGAAGTTTTATTCAGCTTCCCCTGTTCCTTCGATTAACTCGTTTACTGACGTAGGCTTGGGTAGCAGTAAGATGTTCCGAATCCATGGCAACAAGAGATATGAGATTTGGCGGATACACCTGTCCTCGTCCCCATCAGGAAATATTTGGCTGTACATCTGTACTGGGGGTTATAGGTCAAGACTCCTGCGGGAGGAAGGTTGCTGGTTGTTTGAGGTGGTGTGGCAGTACCATGCTATAGTAACCGAGACCAGTCTCCGTGTGAGACCTCAGCAGGGTGGATGAAGCATCTCGAATAGCCTCTCTCCACTCAAGGAGACCCAAGGCTACTTGTGCCTCCCCTATTTTTACAGATTGGGCTATGCCACTCGTTTCCTATGGGTTGCCAATTTCCTCGTTGACTAGCTAGGGGTATCTGCCATAATGGCTTGGGCCGACAGATGGTACCTAGGCCCGACCACTTGGTATTCAGGCAGTTGGGGCCCAAGGCCTGGACTTCAATGTGTGTAGAAGTTCATTGGCTTGGAATGGACTGTGGCCAATGCGGTCCCCCAGACTGGGTTCTTCCAGGTGGATGGTTGACGTAACGACTGCCTAGAGGTTGTGATGAAAATTGGGGAACTAACAGAGCTTGGTAGTTAGGGGCAGGCGAGCAACCAGCATCTAACTGGGGTGTAAGGCTTATGCTCTGTAGGATTTGTCCTCAACTGCAAGATTGGGAAGGGGCTCTCCAAACCTGCCTGTCTTTCGGCTCCGAGTAATGAAGATAACCTCCATTTGAGAGCAAGGGCTGCTCTCCCCGGTGAACCACGACACCGGGAGACGGCGCTCCGCTGCTTCCCGGTGAAGTTGGGTGCCAAGGAAGTATGCCACTTTGGGTTTGTTGTGGGCCTCCTGTCCACTTGGCTCTTAATTGGGTGTAAGGCGTTGGAGTGAGATGTTAGAGTGTTCTCAACATCGCAAGTGGAAGGAACTGCTTCTGTTCGCCTGACTTGCTACCGGGTGCGGTCTGTCATCGATAACCCACTAGTGCCATGGAAATTAAGTGGTAGCACGGGATGATCGGTTGGCCACACCAGAGGTTCTCTCTGGTGACCGATCAGTGAGGTTGGACTCGTGTTGGCAGTGGTTAACTCCGTATACTGGAGAAAGTCTGGAGAGATTCCCATTCTTGATGACAGATCGGGCGGTGAGCGGCAACCCGCTCCGGTTGTATTCTGGAGAGGCACTAGGGGTATGGATAGAACCCCGGCCAGACCACATGCTTGGTTTCTGAGTGCAAGAGTCTCAGAATCTCTGTGGTAGAAAGGGCTAGGATGTGTGGATGTGCCAGGTTTGGGCTTTGGATCTGGTCAACGGTCGCATTAATCCGCAGTCTCCTTTTGATGAGAAGACGTGATTCCTCTTCCCCGCCTATTGGGAGGCCGAAGCGCAGAATGGCCTACCGGCTAAGAGCACTGCAGTAAAATATAAAAGTACAATGACCAAGAGGTCTTACTGTATGTACATCTGTACTTTTCTCCGTACGGAGATTTCGACCTCATTACGAAAATTTCGACCTCATCCCCAGGCTTTCGATGGTGGCTGCAGAATTCAGTTGTTAGGTGGGTGACTACTTTTTCTCCAGTTAAGCGCTGTGCCAAGCGAGTACAACCTGTTACAAATTCTCTGTAAACGTTCCACCAATCAAGAGCTTTTCCCTTTAATCTGTGCAGAGCTCAAGAAACCCAGTGTTTCTCAGGGATCTCGTGAATGCGGAATTCACTCTCGCATTCGTTGATAAACATACAAGGGTCTTCATGAGGCCTGGCAGCAAATTCAGGAAGTTGTGGTTCTCCCACGCAAGTAACTTGACTGCGTATTGAGGTAGGGCCTGGGTTTGCAGGTCTGTACTCTGCGGCTTGTTTGCACACCTCACACTTGTAGACTAGGCCTGGTCTATTCACTGACTCGTCAGGCCATCCAATACATGCGTGATGGAATTTATCCCCACAGACGATGCAGCAAACGGTATGGATCCCTCGTCCAGGGAAAGTTACCCAGCTGCAGTATGTGGTCTGCCTGGTATGACAATCCTCACACCGATACTCCAACCCATCGGTGTAACGAGGTTCATTTGCACAGCCGAGGCAGGTATTGTGGTGCCAAAGGCGACAATGGGCACATTGTATGCGATTGAGTCCCGTTCCGGGACAGCCTGGTTGTGAACAGCGGTTGTGTCCAGTTGCGGCAGAGTTGTCTTCCTCAATCTCTGGCTCACTAATGGCTGACATATAAACTGTTGGTAAGGGCGCCACAGGGTGTTTCTCAAGACTTTCTGAAGTCTGACAGTTTCTGGGTTCCGTACAACGTGGAGTTGGCGGTCGTGGCTAGCTTGTCCGTTCTGCCTCGTGCAACTTCAACAGTCTGACTCCATGTTGAGCACCAGAAAAAATGTTCATGGTTTTGCCCCTTCTACGTGATGCGAGACGTACCAGGAATATATACTCTCTTGTCTAGATCAGTAGGCTGTGTCTACCTCTTTTGGTTAGGAGCTAAACCAAGCACTCCTATAAAACTGGGGACTTAGTCCTGATGGGGTATGGGAGCTTTCCCGTTATACAGGAAAGGCCTGGTAGCTATTCGGCAGGGCACACATCTGGTACAAGTAAGCTGATCTTGCATCGTGGTGACGCTGGCTTTGCGACAGTACCTGGGCGACGTGTCACAGGAGCTGCACTAGTGAGATGAGTAGCAGGTGAAGGTGCAGTTGCGAAGAAAGGTATGAATGACGGTGATGGACGAGGTGTAGGGGGCAGAATGGCTGGAACCAAATATGCGATGACTGGAGTAGGAGGCTGTTCAGGTTGGTTCAAATGCTTTATCACCCACCACGGGTATTCTGTCGGACCTTGCTTCTCTGGGGCAGTGAACAGATTTCTGGGGATTTCAGTCTCCACTGGGTCTTGCAGATGTCGAAATCCCTGGGCTTGTGCTCATGGTTCTAAGCTAGCTAGGGAGGCTATCAGACCAGGCTTCAACTCGTGGTAACGGCCATAAGCCAGGAGAATCTGCTGCACCTTTTCCTGAAGACCCCTCCTTTTGGAATAGGGCATCAGGAAGTGGACTTACCATTCTGCTACTTTAACAATACGGCAGGTTCCGTGTGCTCAGCTTGTGCACAGTTCAATATAGGCCAGTAGAGGCAATCTGTGATAATCTGGGGAATGCTGAGTGTGATGCGTCGTGTTACTGAACAATCTTCTCTTGCATTGTTGAGATGTGTTGTACGTGTACGACGATGTTGCGCTCTGGGATACACAAAGCTAGGTGTACTACGCAAGACATGTTCAGAATTAGTCGTAAAAATGATTTAAGGAAAGGTCAACCTGCAGACACGTCCGTGTACTACAGGGGTGAGCGGGTATGCAAGGTACGATGTTTGGGAGATTCCCTGAATAACGTAACTTTAAAATTCTGAGCGGTTAGCGCTGAAAGTAAACCCTAACGTAAGCAATGCTTAAACAATGGTCAAATGGTCAGTACCCGAGTGGCTAGTGCTGGGAAGGAAGGCTAAGCAACCTGGTCAATTCTGAGCGACTGGCGCTAGAAGCAAAGACTGGCCATTCAGGTTGGTCAGGACTACACGGGGGAGAACTTAAGACTGGCCAAGAGACACGGGCTGTCTCTCCTTTTATATTAATTCAGGCCACGGCCCGCTGTTGATTGGTTGGTGACACTAAGGCGAAGGATTGGTCGCAGAGCAGGGGTAGCGAATGCATGACTGATGGCTGTGATGTCACCGGCTGGCTGGACAGGAAGAAAAGCAAAGACAAATGATACTCCTACTAGCGCTATCTAGCGGGGGATAAAAGAACCCATTGCATCTTAGCATTGTTACGGCAGGCCGGTGAATAAAACAATCTGCACGGCAGAGAGTACAATCTCACTTTACATCGGGGAAAATGAAAATGTTAACTTCAGACTCCAAAGCAAACTGACCTAAGAATGGAGCAGAAGTCGTTGAATCTACATTATTGAAAAAATGTCATGCGTCAGTACTTATTCTAGCTTATATCACGTATTATGATGGAAACTTTACTGCGAATTTTACTGTAAAAAACACATCTAGGTTGGGAGTAAGTAAACATTACAAGGTTATTATTAAATGTAAATGGCAACACCAAACTTAACAGGCTTTTCGTAGTCATTAAAACACTGCAGAAAATTTTAATGAAATAATAAACACATGTATCTGTGATTCTACTTATAACTGGTTATAATTAATGTACCACTCATGACATGCAAGTAACACTAATGATGAAATAGAACTGACATAAAATGGCACAATTTGTAATGCAACACTACCTAAATTGTGAAACACATGAGTAAAGTTGTTGAAGCTACCTCACATCAGCTGATAGAGATATTGGTTTCACGACAAAGAACTTGCCATTGTGTGCAAAGAAAAATAGTAGGGATGGGCAGATACCACATTTTGCCAATACAAACGATACAGATTTTCAGCTGCAGATGCCGCCAATTACAGCGATGCCGTTACCAGTTTTGACGAGCACAATCATAATTCCCAATTTCCAAAATTAGGAAATACTTTTACTACCTAAATCTAAGTCTTCAGTTTTGAGAACACTTTAAGCACTTTGTATTAGGTATCTACAGGATAGAACAATAAATAATAAATGATAAGTTAGACAGCTTAACCGGGCAAATAAGTAACTTGGGGCCGGTTTCACAAACAAAGATTAAGTTTGCCTGAAAGTGAGATTAACAAAACTCTATTAGTTTTCAACTTGAGTTTAAAGTCATATTGTATTTCACCACTGTAGTCTTGAGTTTAAGTTAATCGAGATTAGTTAAACGTGGCCTTGCTATGTTTCGTTGCTATACATAGGCCTTAATTGTGGCGAAAATACCCAATCAGTTGCCGAAGACTATCGAATGCAGTTTACTCTTTGGTTAACTTCTTTTTTTGCAGTGATTGAGAATATTGCTGACATCATGATGGAAATAGTGAGAACTATGAAAATTGGATAGAAAAAGTAACTTTGCACCAAAAAATAATTTACATTAATGTAGCCCTTTTTTTGTTACAAAAACATATTATGGAAATCACATTTAGATTCTCTACACTTTAACAACCATATTAGGTTGGATTAATATCAAGAACACATACTTATGCTTAGCTTTTTAGGTTAGATGATTCTTGCAAATTGAGTATAACTATGCCTATCTTGACTTGGATGATGCTTTAGTTTAGGTTATACTATAGTGGCAGGAAACATTTCAGCTGTTGTCTTATTAAAGTTTTGTTTAGTGGAAATAAATTATTCACCACAATGGGGTCAACGACTTTATTTGAGACTAGCTCTTACTATTGAAAATTTATATTATATCAACATAACTTACCAGGAACATCACAGGTTTTTAGGTTAAATTTATCTGTACAAAAAAGGAAGAGTGATACTGTTCAGAATTGTATATAGGATGACGAGTTATAACATTTAAAATACCTACAACTTCATGTAATTTTGTTATTAGCTAACAATTTCCCAAAAGAAAACTATAAATGAATAATAAACTCCAAAATATACGGTTACACTGTGTGAAGATAAATATGTTATCCACTCAAGATCGTTATATTATATAAATTAATTGCTTTTTTTTTTACATGTAACGAAACCTGCACAAAACTTTATACAAACATTGAGATGATCCAGATTTTATTCAGTATATGCCTACTTCATTTTATTTTTTACCTTTAAGTGAGATTAGAGGTGCTAAACTAGCCGAAATTGGGCAGTTAATATTTAATCTCGCTTAAGTAGAAAAAAATCTGGTTAAAGTGCATGGTAGACCGCACATTATGCTTAATCGAGATCATGCAACGAGCAATCGAGATTAAATTGTTTAAACTTAGTTGGTGAAACTGGCCCTTCACAGTCAAGCAAAAAACTGTTACCAGACAATACAGCATTCATTACAAACAGAGTTCATTTAAGATAACCTTCAAAACCTCAGGCAATCTGATGCGAACTTGGATTTTACCAGAAAATGCAGGTTTGTTTAAACCAATACCCTAAATATGTCATTAAAAAGAACTTATTGACATCACTTTGATATTATATATTCCCTTGAAATTGAGCAAAATTTTATTTTTGTTTATATTAATATTTTTGCCTGGTATTCCTTTGTTGGCCGAAACCATACTCAATCCCTTGGTTAAAATGACAACTGATTTAATTGCCACAATTTTTGCCAATTATTACTTGCCAAGTCTTATTCAAACCTTTAAAATTCTAACCAAAACGGCATGCAGTCTACAGTTTCCAATTAAGAACTACGCCCATCAAAATACTGCCAAAATACTTTAAATTTCCGTTTACAATAACAACACCACAGATAGTTAAATACAGTGTCATAGTGTGTGATTTGTATTCATTGACACCAATGAGTGCAGTAAAAGCATAAAAGTAATAAGCATTCATGTTGCTTTCTCATTGTCGCCAACCTACGAATGCAGTAAAAATGTATGAAGAAAATAGAACACAAGAAGCTCTTGCAATGATGAAATCAATACTATAGATAGCACCAGTTGTCGATTATCCACGTTGTTTTGGATTTACGTTGACACATGAGGTCTTTCATTAATATTAATAAATGACTGCTACTCATCAGTGCAACTATATCCCTGGCAGTTGTCTATAGAGTTGAAATACTGCCACCGCCACCTACAAGATTGTTGTATCTAACAGGCTGGGACTGACGTTCCAATAATAGAATTTATTTTCACCCACTGAGCCATCAGGATCATCCAAGAGGCTCGTGGCGAGTACAGCAGTGTGCCACAGGATCCCGCCAAAAGTAAGATGCCTAGATCCCACCGCTCTTCACTACGCCGCTCGCATGAAGGATCTAGGCGCTGGGCTTGCACCTGCTAATCCCCTCTTCAGACGCCCTGTACCAGTGAAGGAAGGGATGGCCGAGGAGTATAAAAGAAGATGCGCCCCGGCCTCTGCATCGTCAGTTATGCTTTAGTTCTCGAACAAGTCTTCTGACTCCTCTCCTGGGCTCTCACTGCGCAAGCAATTGGTGCACAGGCCCACACCTCTCCAGAGTACTTCACTGCTTCCTCGTGGGGCCAAAGATCCTCTCCTACTCGCACCTAAGGAAGAACCAGTGGCATCAACAGCAGCACACTGAGACATGTTCTGTCCCTTATGAACATTAGAGAGAGTAGAGCTCGTCCCAAGGAATTAATACGTTACACGCACCAGCTACTGCATACTCCCGTAGCTTTGCACAGGGTACCTTCCCCTATTAATGCTAGGGTGTTTACCTCCTGCCAAGCCTGTGTGGATTAGGAGGTAGTACTTTCACCATCTTTGTTTCTTTCCTTCTCGGTAAATAAACACTGATTTTACCCTGCCTTTTCATTACCACTCTGACCTCCTTCCTCTTGTTATCATCGGAGCTGATGGAGCCAGCAGGAGACCGGGTTTACTCATACCGAACCTACACTTACAATACAACACACCAGAACATCCTTGGAAGGCCATCCATTATCTGCCCTGTGCAGTGGATGGTAGAGCCACAACACTAGGATACCATCCCTTGGAAGGTGGCTTGCCAGTTTGAAGTTGCCCTCGCCTCACCATTCACTTAGTGGTGCTGAGAAGGGGGACTTCATCGAACCTGGGGAGACAAGTGACCCCGGTACACCCACCTCACCAATATTGGAAGGCCACGTGTTCCTTGCACCCAGGTGAGAGGAATGGTAGAGCCATGACATTAGGTACGCTCCTAGTGTGATCAGCTTGCCAGCTGGGGTGGACTACTCTCACTGCTCACTTCGTGGGGCCGAGAGGGTTTACACTCCAAAGCAGGGGCGACCAACCTCCATTGGGACAACACTGTACAGTTCTTACAACCAACACTTTGCAGCTCGAGTCTTCCTCACCTCCAGTATGGAAGTCAAGAGTGAGATGCGGTGTTGGCGATAGCAATTGGTACCTATACGTCGACTGCCTACCTCCTGCAGACCCAATCTTAGGATTAGAGCCTGATGCCTTACACCCGTAGGGGTGGTGTTGAGAGGAAGGTTAAGAAGGCGAGGGCTATCTCTAAGAATCCACAGGGGCTTTGCATCCTTCCAAGCAGGTTCAAGCTACTGAGTCCGCGTGAACAGGCTACTTTGCTACGATGGCTTACTACACCAGTACCCACAGACATGCCTGTCAACTTGTTTGAGCCACCAACCCGTGCTGCAGAAGGATGCCACCCGATAGTGTGTGAAGTACTGTTGAGCGAAGGGTTCACCAGCACGCCAGCTGTAAATAGTATCTCCACGTGAGAAACAAATTTAAGCACCTCACACGCAAACCCCAACCCCCAGTCAAGTTCCACTCGGGCCATGGGAACAGGAGCAGTAAAACTACCTGCAGGAAAGACACAACGTTTCGCTGTACCAGCACCTAAGCCTGCACCAGGCAGGGTGAAACTATCCAAGCCAGACTTTGTGCCAAGCCGACAGCCTACTAGGCCGATACTGTACTCTGATTGGGCACCAGTGCCCTGAGATTAGTAACCATCCAGAGATGCGACTCGCCTAACATCAAGTAAGTAACCCAGAGACAAGGGCAGCCAATCAGCCGGGTCTGTCATGCGTCAACGTAGTGTTCAAAAACAAATTATGCATACAATCTTTGACAAATGTACCGACAGGAAATATGGTAAGATGTAAACAACAGTAACAAATCATCAAAAAATTGTTCTGAATATATTTTGGTCTTAGGAGAGACTACCTAATTGATAGATGTGGTAAATTAATACTTTACGATATCTAGCATGAGGGTATATTTAACATTGTGTTTAATAAATTAGTGCTACTAATCTGTCAATAATAATCAGAAAAAAATATTCAGATGCCACTAATGCCATGGTCGTAGTATCGGCCGGTTTATCGGTATCGACATCGGCCCATCCCTAAAAAATAGCGTATGAAAATCTGTGGCAGTGAACATCTTATTCTATGGATGATTAGTAGGATATGTTTATGATTTAACATATACAGTATAGATGTATACATATATACATACATACGTATATTTATATATGTGTATATATACATATATATGTTTATCTGTATAAATACATATATATGTATATCTACATACATAAACACATACGTATACGTGTGCATATGTAAATATACACATACTCTCATACTCACTGCATTCAGTAAAATACTAACTATTATATATATATATATATATATATATATATATATATATATATATATATATATATATATATATATATATATATATATATATATATATATATATGCATGCTTACAGGTAATATCAATATATATCTTACACAAAATATTCACATCCAATTCCTCAGGTTTGTGATTAAAAAAATGGTAAAATACTTCTTGACGTTGATGTTTAGTCCCCACAAATACTGCAGCCATTGACACAGTTACCACACAGGTGAATGTTAAGGAATTGTGAGAAAATTTGGATAGCTCCAACCTTTAACTGAAAATGAGTTCCACTTTGCTGTACATAACGAGTGATACGGAATTGCTATCTAGTTTTTTTTATTTTGTCGTTTTCACATAACTGCCGTTACGTTAAGAAAATACACAAATGAAACAACAAATTGACAGAATTGTATCAAGCATTTAATTTTATCCTAGTTAATTAGGATTATTAAATATTTTTGTCAAACAGTACAAAATTCAACTAAATTTTCATTTCATTAAATTTTGAACCAATGACGTGATGGATGACATACCACACAAACTAACTGATATATGTATATATTCAGGCCACTTCACTGCAAAAAAAAAAAAAAAAACAAATAAATTGTATTAACAACTACAGCGTTTATGTCCGCAACAAGGAAAAATTTACAATCAAATAGTTCAAGTTCTTGTCTGCAGAAAATGGCATTGATTGTTTTGGAATCTAAACAGTTTGTACAGTCATATGAGGTGCAGGAAATGACCATGCTACTCAAGACGCAAGGACAAAGTGGCTGTGTTTGCTACAAATGCGCTCTCGTCCTCTCCGTTTTCATTCCTTGTTCGCCTCTGGCTGGCTTCACCCCCACCCTAGCCATGTGCTCTCCAGTTCTTATGCTTCTTATATCCTTCTTGACCTAACGTACACCCACCCCCAGAGCAACCGTAGCATTCGTCGCTCAAGGCACATCTTGAGTATTTGTGTTTCCGATGCCTAACATACTTAATTATCAAGATCGTCAGTGGGTTTATGCCCCTAGAAACATTAAAACTTGATCCGGCCCTAAGGCCCCTAACCTTCTGGGTATAGATGCGAGCAGTTTGTCTATTTTATGACTAATAAAACTATATTGTAAAACCAACAACCCAACTGGCGTATAGTTTAATTCCATTTAGCTGATCTCTTGGTAATTAATGCTTCCCCCCCTCTTTCGGAGGGTGGGAGAGTACTGGAACAGGAGGGACCACAGCCTAAAGAGACAACCTACATCGCAGTCACCAACAGTTGCAGACCCATCTCTCCCCTCGTAAGAGAGTAGGGATGTGTCCGCTGTACCTGCAAGAGATCAGAATCGGCCGATTTTCACTGGATCAGCAACTTTAAAAAATCTGAAAATAACCTATTTATTTAGATTCCTATTTTATTAATTCACACAAAAAAAATTTGTTTCCCACTGCCGTATCTACCGCAACAAATTAATTTCATCAACCATTATCATCATTTAACTTAGATCAAGAGAAGCACACACATTAATTTATTCATAATTTTGTCTGCAGTGAAGAATGTCTAAAACTTACGTGGTAGCTGACAATGAAAACTTGACTTTGACCCAGAGACGCGTACGTAGTATGTTATTCGTAATTTTCTCTTAGTGAAAAATGCACAAATCTTATGTGGCAGCTTACAATAAAAACCGGGGAGATCATTTTTCTATGGAAAATTTTCATCACGCATCTCAAGGAATTTGACTAAAAAATATACTCCATTACTATTTGTCATTGTTGTCCAAATTATATAAACAATCAAAAGGAAACAACGGAATCCACCATGTTGACCAATGTTATGTGGAAGCCAACTGCAAATGTTAATACAGTAATACGATACATCAAGTGAACTGTAAAAATTAATCTTCTAAATTATTATGGTTGTTGATTTAAAGAAAATTTCTGCCACTGAAAATCTATTTTGCAATTACATTTCTGTTCTGCAACTTAAATAAACAAAGTCAAACGGATTCTGGATTGCTATATCCTCAAGGCAGTGATACCAAAAAATTGTGTTCAAGAACGATGTTAAAGTGCGTAAGTTTGGAATGGTGTTGGAATGAGAACATTTTAAAATAACTCTTTTGTTTTAGTAGTGACAAGATTTCTCGGCAATTGTTAATTTGCGTGATGCCAATGCATTTCCGAAGTTCAAAGCTAGAAATTTTATGTCAGACACACATAGGCGTATTAAATTTTTCTTGGCTGAACCACGTACAGTGAGGCCACTCACTTAAATGTGAAGTGACTGCTTATATTTATTTGTTTTGTATGACAAAAATTTGCAGATTATGGGACTTAGAAATGGCAATGAGTATTGTGTTGAATTATTTCTCTGTTAAAGCTTGTGACGAATCTTTTGCTATTTGTAATTTGTACAAAGGTGAGATAAAACGAAACAGGAAAGATAAACGAAGCTTTAGAATGACTAACCTTCAAAATCACATACGGTGGAAACATGGCATTGGGATCGTCAAAAAATCATGTAATTTTGCACACAAATGAAACTATCTTCTGTAGTAATTAATCTGTTAAAACAGCACTTGTCAAAATATTTAGTGTATATGACATATAGATTTATTTGCAATGCTGTAGGTTTTTTTAAATTTTTTTTGACACTACTTCAGTGTTTTCAAAATGGAAAATAAATGTATTTAATGTTAAATAAATAAGAGTGAATATGGGTATTATTGTAAAGCCCAAAACTTGTACAGTTTAAGGATTTGAAAAATTTGTTAGTTGTACAATTTTACATGATACATCATGCATTCAAAAAACTAATTTTAATAAAATAATTAGAATCTGAATAAAACTGAATCGGAACTGACAAAACTCTGAATCGGTAATTCAAGTCGGAATCTTGTTTTAAGTGAATCGGCGCATTCCTATAAGGCAGAGTAAAATAAGCCTCCAAATTACCCCTGATGACGCATCGCCCTTGAAGGCTGCAGAAAGAGATGGAGCAAAGAAAAGGCGAAGAAGTATTACCAGAGGTTTCAAACCTCGACAGCCAAGAATCATCCCATATATCACAGGGAGCAAGTAGCTTCATAGAAAAAAAATTCCTGCTATTCTTCTGACAGGCTGAACTGAATAAAACAAACAAATGGTACTGCAGTCTGCAAGTTGAGCTATAACATTTTGTTATGTTCATATAAACTACCACTTCACACAAAATGCAGTATTGTACAAGTTACATTTTCCCACAAAATTGTTACATCTTGTAATTAAGTTTTAAGGTGACCAAGAATACCAATAATTTGCCACACATTTTGTAAACCATACTATATAAGGCAAAGAGTTGGAAACTTGAGTACATTAAATATTAAATAAATAAACAAGGCATATCAATATTTTAAATAGAAAACACTATTGTAGAATTTTTCTTGATCTGATTTTACTGCAGTTGATGTAATGCGCAGAGTGTGGAGAGGACGGGAATGTAGGCTACAAAAACCAAGCTTTTGCGGCTTCCCAGAGGGCCCAACATAACCAAGCATCAAGGAGGCAAGATGGATCATCTTTTCAAGGCTGCTTACACAGCAGTAGAAGGCAGGAATGGCATCTCTGTTGGTCCTTATGCACAAGGAGGCAGCTAGGTGTCTCAGTATCTAGTTGCGGTGAGATATCACTTGGAGTGGGCAGATCTGTGGTCACACAACTCTCTATTTCCTACAGCTACCCACCTGTCTTGACGGCAACACTAACACATGAATTCGGAAATTAAAAAATTAATTGGGTGAGTGTGTCCCATCATCCCATTACAGAATGGTAAATATGATAGTACAATATTTCTGACTGCGTGCACTCAAATGTTAGCCAAAGATTTCTGCACTTTACATATCATTAACATCCCACAAGGTGACTGATGCTGTCAACCATGCCTTGCTGGTCTGTGTTCCACCCTCTACTGTGGACAATCCAACTGTAGGCTGACGCATGACGCATAGCTGGCAATCTCTTTTTTTGTTTCCCCGGCTTCAACTTAGTCCGTGTGACGTCACCATAGCCAACAAAGGAACAAACCCAGAGAACAATAGATTAACTCATGTTGCCAGTTAAATAAATATCCACATCAGTCATGCGTCCCTGCCTAGCCAGCCGAACGAATCCAGCCAGCCCCTAAGTGAGTGTCAGATACCACCTGCACACAGGGAAACTACCCTGCTTCTTTCTCTCACCAAGAGAGACCAGCAAGGGCTGCGCTGCCCACAAAAGGGAGAAACCACCCTGCCAAAGTTGTCACAGCCAAACGGAGCTGCCGCCGACCATATTTAAGGCATGACGAACCCTCAGAATGCCAGTTGTCATCGCACTGTCATCGCTCTGCCTTGAACACTCTGCAGCTTGCCGTACCACTGCTGTGCTAGGGCTCTGCTCCTGACATCTCTTCGAGAACTGCTACCAGCAAAGCTTGCTTTAACCCCACTTACACACATTGCACTTGGGAGTGCTTATCCCATCCTTTCAGAACACCACTAGACAACAGTAGGGTTAGAGTCGTTCTCACGAATTCTTTATTTTGTTGCTCTAGTTTGCTCTTTGCCTAACAGGTCTCCTTACCTGTTTGTAACGTAACTTCCGCCAATTGCTTGGTAATCACAAAAACATAGAAATTAGTACAGGTAACAGTGTTTATGCTCTTCAGAATAAATATGTTTACATCTATTGACTGAGTTCTGATACCAAGGGTGATTTATACCTCTCTCTCTACCTCGTAAACGCCATCCCCCAAAGTAGAGGCAGGTGACCACGTCCTGCCAACCTGTTTGGGCTCCCTTGACCAGGCAGCACGTACGTCACAAAACACACGTTCCTCGGCCACACATACTGTGGGCTCAGTGCACAAAGGCACTTGCACACACATACGGTAGAGCCCCCTACTAGGTACATTCCACGAGGAAGCGACTGGACCACCCAAGTCAGTTAACCCGCTCCATCCAGCACGTGAAATTCACCAGGTTGAGTGCCAGGCCTGACAAGGTGTGACTCAGTCACATCTAAGCAGCTCACGACAAAGCAGTAGCACCACTCCAAGTCAGCTATCCCATTCCATCCACCACATGAAACTCGCCGGTTGGAGCAACAGGACTGACGTGGCATGACACCATTGCCTCTGGGTACTTCTGGCTAGGAAATTCTGTCACCTTGCTTGCTGCAACGGCCCTTAGAACCTACCTTATGCCTTTCATAAGGGACTAAGTGGGCAGACAAGAAGCTACAGCTACAGCTACTACAGTCAACTAGTTATTAGGTAACGCTTCCCAGTCAGCCTTCAGCTACTCCTCCGCCCAAGACCAGACACAAGTACCCGCAGACTGCATTCAACCCTAAGTACTTGTTCGAGCCACCCCAGAAGAACAGCGCGACTCCACACCCCATCGTAGTTCGCCTAGCCAGTTCCAGCCAGACACCAGCCGCCCCTGGACAGGGCCCTAAACATCATCCTTAGAAGCATGCCACCAGTCAGCCCCAGGGCCGGCCTACGGGGGGTAAGCCAGCATCAGCCGCCATTCCAGCCGCCTTCAACACCTATGTAGCGTACAGATGCCTTGCCAGGCCAACGCTATACATGAGGTTCCTCAAAGGCATGTGTGATCAAGCATAGAACCAATCAGTAAGTCCAACCAGAGTTCTCTGACCGAACCCATGTGAACCCCCCCTCTTTTATGCCAGGTGACCTCTTCATCCCAACCATCACATGTCAATGGTAGGGGAGTTTTTTTGTGGTACCCAACGTGGAGCCACACATTTTGTTAAGTAAACAAAACAGAGCCAGGCAAGCACGACCTTGAGAAAGAGCAGACGGAACTAGTTAGCCGTCCCAAAGTCTTTGGAGAGTGGTGAAACACAACCCATGGTGCTCAAGTTAACCCTAGAAAATGGCAGAAGCAAACCCAAATCTTCCCGAACAGTATGAAAGCTCCATGACATTGTAGCCAGAAGAAACCCCAGAGATCGAGAGATAACATATTAGTCACCTGCCATGGTACAGGACAACATATGATTTATTGTGCTCATTGCGAAAAGTGATTTTACTACAGCTGCTTAGGATGGTTGAACAAGCCCTGATAAACAGACGGCCTAGAATATAGATGCGAAGAGTACCGAATGCGGCCAACTGCCTATTGCGCATGGCTGACATGTAGTGGACGGGGTATACACATCGTAAAGTGTGTAACACTTATACAGGAGTGCAGAATAAATTTAAAGACAACAGAGTTTATACCAAGCACTAGAATGGTGGGATATATACGGAGAATTTATCACAGAATGGACACAATTTTGCTCCTGACTAGCCATCCAGTTTTCCAAGAAGAAGTGATGGTGCACTTAACATTTGAATTCCACAGCAGGGTCTAGACTAGCAAAGAAGATGCAGCGATTTTCGTACGACATATAACACAAATGTACCAGCAAATTTTTCCTGAAGGGAGTGAAGAAAGTTGTGGGCGGGCAATTACACGCATGCTCCTACCTAATCTCCAAAAATAGTTGCAAATCCCACGGCCCCAGTAAATAGAGGAATTGGTGTAATGTGCAAAATATATATATATATATATATATATAGAGAGAGAGAGAGAGAGAGAGAGAGAGAGACACACACAAGGTGCAAGCGGCCTTGGACCATAGTGTGGGGAGCAAAGGGAAAGAGGAGGCGAAGCAGACAGGGCATATGCCCTCCCCCACTCCTCCTCCTAGTCCCCTGCTGGCTCCCCCTTCCAACTCAGCCCTCCCGCTATGCTGATACTGTCCAGGAAGGCACTTCAACCGTGACTGCCCCTTAAAGATAAACACCCCTGTGGAGAACATGCACCTGACTCATGGGCCAACGAGCAGAAAGTAGACAGAACGCCATCTGGAAACGTCAGCGCCGCCAGCGCCGGGGGCGAGGTGGGCCGCCACCACCACCGGGAACAAAGGGCCCGTCAAACTCCAGATGTTAAACACAACACCAAACCCACCAGACACCCCTAGAATTACAGTGAAATTAAATGGCTGTCTTACTACAGCTCAACTCAATTCTGTAGCCACCGGAAATTTTACAACGGAAAATCTCCTAACCCAGAGACAGCTCAAGAGACTTTCCCCGCAGACCCAGTAAATACACATGGCACGAGCAGCCCATTTGTTATCCGTCTAGGGATAAACCTCCGTAATGCTACGCTTAAACCAGCATGAAATCCAAACCAAGTTTATAGTAGCCCAGGATATTACAGAAGAAATTATATTGGTGCAGCCATGGCCACTACAGCAACATTGTATCATGGACTGTGGACAGAGACGCATTTACAACGGCAGCAAAGAACGAGTGACAGTAAACTGGCAATACAACCTCACAACTGTTGAGCCACCCCCGATCAACCCGGAAGAAATAAACCACTACCTGGAAGCCCCCAAAATTCCAACAATTATGTGAAATTCTGAACAATCACACCACCGCCTTTGGCCATGGGGGTTCATTGCACCAGACGCACAGTATTCAGCACGAGATATGACTAATGAGCAATAAACCATTCTACTGCTGCTCTTACCAAGTGTCAGCAGGAAAAAGGACGCTGAAAATTGGAAAGTAAAAGCCATGAAGGAACAAGGACTGGTGGAACCTTCGGACTCACCCTATAATTCACGAGTCGCGTTGTTATCGATGAATGATGGGTAGTTATGCTTCTGTGTTTATTACCAGGAGCTAAATGACATTACACACCATATTGCTCCCCTAGATATTAACATGACCCATATGATGAGTTACATAGGTGACGCTCAGGTATTTAGCATACTATATATGCAGACCGGATGTTGACGAATAGCGTTCACCCAGACATTAGAAAATATACGTCCTTCACTACACCAGAGGGGCGAAAACCTCCAATTTTAGGTGACACATGACACCATTAGACTGAGAGAAGGTTGCGTAAGTCAATAACAGTTTTATTCAGGTAGCCAGAAACACAAGGTTATGACCTCAGTTAATTGTGGCGAGGGACCAGAACACTGCCTATGTAAAGAGAAGGGCGGATGGCCTGTCTGCTCGGCACAAAGTCTGGTATCACTGACATGGCCTAGCGAATGGGAAGACACACTGCCCCGGTGGCTGCTGATCCAGCTGCGGAGATGGCGGGTGGCGGGTAGCTGCTGCTGCTGGTGCCGGAACGTAGTGCTCCGGTGATGCAGGTGGTAGCCCGGGGTAGGCGGTGGTTGTAGGTGGTCTGGTAGCCCCCAAACCAGGAGTTGGCAATTCCAAACAGGATTTCCTCGCCCCAGCAGATAGCTATGACTATCGGATGGGGGTTCCCGGCGGTCTTGAGGAGCACTGGAAACAAGCGTTGGGAGGGAGCTGGGAGGTGTGGCCTCTCCAGCTTGTGGGTGGCGAGAGCTCCTTCACTTGGGGTTAGGCTGTTAAGTGCAGTTCAGACAGGGTTGCGACTCTGCTTAATCCTGGAGGTAGTAGCTGCCGTTCTAACCTTCTCATGAGCACCACTCCTCTAAGCATGTGGCATGTTGGAAAGGAACTACTACTGGCCTCGTCAAAGTGACGCAGGTGGTGAAGTCCTGGGCAGTGTGTAGGACCAAGGCTGAAACCGAACAGGCAAGAGTCGTACCAGGTGTTCCTTTGTCCACCACTGGTAAGTGCGATGGATACAGAGTGTTGGATTTCCTCAAGCTGCCCGTCAACGACATTTGGATGTGGTATCCAAAAGGGGTCAGTCCTCCAGAGAACCAAACTCTTACTTCCTCCAGCACAGTTCTGTGTTGGTGGACGGAATATAGGCTGGTATGGCTGGCTAGCAGCCTTAGGGAGGTCTTTCTAGTGGTGGAGGCTCAACCGTGCTATACCCCTGGGGCACAGCACAGGTGGCAGTCTAATAGGTGTATGATTGCGAAAATTCTGGTCTTCTCCTGCTTCACTCTGAAGGACTCGTCTCTACATAGGGCTAACACAGTTACTCAATTAAATAAGTACTCAGAAGTAGGTGCAAAAGACGTATATGTTCCAGGAAGAATATACACGGCCCATACTACCTCCTGACTATTCAAGAGATGTATGGAAGTTAACCTACGTGAATCCAGGTGAAGGAGACCTGGTCTTGAACTTGACAAGGCGATCCGTTTAGGTAGATGTTAAACTGGCCCTAACTAATCTCCATCCGCTGTCCAGAAGAAACCACTGACTGACCGCTACAAGAGGTGGTAGTGGTTAGTGACTGCTGTTACTAGCAGGTAAGGCGAATGTTGTGATGAGTAGATTGTCACCAGATTAATTTTTATGTACCTGGTGGCCTTTTTCTTAAGTTGGAAGTTGGTAGCTGTTAATTTACTGTGTTGGTCACCAGGGAAATTTTTTTTAATGCTATTTTGAAATGCACCGGTGCAGGACATTTATTATATCAACTAAGAGTATTTAATAATCAATATTTTGTATTTGTGAAAGAATTTTATTTCCTTAAATAGATTTTGTATGTTTTAATCTGCTTAGCATTGAAACGTGCCGCTTGTACAACTAATCTAATATGATTACGACTCATCGTCAAGAGTACCTTTTTCACCACTACAGAGGTGAGTGAAACGTTGCTTACCCTACAGGCAGCAGGAACTTATGAAATCCTTCTCACCTGGAGGATACGCAATCCGAGAGCCATGCCGCCCCCCTACCACGCGCTGAGAGCCTACAAGCTGGCCAGACCTCGGGCAAGGCAGAGCGCCACCGATGAGGCACAAACCAGAAACGCTGACCAGAGTTTTCCCACGCCAACCAGGGTAGAAGGAAGTCACGCCTTCTCTGCACCCCGTGCCGGCAGCCTACAAGCTTCACTATATACGTCTGGACGCTGCCGGTCACAAGCAGTCATTCTTGTTCCATTTCTTGCGATATCCCACAGCACTGCTGCCAGTGCTGGGACCGTCAGATATCTTCGAAGAATTGAGTACGCCCCCTGCGGCTACTTCACCGTCGACGATCTGTTAACCAGACAACCAGCGAACATGTTTACCAACACGATAAATTAACTTGGTCTCCTCAAGACATCTTCTCTAGACAGTTTAGAAGTATTATATATTTTCCCGTTGAGCTAATTCTTTCCTATTCGCTATTAGAACCAGGTCGCCTACACCTGGCTAGCGTAGTACACTTCAGCACTCAATTGCCTGGTAGGAGATAGCACACGTTGATGTTTATTGCGACTTCAATAAACATACTGTTGTTTCCAACCTCTAAGCTTTTATTTCTTAGAGTATCTGTCTGTTTGCCTGCTAGATACAGGTTGCTATATACACCTTTGACAAAGACCAGGGAATTTATAACTACCGAATTAACTTCAGTTACGGGCGCTCTTCAGGGGTCCGTCACATTTTCACATACCCATTAGATGGCCATCTGTTGCTTTCCAAACTATCACAGCATTGCTTTCAGTGTTGGTGGAGAGGAACAGAGGAGCCACTACCACTAGTAACACCTTCACCCAGAGAGGGGCGACAGTCTCAAGTTATTGCCTTAGCCCACAGCATTGCTGCCAGTGCCGGGATATACCGTGGCTTGAGATCTGCCGCCCATTCCTGTGTGGACGCGCATCCAGTGGCGGCATTGGTGAGCCAAACAGCTTCCCGTACCTGATCAGTCCGCCTAGCGTGGGGGATCAGTGGAGACTTTACAGAGCCTGGTCAGCAAGCCACCGGACCTACACTGTAATTTGTATTTAATTTTTTCGCGTCAAGGTGTATCCAGTAACTTGTTAGTGGACACTTGATGGCTTTCAGCCAAAGGCACAGCCAAAGGCGTAAGGAGCGACACGCAGTGCTTCTTGCCGGCAGACAGTTGAGTGCACTTCCTCAGCCTACACCAGAAATGCAGGCTGGCGGAAAGGAACCGCACGGCCTAACTCAGGCACGAGTCAGTATCGACTGCTTCGGTTGTGGTATTATTTGTATCTGCGTGTATACGCATTCACCCATTGTGCCATCCCGTGGTAAGAGGACTGTTGACCGATACGGAAGTTATATTCGGTTGGGACAACATCCACTTCAGGACCAACGAATCTCACTTGTGGAATCGCAGTTTTGGTGTGGGCCAAGCTCGCTACGTCTGGACAAAACCCCCCACAACCGTGGCACCCAAGAAGCATAAGTAAGTGAGTACTAACCAACACCCCTCGCCTCTCGTCGCCTATCTAACTCAAACACCCCGCTTTTGGATCCTAGCGGACAAATCCTTCGACCATCGTGACTATATCTAACCGATCACGCGTCAGTATTAATAAAGTTTTATGTACCGTCTTTGTTTGCGGGAGCTGCCATTTGAGGGTGCTGGTAGTAGTGAATGAGAGGAACAATTTTACTAGAGGGAGAGGAGTGTGGGCCATCACCACGGCTGGTCGAGATAAGGAGAGATCAGACAAAATACTGTAGCGATGTGTGTGCCGGTCATGGTTGCATATACAAGGAGTGACGGTAGGTAGGTGATTGGGCTTAACATCTCATCGACAATGACGTCATTAGAGATGGTACGAGGAGTTATGAGTGTTGTACTGCCGCAGTAGGTGAAGGAATATGAAAGGTCAGACAAAAATTTTTTGTGAGGCGCATGCCGGTTTCGGCAACGTGGACAGCCATGTTGAGACAAGGTTGTGATCGGGATCAGGTGTGGTGACATGAGAACTGTAATGTTATACTAGACAGATATTGATCGCATAAAATTTTTTTGGCCATTATAGAACATGGTGTTAGCAGTTTGCTTTCATGTTTTAAACAGCTGTTTTTTTTTTTAAATTGACTATTTCTTTCTTGGATGAACTTCGTGCGAGTGCCAGGCACGTCGTAGAATTGGAATATAAAGAAGAATCGTCGGGCCTGACTTCCCTGTTGGTAAGGCAAGGGCAAGTCTACGAAATCAGCTGACTGAGGAAGCAGAGCTGCCTGCATGTGGCGTGCATGGTGGACGAAGGTGCGGCCCGCTGGCTGGAGTATGGGGTCGCTGTCTTCTCCCTCAAAGTCACATCTTTTTCGCCGGAGGGCAATGGCTGCATAGTTTAGAAAGGTATTGTCTCAGTGCATTGGTTTTTAGGCCCAATGGTTTCGAGAGCAGTTTCTTTAAAGCTGACTAACTGAATAATAATAATAATAATAATAAATTTTCAAAGCTGTAATAAACTGCGGCTCTTGCTCTATACTTTGATAGTGACTGTAACGTGGTGTTTTGACCTGGTGGCACACAGGAAAATATTTCACCCGCACATTTTATTCTAAATACGTGTGCTGTTAACAGGAACTGTTTTACGTATGTGGGGTTTTATATGAAGGTATTGGAGGGAGAAAAACTTTATAAACTATTTTACGCATGTGCCATTTTCAATTAAAGGTATTTGTGTGTATGGGAAACCCTTTTAAATATTTTTTATTGAAGATGGTTGTACACTTGCACGAGAATAAATAAATAGCTACTTACCGGTAGTGAGCTTATCAATGTTGAATACTACCTTTAGCTATCTGGAATTAAATTTGAGTAAAGATGCCACAGCAAGATATTTGAAGTAGTTTTGTGTTAACTTCAAATAGTATTGTGCCAAATACAAACAATTTCCTACTGAGGTCCCTCTATCTCTGGACAAGTGCTTTGTATTTTGTTTGGTCAATAAGTGTGAGTGAGGTAGAGTTGAATAACCTGAAGCCATAGCGGTAGAGGGCATCTCAACGTGAGGTGTTGTGAAGGGACAGTCTGCAACTACTACCAGAGGGGTAGCGTTGGCACAATTGCAGTTACGTGCAGGTAAGGCATGAGGGTTGATGTTGTCTTCGTGAGCTGTTGGTGAAGATTCTCCAGAAGGTCTGGAAGGCATTGTCACAGCCACTGAAGAGCTTCTGGTGGGTCATGAGGACATGGTGACTCCTTCTGGCACAGTTCAGCGCGGTGGATGGAACAAGTCATACTGATGAGTAGGCCTCTTCCAGCACAGTTCACCATGATGGAAGAAGCGGGGCGTACTGATGAGTAGGTTTCTTCTGGCACAGTTCAGTGCGGTGGAAGAAACGAGGCATACTAAAGATCTTCAGGCAGCACACGGATGGATACACACACACACACCCTCTCTCTCCCCCCCCCTTGTCTTTGGGCTCTCTGTGGTGTGGGTTGTGGAGGGGGTGGCGAGTGCCACCCTTTGAGGTGTCTGCTAGAGTCATTTGCTAGTATCATCTGCTGGTGGTTTTCTGCTGATGTGGCGAGCATCAGCACTTGATACTGGCGGTGCCATCCTTTGGCACGCTGTAGAACTACGTGACCTCGGGTGGCAGGCTCAGCCGCTCTTCCGATGTTGGGACAGTTGTAGTCATCAGAGGAAGCAGTTCTGATGGTGCTCCTCTCTCCTCAGCATAGTGGCTGGGCTCATCCTCCTATATGGACTAATGGGCCCAAGGTTTGGCCTTGACACCTCCTGGTGTCAGGACTCACGTGGCCGTCAGAGGGAGGAGTTCCGATGGTGCTCCTCCCTCCTCGGCTTGGTGGCTGGCGTCGTCCGACGTCGAAACCCAGGTGGCCGTCAGAGGGAGCAGTTCTGATGGTGCTCCTACCTCCTCGGTATGCGGAGTGACCACGCCCTCCTCAGCTGGCGTGGTCTGGGTGTTGGCCGGAGGCAGAGGCTCTTGGGTGTCCTTAACCTTGACAGCGTGGTGTCGTTCATCTCTCTCAGAGATGGGGCTGGGATGTGGAGGTCTCCTACTGGGTACTCTGTCCAAAGGACGGACTTCGCCAGGATACCTCTGATCCCATGGAGTCCATCCGGCTGCGTCGGATTGCCGTATGCTGGGTATAGTGCTTGGCATAGAGGGCATTGTCCGGATGGACGTGTCTCCTTGATACGCCTGTGATGGTGTGACCCTGGTACGAGTAGAGTGATAGTTCCTCCTTCTAGCATCCAGATGAGGTTCAGGCTCCCTTGGCATGAGGGACTTGACCTCTAAGGCGGTATACAAGGGAGAGTCATCCTCCTTCTCTTCCTCGTGGTTCAGGTCGTCTTCTGGCGTTTCTACTCCTTGGTCTTGGACTCCGCCGGGACACATACGCATCTGCCCTCGAGTCACTTTTCTGATACGTCCTTGGACGGACATCCTCTGCCCAGTACACATTATCCTGTCCCCCCACGACGCGGTAAGGGCCTTCCGACTTTTCAGCTAGGCCGGCGCTGAATTGGCCTTTCGCTTTACTGAGTGGGTGACTGTGAAGGAGAACCATTTCGCCCATATTGAATGTGTGCACGCCTGTGCTAGGTTGTGGGTACATGGTTCTGGCTAAGGTGGCCAGGCAGACGTCTTTGGGTGTCTGTATCTCGGTGTGTGGTTGCTCCCATTGCCAGTCCCCACGGAGGGTTTGCCTGAGGATGGACTGACTAGGGCTGGTGTTAATGGCCTCATTTGTTCTTAGTCTGAGGGCAAAAATAACTGAGGGGATATGCTTATCCCAGTGCCTGTGGTCGTTCCCACACTGACATGGAGGCATTTATTCAACTTATGGTTCTTCCGCTCAGTGGGGTTTGCTTGTGGGTGGTAAGGGAGGGTTGTCCAGGTCTCCACTCCCCAGTTCTGGCAAGTCTTCCTCCATTGTTGACTTGTGAATGGAGTGCCATTATTGGTAAGAATTGCCTGTGGGTACCCCCAGCGAGGGAATATCTCCATTTCTAACTTGTGGAGGATATTCCGTCTTTCATGGCTGGGTTAGAGATATGCTTCCACTCAGCAAGAAAACTGGTCTGTGACCAACAAAAAATTCCGGTTCCTCTTGGTGCAATGAGGGTAAGGTCCCATCATGTCAGCTGCCAGATATGTCCATGCTGTGGTTGGTCCTCTGAACTTGGCTGCGGGTGAGGGAACGGGATATGGCTTTCCGCGGAAGCATGCCTCGCAGTTGGCGACATACTGGCAGACGTCACTGCTCATTCCGTCCCTGATGTAACTTTCCTGGATGTCTTGTAGGGTTTCCTTGGTAGATGATTTCCAGCTTGTGGGTGGTCATGAAGGTGGTGGCAGAGATCTCGTCTTAGGTAGGTTGGTATCCAGAACTTCCAAGATGCCCCTGGTTGGCCGGTACGGGACCAGACAGTGTTGTCCCTGAGTTCTTACCTTTGGGGTCGTTCCTAGAGGAGACGCTGGATATCTGGGTGTTCTTGTTGGTGGTACGTGATCTTTTCTTTGCCGAGCTGCAGCTGTAGTAGCCGGATGCATTCTTCTGGGCTTCTGGCAGGGGCTAGGGGAGGGGTCATCTTCTCCCACTCTTCCTCTTCCTTTGATTCCCCCGTCGAGCTCCAGCTGGCATCACAGTGCATCAGTTAGGTCATTGCTTTTGCCCGGGCAGTGTTGTACCTCAAAATCGATTTCTGTGAGGAACATTTCCCACCACCCGAGCTTAGCCTTTATGTTGCAAGATTCACGCAGCCATTGGAGGGCTTTGCTATCCATGCGCAGGATGCAGTTCTTGCCATCCAGGCAATAACAGTACTTGCCTACTGCCCATATCACAGCAAAACACTCCTGTTCATTTATGTGGTAACAACGCTCTGTTTTGTTCAGTCGCTTATTGAAATACGTGATTACCTGCGGCTTACCAGAGGCGTCTTCTTGATACAGCACGATACTCAGTCTGTCCAGGTATGCATCCTTCTGTAAGATAAGTGGGTTCTCCCCCTGTGGTCGGTGGAGTTGTACGATACTGGTGAAGCTTGTCTGAGTGCTAGGAAGGCGTTGTTAAGTTCGTCCGTCCATCGTTAATATGTATCCTCTAGGAGATGGTGAAGAGGGGCCATCTGAACAGTGATGTTGTGCACAAAATTGCATAACCAGTTTCACAGGCTGAAGAAGTGATGCAATTGCTATTAATGTGTTCCTCGGCCTCTTGGATGGCCCTTATCGAGTTCGTTTGTGGATAATTACCCTCAGGCGTGACGATGCGGCTGAGGTAATCTACAGAAGTCTTACCAAAGTGACTCTTGAACAACTTGTAGATAAGGCTATGTAACTCGAGTCTCTCCACGACTCACTGGAGGTGGCCGCAGTGCTCATTCTATGTTTTGGAGTATATGATATCATCCAAATACGCAAAACAGAACTGCCCTACAAATCCCGTCAGCACCTTGGCCAACATGAGCCTCTAGGTGGTTGGGACATTCCTCAGCCCAAATGGCATCACTTTGAATTGAAGTTTTTCGCCTTCCGGAGTTGTGAATTTTGTGTATTTCAGGCTGCCTGGGTGGACTGCGATCTGCCTGTACCCTGACTGCATGTCGAGAGTATTGAAGATCACTGCTTCCCCTATGTCTCTGAGAGTATTATTGATGTTAATGGCAGGAGGGGTGATTGGATGTGAGACGTCATTGAGATCCTTGTAGTTGATACAAAATCGTAGTTGTCCATCCTTCTGCAAAATCAAAATGAGTCAAGTTGTAGGGTGAGTTGGACGGCTCCACGATCCCCAGCTCCTTTATCTGCTGAACTTGCGACATGATTATGTGTCACCTCCTGACGGACACTCTGTAGGGTCTATTGTATACGGGTACGTCTTCTAAGGTTGGTCAAATTTCATGTTGGATGCTACACGTCTGGCGTAGCTATCCACTGTGGTCAAAGACACCGGCGTGTTCACTGAGTAATTGCCTGAGTCCAGCAATTTTATGTGCGTCTAACTGGTGGTGTATATCGTTGGGATTTATTGGAGGTGGGATAACCACTTCAGGGCTATGTTCCCAGTTAATGGTGATGTGATTCTTATCCCCGATATACACATGCTTTTTCCCGTAGTCCATCATGCACTGTTGCTGGCTTAACCATGGTTGTCCAAGAATCACAGCTTCTGCAATATCTCAGGACACTACGAATTTAGCTGCGTGTGTAATGGAAGATGCCCACAGTTATAATTGTACGCCTGTCGACCTTCAGGGTCTGATCGGGTTGTGCCATGGTCACGAGGTGAGTCTGTAGGTGGAGCAAGGTCCTTTGTTCTGAGGTTAACACATCCCATTGGACAAAGTTAGCAATGGCTGCGGGATCAAGGAGGGTGAGGTATTTGCTCCCATTTAAATCCACTTCAATGTGTGGAGCTTCAGTTGGATTACTCTCCTCGTAGTCTTCAGTTAGTCTCTGGAGGTGGATAGACCCTTGGTTACTGGTGGATGCCCTGCGAGCACCCCAGCCATGGCATTTCCTGCCTGGCTGGGGCCCTTAATCTCTGTTGTACGCTGCGGCACATCTGGCACCCACGTGTTTCTCCCTCTGCCGCTCGCCCTAGTCCTGACTGCCTGCATGAGCATAACCAACACTATGGGAGCGCATTGATGTGGGGAGGAGGTGAGAAAGTATTGACCTTGCGCTCGGGTGGCTTATCTTGTTCGATGGTCTTACAAGTACGTGGCTTATCTAGCAAGGCCTACACTAATAATTCAGTTTGATTTATTTTGCACTTTCACAAGCTCGCCTTGAGTTTGCGGCTTTGGAAACTGCAACAAGATAGGTAGCTTTGGTAGAAAGAAGCATGCATGTCACGTGGCGCATGCAGCTCTCCTCGATTTCATCTGGCAAAATGTGTTTATACATCTACTCTTTGTGACGTATAAAGATTTCAGCTTCCCCCTCGCTGGCTTGGGTTGTGTGGAATTCTGTGGTCAGGCAAGCTATAACTTCCTCGCCGGTGAACTGTGAGGCGAGGAGAGCACACAGCTGCTCTCACTCTGTGACAAATTCCCCATTCCCCTAGCCCACCATTCGAGTGCTTTCCCTTTGAGTTGGTGATGGGCCCTGGTGACCCATTGCTTATGTGGTATATCATGGTCTCTGAATTCCCGTTCACATTCTTTCATGAACGCCGTTGGGTCTTCGTGCAGTCTTCCTCCAAACTCTGGCAGTAGGAGTTCAGTACTGCCCTGGGCCATGACAGGGCTCTGGTGAGAGCCAGTATTCGGTTATCTGTAGTCTTCAACACCCCTGCAAACTTCGCAATGATATACCAGACCCGGGCTTGTGATGCGTTCGTTGGGCCATCCAATGCATATATGTTGGAAGTTCTGGATGCAGACTATGCACTGTACCATGTAGATTCCTTGCGGTGCATGTTAACGAGCTGCAGTAGGCAGTCTGGCGAGTTCAGCACTCATCAAACCGGTATTCCAGTCAGTCAGTGTAATGAGGATCATCTGCACCCTCCCCCCCCTCCACAAAACCTGGGTAGTGGAAGCAGTTGTGGCAGTGTGCACATATAATCACATGGGCCCCTGTGTTATGATAGCTGTTAAGAATAATGTTAGCCATGTTCGCTTCAATATTGTCTGCGAGACTCTGTTCTGAGCCCGAAATTCGTGGTTGCCCAACGATTGTGGTTGTTGCGCTGCTGAGTGTTTTCGGACTCCCAGAAGTCTGTTTGAGTTGAGATTTGGTAAGACTCCCGGCTAGGTCACTAGATCTCGGGGTCTGCTGGCTTGATTATGCTCCCTAGTCTGAACTAATGAAGCTATCACTCCACGTTGGGCACCACGAAAACCCTTGGTACACGACGACTTTAGGCTGAGAGGAGGTCACCGTGGTCAATTAAAGTTTTATTCATGTCGCCAGTAACACAAGCTTAAGACTCGGTTAATTGGGGTGAGGGACCGGAACACTGCCTGTGTAAAGAGAAGTCTGGTATCACTGTCATGGCCTAGCGAATGGGGCAACACACTACCACAGGTTAACCTGTCTGGACGGTGGCCCGGGGTGGCTGCTGACCCAGCTGCGGTGATGGCAGGTGGCCGCTGCTGGCGCCAGGACGTAGTGCTCCGGTGATGCAGGTGGTAGCCTGGGGTGGGTAGGTGGTTGTAGGTGGTCTGGTAGGCCCCAAACCAGGGGTTGGCAATTCCAAACAGGATTTCCTTGCCCCGGCAGATAGCTACGACTATCGGATGGGGGTTCCCAGCGGTCTTGATGAGCGCTGGAAACAAGTGTTGGGAGTGAGCTGGGAGTTGTGGCCTCTCCAGCTTGCAGGTGGCAAGAGCTACTTCACTTGGGGTTAGGCTGTTAAGTGCAATTAAGATGGGGTTGGAACTCTGCTTAGTCTTGGAGGTAGTAGCTGCAGCTCTAACCTTCCGCTGAGCAGAACTCCTCCGAGTATATGGCATGTGGGAAAGGAACTACTACTGGTCTCGTCAAAGTGAAGCAGGTGGCGAAGTCCCGGGCGGTGTGTAGGACCAAGCCCAAAGTCGAATAGGCAAGAGTCGTACCCAGCTCCTATCACATCATCGGACGACAGAACCAAGTGTACTGCGGAAAAATTAGGGAAGTGACTCGAGGATAAATGAGACCCTATGCCGATGGCATAGGGTTTACCATAACTGGAGACCATTAAGTGGAAGGTGAGGCCGACGGATAGAAGTACAACCCACTGACCCAGAGACACAGAACGAGGTCGCTCACTGTCCCCTGGCAAAAAGAGCACAGCACCACCCGGTCAACACACACTCCAGAAGTCCCCGAGTTATACTGGCCTTTAAGAGGGACAATGTTCTTTTGGATTCTCCTTTCCATGTCTACCCGCATCCTGAGAAGACAACCCAACCAAGGGAGCGGCTGTTCATTCCCAATGTGGTCGCAGCTCTCAAGGAGGAGCCTCCTAGACCGAGTGCAAAAACAATCCATTGCACCACCAAGCATCATCTTAAAAGCAGATAAGCCCCGCAGAGCCGAAGAGGTGAGGGAGCCCCAAGAGCTCCTGCCTCCGACAGCTATCCTAGTGGACTTGGGACCTGGCAGGACATCGGTGCCGGATGGCCCCTAGACCTCGACTGCCACCCCGAAGAAAATGAACCCAACAGAACCAAAGAGGTGGAGGAGCCCCAAGAGCCCCTGCTCCAGATGGCTACCCCAGCTGACGAGGGGCCTGGCAAGACTCCGGTGCCGGACGGCCCCGAAATGTCGACGGCCACCTTGGTAATCACTAAAGCATAGGAGTTAGTACTGGTCACCATGTTTATTCTCTTCCGAATAAATACATTTGCGTCTATTCACCGATTTCTGATTCCAAGGGTGATTGTACCTCTCTTCTATCTGCTAAACGCCATCCCCAAGGAAGAGACAGTTGACGTCTTTCCAACCTGTTTGCAATTTTAGAGTACGACTGCGGGCTCCCTGACCAAGCACATAAATCACAAAACACCACAAGTTTGCTGGCCACTGTGAACCCAGTGAACAAAGGCACTTAAAGCACACATACCGTAGAGTTCCCCACTAAGTACACTCCAAGAGGAAGCGACTGGACCACCCGAGTCAGCTAACCCACTCCATCCACCACATGAAACTCGCCGGTTGGAGCAACATAGCTGACGCAGTGTGATGCCATTGTCACTGGATACTTCCAGCTAGGAAATTCTGTCAACTTGTTTGCTGTGATGGCCCTTAGAACCTACCCCATGCCCTTTACCCAATGAGGAGGGACCAAGTAGGCAGACAAGAAAGCAAATATGGCACCTACCTTCCATTAGTTAGCAGGTAACCCTTGTCAGTTAGCCTTCAGCTACTCTTCCGCTCGGGACCACACATAAAGGTCCTCCCAACTGCAGGATCATCACCCCACGGTCACCAAATACTTGATTGAGCCACCTCAGACGACCAGCGGGACTCCACACCCCATTGTAGTTTGCCTCCAACTCGGCTGCCCATGGGTCTGGGTATCGCCGACTGATGCAGTCCGCTGCTGCTGCTGCCGCCAGAAACCCAGCAACCCCTGGTTCAGCCAGTTCCACCCAAACACCAGCCGCCCTTAGACTGAGCCCCGAACATTGCGAACATGCGTAGAAACAGTCAGTAATTCCTACCAGGGGTCTCTGGCCAAACCCACAACCCCCCTTAGGCCAGGTGACATGCTAAGCACCCTGACCATCACACAACAAAGAGATTGCGACATTGCCATAGCCTAGGCACACTGATTGTAAGTACTCCAGGTACAGGAAACAGAGCCACCACACAGTTTACTGAGGCGGTTATGTGACATTACAATGACCTGACACACAGAGAAGTGTCGACAAAGCTAGGTTGTACTACTTAGAATTTAAATTTTAAGTTACAAATGATGAGGTTTGTGTATAGTTTAAGAAGACTATTAGTTACATCTGTGAGCTTCTCGATCTGTTGAATCCAAAGTACATTTATGGACTCTGAACAGAAAGTTTCCTGAGATTACAAAGTTTACAAGGTACATGCTCACTGCCTTATGAACACTGCCAATTTGGTAAAGGAAATAAAAGAAGAAAGAGGTAAGTCACACATGGCAATCGTACCCCAGTGAGGAGGAAAATATGGAGTCTTTACTCATCATGCTGAGTCATCAGCAAGCACACAGGACCAAAACTATAGCTCCCATTACCTCATCATCCAGTCGCCCTACAGTATACGATTGTTCCACCATGAGTCCTCACATAAAATGATGGGTTGCCGAGCAGGCAAGCTGTGACCTTTGCTCTCACAAAGGTACAATGTTACAAAACAACATAGCATAGACAACCACAGTAAACATCATGTTTTATCACATAAATTTATACCTGTTACATCACAATTTTTTGTGAGCGGTTCATTATAACTTTTATCTCAATTTTCCACGTACAATGAAATATCAGTGCTAAGCACTTCACATTAAAGTACATCTTTCAAATCCCTTGCACATGTAATATCACTAAATACTTATTCATGTTCGTATTTTTTTAGTATTAAGCATAAAATTTCAAGTCCATTTGTGTACTTTGTATGGGGATTTTTTTTGCAAACGTGAGTTTTGATAAACTGGTCTTTCTATGGATGTGTACCGCTCACTGGCTATTTTAATTAACGACTTCGCTTCACCTAGGCATTTCTCTACAAGCAACAATGAACGGGGTTTGGAAGCATAGAATTACTACTGGAGCATATACAGGATTTTACCCGGACCAGGGATTATTACAGATGTGTCAGAGTTCTACGTTTCAACAATACCGCTGGCAAGTAAGCCATGCAATACGCTGTCTCTCCTCCCAAAGATGATAACAATTGATTATCAGTAATTGATGCTCGCTGCAACCCCGAAGAAGTTAAAGGGCGAACCAAGAGAGTTTGCATGGTAACAATGGTTGCCCTTAGCTCTTCCAAGATGTGTGCGCATAGCACCTCCCCCCCCCCCCCCCCACCATCAAGCTGGTATGCTCTCAGCCGAAGCAGAATATATGCCCATACAGAGGCTAGAAATGTCAGTTGTTCATCACCTTGTCTACGAGCTGCACCAGCTAGACAGATAGCTCCACCATGCTCGTTTGCCAGAATCCTGATCAGCCATCAATATACTGCCGTGGTATCTTCTGCTCACTGCCACCTACAGCAGTACTTCTGTAGCCCTCCCCCCTGTGAAGTCTTACAGAAGATATCTGCCACCCTTAGTCACTGGCCCCTTGCAATGACTACTCCACGCGCCCTTCAGGACGTGGGCATCCTTAAGCCCTCTCCGGGCACACGTACACATGCAGGCAAAGTTGTCATTAGCTACCTAGTCAAAACTGCCCCCAGCCAGATTAGAACCATGCCCCCTTCACCTGGACAGCGTAGTTTCCTAATTCCGGTCAATTCTGGGTATACAAGAGATATTACGGGCCACTGTGTCTAATCCCTCAAGGAATAAACACAATCTGAACCTAACTGCTCTCTCATTTTCCCTTGTGTTCATCCAGACTATCATAGTAAACACCTACGTCCCGCAGTGTGGTGCAGGTGACCAGGTTTGCCAATACAAGTTGCAGCTTAGAGTAGGACTACGAATTCTTCTGGATGGAGGAATTCGTACATCAGAACATACACCATTTGACGGCCACCCATTTGGTACATGGTAGAGTCACAACCACTCGTCATACCCCTACTTGAAAGAGTAATTCGCTAGACCAGCTTGTACCTGTCCATTGCACCATTTGTATTGCCGGAGGAGTGCTTGGTTGGCTCTGCGTCGGACTTGTCCACTCAAGTGGCTCACCCGTCGAGGCTATTGGAGTGCCTCTGAGGGAACTCGTTTTTCAACCACCACACTGTTTGTGTTGCCAATTGAGGAATAAGCTTGTACTCGACGTCGTTCTAGTGTGCCTAGACGGCAGACCAAGTTTAGATAGGGAAAGCACGTCGCCTGCGCCTATCTACCGGACTCAGGTTTCTTGAACCTAATGCCCTTCAGCCAAAGACGTGGGAAGGACGTTAGGGAATGACAGACAACTACTACGTACCAGTCTACCTGGGGTTACACCCAACCCAGTAAGGCACTCTGCCAATTATCTCCACGGGAACAAGTTCAAGCCGCCTGTTAGTCGGTTGGGACTAGCCCCCCGGCACCCTCCCAATCTTTGTTTTAGCCACTCCGGAAGCTTCTAGGCCCTGTTCACCCTATCATAACTGCCTTCAACAGGGGAGAGAGTGGATGCTACCCCAGCCCGCCAAGGTCCTTCAACAGCAGCAGTTGGAGAAGTACCGACCCACCAGCAACAGCACCTCCGCCAGCAAACCAGCAGCACCAGTCAGCTGCCCTAGCAAAAGACTGAGTAAGCCACCGGCACCTAAGCAATCAGCAGGCCCATGGCCAAACCAGCAAATGACTTTGTGCCCAGTCGGCAGCTGATGTGGCCTACTCTCTATACAAGTAGAGTCTCTGCCCAGCAGTAAACGAGATGCAGGTCACACCTGAAAGTGTCATCCGACAGACACTAACAAAGTAGCCGCTTTGAGACGTAACTATTATCAATCTGAAACAGAATGCGCCATGCGTCAAGAAGTAGTTGGTGAATCTTTCTTGGCACCCAACATGGGGCCTTAACATGTATAGTGTCGACTAGACAGTTAGGACTGAGTCGGCCATGCCACTTACATGAACATGTCGGTCGTCACCCAACCTAATAAGTCGCTTGGCAATATGAGAAGCAGGATAAGAGACCGGTCAGCACGAGCTGAGAACTGTGAAGCTAATCAAACAGCCAGATATAACCAAACCACAGACTTCAGGGAGTTCTTCAAAACCCCATGGCACCCAACTACCGACCTAGCTATAACAGTCAGCGAAGCCAGTCTTCAAGACTCCTAAGAGGCCACGATGGCCGAAACCCAAGAGACACGTTTCATATAGCCACGTCCTGGCACAGGGATCAATTCTATTGCATACGCACACTGCCAAGAGGTATTTCATTACCAGTGCCTAGGATGGGCCAATGAAGTATGGTACACAGACGTATTAGAATACAGGTGCCAGGACTGATGAAACTGCCAATCAGCATACTGTAGTTGGATAACTTTCCCCGGCCGCTGCCTTAATTTGGTCCACTGTATAATTTGCGTTCAGCCCTTCCATCACAACTGCATAAGCTGACCAAAAGAACGGATCACTCGCCCAGTTTTCAGGCAAGGAGTAGTGGCTAACTTAACCATGGAATTTTACGGAAAAACTCTGCATTCAGATAAGAAGGCCGAGATGTTTATTCGAAGGTAAGTCCAGGTTTACTCACGAATATGCCCTACCGCCAATGAAGAGAGCTGCGTGCAAAATATCACCAGAATGCTCCTGCCGAAACTTTGCATTTTATTGCAAATCCCGAAACCTACAACCATTGAAGAGCTCTTGGAAAAAATGCTTGGAAGCGAACGCAATTACCGCAAGCAGGACGAGCTAGACCACAGACAGAGGGTAGCGGAAAGGAGGAAGTGAGAATGACAGGCTGTGTACCCTCCCCTACTCAGCCAGCACCCACCTCTGTAAGCAACCCACTGCTTCACTTCCCCACTACGCAGACCAAGGAGGAGCGGGGACAAGGTAAGAAGACATGGTCGCACTTGCCCCCTCCCGCACAACTACTCTACCCAGCTGCTGATATTGTCCCAGCCGCCACTTTAACTGGGATTGTACCATAAAGCGAGCCAGCTGGAAGGGGAACAGAGAAGAAAATCTGCTGCCACAACAGGTTACGGGGAAAATCAAACACGACCCGACATCAAATTACAAACATTGATCAAGGGATCCGGCCCCCCACAACCTCCCCAGATTAAAGTGAGAATCAACCGATGAGCGACCGCTGCCGTGATCGACACCACAGCATCCAGGAATTTTACTCAGAGTGATCTGCTCACTCCCTATCAAAGAGCCCACCTGATGCCATGATGGCAAAGTACAAATGGCCCAGCTTGACCGCGCCCTGCAGGTCGAAGGAAAATTAAGACTGGCTGTCCACATTAACCAGGTGACCACCCACATGGAGTTCTTAGTGGCACCTAGAATAGGTGAGGCCGTAATTCTGGGCCACCTTTGGCTCCAGAAACAAAAATGCATAGTGGACTGTGAGCAACAGCAGGTGCACATCGGAGGGAAAAAAAGGCACTTAGTGATTCCATGGGAGGAAAGCACTGAAGCGACCTTCCAACCGGTACAACTCCTACAACTGCAGGTGGTGCACCGACCGGCCCCAAACTCATTAACGAAGAACCGAAGCCAAGCCCGATGAGCCCAATGCTGTAGGAGGCAATTTTAAGCATGTAAAGACCATGAAATGCTTGAAGCCGCCAGTAGCACCACAGGATCTGTTGTCAACGAACAAGACGATCCCCCACTTGAACCAGCAACCACAGAACACCTTCATCTCCCAGGACCAGAGGAGGGTACGAGGTCAGAACGCCAAGTCGCCAGGCAATGCCAATCAAGAACGAGTTTCCAGCAACACGTTTTGCTGCGTCAAAACCGTCTCTTCCCTCCACACACAGCAGCTATCTACATGAAGCCACTGCCCGGTATGCCCAGATGTCTCCTGCCACGATGGAGATTTCCTGGCATAGCCCGATGGACAGACAGCCTCGCCATAGACAGACACCACTGAGTCCAATAGTAGAGAAGAAAGAAGATACCAGCGCAAATGAGACTACTACAGAACGTCAGGAACTGTCGCCTTGTCAGCAACCACAGCAATCCCGGCCCTGGAGGGCCAAACCCACCAGGAGACTGCAGCGCCGAACATCACAGTCATCGCATCAATGTCGCCTTCCAAGAGGGAAGTATCTACCACAACTCTGAGTAGTGTCAAGGTCAACCCTGCGACCTCGATGCAGTTGGAAACTTCAGCCACATCCTGTTAGGAAGACGCAAGCCACCCTGCCGGTCTTGGCACCCCTTGGTGCTGAGGCAGCCGCCGGAGAAGGAGAGTAGGACACATCCACCGCCGAGCTGAGGGGGTAAAGGGATTCGATAAACCTCCACCTCAGTTGGCCACCCAGGGACTTCACCGGAGGATACCGGAGCCACCCACTGCCAACTGCCTTCCGAGCGAAAGACACCCGCCACAGCTGCCAGCAGATATGAGGCCATCGGTCTTGGTTCAGCTGGTACCATCAGCAGTGTCCTATCTGAACGATGTGGCCACCCAGTCGGCTTTGGCACCCCTTGGAGGAGGAGAAAGAAGAAGATGAACCCAGCAGTCACCGGGGCGAGGGGGTAGAGGGATCCGAAGAGGCTCTCCCTCTGTTGGCCACCCAGGTTTTGTCATCGAAGGATACCAGAGCTGCCCACCGCTAACCACCTCCCGAGAGGGAGGCCCCCACCAGAACTACCCAACAGGTTGAGGTCAACCTGGCGACATCACCCCTGTTGACATCGCCATCCATGTCAGCCCTGGACAATGCAGACACCCAGCAGATCTTGGCACCTCACAGCGCAGAGGCTCACCCATCCTCAGAACGAGAGGATGAGCCCAGCTGTTCAGCCCCATAGATGACGGAGGCTGTCCTGCATCCGCCTTTGCAGGCCACCACAACGCCGCCCATCCTCGAGGAGGTATCCGACGATCGTCCCTGGGAATCAAGTGTTCCAGAGCCGACCACTGCCAGGGACCACAACACAACGCCGACTGACTAGGCAAGAAAACAGCCCTCATGACCTTGCTGCAGCCCTCATTTGCCTGGTCGGTACAGAGAAGCCCCATGGAGGCCAACAAGATGCTTTGTGTGAACTTATCCACGAGGCTCTCAGGAAAAGGGGCTGCCTGCCGAAGAAACACCGCCTTAATTGTTAAACTTTTACCAGCTGTCAAGAGCTGCAGCAAATGAACAGTGTTGCTGCCGTCGTCAATTGCCGCTTAGTTCCAGTGTATAAGTGGAACCTCATTAATACAAACCTGAAGGGACCAAAGCCTGGCCATTTTGTAATAACGCGGTTTGTTATGTCAAATTTGCAGACTTTTTTTATGTTGGTACAAACCCAAAAATCTAAAAATTTGGAAGTTATAGACAAAATTTAGCTTTAATAACAAAAGAAGTCACTCTCTTTTTAACATTACACAAGAAATATTTACTTAATGAATTATTAAATATCATATTAAGTCTTCAGTAAAATCAACCCTTCCATTACATAAAGAATCAAAATATATTCCAAAAATTTTTAACTATACACATTTTCTGCTGTCATTACATACTAAGGGTTTTGATTTAAGAAATTTTCTATTTTGGTTTTAAATGTTTTTGCACTATAGAAGCATTTGACAATGGAATACAAGTGATGAAATCCTGAAAAACAACACAGAAATACCAGAATAATTACTTTATATAAACTTAAAATTCAAGTCTGCATAACACAAAAATGTTTTCTATGCACACAAACAAAAATTACTTTTCCACAGGATAATTACATCAGATATTTTCATCCATCTATGCACAAAGAGTACCATCACAAGAGAGTCAAATGCTATCAATATCAGTGCTTACAAGATGGCCACATTGTAATTGAGCACATAGAGTTGTGATTACAGTCTCGAACACAGCAGTAGTTTCTAATGTGTAACACGGTGCAGCGCTTCCATCGTATCTATGTTGAACACTAAATTCATTTCGACACTGTCAAGCTATTGTATTGAACTATCTGAGCAATCAAGAAAAACTGTTGTTACTGTAGCAAAAGTTTATTTCTTGAAAAAAAGTAACCTGTCCGAGGTTCATGTACCCAAATGCATAGTTTTTTGATGGAAAAAAATTTGTCATTAAAATGGTTATTTTAATTACTTCCTGGGAGACTGAAGAATTGGCACTACCAGAAATGTATTGTTAAATGTGGAAGTTAACTGTACTGAACTGTTACGGGAACCAAAGTTGGTTAATGTGTTGCTTTATTAAACATATAGAATTTTATGCTAATAATTACATGGGGCAGAAAAAATATTTGTTATATGTACTATCCATATTTTGTTTTTAAACAGCTTTTACATCTTGGAATTTCATACCACAGCTTCAAGGGACTACAAAATCACTTTGCAATGAGTTCTTTGCTATAACCAAACTTTTACTAATGAGTTTCCACTGTAATTCCACAACACGTAAACATTTTTATTTGTACCCTTCAAATTGCAACAAATTAACAAGTGTATGAACAGACTCATTAGCAACTGTCAATTGTTGCCTAGTTAATACTAGTGAAGAGACAGACATTTTTAGACATCTGCTCAATTTATCAGTGTAAACTAACGGTAAATGTCAAAGACAGACTCTGAGACCTAGTAACTACTATGCCGCCTATTTTTCATAATAAACCAGGCACCCAAGGACATTGTTATAGTGCCCAACGTAATGTGCTGTGATGTAAATAACGAAGACTCAGTGTTCCAGTGAAACCAGTGTTAGAGAATGCCCAATCTGAGAAGCAGACAGCAACACCCAGTGTAAACAAACCAGTGTAAGAGACTTCCACTTCTGAGAAGCAGATAGCAACAGGCTAAGGCCTGAAGTTCCTCAGAATCCCAGCCAGATATAGCAAAGACTCTCTCAATGAGCAAATTTCCTTTTCAGTTGTTGTAAATAACATTTTCAAGACATATTGTTGTAATTACTCAGTGCTCATGTTGTTGATATTTTGAAGGTTTAGTTTTTTTTTTTTTTATTACGTAGGTGCGCTCCTGCACCATTTGTGATAGTTAACTTCATTTTTCAGTGCACTCGTTCTTGCAAAGAGATTTTAGCTAGCTTCCCATCGGTCAAGATGACTGAAGGTCCTGATTTGGCAAACCCTAGACTAATATCACACGCAACTTTCTTTACCACTGTGTGACACATAGGCCGGTCCTGGAAGAGCCATTTTATTCTCTGCCTTAGGCGGCCATCCACACGGTAAACTCTTAGCTGACATGCCTTTTACGAGTGAGGCCTAGCATACACGAAAGTGTCAAACATTTTGTGTGGTGCTTGTTTTGCTTTTCTTTCTCAACAGAAAACTGTAATCCCACAGCAAAAGAACTCAGATATTGTAACCCCACACCCAAGCCTTCATCTGATTTTGTGAACGGGCACACTTTAAATATACGAAGGGTCCACGAACATTATCAACCGACACCGTGACACACATTTTTGTCCTCTCTTTTATCCCTCATCGCATCATCACCCTGGAGGAGGGTAGAAAAGGATCATCCACCCGCAGTCATTCACATCAGCCGCCCGCCCAGTTGACTAGTGCGAGAAAGACAGCGCTAGTCACCCACCAGCCAGCCAGAGAGGATTCACGGCACGCACTACCATCTTGGTCAGGAATTCTGGCGCACAGAGCAAAGAACCGAGCAGAAGAACAACTGCCACCATCTTCGAACGGACAACAGTTCTACATCGTCTCCAAGAGGATGGCAGTAGTACTACATCATCACCAAGAAGACAACAACCTATTAAACCCATAAGATGAATCTGAGTCGCACTAGAGGGGGGCGAATTAACGTGTGACACTTACTGGCTATTTGAATTAACGACTTTGCTTCATTTACACGCTTCTCTACATGCAACAATGAATGGGGTTTGGAAGCATATAATTACTACCGGAGTGCCTACAGGATTTTCCCTGGACCAGGAATTATTACAGACATGCCTGAGTTCTACGTTTCCACAATACCGCCAGCCCGTAAACTATGCAATACGCTGCCTCTCCTCGCAAAGATGACAACAATTGATTATCAGTGATCGATACCTGCTACAACCTTGAAGAAGTTTGAAGGCAAACTGAGAAATTTCGCATGGAAACAATGGCCGCCTTTAGCTCAGTGTACAGGTTGAGTCTCTGCCCAGCAGTAAACGAGACGCAGGTCACACCCGAAAGTGTCATCCGACGGACACTAAGAAAGTAGCCACTTTGAGGCGTAGCAATTATGGATCTGAACCCAAACTCATCACGCATCATTATTTCCTTCAGTCTTGCCTATGTATCTTCTATATGTTTTGGCAAACACAGTCACCTTTAAATTGAAACCTACATTATTACCTAGTGCAGAACTTCACTATCAGAATACAGCTTTCAAAGCAACAACATAACGCGGAAACCAACCAAACATAGCAAAGATGCAGGTGACTGGTTATCGATTGCACAATGTTTTTAGTGCTGATGTTTGCCAAGATAATGTTAACTAGGTGGAATGCACCATATGTGGAACATCAATGAATAGTGGAGCTGCCCAAAAGTACCATGTAATAATCTTTAAGATTTTTGTATTTTACTTTTATGACACCTAGAAATAATGGCGTGACATGATTACAATTCTGCCATAAAAACACTACACCTAGAAATAATGGTGTGACATGACAATTTTGCCATAAAAACACTATAGTATTATTTTAGCAACTAGACCCCTACTTTGTTGCAGAAACATGGTCATCAATTAAAAAATCATATTCAAACAATGATGAGAAAGGAATTATATTGGAACTTAATGTACTGTAAACATATTTATAGGCTGTTCACTGTAAAGTGAGACTTTTGAAGCCCTAGTTACTTTTAACTTTCAGGCATTTTTTATCCTTTAACCACCTTCTTAAAAAAATATTGCTATGTAAGTAATAAACACTGTGTATATATTCCACCGCACTTGAAAGTTAACGTCTAAGGCTAAAATAAAATATATTTACTGACAATTATTCCAAATGAGAGAACTTTAAAAATTGCTCACTTTACCTTGAATGGCCTAAAGCATTTTATCAGTATTCTTATAAAAAATATGAACATAATAATTGTCTTGCGAAATAGTATTTTACCTATGACAGTACCACCAACTACTGCAGAAGTAGCGAATTTAAACACATCAGGCCTTGCATATCCCAGCACTGTGACGTACAAGCAGAGACAGCCAATGTTCTGAGAAATGATGACAGTGTAGAATGCCAAGATACGTCTGCGAGATCGCCCCTCCTGCAGATTGAAGAAGCAGAAGCAGTATATCACTCCAACAACACAATTGTAGACACGTTCCTCTGCTGGCGTCTCACAAAAATCTGTCTTTTGGAACAACACCCACGTAGTCATGCCGAGCCAGTGCAGCCCTAAAAACAATAAACATCTCCACTTTCACAGTCTACATCAACAAACATTATGTTGTAATGCTGAAACACTAATAAAGTGTATTGTAAAAATTACAGAAATTATTCCAATCTTCCCTGGACTGCATCCAAGCTGCGATTCCAGCAGCATAAAACATAACAGCAAGTTTTTTCCCCAACAAAAATTTTATTAGGGATGTGAACAATAAACATGTAAACTATTAGTGAAACTATAATTCCCCATTGGAAGCAACTTTCTCGGAGCCCTGCTAAATATCTACTTGCAGGCCTGTTTCGTATCCTTCCGCCAAATGTAAACAAACATTGCCATGTGACTGCCATGTAGCGTCTGTCAAAATCAATGTTTACATTCCATTGTGTGTGTACATATGTTCGTATACTATCACTACCCCTAAAAATAAACAAAGAAATGTGAGTTCTACTATAATACCTGTCAAATGTGTTGTTTACTGTTTACAGCTTTTCAAATAATTCTGTCATATTCCAAAAACCATTCCGTACGAATATCTCTAACATTATTTAGGTTAGCTTTGTGACATTTTAAAAATGCCTGAATTGATGACAGTTCTTACGGTTATTTTACATTAACATATTTGTTTTCCACAACATAGCTCAATACATGTAATACACGTTCGTATTCTGCCGCGACTGTGTTTAGCACTGTTACAACTGCGAGGTAAAGGGCTGTACTAATTGTAATCATCATTTTGTTATTGATATGTGTTGGGTCATTTCTCTAAAAGGACGGTCTCAGTGGAATAAATATTAAAATGAAGGAACAACCAGTAAAAAGGGCATATTAAATTCAAGCATGCAACTCATGTTGCTCATTTTTGTCATACAAAATTTAAAAGAGGTGAACATACACACAAATAAGCCTACGATAACTTTTATTCTGCCCATATTTCTATGTATTGTTACTTACTGTTTATTAGGTTTATTGAATTTTATCGAGCTGGGCTTAGTATTTTTCTTCTGAGATTGTGACAAATTACATTACATGGCTGTATTTCAAACCCCTTAGGGCGTTTCAGACCCCTTAGGGCAAAGGTACAACGTTGTGATAAATAAACAGATGTAGATGTAAATAAATAACTTCGTCATAAAAAAAGTTCACATGTAAAATGTATAAATACTGCTAATCAAATATTTGAAACCACACACACACAGGGCCAGCATATCGACCACAATGCACAAAGGCACACCATTTCATAGACGCAATGATTAACGAAACACACGTCACAGTATATTTATTACTGCAGTGGAAACACAGATTTATCACAACATCGTAACTTGCCTAGGTAGGTTTAAAAAACACAACGTCAAAAACGTGATGTATTAATTTGAAGTAGTTTTCGGAGTAAGAATAATTTACGTTTTGTTTGACAAAAAGTACCATGCCATGTCATGGCTCGCCACATCTGCCAACTTCGCTAGGTAACTGTCCCGCCATTATATCTAAGTATATTAAAATACGTATTCAAACATTAAAATCTCTTTTCAGTTGTAAATTACAAATTCAAAAATCATTAGTTTGCTGTAATAAGTATTAAATATGCTAAAATTGAAAACGTGTATAACTTCCTTGCTTACTAGCTAAGTGAAATTTCCCGAGTTTGAAAGAGACGAAGAAAGAGAGAGAAAGCGACAAGCCTCGCCCAGCAGACCGTTTTTCAGACGTTTTCTCGCTAGTCTCGCTAACTAGCTCCCGAGGTGTTCAGATTGGGTAGTTTGCTATGAATTGTTGTCACAAAAGTGCATTGCAAATGGTTCTGAGTGAAATCTGTTTTCCACCTTTTCTAATAGTGATAGTGTGTATTACTTCCTTGTGTTATATTCAAATCATGTTGAAGATGAGACAGCTACGCCTGCCTCCATCGCAGTGAGTAATCATCCCCATTCTTATGGGGGATAACAACAACATCATGGACCACGAGGTGAGTGTCGATGCTTGTCCTGCAGATGACCGATCACAATCTTCACAACACTATCCCGAGGTTTGGAAGGATCAAGTTGCTTGTACCCTGTCACCTGCTGTCTCTACTTTGCACAAAGATTTATTACCTTCTGATCATCGCCAAACGACTGTGTCATTGTACAGTCGAACATGTCTGGGACCGTACACTGTCTTTGTCGAAAGTACAGACAAGAATGTCGGTAATCTTCATCCGGTATCTGTAGCGAAGAAACTACACGGATTATCTCAGGACATCATAAAATTCAAAGGGCGGGTCCAAATCGCCTAAAACTGACTATGAAAACGGTGCAGGCCGCCAATGATTTACTTACACATACTCATCTTTGCCCCCATCAATTGAAAGGGACCATTCTACGTTCCCTTCTACAAAGACAAGGCCTTATATATGGAATCCCATTGGATCTATCAGAACACGAAATCTTTGATGATATTGAAACTCCATATGAATTACTTAAAGTACAACGAATGTCCAAGCGTTTTTATGAATCCAATGAAACAGTTTACCGACCCACCAAACTTATTGCGCTAACCTTTTCGGGTCAACTATTACCCGACAGAGTCTTGGTTTACAAACACCTATACAATGTTAAACCTAAGATCCAATCAGTTATTATGTGCAATAAGTGTCACTGTTTTGGGCATGCTGGGAAGAATTGTCGCAGTACAAAAAGCTGTTGTCCTGCTTGTGCAGGTGACCATCAGCTTTCGGAATGCATGGCGGAAACGCCTATTTGTCCCAATTGCCATGGTTCCCATTTCGCTACGGATAGAGAGAAGTGCCCCCACTGGATCCTTGAACAGAAAGTAAAACAAACAATGGCTATGCTCAATTTAGGTTATTCTGCAGCGAAGAGGAAGGTTCTTGATGAGTCTACACATCTTCAAGATGCAGATGGTGCTTTGTGACATTCTGCGTGTCCTAGGACTAAGGACTACCGTACCCTATTTCCTGACAGGATCCCAGTATGTGGAAGAGAACATCCTGGAGATTTGGATGTATCTTGTGAATCACCTCCGATTGCTCTCTCCACATCTGCCACTTATGCTGATTGTGTTAAAACCTCTGCCAAACGTCAGTTAGAAGATACTGGGAAGACCCCTGCGAAGGCTATTGTTTTGCAACGCCCAACAAAACTGCATGTTGCTCGTCGTATCTTGTCTCCTCAACAATCTTCGACGTCGATATCTATGGCCCAGTACTTTTCTCAGTTTAATCCTGTTGGTGAACACACCGGTAATGGGATAGTCCTCCGTCGAGTTCAAGATCACTCTGTACAGGGACCACCGGCTGTGGTGCATTCTTCCCACGATAACCCTTTGACCAGATATACTGCTCTCTGTGATATTGTCTTAAAATTAATCACATTAATGGATCTCCTCACACTACAAGGTAACCCTGCCTTGCAGGACGTCACCGAGGTGAAGAGGCTTGTTAGTGATACAGTAAGCAGCTCTTAACTATCTGTTCCTTTATATATATCTATCTATCATGAGAATACTACAGTGGCATTGTCAGTCTTTGTCACTTCAACGAGGACTTCTACAAAAGTATCTTTGTACCACACCAGCTGATGTTATACTGCTACAAGAAATGCACTGGCGCTTTGCAGCTAACCAACAAGGTCTCTTTTCTGGGTATACAGTGTATCATAATACTCCAATGAATAAACATGGTGTAACCATACTTGTCAACACTGCCATATACAGGTGTCCAACTTGCCTGATAATGTTCACGCAGTTGCAGCTAAGGTTGTCTTCCATGACGTCGAATTGGCTCTACTTTCCATTTATGCTCCACCGTGGCATGCTACCAGTACCTATTCCTGGGATAGACTGCTTGTGGCATACAATCATGGTGACATAATAGGTGATTTTAATGATCATCATACATTGTGGGGTGATGTGAGTTGTGATCTGGCTGGGAAGAATCTGGCAGAATATATTGACAACTCATCGTATGTGCTGTTGAATGATGGCAGTCCTACCTATGTGGGAGCTTATGAAAAATGCAGTTCTGTCATTGATCTCAAGCTGTGTACTCCCAGACTTGCCATGGACTTCACTTGCGTCGTGCTTACTGATCCTATGGGTAGTAATTCTTTTCCCATTGAAATAGTTAATCAGCATATGTGTACAACTACTCCTCTTACTAATCCTGATTTGTAGCCCTTGTAGTACGCCTGCTATAATAACCGGCGCACCTCATGGCAGGCATATCATGAACATATAGTACATCATATAAGCTCTCCCACTATCTTGGGTGGTGATGTCCAAACTATATATGATCCCTTTCAGAATTTGGTCACATCATCCATTCGGGCCGCTACTCCACGTAAGTCTTCTCGGGCTGGACTCCGTAAACCATATTATGCATGGTGGACTTCTTCTTGTACGTCCCTTAATGTGGATAGACGTCTGACCTTCCGCACATAGTACGAAGACAAATTTTTTACTCTATCTGGAAGTACAAGCTCGTTTTAAGTTGATTGTCAAAACTACGAAGAAGGATCACTGGCACTCTTACTGTCAACAGTTCTCCTCTGCTACCCCTTCCCGGGAAGTCTGGAAGGTCATCCTTTCTCTACGACAACACTCATCCTCTCCTCGATCCGGAAGTTTGGGATACTCCACTCTGACTGCTATCCGTAAATGTTTTTCTCCTGATTATGTCCTAATCTATGATGAATCTCCTTGTTCTCATTCTGCATCTGCACCTAACCCCAAGAAACGGCCTGCTAAGGATACTGCTATCTTGAGGTCTGAAATCAGCATTGCAGAATATTGTCACTCCCTTCGGGATGGATGGAAATCACCAGGACTAGATGGGATTACCTATCAGTATGTCTGGGATCTTCCACAGGAAGGCCATCACCTGTTACTTTGTATCTTCAATGGTATATTACTACATCAGGTAATTCCTACTCAATTGGAGGAACACATCGTTTTGCCCATTCTCAAGACTGGTAAAGATGTAACATTACCTACATCCTACAGACCTATCACATTGTCTTCTTGTGTAAACAAATTCATTGAAAAGATTTTGAAAAAGAGGATAGAATGGTGGCTGGAGACTAATCACCTCTTGCGCAGGGATCAATTTGGCTTTCATAAAGGACGGACTTCTCTGGATGCTGTTACAGTATTGATAAAATGGGCTAAGAACGCATTTGCTAACAAGGGTGTTTTATGTGCATGCTTTCTTGATATTCACTCTGCATTTGATGCAGTAAACATTCCTGTTCTTTTGCACAAATTAGCTCAGATTGGGCAGCCACTATATCTCGTTCGCATCTTCAAGGCTCTCCTTCAAATTAGGATAACTTACTTTAAAACAGACACCTATATTACACCTGGAAAGCTGGTGTATCACGACACTCCACAAGGTGGTGTTCTTAGTCCTCTTTTGTACCTTATATACACTCAAGATCTTATCTTCCATCTTGGCCCATTTGTTCAACTTATTAGTTATGCTGATGATGTTGTTTTGTTTCATTTGTCCTCCACTGTTGGTGATACGGTATCAGTTATGAATGATACCCTCCAAAATCTTGGCGCCTGGCTTTGTACTCATTGTCTGACACCATCAGCTCACAAAACTAAGGCTATGCTGTTTACTAGAAAACGTATTGACCGGTCACACATCTGTCAGCTTCTTTGCAATACACCTTTACAGGTGGTGACAACTACTGCTTATTTGGGAATCGTTCTTGACTCTACTCTTACTTGGGTCAATCAGGTATCTCATCTTACTGTGAAGATACAGCAATCGTTTCAGTTATTGAAAATGCTTGGACACACTGCCTGGGGTGGTGATCCTCACACACTGTTACTGTTTTATCGAACATTTATTCGGGCCAAAATGGATTATGGTAGTGTTTTTATGATCTCACTATGTGATACTACCCTCACAATCTTGCAGCGTTTGCAAAATGCCTATCTATGTTTATGTCTAGAGGCATTGCAGTCCACTCCCATTGGGGCACTTCATGTTGAGGCGAATATACCACCACATGGCCTACATAGAAGGATGTTGGCTAACAAATTCTGGATCAAGGCAAATTATTTTCATGAATCTCCTCTCCGTACCATTATAAATTATATTGGTATTGATGTTCTTAGTTGTTTTTTTTTTAATATTGCCCGCTATTCTATACATGAAAGGTGGACTGCTTATTTACAGAACGCAAATGCTACATGAGTGGTGGAGAAGTTCATGCACTATATCGGCAGTGTCTGAGCCAATATCCCAACTTTCTCCACATCTATACCGATGGATCGAAATCCCTACATGCAGTTGGTTGTGCCTACTATATTCCTGCATACAGATTGTCTGGTTTATTTAAGTTATCTTCTTCCGATTCTATATTTTAATGCTGAAGCATATGCTATCTTAAAAGCACTGGAGTATTGCCGGACTATATCAGCCCAAAATCTCTGCATATTTACAGATTCTAACAATGTTGTCACTGCTCTTGCCTCTCTCCACTGTCATTGTCAACCAGATGATATTATCTTACAGATTAAGCATCTTATCTATACTATTGAGATCACGGGTGCTATGGTTGTGATTGTTTGGCTTCCGAGTCATGTGGGTATACCCGCCAACGACATGGTGATAAACTGGCAAAACGGGCTTCTGACACAGGGATGCAGATTTCTGCTCCAACTCTGGATATGTTCACTACAATTGCAAAACGTCACCTTCGCTGTATTTGGGAAACCCAATGGCAAGACAGTGAGGTTGTGCCGTCCTACAAGAATATCCAACCGCACTTACAAACACAAACATGGTTTAGTGGCAAAGTGAGGAAAAAACTTTATTTCACTATGATTATCCGGCTGAGGTTAAATCACAAAAATTGTAATGTACATCTTCACAAGTTAAATCTGGCCGAATCACCTAATTGTCACTGCAGGGATGGTGCGCAGACTATTAGTCACATTCTATTTCATTGTCGCCAAATGCAAGCTCGTTATGAGTTATACAACTCTTTACATCACTGTGGAATCTCTCCGCCATTTGACAGAGAGAGTGTTTTATACCCTTATCAGATTAAAGTAGATGATGCTCTATTTGCATTTTTAGTGCATAACAAATTTTGTCTATGAATGCTCAAAGAACTAAATTTTCATCGACTGAAGCTACTGTTTGCACAACAAACAAAAAATGAATCCATAATATTGATCTGTCTGTAGCGATACTCGGCTGAAGCTGTATTTGAAGCATTATAAAATGGCGTGATCTTTTGACTCTGCCTCAATTCGTATTATTGTGTGTTACGACGTCTCCCACGTCAGTGTTGTTCCAGTCTCTGTGGAGGAAGGTTGCACGGCGACATGTCTGTAAAGTGGGTAAAATGGCGTACCTAACTTCTACGTCTTACCAGGTGAAATTGTTAAGTCTCATAATGTAGTAACTGTCAGTGTTGTTCCGGTTTTCGTAACTGACAGATGTCTGTGACCTACTTCGGCAAGAAACAGGTTTGTTTACATCAAATTATCAGTTGGTTACTTTTCCTCCCTCCCTAATATGGGTATAAAACAGATTTTGCAATGGCTGTATGGGAAACTAAGGCCAGAAAAAGACTGAACTGAACTGCTTTCTCGCTCGATAAAACAACACCATACCATTATGGCCTACTCACAATATTTTCCGCTGCTACTTTAAACTGTAAAAATGATATATGTTGCCATCGGGGCTACCTAAATATTTAAATTTTTCAATAGGCACCATTTAATTTACAAATAGTATTCTTAAAAACTATGTTAAAATAATATTTTTACTGTGAACTATTTCTCACTGGTCGTTGCCAACACGTCGCTGCTCTCGCTGTTGTTAATTCATATTTAAAAGAAATAAATATTATAAGTTATAGAAGATATTAAGGTAAAGTTTCATTTATTCAATAATACAGTACTCTAAAAGTTAACCACAGTGTCACATATTTGTGGAAAACAGGTAATTGAAAAAACAAGTTGACATGTTATGCTTTGGGTTGATGCCGTCGGGTGAGACACGAGACGAACGATGACACAAATACTTACTGGTAATTTGGGCGCCAGCGGTGCTTCCCAATCACCACACTATTGAGACTCAGTGTTCTCAGGGATGTTGTGGGTTCTGTATGTCCGTCTCACCCGTGTGTACTTACAAACACATTGGCAATACTAATCTTTTAATAAAATCACTGAAATAAACAATAGATAAAACATATGTGGCTAGGACACTGTCACTACTGAATAAAAAAATTGAGTTCACTGTAGACTTGTTTTTATTGATATTGTTTATACACATCAACGTGCCAATGAAATGGATATCTCGGTCATGACTAGCCAATTCCGTTTGAGTGCTCCCCAACCCGTAATTAATCTAGAGCACGCCTAAATAGATGATCTCACCGAGGTGCGTGAAAGCACAGCCTTCACAAGGGAAGAGGGCCGACAGCCGCTAGGGTAGACTGACGGTTTTTCCCTGAAGACAGGACACGGTGAATTACAAATGAATACCCTTAATACACATTAACACGAGTGATTACTCGGCATCACTAACGCAAACTCATCGGGGCTCGCCCTCCAGCACGTGGTTAGTGTGGTGATGGCCTATACACAGAGCCAGCTAGGACAGGAGTAATTGCACCGTACACTAATTACACAATTATATAGACCCTTGAATGAGACATGAAATAAGATGGGACACGAGATGAATATTCACAATAAACACACACATGTGTGAAAACAAGCTTAGGTGGCGCGGATGCTGCTGGATGAAGTTCGTAGCGGACCACGTGTGTGGTGCAGGTGAAATTGCAATATTACTGCGTAGAAACGGCAAACTAAATTCAGATAAAATATTATTCGTGTTTGGCAAATGGTTCTCTTTACGATTAGCATTGTTACAGGCTTGTAACATGCCTGATGGCGGTAAAATCAAACATTACTGTGACCATGTGGTCAAGTACAAAAGCATCAATTTACGTGGAAAATACATTAAACCCTGAATGAAAAATACATAGAACCCTGAAATAAATGATTGCACATACAATGATATATAAATAAGCTCTTGAAACGCAATGTTGGCGTATACATAGACTTGGCTTCAGTCGTCCATGTGGTTATACGTGATGTTACCGTAAAATATTGAAACACAAAAATTACCCTTAAATACATACAGAAAAATAAAGATCTTAAAATTGTGTGTAGCAATTATGCATAAGTTACAATGAAATGCCATAAACATAGGCAAATGGCGTCAAAATGATTCAAAATGTGCCGACATCTTTCTCCTCCTTCTCTTCGATTAAGTTAAAAATGCCACAAGGGCGTAAGAAATTAGTAAAGCGGGAGTATATTGCAGGGGAAAATGTCTGGCAAAAACGTACACAAGCATAGATTAACCGGTAAACTACATGGACTATGGAAACCTAAATCAGTGAACAAAAGTTGTAGTGCGCACATGACAGTGTCTTACCTCGCCAGACTGTCCAGATACAAGCGTCGCACGGACCTATCATGGCCGCCTACGGGGTTCACATAAGCGGAAGTGCTATGCATGCCGAGTGAAATATTTTATATTGAAAATAAAATGGCACAAATTAAATTAGGCATTGTTTTACATTTCTATAATTTTGTTACGAATTTCAATATTATTTTAATGTCTCTTTGTGATGGCGTTCATGCCAGAATATTAAGTGTTCTTGATCTCGGTGCCACAGGCAATTTGAATATTCATAACCAAACAATTAAAATTAGTACAAGCACTTTAAAACATTTTAAGACATATTAAACACTGTAAAGACAATATAACACATTTTACCCTGAAATTAACATTTATAGGAAAGTTCAAAATTGTCGGCCTCTTTGCGTACGTGCGGTATACGTGACACGTGAGCGCCGTCATGGGCTCTAGCGCCGCTGGCTGTTAGCCAGCGTCAAGGTGATTTTTCAAAGATTGATTTTCATAAATCGCTTTGAATCGGGAGTGGACTGTAGTGCTAAATTTTTAAAACAACCTTTTATTTTGAAAGACCCAATAAAATGTTGCAGCTCACAACTATATGTTACTAACATGAGGTTATTTTTTATCATGCAACACTCTTTTTGTTTTCAAATATGCAATTTTTTGCACTATTACAATTAATTTTAAGGTTACAAGTAGGCCACTAGGCTGCCCAAAATATATAAAAGGACAGTAATTCAAGTACGCTCAGCCTAGTACTTGTTGACAGGCACACACACCTGTTGTGTTGGCACCCTGGAGTGCGAGGCACTCCAGTAATTAGGAAGAATTTTAATGAAAAAGGAACTCGCGACGATGATTTAGGATCAAATCAACATTCAAATGGAGATCTGTTTTCTCGATCTATTATTGTTTTCTTACTATTAATAAATTTAATAATATTACGATATTAGAAATAATTAATGTTGTAATTGATATAATTGTGGTAGATATAATTACTTATTCTGATTTAATGGCAGTGTTGGGAGCTTGGAGTGTGTTGTGAATAAAAACATTAGTGTATCACAAGATGTGATTGGTTATTATTCCCGAACATAGCATGTGGCGGCAAGGATGGGATCCTCGATGACGTGTTCGGGGAGAGTACTGACAGTTTTTGCGGCAACTTTGTTTACACTAAAATCTCGTGGTCGGGTGACATTGTTTCGTCAAAGTTCTGGCCTAAAGAAATAATCTCGTCATGCCTGCAAACAGCCCAGCAATACCTAAGTTTGTGCAAGGCACAGAACCGTTTGAGAATTACGTTGAGCAAGTAAATTTATATTTCAAGGTGGCGGATACTAAAGAAAGTGATAAGGTTGCAGTATTAGGCATAACCTTACCTCCGGAGTTATATGAAGTGTTGAAGACTCAAATAAGTCCAAAGTCATTGGATGAAGTCACTTTTAAGGAGTTTATGGGCAGTCTTATTAAAGTCCTCGCTCCTAAGAATATCCCTATCGCCAAGCGCTTCAAGTTATGGCAACACCGGTAACAAACAACTTAATCAGTTACCGAATACATAGCAGCAATCAAACTCATAGCTATCATGTGTAAGTACGGGGATTTTTTGGACGAAGTATTGACAGATAGAGTGGTTTCCAGTATGTTATCGAAGCAGATGATTAGGCGCCTGCTGGCTGAATCCGAAGAGCTTAAATTTGCAGAGGCAGTCAAGAGAGTAACGGATATGGATGTAGTGGCGAAGTCGCAGCCCTAATGAGCAGAGCGAAAAGTGGAGAAGTGAATGTGATTGCAGAGCCTGCATATTTCAGGCAATTGGCGATAGAGGATGTGCAGTACGTTGGTGCTAGCAGAGGACGTCGCCAGCGTCCACCTCAGCGGGGTGGTTTCACCCGCCAGCCGTAAAGGGAGATGGCCAGTCAGAACAGGGCATTAACGTCGAAGAAACAAGAGCCCCCGTATGTCTGCAGCTGTGGGATCCGTCATCAGTCAGACAGCTGTCCAGCATGGAGATAGATTTGTTACAACTGTGGCAATTTGGGACATATTCCTAAGGCGTGCCGCAATAGCAAGGTAAACGACTCATCAGTTTTAATTCTTGTTAGTGCGTACACCTCGGGCATACCGGTGGAACCAGTTTTAGTACGAACAAAGGTAAATGGTGTTGAAATACTTTTTGTGGTGGATACTGGAAGAGCTGTTACTCTTTGCAGTCAGGACCTCTACAAAAAAACTAGGGGCAAGTGCCTTAACCCCATTCCCAGGGGAATTAAGGACTGCAAATGGCATAGGGTTGCAGGTGTCAGTCACAGATGACGTGTCAGGGTCCTTGCACAAGCTTTCACTGATGATAGCAAGGTATTTATCAGCACCTGAGCTTTTGGGCAGAGACTGGCTATCAGCATTGTGGCCAGGTTGGCAGGACCACCTACTGGCTAATTCACACCATCATCAGCATATCTGAATATCCTACAGCCCTCCAGAAGAGCCATCTCCAACAATCCATCAAACAGAATGTTCCATAGGACCGGTCCAAGGACCGACCCTTGGGGATGTTGTCCGTGCATGTTGTTGGTCCCAGTGGGGTGGCCAACCGAGCTGAAGTGTTAGTTGACCTTAAAAGTAAATAAACAAAGGCCTTCTCTGTAGTTAACAATGAGAGACCCATTTCTGGTTTAAAGGTTAATATAAATTTAAAAGGTAGTGGCATTCCAGTGTTTCATAGAGTTTATAATGTTCCATATGCCGTTCAAAATGTGAAAGAGGAGTTGTACAAACTGGAACAGGCTGGAATTATTTCACATGTAAAGTCTAGCCCATGGGCAAGTCCCACCGTAGTGGTGCCAAAGAAGTCAGGCCACATTTGGCTGTGTGAGGATCTTAAAACAACTGTAAATCCTCATTTACGGGTTGGCCAGTATCCCTTGCCTAGAGCAGATGATATTTTCAACAAATTTGTAGGGTGTCAGGTGTTCTGCCGCCTGGATCTCACCCAGGCATATTTACAGCTGGAAATTGAGGAGCCCTGTAGGGAGCTCTTGACCATTAACATCATAAACAGGTTGTATAGGTTTAACAGACTAGTGTTTGGCCTAGCGTCTGCCCCAGCTATTTTCCAATCAGGTATTGAGTCTATTCTGTTCAAAATAGGAAATGTAGAAGCTTATTTGGATGACATACTGATTGGAGGTAAAGATAGACAAGAATATGTAAAGAATTTAAATTTAGTCCTTGCAAAGTTGGATGCTTACAATATAAAGATCAACACAGATAAGTCTGAGATTTTTGTAAGTTCTCTGGAATTCTTAGAGATCCAGTTTTCTGGGCAGGGAAAATTGCCCACAAAATCGAAGATTGAGAAAATCATGGCTACTCCCGCACATACAGATACCACTCAGTTGAAATCATATCTGTCTTTGTCGAACTACTATAGACACTTTATTCCTATGTGTCCAGATCTACTCAAACCCCTCCACAACCTGTTACCAAAAATGTTCCATGAGTCTGGACATCTGAGTGTGAGTTAGCCTTCAACAAAGGCAAAACAGTCCTTTCCAAAAAAGCACTGTTGGTTGTCTTTGACCCAACTAAGGAGATTGTGTTGCACGAAGATAGTTCTGGATATGGAGTAGGAGCAGTGTTAAGCCACATTATTGATGGAATAGTGTGTCCAATTGCATTTGAATATGCAACGCTGACCACAGCCCAAAGAAATTATAGTCGTCTGTATAAAGAGGCATTAGCTGTAATATTTGGAGTAAAAAAGTTCTGCAAATATTTGTATGGTCACCCCTTCACTATTGTCAGTGATCACCAGCCTCCAATGTCCTCGTTTTCCGAAGCAAAAAAACTTCCCCACATGGCTTCCTCATGCTTACTACATTGGGCTGTGATCTTATCAGCTTACAATTATTTTATTGTTTACAAGAAGGGCTAGTATATTCCCAGGCAGATGCAATGTCATGTTTGCCCAGTAGTGCTCCGGTTGGAGTTAATGAGTACAACTTCCTCTACCTCACTATGCCTGTAGTCTCTCCGGATGAGATGAAACAAGAAACAAAAAAGGATCAGGTGCTGAACAAAGTCATCAAGGTATGTGAAAATGGCTGGCCACATCATTGCTCCAACAAAATACTCAAACCTTTTTTCACAGTGCGGCATTAGCTGTCCATCAGAGATGGGGTTCTATTGAATGGCAACAGAGTAGTCATTCCTCAATCTCTCCAGGCAAAGGTGTTGTCCATTTTACACCATGGTCATGCTGGTGTAGTACGTACTCATATGCTAGCTCGTTTCTATGTGTGGTGGAAAGGCATGGGTGAGGATATTTGTAGAACAATTGAGTGTTGCCCAGATTATCAGCAAATGCAGAATGTACGTAACAAGGTTTTAGACTTAATTGGCCTGCACCACAGGACCTATGGGAGCGAATTCACCTTGACCTGTTTCATTTCAACTCTGTGGAGTACTTGATCCTATGTGATGCCTATTCCAAATGGGTGGAATGTTTTGTCTTACCCATAGATACTAGTTTTCAGTCCGTGCTCAAGTGCCTGCTGGAGGTATTTGCCCGTTTCGCTTTTCCACGTACAATTGTATGTGAAAATGGTCTCCCATTCTGTGCTTGAGACCTGGCTCAATTTTGTAGACTTCGTTCTATTAAATTGTTGTTCACTCCCCCATACAACCCCTCTTCAAATAGGTTGGCTGAGAGATCAGTACAGACATTCAAGAAGTTGCTAACTAGAAGCTTAATATCTTGTCCTAGTAGCACTTTAATGGAGCCAAAGGTTGAATGACTGTCTCCTTACGTATCGTTCCACACCCTTATCATTGACTGCGCTCTCCCCCATGGCATCCCTGTTTTCATACTCCCCACGCATTCCCCTATCGATGTTGACCCCAAAGGGGGAGGCTCGGAGAAGCAACCCAACGACTAGATGTTTGTCTGGTTATGAGATCAACCAAAATATTTGGGTCAATTTGCAAAAATCCAGCACACTGGTGAAATGGGTACCAGGGCGCATAATGCAACAAGGGTGCATAATGCAACAGGTAGGGAAAGTTATATATAGTCAAACTAGTAGAAGGTAGTTTCAGGAAGGTTCACCAGTGCCAATTGAGGCACAATACTTGTAAGGAACACGATACAAATGAAAATTTTCCCATGCCACTGCACCTTCAGCAACCATGTCAGACTGAGCTAGAAATTGCAGATCATCATGATGGACAGAGCTCAGAAGGGGAGGAGGAGGTGGTAGGATTTTGTGTTTCCAGGTCGGGATGTAGGATCCGCACTCCTGCACGATATTCACCCACCTTGTTTGATTAAAGTAGCATTGTTAGTATGTTGTATCTTTTTATGTAATCTGTACCATGATGTAATCTGACTGTTGGTTGATGGCCTATGCAGTTTAACAGTATGTTCATAGGTAACTAATGAAGTGTTTTTAAAAAAATGTATTGTTGCTGTCATGAATTGTATTTTGCATAAAGTAATCTTGTAGGCCAATTTAGTTATGTACAGGAATCATGGCTATGTCTAGAGAAACTGTAATTTGTATGTTGCATAAAGAGATCTTGTAGACCAATGCAGTTGTGTGCAGGAACCACTGTTAGGTCTAGAGAAGAAGGGAAAGTAGTGTTGTGTTGGCACCCTGGAGTGCGAGGTAGTGTGGCCAAGATGACGGTGTTGGGAGCTTGGAGTGTGTTGTGAATAAAAATGTTTGTGTATCACGAGCTGTGTTTAGTTATTATTCCCGAACATAACAACACCAAGGATGACACATTTTTCATGCGGTTGTACAACTGCGACATTTTGCTGGCTAGACCAGCTTCATCAGGCGGCGAGTTGTAGGACATTGCAATACGGTGGAAGGGTGCTGTTGTTAGTAAACCTAGCGGCCAGGTGGCAAACTAGGGTGTGGCGGGAAAGTCCAGTATAGCTGATGAGTGTGGTTTGGAGTTGTGATTATCTTATGTTGAGGCCTGGTGGCTGCTTTGATTTTGTTATAAATTGATGAGATGCTGGGAATTAGCTCATCAATTTATTACAAAATCCCGGCAGCCACCTGGCCTCAATGTACGATAATCACAGCTCCAAACCACACTCATCAGCTATACTGGCAAATTTTCAATTTTCCCGCTGCACCCTAGTTTGCCACCTGGTTGTTATGATTACTACCAACAGCACCCTTCCACCATATTGCAGTGTCCTACAACTCGCCGCCTGATGAAACTGGCCTAGCCAATGGAACATTGTGATCACGCAACCGCATGAAAAATGTGCCGTCCTTTGTGCATGTGCCTGTTGACAAGTACTAGACTGAGTACTTGAATTCCTCTCCTTTTATATATAATTAATTAAAAATTTGCTTCTGGCTAATTTCAATGGCTGAATAAATTAAAAGTAAAAATTAGTAAATACAATGATTACAGACTGTTCTAATACCACTTAAAGTTAATAACTTAATCTCCTGCATCTTAAGAGGCCTGCCTACCTGGCACTTGATCTACATTGCAGTCTGTTTGAATTTTTCTTTTGCACTGAAAAGCAGTGTGTATCAAAACATTCTGATTAGATACACATGTCCTATTAAGGTAAACAAAATTCATACATATACACATCATGCTTTCTCTTCAACAAATTTCCGAACATGTTTTTATAATTACCCAAGACAAGGAATATCCAGACTTTGAAGCCAACAGCGAAGAGTACGAGGGAGGAGATCCTAGCAGCAAGCATTCCCGCCCTCCACGTGGCCTGCAGGAACAGTCCTGGCCATGTCATGCTCAGTTTCTCTGAGCGAGCCCGTCGCATGGCTCGAGTGTACGCAGCCACAGCCCATGCCAGCGATACCAGGGAAGCTACTGCAGACACACCTGCAACACAGGTCACCAGCAGCTGCATTCCTCTAATAATTGCGCTTTATGCCAGGGCACATGTGATAAAGTCACAGCACACCATTAATACTATATGTCATTTTCTCTGTAGTTAATGCATATTACTTTATATTTCTGGGGCCACAGTGGCTGAGCAGTTTGCCTGCTTGCCTTCCACCAAGGTGAACTAGGTTCAATCCCGGCTGGGTCACTCCCGGATTTTCTTATGTGAGAATTGTACTGGATGATGCCGCTGGTCGGCTATTCTCTGGGATCCCCCCCGCCCCCTCTTTTCATTCCGGCATTGCTCCATTGTTACCTCGATCATCCTCATCAGCTCTCAAGACCTCTATGTTAAAAGCTGCCCAAATCTCATTACTCACTCACTTAATCTTCCCATCAACATTTTAAGTAATGCAAATTTCTAAGGCAATGCTAACAAACCAAACATATACAGTAATGTAACATCTTATACTAATATGCTAGTTTCATTTTTAAAAATCCTGTGTGTATGTATATCCAACACGTAGACATGAATGCACAAATTGGTGTGCACCTGGACATCACGGTGTACAAACCTACCCTACATCCTTTCTTCTGCTGTATCTGTGACTTAGCAAAAGACATTAGTGTCTGTCTGTTTGTCTGTTGGTCATTCGTTCATTCATTCGGTCAGTCGGTCAGTTGGTCGGTCAATCAGTCAGTGTCAGTAGCGTAGTGTCATATAAAAGAAAAGTGTTATGTTCTGAGTGTCTGCAAATTTGCCTGACCACTGGTCAAAATGTGTTTAGTTTCTCCATGTATGCTGAGCAGTTTAGCCCTGTTCTCGAAAACAACAAACAGAACCAGTTGTAAGAAATTTCAACTTATAGATGGGATGCAACTCTCGTAACAATGGCTATTCCATTAAATGCCACTTCCCTTCCTGTGAGTATTCCAGATATTAGGTTTGTTACGTCAGGTTTGGAGTTTGATTTTAATGATTTCCCGGATAGTTATTGTATGTGTTTTATTTAGGGTTCTTGTTTATATGTTGCAATGTGCATGCATAAGGGATTACCTATGCATGCCCGCCATGATTGAATAGTGCTTTGCATCATGCAGAGGCCTTCATCTACTCCTGTTTACATAACCGTTAATCATGTTATATTACTTAATCTTACACAGGAATCGTTGCGCTTGCCACCTCCAGAGTTCCTCCACCAACTCTGTGCGATCACTCTCAAGCCACTGCAGCTTTCCTTCCCTACATCAGACCTAAACATTTTTACACACTTAACTTCAGAATACATAAATTAAAAAATATTAGGGCATTTATGAGCTCTCTTTAAGAGCCAAGAATACTAAATGCCTATGGGCAAGGGTTATTGGTGGAACAATTTGCAATAGACAAATTTGTATGCTGCGTGTACTCAGAAAGTAGGGGCCACGATGGCTGAGTAGTTAGCCTGCTCGCCATCCACCAAGGCAAACCGGATTCAATCCCCAGCCGGGTGAACGGATTTTCTCAAGTGGGAATCGTGCTGGACGATGCCGTTGGTCGGCAGGTTTTCTTGGGGATCTCCCGTTTCCCACGACCTTTCATTCCGGCACCACTCCATACTCACCGGAATCACCCTCATTGACTTTCTAGATCTCTCTGTCAAGAGCCGTCCAAATCTCTTCACTCACTGACTCGCGCAGAAAGTACTTTACGTAAGTTGTCTTAACTATATTCCTTAATAACCTAACAGTAGTACATTTAGTGACTACAACTATACAAAGTTTCTGCAACCGTAAGTTACATGGCTGCACTTAACAATTTCCAAGGGAAAAATCTGTAACGGCTGGGAATTTGCCACCTAATTTATGCACCGAAAGACTGGATAATTTAACATGCTAATTCACATACAAGCATATGATAATTTATTTACTGGTTGATGTATAAAATACTTGAATGTGTTTTTACTAATTTGCATACATTCAAAATATTTGTGTAACTATTCATATGTCAGAGTTAGTTATTTTGTGTTTATGATTTTCACTGTTTCCGATATAAGATTTCTACTGCAACATGTAACGTAATTTTCGAGATAGCCGCAGATTTAATTTTCATTGCATACTACTACAGATGCCACGTTCCTGAACCGAGGTCAAGTGAATTTTGTTAACAGTATAATCTACAACCCCTGAGTACTAAGAGCCCTGCTCCCAATCAGATTGGTGGGAGCTTTAATTAATGTTGATAAAGTAATTATTATTTTTAAAAGGGCTATATATATATATATATATACACACATATATACATAAATATTGATGCCGTCGGGTGAGACACAAGATGAACGATGACACTAATTACTTACTGGTAGATGGACGCCAGCTATGATTTCCAGACACCGCACTTTGAGACTCAGGGATGCTGTGGATTCTGTGTGTCCATCTCACCCAAGCATCTTTAAAAAACACTTTGCATTACTACACATTTATGGATAGTAGATTTTTCCTGGAGGCAGGACAGGGAGAATGAAAATGAACACTAACACGTGTGATTACCTACATCACTAATGCATACTCGTCGGGGCGCATCTCCTAACCACGTGATGTGTGGTAACGGTCTATACACTTAGTAGGTTAGGACGGAAAATAATACCGCCAACAAATTACACAAATATCAATTACAAAACATGGGGCACGACATGAATAGGCACAATAAACACACACATTCGTGAAAGCATTCGCAGATGCAGCTGGAAAAATTTGTAGCGGATCACATGGTGCAGATGAAATTGCAATAGTTTTACATGAAAAACGGTAAATCATTACTGGACAAAGTAGTAGCGGTGTAGGGAAAATTATTTCCTTCAATAGTCAAGCAGACAAAAGCTCGTAGCGCACCTAATGGCGGAAAATCAAGCATATGCAAAAGACAGTGTGGTCGTACATAAAACGCTTCAATCATCCAAATTACACGGAACCCTGAACATAACACTACATATTAACCTGAGATTATTTAAGGTGCACAAGAATTCATAAGAATAAACCCTCTGAGCGTGTGGATGGTGCCGATACGTGTCCATGGGCGACGTGGCCGTAACACAATTAAACATAAGAAAACCCTGAAAATACATACATAGAATGATTACCCTTCATATTGCTCGCAGCAATTAACAAGAAGTTACTATCAAAAGCCTTTAACATAGGCGGATGGCGCCTGGTTCATAATCTGCGCGGGCTACATGGCCTCTCCGAAAGCTTTCCTCCCTCCCCCGATTTAGGTTGAAAAAGCCACAAGGGCACGAAAATAATTATTTAAGTAGAGCCATAATGCTGGGGATGTCTGGTAAAACATACGCGAAGCAAAGGTTAAACGGTAAACTAAATGAAACTATTGAAATCTAACTCAGAGCAAAAATATGAAGTGCGTATGTGACAGCGTCTTACCTCGCCAGTTCTCCTTGAACGACTGCCCAGAGGCTAGCATCTCACGGGCCTACCATGGCTGCCTACTGGGTTCACACAAGCGGAAGTTCTATGCATGCCGAGTAAAATTATTACCTTTAAAATTAAATGGCACACAAGAGATTTAAATACATAATAAACAGAACAATTTAAATTGTGAAGTCTTTGTGTTAGATGACTGTTCTTTTCGGGTGTTTACGCCGGGATATTAATGTCTGTTTCTACGGCACAGCGCACATTTTGAATTTGAAAGGAATATTGCACAACATTTTAAGAAAAGACATTTTACACTTTTAGAACACTTTTGACCTGAAAATAAACTTACATGGCACTGGAAATCATTTATCCTGTTTTGGGAAAGTCCGTGGTCGTGGCTTCTGCGCGCACGTGCTTTCCCATGTGTCACATGAACTGTGAGGGCTGTCAGGATCTGACTGACGCTGGCTTTTAGCTGGCATCTAAATGTGCGTGTGTGCGTGTGTGTGTGTGTATATATATGTATTAGGTGTAATTCTTATTAAATATTTTTAATATTGCAAATAATACCAAAGTTAATATAATATTTGATAAACATAATCTATTACAGTATGATTATTTGCAATAAATAATTTATATTTGAAAGTTACTTGGAGAGTGTCATTCCGTTGTGTTAGTCATTGGAAGAGAGTATTTGGTTTATGTTTTGTTTTTAGCTGTCTTCAGGCTGATTGACTTTGTCCTTTACATTAAGTGTAATATTCCGAGAGGACACAATTATTTGAAGTCATATGTCACTCACTTCTCAGTTCACTTGGAAACCCATTAAGCTCACACCAACTGCACCCTATAGACTAATTACATCCTATACTACACAGTGTGGTGCCAGGAACCTCTAACACCTCACACAGAGTCTACAGTAAGTTGTCTTAACTGTATTCCTTAAAAACCTAACATTAGTACCTATAGTTATTTACTACAACTATACAAAGTTTCTGCAACCCTAAGTTGCATGGCTGCACTTTACAATTTCCAAGGAAAAAATGTGTTTGTGTGTGAAAGTGATCTCTAAACATTTACTGTAAATATGATAGGTACCTGTGTTAATCATGGAAACTCAATGTAAACAAACAGGGCTCCTAACATCAAGATCACAGAATTTAACACAATTGTATTCACTTATAATAATTTACAAAGGTAATATATGGTAACTTTAAATTGGTAGGTATACAATTTAACTACAGCTCAACTGTAAAAGTACAACGAACATCACAACTTAACCTGGTACACTATCTATTTAAGTGAGAGAATAAATCATGCAAATTTCAGCCATTTTTATCCAATTCTCTATTTACAGTAGGCCTACATCTTATCAGTTAACTAGAGTGCAGTACAGAAGCAAAGTAATTTTGATTTATTTTACACAACCAACAGACGAGCGCAAGTGCAGTGCAGTGTGGCAAGGGACAACGCAAGTGCAGAGCAGAGTGAGCTGCGACCACATGCGCATGGCACACTAATCTGAAAGTAGACCCAGTAAAATTTCTGTTTATTAATCTGTGCATTAAAAGAGAAAGGTAAGATTATGCAAGGGGATGCAACAAATAAAGACACCTGCCTTCGCAGCCCTAAAGCCCTCAGTGTTTCAAAGTATCTATTTGCAATTTTCTGTTATATTCATTCACGTGTTTGTCACCTCCACATCATCCACGCAGTTGTAATGTTATGTCTTAATGAATATTATTTACAGGGTTATTTTTGTAAGCAATATGTAACAACCGGCACGCAGGGTACATGTCTGATTTGCAAATGTTGTGTGCAAGGAAGTAGTGCAACGTGGGGGCCCAGCCCACCAAGCCGGCCGGCACACAGAGTAGCAAAGTTCAGTATTCATTCGTCTTTGCAAGGGATGTGCCACGTCACGTCGGGGCTTGCGTTTCACGCGCTCGAGCAGCCATCATCATGTTGGACTAATCACTTAACTGCAATAGTTAATTAATATATCAGAACCATTTTCGTTTTGTCAGCTGCCCAAGACTTTACCACCCCTCACACCAACCTAGTGTTTTGCATCGCCTGGGTAGGCTTAAAATGCACTAACTTATTTTCTGTGACCTCGTGTCATGTTTAACAAGCAGCACCAATGTAAGTTTTCTCCTACGGATATCTAACACGTAACTGAATAAATCTCAGCAGTGACGAGTTTCCATGTATGATTTATTTCCAGTTCACTGTAAGGCATTTAAGGTACGGCCTTCTCCCGTCAATTTTCTTAACCTGGAATTTACTGTGCAATTAAGTTTTAAATGGTCACTAGTCTGTATAATAAGTAACAGTGCTTCGTATAGTCGTGTGGGGAGCCAAGATATTCCACAATGCAACAAGTAAAGAAATTATTCAATCAGTATTAATTTTATTCTAAGAGGAGCCAAGAACTGCACCTGAAGGATTTGCCGTGGTCGTCAACCGAACGGCCCTGAGGAACAAGTCAGCTCTCAGACTACCCGATATTGCCAGCCTGACAATATCTGGCACCCTGGGTTATCTCCACAGATATTCCAAACTACGTTCACCGCTCCTCACCCAACCAATATCCTTATTGAACAACACCTTGGCAGTCGTCAAATTGCTTGCCCAAACATGTGGCACTATATGACAGCTTTCTGAACATTTGACACACGTCACACGTCACATGTCACCCAACTTTGGTGCAAATCTTATCTTAAAATCGGAACAATTTTTCCTGCAATTTTCCCACGCCAAAAATATGTTTCCAAATTTTTCCCACACTTTTCCTGCATTTTCCCTGGATATACCCATAAGGGAACGGCATGATCAACCAGGCAACCTACACGGCACTTGGCAGCGTTGAGACGCTAGGAAGGACGCACGTGGTTAGCGGGAAAAGTGTGCCAAAACAATAAAGGTACTCACCATTGCGAGGGCAAGGGCGAACAAGGGCTGCAAGGCAGCCATTCTGGAGCGTGAGGCACGACACACCGTCACCGAGCAGAGGGACAGAAGCACAAGGGAGCATGCCCACGCTACCCCTCCCCCGCCTGACGTCATCGCCGCATGCCAAGGAGGAGAAGGAGAAAGGAAATGAATGTGGTTCCTCCCTCCCACGCTACCCGCTTACCGCATGCCGGCAGTCAGCTGTGTGCCCACCATCCATTTACCCCTGCATAGCATTGCGCCGACAGGGCTACCGCGTCACGCTCAGGTGCTTTCGTGCTGCAGTTTTGCGCTCGCGCTTCCACGCCCACGTGGTATTGTTGTCAAACCACCATGACTGACCAGATGCAGCACGGTGCGCCAGCACCGCTATGTCTGCAGTGTCCACGTCAAAAACCACTGGATGTTGTAGACAGATACGAAATGGGGACCCGATTTTGCAAGTGCGATCGAAAGACCAGCCTGGCAAACAACCGTGCCGCGAACAACCGCAAGGAAGAGCAAACGACAGAACATTCAGACAGTATTAACAAAATTCAAAATTCACACCAGTTACACTTGTGCAGGAGATTGTTATGCACAGGATCAGGAACCACACCAAGGACGTGTGCACGGTGCCACATGCACATCCACAAGGAATGTGTGAGCCACACAGAGTTATACATCGCAACCGGATTGCGGTTTATTTGCGACGAGTACATTGGACAGTTGAAACTGACCATGATCAACACCATTTCAACCGATTTACTCATGGGCAACCAGCCTGGTGATATAGTGTGCCAAGCAGAAGACTGCACAGGGAATAATATGCAAGTAACGCAAACAGACAGAGATTGCATCACCACGGTAAATACGGTACGTCACAATGAGAGTGAAGGAACAGATGAAAGGGGAGTGTAAGCCAAAGAAGTACACTGCAAGGTCGAGGATGCCGACAACCACACGTCACATGCGGGCGGGGCCCCCGTGATACCTGTCAACCATCCTACACCACATAGCCAGTGCTCGCAACCATTGCCAAACCTGCCCCTGTTACATCTACCACTCCCACCCATGACATCTTACCTACCGCAATTTTCTGCCTACCAACAAACACCAATATTTCCACAACAAATACCCAGCATATTTCCCACGTCTTTTCTGACACAGACACCTCTAACATCTTTCCCCACCAATAGCTATGGTCCAATTCATGCGTCTTGCTGGCAAACAGAAAGGGAACAGTGAGAACCAAAGCAAGCTAGAAGCAGCCCAGACACCACAAGTGGCCTGAAACGCACACCAACACAATTTCAACACCTGCCTACATTTACTGGAATAGCAAACGAAGATCCCAGCACTTTCTTGAACGAGTGCACGTCACGTCTGAAATGCTATGGGGTGAGTTAAGATGAGTGAGATTCCACCCGCAACTGCCAGACCGAGAGGCGCTGGAAATCATTGCCGAAACTGCCTTACCGGAATACAGAGCTGCACTGCTACCTTTCCTTAACAGCAATATGAAGGAGGTGCTCAAGGCTGCCATCATTCTTGAACAAAATCAAAACTCATTGCGTCGCGAGAGTGGAGCCGCACGATGGTGGCACAAGACACACAGGAATGACAACAACACGCAACGGGACCGGGTAGACCGTCCCGCGAAGCAGTTTGGGAGCAAACCAGAATGGGACATGGCACGTGCACACAGTGAAAACATTCCACGCCGCTGTGATAAACCAAGTGACAGTGTGCGCGGAAACACTGGGCAAATACGAGTGCCATTTGACAAGAGCCAGCCACCCGTGAATCCATGTCGCTACTGTCATCCAGCAATCGTTTTCCACTGGCATAGCGCATGCCCAAATATCTCACACCTCGACACCTACAAAGGGCCCACACCAAGGATGCACAGAAACAGCCAGTAGGGGCGAAGAGGTCTGATGCCTTTTACGCCCCAGTCCCGTCAACAACAGACAAAACACTACAACAGGCATTCATTCAGCAGGTGAGTGGATGTCAGGCAAAATTTATTCTCATCCTTGTGAGCATGAACGGTTAATCCTGTCACGCACTAATTGATACGGCCGCAACACACGACTTTGTGCAGCCTCGTTTCGTGTATCCCAGTGATGTAACATCTAGCAACCACGTAATTATGCTCGCTACCGGCCAAGTAAGTAATGGAGAATTGGGCCAAGGAACAGTTATGGTAAAAGTCAGGGACTTAGAAATGATCATGAGTGCAATTGTAACTTCAGAGGCTAAGGAAAATGTAATATTAGGCGTGCCTTGGTTACAGGAACAGAATACTGTAGTAGAATCAGCGGCTAGGAGAATTCATTTTGGTGCAAAAGAGTGGTGCACAGTGTACACTGTAGAAAGGGCAGTTGCTAGTGATTTACTCCCAGTATCATTAGAGGAATTTGACCACGAGATCCCACAAAAAACATCCGGCGGCATTCCAGCGTATACTGAGCGAGAGGAGGTAAGTTTTTGCCAAAACAGACGCGGTTCGAAGAACAACAGTAGCCAAACATGAAATCCAGCTAATGCAAGAAGTGCCAATCTATGCAAGACCGAGCAGTTACAAGCCACACCAAACCAATAATTTGTGAGCAAGTTAGAGAGATGCTAGTAGACAGGGTTATTGAGCCGACACGCAGTAAATATAACTCCGCCATTACATTAGCGCCTAAGAAAGAGGCGTGAACTTCCGTCTGATCAACTTAGTAACATGTAACGATCTGCCACCCTACATCAATGTAAAAGACGTGCTCACAACACTCGGCAAGGCAACGGTAATGACGTCACTAGATCTCAGAAGCGAATATTGGCAAATTCCCGTCAAACAGGAAGACAGGGAAAAACCGCATTCACGATACCTGACGGCCGACGATTCTTTTTGCGCAATGCCTTTTGGCCTCAAAAGAGCACCCGCTACCTTTGAATCAATGATGTTCCATGTGCTATACGGACTTATCGGCGACTTCATGCTAGCATACCTGGATAATGTGATTATATGGTTGAGCAGTTGGGAGGAGCACATACATCATGTCTCCATGGTACTGGAGAGGTTCGCAATCAATGGACTTACCTGCGCCGTGAATAAAATCCATTTGGGTTGAAGAAAGTTAGAATTTTTGGGGCACATTGTAGACAAGGATGGAATCATCCCTAACCCGGAACAGTTAAATTTAATAGAGAATCATCCGGCACCACACACTCCCAAACAGCTCCGCAAGTTTTTTGGATTAATTAATTGGTCAAGAGAGTTCATTCAAGATTTTGCAGTAATTACAGCCCCTCTCACGGATCTACTTTCGCCACCAAAAGTGGTTAATGTGGGGAGACGCGGAAGAACATTCACTTCCAGCAATAAAGAAAAATTTCCGTTCTTGCCCCAAATTAGCACGCTACAAGCCAGGCAAGCACCTCTACTTGCAGACGGACGCCAGTCAGAAGGGGCTGGGTGCCGTCTTGTATCAATGCTTGGAAGACGGCACGAAACAAGTCATTGACTTCGCCAGCGCTAAACTGGAGCAAGTAGAACGCAGATATGACGTAAACAAGCAGGAAATGTTGGCAGTAGTAAGGGCGGTTAAAAAAAAACCGGCCCTACCTGGAATACAAACGTTTCACGTTACGAATAGACAACAGATGTCTTGTTTGGCTACACGCAATGAAAGAGGCCTGCAGTAAACTCATCCGGTGGGCGTTGCTTCTACAGTCATTTGATTTCACTGTAGAGCACATCCCCGGGAAGGAGAATCAACTGGCAGACACATTATTCCGCGTGCCCGATGCAAGTGTTGTGGTTACAGGCAACGCAGAATGGGATGAAGTTCTTGCCCCCGTCACGCATGAGTTATTCCAAGATGTATAGGTGAACCAAGTATGAGCAGTGGACGGTGATATTCTTGTAGATGCACTGTACCGGAAATAATTGAGGCGCAAGACAGCTGCGCAATGGCACATGAGAGAAGGGAGCAATATGCGAGAGAAACCGTGGAACAGTGGCATGTGATGGAAGGGAGGTTGGAAACGTGCACGGCAAACAACAACACAAAATGGCATCTGTTTGTACCAGCAACATGTAGGGTTAAAATATTGGAACACGCACACGCAAGTAACGTAGCAGGGCACCCAGGTATGGAGCAGACGATCCGAATTTCTTCTGGCCAGGACTCTCGTGCAACGTAAGAAAATACGTGCAAAAATGTGTTATCCGCCAGACATTCAAATCACGCAGGTCAGATGGAATGCAAAAGCAACAACCCCACCTACCGAAACGACAGTTCTAGACCATAAGCCTGGACCTGATGGGGTCGTACCTCCGTACACCCAATGGAAAAAATGTTATCCTGATCGTCACAGACAAATTCTCACGGTGAGGTGGAGGCTTGTGCTATGAGTAGTGCAAGGGTTAACAATATAATGCAAGTACGGAATGAGAATTTTTCCCTCCTTGGGGCTACCCCAAACAAGTGCTAATTGACAATGGAACGCAGTTCATGGGAAGAAAGTGGCAAGCAAAGTGCACCTGGTTGGAGGTGTAGCACTTGAAGACAGCAGTGTACCACCCGAGAGCAAACCCCACGAAGCGCTGCAACCAAGACCTGAAGGTACAACTGCGGCTCCGTGTGGGTGAGGTACACACCAGCTGGGCAGACCACCTGCCCGCTGCCCTATGGACGTCCTGTTGGGTCAGAACATCAAACTTCCCAGCGAAAGAAATTGCCCACGCAACAGCACTAGCGGGAGCATAGAAGACAGCACAGCAAGATGAGAGAGAAGAAGGCAGAGAGACAGGGAGCAGAGGGGGCGGCATGAGAGATACGCGGCTGGGTGGGTCCCAATGAGCAACAGGACCCCAACGCCACTCAAACCCAGTTAACTGGTGTACGTGAAAGCACATCCGCAGTCGGCAGCCCGTCAAAACTTCTGCGTCGGACTCGCTATGTCATGGACACGCCCACACCGAGTCATCAAAGGGCTAGGACCAACCAGCTACTTGGTCCGCATGGCGAGAAGAACGGGCAAGTTTCACAGATATGCCATATGTATGTCACTGGGAGACGTCCGTGATGACAACCAGGCCGCTGAAAAAAACACCCACGACGGCGCAACACCTGCCGAGCACACAGAGCAAGGGAGCAAAGAAGAGAGTGGGGCGGCACCTCCCACAGGAGGCCCCCCACCAAATGCCACCTTGTTGTCGACTCCGGACGAGGCCACGTCCCCAAGGTGCCAGGACGACATAGGCCTGGATGATGGAGGGCGCATCGCATCAAGAACCGACGCCACCTCCACATCTGCTGCAAACAGCATGTAACAGGTGAGGGAGGAAAAGCACGCAAGGCACGGAGGAGGCGCACGAGACATGGAGACTCACAACGGCATCGTCAAGTACGAGCTCCAGGAGGAAGCAATGAGCATGAGAGGTGAGTCAGTACCTGTCCCAGGACCACCAGCAATGGGTGCCCAAGGCACTATGTCACCCGGCCATTGGCGCCAGCCAGGGTGCATCCGACGGCCGCATCTGATGGCCGGCTCCGCTGAGATCAACAGCACAGGTGCTACCAGTGCAGCCCAAAGAGATCCTGAACTAATACCAATGGTAACACCACGGGGAGAGGGTCCCTCAGGAGACGACACGATGCCCATCAACAAGACGCCGCTCGTCAAGGAGGACAGCACGATGGAAGAAGCAATAGTGCCAATACCAGCTGGGGAATCACCCGAGGGTGACTCCAACCCTCTAGTTGTCGCTATTCCGACTAGCTACCGGCAGCGACATGGAGTTGTGCATGAGGATAGCAGCAGTGGCGGTGGTGATGGAGGATTGTGCTACTCGTACGAGATCCGCCACTCAGCATGCAGACAATAGCTATCTATGGCATGCCGCATGTGCGCGAACACCACGACAACTGCAAGATCACGCAAAACGATGGCAGCAGCCAGCGGTTCCAGAACGTAAGGGGCTGGCAAGAAGCCTCTATGTGCTACGTCCACGACGGGAAGACACGAGGAGGTGTGACTGTCACCAGTGACATGTGCGGCTGCAAACAATCTCGTGAGGAGGGGGGGATTTGACATGCGCCCACTTTAACCCCTTCTCCTTAGCCCGTTTGCCCGCCGCACCACGTTCCGTAATACAGTGTGTGTGTGTGTGTGTGTGTTTTGTGTGTGTGTTGTGTGTGTGTGTGTGCGCGCTCTCTCTCTCTCTCTACCAGCGCAAGGGCGGTGCAGTGTGGCAAGGGACAACAGACGTGCAGAGCAGAGTGAGCTGCGACCACATGCGCATGGAGCACTAAACTGAAAGTAGACATAGTAAAATTTATGTTTATTAATTTGTGCATTGAAAGGGCAAGGTAAGTTTACGCAAGGGGACGTAACTAATAAAGATACCTGCCTTCGCAGTCCTAAAGCCCTCTGTGTTTTCAAAGAGTTTTTTTTGCACTTTTCTGTTATGTTCATTCACGTGATTTTCATCTCCACATCATCCACGCAGTTGTAATGTTATGTCTTAATGAATATTATTTACAGGGTTATTTTTGTAAGCAATGTGTAACAACTGGCACGCAGGGTACAGGTCCAATTTGCAAATGTTGTATGCAAGGAAGTAGTGCAACACGGGGTGCCAGCCAGCCAGCCGGGCCACGCCGGCTGGTACACCGTGTAGGAAAGTTAAGTAGTCGTTCGTATTTGCGAAGGGTGTGCTGCATCATGGCGGGGCTCGTGTTTTGCATGCTTGGACAGCCATCATCATGTTGGACTAATCACTTAACTGCAATAGTTAATTAATATACTGGAACCATTTTCGTTTGTCAGCTGCCTAATATTTTACCGCCCCTCGCACCTACCCAGTGTTTTGTCTCGCCTGGGTAGGCTTAAAATGCACTAACTTATTTTCTGTGACCTCGTGTCATGTTTAACAGTATCACCCAAGATGATGGGCTAACTAGCAGCACCAATGTAAGTTTTCTCCTATGGAGATGTAGCACGTAACTGAATAAATCTCAGCAGTGACGAGTTTCCACGTGTGATTTATTTCCAGTTCGCCACAAGGCATTGCCTTCTTCCGCCAATTTTCTTAACCTGGAATTTACTGTGCAATTATGTTTGAAATGGTCACTAGTCTGTATAATAAGTAACAGTGCTTCGTATGGGCGTGTGGGGAGCCCAGATATCACACAACGCAAAAAGGAAGGAAATTATTCAATCAGTATTAATTTTAATCTTAGAGGAGCCCACAACTGCACTTGAAGTATTTGCCGTGGTTGTCGGCCAAACAACCCTGAGGAATGAGTCAGCTGTCAGACTTCACAATATTGTCAGCCCAATAATATCTGTCGCCCTGGTGGATAATCTCCACCGAGATTCCAAACTACGTTCACCGCTCCTCACCCAACCAATATCCTTATTGACCAACACCTTGGCACACGTCAAATGGCTTGCCCATATGTGTGGCTCTATCTGACAGTTTTCTGAGCATTTGACACACGTCATAACTTTGAACAAGATTCGACTACAATCAAGACACATTATGAGATAATGTAACCTGTAGCCATGTACAGAGCTGAACAAGTTTAAATTTTATAGTGATTCTCTGTTGTGTGCAATTGCAGCACAGAATAAATGGCACACAAGTGTTTGTTACAATTTGTTACTACCTACACACAAAACAAGCTGTAAACAATAGTGCAAATAAATAAATAAACAAATGAATGAATGAAGAAATGAACAACTAAATGAATAATTGAATGAATCAACAAATAAATGAATATACAAATGAATAATAGAAGAATGGGCAACTAAATGAATGAAAAATAAATAAATAAATAAATAAATAATAGAATGAGTAAATGAATGAATAAATAAACATAATACTACTTAAAATCCAGATATGAAAAGATTCTGTGCACACTTTCTTCTTATGTTTGTGGCATTCCAGAATACTTAACCATGCAATAGCAGCACTAAGCACATGCACACAATTATGCTCCACATGACAAAAAGTGTCAACATTTAATACTGATGAACTCTACATTTAAAGTGATTTTAATAAAATGCTAATCATACACATGGCTTAATGGACTGTACCATTGCATATCTGTAAACATACCAACACTGCTAGTACCACAGACTCACACCTTCCAGCCTGAAGTAGTCGCATGGCTGGCTGAAACAGTACAAACGATTCTGAAGAATAAAACTGCAATTTTCACGACTTAATACCCGCATTTAGTATGAATTACAAAGTACCACATGTGTGGCTTTAAACAATATGAATAGCAAGCAAAGCAATCAACTGAAATGTCACATAAAACATCTCTGAACTCGAGAGACATGTAAAGTAAATAGGGGTTATTTTGGAAAGGTAAGCAACAGCTAAAGGCTGTTTATTAAAAAGTGAGCATTTTTTAATTAAACCTTCAAAAAGTCATTTTTCGTTTACTTTTATGCTACAGCACACACTACCATGGCTGCTCCTGTTTAGTTGGCATTGAATTAATAAAAATATTTTTACAAGCTGACGCACTGCAAGTGTAATGTTAAATTTTTTTTCCACTGAAGTTAGTTTCTTATTTTGTACAAATCAAATTATGAATCTTCAAATTAGTAATAAATTTACATTTTACACAAATCCGTGGTTTTACTTGGATATCGGTGCATGAATAAAGTGATCAAGGCCATAGCACTGATAATTTTACACAGGGCAGAAGAATACAGAAATAGAAACAAAAGTACTAGATCTTAAATAGTACTTTCAAAAGTTCTAAGTCAACTGTAAACAGCTAATATGATAAATCTCGCTATTATTGGCTCACCCATTCTCAACAAGATCAAAGTTGCATGGAATGCAGATGTTGCAGGTTCTTGGTAAATGGTTAGTATTTAATCTCTATAAATATTTCTAAACACACAATTTCACTAGCACTAGGAAAGAAAGTTGAGTCAACCATTTACCCTCATATTCCCCCTACATCAGATCATCGCAACATGACTTAAGTGGCTTTCTGGTAACGGCTTAAGATTCTGTAATTATATTATATAGAAATAGATACAATATTTCCATTAAGAGTTCTATTAACAATTGTGAAAATCTAATTTTTTTTCTTTAAGACTTGAGATAATTAATAAATATTATTTTTTGCATATATGATACATTCTTAATCTAACATGTAGGAAATGAGGATGTCCCACACTAAGAAACTTAATCACTATTTTCCTTGAATGAGAATGGAAAACCAGTTAGGAAGAACTATCTCCAAAATGGCCAACCAAGATCCAACCTATGCCCTTCACTTCTATCAGACATTCTACCACATGACCACACACGCTCTGTAAATGTGATGTGAGGAATTTGGGAGGCTTTAAAAATATGAGGTCTTCAGCACCAATTTTTTGGGGGAAGGGGGGCGTGAAGTGTGAGGCTGAGATGGGGTAGCACTGGGATCAAATGGCACGGAAAACGGGAGTACCGACCAACGGCAATATCCGCCACATTCCCCAATGCGAAAATACACATGTGACCCTGCCGGAATTTGATCCCAATTAACCGTAGTGGGAAGCATGTGGTCAGACCACACTGCAGCACCTTCCCTTCACTTCCTCACATTACAGGATTTTATGGTTGGTGTGGACAGTTGTATATCCCAGCACTCTTTCAAACTTCCAAGCACATTTAAGACTTCGCTATTGCTTCTCATATACTTAAATATATGCACTCATGAGATGTAGACCACTTCACAGATCCAGCCTATGCCTCCCAATAACATGCAAATCGTGAGCATTTGTGCTGCACAGTGGCCTAACTTGAGTCTATCTGGAACAGTAGAGAATACTTATTCATCAAAAAGCATTATTAGGCACAAGCACAGGCTACAAACATCTCCACATCTTTGTAATTTTAGCTGCAACTAAGTATGATTAGCACAGCATTTTTTTTAATAATAAGTCTCAGCTTTAATACTTCTTTTACAGAAGCTGGTTATACCATTCACTGTTATTTCAGACTTTTTTGAAGCTCTGCAAATAGCTACTTCCATGATATTCCTTAACCAAGTAAGGAAAATTACACTAGAGGAACAGTGCACCGCATTCATGCGCACTCAGTGTAATAATATTTTGCATAAGAACTATTTCTTACTAGGTATTACCAACACACCTACTTTATCACTGTATTTTATTCATGAATGGGATATTAAAATTTATAGATAAAATGCAAGTAAAAGTTCAACTGAACCAAAAATAAGGAAATTTTATATTAACAAAAGTACCAAATGCTTGTGAACCATGGCATATTTATGAAATAAGCAAACACGTCATACTCGGGGAGATTTTTCCTAGGTTAAATTAAAAAGGTGTGAAGAAATTGCAAATAGACTGTAGGCCTAATATTGAGGTACTGAAACAAGAAGTTCCTGATAACTAATGGGCCTACTTTCCTCTACATGGATGCAAATAAATTTAAGTTAAGTTCTTGAAAGCTTAGATGGTAGGTAAGCATTGGCGTCTTATTGACAGCAACATCATCAGAGATGAAACCAGAAACATGTAAAACAGTACAAAGACAATTAAAATACACGAGCGACCCAAGATTCAAATTCAGAAAAACTCATAAAATTAAGCTATCTTGTTATCAACTGCACCATGGAGGTAGGATTCGGAGCATCAACTTCAGATGTAATCAGTCTAATGCTTTGAATGATAGGGTTCACTAACCTGAAATATTTACTCGGCCATCATTTTAAAAATAAATGTGTGAGCTACTAAAGCACATAAGTTTACATGGCCTACCATAATGCTACGTGTGTGAAACATTTGATGGAAGTTGTTTGAATGGTCTCCAAGATATGGCATAAAAACCTTATTTTCTCAAATGGGGCTATCTTACAAAATTGACTAACAAGAGGCTGTGTACACAATGTCTGTAATAGATAATGTCAGCATAAAAAGTTTGATTTAAATTGTTAAATAGATATGCCATACATAGGCAAATATTTATATGGCCGCCATTTTTAAAACATTACCTGGCCCCATTTAAATTATGTAACTATACTTGGCCTTCTGTAGGTGTGCAAAATTTTGTGGAAATTAGTAGAATTATTCCACAAATATAACAAAATGTTCAGTTTACTCACCGGACACTACGTACTTTGCAAAGACATCCAGCAAAGGAGGATCTCTGTATGCATAACAGTTGATTGGTCCTCGAAATAGGGAATAAAACCTCCATTGATATGTTACGATCTTCATTAAAAAAATGGAGGGTAAAAAATTGATGTATTAGCAAATATGATTATTGTCATAGATAAAATATACAAAGTTACATTTAAATATGTTACATAGTTGCATAGAATAGCACACCATGCTATAATGTTTGTATATATGCCATTCAGAAAATAAGACATATACTTAAAACATATAAATTAATACATCCTACTACAGTACAACTTATTTGCCAAATTTGAAAGAAATTGGTTAATTGTTTCCCTGAGATAAAGCATAATCACTATATTATTTCATGTGGAGCTATCTTACAAAATGGCTGACAAAAGGTTGTTTGGCTTATATGATGTTTGTAGTAGACACTGTAAATGTACAAAATTACGCTGAAATTGGTCAAATGGTATGGTATTTATGCCAAATAAACCTAAAATATTTAAATAGCCACCATTTTGAAAATAAGTGCATTATAAAATTTAATTACTAATCTTTACCTAGCCTATCATAGAATTTCTTATGTGCCAAATTTGGTGAAAGTTAGTCCAGTAGTTTCCGAGATATAATATAAAAGATATTAATTTTACAAGCAGTGCTATCTCTCAAAATGGCTGACAAAAGTGGTTGTTTAGCTTATATGATGCTTGTAATGTAATACATACTGTAAGCATACACAATTTGGTTGAAATTGTCCAAATGGTATGGTAGTTATAGCAAATAAACCTAAAAGATTTGTATGGCCGCTATTTTGAAAATAAGTGCATAATTAAGTTCATTTACTTACATTTACTTGGCCTACTTGTCAAATTGGAAGAAAATTGATTGATTAGTTTTTGAGATAAAACACAAAAGCTTTACTTTTTCATGTGGCACTATCTTACACAATGGCAGGCAAAAGTTGTTGTTGTTTGGCTTATATGAGGCTTGTAGTAGATACTGTCAGCATACAAAATTTGGCTGAAATTGGTAAAACATTATGGTAGTAATATCAAATAAACCTAAAATATTTGTATGGACGCCATTTTGAAAATAAGTGTCGAAGTTCAATTACTGACACTTACCGGGCCAATCATAGTATTACTTGCATACTAGATTTGGTGAAATTGGGTTGAGTAGTTATCAAGATATGACATAAAAGCTTTATTTTTTCATGTGGTGCTATCTTCCAAAATGGCGGACCAGCCACACCATTTACCTCTGAATTTAAGGCTTATAATTTGCGCTGTTAGATAAAATTTGGTTAAGATCGGCTGAATGGTTTCCATGAAATATGTCTACACTTTAAAAAATTGCCGCCATTTTGAAAGTAAGTGCCCGGAATGATATAAAATTATAAAAGTCAGGTGTATCATCACTTAGTACTATACGTGTACTGTATTTGGTGAAATTCGGTTCACTCATTAAAAAATTGTGAAAGAAGGGGGGGGGGGGGCATGCACACATACACAAACACACACACACACACAGGCAGAGGAAAGTGATCTCGTACACCTTTCTTTACTTCGGAAAGTAGTCTAAAAAGAGCTGGCGATGCCGTTTATTGTTTCACTTCACCAATTTTAATGGATCAGTTCCTATATAATTTTAAAAAAAGTAACGTCCAAAGACTTTCTATCACTTGTTTTTCAATCCAGTGTTTTAATTTTTTATATGGGGAATACAGTGTTGGATGTTCCTACTCAGCGTACCGGACAGTTCGTAAAGAAAATCACAATAATTTTTATCAACAAGATCTCTGTAGAATTGCTTTAAAGTTCTTGTCTGCCACGTTACACCAACCCTGCAATTTCAGTGCTGCACAGCGCAGGACTTGAACCTTTACACGACACAGCAACTAGGTACGTGATGCACGATTCCAGGAAGCGGAACACGAAGCCGGGAGAATCATACTCGAGCATGTCGCTAGCCGACATCACCCCCCCCCCCCTCCTTTTTTTCTTTCACAATCACAACCCACACTTCCTGACAATGTAAGCTGTTCTCACTGCAACATTCCTCGTATCATCTCTCCTCTAACCCCCCACCACCTCTTCTTGATAATCCTTCCTCATTTATTCTGTCACACAACATTTCCGGTCCCTATTTAGGATTGCAATGCCAACGACCGCCAGGGATTTTTTTTTTGGGGGGGGAGCTATATTTAGAAAAAAAAATTTAATTTGCAAAAAATTTCAGACCCTTGCGAAGCCCTTGTACTCAAGGACGTAACAGGGCTGGAATCACCCCAATCCCAGAAAAATCTGAACACCAGAACAAATGGCACAAAATGCCAGCAAGTAAAATTCATTTAGCAGGGCAGGAGTAGTATTATGTGAAAAGTTCAAAACATTATGAGAACACATGGCATATGTGGAAAACTTGTCTTTCATTATTTTATTTTTATTTCTTTTCTTTTCTTTCGAACAGCACATGGTTTGGGGAAAACACCATGTGCAAATAATCTCTTTAAAGAGAAAATACAATATTTGGTACGTGTATATAAAAACCTTTACAAAATATTCTAGATAAATACCTGCAATATTTTCTGCCACAATGCAGCTATATTTTTAATACTTTCCCACATACTGAAAATGCAGGTACATATAATTTCTATATAACTAACCAGTATAAACTCTCTGGTTAAACCACACAAAAGCTAAATTCCACAAAAAAATTTTAAAAGAACAATAGTTTTGACTTGACAATATTTAATTTCTGGCTACCAGGCCACCAAAGGCTATGCTAAATAAACTCCTTTATTTCAAGGGAAATTCCAACATAGAAACATATGATATATTTTTAATTTGACAATACCTTATTTTTCTGGCTACCCGACTATCCAAAGGCCATGCTAAGAATACTTTCACTTTGAATTATTTCTCTTGGCTAACCTATACACGTTTAATTTAAATTGCTACTCCATATTGCAATTAAAGTTAACAGTTGATATCACAATTAAATTTGTCATTTAATCTCTCGCATTTTCAAAACATGGCAACAGTGAAATATTTAAAAAATATAAAAACTCCAGGCTGGGTGGACATGCCTGCCATTCATAAGTTATACCTCACAAAATCATTATTTTTGAAAATTTTCCTTGCGTCCGACTAACCAAAGCAACTGCTCATGAATGGTGAGCCTTAACTTCCGAGGAGAAATCTCTGTTTGAAAATCGTCAGGATCCTGCCTAGAAAACATTCTAGAACTCTTAAGTTATTTTCTTATCAGATTCCAATTAGAGTCATCTTTGCAAAATTATTAGTACTTTTAATATTTTAAGCCTTATCAGGCATCTATACTTACTTCAAAGTGACATCATAACCTAGTCTCGCTTGAAGGGCCTACACCTTAAAGAGGTATATTTACCGCTACATATCTTATGGTGATGCTCCCTCGCGGCCGAACATATGACCTCGAACGAACATATGCAAACAGTATTTATACAAATTTAACTCAATTAAGTGTTAGAGGTGTGAATACAATTCATCCCCCAATGACAACATATATTTATCTTTTAAATGAATCCACCATATTTGCCCAAAAAAGGAGACAACATAATTTTCACTTGGTAGTAGGGTGTTATAAAGTTCATTAGGCTGTAGAGGGATCTTCATTGGGGCAGCCAATCACAGCAGTTTCCTTCGAAAATGTCCAAATAAGGGAGACACTGTGTCACTCGTCGGTAGAAAGATCGTCAGTTCAAATTGTGCGCTAGCTAGGGCACACGTGATGTCACACCCGCCGGCAGGCGGGAAGGAAATGCTAGCACTCCACACCCCTGCGTATGCGGGAGCTAGCACTACCACCCGCAGTTGTTACCGGAGCCATGATCACACATGTTGTGCAGATGCAGGGCATGCATCATTATTAAAAAGTGCAGTGGAAATGTTTTTCCAGCTGTGCTGGGCCACACCAGATTCAGCATGCAGCAAACAGGTTTGCAAATATGTAAATTTTAAGGATAGATAACCAAGTTCAATATATATTATGTCCATTTTTCACTCCCAGTAAATTTCCGCACGGGCTGAAAAATGAACTTCGAACATTGTCGAGTTGGTCAAGTAGAACAGAGGGGGACAGGAGACAACCAAAACACATAGTTTTTAGATGTAGTTGTCTCAAACTACAGGCAGTTTTCACTTGTTAACGTGGATACAAAGAAAAATCTTCAAATATTATTTTTAAAAATAAAAAAAATACAAACATTTTAGTTTTGAGACTGGAAGTCTTCGCTTCTTTCACAATTTTCCCTCGTAAAATCGAGCACATTTAGTTATGTTAGCGACAGTAATTTTGTGACAGGTTACATTGGCTGGGTATGTGGTTACAGTATGACATAATAGAAATGCAATTACTGTTACTTTTCCATAATTCTTAAAACAAAATTCAACAGTAAGTGTTTAATTACATCAATGACACCCATCTTAAGTTACGTGCTGACCGCTCGCTTAGATGCTAAAACTCTTTCCAGGCTGTATAGCAATGTTCTAACTCTCCGTAACACCCACTTCTTTGATCATGCACAATTTATTTACTAGGAATATAGCAATAGAAATTGGCGCTTAGTAAGGTTAGTTCGCTATTCAGTACTATGGAAAATACCTTAATTACAACATATGATCTCAAGAAAAAGAAATATTACACGATAAAATGGCGCAGTCGTAGACACCTGATAATTTCTATACCCTAGCTAGGTATCTGTTAGAACACGTAAAGAGAGACATGGCAATTGCAGACAGATGGTCCCCAAAAGATACCTAAAAGTAATACAGTAAATACACAAGTATAATTTTCGATTTTAAATGTTAAAATTACACAGTTTATACTAAGTGCCGCTAAGTATAACTAACTAATTTATTCCCATATAAAATGTTCCAGATGATTCACTGATAATTCACGACATTCCCCATTCGAAGAGGAATGACTGGTATCCGAGATTCGATCCACCTAAAACGTTCCACCACGTAATATGGCGGTTACACTGCCACTGTCTTCAAGATGTTACTTGACGGGAACAGGCCATGCTTGAGTCCAGTTAACTTACGAGGATGTTGAGCCTGAATGACGCAGTAGCTCCGACTGAGATACGCCAACTCTCCATTGTCGCTAAACTGGCTGCCAAACGATGTCAAGTCCTCTTTTCACTGAGCAAGTGCATGCCCTCTCAATTTGGTCAAGAGGACGTTGTAATGTGTGTCTAAGGCTAAGGCCTAGGTCTAAGTCTAAGGCTAAGGTGAAAATCACGTCAGAAATATGGACTGCTGTGATTGTAATGAAACCGGATACACGCAGTGTGAATCCACACCGAAAAAAGGGGCGGGAGGAACGTCTTTAAGGTCGCCCGCCTGAGAACGCGCCATGGTCCATTTCGTTGGCAGGTTGACATTTCGACCGACAAACTTCGTGAGGTGATTCTTTATGCAAAATCAAGTGACAAATATATAGGACACTTTGTACCTAACCTAAATGTTAAGGGTAAAATAAGTCCCCAAAAATTGAGAATTTGGAATGTATTTTTGCGAAATATCGGAAACTAGGTGAGATGAAAGTACAATTCGCGGAACGTCGTTTTGTTATCGGGATCTTCAACCTAAGAGCAAATGCACAATTAAATAACACTCCCCATTACGAAAATAACACGGGTGGCCACCCTCTTATTGCCGGCAACTTCGTCACCGTCGGGAATTATGAACGTTTGATGCTGGTTTATTGAGTGGCATGACCTACGAAACAAAAATGGTCCCCTTGTTGCAACTGCCTAGAACCCACCGTTTTCGTTTAAAACGCACACAAAGATTCCACTTGATTCCGCTGCAGCTATACAGTGCCTAGTATACAGGAAATTCTACCTATAGGCTGTTCACGGTAAAATGAGCACTTTTGAGGCCTTAGTTACTTTTTCTTTCAGCCATATTTTATCCCTTAACCATATATATATATATATATATATATATATATATATATATATATATATATATATATATATATATATATTCCCTTGTAAGTAATAAGCAGTGCGTGTGTATTCCACTGCACTCGAAAGTTTACGTCTAAGACCCACACAATGTGTACCATACATTAATAAGCTTGTGGCGAGAGTCGGTAATGTGATTCCATACAGGACGTAAAGATACTGGTAATGCCTACTCACCTGGAACTGTATCGCTGCTGCTGTGTACTATGCGGGCCTTTGAATGTTGAAAAATTTGGTGCAGCAAAGTAACATCAGGTAACACATTGCATTTGACAACAAAAGTTGTGGCACTCCGTAGGTTTTACTGTAGAAACATGTAACACAAACACTTTTATAGGAAAGGCTCGATGGTACGGCCGCCATGTTTAACGCACAGTTCACATCGCCACACCAACGATTGTCCGGCACGTTTGAAAACACCCACATTGTCCCGAATAATCCCTGCAGCTGCAACGATGCGGGCGACGAGGTTCTCTTCAGATTCTACTATTACACCCCGGTTTCATACACCAGGCTGCCTATGTAACCCCAGAAGAAATAGTCCAGTGGATTCATATCTGGATATCGTGGAGGCCAGGGAACAGTACTCCTACGGCCTATCCATCGCCCAGGGAAAAACGAGATTCTGGTGATCGCGCGCACGCCGTGAACTGTGGGCTGGGGCGTCGTAGTGCTGGAACCACATGGCCGCTCGTGTTTGTAACGGGACCTCTTCGAGTAATGTCGGGAGAGCTTCCCACAGAAATGCAGCGTACACATTGCCGGCGAGACGATATGATGCCAGGAAGAGGCCAGCCAGCATGTTATGTAATAAGACCGCCCAGACGTTGACACTGAATCGCTGTTGATCCCCACGGACGAAAGGGGTGTGAGGATTGACATCCGCCCACTCGTGGATATTTCGAGAATTCTGTATGTCATCACGTTGAAAGGAAGCCTCGTCAGTGAACAGAATGTATCTGTCAAAGTTAGGGTGTGTTCTGCGTTGTTCCAGAAACCATGCTGCAAACCCCACATGTCGAGGATAATCCGCACGAACGCACTTGTACATGGAACAGATGTAGTAATTGCTCATGAAGCACTCAACCAATGGTGTGGTGGCTTCTGTTGAGTACTATTGCAATAGTTAGCGTACTCACATGTGGGTTATTCTTAACATGCTTCAACACATCCTCTTCAAACCTGGATGTCCTCGCTGTCCGTCCTGCGCCCTGCATTCGGTCGTGTCACCTCCAAGCTTCAACTTTCTCTCAAACGTCGCTCCACAGATGCAAATGTGGTGTGGTGCGACTGCTGTCTGTGCGGAAATCGATCCCTGTACATTCTTTGCACTTTTCGTCTATTTCCCTTTTCCGCACCGTAGACAAGTAGCATATCTGTCAGTTCCGGCCATGTAAAGCGTTCCATTTTCTAGACACAACATACACCTTGACTAACAGGAATGTAAATGATACGCTATGGAGTGCTACGATATTTTATACAATTCGTCTCGGGGTTTAATTGGCCGCATTCGCTATAGCGCCTTTGGTGCCGCGATAACAGCCCTGCCATGGCGTGGAATTGAACGTCAAACCGTACAGAGCTGCCTAGTGTGGTATTGTTGCAAGACATGTAGACCACTCGCACAGCCTGTAACACGTGTGTTTTATACTACATGCTGTATCTGACACCTAGTTGGATGTTTGTTCGCGAACGAATGGCCGGACAGTGTCGCATTATGGGAATGTTAGTTTCAACTGTCAACATGTCGTTTGTCAAAAGTAATACTTACTTATGCGCTAATAATTCAGTATGGCAACATGTACGTGTTTAGTTTGTGCGTTTAATGTATCGTCGCAAGCGAGGCCATTGGACACAGGAACATAAAACTATGCACTTGAAGGGAGCTGAGGAAGAATCCGGCCATGGGCTTTATTAAGGAAACATCACAGCATTGACCTTGAGAAACTTCGGAAAACCATGGATTCTGGATGGCCTGACACAAGATTCGAACCCGCGTCCTCCCGAATGCGAGTCAAACATGTTACTGTTGCCCCACATCACTCAGTCCCTGATTTATTAATGACGGGAGATGTTTATACGTGAATCAAGACTTATTCACATTTAATGCTTGTTTATTTTATACTATGACCTACGTAACACACAGGGCCTCTAGTCGCAACTGCCTAGGACCTCCTCTTTCGTACAAAACGCACATGCATAAAGCTTCGGCTGCAGCGATAAATGTCCCGGTGCATATCAGCAGTGACGGCAATACGATTCCAGCCATGTATGCAATAATACCAATACTTCATGTAGGGGTTCTCACACCGACTGTTGCCTAAAATACTTTGTCGGACGCCGTACCGTAGGCTTCTTAATGCACGGTAATGGTTGTTTACAGTACGTAATAAATGTCCTCCACCATTGTTTGTACTGTGGGAACAGCAGCTTACCATACACACATGAATGGCGTATTGCATACGCACGAGGCGCTGTATCGCTGCAGCGGAATCTAGTGGAATCTTTGTGTACGTTTTAAACGAAAGCGTCGGGTCCTAGGCAGTTACAACAAGGGGACCATTTTTGTTTCGTGGGTCATACTGCTCAATAAATCAGCATCAACGTTCATAATTCCCGACGTAACGATGCTGCTGGCAATAAGAGGGTGGCCACCCCTGTTAGTTTCGTAATGTGAGTGTTATTATTGTGCATTTGCTCTTAGGTTGAAGATCCCGATAACATAAAACAATGTACTGCGAATTGTATTTTCATCTCACCTAGTTTCGGATATTTCGCAAAGATACATTCCAAAATCTCCATTTTCGGGGACTTATTTTACCCTTAACATTTAGTTTAGGTGCAAAGTGTCCTTTATATTTGATTTGTAACTTGATTTTGCATAAGGAATCACCTCACGAAGTTTGTCGGTCGAATTCAGCTCCAATATATATATATATATATATATATATATATATATATATATATATATATATATATATATATATATATATATATATATATATATATATACATATACATATACATATACACACACACACGTGTTCGGAAACTACCTGTCGAAATTCAAACCACAGCATCTGTGGGCGAATAGGAACAAAAACTCTAGCCACACAACGTTCGGAAAGACCATTTAGTATGTTTACATTGAAGTTGAATTTCGGCAAAAGACTCCAGCGGACCAGCAGATGACGCCGGCTGTCCGCAGCCGCATTTACCTGCATGCACAACAAGTTGTATGACACGAAGGCGAACTGATCCACGGCAGTGGTGCACGCGGCACTCTACGTCGCCTGTATGTCGGATGGATTGCCACTGTCCCACACGCAGGCGTCACGGCAGTGGCAGGAGAGCTTGTGTCATGGTTACCTATGTACAAGTGCGGCCGCATGTCGCGCCTCTGCCGTTCGCCTTCGTGTCACGCAACTTGCTGTGCACAAAAGTACATACGGCTGCGGGCACCCGGCGTCGTTTTCCGAAATTCAACTTCAATTTACACGTACTAAATGACCTTTCCAAACATTTTGTAACTACGGGCTGTTCACGACAAAGTAAGAACTTTTGGAAGTCCTCTCATTTGGAATAATATTCAATAAATATATTTCATTTTGCCCTTAGACATTAACTTCCGAGTGCGGTGGAATATACACACTGCCATTATTACTTACGTTGCAATATTTATTTAAAAAAGGTGGTTAAAGTATAAAAAAAATGTCTGAAAGGAAAGTAACAAGGGTCTCAAAAGTGCTCACTTTACCGTGAACGGCCTATAGAGTTTCGTGTTTCTATTCGCCCAAAGATGCTGTGGTTTGAATTTCGACAGGCAGTTTCCGAGCTCGTTTTATAATGCTATTCTCACCAATAGATTCGATTCATATTACCCATACATGTACTCTATACATGTTAGAATATGCTGCAGCAGTATGGGACCCATATTTGGAGGTGAAGGTGCGAGAACTTGAAAAGGTGCAGAGAAGGGCAGCAAGATGGATGAGGGTTAAGTGGAGAAGGCAGGGGGAGGATGATGAAGAAGGGAACTACAGGCCATCAGTGATGATGAAAGAAATGGGGTAGAGCTCATTGAAGGACAGGAGGAAAGTTGAACGGCTAGTCAGGATGTACAGGATGGTGAATGAAGAAGGAGGATGGGGAGGGCTACACTGCAAGCTAAGTAAGAGGGTATTTAGAGGAAGAGGAAACAACAGTGAAAAGCTTCAGAGGGTGTGGAGGAGAACGGAGCAGGGGTAGGCAGTCCATGCTTGTGAGGTCTGTGAGGTAGTGTAATGTGTTGAGGGAGGAATTGGTATCTGTAAAAGGGGATAGAAAGTTCAGGAAGGGAGTGGAAAAGGAGTTGATTGAGTGAAGAAGAGGTGAGAGAGCTCGCCACCGGGCGGTAGCCTAATTGCGAGTGTATGTAAGTGTAAGTGATCCGTGAGCAGAACAGAAGAGATCTGCAAAATTATCTCGGATTGTTTTTCCATTGTTACTTCCTCTCATTCCACATGCAGGAATGCTTTCCAGTGTGCATGGCAGTGTGTCACCGAAATTGTACCAGTCTTGCTTTCGTACGAAATTATGAAGTACACAACATGCCTGAATGATGGTATATGCCACATCCACACTAACATCAATGGGTAGATAGAAAATTCGCCATTTATTTGTTAAAATTCCAAATGCACATTCTACATAATAGAACGTAAATGAGCTTCGTGATAGAACGTAGGTGAAACATTTTTGTGCAAAAGTCAGGATTCGTGCAGGATAAGGACGCAACAGGTTTTCACAGTTGCTTTCAATACATTCGGATCTCCTTCGTGATCAAACGCACCCACATCTATGAATGTGAAATAATAACTGCTGTATGCTACAGCCATGAGTACATCAGAAAAATACTTATTGTAATTAAAATATACACTGCCTGAATTCCATGTATTGATAATTCGTACGTGCTTGTCATCGATAGCACCCACAAAATGAGGGAAGTTCCCCCCTCTCATACTGATTACTGATGCACATGAATTCTTCTTAGGTCGGTGGTTGCATGTATATGTCTTTCAATGTCTCCCAAATAGCTGTGAATGTGTCTCGAATAATGCCAGTAATCGTAGAACGTTCGCGAAGAGTCGCAAAGTGTAAAGAACAGACGAATTCCCAGTCCCCAGATACCTACAACAGAAGGTCACTAGCATTATGAACCATTAAGTATTAAATACACTTGAAAGACGTTATTATAATATGTTTACCCACATTATCTATACACATATATTACTATTTTAGGGATGGAAGTACAACAAATACGGAAGAGTCTGAAGGACAGTTACGTCTGAAAACCCTACAGGGAAAAAATTGGAGATCCTGCTAAATTTACGAGGCCCTATGTATTTTCGTATGTAGGAGCACAAATTTATCCTTTGTTGACCTCTCACTTAATGTGGGATAGACCTAGTATTTTCTCTGATGTCGGCGACGACGCCGCCTATGAATAACTAACACTGCACATAATGCAACAACTGCGATATTATTTAATAGTATTCCGTTCATAATTAACGAGTCGCACGTCGACGATGTTGCCAATACACACTACAAGGCGCACATGGTCGCAGATCCTCGCAGTGAAACACGCAGGTGTGGCCTGAGTCGCAGATCCACGCTGCATGAAAACATGCCTGAGCCTAAGCGTGAAATCACGCACGTGTGACAGCTTAAATGCACCACACAACGTCCATAAATTGTTTACCGCGTCAGGCAGAGTCGGCGTGGATGAACTGCAGCTTGCGTGGACTGGAGCCGGCTGTGCTGGCCCGAGGACAACTTCATCGTTCCTGGCAAGTCTAGTCTGTGTGGGATGCTTGCTGATAACGTTAAAAAAGGGAGGGGGGGTGATATTCGGTGTGAATCAGCAACATAATGGAGACGAGGGAGGAAAGGGGAGAACCCACACTGACAAAAATATTTGGTAAAATCTAATAGGATTTGTTTGAAACAACCAAATTGTATATTTGCCTAGTAGAAAACAAAATCATTGTTTGGCGTAACAAAATTATTTGTTTGATATTATTTAGTTGTTTCAACAATGTTATATTGCTGTAATAATAACCGATATACACTGCGGAATCAAGTCAGGCAGAACCACAACAGTAATTTCTTTTAACCAAATATTTATGTTGAACTTCAACAGATCTGTGTTAAAACATCCAAGCAGTTGTTCGGCTTGACTAATAAGACAATTACTTTTAACGAAATCATTTTGTCGAACCAAATATATGCCTGTATTAAAATAAACGTGAACTTATTTGGCTTCTAAGATTTTTTTTTACAGAATCATTTAGTTAAACCAGACATGCATTTATTCACTCAATCATTAGAGTTACTTCTTTTAATCACAATGTAAAAATAATAATATTTGCTTTATCGTATAATAGAATTATAATTTAAAATACACGGTATACTAGAACTATTATAATTTTTTTCACCTATATCCTCTAACGAATAGTAACCGAAATCTTAACACTAAAATCCACGATACTTGCCGAAGGGTGGGCGCGAGCCACGGGCCTCTATCACGGTAGGTCGATGCGCTACCCATTACACCACGACGACTACCTGATGTTGAAAGAAGATTTTAAAGGATTATTTCTTCTGCCCATCCTCCCACTTCGCTGTTACTCCTACTTGTTTCTAGCCGCTGTTATTTCGTAATTTTATTACTTTAAATCTAGTTTATGTTTATAACAAGGGCAGTATAGCACGAACATTTTGAAACACTATGAAATGTCACTGGAATCAATCCATACTGACAATAGGAACGCAAGAAATAGAAACAAAACTTCCACATGCCTTCAAAAACAGGTAAAGAAACGGACTTTCCGTAAATTCCCCGGAACCTCTCCGTTAATTTCCAAGTTAGTTTTATGTACTTTCAGTTTAAAATAAAAAGAGATGGTGGAAATATCTTTAGTTTTAGTTATGTGGGTGTTCTACAGTGTATAAAAAATTACATTAAAAAAGTTAAAATATGCTGTACTTAAGCGAGGTTTGGACCCGAATCAAAGAATTGCCAGTCGCAGAAACGATAATTTTCTTGTTACAGTGGCGAAGAAAGCATCGTGCAGAATCGGTATTGTTCGTCCCAGTCCGTATTTTGTATTTACGGACTTAGCTCAGTGTTTCGTCATTACGGATTGCCTTTCCGTATATACACTGTACATTTCCGTAAATATACGGAAATTTTTAACAGTGCGATCGTTCTTTTTGCTTGGTCTGTCATCTTGCACTCGCTCACCAACCAAGCTCGTTGTTCAGACGGACGTATCCAAATGGTTAAATTTACCATGTCAAAATAGTTTGGCAAATATACAGTTGATTTAAATAAATCGTTTTGTAAAAGCAAGCGTGTGTGGGCATTTTAAAAACAAATATATGTTTTTGCAAAATTGAATGGTATGATCTAATATATATATATATATATATTAGATATATATATATAGATATATATATATATATATATATTAGATCATACCATACATGAAAAATATGGTATAGTCAGCAAAATATTCGTTTGATTTGAAAAAATACACCAACAAAAGTATGTGTTCAAAACAAAACAAAAAATCACTATATTTACTTCAACAGCCCAGTGTTAGATTTAACAATAGTTCTTTTGAAACAGCAAAATAAATGTCAACATTATTTATTTGGTTGTTTAGACAATTCCTTTTTCTCAGTGCAGAGAAAAACTCTACGGAGATGACCGCCACACTACCTTCACGAGAATCTCCGCCTGGAAAATCACCCAGCACGGGTTAGCGAATAATTAATCTCAGGAAACCAACGGAGGGTCCGACAGTGTCATAGCACCATGATTAAAACACTAACGATAAGTTATTTTTCATACAGTTAAAACGTATGGCGTAATCAAGAGAATATACGCATATAGTATACATACAGTACATAGCAGAACATATAGTACCCAATTCTAAGTATTTAATATATATTCCATTCACAGTAACTTCCACCATTTCTGAATCCCTGCTAAAGTTCTACTTCCAGGATATTCCTCCGCCAGATACAAATAAAGCCTCACCTAGTCTAGCTACAAACGCACCACATTCGTGCGCACTCAGTGTAATAATATTGTGCATAAAAACAATTTCTAACTAGGCATTACCAATACATCCATTCCCCCACTGTTTTATTAGTATTAATTATAAAGGAAATATTATAATTAACAGATAAAATCTACAGGACATATTTAGGAATGGCCCACATGCGTCATGCATGGGGTAATTTTTCATAGATTTGATTCAAAAAGTGTGAAGAAACCGAGAATAGACTATAGTAATCTTCACGTGCTCACCTGTAGGGGAACTATTGACTCTCGCTTTGCTGCTGTGGAACTCCTGAGCGACAGGGGACCAGGCTGCCATACTGTACGGTTATGCAAGTTTCTGGGCTCATTTGGAGAGAGGAGATCCTCGGGGGTCGAACTGTTCGCCTCCCGTGTCTCCCAGAGTATGTCTAGAGTTGTGTGACTATATCTAGAGGGGGTAATCTCGAATACTAGAAGGACCTTCCCTCATAGCATGAGGGTACCACTTCAGTTGGAGCGCAATAATTCACCTGACCCCGGATTGTGTCAGGGGTATTGCCACCCAAGTATCATAGGTCAGCTGGAAACATAGTTACCGGAAGGACCAGTTATGCGGAATCCAGTAGCATCTGCTAATCCAGACAAACTTACTTGCGGTGTTGCTGGGTGACCTACATGGATAGGGTCAGCGAACGTGGGAAACTCCCGGGCGTTCCCTATGCCAAGTTCCACTAAAAGGAATATCAGTCTCCCAAGAAGAGCTTGTATCACGAGAAATCTTGATGGTGTTGGCTGGTGGCTGGCGGGTCGACTAATTTACGGTCAGAAAAGGAAGGAGGAGCTTCGTTTAGGTTAAAGTAGTGAATAAATTGGTATGTATGTATGTATGTTTCAACTTTGGCGGTTTTCGAAGTAGTTAAATACAGTTGCATTTAAACAACACTTTAGCTTCTTGTGAGATGAAACAAGGTTTAGTTGTGTAAATACTTGTTACGCGGTTAAGATTTAAGTATCCTGGAAGGCTCGAACCAATAGTTAAAGAGAGCAAACCTTAACGAACATCCTTTGATTATGGAATTTTTTGAAATAAACAAGTCCTGTTTGTAACCTGTAGTATGGGAAAAAAAAACAATTCGAGTGGATCGAGTGTTTCATTTGGATCTTAATTTTGTGTTAAATGATGTTATGTAGTAAATAAGAAAAAGTGAAATTTGGAAAGGTTTTTTTCTTTTTTGTAAATCAATATACTTAAAAATAAATATGTGTTATAGTGTATATGCGAAGACAGTTGATAGAGTTTTGTGTACACTTCTAGACAAGCTTGTCTCGCGAGTCTTTGTGAAGTTTGGATGGTAATGTTAACGTGAGCGGGTGCAAGGGGCACCACTATCTTGAAGTGGGTAGAGGATGGAATTCGAGATGTTTCCTTGCACCATTAGAGATGAAGTTAGACTGAGCTATTGTTTTGGGAAAATCGCATCGTCTGTCCAACCCCGATCTACACTTCGCTTGATAAATACAGCATATAAGATAATCGTATGACAGTCGAAAGATAATTTTTTTTTTAACCCTAAATAGTAATTTTATTCATAAATGTATTTGTGTTAATAATGTATTTTTATACTTGAAATAAATGTTGCAAATGGAGATCATAGAATAAAAAACATAGGTCCCAAAACACTGATGTTTGTTATTATAAATTTTAGTAATATCTGATGTTGAGTATAGGGCGAATGTTTGGAAGTAGTACTGTTTTCCTAACTTTTGCGATGTGATGGAAATGATATGCGATTTACTAGAAGCATTAATGTTTATATATGTAATAAAAGACATTTAAAGGTAATGTTATCTTGTCTGGATTGATTGGTTGGAATGTTTTGGAAAGTAAGTCTGGTGGTATGATGTTAGCATTATAGGTTGAAATGGTCTCATAATATGATCGTGCCTGTTTTTGTATGATTTGTTAATTTGAGGTGTATGATATATTGATATTGTTGTCAAGTATTTGGTTTTGCTTGTAAAGTTTGATACTAAGTGTTTTGTAACTGACTGGTATGTACAAATGAGTTATGTGATCGTGTGTATGTGTACGTTTGTATCGGAATGAAATGGAACTTATTATTACAGATAGAATTAAAAAAACGTAGCATTTTAATACGCGATTTAAAATTAGTCGAATTTCCTTTCCAGCAAATTGAAATACTAAGGAAATAAAACGATTCAGGAAACGCTTCACGGAAAAAAAAAAACTATGGGATTTCTTGAAAAGTAAGCTGGTATTAAAATCTTTCACTGCATTTCAGTTTGAAACAGATGATATATCTTACGTGCACATCTGGCATGGCTTCACTAGAATTTTCGTTTCCTCTTGATCTGAATTGAGCACGCTTGTTTTACTCAGTGTTCGACTTTCAAACTAATAAGAGTTGAATAACGCCAGTTGTAATACGCGAAACGAATTTGGGTGGTTTCAAATTTATTGTAAGACTTTTATAAATATAATTCCATTTTATTTACGTTTGTTTGTTCTTGGATTTGTAATTAGTGTTTGTTATTTCTCTTGTGTGCTGTTAATTTTTTTACTAAGAACTATACAATTTGTTAGAAACTATAATACAAAAAAGTGTTAACATTTTTTAAAGAGTAGCACACTTGTATAGAGAGATTTAGCCTCGCATTTAAATACACTCCCAGCTTGTTTGTCTTTGTAGAGAATTTAACGGAATCTTTTGCGTGTGCGATAGAGAGAGAGAAAGAGAAATGACTGGTGTCCGTCCCTAGCGGTGGGAACATGAACTGCACACACACTTCCTTACCCGCAGCCGAGACAAGTAGATGGCTGGTCGCTCCCCTCTGTAGGGGTGGTCAGCCAGGTGTGATCGTGAACAGAAACTTACCAATAATGCAAATTAGTTTTAATAACCAAATATAATTTTTTTTACTAAGTTATAAAATGTTTAGATAATATATCAATTACTGAAAAAAATCTAATTGATCCGATATTTTAACACATAGAATTATTAGAAAAATTAAACTAATTACCAGATACTTACGGGATTACGCGCGAATGAACACTAGGACAATTTTAAGTGAGTTTTAATAGTAACTGTTAATTTTCTTTGTAAATTAAATTTTTTCAATAATTTCAAACTTGAAAATCTTTTGTAAATCAAAGTACATAGGTTGCAATACACGAATGAGAATAATGTTTGCTGATGGTAGAGTAAATAATACGTAAGAACTATACACGAGCCACGAAATTAAATAAATAGTTTGTTTTGTGGGTGGTGCTGTAGCGAGCGGCCCTGAGCTGTCATCTGAGGGAGAGCAATAAGGGTGAATGAGCGCGGTGCTCGGCAATCTCCGCGTCCGACGTATCAGTTCAGCGGGGTAAAGACGAGAGCTGTTGTCTTGCATTGTGTTTGGAGTATGCTTACGCTTTATACATTGCTACACCACGACTAGTATAATATACAATATACATTAGTTTATACTTAATATTTAAATGATAACATGACGGGACATAGCAGAGTCTTTCTAATTAAAATATATTTTTTAAATAAATATGTTACGAGATGAGGTAGAATGAAATTTAGTTTACGGTAAATAATACTTACTAACATAGTGAGAAGAAAGGTAACTAAGTATAGGTTTGTATAGTAAGAACAAGGCCTGGTGGGTCAACAGGTGCCGCGTTCGGCTACAGTATTCAATTGGCGGTCGTGGAATGAAGCAGCGGAGACGTTGCTTGGTTGGCGCGCCAGACAAATAGTATTTGTGTATTTCCAAACCTAACTCATTGTTTTAATATATAATTTAAAATTCTAACTATAAACGAGTTGTAAAATGTATGTGTGAACAGTCGCAACAGGAGATGTAGTTCGCTCGGTACACGCTTTGAATAGTAACAGGAATGCACTTCGCAAGCTGTAAGTTGAATTTACTCTATTTCAACAACACAGGCAATATATGAAGGGAACATATGACAGTCTTTATATATAATAAGACGAGATGTGAAATTACCTTATACTTAACTGAAATGCTGGGAAACCTGATTGAACATATGAAATGTCTGTATACAATATGACATAAAAATGAAAGAGTCTTGTAATTCAAACTCTTACACTAGGTGTGAAATATTATAAGAGGCGTAAATTTAACTTGCACAGAGTAATACTTAAGTGTAATTGGCGGGAAACACGAGTGAATATATGAAACAGTCTTTATTCAAATATTACGACATAACATCATGTTACTGAAATTGATGGGAAACAAGATTGAAAATATGAAACGTCTTTATTCACAAAATAGAACTTAACTAACATAGTATAAGTATGTGATTGTATGTAACATCAGGAATGTTAGCAGAGGTCGTGTTGGAACCCTTGCAGGGCTAAGAGCCAGTCAAGCGTGTCTATAAATTCAGTCGAGCGAAACGGAGTTGATGTAATGGGATAGCTGCGACGGTGTGTTGGCTGTTGGCCAGCAGGGGTTTATAGTAAAAATTTTTACACAAAATTAGTTCAGGCAGCAGAGTTGCAATCTCAGCATGCTCAGCATGGGCGCTAAACTTTACTTTACCATGGCTAGTGTAATATATTTTTACACATAATTTTAACAAGTGGGAATAGACTTTGCTCATACAAGATGGAAAATAAAGTTTTATGAATCAGACTTTCCAAACACTGCGTAGGATAACATGATTGAACAGTCTTTATTAAAATAATACTTTACTGAAACAGGCTTTTTATATAATAAAACTTATACTTTACTGAAAATTCGCACACTTCATTTAATAAATTTACAAGTGTTGGGACCGTTGGACTGCTGGTGGTGGTTAGGTTGTTGGTGAGTTGCACTTTGGAGGTATATGCTCTTGATATAAACGAACTGAATACAGTCTGCAGTCGGGAGCACCAGGGTGCAGATGTGCAATTAGGGTCTCTGTACACATATGCAGTGTGTAATTACTTGTACGATTGTTTAATTAATGTCTCAATACTTACTGTTATTATTCAATGTGCAAGTGCTAATTATTCATTACGAGTACTTAGTAATTACTCAATGTGCGGTACTTCAATTGTAACAGACATTTGTAACAGTCATTTGCTAGATTTGTAATGGTGAAAATTCAATTCTTTTTAATTCAGATTTGTAACAGTCATTGCACATCCAACCTCAGTCGCTCGGCGACCTTCGACTGACAATACCTATACTGCTCCGACCCCTAGAGCTCAGTCGCACGCTAGACATTGAAAAAGCAAGAACTAAACTCCTCCCGACCCCCAGAGCTCGCATCAGACACCGAACAGGTTATACACAATTTGAGTTCAGTCTGCAGTCAGGAGTGATATGGAGTACATATGCAATTGTGGTCCAGGTACTTGTGCGATTGGTAATTGTATTTAGTAAATGAAATTATCCTCTCAATACTTATTGACTTCAAATGTTTAATTAATTACTGTTCTTATTAAATTCGCAATTGCTCATTACTTAGTACTAACTTATTGCTGTATTTTGCAACAGTCAAAACTAAATTCGTTATTTTTCCTGGATTTGTAACGGTTTTTTAAATTTGTTAAATGTTAGATTTGTAATAGTCAAAATTAAAACATTTAAATGGTAGATTTGTTATGGTTATTTTTTTAAAAATTCATTTAATGTTAGATTTGTAATGGTCAAAATTAAATTTCTTATTATTATTCCTGGATTCGTAGCTGTTATTTTTTTACTTGGTCAAATGTCAAATTTGTAACTGTCATTTCTCTAATTGCACAATTCCAACCTCAGTTACTCGTCGCCTCCGAACAGGCAAACCTATGCTGCTCCCGACATCCTCCCTCTCCCCTCGCCCACCATCGCAGCTCACTCCCTCATGACTCTGACCAGTTGTAAAATGTATGTGAACAGTCGCAATAGGAGATGTAGTTCGCTTGGTGCACACTTTGAATAGTAGCAGGAATGAACTTCACAAGCTCTACGTTGGATTTGCCCTATTTCACCATCACAGCTCAGTCCCTCGTCAGACTCCAATCTGTTGCTCCTGATCTCCAAAGCTCATCGTCCGCCAGACACAAAACAGTCAACACCTATACCCCTCCCGACACACTCCCCCTTTCCCGCACACACCATCAGAGCTCAATCTTCCTCTACACTCCGAAGAAGCAACACCTATGCAGCTCCCGACCCCCTCCCCTCACCCACCATCAGACCTCATCGTACGCCAGACTCCAAACAGTCAACAAATATGCTGCTCCCGACCTATAGAGCTTAGTCGTACACAAGACTCCGAAGAGATAACACCTATACTGCTTCTGCCCCATCCCCCTTCCCTTACCCACCATCAGACCTCAGTCTTCCTCCAGACTCCAAACAGTCAACACCTAAAATATACCTTGTGCCATTCTTGCACCAACCACCAACCAATCACAGCACACCTCCAGGGAAGAGGGGTAGCTCCACCCATAAGCAGTAAGGGGTAACAGCCAATTATAACACACTTCGGGGGAGGGGGTACATCCAATCACAAAATACCTCAAAGGAGGGGAGGGAGGAGGGGAATGGGGTGGGAGTACCTGCACATCACATCCACTCAAAAAAAAAAAAAAAAAAAAAAAAAAGGTTGCCTGCAATTAGTGTCCCCACCTCCCAAGCCCTTCCCGGATTATTCTTATGAACACATATGCCATTATTGCACAGCTGTGCTAGAACCGGCACGCTCACACTACTTCCGCCTCTTACAAACAAAGTTTAACCGAGTCTAGAAAATAACACAACACGGACAGCTCACCGCATTCGTGCGCACTCAGTGTAACAAAATTTTCCAAAGTAACTATTTCTTACTGGGCATTATCAACACACCTATTTTCCGCTTGTTTTTATTCAAGTTAATTATATATGAAATATTATAAATGATACATAAAATACAAGTAAACGTTAAATTTAACTAAAAATAAGGCACTTTTATTCGAACACGAGTATAAAACATATATAATACACAACATATATAGTAAAGACCACACACCATACATGGGTGACTTTTTTTCTAAGGTTTGATTCAAAAGTGTGAAGAGACCACAATAGACTATACGTATCTTAATGCACAAGACTAACCTGCTTAGTAATATTCTGGGAGATAGTATATATATATATATAGGTTTCTCCTAATTAAAGACATATTCGCAAAGGGGTAGAAGTGTCTCGGATCTACACATATGCCCAGAGGGCTAGAAATGTATTTGGAGACCGTTGGGTGTGAGAATGTCGAAGGGTAATGGCAGGTAAGGGTGCACGAATACACGGGGGCTTACAGACATGGGGCTCCGAATAACTGGTCTACTTCTAGTCCAAACATATAATATGAACAAACATCACGGATTCGACTACCGATAATACGAAGTATAAATTTTACAATCTAGAGTATATCGCAACTCCAGTGATGGCCTTTGGCTGGAAACTAAGCACGCACGCAGAAATTTATATATATATATATATATATATATATATATATATATATATATATATATATATATATATATATGCCTGTGATCTCCTTCTTCTATGCAGAAGTTTTATTTAAAAACTGTTCAATGTTTTCGAGCGGCGTGTTCTTACGACTGGCACGTATATACTTATTGTCCTACATAGATATGTATTTTCTTAGAGTTAAAAAGGACCTAGACCGGATGTTTTATGGGTGTTACGGAAGGATCCCGCTACGCACGCTGTTTGGACAACAGCGCTAGAAAGTAGGCCACAAGGAGATTTATAAAACATAAGATCCAAAACAACGAGCCAATTCTGCAATTAGTAAACTAACCAAGAAATGAGCGAGGTTAATTATAAAATGTGGGCCCGGCAAACTTAATGAAATTCCTTCGAAATACAAACAGATTACTGGGAAACTCCACCCTCGGTGCACAGCGAGAACCAATAGAAAGACATGACGCAAACAAGCCCGCGTGGTGGGGCGAGAAGTGTGAAGGAAGCCACGGAACCATCCAAAGGTGCAGTCGGCGACAGGTCACCGGAGCAGCCAGCTGGGGATCTAGTACCAGACGGTCGGGGCAGCGAGTCCCGTTGCCGAGACAATAGTGAGTGCAACTCCATTTATACTTCGCTTCGTATTCCGATTCTTAGCATAAGAACCTCCTCCTTGTCTCGTCCTAATTGGCCATTCAATTAACTTTAAAGTATTGTAATGTTATCCTATTCTCCATTAAAATGATCTTAGAATAAGCTAACTTAATTAGTCTTCTCATTCTACACTATCCTTCCTATCTTCACTTTCCTAATTAGTTTATGAGTTGGTGTTGAGACAACTTATAACAATGGCGGAGGCGCCGGGTATCGATCCCGGTACAACTTATAACATAGGTAATTTTTAAGTAGTCTATTAAAATTTTGGTACGGAATATTTAAAGCAGACTATAGATGTGCAGCACACCTTTAAATATTCAAAGAGGTGCGATGGAGACATAAAGACTACGCGTTAGTTCAATGTCTTGCGCGCAGGGGCGCCGATGAATTTTATGTGCACGTTTGGGTCGCCCTTAACGGTCCAGATCTTCTAACACCAGATAACGAACTCGTAAGCATTTTTCTCCGCATTTTTAGAGTTGATTCCAAGGCCCAGCACAAGGTAGTGCTATGATCTATTCAGTTTGTCCGTAATACCATCGTGCGGCGAGCTGATTAACTATATCAAGCATCACTCCTATATGGGCGTGTGGCCAAACTGGTCTTGTTCTCTTGTTATCGCCTTGTCTTGAAGCCCTTCGAACAGTTCCTGTAAAACAATGTGGTTAGTGAATTTACTGCACTTAATATTATAAATGTAGGAATTACCAATATATTCTTTTACTACAGCCTTGCGTTCATTCTGCAGTCAAAGTATACCGCCACTTATTTATTTCTATGCCATCCTTGGTGCTGCACAATACATCAACGTGCAATCATCATTCGTTACTGCAACTCATCCCAATTCACGCATAACACACAACTATGTGCACATGTACAGCACAGCGATAGCTATTCGTTTTCCACTGCGTATCGTTCAGTCTAAGGCTCGGATTCATCCCTTTTGCACAATTTATTCCTTTCCAAGGCATAATTTCAGATTCATTGTAATTGTTGACAATGTACGAGTATAGAAAATTTACATTTGAGGAGTTGTTTACAACATTTTTGTGCGTAATTTTAATTGTGAGTTATCTGCTTGTTGTAAAAAGTTAGAAAATATTTATATTTTATAAATAAGTTCCTGCTTTTTTGCAAGCAGGAAATAACACACAGTGAAAATTAGATACAAAAGTATTAATCAACTACTAAATTGTCACTTTTATATAATCAAACAAACCTCAGAAACTGAAATTTTGACACGAAACCGAAGTATTTCTGCATAATAGGTGAAGACGAATAAAGGCTGTTCACAATAAAGTGAGCACTTTAGAAATGAACCTTACAAAAAAGTCACTGCCCCTGCCTGCAAACATCTTAAAGGGCGCACTGAGTAATTATGGCTGGAAATTAGTTCCATTTTTTAACTTCGAATAAAAAGTGTTAGGTTAGAATTTGTGATACTTTAAAATTATTACTTTCGCTCATTGTTTTTTTAATTCATCAAAGTGTAAAAATAATCAGATTTGTATAGTATCTACTTGCTTAATAATTTCACCGTTTCTCTTGACCGACGCATTAATAAAGTGATTAGGCCATAGCAATGTTAATTTTACATAAGACGGAGGAATACACAATGTGCATACAAGTAGATCATAAGCTAGGCTTTCAAAAGTGCGCATTTTACAGTGAACAAGTCCTGTGCGTTGTGTGTTGCCTACACTTTCGGCCACTCACCTTCTGTTTTGACATTTCCGTATGGGTTTCTTGAAAACGGTTCACCTTAGTGTGGCCGGACAAGCGACGTTTACTGTTCATTTAGACGTGCTGACTCGTAATCTATTTTAAATCGTTTACAGCCTAGTGTTACTTTGTTCCGTCCAAACATAGGGTGGCGGCCCCCATTTACAGGAGCGGCTTAAGGGCAGGGTGACGCGGAGCATCAGCTCTAAGGGTGCGCCAAAACTAAAGTCAGAAACTTTCTTAAGTACTTCTAAGGCTCCTATGTACTTGAAGCTGTTCTCCGTCTTCAAGGCCCAGAAGCGAGGGTGTGATAACGGTGATACTAACACGCACGCCCAGCGTCCCAGTGCTCATACGCGCAAGGCGCTGAATCGGCGCACAGTGCTTCCGTACAGTGACGGATATAGTTGGAAAAGGGGGGAGGGGGCAGCCTGCCCCGGGGGATAGGGTTAGAGAGGGCGCCGGATAAGTTGGATTTAGACTACTTAAACTGAAATAAAAGGCGCATGAGTAGGAAAAAAACTAATAATTATACAATATCTACTAATATTACTGTTAAAAATGCAGTATGTAAAATAAAACGTAAACTTAAACGCTGGTAAGTACACGGGTTTAAAAATTTTAACTTAAAATTTTACACAATAATTCACACAGAGACAAAACAAATTATGCAAAGTACGTCTATTACTGGGGGTTTGGGTGAAGGAGGGGGGGGGGGAGCGCAAATCACAATTTCTGCCCTGGGCGAAAGAAAGCCTAGATCCGTCCCAGCTTACGTCGTCACGCTTTCCTGTGAAAATAATATCTATAACAGCGGAACTTTATTACAAGCTATGGAAGTCCACATATTTAACTACAGATGTACGGTATGGTTGTATATTTCTCCTACCGCTGAAGGAAACTGAGCAAGCAGGCTCTAAAACTGCAATTTATTTTTACCACTTTGACAGTTTTTGTTTTCTTTTTGAATACACTTTGTTACGTCACGTGCTAATTTAAAGTTATTATAGTTACAATTATGCACATTGGTGGAATCACCGTGGTTATTGGCTCAGCGGACGATGTCCTGAGAGCCGATGAGCAGCGTCGGAATGCAAAGGTGGAGAAATGGGATATCCCAAAGAAAACACGCCGACCTACGGCATCGTCTGGCACGATTCCCACTTGCGAAGATCCGGTAGCGAGCCTGCCGTGGTGGGAGGCGAGTGCCCTAGCCGCTATACCACCGCGGCCCGCCCCAAAGGAGTTAGGAGAGGTGTGAAAAGCAAGAAGTTAGGAGAGCGTCAAAAAGTTACCTTGGGCCACTTAATGAAGGGAGACAAACAATGATTTCACAGAAAACTTTTTCAGTGCATAGGACCCTCAATATGTCGGTAAAATTTGCTCATTCGTACCCTTATATGCACTTTAAAAAAAAAGAAAAATAAATCAAAAGGAACTAACCCAGTGTTCACAAATGTTTACCTAGAACCTTTAATTCAACGTTAAGACATGGAACTACTTTCTTACCGCCGTTGCCAACTTTACTAGGCGCATGCGAGTTAGTGACCCCTTTAATATACAGAATGTTCCGCGGCGCAACCTATATATTTCGGCAGCGTGTTACACAGATCATTGGCAACAAAAAATGTCATATACACAGGTAGGTTATGCAGCCTCATTTCAGAGTTACAGGGATGTAAATGCAAAAAAAAAACACAAATTGGAATTACTGAATAGCTTTAATGCAATCGACTACATTCACGTTGTAAGTACCAAACAATATGTTCAAAATGCGCCCAATTTGACCGTAAGCAGACACTGCTAGTGTGGCTGGCGTGGCCAGTCTTTGTTAGTGTGTCGAGGCGAGTGGTTGTACAACAATGCCAGAAATATTTACACGTGCAGAGTATACAGACATGGTGTTTGTTTACGGATACTGTAACGAAAATGGGCGTAGTGCAGCAGCTGAGTATCCGCGCAAGTGGGTTGGAAGATGTGGGCCATTCCCATGGCCGACGCGCTTTCCAGACCTCTACCCGTTGGAGTTTTTCTTCTAGGGCCGCCTGAAGAATAGGGTTTACAGCGGACGGCGATCAGGCGACGATGCCAGTTGCTACAGGCGATAACCGACACCAATAATTAACTCGGAAATTAACTTGCAGGCATGCAGTGGCAACGCGCCATGGTAGGCCACAACATATCGCAGCCTGCTTATGGTCAGATGGTGCACGTGTGAAACATTCATCGTGGATGTAGTCAGTTGAATTAAAGACATTGAGTAATTCCAATATGTGGTTTTATTGCATTTACATTCCTGTAACTCTGAAATGGGGCTGCATAACCTACTTGTGTATGAAATTTTTTGTTGCCAATGATCTGTATAACAAGCTGCCAAAGTGTGTCGGTTGATTCACGGAACATTCTGTACATGCAGGTAAGGGCAGTTGCAGTTTACGAAGGTTGATTGCAAAAGTGCTCAATTTACCGCAAAGAGCCTATATAATACGTTCGTTTCTTTCGCTACATACAGTAGATAGGCAAGCAAAATTCTAATAAAAGTGTCGTTTCTTTCAACCGGATGTGACATCACAGCCATTCAAACTGTCAATACTTTCAACCTTGTGCAGCTACACAGGCAGTTTTATGTAGCACAAAATTACGCCACCTTTTGAAGAGGTGTAGCTGGTGTATTGCAGATATAATACCGCGGATTTGAAATTTGATTGATTGAGAAAACATAACGAGGTCAAAATCTATAACATTCTTGTGCGTTATGGTCTACGGAATTTCATTAATGAAAACAAGGAATAAAGCATATTTTAAACCAATATAAAGGTAATCTAACATTTAATAGCCCATGTTGATTGTTTTGATGAACATGCTATTAGAAATTAACGTGAACTTATTTGGAATTTACTTAGAGACTTCGGGGATTATTTTATGTTTAATTTGTTGAACAGTAAATTTAAAATTATAAAGTTATGTTTGTGAGACACGTTGAATGCTTCAGACATGATATTGCATATTTGAGACTAATTCTATGACTTACGAATGTTAAGAAATACATCGTAATAAAATTAATTAATCAAATTCACTTGTACTCTTGTAATAAAGAAAAATCCGACACACAAGAATACGTGTTGTTAATCGTGCAACAAAATGGTGGAGGGAGCGGCATAAAATTCGTTTCTTTCAACCTGCCTGTGAGACCACCGAGAGAAGAAAGCTGGTGTAGCTGCACTACACACTACACCAGGGGCTTAGCGCCAAGGAGAGATATCGGGACCACCCCCCCCCCCCCCCAAACGAAATGAAAATAAACTATTCATCCTTGTATATTAGCCCATTGATTGTAAAATAGGTTTTTGATATAAACATCAGTAAACTGATAGCTTTAATTTTTTGATATATGGGGAATTTGCAGCCCCTTTGGAACACGGGGGCGGTTTATATCATTTTGTAGTTCCGCCTCTTTATATTAGCCCAATGGCTGTAAATAATTTTCGAACTAATAAATTTCGATATTCTTCAAATTATTTAAGAATTTTAAATATTAAATCTTTACAACAATATAAATGTGTAATCTCCCGAAGTAAATTTCTGGCTACGCCCCTGCACTGCACTACTTTTGGCTGAAAGCAAACGAACCTAAAGGCTGTTCACGATATAGTGAGCACTTTTGAAATCAACGTTAGGATGAGGTCGACGGCAATGATAATTTTACGTAAGGCGGAAGAATACACAATGTTCATACAAGTAGGTCTCAAGCAGTGCTTTCAAAAGTGCTCATTTTACCGTGAACAGCCTTTAATGTAAAGTATGAGATGCGACAAGTTGTCCGGCACCCACCGTTTGTGACGGTTCGGTTTTTTGGACCTCGGCGTCATTTTGTGTGTGTGCCGTCTAGAATGTTCGCGCGTTTTCATAATTTTGTATTGTGGTTTTCGATTTGCGGTTTTTTGTGTTGTATAGATATAGTGTTCGTTTGAAATCGTCTTTTTTGACGGTGGACGTGTTTGCTATTGGCCATCCTAATCTTAAAAAAAAAAAAATAGTATATACGGGGTGCGTGGCGAGACGGCGGGCGAGTGAGTGTTGCGCGGCGCACAGGCACGACTGAAGCGCCCCTAGCGGCAACGCGCGGCTGGAGTTTAGACGCCGACGCGACGGTGCAGTCCTAGTCAGTCGGCGCGGCGAGAGCGTGCTAGGCGCCGGTGTTGTAGGGCTGTGATGTCTCCCGCGCACCATGGCCGCCGCCACCGTGCCCCAGCGAGCCGCACTCGCCAGCAAGGTGAGCCTTCCTTCCTCTGTACTCCATTCGCGGTTACTTCAAAATTTTCTGAAGCCCTGCTGAAATTATACTTCCAGGATATTACTCCGTCTCATACGAATAAAGCTTAGGAAATTACGCCAGAGGGCCAACGCACCGCATTCGTGCGCACTCGCTGTAATAATATTGTGCATACGGGCACATTTACGAGACGATATTTCTTATCGCGAGAGCTACTCTTACATTACTGTTGCTGTGTAAACTGCATGATGGTTACTGTAGCGGTAGCACTACCGCGATATTAGCTTGAGTTAGATAGTGATAGAGATTGTCGTGACAGAACATGCGACTATCGTAGTGTTAAATATGTAGCATCACTATCGTGACAGTGCGGGTCATAAATTTGTATGTATGTGTTCACTTTGACAGTAACATTACAGAATTATTTGGATTCTGTTAATATCTGTCGCTGTCTTACACTATGTGGCGGTATGTCAAGACGCATACTATAATATAGGTATGACACTACAGTATTTACATGTTTTCTGTCAAACCACGGGAACAATTATGCTTACATGCCATTAATATCCTGTCACGATATTTAACTACCCCAACAAATGCCAACCTTTTGACAAAATGATATAAATGTAGAGCCTATCAATGTATTTACACAAGTGTTGTCGGACATGTCCCTTTTGAAGTTAACTATCACGGCATGTCTCGATCGTGTGTGTAAACAGGGCCTGTCGTGGCAGTTACTTTCACACACTTTCGTGGGAACTAATATCACCGTGTAAACGCGCCTTAAGAACTATTTCTTACTAGGCATTGCCAACATACCTATTTTCTCACTGTTTACGTTCATATAAATTAAAAATCATGTATTACGTTTAACAACAGAATGTAAGTAAAAGTATAAAACTCTTGTGATGGCGTATTTAGGAAACGGCCAGACACGTCACACGCGGGGTGTTTTCTCAAAGGTTTGGTCTAAGAAGTGTGAAGAAACCGCGAATAGACTACACACTACGTGCTGCCAACTAACACACTCGTCACTCCGCACCTTTTTACCGCCCGCCGAAAACTCAGTTTATGTGCCGTATAAACAACTTTACAAGTGAAGTTTCCCTTCAATTTCGTAAAACATATACGTGATGTGTTTTCGTGTCGTCGAATGTCACTTTGCGAGTGCAGTATGAGTAATATTTAACTTTAATTTGTAGGGCAGAAGAAATTAGAGTTTTATCTCTAATTCAATTTTAAATATAGGCAAATATTTCATCTTTATTACAGTTACCAAAAATTAGCAACGTTAAGAAAAATACGGGAAAATGACATTTTCGGAAAATGCTTGTACGGAAATAAATGCACATTGCTTCAAATATTTAAATGTATTTAATGTGTGTTTACCTGCAAATCATATTTTATTTCAGTATTTACCCTTCCGCACAAAATAATTCTTATTGATATGTCTGCATTCTTCTCGGCTTAGTACATACGCATTAACTATGTTACCCCAACTATAGGCTGTTCACGGTAAAGTGGGCAATTTTTAAGGCCCTTCTTAATTTTTCCTTTCGTTCCATTTCCATCTTCCTGCTGCTTTTTAATATAAACATTGCAATGTGACGAATAAACATGTATACATTTCACCACTCTCAAAATTTAATGCCTGATGCTGCAATAAGATATATTTATTGGTGGTTATAGCTTGTTGGGAGAGCCTTAAAAAGTGCTCACTTTACCGGGAACAGCCTATACTTCACTTCACTTCCACGCTCCCCACTGGGACCAGCTTATTGCCTTGGGATGTAACCCATTCAGCCAGTGTCAATCCCAAGTCACGCAGCATGAATAGTTACCCAAACTGACTGTCGCATCCTAGTGTAAACATTTCGTCGAATTTTGCTGAAAGTTTGGTTTCCGAAACTAAATTTTTGGCTGACTCTGTAAACATTGCAACTAGATCCTCCGTGGAACACCTGACTGAAACGGGCTACATTTACATTATGCTCAAGCAATCTGAGTTTAGCGTCTGCATCGACATCACAGCGTTGTACTCGCTGAAAGGCACATTATTCGGCTTTGCTTTTCTGATTCTAAGATTACTACTGTACTTAATCACACAAGTTTTTCCACGGAAATCTGTACACACAACTATGCAATTTTTATATTGTATCCCGTTCTTCGCACTGTGAAACATTCATAATTACTGAAAAATATATACGAAACAGAATGTTCGGTAATGCTAATACGTTGTTTGCGAATCCCTTATCAAGGACAAGGACGTTCCATTTTGAACCCATCCTGCCTACGTGCAGCTTTAAGAGTTCCTTTGAGACCCGTAATCAACACAACGTATCTATCCACTGCCGTCATTATTTTCCTAGTTCAACTTTATGAATTATTCAATTTTGCTGAATACCTTAATGTGCACTCGTGGCTTTAACTTTCTTGTATCTATACATTTCATCACACAGACTAGTCTGTCATGTGCCAATTTTGAAAGTAACTGAGCCATTAACTTTGTGGGCAGTGTTAAAATATGGGTATTTTAGGATACCTCTGACTGTACGTGTAAAATACATGCTTATGGTGTGTGGGGGGGGGGGGTGTTTATTAAGACTTTTTAAAGACACTAAGACTCGGAGGCGGAATTAGACTGGCGTGAAAGAGTTTGTCGCTGCATGATGGCGTACCTTGGCTAAGGCTGCAGGCGCAGCTGAGACTCATTCACTTGTCGACTATAGGCTGTTCACGGTAGTGAGCACGTTTTTAGGCAGCATCATTAGACATAACCGATAATATATTCATACATTTCGTTGTGGCCTCGGACTTTTGGTTTTGAGTATGGTGAAATGTATACACGTCAGTGTTTACATTAAAGAGTGGCGGAAGGGTATAAATTGACTGAAAGAAAAAAGTAACCAGAGCTTCAAAAGTGCTCGCTTTACCGTGAACAACCTATACAAACGTTCATCGTTATTATAAAGTCGTGGCTTCGATCTCAAATAATTGCACAAGTGACCTTCAACCACAGATATTAATTTAATCACCACCAGAACTGTCTAGTTCTTTTGTGTATACGACCTAATCATTCTACGTACAATTAAGAGTTAAGGTTAATATTATTCATCCCAGAACTAACATATTCTGCAGAACATCAAATTTCCTGTACTTGTTAAAATGCGTGAAATTTTCCAGCATATGTTAACACTATGTCGAGCTCGTCAGTTATTCCCAACATTTTAGGGCCAACCATTTTTAATCAGCCGAAGTATAATAGCGAGGTGTAAAATTGATTAGTACAAAATTAAAATGGCAATAGGTTTATAGTACGAAGCTGCTGTTCACGTGATCAGCTCAACTTGCCGTTCCTCCCATTCACAAAATCCCCAATCGATCCAAACTTGTCTAATTTTACTGTTGCATGCATTTTTTTCTCGCTCGTGAAACAAGGCTACCTGTAAAACAGCAGGCATATTTGTGTTGAGCCAAGAACTTTTGCGCCAGTTTGCGTGCTCTACATTTTTATCATAAATGATTAGCAATAAAATCACTCAATGTAGAATCACTTTAAGTAAAATTCTATTTCGCCTCTTTGAACTGCAATGACTAGATCCATAATTCCGCATCATTTTGTGACAGCACAGATGTGCGGAAGAAATTGAAGAATGTAGATTAAATATTGAAAATTCAAGACTTTGTATTTTATTTTATATTTGTTTTAGAATTCGATAATATTACAATACTTTGATGTTTTGATATTGTTCTGAATATAATTTGTTCATGTTCTGACTTATCCGATGTCTTTGTACAACTTGTACTCGAAAAAAAGACCAAATGGATGCAATAAATACAGAAAATAAAGAATTACTGGGCGTCATAAATGTATGTCAGTTTGATGTGTGTCGTTAGACCTCCGCCATCCGACAAGCCCTGCAGGACTGCACCAATAGTAAACTTACGAAACACTATGACAGCTTCATTCCGTTTGTCCAAGTCGAACAGGAGACTAGCGGCGACCAATGAGAACATATGTATGATCTGCTTGAGTAATAATGACTGCGAAGCCCAGAATGGTCATTTTCTAGCGCAAAATGGTAGGGTTTGTAGCAATAATTAGTGGTTATGGGATACAGCGGTTAGATTTTCACCGTGATGGCTAACCCTTCTGTATTACTCCTGTGCTGTTTGTTTGGCTCGATTTGTTTACTAAGATAAGTAGTGTTGCTCATTGATGCTGTAGGAGTAAACACACACACACACACACACACATAGTGCGAGATTAAGCAGCATCCTCTGTAAACAACGTGCCCGTTATTACTTGACGCAGTTACACTTGTATTAATAAAAAAAACCGTATTAACTTGTTACTACGACGAGACTAATACAATGAACATTAGAACCCCTCGAATATTTAATTTCTGAAGATGTTATTAAAATGCATTCAATGTTACTACTGACCTACACGACATGTTGCGTATATAAATAAGACAACATGGTTGTCAGGTGATTGTACATTCGTAGCTTAGTTTCTTTACATTCAAAACAGATTTATTCGTTGCGGCTGCATCTTGAGGCCATATTTCACGATCATGTTTTATTTCACTATCTGAGAGATTTATATGACAACATACATGTAAATATTTGTAGTCAAATGAATACAGTTTTCTAAATGAGCGCCGAAAAGTAAAAAATTTAAGGATATGAAAGCCGGAGTTTTGTGCTCCTGATTAACTTTGCCAACTAAATCACACGTTATGCGATGCATCTCAAATACATAGCATATTAAGTGTCGAGGATATTTTTTAATGAGTCTGGTATCCTGAATACATTTTAAAATGGGTATTGGTATTTTTCCCAACATATTTGTATTCGTTCAAGAGAAACTAATAAATATTAACATTTTTTCCCCCAAACGAAGAAAGTCATTTGCAATTTTTTGTCGTGGAATATAATTTCACAAAAGTTTTTGACCAATACACTGATTTTCTGTTGTGAATAAGCAGCTGAAGAACCAAGCTGAATGTGCAGATTGTTGTTTCTGTTAAAATTCCGGAAATTTGGTGGTAAAAGTAAATGTTTATGAACTTTTACGACGCGGCGGCTCGTGGAGAAAAATAAGTTACCGATATAACTAATGAGCCTACTTTCCTCTGCATGGATGCAGTAGTATTACTTGACTGCGAAATTTGTCGGAATAGGTTGATTGTCTTGAGATATTGCACAAAATTACGGACTAAAGAGGCTGTGTTGAGACCTTTTGTGCTTACGATAACTTTTAGCGTAACAGATTTGGTCTAAATTGATAAAATTGAATGGGAGATATAAAAAATAAAACTAAAATAATTGGCCGCCATTTTTAAAATAAGCACTTTAACTATTTCCATTGCATACATCGTGATCTACAATTGTAGTATTTGTATGCCAAATTTGGTAGTCGGTTGTGTAGTTCTTGGGATATAATTTAAAAGCATTTTTTATTTTGCACTATCGTTCAAAATGGCGGACCGATAACATACATTTTTAAATCTTGTACTGTCAATGTTCCACTTTTTAATTAACTCGGTTAAATGGTTTCAGAGATAAAACATAGTGCCCTAATTTCTAAAAATTGCTCAGTTTCTTAAAATGTGTCCTGAAAATTAGTTTGGAGGGTTTAAAAGTTAAGGGGGAGGTGCGAAACACATTCCACACAGATATTTGGATATCATCACAGTTCTAGTTTTCCTTCGAAAAGCAGGATAAAAATAATCATGTGTAGTTTATAGTTTAATGTATACAAATCTTTACGGTAATGCTTCCTTGCATATAATCGGTGGTTTAATTTGAACGGCGGCAACTTACAGACCGTCAACTTTATCTGAACATAAACATTACCTGTTATAGACAACGGAGCATTTATCTAAATTGGTACAATTAAAAAGGCTCCGTTTTCTTATCTTATGGGAAATCTCACTACTAATATGCAACAAACTTGTATAAGAAACACAATCGCCAAGGATTTACTAATAAACATGTACTCTACCACACATTTTTACACACTATAGTCAAAATATATTTTCAGCGTATCAAACCGTTGCGTAATAACTAAAAACCAAAATTCTCGACACCAAACCCGTTTTGATGTTTTAAATACAGCACATATTATAAAATCCAACAGACTTAAGAAGGTAACTACGCAAACTAGGACACGAAGGCTTGATTAATTTACATAATCTGCAAAATATTCCGCATTTCGTGATCTCCAATTCGCCATTTTCTTAACTCTACAACGATGCACAATACGAATTCATAGGTTCCTTATTTAACTTTGTTGCCTAAAGATATGTTTTTAAGATTAACATTAGCAGTTCGTTCGCGTACGTGAACTTTTATTTCAGATAACTAACTTTTATTTATATTGGCCTGCCTCTAAAAACACCTGTCGACTGCAAAAGTATTAAATAGAAACTTGCTTATATTTTGATTTCGATTAACGCAATGTAAAATTTTCTATTGGTCGGACTTGGGCAATAAGATTGTTATTGTAATTCAAATAGTCAAGCCTATTGCTCAATTTTTTTCCTTCATTTTCCTAAAGAGACAGTGCAGTGGAATAATTAACTTTCGTAATTATTCGCGAAAAGCAAATAATACGTGGTGGGTACGCATGAATGACAACCGACCAGAATGGTAGCAGCGACCTATCTCATGCAAGTTAGGTGTAAGTTTGTCACACCACGCTCCCGATTTCGTTAGCGATAACATAACGGCCGAGCAAGGATGGCCGAGAGACGATGGTCGCCAAAACCGCAGCAGTGAAACTGGTGCATACAGACTCGTTGCTCTGCGGAACCAATTCGTCACGGGATCGCTCGAAGTCTTGTTCCATTTCTTCTCTGTATCCTGCCATCCCTCCCACGCATCTCGGGCGTCTGCTTTCCTGTTTTTATTCTCTCCTCTCCTCTCCTGCTACCCCCAACCCGTCAACCTCTCTTTCAACGGTGATTCAAAACCCGGCCCATGCATCGAAGTTTACTCGTAAATCAAACTCTAGCTCTCCCAGTCTCCAGTAAAAAATATGACCCCTGGTGTTTAAACAGGCTGGCGGTCTTTTTTTGGAGCTCAATGGGAATAGACGAGACGAGCACTTTAGTTTCCGCTTAGGGAAAGCTCAGCTAGGCTTCCCCCACAATTCGGCGGGCTCTTCTGACCATGTTTAAGTTACATTATTTAATTTTGGTATTTACGATTTAAATTTTAAGGAAAAGATACTTCTAGAACTGACATATTTAACTGTACATAAAACCAGAAACTAGCGTGTAATTATATAAAGATTAATTTGTCAGTTTTGCATTATGTGTAAGTTCACGTTGTTTTACAATTACGAGAAGACTACAACCTGGGTCATGGAATAAATAAAGGTAAGAAAGAAATATATTAAAATCTGCCATGACTACAGCCCCTGTCACACTGCGAAATTTTTCCGTCAAACTGCTTCCATTAAGTTTGATCAAATAAAGTTGGACAGTTACGTCATCGAAGCGTCATAAACGCCGCCGTATATGTCTGAGAAAGTTGGATTGCTTCAGTTTACGTCAAACGTTTGAAAATTGGACCGGTTCTAAAATTTCCTTGGAGTTAGTCTCGGCCAATCAGAATCGTCCACGGCAAAAATGGGCGTCAAGAAACATTAAAATGACGAACAATTGCTGGAAACTAAGTAAGTAGGTTATGAATAATTAATTTATGTACAAGCTGTCTGGGCACGAATCTATTTTAAGTGAATATTTCACATATTACGAACTGTCGTCAAATTTCATTGTGCAGTAATCACCTACTGATATGTAACATTTTAATTTAGTAAATAAGCAAAAATAAATTAAAACATTACTTGCATTTCTTCCTGTAATGAACTGAAAGGAAAAATAAAATAAATAACTATAAAAATACTTTTTTAAATAATTAAGATTATATTCTCCCAGTAAAAATATTTGACAGTGTGAAATATTTTCCAACACCTTCAAGATTTGATATTTGTTGCAAGTAAAAATTTGATGGCCGTATTTTGTCATCAAATTGTATTGTAAAATATAGTTAAAGGTGTAACAGAGGCTTAAGAAATAAACACCTTGCCGACTGGTTAAAATAAAACACTAAAAATGGACCATTTATATTTTTCTTATATTATGTTCGATACAAAACTATTATCAAACGCACAAGAAACTGCACTATATTGGTGAGCAAACAAACTTGCATTACAGGGAGAGGTGGGAAAACTTAAGGTGAGGAAGAGAAGGCCTCACTAAGAGCTTGGAAGGATCTGGGTCTTCTCGGAGTTGGCTGTGGCGTGTTGGAGAGGGCAGGCTGTACAATGAATTAAGATGAGTATGGCCGAATGAACAAATGGCCATTTTCAGCCCGGGTGAAATGGAATGCGAGTGGGAAAACAAAACGAAAAGCATTGAAAGAGGTAAATGTGCGTGTGCTGAAGTAATTACTTATTGTATAAATGATATAAATGCGGGAAGTGAAAGCGGATATGATAATGTATAATTAATAATGATAAGATGAAATTAATCAGGGTAAAACTACTAATTTGAAACGCTCGACTAAAAACTCTTCCCTTTGATAATTTAAAATTAGACAGCAAAAACCGTTGCAAAAGACTAAGACAGGTACGTTCAACCCAGTAGTTAAGAATCTTAAACCGACGAAGGGCCCAGTTTCTGAACTACCTACTCCATAGAAGCATATTTTGCCTCAAGCATAAAAATCTAAATTAGTGTTATGCTTGGATTAGACATGAAAATATGCTGCTGCATTAGGAAGGTATGATTTAATGCAAACTAGATTAGTTTAGACATAGCTTCGCCTATTTGGAAAGATACCAGAATGCTTAGTTTTTAAGTGACTACGACATATTGTGAACTTCAAAAACAGATTTTCAGGACGCAATGGTCAAATTCTAGGAAACGGGGATACTTGAACAAAACAATGGATTTTCTTAAGACAAAACTGCTGTTGCCATCGTGTTAGTAATACGTAATATTTCCTCTTTTGTAAGGAATTACGATTTTGTGCAGTTTTTTTAAACTGCAAAATTTGAAGCTCCTAATACAAAGTGTGCAATAAATTTTCTCGTGTTTCATAACAGTTTTAATGCTATTTTTGTAGTTATACATTACTATACAGCGTGTTTAGAAAACATGTGTACAAACTCGGGCACGTGATTTGTGACCGGAAAAAAGGAAGATTGATACCATGGTCCATCTGAAATAATATGGGCTGTAGAAGCCCCTAAAACCGGAGGGCGACAAGCATATTACGTGGGATATTAAGCGAAGCATTTGCGTTAGAGGAATACAAATTGGTATACGGATTAATTAAACGAATGCCTTGGATAAAAAGGAAGGTATGGTCCGTCGTACACACCCCCCATCATGTAAATAATAGGGGTTGGCACCCTTTAATTGCATGCAACATTTACACCGTGAGGTTAGTGACTGTGGATACCATTGGATGAAGCAGGACGTCTTAATTAGCAAACAAAGGGTACAGTGGTGCTAGACTGTAAGGATTACATTTACAGTTGCGAGTACAACTGAACAGACTACCACAAAAGGTGGAACTTATTTAATTGGTATAAACAACCCATGTAATTACTCTCAGTATTAAATGAAGGCATCTGGGTAGAGAAATCGGCCTCTTACAGCTATATATTTTACAGTTTACTTTTTTAACTCCTGGTGCTCACCGAGTAGTCGACTGGTTACGTCACTTCAAATGCACAAAAAAAAGTCCACGCTGTTCATAATTATGGTTAAATAAGGGAACTATAATTTGTAACTATATGGAGAGCATACAAATATAATTACCAGTGTGAAATAGTCGTGTTATGTTTTATTATGCTTATAACGGTAAATTAGCAGGTGTACTTGATACTTTTGGCCATGGAGGTGTTAAATGTGAAGTAGGCCTATATTATCACAATAACACTACGATGTGCCATCAGGCTGTAACGTCGGGTATCTCGGCAATATTATCAGTAAAATTCCACATGAAAGATATGCCGCTTGTAAAGCACTCAATACAAGCTTTATGCTCGAAAGCTGGTTCATAGGCTGTTCACGGTAAACTGAGCACTTTTGAAATCTACCTTAGAAAAATGTCACTGTTCCTATCTGTATATACGTTAACGTGCTCATTGGGTGATATGCGCCCAGTAAAGTTGGTAATGATGGAGGGAAAGTAGATAAATATCTTAACGTAGAATAAAAAGTGTTAAGTTACCAATTGTGATAACATAAATTATTTCTTTAGCTTCCTATTGTTTTATATATATATCGAAGTGTAAAAATTAGGAGACGTGTAAAATATTTACTTTTCTATTAATTTCACAGTTTTACTTGACGTACGAATAAGGTGATGAGGCCCATGGCAATGTTAATTTTATAAATTGTGGAAGTATACACAATGTGTATACAAGTAGATGTTAAGCAGGGCTTTCAAAAGTGCCCAGTTTATCGTGAGCAGCCTTTATGCACTTAGAACCAGAAGCGGCGTACACTAAGTTCCTGCTATTTACTTCTAGATAAGTTGTCACATCAAGCCTGCTCGTAACACAATACTTTAAGGCGCATAGAACAATCTGTATTTCCGACCCACAGCTAACCAAATAATAGCAAGATCGTACCCATATCCACCAACGCATTTGAAGCAACACGAGCGCAATATCAGTGTATGTTGGCAACTGTAGGTAAATCATAATACGAATATACATTCGAAAAAGATGCAAATTTTTATTTTAAGAATCCAAGTTTAATGCGGTGCTGTTCCCGAGGCACGCAAATGCCTATGGCTTCCTCGGGACTCAACTCCAAGACCACCACGCTATAAGCTAACGTGTAACGAACTGGTCGGTCTCCTACTATAGCAAAATTATCTCTACTGTTTTGGAAATACTTGGTAGTTCAACTCTGGGAGTAGGAATTACTCCTAGCTCCTCTGAAAGGTGCCGAATTTTCCCCGTTTGAGTCTTTCGTCATTGCCGATATGCTGTCAATTACTGCATATGTCAAATCGCGTCTACGTTTCGGCGTAAGAACATACATGAGTAGTAAATAATGTAAAACATCTTCCCACAGATATGTTCTTCTGTTATTACTGTCAGGAGCTAACCCAGGTAACAACGTAGGTGCGTGAATGGATAGTACGAGGGGTGAGAGAATGTAAATCTTTACACTGTACCAATGATTTTCGTATCTTATTTCGGCAGAAAATATTCAAGTTTTCAGAAACAAATGTGTGTTCGGACGCAAAACTATTCTTGGGTAACTGCACGCACGCACGCACGCACACTCATGTTTGAGATCGTGTTTCGGTTTCCATAACTTTAAGGAACCAGTGTGTCGACCTTACTCTCGCGGACTTCACCTTCCGCACAGGGTACATCAGCTTAAGAAGAAATATAACGGTGCATGTAGCCTTTCATTGTTTTAATTTACTGCTGAGGAGACGGTGGGCTCGCGAACTTGTATTCTCACACATGCGCAATTATACGCCAGAATCATTGTCATGGTTACAGTATTATGTTCGCTCCAAGTTGTAGAGGCATCGCTGTGGTCACAACACACGTAGTTCAGTGCTAGCATCCTGAAAAACTTTCGACTACTCGAAGTGAGCACTTTTGAAAGCCCTCTCAATAAACATATTACAGCCTTAGACATTAATTTTTGAGTACGGGGGTATAAATACACTGTGGTTATTATTTACATGGCAATATTTATTTTTTAAAAATGGGGTATGGCTGTGTTGGGGACACGGCAATTTGTTTTGCGTGAATAAGTCTACGTTTGCGCGCTCAGGCGCCTTTATATTTAGTTTACGTTCCCGGCACCGCTTCACTCGATCGTATGAGGTTTTATTGGTATCACTGGATTGCTTTTGAGATGCTCTTTCCAGCCGTATACGATTTCTGTATTTCGATTTGGCTTTTTGACGAATATAGGTCGAAATGTGTCAAGTTTTCTTAATAATTTACATTAAACTCGTCCAATTCCACCATAACCACGCGCCACAAATGTTTTCATACACGCAATCGATTGATCTTGACGAGAGCTGTCGATTGAAACTTAAACAAGCGTCGTAGCTTCTGCTAGTCAAAAGTTATACTACGCGGAAGTTATGAGACGCAGCGAAACGAACTCAAAATTGCCCCCCCCCCCCCCATCTCCCGAATGCTTCGCCGTCCTCACTCAACGCAACATTATTTAATCCTTTGGGAATCGAGTGGTGTGAATGAATTTTGAATGTAGACGATAGATTCGGAGCTGCAATGCCCAACTGTACCCCCCCCCCCCCGGCCCAAATTTTATCATGATCGGATGTTCTGGATTGTCTCCCACTATGGTTGAAAATTTAAAGACGTATTCACGTCAAAGGTGGTGGAAGGATCAAAAATGGCTGATAGGAAAAAAGTAACTACTGCCTCAAGTGCTCAATTTACCATGAACAGCTCATACAATAATGGAAGGCAAAGCTACCACCAAAGTGACTAGACTATAACTATCAAACAAACCGACAGTATTAAGTTAATTCTGAACTCATTCAATCACTTCAGCGGCATTTGATCATCGTAATATGTAGATGGCAGCGACGTTTCCAGGAGAAATGCAAACATGAAGGGAATCCTAACAAATTATAGCCCTTTTTTTTTGTGTTGGCGTTTATGTTCATTGTTTTTTTTTTGGACCTCACAACACTCTGCAACGTAACATGTCAAAAAAATTATTTGTTCAATCAGTCCAAGAAAGTAGTTCACCTCGGGCTTTTTTTTCCCCCCAAAAAAAAGTTCTGTGCGAAAGAAAACTAAAACCTAAATCGCACGTGATTTTCGGCTGGGTGTAATTGGAATGTCGTGCTGGGACACATCGCGTGGTAACAGCACTATGGTTGAGGACCCGGGGCGGCCCGGTGAAGGCAGCAGCTAGAGGCCATAAGACCGTGAGAAGCCAGCCGGCGATCAACTTCCTGCTGACTCTGCCCGAGGACAAGATAGCGGTAGCCTTGCACTGTCAGGTGGCGTCCACGCAGAGGTGCCGAGTCTCTAGACCCTCAGGGGCGTCCTGCAGTCGCAGGCATTACCCGCGTCCCGCCAACGAACCGCTGATCACCGCTATAACATATTCCTGCAAAATAGTGGCTCTTGGATTTTTACAGTACGTTTACCCTAACTTTTAAATCTGTTCCATTTCTGACGGCATTCTTATTCACGCTTGAACGACCAAGACCAGGCATTTAAAAATGTAGGCAAGCCTGTTCTTCAAATACACAGGATGGTCCGTCAAACGTGGACACCCGCAAAATTTCCGGAACGGTTGCAGGTCACAAAATGCGGTTTTTGCACAATTAAATTACATACAGGGGCAAGTAATTTGCCGCAAAGTGATTTCTTAACATGTGTATGACAAATAATTAAATCACCCCTGGAAACATATTTATTTCAACGGCATCTGAAAGTACGTGGAAAGAAAAATTCAGTGCTATAGCATATGCAATGGAAAGTAACACAGAAACGCAAAGAAATTATGTGCAAATATGATCACGTGGGCCGGTAGCATGGGGCAGTGGGCCTGTACTCACAGCTGTAAGCAAAAAACAAGCGCAGTGACTTATCCTTGCGGGACTGCTTCCTAATAGAAGCGTAGCGGTGGAAAGGAATGCGATATTGGACAAAGGAGAGCACCGCAGCGGAGGGACAACGGGCAATGCGAGTGCAAGTCTGATATCAGTAAATTACGTTTTATTCAGATATCAACGTGATTCAGAAGATTTGTTTCCTAGTCATTAACTATAGCGAGTAACGAGTGCGTACAGACGCACAACAAAAATAGAACAAACCAACCTAAGCAGGAATGCAATCGCATCTGCATACATAGTACAAAAGAGCACAGTTATGGTTGAAACCTCCACATTAGGTATTTTCATAGCATGTGTTCGATGTGTGTACCATCGACAGCAATACACGTCTATAAACGCACATGTAGCGAGCGACGAGAGGCCTGAAGTGTTTCTGGCGTAATGTCTCTGCAAGCTGCCCCAATGCTTTCCTGCACGTCTTCTGGCGTTTAAGTAACCGTGCTGTACACCCTATATTTGTGTTCCCCACAGGAAAAATTGAGAGGTGTGAGGTCGGGGGAGCGAGCTGACCATTTTAAAACATCACCACGCCCTAACCACCGATTTGTGAAAGTTTCATTTAACACTTGCCCCACCACTAAAGCAAAATGTGCACAACAATAATGTTAAAACCACATCACGACGTATATGAAGCGGTACATCTTCCAGAAGTGCCGGCAAGGTCTCGCTGAAAAAATGGACGCATGTACAGCCGGAGCTGGACGTTGTCCCTTGAATGGAGTATGGCCCTATGACGTACTCGGATTCCACACCACACGTTCATTTTCCACTGTCGCTGGTGCTCCACGTGCCGGACCCAACGCGGATCCTCCGTCGCCCAGTACTGCATACTTCGTAAATGTACGCGTCCATGGTTTGTGATGGTCGCTTCACGGGTAAATAGTATGTTCTTAAGAAAATTTGTCATCCCTTGCAGACATCAGAACAAACCTACATAACTAAACACGCTGTTGGAAATCACCTTCATGTAATGGCTAATGAAGAGCCACGTGATATGGATGGAATTTCTTTGGCGCAGTATCTGTAACACGCTTGTTTTACTTATTCCTATGAACCTGGGCTGTGTTCGATTTCGGTGCAATGTGCCCTTGATCCCTTCCCGTTTCACGAGCCCTTGTCCCCTTCCATAGATAAATTAAAGTGAATTCGGATGCTTGTTAGTTTCCATTTCGAGTTTTACTGTGTAGAATTTCGCTCTGTGCGAGTTTCATTTGTCTCTGACGTTTGCATGTGTTTTCTGCAGCCGTGCAGAATTGTAAAAACAAACACACACACAATTGAAACTTTTCAAACAATTGCGAATCGAAAACTATCTATGGCTCGAGAAGGGCAAGTTGCTTGTGTCGTTGGCTGAAGGGGACATTCTAGGGTGCATAATGTGCCCTTGCTGCGAATTCGGATAGCGGCAATGCGACGTTACATTCGGGATGCACTTTCCAAAGGAGCGAAGCCAAATAAGGGCCCTTAGCTGGCGATTTCGAACACAGCTCTGGAAAGTTCTCGCGAACTCATGTGGAGGTTTGCATCGACATGTGCCACCACATCTTGTTGATGCGTCCTTGCCCGTAGCAGTATTTCGTCGCACTCGTATTGTGGAATTCCAATCACCATGTGACGAGACAAGTGCAAATTCTTCGTATCGTTTGCCGTAAGACGGGCATCAGATTAGGATACCTTCCACCATACATTTGGACGGCTTGCATTGCATTTTTGCCAAACTCGCCGTAAATAAGTAGAGCGTCCAATTTTTTCCTCATTCGTGAGCTTCGTTGCGTACGTACAGCCATACACTGCTATAAGGAAGTGTCCCACCAGGATGAGTCACGACGCGTGTTGCTTGCTTACAGCGGAGTACAGGTCCACTGCCCCATGCTACCGGCCCACCTAACTTAATCATATTTGCACATAATTTCTCGTTTGTGTTACTTTACATTGCATATGCTATATCATGAATTCCTGTTTGCACATACTTTCATATCCCGTTGAAATAAATAACCGTTTCCAGAGAAAAATTCATACAGTACCTATATGAATTTAATTTCAAACAAGCTAACATCAGCTATTGCGTGAACGTTATTTTTTAAGTTTAGATATGGCGGTGGTTTGAAGCGAGGATACATCTGTAAATTTAGTTTGTATACAAAAATTAAGTTACGGAATGTTACTTGGGCTACAGGACGACTATTCTAATTGCACTCTTCATAGCGTGCATATAAATGTTCATTTCACGAACTCATAAATCTGATTTTTTGCACGCTATACAAAATTGAATCAAATATTAGTGGCAAAACATTATGTTGATCAATCTCGTGAATGAACTCTAACAAAACTACACGAGTTACAAGAATATGTACACAATTTTACTCTGTTTAGGATATTGTTAAAACTTCTCCAAGTCAGTGGGCTGGACAAAGTTCGTCAACGGATGGAAGTCTTAACTGAATAAGCTTTAATTATAGTTTCATAATTTATTCACAATAATTACTAAGTAAATACTCTCGTCTCAATATATTGTAATAAATTTATACATCTCGCTATTTACAATAAATATATTCAATCAGTATAATTTATAATTGCCTTAAAGATATTAATGTAATTAAATAACTAAAACATTCTCAATAAACAGCGTATCAAAACCTATTTAATTATTTTATAAATTGCATGTCCATATTTGACAGACGTCTGTATCACATGCTCATATAGTCCCACCTCAGGTTTTAGATCCATCAGTCCGCAATGTTCTAGAGTTCTCAGAGCGCCCTCGTACACAGAAGCTATTACACATCCTTTCACACCCCACACCTCGTCCGCCGTAGTCTCGCTATCTCCCGCCGTCGTCCATCCTCTTCACCGATGTCCCTCGCCACACTCGACTTCGCCAGGTTACCACACTCAGCAAGAGACTCCCAACCCTCGGACCGCTGCGATATTTATAAGGTCGTAGGTCATTGCCCAGAAATTTTTCGAAATACGGTGTTGCGGCGTGGGTCCTAGTTCCCATAATTCATATTCTTGCGCATCCTGTACCGTGGTCTGCCTCTCCAGCAGGGCAGAGGAGGGGCTGTGATGCCGGCCAGGTCAGCTGTCGCTCATTCCTGGCCGCCGGCGACGGGACCGCGAGCGGGTCTGCCGGAGGAAGGGGAGGGTCGAGGTGCGCCTCCCCTCCCCCCCCCCCTTCATAGAAAAGTCCGCACCCCGTGCGGCATTCGGCGCGTAACATGTCTCGCGTAAATTCCCATAACTTTCACACATGCGCAGCTACTTATTCAAAACAGCCCGCAAACAATAAAAAGAAATTTCAATGACGAGCGACATCTGATTGTGTTATTTAGCACACCTGCGTCTCATTCTGATGATCGCAATAGTTAAGTGGTAGTTATTCTAAAAGCAGATTTAACTTTAAATCAAACTCAAAACTATACAGAAAACAATTAAATTACGTATCTACTAAAGCAATACTAACAGCTAAGTCTTCAACCGCGCAGCAATTGGGGTAGCTAAGACTATTACGTTCCCTACATCTCTATGGTACTCAGATGGACAGGTGAATGATTTTCGTCCTGCCCTCCCTTCCCGCAGTGAGGCCAATATTTCTTTAAAATCAGACAGGCACATGGTATGCCAGGACGGAAGCTGTGATCCAATCCTTCTTGGAAGAGCCCCTCGCCTTTGCTAGTCCCGGCAGATCCCAGCAAGAAAGCATCCAAGAACATGTTCATCCTACGACAGGTCAAACTGAGGCCGTGTTCCAACTGGCACTTTTTGTTAACAAAATTGTTACGTAACCCGTTTGTCTAAAATATCTTAAGTATTTTGTAATTTGCGTTTTGTCTGCTTCGAAGCTGACAAATTACCAAATATCTACCCTTCACAAAATCGCCAGAATAAACAAATGTGTTTTAAACTTGCAATTATTTTACAAAGCAAGCGGCAGAATTTTTCTTGAAATATTTTCTTGAGATTTTCTCATAGCGCGATTTTTAAGTAACATTTTCACACCATATTTGTTTTATTTTATTAATTTAAAATTTTAAAAGGCCCTCTAAAAACTTTCGGGAATATTTACTTCGTGGACTTTAAATTTTTTAATCATGATAACAATCAAAATATAGCAGCATGGCATTCTAGGCAGTCGAATGTCGTGGTGTCCCGACTAAACCTTACAAAATGATAAATACAAATTACGAAAACCGAGACTCTAAACGAATTGAAACACGGCCCGAGTTTTTTTTTAGACACTGTAACTACGTAACTGATAACACGATCGTAATAATATTATAAATGTGAAAGTTTGTATGTTTGTTTGCTACGCTCGACGGATTTGGATGAAATTTGGTACAGAGGTAGATTATATTCTGGATTAGCACATATGGTACTTTTCATCCGGGAAAAACCAACGGTTTGTTATGGAATATATAAAATGTGCCACCAACCATTTGAGTAGAGCACTTGGTCATTATAATTAAAGTTTGATTTTTTTCACGCGGGTGAAACCACGGGTAACAGCTAGCTGAAAATAAATGTGACCTCGTTCGGTTGGGTACAAGTCTACGATACGATCATAGCCTTAAGTTGACACGGCGCATGCACGAGGCGCAGGTGGAAAGGGGGGGGGGGGGGCGCGGCGACAGCAATTTAGGGACGCGGGCGAAAGTTTCCTTGCAGTATAACTCGCGATTCCGATGTTCTAGCAAGCTGGTTTTGGTGCCAAAAAAAAAATCTCGTCTAGATCTGTCGACTTTAGCCATTCAAGAAAGTAAGGTATAAATTTCGTTATCGTAAATTGGGGTTGCTTTGCACCTGCTAGGATAACTTTGCACCACTCTACATGTTTATTTTGCAGCCATTTATTTGAATAGGTAGATAACATATTGATAGACGACATTAGACATTTTAAATACCTAGCTAAAGTAATTATTTTGTTTCTTTGCAACTAGCAGGAACGCAAAAAATTTGAGTGGCACAAAGTTACTCCATCAGGTGCAAAGTAACCCCAGTTTACGGTACTTTAGTTTCATTTTCATATCCTAAAGTAAATACTACTTACCCGCTGATGCGCGTCGCCCACAGCCACGCCCAGATTATTTTTCCAAACCAAGTAACTGCGACATCGAATTCGCCTGCTACGAGAAAGCTAACAGTGACTGACAAGACATGAACTATACCTTGCCTTAAGCTTCGTTCACAGTTAAAATCTTAACAGTAACCACACAACACAGGTCACGTGCACAAGAACTGACCAACCACCGTTTTTTAGAACCTACTGATTCACAATTGCGCATAACAGGTCGTGTGCACGAGTTCCTGACACTGTGCACAACGAAAATGGTTGCATTTACTTTCTTGTGCAGACGCATGGGGGCAACAGTCAATCAGAGCAGAGAAGGCCTATAGCATATTCAACGAAGTTGTCTATTTAAAATGGAGGAACAGTTATAATGCAGAAACGAAGAAATGTTGCAAAATATATTTAGAGGAAAGAACGGGTGACAGTTTACTAGCAGAAATTTTTAAATAAATATCCATGTTTACTATCGCAAAAGATAACGGCACAAAAGTTTTTTTTTTTTAGAAAAATCGATGATACACCAACACTCAGATTCGTCACATTTTCGTTGGTTAAATAAATTCCGCACAAGAATTCTGGTCGTGTGATCTACTGTTAAGCCAATATCACACGATACCGCAGCCGTACTTGGTTCTTGTACAAGGTTCTACAAGCCCTGGTGCACGAGCCGGTATACCAGCCGCTATATGAGCCGCCATAGAAGATTCATATTACACGACAGCAGTTTGCGTACTAGCATTTGGCACCCTCAGTGTGTGCGCAGTGTGTGATTTGTAGTACATATGTACCGCAATCTTAGAACTGTTACCAGTTAGTAACTTGCGTAGGCCTATGAAAAAACTAGCTAGCGCATCTTAATATTGATATGTTGCTGTTCTCCTTTTACATAGTATAGCTTCCTAGTATAGCTTCATTAATTTGCTTGATGTGAAGTCACTAGAGTAAGTGTGTGTTATTTTTAATTTTGACGAAAATTACTGACCGGTTGCAAAAGTTTTTTTCTGTAAGTACTGGGATATTATCCGCATGTAAAATTTAATGATAAAAAATTTGGGTCCGGCGGAGTTTCGAATTCACGCCCAAAAATTACATATTACTCGCGGGCGCCGCAACTTCATCACTGTACAAACATTTGACACATCATATGTTGAGTTTAAATACTGGGAACACTATTAGTTTTTTAATTAAGTTTTTCATATAGTAGGTAACGTTTTAAGTATTTAGAACGGTTTTAAACAGTAATTAAAAGTTGAAATAGCCAATATTATTCGTAGTTGTATTTTTAATCTATTTGAAAGTGTTTCCACCTCACGGATGTATAATCGTGGAAGAGTCCTTTTCGGTTTCTTCATCAACTCGTTTCAAGTAGTAGACACGGGGAGCGCCGTGCGCTCTGAAACTGCGATGTGATTGGCCAGGAACGAAAGCCGGTGTGGAACCTGCCACGAAAAATAGTACGGCGGGCGCCATACTAGCTCGTATACCGGCCGCTGTGGCAGACCTTGCACACGCTTTTACAGAATCTGGTATCGTGTAATATCGCCTTTACGTGCTACGCTATGTGCGTTTTTTTGTTTTGTGAACGACCTTTAGCCGGTAGTCGAACCCGGACACTCCGGAACGTGCGCCCGGGCCGGGCCCCGGCGCGGCCCGGCCCGGGCGGCGGCCGTGGGAGAAGACTCTGCGCCGTAGGAGAACCCGCCCTCTTCCTGAGACTGGTAACGGGACCCGCCGAGCGCCCATTCCCGTCTGTCTGCTACGTGAGCGCGTGCTCCTCGCCTCGTTCTGCCACCCAGGGCAGTCTTCCATTACTCACAGATTTTACTGGCCAGTAATTTTCGTACCGTCAGCTATTGTTCCGATACTACTGACGAGCACTGGCACGTGTTTCCGCGCGCCAATGGGCGGCACCCTGCGCGAAGCTATATTTAATACCGAGAGCACCGAGTTTACTGATGCTGCAGAGGTTATGCAGCGCCAGTGAAACAAGATTTTGGCGGGCGGTTCAAGTTCTCGTGGGATCTCAGAGATATTTCAAATGTACACGTAGCAGGATCGTGAAATACAAAATAGTCCTTACTGAAATTCCGAACAAAAGCAGTACAAAATCTCAAAACAGCCATGTTATTAGAAAAATTGCCTTTCTGTAGTACTGACGACTTTTAATAATTGCTTTGTTTTATGCATAAGAGTTATTTTAACTCTGAGACAAATCAAGACATTTCTGAAATACAACATTTAATTTTATTGAAACCACTGTCGAGCATTCCGAAACAATGAAGTTACTGACGAACTGCTGACGACTGATGAACTATTAGTGATTCCAGTGCTAATCAGCAGTAAGGGATGATGGGGGGGGGGGGGGGGGACAGGTGCACTGCATGCTACTTCCCTCGTCATCTTACATCCTTCCTTCACAACATTCGAAACTTGAACTGTTCCGTTCGCCGCCCTCTGCTACATCCCTGTAAAAACTGTTGAGGCGTTTCCCCGAACTGCGATCTAACTTGCATGCAAAGTTCGACGGTTTGGAGACTAACAGCCAGCTTTTAAGTTATATCTTGAGAAATTCTCTACAGATTCCCGCCAAATTCGACACATGTAATACTATGTTTGTTTTGAAAAACGTGTGCTATTTAAATAAAGCATTTATTTCAAAAATGGTCATATAAATATTTTAGGTTAATCTTATATGTCTACCATATCGGTTGACCAATTTCGGCCAAACCTGATATGCTGGAAGTACGCATCAGACATAAAATATGCCAATACATGGCCACTTTTATCCGCCATTTTTTAAGATAGCACCACATGGAAAAATATATTTGTCGAATCTCGGGGAAACTATCAACGGATTCCTACCAAATTTGCCATACAAGTAGTACTACGGTAGGCCATGCAAACTGATAATTTTAATTGGGTCAGATAAGTATTTTCAAAATCGCAGCCATATAAACTTTTTAGCGTAGTACGCTATATCTCCAAATCCATGTACCGAATTTTAACTTACATTTTGTATTCTGGCAGTTGTAATATAATATTACAGTTCAGTAACTTAAGTTTAATATTTTTTCATGATTTTATATGTAACTAGAATTTAGTCGTATTGGAATTTAACCTGTAAATTTAATTTTAATTTGAGTTTTTAATTTGGGAACTGCCCCATATAATTAGCTAGATTTTGTTTTGGTTAGGTTAAGCTATATTTTTTTGCATGTTTATTGATTTGGTTGCCAAGGCAACGTGTTTGCACTTAATCTGTAGGAGTGCTTAGCAAAATTGTTTTTCTTGTAGGTTCATTTAGGCCTAGTTTTTTATCTCTCGCGATGGAAAGGTCTAAGACTTTTCTCGTGATGCGTAAACGACGACATAGCATGTATAAGACGTTGTTTCTCGTTCTTTTTTGGTCCAACCATTGTAAGGACTAAAAGCGTCCGGAGAAATCTCTCGTTTCCGAGGGCGTCAAGACCGGCATAACTGTAGCTTTATTTAGTTTGGCAGACCAAAATGTTGACTACAGTCAGGAAAGGGAGCGTGCACTCAAGCAAAAAGTCCCAAACAGGGCCAATAGGGAATATATAGAGAATATTGGTGTGACAGCTGCATACGCCTCCAGAGGGACGTGGCGTGCCCTAAAGCGCCATGACTGACATAATCCTGAACTACGCGACTGAGTCCGGCTGCGGTGAGGTCCGCATCCAGATTGATTGGCGGTCGATAGCACCTTATTTCTTTCACGGCCAAAATTACCATTTGAATTTGATTAATTTGGAACTCATTTAAAGATGGTCTAATTTTACCCAGAGGCCGTTTGTATAGTCTCAAGTTCACCGACCTAGTTTAACTTATTTCAAGAAAAGTTGGTTTCATTTAACTATTTCGAACAATAACCATCTTTATCCAAGTTTAACTTCCCCCCCCCCCCTCCAAGATCTACCTAAGTCAGACGGATTATTAAGATTCTTACTGATATTGATAAAGCAACTGAAGGGCATTTTAGCTATTTAATTTTCTTTCCTCTTTGTAAGTAAGGGTGTAGTGAACTTATCCAAGTAATGTTCTTCAGTAATCTATTCATTTTATTAAGGCACAATCGGTTGATTTCTTTAACACGCATTACAGCAAATTCTATTTTTTTTTCTGATTAGTTATCCAATTAAAGGCATGTAATACTTTGTCAATTCTTTTATTTGAGAAATGTTGGAGTGTATTGTCCTATTTGAAGTGTTCTGAGTATGTGTCTTCACGGGTTATTGTCTGATTTGATGCGGCATACTTTTTGAAAAGAGGTAATTTATCCTGGAAATACTAAGGCGGCCAATAACAAAACTAAAAGCAACACGAACACGTTTATTATTGTGAGCAATTTTTTATATTAAAATCTTCCGAACCTAAAGTACAGTAGACGGTATTTACTACAGCAATCAAATGTGTTTACACGGAGCTTCTATTCTGCGCCATTTTGTATAATACTGCAACATCGAACATACGGTATTGTCATCTCGGGAAACGACCTATTCCCACAAAATTCTGGCGGTAAGTTACAAGTTTGTAATCCATCTCAATTTATAGAACTTGCAGGAGTACCCGCCCACATATTTTCAACAGAAAGCAATGTATGAATTTATGTTTATAAGTCATAAATCTCAAATGTAAGTGCCCAGTAGGTCATGTAAACTTGCATATTTTAAGTGGGTCAAGAATTTCTTAAAAGAAGGCAAAATAAATAATTTAGATTAGTATATTATATATATTAAGAATTTCACACAATTCAACCAAACTTCGAATGCTGACGGTGCCAATTTTAACCATAAAATATAAGCGACACTTTTGTCCAGGTTTTTGTAAGATAGTGCCAGGTGAGAAAATTTAGCATTAGGGAAATAATCAATTAATTTCTACCATTTTGTACGCAAAAGTAGGCCATGTAAACTTGCGCGATTTAAGTGACTCGAGTGCTTGTACTCAAAATTACGGCCCTGTAAATATTTCGAGTTAGTGAATCCTGTCTATCAAAACATTAGACCGAAGTGGATGGTCCTTATCTTACCTCCGTAATGCAGTTGATCGCATGCCAGCTTATTTTACGATTTCTTAGTTCGAGTTCCGGGTGAGGTACTTTAGTATTTGTCTCACTAGTGTAGCAAAGGTTTCTCGTTCTATCTCTGATATCTATGTAAGTCATGGCCTACCTATCAAAGCGTTTAAGATCATCAGAATCTACTGCATCCATGTAGAGGAAATAAAGATGTGATTTTTATCTTATTCACACAAAGGATCATGAAATATTACAGGATATTACAGAACTAGTTCTTGGAAAAAAAAAAATCCTGTACGTAACCGTATTTAAACGGACATGTTGGCCAGCAAGCTCCTGGTTAAGTTATAGCAATATAGCAAAAAAATAATTGCTTGTCTTGACGTAATATTAAGATTGTCATTTAAATATGTAGTAACTAAACATATTTCCTCTTAGTGTAGTGTATAAGAGTAAAAATCATATCGATTACGAAAATAAAATCAGTTCAACTGTGGAATTAGTTTTTGGAGAAATTCAGCAATTAGTTGGAAAGTTATTTTACATAAAAAAAAGTAATAAGAATTTTACGTAATAAGCGTAGTAGAGAATATTGCAGAAGACTCTTTTAAGATTTAAGAATGAGAATATATTGGCCATGCAGGGCAATACATTCGACACCCCCTCCCACATGACATAACTTGGAGAAATTTCACCCTATCAGTGAGTTCTGTAACTACGGTAGAAGGCACACTTATATCATGCAAATATTCTGCACCTGTATTATATACAATTGCTGTAACTGTATTATGCAGATACTTTTTGTAACTGCATTCGTACATATTTCTAGAATTTTTCTGTAAATGAATAGATTGATGTATGCTCTTATTATATGTATTTATTTATGCCTAATGTGCAAGATGTTTTATGTTATGTTACACTTACATGCTCCATATACCTATCTGAAAGAAGTGTAAGGGATCACCATAGTGAATTGGTGAAAACGACATTCCTAACCATTTTAATGGTACACTTGATTTACTCATGAATAAAGTTATAAGGCGCACAGCAATGTTAATTTAACATATTGCCGAAGAATAAAAATTCGCCAGATAATTTTTTATATATTTTTTTATTGTGTTCAGTTGATCCGATAAGAGAACCCAAGGATTTAGAAAAATAGTCACAGTACAGTAATTACAATAAAATACGTCAAGTACCTGTACATTAATTACAATAAGCATATTAAATGTCAAATATAACTTTAAAACTAAAATAAATAAAATAACCGATAAAAACATTATAATGGCAAGAAATAATATATTATAATAAATAATGGTAAATATTTACATGTATAAGGAAATAATACCTACCAATAAATATGAGAATTGTGAGAAATATAAGAAACAGCTCACAGAAGTCAACTGACTAAATCGTAATATAATGTAAATTCGTCTATCTTGTCCAATGAATAAAACATATTTTAAGATTTTTTCATTTTATTGTTGAATAATAAATACCTATTTGGCATAATTTTAGTCTACTAAAAGCTGAACTAAAGTTGTTTTAGTGGTGTAAGAATGGATGGAAATATTTGTCATAAATATCTCTGTATTATAGTTAGCAAAACTTAGTATAGATAAGATATAAATTGGGAAGGTATAGGAAGAACTAGCTGCTTAGAATTCTTAACGCTTTTTTATTATAAAGATCCTGTCAGCTTCAGTAGTGCTAAGATACCAAATTTCATTACTGAGTGAAAATAAGCAGAATACATTGTTCTTAATGCTTATTCCCAAGCAGGGCTATCAAAAGTGCTTAAATATTCGCGAACAGCCTATAGTCCATTTACGGTTGCTTACCAACATTCTTGAAGTTCTACTTTGTAAGTTCTACTTCCGGGATATTCCTCCGCCTCATATAAACAAAGCTTAGAGTATTTATGCGCACTCAGTGTAATATTATTTTACGTAAGGACCATTTTCAACTAGGCGTTAACATCATGCCCATTTTCTCCCTGTTTTTATTCATATTAATTATAAATTGAATACCATATAATTTATACATAAAATGTAAATAAAAGTTCTACTTAACTAAAATAAAGTACTTTCATGTTCATACGTGTATAAAACGCTTGTGTAATAACACACGTAGGTAACGCCCAGATACGTCATGCATGGGGTGATTTTTAAAAGGTTTGATTTTAAAAATGGGAAGAAACTGCGAATAGACTATAGTCACCCCTGGGGTTCTTGATCAGGCCCCGACGATGGGTAAGTGGTTTTTTTTGGGGGGGGGGGGGGGAATTTAAGTGGAAAGTGTGTTTTGTTCCGGGAAACTTCTGTTTCCTCCCACGTCTAAGTTCCGCCATTACTCCACCTCCATCTCATCACTCCGTCCATCATTTATCGTGCTGGCCGGAACGTGAGGTCTGTTGTCCCTTGAGGCAACCTGCTCAGAGAGCCAGCCTCTTGTCCATTGTGACCCTGCCTGAGAACGGGAACAGCGAGCGTGTTGTTTTTTAATAGGCCTACTATAGCTGTAGTGAGTGAAGATATTTTGGCGGCTCTTTAACATCCAGGTCTTCAAAGCCAACGAGGGTGAAACGAGGTGAGCATGGAACAGCGCCGGAATGCAAGGGTTGAGGAAACGGGAGATCCCCGAGAAAATCCAGCGATATCGTCCGGCACGATTACAACAAATCCGGGGAGATCCCGCCGGGCATAGGTGTAGAGAATCCTTGATTGATTCAGAGCAATCTGTGGGCCTGAAAGTCTGGTTACTTGTTCATTCCTGAACTACGGCAGGATGAATGTTCACTGTGTACGGTTAAACTCCCGTGGCAGGGGTTTTCTTGATAATACTTCCCTTGCTCTCTAGTCAAGCCCGTGGCTCAATAATTTCAGGTAACGTTTTGTATACCTAAGCAGTTAACCACATAAATTTTCCTTTAAGAAATCTATCCTCTCCACGAGTCCATATCCAGGCGGTCAATACGTGCTCCGGCGCCATTACATGATGCAGTACAACGTAATATGTGCTTGTCGAAACACACAGGCGGCCAGACGTACTTGTAGTCAAATTGCAGTGTGATTTCAACATATTTACTGTAAATATTTTGAATAGGCTGTTCATGATAAAATGAGCACTTTCGAAAGACTTGTTCAAGATCTATTTGTATGCATCTTGTATAGTCTTCCAGAACATGTGAAATTAACATTGCCATGAGCCTTGCCACTTCATTCATGCGTTGGTAAAGTAAAGCTGTGATGATATTATGAAAGCAAATATTTTACAAATGTTCTAATTCTTACTCTTGCATACCTTTACAAAAACAGATATTAAAAGAAATCATTTCGTTATACACAAGTTTTTAAGTAACGCATTTAATTCAGCGTTGAGTTATGGAACCACTTTTCCTTCGTCGTTACCAACTCCACTGGGCGTAAGTCTGTCAGTGTACCGACTAAAATATTCGCAGTGGCATTTTTCAAAGATCGATTTCAAAAGTGCTCACTTTATCGTGAACAGTCTTTACACAATGCATTCAAGCTGTTCGTATAGAATTGGTTTAAAAACGAATGCTGTTGTATGTAAAATATCTACTTCGGCTTGAATACAGGACAACTACGCACATGGCCCACGGTCATTGTTCTGCGACGGCTTTCTTCAACTCGAGTTTAGTTGGTGCACTGGCGAATGGCACGGACTGAGTAACAGCTCTGAAGCGCTAACCGAAGATCTTAGCATCCGTACCAATGTCAACGGACTATGCTTACAAAGTATGACCCGCTAATTAACTTTGAAAAAAGTACTCTTCTCAACTGCCCATATTTTAACGGGCAAACTGACCTACTCCCATTAAAGTTGGTGGCGATGAGCAAAAAAAAATTTCCACGTTTTCCCGTCGTATTAAAAGTGTTTGAATTTTACTCTGGTCGCATTTTATATCAAATTTGTTTACTTAAAGCGCATAAAGGTAAGGTATGAATATAGCTTTTCTTAAAGAATTGAGTTTAGTCCGTGGTAATGTTCATTTGCGTGTATGCGGCAGTAGAATACTACATATGCCGAAAAAACAGATGTCAAGCAAGGCTTTCTACTTTGATCAATTCATTGCTAACAGCCTGTAACAATTACTGAAAATAAGATCGCACGAAACTAGTTTAAACATTATACATTTAATAATACCTTAACTGCGTTAGGATAGCAACAAAAATGTTTGTTTCAAACTCTGTTAGGGCTGGACAGATACATTGGCCGACTAACCCAAAACCGGTATCTGTTACAATCAGCCGTGGTCCAATCAAATCGTTTCATAAGCCCTAATGATTTATCATATTTTTCAACACGTGAACTGAATTTCACCAAACTCGGAACACTTGTAGTACTAAGTAAGGACAAGACTTAAATAGTTTTTGACCACGCCAGGTACATATTTTCAAAATGGCGGCCATGTAAATATATTATGTTTATTTTGTATAACTATCACACTGTTTGACCGGTTTCAACCAAATATCGTATACTGACAGTATCTATTACAACCAACATATACGCCGAAAAACCACTTTTGTCCGCCATTTCGTAAGATAGCGCTACATAAATTAAGTTTTTGCGTAATATCTTAGTAAACATTTTACAGATTCCTACCAAATTTGGCAAACAAGTAGTACTGCAGCAGGTTATGTTAACTAATATGTTTCAAAATGGCGGCCATATAACTATTCTAGTTTTGTACACTGTAAAAAAGCGCTGTTAAACTTTCTAAACTTTAATGGAAGTTTTTAACCTATATAGTGTATGGAAATAGTGCTATGTACCAGGCTGAAAATATGGGAATGTTTAGCATCGCTACTATACAAAGTTCGGAACTTCCCTACGACTCTTTCCTGAGCAACTATAGGAATGTTACCATGGAAGTATGGGAAAATATTTTATCATTCGTGCTTTGTTACTGTGCGTATACACTGATATGGTAGATATACAAATCATTTCTTAGTGTATGTTATATAATCAATGCTATTTCAGTAAAATTTTGTATGCTGGCTGTATATATTACAACCAACAAATGTGTCCACACAAAATCTCTTGTCCGCCATTTTGAAAAGTTGTATTACATGACAAATTAAAATTGCGTGATATATCTGAAAAAACAACAAATTTCTACCAAATTTGGCAATCGCGTAGCACTATGGCAGACCATGTAAACTTACAAACTTTGAGAGGGTCAAACATATATTTTCAAAATTGCGGCCATATAAACATTTTAGACCAAATTTTTTTATCTACGTAATTTCAAAACAAAATATGCTGACAGTATCAATTATATCCATCAATTTTCTATGCAAAGCCTCATTTCTCTGTCATTTTGTAAGATAGCCACACATGAATTAATACAGATTTTATGCCGTATCTACGGAAACAAGCAACAGATTTCTTTCAAATTTGGCGAATAAGTTGTACTGTGGTAGGCCATATTAATTTACCTAGGTTTTGTGTGTGCAAGTTTATTATTTTCATAATGGTGCCTATACAAACATCTTAGCTTAGTGTGCTATATCTACGAAACTACGTAAAATATTAAAATTTAACTATGTATATTGTAGCAATGATAATAAGCGAATATGCTAATACATAAACATTTTGTCATCCATTTGTAAAGATCGTTACATTAGCAATGGAGGTTTTATGGCATATCTCGAGTACCAATCAACTGATTCAAACCAAAATTTCATGCAAGTATTGCTACAGTAGGGTATGTAAATTGACATGTGTAATGTCCAGTAGGCATATTTTAATGGCGTTTATATAAATAATTAAATTTGTTATATACATGAAATTTTTCAACAAAATTGAAACAAATTTTGTACGCAAAGAGTATTAGAAGCATCATTTATGCATAGAGATCCTTTTTTTGCCGGATTTTTTGTCATGAGTAAATGAAGCATTTTTCCATATTTCCATTACAATTACGCTAATTTTCACCATTTTGCACACCTACAGAAGGCCATGTAAAGTCACATGGTTTAAAAGGGGTCGGACAATGATATTCAAAGGGGTTAAAGGTCAAAGACTTCCAATGTGGCGGACGGGTGACAACAATATTGTGGCCGGGCGAATCCGCCGCCCCACGCCCTTGACCATCAACCGCCATTTCCCTACTACTCGAGTTCAATCCCCGGCCGGGTCTCTCCAGAATTTTCGCATGTGGGAATAGTGCAGACGATGCCGCTGGTAGGCGGGTTTTCTCGGGGATCTCCCATTTCCCCCGCCCATTCATTGCGGCGCTGCTGCATCTCACCTCAATCAGTCATCGGCCCTCAAGACCCCGTTGTTAAGAGCCGCGCAAATCTCTTCACTCTCTTCACACACTTCTCACTTTAATCCACGCATCAATGATTGAATTTCCCTCCAAACCTTCCCCCTCGTCAAGCACTTCCACAGTGAAGTGCCATCAAGGCCGTTCACGCTGCGATGAGCGACAGCGGATGTCACTCACTCATCGGATGTTGTGCTTCCGTCGATCGGTTATCCTCTCCACGGGGGAAAAAAAAAAAAAAGCTATGATTTGGTTTTGCACGAACGATGAGACCCTGAAATAAATTCAAGCGTGTTCGCGCTAAAATCCAAACCGCAATTCTCCACTACCTTCCAGTGACCTTCCACAGATTCAATAAACCAAAAACTACTCGCTACAAATTTAATTTTGCGAGGAAGTAATTTAAGCATCGCCAAAAAAAATTACATGCTCGTTATCGTATATTTTAGCATTATTTTTGCCTTGCCCTGCCGTAATACAGGTACGGTACAGACTACCTTAACTGAAGTAAATAAATAACTGTCAATACGTCACAGCGCCATTCGAATAGAGAACTACCGAGTGTATTTATAGTTTATACGATTAAAAATAAGGCCCAACATGTTGATGCATCACAGAATCGGCCCATATGAACGAAGTATATAATGTTTCACGAGCATGCCTGAAGGAACGGCGATAGTGTAGTATCAGATTGCCTTGCCTCCCGTCAAGGCGGGGTCGATTCCCGGCGCACGTGAGAAACTCGGCGTACGTCGCAGTTAACTGGCGGGTTTTCTCGGGGCTATCCTGTTTCCTTCGCCCTTGTATTCAGCCGCTGCACCATCGTCACTTCATCCTCGCCGGCCCTCAACGCCACATGCATACCTGTTTTCTTATATCTATTTCCCCCTGTTTGTAAGTTGGCATATAAACATCGTATTTAAAGCCCGCGTTTAGAGTGCAGAATATTCACCATACTTACAGCTGAAGACTTATCACACCAGTAATACATGGCCGATGTATTTAATGTGGACAGATCTATAAAATGTGTCTGGAACTGGTGAAGTTTTAACGTTCATTCTTATTCGAAAACGAAATTACTCGATTAGGTCAGGAACGTGACCACTCTGTGATAAGTTTTTAGCAGAATGAGAGAGATTTGGTAGTAAGAGTAAATTAGTTTTAGACTCTACTACTCAACTGTTTACACAGTGACTGCAATCATATGGATTTCTGATACCATCTAAATATTTACTTACTTAGATAGCAATATCGACAGAGCTGCCTAATGCAGCCATGTCTGTGTGCCTGTATCTATGACTAAAAATATTCATTCATGCAGCAGAACACTTGTTTCTATAGCAGAGAAAATAGTTCTTAGAATCAAATTAAGCAGATCAACTTGAGCAATATTTGGACTGCAAATCTTAACTGTGACAAACTACCGCTGAGGTTATTACTAACCTGAAAGCTAACCGCAAAATTTTCCCGGTGTTCTCCCTAAAGCATTGCTTTGTAAATTGTTAAAACGGATGTTTCAGCATGATTTTGACGTTTAAACCGAGAAAACTAGGGCAAAGAAGAGTAGTCAGAGCACGTGTGTAGCGAGTCATAAAACTGTCATAGCATAGTCCTATCTACGCTGCAAGATTATAAAAGTAGTTTGCTACAGCTTTTCCAGACATTTCTCGGTAGGGTTTAGGTAAGAAATGTGTTAAGAGCCATTAACTGCAGAAACTTCGCAATAGTTTTGATGGTCATCTTAAAAAAAATGAATCGCTAAAACAGCAGACCGAAATATAAGGTAAAATTTTTAATAACATCGCAACCTCCAGCTAGGATTTTTAACAAACTAAGCATGATTACACCTCTTATACAAAATGATTGAACGAAGAGTTGGGCGGCTGTTAATATTGAGGTCTTGAAAATAGATTTACGAAATATGGAAGCAGTAAGTTACGCTGTACAGGCACACAGTGATAACAGACGTTATTTTTCTTCGAACGCAAATCACAACCCCCAAACAGATGATCGGCGACCTTTTTACAGCACGGATTTATTACAGATTTAGATATTTCGCAGGGTACACATTTCATGCTAATCTGTATACGACAATTATATTCAGTCTTCCAAAATATAAGCGAAAATGTAGTTTGCCATTTTTCCGCCACAATATGCAGCTAAAATAGCACACAAAAAAATTTAAAAAAATCTATAACGACCAGCTTGCCGAAATTACGCAGTTTTTTACATGCAGAAATCGCGTTCTCTTTACCTCCAGCTTCATGTGCCTGCATATATGTGCCAATGTCATCTCCTACCTTTTGGGTGCAAGATATTACAGTGTGTTAACTGTACGCGCTCAACCTGTGCATTTTATTAACACTTAAAAGATTGATAGAATGTCACAAAATTTAATATCGGCAAACTGTTGGACAGAAGTTCATTTTCGGGAAAGGGCAAAGTATATGTGGCCTCCAGTATATAAATGGAAATAGAGTTAAAGGTGTTTATGTCCGGTCTAACATGAAAGCCATCACAAATCCAAATAAAATTTTCGGAAGAAAAAAATTTAACTGGAAACAGCGGATATTCGTATAGTAGCAGGTCTGTCGATAGTAAATGCAATTCGTGCATTTTTGCGTCACATGAGGGTGAAGTAAAGAGTGGTTCGCTGGTCGACTTACCTCACGGTCGGTTTTACGTAATCGATACACCAAAGGTCAGGGTACGAAAGAAACAATGGCAGACGTTCGATTTCGCACAGCTGACATGTCGCTATAACCGGGAAGGGACGAGAGAATGTGGAATAAGGTAAATGGATGGGAGTGGAGGGGAGAAGAGAGCATAGGTGCAATAATATTGCCTACGTGCTGAGGCGCGAAGTAGAATAAATTACTACAGATTGTAGCTCTGACGCAATTACATGATAGTTCAGATATTTTTTCTATCGTTCTGCCCCAGACTGTGACACTGAAAGGCGTTGGTTTGACTCTTAGCATCTAGCAGAAATGCCCCACTTGAGTTGAGTTTATAAACTATTCCCATGATAACTGCAAAAACGGACTGAGATGGGGCGATCCCCATCCTATCAAACGTGTTTAGCCACAACCTCCAGTGCATTTTCAATTTCACTTTGTGCCTCTACATGGAGTAACGCTTGAGTCGCAAAATTCATGTAGTCATTCTTATTGGCATATTAATATTGTTAAATTTGCCTTTTCGTTCACTATTACATGTAAATCTGTATGCAATTCCCTTAATATTAAATGTTACGCTACATTCTATCAACAATTAATTTTTGTTTGAATTAGTTTGCAGTTGTATCCTATAAGCGCAGGTTAGGTGAAACAAATGGGTCTAATTAAAAGAAACTACAGCTAACCCACAGTTATAAGGTTAAGAAACTAACTTTCAAAATACCCTGACTATAGCTGTAAATATTTTAATGTAAAAAATCATGTTTCGTGTATCCGTAAGGGTGGTGTTAAAATTGACTGGCTCTAAAATGAATTTTTATACACACATTTTGCCTACATTTCTTAACAATTCCAACCATACACACATACCGGTATCAGAAATACAGCAAGGCGTATGAATATTAGCGTTCGTAGGCGTATCTCTAGAATTAAGAAAGCTTTCATGGCTGTTTTACTGGGTTTTTCCCATTATGTTAATTCTGTTTCGCACATTTCTAGTTTTACGACGATGCCATTTACGGTGTTTTGCATATATATATATATATATATATATATATATATATATATATATATATATATAATATATATATATAATATGTGTGTATATATATTATATATATGTCTATTATATATATATGTCTATTATATATATATATGTCTAAAAAATCTTTTATATTTGTCAAAAAAAATGTATTCCTTATAAACGCATCGTAAAATGGCTACCTCAAAGTGAAGAAAATTCGAAAGTCTATATTTTTAGAGAAAGTGGGGATTTCCAAACAGAATGAAATCACAAGTACTGATTAGCACTTATTTGCTAAAGACAGGAACAAAGAGAAGGGGGAGGAGCGTGGTATGGGTTCATCCCCATACCAAAAATCTAGGAATGAAGAATCCTGCGAACATTATTATAAATTATATAAATTAAAATACTTGTCTAGGAAACAACTGCTACAGTAAATTCTCCACATGGCTAACGACTCCCCCCCCCCCTTTTTTTTTTCTTTTGGACGACATGACTGATACATCGATACTTTGGTAATAAGCACGAACATAGCTAGCTGGCGTCCATTTGCGGGTATGCAAACAATCAACAGTGGAAAAGACAACACTGCAACAAATTCACTTTGAATGTATTGATAAGGATGACTTACACGTTTCAATAGTAAGCACATTGTCATCTTCCCTCCAGAGCACAGCTGCGCCTTGTGTTCGTTAGTTTAGAATGTGTTTTGAGACAGCTGGCAATCATCACGTCTGTGCTACAACCTTGCAACCATTAACAGTATATGCTTGCTTATGTTGAGACTTGGCGTTTACTCACTTCCACACAGACTCCTTAAGATAAGTCATACTGCCAATACACACTTCTACGGCGTAAGACCAAATTGGCTCCGAACTACAGTGACAAAAGAACGATGGGCTGGCCTTGCCCTTTTGAATGAGCATAGGGATGTATTGGCAGTCACTGATAAGGTTTAACGCGCTATGAAGCTGTACGAAGAAAGGTAGCGTAATCCTAAATTTTCCTGCAACTTTCTCTGTTCTAGTTTACATTTATTTTGTAGCTCCTGGTGTTGCAGTTTTGGCATTTGTTCCACATTAGTAAAATGAAATTAATTTTCGAAACGCACAAATTACAATATAGGCCTATAGGCACGAATGAAACTTTCAAATATGTTATCCCAGCATCTTTCTATCGTATGACACGTACCATAATACTCTAGATATAAAATATAGTGTTCAAATGTCATCCTCTGCATCTAAATAATTTCCGCGTGCTTTAGACTTCCGGTTTTAAGATAAACCTCCTGCATTTTGATTCCAAATATCGGGTAGTATTTTTTAGGTACTCATACGTCGGGTGTTGTCAAAAACATTCCTAGATGTGCCTCAAATTTTTCGTAAGATTTTATGGTCATTAAGTACAGGCTGAACACTGTGGCTGTACTTTAACATTATGTAAATATATATCTAAATGCTAATTTAGGTAAAATAATTGTTTTACCTTCACACAAGCAATAAAAATATTTAAAATTTCTGCGAAATACCCTGCACAACATGAAAGTGAGACGGAGTGCAACAGTAACGACAGATCATGGAGCGAATGTTTTCGGATCTGGATATTAACAGATTTCTGAGAACAATCATTATGCGACGTATTAAAACTACATCACGGAAGTGTAAAAAATCACTCTAGCTCGCGCGGATATCGGGGAAATAAAATGTATGTCGATAAAATTAATATTAACTTACCCTCATACTCTGTACTTATCGTTATAATTAGGTATTTTAATCCTAATTTATACGTCGGTTTTTTTTTTTTTTTTTTTTTAACTATACACGACTGAAGCACCTACAATATTTTTAATAAATACGGGTGACACGAAAATGTTCACCCTGGTTATACTACCTCTACACACATGCTTGCATGGTAGGAGGGCTGACCTTAATTATAATTCCACCCCCTCCCCTTCTCTTTCACGGGAATTTGAGCATAACTAAGGTTTATGCTTGAAGTGTTAAAAACACTAGGAGTAAGGCATCATTCTGATATTTGCTCTATAAAGCGTATTCTCAAGAAAAAAATGTTTAGTTATGGCGGAGGTTCATATGGCATGAAAGTGTTGAAAGAGAAAACAATGATGGAAATACATTTTCAGCGTTGTATTTCACATTAACATTTTTCCTGACTAACTATTTGTATATGAAACCAATTTTTTATTATAGTTTTCTAAATTACATGGTAGATTAAAGTAACGCATTGGTTTTGTTTCATGTTTATAAATTATAAACGTAATGAGTTTTTTTACTGATACGAATGCACTACCCTCTATGTGTTGTTTAGCAGAACACAATTACACTCCATATTTTTTAATGTATTTTTCAGAAATACTTTTAAGTGTTGCGTGCGTCATCTTGAGGCATAAAGCAGCTTATAATACACTGATCCCGGCGAATGTTGTTCCGCCTTATTCACGTTCTATTTTGCCTTCTCAGTGCGTCCTCTCTATTACGTCTGGTACGTCGGCCGATGTTTGGCCGTGGTATTGCTGGAATTTTTCTCTTTTAGATCGACACAGATTTCCTGGAAGTATGAGCGAAATCGGCCCATAAATATAGAAGATAGACCCTAGCGCCACCTATCGGAATTAAACATAACTAAAAACCTTACTAGCCACCTCAATAACATATGGTGTGGATATGGTCTCAATTGGTCCACTGGCTTATCAGTGATGATGCGGTTTAGTCACGCACAAAGGATTTTATATACTGTAAAGATTTAGATTACAATAAAACATAATGGGTTTCTTCCAAGCGATGAACTGAATACATATAATAGTGATAACTTCGTCTAATGGAGCCGCGGTGTAGTGGTCAGACTGCTCGCCTCTTACCGAGGCTGACCGGGTTCGATTACCAGCGGAGTCGCTCCCGGATTTTCGCACGTGGGAATCGTGTCGGACGATGCCACTGGTCGACGAGTTTTCTCGGGAATCTGCAGTTTCCCACGCCATTGCATTCCAGCGCTACTCCATACTCAACCTCGCTTCACCCTCATCGGCTCTACATACCTCGATGTTAAGAGCCATACCAATCTCTCTCCGCTCCACTACTTCGTCTAACAAAATTCTGACTGCTACACATTGTGTTGATCTGTTCACGGTAAAATGAGCACTTTTGAAAGCCCTTCTAAGATCTACTTGTATGCACGTTATCTTCTTCAGTCCTGTGTAAAATTAAAATTGTTATGGGTTTCGTCACTATCCATGCGTCGGCCAAGTGAAACTACGAAATTATTAGAAAAGTTAATGTTTTACACATCTGCTCATGCCTTTAAAAGGCAGCAAGTGAAAGAAATAATTTACGTTATCGCAAATGGTTACCTAGCACTTTTTATTCGACGTTCAGATATGAAACTACTTTCCATCCTTAGTTACCAACTTTACTGTGCACATGTCACTCAGTGCGCCCGTACAAGCAGAGACTGTGAATTTTTTATCAGGTTTATTTCAAAAGTGCTCACTTTATCGTGAACAGCTTTTACCATAAGTGTTGCCTAAAGAAAATTGAGGGCGTGGCAATTTTTCTTTTTTTTTTTCACTTGGCCTAAAAAATATTAAAACACTCCTACCCAAGATAATAGAAAAGGTTTATAGAAGATACCAAAGTGGCTATGGAAACGTGTAGACTTATTACGAGAGGACCTTGGGACTGCAGCACAAGTAAGATATAATTTGGGGCGGGGTACATGTACGAAGGAAAGTGGAAAGACTGGTCGGGATTTACGGAATAAGGGGATAGTATTGGGGGGAAATGGAATAAGAGGAAAATGCAGACATGTTAAAAAATGGAGAAACATAGTATAGTTTCTGGTCAGGAACATCAGGAAATGAAATGGACTTTAAAGGAGGATTATAGGTAAAATAAATTAACTGTAAAAAAACCTTTTAAAACCAAGATTTTATTCATAAATGAAATAAGAAGATAAAAATAATTATTGGAGTAGTTGCAGCATTGGTAGAACTTGTAAGACGTGGTCGAACAGCCTTAATACACTTTATTACAAACTAATATTTCTGTATCAATTTATATTTAGTGTACTAAAGTTTGGCACAATATAGAATGTATACCTAATTAGCGTTAGCACACATTACGTAAGGCTCTTAACTACTCTTCCATATAGATCCTTGCGGCCATGGCACTACAACCCTGCTCAGCCGCGATGCATGCGCCCATTATAATTACACCCGACCTAAATCGTGTAGCGCTTGCCCTGGGACGCATCCCATCCTCCAACCGACCTAGCTACTAACATGTATGCCGGAGGGCACACAGAACTTTAAATGTGCTCACACTGGCGTAGTGGGATTTGGGGATTCGCCTGAATAAAATAAAAATTGGCTGGAAGGAGAAGCGGCAAACGGCGGTTCAGGGAGGGATGGCGTGTGTGAGAGGAGAACGTTAGTACACAATTTTCCCGGGGCTTCACTAAAGTTTGTCTAGCTGTCTATTTAGACATCCGTCATCGGTATCGCTTGTGATCAGGCGAGTTTCAGTGCACTCTTTTCGCGGGAAGTTGAACCGGCATGCTGAATACTCATTATTCATCTTACAAGTGTGTGTATGCCGATGTATTTGACATTTCAATATGAGCTCACGCAAATCAGAATCTTAAAATGAAATTTCACATACACACAAGCGGTCGATCATTTGAATTCCTTCTGGTGTTTCAAAGTTTGGATGGTCTTTTACCCACGCAAACCATGTGTAAATGAAGACTTCCCCGGTACTGAAACACTACACGCTACCAGTAATCGGCAACTTGTCCACCAAATACATCGTGATTGCTAGTGATTCAATGAGCGCCGGACAGACACCGTAGACATCTACCTTACGTACAAACAGATGAAGTTAAATAAAAGCTCGTAATGACAAATATTTATCAAACAGATGCTCGTTCCCAGCCACCAAAGTGCGACTTTAATATCCAAGGTTGACTCGCTACACCAAATAATTGCTCAATTACGTTATTTCGCCACGCGATAAAAGTTTGCACGCAGTAATGCGTTTATAAAACACTTTCTGTAACACGCAACCATGTAAAAACTAACTATTGAATAGTGGTGATTAAAATGTGTATGTTAATGTTATGTCGGCTAATTAAAAGGAAAGGAAACAATTGTTAACTAAAGGAAGTTAGTCTACTCTTCTCAGTCTTACACACATTGTGCAAAATACTTTATATTAAGGGTGGATGTGAGTAAAGGGGTGCATATTGAATCTGAAATCATATTAGCAATCTCATCGACCAGGATACAAGATTTCTGCCATAAACATGCCGCAATTCACACAACCGTCAAGGTAACGCAATTATTGATAACATCGTGGACTTGAGTTTTTCGCAACAATTTCCATCTCAGAACTTAACATTTATTTGTTTCGATAGGTTGTGGTACATTAATTCTTTTTGCTGTTAATATTCACTTCTAACTAAAATAAGGAGCGTCATTACAATTCGATACATACTTAATGATTCTTAGAATGCGGGTAAATGAAGTTTATGATTATTATTCTGCACATAAGCCACGCCACGTGTTTGTTTCATGTACTAGATATGCCAGAATATGCTAAAGAAAGATATGGACATAAAAATTAAAAACTAGCCAAGATAACTAAATGTTGGTAAACACACGTAAATACTGTAGGAAACATTGTCAGTTATCTCAAAGGAAAAGGGACAACAAAAAAGAAACCAAACAACGAGGGCATGATATACGCATAGCTATACGTAAATAACTCTTTGACGACGCAACGTACACGAAAGTGAAAACAGATGTATGCACGGGAACTTGGACAATAAATAAACTGTAAACCAAGACGCGGCTCCGGTCCGGAAGAAAAAAACCACTAGCACGACGATGGCTGCTGAAAGCCTGCAATCTTCTATAAACGTCGAAGACGACTCGGGCTTCCTTCGATAAAAGTTGCGTCATTTCAGGAAAAGCAGTTTGATTACTCGTTCTGGCGTTTTTATCTAGTTCCCCTTGATAACCAACTTGATTCCTTCTACGCAACTGTGTGTGTTCTATTTATAGTCAATTCTTATGGCTCGTAGTAATTTATTTGGCGATGAGTCTGTCAGAAAGAAGTGTTGCTCTGATATAAAAAAGAATGAAAAATGTTGGTGTGTTTGACGTAAATAATTATCTGGAATAAAAGTGAGTGTTGATATACATTGTGTCCCTAGTCCCTATGTTTATACTGTATCCTAAGTGTTCTGCGACATATCGAATTCTTTTGTCGTTGACAACCTTAATCCATCCGTCCTTCGAGTCTTAACATGACAAAAACATTTAATCGATAATCGATGTAACAGTGAAAACTTAGAAATATATACACACACTACAGGCTGCTCGCGGTTAGTTGAGAACTTTTGAAAACCCTGTTGATATTCTACGTTTTGCTCAATTTGTAACTTTCCGCCACACGTAAAGGTAACATTGTCATGGAGTCAACCAACTCGTCCGTACGTCGATCGAGTGAAACAGAAATTGCTACTAATAAGGTCATTCTTATTGTTACGTGTAGTAAAACATTTACTAAAAGACACAGTGCCCAAAAATTAAAATATTTCACTTTTAAAACAAACTTAATTGGGAGGATGTCATAAGTGTCGGCTAAATTGCGTGATGCGTGGCTGCCTACACTGGAGGAGCCAGTGCACGAACGTATACAGACTGTTCATGGTAAAGTGAGCACTTTTTAAGGCCATCCCAACAGCCTTTAATCACTAATAGATATGTATATCTTATTGCAGCATCAGGCATTTAATTTGGAGGGCGGTGAAATGTATACACTATGTTTATTCGTCACAGAGCAATGTTTATATTAAAGCAGCAGGAAGAGGGGAAATAGGATGAAAGGAAAGATTTAGAAGGGCCTTAAAGTGCTCACTTTACCGTGAACAAACTATAGACTGCTGTACTAGGTAGAGGAAGTAAGGGAAAAGTGAATAACTTAATTTTAAACTAACATTTCTCGGTTATTAGTGACTATATATGACGGCAAGCTGCTGTATTGATCTATTATTCCACATGGTTTAAAACACTGCAAATTCAAATACTGTTAGTAAACTATATATAGTCTAAAAGATTGATTTCAAAATATCGGACAAATTATTCGCTTTGCCCTTGAAAAGCGAATAAAAGTACAAGCCAAAGTGAATAAAAGTAAAATTAAATATAAAATAAGAATATGCAAATATGTCATTACACACTGAGAATGAAAATAACACGAAAAATTATTGGTCTTAATAGTTACTGTCCATCCCATATTTCAAGATTTGCACAGCAAATAGAATACATTCTTTGCAGGTTAAAACTTCACTGTCACTACAGAAATATTAAGTCCTTATAAATAGACAAAACTTAATTTCCTTTACTATAAACTTCACTACAATTCAGTAATTGTAGTGAAGTCTAGTCCCACGACTCACTTGCATTCACAGCAGAAGTATTCGCCAGTTCTACAATATGAAGTGCAATATTCATGACTCCAGATCTTTCACAGGGCGCACTCAATCCAGTCTTCTGTTCGTGGATCCTCATATGGAGCGTCACATATTTGACATCTATATTCCGATTTTGTCTTTTCTGTTTTTCGCAGTCTTCTTCACAAATCTTTTCTTGACTGAGATGTTTCCTGTAGTGGCTCTTTTTGCATTTTCGACCAGTTTCACCTTTTGTTGGACCTTGATTGGTGTGCTTGTCAGTATTTCGGCTCGTTGGAATTTTCTCTCCCTCGTGATTTCATTACGAAATACAGTTGGCAAGGGTCTTGCGTCTTTCGGACTAGACATACAAACATTTGAAGGGCCTGTTTCAACTTCTAAGGTCGGTATTTTGTCAGACAATACTGGAGCAGGAATTTTTTGCCATTCCTATTTTTTTTTGCAGTTTTTTTTAATTCGCTCTCTTTCTTTTTCTCTTTCTTTTTCTCTTTCTTTTTCTCTTTCTTTTTCTCTTTCTTTTTCTCTTTCTTTCTCTCTCTCTTTCTCCTCTTTCTTTCTTTCTCCTCTTTCTTTCTTTCTCCTCTTTCTTTCTTTCTTCTCTTTCTTTCTTTCTTCTCTTTCTTTCTTTCTTCTCTTTTTTTTTCTCTTTTTTTTTTCTCTTTTTTTTTTCTCTTTTTTTTTCTCTTTTTTTTTCTCTCTCTTTTTTTTTCTCTTTTTTTTTTCTCTTTTTTTTTTCTCTTTTTTTTTCTCTCTCTCTTTTTTTTTCTCTCTTTTTTTTTTCTCTTCTTTTTTTTTCTCTCTTTTTTTTTCTCTCTCTCTTTTTTCTCTCTCTCTTTTTCTCTCTCTCTCTTTTTTTTTCTCTTTTTTTTTTCTCTCTTTTTTTTCTCTCTTTTTTTTTTCTCTCTTTTTTTTTCTCTCTTTTTTTTTTCTCTTTTTTTTTTCTCTTTTTTTTTTCTCTTTTTTTTTCTCTCTTTTTTTTTCTCTTTTTTTTTCCTCTTTTTTTTTCTCTCTCTCGTGCAGTGGCATGATATTAATCACCAAAAATATTTGGGTTGTAGGGCCACAACCCACCAGACTTGAATTCGCTTACAGTATCATGTGTTGACAGCTTTCAAGTATGCAAAGGCAAGCAGTTTTGAAATGTCATGTTTACTTATTCTCCTAGCATGATTCTTCTGAAATGAATTTACTTCTTGCTCAAAGTATTTTTTTAGAGGCCCATAAACAGCTCGCTCTAGGGGTTGTATTTTGTGAGTGGTGTGTGGAGCAAATGATACAAATACCACGTTATTTTCAGTTCCAAACTGAAGAGCACGGTAGTACTTGTGCGACTCGTCATTGTTGAGCAAAAACCAGAATTTTCTTTTCGTTACTCGGACGGACATGTTCAACAAAGAAATGTAACCACTGCAAGAATGCTTCTCCGTTACTCCATCCATTTCCAGTGCATGTTGCCTGTGTTCCTGGTGTTGCATCAACTAGAAGCGTCTCTTGCATGCGCTTTCTCGTAAAAGTTAAGAATGGTGGAATGAATGCTCCCACAATGAATGCTCCCACAGCATTACAACAAATCACTGTAGTAGGTGTGCCTCTTTCTGCACTCGAGATGATTCCTACCTGTTTCTATCCATAAAGGGATTATAGGTGGTTTTTTTGTCGTCTGAATGCCTGTATCGTCCATGTTGTAAATAGTGCTTGCACTAATGCCATGTTTCGCCATCTGATCCCATAAAATGTAAAATCTGTAAACTTGCGGGCGATTAAAACCCTGGCTCTGGCTGTATCGGCGAGATTTCAGGATGCCTACAGTTAAATATCATTAATAACTCCTTTCCAGCACTAAGATTTATATCCCAGTTTAGTAGATGAGCTATGCTGTTCTTTTGAGCGAAGTCGTATGCTCGTCTCATGAATTCACTCCTTGTCAATCCGCAAAACACGCTGTCCATTTCTTTCACGTATTCTACCAGTTAAATTTCTTGTTTTTCAGTGAATATTGTTCTGTACCTTCAAAGTTCCCCCCCCCCCCCCCAAGGGACTCGACTTGCAATGCCGGTACAGTGTCGCGAAAGGTATTCCGTATTTTGAGCAAAAGAATTTGAGCTAGATTCGCATTCTTCCATCGCGGTTTCATAGTTTCTTCCAACCAGTCGTCTTGGTTGTTTGCCCTTTTGTATTTATACACCATCTGTAAACAGTTCATTTTGCTTTCACATTACTTAAACTTCTTTCATAGAGAAATAGTGCATAACAAAATGTAAAAGCATTAAGAACATTTTGTAAAATGACAGATTTTATTGACAAACATAGTTAGGAATTTAAACATTAATAAGTTCCCATTCCTACCATATCAGTGAGCTTGTATTTAAAACGTTATAAGATTATAAGCAATGAATACAGCACACAATGTAACGGGCCAAGTGGTGCTGGTAATAAAATAAAGTATTTTGTATATTTACATAAAAATTCTTTAGAAAAAGTTGACAATTATTTTGTAACACAGGCAAAATTTTGTATATTACAAAGCAATGCAATATACAGCATGCTTAATTAGTTCTGTATGTCCATTTTGCAACAAATTTTCTTCAAAGTATATGGCACTTGGTGATTAAAATAACATTGTATTTATATTCCCCCACAATAATGCGTTGAAAATGTATTTTATTTGTTTTGCATTACAAAAATAACTTCAAAAATCAGTTTGCAAATAATTTTTTTGTAAGATTGTGTGTTTTACTGTATAAGAAGTTAGAATTATAGTGTATAATACTTTTGATTCGTGTTTAAAACTTGCACAGTGAAACAGGAAACTACTCTCCGTAATTTAATTACTAATCGTTCCGTGAAGTCACGGAACGTTCTTTGAAGTTAACTGAAAGTTCCTTAATGATAAAAACGCAGTGTCTAATTCTTTGAAGTTATATATTTTTGCTAGTACTTAGTACTTTCCTATAATTTCACGGAACATTTTTTTACAGTGTGCCTCGATGCCTTTATTCTGTTATACAGTACAACAATTTTCATGCAAGTAAAGGAAAACCACGAAAATTCAACTTTGCGATACAATTTAGATACACTTGGTTCAAATCCCACTGTCAAGAGTGTTTTGCTTTTAAAACTATTAGTCAAGATTCCTACGAAAAACCTTTATTACGATGTGTCCATTCTGAGTACGTGTTAGACAGTTTAAATGTCATTAAAAAAATATTTGTCAGACTTAGCTAATCATTTTGCCAGAACAATTATTTATGTCTTTGATTCGGGCAAAGTGAATAGGTATTCACTTTCGCCGTCCGGTAGCCATTGCAAAATTACGTGAGTAAAATATAACTTATGTACTACACTTGACGTAATATGATGCGACAACTAAGCCATCATAGTGTTATCACATTGCACAGTAATGTTTATTCTGCTGTTGAAACATTACGCGCAGTAGGCCTATTGAACAACTTAGTTTTTAAAATGTTAACGAATCTTATAAAGATCTTCCATAGTCACTAACACGTTATGCTTCACTCGCTACCACTTTCCTAGAGAGATCCCTCTACAGCCGTCACGTGACTCCACCTCCAGGGTTAGCAGGTCAGACATGTTCACTAGATAATACTGCCATTTATTCGTTTTGCTCGGCTTATTCGCTTTGCCCAGACTTCCTTCCCCTACATGCAGTCAGCAGGAGGGACGTTTTTCAAAGGTTATCAAAAGTGCTCTGCTATAATAATTTTATTGCACAGATGTTCTTTAGCTTTGTACACTGTTAACACTTGCTCACAACTTGTTACGATCGCAGTTATACTTCATGTTCAAAGTAAAGAGTATACGTAAATTAGAACTGTTGCGATCTTATTGGTTGCTATGAAGTAAACAGTGTGATTAAAATGGCTGGCATTAGCGGGATTTTCTGCATTCGTTGAATTAAATAGGAAGCCAGGTCAAAAAGCGATGTTGGTTACTTAGGGTTACAATCACAATAAGGTAAGTCGTGCTAAGATACTCGGCCTTAATGAATGTTGGAAGCGTAATAATTACAGGAGTGTTTCTGATGTTAGGGTTTCCTTTTGTTTGCATTCCGTTCGTGAAAACCACTGGAACTAATTCTGCTCGCAAACTTGATCGGCTGCCGAGCGAATTTACACGAAAGATTTTTAGACTGCTCGTGTGACCGCGGCTTTAATCTAATTGATTGGCGGGTGGCTGAGAAGGCACCGTGCCGAAGAGGAGAGAAAACCACGTGACGATCCCCAGTATAATCTGTGGGGATCCAACACGAGACACGGAACGCTGCCGCAAGGTGAGACACGCTCCGCGCCTCTGAGGAACCACTTAAACTACAGCTAAGTTGTTCTACAAGCCCGGAGTGACGCGCCAGGACCGCTAGACTAGGTGCAGCCAGCACGCGTACTACGGGACCTGCAGCCAGTACGAGGTCAATTCAGTTATAAGCCATTCACGGTTACTTCAGCCTTTTATGAAGCCCTACTAATGTTCTACTTCCAGGATATTTCTCCGCCTCGTGAAAAATAAGCTTAACAAGTCTGGAGAATTACACCAGAGGGACAGCGCACCACATTAGTACGCACTCAGTTGTAATGATATTTTGTATAAGAACTTTTTCTCACTAGACGTTACCAACATACAAATTTTCTCCCGGTTTTTATTCAAGTAATTTATCAATGAAACATTTAAATTTATAGATAAGATTACAGGAAAGAGGTAACTTTTATGAACACAAGTATAAAACGCTTGCGATACAGGGCGTATTTAGTAAATAACTAAACACATCATCCATGGGGAGATATTTCAAAGGTTTGATTCAAAAAGACTGAAGAAACCGTGAATGGACTATAGAGAGTGATAACGGTAAAGTGAGCACTTTGACGCCCACAATTCGAGACACACTAACTTTCACACAATTTATAGCCAACTTAAAAGCGACTGCTCTGGAACACGGGCGCACCTATGTCACTCTCCTACGAGTAGTCGTTCTATTCCTAACCCGAGTATAATAGACCTTCGTGGCGTGGCGGTCCCATGCGTTACTTGCATCACATTCTGCGCGCACACGCATCCAGGGCCGAGGTCAAGAAGCGAGCGAGCAATACAAGCGACACTAACACGCACGCCTAGTGTCTCATCGCCCCTACGCGCAAGGCGTGCAATGTTTTCGTCGTGACACTACTATGCAATTCAGATCTGTAACAGTGGGGGTTTATTACACGCGATAAAAGACCACACATTAAAATACTCTTGCCGTTTAAGGAAACTGCACAGGTAAGCTTTAAAAATGCGATATTTGACCATCTGCGCGAATTTTTTTTCACAAAGAGTATACTAAATATGACAAAAGTAAAATAATAGGGCATAGATAATTGTGTGTGTGTGTGTGTGTATATATATATATATATATATATATATATATATATATATATATATATATATATATAATATATATATATATATATATATATATATATATATAATCTTTTCTGACAGTCGTATTTGCATAAAGTTTATTTACAGGAGGGATACGCGTATTTGCGCAAACAATTATTTCACAAAAAAATTGACGCTCCATATATGTATTTATGGATTTGTCGCCAAAGCTTCTATTTCAGAAGGCGTATTGAAATTTCCCGCACGACATATCCTAAAAACAGCTTCCCGAATTTTATCGAACTGCTTGAGCTTCGCTACATTTATTAATTTTTAGTTGGTAACTGTCGAGGCGAAACGAGAAATTATTTCTTGCGAACGATTACAAAGGCGACAAATTCAACAGTAATCACGAAATAACGACCTCGGACATGACACTAGGTAATGCTCTGTCGTTAAACGTGATACAAAACTTAATTTTCATAGTATGGTTAAAAATCCATAAATGCAAGATGGCGGGTGGGATTCTGCCTTAACAGGAGCCCGCTGAGCGTGGTAGCTCGCATTCCTCAAGACTTCTCTGAGCAACTCGCTCTGTGTCTAATAATCTCGTTGGCGACGAGAAGTTTTACGCCCTAGCTACCTACCTACATACCTACCTCACCGGGAGTCAAATTACCTAAGCATTGCTAGCGGGCGTAGTGGAGTTAACTAAATGCTGGCAGACAGGCGGCCACTGCACTTCGTGCCATGCCAACTTCCACACCGCTTAGACCGTGTGTCTACATTCGGCAGTTACTGTGGACGTGTCCGAAACTCGGCGTCAAGTGACGCCACATTGACGCGGTCCGAATTTGGTCTACAAACGCGTATTCCGAAAAGAGCTTTCATAATCACACTAGATCGCACTAAATTCGGCATATTATTTGTTGTTGCGTAGTGATGTTTAAATTTTCTGTATTGTTTTATAGTTTACGAAATAGTTGATTTGAATATTTTTTTAAATAATAAACGCCTTAGCGGTTTTATTTTAAATAAGTTCAACTGTCATCCAAATTTTATTTTTAAACTTAAATTCCAAAAATTTTAGCCTTCAAATAAAATTGTTCGGATCGAACGAAGGCATCCCTAATTATTTATTACCATTTCATCACATTTTTTTTTTGAGAGCCCACCTTGCACATCCATTGTTTACATTAATAACGTAAACATTTCACGAATGCGCGCGAAAGTATTTGAAGTCTTCTTTTTCTATCAGCATACGAACAACTTCAGACAAAAGTTCAGTTTCCCGATTGCTTCAACTTGGGACACGTGTTGACTTGGGACACGGAAGCTTAGGACAGCGCCATGACGTCACAGGTCACGTGCACCAATCAGCGCGTTCTTGTCCGAAGACACAGGTTGAAATAGCCCAAATTTAGACAGGCCCTTATTGTTCCCACGACGTATGTCGGCTCCCGGTAAGCGGATCAAAGTAAGGTAACACGTTTGTGATTTAAATTAACTGATCACTTCTGACGTATTTTATGCGTCGCCGAGGCTGGGAATTCTCCTTCACGACCTCGTGAGCTGCAGTCCCCGAAAGATCTGAAGTTATCGTGAAGGGACAAAGATGTCCTCGGGCGGTCTCCGGCTGCAAGCGTGTGGCACACAGAGCTTCTCCTCTTCACACTTCTCAGTCTCGTTACGCTGTGGACTCTGCGTGGGCGACGCAATATTATTGCCTCTGCATCCTCGCGGCAAAACTACATCTCTCCATGTCTCCGCAGCAATGAAGAGCACGAAATGGACTCGCGTCGCAGGTGCCATCAACGTGGTCACGCATTTATGCAATTTGAAAACTACTGAAAAAGACTTCCATTAAATTGAAGACAACTCCATAACTGTCATTCACATAACCAAAGAGTGTGACGTGCTTGCCTGTTCAGTGCTGTTAAATCGCAGTGAAAATTATTAAACATCTAAATCGGGCAAAACGTCCTAGGTTCCTAGGTTTTCTCAAGACATCTTAAATGCACACTGTTAAAAAATTTGTCCATTTTACAAGAAATTACTGGTAAAAATTGATCCAGACGTGTCCGCTGCGAATTCTCCGTAAAATTACGGACACGTTGATTTTCAAAAACAGACTTCCCGTGAATACACGGGAACTTTCCGTTAATTTTGTAGCAAGTTTTCTGTACTTTGTTTTAAAAAAAAATAATTTAAAGAAATATTTAATTTTTGCTAGATGGGTGTTCTATTGTGTATAAAAATACCTTAAAAAAAGTTAAAATACTTAACACTTGAGCGAGATTTTAACCAGAGTGAAAACGTTTGACGCCCATGACTCTAATCACTCATCTGTAACCTTCTTTCTTTTGTAGTCACATAGACAACTTTTTTCAGTTTCTATTGAAGTTGGTGTTGCTACATGTTAGACGCCTGATACTACTTTACGATGTTTGAAAGTTGTGATCTACGCCACTAAGAGATTCTAGCTGCCCCAGAAACTAAAACTGTCTGGTTACAGTGGCGAACGAAAGTTCGAATAGATTCGGTATTGTTCGTTCACGAAACCTCACGTTATAGGAAATACGCAGACTTTTCGTATTTTCTATTGCGGTGCTCGACTCCGCTTTTCATCATTACGGATTGCGTTTCAGTATATTTACTGTAAATTTCCGTAAATGTACGGCAATATTTTTAACAGTACACACAACTGAACGTCAAACAAACAGTTTCGCTCACAAATTCAGTTTACCTGAATATCAAAACAAACCGGAAAATCAATGTTGTGGTAGTCTTATTTACACCTCGTATTGCCATCACGTAATTAAATTCTCATTTGAATTAGAACTATGGCGCTAGATCTTGATGCCTTCAGCTACCGCCTAGATACGTAACCCGCCAACCTAATAACCAGCACAGGTGTTACACTGGCTCAGCCGCAGAGTATAAAGACAAAAATATGCAAGTCTGTGCACATCCTGGATAGGATTTTTTTTTTGGCTCATGACTGACTTGACGAGAACAAAGAAAATTTCAACGTTTTCTGTACTTTTTTTTTTTTTTTTTTTTTTTTAAGAGCTTAAAACGCAATGTACGGGGAAATAGAGGCGGCAATAACCTTGGACAGAAAAATCACATCGTACATGAAAACTCCCAAAGTAGAACAGTTTGGGGTCGAACAAGTGACATTCAGAGTACGATTTGTACAAGCTTGCAATCTTACCAAACACTCTATGCGTGTGGGGAGACTACTTTACAGTCTAGCGTTGATATGTACTCTTAACAGGGTCACTGTTTAAATTAATCATTATGACGGGCAAAGAGGTCGGAGAGTTCCCACGTTTACTATTCAGAATGTGCAAGTAGCAAAATTTGCAACGTAACGAGACTGCTATACTGTTCACTGTTTACGCACCATGCGTTGCTGCTAGTTCGCTTTGTTGAAGTGCAAGACGTTAAATACCTATTTTTTGTACATAAATAACTAACAAGCTAAGAGCAGTTGGCTGTATTTGGCAGAACACTAAGGAGAATCGTACACAAGCGAGTTCTACTCTGCTAAGATTTAACCAACTGATATTCTGTTCGCAACCTTTCCATTTAAAGGATGGCATTAATCAATAATAAAATGAAATCAAAACTCATGGTAGTAATTTGTTTCCTGCACTAAAGTTAAAAAACATACTACCCGGTATCTAAATTCCGACTAGCACTGTATTAAGATACGTTGGGGGCTGTTGTCCCTCCTAAATCTTTCCACGCACACAAATCCAAGAAAAAGGGAATAAATAATAGTATGGCATAACCCATACCAAAGCATCTTATAAATAATCATACGTTAGGGTTGTAGTATTTAACGGGCCTTTTTTGTGCACAAATAAAAGCGCGAAACGAGCCGTATCCATAACAGTCTAAAGTGAAAAATATACTATACAGTAGCACTGCTAAAGACTGTTCAAGATAAAGTGAGCACTTTTGAAATCAACCTTAGAAAAGAGTTACTGTCCATGGCTGCGTATACTTCAACGGGAGCGACGAGTGACGTGCGCCCGGTAAAGTTGGTAACTACAGATAGGGAGTAGTTCCATATCTTAACGTCAAATAAAGTGTTAGGTAATCATTTGTGAAATTTTTAATTATTTACTTCGGTTTCTGTTATTTTTATGCATCGGATGTGTGAATACTAGCAAATTTATAAAATGTTTACTTTTTAAATAATTTCACAGTTTCACTTGACCGACGCACGAATAGTGATGATACCCATGGAAGTGTTAATTTTACATAAGGCGGACGAATACACAACGTGCATACAAGTAGATCTTAAGCAGGGCATTCAAAAAGTGCTCATTTTACCGTGAACAACCTTTAATTAAGAAACTTGAATTTTAGCCAGATGTTTTTCGTGTATAGGTAACGGCTATTCAATGAAGCTCATATTTCGCCAGCAATAGTCACGGACAGCTGAATCCATGCCCAATTTAAATTGGCGTTTAAAGTGGGAGAATACTACATCCTCGATCACTTCTTCGGGAAGGATTATGGGAGCAGGCGGAGAAATCTGAAGGGTTTTCACGTACGTTCGTGGGGCGCAAAATGCAATTGATTACATCCGTACAAACCGAGCGAAGTGGCGCAAGGTGGGGTTTCATTCGGGAGGAGCCGGGTTCGATTTCCCGTTCAGACAATTCGGTTTTCAATTCCCGAAACCATTCAAGGTGAATGCTGGAAGTTTTTTTATAGAAGTAGTGGAAAACTACTTCCCCACCCCTCACTAATCGTACTAAGACTCCGTCAGTGATAAAATTGTCGACGACTGCAGAGCAGCGTGTGTCCAGCTAAGGAGCGGGACACGCCTTTAAAGGCCCCTCGTCTTGACATTTTTGCTTCTCTTATAATATTTTAGGCGCGATCAAACCCGAAATAAAATGCTGCGTAAAATAGAGTACTCAGCAAGGATGTATAAATTTGAGAAATACATTGTATTTGTATAAAATATATCGACGCATATCGGTGAGCAAAAACAGCTAAGCTGCCAATATGTACTAAATATAGGAAAAGGAAGTGTATACTCTGCTCACTCCTTCCTAGTTATATTTATATATAATGTACGAAGTATTGTTTCGTCTTTGAAAAAAATATTACAATAATTTCATTTGCAAAATACGTAAATTAACGACTGGGGGAGCAGGGGCAGACAATCGTTTTACTGGTACCAAAACGTCTCGTGTCTCCTGGGTTTTCCGGATTTCTGTAGCACATTCGCAGGCCACAACCGTGCAGAGCGAATCTGCCCGCTGGCACCTCCGAGTTGTTGGTAGTGGGCCCGGCGTTCGTGAAGCCAGCGGATCGAATCACGAGGCCCATTGCTTCGCCCCCCCCCCCCCAACCAAGCATTGGACACAGTGCCTTGGATACAAAAAGGGGGGGGGGAGCGCAGGGTGGACCCCGCGATAGTGTCGAACGCGGGCACGAACGGCGCCGCGCTATCGACCGCAGGCGGTGCCCTAGTATACCCACCTCGCTGCCGATCGAACAATCCGCGTGTGAACTTCAGTTCAGTCTCGCTCTGGCGCGCCGCTGCTGAGGTAATCTTATCTAAACCCGCCACTTTTTACTTTTACCCCATTAAAATTAATCAGAGAACATAGGAAACAATGGTAGAAGAAAATAGTTTCTTTAGAGATTCTTTGCACAGTTTTCTTGCGGGAAAGGAGAAAAGTGCAAAGTGACACACGTATATAGTTCAATCAACTTGCTTACATAGTGTGTATATCATCATCCTGTTACAAACGTAATTTGAGAGAAATTGTTTCCCGGCAATGCCTATAATGTAGCAGTGTTTGGAGGGTTCGTCGCAAAGTTTTTTTATCGCCTTGTGGTTAGACGTGATGTCATAAGTTATACGCTATTCACGGTAAAGTGAGCACTTTTGGAAGCTCTCTAATTTGGAATAATAGTTAGTAAATGTGTTTTAATTTAGCCTTAGACGTTAACTTCAGAATGCGGTGGAATATACACACACTGTTTATTATTAACATAGCAAAATTTATTTAGAAATGTGGTTAAAGGATAAAAGATGGTTGAAAGAGAAAAGTAAATACGGCCTCAAAAGTGCTCACTTTACCGTGAACAGCCAATAAAAAATGTTTACGAGGGATTCGCCTAAGTGTTTCCCTACATTATACCAAAGCAGGTTTTATGCTGCATACAACCTCCTTGACTACACATCGAAAACAGGGGCCGCGGTGGTGAAGTGGTTAGACTGATCGTATCCCAAGGCGAATCTGGTTCGATTCCCGGCGAGGTAGTCTCCGGATTTTCGCATGTGAGAGTCGTGCCAGACGATACCGCTGGTTGATGGGTTTTCTCGGGTATTGCCCGTTTCTCCCGCACTTGCATTCTGGCGCTGCTCCATATTCGCCTCGCCAAGAGCCCCACTAATTCTCTTACCACTACACATCGGAAACCGCGCGGTTACTAATGGATTTCCCGCAACATTACAATTAAACTTAACACATTCATCGCGGTAACCAGATATTCTTCTATATTGCATACATTAATTTCCATCCTATAGAAAGATATGGCTGCGTCAAAACTCTTACGACAAACATATTTAGGCCTTGATTGAAGAAAGTTGAAAGAATTGTCCATCAGATAGTTCAAAATATAGTTTTTAATTAAATATCATTTTCAAGCGCGTTAAGAGTTTGCTGACTGCCGAAATTGAAAACATGTTGGATTTTTCATAAGATCTTTAAAACAATAAGACCACTGTCTGGTGAACTACGTGAAGGATGGGGCTCAAGTCTTCGAGAAACAAATAAGTAGCAATGTGATTCATGCCAATATAATATCGCAAGTTTTAGATAATTTTTTCTAACATTAAAATAATGGCAAAAAATAGCCTACTATAACTTTCACTGGGGGGGGGTACTTTCTGTGGGGGGGGGGAGTACTTTCTTTACTGGCGACTGCCCTAGCGGCATTCCAAAAAGTCGCTTCGAGAGTAAAGTAACAGAGTAACAGCTGACTATTAGTGCAACGAACAACCTACAGGTTTATACCGATTTATTACTTGTTCCTAAATTACATGGCAAAATTTTACGGGTGAATACCTTACCGCAGTGTGGGGAAAAAATATATATTAACAAGTGTACAAAGATTCCTTGGTGGATGTCATACAGTTGTTAAACAGGATATTGTAATATCCTTAATGTTACTCATACTTTCTACCCGAATCTCTTTCTCCAGGTTAGTAACCATTTTAGTCAGAGATGAAATTGCAGCCACTCCGTATACCTTTATTCTTTTGCACATTTTAATGTCCAATATATTTGTAATGTAACTAATGCATAATTTCTGAGCTCCAAACTTGGTCTCTCATTTTCCGTCCTTTGGCAAATCTTGAACTTTATTTCCAGGACAGTTCATTGACAAGTTCCCGATCACCGCAAATTACCCGCCTCCATGTCACTCGTCACCTTTATATTCGATGCACCCACCCTTCCAGGGTGTTTTTTTTTTTTTCGAAGGGGCGAATTAAACTTACGGGAATGCAATACTTCCACGTACAATGCCATTCAGGAAGGCTTAGTATTAAGTAAAACTGGTATTTTAATTTAACGATTTATGGTGTATTTAACACGTAATAAAAATAGGTGAGCGGCGCTGCATGTCCAAAGCCACCACTACACGACGCCCAATGATTTTTGGGAGAGGAAGAGAGAGGTTCTAAACTCAAGTACTCGCTGCATCTTGTATGCGGCTGTTGTTGAACACACGCGAGGTTTAACGCTCCCGGTCGGTTATTTGCTAGGTTGCCGGTGATAACACGCAGGAGGTATATCGTCTTGTTTGTTCTACCAATGACGGGTTTGCGGTACCTTAAGCTTCCCTCCTTCCCCACTCTCCTCTTCGTGTTTTGGACCGTTTAATGCACACACAACCCCCTTCGTCACACTTGAATAATAAAATGCTAACAATTAGAGAGATTTACTGCTGGCTGTTTAACGTATGGGCCAAAAGTTAGTTAACGTTACTTAAAAAAATCGCTGTGGAGATATTTATTTCCGAAGACGAACTTATACGCACTTGCGGGGAAAAAAATTTCCATGACCGTTTGTGAAACGAGGATTTTTAGAATACTGCATTTAATTTTTAAAATAACATTCTATTACAATGTCACTCTAAAAGAAGTTTCATGGTTTCAGATGATTCAAACCAGGGCACATGATGGCGTGCTATGCATAAGCCAAGAGAGCAATTGTTTAGTTATCACTACCAGTGAGCTGTAGGCTTTGCTTGACTAGAATGTGAACTTGAACAGAAGCGCGGTTTACAAACTAAGTTACTCACAGGCAGGGAAGATAACCTAGGAGTGACTCTCGCAATGTTCTCTACCGGCCGAGAACAACCTTCGTCTGCGTTAAGTACGAAATGGCGTATACTGGATCTGAATGGCTTAAGAAATGTTACATGTACTGTGTGTGTGTGTGTGTGTGTGTGTGCGCGCGCCGATTTATCGGTTGCGTGTAAAGAGTTCTTTGAGAAACAGAAATTGTTAAAATTAGTGTTATCCGGAAAACGATCAGGTGTGGGAATTTAAAAATTACAATGTTGTAGACGTGTTTAATGACGCAGGGAACACTTACTTGATTATACTGTGTGTTGCTATTAACAACTTCAATTTCCTTGACTGCACACTTATTGACAGTGCCGTACGCGTAGAAACAACGTAGTCGTTGGTAGGTGTGACTGTGTCGTCCTTAAGAGCGTTCTCTCGCACTCTTTCTCTCTGTACCTCGCAACTTGCAAAATTAACTCCAGGGTGCGACGAAAATCTGTTAAGAGCCCCATTAGGGAGTTGTGGGCGATGAGGAGGTAATTGCATGCAAGACGGCGGGAAACGTCCCCGGTTTGTAATTAGCCTTGGCGTTTCTTATTTCTCGCACGCTATATCAATCATCACTTTTTAAGTAGTCTTAAATACTAAATATTTGTGCCTGTTGCAGATTATTTTAAATTTTTAGAAATCCTTAACACTGCAGTGACTTTTTTTCGTAAATCCAGCTATAGGACTGATATAGTATCGTGCCGGCTGATCACATGGGCCAATGAAAAGCAGTTTTCCGCGTCAGCTGCTGTTCCCAACTAATTATTTTGTTCGATTTTAAGGGGGTTGCTGTAAAAAAAGAATTGTTTCCAGTCAAGTTAGATACTATCTTACATCTTTATGTAGATGTGCCTTTAGCGTATTTTAAATTCCATGCAAGGACTCCAATGTCTCTTGCAGGAATTGTCATTAGACACAATGTTTACTTCTCGGCAGGAATTGTCGCGACACCTACGTTTTTTTAGTGGATCAGTATTTATTTTTGATCCGTAGCACGACACCACACACTATAGGTCAATTCACGGTTTCTTCGGCATTTTTGAATCGAACATTTGAAAAATCTCCCCATGTATGACGTGCTTGATTGTTTCCAACATACGCCATGTATCACAAGCGTTTTATAATTGTGTTAGCATAAAAGTTACTTTTTTTTCTGTTAAATTGAAGTGTTATTCGTGTTTTATCTATAAATTATATTGCTTCATTTATAAATAATTTGAATAAAAATATTGAGAACATATGTGTTGGTAGCGCCTAGTAATAAATAATTCTTATACAAAATATTGGTACAACAGAGTGCGCACGAATCCGGTGCGTTGTCCCTCTGGTGTAGTCTTCCAGACTTAGTTAAGCTTAGTGTGAACGAGGCGGAGGAATATCCTGGAAGTAGAACTTTAGCAGGGCTTCAGAAAAGGCCGAAAATACCATGAAACAACTATAGCAAGAGTACAGTTAGGTTGGCAACGGTTCGCCGAGCGATTGTTCTGGCGGGCTGATGGAGCCGCTCACTTGCCGGAAATGTTCGACGATACGGCGGACAATCGTGAACCATGAGGAAGGGAAGTAGTGCAAGTCCTCCCCCACCCACTACACGGGGGGGGGGGGGGGGGCTACGTACTCTCGTGCGTGGGTGACCGCACATTTAACGCGGGACGTAGAAGGGGCGATTGTCGAAACTACCGCAGGGGAAATGGTGTGCAGTGCGTATGGCAGCTGCGCAGTAAGTAGTATGTTAAAACAGTGAACTGAATTATTATTTTTTATGCTGATAAACTGTCAAAACAGCATGGCTTTGTCTCGTAGTTAGCACAAAAAAAATTTCACGCATAATTTATCAGCCTAGGGGTTTGCTGAAGGGGTAAAAAAGCATGTAAACATGACATCACGTGATGGCTAACAGTGCTGTAGATACGTAGGCTGAGGACGGAGATCAGCCTGCCTCATCTCTGACGACGTTGATTCACAATGTCGTGTAAAATACTTCAGCATATAAGAAAGTGAACGTTAACAATATAACGACATTGTCTAGATGCATTTTCTTGTAAGAAATTGCATGTTCCTCTCCTGCAATATTACTTACTGGCTGAGAGTCTTATGAAGACGGCATGAAACAAAATATCGCCATATTAGACACGCCGGGGCCGCTTAATATAAGACCGTTGCATGATGAGACACTGAGTGCATTGCGAATACACACTTCCATATTTACATGTAAGTGTCTTATGTACGTTTTTGGTCGTGAACCGCGCTACAATCTGTTTACAACCAACCAGCAGTGGCGATACGCTTCGCCGCCAGTCCGGGAGAGATAAACTCCTAGGCCGGATCCTGCCCTCCCCTTTTTGGCCCTGGTGATCCTACCCGGGCAAGCAGAGCCATGTCGTGCTTTGAGTGGGATGGACCCTCGCATTTTTTTTAAATTTGTTTATATTGTAATATAATTGTAATATTGTAATATATTGTAATATAATGTAATTGTAATATATATATATATATATTCTTGGAGAAAAAATTCGTGAAAACTGTCAAACATCGCGTAGTTTAATTTGTGGTCTTTCATCGTGTGCAGTAAAATCCCTATGTTACAGATCTAATTTGCATAGTAAAGCGTTTAGACGGAAACACAGTACGTCTTGTGCGTAGGAGCGATGAAGCACTAGGCGTGCGCCTTAGTGTCGTCCGTATCGCTCCCTCACGTCTTGACCATGGAAACAGGGTTCCCACGGGGGTTCATCCCACTCGCAACTAGTTCCCACACCTTTCCTGGGAAGTCGACGCGGTCCCTCAGACTTCCTACAGAGGTTACTAGTTCAAGTTTCCGGCACGCCATTGCTGCGTTAAGCTGAATACGTAGGGTATTTCAATTTAAAAAATTACTTCGGGCATACAGTACGCTGCGGCAGTGCTAAAGTATGTCGCCAAGGAATACAAAGAATGGCATTAAAAACGTACACGAAAACAAGCAAATACTAGCTGTTTTTAACAAATATTTAAAACGCACGAATTCCACAAGGAATTCACACGAGTTTTACAAAACAAGCCTTAGCTTGTATTTTTGTCATCTTATTGTTTTCCTTGGCGACATACTGTAGCTCTACAATGGCTTATGGCCGAAGTAATTTTTTATTTAATTGCTTATCCCCATTTCAAGTTTGCGAAACGTTGCTATTAACACTTTTTCACTGAAAAAAAAATGGGCACGAAAATAGAAAACAAATTTGTGTTTGGACGTAAAAATAAGTGTCTTCAATTTAACTTGCATATAAATTAAAAATAGGACTGTTTCACAATTGGATGTTTGCCAAGGAGAAGGCATGGTGCACATGATGTTTCCCCAAAAACAAAACAATTTAATGTTCAAGCAGCAAGTGACACTTCCTGTCTAGCGCTCGTTTATCACACGCGATGTGCCCATGAATCAGCAAGACGGGAGTTTTTTTTTTCAACCAGTATCAAACTGCATTTTAACTGGTGTGACCAAACGAAACTGAGGATTTTCAAATATCTTTATCTTGTGGTAACTCGCACGGCCCTTTCATAATGTGGAGGCGGGAAAATGTTAGTGATAATACGAGATAATCTTCCGGTTTTTATTTCTCTAGTTTCAAGTCTACCTTCTCGCATCTTGCCAAAATTATTTCATTCATCCATTCAGTAATTGGTATTCATTCGGATGTAGTTTAATTTGCTATTTTTTCTTGTATGCACGCAGTCTGATAATGGGTAAGGGAATGGGAAGTGTTCCTCGCTTATCCTGGTAAATCGTCACGTATTTTTTAATTATCTGTTGACGGTTACACGGAATACACAGCCGTGATCAAAAGAAAAAAAAAAACAAATCAGCTTATTGCATGTGAACATTGTGATTGGACTGAGCAAAAACTTCCGAAGGCAGATGTGCGTGGGAAGCTAACCCTGAACTAAGTTCGACCACAGAAGATTTTTATAAAAAGTATTCTCTATTTCGAAATGCGTTGCCCATGGGAACAATATTTTCAGACATAACTCTGCAGGTAGAGCGTAAAAACAAAACCGAGTTCTGTAGAACGTCATGGCCTCTTTAAAACTCATCGGACGGGTTAATCTAGCGAGTTTGGTATTTAAAAAAAGTCCTAAAATAGCACACCCTGCTTGTCTTAAATTTTCCTTGGAAACAGAATGAATTAAAACCCACATTACTTACACGGAGCCCTGTTAAAATGTTTTCTATAAAAGAAACTAATAACGTATTCCCCGAAAATACATACTCAAAGCTCAATAGTAGTGTAAAACTTGTCAGTTCAACCAAAATTATTAAAAGGGATAATTTCCCCTCGCACAAAGAGAGATACGGGAAATAGATGCAGTCACGAAACAGTCTGTTACGGTGTTCGACGTAGTGTAAATTTTTGTAGGCGTAACAGATTTTGTTGGTGAATGCAATGCTGAACGCAAAACTATGTTTCATCAAAGAGCCGTACGATACAAATATCTCGGATCAAAGCACCGAACCCATTACTGAAAGTGTAAATTATCAAGCGGCACATTTTAAAATCAAACTGCAACCTGTTAAACTTTTGATTGCGTAATTTTCATAGCCCATAACTACATTTGTTCCGAGACAATCGGACAGAATTTTGGAACCATAGTGACACATTGTCATCTCTGCAGAAAATCAAAGTACTTAAATCTTCTGTCGTGCTTGCATTCATCAAAATCCGAGCGTATGATTGATACCTAGGAACTGCAACCAATTTAGCTCTTAAACGCGTAGACTGTAATTTCAAAGGTTCCAGTTTTTAACTGCGTTCAAAGAAAGCGATCTCGGTTGAAGCGTTTCTTAAATTTACATAGTAAAGCAGTCGTAAAGTAACCCATAGATATTGCCACGCGTAAGTTCAGTAACATGTATGTGGATTGTAAAACATTAATGCCATCAACAAAAGTTGTTTCTGACGCTTAGTTGCTGATGCGTACAAACTATCTCAAAACAATGAAGGCAGGGTCAACAAGCAGAGATCACAATACCAACGGGTTGGTTTCAGCTTTCAGAATGATTTAAAATTTCTCAGAAGCAGCGTAGTAAAAATAAATATGCAGGTGTACCAGCGAATGGGCCAATTTTAAGGTATAATATAGTCGGCGCAAAACTAAAATTATTAACTTTAAACTTAAGAATAAAATTCGCAGAAATTGTTTTTATACGTTCAGCCTCGCTGAGGTGTCTGCGTCATATGAAATGCGTGTAAGCAACCTGCACGAACATACCGACGAGAGATCGAACACTCCACGCAATGTCCCAGTGTTGCAAGAGCACAGAAACGCTACGGGTTACTTTCAAACAGTGTTCGCATCACGCTCACGCCTTTACAAACATCGTGATCGTTTGGAGGGTTAGCCACTTACTAACTTTAAATGCGCCTGAATTTCATATGTAGACCCTAAATTATAGTATATTCGGTTTCTTCGCACTTTTTAAATCAAGCGTTTGAAAAATCACCCAGTATCTGTATGACTTGTTTTGTTTTCTAAATATGTCTTTTATAAAATGCGTTTTATACTTCTGTTAAAATAGAAATATCGTGTTTTTAGTCAAACTGTACATATCTTAAATTTAGTCAATTTTGATGAACCAGAACAATTACCCAAACACAGATACTTAATGCGAGGAAAGATGTAAAGCAGCATCTGTAATGAAAGCTGCATAAACCTCGAACCTATTCTTAACTGAGGAACATTTCTATCGCTAAACACGTTCGAAGAGTCAACAGCAGGGTGATTGTTGTGCTTGGCTTGTAGTCAACTATTCAGGATATTAAAAAAAAAACCTTGCAAGACTCGGTGCCTGAATTATAATGCAAAACTTGGAGATTGACTTAATTTTAGCCCAAAGCACATGCAAGCATGCACTACAAAATATTCACACCAAGTGTAAAAATCTAAAATTCAATAGCATACCACTAATGGAAAATAGCAATTAAATGCCTAACAAATGTTACTCTACCATGACAGAGGAGAGAGAACCTTGATGCTCAGTTTGTGTCACTGCTTCAGCCCACTTACATGTAGCATTGTAAGCTGAGCTCAGAATCATTACTTAAAAAAGCAGGGAAGGAAATTACATTATACCTATTTAGTTTCCTTCTCCTGTTGTGTACAATTAAAGATACTCCTCAGTTTACATAATGGATTTCCTGTAAAGAAATAATTTCTATGATACAAAACAAGTTCTCAAGCAACATTTATGGCAAGTCATTTACTGTAGATTCGAACAGTATGTTCCTAGAATATATAATTCCCGTTTTGTCTCTTAATAAGGCAAACATTGCCACATTTCACATGAAATACATGGAATCTCGTATAAACTGACAAATATATGAATCGTAAATACTGCTAAACAAGGCAGTTGTACAGGTTAAAAAAAAAAAAACTATCTGCACCAAATCTGTCAACTCCAAAATGTCAATTATTTTTAACAATGCCCTGTCAATTAATACTTAATATTAGTCTACTTAAGGAAGGTAAGATAACCTTATGGGACCAAATAAATAAATAAATATATATATATATATATTACTCCCCCCTCCTCCATGCTTACGTTCTCTCTCTCTCTCTCTCTCTCCTCCACCCCATCTTCTTGCTCCCTCCCCCCACTCAACACTCTTGCTATGTCTGGCCACATCCCCCCCCCCCCTTGCTCTCGTTCAGTCTTCCATCTCCCCCCTTTTCCATTACTTCACCGTTGCACTTAACGTTCTTAGTATGGACACCAGTGTCTTACAGTTTTTGGTCATGCTGGTACTTTCCAAATCTTTGCACTTTGGAATATTTGGGTACGTCGTAGTTTATAAAGTTTGATGGACTGCACAAAGTAACACGAAAAACGCTGGATTGAAAATCATCACACACACTATCTTTTTTTCACATCAGCCATCTTGTTACACCACCACCAACAACCTTACAAAAACAAAAAACAAACAAGAACAATACAGTTGCAGCCACCAGCAACCTACTACTAGGCACAAAATATCCCAAACATACTGCCCACCGGAAAATGGTACATTTTCCAACAGACCCCCACACTACAATAATTAACACACTGACATCAGACAAGAAACAAACAACTTTATAATAGCAAACGTAAAGGTAACTAACTCAAATTCTTGATGACAACAAGGAACCATGTTGCAAACACAACAAAACAAATCTTTGCCAGCAAGTCAATTGCCCTCATCAGTAGGTAGAAGAGATATTTTTGTAACTGGTCTTACAAGTTCACCATTCAAAGTTCTCACAATCTTTACCTGGATGAAGCTTCACAGTTCTGACCATCTTCCACCTAAATGGAGATAGATTACAATATTTCAGTACCACCAAAGACCCACACTGTCGTCGACAACATGGCTCAAGTCTTGCTCAGGCAGACCTACGAGGGGTGCACCCACTAGAAAATGTCCTGGAGTAAGGACATCAAATTCTGATGGGTCTGATGAGAAGGGAAACAAAGGTCTGGAGTACAGCACTGCAGAGATTTCAGTAAAAAGTCATAAGCTCTTCAAACGTAAGTATTTGCTCTCCGATGTCCCACTTCATGTGGAGTTTGGCCGATTTCACAGCTGCCTCCCACGGGCCACCAAAATGAGGTGCAGCTGGCAGGTTGAAATGCCAAACAATGTTGAGCTTATGCAAGTGGTTCTGCAAACTCTGCCATGAGGGTTCAGTAAAGAGTGCTCGATGAACTTCTTTCAAGTGTCTACTTGCCCCAATGAAGTTGGTGCCTTGGTCTGACAGTATGTCTGACGGGGTTCCCCTCACCGACTCGAATCGCTTAAGGGCAGCTAAGAATGCTTTGGTACACAGTGATGATACAGCTTCCAGATGGACAGCCTTCGTAGACACACACAAAATTAGAGGTAATTTTGTCCAATGGAGCCTTCAGCACCTTTGTCACGGGTGGCCCTGCAAAATCGACACCAAGTTTCAAAAAGGAATGCACTTGTGAGAATCTCACAGCAGGGAGATCGCCCATAAGAGGGGTGGAGGTTTTCGCTGACAATCTGAAACACCTAACACACCGGTGCACACAATGTCGAATGATATGGTGAGCATTCAATATCCAAAATTGCATCTGGATAAGAGAATATACTGCCTGGAGTCCTGCATGGAGGTACTCCTCATGGTAATGTTTCACAATTAACATGGAAAGATGACTTTTCCTGGAAGGAGTATTGGGTGTTTACTCTCTTCCGGCAACGCCGAGTGCTTCAAGCGGCTGCCCACCCTGATAACACTCGGAGGATCAAGAAAAGGATGCAATTTCCTTAGCTTTCTGGAGCATTCTTTATTACGGAGCAACTTTAAGTCCTCTGAAAGCAGGTCGTGTTGCACCACTTGAACACAGAATATGCCTTTGATTCTTCAGCTCTCAACCACGCCGATTCACAGTGAGGTTGTTTCAGAAATGCAGTTAGAGCTCTAAGTATTCACGCTTTTACCCTCTTTGTTAGAAGGCTTTTCATAACTGTCAAGACTCAATGTCCACAAGGTACCATAACTTTCTTGGACTGCTAGAGCTTGTGCTCTGAGGTTTACATTCAGGCATTCAGATTGGGCATCTTGAACTTATTCACTGGCCACACGTCTTCACTCCATCAACCAATCAGGTCCATGGAACCACACAGGACTGTTCACCAGCTTGTCAGGAAACTCACTACGCTATGCAAGGTCTGCTGGGTTACAGTTTGACAGGACATATGCCATGACCTAGGTGGCACAATTTGTTGAATTTCAGCAACTCGATTAGCAACAAAGGTCTTGAACCTGTGTGGTGATAACTGGAGCCATGATAGGACAGTTGAAGAATCTGACCACATGTACACACTGAAGGGATGAGCCCTATCACTGAACATTTTGCTCACCCATTGCCACAATCTTGAGAGAAGCAAGGCACCCGACAACTCGAGCCTTGGAATTGATAGTGTCTTCAGTGGCGCAACCTTTGATTTTGCTGTGATCAGGCAAGCGGAAACGACCCCAATGTTGATAATGTGAGCATAAATCACAGCAGCATACGCCTTCTCAGAAGCATCACAGAACCCATGAATTTCAATACAGCAGGTGCTAGTCCACTCAATGTGTCGTGGGATTCTCACCTTGGCCAAAGCGCCCAGTGTCTTCTTGAAACGTAACCACTGCTGAGCAATATGTATAGGAACAGGTTGATCCCATTCTAACCCCATCGTCCAGTGTCCGCAAAAAGATTTTTCCCCACACAACTGGGGCTAACCACCCACATGGGTCGTAAAAGCAGGCAATAGTTGACAAGATGCCCCATTTGGTTATTGACAATTGGGGTACGTTGACGTATGTGAAATCATGTCTCTGGACACCAGTGTACACCAAGCACTTTGATAGCCGGAATGATCTCGTGATCAAGGCTCTTCAAAACTTCTCGTGATGTGGGCACATCATCAAGTAGAGTGGTGCTGCTGGAGGACAACTTTCAAAGCTCAAATCATCCTCGTTGAAGTAGTGACACAGGTTCAGATTTCAATTTGATTGCTTCTTCCAACGAGTCAGCCCCTGTAACCATGTCATCAACAAGATGTCATCAACAAAACATCTCGCAAGAGTACCTGAGCTGCCTGCCGAAAGTTTTGAACATCATCAGTAGCTAACTGCCTTAATGTTCTCCAGTGCTTGATAACATGTCAGTCCATATGTAACAGTGTTGTCCATATGTAACAGCTGCACATCTTCAGCTCAAGGTCGCCACAGAATACACTGATATTTGCAGTCGTCAGAATGTATCCGTATTTGCTACATATCTCGTAGATGTGAAGATGTGAGCAGTAAAGACAACACGTACCATAGTGTTCGGAAGTTCACAATAATCTCGTGTGTCCTGCAACTTCTGCCCAATGTGGAGCATATCATTTAATGAGATACCATTTCTAGTTGTTGAGCAATCGAAAATGACTCGCACCTTAGTGGTTGAACTAGCCCTTTTAACTATAGCATGGTGAGTAATAACATACGCTACCTCAGAGATCTCTGATGCACCCAAACAATTGTTACTTGGCTTGCCACCAGAGGGTCATGCAACTGAGATGTGTCATATGGCCCGGTTCTTCATATTTATTGAGAAACTGGCGGTACGCGGTTGCGAGCTCCGGTGATATAGCGAATTTCTTCTCCAGATGTTTATACCTTAAACGTGCCTGTTGTAGCAACTCTCCTAACTCAGATCGAATTTCTTTGAACAGCAGTCTACAAATATCTACCATCCATGTCTCGTGCGTGTTTTGTTGTAGTGCTCTTCACATTTTTCCTCGTCAGTTAACACCACCTTTGTTGTCGGCACCTCTTCAACCTCCCAGAATCTTTGTAGTTGTACATCCAGACTATTGTCTCGTATCAAGAATGTCAGATGGACTTCTCGCCGATTCACACTCAAACCTGCCACTCACAATCCAGCCAAACACTGTGTGAAAAGCATTGGGCTCACCTAAAATTTTCCTGCCAGTCATAGCATCACTCGCTTATGTTGGCTGCCAACAAGACGTCAATAGGCCCAGGAACATTGAAGCTTGGATCCGCTAGCTTCAAATCCTTCAAATGGTTTACAGTACTGAGAGCAACCCTTGATGCAGGCATGGAATGAGTGATCTCCTTTAAGATTGTAGCTCTAACGTCAAAATAAATGTCCTGAGAGTCGATAGGTTTAACACAACAATAAAGAACTCCTCTTGAGCCTGACACAGAAGTTTCCCCAACCCCAGCTAAGTCTACTTGTTCACTGTGGTGTTGTAGCTCTAATCGCTGGACACGTATATGAGTTATGAAAGAGACTTGTGATGCACTATCCAGCAAGGCTCTTAATGTCTGAAAATGTCCACTACTATCTCTCACTTGGACCAGAGCTGTCGAGAGCAAAATTGTAGTTTGCATTTCAGTCTCATTAGACAAATGTAACATTTGGACCTTGGTTATAGCACTGTCATGAGAAGAACAATCAGGTTTTTAATTTTCTGTATCTACACTCTGACTACGTGATGAGCTATGAGAAAAGTGGAGCAACGAGTGGTGCCTCTTTTGACATTGTATAAAAGTGAATTTAGACATGCATTTTTGTGCACTGTGATTGGGTTTCAAACAACTGAAACACCTGGATTGTTCTTTCACAAAATTGACTATCTGGAATAGATTTTGTCAAGAACTGCTCACATTTACTCAATGGATGTTTCTCCTTACATACTGGACACTGTATAATTAATTTCCTACTGTAACAAGTAAAGTGCTTCGACTATGACCTTGTTTTGAATTGCCCTTCATACTGGGTGCTGAAAACTTATTTTTTACAAATGTACTACTGTTGCCTGAGGCATTAAGGTTTGTCACCAATTGAACATTCTCATTCGCCACAGCATTTCGTTCTAGGAACGTCAACAGATGCTCACAAGTTGGCAGGTCCTGGTCTATGGATAATTCATACTCTTTGAGAAGAGAAGAATCTATCTTTTTAAGAAGAATATTTAAGAGCAAAAAAAACTCCTCAGAAACTGGGAAGTTTTCAGCACGTGGAGCATTTAAGTTTTCATGGACTACACTAATAAAGTGTGACAAAGGTTCTGGAGAATTGGTACACACTTTCGAAAGGTGCAATATTTTTTGAACATGCAGTGTAGCAGTAACGCACAAGTTTTTGTACCACTTCTCCAGCAATGATCCGACAACACTGTAGTTCTCATTAGTGATTACTTAGTTTCCTTAGGTTCATCCTTTAGACATCCAATCAGATAACGTAGTTTCTGAACATCAGAAAGTGATATATCTTGATGCACCATGGATTTGAAGAGCTCAGTGAATGCTGCCCACTTGGTGCAGTTGCCCGAAAACACAGGAAGCGGTAGAGGCGGCAGCACTGCACACATACCAATAACTGGACCCTGACAGGTTATGTTGGGTATCTATTGTATCTATTATACTGGACGCGCAAAAGCCAGAAAACATTTTCAAAGTTCACGAACGCATCCTTAATCTCATTTAGAGATCTCGATTCAGGTTTTGGCGGGACAGCACACAAGGCAAAATAGTTTGCTAACAACTCGTCCCGTTTTCAACTAATTCATCAAAAGCCACCACGAACTCAAGTTTCTCCGCATCTTGTACCACTGCATTTAAAAGCTCGTTTGCTTCTTATATTTTAGATATAATGTAATCAAACACGATTAATTGTAGCTCAGTAGTTTGCTGCGCCATGGCGAACTTTGATACACACGTGCACCGAACGGTTATGCAACAGTTTGATTTAGTTTCAAGGTAAAACACTAGTCTGGTTGCTAACATCTCAATCAGGCAATGGAGAACCAGAAATATTTATAATGTTTGATGGATTGCACAAAGTAACACGAAAAACACCGGATTGAAAATCATCACAAACACAATCTTTATTTCAAATCGGCCATCTCGTTAAAACCCCACCAGCAACCTTACAAAAATAAAAAATAAAACCAACAAGAACAATACAGTTGCAGCCACCAGCAACCTACTAGGCACAAAATATCCCGAACAGTCATATTTCAAATTAAGTATTCAACTAATTTGAACCAAAATTGGTGTGATGATAGTTCAGACTTCAAAAAAGTTAGCACTGAATTCGCAAAGGTCTGCAAATGAATCGCATTTGTGTGACCACATTGTGCAGTATGGACGGCTGCTAGATAGCATGGTAGTAATTTATTTAGATGCTGTAACGTTACCAAAGTACCTGGACCCATGCAACTGCAGCATATCCAACAACTACTCAAGGGTCCAAGGTAGAGATACCATATGGCAAAGGTGATGACTGACGTACTCAAAGTTGTTGAACTGGGTTAGTCTGGGGGATTATGAAGTCAGTAAAGTATATGAATGAAAGATGTGCATGCTTTTCCTCCCAGTCCCAGACAATGTTGGTCGTAATGACACATCGCACTGTCTCGTTGTTGGGATGACCCAAGGGATGACTATACAGTGTGTATCTAAATTTGAACAGCAGTTAATCACTAAAAAGACGTTGAAAACGTATACATGACATATGGTCTAAAATTAATTAAGAAAAAGTTTATTTCAGTACCACTGTAATTTACGACCCTCTGGAATCTTCCCCTACCTTTAAAAGCTGCAAAAATTATTTGGGTATTGTGCATACCCCACCTGCAAGGTATTGACAAATATTATTTTGAAAGTAAATCATGAATTACTCTTAAATTGTTAGGTTTAGGGTATTTACACAGTGACGTTTTTGTTAATTGTAACAGGAGGATTAATAATCTGTCCTTTAAATCCAGAATATGCTACCGCAATACGGATGGTAGTTCGAAATATAGGTAGTAACTGTGATTATTTACATGAAATCCAGAATATGCTACCGCAATACGGATGGTAGTTCGAAATATAGGTAGTAACTGTGATTATTTACATGAAATAATTTGATGACCATGACTAGTGTTGTTGTGTTTGAAGATCTTTGTTCAGTAACCATTATCCAGACAACCGGTGTTTAATCTTAAATATTATTTCAAATGTTTGCAATAAAAAAGTGTTCAAATTCCAACTTCAAAGATGTGTACCACCCTTTGTATTCACTTTAGACCATATGTTGTATTAATGTTTTAAACATATTTTTTCGTGATTAACCTCCAACCAAAGTTTGTTGGTCAAATTTAAATACATCTGTATATGTATAAAACTGCCACCTGCTTCAGAGCCTCGCAATGAACAACTTTGCTGCACTTTGAAACATTTCTGGTAGCCTCCTGGTTTGTGTGACAAGTTTCTCAACTGCAGAGATTCAGTGGACCCTTGCACACATTTGCTGTAGATTTTCATCTCGCATTACTGGCATGTGGTGATCCAGTTTCCGCACAATTTTGCAATGCCATTTGTGTAATCACAGTACACTTCAACAGCAGCAGCACTTTACCAGTTCAAAAAACTGTAGTTTCAGAAATATTGCCACCCTTCGCCTCTAAGACAAAGATCATCCCTTTTTCAACATCCAATGTACTGGTCAGTTTACCAAATGGACTGTCATTTTTGCTCTAAGTATTAATCAAATTATTTTATTAATGAATTGAGATGTTCGGTAATGGTTTATTACTTACACTAAGAAGTGTACTAGTGTGACAGTTCACTGTGAAAGACATAGTTCTTAATTTTTGTAGTGTATATATAAATAAATTAAATTACATTTAGCCATTTTATTTTGAGATTTACCATCCTTGTTAACATGGTCATTCCTAGGCTCACGTAACAGTACTGTGTAAATTAAGTAAATTTAAATGTTTAAAAAATGCATAAATTTCAACCCAAATAATTATGCTGGTAGTTCATATTGTGAACTGATAACATCTGTAATGTGTCACATTGAAAGATGTTGCATGCAAAACAAATTTAAATAAATTTCAGTAACTTCACAACAGTTTGTCACTAAAATGCAGGAAACATTTGAGAAGTTGCTTAAACGTTTCATAAAGCAGTCTCTTAAAGAACGAGGGTGAAAAGTATGTTCGGCATAACTGGGATTACATAGTTGGGCTGGGTGTGATTCAATGAATGCCTTTGAGAGTCTGAGAAAGTGGATAGCACTTAAGCTTTTACAAAGGGACTGTACAATGGCATTGAGATTTGTCAGCTATGGTATATTGCAAAAATACAAATTACTACAATCTATGATTTACGCAGTTGCATGTTCATTGAGTCACATTGAATGTGATAAATTACGACCTTGAAAGGACACTTTAAAGCATCATCACTAAGGCAAATTAATAACCAGTTATCTGGAAACAGTCTAGATAATTGTTCAAACATTACGAAACCCACAGATTGACATGGTTGGGAAAGTTTAAGAAAGTTAAATTCTAAGTTGATAACCGGCCTGCCAAATCCTGAGGACTCTCTATCCTGAAGGTATGCAAGAACTTGCCATCCCTCTGACTGAAGAGCACTGCTGCTCATAAGCTTTTAATATGCCAATAGTAAACCTATGAGTATGATAATGATGGCAATACTATTTTTTACTATACTCAATTTTAGTAATTCTAATAAACCTTATTTTTGGTAGAATTCATTGCTGATTAATTTTGTCTACCTCTTCTATCTCCAATCTATAAGACTTTGGATTTCAACTGCATTTGTGGCCAACATAAATGTTTTAAAATGGCAGCCATTTTTAACAAATTGGCAGCACGAAACAATTTAGTTAAACATTTGTAAAGTCAATTGCACACTTTCTAACCCTAAACACATACAGCTAACTAAAAATTATAGTTGGAATTAATCCCCCTGTTGCTCATGGATTACTTGGACTGTTGAAGAGGAGTGGGGGGAGGGATGCTTGCACATGCACACCATGCTTATAGTAGGACAATGTTAGATTTGCTAGGAAATCTTCCAAAGTTGTAGCTATTCTTGTTGGTCTAGTGGTGTCGGTTGTTGCCTGTGAGATCAGCATCATCTTAACAGATTTACCACAGTACCCCAGTCAGTGAATGAGTCTGCTCCCAAAGTTCATAAATGATGCTGTTCATAAACTGACAAAACCTTGTTCCCCTCTCTTATTTCACTTGACCATAAATATGAAGGGGTGAGAGATTCGAGGCCACGTGATTCACAGATCCACTCAACTTAACTTTGCTCATCTTGACATCTCTTGAGTGCTGGTTGCATATATCATGATCCATCTCCCATTTTTCTCCAGGAAGTGGTTTTCAGTGAGTTATCAAAAACCTACATGTCAATCTCCCACCTTCAAAATACCAGCTATGAAAGAAAGAAAGAGAACTTTTCCTGCCCTGTTTGGACATAGAAAAAGGCTGGCTTCTCGACAAAGTTATTGCCTTCAGGTGACTTACTTGCAGCACACTTCATGATGCAGCATTTTCACCAGCGCTCACTGCAAGCCTGGTCCACTCACTCTAGGTCATGACACAGGACATATGAAAATTCATTGCCACCACTAGACATAGCTTTAGTCCCAGATCGCCACATGTCACAAAAATAGAACCCCAATGGAAGGAAGATTGTGTGCTGCTCACACCTGGTTCCGACATGTTCTGTTGCTGTGTTCAGTTGTTTACTGGACTTTGACTGAATAATAATTTTTACGTACTTCTGATAGTTTTCAAATGCATAATTGTTTGGAGGGCCTGGTGGGAGAGTGCCACAATGTGTGTTGCATTTAGAAGTTTGTAGAACTTAAATTTTGCTAATTGCTATTGTGGATTAAATAACACAAAAAACCATTGTTAAATTTGTTCACTCTCACAATCTTGTCGTAGGACTTTTGACAGGAATTGTGTAGTTAAATCACAAAAAAGCCTGTGTAAACAGGAAAAACACTATGCAAGCTAAGATACAAAAATACTAATGACATTTTTGTTGCTTACAAATGTAATCGACCATAAGACATTTATGACAAAATATAATTTTTCTAGTCATTGTATTTGTTTAAATATTCAATGCTATATGGAATTGTTGCAAGTGCGATTATGATGCATGTTGTATAATTTAAAGGAACTCAACAGATGGATGAAGCAGTTAGTTCTCTCGCAAATACGATTTCCTGATTTTGTTACAGCCCAGAAGTTTGCACCGAGTGTGTGCCAAGTGTGTACTGCTGGTGTGTGTGGTGAGCTTTGTGGTGTCATACTTAGTTGTATCTGTACGTTACCCAGATCCTCAGTTGTGGCTTGCAAGCAACAAAGTATCGTGGCCTACGTCGCCAGGTGTAAACCTCACCCAAAACCAGACGGTAGGTAATGCCATCAATATTTTTGGATGTTAGTTGTCAAATGTTCTATTCATTACACAAGCACCTTACAGGTAATATTTGCAATATAGACTATGAGCAGTAAATTTAGTAAATTTCTAGCCATTTGTTACCTATAAAAGTTGTAAAAAATTTTCTACCTACAATATTCACCCCCATAATTTGCTTGGTGATGAATAATTCTAAATCAGTTATTTTAAAAATATTACCACAAATGAATATAATTTGTAAATATAGTTTGGTAAATTGCTGTTGGAGTCACACTATGCATTACTAGCTGTTACCCGCAGCTCTACCCATGTGCAAAATATAAAAAACAAGACTACCAATCAGCACCTACTCAAATGGTTGGTGGCATATTTTATATATGCCCTAAGAAACTGTCTGTTTTTCCGGGATGTAAAGTACGCTATGTGCTAATCCACAATATAATCTACCCCTTATACCAAATTTCATTCAAATCTGTTATGATGTGATAGAGTAACAAACTTACAAACTTTTGCATTTATAATATTATGATAATTTTAGAATGTTATTTTTAGTTATTTATTTTTATAACATACTTCATTTGTGCTGGTACATCTTTCAAGATGCCCATCTAGGAAAAAATATTGGACACTTCCATTTCTATACTCTTAATGAGCTTTAACCTCAAAATACTAAATGAGTGCAACAGAACGGTAACAACCATGTACAAATGACAGATCAAGCAAATCTATACACCAAGAACTCTCTTCAAATGGTCAGCTGTTTTGAAAATACTTAACGGTGTGTAACTAAAATACTCTTGATGTGACCTGCGGAGGGAATATAAAGCATACAATACAATGACCAATTTCAGAATCCCAAAACTAAATGCCATTCTTTGATAATAGAAAAGTCAAAACCATTTGGTTTGACTCTTGGTTAGTTAACTGTTTACATGAATATACACTCTCAAAGTATATTGCACTTTCTCTGCCCATGTTTTCATGTAAAAATTATACATTTAATGATAGGGAAATCTTTTATACAAGTGCAGACATGTTGAGAAAACTAAATTTAAAATGTCTGTAATTTTGATTGTATTCTTACCAAATTAAGAGCCAATGTTGGGACATGAACTGAAAAAATTTATCAACTTACATGTAATCTGGTATTCATAAAACATATAACATGCAAAATAGTGATATCTATATGAAAGTTTTAACAGTACTTGCCATGTCTATGTAATCTGGATGGCATGTGTGTAATGTAAGGTAAATATCTTGTGTACATTTAGGAGGTTGGCAGGATTGGTAGACAGTTATGGCTGATAGCGCTTAGAATAGACAGTCTGCAAATCACGGTCGTGCAAAAGTTGAACAACATTACACAAAAATGTGTGGAAATGTAAATGCCCTTTCCACCAGCTATCTCTAAGAAACTAACAAAAGTTGAGACACGAGATATGGTACAGTTGCACTCAGCCAGTACAGCTGACTGACATTGACTACCATGGCTATAGCCACATGGTTGAAACTAGACTTACTGTCCCCCTTCACGGTGCTGTTGGGACAACACTGCATGCCCATTACTGAAGTAAAACTCATGACATCGGGTGAGAAAATGTCCACGAGATGTTACTTTATTGCCTACTCTTATCCCATGGTCACAAATTCCCCATATAAAACATAAGTTACGCTCATTAAACACCAAAAAAAAAACCAGTAGAAAAACTGGAAGTGTGCTCACAGTGAATTTATAAAACTCTGTCCTTTTGCTACTGTTAGTCATGGTGATTTTGGTCATGCCTGGTATTACCTTAGTTTTCTATCTGCTTATAAACACACTCTAGCATTGATGACCTCTTAGCCATATGCCCACCTCTTCACAACACTGACTGGTTCAGCTGCCCCTCGGAGTCCATGGGTTTTCTTAAGGTGCTACTAGTTCTGGAGAAGGTAAAAGTACACAAATTAAATATGCATGGGCAGAAGTATGAAAACCCATTTTCTTCAGTTCATACGAGATGTACATGTTACATAAAATGTTGTAGCTGTGTGTGTCTCTCTCCCTCTATATCTATCTCTGTCTATCTCCCTCTATATCTATCTCTGTCTATCTATCTCTATATCTATCTCTGTCTATCTATCTGTATCTCTATCTGTGTGTGTATGTGTGTGTATATATACACACACACACAGAGAGAGAGATAGAGATATCCCTAAACCTTTTTGTGTTTTTCTAGGATGAGATGGAGGAAAAAATGAAGAGACGAAGAGCTGTAGTCATGGAAGTGTGCAACAAAACAAACATGTCTTCAGGTGTTAGAGAGTTGCAGCTACACAGAACACTAACCAAAATGTATATAAACAAGTGAGTACTGAGAGTTTCCATTCCTATAGTTTGAACTACTAGCATTTCAGCAAATAATTTAACTGAAAAAATGTTTGCTCTATAGATGGATATATTTCACTTATGTGAAACCAGTCCCCATCAGTCTCGCAATCTTCATAAAATATTACATCAAAAAATTCCTTCAAAAAAAGTTTTGTTCCTAAATGAAACACAATAAAATTGAAATTATGACAATACAGATAAAATCTCTAAAAGTAATTCTGACTTTCAGGGGCTTTGGAAAGGGGCGAGTCAAGATAAGGGGGGGGGGGGCCTTTGTCTTTTGCCAGTCTTACTAAAGGGTGCCAAAGACTTTGGATGGTACAACTGTAGATTTTCATACGTTACATATATTAGGCAGTATTAAAATAGCAAATAAAGTAAAAGGCTTTTTTCCTAATTCACACACAGCTGAAATCTTCCTCCCGCGATGCATCAACTACTTCTTTGAGATTTGCTGGCCTTTCATTGAAAATCTTCCATATGTCCTTAATTTGTACCACAGTCCCATTAGTTAAGTACATTTTAATTTTAATTTCCACAAATTGGGAACCTCGCCAACCTGGGTAGCATAGAGTATCCACCAAAAGGCATGGCTGGGAAGCATGTGTCCTATTAATGGGGATGCTTGGCTGATAGTAAGTTGTTGACAGCGCTGATTTGACTGATAAATTTATTACTTGTTGAATGACTTTGGGTGGAGCAGGTTTAAGAAATGGCAGAATGGTTGTGCAAACTGAAGCAAAGGTTGGTTGAGCAGGCTGAGTATACTCCAACTGTCAATTCCTCGTGATGGTGGATGGAAAAATTAGTCACGGCTAGTTTTGGTTTTGGAGGGGTTGGGGCAGACTAGAAATAGTCCTTGGTGTAGAGAAGCAATTTGGTAAATACGCAGCAATGATCCCAAGTTTGACCTGGCAAATAAATTTGGTGTTCTGCCAATAAGTGCACCTTTCTCCGGATCTGCATCCTCTCTGTTTTACACACAAAAATGGTTTTTCAAGCTCTGTCTCCTGAACACCCTGCTACTTGAACTGCCTGCGAAGCTGGCCAATGGTACGAGGCAGGTTGGAACCACGGTGCCTCAGTAGCATCCGGTCTCCTCTCCAAGACTACTGTGCATGCATGCCATGGTACACAGACAGAATTTGCAGGGGTGGATAGTGTGGGAAGGCAGGTGACTGCTCTGTCACTAGGCGATAGCCACGTGGACCTTACTACAAAGGTAGTGGCCTTGGGTCTCGGTTGAATTGACAAAGGGGCAGCAGACACTTCCCCTCTGTGGTGGCATGTTGTCTCCTCCCAGGCAACTGCCTGGGGAGGTGCTGAGGCAGGGGGAATGCGGTGTGACCGGCCCCAAGGAGGGTGGAGTCTCCTGCTGCTGGTTGGCCCATCAGGAGTGAAGCCTCAAGCAGTCTTCTCCACCCCCACCCCCAGTTTCTCAGTAAGCGCTTGAACAGGCATAGGCGAATGTCACACTGTCCTGCAGGGTGAGTCTTTGGAGGGGGGTGGTAGAACATTGGAGCATGCCAGGTTGTTGTTACCTTGCACTGGGTGCTTTCACCCAGCTGATTCTTCAGCTCGTTAAGTATTCTGTCGGGGTAAAGTACAGATATATGGGCACTTTTCTGGGTGCATTTTTGCATGTTCATTTTTCGTGCAGATTCCCTTCAACGTTGACTAAGGCACAGAGTATTGTAGTTCATTTTGTGATGCAGCATTTGCTTTTAACTGCTGTACTGTTCCCCTGGGTTGCAAAGGAAGAGTGGGGTTGGTGTGGCTGCATGATTTCCCTCTCTTAGTTCGGCGTTCCCTCAGGGTTGGCCATTGGGGCACAGAATTTTCTGGGTGGTACTACAGTAGAAATTTGATGATTAGCTGCTTCACCATTGGTCAGTTGCATGTTAATTTTGTGGTTCGTGACTGATGGCCTGGACTTAGTCAGGTGATTTCTACAGTATTATGTCACAGGTTTTTATTCAAATGTAATTAGTTTTGACCAGAGTCAATGATAGCCTACTAGCTAGTGAACCATGGTTGACCCAGAATTACATCCTTTTTTAAGTGGTTTACAAGGGAAAATTCCTCCTCTGTGGTTAAGCCTCCCACGGTTAAATTTAAGCACACAGTTCATCACACTTGCAACGTGGTCACTTCTCAAGCGATTTGTACAGTCTCGTTACTGTGCTTCATTAAGCTTAATGCCAGAGATAAGAGGATGGAACGTATGAAGTCGGCGCTGGCTGCCGTGTTGAACTACCAATAGCTCCTAAGTTACTAAGTGATGAAAATTTCAGTAGACATGGTTTACTCGGACGAGGATAACCCCTTTAACAAGTCTTGCAGCCGGCGCTGAATACGCCAGTGTGTGGCAATGAAATGGTTGCACGTCATGGCGCAGGTGAAAACAGTGAGATGTGGCCCGAAAACCAGTCAGTGACACTTGAGTGGTGGCTGGAAGCCCCGTGTATAAAGTCTGACTGAGGTGCATTAACTTTATACAAAATGAAAGTCATTGTAAACCACATTTAAGCCAATTCCTATCCCACCAGGCCTACGTTCAGATCATTACCTAAACTTGAGGTATATCATAGGCAGTTTTTCTCAATTGCTTGTCACCAAAGATCACACTAATTTTTTTATATGGTGTGAAAATTTAGCTTTAATTTTGAGTATGTAAATATGTCAAATTAAGTACCTGGGAATTTATAAACCTGAACTTTATTTAATGATAAACAAAGTTTATTGTATAAAAAGGAATAAATTAAACCCTATGACCAATACTAATAAATTGAGAAAATTTCCAATTGTAATGTTTTCTTAGTGTGGAAACACTTGCACCACTAATATCAATATTTTCACGAGTTTGTGTATTATTTTCTGCATTTTGCTATGTGAACTCATGAATGCAGTGTCTCATGCCAGTGCAACAAATTGTTTTTGCAATGACCTTTGCACATCTTTCTCACATCATGCCCAGCATAGTGTTGTAAATCATAAGTTGTAAGACAGTGGTGTTGGGTTTCATATATATGCACTCACACTTGCATTTTCACTCACACTCACATTTGCATTTGCACTCGCACTTTTATGCTTGATTATATACCTTGGCTTGGGCAGACTGAAAAAATTTGCAGGATACATCTGACCAATAGGCTTCTAGGCTATCAATAACCACTGTCATAGTTGCCCCCCCCCCCCTGTATGGCCTTTAATTCCCTGACCACCCATTCCAAATAAGTGGGATAATCTGTATTGTCATATCCCTACAAAGGACCTTAAACATCAAGCTAAGATACAAGCTACAGCTGTTAGCATAACATCATAATGCCAGGGCTGGCTCAAGCGATCATCTCGAGCCTTTTACTTAAACAGCATCACCCATCTTGTCAATTTTTTTAGTCTTCATACACATTGATCATAAGGAACATTACACAGCAAATTTTTAATTTGTTAAATATACACAACTTTAACTTGCTCGTTGGTAAGTGCAAGGTTGCCACTTTTTTCCATTGGAAAATTTCCTGAAATTTCCTTAATTACCAGACCAAAAAAATCTTTTCACTAACCTTCTTCCAACTTTTTTTATGTAAAGATTGGCACCTTTGCATTATAACACACTGCTCACCATATAGATTGCAAAGAAAAATGCCTAAACATTTAGTCCACAATCATTAAACAATTTTATATCATTCTGGCAGCAGTGATTGACAGAAGTGGCCAATAAATCATGCATATCACAGAATTCCTTGATATTTAACTAACTTGTTTGAAATTCCCTGACATTTACCTGATTTACAGGTTTTCCAGAACTGTGGCAACCCTGAAGTGTGCAAATCAGTATGAAATGTTTGGTCTCACTGCAGATCACTAAAGATTTGATCAATTTTGAAAAAATGTGCAAGTTTCAGTTGACGCACGTGTCTCTGAGGTAAGTGGTTAGAGCACGGACTGTCCTAAGTACGGTAGCTGATCCTTCTGCGGCGTGTTCTAGATTGGTTTGGCCTGGTGGGTGGTGGTAGGTTCACAGAGGGCCGCTTAGGGGAGGGATTGCTCCTGAGCGGATGGGGAATCAAACCCCAGCGTGCGTTGAACCGTGATTGTCTCCCCTCCGGGGAGTACAATCTTTCTCACTGAAAGGGTTGCCAAAATACGGGATGCCAGCAGTCCCAAGGTAAGTGTCATGTTTACTGATTAAGCAATGGCAGCAGTGGGAGTGGAAGATCCCATCAGTGTGTTAGTCTATAAGCTGGGTGAAATTGGTCATGGGTTAGCCTCCCTTACCGGTGGGGGTGCGTCCTCATGCTTAGTTTTTACTTCCTCTTGTGTGCTAGCTAACCTCTGTAGAGCCCACCGCTCTTTACGCCAATTACGGCTCTGAATTCCACCTTTTCTACTATGCATTTAGACCAACCTTCTGTCCTTCCTGCGGATGTACAGTCCTGGGGGTCTCTTCTTCACACACACCCAAAGCACGGACTGAGAAATGTGCAGTTAGGAATTAGGATGCCACTGAGGGTAGGCAAGGGAGCAATGGAAATACAGGAGCAGCGGAATGTCTATTTGGACTCAAAGCCTTATTCAAGCCCCGTTTCCTGTGGAGTCCAGCACGCCTCACGATTATTCCTCAGTGGGGTTTCAATACATACAAAAATCCTTCAATAAAAAAAAAGAACATGCAGTGATCGGGGAAATATAACTAAAATAAACATAGTAAATGATTTATAAGTTTTGCATAATATGTATTTATTATTACGTTGGAAGATTGTGGGGAATCCCGGTTGGATTTTACACATTAGTCTCAACTAATTTAGAGATTTATTTTACTCAGGTGAAGGTAAACCTGAAAGAGAACAAAACAAAATACGCTGGTCTGAGAATTATTATATTCTACGCAATTTACAGCGTAACCTCCCGAGGGGTGGGTGTCCAGAAGGGAAAGTCACGATGACCTGCTACCATAGTCTAAAGGAGTGACTGGGATAAAGGGGTGCAGGGATTTGGACGTCGAGGTTACCTCTGGAGTAACGTGCCAGCTCTTGCAGTCGATTGGTGCAGGAGGAGCCTTCCCAAGCTGTTTGACAGGTTGAGCCTTTTGCAAACTGCAGGAGAGGAAGAGGTCTTGGTCAAACCAGCACGAGACCTTGTGGACCTATGCGGCTGGCAAGCCCGGCAACCTCTGGCCAGAGACGAATCCGCATGTCCTTACATAGTCTTAAAATCCCAGCATCAGGGCTCTTCCAAAGGGTGCGGGGGATGATGGCCTTTCTCCACAGGGGTTGGTTATCATAGGGCTGCGGCGGCAGCGCACATTCCTTATCCTGAGTTGAGACTGCTGACAAGTTTACAATCTCCGCTCGAGGCTCGGCAGGTGTGACGTCACTGGGCAACAGGGGTGCTGCGATCCTGTGGTTTCGGTTGAGACTTCCTTTTCAGTGATCTTTGGACAGTGATGCACCGGGTAAAACAATCTTTATTCAAGGGGATGGTGACCACATGTCGGAATCTGGGTAGGCAGTAAAATTCATAATTAAACGTGTTAATTATTCCAGTGTCTGAAGTTGACCAACGCGTGGAGTCAATTCAAATTCTGTCTGCACATGAATAGTAGTCTGCCACTGTTGTGACTTGCCCAGAGTTCTTGCTAGCTTATTTGCGAGGCGAAGTCACCTGTAGGGTGCGCAGGCATGCTGCGCAACAGTGTGGCATGATTCACAGTATAAAAACTTACATTTGTAGCAAATGAATCTGCAAAATTTTGGCCAAAATGTGTATCCCAAAATAACTATTTTTGAAACCGGATTTCAAATTTAGGTAGGTAGAAACCCTTTTGTTCCCATTTTATATGCGGGAGCTTGTGATGTTGCTCAATACTATTTCCTTCCTCCTTTTACCGCTTAATTGTTCCAGTGCTACCAGATTTGAATTTTGCACTCTTTGACATTCTGTGCACACCTTGGTTAAATTTTATAAAATAAATATATGAAAGGGAGGATTTCAGTTTGAAGGAAATCGAAAAATTCAACACCCTCACACTTGCAAACCTTTGAACTGGTCCGTAATCTTATTTTAGTTCATCAGACCTTATTTTTGAGGGAAATATGGTCCACTTTTGGTGCCCCTTTTCTTAGTACCCTCGGTTTATCACCTGACCCAACATTTGGCCCAACTCTGCACAACTTGAGCTAAGTGGTGTTAGTTGGAGTGTATTTGTCATTATATATAAGATTTCCTGCAAATTTTATACTGAAGGAACTGTACGTTCAAACTTCATAACATGACCATACCTGATAAGAGTACCCTCACGTGTATGTGTAGCATAGGCAAAAGACAAAACCTAAAGCAAATTTTGTGGAAGCAATGTTTTCTCTGCTGGCAGGAAGTACAAAGTGGCGTGGTGCCCTGTTTACAAGGCGAGCTCGTCATCCTGGCTGGAGGTGTTTGCAGAGATGGGGCAAATGCTGACACCTCTCACCCGCAGGAAACTGGCTGCGGGCAAGGTGCAGATAAACAACCTGGCCAGGAAGGCAAATCCCCAGTGGAAGCCAACACCACAGAACAAGAAGGTAAATGATACAACACATAGGCCTACCGATCCAGTGAAACCCTTTTTTTTTTTTACACTATACTGGTGATAAGGAAAAATTGTTGTAAAATGCAGGAAATTGCGAAAAGAGGAAAATTTTTGTTTTAAAAACATTAAATGGAACCATATAAAATACAGATATGTCCCTCTATAGCCATGTTTTATAATGGAGAAACATAAATCTAACCTAGTATGTGAAGAAAATCTCCATTTTTGATAGGCATTAGTAATGGTAGGTAGTGTTCATCATACGTGGTGTTACAGTGTAACTGAAGGTACAGATGTGATTCTCCATGCGGCTCAGTAGTTCAAGGATGCAGGCTTTCAAAAAAAAGTAAATGGAGGCAAGGGTATATTCATGTGTCAATACTTCTATAGGTGTACATAACGTGCAGGTGTGAAACATCAATTCGTAGTGTCTACTGCGCAGCCGGAAATAGCAACAAAATACTCAACACTCGCCATGTAACCATTATAATTTCTTTAAGATTGATGCCACATCCAAGCTGTTGGCTGTGTTACTGTCAACACAACCTAGCACCATGCAAGTTATTACAGACTGTTTAGAGCGAAGGGAGAATTATTAAATACCAAATATGATACTGTAAGATTTTGTACATATTGAATATGCCAAACATTTTTAAGCTAATAGTACCCTGATGAAAAAACATGGGCTAGTTCCTTTGTGTTTTCATCCTACTAACCACAAAAACAAATCTTAAACAAACCTAATTTATACAATGTTGCAAGCTACCAATAGTATGCGACTTAATCAGTTGGTGAAACTGGTACAATATTCGTAAAGGCAGTCGGTTAGGAGATTATACACACTACACTGTAAGAGGCAGAAATTTCTACTCATAAGCTATAAAATGTAAAATTCATACTCCCCAATGAACATTTTGGACTCTGATATACACAAATTATTGTAGGGCTGAGATTCATTAATCAAGTTAATGCCAAATGTGTGTCATTAACTTATCTATAATGAGAAAGTCAAGATTTTATTTAATAATATTACCTTTTAATCACTTATGATGTGCCAGTCATTATACAGAGGAGTTATTTGGAGAAAGGGAAGAGAACAGAACACCTGGACTCCTTAGGCACAGAGCCTATGATCATGAAAGGCTCGCAAATGGATACACAAACAGGGAAGACTGCCCATAGAAAGCATCAATAAGGCCTCCTAACTTTTTTTTGCATAGTAGATAGAATGTGGCCTCTGTTAAAGGTATTTCTTCCCACACCCACAGGCTTCTCTTTCCCTCTGTCTTTTAGTGATAAAAAATGACCTTGTGAATAGGATGAATAGGTACTCTTTGTTCCTGCCATCTCCAACTGGGGTGCTCATTGCATGAGAAGTTCCACTGATGTCTCCTTGTTCATAGACAACTTGCTAGCCCTCTTTAAGTTTGAATGGAAGGGAAACTTAGTGTGATTCTGCCTCAAGGGATGGCATTGCTTATGTCAACTACAGAAAGTGCAACACCTCTAGGTAGGCAACCAGCCAAAACTCAGACAATTGTATGCCTCCTTGGGAGGAGCAGGAGGGAGGCAAAGCATGCAAGCCAGGTGTCACTCTGCAGCTTATCGCTTCTTGGAATTTCCAGTCATGAAGCACTGTAATGGATTCTCTGGGATGCAGTACAACAGAACAGTTTTGCTTCCTTTCGTATGTCTGAAAATTATTTCACAAATATTTTCTAGTTCCTCATATGCCATATAATGGAGGTTATTCGGAATATAATGGAGGTTATTCGGAAGTACAAATAATTACCAAGCATAAATCAGTGTTATAGTTCTACAAATGGGTGATAAGCAATACGACAGTCTCAGTTTTAATCTATGTTAAGATCATTGTGCTGTTAGTATTAAAATATAGTACATTTGTACCATTGCATGATTTTAAATTTCCAACATATTTAGTTTGAATTGCAGACCTCTATAACCAAATTTTGTTCATCAAGGTAAGAGTAGAAAATTAAGAGAGAAAAGTTTTGGTTATTATACAATGCGAAGGTGGAGTTTAAGATATTCTGATAGGTACCTGACCACCACACTTAGTGCTATGGTAAATTTTACACCGCTTATTATTTCCAAGATGTAAAGTGGCTCCCAATAAATGGAAAAGTTAATGATTATTGCACCTCAGGACACTTTTTCAGCTCCAACAGACCCACTACTTAACTTCGGCAGTTAGAAGATTAAAATTGTAAAAGAGCAACATTCGGCATCAGAATGGCAGTAGTTGTGAAACGGCTACCATCACAGATTAAATGGATAAGAAGAGCATGTTTTTTTTTCTTATAATAATATCTGGGATACATCAAATTATAACTACACTAGCTTTTACCCGCTGTGTTACGTGCGGCCCCACTATAGGGTCTCTCTACCCACTGGGCTACTGCGGCCCCACTATAGGGTCTCTCTACCCACTGGGCTACTGCGGCTCTTGGGAAGGAATGTAAGAAAGCCCATGGACAAAAAAGAAGAGGAATTTTTATCAATGCTTTGTTATGCAGTAATCCTAAGAAAAGTTTAATCCAGTACCTATGTAAATCCCTAATCCTCTTTTTTTGGAACTGTTTGAGATATTTTCCTTGCATAAAAAGTAGCCTATGTCACTCTGGACCTCCAACTATACCTGTGCAAAAAATTCAGTCCGTTGCTCCATTTTGACGTGAAAGGCCACACACACAATTTTCGCATTTATGTAATAGTAAGGATATAGCGATATTTGAGTGAGCTAAGACAAAATTAAATACCTTAATTTTTTACTCGTAATATAATGTACCGGTGTGCTAAATAAAAATAAACCATACATTGTCATCATACATCATAGACTCCAAATTTTTGTTTCCGTTAGTGGAGCGGAAGGAAGGGTAGAGAGGGGAGGCTCAAATTTTCTGTGCCCACATTCATTTTAATACATTAATCTTATCTCCATCAATGTGTGTTATATTTGTGCATAACTTCTCACACAAACATACAACATTTAGTTTATGCCAAAATTTTAAAAAACATGAGTTATAAATATTTAATTGAATACAGTACTGAATTTCTGCTTGTAAAGTCAATAACATTCTAAATCAAATAAGTATTGCAATTTTTACAAAACATAATAAATTAACACATTAAAAACCATTATATTTGGAAAGGAATGAGGCAAGAAGTTACCATAAATTATACCCATTACACACAAAACTAGTGGGCAGACTACCCGGGGAGGGGGGAGAGAAACACCTTCCTGCTGGCTAAAAGTGGAGGGATGACTGCCCCCTTGCTCTTCCCTCCTACTTTTCACTTGTGACTGTCATAGTGATTTTTATTTATGATAACACCTACAATGCATGAAAACCTCATTAGCGATATGGCAACAACGCCACCAGGCACAGATCCTGAAGTCAGTTTCAGGAGGAAAAAAAGGGGGTGAGGGTGGTATTTTTCTCAAAGCAAAAATATTTGCGTGTTGGTGAACACGGTCGTGAGATATATGTGAATAAGTTTGTGTTAGCTGATAATATTTTCTTTGCAATATGGGAATAAAACGAAAATTAAATTGATACTTGTCTTTTATGGCTTAAATTTACCGATCTGGAAGATATATTTTTGTTTGATAGCACATTCGGCATACTGGCTCATTAGTTGCGAGATGTACCTTACTGGTTTTGTCTCAATATTTTATCCGTAGTTAATTATTTGTGTGTTAGCTTTCATTAAGCATAGTTAGTTGTAGAGGTGCCTTTGAAGTGTTTTTTTCTTGCATGAAATGTAATATCAGCACATGCATTGCCTGCTCTGCCGTTTTATTCTGCAAATTATTTTATATCAGTGGCAGACAAATGTGTCAAAGGATTTCATAGAACATGTGTTCAGAAGTTGTGTATAAGAATTACGAACTGCAAGTCAATGTGTGTTGTCCCCCTCCACCCACAATAAAATAAAGCCCACCAGTATAACTTGACCATAGCAAAATAAAACAAGTTGGAGATGTAACTAATAGATCACAGCATTTGTTTACACATTTTTTCCTTCATTAACAGAACTGTGGTAGGATACCCTGTGGCTGTACTAATTTTCCATAACTGTCAAAATTTAGTGTACTTATATGAAATGGAGTATAACAAGTGATGATCCAAAGCAATAAACAAAAAAGTAAGCGTGTGTGTGTGTGTCTCACGCTCTCACACGCGCGCTCTCACACGCGCGCGCTCTCACACGCGCGCGCTCTCACACGCGCGCGCTCTCACACGCGCGCGCTCTCACACGCGCGCGCTCTCACACGCGCGCGCTCACACACGCGCGCTCTCACACACGCGCGCTCTCACACACGCGCGCTCTCACACATGCGCGCTCTCACACATGCGCGCTCTCACACATGCACACTCTCACACATGCACACTCTCACATATGCACACTCTCACACATGCACACTCTCACACATGCACACTCTCTCTCACGCACACTCTCTCTCACGCACACTCTCTCTCACGCACACTCTCTCTCACGCACACTCTCTCTCACGCACACTCTCTCTCACGCACACTCTCTCTCACGCACACTCTCTCTCGTGCGCTCTCACATGCGTGCGCTCTCTCTTCTGCCTCGCAAAGTGACCCAATTGCTGGGTAAGTTGTGCCATAGAGAATAACATGGCAGTGCATCTGTACCACCCAAGCGGAGGAGTTGCCCAATAAACACCATTATACCTTATCACCAAGCCCATTTCATAATGTGATCTATATCCTAAAACAAAATAACTTATTTTGAATGCAAAATTGTATTTGAAACCACTATATCCACAATTATCTGTATATGCTGTTAAATACCAGCAAGAGGAATGATATTGCCATGTATTGGAACATAATAAAAGCACGTAATGAATGCAGATACAAATTAATGTAATGGATCTACCAGCATACATAAGGATATAATACTATGTACACATCTGTGTACACTGAAAATTACTTATATGTATCCACTTGACGCATGTTGCTTAACTGAGTTAGTGTCTTTTGGGTCGGTGCTAGGTCAGTCGCACAGTGTCCTCTGTGACTTAATTGGACCTCTTACTGGGCCCTAGTGTTGACCGAGCTGGCTGTCGGCTAGGTACAAAGGCTGGTTCCGCCGGTCTGGCAATATGGCGAACCGGGACACTAGCCCTCTTGGGCAACATAGACTTATCAGGGTTCTGCATGTTCGGTTTCTGCGGCGCAGTAGAGGTGCTGTAAGAAGGCCAGTTGATCTGTTGTCTTTCAGGTCTCATTGGTTGTGGAGCTGCGGTAGTGGTCAGTAAAGTGCTGGAGATTCCACTGGGCGCTATCCCAGCTGCCAAAATTGAGTTGGCAATCCTGAGCCTGGTGTCCCGTCTGGTGACGAGAGCCCGGACCACCGGATGGTACCCGCTGTCTGTCCTAGTAGGGTTGGAGAAGTACACAAAGCTCCCAACTGGAAAAATAGGTCTCCCCGTGTAACGAACAGTTTGAGCTTGACCCTGTGGGGTCTAGATGCTCTGTGCGACGAGGTTGGCGGCACACACCTGCTGGGCAATACTGAACTCTGCCTTCTTTACTTCTCTCTCTGAGCCCCATGTCTGGCACTGAATGGTATAGAACTAGAACAACACTCAAGAGCCCCTCAGTAGTGGCAAGCAATTGACGAACACCCAGGCTAAAGGCCAACAGTGGCTGACGGTATGCTCCCCAACTCCAATCAGTGGGGGTGACTTGTACTCGAACCTGGAGCTGCGGGTTGTAAGAACGCCTTCCTACCACTGCCAGGTGTAGTCCACAAAGGTACTGCCTCCAGACCCAGGTAAATACCCCAGCCAGCACCTTAGCTAGGCGCTCTAGTCAGAGATATAACCTGAGGTGGCTGTACCGCCTGGGTGGGGTGTGTACTTAGTGGTTGAGACTTTACCGTTCTGTATACCGGGGTATACAGAATGGGTGGCTGTCGAAATATGAGGTTGCATGTGGGGCAACGGGCAGGTTCCTGAAGGGGTCTGTCGTCCTACTCTGAATTCGCAATAATAAATACCCCGGTCACTTGTTTTCCCCTTCCGAAGTTTGTATTCAGTGAAAGAAAGGTTTTAGCTCTAATACAAAAGTACTCTTGTATAAGGTAATAGAACTAGTATTTATTGTGGTAATAGAACCAGTATTTACTGTGGTAATAAATACTGGGCGACTCGTATGAAAACCAAGCAGTGTGTACACGGAAGTAATGCTACGCAAGTTAAAGGGTGGAGGTGACCTGCTCCTAAGACTACTTAAGATAAAAGCGGTAATCAAAACTAAATACTACACAACTAAATCTATAAGGTTGTCTAGAAGAGAGACTAGCTTACAGGGGCCAATGCCATCAAGTAGTGATAGTTGTTGACCCAGGAGGACCGGCAATGGAAGTGTTAATCGATGTCTTCTGGTAGACCAAGGCTTCTAGCCGCTGGTGGCACCAGATGTTTAAGTCTCTGGAAGGTGGTGACCATAGGCACTGGTGGTTGTCGAAAAGCTCAATTGGAGAGGACAGTGAGGGCCTAAGTCAGTAGAAAGCCCCAGCACACAGTGTTGAGGCGAGCTACTGTAGACGATAACTCCCGACCTCAGCCGTGCACTGCCTTATATCTTGCTCAATGACAGGCGTGCGCCGGGTCGGGGTGGGAGAATTATCCTCGTGTGCTCAGTATATGGCCTCGGGTGCTCTGCCATGTTTGGCAGGTGTGGTGACACTGTCTGTCTGGTGCTTTGAGGAGGCTGACATGTCATGTGGCCGCTTGAAATACTCTTGGTTTTATGTCCAGGAATCCTCTGCTTGGGTTGAAATTATTATCTGTGCACTCTGTGCTGTATTTGACCCTTCCTCTGGTTTTAATACTACATAGTAGAGAGAAGGCAGGTCAGGAACAGTCCAGAAACCAAGTAGCATCAATGTCCCTTCATGGAATCACATCTTGTAGACATCTTGGAGTTGTTTCCTTGGGTAAGTAAAGCACGTTACGACGAGTCGTAGTCGATAAGTAATAGTATTCCGGTCAGGAAGTAACTTCAGCAATCCACATTGTCAACCACTCTCTATAGGGCCGGGCGAAAGGAACACCGGGTGCCACTCTCGTAGCCAAGACTGGGATTACTCTGAAGTACACTATAGGGAATTGCAAGCACCTGCCCCACTTTAGTGCGGTTTCAGTTGTACCCTTAATCGCCCATGCCTTATACCCATAAGGGAGGTAAACATAAGGTTAAGGACAACTGCTGCCCCTGAAACTAGATTGCTTTGCGACCCCCAGTCAGAAGCTGTACTTTGCACTTCCACCTAGTGAGGCAGAGTTCTTACCGCCTGCCTTATAGAGGGGTCTCACCCCTCCTTACTGCAGACTCCTTTATTTCCCCTTTTGATTAAACTGTAAGATCTTCCACATCCCATATTAGGAGCCTTTTTAAGGGGTCAAGAACCTCCTCTTGGCATCGCCAACCCCTGGTTGTGCCGTCCCATTCATCCACCTCGGCAGTCTACCACAGAACCAGAACTCTTCATTGTCCAAGAGTCTTCCAGGCGACCAACAGCCCTCGCCACGCCAGGGTAAGTGTGTCCAGCTGGCAGCACCAGTACCTCAGAAGAGCAACAAATTTTCAGGTAATTCAGGGTCAGCAGACTAGGGGCACAAAATCCAAAACCACTTTTATGGCCCTACGAGACAGGTCACCAGACCTGTTCTTTACACTGGCCATGCCCCATTCCAGTATTAAGGTGCTAAATTCCACGATTCTGGAGTCGCATAATAAAACTGTCAAGGTAATTTTCCACTTTCATTTAAACATTGCGTGATCGCCCCCCAGAACGCATAGACGTTATTATTAAATATCTATGTTTTTAACAGAATCATTAGTTGTTACGAACATATCTTGTGCTGTGCTGTAGTGGTTTTCACGAGACCCCTCTTATGAGATTGCCGATTACTTATTCAAATTTTAAGTAACAGCTGTAAGTGTAATGTATTGTTTAGCCTCAAAGGGAGGAAAAATAATTCATCAGCATCTGTGCACAATGTCAGGTGGTAGACAGCTTGTCCACAAATCCAGACATTTAATTTACAACTGTACTATAAATCTGTCTTCACGCCATAATTAAATATAGAAATATGTAAAAGGACAGAAATTCAAGAACTCGCAGTCTAGTACTTGTCAACAGGTGCACACACACAAAGGAAGACAAATTTTTCATGCAGTTGTGCTATCACGACATTTCGCTGGCCTAGGCCAGCTTCATCAGGCAGCAAGTTGTAGGATACTGCAATATGGTGAAAGGGTGCTGTTGGTAGAAAACCTAGCGGCCAGGCAGCAAACTAAGGTGTGGAAGGAAAATTTAATATTTGCTGGTATAGCTGACAAGTATGGTTTGAAGTTGTGATTATCTTGCACGGCCTGGGGGCTGCCTGGATTTTGTTATAAATTGATAAGCTAATTCCCAGCATCGGAGTTCTAAGCTATTGCTTGAAGGTGGTAGGGCTCTCAAAACTCTGGTACTATAGCAAGAATCGAAATCCTTGTTGCAACTGGTTTGTCTTGTAGGTTGTGGATGTGTGTACCTCTCGACCAGTACTAGACTGAGAGTATTTGAATTTTTGTCATTTTATATATTTTTGTAGCCTAGCAGCCTACTTGTAATCTTAACCCTATAATAGTCCAGGAATATTAGGGGTTTCACCTCGGAATGAGAGATAGTCCGCTATAAACTTGTATAAACCTTTATTTTGACACCCTAAAACTCGTCTCAAAACCTACCTATCGTGGGGTGTCCGCGACCACAGATATTTCAAGGTCAAAGGTCAAAAAATCGATTTTTTTTACACATTTATTGCAAATATCTCGTTTCCTGTGGGTTTTATGCTATTTGTATTTATTATAAATATTGTAGAGGATTAAATTCTCTACAACTTTTGTTTAAACATTTTTTTTATATCTTGAACCATTTTCGAGATAGAGGGCAGAGCGCGCGCAGTGTTTAACTATTTAGAGTATCATTCGAGGTCAACCTGTAGTCCCGATTAAAAACATGCTGTATAAAGTTTATAAATTATTGATAAATACATAATTCTAAATAATTTGCATTTTTTATTAACTATTACGTTATAATTAATAATTTTTTCCAATAATTCAGTATCTATTCATTTAATAATACTTACCTACTCGTGTACTTATAAAGTTACTAAGGGAAATACTTTAATTATTTTTTAATTCTAATCTTATTTATACTAATTACTTCCTAACTAAATAAAAAGAAAAGAATTAAATTTTTAATTAATGTTTTTATTGAAAAATACCATTTCATACATTTATGAATGTTGAAATTAAAAAAATTGATTAATAATAATAAGAACTACAAGTTCTAATTTCAATTTTCTTCTTCATCATCGTCTTCCAGTCGCTGTAAAATTTCAAATTCCTCCGTGTTCGCTTCAATGACATTTGTCTCCAGTTTTTGATCAAATATTAGCGTGTGAATCACGAAAAGAAATGATCGTAAAAGCTCCTACTTTTTTCGTAATTATTATATTGGTTAAGTACTTTTGTTGTAGCCTTGAAATAAGTTTTATCATCTGGTACATACCCTGTCAAGACATCTTTAAGCTCTTTTAGTGTAAATTGCGAATCGTTATTATATTCTATGTAATTGAAAATCTCTATCATAGCTTCTGAAACTTGATTATCTTGACGAAGTTTCGGATGAGACGATGGTACTTTAATTGTGAAGAAATTCGTATAACACAGCATGGTATTTAGCTTCAGCAGCAACTAAATCATATTGAAAAATATAAGATTTTTCACCAATTCTCCGAAAGTATCACCACGTTCTTCTGCTTTTTTCATAACATTGTCTTTAAACTCAAGAGTACTCACTGCACTTATCTTGCGTCTATACTTTTCTTTTTTCTTTGTCTCTGCGGCCTCGTCAGCTATTTCACCACAAAATAAACACTGCTTCTTGAAATCGAACACTTCACTTAGTCTTTTATGCGGTACAGTTGGAGAAGCTGTAGTTTCATCTTGTTCTAGTCACCGTTTTGCTGCTAATATACAATTTTTGCTAATGTAAACAGTTCGGCACTTTTCATGCACTTGTATAGAGGTTACGGTTTTTAAATAATCAATAAGACGGTCGTTTTGTTCGATACTTGCAGTTCTCAGAGTTTTTATACCACGCACTAGATTCACTAATGATTCACCTTCCGAATCTGACTTTTTACATATAAAACACAAATTATCCATCACTCTTAAAATTGTACGTCCGTAGTTACCAAGATAAGATTCAAAACTAACGAATAACAGTGGTTCCTTGAAAAAGAAACCGGTCGTGAGTAAGCAATTGAACATCTGTCCTTTCTGGCTATAAATAGAAAGGTTCGTGCTATAAATAGAAAGGTTCGTACTATACAATAGAGGTCCGTTGTCCCAGGTATAATTTTTAACGTTTTAAAAGAATCTACAAGTTTACGGATTTCAATATAGATGTACTTAATTATTTTCTACTTAAAATGTAATTAAAGTATTTCCCTTAATAACTTTACAAGTACACGAGTAGGTAAGTATTATTAAATGAATAGATACTGAATTATTGAAAAAAATTATTAATTATAACGTAATAGTTGATAAAAAATGCAAATTATTTAGAATTATGTATTTATCAATAATTTATAAACTTTATACAGCATGTTTTTAATCGGGACTACAGGTTGACCTCGAATGATACTCTAAATAGTTAAACACTGCGCGCGCTCTGCCCTCTATCTCGAAAATGGTTCAAGATATAAAAAAAATGTTTAAACAAAAGTTGTAGAGAATTTAATCCTCTACAATATTTATAATAAATACAAATAGCATAAAACCCACAGGAAACGAGATATTTGCAATAAATGTGTAAAAAAAATCGATTTTTTGACCTTTGACCTTGAAATATCTGTGGTCGCGGACACCCCACGATAGGTAGGTTTTGAGACGAGTTTTAGGGTGTCAAAATAAAGGTTTATACAAGTTTATAGCTGACTATCTCTCATTCCGAGATTCTTGCCCTCATTTGACTAATATTCCTGGACTATAATAAAATATATTTCCTTAAACCATGGTTGAACAGTAACGTTCTTCATTAAGTGTTCATAATGCTATACTTAATATTGTCACTTCTTTGGCAACAATTGATTCATTACTTTTGAAGGTCCTCATATAGGAAAGTGGAAATATTTCAAACCTTGGGTTTTCTACTGCTGTTGATAAATCCATAAAAAGCACAGTATGGCATCTCAATGAAAATTGCACGTGTTCTGCGCTATTATTTCCTGCAGGATAAGAGTTTGGTACACAGCACAGTTGTCACGTAGCAAGGAGAAAAGGAAGGCAGACAAGTAGCAATGCACGTAGTGTATATATGTACTTGTAGAACCATGGTCCAATCTCCATAGTGGACAGGCCCACTTGGCCTATTAAATGATACACGGTGGTTGGAACACAAGCTGCTCCCCTCATACAGTTTTTCATTGAATAGCTTTAAAACATAGAGAAATCATGCCTTCTTCATGCACCTGATGGTATGGTCATGAATACGTTTAGACTTGCTTAGTGGCATTTTTAGGGAACCATTTATCAGGAGATGGGGAGATGATCTTTGCCCTCATGTTCTACGACACACTGCTTTCAATAAGGAAGTTGCACTCTCATCCCTAGCAAGGGTGCGTTTACACGGTGATAGTACTTATCACGAAAGTGTGAGAGTCACTGCGATGATAGGTCCCGTTTACACACACGGTCGAGACATGCTGCGATAGTTAACCTCAAAAGGGACATGACCGACAATACTAGTCCTTTTGTCAAGAGATTGATATTTTTAGGGTAGTTGCATATTGTGACAGGATATTAATGACATGTAAACATATATTTGTTCCTGTGGTTTATTATATGACAGTAAAAATATGCTGTCAATACTGTTGTCATATCTATGTGATAACATACGTCCTGTCATACAGCCACATAGTGTAAGAACCATGACGGATATTAACAAAATCGAAAATTCTGTCAATGTGAACACTTGCACAAATTTGCGACCCGCACTATCATGATAGTGATGCTACACAGTTTACACTAAGATAGTTACACGATAGTTGCATGTTCTGTCACGACAGTTACTATCAACTATCTAGCTCGAGCTGATATTGCGATAGTGGTATCGCAATGGTGTGACTAACTATTGTGCAGTTTACACAACTACAGTAATGCAAGAGTAGCTCTCACAATAGGAACTGCCACAAATTACTATCGCTGCGTAAACTCGCCTTAAGTATAGCTGTGGAATAGATGTGGGATGTTTCATGGTCAGTAAAGTGTACAGCTTCTAGATCAGAGGTTCTCAAACTTTCCTTTACCAGCGATCACTAGGTGTAGACTGTCAACGAAACATGAACAACCTACTCGGAACCTCTTATGTTAAAATACTAGATGATATAACTTAACAACTTATTAAAGTACATTGTCATCATAAAGGATTGGTATTAAAATTGTGTAAATGTATACATTTTATTCAATTGATTAAGTACTGTTGGCTAATTATAATTTAAAACTCAACAAAACATGATATATTACTCAACAAAATCTATCAACCAAACCACCTCATTACCAAAATTTAGAACTAGGTATGTATCCCCATGCCAATGAAAATATATGTAAGTGTATTCAAGAAGATTCGTGGACCACCTAGGTCTTGGCTACAGGCCACCAGTCGTCTAGACACAGTTTGAGAACCACTGTTCTAAATGGTCTCCCCACTCTTTTTTCTGCTGTTGGTGGAGTTGGCGACTTGCAGGGCCTGTATGGCTTGCTAGCATGCCAGGCAGATTGTAAACCCTGCTCAACAAGTACCCTTTCTCACCCTTCTTCAGAAGGAAACCCTGGGGCAGACCTCCCCTAGCAACTCGCTCATGCCCTTATAGGCATGTCAGGTGGACTGATGTCTTTTCTTAAAGGTGCTGGTTACTGCTGCAGTCTTGTTCAATAGTATGTAGTTACTGCTATTTCAGCTAGTCCTGTTCCTATTGCTACCATCGTCCAGATTACAATGACTGATGATTTCCATTATATGCAACAAGCACTGTTTCCTTTCATGTAAAATACATTAAAAGTGGTCTTTTGGAGTACCACATTACAATGCCTCACATAAGTACATAAACTTTCTATAGACAATAACCAGGTCTGTAAAAAGAGTTGTTGGTTTTCATACTGAAAAGTCTTAACACATATGCCTGTATAATTATAATTTTAACACTTCAGTGTAGCCAAGAGTAGATAGCAAAAGTTTGACATTAATGATAAGACTGACAGTAACATTTGAAAAACCTTGACGTGCAAATTGTTTACTGAAATAAATGTTTATGGGAACAAACTAACAGAAAAATTTCACCTTTCATTGCACGACAGTTTGAAAGTGTCATTTTTTTGGCTTCTTGGTTAACATACGTTACTAATGCCTACAGGGGAGGGGTGTGGATGGGAGGGGATGGTGGTAGTGGAGGAAAAAGACCTGAAGACAAGGACAATTTGCAAACAGCAGGTAATAGCAGAACTATCAGACAGAAGGGAAGAGTGTAGAACAGTGAAGATAGGGTATAATGGAGAAAATGAGGCATAGCATTTTACTCTGTTCACCCGCCCACAGACTGAAAACAGCAGTGAATGACTTGTGAAGAGTGCAATATAACTTATGTATTATACATAGTACAATCAATATGTTAATGGATGACATAGTGCATGGTTGCCTATGCTCGAGGTGCCAGTTAGTCCACAAACTTACTAATGTCATTAATATTACTTATATGTGAAAGGCAGTAAATTGATACCTCAAAGCAATAGTTGTAGCGTAAAACGGCTACAGTTCATTCTCTTTACTTCTAAATTTTCTGTGATGCGTAATGCATTTCTGCGCATTTACAGTGTGCATTATACTCGCCAACTTCCCCCATCTCGAAGCATACCGCTCATACAAGGGCAAGTCACAACTCAAGAGTACTACGGGACGAGTGCCTACAGGATACGTTGAGACGTGGTCCCAGATTTTACTCTTGACTCTACTTTGCAAGAAGCAGTCGTGCAGTCACAGTCCTGCAATGTAAAATTTTACTGTTTGCCGAGCCACCGGCACCCACCAGGAAGGCAAGCTAGTTCCACAACTTGCCACTGGATGCCAGCACCCATTCCATTGGAGCAGCTACAGCCTCCAGAGCCTCCCTCCGAGGAGATAAGAAATGTCAACGCCTCCATCACAAGAGATAAGAAAAGGACCACAACCCATCTGTAGCAAGAATTTTAAACCCCTGCCAAGCGAAGCTAGCTTCCTGCTTGCCCACCTGAGAGCTTACAAGCTTTGAAAATTAGTATAAAAGGGCCAGCATAACCTGGGCTGAAAGCAGTCGCTGCACCTCCACAGCTTGCAAAGGCCAGAGACTTTCATAAATGCGCTGACCACTAGGCCTCTTCGTGTGTGCACTCGCATCTGAAGAAATCACCAGAAACTTACCAGTTCTTCAGCCACACAGCAGAGCCAGCCTGCCGCTGCTGGACATCACCACCGTCCAGAGGCTACCAATGACGTCATCCCGTTTCTACCACCCACCTCCTGGTAAACCACCAACAACCCTTGGTAGCAGGTCACGTTGTCCCTTCCGGACCTCTTGCAGCCCACCTAGTGAGGCTACCTCTTCTGGTAATATACAGTTTTTTTAAGTTCCTTAAGACTGCTTTTGCTCAAATTGCCTTCACCTGAATGTAAATATAAGATTGCACTTCCGTAAACTTGATTAAAATTATAGGAGTTAACGTGGAAAAGCCCTGCTCTTTCCTAATCATCAATATAGTACGTATTTCCAATTATAATCTTAAGTGTCATTTTTTAACATAGTTTGAATTTGTAAATCCACTTTTAGTTTACTTTTATAATAACTTAAATTTAAGCCGTAGAGGAAAAGCTAGTATACATGTAAAACAAACTAGGTAACCACATACATTTAAGAGGCAAATTAACTCTTGTCAGCAAGTACATTTTCAGCTGCGCCCGAACGCACTAGGTACTCTAACCCTCTAAGACAATTAACCAGGCCGGGTGTTCAGTCCTTCTCCCAGCTTGCAAGGGCCAGAGGGGAACTAGAAGCACTCAGGATTCAGCAAGGAAGGGACTTGTATTTCTCACAGTTTCATCCCAGCTTGCAAAGGCCGGACGAGAGGCATGCAAGGTGTTACTGCAAGTCGCAAGCCTGTATCCTGGAAGTACACATTTGGGCAATTTTTATACCAGCTTCTCTACTGACTATGTATCAGAGATTTAAGTGCCGTGCACCCAGCCGGGAAGTAAAAGTTAAAGATGTAGGAGGACCCTGGGCCGCAATTAATGAATTAATTAAATTGTCGGTTAAAACAACCATGAGTGACAGTAATACGTTGCACCCCTCGCATCAAACTACACCTCTATTTGGCCCCTTAATAAGGACCCCTGGTAATCCACACCCGGCCATAGAGGCAATCACACGAAAGCGAGGCCCTCCTGGGTATTGACTGACTCTGGCATAGAGTATCCCTGCCAGAGTCCCAGCATCCAGCCGTTCTTCCCGCCCTGGATGTCGTCCCTCAACACCTCGCAGTGCAGACACCAGCACCACTACTCACCTGCAGAGAGAGCCCAGCACCAGGCAAGATTTTGTGGCCGCTAAACAGTCTACCAGGCCAACACTGTATACCGGCCAGGCACCTCCGAAACCTAAGGTCCCGGTCTAGTTTTACCAAATACTCGCTGCGAATTTGGCTTCGGTATTTGAGATCTCTCCAAATGAACAGGACCAAAACATATTATAAGGAAACATACCTGGTTAAAGTTTCACTAGGGTTTAAACTCCCTAGTTTATGGTCTCAATTTAACATAAAGAAACCCAAAGCATAAAATTCTCAAACGCGGAGAACCCTTACCCTAGCCAGGCACATTTAACTCCGCACCCCTTGGTGCTTAGCCATTTTAATTACCCTATGGAGAACCCATTAGAGGGTAGAGATGCATCTAAATGGCATCCAACATAGGGCATAACTGTTCCCAAGTGTCGTGTGCCATTAACCCGAGAGGGAGATGCCTCATCTGAAACCCTGCTAAAGTTCTACTTTCAGGATATTCCTCCACCTCATGCAAACTAAGTCTTGAAAATTATCCGAAAAGGACAATGCACCACATTTGTGCACTCGCTTATTATGCTAAATAATATCAAACTATTTCTCACCATGCATTACTAACACACTTATATTCACTCTGTTTTTATGAATATTAATTACAAATGAAATAATATAATTCATTGATAAAATTAAAATAAAAGTTCAGTTTTACAACAAAAAAATTACAGTTTCAGTTAAAGAATTATAAAACAACCAAATACATTGTACATAGAATGGTTTTTCAAAGGTTTCATAAAAAGAAAGTGTGAAAATACAGCAAATAGACGATATTAAAAATATTGCTGTTGTACAATAGTTCACAAGATTTATTTTAAAAATTATTAATATTAGTCATGAATTAGTTATGACTTTTACTTATGTTTTTAAAAGTACTGAAGGGAAGGGGTAGCACTTGCCTCTTTCGTATCTATGGGACATTTGCAGACAGACGTCTAGAAACTTAAATACAAATATAGCACTTATCCAACAAAATAATCAAATACTACACTGAATGTTAATTTCAAAATTTCCAAAATAAAAACCATTATTTCGGATAAGATAGTTTCCAAATTTGTTAAGCTTGGAACTCTTGTGGGGTATGAATGCAGTATGGAAATCACTAGTCCAGAGCTGTTTGTACATTACCACATCAGATCAGTTGCCACTAGACAAGCTTTTGCATTTATGTGAAGCTAGTTCTTAGAGCCAAGTGGTTATAACCGTGTTAAACATCATTAGAAAATACATTATAAAAATAAAAGTAGTTGCTACCATATCATATTCATGGTCTGTTTTTGTCTATCATTGTTGATGTCTTAAACAATCTAAAATAAATGACTGAACACATTGCTGCCGGAGATGCAATTTTCTCCTTATTTATTTTATTTTATTTTATTTTATTTTATTTTGTTATTTTATGTTATTTTATTTTATGTTATTTTATTTTATGTTATTTTATTTTATGTTATTTTATTTTATGTTATTTTATGTTATGTTATTTTATGTTATTTTATTTTATGTTATTTTATTTTATGTTATTTTATGTTATGTTATTTTATGTTATGTTATTTTATGTTATGTTATTTTATGTTATGTTATTTTTATTTTATTATTTCTGCTGTTTAAGTAAATACAATCTAGCCCACAGTGTTAACACAGTAGAAAATACATAAAAACTGTGTCTTTTTTTTTTATAGATACAACAGTTTTTATGTAGTATTCCTTTAAACTGAACATAAAGGTGTAGGTAAAAACACTGCAGCTCTATAGTAAGTCATTCTGTATCTCTTTTCCCTTGCCTTTTGTTCAGTTTCCTTTCTTTTCTAAAGTCAAAGCTATGTGTTCATAAGGAAAAAAAAATGTTTACCACCAAATGGGCAAGAGCCCACTATACAAAAATTATATTTTCACATTTTGCAACCAATGTTTTCACTTTCTTTCTTTAAAAAATCACTGAATTCATAATTGCCTAAATCTAAACCCTTGTGCATGCTTACACACACAGAGAGGAATAAAAATGTTTGTAATTACTGAATCTTCTTTCTCGTAGGCAGTATTTTCAATGACAAGATTTATAATTGTGAGGCATCCATTTGAGCGCCTGCTGTCAGCATATAGAGACAAGTTGGAGCACCGGAAAGGAAAGATGTATTATTACGAACGTTACGGGAGGCAAATTGTCAGCCTGTACCGAAAACGTTCACCAAATTCACTGACCGTACTGATGCAGCCACGAGAGCCCACCTTTGTGGAGTTTGTTCGTTACATCGTGGAGCGCAGGCATTTTGATGAGCACTGGCGACCGTACCACACAGAGTGCTCCCCTTGTACCCTTCAATACCAGTACATCTTGAAGACTGAATCCCTGGACTCGGAGGAGGGCTACCTTGTTCAGGCCCTCGGCCTGCAAAACCTTTCGTCCTTCCACAAAGCATCAAGTCACCGTATTCATAATGTGAATCCGTCTGGCAGAACAGGGTCACAACAAGCTCAGCAATACTATTCACAAGTGCCACCAGATCTTGTCAAGAAACTCTATGAAATATATGCCAATGACTTTGAAATGTTTAATTATACTGCAACAGAGTATTTTAACGTGACCAGCAGGTAAATATTTTAAAACTGAACTACATATAAATCACTTTAATTACTGGTTACCAATAAATGTAAATTAAATAATTTTTGATGTTTTTCAGTGCTGAGGAAAGACATTTTTAATAGTGGAAAGGTAATTTAACCTACATATGATTCTGACACACCTGAGTCGTGCAGTTGGAAATGTACCATATCACAGTTCATGAAAATGACCTCTAAATTGGTCTTTTAGGCATAGTAATGAAGTATTTTTGAGATAAACATTAACATCTTTTCCTTTCAATAATGCAAAAATGTCAGACTGATCATGTGCATATTTACAGGAAACTATAATCAAATTACCTTTATTAAGAAATCTATAAAAACACTATGTGAATAACTGTGTTTTTATAAGAGGTTAACGTGCAGTAAGCTTTAATTTAATAACATTTTCCTGCTTTAATACGAAGATTCATGTTAAAATTGCTTTAAATTAAGGATTCTATGGATAGAATTCTTAGTTAATTTTGATCTTGTTACCTCACATTTCACATAATTACAAACAGGAACTGTGTAAACAATTGAGGGGCTTGGTACGAGAGGGTGCTATCCGACACTTATTGACAAAATGAGGTGTGGTTTTTAAACAGCTTCTGCCATCTCCCTTTTACTGTATAAATCGTAATAATATTGACTGTAAACTGTGCCACCAACATTTACAGAAACTAGTACATTCTTCCTCGGTAAGAATGTTTGCGACAGAGGGGGTTATCCCACACTGAATGTTGTCTGCTGTGTAAACGTCACCAACCTTACAGAACTTTTACCTAATGCACTGTTTATGTTTAAACTATAATATTATTATTATTATTATTATTATGCAAGTTCTATATACAAAAAACTAAACCTTAGTAGGTATGTGAAACAATAATATGTAAAATTATTACATTAAGTTTGTGTTTCATAGCTTATGTATGCTGTTATGTTCATTTTATCTCTTGTTTATGTATGTTCATATATTTAAACAGTTTGCAGTCCTACAACATGTAAATTAACACACATTTCGCATTTGTATGTTTTTAGGTTACCACAACATGTGTACCAAGTATTAACTAAAATGATAATTGTACCGCAGTATACTTATTTTTATTTTTCAATATGACAATTCTACTAAAACTGCTTTTTTCTCATTAATCAATTTTTGTTAGATAGTGCCCTGTGGTACTGACCTTCTCAATTGTACAAAAGGAGAAAACAGTGTGCAATTAACCTACAATGTGTATGTAATGGTTGAGCTAGTTTGTGGCAAGGTTTGTGTGAATTGCATGAAAACTTTTGTAGTGAATCTGACATTTTTTTCTCTCCAGATTTTTTATTATGTACAGAGGATACGCAGTCACTCGTGAAAAACTTTACGCAAGATAGTAACCACCAGAACTAAAGCATAGAATAACCACACTAAGTGTTTAAATTATGTACAGTAAAACTATAAGGAAAATTGTTTGCTGAAAGTCCAGAAAATAATTTTGTTAATTAAATATTATTTCAGAGTGTGTGTATGTGTATATTTGTAATACAGTAAACCCTCGACAACTCCGACTAAATGGGAATAGAATTTGTCAGTTATGATCTGTCCACCTTACTGTGGGGATAATTGTAATTTGCATTGTTAAAAATTAAAACTGTGTTTTAGTACAGCAGAAGCTGAACACAGTGGGCCCTTTATACCACACAGCAATTTTATGTACCAAGGCCTGAATAAATAAATAAATAAATAAGTCAATAAATAATAAAAGTGGAAAGCATGCAGTTGGGTAGATAACCGATCGGTCAGGCAGTTCTTGAGGGAAGGAGGAGGTGGAAGTGGTGGGCACTCTCTCCCCTTCGTTTAGGTGCTGAGATGCATTATCCATGCGACAGAGGAAGGAATAGTAATGTCTTGCAGTAAAATCCCTTGAATGCACTATTAGGAATGATTATAATGGTGTCTTGTTCAGCATAGACAATTATTAGTGTTGCTGCTATGTCACTCGCTTCTCACCCCAGTAGTAAAGCAAAGCTCAGTGTGTTCTCATGGTGTTTAGTTTCCCCTCTCTTTACCAGTTGTGCTGATTGACACACTCCCAAGTCTTTTCGTGTAAGAAAGTGCATTGGGGAGAAAGGTGCAAGGAGGGTGTGGAGTGTGCTAGGTGTTGCCATTGAGGGGAAGAAACAAGGATGGGAGGAAGGAGCAAAGTGGAAAAATTTGTGGGACAAGAGGGAAGGAGGATTGGGGGAAGCAGGGACAAGACTTTTTTTTGGGATGAGCATAGAGTAAAAGATAAATTAAAATTAATGGAAGCCATGTACCCAAGTAGCTGGCTTTCTTCTTTTATTTCTATGGCATTCCTGCAGCAAAAAAAAAACAGCCTTTGGTGGAATAAATACGTACATCCTTGCATGGAATGTCGCATTTTTTAATTGTTCTTCCTTGAATGATGCCCTCCTTCACACCACCTTTACCATATTTCTGTCTTCCTTGAAGTGTTTTAAGCCACCTTGTACAACTAAGTGATATTAACTGTACAGAAAGGGGTTGGACACAATACTAACTGCAGTGAAGATGGTGTCTGAGGGTTGAAAACTCAATACCCTTAAGCCTTTCTTATGAAAATTATTTCTTATGACAGTTCAGGAAGGAAGCAAATGCAGACCCAATGAATTCATGGGTAAGGCTTGTTTCGTGTAGCTACAGTTGCTAATGACTAGTAGGGGGAGAGTTGGAAGAAATGTGAAGGTCATTCTCAACAAGCATTTTCTATGGGCCATCGTGTTGTGTGTCATTGCAAGAGGGTAAACACTTTCCTTCCTCCCCGCCCCTTTATCATTTTACTCATCCTTGCCCACAGACTACCTGGCATCTAACTCAATGGACCGCTGGACCGTATTTCTTAGAAATGAGACACATGCCTTCCAAAGAATGGTAATAGTATTTTGTTACCAATACGTGTTGCTGCTCCGACGCCATCTCTCCTTGAAAGGCTGAAATAACAGGAGAATGATCAAGCTTCATCTCTGATGTCAGTCAACAGGTGCGACACTTGCCAAATCTACCAACTGGCAGCCAGGGAAACAGCTCTTTAAGAGATATAAAGGAGTTCATTAAGTTATGACCGAAAAAAAATTAACAGCGGCTGTAAAAATATGCATTATTAACTATGTATTAGAAAAAACAAATGTCACATGTAGAACTGCATTCTTGGAAATCAAATTATAAAATATTTAAATTGATTAATTGGGGAAGCTTTTATGTAATACCAGGTGAAGGCAACCTGGATAAAATACGTGATGCGTCGTATGAGATTGACCATAGAATTAATTTAAGAATTAATAGCCAAAAATATAATTTCCTAACTAAATTAATGAAGGTATTGTCCTGAAGGGACCTAAATGTATGTCACAAGAAGGAGTTCTTCACCCAACTGGTGAAGGCATGGCTGGATTAGGGCCTTCAGGGAAGTCCAGAGGGGACAAATGTCGCAGTGACCTGCAATGGTAAGGGGAAGGAAGGTACTGAGGGAGTGATTGAGGGACGATGTAGGCTGGAGCCTCTAGTAACCGTTGATGATTCTGGAGCTGGAGGCCGAAGAGGTGGTGGCCCTCTGGTTGCTGAAGGCAGCCAAAGAGGTTGAAGGCCTTCTGGAAGGTTGCGGTCCTCCAGAGCTGGTAGACGACCACTGGATTTTCTGCGGTCACTGACGTAGGTGAGGGACTCTGCTATATGCTAGCACAATCGGCCTTCACAGCCAAAAGGTGCAGCAATCACTCCTGAGACCTGCGTTGGGATTCCTTATATACTAAATTTCCCAGTTCAGTGGCACTCTGAGGGGTACGGTGGAATTAACCCCGCCTCTCTCGAGTGGAGCTTGTGGCATCACATGGGTTCCTGGATCCTTTTATCTGGAGTGGTGCTCGGCGATGATATATCTTGCCCTAATGCGCTGCTCGGGGAGGCCGTGACTTTGGCGGGTGGCTCGTTACCTTACAGCGATACAAAGTCTGAATTGTGCGCTGTTCCTCTAGCTGGAGCTGCAAAGTAGTAATGGTCGCTTCTTTGGGGAGGGGCATTGATGTGACTGTTTCTTGTAGAGATTAGGCGAACTGTAAAAGCAAAGACACGTTAACGGTTACGTTGAGGTTCTGTCAACTTAAGGTTGGACCACGTATCCTGCCTCCATTACCGTTTTTACTTGGAGATGACTTGCCCATCGGTGATACTGGCTTAAGATGGGGTGAAGTCATTCATGTAGAGCACGTTTACTCTAAGCGCAGGATGCATCATGCATCACTTTTCAGGGGGTACTGTCAAGTACCGTGCAGATAAAATTTTTTTTATAAAAGAAGGGTCTTAACATTTTGAGTCACAGCCGTAAATGATGTAAATATACACACTTGAACGTGTTTAACAGAAAGTTACCGTGCCTTATTTTAACAATGGTACAATTATGTAAGCTACTCTTCCTAGCCAGTATCGGAATAGTATGGAAAAGCTATGCAGGTCTCGGTCCTCCAGCAGCCAAGTTATATTGGGGTGGTACTGTAACTATACATCCTTATTGCAAACAAAATTTATAATAAATGCATCAATAAAACAGTGTACAGTTTAGTTTAAATACCATAGCACAACACCTTCGCAGGCTGGCCGCTTAGTTTGAAACAATGGTTTCTCTTGTCACCCTTCGGCCAGATCTTGCTTGTACATGTAATAAATGTGACACTGAGTAAGATTTTTTGTGTTAAGAAATAATGTCCAGTGTAAGTAAGCCAAATAGTTTTGCATTATTTTTGTTGAAAATTTTTGTAAGAATTGCAATGCTGTACAAAATTACTGTAGCAGTTACATTTTATAAATGGCATATTGGTGTAAGATACCGTATCTACTTTGTACAAATTACAGTAGATGTCAAGCTGAATACCCACACAACATAGTGATTAAATAATTTACAGCAAAAAAATATTCAATTTTGCAACTTAATATGAGAAAACTGTCACTTAAAAATTTCAAAAATTTGAACTAAAATTTACACCTAGTTATCAGCACAAACGCTTGCAGTCAACGATTCACTTCGTATTTACACCATTTCAGTAGTACAAAAGATTTTTCAGAAACTATGGTTTTGTAACATTAAGTTTGTATGCAGTGTACATGATGCTGAAAAGTGTAAAGTTTAGTTTCATTTGAAAACCCTTGGTTGTAATTTTTCTTGTCCAATATAGATGTGTGGCAAGAACTACTAATCTGTAATTTCAGTTGTATATGTTACGGTGCAGAAAGAACAAAATAAATTCAAAAACATGATCTGTAAATTGTGGCATGTTGTTTTAGTGTTACTAAAACAAACATGTCAAATTTCCTTTAGGGTTTCACATTGTATAACAGTTTGTAACTAAAGTAGAATTATGGTAAATCTCTAGAAGTGACTAAAATATTGTCAGCTTGCAGGCAAAATTTAAGCGTTTGGGACTTCGTGAAAAAAACCACAGCTCAGTTTAAATCATTAGAACTAAATATGTACTGAAACGATGAAAGCAAAGTTCTGTATGAGTAAATAAAATATCTTTGTTCCAGTCAAATGGCTGGCTTAACTTAGGTTAACTTACATTAGAGAATTTTCATATTCCTGAAATGCAATACTGTACTTGCTACAGAGATAACTGATAACATGACAAAATAATGTTGACTTCAAATAGAATTCATCATTTATCACAATTTGAAAACATGTGAAACATCAAATAAAATGGTATTTTACATTTACTGTTCATAAAAAAAATTGTTTTAAATGTTTGTTTTATAAGACGATATTTGTAAATGCATACAAAATTTGAAAATGCAAATATTTTCACAAATTAATCTGGTATATACGTAAAGACAAAGGTTTACCTGTCATAGTCAATAATCCGCTGACATATTCTCTTTAAGTCAATTGAAATGAAATGTACATACATACACACGCAATTAGGCTACCGCCCAGTGGCGAGCTCTCACCTCTCCTTCACCCAACCAACTCCTTTTCCACTCCCTTCCTGAACTTACCAACCCCTCTCACAGATACCAATTCCTCCCCAACACATTCCACTCCCTCACAGACCTCACAAGCATGGACTGCCTAACCCGCTCTGTTCTCCTCCACACCCTCTGAAGCTTCTCACCGTTTCCTCTTCCTCTAAATACTCCCTTACTTAGCTTGCAGTGTAGCCCTCCCCATCCTCCTTCATTCACCACCCTGTACATCCTGACTGCCTGTTCAACTTTCCTCCTGTCCCTCAATGAGCTCCACCCCATTTCTTTCATCACTGATCTTCATCATCCTGCCTCTGCCTTCTCCACCTACCCTTCACCCATATTGCTGCCCTTCTCTGCACCTTTTCCAGTTCTCTCACCTCCACCTCTACATACGGGTCCCATACTGCTGCAACATATTCTAACATAGGCCGTACCATTGTGCCATACACCTTCTTCACCTCACAGCTGACTCCCTTCAGCACCCTTCCCAGCATACCCAGAGTCCTTCCCTTTGCAACCACCCTCACAACCTATTTTTTCCATTGAGGTCTCCCTGCAGTACAATTCCTACATACTTATATTCTGCTGCTTCTTCTCTCTTGTCCCTCCCATCTGTACATGTCCCTGCTTATCAACTTCTTCCTTGTGAACCTCGCTACCTTAGTTTTCTTACATTTATCTTCATTTAATTTTTTCTGGTCCACAACCATATCTTATCAATGTCCACCTGCAAATTTCCGCCCCCCTCTCCCACTTCAGCATACAAAACACAATTGTCTGCAAACAATCTTATTTTTCACCTAATCCCCAAACCCACGTCATTTACCATTATGGTAAATAACAAAGGACCCAGCACGCTTCCCTGTGGTACCCCTGGCGTAACCTCTTCCTCCGATATTGCCTATCCTACTTTCACCCTCTGCCTTTGCCCTCTGAGGAAGTCCCCTATCCATTCCACTACCCTCCAGCGCCTCCATTTTCCTCATCGTCATATGGGGCACCTTATCAAATGCCTTCTCAAAATCTATGAAGCAGGCATCCACCTGTTTCCCCTCCACTACCTGCACCAGATCCTCTAACCCAGCCAGCTGAGTCTCGAATAAGTATCCCCTCCTAAAACCATGCTGGGACTCCGCCAACCAATTCCTATTGTCCATAACCCTGACCACATACTGCATCACCAGCCTCTCCATTACTTTATCTGTACTTGATGTGAGACTCGCCGGTCTGTAGCTGCCAGGCCTCCCCCTATCCTCTCCCTGCCTGTGTATAAGTACCACCATAGCATCCTTCCAGTTTTGCAGTAACTTACCCTCTCCTAAGAACTTTTTAAAAGTACCTCTAAATATTTCACCAACTCCCTGCCACCAAACTAGTGCTGCATTTTGTATCCCATTTTAACCCCCTGCCCTACTGCTCTTCAAACCCCTAATTAAATTTTCTATCTCCCACTCCCTCATCTTAAACTTGCTGAAAACCCCCCAAACCCTGTTAGCTCCTTTTACTTCATCCAGCATTTTAATGGAAGCAGGTTAAACTGGTTTTTGATGAGAATTATGATGCACTAAGTTAAAGGAACATCACAAATACAAATAGCTATGGTTAATTATAATTGATGCATGCACAACTGGGATAGGATTCTACACATTGGCCTTATGGGCCTCAAGCTTGGACTAACGACCGGGGAGGTTAAACACAATACCAAACTTGGCCAAATATGTTTCAACAAAAGAATGTTGTAGTGGTCCCTTTTAACAGTTTGATATTGCAATGCCAGTACCGCGAGAAACGTTTGGGGAGATGGGGCCTTAATATGTCTTAGGTACCTGGCTGGTATGCAAAACTGGTTGTCTTGTATGCCTGTCTTGTTGGCATGAAAGCTACAGCCACTGTCACGACCCTTCACATTGGCTGTTCACCTGTAGTTTGCTGGTAAGAGGGATGTTCCTCCTCGAAGGCTGACTCAAGTGCCTGGCAGGTGGTTGGCCAGTTGCTGGTTCTGTAAGACTTTAAGTGATGCAGGTATTCTGGTCGTCCGGATTTGCTGAATGCTGGGTTGCCTGAAAGTTGGCCCCTAACCCAGGGCAGCAAGACCCAGAGGTACATCCTCTCCTCGTAGTATATCCTCACACTGGATAACGCTTACCATGAAGTTTAGTTAGTACAAACAACAGTTTAGGGAGTAGTGAGGGGTGAGGCATCTCAATATTGCAGGCAGTTTGGACTCTGCCCAGCGAAGTTCGTTCTGCCGAAGGCACACAGGTCACTCTCCTGCGCACTGGGCATGTGCACTCTACTCGTCAACTTCACCCCATCATTGAGCCATTAATCTCAGATCGGCAAGTCACATGCCGGCAGGCCATTAATTCCTATGCCTACAGGGTTGCTCCCAGCTGAGCGGACAATTACACACAGAATGTTCTCAAAATTGTACTGCCCACCCAAAATCAGACATGCAGTTGCCCACTCATGCCTGAAAAATTGTATTTATCCAACGAGCCACCGATATGCTGGAACCAGAAAAGCTAGTTGGAAGGGATGCCAGGAGAGCAGCACCTATCACACTGTCATCACTGCTGCCCGAGCCTTGTGGGAGGCATATCTCAACAGCATCTCACCAGGGTGATAAGAAATGGTGGCAAGGCCCACAACCTAATTTAAACCACCCCTGTGAGGCGAGGCTAGCCATCCCCGCACCTCTCTGGCAGCCAACAAACAGAAAATTTCCATATATAAGGAGGTGCAAAACCGCAGCTCAAGACAGCCAGTCGGTCCTCAAGCCTGGGTAAGTCTGAGGGCACCAGTCTGAAGAAGGCCAGCCAGTTTAAGCAAAAGCTAAAAACACCAACAGTGAAGTGACTGTCACCCTGTCCAGGAGTCTGAAAAAGATGTCCCTCTGTCAACCAGGGTCGTGCACTCACTAGGCTTGCCACGCTGGAGACACGCACTGAGAAAACCTTGGAGAAGCCGAAGGTCTCCCACGACACAATCTGCAGCAGAGAACGCCTTCGCCAGTCAGAGGTACACAGATGCCCTCACCTGTTCCAACCTCTTCAGGTCCATATACTTTCCGCTTCCTTTGATGTCATCTATCAACTTGTATATTCTCCTTATTCTCTTTCTGCCAATATGCACTCCTCTTCTTCCATCTAAGCATTTCCCAATAATCTCCTCCAGGTATAAATTGAACAACAAAGGAGAAAGGCAACAGCCTTGTCTAATGCCCCTCTCAATGCTGCTTTCTTCCTACATTTCAGTTCCAATCATTCTTACTTTCTGTTGTAAATATAGATTCTGTACTAGTCTTCTCCCCTTCCAATCTACTCCTTTCCTCTTCAAGATGTCCATCAGCTTGTTCCATTGTACTCTGTCGAAAGCTGTTTCCAAGTCAATAAAGACAGCATAAATTTCTCTACCAATATATTTTTCCCCTGTGATTCTTAATAGGCCTATAGCATCTTTTGTTCATTTTCCATTTCTAAATCCAATCTGTTCCTCTCCAATCCATCTAACTAACTTCCCATATAGCCTTCTATTAAACAGTCTTAACAATATTTTAGCTGCATGAGAAATTAGACTAATAGGCATATGCTCTTCACATTTATTGGTATTCTTTTTTTTTTAATTGGGATCATTGTCGTTGTGAGAAAGTAATCTGGCCATTCCCTTTTGCCATATATCTCATTACATAGGTAGAGTAAAAGCCAACTCTGTTGATTAGCCCGACGGGTACTACAAAAAAAATCTAGACACAACCTAGTGAAGGTAACCCAGGTACTGTAATCGAAATCCATCAGGCCTTGCCTGATATCAAACCTACGAGCGAGTCACGTTAAGAACCACCCCTCTATAAATGAGGAATGCAGTTCTTATTTAGACCATCTGCTAGGAATATATAGGCCTTGGCACAATCTAGATTATTAAGACCACTCAAAAGAGAATCTGACACTAGCCCACTGCCTCGTCCACGTACTGTCACAAAGGAGCCCGCAGTTACATGCAAAGTTCACACAGCTGCCGAGAAAGTTGCGATTATACACACACCCCAAAATCTACTAATACACTGCGAGCAGTAATAGTTACCCCTGATGTTCCCATAAGGAAGCCCACTAGGACAGCCCCTTAAAAGCATAAAGTATGCTCTCGGGTAGCTGAATAAAATAATTACTGAATAGTTTATTTCATTATAAGCTCATTTCTTTTCTTCCTAATTCCCATTAAATAGTGACAGCTGGCATCACAACTTTTGACAACCTTCTCGGTGAGCCAGACCAAGCTCCCTTAAAAGGAGATTTATGTGGTAAAGCTCACTCTGGGGGTTTCCCGTGCTCCGGTTAAGGTCCCTCCACAAACAGTCAACCCCAATCTCCCAAAGTGGACAGATCCACGACCACACCAGGCAACTCTATTATTAACTCCTCCAACATTCCTAGAGAGAAGCCACGTAACTAGTATAAGAGGGAGGAATCGGTGTTTGTCCTTTTGGTTATTACCATCCCCGAAGCTGAACGAGAATTGCTATCATTTTGGCGTAGAGCGCAAAAACTATTCCCACCACCCCTCAAAAACTAGAGGAGTCCAACGCGCACTCTCCCAAATACCGAGCAGGATTGTGAGTGAACCCCAAGCGGAACCTCGCGTAAAAGAGTGAGAGTTTAGAGCATGTCAAGGCAGTAGAAGAAAGGGGTAGGTAGGCAAGCTGTAATACCTTCTGAAACACGTAATGCTCTTCTCAACTTTCTCCGTACTCCTCACTTCTGAAAGTACGGCATGTGGAAAGGAGCAAAACAGCCCGCAGAAGATAAGCTGGTGCCTCATGTCCCTACTGTGTACATATTGTAGCAGCCACAGCTGGACACTGAGGAGCTCATTGTCGACATCTAAAACTACAGTGGTGAGCATATCCGGTTTAGCAGTAGGGCGTAAGGCTATCTTTAGAGACTTCGTTAGGCGGTATTCGATTTATACTCTAGCAGGGACAGGCAAGAAGTTATCACTAGTTTATTAACCTCACCCTAGTACGAGAATACGGATTGTGATTAGGATTAAGAGTAATTGTAAATGATTCAGATTGATGTAAAGTTTCATGTTAATAAAAAATATTGTGCTTAGAGAATCTCTGGGTTACTTGTACTTACTGGCCACTGAGCTACTAACCTCTGTGTACAGTATCTACTTGAACTGTTGTAACTTGAGTGATTGCATAGGATTAGAGTTAAGAGTTAAATTAGCTGAATTACAGGAACTTAAGTAGGCAGTCAGGAGGGAAACAGTACAATATGGATACCCAGTCTTGCGACAAGAGATGGTACCCCATGTTCGTCCAGCCCTTGCGAGCGGTGGAGCAGCAGACTGAAGAGCATTAGCCATGCCAGCCCTTTTATACTTATCTTCTATACATGCTCAAGAGTTGAGGGGTTCAGGGGAAGATAGCACTGCCTCAGCATATCATCCCTTGCAGCTGAGGCTATTATCCCTTAAGTCAACCACAGGCGTTGGTAAAATATGAGCTGCCCTCCAGTGGTGTGCTCCGACACTAGCATGAACTTCACTGGAGGGAGCAGTGGCTCACAGGCAGTACAATCTTTGGTGGAAGGGTGTTGGCGTTACTGCTTCTTGGTGAGTCTGGGTGAACAATAAAAGCTAGGATCATGTGTCTGTAGTATCTTCAGACGTACGCCATGTGGTGCCCTACAGGCACATGTACTGCCTGATCAGTACTGTTAGGGTTAATGACCTGCTCTGGTATGGACACTGCGCTCAAAGATGCGGTGAAGTCGCATAGTAGAGTGCGCAGCGTAGATGCCGCATCACGCATCATAGTTCTCAACATGATTTTTAGGAAAACAAAACATTTTTACAGCAACATAAAATAATCTTGGTTATAAAAAGTTGAACAAACTGTATATAGTACTTGTTTCAAAGTTTGAAAGCTACCGATCATCAATTGTCAGGAAATTAGAAAAGGAAAAATTACAATCCAAAAATGAACTAACTAGGTTGACTGGTTACAGCTTAATGTCTTGTTTTCCTGAAATGATTTTAAAAAACAGAAATCAAAATTAAGGATAGCCAGACCTTGATGCTTACAAAGGAGTCCAATGTGTTAAAACTGCTCCACCTGGTCAGAGATCAGGTAAATAAACTTTCGTTGTTGAGGTAATAGACTGCAAACTGCTGCAAGGAAAAGTACTATACGTATGCAGTTTTTTATGGAATTTTATATATATCTTTGCAATCGTAATTATTTCCAATTTGCAGGTGCAACATTTATAGCAATGGTTTTTTTCTGTGTCCCAGGGTCCCAGGATATGGTTGTATGGGGTAGATAATTTGCTAAATTTCAGTTGCATAAATTAGGGCCTACACGTAGTCATAAAAAGTTGTAAAATTATAGCACACTCGCATATAATGTTTCTGGAAAACAATTTACTGTGCCAGGTTATGTAGCATAAGAAACGGTGATGCACTGATGGCAGGCCCCACTTCGTGGAGTTTGTCTGCCATCTAGTGGAGTGCCAGTATAGTGGTGATAAATATTACAGTTCTGGTGATATACACTATTTGTCCGAAAACTAGTAAAGGTAATGTTCTGGTGACAATACGTTAATCCACTTGTGGTAAACCATGCTAGATATCTTCACCAATAATGAAGCATAAAACTTTGTGTGTGCGTGTACGCACGTGCACACACATACACATTGTGATGCAAGAGCATGTCAAACAGTTGTTTCAGGTGCATCATACCTGTGAGGGAGCGCCAGTCCTCAAGTGACACCATTATGTACAGCTGCAGCACCAACTGGGGCGCACTCTCTAGGAAAGACTCAAAGAGGTGCAGCATGCAGATGTCATTCTGCTGGTGATACAGTCTATGAAAGTCTGTAGGGTCCCCTGACGACCTGGCTTCCAGCCCAGTCTTCAAAACCACCACCTGCCTACGCAAAATATTGCAGAAAAATTTCATGTAGTGGCATTGCTGTAACTCCAATTCAGACTCTGAATTTCTACATAAATAAAAAGCCATATGTGGCAAACATACGAAATTAAAAATTTTTAATCTAATTTTCTATGGATAATTTAGAAAAACACAAGTTCAAGTATGCATTAGTTATCAAATTTTCTTCCATAAACAAAACTCGTAACTCTTTTAGGATAAAAAGTGACATTGTGTTACAGTTTAGTCTGTCGCACACCAGCCAATAATTGTCTAAATTTTATTCAATCTCTATTTAGTCAAAACTGAATTATTACAGCAATTCAATTCTGATTTATGGCCTTGGATCAGGGCAGGACACCATATAACAAAATTTTACAACTGGAATCAGAATATGTTGCCAGATCTTCCAGTTAGGCATGCCACATGCCTAACTGGAGACTGTACCTACTGTATCTCTGACAGGTACTTGTGAAGCAAGAGTGAAAACTGCACAAGCAGTATGATGGTGCATGTTTTGAAAGTCTGGAATGTAGAAGTGTACTTAAAATAACAATTTTAGTGACAATCTATATGCTAATAAAGGCATTGACCATGTTCCATTAATTATATCACTGTGTCAAATTTAAACATTATCTTAGGAACAGAAGGACTTGCTTTGGGAGACAAGTTACTGACTCCAGAACCAACTGGCAACTGCTTTGTTACTCAAATTTCTGTCCGGGCGTTGTTCGGATTGTTTTGCTGAACTGCAGAAATGGAAGTTTTATTGAGCCGGACCATCAATTCTACTGAATCGGATTACGTGTGTGTCTGTACGATGTACACAAAATCAACCATTTGCATAACCCAACACCTAGACGGTCACCTTTAAAAGAGAAATTGCAATGCTTTAGCATGTAACAGTGAAACGTAAAATCCAAACACAGTCCAGAAAACAAAAAAAATAAATTAAATAAAATGTACTGTCTTCATAGGCAGTAAAAAACAAGCTACTGGTCAATCTGCTCAACATACAATCTCGTCTAATGACAACTCCAAAACTTCTTTCAACTATACTATTTCTGGATCAGTCACTTCATTACAAGTTTCACATACATGCAGGGAAGTTTGTTGTCCTCCAATCCCTAAACTTATTAAATAGGTTGCTGTAACACACAAATGTTAAGTTGCTAATCTTGCTGACTTAAGTTAGCACTCTGACCCCACATGCAATGCATGCCATTTCATATGATCTGTGTTACGGATGGCAACAATTTCAAAATACTGGAGTTAATTTTATTTTCAATATTAAATCTTAGGACACTTCAGCATATACTATAGTGAACTCTTTGCTAAAACACTGACAAAAAAAAAGAGTAAACAAGTCTCACTAGCCAAAAACTTAAACATTAACAACAAAATATGGTAGAGGTTATTTTTCTTAGCGTTGTATTTAACGGATCAAGTCGTACATTAAAATATATGTAGTTGCAGGCTGAGAACTTTTATGAATGTTCACTTCACGTGAACGAAAAAAAGTGAGCCTAGTAAAGTGAAAGAACAGGCTCACCTGTGCAAGATCCCGAGCAGCAGGATGTGGGCAACCCAATGGGAGACATTGACGTTCTCGTCGGCAATGTGCCAGCGCATGCTGAACACCTGCACGACGAGTGCAGGCACCACAATCAACAGCAGTGTGCCAACTGCCCAGTACATGTGGCCATAGTGGAAATAATTTACCACGAGCACTACATCTGCAACAAGCACAGTTTATGCAGTGAACTGACATTGTAACCACATTCCCCACTTTGCTTTATTTATATTTGGCTCGCCAGACTACAGTAGGCTACCATGCAAAATATAGCAAGGTCTAAAATTAAAAAGAATATCGCCCAGAAAGCCTGACTGAGAAACGTGTTAACACTAACCTGCACTTTTCCACTGAAGGTAATTTTTTTAAATACTGTTCTGTCAACAAAACTAATAAGCTTATTAGCAGAGTAAACTTCTGAATAGGGTTTAGTCCAGTTAATTCTAGTAGTCAATAAATAACCAACTAAAAAAAAATATAAATAAACTCACTTCCTACCACGTCAGTTATTCACATGTAACCTCGGTTTCAGATTTGCTTGCAGGAATTAATTAGATACAGTGGGGAGTCAATTTGGATGTCAAAAATTTGGACCATTGATAATCCGGATTCGATTGTACTGTACATAAAATATGACAGCCTGTACATACAAAAAAATTATTTTTTCTGTAATTAAAGCACGTAAAAATTTTTACTACATTAATGGTTTAATTCAGCAGCTCCACTTCTGTAACCAACAGAGTGAATTATGTGAGATTTTTAGCAAATTTTTTACGTTGAAGACCCGTACCGGCCCTTTCATTGGTTCATTTCAAAAATCCGGACAATTTGATAATCCGGAAGGGGTCCGGTCCCAATTAATCCGGATTATTGATGCACCACTGTACATAAATAATTTGTGCCAATTTACATGTTTTTTTTTTTAACGTGATGAATGCAAAAGTGCAACCCCTGTGAACATTAAAGCTCTTGGGATATTCCATAAAGCGCTTGCATTATAGCTGAACACTGATACTGTTAACAAAGTTAATAACAAGTTTTATGCTACTTATATACCACTAGCTATCTTTGAACAAAATTTATACAAGCTTCGGGATGTTTCAGGCCTAGTGCTACAATTTTGTAACGTGGAAATTTTTGTGAACTTAATAAGATAAAAAAAAAAAAAAACACCTTGCTCTATTCAAAAGCTTTGAGTGGGTAAACATTTATCGACACACACAAATTGTAGCAGATGAAATGACTTTAAAATTTCTTAAAAATGTACTAACTTTTAAAAGTTTTACAGATACCAATATGTGTTATAGAACATCTCCAATGAAAAAAATAACTCGAGCTGAAGAGTCTATATTCAAAATTAGTCGGAACTGTCGTGGAGACCAAGATAGTCTGTTAGACCATTACTCAAATGCTGGCTTTGGAAATAGTACATAAACACTTGGAAGAAAATGTTATTCCATCTTCACTTTTCAGTTTGTTAAAGATTACCAGGTTGCACCTGCAGAATTGTGATCATGTTTAACGTACATACATACAAGAATAGAGGAAGAAGTTGCCTGATGCAGTAGGCCTACAAGAGTTTAATATTCTCGGAATACGAATTAAATCTTATATTTCTTTGCAAATCGCATTCTATCATTTGTCATACAACTAATACCTATGTTGTTTAGAATTAATTTAAAAGAATTTTGCTTGCCAACGAATACTTAGACTGCTATCATGACAACCCAATTTCACAGCCTTGTTAATAATGTTAAAAATTATTTTAGTGTGAATTGTAACCTGATTAGTCTTCGGTGGAAAATTTAAGTAGTTTTCAGTTAAGAAGCTACCGTTAAGTGTAGACAAGTTTTTCTTGAATTTTTATACTAATGATGCAATATGTATTATCCTCCTAACAAAATTTAATTGCAAACATCAGAAAATGCAGCACTAAATGTATACTTTCGTGTGATTTAACATGCTACTTGAGAAACCCTACTGGGGTGTAACTAAATGTTCTGAGCAGGTGCTGGCCTTCCATGCCTTTCAAATAGTAAACAATTCAAACACAACACTTGCAGCCAAGTACCTTGACAGGATGGCATTTTTAAATGTTAGATGTTTTGTTTCACAGATCCCCCACTCAAGTTTAATCAAAAATAACATTAAACTGTACTTAACATTCGAAACGATAATTAAATGTGGTCCAATCTAAAAATTTCGGACATACATGAGAACTTGCAGACTAACTTTCCGTGCGTCAATGCGATGCAATAGCCCCTTGCATTTATGAATTACGTTCTCGCCCGCCACTAGCATAGTAAGTTTGAACCAAAGCGCCCGATACGATGCAAACATAAAGAAAAGTCACGTCAGAGCAAATGTGTACCTGTTGATAAATCTGCCAGAAAAGTTCCGATTGACAAAACTACCACACAAATATCTACAATTCTAAATGCAAATTGTTCAGGCTCGGCGACATCTTTCACCCTTTGTTCTAATTCAGCACTTGACAGTTCACAACATTTTGACTTCGCCGCCATGTTTTATTTTGATCACTGGTGGTTTAAAAACAAACCACACTTTTGACATTTCGCGGGTGAAAAAAAAAAAGTAAAAAATGCAAAAAAAATACACCACCATAGAACAAAGAAAAGTACGAGACACAAAGAAGAGGCTGATGTGTGTGCGAATAGAAATAAGAGTTATGCTATTAACAGAAAATTACAAATGATTGCAAACAGCAAATCAGAGCTTGTTAATTAAATATGAAAACTCCACCATATTTCGTCACGAAGCATATGTAAGGAATGAATATTATACTAAAAGATTATTAAAACCAACAATCATAAGAAACACCCATCAAATTGGGGTTTTTTAGCATAATTATATTATTTTTATATACTTAATAAAGTTAAATTATATTATTTTTCCTGTTCCTAATGCTACACATATTGTCATGCAAGAGTAGAGGTAATTTTTCACATATACCACTTATGATTTCAACTGCCTATGTAAATTTTATTTATTTTTATTAATTTATTTAACCCACAATTATTATTGCCAACGTATATCCAAGTTTTAAAAAAAGTTATATATAATTGTGATATGTTAGTTCATTTTTTATTTTTATAAAATATTTATCTTAGGTGTGATCTTAATTTTGTAAGTCTTTCTACTTGTTATTGTATTATATCTCAGTTCAGAAATCATGTATTCTTTGGATTTTCTTCATTTAGGTCTTTAGAAGTGGTTCATGTGGGAGGTTTGAGTAGTTTTGATCCCCATTGGCCTGCAGGTTTAAATCCGGATTGTTGATTGGCTTGCGCTATAGGCCCCCTTACGCGAGCATCAGCCTGCAGATTCTAACGCTCCCTTCTCTAGCACCCTCCAACGACGTCAGATGTAGGATAGGACCTCCTGTCTGGAGTGGACGGAGAGGTAGGACTTTAGATTAGTTTTAGGGTGTGTAGACGTGTCCCTGAACCAACTTTTAAGTAAACTTGTAACCAGGAATGGAGCTTGTATCAATGGTCGCTCATTCGCGAGGTTAAGTGGTCAGGAGCTAGATAGTTTAAATACGCCATCTAGGTACGTGTAGAGCGGAGCTCCATGTATCTCCACCTTAATCCTGCTACGCCAAATCCTGCAAGATCATCCCACCTTCAATCCGCTTGGCGATTAAAAGATAAGTCCTACCAAAATATCTGACATTTTCATCTGGGCCTAATTTTATTTACAGTTTGATTCAGCTCGATGTCCATTAGCATCAGTACACAAGCGACGCCATATTGACTTTCATAAGTACGGAAATTTCTAGCGCAAATACGCCCACTGCAAAACATTAGATAACAGTAGTTTCTACCAGAGCTAGCCTGTTTAGGGAGAATACAATTTGTTTTAACGTAGTATTTACTACAGAGGACAGTTTAATTAATTTGATTTGGAAACCAGTATATTCGGACTCTGGCAAGCTATGTCAAGTAACCGTAAAAGGGTTCAAGTAGGCTAAGTATGACCACTTTTAGCGCTGTTAGGATAGTGTGTTGTCTTTATAGTTTTTCTCATATTGCAATAAGGGTTGTTAATTATTTCGGATCTAAACAATTACAATACAAAAGGAAATGAAAAGTATGCTCTTTGAATAAATTTAATTTATTATCTGATTTGTCGTTTTCTCTACTGTAGTATTAAGTTAACCTATTTCTTACCCAGGGTCTTGCATATGTGTTTACTAGAATTTTCAATTGTCTGCCTTTGTGTACATACATAATTGATGTACGTGCCAAATGCTAATAAACTTGGTCCCCTACCGGCCCAGGACTTCACCGGGCAATTATAGAGGCAGCATAGGTAAGATCATCTCTTCCCACTGATTTATCGCAAGTCAGTTGTGCAGTCTGGTCACTCAAGTGGTATACGTGTTGTTCCATTGTTGTGTATGCTAATTCTACACCATACTCAGTACATGTATATTTGAATATGATATATAATCATATTGGCTATTCCAATGAGGAGGCTTTGTGTATATTCTTCACAACTCCCTACACACTATATTACATATTTGTATAAAATATGTTATCTTTCGTATTGGCGCCCTTGTGCGGGGCTTTGTGGCAGTCCATACACGTTACACGTCCGTTAACCCGCTATTAGAGCATATTTCACATAACATTCTAGAAAACGTGGGAATTGACGAGACGACCCATTTTTTATGGGCCATCTGAAGACAAATGTTGTTCAGAGATAACGTTATTCAGCGGTTGCCTATTAGCAGTATTAAATTCGCACTCTTCGCGATAGGGCAGATAATTCTTCGCCACTTAATTTTTTTAAATCATTTTCATAGCTGTCACTGTAGAAGTAAGTTTTATTGGTCGTGTTGCAGAATGGTCTGCCGCCCCCCCCCCCCTTCGCAAAAGGCACCGCTAACAAATTAAAAGATGTTTTTGGGCAACCTCGAAACTCCCATGCATTGACATAATTTTTCTTATGTCAGTCATATTAACAGTGCAATAGAAATTAATACAGGCAGTGTTCAGTTCCCTGCACTGATGCGACCACCTGCATAGCCGCCAGTTGTTGATCCGTTACTACATGCGTTTAATGCTAGACTGGGTAACGAAAAACCTCTGTGCACTATATTCGGCGTGGAATTTGAGCATTTTGTTTATGAATGTGACTTGTACCCACGTGATCACTTCCCCCTTAACCCGTTTGACACCGCACTAGGTTCCCTAATGCAATGTGTGCGAAAGCTCTAAGAGCACAAGTGTTGTGCAGTGTGGCAAAGAACCACATATGCATGGTGCAGGAATTCGAAAATAGACCTTGCAAAATTTCTGTTATTTAATTTGTGCAATAATAGGGCAGGTAAGTTCGTGCAAGGGCACACAACTAATAAAGATGCATGTCTTCGAAGCCCTAAAGCGATCAGTGTTTTCAAAGTATCTTTTTGTAGTTTTCTGTAATGTTCACTCGCATGTCTTTTATCTCCACATCATCCACATAGTGCAATGTTTTGGTATAGTGAATACTATTTACAGGTTTAATTTTAGGAGCAATATGTAACAACTGGCATGCAGGGTACGTGTCCAATTTGCAAATTACTTGTGCAGGGAGGTAGTGCAGGGCGGGGTACCATGCGGAGAAAATCAGTAGTAGTTCATCTTTGGGAGGGGCGTTCCACATCACATCGGGGCTCGTATTTCGCACGCTCGGGCAGCAATCACAGTGTTGGACTAATCATTTTACAGCAATAGTTATTTTAGCATACCAGAACTTATTTCGTATTTCACCCAGTGCTTGCATCGCCTGGATAGGCTTAAATTTTACTTAAATGATTGCATCTAACCATGTGTGTTTTTCTTTTGCACAGTTTATCCGAGCAGACTGGTTCGTAAGCACCAACCCAATATAAGCTTTTCCCGACGGGAATGTAATCATGTCCTTAATAAATCGCAGCATGGGCGAGTTACAATGTATCGTTTATTTCCAGTGGCTGCAAGGCATTTAAGTACAGGCCTTCTCTCGCCAATTTTCGCAAAGTGTGACTTACTGTGCAATTATGATTGAAATGGTCACGAGTCGGCTTAATAAGCAACAGTGCTTCTTATGGATATGTGGGGAATCCAGATTTCCCTAAACACAAAAAGTAAGGGAGTTTTTCAGTCGATATAAATTTTTTATTCTAAGAGGATACAACTACTTCACTTGGAGGATATGACGTGGTCGTCAGCCGAACGACCCTGAGAAATGAGCCCACAGCTGCTCTCGAGACTTCAGGATATTGTCAACCCAACAGAATTTGCATCCTGTGTAATTATCTCAGAGATTCCAAAATTATAGTCACCGCTCCTCACCTAACCAATATCTTTATTGACTAATTATATATATATATATAAAGGAGCACACACACACACTCTCTCTCTCACACACTCACCTTAGAAAATGATGATAATGTCTGACCAGAAGTTACTCTGAAAACCAAATGACTAAATTCTCAATCCCTTTGAAAGTTCGTCGTAGGCACGGACATCTCAATATTATGCAGTTACTTTCTTATTTTGCATACTTCTTATATTTGACGACGTTTAATCAAAAAAGAAAACTTCTTGAAATTTAACACCAATGTTAAATTAAATTACGTAAAAACATATTGTATCGGAACCTCTTACTTAATTGAATTCCATAAACTAATACTTTTTAGAACAACCTTATAATATTCCTAACATTACATAGAAAACAGTTTGCAAAACAAAAAGTTAAACCTGTATAAGTCTATAACAATCACAAATTTACAATTAAGGGATCTGTTTAACATTTATAAAATTACTTTTTCCTTTTGAACTAGAAAAAATTTTAATACATCGACCACTTGTGATATTTAAATTACACTAACACCATTCATCAAATTAGGAAGAAAAACCAGGTGTTGTACAGGTTTATTTATTTTTGCCACAACATAAGACATGTCATGTATTTGATTCGAATTTAGCGCTGTTTCCAATATTTTTATTGTTTGATTGCTCTGTGTTTGTCATAGGTTATGTAAAGAGCTTTTGGGAAAGGTAGCCAGGGGCATCCGTTGTTGATCTATGCTTGGTTGCCAGGGGCAATGACTGAACTTTGTTTATTATAAGTGATGTAGCCGGCTAGCTACTGGCGAAGATTTTTTTTTTTTTTTTAGAAGGAAGAAAACCATGTCAGGACTGGAAAAGCGATGTGCCTTTTGTGGTAGGATTAAGTTATAATTTCTATAAGTTGGGCCAGTCCACATTAGCTTTATAAGCTCTAAACGCCATGAAATAGCAGTTCATGTTAGAGAAGACCTGTAGACAGCTGAGAACACGGCAATAACAAATTATTTAACATTTAGTTCGATGCCTGCGAGTTTCGATGTGGTACTATAATGAACTATAGTATTGTGTACCAGGGTTTCGTTGACCCAGAATCAAGGAAGACTGCGAGACGACCACCTGATGACCAGCCAGAGCAGCTGATTCTTCACAAGATTCTACTTTCTTCCTAAGGCCGTGAGTTGGCACCAAGGAAGCAGAGTATAGGAGAAAGGCCATTCCGAGTGCTCGCGCGGGTTCCCTTTCCCCCCATTCCTAACCCATGACATCATAGGGAGGACAGCCAGTCCCTAGCTGCGGCCAGCAATAGGTCAATTTTCGCTCCGCGTGCCCTTTGCTTGGTGGTTGGAAGATAATTCTTTGCAGCTGTCAGGGTGTGGCTATATATTTCCTAGATTATGCGACAATTTTTTCGTGAACACTGGACATTTTAGGTTTTTTTTTTTTGCGTGGCTCTTGTTTTCTGTACCTGTGACACGGTTTTAATGTATATCCGACAATGTTTTCACTTATGTGTAGAATATTTTTTTGATGTTTTCCTGAACATTTATTTTTCTCATTCGTTTCGTGATCTCTAAACATTATCTGTAGTAATGTTTTTAGCATCGAAGTATATTACTCTTGGACAATGAGTAAAAGTAATAACTGTGCCGTAGCAGGCTGTAGTAATTATGGTCACAAAACTTCCGAAATAATTTACCATCGTTTTTCTATGGACTTTGAATTGCAAAAGACTTGGGTATCACGATGCAAACGTGCAGATAGTCAATGCCAACATTGCTCGTGTGTATTCAGTACACTTCGTTCCAGAAGACTACAAACAGGACTTTAAGAAATTAACTTTTGGGCTTGCCAATAAGGAAAAAATTGCTAACAAATGCGATTCCCTCGCAACAGATTCCGAAATGGCATGCAGGACAGATAGCAGCAACGGTAGTGCAGGTAACTTTAATGCATATTATACATTTAAGGCCTTTAATATTTGTAAAAATAGTATCAAAGAGGGGCGGAGTCAAGGTTGATGGGGGCATACACAAGCTTAGATACACTGGGTGTTAGTTCTTGTTTGTTAGTGTTTTGATATTACTATTACACAAATGATTATTGCTTCTCCGTTCGTTATAAATATGCTAATTTTATGCTTTAGAACTGAAATAATATAAATAACTTTATGGGAACACTGACATTTGTATGTGGGCACATTTGTATTATTCAAACACAAATTCAGAAAATGTCACCAATAACTTTATATGTAAACCAGTTGTTTGAATATTTTCTTTATGCTCACATTAATATTTAAACAAATACTGTTAATCATAATCAAATGCTCCGGTTTACGATAAATTTTATAATATCCACCTGGCTAGTGCATGAAGTGCCTATGTTGCAGAGACCCAGTAGAAAATATGTGTTTAAGAAATGGTTGAACATTTTGTGGTGGCGGTGTCTAAACAATAAAAGTATTTAGGGAAAGTTCAGGTCCTAGCGACGCGGTTCAAGTTGCGACATCAAAGTAACTTATTTTTAGTTGACATAAAAATTGCTAAAACGAGTGTTTTCAATGTCCATTTTAGAAGCTAAATTTTCGATTCAGGATATTCAGAGGTGTTATTGGGTATGCAGCATAATTTTATATTTACTGGCGTGCAATAAAAACATCAATTCCTAGTTTAAAGTCCCGTTCAGGCGAGCTGCTAATGGAAAGACAGCATGTGTTTTAGACACATTGAGCTAGACGACGACGATGCAAATGATGAGTAAGCAAAATTTGGTCTCAGAGCTGCCTTACAAGCATAAAGTACTGCAGTCGGGTAGAACTATTACATGGGAAAATTAATTTGGGAGAGATTACAACACCCACAACCCCCCTTTCCCTGTTTTGCTACGCTTCTGTCATTAAAAGTATTGTAAAAATTATTCTGTGTGACATAAGAGCGTCGCTTACCTGCTGTTTAAAAGGATTGTAGTGGGTTAAAAATCTAAGTTTTTGCACGAAACCTGTAAACGTGTTTTCATAGTAACTGAACTACAAAAATACTTTAAACTAGAGGCGATTAATAGTTTCAAGACATCACACACGTAAAAAAATCACTGATCCCGAGTCCTCGGACATGACTAAAAATGGCTTTTGACACTGCAGTTTCTTTAAAATTATGTTACCAGAAACTTAGAATTTACTACAGGCACCTGCAATGGCCTTTGCCACAGTCACGACCAGTAAAATTATAGGACCAAAGTTGCAGCAGTGTCGCTTTTCACTCTAGAAAAGTTTGAAAATTTTACAAAGAAAATCTTGTTCTGTTACAAATCTTTGTAAAAGTATAGAGGAAAATCTCTTGTTTCTAAAATTACAAAACCTATCTTTATAATAAATCTCAAGGAAGTTGTAAACGTACAAAGATATTCCTAGTAATATGTAGGTCTTGTGGAAATCCAAAGCCCATCTTTGTAACAAAACTCAAGGAAATTTTATAGCCAACATTAAACACCTAAATTTTTTTTCTGTAATTGTAAAACAGAAAAGTTGCAATTGTGCAGTCCTGCTTAGCAGTTAAATATATTTTCAGCAAATCTGCATTTATAGTACCTTAATCACTCATAATGCAATTTGGTATAATGGATGTCACCAGCTGTAAGTTGAAAGTATTCTCGGTTCAAATCCCCACCAGGCTGTTTTTTTTTTTTTTTTTTTTTTTTTAAACATAAATATGAAGGACAAATTTGTATAACAATGTTTTCACAAATTAGTTAGTTTTTGACAGCAAATTAAAACCATACATAATGGTATATTAGTTTCTTACCAATGTAGTTGAAATACAAGCTTGGCTGTAATTTTATAAAGATAGGCCTACCTTGTAAGTTTACTTAAGAAGTTATTGTATTTTCACAAGAAAAAGTTTGTATTTCTAGATTGGATTATTTTGGAAACTGTGTTTACGACTATTTTCTTTGTAAAAGTATCGCAAATTATTTTTTTTTATGTATTATCACTGCTTTGCTTCTGTGTGCCTCAGACGAGCTAAAGAGCTGCAGGTAGGTGGCATCCTTAACTTATTATTACTCGTATTAATATCCACTGTATTAATAAGAAATTTATCAATTATTGTAGTGTACGCTCCTAAATTTTACAGCAATGAGAAATTCAGAACGATGAAACTAGCAGTTTCATTTCCCTGTGCTTAAATTGAATCTCTGGATAATGTTTATTTCAGGTGGATTGTGATCGTGAAGAACACTGCCAGAAAAGATCGATAAGAAAAAGAACACTTGAAAATTTGAAAACTCTCTCTCCAAAGAAGAGAAAAATAGATATAGGAACAGCCACGGAAGAATTTTTTCTAGTTGATGATAATACTATTTCCGCAAGTAAAGATGAAGAAATGGAAAACCACAGAAAGAAATTGAAATTTTGAAAAAAGAAAGAAAAAAAATTGTTTTTTTGAAACCTCTTTGAGAAAGAATGAAGCAACCCTGAAGAAAGCAAAAACTTTAAGGCATGTAAATTCTAAAACTACAATAGCGACAAAACTAATCATAAGGGAAGCAACTGGCAGGGAAGTAGAGAAAACACTAGTGAAATGATTTACTCTAGGGCAGATTTGGTGCTTACTGTGTGGAAATAAATCAGATGGAACTCTGAAGACATAGCAAGTGCTCTGACATTACGAGCGCTTTCAAAAAGGTGTACGTATATTTGAGGAAGCGTGATACGCCACTTCCTTGCCGCTCTACTCTTCAAAAATGGACAGAAGATTTCAAATATAAGCCTCGCATCTTGAATGAAGTATTGTGCCTTTTGAGTGCAAAGTCAGTAACTTTCAGTGAAAAGGGAAAAGTTGCAGTTTTAACGTTCGACGAGATGAATATAGATGGTCGCATATGCTACGATTCGTCGGATGATGTAATAATGGGCCACCCAAAAATGTTCAGGTAGTGATGATCCGTGGGCTTTTTGTAGGGTGGAAACAGCCTATTTTTTATGGCTTTGATGTCACAATGCCGAGTGAGTTGCTGAAAAACATCATTCAAGTTTAAGCATGCGGAATAACTCTAGTTGCCGTGACATGTGATATGGGTGGAAAAAATTCGAAAGTGTGGAAAGAACTTTGTGTAAATACAGACAAACCGTACTTTGCGAATCCTGTTTGTGGTGATAGAAAAATATGGATCTTTTACGATATACCACATTTACTGAAACTTTCCAGAAACCATTTCATTAATAGTGTAACTTTACCTGATGGTACTGTTTTTACGAAGGCAAGTATCAAAGAACTCCTGAATCACCAGAAAGGAGACCTCTCCATAACCCTACCTCATTTCGGAAACTCAACTGAATGTTACAGGATGTGCACGTCAGAATGTTAGGTTAGTCGCACAGTTGTTCTCACGCCGTACAGCTCAGGCTTTCAATTATTTGTTAGGGAAGAAACGCGAGTGCATTTTTGTTAAATTAATTAATGATGTTATAAATTCAAGGTTACCGACTGACGAAAAAACGCCTCTACAAAGTGGCTATGGAATCCACCATCGCAGCCAAGAGAATACCTTGAAGACGTTTTCGGAAGTGTGCCCAGTTTTATGTTTTGGGAAAAGAAACAGTCTACTGCTATTCCAAAAGGGTTCCATCATTTCCATGAAATCGCTCATGGGACTTTATGAAGATTTGAAAAAAAATGAATGTAGCATACATTTTGACTTCCAGTTTAAAACAGGATTGTCTTGAGTACTTTTTTTCGAGACTTCGCGGCTTTGGAGTGTTTTACAACCGCTTTTGAGGTGCGGAACAGAATCCGTCTGCTAGTACTGACAGGAAGTGCGAGCGATATCCCGTTGTCAAAACGTGCCTCAGTGCAGGAAGAAAAAAATTATTGTTCTTCCACACAATGCAGTTTTGACACAGAAGACCAATTTACAGAGCTCGTTTCAAGTGAACTGTGTATTAAGATTACAGTGTGTGTCTCAAGATGTCAGGAGCCAACAAATGAAGGAAAAAAAGTAGTGGAGTTATTACATCATGAAGTTAGTACAGATTTACTTGAAAGTACTCCTGATACCGACATCACACTCGAAGCTTTGAAGTATGTCGCTGGCTACATGGCATTTAACTGCAAAAATATTGATTCGTCTTTAGGTTCCTTTCAAGAGAAATGTGACAGCAATGTGCCTAGTGACTGGATTTCAATTATATCCCGAGGAGGACTTAAGACACCATCGTCCGAATGGCTGGATATAGCGAGACAGTTTGAGATTGTGTTTGCTGCATTTCATGGGACAGAACTTTCTAAATCTACCAAAGTGATATAGACAATGACAAGATAGTTACATGAAAAGTTTTCAGAATTAAACGAAAAATTTTTACGTGTCTACGTAAGAACAAGAACATTTATCCGCATAAGACACCTCGACTACAAAATGAAAATCTCTGCAATAAAAAAATCGCATGTGGTTAGCGTCTTGTTCAGTAAAACAGTCAGTTGTAATAATACTGCTTTTGTAGTCATTCGCACAGTGTATGGAAAATTCGTATTCGCCATTACATTTTTCATTACATAAACATGTTAATATTAGTAATTAATCATGTAAGAACAATGCTCGTAGTAAGTAGACCTAATACTTTTATTTGAACCAGCAAGTGACATGTGCGCGAACTTAAACTAGATACACAAAGGATAAATTATTTTAATTGTCTGTAATAACAGATGTAACTTAATTTCGTAATCTCTGTTAGGTTATTAAAGAAAATTCACCTACACTACCCATGCATAATAAACAAAGGAAAATCAAATCAAATGGATGTTTACAAAGTGGACTGAAACTCTTCAAAATGCGACTCAAGTAACTTACTCAGAGAGCATTAATATTAAAAAAACAAGTGTGCTAAAAGGTTATGATGCGAATGACAATATAATTGAATGCTGTTAGTAGCCTATTCGATTGTGCATATGCATACATTGTGTAGGCCTAGTTTAGAACATTCATTTAGTTGGTCGCGCACTACATAGCGCATGTGGCTGCCACGCCCCTCTTACTTAGTCTGCCTCGGCTGTCCTCTTGGCGACGTCACGAAGTACCAGCCAATGGCACGCATGCAGCCATAAAGGACCTTCCCGAGTTGGCACTACAAGATAATAGGTTTTAATTTTATTCCTGAAGATCGACATTGCTAATGATCAGTGTCGCCCATATGCCATGTTGGTATTGTAGTAGGATACCAAACTGCTATTTCAATAAACCCGCATTCCCCACTACAGAGTCGGCTCCCCTATATGGGCGTGACCAAAGCCGGTGTGCATAACTTTGAGTAAAAGAAAGAAACCTTTTATTATGTTCCTTCAGTAATTAGACGTGATCCTGGAAGATGTTTCATTTCGCAGAGACAATCTTTAAAGAACGACGCTATTAAAATACTTAATTTCTGATAACATGGCATATGCAAGGTTGGATATGTGTGGAAACAACAAAGCCAAGAACATTTCTTTTAAGTTATAATCTTTACCAATGGAGACTGGAAAAATAACTAAAGTAATTTTCACTGCCATATATTGTGTCGATTAGTTTCTAAATAAAATCGCCATCTTTTACAAGTCTCTTGTGAGTAACATTCAGTATTCAGAGAAAGTCGAGTAGTGCATAGCCAGTATGGTAGCATATATTTCAGGTGTAGTAACAGTTGTTCGCCTAGAATTTCCAGAGTCATCTACAGGTTGTTGAGCATAACTGCCTGTAAGTTTGATTGGTATAAGTGTTGGAGGCATCCTTAGATGACAGGAAAAATCTCATCCCACATTCGGAAGGGTTCAAGACGATTAAGGCAGCACTGCAATACATTAGCCAGCAGAAGGAAGAGATGCCAGCTGATATCGTCTGCTTGCGTAAGTGGAGGGACATTGCACCGCGGAAGAGGGCTAACAGGGAGAAGAAGTCGTCTATCAAAGACCATTTCGAAAACCTAAAACTATATGTTTTGACACTTTTATCTTAATTTATCAATGAACAGTAAAATATTTTGAAATAATTTTTTAAAGAATTAGGCCTAAGTTTTGTGTAAATCTGTTGTTTATTTTAAAATTGTACATATACTATTCGCATAATGTACAGTATACATTATTGTATGTTTTCAGCAACTAAGTTAGCAATTATAAGATTTATATTACAATATGTGCAAAATTTTTATTTTCGGACTTCTTTTTTCTGTTATGCACTGTACTGTCCGTTTATAAAGGTTTCTTCTAAATTTTAAAAGTACTGGCCTGTACTAAGAGGTCAGAAAATATGAATAAGAGCGGGTTTTGGTATTAAAAGTGTGTTGTAAATTGTGTGGGTGGAGCAGGAAGTGAGTAGTTATAGGACTCCGGCTTATCCGACTTTTTTTGTTATCCGGCCTGTCCTTCCACCACATTAGGCCTGATAGTCTGGAGTCTACTGTATATGAAAAAATAATCAAATGAATGTTAAGCTCAAACTATCCTTGTCGTAGTTTATTAGGGTGAGTATGAAACAAAAGAAACTGGAATTATCACATAAGAGATACTCCTTGGAATATTAGCTATCTACCAATATAAATATAAATTAAACTAAATATATATAGTCAGCACACAAGCAGTTGTCCATATCCAATCCAACAATACTATTTGTTTTAAAAGAGAAAGCATTTAGTAAAGCAAAATATTTTCATAGAAAAGTACCTGATCAAATGTCACGAAGTTATAACTAAGGATTCTGTTTAAAAATTTTACATCTATTCACTTTTTAAACTAGATCAAATTTTACATATATTTAAAACTTGTGACATTCAAATTACGTTAATGTTATTAATCAAGTTAGGAAGAAAAGTTAGGAACTTAATTTTATAAATTTTTGAGATTGCTCAAAAGAAATTAAAATAGGAGAGGGAAGATTACTGAAGGCATTGGGTGTTGGTGATATAAATGTTGTTTGCCACGTAGCTTATAAAGAAATGTTGAGTGTGCTGAAAAATGTTCTTTTTGTACCAGATTTGCAATTGAATCTTCTCTCAGTTTCTCAAGCTTTGGCTACAGGACATACATTAATAGCAGAGGGAAATGAGTGTAGGTCAATTAAAAATAATGAAGTAATGGCAGAAGTAAACTTGGAAGGAAAGCTCTTTGTTGTAAATTTGGATGTTCAGAAAATCGAGACAGCAGCAGTCAGTGTATTTAACTTAAAATCTCTTGAAATATGGTACAGGAAACTTGCTCCTCAAAATATCGAGCAAGCAAGAGATATTTTATTTAAACTAAACATTGAATGCTCTGTTAAGGACGAGCCATTCTCATGTGATACTTGTATCCAAGGGAAACAGCATCGTTCATTTCCACCGAGTGACTCAAAAACATTAGATGTACAGGAGATTCTGCACATTGATCTCTGCGGCCTCGTGAAACCAAAAGATTTGGTGGATCAAAATATTTCCTTTTAGTGAAGGATGATCACTCTCATTTTAGATTTTTTTTTATTTTGATAAATTCAAGTACGAAATTCCTGATTTAATTAAAAGATGCATCCAAATGACAGAAAGGGACACCGGTAAAAGAGTAAATACTGCGAGATCAGATAATGGGTCAGAAATTTCAAATAAAGAAATGGAAGATTACTTTTCATATGTGGGAATTAGGCACCAACTTTCGGCTCCACATTTCCCAGAGCAGAATTGGCGGGCTGGAATGGAAATAAGGACCTTAGTGGGAGCAGAAAGAACAATGTTAATCGAATCAGGACTGGACAAGTGTTTCTGGGCTGAGGCAGTGCATATGGGTGTTTACACTATTAACTTGACAGGTAAAAGTTTAGTCAAAGGGAAAACCCCGTATGAATTGTGGTTTAAGAAGACCATATAACTAGATCATCTCAGAATGTTTGGATCAAGGGGGTTTTTTTAATACATATTCCTGACTCGAAGAGAAAAAAGTTAGATCCTACAGAAAAAGAAGGAAAATTTGAAGGTTATGAGATAGATTCCAAATCCTTCAGTGTTTGTTTTCCTGGCGAGAAGAAAGAAATAACGGCGTGGAATGTAGTTTTTACTTCAGAAAAACCAAAAAACAACTGTAGCATCAGAGCAGAGCTTCCAGCAGAAGAGAGAACATTAGGGATAGAATTGGAGGATATTGAGAACAATTCTTCCAGAGAAAGTGAGGAGATTGTGGTTGAATAAGTTGGGATGGATACAAAAAAATTTGAAAGAAACGGCAAATGAAGAAAGAAGACAATATCAAAGTGGGAATGCATATACCAGGAAACATTCTGGAGAGTTCAGAAAAATTAAGCATACTCAGTAACTCATCATATGACTTCTAGGATTTCCATCCAGATGAAACCTCGTCACAGTATTATGAAAATATCCAAGATCATCCACAAAATTTAAGAAATCGAAGGTCAATAGAAAAATAATATTAAGCAGCAATCCAAATACAATGACTTTGAAACATGTCTCATAGTGTCTAAAGAAAAAAATATATCTTACGAGCAAGTAGTTAAAGGACCAAATCGTGAAGAATGGAGTATAATAAAATAATATAATATAATATAATAAAATAATATAATAATATAATAAAATAATAATATAATAAAATAAAATAGGTTTGTTGTTGAAAAGAAAAACTTCAACGAGTAAATGGCTAACTCTTAAAATATATTACATTTAAATGAAATTTTTCAATTTTTTCTTATTTTCATTGCTCTAGTTTTATCAATTATATAATTCAGTTGCAGAATGATTCAGTATAATCAACACTGCGCACATTTCCTAAAACCAACAAACTTGCCCTTGGTTGCTGCCAAGGCTAACCTCCAAATACACACTCTTCTGGCATTTTAACACCATGAAGCATTTGTGCTTTTTCCTTGTGCAGGTTATGCGTGAGATTGGCCGGAAGTAGAATCAAATATGGTAGAAGGACAATATGGGAAACTGAGGCGTTTTACCATTGTCAACATGCGAGACACGCTACAACAGCCCTCTTAGCAGCTTGTACTGACGAATACCTGCGAAATTCAAATTTACATGACTCGGTGTGCGCGATTTAAGTGCAGTTGTCGTCTCGTAGTATTAAAACGTGTTGTTTGGCTGACTGTAATATAATATTTGCTTATTCATATTACTATGCAGCATTTAAAAAAGTACTTGGAGCATAAATATGATCACTTGAAACAAGGATAATCAGTTGTAACAGAATCATGATACTGAGCACAGACTTAGATGTTGCAAGTTACAAAGGACAAATGTTAATCAAATATAAGTAAGGCAATGGAATGCTAAACAGTATTTCATTTGTCAGATGCATAACTTACTGAATTTATTCAATAAATTCTTGAGAATGGAGCTGTCACCAAACTTAAATTACTGCAAAAAAATCGGGAATGAACATAACCAAAATTTTTTTTAACAGCAAAATCTCCAACTTATCTGTGGTTTATTAAGGCAAGATTAATTAAAAATTGCTCTACTACAGTTACTTATTTAACATTGTGGCTCTTATTAACTCTATGAGCAGTAATAACTTATGGATATTAATATTAACCTCGCAACATAATAAATTGCCGAAATATTAACTTACTGCTTTTCGGAACTATTATCATTAAATTAGAAACAAAATAAATAGTTCAAAAATTTATATCTCTAGAAGATATGGTTTTTGTTCTGTTTTCTTTTGTAGAAGGTATATTTTGGTTGGAAACACATTTTCAAGATAGAAACATTTTGGGCAAATTTTTTACGTGATTAGAATGTATACTGAATTATTGATTATGTTTTAAATTCCTGAATTTACCATCAAGATCAGTAAACATATCTAGCACCTTAAATTTTATTTCAAAGTGGATATTTGTGTCTACAGAATGTCGTCACCAGGCAGTGGCCCATCCATAGGTCCGTCAAAAGTTAGTTTGATATATATTTGACGGATAGGAAAAAGTTACCCTGCGATTCGTCGAAGATCACGTGACTGCCTGACAGGTGCGAAGGATGATTGAGAGTCCACCTTTACATATATAAATCGGTTTTTTTCGTTAAGTTATGCCACAACTACACTGCCTCAAGTGAAACACAGGCAGCTATGGTTAACCCACTGGCAGCCATGCCTCAACCATAAGTAATAAACATTTGAAACCTCAGTCGCTTCTTCATGATCCGATTTAACCAGTTGTGAAATTTTGGGAGCTGTAGCCAAAAATTAAAAACAAAAAACTATTCTGTAGCTTGGCAATATTTAGTGCCTATTCATCAACAAAACATAAAGGATCTTTGTGGTACAGGGTAACTCTGGATTGGACTTTTCTTATTGAATTGGGCATAGTCTAATTTGTAATTGTACTGAAGGCATAGTCAAGTTTAGCAGGTTTTTATAAAGTATGGTAAAATTGTCATCTCATGCATTTTAAAATGTTTTATTTCTACGTATTTATTTAAAAATAAACAGCAACACCCAAACATACCACACCCATAGTGAGACTATGTTCAAAGTTACCATTTAATATAACAGTATTTTTATATGTAGTAGCATTCAATTCAGATACTATTAATTCAAGTTTTCATAAGTGTTTGCGATTTGGTAATTTAGAATTGTAATAATTTATGATCGAACTAAACTTATCAAATATGTCGGTATTTTACTCAACTAATTCAAACACTACGCATTGTGTGTTCATATAGTACATACATGCTTTGGAACGCAACTTCCTACTTAAGACATCCAGTTTCTTGGCTAATGTATATAATCCATGGAGGAAGCAGCAACATTGACTGCAAAATTCTTACAGCTTTCAACAACACAACAGTACTTCTATACCAAATATGAAAATGTAGCTTTACCTCTGATATCATGCCACTTAATTGACATTTGGGAGATTATAGATGAGATAACCATCCCCTTCTTTTTTTTTTTTTACTTTTGCTAATGCGATTATTATGCAGTGCAGCTGGCGCTAGGATGAAAATGCAATGAGTCAAAATATTTGATAGTACATACTAACATGTGTACTCAAGGTTCTAAGCAAATTTACTCTACCTAAGTTTTGCATGCATTAAGCACATTTAATTTTGTAATTCACTTTCAATAACAAAGCTTACTAACCATCATGAACAAGTCACTTCTAATAACCAACCTGTATACATGCTTTTTACAATTGATTTTACCACAGATTTTCATATGCTTTATGGCGAGAAGACTGGAAAATATGTTGCAGAATTCAAAAGCAGCTGAACTGAAAATAACTTACCTTGGTCATTATTTTAACATACATTCTGTTCAAATTTAATGACACTTGTTATTGTAATTCAATTTGCAAATACTTTATCCAATACTGCGTACACTGCAAACAAAACTGAGTAAATAGGCTAACAGGTTAAAAGAATTGGTGCATATCACCATCATTCCCTTACCTGCATTGCAGAATGTGAGAAAAAAATTCATTCAAAAACACCTTATTTATGTTAATACCATAGGTATGTTACATACCATACAATGTTAAAATATTGGGTACTTCAGGGAGTAATGCGAGGAAATGAAATAGAAAAAAATATTTTATTTATAGGTAGAAATTTATAATTAATAGGCCTACCACTGAAATGTAACGATGACTCTCAGGAGTGAAATATTATTGTTTGAAAGTTTTTTACACAGTTGTGTAAAGAATTTTGAGTAGAATTTTGTGGCGGAGGGGGGGGCGAATTTTGCTACTACTTTTGATTGGTTTTGACGGTAACCATAACTCGACAACTGGTTCATACACTGCAATATATACACTGACTTACCAACTGTAGACAATCTGATGACATCTCCACTACTGCAATTAAAGTGGTGTCGGTGGGTGGTATCAGTACATGGTGTTTAGCACACAGAATTAACTTTGATATACACTGGTTGGAGAAACATTATTCTCGCCACCAAAAATTCTACTCGGCATCTCTCCACTTATTCAAATGAAAATTACTTGCAAACAAGTATGTGGAGAAATTAAAATATTTACACAATAAAACAATAATGATATGCAGACCTTTGGGAGTGTAAAGGTGAAGCGACTACCTGCAAAGAAAACTATTACAGTTCTCATTAAATTGATTTATAGTAATAATTCTTAGAAAATATTTGCAATTTGGTGCAATCATAACCCAAGTAATGTACAAATTAATATTCAAATGCATTGTTTCCCAAATGTAAACTATAACATTAAAAAGTATGAAAATTCAATATAAATTACCAATGTAAACACTGTGACTTGGCACACCACAGATTTTTTGGACAATAAACTTGTACAATAGTCAGCAAGGTGCAGCACTGCTTAGTCATACACATCATACGTTCCTCTATAACAATCTTTATAGATTAGGCCCCAGGCTCCGGTCAGTTTAATAAACCAATATGTAAACATTGTACGAGCAATCACTGGCATAGGTCTAAATATGAAAACTATTTTGAAGCAATTAATCAATTTCGTCATTAGCTCAAATAAATCCCAAGTCACGCAGCATCATTTCTCAGTAGAGAACACAGACCACATGTCCTGGTACTGACCATAGTCTAAAGGAACGGTTGATCACTTGTTCGTCTTCTGTGCAAGTACCCAACATTGACCAAACCCCAAAGGAACACAACTGCCAGTCACATGGTGAAAAGTAGCCAAAACATTCTATAAAAAAACTCTGCATACATACCCTCGCTTTAGGCTACCGCCCGGTGGCGAGCTCTCTCACCTCGCCTTCACCCAACCAACTCCTTTTCCACTCCCTTCCTGAATTTACCAACCCCTCTCACATATACCAATTCCTCCTTCAACAAATTCCACTCCCTCACAGACCTCACAAGCATGGACTGCCTACCCTGCTCCATTCTCCTCCACACCCTCTGAAGTGCCCGATGTTACTCAAAAGAGTAAAGTCAATAAAAGTTGTCTATTCAGTCTGTGACAGTTTTATTGACGAAATGATACAACTAATGTGATGTTTGGCGAATTATTCGCGTGGACCATGGGGGAAATGAGGCATGGTGGATAGGAATTGTTATTTGCCAGGGATAAGGGCGGAAGCCCACGGTGTGAGCTCAGTGTTACACTTGGTAGAGACTCCTCTTGGGTCGTGATGACCGACGACCTTTGGCATGTATCCATGTCCACGTCTTGATAGATGTTGCCAGTTGTAATACCTTTAAGCCAGCTGTGAATTACACTCCAATTGCCTCGTCTAGTCATGGATGTCGGCCCACCCTGATACGCCAGCTCAATCACAAAGGGTTATTATGGCTACCCCATGCCACTATTAAAGACACGTGGTCGATACAAAATTATGAAAAAGGATAAGTAAATGATATGTGGTTAATCACAATAAAAATGTCATCTCACCAGTATGTATTTCTTATAAGTTCTTCCCTATCGGGGCACTGAAATTAACATAAAACCGGCATTCTAGCCAGGCGGGCTCTTACTCAGATAAAATGGCTGCAGGGTCTATGAACTTACGTGGTACATTACACCTCGGTCGTGTAAAAGATGACCCGAGAGTGAGAGACTGAGTACTCCAGGCGAGCGTTAAACAAAAGTTCCGGTAGACTAAAGTGAGTTAAACAGAATTACATGATGGTTACTGAATGAAGATGAAGTGCCTGGATCACCGCGGCACGGTGGTGCTCTCACGTGATTACAGAAGCAACTCTCTTTTGTTTGGCGTAGTGGCCGCTCTCTGCCGATGCACCCACCCAAACATCACATGATATAGTTACACTTAAGGTGAAACATAATTATTAACATGAAATGGGTTTTACAATGCTGATGAGATGTAAATATTAATAAACTCTTAATAACAAAACATAAAATCACATGAAAGAAATATAAAAATAAATACACATTGCCATGGCACCCTAACCTCACTATCATGTGTAAATTAACAATAATATCTTTAGAGGGCTGTCCCCAGTCAAGTTTATTATGTCCGTACGATTTTTTCTTGTGGCAACACATGAGTTCATCTTACTTGGCACAAAAAGAGTTCAAAACTACTTTTACAATTTTTAGTGGGAATTTGCCACGTCGGCGTATGCACCAGTCCACTTTTATGCGTCGTTTTGGAACATGGTAGGAAAGTCTAGTATTTCAAAACTTCCAGTACTGGTCGAACACACTTTAAGAATATAAAATATAAAAGAATGGTTTGTATTGCATAAAAGTTACCTTAATAATTATTAGCAATATTAAAGATACATTTATGAGTTACTAGCCTCTGTGACAGTTTATTTGAATACACGTAATGGCGTGTCTAGCACCACCAGCTTAATAATTACGGACACGCAAGATCTTTCAAACACACTGAAACAACATTAATAAAAATACAAGGAGCCAATTTGTTTTGTACTTATGTCCGTTTTATTTTTCTTATCACCTATACCACATAACAGATGGCACTACATAACACTGACACTCAAAAATGTAAACACTAAACGTAAACAAAAATATGTGGCATTTGCCCTGACACATGTACACTGGTATTCGTATCAGTACGTACCTGGTAGTGTGAAAATATTACTTTGCATACTCGTGCACACTGATAAACATGAACAATTGTGACGAAAGAACAAGTGACATTTACACTAACACTATTGGCATTGTAGATTATGTATACATACAAAAATAAACATACACTGCACACTCCCTAACAACTGACATAACCCTAATTACAACTTTATAAGCCCCTGCACTTGACACATAACATACACGCGGCACTGGTTCGCCGACTCAGGTGCACCACTGTGCTGTTTTGTTGCATTTCTGATGTGTCTGCTGTCACGACATGGTGAATGGCCTGAGGCCTAGGCAGTATCGACGTCAATTGCCACTGCAAAATGTTGTATATCCTTTTAAATGCGAACCTGGCAACCGATACCTGCCGGTGGCCGTTGCTGCGAAAGTAAGGCATGGTCCTTAAGAATTAATAATTTGCTGAATGTGTCCCGTACACATGAAGTCCTGGAATATTACTTCAGGGTGCTGGTCAGGCCTTCCCTCCACTATTATAAATGAAGTTAAAAGGTTCTGGTTCTATGTTACACTATTGCGATTAAATATACAGCCTAATTTGAAGTGCTGAGAGGGGTAACGCGGGAGCTTACTGCCTGTCCTGCTGGGTTGGTCAAGTGCTGAAGTCAGACTAAAGAACATGGCCGCAGCCTCGCCGAACGTCTGCGAGGCTGCCGGCGAATGCAAAACATGAAAAAACATAACTGCGCCACTTATATGATTATTAATAATTATGTCAAGTGTTTATTATTTTAATGACTAAAAACACATTAGTGACATACCCGTGAATGTCGGAGCCCTAGGTATGGCTAAGAATGTGATATCATGAGTATGTCACCACACTTTTAGAGTGATATTAAATGAAATGATGCCTTACATGGCTGATTCTCGATGAATGGTGACTTGTACACACTTATATGTATGGCGAAAAACTGGAATTAGTGTTTGTATTTCATTTCATGTGTCATATGCATTTTATTAAAGTGGCGGCGCTATGCCCTGTCTTCTGTGGAATTTTGGTAACCTTCTATGGAAAAATGGGTGGCTTTCTTAGTAAGCTATGGTGCAATACTTATAAAATCTCACTGTATTTACTCTCATTAATGCTGTTAGGGAGCCACTCGCCACTTTACACTTGCACTGGGAATATTATGCCCCATATTTTTAACCTTCTTGGGGTCACCTAGCTCACCAGGTTCGGCCACAATACCCGCTGACGTCACGCACATCGAAAATGTGTGGGATAAAGCAGCGTCACTTATCCCCATATTCCCTCTTATGGCTATTGCATCTAACAGTCGTGACTTCATTTGAAATACCCTATTAGGCCACATATAAATTTATTATGAGAGTTTCCTCTTCCTCATAATAAAATTAAAATATGGTGCCCGGCGGTCCATAATTTGCAGTGTGGCTAGACAAATGTACATACTGTTCTTGTCGACCTGCACTGATCGGGACTGAGACCTAATGTCGATTCATCGGGTGTCGCTGTTGTGGTTAATGCATCTGCGGTGGTACAAACGGTCCCAAGGGGTACATGGATGTCTGGAACACATCAATGGGAACAGTTAAATTATAATAATTTTGTTCTGTGTTTAATGTTTGTGTGTAGTATCGCCAAATTGATCTACACCGTATGAATGACGATTGATTTGTTAAGTAGTAACCAACTAAAATGTAATTTTACACTAGTGGTGAGGGCTATGATATCAAAAAATTGTAGGGTGAAACGAGTAAAAAAAAAATGTACGTGGTCGTAATAAAATTATACGGTGCAATTTCCTTCTAGTTCACAGCCCCTCCCCCACTATTTTATTTGTAACTTATGTTGGTTGTATTGTACACTTAATGATTGTCTGTTAGAGCTTTTTGTAATAATGTGTTTTTCTGTTTTAAAATATTTCAACTATTTTCAACAAAATGTTATATTGCAAAACGACCTAACCAAACAATACCTAAATTCGCCAGTATTATCAATACACACACACAACTGTTACTGTGATAATGTCTGATATTCAATCATAGCCCCCTTGCAACGGCAAATACTGTTGAAGCGTATCCAAACGTTATGCTCCGAACCAGAGTCCCAGTGACTGTAAGGGAGTAAATCCCCAACACAGTGATTTAACGTGGCTCCGTGGTGCCTCAGTGGGTAGAGACAGGATTTAAGGAGATGTGACATTTTAAAGGTTATTTTACCTTGGTGCCAGACATCGTTTGATCATGTCGTGAGAGTCGATATAGACGATGTTTCCTCCAGGGTCGTACAGCTGACGACCAATGAAATCCTGGACTGCTGCTCCCTATGAATGTGCCATAAAGTTTTCCAAATGCTTAGGGTGCAGTGGCCTGTTCGGGTCAGCTCACACATCCGTGTTACATATTACTGTTACATACAAAAGCTCGCCGAATACTTTCAAGTTGAGTTGATGCAATGACTTATCGACATGTCACACGCCTACATTTACACACACGATACTTGCGCATTTATGAATAAAGAAAAATACATACTGGTACTCTTAGTTGAAATAGGTGAGGGTATTCTAAGGGTCCGTGCCCTGAAGATTCCAAAGGCCACGAAATAATGTCCACATGATCAGTTCTCAATACGTAATTATGCAGATTATTTAACAAGGATCTCAGGCCTACACTTTACATACAAAATAAAACATTCATGGCTTCAAAAAACCCACCAGTTAGGTACTGCTGCGAAAATGGTGCGAATCAGATGAAAATAATGTGCAAGCTAAGCTTTCCCAGGTGATGCAAGATCTGCGAAATTGGGGAGTGGTGTCTTGGGCAGCTAATGGACAACAGTTCCAGTTAATTTAAGACTATGGAGATTAAATGATTGAAAAACAAAAGTTGAATGCTGCCTGAGCGCACGAAACCCGAGCCGCAGTAGCACACAACCACACCTCCGAGTTGTTCATAGCTGACTGCCTTGCACGCCATGGCACGCCGGCCGAGTTTGGCGGGCCACATTTCTACACCCTTGCAAAATACATATTAACTTTCTGTGTTCCTTACCTTGTGCTGGAACATATGTAAATATCTCTTAAAATAACATTGCATATAGAACACTGTTTACATTTGGGAAATGAGGTGAGGATGGCAATGTTGTGAATGGTACATAATGAAACATGGAAAAATGCTTTACTCACTCTCAAATGCACTGGGGTAGTTTCCATGCGTAAATTATGTAAACACATGGACACTCGTGTTTACAAATCACACGCAAAACCCTAAATAAATATATATCAGTGAAAATAAAAATCTATTCTATATTCATGTGCTACAGTGGATGCTCTGATGTCACATGCTCAGATTTGCGTTGTGTTGCATCCACATTTTCATTGCACAACACTCAACTGCTCTGCTTGTCGAGTGCACATTCCAACTGTGCAGCTCCATAGTTCCACGGCTGTCAAACTGGCTTCGGACGGGACACACGTCAGATTCAACCACTACGGAAATTTTTTTGGTGGTGATGTGAAGCATCACACAACAGCGATGCTTGGAGTTTCCCCAGAAATGATTTTCAAGCGTAGCTCTCTCGCAGGGAAAAATACCGTACATGCATAGCCAAACATTATGCACTGAGTCAGAATCCCAGCGCCAGCATGGGAGTAAAACCCCAAAATAGTAGCCTAATTGCACTGGAAAATAATGAAATAATGTGTGTATGTTGTGCAATTTAATGTATTTTTGTGCTATTTGTGATATAATGGTAATTATGTATCACGAAAATGTGTTTAATTGCAAAAAGATGTAATTGAAACAGTACCTAACATGATAATATTATCAATACAAGTTACAAATAGAATAATGGGGAGGGTTATGAACTGCAAGGAAATTGCAGGGTAATATTTTATTATAAAAGCATACTTTTTTTTTTTTTATTGTTTTACCCCACAATTTCCCTGGGCTTCATAGCCCTCCCCACTATTGTGTTTTTGCTTGTATTGCTAGTATTGTCAATTTAGGCATCTCAAAAGCACTTGTTTACTTAAGACTGTTCTAAACTCAAACCCAATCCACACCATTTTTGCTAGCCGTATTGGCAAAAACGTAGTTCATTGCTGGGACATGGAAATTGGTTGTGAACAGCCAGCGAGATCTGTCCACCTCATCTTTAGTTTATGATCTTGCTGGCTCCACAAAACCAATCTCCAATTTTCCATGTCCCAACAATGTGAGAAGAGTCCCAACATTGAACTGCTCTGCTTTTCTGCCAACACATCTAGTGAAATCATTGTGTATTTGAGGCTATAATTCTGATTTTTAAACAAATGATTTGAGATGTATGTATATTTTCTCTAACCTATTTGTAATACAGTTTGTATAAATTCAAATTGGTAAAAGTATTTTATTCATAAAATAGTGTTTGTCATATAAAACTAAAACATAACAAACTCTTTCATCACTTTTGAGTGGATAGGGGGAGGCCTGGCAGATACAGACCGGTGAGTCTCACATCAAGTACAGGAAAAGTAATGGAAAGGCTGGCGATGCAGTATGTGGTGTGGGTTATTAACAATAGGAATTGTTTGGAGGAGTCCCAGCATGGTTTTAGGAGGGGATACTTATGATGAGATTTAGCTGGCTGGGTTATTAGAGGATCTGGTGCAGATAGTTGATGAGGGAAAGCAGGTGGATGCCTGCTTCATAGATTTTGAGAAGGCATTTATCAAGGTGCCCCATATGACATTGATGAGGAAAATGGATGTGCTGATACCAGACAGGAGGGTAGTGGAATGGATAGGGGGCTTCCTCAGGGGCGAAGGCAGAGGGTGAAAGTGGGGGAGGCAATATTGGAGGAAGAGTAAGTTACATCAGGGGTACCACAGGGAAGCCTGCTGGGTCCTTCGTTACTTACCATAATGGTAAATGACATGTGTTTGGGGATTAGGAGAAAATTAAAATTGTTTGCAGATGATTGTATTGTGTGTGCTGAACTGGGAGGGGTGGCAGAAATTTGCAAGTGGACATTGACAAGATATGGTTGTGGACCAGGAAAAATAAAATGAAGATAAATGTAAGAGAAACTAAGTTAGTGAGAGGTTTACAAGGAAGAAGGTGATAAACAGGGACATGTACAGATGGGAGGGACAAGAGATAGAAGAAGCAGCAGAATATAAGTATCTAGGGATTGTACTGCAAGGAGACCTCAGATGGAAAAAACAGGTAAATAGGGTGATTGCAAAGGGAATAAGGGCTCTGGGTATGCTGGGAAGGGTGCTGAATCGAGTCAGCTGTGAGGTGAAGAAGGCATATGGCACAATGGTACTGCCAATGTTAGAATATGCTACAGCAGTATGGGACCTATATGTGGAGGTGGAGGTGCGAGAACTGGAAAAGGTGCAAAGAAGGGCAGCAAGATGGGTGAAGGGTAGGTGGAGAAGGCAAGAGTAGGATGATGAGGAAGAAGAGAACTATATGCCATCAGTGATTTTGAAATAAATGGGGTGGAACTCATTGAGGGACAGGAGGAAAGTTGAACGGCTAGTCAGGATGTATAGGATTGTGAATGAAGAGGGAGGATGGGGAGGGCTACACTGCAAGCTAAGTAATGGGGTGTTTAGAGGAAGAGGAAACAAAAGTGAGAAGCTTAAGGGGTGTGGAGGAGAACAGAGCGGAGTAGGCAGTCCATGCTTGTGAGGTCTGTAAGGTAGTGGAATGTGTTGAGGGAGGAATTGGTATCAGTGAGAGGAGTTGGTAAGTTCAAGAAGGGAGTGGAAAAGGAGTTGGTTGGGTGAAGGAGAGGTGAGAGAGCTCGCCACCGGGCGGTAGCCTAAAGCGAGTGACTGGCAGTTGTGTTCCTTTGGGGTTTGGTCAATGTTGGGTACTTGCGCAGAAGACGAACAAGTGTTCAACCGTTCCTTTAGACTATGGTCAGTACCGGGACATGTGGTCTGTGTTCTCTAATGGAAATGATGCTGCGTGACTTGGTATTTACACTGGCTGAACGGGTTTTATATCCGAAGCTATTTGTTCCTCACAGACCACGTGAAGAATTTTTGAATGTTTACTATTCGTGTGTGTGATGATTTTGTGGTAAACCGGTGTGTTCTGTTCGTTTACAAACGCTTCAATAATTAATAGGTTTGTTTATGTTAGTAAAGTAAAGCACCATTATTTTTTCGCAGGTTATAATTTAGTCCGTAGAGTTTGATTACCGGGCACATACAGTTTAAAATGAGGAAAGTAAATTTCAATAATGTTCAGATGAACTCCCGGATTGTGTATTAACTTTGACTTAATGGATATTTTATGACTAAAGACCGGTTTTACCACGCGAAATAATAATAAAGTATCGAGATTAACTGTATTTTATGTTTCACCACCACATTAATCTCGTTTTTCTCTTAATACCGAGATAAAATATTAACCCGCCGATTTTGGTGGTTTAAGGTACTTTATCAGGATTAAACCGATACAAATACTTTGGGAAGGTGACGAGATGGCAATAAAGATCAAATGTATCGGGCAATGTAGGCCTAGGCCTAAGATTTAATTTTTGAAGATACATAAGACAGCAAATAAGGTTAGAGGTGCAAGAAATAGTAGCAAGGGATAAGGTGATAGTAGTAGGCAGGATGCAATCAGGAATAGAGGAACGGGAATCAGAAAGCAGGGAACAGGCAGCGGTAGAAGGTAGGAAGCAGTATATTGAGGCTTGCAAGTGTGCGATTAGCAAAGACCAGCAAGCAGGAGAAAGTGGACAGTTCAGGGCCAGAGGGGAGAGAGGAGGGCTGGCCAAAGAGAGGGAAACAAGGGTAGGCAGGTGGTTGGAAGAGCCACAAATCAGGAACAGGTTGTAGGAAGGGAGCCAGATGTAAATTTTCTAGGCAGCTCTATTGTAAAGGGGGTGGAGCTGAGGAATATCAGGAAGGAAATTACATATAAAGCAGCTTTTGGAGGGAGGGGGGGAAATACCAGGGATTTGGAGGAAAGGGTTAGTGGTATGAAAGGTAGCAGGGTGGCAAAGGTCGTTCTCATTCATGTAGGGGGAAATGACCTGGCTCATAGGGAGGTGGGGCAGGAGGTAGAGCAGGACCTCAAGGGATCGCTGAGGAAAGTGCGGGAGAAGTTCCCTGGAGCTAGGGCAGTAGTCAGTGGCGTGCTGGTTAGGAAAGGAGTATCCTATAGGAAGGCAGTGGCTGCGAGTGAGGTATATGAGAGGGTGTGTAGGGATTTGGGGGCTACATTTATAGATAGTAGGAAATGGGTAGGCTGGGAAAGTGTAGGGAGGGACCATGTTCACCTGACAGAGCAGGGAAAAAGGATTCTAGGTGATCTGCTAGGTAGAGAAGTAGCTGGCTGCATGGAGAGGGTCCGGGCAGAGCAGTAATTGTTGAAATAGCCATCAGTTAGAAGCAAAGAAACGGAAGGGAAGAGAAATGGAGAGGATAGCATTGATGAGCTCGCAGGGGTGGAAATAGGAGGTAAGCAATGTAGGCTGGTAAAGCAGAGAACTAGTATAAAGATAATGGTGGTGAACTGTAGGAGTGTGTACAACAAGCTGGAGGGCTTCTGGGGAAACGTTGAAGGATATGGGGCGGATATAGTGGTAGCTGTGGAGACTTGGTTGACTGAAGAAGTACTGGACATTGGGTGCAGGCAGGATAAGTTCACCATCTTCAGAAGAGACAGGGATGGGAGAGGAGGAGGAATAATGGTGTGTGTAAGGAAAGGGGCAGTAGAATGTGTTAGTGAGGATGTTGAGGTAATGGAAATTAAATTGAGCGGTAGTAGTAATAGGAGTATTACTTTGCTGGCAGCGTATAGACCACCAGGACATGGATGGCAGGCAATTGAGATGATCAAGGAAAGGGTCGATATACTAAAGGACAGGCAGTGGGTTGTTGTAGCAGGGGAATTGAATATGCCAGGGGTGAAATGGGTAGAGGGTGCAGAAGGAATGGGTAGCATGATGCAGAGAATGGCAGCACAGTTAGTCAACAGAGGATTAGTCCAGGTAGTAGAAACACCTACGAGATGGAATGAGGAGGGTGTTGGGTCAGTGCTGGATGTGGTGTTGGTCAGACCTAGGAATGCTGTAGTTGGTGCAATAGTATTGGATGGTATAAGCGACCATCATATTCCGGTTGTGGAAATTGGGATTGGCAGGATGAGGGAAGTGCAAATGGCAGAAAGGTTGGTGTGGCAGTATGGGAGAGGAGCCAAGCAGGGGGCAGAAATATTCCTGAGAGACAGGTTTAAAAAATGGTCTATTGAGGAGGGTGTAGAGGGGTTGTGGAGGAGTTTAGAGGATTAATGGAGGTTATGTTAGAGAAATCTGTGCCAATGAAAAGGTTACAGACTGGGGGAGATCCGTCATATTATGGACAGGAGATTTTGAAAATGAAGAAGTGCAGAAAATTACGTACCAAGTGGAGAAATGAAAGGGTGATAAGATTTAAAGAAATGATGAAACAAATGGGTGGGAGCTTGAAAGGAAGATCAAATAGGTAAAAAATGTATTTCTGCGGAACATGTTGGAAGAAGGAATAGGCAAGGAATGGGGGAAATTGTTTCGGTATGTTAGGAGGTTAAGTGGAGGAGAGGAAGGGATCCATCTGCTTACAGGAAGGGATGGTAGGCATGTGACAAATGACCAAGAAAAATTGGAGATTCTTCAAGGACAGTACTTGTCAGTGTTGAGGCAAAGGAGGGTTGGAATAGAGGACAAACAGGGATCGGGGGGTGTTTGGTTAGTTTAAGATGAGGGAGTGGGAGATAGAAAAGGTATTTAGGGGTTTGGAGAGCAGTAAGGCAGGGGGGCCAGGTGGGATAAGAAACGCAGCACTAAAGTTTGGTGGCAAAGAGTTAGCAAAATATTTAGAAGTGCTGTTTAAAAAGTCCTTAGGAGAGGGTAAGTTACCAGAAGATTGGAAGGATGCTACGGTGGTACCTATACACAAGCAGGGGGAGGCCTGGCAGCTACAGACCGGTGAGTCTCACATCAAGTACAGGAAAAGTAATGGAGAGGCTGGTGGTGCAGTATGTGGTGAGGGTTATTAACAATAGGAATTGGTTGGAGGAGTCCCAGCATGGTTTCAGGATAGGTTACTCATGTGAGACACTGCTCGCTGGGTTATTAGAGGATCTGGTGCAGGTAGTTGATGAGGGAAAGCAGGTGGATGCCTGCTTCATAGATTTTGAGAAGGCATTTGATAAGGTGCCCCATGGGACATTGATGAGGAAAGTGGAGGCGCTGATACCAGACAGGAGGGTAGTGGAATGGATAGGGAACTTTCTCAGGGGGCAAAGGCAGAGGGTTAAAGTGGGGGAGGCAATATCAGAGGAAGAGGAGGTTACATCAGGGGTACCACAGGGAAGCGTGCTGGGTCCTTTATTTACCATAATGGTAAATGACATGGGTTTGGGGATTAGGGGAAAAATCAGATTGTTTGCAGACGTTTGTGTTTCATATGCTGAGGTGGGAGAGGGGGCCGAAAATTTGCAGGCTGACATTGATAAGATATGGTTGTGGACCAGAAAAAATAAAATGAAGATAAATGTAAGATAAACTAAGTTAGTGAGAGGTTTACAAGGAAGAAGGTGATAAGCAAGGACATGTACAGATGGGAGGGACAAGAGATAGAAGAAGCAGCAGAATATAAGTATCTAGGGATTGTACTGCAAGGAGACCTCAGGTGGAAAAAACAGGTAAAGAGGGTGGTAGCAAAGTGAAGAAGGGCTCTGGGTATGCTGGGAAGGGTGCTGAATGGAGTCAGCTGTGAGGTGAAGGAGAAGGCGTATGGCACAATGGTACGGTCAGTGTTAGAATATGCTGCAGCAGTTTGGGACCCGTATGTGGAGGTGGAGGTGCGAGAACTGGAAAAGGTGCAGAGAAAGGCAGCAAGATGGGTGAAGGGTAGGTGGAGAAGGAGGCGGCAAGATGGTGAGGAAGAAGGTAACTATAGGCCATCAGTGATGATGAAAGAAATGGGGTGGAGCTCATTGAAGGACAGGAGGAAAGTTGAACGTGTAGTCAGGATGTACAGGGTGGTGAATGAAGAGTGAGGATTGGGAGGGCTACACTGCAAGCTAAGTAATGGGGTGTTTAGAGGAAGAGGAAACAAAAGTGAGAAGCTTCAGAGGGTGTGGAGGAGAACTGAGCTGTGTAGGCATTCCATGCTTGTGAGGTCTGTGAGGGAGTGGAATGTGTTGAGGGAGGAATTGGTATCTGTGAGAGGGGTTGGTAAATTCAGGAAGGGAGTGGAAAAGGAGTTGGTTGGGTGAAGGAGAGTTGAGAGAGGTCGCCACCGAGCGGTAGCCTAATTGCGAGTGTATGTAAATGTACATTTAAAAAAAAATGTACATTTCGCAAGAAGAGGAAAGTGATGATTTTATTGTTTGTCGACCAGGATGTTTACGTGAATGAAATTATGTTCAACATCATGATTAAGAGGTTAAAGTACACTTTCACCTTACGTCAGACACATGATTGTTTTAAGTCAAGCCCATGATTGTCAAACAGGTTATATTGATTTATTACTTTCCTTTACTACAACTATTCTGCATTAATGTTAGGTATAAATTAAAAATAAACAAGTTACCTTTGTAGGCCTTAATTCAAATCAAGAATGTGACTAACACCAGTAGTGTTTTTAATTGAAAATATCTTTGAGTATACTCAAAAAAACAGATGTGAACTAAACAACAACAGAAAACACACTAAGTTAGTTCTGCCTTTAGTTTTAGGATCTGCAAAGTTAAGAGCTCTGTTCGAAACTTTTCCTGTTTAGTTCTTTCTTATTCCTGTTGTAACTTTAGTTGATGAATCTCTTACACTGCCTACTTTTCTTCAATTGCAAACATTTTTGCTAACTCAACGAACTCAATTTTCGCCCTATGCCGGACACTTACTTCAGCTTTTCTGTTTGAGATCATTGCTTGTCATCGTTTACTAGTCCAGGGAGATGTTGCCATACGGTTTCACACATAGCTGGCAGAGACTGTCCTCCCACCTTCAGAGCCAATCAAGGCATAGTTATCTGATCCATTTGCAGCTTTACTCATCTGAGCTGTGTTTATGACAACTGAGTCATTACTGGAATGGCAGCCCTCTGGCTTTACTGGTAGCAGTATACAGTGATTGTGGGTGGCTATATGGAGGGCAGAACACATTGGACCCCTTAGCATGGACACATTCATCTACATATGTTTTTCATGTATATTTTGTTAGGTTATCCTACAGCACCTTCAAGTTGTCTGCTGTTCTGTAGTGATCACAAGATGTACAATTGAAACTATTTGCAATTGTTTGCCACTGTTTTGCCATATTTATTTGTGCCACAGAATCAGTTTATTTATTTTCAATAATATTGAAATGTGTTACTAACTCTAAAAAAATGTGCTTTTATCATGGGATGAAAAATTTATGCTTCGCTGTTTCCTTATGACCAAAATACCTTCACAACTTGCCATAGTTTTCTCAAAATGTTTTCTCTGTACAAGCTCAAAGCAAAATCTCTAATGTTTACCAAGAGAAAATCGTGATTGTCAGAATATTGAGATCATTTTAACGATATAGCCTACCCTATTCTTGATGGCAGATAAAACGTGGTGAAACAGGCTCAACATTATTGAGATTAAAATTGAAGTTAAACCTCTCGTCTGGATAAAATTATCTCAATATTCCGAAAAGTTAATCTTCGTTGGTGAAACCGGCCCTAAAGGCGTCGGGAGTAATACATGTGCTACTGTTTACAAATGCCTGGAACAAAAAAATCCTAGGTTATGTTTATTGAGGGACTATACATTGTAATAAAATGACTTGTTATGTCTAAATATCATTTGTTTACTTTCGACGTGTCTTTTGAAAATGTAATATTTATTTTGATTTAACTTTATTTTTCCTGCGCCCTCCAGATATTAAATGTAATGTTTACTTGTTTATTTATGTATTTCTAATATTTATTACCTTATTTTGGTTTGAAAGAAGCGATTGATTCCAGCATAGATACTGAGACATATGTAAAATTCTGCCAATTTATTCCATTTCAAATCTGATTTTATAAACTGAAGTAAAATTTCTCTAAGTTTTGGTAACACAGATTTTTCTCCTTGCTTAGAAAACAAGTTTTGTCAAGAAGTTTTACCTTAATTCATTTTATCTGAGGGACTTTGACGTCAAAAAGGATGTGATGTTTCAGTGATTGTTGTAAGTGAAAAGAAGGGCTTAAGACGGGGAAGTCTTCTTCCTTCTATATCAAACTATGGTATCCATCGTATGTGTCTAACTGGAGAGCTGGAGGTCGATGCCGATTAAGTCGTACTGGGGTACGAATCCCGGTAGGGAAGTCTGGAGTTTGGGGGTCCGAAACGAGGATAGGACTTTGTATCTACATTTACACATTCGACAACTTGTATGACTTATTCTTGCAGATAACTGGAACAAGTGTGTATGCCATGTGGTCGTAAAGGTTGAAAATGAAATGTGGAAACTTGATAACATTTAAGAGGAGGGTGAGGATACTTTCATAATATACCTTAATGATGACAGTTTCAGTTCATCTGATTGAATATGATAGGTGTTGTATGTCGTCATTTGCGATATGCATCATGACAGTTGCATTTCATTAAACTTAATTAATGTGCTTATGTACCCCATACATTTTGGTGTTCTGTTTGTGAATAATCAGAATGTTTGTTGTTCCTTTTTGTGTGTTTGTCGTTTCGTGTGTTACCATAGCGTAAATATATAGCACGGCAGTGTGTGTTATTAATAACAGTGTTGATTATTATTTACTCCTACCATACAGAGGGTCCGTGGGGGTGTAGTATTTGGACTACTCATCTCCCACCAAGATGAACCAAGTTCGTTTCCCAGAGGGCACACTCCTGGACTTTCGCATTTGGGAATTGTGCCGGATGATATCGCTGGTTGTGGGTTTTCCCAAGGACCTCCTGTTCCCCCCGCCCTTGCATTCCGGTGCTGATCCATCCTCGTCTCACTTCACCCTCATCAGCTCTCACAACCATGCTGTTAAGACCTGCCCAAATCTCTCCACTCCACTCATACCATACTGTCTGGATATTACATACTGTAGTCTTCTACTTGACAAATACACTAACAATTTTGTCATCCTTTGCATATACATGCATGTATTTCTCCGCTTGCGCGCCTAGCATTCAGGACACCAATGCTTACAGGCCGGGATCACGTGAACACTGCATGTTTTCACTATCACAGCCTACTTTCAATCACGTACACTTGCTTTGCACCCTTTCAGTTCAACGCGAATACACAGTAGGTAACTTTTAAACCATCGAAACAAGATAGTTCAATATAAACTGCTTTCTTATGAATGAAGTAAAACAAAGAATATAGTTTTTATATTAAAACTCAATATTATCTTTTATCCGGTTTTGAGAGTGTAGATTTTATGGTACCTATTTACCTAGACCATAAATTGTGCTGGAAAACCATATACTGTCATTTTAATTCTACGCAACTTATCAAGGGTGTTTTTTTTTTTTTTTTTTCAAGATATATATATATATATATATATATATATATATATATATATATATATGAGAGAGAGAGAGATGCGCACACACACATTTTTTTGTAATAACGTACAGACTTTTGTTATGGGGAAACGCTTTTTACATTTTTAAGGTTTGATGCGCCCTCTAATCTTCGACTTTGCCCCATCATCACGGCAGGCAATAAATCTTGTGCCTACAGGTTGATCCAAGCATTGTGAAATACAGAAATTGTACTGTCCACTCAAAAGTCTACATGCAGTTGTTCACCTACACCGAAGGAAATGTTTTACCCACTGAGCCACCAACAGGCAGAAGCAAGAGAAGCGAGCTGGCAGGGATGCTGCAAGAAAGCAGCATGATGTTGTCACTGCTGACTTAGCCTCAGGTGGTAAATATGTCATCAGCCTCTAGACAGGGAGATAAGAAATGGTGAAATGGCCCACTACCCTAATTTAAACAACCCCTGCAAGACGAGGCTAGCAACTCTCGCATCCCTTGGGCAGCCTACAAACAGAAATTTTCTGTATGTACGGAGAAGCGAAACTGCAGCTTAACGAGTTCCAGCGGCCCGCCAACCTTGGTAAGGTCGGAGGGCTCCAGTCTGCACAAGACTCTCTAGTCAGCATAAGACCCCAGACTCTGCAGGAGCAGGTCGTCCATCCATTAACGAGCAAATCAATTTTCAATTTAGAAAATTTGGATTTAATTTATTTTATTTTCATCCAAAGATTCTCAGTCACCTGCAGTAAACTTGAAAAATTTAAATTATTTTCTTTTGATGTACAGAGCTATACATCCCCATGCATTCCTACCTTATTATTTGAGTAAATACGCTTGTGTTGAAAGTTTAATCTCACAGCATTATTCAGTTAATTTATCCCCAGTTCTCAAGTATTCTGCGTGACTAATTGTCAGTGATTATTGTGGCTCTAAGTAAAGTGACCACTCCTAGATAGACGTGAATGGGCCGAACGTACTTGGGACTCCTGATGCCTGAAGAAGGCTATAGTCGAATAAGACATGGGAGCATCTGAATATTGTCCGGAACACCAGTGCCTCCCAAGAGATTCACTCTAGACTATTTGGATATCTCTCTGCTCATCACCCCGAATCTTCTGAAGAAGACTGAACCCAGGAGGGCTTGAGCGACACTGGATAGACCAAGAGTGCACCATTTTGTTTAAGATTGATAACTGTGAGCCAATTACATTATATTTTGATTTTATTAAATATCAGTGTTTCTAATGCCACCTAAGAGGGGAGGAGGCAGTAGTCACATCCGCAGTTTAGCCCGGCAGGCATTACAAAGAAAGTTGATCCCATCTGCGACTACAGTAACTTCCAGTGCGTCCTATGAGTTACCACCAGGCCCCCAACCTCTTGAACCCCTTTGTGAACTGTATAAGGAACCACCCCCGATAACAGGACTGCAGCTCATATCTAGATCATTTATTAGGTATTTGTTGTTGTTGGCACGACCGTGAATATTTAAGCTACCTATAGAAATGAGACACAGATCCCGAGCCTAACCCCCCACCATGATTGTGTACTGTCCCCAGTGAACCAATGCCTATGTGCACAATACGTACTGCCACTGGGAAACTGATAGTTGTCCAAGTCCCACCAAAAACAGCCCAGTCACGTAAGACTGCTAATATTGCTCCGAACTTTGTCCCTGCCAGGAAGCTAACTAGGCCCGCCCTGTATAAACGTCCTGGAAGCACCCGAAAGAGCGAGTAAGGCTTGCTGGGAAAATTTAATTCATACTCATTTCTTGGTTTCAGCATATCCATTAACATCACCTTTTATTTTGTGACAGCTGGTGTCGCACATTTTGGCAACCTTCACGGTGGGCAGGACCAAACTCCCTGGAGGGAGGTCTATGTGGTCAGACCCACCCTGGGGTTTGATTCCCCTCCTCCGATTAAAACTCCTCTACCAAGAAAGTGTACACGTAGATCTCCCAACGTGGGCAGATCCGCGACCCCGCCAGGCATTACAAATTCTGAACACAGAAACACTTCAGGAGGAAGTTAACGGTAACTGTGTATAGAGGAGGGAATCAGCACTCAAACACACTGGATATAATTCAGCCTGAATTATTACCTGGATTTGACTATATCTCGTCCCCTTTACCCCACTGCTTCTCCCCACCAGAACAGGTAAAGTAGAGACCCCAGTAGGTCAAGGGAGAAAAGGAGTAGAGAGTACAACAAAGTTTCTTTTCAAAAATAGAGGAGACGAGAGCGTGTCAGGTTTAATTGATACAAAAAAAGGTTATAGGAATACTGGAAAATTGTATTTTCAGAATCCATTGTAGGCTTCTTTCTATTGCAGCTAAAGTTTTAACAATTGTGAATTTGTATATTTTAGAATGTATACTGTTTGTAATTTTAACTTATTTAATACAAGGAAAGATTATCATATGTAACAAATAAGAAATGGGCAGCTGATCTATGTGCATTATACTAAGTATTCTACAAATAAGAAAAACCACCTGTATACAGCTATAGAGGTCTATAGTAAATTTTCCGTAGAAACTGTAGCATTTTCGTACAAGCAATTAAAACTAAAACTTAGTAAAGTATAATTTTTGTGATTTGTCAGAATTGTATACCTAAGTCACGTTTAAATAATATTTTTATATAAATGTATCTTAAAAATTTTATGTATTGTACATTTATGTATTTTTATTCTTTTGTTTAGGTATACTATGATTTGATGATGTCTATTGTACCTATGACTAATAAAATACAAATTACAAATTCAAGTGCTAAGCCCCTAATTCCTGCTTTTTCTGACGGAAACAATTTTGATGGTTCTAGTGTCACAAGGAGGTATATTTTTTAACTTCTGTAAATCCACTTTATGATATTGTGTAGATTTTTAAGAAAAATTATAGTAATATACGTGGAGATTAAATTATATCATTTAGTGAATGTCTTCAAATAATTGAGGGGTGGAGTGGGGACAGATTGTGAAAAACTGAAATATTTGGTACCTACAAGATTAGACATGCCTTAATCATTTCCAATACTGTCGCTTTGCATTCAATTTATATATTACAGAAAACTCAACAGTTGGGGATAGCTATGAATAAGTGTGATATTTGTGTGTAGAGGGGCTACAGTGGTGTAATGGTCAAGCTACTTGCCTCCCACCACTGCAAACTGAGTTTGATGGTAATTTTGAGGGAGCCATGTTTGAACTCTGTGTAATGTGAAGAAAGTATTCTCGTTACTGCAGCACCGGCATGCAGGTAAGACAATATTTTAAGCTGTTTTTTGAGGCTAGAAGGTACAGTCGCATTCCTCAGTTTCTTCACTAAATAACTGTAGAAGATTTTAGTTTCTCTCCCTACAGCCTTTTCCATTTAATTGCCCACAATGAGAACTCTCCATTAAGGTGGATTTGCATATGTGGGTGCATCAAGGACTTTACAGGCAAAACATGATTTGACTTGTTTGACATTAGTCTTCACTAGAGGTTTGAACACCAAATTTTTGTTGTATCCTTCATATTTATTTACAGACACTGGGTAGTGCTACATGGCACAATGGTTGTTACTGTTCTGTATCAGGCCTGTTCACCATCACTGTTTTCATCCTACTACCAACCTCTGCATATTGAACTAACACTACACTTTACCCTCCTTGAGGATAAAGTTGAGCTGCCATTTTGTTCCCAGAAACCCATCACTGGTGACATAGTTGCTTTTGAATTAATTTTACCAAAAATGGTTGTATTAATTCAAGAATTCGTCCAAAGAGGCGCAGTTGACAATCTGTTTTGTCCCCTCCTACTATTGTCTTTTTCTATTTTCTTTCTTCTTTCAAAGAGGGCGGGAAAGAATGCTATCCTTGGGACAGTACAGAACACACCTTTGCCAAATGTAAAAGGTACATGAAACTCATTCTAAAAATGGGTGTGTCTCTCCCATTAGGCCAGGATTACGATGATTTCACATTACACTTTAAAGTGTTTGTAAAATGTGGTCTTTTTGGTTAGTAGTATGGTGCTTTCTGTAAGCCTGTAGACTTTGTGTACGTACCTACAGAATGAAAATGTTGGGAAAATTGTTCCTTTCAGTTTGAAAACTTCGAAAATTATTTTTGCTGTAAAACAAATAAGTACTGCTGAGTTTTTTGCTACAATGTTTTTTAAATGGCCTGTATGTACTAAGTATTATTGTGCTGTTCACAAGCCTGCTACACAAAATTTTTAAAACAATTTTTGAAAAATGAATTGCATAAGAGAGTAAGAATTTTCTGAGTTAAAGCACAATATTTCATACAAAAATGCAGTTAGACAAAAACATGGTTTATTATTCAAAAATGACGGATTAAAACACAAAATAAAAGATAATAACTTCTTGAAAAGTAAATTTGCAGTATTTTTCACAATCAAATATTTATTGTAATAAACATTCCCCAAAAATAAAAAAGTTAAAAATATATATATTTTTGATCATAAATGCTATAATATTTTTAAAATCAAACTTCAAACAAGTACAATTTGAAGCTGTATCTTCTTATTGCAAGAACTGTTTGAATTATCCAGTCTATACTCAACAATATTTTTAAAATCAAACTTCAAACAAGTACAATTTGAAGCTGTATCTTCTTATTGCAAGAACTGTTTGAATTATCCAGTCTATACTCAACAATCTCCTAAATTTTTCTATATTCAGTATCCCAAACACCTTTTTTAATGTTGTCTTCTTTGCTTCTTGTATAAATGGAACTTCAACAAAATCCTAATCTATTGTATAAGGGTTAATGTATGTTTAGTCAATAACTTGTGTTACATTGAGTATTGGGATGTGCAGGTTCTATATCATCAAATATGAAAACCTTGGACACCTACAATTGTCGCATCTGAAGTAGAGAAATGCATAGGTGTACTGAACGGCTACACTCCTATTCACATAAAGTGTGCCATTGCCGCTACATGCAAGGCTTTGAACTGATGTGTGGTGTTCTCGTCTTGCTGCGTGTACCTATGGAACTTTAAGCAATGGCCCAATTATTTTATTAATGGAAAGTGTGTAACATGGTTCAATGCAGGACTGTCTCATACTTTTGCTCATGTCTGGGTAGTATATTTTAAGATAGATAAGTCTGAAAAAACAGTTTTTAACTACGTTGTGGGGCTCCAAATTAATATTTATATAGCATGATATATTGAAAGTACCTTTCATCATCTTAGATATTGGAAATATGTTTAATAGTTTGTCAAAAAATCTTCTTTCAAACATGCTGCAGCACTGTTCAAGCTCCAGGTCTGCAACAACTATAATCACAGTTCTCTCTGTAGTTCTCTGTCTTTTACAATAATGGACAGAGGAAGTAAGGAAATGTGTGTGTTCGGATGAGAGTAGTCTTCGGATTTAAGGAATGAAATATGCCAACAATGTTGTAAGACATTATACATTGTACTTATATGTAAACTGCATATGCTACAGGAAATTCACAGACCAATTCTTCTTGCAGAAATCCATTAAAACAGAACATCTGAGGGTTTAAACAGTGGCATGAGGTGCAAGCTCAGTTGTGTGCATTGCAAAGTGGGCCACTTCCATGTTCGGAAAGCTAATAAAATGCAAAAGTTAATATGGCACTTAGACAAATATGCAGAAGTTACCCATGTGTTACATCTATAAAAATTATTTAATGAAATGTAGAGATGTAGTGATTTGCAAATCTGGCAGACTGTTACAAAATACTACCACAAAATTCAGCTGAAAATTTGATTTCTTTTGAGAATTGAGATGTCTTTGGTACACATATTTGCTAGAGGAAACAGAACAAATAAGTTTCTCGAAAAGTTGTTTGTTTATATCAATGCTGTTGCACTTTAGCAGCTCTCTCGCTCTGATGGTCCAACCTATGTCTTAGTTGGAAAACTTGAAAGACAGAGGTTCCAATAAAGGAAAAGTGTTCAAAAATATAAAAAGCAACACTCGGCAGCAGGTCAATCTTATATGGATTAAAATACTACCTGTATTCTGTTAAGAGGTATCGATAGTTTATAAAACTTAAGTTAAAAATGTATCTAACTTTGTATAATCATCACTGGTATGATAGTTAAAACAGTTATTACACTTTGTGAGTTTCATAAATTTATTTACATTTTTTTTTTTCATGCAGATTTGCAGCAGCGAGAACATTGCTTTTATAGTCCATTCATGGTGACTTCCAATCTTCCTGAAGACTCGCCTGCTGAAGTTCTACTTCCAGGCTATTCCTCCGCCTCATGCAAACAAATCTTAACCAAGTGTAGAAAATTATACCAAAGGGACAACGTACAGCATTTGTGCGCACTTAGTGTAATAACAGTTTGCATAAGAACTATTTCTTACTAGACATCACCAACACACCTGTAGTCTCGCTGTTTTTATTATCATCATTTATAGATGGAATATTATAATTTATAGATAAATTATAAGTAAAAGTTTCATTTAACCATAAATGAGGTACTTTTACATTAACAGAAGTATAAAATGCTTGTGATAAATGTCATATTTAGGAAATAACCAAACATGTCCTACATAGGTGATTTTTCAGAGGTCTGATTCAAAACTTGTTAAGAAACCACAAATAGACTATAGTCAACATTATGGCATAAAACAATTAATGAGTATTTACAAAGTCATTTTGCGTGACCTCCCCAAAAAGTTTTCTCAAATAATTATTAATAATGGAAATATAAATGCTTATTTATTTTCGCTGAAAAGCTGTGCAGGGCAGATACTGAAACAACCATTTCTAAAACTAACGTAGTAATAAAAATTCAGAAGGAAATGGCAAACTGAGGTAATTGTAAAACTGTTGCAGATTAGACTAATTTTATCAAATTGTGTAAAATAATGCCCAATAATGAGCTGTAATGACTTGCAGTGGCATATGTTGAATATTTCATAGTCTTCAAAGTTGCTACTTGAGCATTACAGCACTCTGGTGTCTGTAAATGGAACTATCTCGTATTAGACGAAAGATGAATGGCAAGATATTTTTGAAGAGGGCAAGGAGGTGCAGGAGGTAAGGAGCAGAAACTAGTATTGTCCGCAGGGTGAAGAAATGTGTAGGGGAAAATCTCCACCAATATTGCAAGATGGCACTCACTACCTGACAGCCTCAGCAGCGGCCCAAGAAAGAGGGTCCCCATTTCCGTGTATAGGCATTCAGCAGCTCAGCGCTTGGCATTTGTGAAGCTGCAAACGGCTCTGTATAAATTTGTAAATCATTCAAAACTTTGTTAGGCTGATATACACATTATCAGTATTCTTCTCATATGTTTTTGGTTAATGTAATATCTTGAGAACGTGAAGAGATTGTTGCAGAAAAATCTTGAGAAGAATAATCATTTTCTTAGGAGATAATTAAATTCCTGTGCTAAATCTGAGGCCCGTTAACCATCATTCTGTTTATTTTACTGTTTACCTCTAGTGATTCTATTTTCATCCAAATTGCCACTTTATTGCATTAGGTCCGTCCTATGCACACAAAAGCATTTTAAATTAAACATTATTTTATGAGGATTTTTATTTTTAGTTCGTATAATTTTCCATGGCCACCATATGACAATACTTTACAAACAACTGAAACAAATATTCAAATAGAGGCTCCAGGAAAAAATCAACACAGTATTCATAATATGGTACACTGTGGAGATGTTTGTATTTACATATACATATTTCATGTTCTGGAAAATAAAAATATCTTCGGAATACATTTCCAGAAAAGAATAATCACAAAAAAATGCAATTGCAGAAACACATAGTTACCTTATTATGTAAGAAGACTGCAGTTCAATGACTCATTCACATCTACTTTTAGTAATGTTACATTTTGTAACAAAAAAAAACTAGTCTAAAATTTTCCATGTAATATTTTGAAAAAATTGTATGTAGTAACCCCATGTAGTTTTATGTCATATGAAAGCCCATCAAAAGAGTGAGCCAAATTTGAGCTTCCTAGCATTAGCCATCAGAGGTGCAAACATTTTTATGAATAAAAAATGTTAAAAAATACAACTTTTGTACCATATCCCAAAGAATTTACTTTAAAAAAATTACCACTTTCTCTCTCATATATATATATATATATATATATATATATATATATATATATATATATGTATTTCTCTCTCTCTCTCTCTCTCTCTCGGTGTGTGTGTGTGTATATATATATATATTTAAATATACAGAGCGTATGTACAGTCATATTTAAACATACATGCACTCATGAGCAGTTGTATAAGAGATACCTGCCTAATAGTCTGTGACATAACTGCTACACAACCTCCCAGATTGCACAGAGGGAGATCTGTCTGAGTAAGAGGTAGGATGACCTTCCCAGATAACCTCAGGGGAGGTCAGGTAAGAAGCTTCAGGTTCATGGAGTGTCCATCCAACCATTCAATCACAATTTGGGAATGGTGGGCCGGTGCGTTGTATTGCTATTATTCTTTGCCAGTGAGGGACAATGGCACGTGTACCATATACCCATTTCATCCCAGGCAAACAGTCCCCATACGAGACTACTACCACTACCAACCTGAACCATACCCTACTGATGCAAGGCATCCATTGCTTCATGTTCTGGGCGATGCACTCGTACCCTGTCATCGGCGTGTACCAATGTGTACCTCGATTAATTTGTCTAGTTGACCCTTTTCCATGCATTAAGGTTCCAATGGTGGTGGTGGTGGTACTTGTGGTGAGCAGAGGTATCCATAGTGAGGAGATAGTTCTGGATGGTTTGGCTGTTCACAGGTTGTTGTGGTCCAACATTTAATTGGCAAGTTTTTGCTGCTCTGTGGCCTGTCTCTGCTGTTACTAACCAAGCTAGCCAACAGCAACATGTGTCTTAATACATTGTTTGCCACTGCAGTAATCCCTGGCATTGGTGGTTTTACCCAAATCCATGAACTCGCAGTACACTCTTGGCACGGTAGCCTATGGAGATCCCAGTGTCTGCAGAACTTAGGTATGGCCTTGTTCTTGACTATACTGTCAGTATAAGGTCTGATGACATCTCAGTCATGCATGGTTGGGCACTATTCCATTCATCAGGGCAACCCCGGTTCCATTTTGTCAACACAGCAGGTGTGTCTCATTCAACTGCTCACAAGGTTACATAAATACTCTGCTGGACATGGAAATTACTACACCCATAAGTTGTCATCTATATGCAAAAAAAAAAAAAACCAAGACATGATACAATACCAGTTGCGCACTGCAAATGGTTAGTCATGTCATTGCAAATCATTAAAGTGATGTCACTGCAACATGGGATATAGAAGGTCTTTGTACGGTATCCAAAGCTAAAAAGATCCATACAACAGGCTGAAAAGGCAGAAGTATGAGTGTTAAAAGGTAGACTAGTATGCCACTCCATCATGCTCGCAAAGAATATCGCCACCCAGACACATTTGGACAAGGTTGTATGGTCAGAATGCATGAAGCCTGGTATTGTCAGCTCATCATATAGCCATTTGTCTTGGTTGTCCAGTCATCACTGTGACAAAATGTGTGCAGGCGTGGATATGTACAATTTGTACGTCACTTAGAGTAGGTATTGGTCATGCCAGATGCACTACAGATTGAGAAGACTATCATATCCACCACCGTACAGTAGCAGAAAGTGGCACCACATCCAGCAGGATGCTGCAGTCTGTGGCGCCTGCACTACATTTGCTAGTCTCAACAAGAACCATTTGTCTCCATTTAAATGATGCTGGCCTGCAGGCATGGCATCCACTCTACCATTTGTTTTTGACTTATCAGCATTGTGTGGAAAGCTATTATTTGTGCCCAAGAACATCGACATTGGACGTAGGAATGGCGATGAATTGTGCTTTCAGATGAGTCCTGCTTCAGTCTTAATGCAGATGGTCACAGCAGGGTTTGGCACTGCATTGGACAATGCAACAATCTTGCACTGATTCGTGAACACCATACTTCTCAGACACTAGGCATTATGGAATGGTGTGCCATCAGTTATGACTTCGTCACATCTTGTGGTTGTTGAAGGCACAGAGACAATACAGTGATATGTCAGTGTGGTTCTGTGGATCCATTGTCTGCCATTTTTCCACAGCATACCCATTCTCATACAGCATGTTTATTTCCACACAGCTTTCATCTAAAAGGCTCTACAAGATGTGTACATCATTCCTTGGCCTGCCACGTCTCCAGATTTGTTCCTTATTGAACAAGTATGGAATATGATGGGCCAATTTTTGAACTGTCAAACACTGGTTGATCTGTGTGCTGTTGCAGGAAACATGATGGTATGTGCTTCAGGATGCTATCCGACACCTGTATGGTAGAGTGCCTTATCACATTGCTACCTGTATAGCTGAAGAGGAGGTTCAACCTCGTATTGAACGCATACTTTATGGATACTAAACAACATACCCTCAATACGTGAAAGACTAATCGATAAAAATTTGTGCTATCATCAGCCTAGTTCACATAAGGAAAGAAGGTGTAGCAATTTCCGTCTTCAGCAGTGCACATATATACATACATACATTTAAGTGTTCGGTTTTTATTTTATGGGTACAAGCTGTAAACAAAAAAAGAAATTAAGTCTGAGAGGACCACGTAGAATGTGTGCGCTGAAGTGAAATGGAATGTGTGGGTACTTGTTTACAACTAAGAGAATTTTTTTTTTTTTTTTCCAGTTACTTAAACATTTTTGTTTTTATGATCTTTATGTTCTACTTACATCTATACTATAGTACTTCAAAATATGTATTAAGATATAATTTTAAGTTAAACAGTATCAAATTATTATCACTGTTATATTTCCTTCTGTAAATTTTAACTTCTTAGTATAAGTTACAGTAAACCCAATTTTTTTTTTGTTGTGTATTACTGGTGAAACAATAAACAAGTAACTTAAACTGAAAGCTGATACACATTGGAGCTACGTCAAAGTAATTTTACATTATGTTGGTATGTTGTAGGATGGCCACACTTAACACTAATGGAATCTTCCAAGATGCCAATGCCAAATATCTGGGTTCCTGCGCAACATATCATGACCTCATAGTAATTGCTAATACTGCATTTGGTGCTAACTGCTGGAGCCACAGCATCACTCGACAAGATATTGGTAAGGTGTTACTTCAGTGTTATTTCTTTGGATTTCATTATATTGGTAGTATGTGTCATTTATGTAGTGTGGCTGTAACAATTTATTGTCTAATGTGTATATTGGAAAAGTAGAAAATGTGTACCAGCATTTTGCCACTGGAACACGCACATAACCAAGACAGCTGTATTGCTGCACCTAGAGTGATAAATTGCATGCTCACATTACATCACCTCCCAATCACATTACACCACTTCTCAATCCCCTTTCTTTCTCACAGTCTATCACCAGAAGGGTGACCTCGGTAGCCAAGCAATCAGCATGCCAACTTGTATACTGCTCGCCATGTATCTGCAAGTATGGGCAACATCACAAAGAAGAGGTACATGATAGGCAATTCCAAGAGTCAGTTACACAGAGTGCGAGGGGTAGCGTTTTAACCAAGCAGATTCCAGTGTGTCATACTGTGTAGAGTAACAGAAAACATTATCCTTCCCTCCGATCCCTTCATTTTTTCGAAGCTACCCGCTACGAGAATACACCACTATGATCTCTGCTTTCACTGTTAACACAATTTTTTACATTTTATTATTGAAACATTAGTGACATGGCTCTTAAGGCCTATTCACATTGAAGTTAATACATTACTCTTTACGTTAACTTTGTTTTAAATCTTTTGTTGAAATGATAATAAAATAGTTTCAGGCAGTTTTGTGAACAGTACTCTTTTGAAAACTCTGCTCAAGATTTACCTAATTACATAAGTAGTTTGAACATCGAAAATGAATTTACCTTCCTAGTACTGAACTTATTGAAGGAGTCAATATTTTCTGATCAGTTAGTAAAAAGAATTTGGCCCTGTGTTCTCAAGTTATCTCCACAGTCTTTTGTCTGTACCCCCCTCCCAGAGAGAGTGGCAGATAACAGGGTTTTTTTTGTAACAGTTATCCAAGCTTGCAGAATGTGGGGTGCAGTATAGCTGGTTTCAAATCTTGGCGAGTTCACTCTTTGTTTTCCACATGTGAAAAATGTGGTAGGTGTTCCTGATGGCCAGTGGGTTTTCTCAGAGTACTTTCATATGCTTTGCCGTTGCATTCTGTTACTTTGTCTTATTTCACTCCCAAGGGCATTAGAGACCCTGTTGTTGTTAAGCACCATCCTCTCTTTCCAATGGCAACTGAAATAATTTAGTGTCACATTTTTGTACTTGGAGGAAAAACTTCTCTGTATGAAGGCAAGAGTTTTGTGCATTTTACCATTTATAGTGTAGTAGCTAAGCACGTGTCTAATCATTTTTTCAGCTAAGCCATTTTTTCCCATTTTTTAAATACAAGTTCAATTTAGTTTTCCATCATTTCAACTTTCCATGTATTCTGCTGGTCAATGCAGTATGTTAATAGGATTCATCAAGTTTTTAGCTCCATGTATCCTGAAAAAAGAAATGTTAAAAGTAAAGGTGGCATAACTTACTGCTTCATTCTATGGTGCTTATGGGAAAAATTAACCATACCAGAAGTGTATGATCCTGCAGAGAGAGATGAGCACCATGTGTCTGAATGCCATATTCCTGCACCAGTTGCTCACTTAATGCTTAAAAGTACTTTCAACAGGAACTGGACCATTTTTATGACTATCACCATGTACCAGTGGCTCTACTGTAACACCTCAGTTTTGATTTATTTATGCACACCATGACACTACATTTTACTATAAAAATTAGGGTTATTACATAACATTTTATTTATTTGCATATTATTATTTGTGGTAGATGTAAATATGATTTTTTTCATACAACTCTTATTTAGATTATTATTTTTGCAAGTTATTTCATTATGTGTAATATTTCTCTAACTGATGAATTTTTATATGTGTTTCCATTTGTTTACTTTTGCATATATGTCATGTGGCCTAGATGCTGATAGCAATTTATTGATGGTTGCTATGACAACCACTGACATAGTAAGTCTCCTTGATGTAGCCGCCCTGTTATTGGAGCTTAGGTGAAGCGTCAGGTAAGGATGAAATTACAGATTTTCGAGCCATCTTGGTTTTACAGTCGGGCAGGCTACGACGGGTGTCGTAGACATGATAGGAATTTGAATTTTCCTTAGGGATGTGGATTGAGTCCCAGGGTTTGATTGCAGACAGCCTGAAGGCAAAGACAGGCCAAGAAGAGAGAAGAATGCTATATGTCTGCTCACAGCAACAACTGAGAACTTCTAGATGCTACAGTTTTCAAGTATTATTTGTGAGTTGAACGTAACCATTCCATGTTGCATAGAACTACTACCAGTGTTGGCCGCCAATTTAATTTCAAGTATTAGACCAGCCTAGTACACCATCTTGGAATATAGTAAAGTCTTTAGTTGCTGAATTATGTTTACGATTACACCGACATTAAGTTTTTTCGTGCTCCCAACTGAGTTTGGTGTGAGCTTTAATCAAAGATGTATTATTTAAATAAAAGTGAATCATTAACTACTGGGTGTCATTAAAAGGCTAGGCTGTATTAAGAGTTACGGCCACTTAATCAAATCGCACTCTCATCAAATATCTAAGAGTGGTACATGTCTCTGAATAACGAGTATCCATACTTAATTATTAAGAAATGGTTTCTTTTGTCTGAGTTTCATAACACATCTAATACATTTCAGATATTTTAACCTTTTACATGTGTATATTATTTCTGAAGGTAGTATGGTTGAAAATTTTCTGTGATGCAGTGTTTTTTATATGTTATGTTTTGTCAGACTACTAGTAGCCACCAGGAATCTAGCACAACACACTCAGCTGGTAAGTTGTCTAAGACGTGTGTATCTGAGTAAAGGTATTCATACTGATGGGGTTATTTCTCATACTACGTTCTCACATATGTTGTAGTTGTGATTCTTTGCTCTACTCTCACCTATGTCTGAACATCCCATACACCACAGATATTAAATTTGTCGTCCTTTACAGATAACCTGCTTACCACACTACCACTACATATACCACATATTCGGCTCACATAACGTGGGACATAATAAATGCAAATTAATATGCATTGCCCTCATCCTTACATACATATGTGATGCCACTAACGCGGGGTTAACTAAATCAAGCAACTACAGCCCAGTGCAGTAATTTTGTGAATTTAGAATGAGTAGGAAGCAGAGGACTCCATACAACTTATGTTAACGTCTCACCAAATAATTATAAAACTGTTGGAATATATTACTATAATACACTGAGATGACCAGTGTATTAGTTGAGGACAATACAGCAAATATGGAACAAACACCCCAGGTACAGAGTGATGCTGCAGGCGCACCCACCGCGCACAGATAACGCCACTGTAACTTAGGGCATGGGCACCCATGAATGCATGCCACAGTGGACACTAATATTGATAGAGTACATGACGTACATCAAGCAAAGTCAGGAGAGGCCCGAAAATGGACTAATGCAAATTAGGTAAAGTCAGGAGACAGTCAAAACCTGAGAGAACAAATAAGTCAGGACCTAACTGAACAAATAAGGGAAAGTCAAGAAGGGTTAGAACATAGATTACAAAAGAAAATCAGGCTAGGACAGGAACAAATGTCTGAGCAAATCAGGCAAAGTCAGGATGGCGTAACTGAACAGGTTGTTGGTATCCAACAACAACTAACCCTACTAACTGACTGCGTGGATTGCAAAATCACAGAGGTACAACAATAAGTTATTGCTATCCACAAGGAAGTGGCGAACACCTAGGGAAAATTTAACACAAGAAATTGCGAACACCAGAGAGGAAGTAGTAATCAGTGCTACACATATTAGGGACATAGATCAGCGCATCCGCACCCTGGAAACGAGACCTGCACCAGAGGTAGATACTGCCTATTTTAATGACCTAGTTGGAAGTCAAATTGAGTCCTTCAGTAATGAAGATTATTATTTGTGGGAGGTGGTAAAGAACACTGCCCATACTTATTTGGAATTTAAGGAGAAATTTTTGGAACAGTACTGGAGGAGGAAAATTCAGGGCAATCTGAGGGCCCAATTACATGCCGAACAATTTTTCCCAGCGAAAAGGAAAAGTCTGGAAACTCATTTATCAAAGGTATAAGACAAGTCACATCACATGATGCCGCCGATCAGTGATGAAGAGTTTATAGCAATGATGCTACACCAACTACCGTACAGGTTTCAGGCTCATTGGTCAAGCTGAATGGACCTTGTGTCATTTTGAGAGGGTCTTTTGGCATATGATCAGATCGTAAAACTCTAGGGATCAAACACTAACAGGGACGGTGACAAACATGTTCCACAAGAGAAAACTCACCTATTGTTTTGAGGCCAGCCACATAATAATTTTCATCAACAACCTCCCAGGCCTTACCAAGGACTGTGAGTCAGTACTTACCAGTGGCGATACCTTCCGCCGTACCAGTTTCTGGGGCAAGATTATTACCAGAGAGACCAACGCTCTTATAGGGGGCGGAAATATTACTCTAACTGGAGATATCAACGTGGCAGAGGATACCACGGTAGCAGGGACACTAATGGCGATGACGAAGGATACCGTTCAGAAGGAGAACAAGGGCGTAGAGAAGGCAAATGCAGCAAACACCAGTCACCACCCCAGTCCCCATTATCCAGATTCCATCAGCAGAGTAACTTGACAGAAAGAACGAACAACTTCCAATGCCAGTCAAATTTCCCTGGCACATCAAGATCGGAAACTGGTCCACCAGTACCGGATAATAGGCAAGGTCAACCACCACCAGTACAAGGGAACCAAGGAAATAATTACGCAGCTCCACCGCAACAAGGATATTTCGCAAATCAAGAACCACTGAAACCAAGGGTACCAGCATTTTTCCTGGCACTGCTAGACAGGAACTGGTTAAATCAGATGAATGGCCTACCTGTTGCCAAGGTAACAGGAGGCTAAACAACCAAGGGTTGGTGTTGTTAGGACACAATCACTGACTCGCAAGACCAACAACACAACCACGGGGTCTGACTCTGAACCAGTTAAATTAAGGAATGTTACACAAGAACCTCAAGAGATGATTGAAGTAGTAATAAATACTGTCTTAATTGGAGACACCGACCGAGGTTTCTTACTGCAGGAGCCAGCAGAAGAAGTGGTTAACTATCAGGAAATGTTATGCCCAGAATTAATGCTAGATGTTTGCGGAATCAAAGTACCATGTTTACTAGATAGTGGGGTGGAAGTGAGTTGCATTTCCGAGATCATGGTAAATCATATTATTGGTGCTACTTCTAAAGTGAGCTAGGTTGTGAGCCAGCAAGTGCTGTTAACAGTGAATGGTGTAGGCAAACCTAAGGAGGTAGTAGCCTTAATGATTAAGGGCCTTACCAAACCAGCTATTTTGGACATGGAGTTCCTCACCCAGCACAAAATCAAGTTGGATTTTGGTAGCTGGATGGTAATTGTACCAGACGGCATGACTGACAAGTTACATCACCTGAATGTTGGCTATGTTCTGACAATTTTGTAGGTTTGTTAATGCGAGATCTATGTCAGATAAGTCGACCGGTAAATACGAATGTGATAGCTACCCCCCACAGACATTTATCAAGCAGTAGCCTGCATAGAGACACGTAACATATGCCAGAAGGTCAGTCTAGAACAGCTATTGCTTGCAAACCAATTTATATTTTCTGAAAAACCGAGGTGTAACAAATTTTTCAAGGTCGATATTCAAGTTTCTCTAGGAGAACATTTTCATTCCAAATCTTATCCGATACCCACCAAATACTTCAATGAAGCGGAGGAGTATCTAAAATTAATATTATCCTGGAACATCGTTAAGCATGCCTCCAGCCTATACTGTAATCCTATGGTCTGCATAAGCAAGAAGGACGAATCAGTGTGTTTATGCCTTGACACGAGGAAATTTAATGATATTTCAGTGAAGTCTAGGGAGAGTTTACGTCCAACAGAATTATTGTTAAAGCTGTACCAAGGAGTGAAGTACATGACTACGATTGACTTGACCCATGGATATTGGCAAATACGCTTAACTGATGCAGCACAGCAGTATACTGGACTACTTTTGAAAAACCAAAAAATTGTTTTTAATGTGTTTATATTCAGGTTATGTAATGCTGTGGCCCAGTTTACACATTGTATGAGCGTTATGCTAGGAGAAGATTGCGCAGACTTTGCTAGGTTGTATGTAGATGACGTACTCATAGTGTCCAGCACATTTGAAGAGCACATTGAATGCCGAAGAGTAGTTCTCGCTAAGCTAGTGGACGCCGATATGACTGTGAAGTTGAAGAAAATTTTGTTTTACAAAGACGTGGTTCCATTCCTAGGACATATCATCATGTCTACTGGGATAAGAACTGCGCCATACAAGCTTGTGGTGATAACGCATTTTCCTACACCATGGAATGTAAACAGCTTCATGCATTCCTGGACATAGTTGGATTCTACCACAACTACTTGAATCGAGTTGCCGAGATTTGTTTGCCTTTGTTTAAACTATTGTGCAAGGATGTACCGTGGAAGTGGACAGAAGACAGGCAGAAAACTTGTGAGCCAGTAAAGGATTTTGTCCTTATAGAACATGTGATTCACCATCTTGTATAAGGGGCGCCATACTATCTGTTCGCCGATACTGGAAGCGAAACTAGCGTGAGGGAAGATAATTCTGTAAACAGACCATCAGGCCTTACTCAGCTTGAAAATGGGAAAAATATTTAGCAGCCATTTAACCCGTTGGGCTCTGTTAGCACTTGAATTTGATGTGGGATTCAGGCACATCAAAGGCACTGATAATATGGCAGCAGATTATCTGAGTTGCATACCCGATGGCTTACCAGAGGGTAAAGAAAAACGGCCACGTGAATTTATAATAGCACAACTGAATAAGCAAGAAAGCTCTATTATTCATTGGCAGAACACTTTCAGTAGTTTGAAAGATGACCAAGAAAATGATCAGGCCTGGAGCAAAATAATTGGAATGTTACGAAAAGCTCCACTCAAACACCCACTAAGGAAAATATTCTGTATGACAGAAAAGGGAATTTTGTTCTGACGAGTACGACCCGAGTCACCTTTGGAAGATGAACGGAAAATAATGGTACCGGAAAAACTACAGTTGCAACTGGTTATCTACATGCATGAAATGCTGGGTCACGTCAGTGGTAAGAAAACATACGAGGCAGTATGCCAACAATTCTATTGGGAAAAAATGCAGCAGTTAGTCACCAACTCAGTTTGTTCGTGTGACCTGTTTCAATGCTGCAAGCATCCTCAGGAGAACTTGATGGGCGAATTACAGGCAATTTTACCCAGTAAACCATTGGAATTTGTTTCTGTCGATTTGTTTGGACCATTGCCGAGATCGAAAGCTAGAGTAAATTACATATTTTTCGTAATGGACATGTTCTCGAAATATACTGTATTATATGCTATTGTCCAAGCTAACGCATGCACCATTTTGAATAAGTTGAAACTGTTTGTGGAGGAAATAGGGTTACCTACTTCTGTACTCTCAGATAAGAGTACTCAGTTAATCAGGCGTTTGTGACAGGAGTGAACACGTAATATGAAGATATTACCTACAGCGACGGGTAGAGTGTCGTATGAATAGTTTAGGAAGCGTGCTACGAACTCTGTCATGCCTCACAACAGAACTGGAGGGATAAATTGAAATTGTTTGAGTATGTCATCAACTATACTGTACATGAGTCGACCATGTTAACCCCATGGTAAGTATTTACTGGACAGCGATCTGAGGTTTTCGACATAACTGAAGTTTCAACCTGGACTGATGAATGACGAAGCTACGGTATGCAGCAATCTGTATAGGTTGTTTGGGAGAATTTTTAAATTTTGTGTAATGTGAAGAGCATTGAAGTGTATGCGAAGAGTGAATGCTGCAATACAGTGATACCACGCAGTTATTAAAATATATTTATTGAGTCCCAGGTGATGAGGAACGCGTACTGACTTTGTCTTGAAGAGAATAGTTTATTGCAAGCGTCATGGAAATTTAGAACCTCCATAAAGTGAGCGGCAACTTACTGATTTATGTGAATTATTTAAGCAAGTAACCTAAGTGGAGGAAGATTTAGTCCTATTCCCTAGCTCAAGCCTGAAAGTGACAGAAACTAGTCCTGCCTATGGTATGTTAGCTGCCTACCCACACTTTCCTAAGGAAGGAAGTTTTAGTACTTACAGTTGTCCTGGTCCTGTCGAACATAGGAATGGAAGGGCAGTATAACACTTTATTAATAAGGGAGCTATATTTTGGTATTCCCCTTGGATGAAATTGCTTCTGTATTATTTATTTGTTTTCACAATTAATCCAGTTTGGGGGGGGGGGTGCTGAGCAATTTTATATTGTTGTATCCTGCCAGATGTGTATAGTCCTCCATGTTTGTTGGTGATGTGTAATGTGTTGTAAATAAAGTGAAGATGCTATTTTTCTTCTTTTTCTTCCTCATGTTTCTTGGCTTCATCTGGATAGGTGAGTGGTTGGTGTGAGATTTTACACTGTTGAAATGTTCCTTCATACAGACGTCATTGTTGCAATTGCTGATACATTAGTTTGGTTGTAACAGACGTTTGAATAAGTGTGCCGTAACTGTAATTATCCCAGTATGTAAGTGTACACAGAAGTGCTTTTGTTGTGCCAGCAGAACATTTTTTGGTGTAAATGACTGCGGGAAGAGTAAGTGTCAGTGTTTCTTTAGAGACGTCACACCAAGTCATAGGTGCTTATCTCGTATGAACTGGAAACGAGAATCTCAAGATTTAAGTGAACACTACTGCACAACTCAGTAACACTCGCTATTTTAAATCACTCACATGCAAAGTTACACACGCAATATGGTATTACCGGAAAACTATGAGTTCTCAACAGCAGAATGCCAATACATTCAAATAAACTCTAGAAGCAGGTGATGCTAGTTGTTAGTATGTTTTGAACTTGCTAGCGTAAGTTAGTTCCAGATTGTTGCAGTCCAGTTATAGTTATCACTTGCCTGATAACTTTTAAAGAGAACTAGCTGTTTTGCCTGGACCCAAACGCATCCGCCCAACGTAAGAACATCTCGACAACTGACAACCGAGAGGGCCACGCAACTTCGTCCTACCAGAGAATCGAACTGCGAGGGATCACCGAGGGACACCAAGAATTGCTGAATATCTCTGACCTACGAGGAGTGGATTATTGACCCGTGCACTGCAACAGCTGTAAAGAGATGAATAAAATAACTTGTTATGTATGATCTTTTATTATGAAGGCCAGCGCCTTCCAATGCCATTGTGATTATGGTTTTGTTTTTCTTTTTTTTGTCTCAAGTTATTAATATTTCATTTAACATGTGTAGAATATTATTATTATTATAAACCAGAGTACTAAAGATAATGAAAGGTTATCGTTTTCTCTGCCACTAAGATTCTACTTTAATGTGTGATGAAATACCATGTTGAGCATATCTGATTTTTGCAGTTAGTGAAGTGAGATCATAACGGTTACCACAGTTATGAACATTGAACATTTCAAGGCGTTAAGTCTTGAGACATTCAGTATTCATTTTTATGCTCTTCTAAATGTGGTGGTGCCATCTGTAATGCCTCAGTTTTGAATGTTTTATGCACACTGCGACACTATATTTTATTATGCAAATTATGGTTACTACGTAAAATTTTATTTGAATATTATTATTTGTGGTAGATGTAAATATTATCTTTTCCATACACATCATACTCAGATTATTATTCTTGCAAGTTATTTCATTATGTGTAATATTTCTCTAACTGATGGAATTTTTATGTATGTTTCTATTTGTTTACTTTTGCGTTGATCATGTGGCCTAGATGCTGATAGCAATTTATTGATGGTTGCTATGACAACCAGCAACGTAGTAAGTCTCCTTGATGTAGCCGCCCTGTGATTGACGCTTAGATGATGCATCAGGTAAGGATGAAAATTAAGGCTTTTCGAGCCATCTTGGTTTTACCATCAGGCAGGCTACGACAGGTGTTGTAGGCCTGATAGAAATTAGAATTTTTCTTAGGGACCTGAATTGAGTCCAGTGGTTTTTATCGCAGACACCCTGAAGGTGAAGACGGGCCAAGAAGCGAGAAGAATGCTACATGTCTGCTTGTAATACAACACATGTTGTTCACTGTATTCTCCGTATTCTGATTATCTTGACACTACTTAGTTAACCGTATCTAAATGCAACCTCCTGAGGAAAAGCCGGCAGACCTTTCAGCACAAAGCTAAATCCACACACCTTAAGAGGCCACTTGAGCTCTGCCAAACTACTAGAGTTTGACGGAGCCCAAAGCACTACGTACTCCTCCACCAAATGAATTGACGCCATCTGTTTTCAATGTGTTCAAATGTTCTGAATTCCATCTGAATGCCGTGGATTTGTTCCGTGGTTAGTTATAATTACTTGTCATTAACAATCTGATTTGTTTGGCAGTTCATAACCCCAAATATAAAATAAATAAAACATTTAGGCACATTTATCTGTTCTCAATTAAGTGCTACATTAATTTTTGTATTTCAGCATTGTTTCTGGTCACAGGAAGTCTCCAACATTTCACGTGTTATGTCGACCTGGCTAGCATGTGTAAATGTAATTGAAGCTGGTTATAAATAATATGAAAACTTAAATTAACTTAGGTCGAGTGCATTCATTTATGTTTGCAATATTGTTTAGCTATTCTGGAACTTCAATGAATGTGTGTTATATTTATGTGACCATCTGAGAATACAAGTCGATACCTCTACATATTTAATTAGTATTTTTAGCAAATAACGCCACGAAACTGTATCATATTACACATGAGACATTTCTCCTATACTTTTAATACGTTAGCACAGTTCCTCAACATTTTGAGGAACCTTTCATTTTGTCCAGACCAACATAAACAGTGAGCATTCCGAGCTGCCATGAGTAACTTCACTTTTTGAAATGAAAATTGTATTCTCCATTAAATGCATGAATGTGCGACGCCCTCCGTAAGGGTGTGGCAAGCGGGACTTATACACAGCCCTTCAAGAATCAATCCAGAAGAGGATAAGAAAAAGATCAAATCTATTTAAAGATTTCAGGTTAAAAAGACAGACAAACACATGACTTCTTGGCATAACATGAATGATTTATTTGTATAAATGTTTCAAAGTTTACACAGAATTATGGAAAATATTAATAATTTATTGTTTATCTGTATTCCCAGTCTTCCAAAAAAATTTGACACTGATTAAATATCAGATGGACTCATAAATTGATACACTGGTACCATTTTCAAATATAAAATTCAAATGCCCATTAAAAACTGTGCTAGAATTCCACATACAAGTGATGCTTGAAACAATTCCAAGATAAATCTTATGTCTCTCGTGTCCCTTAACACAAATCCATGTCACTACTGTACTCCTACTCCAGGTTTAAGGGTATTATCATAAAAAATTAAAGATAAAAAATTGCCTGGGTAATATGTCAGAACGAATAGAAAAACATGCTCTCAACTCCTTTTAAAAGCCTATACGGCTATATTTTCATGTTCGGCATTTTCTTAGCAATTTTATTTATACTAAACATTTTTCTTTAATACTGGCTAGATACAAAATCTAAAATTGGAGTATTTCCCGACTCCTAATGCAAGCGTACTCTTTTAGTACTGTACTTACAATACTGACATTGCCAATAGTCACTATTTTAGTAAAGTTCAACAAAGACACAAATGACTCTAATATTCCCATTTTATTACACTTTAAGAATTTTTAGCTGTCTTTAAACAACATTAATGATAACTTTAATCAGCTGATGGTTCATACAGAAATTCTCTGTCTTGGAATACGGAAATCCCTAAGTTTTTTTCTACCTCTCATGATGCAAAAGTCATCATCCTGACAATGGCCACAGGGGCCAGAAATATTATTCTATTACAACATTATTTTTGTACTTAACTATGAGCTGAACGTCCAGGAGTGCTGGTCTCTGCCTACACAACCAAACTCCTGGCATTATATACAAAACTTTTACCCCTCCCAGGGAGGGAACAACGAGAGTCCGGCCAATCAGAGTCCAAGAAACTCTCGGAAAGCTACTATGTAATTCCAAATTATTAGTGAACAGCCACTTCCGACGCCACAGTTCCATGCCATCTGGCCACGCAACCACCGTGACCGCGGCACAGTCTGGCGTGGGCGGATCAAACTATCCCCTACATTCAGCTGTCAGTCTATCTCGGATGCATGCCGCAGCTGGAAGCTATGCCTGATTGCTGGGCGACACCTTGCTGTCGCACGTACATAGGCCTGCTGGAGAAGGTTTCTTGTCGCAGACCATCATGTGCATGTATAATTTGAGTAAGTAAAGTCACTAAGTAAATTTTTTTAAATAATTGTGGATAGATAGCAACACATGTTTTTCATGTAAAAAGTTTGTTTTATGCGAGCTATAGGTCCTGCTTTGCACATATTGTCTTTCTCATCATACCGGTGTCATACCGGGCAGGCATAACGGGAGTGGAGGAACGTAGTATTATGAGGCACGTGCCTCAAATGCAATTTCGTGAAATATGTTGTCATCTGTTAGGTTTTGTTTTTTTTAGTATTTTGGTGAAATTACATTCACGTCGCTGTAGTCATTCTAATTTAATAAGCTAAAAGTGATTTTATCATTAGCAATGTTAGGATAAACTTCCTGTCGTTAGACCCTGTAAAAACGAAATTCATAGGATGAATTTTCTCTAAACTTGCATTTAGTGATAAATATGACCATAGAAATGTGCTGTATAAATTAATCTTAAATTTTGAATCAGTTTGGTTTAGCCACCAATTCTTTATAACTATTTTTTTCTATATTTATATCATAGCAAAACCCGCAATTTACTTTTGCATAGTGAGTGTATACAGTTATTAATTCGTAGTTTTTTGTCCCGTAAGTCGTACACCATTATCAGTAGGAATTTTGATAGTCTGCAGTGTGTGTCACAATTGTAATGAATGCACCGCAAAAATATTATTTTGTATTATTCTACTTAAATAAAATAACATGTCCTTTAAAAGCGTTTAAATATGCTTTTTTTTTTTAATTCTGCTCATACATGTTATTAAAAATAATATTCATGTTATTTAGAGATGATTACATTGTTTGTTGTACATGATGGACTAAGTATTCAATATTATCTTGGTGGGTGAAAATTCGAACCACACACACATTTAACAAGGAATGTTCTAAATAGCATGGCGCTGATATAATGAGGGCAAATAACCAAGTGTTTGATTCTTCTGAGGCTGTCAAGACAGGATAAAGAAAAATAATTTCCAAAGAAGATTAGACCATTTGTTTATAAGTAATAACCACATCTTCAGTATCCACAAAGAGATGCTATGTACTGAAATTAACATGTGTGTATTTATAGTGTACACTACAATAGATATTCTCTTGTTGCATTATGTAAATAAACACAGTGGACTTCTGAACATTTGATTAAACAAGCACCACACAGTATTGTTTATATTGATATACTGTGGAAGGATACACACAATTGGCTGAACATGGAAAATAAGTGGGGCTTTCAAAAGGGCTCACTTTACTGTAAACAGCTTTTATACACCCATAATCATTAAAAGCCTGAGCACACAAATAGACAGAAAAAATTATTGCCAGAATTTTTTTTTGCATGCATGTAAGTAAGTTACAATTCAGCTGCAAAGCACAGCTGAAGATTGTGAACGTACAGTTATGAGATGTTCTAGTAGTGTACATTTTCTGTTCATTATTGTATGAATTTATGTGTTCCTTTTCCAATTCTAGATGAATCATCATACCTTCATATATAACTGAAAGATGGTAGAAATAGTTAATTATAAAGAGAAGCTATCTTAAAGAGCACAGATATTTTTTGCATGCCAGAGAACAGCCTGCTGCCAGTTGGTACGACTTTAGAAATTGTTATTCTTTTCTTTCTTTCCAGATTACGTTGATTTCATCAATGAAAAATATGCAGTTGGCGCTGTGGCATTTGTAAAAATTGAGACCAAAGATGGAGTCCACCATGAGGAGATGGGATATGGAATGTGCAATCATGTTGATAATAAGGGAGTTGCCATTTTAACTGCACGTAAGGTAATGATTTTTAAATCATCTATTTTGAGTGTAACAAAATTAATACTATTTAAAGAGAGATTTTGTGCATATTTTGTTTGGCATATGATTGAACAATTTTGCAAACACCATCATAAAATAAATATCCCAAGCAGTTCTCAGTCTGGGATGTAAAATATATTTTTATATTACAGTAGCTTTTAATATTTTTTAAAAATAATAAACAATATTTCACATGTAACAAAATGTTGAAACTATGAATGTATTTTCTAACATAAAAATATGTACTGTATAGCATGTAAATATGCAGTAAATTATTTTTTGAGATTGTGTAAAAACACTTTTTTATGATTTATAATAGCCTGGCATCGCTATCTAAGTATGACGAGTGTCACATTTATCTAATTATTGAATCACACCAAACTGTTTTGCAAAGTAGGTAGGCAAAGTGGCTATTAAAACAACTCGACCTATAACTATGCTACGTGTTATCGTGAAGGGACCTGAATTTCCTGAAGGGAACGGAAGTGTTAAGTGTTTGACAACTTAAATGCAGGGAGCTTCTGAAGGATGTCTGCGAGGTGCAGAGATGTCTACAAAGGCTTCGAGGAAGATCTGGGAGGCAGAAGAGGGCCCCAGCACACAAGGTGGTGGAGCGAGTCTACTGCTGATGGTTTCTTCTGCATCAGGAGTGCGGTGAATGAACAGGACAGATGGGCGTTCCAAGGGCCATACACTGGTATTTATACTCTTCCGACTCGCCCTTATCCAAGTGAGTGGAGGGGGGTGATGACATGACATCCTCTGGGCATGTGACATCACCAGCCAGTCGAAGTTCTAGCTACTGCATAGTTCAGCGATTCATACTACTAGTTTCATCCCTCGGCACTCCATAGTTTCTATTAGGTGTCCTTGAGTTGTCATCTCGATGGCTCGGCCGGTTTCCGTTGGGTAAACAGTACAATTTCTTGGCGTCTGGCAGATTGTACTGTCAGTTAAACTCTGTTGCGGTGCTGCAGGATGGTTTGCACAGATGAGGCAAAGTCAATTTAGATAAGTTGTGATGCACTCCCGCTGTCAATAACCTCACCTAGATATTTACTTACTTACTCGTCAGTTGGCTACTGCTGATGTTCCTACACTAGCAGGCCTAGTGGCTAAAATAAATAACTCTGGTGAGTGAGAGTGCTGATTTCCTCCTTCATTTACTGGAATACCCTTTAGCAGTGTAGTTGAATTCTGAAAGTGCTTTGCCTGTCAGGGTCGTGGATCTGCCCACGTTGGGAGATCTTCTGGGGCACTGGCTCGGAGAAGGGTTGAGAGGTAGAGGATGGGATCAAACCCCAGAGTGAGCTTGAACACAAGTACTTTGACGTGTGCTGGGTTAACAGACAGTTGGCACTGTCACCGTGGCTTTGATTTTACGTGATACCAAACTCATGGTGTTGCGGGTTTATTCACTGATTTTACACTTAGTACCCATTACTCTGACTGGGCACGTCGGTTGAGGACTTGCAACAAAGTTCTCTACTGTTGGTCAGGTAGCTAGTTTACGTGAAACTACCTTATTGGTGTTGTTTCCCACAGTGGGATGGATTACGGAGGTAATCGACTGGCGGGAGGTGTCAGGGATACCTGGCTTACTCAGTTTATCTTTGGCCAAAGATGCTGCTGCTGGTATCGGCTAGCTGGAACTGAAGGTGCAGACAGCTGGCTATAAGACAATGATACCATGCTGGCCAACACAGTATCGTAGGTTCCAGGTGGCTGACTCTTAGACTCCAAAACATGGGGTTGGCTACTCCGTACCTCGTCTCTGTACCATGTATTAGTCCATGCACAACAGGATGATATTCCCTAAGGATACATATGTGCGGCAGGAAATAAATCTACGTATATACAGGAGAGATAGGCCTCTCTAATAAGCAGGTTAAAGCGGCGCTGTCCCGTTCAGCTTGCCTACTCAAAGTAGGAGGGACTAGCACACACTGCCGCTTGGCATCATTGTAAGCTGTACTTTGCTCCTCCCTCGAGCCATGCCTTTCACTAAAAGGCATAGAGGGTAAACTACCACTGAACAATAAACACTGTGCACTGCAGACGCGAGATAGATCCCTGTTTCAGTGTATTGCCAGCAGTGGCTGCCGTCACGAGCTCGGTGCTTCAAAAGGCCCCCCCGCCACCGGCGGACGAACCAGAAGCGTTGAGCCGTATGGGCCGCCTTCCTGCCACTACTGGGTGTAAGTCGTAACCAAGGCCAGGCCGTAACCCTTGAGCAAATATCCCGCCAGCACCTAGCTGCTCCAGTAAGGATGCAACTCAAGAGTACTGTCTCTCCCTCATTGGGTAAGTTGCTAGTGGTTGGGGCGCTGCCGTTCTATCCCTGGAAGTCTAGAATGGGTGGTCGTCGAATGGTGTGTGTGTTAGACTGGTGGATTTCTGATGGGGATCCAAAGTCCTAATCTAGATTATACAGAGAGCTTCAAAACGCTGTTTTCTGTCAGCAGTGCACAACACGTATGATTCCTAGCAGTCATGGTGAAAAACTCTCTAGGAAGAATACTCTCAGTAAAGGAACAAACCTGTATTTATTATATACATAATAAATACAGTGTCATGTGCTGTTTCCTAACCAAGCAGGTGGTATGTATGGAAGTATAGTATCCTACGCTGGATAGGTGTACGTGACCTGGTTGTAAGCTACGTAAGAGAGCAAATGGCATAGATGGTAATATAAGAATACTTAGGGCAGCTAACTAAACTTCGGGATGTCTAGATGAGACAATTAAGAAAAGGGATCCACTGCTCTAAAAGTAGGGAGTGTAGTTGCCCCTAACAGCAAGTAGAGGCGGCTACTGTTCCAGGAAGATCCAGTAGCGGAGGGTGTTGTGATGTTCGAAGACGAAGAGCTTCTGGTAGATGAAGGCTATCTGCAATGAAGCCTCTGGTAAATGGTGGTAGTCATCGCCAATGAAGCCTCTGGTAACTGCAGCTGTAGAAGAGCTTCTGGTGATGGCAATGGTAGCAGCCTCTGGTGGCTGCTGAAGACTTGGTGACATGTCGAAGGCCCCAGCACAAGAAGTGGTGGAGCTAGCTCAAGAATCAGGAATAATAACTCACGAGCCTGGTCACACACTGACTTTTATATTCTGAAGGACATGTGCAGCGCTGGGCCGCAGTGGGAGGTGTGACGCCACCTCATGACGTCCCTCTAGTGCGAGGCCGGAGTGGGAGTAGCTACCCTCTGTCTATCTCTTGGCTTTGTGCGTATTCAGTGGTACTCAGCTGTGCCCCGAGGCAGCTGACAGTTTGTTGGCTCTCAGCACGGGTGAGCAGAGGGCGGTGTGCTTGCTGGCTTGCGCAACCTTCGTTACCACGTGTTTGGAAGCGCTGTCCGGGATTGTGGCGATCCAACATGTTCATGTACTAGGTTGGCGGGGTTCGACTCTCACTCGGGTGTAGTAGGAATACTAGAGTCTGATGAGTCATAATAGTTCCCTCCCAGGGAGTTTGATCCTCCTCACTGTAAAGGTTGCCAAGTGTTGTGATGCCAGTTGTCACTAATTAAATTGAAATAATTAACTAAATAGGGAATAAATGGGAATGCTATAATTATGAAATGATGGTGAACTATATTTCTCCCAGCAGTTCCTTCTCAATTTCTCGTATGCTACCTGAGTGTTTATACTGGGCTGGCCTTGTCTGCTTCCGTACTGGGACAGAGTCTAACGAAGTTGTAGTTGTCTTACGTGTACACATCGGGTTTGGGGGAATGATGATTGTGATCAACTTTCCAGCGGCTGTACATATGCGACACGTGTTAGGTGGTGTGCTATGGACTGGGCATGGCCGAGGTTGGGGGGGGGGGGGCTAGATTCTGATTAGTATTCTGGTGGCTCTAAATTACTCAAGTGTTCTTGATCCGGCCACGGCCAACAAATCCCTAGCAAGGAATCCAAGAATGAACTACAATCTTCAGTAATGGGCGGCAATTCCCGGATTGAGTTAAAAGAGGCTGTGGGAGCTCACTGGTCAGGCTGGTTGCAGCAGTAGCTGGGGGTTGGCTCAATTCTCTTTGTAGGGCCCGTCGGGCTAGACATTGCAGTTGGCTACTATTTCCACCTCCTTTCCGGGTCATTAGAAACTATTCTTAAATATCAAAGAAAATAGATAGTATACTGGCTCACAGTTATTACCTACAATTATGATGTTGCGCTCCCGGTCTATCCAGTGTAGCTCAAGACCTCCTGGGTCAGTCTTGTTCAGACGAACCAAGGTACTGAGCAGATTAGGCAGTCTGAATAGTCGTGAACACGTTTCTCTAAGTAGGCTCGGATGTTCCGGACACTCACGAGTTCCCACATCTTATGCAGACAATAGCCAGACAGGCGCCAGGAGTCCCAAGATGGTTCGGCCCACTTGTGTTTAGCCCAGAGCAGTCGCTTGGTTTTAAAGAGCCACAATATTCACTGATACAAAGTACACATACACCTGTTAAATAACGGAGGTGAATAATAATTAAATAACTGGGATTCAGTTTAGTGGCAAACATATTTACAAAAAATGCTTTGGAAACAGGGGGATGCTTACTCTGTACACAATAGTAAATTGAGAAAAGTAATAATTATTATTACGTGACTGCAAATGAAGGCGAACCTGCGTATATAAATAGAAAATGAAAAGAATTTTCAAATTTCTAATTTGCAAAGTAACTTATGGGGTGAGCGGTGGAACTCCAGAAGGGAGAACGTTTACTACCTGCTATCACGGAGTACGAAAGATTGACTCAGGGTAATGAGGGAACAGGTGTAAGGACATTGAGGTAGTTGGAGTTGGAGAGCTTCTTGGAGCTGGTGATGGTTAGAGAGCCTTGTGCAGACTTAGGAGAGTCTTCTCAGACTGTGGAGAGTCTTTGCAGAATGGAGACTGGGTGTATTGAGTTCCTAGTGAAGGGCTCCCCCGAATATTATCTTGGCTAAACTCGAAATACCGGTCAGTATTACTTGTATTTGCCATCAGGCTATACGTGATGCTGGCTTTACTTCACATACATCAAATTAAGAACAAAATATTAAATTCTAAAGTTAATTGAGAAATTACTTGTGGCTTACTATAATTCAAATACTAAAATGATTCAAGTGTTTGTAACTGAAAAGCACTCAAAATCAATGGCGTGTAGATTTATTACATCTACTTGAAATCTTACAGTAAAGTAAGAATAATGATACAATCTCAAAAGCAATGGTTTCTACCATATAAATTTTCCTTGCCGTTATTAATACAAATTAACTTGCGAAAGTTAAAAGTTAGTCAATCAAAGCAAATCAGGCGAAGGTAGCCTGTTACGTTTACTTTATGTCTCTTGCTGATGAATTAATTTAATTTGATGAAATTTAATTAAACTAATAACTAGCCTGTGGAACCTGACTGAACAATATGGGGTATCTCCAGGAGGGACCTCACTATATGTACTTGGGGACTCTAGGTGCAGGAACTTACAAGCTTAGGGCACTCATGTAGGCCATGACCCTCTGTGATTGGGCCGCATCTCCGGTGGCTACAAATAGCATTCAAAAAAGCTAGATTAAAACAATATTTCACTGTGAACTATTTCTTACTAGCCTTTGCCAACACATCGCTCCTCTCACTGTCCATAATTTGTTTTGAATGCAAAATAAATATACAAGTTATAGAAGATTCTAAGTTGGAGTTTAATTTAGTTAAAAATATAATACTTTCAAGTTAATCGCAGTGGTGTGTATTTCTGGTATATGTAAGTTAATTAAAAAACAGCTTGACCTGTTACTCCTAGGGTGATTTTTCAAAGGTTTGTTTCTAGACATCCAAAGAAACTGTGAATTGACTATAGACATACACTACGCTGTAATTTTCTTAACAATTCATACTATATCAAAGACTGTACGTTGATGTACAGTAAGAGTAGACCAACTTACCAGATTGATATCAATGCAGTATTTACAGAATGTATCTCCCTTGCCACAGGAAGCAGCAAAGAATGCTTTCAAAGAAGCAATGCAAAGTTTTGGTGGCACCATTTTGACCAAAGTCAAAGAGGTTGATGCACGAGATGAACAGATGCCACAAGGAATGTCACTGATATGGACTGGTGGTAACTCCTCTGGTAGTAAGCTACTGCCTTCTCCTGTTCTCAACAGGTCATCTGAAAAGCTTGCAGGTAATATCATATAACGTTATTTCCCCAAGTTTGTGTTATAATTATTAGTTTATTACAGTGAATTACCAAAGTAGCTAGCATCAGGGAACACCTGGAAAACTCAGGGAAGTTTGCATTTTTGTGTAACAGTCACGGAAATATCGGGGAAATGTATTGAGGTCAGGAAATTTAGATAACATGGTTAGAAATTTATATACAGGATGAGTCTGAAAGACACCGACAAACGCCGATAGGTGATTCCTTAGGAAAATATAAGACAAAAATGTAAAAACCATGTTTTCCGAAAGGTAGCTGCATGCTCCCAAAGTCAGATTTTGAAATGCCTTAAGTTAAATATTTTAGAAACTACTTACAACTAAGCAACTAATGGGCAAATAGACTAATCCTGATGTTTTACATTTAATTCACAAAATAAAACTCATACATAATATGAGATGAACAATTTAGGAAACTACGTCCTTAACTACATGATGTTACACCGATAGTGCCCGCTGTAGTTTACACGCGCAAAGCGTTGTGTACATTCATGAATTTAGGACATTTATTGTGACTGTTCATTGAAAACATTGTCCGTCTTTCATCATAGTAACATGTCCCGTGTTGTGTGGATTGCCTACCTACCAGGCCACTCGCTTTCTGTTTTGAATGTTGTCGCCACTGATTTCTCGCACACAGTTCACCTGAGAGTGTTTGGACATGACTACCTTTTTTGTTAATATAGATGTGCTGATTAATAAATTCGTGAAATAAATTGCTTACAATTGTTTGTTAACATGATTCGTGCAAACACAGGGTTGTAACCCCCATTTCTCCAATGTAAGGGGATGCTATTACCAACCACGTTTCTCAAGGTGAACAATCTCCATTATACAAAACACTATTTGCTAATTAGTCGCTTAATCGCAAGTAGTTTCTAAAATGTGAGTTTTGGGGGCGCACAGCTCCCTTAATAATCAATTTCAGAAAACATGATTCTTATATTTTCCTAAGGAATCACCTGCCGGTGTTTGTCTGTGTCTTTCAGACTCACCCTGTATTAAACAAGATAATGTGTGTGGGATTCCAGCACTTAAGGTACCTGCAATCTTATGAATTGTGTAGTGCATTATTTTGGTTTATTACATCTTTATGTGCTTGGGGGCAATTTGTTCCTTTATGTGTAATGATAAATACAGTAAACTTCCAATTTTTCAGAATAATGACTGGCTAAGAGTTCACAGATAACCAATATTCACTGTTAAACAGTGAGCGAAAAATACGTTTACTTCACATACTGTACACATAGGTTATATATACAAACAGTAGGTTGTACATAAGTCTCTTACTGAGTACATTTTGGAAGCATTTTCTGGCTTGAATCACAACAGTAAATATAATTAAAATTTCCAGTCACATTAAATAACACATTAAGTAATAAAAACAGGCACAGTCAATATAATATTATTAAAATCATAACCTTACTGTCCATCACTGTTAGTCATACTACATTAAAAGAGTCAGTCAGTACTGTCTGCTTCATTGACGCAATCTTCTTTCTAATTTTAGAAAGAATCCTCCATAGTGCCATTTTGCCGGTAATGAGGCTATCTTCCATTCCCACAAACTACAGAAGACCCTCATCATAACTTTGTGCACGAGCGAGCATCACTTGCTTTGTTTTCTCTTTGCTCTAGTTTTCACTTTTCCCGTCAAGTTAGCTATTGCACCTTTAAAAAAACTGAGGTTTTTGTTTTGCTTTTCCAATAACAGTTAACTTTAACTTGTGCATCCGTGATGCATTTGAGCAACACATAATAGTTAATCTTTCTTTACTACCTTTATGGCATGGCACATTTTTTAAATTACTAATAATTTGCTGTCCAAAGCTCTTGCGAGAGCTGTTTTACACTCCTTCCTCTATCCAACTGTTCAGATATTTTTAACTTTTGTTGAATTTAGAGTACTACTAGTTTGCGGCGCATGACTGGCGGCAGCTGTTGAATACTTGACTTAGCGGTTAAGCCATAACCAGATTAAGAACCCTCCCTCCATGGTGAAATGAGAATTAACTCTATTATTGTATATATTTTCTTGGTTGGATTGTTCCTTGTTCGCTCAAAAATATTTGCAAAGCGGAAAATGAAATTTTAGATGCCATCTTAATTATGCGTGTAGAATCTAGAATTTACATTTACTTGTACCTAATTAAATCTATCATTGAATTTTATGCATATTGATCCTGGTGTTACATGTCCAGAGTCAGCTCTCATCGTTAAGACAGCAGAGAATGTTACTCCTTTGAAGAAGGCCAACAACGTGACAGAGGAAGAGAGAAGACGACAAGAAAGAATTGATAGGCAACGCCAAAAACAAGAAGAGTTCAGAAAGAAGCTGAAGCAAAATGATGTCCAGAAGTGTGATATTTCAGTTTCTGATCTTACCAGTAAGCTGCTTCATGTTCTCATCAGTCTGGGGTACCTGTGTTGGAAATGTAAAGAGGGAGTTGTGAAGGAATGTTTCAAAAAGTTTATTTTTGCATCATGTACAGAGAAATGAATGGGCTGAGAACAATTTTTAATATATTCTTTCAATGTTTTTATTTGGAGGTAGGAGGTGAGTAAAGATGGTGGTGGTGTTAAAAGAGAAAAATTACTCAAACTGCTTTTTGGTAGGATTGTCCTGTTTGTCTTGTTCTAGATCATTGTAATAATCGAAGCAAAACAATCCCTTACAGTGTTTGCAGATCACTGAACACTTTATTCCAGATTTCCTACAACTGAACGTTACCTTTACACGCATCCTTTAAGGTATTTATGAGAAATTTGTGAAATACTGGTTGTGCAAGTGGTTTTCTTGCTAGTCTATTTGGAATTACTTCAGCTTGTTTGTATCCTATCCATTTCTGAACTTTTTGGTGTGTTCGAAAATAGTGATATTGAAGAACAGCTGATGTTCAAGGAAAGAAAGGCTAAATAAAAAAGCTCAACCTCACTGCAACCACTGTGTTTAAGAACAAATTTTCTTCATGCCTCAGGCATTTCACTAGGAGCTGCAGCTGAACCTGAAAAGGTGGAGGAAAATTTGTACTTCATCTGCAAAATGGCATTGAGAATGCATTTCTTTTTTCTTAGAGCTGCTCTCTAATACAAAATTGTTTTTTAACATATCACCAAGCTCAAAAATGGATGGGATTCAAATTGTTGTCAGCAGAGTGAAGCTGGAGTCTCGCACCAAATGGGCTAGCTTCTATTAAAAAAAACGATTAAAAAAAACCTGCACTCCTTGAATTTCACATAATTTTACATTGATGCCTTAAAGGGTGAACAAAGAGGATGTCGAGCTACAGGAAAGGAGGACTGAAGTGCCCTGTGATCTGTAAATGTTGTAGTGGAGCATCATAGATTTGTCCCTTTACGTATCAGACAGTAATACCTCCTAAAATTTTGAGTGTATTAACCCTTTGCACTCCTGTGTCGAGCTTGGCTCAAAATCATATGGCTTTCTCGAGTAGAGTGATGAAGTTGCATACAGCTTCACGTGCAAGATTAGCTATGCTAGAACAAAAACCTCTCTAGTTTGTTTTAACCATTATATTAAGACCAACATGATGTGGTAACAAGCTTCATCACAAAACTCTAAAATGTGAACTAGCTTAGCTAGCAGAATGTTAACATTCATTCTAATATATAATACTTTGTACAAATTTGTATTTCATATCAGAAATATTGCACAATATGCAGGGAAAAATACCTTTTCATGTCACTGCCATTCCAGTTTTTTTTATCCAATTTGTGGGACATCACTGATATATTCAATGAAACATGCAGTTACAGAATATCTGCAAGTGTCATTTGCACAAATACAGTCATTTATCAACGGTGAAGCCAATTAGCACATACATTTCTCTGCATTGTTTGTGCAAGATCAGCTGATGCTTTTCATGAATCAGTGTGTGAATTTTCCTCTTCAGGTCGTTAATTGCTCACTAAGAGGCTATTTTGGTAAATGCTGAAAGTATTACTGACATTGCTATTAATATGCATTATGTCAATAACTTTACATTAAGCCATTGGGTGTTTAATCCAGCGCTTAACTGACGTGTTACATCATAATCAGCATCAGTATCATTATGAGATGAACAAAACTTGCTATGCCAGATTATATAATTTGTTCCTTCTTTCTTTGCAAAGTGCTGATTTTGTTTCTTTGAAGCAGATGTATCACCTTTGCATATTTCAAATTTTTGTGTGTTTAAAAGCCAGTAGTTCAGGTTTCTGCAGAGAGAGATCTTCAAATACTCACTACAGCTGACACAGTTACGAGTATTGTTTTAACGAAAAATCAGCAGTGAATACATGTCGAAGAGAAAAACATAAATTTTGGATTAGCATTGCATGGTTATTCGTCATAAGTAGAGACTTGAAAAAGTAGTTTTTTCTTCTTCTTCAAAAATATGTATTATTTTTTTGAAGGAAAAAAAAGTGTAATTTTTGTCAAAAATTGCTGTTATTTTCTTGCTACAAAAATGCAGGTTTCTGCATGAGAATTGCTCCAGTTATTATACATAATTTGAGATATAACACTTTATTCGTAAAACCTAAAATTGGCACTGATATTCCTATTGATAAATTGTGTTTTTTATCAATTGCTATTTCTGTGCAAAAATTCCTAACTCGCAGAGAAATATACAGTTACGGTTTTAGTACAGAGAATGGTTTATCGACAGACAACATTGAAAACAAGTTCAGATTTTACCTAAGATTTTGTATTCTGCCTGTCACCTGGAACAACGAACGGTCGCAGTGCACTGGCAAGGGCATACTGTTTCATGAAAAGAATAATGTAAACCATTTATACACAACTATAAAAGCACTGTTAAAAAAATAATAAAATTGCCTTACACGAACAGAGAAATCTGCCTATACGGTTTTGAACTATCGAAACTTTCAACAACAGATTTTTTTTGTTTTGTTTCTTCAAAACATCTCATTTTTTACTGCATATATTTACAGAGAATGTGAATGATAAAAATTCAGTTTACTGGACGAATACAACTTTAAAATACGTGATAAATTGATTTACAAATATATTCTACGTAAGTAAATGCATATAAACACATTTTTCACCGCCGCACTGCTCACTTTGTAAAAAGTAAGGAATTGTTGGTTAAAATGTTACGATGCTACAATACGAATGTAAACAAGCGAAGTTGGTGTGAATTCCATAGATAACATGGTGCTTGGTGGACGTAAATGCTACAATGGCATGTTTTCCTAATAAACAAACTTTTGCGGGGCTGTGAGTAGAATGTTCACTCAAATGGTCATAATACACGTGATGGAAAGCAAACATGTTTTTGTTTAAGGCGATAAATCAAAGAAATCTACTGGCCATCTTATGCATGCATTCTTATTCGAATATCCAAAAACACATAACACATGTCTTAAGAAGCAACTATATGACGTAAAACAATAATAATTTCCGAAAATACTACAGGATTTTGTACAATTAGTGAATTACAGCTGAAATTATCAAAAACCACAAATTTTTTGTTTTTTATTTCGAAATTCGTGTTATTTTTCGCTTTATCATGTTTGCTAATTTTTCAGGTCTCTAATCATAAGCCTAAACATACAGTGAAATATACAGACCATTAAATTAATTCTCCTTGCAGCTTCAGCTATTCATTTTCAGCTTACCCATGTGGCATAACATTCTTCTCAGTTATTCTTTAAAAAAAAATTTCTCAAATAAGAGTTTTTGCTGTTAACAAAGAAATGACAGAAACACACACGCAGGTTTTTGAAATCCTAAAAAACACACTTTTTCTCCACACAAGGTTTATAATGGGGACCAAATAATTCTTTCTTGCAAACTGAAAAATCCGGATTGTAAAAACCGTTGCCACCATTTTGTTGTTCCAATTGTGGGGAAAACATGAAATGACTGGTGCAGTTATACAAGTAGAAGTTTCCAGTAAAATTTGTGATGTGAACTGGCAGTTTAACATAGGTTTTGTGTTTATTGCTGTCTGACACAATTGGTATGTCATTGCAGACTGGGACGACGATTACATACCAGGTGACTCTTTTGTGTCGATGCCAGAGGAACAGTTGTCTCTCCCTCTGACAGCTGCTCCCTGCGAGACAATTCATGCCAACAACTTCTCCCCTACAGGACAGGAGAATCGCATCGTGATCAACCAGAACAGGAGAACGCCCCTTGGCATCAAGAGGAACATGAGCTTGGGCCTGGGCAGCACAGTGACAAAGCAGAACAGATTGTAAACCCTTCAGCCACATTCCTACTTGGCTATTGAGCTTGGGTCTGGGCAGCACAGTGACAAAGCAGAACAGTGTGTAAACTCTTGTCACTGTGAAGGTTAGAGATAAATACTAACGTGTTGTAAATAAAAATTCTGGCTGTGTTTCTTATCTGGTGCCAGAACTGTTTTAAAATGCAATTACCAGATTGTTCAATAAAAACAACTGCTCGAAATAATACAGATCAAAGTACGACCACCTTCATGACACTTGAGAATATTGAGAATATTAACAGCCCCTCTATCCTTTGTCATTTGTTCATTTTTGAACATCATTAAAAAATTTGGTGACTTAACTGATAGAAGATAGCAATTTATCCAAGGGATGATGTACACTGTTTATTTCAGATGCTTTGTACAGATGAGTTACCGCCACATGTAAAAACAAACCAATTTCATAATAACTGGTATACCAGTGTCTTTGTCCTTCATAGGCTCGGTGGGGATTTTTTGTGAAGTGTGGCAGTACTCCAAAACTAGCCAATTTCAGATTTTCTACATAAATATCCTATGTGTAGATTCAGTGTTTTTATAATGAAAATATTTGTACATTCTTTATTGTATTTTGTAGGTAACAGGTAATAGATACCGAACAAAGGTGTTAACGGAGTCATAGTTATGCTGCTTAAAAATATCTGCCTACATAAATAGAAGTGTCATGAGTAAAAGTATTTCAGTTTTTGTTTCAAGTTAAAGCCATAGTTATTGAAAATTACACTAGCTACTGTTGAAAAACGAATCACTGAAACTGAAGAATCAAACTGGCTTTCTAAGTAACTACAGAGAAATGTAAGGTAGTAAAATCGAAAAACAGTATTATCAATCTTGTTACACATGGGTATCTTTGATGAGCATGAAAGTAAACATCTCGTGTACTGGTTTTCATACAAGAAAATATATCTATCATATGCCTTGTAAATGGCATTGTAAGAAAATTGTTTTGCTCTAACACTATATCTGCAAGTTACCATATTACAAATGAAAATCCAAAGAAATTCCTGTTCAGATATTGCACAAAAAATATAAATTGTTATCATTAACACTATTTAAATACTGTAGTAAAAAAGCAGAGAAGTAGATTTTATGGACAAATGTCAGTACAGTATGTATTTATTTCCTTCTGCTTCTAGATATTCACAGTTTATTGCTGTTGAATGAGCTTTCCCAATACTGTATGTACTAACTACATTGCCGCATCTCCAGAAAATGTCACATTGCAGTTCAACTCGACAAATGTCTAGCTCTTAAAACATTTGACCCAAGTGTCAGTTTTCCTGTCCATACATTAAGCCATACATAATTATATTTTCACCACTTTTTTTTTGTATTGATTCAGTCAAATCAAATTTTTCATGTTTCCATTTCACCACCAGACTTTTCAGGATGGCTAAACTGTTAGTTTATATCAAGATTTCATTCATCATGAAATAAAGTATCTCTGTATCTCATAGTAACGTGTGTGTCCACAGCCCAATTACACTTTTTGGCAACTCTGTAATAGCACACATCACACTGGCTATGGTGGGAGAAAGACAGGGGAAAAGAGCTATCCTCTGAGAAATCACGTTCTACTTCTTCACTGCTCTATCTACAGGAGTGTACAAGAACTTTCTCATGTGCATCAGGCTTTACAAGCACAGGTTTGAACCCTCTCCCCCCAGCTGGTAGGTAACGTGAACAAATAAATAACTCTTCATGCAGGAAATTGTCAGGAATGTAACATACTTATGGCTGGTGTAGCCCAATGTGCTGTGATGAAAAGCAAATAAATTTACTTTACTTCCAAGTAGACAAAACCAATACTGACTGCTGACTGGCCGACTTACTTAGGTAAATCGTTAGAAAGTGTCCCATGAGCAAGCATTTTGTAGAAGAGGACCATTTAAGAGATTTGAGATTTTTGTCTTCAATTTGTTTACACCAACTTGCTTAAAAATAGAATAACTCCTTTGTGCCCCTCAAACCCTTAATTTTATGCATTTTCCTCTGTAATAAACACCACCCCCCCCCCCCCCCCCGCAACACTATCCATTTAATGCTTGTATAGTACAAACTTCCCACCATTTACCTAAATTTTGCACCATTTTTTTTCACTATATCTTTGATGTAAAATGAGAGATTTGCTTTATGGCCAGGCCAGTAAATTAATGGCTCAGCTCCTAAAATTTGACATACAACTGGAATGTTGAGCATAGTATGTGACAGAGGATTTGGTGTAATGAACATGCAAGGACTTCCAGTGTAACTTCATTTTGAAAGGTTATCATTAGATTTTATTTCTTAAATCACATTTAAAAAATTTCTTGGTGTACCATTTTTAAGATATGGAAACTTGACTTTTTTTTTTGTTTAAATATTAAATAGATTTAACTGAAAAGCATATATTGTTTTAAATATGAGATATGTTTTGGTTATACAGCGTACTGTCTGTATTTGTGCAATGAAATGAAAAAAAAAAAAATAGTGTTAACGATGTCTATTTCATGTAAGTGTGGTAAATTTTGACAATTCTAGAAAAGTAGTGCAGTCGTAGTGTATTTTTTCTGCCACAGTTGTCAGTAAAGAAAGCATTTGTAAACAAATGTTATAGAGTCCAATGCACACTTGCATTTTCCTCGTGTTTCCTTTTATTTTTAGACACTGAAAGACTGACATTAGCTAACTTCCATCCAGTAATCAATGTAAGATAATATATTATATCATGCCCACCTAGTTATTATATTATTATAACTAGGTTGGCATTTCCTATTTTATTTTTTGTAATCGCTATGTAAATTTGTTGAGACTCTGTTTATTTTGTTTTGTCGGAAAGAGGAAGACTTAGTATAATGTATTTTGTGAGATGCCATTGTTTACCAGTTCATCTTACGAATGTGTCATTTTGAGTTGTACATTCTTATAATGGAACAGTGGAAAGTTTAGCTCGTACGGAAATAACATTCAAATAAGTTCGAAAATTCCAACATGAATGGAAGAAAATGCTATACATACATCGTCGTCAATACAGTGATACACGCACACTTTTACTGAAGTTAACCATACACTTGTCCAATTTACAATAAAGGCCAAATAAACAAATACTATTTTTACGCTATAAAAGAGTTGAAACAGTGGCTTTTTTTATACCGTGTGCATTTCAATTATAGTAACTTTAGAAATTCATTAGTTATCTTATTAAAAAACCGCTAACTTACTGTTTGTAATTCACAACGTCTTGAACCCGTGTTTTTTCTATGGAAATCCTTGCACAATTACTTCAATAAAATCAAAACCTAGTCCGTTTCCTGAAACTAACAAACTTAAGCTTTGAAACGTAAATTACATTTGTGTTGCTTCGAAGAATGGAGGAACGCGCAGTTTTATGAAGCGGTAACCATCTACCAATAATATTACATTTCACTCGAGAAAACACATTAAAACGGTACCTACAACCATGCTAAATGGAAGCAACTAAAAAAAATATTCTGATGCAATGCATCAGCTGATATTTTACAAACAAGAACATTTACTATTTACATACTGTGTATGTTGGTAACATTTGTCAAATTTTACCCCACTTATATGAAATGGACAATAAGTTAATTGTAGTATGTATGTAGTAAATTTGGCTGTATTTTTAAATACCTAAAAGTGAATTCAGACAGTATCAATACTTCTTGTAATAGAAGAGAGTCTAGAAATATTTACACATCATTAGTTATGTACAACAGTGTGTCTGTTACGTGTAATACAGTACAATTTCTCAGTTTTATGTAGAGGATAGAACTAAATTACTGTATTCATCTAAATAAAATACAAGTGTTTTATTCCAGTTTGTACTTTTTACTTCTCAAACATTAAGGTTAGACACATGTTGCACTCTACTTTTTGCATTTGTCCCATCATTGTGCGTTTGATAACATAGGAGCAAGTCACATGCCGACACGCAACAATTCTCGTGCCTACAGGGTTGATGCAAGCATTACGGACAACTACAAACATATGGATAAAATATTCCTGCTCAAAAGTAGAGTTGTTCCAATACTGATATTAAGTATGGGTATCGCCCGATAATTTGCAGTTTCCCGATGTATCTGTATCGGGTATGGTATTGGGCCAATACTTAGTATCGGTTGAAGACAATGAAGTTAGGTTATTACTTACTTTAGGTACAAAAATTATTGTATTTCGGTTTGTATATGCCGCACATTAAAAGAAAAGGAAAAATAAGAACAAATACCGTATTTACTCATGTATAGCGCACGCTTTTTCCCCAAAATAAAGGGAAAAAATTCTGGGGTGTGAGCTATACATGGTGAGGGGGAAGGGGTGTTAGCCATAAATTGTCCGGCGATGTTGAGGGAAGTGGCGGAACTGTCTGTTGTCTCATGTCTCGCTCTTGCATCACTCCTCTCCCTTCTCTCGCTTTCTCACTCAGGGACCCTTCAGTTATGTGTAGGTCGAAAGCCCCCCCAATCATCTAATGGTATCCTGTATGCCACTGAGTTGCCATGTGTATACCAACGTCCCACACCTATTCCTTTTACCCCGAGTTACTCATTCTAACTCCGCGATAGCAAGTTGTACCTTGTACTGCCATCCCTTCTGGACTGCCACATCTCAACAAGCAAATATTATATATATATATATATATATATATATATATATATATATATATATATATATATATATATATATATATATATATATATATATATATATATATATATATATATATATATATATATACACACACACACACACACACACACACTCTCTCTCTCTCTCTCTCACACACACACACACCCCCACCCACTCACTCACTCACTTACCTGCAGGTTTGCCTTCACCTACCGTATCTTAAAATAAATTTTAATTGTTATTGATGTTCAGAGCTATGCATCCCCATACTTTCCTACAGTAGTAAGATAAATACGTTTGTGTCAAATTGAACCTCATGTTATTTAATTATTTTATCTCCAATTCATAAATCATTTAAAATAAATATAAACATATTGTCATTTATTACTGTGCCTGTTTTAGTAAAGTACCACTCCTGGTTGGATGCGAGTGGGCCGAATGTGCTTGGGACTCCTGGTGCCTGAAGAAGGCTATAGACTGAATAAGACATGGGAGCGCCTGAGTATTATCCAGAACGCCCATGCCTCCCAAGAGATCCACTCTCGATTTTCTGAACGCTCGTTACTTCGGATCGTCTGAAGAAGACCGAACCCAGGAGGGCTTGAGCGACACTGGATGAACCAAGAGTGCGCCATTTTGGTTGAGACAGCATACCAGTTTGTTTGTTTGTCCTTCACGGTAAGCAGGGCCAAACTAGGTTTATGTGGTCAGACTCACCCTGGGGTTTGATTCCCCTCCTACAATTAAAGATCCTCTGATGAGAAAGTGTCCCCCAAGAACTCCCAATGTGGGCTGATACGTATCCCAGCCAGGCATTACAAATTCCGAACACTTCGACACTTCAAGAGGAAGTTCACGTAATCCAGTATAGAGGAGGGAATCAGCACTCACACACACCTGAAATAATTTATCTCAACTCTGCTATATCTCTCCCCCCCCCCCCCTCCCCCCTGATTCTCCTCCACATTCCCCTAAGGAGTAGTGTGTACAATGAAGATTCTTTACGTTGGTAGAGCAGACTTGGGAGGTAAGGAGAGTGTGTCAACGGACACCAATGTGGGGTGTAAGCATCTTAAAGACGGAGGTTGGCGCATGCCGCTTATACATCTAATCTAATATGGTTACGACTCATCACCAAGAGTACCTCTTCTACCACTACAGGCGTGAGAGGCGTTACCTACCCTACAGGCAGCAGGAATCTATAGGCGTATTCTCTCACCTGGAGAATATGTAACCTGGCAGGCACGTTGTCCCCCCTACCCCGTGTTGAGAGCCAACAAGTTGACCAGGACAGGAGTACATCACGCCTCCCCCACACCCTGTACCGGCAGCCTACAAGCTTCCACTATGTAAATCGGGATGCTGCCGAGCTCGAGAGTCATTCTGTTCCATTATCCCACAGCACTGCTGTCAGTGCTGGGACCGCCCAAGATCTTCATAGCATTGAGTGCGCCCCCTGCGGCTTCTTTACTGTAGACGACCAGCCAACCAGTCACCCAGCGAACACACTTACCAATATGTTAAATTCACTTTTGTCTCCTCGACATCTTTATTAGGCAGTTTAGAAGTATTATATATTTTCTCGTTGAGCTAATTTTTTCCCATTCTTCATTAGAACCAGGTCGCTTACACCTGGCCAGCGTAGTAACCTTCAGCACTCAATTGCCTGTAGGAGGCAGCACGCGTTGCATGTTTATTGAGACTTCAATAAACATACTGTTGTTTCCAACTTCTCAGCTTTTATTTCTTAGAACATCTGTCTGTGCGCCTGCTAGATACGAGTTGCTACATACACCTTTGACAAGGACCAGGGAATTTATAACTACCGAATTAACTTCAGCCACTGGCGCCCTTCAGGGGTCCGTCATATTTTCACACAACCACTAGTAACACCTTCACCCAAAGAGGGGCGACAGTCTCAAGTTATTGCCTTATCCCACAGCACTGCTTCCAGTGCCAAGATAAACCGTGACTTGAGACCTGCCGTCCATTCCTGTGTGGACGCACATCCAGTGGCGGCATTGGTGACCCAAACGGCTCCCCGTCTCTGATCAGCCCGCCCAACGTGGGAGATCAATGGAGACTTTACAGAGCCTGGTCAGCGAGCCAAAATCGGACTTACACTATAACTTGTATTTAGTTTGTTTGCATCAAGTTGTACCCAGTAACCTGCGAGCAGAGACTTTATGCCTTTCAGCCAGAGGCACGGCTGAAAGCATAGGGAGCAACATGCAGCGCTCCTTGCCGCCAGACAGTTAAGTGCACTTTCTCAACCTACACTGGAAAGGCAGGCGGAACGGGACCGTGCCACCCAACTCAGGCACGAATCAGTATCGACTGCTCTGGTTGTGGTATTATTTTTATCTCCGTGCATACACATTCACACTGCTTTTGGTCTGGCGGACAGAATCTTAGACTGTCGTGACTATTCATCTAACCGGTCACGTGTCAAGGTAGAAACGAGTGTGCGTCAGGCGGTGTTTTTTTTTTTCTTCCCCTCCCCAAGAAATAAAATAATTGTTTGCAATGCTCTGTAGTACAATGTAGGGTTTTATTTTCTGTGTGTGTTCTGGGCACAAGTTTTTGTTTACATATTTTTGATTACAAATGGTGACTTTACTGCCAATTTCATTGTAAAGCTTTTCTCCCATTATTTCTGTTTTTTAGGAATCAGTATACATACATGTTAAAACTTTCAGTAATACAGTAAAGTATTTAATTCATCAGTTTATGATACTAACATAATTTACACTAAAAAACTTGCCTTACTTCTCTCTCTGACAGTGGTGTTTATTCCATTGACACAGGATAAGTGCTTACCTTTTACATATTGGAAATGTTTGGCCCTTTATAGTTTTCGCAGTAACTAAACACATTCAATTCTGAGTTTCCCATTTCCGATTCGAGAAACAGAGTTTTCGTAACCCTCGCACTGTACATGCATAGTGCTGCTATCTAGTATTTATTTCCACAAACGGGAGCAACTAGCGATGAATCGAACTCGCAAGCAATAACATGACACTCGCTCAATCACAGTCCTTCAGCAGGGTAGGCAGTCGTTATGTTTGCATACTCCAGTCCTACATTTTCCCTTGGAAAGTGGATGAAAGTGTTCGGAAAAATGGGAGCTTTCCTATAATTTGTAATATCTCTCAAAATGATGTTCAGTTTAATTATTATTCCATTCATTTCGTTTCCATTTTTATAACTAACGTTTAGTATTATAAAATGGTAAATACATGTGGAGGGTAAGGAAAGTTGGAAGTTGCATTTGTTAGTAGAAATTGCTTACCCTGTGAAAAAACTCGCTACACGCCACTGCTTTCTGATGGTTATCTACAACCGTAGTCTGTGTATGGCAACAAAATATAACCAACACCTAGTGTACACAAAAATGAAATTTAAAAAAGCAGTTAAGACTGCAACAAAGACATTTTGGCCGGAATAGTGTATGTTAAGTTATTTTTCTCAATTTTGTGTGTATTATTCGTGTAGACCTGTCCATTATTAATGTCTTCACATATCTGATACTAGTGTGTCATGGTAGTGTTAAACAGTACATAGTTGTCACCTCTATAGGCAATAAAGCAAAGTCCAAATCAGCTTGATCCATTCCGGGAGAGTAGGAATTGGTAACAACTGTGCCATATCGTAGTATCCCTATTGATCTACTCTGAGAAAGAAAACTATAATAATTTATTTTATTTTGAAAAAATTTGATTACCATATTTTGGCATGTATAGGCCGTACTGACTTTTTGAATTCTGTACATATTGTTAAGTCATAATTCCGTACAAACATTTTAAATTCCGGGTTCTACCCTACAAAACATTTGTGACAAAAAATATGGATTATATTGCAATAATGTTTTGCAAATGTACATCGCACAATTACAATTCCACAGGTGGTAACGTGACTTAAGAAAGCAAAATCACTGCAACATGTTACACAAAATGGCGTCTTATCAATGTGCATTTGTGACGTGGTGGTTGGCACACGAACTACACTATATCTTTCTCGTGTACAGCAGACATATTATTTTCTCATGTACAGACAGAGCTCCAACATGTTTACATTTTACATGTGTAGGGTGGTTATTTTGTTTATGAACGTGGATGTACAAATTATTTGCAGGAGTGAAAAGCTATTCATTATTTCTTATTTACGTCCTTGGAAACTAAGTTAAAACTTTAAAATGTACTGTATGTTGACAAATTTCTAAACATGTTTTGGGGGTAAAATAATTTTGAATACCAATAGTTCGTAAATAAGCCCCATCCCACTCTCTTTTTTTTTTTTCTCAGCTTATCCACATCGAAATATGGTATGTACACTAAGGGCTCTTACATATGAGCATTTTTATGTGGTCAAGTTGCACTGCAAAAAGTGGCAGAAATGGATGGCCGGTGGCCAGTCTGTCATCGCATATGTATTACTATGAATAACACAGCCAGACTGCAAATGCACAGCAGAGGTTGGTCCCTGCCACCGACTGCAGCACTTTTACTTTCTACACGTACCACATGCCAACCACTAGTGGCATTGCAGCTCCCTGGTTAGGATGTTAGGTAGCTCAGTAGTCATGGAGTTATTTGATATTTAAAGTTTTTATTATTTTCTTAGTTTATTGTTTAAAGTCATTATAGCACCATAAAATGATTGGATCTCCAATGAACGGCATGTTAGCAAGGAAATGACTGTACGCCAGTTGAGTGCAATGGGCATTGAGACACTATGAAATATTTGACGAGTATACCTGCGCCACAGGTAGCGCTCCCTCTCTTGTTCACATCAAATAAACAAAACATGCACCCCACCAGACAGCCACTTTTATGACATTACAGCAGTTCTAGACCATGTACGGGATTACCTATTGTTTCCTATATGATAATGTTGTTTCAGCCACTCAGCTGCAATGTAAGTTGAAGAGTTTACAGGACTTATTTGCTCACGAGCTCAATAAAATAAAATAAAAATTCAAGTCAGAAAATTATGAACATTCAATAAAGCAGTACAGTTTCTTCAACTAGCTCTCTTTCTTGCAACTACTGGCTGAACAAAGGACAACCACCTCAAGTATGAACAAAGTTGGCCTACCAGAATTACTGTACATGAAAACAAGAAAGATGGAGAAATACCAGCTCCGCCTTGCAGTGCAATAAAGAAGACATCCAAAGAGGATGGTCTAATTTAGGGTCCTATAAGAACAATGACGAGAGCTTTAGATGACCCTAGAGATGAGAAAGATAAGATCAACTGTTCATGTTATCGCTGGTGAACAATCTGAAGGAAATTTTGATGATGTGAAACTGGATGCCAAGTGTGAAATAATTCAGGTGGTATAGTATTACAGAATACAATGTACTCCTCGTACCTCTTGCTTCCATGCTTTCAACAATTACATATGTAGTCCCTACAGTCATGTCCTTCCTCTTCCTGCTAATATTTGCACACAATCTGCTAATCATGCACCACACATCCAGCATGTTGCTCTTCCTTTATTCCTTCGTCTTCACACTATTCTCCTCATTCTATATCCTATTTCACGTGTCAGCTTACCTCCACCTTATTCAGTACACAGTAGTGCTGAAGACTAATCTCGAGTCAGTAATTGAGGACTCATTCTAAATTACATTATGCACAATCATTTATCTCATCGTATGTACTTGTGATATTTAACTAATGTTATGCACATTTGGCAACATGACGTTATAAATATAAAAAGGGACAGGAATTCAAGTACTCGCAGTGTAGTACTTATTAACACGCACAGGGCAACACGTTTTCCACATGGTTGTGCGATCGCGACGTTTCGCTGGCTAAGTCAACTTCATCAGGCGGTGAGTAGTAGGACACTGCAGTATGGTGGAAGGGCGCTGTTTGTAGTAAACTTAGCAACTAGGTGGCGAACTAGGGTGGGGTGCGAAAACTGAAAAATTGCCTGTATAGCTGATGAGCATGATTAGGAGCTGTGTTGAGGCCTGGCTGCTGCTTAGATTTTGTTATAAATTGTTGAGCTAATTCCCAGCATCTGAGTTCTGAGCTATTGCTTGAAGGTGGTATGGTTCTCACAACTCTAGTACTGTAGCAGGAATCAAAATCTTTGTTGTGTGATGCTGCATGTGCTGCAACTGGTTTGTCCTGTAGGTTATTAATGTGACCAGCTATGGCTTGTTTAGTGCTTGATCTGTGGCCATTCATTCTCCGAGTGTGTTAGTGGTGAGGCAGATGTATTCTGTAATAGTGTTGGCACTGTAGCTGATAAATCAGATATTTTTAGCTGGTTGTAGCTGCCTTGGATGGGGTATGTACGGCTAGTGAGTCTGCTATTGGAAAAAGTTGAGGGTTGGTGGATTGTACAGGAACCACAGCGTGGGCTATTGCAGGGGAGGCATCCTTTGGGGGTGATAGTTTGGTTGGCATTTGTGGTGGACTGCAGCTTTGGCCGAACCAGTATGTTGCGGAGGTTAAGTGGCCTTTTGAAGACCAATCTGGGTGGTTTGGAGAGCAGGTCTTGTATTTGTGGTGAGGAAGCCAGAATTTCATATCCAAAGTGGAGAATGTTTCAGAGTTTACTTAGGTCTTCATGCTATGGGACCACCAGGGGTATATCAGAGTTGTTGACCACTCTGGTTTGTGTTCCGGTATTTGAGATGACTTGCTGAATCTGTTTGTGAACGAAGTGCCTGGGGTAGCCTATGTCAAGAAATGCTCTGGCTATTTGTTCACACTGTTTGTTGAGATCACTGTTGGTGGAGCAGATATGTTTTGCTCTTGCGGCGAAACTGCAGGGTAGGGATTCTTTGGCATGGTATGGGTGTTAGCTGTCGGAATGTAAGTACTGGAGGTTGGTGGGTTTGGTGTGTACAGCAGTTTGAATTGTGCCAATGTGCCTCACCTATTGCAGAACAATCGGCTAAGTTCAGAGGCAGTAGCTGACCTCTTTACTATCCACTTTGCAGCACTCCTATGGGCGAAGGAGGTACTATGATCTACCACACTAAGGAAGAGCAAGTGACGCGTACCCTAGCAATGAGTGCAGCCAGCCGGAGCTAGGCCACCCAGAGTCAAACCTGTTGCTCCAACCGACAAAGATAGCAACATATTGGATGGGGCACTGGTTGATCGGGATGTCTAGCTGCTTTGTGGTGTGTGGTCCAGAAAAGGGTCAGGCCATCCAGAATCAGTCCTGTCACTCCACCTGGTGAAGATGATAATGTGATGGATGGAGTGGGTTGGCTGATCTGGCAATCTAGCAGCTTCGTGGAGTATGTTACTGGTGGTTGGGGCTCTGCTGTATGTGTGTACCTGGGCCACAGTATGGGTGGCCGTCTAATGGGTATGTATCTCAACGTGCATGCACCCAGTTAAGGGTGCTCGCAGTTGTACACTAGTTTCTGTAAATATACTTCAATATGCAGCCTCCTGCTTCCCATTAGTAGGTTTGATGTCTACAGGGATGGAAGTCAAAATCATGCTAGAAATAGTACTCGGGGTTAGGGATAACATCACGTGTTTATTCCCAGAGGAATAGACACGGTTGCCCATACTAACTCCTATCTGTCAATGAACTTTAAAGGAAGCAAGCTACAGTAAACCAGATGAAGGGAACCTTGGGCTAAACTAAACAAGAACAGAAAAAAGTTAGGTAGCTCTGATAACAAGTGACCCTAACTAACCTATACTGTTGTCAAGAAGTGGTTCGAGGTGTTACACTACAAAGTGGTAGTGAGTGTATAGAGGGGAGATGGAAACTTCTTCGGGGGTTACTGATCAAAGGTCTAAAAGACTTCTGAAAGGTAGCGGTGGTCCTTCATGAGCACACGAGATGATGGAACAGGCTGCACAGATTCAACTGCAAGTTGGCTCTGGAAACAAGTCGTCCTGGGTTCAAACCCCGCTCGGGATGTGGCATCACGCAAACATGAGACATAGTCATACTTAGTAATTATGTCAGTGCACGTCAATCACCCCCCTCCATTGTGACACACTCATCTGGTAGAATTCTAGTGCACGAGCAATACTCTAAAATGGCTGGGTTGGCTTCTGTAGCACTCCTCTTCCATGCTCTGCATTTTTCCCTCTCGTAGTTGTAGTACTGTCTCTCTACGATGCCGCCGGCTGGTTGGGGGAGCGGCCCGCTAATGGGTTTTACTCCCAGGGGAGGATAGCTGTCGTAACTACTATCACGGTGCGGCCTCCTTTTGTTATAAGAAGCATATCGCTCACACAAGTCAGCTGGGGGCTGAGCATTATTATAACTTGACGGAGTTTCAACCTGGAGTAAACATATTTACAAGCCTACACATGAAAAAAAAAAAACTGTCTAACACAGGCATGTGTTCCAAGTCCCACTCATGAGGGGTGTGCCAACTTACTGTTTACCTGCTGTGGCACTGGAGTTTTCAACTGGCTCTTTCTGTAGCCTCCTAACTGGTAGCACAGCAGCTAATTTATGTGTGAGAAGTTTCTAGCTGGGCCAGCTCTAAGCCTCCAAACTTTCTGTCACTTAGGCGAGCTTCTACTAACACGAGTTACCATTTCAAATTTACCTACACTGTCAATTGTCACATGAGCCACAAATAATAAAAAGACATATAGTACTCAAAATATTACAATATTTAAAAAAATTCTGGTGTACCACTACACTTTGCATAACTGCAGACCATTTTCATTCCTTATGGCTGTCTTTCAGCATGGGTTTCACTAAATGTGGGAAGTCTCTAGTTTACACGGGCCTCATTTCCTTTATAAGGCATTGTGCTGTTGATAAGGCCACGTAAATTTTGCAGTGGAGCACTATGGTGACTTCCTGTACCGCCCTGGCTGACCTTGGGAGGTGGAGCAGCAGGTGCAGAGAGGCACCTCCCTTGTTCGGCTGATTGTGGATCAGCTACTGGGCTCAGCGGGGTTGTCCTTGACAGCAGCCAGCTTGGAGCCACCAGGCACGACTGGCAGTCCCTTCCTCATGGAGGGGCGGGGTTAGGTTAGCCATTAGAGGTAGCAGCTCTTTGGACTCCTCTACCTCATCAGCGCAGGTAGACTACTCCCGGGTGGAAGGTGGTGCAGCGACAGCCTTGCTGGCGTCGAGGCCTGGTTGATAACCACTTGGTGGACATGGTCGGAATCGGTCTCAGGTAGGGGGCTCTTCAAGTTCACCTACCTCAATGGCGCGGTTGTGTTCACCTTCCTTCTGGATGGTGCTGAATGGCTGGGGTTGTCGTGTGGCTGGTGGCCGGGTGGTTGGTGGTTCGACTTCGTCCTCCATCTCTTCTTCATCCACTTCATCGTATAGTGCTTCTTCCTCGAGGTCCTGGCTTCCGACACTGTAAAGGTGCATCTGCCCTCGAGTTACTGTAAGAATCCGTCCACTGGCGTCATCAGCCCAGTAGAAAATATCCTGACACCCTGTGATCGTGTAGGATCCTTCCAACTTGTCGGCTAGCCCTGCACTAAATTGCTCTTTTGCCTTGCTGAGTGGGTAGCTACAGAGTAGCACGGCTTCACCCATCCTGAAGTTTGATGCGTGCCGCTTATATTAACTTTTTAATTTTGGTTATGACTCATCTCACTGCAAACCTAGTATACCTACATCTAACCCCGAGTGAGTCAAACCCCGCGCCAATCCCTACATGGAAGTCATGGCCTGCCACAATCCTGGAGGGCAGCCGGACACATGGATACAAGGGGTTGCGCAAGCAAACGGCGTGTCGCCCCCCCCCCCCCCCGCAGCGAAAGCCGAGAGCACCACTTCCAGTGCTGGGGCCCTCAGACTACTAGATCATCTTCGGCAGCCCTTCCAGAGGCTGCTACCATTGGCGTCAATGAATCAACAGCCATCCAAGGCTGCCTACCTTGGACTTTTCTCAACAGTCTTCGACAGCCACCAGCGGCTACCAGCATTGACATCAATAGACTTGAGCATTTACCAGCGGGTGCTACCATTGCCGTCGCCATTGGAGCTTTGCAACACCCGCAAACCAGACGCTCCAGTGACGCCAATCGAATTACAAAGTTACCAGAAGCTTCTCCATTAACTAGAGACCTACCACACACCACCTTCACTGTCTCCTACAGACACCTCGGTTATAGTTAGTTTTGTCATAAGCAATTTTAGTCAGTTTTACGTCACTTTCCCTTAACTAATGAATTCTGGTAGTTGGGACTCATTGCTAGCCCGGGTGGACATCATGCTGTAGTGACTGCTGGGATTATTTGGTCTGTATATGGCCGAGCATTTGCACGCCTCACGCCTGTACTCTAAACCCAGTCGGGTGATCCTATTGTCTGTTCAGCCAATGCACACTGTGTTTATGGCGTGTCCTGCGCAAGCAAGCCAGTCAGCTGCAGTAGGCAGTCTGGCGAGTCAGACATTCATCGCAACTGTATTCCAGCCCGTCAGTGTAACAGGGCTCGTCATTCCACCCTAAGCACAGGTAGTAGAATCTATTCTGGCAGTACACGTAATTAATAAAATTGACCCTCATTTCAGAGCATGTGGATAGGTTGCACCTTTCAGTTCGGTTCTCAAATGTCCTTGTTCATTGTAGCGGCAGCTTCGCCTCGTCTGAAATGCTCTAACTCACTCTTGACATCTAATAAAATTGAGTGCCACGGGGTGTTTACAAAACCCCTGAAGTCTGGCTGGTTCTGCTTTACTACTCAACTAATAAAGCACTGTGCCCCATGTTGGGCACCACAAAAAAACTTGACATGTGACATTGGTTGAACAGATGGTGACATCACTATCAAACAAGGGTTTTATAGTACTGGACAGAGGTACAACCTAACTTACCATGGTGAAATTTGGTTATTGGATGCCGATTGATCCCGGCTGCAGTGTGTGTCTAGGTGTGTGGCCCTCCAGCCTGGTAGAAAGTCAGGTGAGGTTAGTGGCTCTCTGCACTGGTGGTGTACACACACTCATTTACCTGCAGTGGGCATGTCCCGGAATGGATCTTGGCTCAGCCGCTGCTGCTGGAACTCGTGCCCTTCCTGGGGCGATTGCAGTGCTGCTGCGGGTGGGGCTGGTTGGCCCTCTCAACAAGTTACTAGTTCTCGTAGATCTGAAGTATGGGTTGGCAAGGCCCAGTGGTACCAGAAGCCCCAGTCGTATGCACACCACAAGTGGGTGCAGCTCGCCAGCGATCTTATGGGGTGGCTGTAAGTGGGAGCTAGGGAAACTGGAAGGCAAGGCTCCTCTAGTTTTCGGACAGTGTGAGCTCGGTCGCAAGGAGAGGGCAGACGGCACTGGGTTGTGGAACAATTGGCTAGGTTCGGATGCAGTGGCAGCCCTCTTAACGCTCCACCTTGCACAATTCCTATAGGTGAAGGGCATAGGGGAAGTACTATGGTCTACTACACTACGGAAGAGCAGGCGACGAGTTCCCTAGCAATAAGTGCAGCCAGTCGGGGCTAGGCCACCCCGAGTCAAACCTGTTGCTCCAACCGGCGAAGACAGCAACATGGTGGATGGGGCGCTGTGTGGATCGGGATGTCCAACCGCTTTGTGGTGTGTGGTCCAGAAGGGATCAGGCCATCCAGAATGTCCTGTCACTCCACCAAGCGAAGATAATGTGGTAGGTAGGTAAGTAGGTTGGCTGATCTGGCGGTCTAGCCGTACATGCACACCAGGTACCTTTGCATATCTGGTCCATAGTATGGGTGGCCGTCTAATGGGTATGTATTGCAATGTACATACGTCCGGTTAAGGGCGCTCGCAATTGTACATTAGTTTCTGTAAATTGGTTTTCAATACGTGGTCTACCACTTCTCCTTAGTAGGTTTGACGTCTACGGGGATGGAATTCACAATCACCCTAGACAATAAGTACTCAAGAGTTAGGTAAGCTCACAGGTTTATTCCTGGAGGAATACACACGGTCGTCCATACTAACTTTAATGAATTGTAATGGAAGTACACTATGGTAAATCAGGTGAAGGAAACCTGGGGCTAAACAAGATAAGAAAAAAGGCTAAGTAGCTACAACATCTGACCCTAACAAATCTATGCTGTTGTCAAGACGGGATTCGGGGCGGTTCACTATCAAAGCTGATGCGTGCAGCTTATACTACTAATTACCTACGATTACGACTCATCGCTCTTTACGTAAAGTATACCCTTAATTCAACCTACATAAGAGTTGTCTACTTCACCCACATGAGAGTTGTTGCATGCAATACTTTGCACAGAAGTTTTCGGGCGTTTAAATCTCCCGGGTTGCCGAGCACGGACTACAAGGTTACACAACCAGCGGGCACACCTCTTCCCCGCCTCCCATCGCACTGAGTGCCTACAAGCTTCCCACTTTGGGCGTGACCAAGCGCAGCCAAAGATACACTAACCAAGGAACATTACCACCTCCCACACCAGCCTTCAGGGCAGATGGACGCCCCCGCCTTCCCCGCACCCCGCTGCGGCAGCCTAGACTTCTGACTACATAAGTCGGTGCGCAGCAGGGCTCCAGCAGTCATTCGTAATTCTTCTCTTGAGTCGAGCACTCCTTAGTGCTGGTGCCTCCAACGAAACCTCGTGTGTTCTGTAGCCATTGCGGCTATCCTCTGCGATGACATCAGTCTTCATCACCATCGAACGTGAATATACCTTGCTACTTAAACTTAACTTCTTTTGTCTCCTATAGACACCCACATTAGACAGCTTTAGTTGAGTAGTTAAATATTCCGTTTTCTAGTTCACTTTCCCTCCAGCTTAGAACCAGGACGCCTACACCTGGCTACCATAGTTTTCCTTCAGTACTCAAGTCTGCTCGGTAGGAGATAGCAGGAGTCACTATATTTATCGAGTCCTCAATAAATACAGCTTGTTCTCTATCCTAATGCTTTTATTTCTAGAGTAATGTCTAATTCGCTCGCTAGGAATAAGTTGCACTGTGCACTGCCAACTAAAACCGGTACTTTGGTAAATCCAAACTACCTTGACTGAGGTCCTCCCTCTGGGGATCTCTAGTCTGGAACATACCCATTAGACGGCCGCCTGTTGCTTCCAATACCCCCCCCCCCCCCCGAGTACCCAGGTGTTGGGAGGAAGGAACAGAGGAGCCACGACCACTAGGAATGCCTTCTTCCAAGGAGACAAAAACCTAGCCTGTATCACCTACCAGTGCACCTAGGCACTGGGGGGCGGTATTGGCCTGGGTGTTGCGGCCTGGCCTTGGCTGGAAACTCGCATACAGTAGTAGTATTGGTGGCCCACACGGCTCAATGTTTCTGACCCGCACACAGATGTGGGGAATCAGTGGAGACTTACCGAGCTTGTGCCACGAATTAGCTACTGGACCTACACTATCATAGGGTATAGTTTCTCGTCCAAAGTGCACACTGTATCTTGTTCAGCAGCAAACCAAACTCTATGACAAGATAAGAGACCGCCTAAGGCATACGGAACAAAAGATTGCTCATCGAGCTACCCAGCAGCGGAGTACCTTAGCCCCTCCTACGCAGGAAAGACAGGCGGAACGGGACCACGCCACCTCACTGGGATTATGAGCAGTCTCAACTGTCCACGTGGTAGGTACGTTATATTCATTTTCCACCGCTCGTCCGCACCAGTCCCTACTATCATCTGGTAGTGAGGGGTTTAGTCTACCGGACTGAAGCTACATATGGTCTAGCCAACCCGAACTTCTGGATTCAAGAATCAGCCGACTAGAACTTTACAACTTAATTTAACTCAAGAACTGTAACAAGTCTCACTCAGCCAGTTAATCTACGTTACCAACTAACCGAAGACCTTCAGAGTCAGTCAACTACCTACAACAGCCTTGGTTTGGCACATCAAATCTCGACGACCGTGCCACACAGTCAATAGCCGGGCACGCGTCAAAGCGGTATTGAGTGAAAAGGGGGGGAGATAAAAACTTCTTCGGGGGTTACTGGGTGGAGGTCTATAAGACTTCTAGAAGGTAGCAGAGGTCCTTCATAAGGAAGGCTGTAGGCAGAGAGCTCCAGCACACGAGGTGGTAGAGCAAGCTACAGTGAATCAACTGGCGCTTTGGAGCTCTGCAATCACGTATATAGACGGCTGGTCTGATATCTTTAGGTTAGAGCCTCTCACTTATCGGTGCAAGCCACATTCTCTCAAGGGGAGGCTGTAAGTGCGGTTTTCCTTGTATGCGGGTTGCATTGCTTCCGCGAACTTGGGGGCAGCATTGGGCTATGTGGCTAGCTTGTGCACATGGCAGGGGTGATTACTGGACACAAAATGTCGGACACAGTGGCAGAGGCGGCTTAGAATTCCGTATCCTTGGGTGCCTTTTGCCTAGGGTTGTGCAGGTTGGCTCAAAGCAAGTAGTCCTGGGTTCAAACCCTGCTCATGGTGATGTGGTATTACGTGAAGATGAGGCGGAGTCATATTTAGTAATTATGTCAGTACATGTCCTGCATCTAGGTTATTTTTTTGCCAGGGTTTTGAGGATATGGTCTACGTTGACTCCCCACGATACAGTGACTTAATATGACGTGTGTCGATATGACTTTCAGCCTGACTTTGACGCCGACAATGAGCGTAGAAAATTGATTTTGTTGCTTGTCCCCAGAGATAAGCTACAGCTGATGAGTTGAGTGAGCAAGCAGAAATCACATCATCATTCACGTTGTGTTGCAAGTCCAACAATTTAAGAAAAAGCGCAAGAGAAAGGAAGTATCACTTTAATCTCTGTTGCAGCATATAGATGAGAAATTGAAAAAATTGAAAAACTAATTTTTCTTAGAAAAATGTATAGTATTTTATGTTTTTTTTAAATAACTACAGTAATTGCTTCATTGTGAACAATATAATACTTGCATTTGTACTGAAAGTAATAAAAAAAAGTTTTTTTTTTTTACATTTATGTATCTGTTCGCTAATCCTTAAGTTTCCATTGTTTTTATAACTATTTTTAACTATACAAGTGTTGAAAGAATTGGTTTTTCTTTTCATTTAAAATTTTGGGTTCCTTAAAAACTCGTGAATTTTGGTTTTAATAAAAGAGTACGAACCATGTGTTCACATCATTAGTTAAGTGCGTTATTGTTGAAAATGAACACCTATCTGTACATAACCAAAGGCGGTTTTTATTTATTTTATAACGTTGCAAACAAGATAACTGGTCATCCAGTTTGGAACAATCACGGGGGGGGGGGGGGGGGCTTAACCAGCGGGGCAAATTTCCCAACGATATTGAATATTTTTACACTGGTGTGCATAGTAAACTCAGCAATTTTTTAAGTCCCTTTTACTTCATCAAACAAGATTGCTGGCTGACAAAAAGGAAAAAGGAAATGAAAATCAAACATCAAGAGAATGACACCAAAGTAGCAGTCACTAACATTTCTGCTGACAGGTTTGCCACACCTTAGCAGTGAGTTAACGGAGTGCTATGCCACCATTATGGGCGAGGCCTGTACTCCTATCGCTCAGAAACCCAAAGGTGGATTGTAACTTACACTGGTCTCTGCACATCAGCTGGATCAAGAGACCAAGGTGATGACAGTTGGGAAGCATTTGCAGCATCATCTACAAAAACTGGGTGTGGCAGAATGAGGCAATGTGACCTAGTGACACTGCCACATGGGTTCCTACTGCTCTGAAGTAGGTGTTACGACTTACCTCTTGCAGAAAGATGTGCAATGCTAAAACCTCTGTGACAGCATGGTCTGATACATGAGGAAATATTCCCAAGAAATAAACTTAACACATCTTTTTAAAAATTGGTGACTAAACGTTTTATTTTACACAATGTCAGATCATCCTCTATGTGAAAGGAAGGCCATCAAACATTGTTACTTACATTACTACATTACATAAGTAATCTGCATTGCTTAATTTCTCCAATATATGTACCCTTCACAGCACAACACACCGGCAAACAAATTGTTTACAATCCAAATTGTTTTGCCAGGCATAATGCCAAAAGTCTACATAACTGATTCATATAAAAAAAAACATGAACTTGTAAAACACTAATGTTGAGCACACACAAAAGAAAATGTCTTTTTATGAACATTATTGGATTACTCGAGACAATTTACAAAATATAAATTGTATTTTAGAATTTTTTTTTGGAAAAAAATACAGATACATACTTCAAATAAAAGCCAAATGCCACATAAATATTTTTATAAAATATTTTATAGCTGCATTGTAGTAAAAGCATTGTCAAAAATTTACACAAACAAAATTAGTGAGCAATGTTGCTTATATGCAATCCATGCAACCTGATACAAATAATATGCAATTAAAAATGCAGTTAAGACACTTCACATTATTTTTCAAATTCTAGAAATTTGTCTGCAAATTGTAAACGTTGGCAACAATTTTTAACAATCTTGAAAACTAAATATGTATTTGGGAAAAAATTTTTTTAATAAATAAAAGTAGAGCTAATTCATTATCTGCAAAATAAAATTCACAGTGCGATATTACAAAATAATTCAACTGTTATAAAATATTAATTGAGAAAATTCCTACAACGTTACTAACAATAACAGCGTCAGTGAACAACTGCAGCTAAATAAAATACACACACTTCACAATGTTATACATCTCATCTATAACTTACTCAAAAGTAATATTTTTGTACTACAGTCTAACGTATGCATGTCACTAGCATGTTATACTAATGACAATTAAGGCACATTCAACAGGTCTGGCAGTGACTTCTTTCAATGCTGTATTGAGTCTCTTTGATTACTATCATTACCACGAAAAAAAAAAGTGATATGTTTTACATATATTCAAGGTTCCTCAGCACGATCTTCATTGCATTATATGATCAACTTGAAAAAAGAACATCAATATGGCTACCTCACATAAAACTGTGGCAATGTGGAGGCTGCTGAGCATTTCGTCATCGTTTGAGCAAAGTTTTAAATCATACATCAATGTACAAGTAATGTTCGCAGACACATTTGATGCATTACGCACTATGATCACTATTATTTTGGAAGTACGTACACGTAGTACACAAAGAGTACATGTAACTTTCATACTTCACAAAGTTTTGAGCAAATACGTTTCGCATGAATTTCTGCCCAGCTTCTTAGGTAACAAACTATTCAAGTTGTGGGATGCACGGGTTCACACAACTCGAGAGCTTAGACAAAGGTAAAGGAAGAGTTTTGTTTCCTTTATGTCCAGAAGCAATACACAGGCAACATGGTAAACACTGTTACGCTGAGACTACATGCGCTGTGGAAGGGGGGTCAGCGTTATACGGATATCGACAAACCCTGCTGCTCGTGCTCCTTCTCTTGCTGCCTCGCAACGGCCGCTTCTACTAGCAGGTACAAGCACTCAAACTTCTCCTTGTCCTCCTCCTGGGGTGGCGTAGGTGGTGGAGTCTCATGCATGTGCATTCTTGAGTACTTGTGGCTTGCTGTCGTCACCTCTTCTACGCACGCCGTCAGAGGCCCATTCCAGTAGTTGGTCTCAGGATGAGTCAGGACACCACCCGATGGAAACAAACCTTCTTCCCTGCAGCAGTAACCAACACATTCTTATCAAACTGTCAATTCAGCACATCTGGGGGGGGGGGGGGATGTGCATGTGTGTGTGCACATGCATATGTGCTTGCACATACAAAAGAGGTGTGTGTGTGTGTGCACAGATGCATATGTGCATGCACATACAAAATTGATAACTGTTTTTAAACCATCCTATTGACATCTGAATCAGTAACTCTATCATGCTATCTCTAATAACTAACAAAACTAAATGAAAACAGTAGCACCCAGAGACACCGTATGTTTGTGTGCGTGAAAGGTCGAGTGAGGTGTATATGAGTTTGAGTTGTGAGATTTGAGCGGATCTTAACGATGGGGTCTTGAGGGCCGATGAGAGTGAAATGAGATGAGAATGGAGCAGCGCCGGAATGCAAGGGCAGAGGAAATGGAAGATCAATGAGGCCTGCCAGCAGCATCGTCCAGTTACCCGGCCAGGGATTGAACCCAATTCGCCTTGGTGGGAGGCAAGCAGTCTAACCGCTCAGCCATCATGCCCCCAAAGAGGTGTATAATAGATCAGTGAAGAAAAGCAATGGTCAGTGTAAAAGCATTTGGTAAAAAATGTGGTATCATCAGGATGAGTAGTAACCAGACACCCAGGCATATACTATTGCACCTCTCAGATCATTGACATAACACACACTCCTTGAACTCAGGCCAAAATATTTAAAAGTAATTTTATTTTCATTAATTTTGTTTGGCATATAGCATGGTATTTCTGTTCGAACTTTCTTAAGCAAAATAAACACCAACATTACATCGCCTTAGCTTTTATAAGCAGTTCATGGTAAAGTGAGCACTTTTTGAGTCTCATCAAATATGATGATTAATAAATACATCTCATTGTGGCCTCAGACTTTTGGTTTTGAGTATGGTGAAATACATACACAGTGTTTATTACTCACATTGCAGTGTTTACATTAACAAGTGACAAGGATATAAATTCCCTGAAGGAAAAAAGTAACCAGGGCTTTAAAAGAGCTTACTTTACCGTGAACAGTCAATATCAGAGTTTGTGTGTTGTAATGGCCAGAAAGACATTGAGGAAGGTTGCTTTTTTGGCTACCATGGTGCCAGTTGAAAAGCAGCTGTGGTGGAAGGGTGGACGTATGTCCCAATGGAGGCTTCCATCATATTATGTTAATTGATTGATCTTAGTTTCCAGTGGCTGTTTAATTATTTTGGAAGCTTTTGCGTAGCCCCCCAGCTGTATCCGCACTACTTGCCCAACTAATTTACAGTACAGCCTTTATTTTGCAATGGTTGATGGTTCCTGAGAATATTGTAGCAAAATTGCCACTGTCTCAAAATCAAATCCAACCAATTTTGACATGTTTTAAATGCAGTTTTTGTATGAAGTTCATGTTTATTCACCTCTGTTGTAAAACTAGCATATTTTTATAAACAAAAATATTGTTTTAATTTGATAGACAGACGTCTTCTGAATAAAATTATACCAGAGAAATGTATACTTAACCAATCCTCATCACCAAAATATTTACATCATCATGCAGCACAAAGTTTTACACAGTCTTTTTTTAATCATCTCTGGTGTAAAAACAAACAAAATTAAAAGAAACGTTCATTTAATTCAATATGCAGACGTCTAGACTATAATGATGCCCAATACCTCAATTTGACACAAATCCAAGTTTCCAACACTGTGCACTGGAATTTAAAACAATGCAATATTCTCTGTAACAAACAGCCATCACCATTATTGATATACAGAATAATACACAAGCATTTACTTTTCATGTCATATTTGCATTGGTTTCATTTCCAAACATGTTATTTTTCGTAACGAATATTTTGAAACAACTCCATGCACCACATGGATGATGCACTTTACACAAAATTGCTGACAATATGGTATCCATGACATACTCGCCCATGAATCGGCCTGCACTGGTATGTGTATATTACAGCCACGTGTGTATCTATGAATTATTTACATTTGGGGTGATGTGATCTGGTTGTTCTACTGTTAATAATAAACAAAGATTTGCATCTTTCGTACAGAGTTTTATTTTCTATGTGGCATAAAATTGCAGTGTTTGTGCTAAAAATCATGAGGCAAGTCTACAAAAGCAATAAAAAATTATGTTGTGAGTTGCTGCGGCGCCCATGGCCCAACTTGACGGACAATGGACAGGGATCTTCCCAGCAAAGTTTTCATGGAATTGTCACTAATTTTTTTCTTTTATATACTGTGGCTTACCAATTTACGGGTAGCGACACAATCGTTATATTTTACAGACGTAGGCTAATAGGATTAAGTCGTCAATTCTTGCATTTTTGCCTATAATTATGGTTTTCCTTAAATTTTTGAAAATGTTTTAATGGTTCAAGAGAACTTTATCGCAAAATCCAGGGATTGCAAAATCAGAATTCACTGTATTTAGTTTTTGTGCTGAGCCACGGTGCTCCCAAATGGCCAATTGCTCTAGGTGTACCAAACCGGGTCAACTCTGAGTTTTTATCTATTTGCAGCCTGGTCGACGGAGACTGCGCAGGACTCAATTGTTGTTTATTTTCAAGGAGCCTACTTTTAGACTAACAGCATCACTAGGGTCATATGGTGTATTGTTTTCTGGGACTCTGAATAATGTTAATGTTTTTATATTACATGGTGATAGCAACCAATAAATCCAGCAAAAATGGATCAGTGTTAGTGTCCTTTATTTAATCAAAGTGTAGCTGAGCCTTATATGAGTGTAAAGTGATTTGACATCACTGCATTTTGCAGGATTGTAATTGCAAGCTGTATTGTCACATGTGCCTGCCAACCATACTAGTCAAACCCTCCACGTCACTCTTGAGTGTTTATGCTTACACTTCTGTTACTCAGCAGAGGCTAACTGGCACCCCTGGTATTACTCCTATCTTAGTAATGTGGTAAACATGTGGTCAGGCCTTCCAACCACCCCAGACAACAATTCCAATAAAGACCAAATTACCTAGAGCAGTTCCACCATCTTAAAAATGCAAAATAGAGAATACTCTTCATAACTGGGCAAATTATTATTTTTTTGCTGAAAAATAAAACCTGTACATCATTTTCAACCAGGCACAGCAAAGAGTGCAGAAATCATGTCCCACATACCACTTTTTCGTAGGCGTGACCACAGGGTAGTATGGGTATGACAACAAAAAAAAAAAAAAAAAAACTTTACTATCCTGCTGTTTACATTCCCCAAATAATGAGAGAAATATATCAAGACTCACAGTAACTTATCTACCTGTAACAGTGCCTTCACTACAATGCAGAGTACCTTGACCTCATTACCAACACACTCAGACAGAGAATGAATGACCAGACCAACAAGTCATAGCTGGAGTAGATGTAAATTTACAGGAGCAGCCAGTTGCATCATGTGCAGCATTTGACAGACAACCAGAGTGGTGAAGGCCCACCAGCTTCCAGCAACAGCACACAACTGCAACACTGGAAACTGGCACACCAATACACAACCAAACCCAGACAGACACCTGGCATAAACATAAGATAACCCATCCACCACATTTCAAATTTCCCAACTGAAGAAGCTGGCCTAGCCAGTGAAACGTCATGACTGTCACGCATGTCGGAAATGTGTGTTGTGGTCTTGTGTTCCCTTGTGTGTGTGCGCATGCATGCATGCATGCGCAAGTGTGTGCATGTGTATCTACATGTTCTGCCCTGCGATTTTCGTTAGCTGTTTTGAGAGAGTAGTAATGGACAATTTCATTCCCACAATCAAATTTAAGTTTAGTATATTTTACTGTATTATAATGGGGCTGCGGTGGCCGAGCACCGAAGTGAACAGGGTTCAATCCCCGGCCGGGTCATGCCTGGATTTGTGCAAGTGGGAATCATGCCGGACGATGCCGCTGGTCGAGGGGCTTTCTCTGGGATCTCTCGTTTTCCCTACCCTTGCATTCCTGCGCTGCTCCATTTTCACCTCATTTCCCCTTACCGGCTCTCAAGACCTCGTTAAGAGCCGCTCAAATATCCCGATTGTATTAAATAATGTCAGTACATAATATCTAAAAATTTTACATGAAAAAAATTAAACAAAGTAAATAGGAAATACCAAAGCTTCGCTAAAGTGCGACTCAAAGGTTTGCTCGATATATATATATATATATATATATATATATATATATATATATATATATATATATATATATATATATATATATATATATATATATATATATATATATATAGAGAGAGAGAGAGAGAGAGAGAGAGAGACTGACCCCCTGCCAATGGATGGGTCGCGACCGTGCACGCTGCAGCCTTGCAGACAGCCGTAGCGGCAGACGATGACACTGCTCCAGGGCGCCGCGGGCTGGCGCTGCGCAGTGTCGAGCCTTCGCTGAGCGAGCTGTCGTATCCGCCGCTGTCATCCTCACCGCTACGATAGCTGTTGTCGTCGTAGTCGTGGTCCTGCACAGAGCTGCTGCGCCGCCCCGCCGCCGCCCCCGGTCTCGCGCCGCTCGACCCCGCGGAGAGTGCTGGCCGCCGCCGCCCGTCGTCTTCTTGCCGCGCCGCGAGATTGCACATGAACTGCTGCGGGTCATGGCCCTCGCGCCGGATCATCTGCGGCAGGATGCGCCGCCTCGCGTTGATGAACCAGTTTGACACCTGAGGACACACCTCGCGTCACAATCCGCAGTCTACTCACTATACAATGTCCACGATAGAGTGAGCACTTTTGAAAGCCATCTCATTTGAAATAATAGTCAATAAATTTATTTTATTTTAGCCTTAGATGTTAACTTTCAAGTGCAGTGGAATATACAGGATGTTTATTACTTACATGACAATGTTTAATTTTAAAATGTGGTTAAATGATTTTTAAAAAATGGCTGAAAGAAAAAAGTAACTAGGTCTTCAAAAGTGCTCATTTTACCGTGAACCGTCTGTAAGGCATATTTACTTACAATCATTCACAATCACTTCCCACTTTTCTGAAGACTTGCTAAACTTCTACTTCCATCCCCCTCACATAAACAAAGCTCAACTAAGTTAAGGATACTTCTTCTACAGGTTGGGAAAAATCAATGTTAAAAGTTTGGCAAATGAAACATTTTCGCAGCTAGCTAAGCGCTAGTGTCGTGTGTGTACCAGATTTTCTCAACGTTAAAAAGCATGGTATTTGCAATAATCCTACATAATGTATAAAATAACTTTGTAACCAAGTGAAATCTTTATCTTTTAATTTAAATTTATAGCTACGTAAATTATAAAAAGTTACCTTTAGAAACAATGCGCACCTAGCGGAGGAAATTTTCCCTGTGAGAATCACTCCGATAAGAAATCTCGTTTTGTGCTCAACCTGAGTAGAAATAACCTTAACCAAATCTAGAACATTACAGTAAATGGACCACACACCACATTCATGCACACTCAGTTTAATAATATTTTGCATAAGAACTATTTCTTGCTAGGCATTAGCAACACACCTATTTTCCCTCTAGTTTTATTTATAGTAATTAAAAATGAAATATGATAAATTGATGATATATAAGTAAAAGTTAAACTCGACCAAAATTGAGATGCATTTATATTAACATATTAAGTATAAAACGCTTGTGATACATGGATATATTTTTGAAACAACTTTACTAAGCACATTACGCATGGGGCGATTTTCCAAAGGTTTGATCCAAAAAGTGTGAAAAAACCGTGAATAGACTATATTAAGTCAGATGTATATCGCGACCCGGTGCTCATCTCGGGCCAGAGATTGTGCGCCAGTCATCGCTGGTCCAGTCAGCCTCTTATTTTTATAACCTTCATTTGACGTAGTTGTAACATTTTTGACGTTGACGAAGCTCTAGTGAGACTGACTTGTTGACGAATTCCCAGTGCGACAATCGAACTGAGCATCCGCCACGTCGGAGGGACCGGGGCGCGAACCCGCGACCCGCCGACTACAAGTCGGCCACCCTACCCCTGAGCTATGAGGTCACACAAGAGTGAGACGTCTAGTCATAATTATAAATGCCTATTTTCATAACAAAAAATTTCTGACTTGTGAGATACAACTATAAATAGTGAATACTAATTTCATGCACATGATTTTGTAGTTAACTCCTAACATATTCATACATGCAACATTTTGAAGACACCCCAATGGATAAGGAGAGTGTAGCCAGTTAGTAATGCGCCTAGAACAACATGCACGCTAAAGCGATCTATCACATGCATAATATTGATGCAAAACTTTGTACTCAAAATTATGTTACAGCTGATTCTTTAGAGATTATGTTCTTTGTTCTGTAATTATCGGTAAGGAAGGTATTAATTTGTTTTACATTCCCACTTACTATATAAACTATGTGCTAGATGAAGTAGAAAAAATACTAGGAGTAAGAATATTACTAAATAATGAGTTTATTTATTTATGAACAATAAGGACAAGGGGGCCGCGGTGGCCGGGCGGTTAGTTCGCTCGCCTCCCACCAAGGCGAACCGGGTTCAATCCCGGCCGGGTCACAGGATTTTCGCAAGTGGGAATCGTGCCAGACGATGCCGTTTGTCGGCGGGTTTTCTCGAGAATCTCCCGTTTCCCCCGCCCTTTCATTCCGGCGCTGCTCCATACTCACTTCAATCATCCTCATCGGCTCTCGAGACGTCACTGTTAAGAGCCGCCCAAATCTCTTCACGCAATAAGGACAATATTCTATCGATGAGGTACGAAACAAGTAGCTAAATATTTAGCTTATTTTTCAATGCATTGTATGATGCATAAATGTTTTCCATAAATGCTGTACACGGTCAAATAAGCACTTTTAAAATCGAACTTTGAAAATCACTGCCCATAACTACACGTATACTACAACACGCGGGTGTGTTAACTCTGAATAAATAAAGATAGTTCTAATACGTGACATTTTATCGAGAGTGTGATGTATAAATTGATGACTACTAAAATAAAGGTTTCTTGTATTACATATACACAAAAGAGCATGCATTTGCATATTCATTACACACTAACTTTCCACGTGAATAAAGTGTAACTATTCATGGTAATGTTAAGGCTTAGGCACAACAAACAGTGCTGATGGCTGGTGGGCTCTGATTGGATAAAGCCTCGCTCGTGACATCACGACTACCATCACATGACACCACCGACAGCCAATTATTATGTAGTTCTATGATGAAATCATGCATGCGCAGAATGTAGAACTCCGAGACCACGAAATAAATGTAAACAAATCAATTTGTATAGCAGACATTAAATAAAATCACCAATATATGTATATTTGCCATTGTGATGGATTTGCCTTGTACTGTGCGTGAGCATCCGTGCGGTTTTTGCGATCAATAGTATCATAACGATAACGAAATACATATTTAACGACTGATATGAAAGGTCACTTTCGGCACTTTTATTTCAAAAATGTCACACTGCGCAGCAGTAATTCATTACTGTTTTTATTTGGAAGTATAGTTTACTACAACGCTGATATTTCTAATGCTGTTTATCCGCCTACAGGATATGGTAGTTATGTTTGTATAATATTGTTTTACGTTTCCAAAGTATATTATATTTTACCCTACATAGCAATAAATATTCAAACTACGTTTATTTTACAACCTAATTGTTTTTAAGATAAATTAATTTATCTCTTAAGGCTGTCACGTCATAGTACGTTATATTCCACCCTAATCGTTGTTACAACACATGCCGAACATAACTCGTTGAACTATAAATTAAATATGTTCTTTCAATCTTGAAATTTTGAAAAAGTACTTTTAGCTTTTTGCTGCGGCTTTTCGGCCCATATGTGAACCCTCGCATTACTTTCAGCTATGTATTTGTATTTTATAAGTGGATTTGTTAATGTTTTTTTAACACTGTAATTTTCGATTTTTGGTAATTTTCGATTTTTGCAAATGACACATTTCCACATCCATTGGTGACAACCCCTCACAACCAGTTGTAAACAATAGACAGTGCGGACGGTTTTACCGCTACAAGTGGTGATTCTTCGAACTAGCTCACCAGCAATTGTAACCACCATTGTGACGGGTATTTTCGTTAATGGACACCTGCATTTCGTGGCTGGCTAAGTGACGATCAATCAGAGCCCACCAGCCATCAGCACTGTTCGTTGTACCGAGGCCTTCAATCTTATATATAGTGGAAGGGTACAAAACGAGATAAACTTAGGCAAGGTGAAACGAGCATTGCTTGGGTGGAGGGGAGCAGCCGCCCACCTGCAGGCTGGTGAGGTTGGTCTCCTGCGACAGAGCCACCTTCTCGGCGTCGCTGGGGTAGGCGCGGTAGCGGTGCACGTACAGCCAGTGCTTGAGGATCTTGACGGACTGCTTGGGCAGGTTGCCGCGCCTCTTCCTGGTGGCGGGCTGGCCGCCTCCGGAGCCGCCCCCAGGCCTGGAGGCGGTCCGCCGGGAGCACGTGCGCGGGTCTTGCTCCGCCTCCGACCCCGAGTCCTGGTCGTCCGTGCTCGACAGCGACGCCAGCCTCTCCCGACCTGCCAACACAACAACCCAACACTCACTAAGTAACCAACATCAAAGAGACGAAGCTATGCGTTATTTTTATTATTTTTATGCATGTCGGTCATAATTTGTCGTCAAAGTAGCAGTTTCACAACTTTCAATTTTTGAATTTTGAAATGAAATTGTGTTGCCTTTCACAGTATTAGTCAGCACTTTTGAGGCCCTAGTTATTTTTTACTTTCAGCTTTTTTTTTATCTAACCATCTATTAAAATTAATATTGCTATGTGAGAAATAAACAGTGTGTATATTGCAACGCACTCGGAAGTTAACATCTCAAGCTAAAATTAATGTATTTATTGGACTATCATTCCAACTCAAAGGGCTTTCAAAAGTGCTCACTTTACCATGCATGGCAATATTTACAGCTTAAAAAATGTCAGCGTGCCAGGATGTCAACAGACGACGACAGAAAGGGTTGCACGTGAACGACAGCTGGAGCACTCGCTGGTAATATGGTGGGGGGGGGGGGGCTGCAGACAGCGCAGCACACTGAAAATCAGCAAGAGGAACGTGTTACAGTGTGTTTGGCCATCCACACGACCGACCCTATTAGGTTACTCGTCTCCAGGCCCTCTCAACTCAAATAAGAGGAGGGGTGGAGGACTTTTCTGGACAACGGGGGCTATAGTGAAATGAGTTGGGTATGGAGCAGCGTCGGAATGCAAGGACAGGGGAAACTATAGATCCCGGAGAAAACCCGCCGACCAGCGGCATCATCCGACACGATTCCCACGTGCGAAATCCGGCCGGAAGCGACCTCGCCGGGAAATGAACCCGATCCGTCTTCGTGTAAGATACGAGCGCTCTAGCCGCTGAACCGACGCGGCCCCGTCATATAGGGAAAACTAAATGCTAATCGAACATCTTTAGACATTGTACAAACATGTTCTTGATTACATATTTTAATTTTGATGATAGTGAAATAGTATTCGTTGTTTGCGTGGCTTTCACGTCTGCTATTTCATACCACGTGTATTTTCCTGAGCATTCCCATTAAACTGTTCGTAAGACAGTGTTTCAATTCCATGATTATGATTCTTATTCGCTAGAATACATCTGTGTTATGAAATAACCGCAGATAACCGGCACAATCAATACCTAATAGCGCCCAGAAAACGCGGACTAGTCGTAAAATAAAAATAGCATACACGCTGGCGACATGATGCGCCTTGTCTGCCTACAAAGTGAACATTTGTAGTTTATTTTTATGTTCTACAGTTCACGGTACCCTGGAACCTACTTCGGGTGACAAGTGTTAACGATAAGGTTCTCTCGTTGTAGTGATGAGTTGAAACTCTTATCCTTGAACACATGTTGCTCGGATCACCAGATGTACATGGCTCCAACCGAGTCCGGAGAATGGAAAAGTGAAAACTCTTCGACAACCAACAACAGAAGTCGAAAACAAGGTTGAGTTGGAACGTTTATTTCACGGGTGTGAACACTTTACCGTGGATTTTCCACTTAATTTAACATGCCCGGTTAACTATCCCGGCAGAAGTCTTCTAGTGGGCAAAAACTGTCAACTTCCCCCCTTTCCCAACCAAAATTGATTCCAGAAAACAGCCCACCCCCCTTTTCCAGTCCTCGCATGCCATGCAGGAGCAAAACAACAAAAACAAAAGTTGGGAAACGAAGCGGTGAGGGTTAATACCTGGCCACCTCTCCCACATTCTTCCTGCTCTGCAACGTCTGACCCGCTTCTCTCTATTTTTTTTTTTTTTTTTTTTTAACCGACAACCTAAGTAATGCCGTGTGGCTGAGGCAAGGTTTTACGAGATAGCTGGCTGCTAATTATTTCATTGCCAAACATGAAACCATGCGGCAGTCCAGAGAATCACTTGCTTTCCAAGGCCCCAACCAGTGACCCTTCCCACAGTTTTGTTTTCGTAAATAGAGATTTTTTTCCCACGTGCAAATACGTAAGTCTTAGAAAAAATCTCGACTTAACGAAATTTATTATGTAATAACCATCACAAACCGGAATACTAAACAGGCCTTATAATCTGTAGAGCAAACGCGAAAATGAGTTTCGTGAAGGTATAAACTTCTCTTTACGAGCATTAACTAATAGGGAATCATTAGTGGGCATACGGCAACACTGTAAGACGATCTGCAATTGGAACGATCACATCTTCATCAGCAATATCGAAGCTCTCAATAAAGTGATAACAACCACTCCATATAACACTTTTGTTTTGAACTTAGTGCCTTACGTATCGGTGAATTAAACTGTACCAACATTCGCAATCAGGTGGTAAAAAAAGCTGAAATGACGAAAACTAACAAACATGCAAACAAAATACAGTGATTGAGTTGGTATGTAATGTAATGTTCCCTACATCAATCAATAACGATAATGCCAGCGTCCACGTGTTCAGAACGTTCGCCCCAGCTGTCTAGAATCCCCCGAAATTTAGTTTGCCGCGGCTACGACGTTGATTAATGACACTAGTTTAATATAATTAATTGCTTCACAGGATGTGACACACTCATCGAAAATAGGAAGCGTGTTATTACTTTCAGAAGATGCTATAGTATAGGAGGCACGGGATTAAACTAGTTATACGAGGTATACGCTGTTCACGGTAAAGTGAACACTTTTGAAAACCCTACTTAAGATCTACTTGTATGCACGTTGTGTATTCTTCCGCCTTATGTAAAATTAATGTTGCCATAGGTCTCGTCACTTTATTCATGCGTCGGTCAAGTGAAATTGTGAAATTATTAGAAAAGTAAATATTTTAAAAATTTGCTCATTTTGACATTTAGATTCATAAAAAAAAAAACAGAAAGCGGAAGAAATGATTTAACTTATCACAAATATTTACCTAACACTTACTATTCGATGTTAAGATATGGAACTACTTTCCCTCCATCGTTACCAACTTTACTGGGCGCCCCTTACAATATATGCAAGTAGAGGCAGTGAGTGACTTTCTTCTAGGGCTTATTTCAAAAGTGCTTACTTTATCGTGAACCGTACTTAGTTCTATTCACAAGCGCACATTTTCTTTCGTGACTGCGTCCATCTCTGTAGGGACGCAGAAGGAACAGACCACGTGGTTAGAAATAAACTGCACAAAATCATTGCACTGAAATTCAAGACATGAAATAACTTCTGGAATGTAAGTTCGTACAGTAAAAGTATCCACTTTTGTGCTTGCCTTTTTCACGTAAAGTTTATAGCAAAAAATTTCAATTGAATGTAAAATTCTGAATTAAATGCGACTTCAGAAAAAAAACTCCCTCTAGAAGGTCACGCCTACGCGGTAGTGATATTATCTTAAGAGCCGCAGTGAAGAGAGCTGAACAGTACTTTTACAAGGAGAAAAAACACGCTTATCGTAATTAAGTTGTTTTTGCGTCACTTTCGAGTCAAACACCAGAATATCAAAGCACTTAACTAAGTAAACTGTGCGCTAGGCTTAGTCGAAGCTACGTGGTTTTGATAGTTGTGCAGGAGGAAAAGCAATTAAAACATTGGGAATGGGATTGGTGTACATGTGTTCTCGACTCAGCATTCATTATACAGTCCGTCGTCGATAGTCATGTGACCCTAGTTTTGTAAATAATGTAAGACGTATTTTCACGGTTGAATTGGTAACAATGAGGTGGTTTCGGCGCTCCTGTTCACCGCTTTGTTGTGAACGCACGGTGACCGGGGTAACCAGCGTTCACCATTTTTGGCTAACGCAGTCAGGAGCATGTTAGTAGAATTGTTAACCGGATGTTAATGGTTGCTGCTCATCGTTTTGAATTCCTAGTTTCTCTATTGCAATTGCAACTTGCATTACCACAGGATTGACTTTTAATGTTCAAAACTGATGAATATTCGGTAGTTCAAAATGAAAATGGTACATTAGGGGACGAAATTTGGAAAGATTTTTGAAATGGGTCGGAGGTGAGTGTTACAAACGTGGATAACCTTAATCTGTACTCAATGCACGTACTTTTGGTATAGTAATATTTGAGTCTTATTGAAGTTTTAATATATGATTTTCTTCGTTGTAACGCGAACTTCATTTCTCACATGTGAATGACATTATTTTCAGGTGAGAAGTACATGTTAGTCTCTACATTCAATTACATTAACACGTCCATATACTCCATGTATATTTCTGACACAATTACAGCGATTGCGCAGTTTTGAAGTTCCCTCCAACTGATGTTCACCATCTGTGTTTACAATAAGCATTTTCGCGATGTGATCATTTCGTTGTGAACGCTGATGACCAGCCTGTTACCAATTCAACTGCGAAAATACGCCTATAGTATTTCGTATTTCAAACGTACGCTTCAGACTATGCCTGTCGATTACTTTCGAGACATCACGTACATCGTAAACATCATTCTGAAGCCATACAAAATTGCTATGAAATGGCTATTTCAAAGCCGTGTATCTGAAAGCATTCTGATCAGACACATGAGAAAGTACTCGCGGATCTAGGTTGAACCTTGTTACAGATTTTCCACCAATAAAATGTTTATCACCGCTTAACATCCTACAGGTACGTGCAACATCGACATCTATGTCTCACGTCCCTCCTATATTTCTTTTTGCGACAAATCGAGTATATGCCCAATCGACAATGGATTGAAATACACTTGGTTGACGTAATCCTACCAACATCCGACCGGATTGTTTATTGTGATATGCTTCAAATGTTGATTTTAATAGTCTCATTTAAATTATAAAAAATTAACGGCTTGAAAAACTCTAGAACTATACAAAATATTTTGGTGCAGGTTGGCGTCAGTTTATGCAAGACATCGGTAATTAGCACGTAGAGGATTTTTTTCTTTAACATTGCAGCTGCTCATGTGCAAGTTTAATTGCAAAAGTACATACATATACATACATACACACACACACAATAGCCTTTTATCACATCTCGGATACAGCACCTTTGGTAGTATTGAATTGCAGCTTAACGTACCTTTCTTAACTCCTCTGTGAACACGAGTGCTATTTATAGACATTTTGATACAGTCGATGCAAAGGTAATCAAAGGCTGTTCACGACAAAGTGAGCACTTTAGAAATGGACCTTAGAAAAAAGTCACTCACTGCATTCATTCATATATTTTAATGGACGCACTTAGTGATATTCGCCCAGTAATGTTGGTCACGATAGATGGAAAGTAGTTCCATATCCTAACGTCGAATAAAACGTGTAAGGTAACCATTTGTGATAACTTAAAATTAATTCTTTCGCTTTCTGCTTTTTTTATACATCGAAGTGTAAAAATGAGCACATCTGGGAAGTATTAATTTTCTTAATAATTTTACAGTTTGACATACGAATGAATAAAGTGATGAGGCCCATAGAAATGTTAATTATACATAAGGCGGAGGAATACACGACGTGTATACAAGTAGATCTTAAGCAGGGCTTTCAAGTGCTCATTTTACCGTGAACAGCATATACCCAGTGTTAACTTCAATATTAATCGGCATTTAGTGTGCCGGAGATGTGTGCACACGAGGGAAGGTAATTCAAGTCCCGACAAAACATACAGTACAGCACAGCAGGCTCGGCTGCCACAGTCTCCTACGAAGAAGAACGACCTTCCAGAAGAAAATGCGCGGCTGATGCAACATGGAGCCGGGCGACATGTACGTAAACGTGTGACATCACAGAGGAGGCAACAGCGACGCACAACGACAATTTACAGCACCGCCTACGTCAGCAAAGCCTCACCGCAGTTATCAGTGCGATACGAGCGCGTCTTCAACAGACCTAATTATCGACATAAAGGTCAGTGTTCTACACTTCGACCAGTTCTCCAGATACATGTGACCCGATTATCTACTCAGTCGTCAAGGTTTCTTCCTAGATTAATGTCGGCGTTACACTTCAGAAACAGCCGCTCAACGAAACTATGTACATATTATTGCCACACATCCGGCTAAAGCGCATCCACCCCCTCCTCCCCCAGTAATATTTTCTGTTTCTGGCTGCACATTTTTAACAGACGATCAAAAAGACACCACTTCAAGTAGGCCTTATCTTCACATGCCAAAATCACTTAACCAGCTTCATGCCCTATCACCAAGCATAAAAATCATGGTGCCACTTCACCACTATTCAAATCAATATGTAAAAAAAATATACTTATTAATATGTATTATAATGTTGCAGGACACGCACAAATCTCTCACAAATTCCTGATAATAAAAAAAAAAAAAACTTTTCAGAATTATGGGAATTCGCAAAAACCTAAACCCCAAAACAAAAATTCAGAAGACTTTTAAAACTCGGGAATTCATAAAGAAAATCACATAAAATCCAAGAATCAAATTGTATTAAAATTCCCTAAAATTTGAAAAAAATTTTAAAGATACGAACCTTGATATGTAGATTAATGTTCAACAGTTCCACAAAAATCGTAGTCGTCACTACTATCTTCGCAGGTGCAAAAACTCTTCACACTTTCAACGTCGTAACACACAAATATGTTTGCGACCCACAAATAAGTCTAGTTGCCTTACACTAAGTCTTACAAGCCAGTGCACTATCCGATGGTGGATCCTCTCTCCTCCTCTTCGCCCCGTGGGCTCAAATAAAACAGCTTCTCAAAGACAACTATTCACAATTGACATCAAATACATCGGTGGTCTGTAATTAAAGGGAACAAAAATCATGGTGTGCAATTATCGACCACATTGGGGATATGTCAGACTGAGTTACTGCGCCTAACTCGAAGGTCAAAAACGGCACGTTCCAAAAACCTCCAAACGTCGTTAATCATGTTACCACACAGATACCCAAGTCGCCTACCCAAGTCGCCAAATAGTACATCGAAATTCAATAATGCAGAATTTATCTGTAAATATTCTACTTATTTGGAGCCAGACCATTTTACGAAAAGCCATTTTCCGCTGGCAAGTTTCGATTTCCGATTTCCATTTTGCAGCGTGAAGATGTCTTAAATTTTTAAAGATGATTTTTTGGTGTCCTAAATTTTCCGATGCATAACCTGCAGTACACGTGCAAAGAGTCGATACGCAACTTGCATGTTGATTTGGTTGATGGCTTACGCAGAGAGACGATGGACGACGCTAAAATAATGCATCACACCAGTAAAACATTGTTACACGCTCGCTGCTTCGTATCCCGCGCGAGCGAGTGGGTGGAAGTGAAGGACAGCAGTTATTTGATAGCGGCAGCAGAAAGTCAAAGGATTGTTATGAATTATAAGCTGATGGCCGCATATCTGTTACAGAAAGCGAGCCGACACGATCATTATTTTTGCTGGATTACTACCTCGTTCTCTCAGCGTGACTCGGGATGCGTTGAACCGTCTAGATGGACAAGGAGAACGATATAAAAGTGTGACAGGCCTCCGACCGGGAGTTTTTGTGGAATGGATAAATGGCTGAGTTCCGAGCGATAGAATAACATGCGGAAGGGAAATCTGCGACTGCGAGTATCAAGCAGTGGAGGTGCGACTGGCAGGCTGGACTAGATGCGTGAGTGAACGACATTAGTGAGACATTAAGAAGGGCGTTAATTACAGTTGAAATATACATTAAATACCGTGTTCACTTTTAAATAAAAAGAGTAATAGTGAAGACAGATAATTTAATGCTGTAAATAATAGCTGTGTGGATAAATTAAAAATCAAATTTAGTTATTTTATTTTTATTAAGACCCCCATCCCTCAAGAACTCAGATAAGCCCCTCAGCCGTCTACATGTAACACTGATGTCAGAAGTGAGATGGAGGTGTAAGGAGTTCCCTTACAGTAGGTTCTCACTTATCATTTCGGTTGATATTCATTTTATCATAAAATCACTAAATCATCATTGAGCGTATTAATAAAATTTCCATATAAAGTATTTTGTTAAATTGTTATAAGATTACTGTTAATCTGTGCGATTTATTTTACATGGAGAACAATATTTATTCTTGAAAAAGTGCAGATATGGTGACGGTAACCCAGATATGGTGAAGGTAACCAGGCAGAGGTAGAGGTTTTTGTTTTTGCTTGGAATGTTTTGGAGAGCAATTTTATTTAGTAAAGGCACGAAATGGGGACTGTTCTTTTGTAATAAGGCTTGATGAAAAAGTTATGCAGTTTCTATTAATGCCATGCCAAGCCTAATGATTTGAGGATGAAGAGGGTGTCCTGCAGTCCTGGAGGGTATTGTCCACTCCTGATGACGGCTACATCTACGATGGCGACTAGTTGGACCGATGTTGCTGTCCAATTTTCATAAATTTTGGTTTGATGAACCTTTGACTTCGATGGTAGCCAGATCTTCATGACTTCGTGTCTACATAACGTCAAGTAAGTCGTATATTACCATTAAAGTTAAACATGGACCAAATTTACGTAATGAATTTGTTTTTCAAACTTCTCCAGACAGTAATTTATCAAAAAAAGCTAATGCAGTTTCTATTAATGCCATGCCAAGCCTAATGATTTGAGGATGAAGAGGGTGTCCTGCAGTCCTGGAGGGTATTGTCCACTCCTGATGACGGCTACATCTACGATGGCGACTAGTTGGACCGATGTTGCTGTCCAATTTTCATAAATTTTGGTTTGATGAACCTTTGACTTCGATGGTAGCCAGATCTTCATGACTTCGTGTCTACATAACGTCAAGTAAGTCGTATATTACCATTAAAGTTAAACATGGACCAAATTTACGTAATGAATTTGTTTTTTCAAACTTCTCCAGACAGTAATTTATCAAAAAAAGCTAATGCTCAGAAGTCCTCATTATCGTTTGATAGTAGATTCAAAATTACGCACTTGAAGAGTTTTATTGCTCCACAAGACTGTTGCTAACTGAAAGCAAATATGAATATATTTACCTTCATGGATAATTTAATTGAGCTACATATTCATTTACATGTTTCGTGGTTGTGATGTCATATGTTATTTAGGGAACATACTAAATTCGTTTTATAGACAGTCATCATATTCATATTATATTTTCATGTGTTGACAGCAGACGGTATTTTTTTCTCTTTTTGAATTTGAATTGTAAGATTGAAGAGTAGTTGTAACATTGTCATGTGTATTGTTAAAATTGTCTATTTATTAAAAATATAAACTTGATTTTACAAGTGCTTTCTGTAGGTAGAGCCTATCTTAAAGTTGCACTATTAAATAATTACTAGTACAAGTTACTGATGTTATGATCCTAGAAATAGAAAGCACGATCATTTAAAGTGATAATTCTGAAGATAAATCCCTTTTTTCATACTTTTTCTTTGTTCTCAAATATACATGTGAAAAGGTGCCCATATTTCTATATCCATGAATTATACTCTTATAAATAATTCTGTACGAAACACTACAGAAGCAATTATTAAATAATATGTTGTTTATCAAGTTAGGCAATAGGCTAATAATTAGTGACAGAAATTAATTAACTAAGGCTGTTTTGTGTACAATAGTCACTGGGAATGTTAACTAGAAAAATATCTGCAGAACTGGAAGCACTGCTAGCATTGAGGGGCTAGGTAGCCAAGCGTTAACAACCTGGAATACAAGATTCGTAGAATGAAAGTGTGTGAACGAAACTGTAAATACACAAATTAGTAGTGTGAAAGTGAGTGTAAATGAAGTTGTAAATATCCATATTAGTTCTGTAACAAACTGTAAATGGTGTAAATGAGAATGCAGACAAGAAAATTGACTTAATAAGAATATAGACAGGAAAATAGATCATGTGAACAGGAAAATAGAAGGAAATAGTGAGTTAGTGAATACAATAATTGACAGGGTGGATGAGAAAATTGACTATGTGAATGACAGTGTAAGTGGAAGGATGGACAGCGTCGAGAATGAAATGAGAGCGATGAAGAAGGAATGGCAGGAATTTCTTCAGCAGCAGAGCTCTCAACCACGACATCGTCAGTCGAGAAAAGTGAGGAGGCAGTACAAGACGAAACAATCGCAGCAGCCTAGGAGGAGAGTACGAAGATCCGCAGCATTGGTGTCGCGCAGCCAGGAGTGGGGAAGGGCGTCTCAATTACGCCCGCCTCTTACGATGGCCAGACTTCACGGCGGGAGTACCAACCCAACGCCAGTCTGAAATAGTAGCTGCCCTAAATGGCTGGACAACTGAACAGCGGGCTTCGAAATAATGTGTGGATATTAAGCAATAAATATTCCTCTAATAGGTGAAACCCATATTTTTTAACAAATCTCTACTTGCCACATACTTATAGGACCGTTTAGCATGTTTCACATACGCCCAACTGTAATCTTAAGAAAGCAGGTGAAAAAGAGAGGTTATACAAAGATTTAGTTCTCTCGAAAACGTATAGGGATCCTCACTTTAATTACGGATCAATCAATGTAGAATATATGAATATGATTTCTCAAAAATTGATATCTATGAAATTATATTTATAAGATATACCAAAATAGTAGACTTTTGATATTTGTAAATTGTATTATTCCAAACGGCATATCTGAAATAATTTTTATTAACCGTTATATCCGATATATCTGGCTTTCTGCCTCGTAAGTTGCTACTTGTGACAGAATTAACTAATAACATTATTGTAGTTGAGAGATTGAGAGCCGATAAGGGTGAAATGTGGTGAGAATGGAGCAGCGCAGGAATGCAACGGCGGAGGAACGGGAGATCTCCGAGAAACCCCGCTGATCAGCAGCATCATCCGGCACAATTCCCATTTGCGAAAATCCGAGAGTGACCCGGATTAAACCCGGTTCGTCTTGGATGGTGAGCAGTCTAACCGTTCCGCCACCGCGGCTCCAACAATAATTGTAGGCCTGATCATTTTAAACTTATGTAATTATAATTTCAGTTTTAGAAACGGGAATGTGATTACACACGAATATAATTTGAGTGTCTCGTACATCTTTCAGGAACTGTCCTATTATCGCATGGCGTTAATGAAAAATAAGCATACGAAAAAATGTGTTTTGTGTTTCGGAATTAGTAGCAAGCTATCTAATTTTAAACTATTAGGCTATTTCATTCACGAATCGTAATTAATGAACGAGACATGCTCATAAGATATTTTGATGTACCATTACCGAGAATTCCACGTAGTGAAAATGGTTTTCGTCGAATAAAGAAACAACATTTCGAATAGTGGTGCAGACGAAGATCTTTGAAAGTTGTGTAAAGAGGGGGGGGGGGGGGAACATGTCAGAGCAAAGTAGGTCACTATCAAAATAATCAAAATGCCCACCCTTTCCCTTTCCTGGCGTTGCATGGTACTCATAACCTCTTCATGCAAGATAGAATCTTGCGGGTTAGTTCCTTCTTGGACTTCCTAGACAGTCTCTTGCACACAAGCCTTAGTATTTAAATACTATGTATTATTTATAGCAAACTTTGTGCAAGGATGTTTAACGTTGTGACAAACGTCATACTTGCAGCATGCACAACCCTGCATTCCTACCGCGGCCTGACGTCACCAACGGCGTGTGGCATGCGAACTCGTCATGCGCTCGGCACACCCTGAGCAGATACTTCATGCCTAATAGCACAAGTCATTAGCGTGGGGAAGCCTGACTGCACCTGGGCCCATCGCTGAGGCCATACCTTTGGACTTGGCAACAAGGGATAACGTCCCGTGAACTTACGTAGAAGAGAATAAATAGAAGAGACAGAGCCAAGAAAAAGTCGAAATGGGGGGCTATGGACGCAGAGAGCAATGGAAGTAACTCATATATATATATACATATATATATATATATCGACCGTTCGCGGTAAAGGAGTACTCTTGAAATCAACCTTTGAAGAAAAAAATCACTGCCCGTATCTACAGTGCATAGTGGCATGCATGCTCTCCGCCAAAGTTGGCAGTGAATTAATGAAGATGGTAGTACTAAGAAGACGTTGCACGGCGGACGTAATGTTTACATTTAAGGTCCCTCAAGTTAGTTTGTTTTACACAGCACGAATTTAGGTATTACTAACACTTTTACAATCCTACAAATTCCACTGTACCTACTTAGGTGGCAGATGAATAATAAAGTGATCGATCAGGTCTATGGCCCTGTTAATTTTACAAATTAAAGAATATAAAACTAGAATAAAAACAGAACCTAAGCAGGACTTAAACAAGTGATCAATTAACCGTGAACCGCCTATACCTACAACCTCCAAATATTTCTCTGAGCCATCGAGAACACTAACACGCGGAAGCTACATCGCCAACCTCTTGAAATTTTCAAACGCCCGAAATGGCGGAACTGAAGTGCGATTAACCCACTATGGCATTTCTTAATTGGTTTGTTAAGTTCTGTGTGATAATACAAGGCTGACATATTACGTGAAAAAACAAAGTCACTGTATGTGTAGTGTGTGTGTGTAACTGAAAACATCGACAGAGTAAACAGGTGACGATTTGCGAATTATCACAACGTTATAAACCACCTCAAATACAAAGATTGGGCGACACATTAAAAGTGGTTTAGTGGTTTTGTGTTGTCGAAAAAAAATACAAACACACACACAAAAAAAAGAGAGAGAGAGAGTTATATATCACCTGGTCTCACGAATGCGGAAACATATCCAAGGTGTCAATGAGTGTCGACGTCTCAAGCCAAGGCCGGGGCAAGTACAAGGAAAATGGCGGGAGGAAGGAGGTGCAAAGGAGGCATGGTAGGTACGCGGATGCGCGCTGCCTAAACTCACGGCTATGAAATACTGTTCTGCAAGTTAAGTATTACTTGGCCTCCGTGGCCAAGGCCGCTAAGGCGTTCCTTACCTTCGGATCGCCGCGTTCCGGATTGGAATACAGGATGCCTTTGTGAGGGGCCGCTTTAACCCGCAGATTCAAGTTTCGTATACAAACCACCTAAGCTTCCACAGTCGGTGTGAATACGAGGTGGTATTTGAACACATACACAATAAATCTGTACTTGAACTTGAAGTGAAGTGGGTAGTAATGTGGACACAAGAACGTCAGGCCAAATTATAACAACGCGTAACACATACACGAACAGAAGTGCAGATTAAGTAGCTTCATGGTTACTTCTTGCAGCTTCTCTGAAGTCCAGCAAATTACCCTGCCTCGTGTAACAAAATTACACCAAAGGGACCACGCACCGCATAAGTGCGCACTCAGTGTAGCAATATTTTGCATAAGAACTACTCCTTACTAGGCAATACACACATCTTTTTTTTGTTTCATTCATATTAATTATAGATGAAATATTATTTATTTATATTTAACAAAAAAAAAATACTTTCACGATAACACAAATATGAAATGATTGTGACATTAGATAGTTAGAAAATAACCAAGCACGTTATACATTGGACGATTTTTCAAAGATTTGATTCGATGAGTGTAAACAAGCCACGAATAGAATGCACACCTTATGTGCGCAAAAGCAGCAAACCACACATTACGCAGAACACAAAAATATTTACTTTGTATGACAACCAAGATCATTCATAAGCCCCCCCCCCCCCACCCCCCATATAAATAGAAACTGGGCAGCAATCACCACTCACCCAAAGTCGTTTCTCTCGTGGAATTATGGGCCGACAGTAATGTGCACCCGCCAACTTGTGCCTGCTACACAGGACTTTAGCGCCCCCCCCCCCCCACTTTTTCCCACCCAAACTCGTACAAGACCAGCATGCCTGGCGATATCATCGTACATCTCCAATATCACACCCGTCGTGGCATAAGTATGTGTGTGTGTCATCAGCTGGCCCGTCGGACTCAGCACAATATATTGTCATTATTACGTGATACAATTTTTTTTCCACTAGTATTATTTTCATCTACAGTTACTGTTGTAAACAGCGAAATACCACCGGTGTTGCCATACCTAAAAGGTTGTATTCTACACAGTGTACACACAAACCTTAAACAATGTTTTAACGCTCACGGAAAACAAAACTCGGAATGAAACATTCAGCTTTACTGTCGGGACAACCAACTTCGAACAGCATGTGTTACTATTTACACCTTTAGAGGTTTATGTCCAAAAATATTTATGGACGAAACTTCCACGTTTAGTCGTGGAATGTTGAGAGTGCTGAGTGTTTACGTGCCCCGGCTTCGAAAAGAGAGTAATTAAAGAAAAATTAAATAAATAACTGTACTTTCTGAAGCTTAAAATCTGTTTTTTTTTAATATACCATGTTGTTATAAAAGGTCGACCTATCTATTGGTGACTACAGCTATCATACGACCTGTCAGAATTGCACAAAAAAGTTACAGCAACAAATGACAATTTCCATTCTCATGATAGACGATGCCCCGCATCATAAAGTTCATGTAGATAGTGTCCTCACCAATCAGCAGAAAATAAATATGACGGTCAGGACAACTAGCGCCCGTCCGGTGAACAAAGTAAGTCGAGATTAGCACCCGGTACTATCCGGGGCCCAGACGGTTTTCCCATTCGAACTTCATCCCGGAGAGTAGAAAGGTATATTGAGCGCAATGTGTTTCTGAATGTCCGGGTTTCCCATCGGACGTCAAGCGGGCGATAACCGGAAAGTGTACAACGGGTCTAAGAGTCTGTGGACAGTCATGGCCGTGGCTACTAAGCATGCGCGTGAGGCAACGAGTCACTCAACAATCTTCGGTTAGTTCAAATTACCAAAACAGACATCCACATATTACTATGGCGTAGTTTAAACTACCTGCATATAATAACACGTCTCACCCACTATTCAGGTTATAGGCTGTTCACGGTAAAGTGATAACTTTTTAAGGCCCTCCCAACAGGCATCAACCATTAATAACTATATCTTGTTGCAGCCTCAGGCATTACATTGAGGATGGGGAAATATATATACCGTGTTTATTATTCACATTGCAATGTTTATATTAAAAGGCAGCAGGAAGATGGAAATTGGATGAAAGGAAAAATTTAGAAGGTCCTTAAAAAAAAGTGCTCACTCTTCCGTGAACAGTCTATAGTTAGATGTGCGAAAAAGCGCATGCGCAGTAATGATGGCAGCTCACAAACATGTGCAGTAACTAACTGCTGCTGCTAAGGTGACTTCTGCTGCAGGTTTGGAAGAATGTTAAAAGCACTAGTGTCGGAAAGGATAACACATATGTTCTATTTTCTACTTTAAAAACAGGATAATTGCAGTAATCGCAAATCAAATATAAAATACCTTCATAACCAAGTAAAATATCTTTTTTAATATTCACGTTAGCTTAAAATTTTAATTAAACGTTACCACTAACTACGGCCTTTTATGAATAATAGCAACATGCGCAAGTCACTTGGTGGACGCAGGAATGTACTGCTCGACAATCTCAAGTGGAAACCCGGGAAATATCTTCCCCACTCAAGCCATAGTCGTAACCAGTATCTCGAGAGTGCAGAGAATACGGACGAAGCATGTACAAGCTGATCACACTCGAGAGTGCAGAGAATACGGACGAAACATGTACAAGCTGATCACATGAAAAGTGAACACTTGTCTATCTGTTGTCAGTAATAATAGGTAACACAAACAGCAAAACTGCGCGTAATATGCACATAGCAGCGGAATCCAAGAAATGGTGTGAAGTAAGAGTAAATATGTTACAGTTCTTCAAGGTTTGTCGGGGGTAGGAATAAGTGTAAGTTGTGAAATATTGTTCCGAGCCGCCATCTCTCCCACAACACCCTCGGTCAGGCGACTTAATACTTTTCACATCGAAGGGGTAATACAACGTAAATCGCGACGTCTTTACTGCCAGAGCAACGACTGGAGTGTGGATTTTCAAGAAGCGGGGAGAGGTAGCTGCGCGCGCTGCAGAAAGCAGACACAGGGCGGGCAGACAGCAGAAAGTGAGCAGGCTTTCACTAATGTTCAATTAGCGGCCGTCGGGAGAGGGGAGCGAGCCGGCGAGGCAGCCGTGGGCCAGTGGCAGATAAGTGTTTCCCACAGCACAGACCCGCGAGCAAGTCACACAGCACTTCTATCGCGACAAAGCGCCGGAAGAGCGAAACCGCGGTCGCGAGGCGAAAAAAAATACCGCGACCTTGCAGTAACTGCTACATTACGCCCCGTCTCCAAGCGCTCGACCATTCATGAACCAGCGTCAAGGATGCAGGCCACAGAGTTTGTGTATGGTGGGGGGGGGGGGGTGGTATTGATCGCAGAATTGATGTCAAGTTCTTTAGTGGCCATGTTCCGTAAGGCACGCTTATAGCGTAGAGGCCGGACCAGTCGCGATTCTAAACACTCCCACGGCACTGCGTACAACTGAAGTCAAGACAGGGGGATTAAAACTCTGACGCAGATACTATATAAATGCATTCTTAGTACTGTTACGCGTGAAGGATGACGCCTGAGGGACGTATCTGAGTTCGTAAGGGATGGAGGTCTAAATAATAAAAATAAATACATAAAAGAAACTAAATTTGATCTCTAATTTATTCTCTCTGCTACTGTGTACAAAATCAGTTAACTGTCTGCAATTTTACTCTTTCAATCTAACAGTTGACGCACTATTGAATGTTTATTACAACTGTACTTAATGTCTCTCTTGATTAGTCACTTATCTCATACCATTATTAGCATGTGTTCATCTATCTGTTTGCATCACTTATGTCTCACTCAGGCACTAGATCCAATGGTCCAGGCTCCAGCCACGTCCTTCAAAACGTTGACATTCGCAGTCGCCACCTTCCTTTCCAACAGTTGACCACGCCGCTCGCTCGGAACCCCACCAGTCGTCCATTCAGCCACTCCAACTCAAAAAACTCTCGGCCACGAGGCCCGTTACAGTCAGGGCGACCATCTGGAAGCTTCAACAAACCCCCAGAGCCTAGGTCCGTAATCTAGAGAATCCATCGATAAACCAGGAAAAACACCACAATCAGGGTCACACACTGTTGTGCCGCAGAATATTATATTGTAGGCCTGACTTTGACACTGATACGTCGCCACTCGGTAGCCTGCCGCTTTTATCTCATAACGACTGTCCGTCATCCTCGCTCTCACGCGCTAGGCGAGGCAAGGACAGTCGCGCAGACCCGCGCTACGTAACACTGCCCCCTCCTCAAGTCTGTTCGTCCCGAACAGACTCTGCAACGTCAGGGCCTTCGTAGAATGCCAGTCAGACGGTCGATGTAGACAACCTTCGGCTTCGCCTGAGCCTTGGCGACATATCCGAAAGACCATCATTGATCTTCTTCAGAATCCTGTAGGGGCCTTCCCAACATTTCTGTACTGTAGCTTCGAGTAGTACCCTTTTCTCCTCCATGGGTTGTACAGCCACACCAGTTGTCCTTGAAATACCTCTCCCGACATTCCCCTCTCATGCTGGGTTTTCAGCCTGTAACTATATAGTCATTTGTACTTGACAAGACTAATCCTTTCATTAACAGTTTTAAAAGATAGAGCAAATCAAGAATATCCCCTTGTATCTTCCTTTAGACATGCCTACCAATCTGAAAAATGCTGGCACTTGCAGTGGATGCTGCAGGTTGTGGCAGGATCCTTGTTCGACGTACCGTGAAGCGCTGGTAGCTCATGTCGACTGCCTCACTCCCTTTCTCGAGATCTCGCAACTGGTTCTTTGCCACCCGAATCACTTCCTCCATGGGGCCGCTATCCTCAGAGCCACTACGATGAGCGGCCATCCTATCACTCGCTCCATGCCATGGGTACCTTTCACTGTTATATGGCACAGGGTGTATAGGTCTTCTAAACAACTCTCGAAGGTCATCATGTACATTTTCCAAATGCTTTGTGAGGTGTGTAACTTGCAGCATCTGCTCGTCGACGCGGTGTCTCAGTTATTGGGCATATGTACTAAGCTCACAAATTTCTTCACGCAAGTGCTTGCATGCACTCACCGAGGCTATTTGTTCTTCAACTCGCTCTCTCTTTACTGGTTGCTGCTTCTGTTGAGTGCAATAAGGTCTCAGATGCCCCAGCTGTCCACATGACCAGCAATCCCTCCGTTTGGGTCGGGGCGGCGAAGCTCAGTAGCACAAATCCTGGGAGCGACGTCCCTCAAAGCCAGCTGCAACTCCTTCAGAGTCTTCTTGATATCGTCGTCTTTGTTCGGCTTCACTGTACGTACTGAATGTCGGGGTGCAGGCTCCTGTCTTGCTGACTCCACCTCCAGTGCTCGGGTCAGGTCGCTTGCATGTTGTACGGTGCAGCCAGACGTACTGCTTGTCGAACCTGTGTCGGCGATGGAATCGATGAAGAAGTCGACTGCTATGACGTCGCGAGTCATCTATTGTGAACAAGTCACGGCAAATGTATCATAAAAAAAATTCCAAGCATTTAGCAACGGAGTAAAAACATGACACGTAACCAGAGTCGGCCAAATTAACACCATACAGTCACTTTCATGTAAAGCACCTATTTCAATGCTCTTCTACAGTTAGTTATTTCACGCCACTTAACTGAGTACCTTACAACACTCGCTTAGTTACTTTCCTTCGGCCACAAATAAGCAAGTCGATAACGGAGGTATAACTGTTACTACTGCGCAATACACTTTTTGAATCAAACTTTTGAAAAATCGCGCCATGTATGACATGTTTGGTTGTTTCTTAAAAATAGCATTATCATAAGCATATTGTAGCGCTGTTAACATAAAATGTTACTGTATTTGTTTAAATTGGACTTTCTTATACTTTATCTAGATTGAAGTAGTCGTGAATGGACTAGAGTTGTAATGTAACGTAAATATAAATTATTTTTATTTCCGGTCATGAACACGACGTCTATCATGGAAGTACGTTTCTTTATTCGCTGCCAACGTGACTGTTGGTTAAGCCAGTCGGCATTCGTGTGGTTCATTTACGGTCAGGATAGTTTTTTTTCGAAGATTGGCTTGCACGTGGACCGGCTTAGAAGCGGTGCGCGGAGACGGCTGACGTGTAAGATGCAGGTCGCCGCGCCAGGTGTTGACAAGTCGCTTCCCCAAGAGGAGGGAGAGAGACCTGTTTACGACAAGGCGAGGCGGCGCGACGGAGGCTGTTTACACGCAGTGCTGACGTCACTCACCGTGCCGTCCCCGCCCGGCACACCTCAACACTGCCACCTAGGTATAGACTAGTCACGATAAAGTGAGCACTTATGAAAGCCCTATCATTTGGAATAATAGTCAATATATGTTTTTTTCTTTTAGCTTTATACGTTAACTTTAGCGTCCAGTGGAATATACACACTGTGTTGATTACTTACATAGCAACATTTATTTTAAAATGTGGTTAAAAAATAAATGGCTGAAAGAAAAAAGTAACTAGGGCCTCAAAAGTGCTCACTTTACCGTAAACAGTATATAGTCATTCGACCCTCGATGCATGGAAAAGGTTACCAGGACGGATGAGTCGAGGTACACGATGGTACACGCCGGTGGAAAAGTACGACTGCATCGCCTAGCACACGAGGCGATGGATCAGCAGGGTATAGTCAGGTCGGTGGTGGTATCCTCGCATGGGAACTGTTCAAGTGGGACGAGATGGGTACCCTAGTACATGTACCACCTTCCCTCAACAACGAACGATACTAGAGCATGCTGGCTGATCGTGCACCCATTTCTGTGTCTACATCATCCTGCAGGAAACTTGTGCACCGGCCCCACTGCTCCCGAGCTACCGCCCAGTGGTCGAATGGACACTCCACTGACCACAGTCCCAACAGGACACATCCGAGCTGCTGTCGCGGGGAATGTGCGCGCTTTGGGTCCTGCTCAGACTGATCGCCGCGCCGCATCACCGCCGTCAACAGGGCGAGATTGGGAGCCACGACATGGCACTGAGCAGGTATCTCTCCATTCCACTGCGCACGAGTGCACGCAAGCGAAAAATAATCAGTTTTACTATAGGCTGTTCACGGTAAAATGAGCATTTTAAGAGCCCTGCTTAAGATCTAATTGTATAAACGTTGTGTGTTTTTCCACCTTACGTAAAATTAACACTGGCATGGGCCTCATCACTTTGTTCAAATGAAATTATTAGAAAAGTAAATATTGTACAAAAATGTTCATTTTTACATTTAGATGCATTAAAAAATACAGGAAGCGAGAGGAATAATTCAATTTATCACAAATTGTTACCGAACACTTTTTTAAGACGTTAATATGCGGAACTACTTTCCCCTGCCTCCATCGTTACCAGCAATACTGGGCACATGTCACTCATAGCGCCCGTTAAAATATATGCAGGTAGGGGCAGTGACTTTTTTATAAGGTTGATTTCAAAAGTGTTCACTATATCGTTAACAGCCTTTATATTCGTGTATGCATACCCTTCTAACATGAACTGCATATCCCCCCCCCTCCCTCCAATAAAATGGAATAAGCATTCAAAATTTACGTCAGTGGCATATCACATCATTTGTTCTCAACTTTCAATGTTCATATAAGGTGGAAAGTTAGTGGTGTAAACACAAATACTGAAAGTTTAGATTTGGGGAGGGGGGCGTAATTCAGAACCAGAATGTAAGCTACGATGCCATAGGGCGGCCGGATGAGAGGCATGCAATACAGCCGTTAAACAGGATGCAACGGACGAGTGAGAGTTTGGTAACTACAGTATGCTGCCAAGTTAAATGACTTAGGAAATTTTCTCGCTACCGATCAATGGAGTGATCCGAAAATTTGCGTTTGGCCTTCTGGTTGGCTGGTGCGCCCTTTTTGACCAGTGCAGATTTGACATGTACTACTCAAATCACATTCCACCACTTGGAATGCCAAGCCCTCTGGAGTATGTAACGCACACGTCAGTACAAATAACTTACGTCATTCTTTCAGATAACCACAAAAAACCGCCTATTCGAAAAACAATTACAGTATACTTTTTCAACATTTTTGAACGCCTTGCTTCCCAGAACTGAACTTTCTCCGGCGCCGTTAGCAACGCGTTTCCAGTGCGGTTGTGACGATTGAGCATTTCTCGCGGAAACTGCCGTCAACACACACCAGCGGCAATTGCGAGTACACGAGGATGCGCGGTCGGAGGCCACGCCGAGGGCGGGGAAAGCCACGAGCCCACGCGGCGGTACGAGAAGTGGCTTGACCACGCCACACATGTAGCAATACTGCCCATGCACACTCCCGTGTGTAGTCCATTCCCGAGTTACTTCCAGCTTTTCTGAAACCCTGCTGAAGTCCTTCGTTTAGGATATCCCTCCGCCTTATGCAAACAAGGCTTGAACCGAGTTTAGAGAAAATTGCACCACAAGGACCACGCACCAAATTCGCGCGTACAGTCCATTCACTGTTTCTTCGCCCTTTTTTGAATCAAACATTTGAAAAATCTCCCCATATATTACGTGTTTAGTTATTTCCAACATACGCCAAGTATCACAAGCGTTTTATACTTGTGTTAATAAAAGTTACTTTTTTCCTGTTAAATTGAAATAATTCATATTTATTCTATAAATTATGCTTTATTTATCAATAATTTGAATAAAACAGAGAGAAAATAAGTATGTTGGTAGCGCCCAGTAAGAAATATTTCTTATACAAAATACTGTTACACTTAGTGCGCTCGAATTCGGTGCGTTGTAGTGTTATTCTCCAGGCTTAGTTAAGCTTACTTTACACGAGACGGAGGAATATCCTGAAAGTAGAACTTAAACTGGGCTTCAGAAAAGGCTGAAGTAACCGTGAATGGATTATACTCAGTTCGCTGTCATTTTGTATTAAAACTATTTTTTTACTAAGCATTACCAACACATCTATTTTCTCCCTATATTTATTCATGCTAAACATGAACGAAATATAATGTATAGATAAAATAGTAAAACTTGAATTCAGCCAAAATATGGTACTTTTATGTTAATGTTAAAGTACAAAAAACCTGCGATAAATGCCATATTTAGGAAACAACCAAACGTGATTGATTCAAAATGTGTGAATAAACAGCGAATAGACTATAAAACGTGATCAAAATGAGGAGAAAGAATTAATGCAAGAGCAGACGCCGAGCGGTCACATGTTCGCTTACATATTTTGTTTAAAACATCAAGATATTTATAACAGCAGCCTTTCGACTTACACAGCAGAAAATATAATCCACTCAAACCATTATATGTCGCAAAAAAAGTCATAAGTTTTTTAATCTGTATTTTTTAACAGTTGCGACGCTATTACAGATTTTTACACTTCCTCGAAAATAAATAAAATCTGGTCGTTACAAACTCTGGCACGTTTAGGTATAGCAGTTAGTTGTCGGTTAGGTGCATCCAAATTTAAATTCAAATTAAAACACCATGTACCTCACAGGCCAAATTATAACCTAGCTTAATGATTGATAAATTACGCCATTCGTCAAACTCCATAACAGGTAATTTTGCAGAAAATAAAACTGTTTGAACCTCATATTGCTATGCAATCCGTAAATGACACGAAACGACAGAAAACAATTATGTATTTAATCTATACTACTAAATAAAACAGAAGTGTCTGTGATTTTCGAATTTTTTGCTTTTAATTATCTTTTTCATACAGTATAATTGATAACTAAGCCACAGCTAATGATGATTTTTTTCGTGCCTGTCTGTCCGAGCGGATTTAACTCAAAAACCACGTATTGACATCAAATTTACACAGTATACAAATAACCCTAGGACCATCGAGATATCTCAAATACCTCCGGAAAAAATTATGATAAAGGATGTGTACTGGATTAAGCTTTTCTTAGGATTACTACGTAAAAAAACATTGTTTAAAAAAAATTCAGTAATTTCTTCTTTCTTTTAAAAGTCTATGGGCTGTAAACCTTTCCTTCCAAAAAGCCGTACTGGCTGAGTGGCTAGAGTTAATCCAAGTGGGATGCAGTGACCCAGTAGATATACATATACATGTAAACATATACATATATACACGTACACATATAGATATATACACGTATACATACACATATACATATATACACATATGTAAATATATAATCATATATACACATATATACACGCATATATACATATACACACGCATATACACACATATATACATATACACATATACACACGCATATACACACATATATACATATACACACGCATATACACACATATATACATATACACACGCATATACACACATATATACATATACACACACATATACACACATATATACATATACACACACAAATATATATACATACACATATGTAAATATATAATCATATATACACATACATACACACATATAATCATATATACACATACACATATAATCATATATACACATACACATATATATATACATATGCACATGCATATATATACATACATATATACACGTATATAAATATATGTACATATATAAATATATGTACATATATGCACATATATAAATATATGTACATATATGCACATATATAAATATATGTACATATATGTACACATATGTACACATACATATATGTACACATATGTACACATACATATATGTACACATACATATATGTACACATACATATATGTACACATACATATATGTACACATACATATATACACACACATACACATATACACACACACATATACACACACACACACACACATATATATATATATATATACACACACACATACACATATATGTATACGCACACACATACACATATATATATATATACGCACACACATACACATATATACGCACACACATACACATATATATCAAGTGGGGCCGCAAAAGCTCAGTGGCTACAGAACCCAATAAGGATGCCGCAGAAGACCGATGACCGACGTCGACTTCAGGTACGGTAACTCCGTATTTTCATGCCATGTACTGTGGTCGCACTTAGTGAGAGACTAATTTCTCGTCCAGTAGCTCAGTTCTGCCACCCGCCGACACACTAAAGACTGTTCACGAGAAAGTGAGCACTTTTGAAATAAACCTTAGAAAAAAGTTACTGGCCCTGCCTGCAAATATTTTAAAGGTTACACTGAGTGACATTCGTCCAGTAAAGTTGGTAACGATGGAGGGAAAATTGTTCCATATCTTAACATCGAATAAAAAGTGTTAGGTAACTATTTGTGGTAACTGAAATTATTTCTTTCCCATTATGCTTTTTAAATGCATAGCAGAGGAAAAAAAAATGAGCGGACTTTTAAAAAATTTACTTACCTAATAAATTTACATTTTCACTTGACCGACCTATCAATAAAGGGATGAGACCCATGGCAATGTTAATATTACATAAGGGGTAAGACTACACAATGAGCATACAAGTATATCTTGAGCAGGGCTTTCAAAAGTTCTCACTTTACCGTGAACAGCGTATACATGTGTGGCGGACAGCTGGCCCGGCCGGTCAATACCCGTCATGACGTCACAACTCACCCGCTGCTGCTGCTGCTGCTGCTTGAAAACGGGAGGTCGTGCTCCAATGGGAATATTTTGTTAACAAAGTGGTTACGTGACCCGTTATTTCTACAAAATCTCTATAACATATTTTTAAAATTTGTTTTGGTAGATTCACAGTTGACAAATTACAAAATACAAATGACCAAGTCGCAGCCAGATTAGTTTTGCCGGTTTGAAATGTTTAAATAGCATTTATGCGAGGTTTTTGGAATAAACGAAATGTGTAATGTGCTCACAACTCGAGTTGCTTAAGTATTCCTGAAACAGATATTTTCTAATGCCAATTTTTGTTAGGAAACAAATTTTACATGACGATTGTTTTATTTTGTTAATTTTAAAAGCACTTCAATAACTCTGGGGAATAATTACTGTGTATTTTAAGACTTCCTGAACTTTTAATTTTGGAAGTATGATAACACCATAATAACAGCAGCATGGCATGCTAGACAGTTGAATGTCGTGGTTTTCTGACTAAACCTCACAAAATTGTAAAAATTAATTACGAAAACAGAAATTCGAATACATTTGAACACAGCCTGAGCATTATCAAAGCACTGCGGAGGGATTTTTGTTTTTACACTTTCATAATAAATTAAAATTAGCTTTCAAGTGAACTGCTGTGATTTTTAATGCAAGATTTATAGTACATTATTAATGAGATACCCACTCCAATATTACACGGTCACTATGCTTGAAATACCCAATAATACAATGTCACTAAGCTTGAAATACAACCGTCGTTAACGTGTGTTTTGTGGCATTATCAACGCATTATCCTGATGCAGCTGCACTTAACACAGGTGTTGACATGCTTATAACTTTTGTAACATACGTTGTTTGTACCATGTTAACGCAATAAAGGCTGTGAAAAAATTTGCATGTACCTGTGTTTTAAGAGCATGACTTTTTCAGAAAGCCTTACTCAGCACGGATGTTGAAAAGGTCATCTTTCAAGGTTTTCAATAGGGTGATTAAGCATCATAGTGAGGACGCGTTGTACGTTATACAGTATTCAAATTGTGGAGAAAATACATATTTCATGCGGACGTGCTAAACAGAGCTTGTAACAAATTAATACCGTAATTTTAAGGTGAACAAACAGCGAACAGTAATTTTGTTAATGTTGTGAACTTTGCCTCACATCTCTCAAAAGAAAAGTAATTTGTACCAGCTAGTAAAATATCAAGAACAATCGCGTCATAGTAGTAAATTGAAACAAACTGAACTAAAAATGTACCCTATAGTATGTTGAAGGGCTTTTCATGTAACTTATTTCAACGCAATTTAAGGTTATATAAAGGACTTGACACGTTTATCAGCATTTAAATATCGTTTGGTTAATACACATTATTACCGAAGTGAAGTCACAACTGATATCAGTTTGTAAATTTGTTATTTTACACGCGAAAACTATTTTCTCGTGGCTGGTAGTGTTTCGGGCGTGTTAGCCGAGTGTGTTCATAAATAGATTCCGTATTTATCCCGTATTTTTTAAAGTTCATTCTTCTCCGATTACTGACTCTACACGATACGAGTTTGAAATATGAATATTTCGTCAAATTTGAAAAATAGTTCAAAAATACCCTGCGACAATTCTGTAGGCTTTTTATTAAATATACCGTAGCCATTTAACTAACTATGTAACAATTTATTCTTATACCTTAGTAGCAATTAATTCTCAATACTTTTATTAATCATTTACAACAAATACACTGGAATAATATTCGCGCAACTTCACCACACCACAAAAAACTTTATTATTAAACCTTCGCCACTCCAGTCATGGGAAGCACCTTTTAACCGTTTATTTTTACTTCATTTGGCAACCAACTTTCGCTTTTCTTACCACAGTGTCGCTAACCCCCTCACAGGGGCTTGCGACAGCACAACAAAAATCCTGAACTTTAAAATTCCGCGCCTATTTAATTCACTTAACTTCACCACCCGCCTTTACCCCGTACAGGCAGGGGAAAGGCGGGTGCAAAACTCAAGTCTTGGAAACAGATCCCAGGTGCTAACCTGGGAATCCTGTAAAATAATGTTTGCTCCGCAGCATTAAATATTTTTTGATGGGTGTGGGGGGAGGGGGTTAGCTTCTCCTTTCCTCCACAATCTAAATGATAGCCTTCTGGGTGGCCAAGGTCCCTCACAAGGGATCGATTCACCCCCGCGCTGAGGGAGTAGCGTCCCAGTGATATAAAATTGCGGTGTAGGCTTTTAGAAATAATATCAAAATGTATGGATGGCTGGGTGAGTGGGGATACGACGTAAACAGAACTTTCAGTGTTTGAAGTTGCGTTTCATTTGAATACGGTCCATTTTAATTTGCATTGCATTGTGAACACGCCTACATTAGGTACTACTTTAGCTCGAAGTTTAGTTTCCAATACTAACAACAATTGTTTTGTGGCCATGTAAAAGAAAATATATCAATTAATCTAGGAACTCTTTCTTCTCCGAGAATTTTCTGATTCTCTGATGAGTGTAGGCAGTGCATTCAGAATATCAAACGTAAAATTAATTTTCATTCGTTCATGCATCAGCTGATACAGTATTTTGTAAATGGCCCGTTTATTTCGTATACGTGAAGTTGTCACTCACAGACTGTCACGATCTTGCCAAGTTACACAAGACAGATAGGGGGTGGGACCATAAATTTCCACACAGTTCATTCGGGGTCTTCAGTGGTGCAGCCGAGGCAAACAAGAAGTAAACGTAAAGGCGACAAGAAAACTCTCTGGCTCCTTGCACCATTTCCTCTCCTCCTGACTTCGTATCAGTGGCGGCGCCTTCCTAGGCTAAATAACACCGCAAACTCCTTATCGCGTGTTTTCTGTATCTGCGTCTCGGCGCCAACAGGCTGGCAAATACTCGATAAGATTCCGCCACCAGGAGCCTCTAGCTTCTCCGCCACAGAACGAAGAAGAGATTTTCCTTTTCCACAGCATTGCATGCAATGAAGGAGGAGCATATATGCATGCTTTGAACGTTACGTTCGCGTAGATTGGGGGGGGGGGGGGGGGTGGGTTTAAGACGATAAAAAATACCGCGGACTCAATGGAACGTAGAATAAATCTGACAACCCGAAGTCATGTGTTCTTTAGCTATCTTCGTAGCAAGAAATTCTCTTCAAATGATCCGCGAGCGAATTGGTCCTTTTTAGCTAGTTCGTCATTGCCTCGAAGTCTGCCGAGGTATGTCAACTGAGGTACTACAGACAGCGCATTAATCTATAGGCATTCCAAGATTTGTCTAACAAAAGCGATCGGTGAATTAATTTTTTTCGCTATGTTTATACACTCCTGCGTTTTATTTTCGAAAGGCAGGGGCCAAGGCTGCAGATTTAAGTGTCCTGGGAAAAAGGAGATAATTGAAAGTGTTGCCAACCGTAACAAACACTCAATGCAAATACGGGCAGTTCAGAGTTATTGAAGGGACACTGAAAACATGTTTACATGAATAATCTGGAGAAACGTTTAAATTTTAGCACTACACAAACATGTGCAGTCGAGCCAAGGTTACAACAACCCACCCCCAATTACTTCTGGGGCCCAATTTTTTTAAATTATCTGAATAATTACGCTAGCGGATTGATCCGATACTTCCATTCCGGTAGCACGTGTCGGAATGAAATGTATCGGAATTTCAAGGAAACTATATTACAACTTGGCATCGTTGTATGCATTTCGTGTCATCGACGCTGGATCAATCATGTCAAATCTGTTGTAACATAAAAAATTAATTTTAAAATACAGAAACATGTTTTACTGGATAAAGGTTTCTATCTCTTAAAAAATATACAGATATATCATGTGGTGACGAGACACATTACTTTTATGATACAAAAGAATGTTATTACCAATTTTATTGGGTCCATGTCACACAGTGCGCCCGTTAAAATATATGCGAGTAAGAGCACTGACATTTTTTAAAGGTTTATTTCAAAAGTGCTCACTTTATCGTGAACTGTCTTTAGTAGTGTTTACAACACAATTAGCGGTACTCCAGGCTTCCGTCTAAAAATAATTTTTGTCATGACTTTTATGGAAGCACTTTATTTTAATTAAAAGTCATGCCGCCGTGTCTTGTTATCTTCTCTTTCTACCAGTATTTTTCACTTAGAATAACTCTTCTTCTACAACCTTTCGAGTTAATTTCTTCCCCCAAGGAAAGTTGATATTTTTATAAGCGAAGTTAATATTTGTATGACGTGCAATAATTCACATTGTGGCACTTATTTTTTTCGCATACATAGAAATCATGAGTGATATTTCGGATGAAACAGTTAGCCAAGTCATCAACTGATGACTTTGGTCTGCTTGTGTGTTTTCTCCTGAGTGGATAAGAATTCATTATCTGAATCACTGCATATTTAGTATACTCTGTGCGTTGAATGCATGGTAGTTTCGATGACGCACATTACCAGGATGTCCACTGAAATTCCATTTTGGAATTCCCTGACTTTTCCCTGTTTTCCAGGCAGAATCTCGCCATTTTCAATTACCTGTCTTCAGGGCTGAAATCTTCCAATATCATATTTCTCCATCACTTCCAGAACAAAATGCTATCAGTGAAGCAGAATTAAATTATTGCAAAGACCAAGGAAGCAGGGTCAACATTTTATTCAGTCCATCTATATTACTCGCAATATATAATACACTACTGACTTCACACTAAAATAATTTATTTTGTACATATAGGCCCTATGTGACTTGGCAAAAATATATTATTGCCAATTCACAAATTTAAAAATTGAAATTTTAACCCGCATAATGCTTATAATTACATTACCCTGTATTCACACAACCAACAATCATTTACAGAGAAGCAAATTATTTACATTTCCCTTGACCTAGGTGAAAATTCCCCGACTTTTCCCTCTGGGTGGACATCCATTCTACATAGCGATATTCCGCCCTCTCCCTAAACACCCTTTTGTTTCCCCACCAGCACCACAGCTTGAGCCTGTGAAAATAGGCCCATATAACATGAAAGCGCGTAAGTAAACACACCCACATATGACAAACAGCCGTCTGAGATCCAACTAAAAACCGCAAGACCACGCGGCGTTCAAGATACGGAATAAATGCACTGAACACTGGCTGAAGCAGGTAAAAGCGAAATCGTATTACTCGTAGGATATTTTACAAGAGACCAAAATATTACTAGTGTACTGAATATGAGATGATTTACTGAATGTGACATGACATGTACTAAAGCAGATATCGTCCTCAGCCATGCGATAGATGTATAAACAATTTTTTTCAATATCGGGGGGGGACTTTTTTTCTCTATTAAGCAGTCAAGTACTCGGGACATCAATCGCCATGTTCAGTGTGTACAGAGCGAGTACTAAAGAGCGTCTCTCTTAGATTGAAGTGTGCGGCGTAATGGACATTCACTCTTCTCTTTCCAATACGCGGTTTCTGTCGTTAACACTGTCCTTGTTCCTGCATGCACTGTTGCCAGGTAAGTATCCTTTTGTAGCCTCGAGAAAAAGAAAACTATCTACGTTGCTTGTACGCCGTCCAATCACAATGATAGGGCCTCTCACAGGTTTCAGTTTCAAAGGAGCCGCTTAGCTTTGGTCGCAGGATTGGATTCTCTTAAGATTTGTCAGAGACTTCCACAGATAAAATTTATCTTTATCAGACAGTTTTCTTCGCCACCCATTTGTTACTCCGCCCGCCGTCGCAAAGCCGGAGTAATCTGGCAACAGTGCGCGCCATTCGCACTTTACTGCAATCTTAAGGCCAGACTTCCCATGCATCTGTTTTTAGGGAATTAAATGCTAAATTCGGGCAAAGGTCTCTCAGTCGTTTTTTGTGGTAGTATTTCCAACTAAAGATTTTTTTGTCAGAGAATGGACGCATCTAGATTTGTAGATCTTCCAAATTTTATTCTTGTAATTGTAAATGCACTTTTAAATTTTTTATAAAACTATTACATTTTACAAATAGTAAAAAAAAAATTAACTTAAAATAAAAATTAAAATAAAACCGGTTTACAAAACGAGATGCGTTCATTCTCTAACAAAAAAATCTTTAGTTGAAAATACTACCACAAAAACGACAGAGATCTTTGCCCGAATTAAGCATTTAATTCCCTATACGCCCATGCATGGTGAAAACTGGCCTTAAGAATGGGATGCTCTATAGTCCTGGAGTGGGCACGGCGGTATTTCCGGCGCACGCAGCACCTCGGTCACGAACGGTGGTCAGGAGTTGATCCAACAGTCGGGAAAATCCATCGGCATTACATGACAGTGCCGAAAGTCGGCACGCACCCACGCGTAGGGCGCATCAGCGACACACACACACCTCCAGATCCACCCCTCGTCAGCGCACCAAGTGCAACGACCTGCCCCCCTCCCTGCCACCTTCAAAGACAGGGAGGGTGATAGGGCGGGGGAAGTCTCGGCCGTGGCGCGGCGGCGTCACGAAGCACGCGCGCATGCGCACTGCAGAGTCGTGTGGGTACGCCGGCTCCGCGCCCGCGAGATGCGAAGCAAGTGGCGAGAACTTCCGCTTCGGCGACCGGGAAGGTTCCGAAGACTGATGTCGCCGTCCACACAAAGGTGGTTATTATCAGCTTTTACGGTCAATCTGTTACACATGTTGAGTGCAATCTGAAATAAGGATTTATCTAGGAAATTACTTCTCTGAATCTTCAACTTTTGGTATTCATCATTACATTTTCCCGACGATCTTTTCTTTCTTTGCTCTTCGGGGGGACAAAAAGTTTCACATGTCTCAGCCCCCAACGTATTAGTTTTTCACTTTCACTGTGGGAACATATATACAGTATCAATTAGACCGACAAACTTCGGGATGTGAATCTTCATGAAAAAGTAGGGAAAACGTATGTGACACTTTATGGCTAAATCGAATATTAAGGGAGGTATGAGCCCTTAAAAAAACGAGATTTCAAACCGTATTTGTGCAAAATGTCGGTAACGAAGTAAAATAAAATGACAACTCTCGAAACATTATTGTATGTTATCGGGACCTTCAACGTAAGACCCCATATTTTGCACAAATACGGCTTAAAACCTAGTTTTTTTTTTTTTTTTTTTTTAAGGGCTCATACCTCCCTTAATATTCGGTTTGGGTATAAAGTGTCATATGTTTTCCTTTTACGTTTTCGTTAAGAATTGCCTCCCGAAGTTTGTCGGTGTAATTGAGAATCACTCTATATATCTCTTTTAAAAAAATCCAACTACGTAGGTAGATCCTGATTTAGAAACCCGGTCATGGGAGAAGTTAATTACAGCCCAGCTAGTGGAAAATACTAAAGCAGACTGTCAACGTGTTTACGCCAAGTCGCCAGCGTTTAAGAGGACAATAAAAGCCCGCTTAGCTGAATTCGGATTTTGATTGGATCTTTGGATCTTCATCGCCTACAGTGACTGCGAAAAGATTAACAAAAAAAAAAACGAAGGACGCAATATATGGATGAGAAACACAAATATATTGTGTTCGTTTTTTTTTTTTTTCTCTTCGTAGTCATTGTAGGTATTGGAGATCCAATCAAAATTCGAATTCAGTTTCACCACAATATTGTCATTAAACTTCAAAAACAACAAAACCCACTAAAATTTATATCCAATCATCCAATCTATAACTTTGACTGTTCAACTAAGGGTTGAGAAAAATTAACTTCAGTACCAAAATTTAAGAATAACGTGTATGCCACATTGGTTCAAATATTTGTCTTCCTTTTCCACAAAGTCGTGCAACAGAAACATCAATAACTGCTTCGAAAGGGCAAGACTACTTTCATTTCATCAACTACTTGAGTGATAATACGTTCATTCGAAACTGAAAGACGGGTGAAGTATATGCCACATGCTACACCCGGAAAGTGGTCTGGAAATTTATCCTGTAAGATCACATACAAAGATAAATCAATTTATTTCATGCCCCCGCTTGAGGTTCTCCATTGTATTTGTTACGCCTATCTTCTGTTACCACTGTGGTAACATTTACATATTAACTTCCTGTGCAGACCTGGTAGCCCTTAAAGTAAAAACTAAAAACTCAAAAAAATCTTATATTAGAATAGTGTCACTTGCAATAAAAATTGACAGCAAGAACTGAAAATTCTTAATACAGAAAGGAACCGAATCAATACATCTCTGAGCACGACAATGCCCAGCAAATAGTGATAATTTGAAATGAAAATAATACATTTAAATGCTATTCTGTTACCTTCCATTTGTTACCGTACCTTCCACAGCAACAAACGCGCCAATGTATCACACCACATTTGCAAATTTAACAAATTTAAACATACTTGCTCCGAACCACATTTCGTACACAACTTATTTATTACAGCTTACTGTTGTGACCTTAATTGCATAAATTTTACTTTCTAAATAATCAGTATGCAGTCCATCATTCTCAATACAAAGAGCAACAAGCCACCGAATTCTGTATGCTAGGCCTCTCCCAGCACTGCTGTAGTTAACAGTCTTGCAAGCACGATTCACGGCTTCTTTCAATTCATCAACAGTACCAAAATTGTTGCGTCAGTAAAACGTGTGGTTGTATGGGGTTCCCGGTCCTTCTGTAAACACTCCATACATAAGATTACGAAACAACAGGACAACAGATTAACCCAAAACACGTATACAGAAATTTTGTTTGGGGAGGGTCAAAAGAGATGACGTAGTTAAGCAGAAGCAAAAAAGCGGTTGAGGGGCGGCGAATTGTTGGGGGGAAAGGGGGGGGGGGGGGTTGCATTCTGTGAACTTCAATGAAACGGTTACCCTCGCAAAATTTTCTCCCACAACCGAACCCCTTCCGTGCCTGTATTCACTGTCTCGAATTGGGGCCCCAATGCGTAAGCTCTTCGATGTAACGCTACTTTTTGGTAGTAAATATTCTCTACTGCTCAGGTGGCACATCACATTTATCATAGGCCATTCACAATTACTTCCAACTTTTCTGAAGTCCTGCTAGAGTTCTACTTGGCGGATATCCCTCCGCCTCATGCGAACAAAACTTAGAACATTACACCAGATGGCGAACGCACCACAGTCGTGCCGACTCAGTGTAATAATATTTTATATAACTATTTTTTACTATGCATCGTCAACACACATTTTTTCTTTGTCTATATTCATAAGTTATAAATAAAATATTATAATTTATTGATAAAATATAAGTATATATACAATTTAACGAAACGTAAGGTACTTTTACGTTAACATAAATATAAAGTGCTAGTGATAGAAGACATATTTAGGAGACAGTCAAGCACGTCATACATGGGGTGTTTTTCCAAAGGTTCTACTCAAAAAGTGTGAAGAAACTGCCAACATCAAACTAGTGTCAGCAGGAACACGCTAAACTGAGGCTACACACACAGCTCGTGACTAGACGCCACGCGCTGCTTACTCGGGAGGAGTGGTACGTTCTACACCTTAAATAACGCGCGAAGTCATTTCTTATCAGCGCGACAAGATGAGTTACGCAACTCCTGAGTACATTATTTTTTTCGCCCCTCTTCGCCAGTGGCAAGCGCCGTCGAGATAGCGTCTCCGATATACATAGCACACGATGTTCAACGAAACTGACGGCGTACAGCAGCGCTGTTCAATAAGAGACCCACGGGCCATAATTGCCCCATTTAACGTCTACTGTAACTATAGGTTGTTCACGATTAAATGAGTACTTTTGAAATGAACCTTGGAAAAACGTCCCTGCTCCTGCCTGCATATATTTTTAATGGGTGCAATGAGTGTGTGACATTCGCCCAGTTAAGTTGGTAGCGATGGATGGAAAGTAGTTTCATATCTTAACGTCGAATAAAAAGTGTTTGGTGACAATTTGCGATAACACAAATTATTATATATTATTTCTTTCGCTTTCTGTTTTTTTTATGCATCAAAAGTGTAAAAATGAGCAGATAATTAAAATATTTACTTTCCTAATAATTTCACAGTTTCACTTGACCGATGAATGAATAAAGTGATGAGGCCCATGGCACAAAGTTAATTTGACATACGGAGGAAGAATACACAACGTGCATACAAGTAGATCTTAAGGTGGGCTTTCAATAGTTCTAATTTTACCGTGAACAGCCTATGAACTGTTGAATTCAGCCAGCTGTGCACTGCAGCCACTCTAGAATTTCAACATGGGAAACCCAAGCACTTCGGGTACAAGGTATAAAAAAATCACGTGTCAAGTGGGAAAATGTGCAAAATTCACGCAGGATAAGAAACTTTTCGCAAAGCAGATTAGACAACAACCGGGCCGAACGTCTTTATCAGCTACGTTTCAAGCCCATCGCTTGCTTTCAACTTCCGTGTTATTACTCAAGGTAGACTCGCCAAAAGCAACTAACATCGGGGACGGGCAATAGTGTTCCAACAGGAGGTGGGAGGAGACATGCTTTTAACTCGCAGGAAATGAAGTAGGCAGCGATGTTTTGCGAAAGTTACTTCGCCACGAAACACACGGTAGTGACAACAGAACGATCTTGTGGGCACGATGACACGGCAATACTAAATCGCAATAGTTACTCTCGCATATTATCGCCGTGTAAATTACACTATAGTTACTGTCGCGATAGCACTATCGTGATATCAGCTCAAGCTGGATAGTTGACAGTAACTGTCGTGACATAACATCCAATTATCGTGACACTGTCGTACTGTAAACAGGGTAGCATCACTATCGTGATAGTGCGAGTCACGAATACGTACGCGTGTTTAATTTGACAGTAAGATTTCAGATATTTAGTTTCTGTTAATATCTTTCATTTACAATATGTCATGGTATGGCAGAACATATATTATCATAAGTATGAAACGGCAGTATTGAAAGAATGTTTGTTCATATAATAAACTACTGAAACAATTTAAGTTTGCATGTCCCAAAAACCCTGTCACGCTATGTAACTAAAGAAACAAATATCAAACACTTCACAAAATGATATAAAAGTAGGGTCTATTAAAGTATTTACACAATTTGTCGGACATGTTCCTTTTGAGGTTAACTACCACAGCAGGTTTTGATCGTGTATGTAAACAGGTCATATCGTGACAGTTAACTCTTCACACACTATCAAGAGAGCTGCTATCGTGATAGCTACCATCATCGTGTCAACGAGCCTTTACTCCTGAAGTTCAGTGTATAAAGACGCTTAACATTTATTTGCAACATCTCCGGTCATCCCAAAACATTCTTCAACAACACAGTGACAAGTTACACTGACAGCCCAAGGCGACGCCGAAGGGAGGTTAACTAGTGAGAACACGCGCACAGGCGGAATACGAAGAGTGCCGAGACATCACGAACTTGTCCAATCGCGACCTAGCCTCTGGTGAATGCCGGGAGCTGTGAGCACACCTGCGCCTAACCTCCCGGGGGGGGAGGGAACTTGCAGACACGTGTTGCCGGCTGCCGCACACGGGGACGCGGGACTAGCCGGCGTCCCTAGCTCACACCCGCTTGCCTTCTGCGCGCGAGTTGCCGCCGTATCCTACCTCGCCGGTTGCACCACCATGATCGGCGCGTCTGTAATTTGAAACCAGCTACAAATGGCGACACATCGCGGTTCCACAAAGCAAACGTGCATCGGAGGTAAAAAGGACCATGCATATTTTATACAACCGAAGTTCTGATATTGTTTTACGCGACCTTTTCCTACGCGTAATAATAAGCGATGTCTATGTTATGAATTTGGCTACTATATCTTAAACGGTTCGGTAATTACCGCAAACTATGCTTATAAGTAGACATATGGCATACCTACCATTATGATTGTCGCCGTGGGCGATACCTGTGATATGAATTTGATGAATATAACGTCAATGATATGGAAATAATGGATAACTATGCTTATAAGTTCGAGGGTGTCGGACTGGTAAAATAATTAATTTAAAAATTAAAAATATTACTCGTATCCCTACTAAATTCGATATGGCGACCAAAAAGTGCGAATAATCAAAGTTCATACTCTTAGACATTTATATACGTATAAAATCCAATATGGCGGTGGCCACAGTCACGAAATCACATATTCTGAAGACGAAATCATATATTCTGACATTTGTGTGTTTAAAAAATACGAGTTCGTAGACACGTCACACGATACATCTGTAAATTACACACGTAAAATAAAAATTACTATTTATACATTTTATTTTTATAGCACATCGAATTCAAGATGACTCCTGGCCTCCTCGGCCAAAGCATGGAGTCACCGAGACAAATAGAGGAGCACTTTTAATTTTAGCTATTAATGTAGCAGCTTAACATCACAGGGATGTTTTTTTTTGGGAGCTGTAAATATGGCGCACATAGAACTGGAGTGGCGGGAAAGCGAAAGATTAATTTAAGAGAAACTTCTACTACTACAGAAAATAAATTCTAGACGTTTCGATGGAAAAAACGAGAAATTCGAGGGAAAAAACAATACATTTTAAAGATAAAGTACTGGCGGAATGATTGAGCAGGGGGAAATGCTACACTGGCTACCAAGATGGCGGTGGGAAACATGACAACCCATCTGACAACCGACAAAAGCCGCCTTCCGTTACTGCTGACGAGCAAGCACTGAAATCACTAACGGTTAATTCGTGTTCGTCAGCAGTAACAGAAAAGCCCGCAGTAATGTTATTTCTCTTGATTTAAAAGATTGATTACGCACAAAACCAAACATAATGGTAATTGCTACACCGACGAAAATACGACTTATAACAAATTATGTTTTTTTGTAACTTTTTCTTGCTCGGAATTTTATTCAAGACTATTTTGTACTTACGATGCCTACCATCTGAACATCTATAAATATCCCGGCGAACTTACCGCCCGCCAGTACCTTGTTTCAGTGCCGTTGCACTCACTACATCTGCAGTTCCAGTAAACTCAAGTGGTTTCAGTAACCAATTAAATGTAGTCTCGCCCAGGGTGCCATCCAGCGGCGTGACGCAACGAGTGCCAGTGATGACCTGGATAATTTTAGTTTTACTTGACTGACGCATGAATAAAGTGCACATATAGTGGAAGAATACACAGTGTCCATGCAAGTATAGACTGTTCACGGTAAAATGAGCACTTTTGAAAACCCCTGCTTGAGATCTACTTGTATGCACGTCGTGTATTCTTCTGTCTTATGTAAAATTAAAATTGCCGTGGGCCTCTTTGCTTTATGCATATACGTCGGTCAAGTGAGACTGCGAAATTATTAGAAAAGTAAATAAAGTCTGCTCATTTTTACACTTCGGTGCATTAAAAAACAGAAAGCGAAAGAAATATTTTTAGTTAACAAAAATGGTTACCTAATAATTCCATTCGACGTTAACATATGTAACTACTTTCCATCCATCGTTATCAACTTGAATGGGCGCGTATGTCACTCAGTGCGCACGTTAAAATATATACGCGGGCAGCGGCAGTGACATTTTTCTAAGGTTCACTTCAAAAGTGCTCACTTTATCGTTAACAGCCTTAACATATATCTTAACGGACCTGCCTACCAAGCCAGCAGTCGCGAACTTCAAATGGGGAATCAATGTTAAAACGAAATTCCTTCTCAATGCGTCAATTTTAAAGATAACTATTCAAACAGAAAACACGCTGATGCGAATCTCTGAGCATATTGCTACACAAAGTTGTTTTTTTAAATATATATATATATATATATATATATATATATATATATATATATATATATATATATATATATATATATATATATATATATATATATATATATATTTATTTATTTATTTATTAATTTATTTATCTGTGAAAATTTCAAAATTGACAAAATATTTTAACGTGGCATCATTCCTTAAGAAATATCACATAGAATACTCTTTTGTTTGAAATAGTTATCTTTAAAATTGGCGCAATGAGAAGGAATTTCATTGAACAATGATTCCCCATTTGAAATTTACTGCTGCCGGCTTGGTAGGCCCGTTAAGCAGGGCAATTTGCCGTGAGCAGTCTATCGTCTCGCAAGGCGGCGAAAGACATAGGACGCCCCCGCTTATCGCCCAACATGCTATCGTGCGTTCGAGCAAGTCAAATGAGACACGCACGCACGACTGACAACTTGCAGCAGAGATCCCCGCACCTGGCTTGACAAACAGGTTCGCTAACAACCAAGCCTCGCGCGCAGCCACCAGTTCTGACCGCGCGCTAGACGAAGGCTCGTTCTGTCATGCAAGCATGCGGGCAGGCTTGACAACCGCGCATCCGGTCTGCACAACCTTGCCCGCCAACGCGAGGATGAAACTCATTACCGCACTTTTATTGTATCGAAAATCACGTGTCTGAACCAGAGCTCGAAATCGCAACTCTTGTCGACAAAATGGCACCGTGACTCGATTTTGTTCACGTGATGAAATCCCATTTCCTAACGTTACACGTATTAGTTATTTTGTATCAATCCCTTATCTACCCGCTACTCTTCTCTTGAGATCGGCCATTAACTCAACCACGTGATGCGCAAATCATTGTAATATGTAATAACATATAGGAACCGTCAACGATCAAAATTCTTTTAGTCAGGTGACTACTGTAAACAGCCAATCATTTTATTTACGCCACATACTCAAGGAAGTAGAAATATAACGTATTCTACAAGAGAGGGAGCTAAATAGTGAAGAGAGGGAGTCAAGGGGGGGGGGGGGGGATTAAACTGAAAGTGGGTGTGTTTACACAGTTTGAAATTTGCCTTCCCACTGGAAACCTGGGGGGGGGGGGGGGATTAAACTGAAAGTGGGTGTGTTTACACAGTTTGAAATTTGCCTTCCCACTGGAAACCTATGTATCTGAGAGAACAATTTCACCCTTTCCCCAAACTGCGCTCGATTATGCTACAAGCTACGGTATGTGATTAATCGTTTACACGAAGTATATCAACGTTAATATAGGCTGTTAACGGTAAAATGAGCACTTTTGACAGCCCTGCTTAAGATCTACTTGTATGCTCGCGTATTCTTCCGCCTTATCAAAAATTAACACTGGCATGGGCCTCATCACTTTATTCATGCGTCGGTCGAGTGAAACTGTGAAATGATTAGAAAAGTAAGTTAAATACTTTACACATTTGCTCATTTTTACACTTCGCTTGATGAAAAAGAAAAAACAGAAAGCTAAATAAATAATTTCAGTTATCCCAAATGATTCTAACACTTTTAATTCGACGTTAAGATATGAAACTACTTTCCCACCAACGTTGCCAACTTTACTGGGCGCATTTCAACGCAGTGCGTTCGTTAAAATATATGCAGGTGGGAGCAGTGATTTTTTTTCTAAGGTTAATTTCAAAAGTGCTCACTTTATCGTGAACAGCAAGATACGGGTAGCATTTAATTGATGCTTATGTAAATGTAATGTTTTACTATGTATTAAAGATCTTTCGTTTTCCGGTAGTATCTAATAGCTTTATATTGACGTAGCCAAATATTCGACATTAAGGCAAGTTTTTGTATGTGTTGAAACACTTGCAATAATTAATCTTATCTCCGTAATTGCATTTCCTATATGTCTGAATACAGAGTAAGTACATTTGTGTACATGCAGTCATATTTTGATGCACTGTTTCAATTTAAGTTACGTTGACCCGTGGAATGTGTCACGTGAATGTATAGAGCTTAATTCAATTTTGCATACTACTATATATCAGTAAGCATATATCAGAATGTGAAACAAGAACAAAATACACGTCAGTCTGAATGCTTTTAAAACTATAATCACACAATTTTGAGGAAGTATTAGGTTAGGCTGAAAAAAAGTTACCCTTACCTGACGTAACGGTATGTGACGAAACCATTCACTTGGTAATACAGTTCGAGACGTAGCGGATACGTGAAAGCTTAGTATCCGTACTCAGTATGTAACATTTCGAACGTACCGTATTGTGATGTCGGTCTTGGAACTACAATGGCCTCAGCAATAAATCAGCGCTACCTTGGCTGTATTCGATTAGACACTAAAGTATTTTGTATTACGAGCTGAACAGGTTGTAGCATGCATTTACATTACACTTTTATTTAGGTACGACTTGCAAACATTTTGCATGCGGGTAGATTTCTAAAAGTTCGTAGTGTAACTGTTGCTGAAGTGATAGTGACGTTATTGAGTGTTCGGTTATCTGAGCGCGACGGGGATAACTTTGTTTACCGGGAAGGAGAAAGAAAGTAGCATGAAGGATAATATTATTACGCACTCGCTGCTTTGTATCCCGAACGAGCGAGTGGAAGTGAAGAACCAGTTATATGATAGCGGCGGCCAGTGGCCGCGTATCTGTGACAGAACGCGAGACAGTATAATAATTTTTGCGGCGCGCGCTACTGACCCTGGATCTATTGAGTTTCTTCATCTATCTGAAGAATTTTCTAGTTGTTTACAGCCCTAGAGTCTGTCATGACTCGGGGTGCGTCGAACTTTTCGGGTCAAAGCCAGCAGAGTATAAATTGTGCGACGTGCCTCCGGGCCGAGAGGAGTTGAATTGATGAGTGAGTGGCTGAGTTTCAGCAATAGACGAGCGGCGAGAGAAGTGACCAAAGGAAGGGAAATTGGCGACTGCGAGTATCAAGCAGTGAAGAGTGCTGTTGGCAGGCTGGACTAATGGACTAGATGCGTGAGTGAGACACATTACAAATGATGGCAACATACAGCCTGAACGTGTGTTAATTACGAGTATGGGTTGAAACAGACATTAAATATTGCACTCGCTAAGAAATAAAGAGTAAAAGTGGATATAGATAATTTAATGCTGTAAATAATAGCTGTGTGAATAAATTATAAATCAAATTTGGTTTCTTTAATTTTTTTATTAATACCTCCATCCCTCACGAACTCAGATACGCCCCTCAGGGGTCCATGTGCGGGATGGAGGCAATTATCAATTAATTGTAAATAGAGTTAGGCTATAAGAAAATAATTAATACTGTTTCGTACAATTGTCGCAGTGAGCGTTAACTAGAAAAATGTCTGCAGAAATGGAAGCACAGCGAGCATTGAGGGTCTAGGTAGCCAGATGGTTTATGTGAGCACAACTGCAAATAGCTTGAAATAAGATGTAAATAGCCAGATAAGTAGTGTCAATAGCCAGATAATTAATGTAAGTTACTTAGTAGATAAGAAAATGGACACTAAATGACAATGTAGACAGGAAAATAGAGGCTGTAAATGAAAATGCAGACAGGAAAATAGGCGTTAATTTACTATGTGGACGAAAATATTGACAGAACGGATGGACACTTTCAGTGGAAGAATGGACAGTGTCAGTGAAAGGGTGGAGAGTGACGAGAATGAATTGAAAAGAAGACCAGTGCATTAGAGAAGGCACTACTGAGAGGCACAGCACTGAGCATTCTTCAATCTCTGCCAGAGCGACATCGACTGAAGTACTCCACACTTGGGTCGGCCTTGGAGCTACGTTTCGGCGATCGATACCTGCATGGCCACCATGCACAGCTGCAAAGTCACACCCACTGCAGGAACTATGGCAAGACATAATGCGTCTGCCTCAACTATCTATGGAAGGACGCCCCGAGGAGGCGCGCGACATCATCGCAGTCGGCATTTTCATTGATGTCATCGCCGACACAGAGGTACGGCAAGCATTACGTCTGGCCGCACCCCACAACATGCAGGACGGACGCCCTGGCTTGAGCACTGAAGGTGGAGTCAGCGAGACAGGTGTCCGCACCCCGACGTCGTGTATGAGCAGTGGCGCTGAATGAAGACATCAATAAGACTGAAGGAGATCCAGTCGTTTATGAGGGCCATCGCTTCCCGGGTCCGTGCTACAGAGCTTCGCCCCCACCCCCCACCTAATGGGCCAGAGTGTTGGTGATGTGGACAGCCGGGACACCTGAGAGCCTACTGCCCACAACAGCAGCAGCAGGAAAACAGGCAGCGAGAAGCAGGTGAGAATACAGAACTTGTAAACACCGATCTTAAGGAGCGAAGGTCCATGACTGCTGAAGGGAAGGCCCCAATGTTCTTGCATGTACGGTCGGCGAAACAGGATTGGTATGCAGTACTTGTGGAGGGGAGCCTGAATGATGTTCCTTGCCAGATGGTCGTCGAGACTGGGGGGACCGTAACAATAGTAGGGGCCGCGGTGGCTGAGTGGGTAGGCTGCTCGCCTCCCACCAAGGTGAACCAGGTTCAATCCCCGGCCGGGTCACTTCCGGATTTTCGCATGTGGGAATAGTGCCGGACGATGCCGCTGGTCGGTGGATTTTCTCGGGGACCTTCTGTTTCCCCCGCCTTCTTATTCCAGGGCTGCTCCATTCTCACATCAATCACCCTCATCGGCTCTCAAGACCTCGCTATTAAGAGCCGCCCAAATCTCTTCACTCACTCATAACAGTAGTAAGACCAAACATCTGCGGACCTTCCCCAGCGATCGCCCGACGACAGTACAGAAAGGTGTTATTTAAGTACACTGACAGGTGATACCATACCTGTAAGAGGTAAGAAAAAACTGATTTTGAAGCTTGGTGACCTTAGCATAGGCACGATGTTTACATAGCAGAAAAAGAGGATGAATGACTTTTTGGGTCTTGATGTACTACATAGGCTGGGGTGCTGTATAGATACTCGATTTGGTGTGCTATCGGTAGGGTAGGCAAGGCAGAGTTGGTGGTGTCAAAACGGAATGATTTGTCCTCCCCAGTAGTCTGTAGTCAACCCACTGTGCTGCCAGCTTCTAGTGAAATAGTCATTCCTGGCGGATGCCTGGGAAGATTTGACAGACGTTTGGGTCTAATTGAGAGAGGATTGGCATCCTGCCAGGTAAAGTCGTTGTAACAAGGAGTTCGTCTGGCAGTTTTTCAGTTAGGATTATAAATTTGTCCGATAGTGCCATTCTTCAGGGGGGCAAGGCCAGATAGGTGTTGCACGCAGGTCACACAGGTAATTCCAAACGTTCCAGACGATACTACAGAAGAACGAATAGAATGTCCTCTATCAGAAGTACGTGATGAACTGCTAGTAAGAATAAAAGAAAATCTTAACTAGCACCGGAATAAAGCTGTCTCTGAATTACCGAAGAGAAATAGCGATGCCTTCTCCTGGGGCGCGAATGACCTTGAAAGGGCTATGTGACTTGTCACCACCTTTATACAGGCGATGCCAGATCCATAAAGCAGCCACCAAGGCGACTGTCACTAGCTTCACATGAGGCAGTTGAGGGAAATCTGAAGGAAATGAGGGAATTAGATGTGATAGAACCAGAACATTTGTTAGTCCATGGTCGTCGCCCATAGTTCTTGTTACGAAGAAAGATGGTTCTGAGGTTTTGTGTATATTATCGCCAGCTTAATAATGTAACAAAGAAATACTCTTATCCTCTTCCAAGGATAGACGACACATTGATTAGCTTAGCAGGTTCGCAATGGTTTTCTACTTTGGACAAGAAGAGTGGGTACTGGCAGTTCGAGGTGGCCCCAGATAATCAAGTGAAGACTGCATTTTGCGTCCAAGGGAAAGTAACCTGGTAGTTCAAAGTTATGCCTTGTAGGCTGTGTAATGCCCCTACCACCTCCGAATGCCTGATGGAAAAAGTTTTGCCTTTAGATATCTGTCAAGTTTATCTAGATGGGATTGTTGTGACAGGAAGGGCATTTGAAGGGCACATATCACGAATAGATTCTGTATTCCAGAAAGTGGACACAACCAACCTAAAACTCGTCCATATTAAGTACCACCAGTTCCAAAAGAAAATTTCTTATGACATGTAGTGTCGTCCCATGGGATTGAAACAGGCCCAGAGAAGGCCAAAGCGATAAGAAATTGGCCGACACCTACCCAAAACCTAAGTGCGGAGTTTTCTGGGATTATGTGCCTACTACCGTCTATTTGTACCTGGGTTCGCCATTATTGCCAAGCCACTACATGAACTGACTGAGGCGAAAATGATATTTCATTGGACCACTGAGTGTGAAGACGCTTTTAGTAAACTAAAGAAAATTCTGATATCTCCACCAGTCCTGGGTTTCCCGAAAAGTGAGGGTGTATTCATTTTGGACACTGATATTAGTGATGTAGGATTGGAGCTGTGTCATCTTAGGGTCAAGATGGGAAGGAAATACCACTACAATACTTCAGTAAGGTATTGCATAAAGTCTGCGAGAAATTACTGTGTTACAAGCAGAGCGCTTCTGGCCATGGTGAAGGCAATTTCACACTTCCACCCCTACCTTTATGACAGACACTTTATCTTAAGGACCGACCATATATCATTACGCTGGCTACTAAATTTCAAGAACCTCGAAGGTCAAATAACCCAGCATGTACAGTATATTCAAGAATATGACAAATACAGCACAGATCTGGGCACATTCACAGCAATACAGATGCACTGTTTAGGCCATGCAAGCCATTTTGTTGCCCTTGCGAATGCTAGGAAGAAAAGAATGGTGAATTGCTGATGGTACGGAGGATAAGAATTCAAGGTTCTCTATCTTGTGATGGGTCACCTATCTGGAGTGATGAGGGTATTAGGAAAGATCAGTTGAATGATCGCACTTTGCAGTCATTATTACAGTGAAAGAAGCTGGCTGTCGGCCAAAATAGGAAGAGGTAACTAGCCTGAGCGCAGCAGTCAAAGCATACTGAGCACAATGAAATTCCCTCATACTGAAGAAAGGTGTACTTTACAGAAATTGGGAAAGTAATTATGGAAAACACACACGTTTACAGTTGGTCCTTCAAAATGAAGAGTTCTGGAAGCCTTAAAAGAACTGCACAGTGTGGCAGCCAGTGGGCACTTTGGTGTTAAGACTCTCGACAGAGTTAGACTGAGATGCTACTGGCTTCATTGTCAGGAGGATGTTGAGAAATGGTGCCGATTGTGTGACACCTACACTGCGAGGAAGGGCCCAAGGACCAGAGGACAAGGTCACACTTCCAGAAATACAATGTTGGAGCCCCATTCGAGAGGATGGCAGTAGATATTCTGGGACTCTTGCCTGTCACAGAGATGTAATCAGCATCTACTGGTGGCCCAAGATTACTTTACTAAGTGGTCTGGGATCATTCCACTCCCAAACCAAAAATCACGAACTGTGGCCGATGCATAGAACATTTCTTATCGAGGTTTGTAGTGCAACTGGAAATTCATTGTGATCAGGGAAGAAACTTTGAAGCTACTGTCTTCCAGGAGGTGACGAAAATTCTGGGGATGAAAATGATTAGGACTACAGCCTTACAGCCTCAGTCGGATGGAATGGTCGACAGACTTGACCTGTCGATCTTTGGGGCAGACAACCAAAAGGACTTGAATTTAAGGTGCCATTCTTTCTTCTTGCTTACCACTCAGCAGTTCACGAGTCCACGGGGGTAACACCATCGGGATGCTGTTCCGAAGAGAGCTACACCTCTCCAGTGACCTGCTGTTTAGCCGGCCGACAGAAGAGGAAGCTACAGCCCCTGATTATGCCAACGAATTATGTAACAGACTTGTTGGCACTCATGATTTTGCTCGACAGCACCTCAGAGTAAGTAGTGACAAGATGAAGATGTGGTATGGTAGGAGAATTTTTGGCGAGGAATTTCAAGGACAACTGGCGTGGCTGTACAACACGCACAGGAGAAAAAGGTACTGCCCAAAGCTAGACATGTTGGGAAGGCACCTACAGGATTCTGAATAAGATCAATGATGATGTCTTTCGGATTTGTTGTCAAGACTCTCGGACGAAGCCGAAGGTTGTCGACATCGAACGACTGGCACTCTATGATGGTCCGAATGTTGCAGTGTCTGTTTGGGACGGACAGACTTGAAGAGGGAATATTGTTACGTACTCGCTACTTCGCCTCCCACGCGAGCGAGTGGAAGTGAAGGACAGCAGCTATGATAGCGGCGGTAGCAAGTCAATGGATTGTTCTGAACGACAGGCGAGCAATATGTCTGTGGCCGCGTATATGTAACAGAAAGCGAGACGACACGATAATCCTTTTTGCGGCATACACTGCTGACCCTGGTTGTATTAAGTTTTTGCACCTGAGGAATTTTCTAGTCATTTACTGCCCTAGGTTCTGACCGCATGACTCGGGGTGCGACGAACTTTCCAGGTCAAGGCCAGCAGAGTATAAGTTGTGCGATGTGCCTCCAGGCCGAGAGAGTTGAATGGATGGGTTACAGCACCAGAAGACGAGCGGCGGGAGAAGTGACCATGGGAAGGGAAATCTGCGATTGCAAGTATCAAGCAGTGAAGGGTACGATTGGTCGGCTGGACTAATGGACAATATACGTAAGTGAAAAACATTACAAATGATGGTAACAGACAGACTGAGCGTGTATTAACGAAGTTGATTGAGTATAACGAAACAGCGACATCGAGGAGGATGTTAATTAGAGTTTAAAGAGACATTAAATATTGCACTCACTAAGAAATAAAAACAGTAAGAGTGGAGATAGGTAATCGAATGCTGTAAATAATAGCTGTGTGAATAAATTAGAAATCAAATTTAGTTCTTTCATTTGTTTATTTCTTAAGATCTCCATCCCTCACGAACTCAGATACGCCCCTCAGGCGTCATGTAACAATATGTACACAGTCAACTGTATGCGCGACAAATGGTTATTAGTTGTTAGTTTACTGTATCCATAGAATATTATAACCGCACATGTGTGTAGAAAGATATCTTACATGTCAATTCAAACACAACACTAAATAATATGGAACAGCTCCCACATATTCCGTTTGAATTCTATATGCGTGAGTATCCTGTTACACCTGTGGTACAAGGGCGAATATAGTATATTTGTTTCATAAAAGAAAAAAATCGATCACGATAAAAATGTATCCTATCACCAGGCATGCTGCCAATTAATGTGTGTACTAACGGGCTTGCTGTTTGTCGATCCACAAGAGTGCATGACAAAAATAAGTAGCGAGTTTGATCTAGGCAACATCATCCCACCCTCTCCAAATTTTCCATTTACACTCCACGCGGAATGTGGTGTCATTTCTTAACAAGGGCCAGCCCACTTCTCTACTCGTGAGTTCGATAACCCAAATGGTCTTCGTTATGCATGAAAGGGGCAGATTACAGTACTGAAATTAGAGCTCTTTGACAAATACGGACACCGTCGTGGTTGGTAAATTGGAAACATTCCTTTGACTGGAAGAAAAATTGTTAACTCCACCGAGTGCTAATTAGTTACAAGGAAGAATGCATTCTCTAAAAGAAGGCGTAGGAAAATATAGCCCAGAGTTCGCGTCTAGACCCCTGAAAACTCTCCAACTTCTCAATTTTTCATTCCTGATTTATCAAACCAGCATCATTCATTTGTTACTCGGCCCGACCCGAGCTAATGATGAGCGGTTTAAACATGCCTTTGCGAACCGGAAGATGGATTGAGGAGGGGGGGGGGGGTGGTCATTCAAGCCCAACAGCCGAAACTACTCACACCAGGACTGTGTTCGTGAAGTTAAAAACAAATAACATCGTGAGGAAGTAAATGCTAGGTACGGGTAGCAACCACCGACGTAAAGGTGTGTCTCCTTGTAAAGGGGGCCCCGGTGGCAAAGCGGTTAGCCCACTCGCCTCCAACAAAGATAAACCGGGTTCAATCCCCGGCCTAGTCACCGGATTTTCGCACGCGGGAAGTGCCGAAAGATGCCGTTGGTCAGTGGGTTTTCTCTTTCTCGGGGATCTCTCGTTTCCCCTTTCATTCCGGCGCTGCTACATATTCATCTCAATCATCCTCATCAGCTCTCAAGACCTCGCTGGTAAGAGCCGCCCAAATTTCTTCACTCAGTCTTCACTCCTTGTAAAGTGGAAGTACTCTAAAGTTTCCCGCGCGTATGTTATCAAGACCATGTCGTCTTCCAACTTGACGTGCGACACTCCCATGGGAAGTAAAACATGAGCATCAATGTGCACGAGAGGTCGCGGTGATGTAATGGTTAGACTGCTCGTCTCCCACTCGAGCGAACCGAGATGGATTCCCGGCGGGATTTTCGCAGTAGAAATCGTGCCGGACGATACTGCTGGTCGGCGGGTTTCTTTTTCTGGGATCTCCTGTTTTCCCCCGCCCTTTCATTCCGATGCTGGTACATCCTCATGTCACCTCACCCTCGTCGACTCTCCAAGACCTCGATGTTAAGAGCCGCTCAAATATCTTCACTCACTCCCTCATCAACGAACACGTGCCTTACTCGGAAACCAGACTGAAACTTGGGAAAGTCATAATGCGGACGCCCCACCGGCCCCACCAGGGATTGGGGGAGACCCTCAAATGCCAGCGGTCGTTCACTCCACCCCGCCACAAGCCCACACGCAACCCGCTGTTTAAATAGCCAGCAGCTCCCCAACCGGGCAATGCGGCAGACACACAAGACACCTGCTGTTGTGACAGCTGCCCTCGTGCTTGCCGGATATAATTAGCACAAGGGTGGAGAGAGAGAGGCGGGGGGGGGGGTGCAATTCTCGTCCTTCTGGAACACCGCGGTTGGACACTAGCCACAAGATTCCCGTCTGTGCCAACACGAGTTTATTAGCGAACTCCCTGTCACCAAACTGTCTTCGTTGGGGATGCCCATTACAGTGATAGGAGAAGCTCTTACATAAGCTATTCACGGTAAAGTGAGCACTTTAAAGCCCTCTCATTTGGAATAGTCGAGATATATTTTATATTAGCATTAGTAGCTAACTTCCGAGTGTGGTGTAACATACACACTGCGTTTATTACTTACATGGCAATCTTTATTTAAAAAGGTGGTTAAAAGTAAAAAAAAATTTTTAAGAAGAAAGTAACTAGACCCTCAAAAGTGCTCACCTTACCGTAAACAGCCTATAGTACACCAGCCTTTGACTGCATCCACAAAGTATTGTGTGTCGTTTCGTTAACTTATTCCCCAGAAACAGATGTAGAAAGGCGCATAACCTACGCAGCCATCATAATCACGCTAACATCCTGCAATGTGCGAGGCCAAAACCACTTACGCATACTATTAAGTACACGTAAAACCACTTGCCAACCAGCAAATAATAAATATGTTTATGGAGGTTAGTTGAGTTAATACGAAGCTGTCATACTATCGCAGTGTTACCCGGTAAAATGCCTGGAAAATATTTTTTGTTACACTAAGTTCCGTTTTGTTTTTCTTTTCATGTGAGTTTGCTTTCATCTTCGTCCAATATTGGGGTTTTGGTTATTTTCCCCGGCAGCATATTTACTTTGTTTTTGTCTGTTTCAGTTTCACTAAATGTTGTTATCCAATCTCCATTTGACAGAAGAGTGTGTTATACGCTGACATGTTAATTCTGTTTACTATTCCTGATTGTATGTCTATTTTTCCTGTTATACTTGTTCACTTGATCAATAAAAACATTTTCAATTAATCAACTAATTTTTACAGTAAGTTTCGAACGCGGACGAATTTGCTGTGCAGGTTCCCGCCCGCCCTTACACTCGCCATTTCTCCCACGCCCATCTCATTTGCACTTTTCTGGCTGACTCGGAACGAGAGGGTCGTCTCATACACACTACACATGGGGATTTGCAATGATTAGGTCAGTTCGATATTTTTATATATCTATAATTATTGATATGAAAAATAACTTGTCGATCGATATGTAAATTTGGAGTTTTCGGCATTATCGATAATTTCGGTGTCATCGATAATCTCGGTACTATCTATAACTTCGATATTATTGATAGTTTTGATATTATCGATAATTTCGATATTATCGATATATCCAAATACCGATAAACTGTTTGGGAAAATATCGATATTAAATGTTAATGGTATCTAACAGCCCTAGCAATGACTGCGCTGGAATGCACTCCGTGCGGACTGGCTCAGTGCCGCGTGTTCCAGTTCGTGTACAATGTAGTCGTTCACGTTCTAATTGGCTGTTGCACTGCGCGCACAGAGCAGAATTTTTGTAGCTCTGTCTTCAGTCAGTGTGCCAGTTCGGGTGTAAATATTACCCACGAACAGGAATTCGCTTCGTGTAATCACGTGATAATAGAACATTTCTAGTTTTTAGGGCGCGATAAGTACGCATCCGGTGCAATCAACTGGAAGACGTCAGAAGATGCAAGCCGCGGATGTCGCTCAGTTTCAACCTCATGTCAACGTCAACACCGCCTCTACAAAATTCAGAATCGACAAAAATATGACTTTCTAGAAGTTGCTAACATCAGTCAATTGCCATTTTCCTGAGAAACTTTTGGCAATGCCTTCACGAAACATTTTATTCGGGCAACAATCCATTTTAAAAAAAATCATGTCCTGGTAACATGTTGGTTTAAAAGTAGGAACGTTGATTGAATGACTGCTTGCAACACTAACCTGAACTTTAAATTGACACAAACATATCGATGGTTTGGCCGAGATTCGACACGAAACACTAGCAATCACCTAATCAGGGGTTCCTTAACAAGCTTACCAAAAATCGACGCCTCATTTATGTTTAAATTGTTGACCACCAGTAGGCCTACATATAATACAATGCTCCATTCACGGTTACTTCCAACTTTCCTCAAGCCCTACTAAAGATCTATTTCCAGGATATCCCTCCGCCGCATGCAAACAAAGCTTAAGAATCTAGAAAATTACATCAAAGGGACAGTGCACCGCATTCGTGCGCACTCAGTGTAATAATATTTTGCATAAGAACTATTTCTTACTAGGCGTTACCAACACACCTATATTTTCTCCAGTTTTATACGTATTAGTCATAAATTAAATAACAAAATATATAGTTTTAATTTAACCAAAAATAAGTCACTTTAACATTAACACAAGTATAAAGGGCTTGTGATGTATTACATATTTAGGAATCAAACCAAACACACCGTACATGAGGTCAGAGGTTTGTTTAAAAAATTATGAGAAAACCGTTAATAGTCTATAACCATGTTACAAAGAACTAGCGGGGCATTAAATGTAATAATAGCAACAAGGGTGCTGGAATGTCCTATTTGTTTTTAAAAAAACGCATATCACACAAACTGGACATAAAAATTAATTTTTATTCGTACTACAAATTGTCTGATGTGACAGGAAAACCTGTTTACAATAACGTTACACGTATAAACATTTTTATATCAGATGACACGCAATGTTGTATAATAAATATACATATAACATAAAGGAAATATAATTTTATTAAATAAATAAGTTCACTCATATGTGAATTCGTACCTGCAGACTCGACATGGCATGCTTAAAAAAAAATTAAACAATATAAAACAAATACATTTAAAAACCCGAATCCCGTAACTGATGTGATGATAGCCGAGCGGTCTAAGGTGTCCGTCTATCAACACAAGGTCCGGCAGTTCGAGGCTGCCTGCTTCCACAAGGAATTTTACAACTTCTGGGAAATAAGTATAGACAGGAGAACATCATATGAGCCGACGAGGGTATTACAATAGACCACACAAAATGGTTAGGGCTACCATGCTGCTCATTAAAGGCAACACAACAGATTGTTAGCACTACCATGTTATAGGCTGTTCACGATAAAGGGAGCACTTTATAAGGGCCTTACAAAATTTTCCTTTCATCCAATTACCATCCTCCTGCTGCTTTTTAATATAAACATTGCAATATGGCCAATAAACACAGTGTATACATTTCATCACCATCAAAATTTAATGCCTGAGGCTGCAATAAGATATATCTATTAGCGGTCAATGCCTGTTGTTAGGGCCTTAAAAAAGTGATCACTTTATTGTGAACAGCTGGGTGCACAATCATCTCAGCAGCAGCATTGTAGGGAATAGAATACTGGACTGTAGTCGAAACCCTACTAGTTTGTAATCGCAAGTAACATTCTACTCTGTAAAAAGTAATGACGTCATTGACATTTTAAGATATGTTCTGTTGGCGTTACCATATACCTTTAACAATATTCGTACGTTAGCCACAACCAAACAGATTGTTTTCCTTATTTTAACAGTCTTGGAGGGTAGTGGTTACAGAATTATGGTTCCTGCAACAATATTTTCCTTTCTGTGAATCACAGATGAAACAAAAATGTGCAATGCAGCGTCCCACCGAAAACCTAACGTATAATTCGTTAAGAAAGCGATTACAACAGAAAAGTTAACTGGAATTCCCAGGCACTAATACTAATACGGTGGGATGCACGCATAGGATGCAGGTTCCTGGACCAGTCAAAATCTACCCCCTAGTGAAAAAAAAAAAAAAAAAAAAAAAAAAAAAAAAACAGCGACCTAATCAAACCACATAGTTCTTTTTCCCCAGGTTACATACAGACGTGGCATGGATATGGCGGTGGTTTACATAAACTACAGAATCCGGTGGGCCAAGCAAATTTATACCCCACTTCAATGACTTGATTTCCCAATACGAGTGATCAACGCCCTTCTCTCAACTCTGAACACCTAAGCCATCTCTCAATTGATTCGAAGACTAATATAAAGACTGGTCACGATAAAGTGAGCACTTTCCAAATCCACCTTAGAAAAAAGCCTGTTCTACCTGCAAATATTTTAACAGGCACCTTGAGTGACATGCGCCCAGTTAAGTCAGTAAAGTAGTTCCGTATCATAACATCGAATAAAAAGTGCCAGGTAACCATTTCTGATAACTAAAATTATTTCATTCACTTCCTGTTTTTAAATGCATCGAAGTGTAAAAGTGAGCAAATTTGTAAATCATTTACTTTTCTAAAAATGTGACAGTTTCACTTGACCGACGCATGAATAAAGCGATGACGCTCGTGACAATGTTACATAAGGCGGAAGAATACACAACGTGCATACAAGTAGATCTTAAGCAGGTCTTTCAAAAGTGCTCATTTTATCGTGAATAGCCTATAATTAGGGCGTTAAAACTTATTTCAACTTAAACCATCGAAATTAAGAGCGGCTGTGGAACTTGAGTAAAACCTACGAACTGTATGCGGAGTAGAAGAAGACTGCGTAATGGCAGTAAAACGAGGTTTACTAACTCTTAAAAAATGTCAAGTTTAATAAAGGTCGGAGCAAAGCACGGTAGCCTATAGCACTTCCCAAGGGCGACGGGACAAGCCAGGCAAGTCGATAGTCAATAGAAAATGCCCGTTAAACTGCCCGCGCCACCTTTTCACAGTCTTCGCCTTGACACACATTACGTTCTGGAAATATTGACGTCTAATGTAAGATGCCCTTTAAATAAATTGCTTCATCGTGACAAGACACTATGTCGCTAGGCATAGAACACGCCATCTGTAACATCCATTCCACGCAGTCCACCGAACCCACAAAGACTCACCGAAGACATCGCTACTTGGAATACTGTATATGGCCCATATGCCGAGACAAAGCGGCGAGGCAACAAGCATGGACATGATAAAAAGCAGTCCGAACCCAAAACTCTCTACCTGCTTCTTTCCATGCAAAGGTTTCGGCAGAAAAATGGAAGAAACTTTCAAGAAACAGGCGAGTGCCTCAGGAATAATTTCTAGACGAATGTTCGCTGCATAACAGGACAATACGAGCATTTCGAAATCCCACTTCTGTGCGACAAAACGTTTCTTCATCGACCACCCACAAGAAAATATTAACTCCAAAATGGTCAATTCGTAATCATCTTTTGTACACTAATTTAAAAAGTCATATATGAGCCCGTCTCTTATGACATCCAATACGGGCCGAATTTTGTATTCCGCCGAAAATAGAACGAAGTAGGTGGTGTAAAAGGCCAGCAAACTAGCAGCCTTGTCTGGTGTTGAGGGCTAACGGTCGGTGAACACACGCCACGCCAAGCAAGCACAATTGGTCTGGGCGCATTGCCCGGAGCGCCGTCGACCAGTAACCCACATACAGGGAACCGGAGTAACCCGCTCCGGGCCGACAAGACGAGACACCAGGGGGGGGGGGGGGGGGTGAGACGGAGGGGAGGGCACATACATACCAGCCAACCACGTCCGGCCAGACGTACTGTTAATAGCGAACAGTCCGCCATCTTGGATTTACCCATTTTCCGCCATAACTCACATTTAAGTTGGATTAACGAAATTTCTCGCAAGACACAGCATAAAAAATATATTCTCAAGCTTTATGAAATTGTCAGGGTATCACTGCACTGATTATATTTTTAGCTAGTGGCAGCTGGGAAGAAGGTATTTTTCCTTAACGGGCGACTACAGCGGTTAAAAAATAACCACCGTTTTCAAGCAGCGCCAACTTCATAAAATGTATAAAGGAAAGTCTTGTGGCCAGTCGTTCCGTAAAATTCAATACAATAACGATAATGCAGGTTTTTTGCAAAAATTCCAACTATCCAAATTGGCGGGGGTTGACCACCCTTTGCACGGACGAATCTTCACCAACGCATGCTCAAGAAGTGTCGGCAGTTGATAACAGTCGGCAACACTGACAGCGACCAAGCGCAAAGCCGCCCGCCAGTGTGGAGGATATGGATGTAGGAATTACAGGAGACGTCATGCTGCGACGTTATCGAAGATGCATTTTCGTTCATCGCCTTAGTGTGATACCCGAAACACTGAAGATGTTGAAGGGTTTCTGTATTTAATGCATGTAAAATATGGGAGTTTTCGAACAAATAACTAATGAAGCTAAATTTTCAGGCTAAATGTCAACATGCTCTGATATAATTTAATTTTAACTCTGACAAGTTAGATTTCCAGTGTTTTGGAAATCACAACATGGCGGACAGGCTTCATCATTTCATCATGCACATCCAGATATGGCCAACCCTTGGTGAAGAACATAATTATATTCCAGGATCATCCTTACGACGATATCATACGATACGATAGCTGCTGCCTTCAAAAATGTTTCAAAATAATCGCTCGCATTGCGACCGCGGCGTTTGACCGGTTCAACTGCTCGCCTCCTAACAAGGCGAATCGGGTTCAATCCCAGGCCGGGTCACTCCAGATTTTGCAACTGGTAATAGTACCGGACAATAACGCTAGTCGGCGAGTTTTCTCGGGGATCTCCCATTTCACCCGCCCTTTCACTCCGTCTCTCCACCTTCACCAGCTCTGAATATCTCGATGTTAAGGGGGATGAGGCCCCGCCATCTTGGATTTCCACTGTTTTTGCCGTAATTTCCTTTTATGAATTTAACTACATTTTTCGTACGGGATTGCACAAATATTCGTTTCTGAAGCTTTATCGAACTATTACACCTCCACTGCGTTTATTAAGTTCTGAATAGTGACTGCCTGCATACAAACGGGCGGTTAGATTATATATGTTCCAGGCAACAGTCAGTGGTCCAGCAATACCTACATGTGCAAAGCAGCGCCCTATAACTCGTCGACGCCCAAAATAACACAAGATCTGTGATGCAAGTTACGGCGGAAATTCCGTAAATCCAAGACGGCGGAGTAGCAATAAAAAAATAAAGTTATAGCTGGTGTAACTGCTCCTCCGCTTGAGAACAGCCCGAATGTCTTCACTGAAAGGGTCGTGCCTGAGGCGACGACGACGTACAGTGCAGGTACGCAAACACTGGCGAAGAAGGTTCGCGTCGTTATCTCCAAGTCGCGCCGGCGATAAGGCCGCGCGCCTCCCGTGGCTGACAATAACGACCTCGAGAAAACATCCTTCTGGCCGCGGTGGCACCGGAAGCCGCCCTGCCAGTTGCGACTTGCAGACCGTTCTGTGATCGCTTGTCGCGCCCATCTTCTGCATACTCGCCCAGTTTCCGCTGACCTGGGAGAGGCTGGCTGGAGCTTTCTTGCTACTCGACTAAGTCAAGTGCGCACCCGAAAAATATGTGAACTACATAAGAGTACAGTCTATTCGCGGTTTCTTCAAACTTTTTAGAACAATTTTGAAAAACATCCTATGTATAACGTGTTTGGTTGTTTATTAGTTATATACCACAAGTGTTTTATACTTTTGTTAATATAAAAGAAGTTAAAACTAAGTTACCTTAATATTGGAAGTTGAAATTTAATTTATGTCATCTATAAAGTATAATATTCAATTTATAATCAATATGAATAAAAACACAATGAGAAAATAGGTTATGGTATTGCCTAGTAATAAATAGTTCATATACAAAATAAAATTACACGGAGTACGCACGAATGCAGTGCACTGTCCCTTTCGTGTAATTTTCTAGGAGAAATATCCTGGAAATAAAACTTTAACAGGGCTTCAGAAAAGTTGGAAGTAACCGCGAATCTACTATATGGCCGTTCTCTCCCTTTCCTCTTCTCTTACTCTTCGTCCAGAATACGCTACAGTACATGGCTACGAGTGCCATGTGTCGTAGTGACCATAAGTTGTGGCAGTGTTGACTAATTCGCGTTCCCGTGTCGCTACTTCCGTGTAGGCTGGCGTATACAGAAGTTGCTTAAATTCATGTCGACAGGTGTACACGCGCTAGCGCAGACAGCTAACGGTTTTGAATTCCTCCTCCTCCTCCTCGCCAAAGTCCTTCCCCTCTCAAAAGCTACACGAGCGCTGGATCTCACTCCTCCGCCGGCTGTACACGTGGTTCAGTCGGGTAGTACGGACAAAACCCCGTGCGGCGAGACACAATATATATAACGGCTAAGCACATGCGCTACATATGACGGTGGCGTCTGATAACAGAGGGCGCAGAACCATTTGGTAACCGACCCGTCCTTCAGAAACTCTCAAGTCACGGCTGGGGTTAAACTCTTGTCAGTGGTTTGACCTCTCGCTACATGACAAAACAGACTGCAGTATAAGTTTTCCTGATGATCTGTCTATGTCTCCGTATACCTCCCCTATCCGTACATACCCAGGGTTATTGGTCCCCGTGCTGATCTTGCTACGACAAAAGATTTTCTGAAAGTACACCTGTGAAAGGGGGTTTTCTTATTATTGACGCCGTGCAGCTAGCCGAACTGGGTTCCAGTAGCAAGATGGCCAAGCTGCGGATTTTATCATTCAACGACGCTAACCAAATATCCTAGGATTTTGTTTGAATCCCAGTCGTTTTGGGCAAGTCACAAGGACCAACGAAACATGAGCACCCGACTACCTCCTCCTACCTCACACCGACGAATCATGCGATTGTAGCAGTCCCGCTCGACATGCACTGCAGATATATACTATTTATGATAAAGTGAGCACTTTTGAGACCCTAGTTACTTTTTCCTTTCAGCCATATTTTATCATTTAACCACCTTATTAAATTAATACTGCCGTATAAGTAATAAAATGTGTACATTCCACTGCACTCCGAAGCTAACGCCTGATGTTAAAATAAAATATATATATTAACTATTATTACAAATGAAAGGGCTTTCAAAAGTGTTCACTTTACCGTAAATAGCATATAGGAACGAGGCGGAGACGGCGACGGCGTGGACGTTCCTTTGATTGTGGACATGCCTATTCTCTGATTGGCTGCAAGAGACTGGGAACGGGCCCGTGTCCGATTGGTTTTCGCGTGCTGCGAAAGGTTATCTATTGGCTGGACTACAAGCTGGCAAGTAAGTTAGCAGGCGCTGATTGGCGAACTACGTTCCGTCATGTTGATGACCAGTGAAGCCATCTTGTTGGTGCGTGCGGTTAATTTCGCGGAATAAACAGTTGTTTCACCTCTGTACCGTTGGGCGTGCATGGGACATAAATTAGCAGCTACAAAAGTTAACCCTATACTACAGGTTTACAGGATAGTCTTACACGAGTGTTTTTATTAAAATAGTAAGCGAATATATCACTAAGTAATGAATTTCTGTAGATATATTTCTGACGTCCTGATTATGTGTACACTTTAGTGGCGCAAGATATTATGCAAAATTAATGCAGCTCTATTAGAAAATCGTTGCCCACAACGTTAGCAGCAACATTAATCTAAGAAATAATAAATCGTCTTTATTTGGCGCAGTTAAGGCATGCCTGCTTTCTCTTACACGGAGTCATTTTTTTATAATTTACACTTGCTTATTACAGTTTAGAAGAAAAAAATAGTTCTTACAAATTAACAAACACTGCATAAAATCAAAAGTCGTTACTAGGCATTAACGGAACAGGAAATTAATACTAAATAGGTAGATGCATATTTAAGTACTGAAAAATGTATAAATTTAAGTGGTGATTATTAAGTTTAAACTAGTCCGTAAAACACTTGTGAATTTCAATTCACGAATATGGAGGTTACGTACGTCGCACTCCATCTCAAGTACTCTGAGGCGGTGCGCCCGCCGATATAACCTCGCCATGGGGCATGGCAGGCTGCACGCGGAGCCACGCGCGCGTCTCCACATCGCTGCCCTTGCGACTCGACTTTACCCAGCCCTCGACCCTGCAGGGGGGCGACATGTGTTGTTATCCACTGCGCCGCCGCGGGAGACACCGAGCAGGGACTTGCAGTGGGGTGCGTGTCTCGACCGGGGACAGCACGCGCGTGCAACTGATGCATCTCCTAGCGGCGCTCTCTCCCTCTCATTCTCTCGTATCGCTTCACAAAAATTTACAACCCTGGGAGAAAATGGATTATTTTTAAATCAAGCATTATGACTTAGGTGTGACCGTATGAAACTCCAAAAATTTACTACTTAAAAATAGTGCACATGTTAAATTTTATTTCTATGGATATACCTTAAAATTATTCCCCATCTTTATCGTGTCTTTATATTATACTTGTTAATTCATGTAACTGCACGCAGAGTCCCAGGGGAACATTAAAATTGTTACGACCAAAAATGTTGTGGGGTTGGATTTGTAACCTACTGCACTTCATAAATATCCTGGATTTAACAGTAATAGTATGGTCTACTTTAAAATTAACTTGAAACGTTATTGTAACCATAAATTGTGAAAACTAATGAATACAATATTCCACTAATAATTAATATAGCAAATGCTGAACTTTATCTAAAGGTAACAATATTTTTGGACAATAATCAACGAAATAACTTTAAAAGTTGGCATATTCAGAAGACATCTAAAGTATAAACTTAAACCTACGCCAATACTGCATTAAAAGCACTTCCTCACAGACCAGTTGAGAACGAACTCAAGATACAGCCAAACCTATAACGTGTGTAATATAACAAAAATATCATCCTACTTGTCCCGCGTAACAAGTCCAAGTCCTGGGCAACATGAAAATACTGCCGCGCCGTGGTCACGACGCACAAGTCGCCAACACAACTTACAGTGACGGGGCACTTCATTCGCAGCGGCATTTCCTGCCACACAAGGAAAAAAAAAAAAAAAACAAAGCCCCGTCGAGCACAGCACCAACACACATGTGCGCACAGGCAACTTTTCTGGCGGTACAATCAGTTCGCATGTGTGCCGACGACCCGGATAGCGCGCCGCAGTTCTACCCCGCGACCGCCACGTGGTGGAAGGAAACAGAGCAACCAGAAGTGACTGTACCTAGCCGCGCCGCGTCTACATCGATCCATATTACAACAGGGACGTGTTGTACTATAGGCTACACACGGTAAAGTGAGCACTTTTTAAGGCTCTCCCAACAACCATTAACCACTAATAAACATATTTTATTGCGGCCTCACTTGTTAACTTTTGAGAGTGATGAAATGTATACACTGTGTTTATTAGTCACATAGCAACTTTTATATTTAAAAGTGGTCGAAAAATAAAAATTAATTGAATGGAAAAATATAACAGGACCTTAAAAAGTGCAAAGTGCTCACTTTACCGTGAACAGGCTACAAACACTAGTTAGTCGTGGAAGTAAGGGCACTGCCTGTCATGTCTGCAGCCACAGTTACATGAGGAATCTATTTTACAGGAATTCTATATCAATACATCAGTTTTGAAGATAACAGTTTAAAAAAAAAAAAAAAAAAAAAGCATTCTACATGGCATTTCCATTTCTTAAGAAACACAGGCACGTTAAGAGATATTGCCAACTTTAATATGCAATATGTTTCTAAAATTTTACAGCAAAATTTACATTTTACAAAAAAAAAAAAAATGATTGATGAAAAAAATTGTTTATGCATTTATTAACGTGGCGGTATTCACCAAAAAAGTTTCGTTGAATATTATTTTGGTTTTGATAATCTAGGGGGAAAAAATATTTTTGAAGCCACGCGACAAATCAAAGTCACTACGTATTTCCAATTTTTCCATAAACGCCAAAATCGGTAACGCCAAGGACAAGATGATAGCTAAATTATGCTTCGTGGCGCTCTAACTTCATAAGATCGCCATTACATGGAAATCTATTACTAAGCCTACGTTTAATTACCATTTACAGGTACCTTCCAGTGAAACATCTAATATCAGTAAGTCAGAGGTCACACGCATCGTAGGTTGACTCGTTTTGATGGCCTACCTTTTGGATAATCTGGTTGAAAATGGGACACCTGCGAGCGCTTCTCCCGAAATGCGAACCCAGAAACCCTCGTCGTACCATAATCCACTGCACTGCGTAAACCAACTACGTCGTGGCAATCGACACCGAATCGTGCCGAACACCTTTGACGGCCTATAAAACATTCGAACCACACCTCAGCTCTGATCATGTCTGTCACTTAATGGAAGTGAACGCCATCGCCAAAAGGCCAAGGCAGCAGGCAGCACGGGCCACAATAGCCAAGCGCTCCGCGGTGATCAGCTCACTCTGGCGGGCGGCCAGTTGTCTGGTGGATATACAGAGATATTTTCGCCGCCGTTAATTTAGTCTCTGACAGTACGTGCTGAATGACCATCTCTCACTACAACTACTGGACCGAACTGTCCAACACAGGGGTACTCAAACTGGTGTGAGCGCCATAAAATATGATCAGATTAAAACGGGCCACCTGACGGATAAAGAAAAAATTTGTAATTTATAGCGTTAAAACCGGATGTGGTACAAAAATAATACATACAATGTAATAAATGCAAATCCAGGTCTGTACAGTCGTGAGATTTGGAAAGCATACGGTACGACTAGAAATCTTCTTCTTGGCTACCAAACGTTAAAACTCTGGTTAAATAACTTGGTTTGTAATGAGGTGAGAATGGAGCGGCGCCGGAAGGCGATGCCGGGAGAAACGGGAGATCCCCGAGAAAACCAGCTGACCAACGGGTATCGTCCAGCACGATTCCTACGTGCGAAAATTCTGAGTGACCCGGCCGGGGATTGAATCCGGTTCGCCTTGGTGGGAGACGAGCAGTCTAACCGCTCAACCACCGCGGCATTCACCAAATGTTAATATAAGTATTGTCGTGTGACTAACACTGTGTATACATTTCACACCTTCCAAAAGTTAACGTCTGAGCCTACAATAATCAAAATAACTTTTCAGTTATTATGCCTACTGGGAGGACGCTCACTTTACCACGAATAGCTTAAACTTTTCTTTAAGATATGGGATTGGAATAAAGGCATAACAGTTAAAGCAGACTGGGGTCGCGGTGTTGTGGTTAGACTATTTTATTCATTTATTTCATTAACCCTACTTAGTACAGCCAACCAGTGCGTTCAATTCTACAATCATTACTACAATTTGACAAAGAGTATATAAGTTATATAAATTCACAAATTTTTTGTGGGAGAGCTGCTGTTCGTCTGGGCGCCCGTAATTTAAGCTACAAATTCTATTTCTATTCAAAAGCATAATTCACACTTCCTAGGAAGGTGTTGAGTTATTCTGCCCCGACCGAGACAGTTCCCCGACGAATATCCTTTCGGCCGCTCCCGCCGGAACAGACCAGCGACCGTGATTCCCACGAATCCGCCCGCGCGACCAGACGCCGTAGGGCCCGCACAAAGCTAACTAGCCTTTCGGCCGGTCCGTCATGGCACCCAACGATCAAATGGCCCCGCCCATGACCCGGAAGGCCTTCAGTCCCCTCCCCATCTGTACTATTCTATTGTTCGTTTTTTTTTTCTCCTACCCACCGTTCTGCTCCAACCTAAGCATCGTCCAGGACATCGAAATACCCCTTCTAGACACCCAGGCCTTCGCTTCCCGGAGGACGAGGGAATGGAGCTCCGCTCCTATGCGCCCCCCCCCTTTTTTTTTTTTTTCAGAAACATACACAGATATCAACTAAGATACTATCACAAATCACATCTTTCCCTCATTTAGATCTTCTTCTCCGCAGTTCCTTCCGTTCTTCTTTCATCCGTTTCAGATCTTGTCTTTCTTACTGCTTCTACTCCTCCTTTTCTCTCTTCTGTTGTTCTACTTTCCTTCTCTGTTCTCCTCCCCATTTTCTTTACTCTTCTTTTTCTTCTCTTCCTCCTTATTCTATTTTTCTGCATATCTCCTTCAATTCTTCTTGCATTCATTTCGGATCTTGTGTTCTTCTTTATAACTTTTTCGTGTTTGGAGCTTTTCAATTTTTAACATTTACTGAAAATTCTGTTTATCTAAACTAGAGAGTTATTTATTATTTTTATTTAATTTAATAATAAAACACTAAACAAACACAAACACTCACTCAATAATTCCCTTAGTTCCAGGACACACTCATCCGCTCCCTACACTACTCACTTTAATCATCATTCATAGATTTACCAAATCATATATTTTACTAATACTTTCATTTATCATTTCTACAATTTCCTTGTCATATATATATAATGTTTTCTAACGGTTATTTGTCATTAAAAGGTTTTAATTTCTTTTCAAATTATTTTCTTTCTTCTTTAAACACATCATATCACACAAGTACAGAATATGGTATACCGTCCGAGCTCCCTTTTCACATTGACAACTGTCGTCTTCTATTCTATTCATTTTAACTAAATATTCTTTAATTTGACAGTGTCCCGTTATTACTTTCAACACACTATTATTTATATTACTTTTACTCTCGTACCATTGTTGTATATTTTTAATATAATTTTTAGTATTTAGGCTGGTTTCTGTTGCATCGTACTCTGTTTGCCAATTTATAACACTTAGTTTATAGGTTTCTTTATTTAGTTCTTGTTAACTAATAGGTTGATTATTTCTTATTTTTTCCAATCCAAACATTACTGTGCTCTACTACCTTATACGTAATTCCGTCGTATTCTATTTCTTCTACTTCATTTTTGATTTGATATATCATATTTCTATCTTTTATACTATAGTGTATTGGGATTTCTTTACTAACAGTTATCGCGGATACATATGATGTTGTTGGTGTTAAATTCATTATTTTTATCAATACATATATTTGTGATGCTCTTGGTGTTCTTTTAATGCGTGTATTTTCAATATTATTTTTGTAACAAGTGCTAGCATATTCTATAAATATTAAGGTATAATGCCTGATATATTTTTCCTTATTGTTATTATTATAGTTTTTGATATTCCATGCCGTTTGTTTTAATTTAAAAAAATATATTCTTAACTTTTTCGGTTGTATATTTAACATGTGGGACAAAACTTAATCTATTATCTAAAATAATGCCCAAGTATACTATTCCCTTTTTAAATTTTATTGTTTGTTTGTCATACTTTATCACTGGCGGTGTTTTATATAATTTTCCTTTTAAAATTATGGCAACTGTTTTTTCTACTGATAATTTGTTTTTTCTCTTTCATCCATATTAATGTTTTATCCATTATTTTATGTGTCCGTTCTTCTATTTCCTTTCTTGTATTACCTTCTACCAAACTGATACAATCATCCGCGAATGCCACAACTTTTGAATCCTCATTATTGTTTTGTACTATGTAATCATTTGCTACTAAATTCCATATACTTGGCCCTATTACTAATCCTTGTGGACAGCCGCGATTTATTTCCCTTTGTAACGTTATCTGATTATTTTGTACTATCATGTTCCGGTTATTTCAATAGTACCAAAAAAAATTTATTTCCATTTTTTCACTATTGGTATTCTATTAATCTGTTCTTTAATGTCTTTCAATTACACTGTTGAAAATGTGTTGCTTATGTCTACGGAAATGCTAATCAAATATTTTTTGTACTTGCTTTAATTAAATTTTTATACCTTATTTATTGCCTGTTCGGTTGATTTTTCTCTAACTCAAAATTAGTTATCGTGAAGACTTTTTTCTATTTCTGATTTAATTTTACTATATATTATCCTTTCGTATATTTTGCTCAATGTTGATAAGAGACATATTGGACTGTAGGATGAAATCGTTTTTAAATTATTCTTACTTTTGTATAAAAATACTATCTTTCCTGTTTTCCATATTTCCAGATATCTGCATAATGTATAGCATTTATTTATATTTTTTGTTAGTATTGAAATAGTTTCCCAGCTTTTATTTATTACCTCGATTGTTATCCGATCAATTACCGGTGCTTTTTCAACACCAATTTTTTATAGCATTTTCAATATCTCCTCTTTTAATTTCTTCTGGTTCTTTTTTCTCTTCTTCCAAAGTATGTATTTCTATTTCTTCTTCTGTTCCTTCAAGATTAGGTAGTAGTTTGTCCATCATAACTTTATGCGTTTCCTTGATTGTTGTGTGTTTTCCCCCAATTTTCATGCTTCTGATGCTACTTTTTTACTCAACTACTTCCTTGCCAGTTACTAAAGTGCATGGTCCCTTTCTCGCTTGTTTTAAACATATTCAATTAATTTATTATTCATGTTTATTCTGATTAACTTTTTATATTCCCATCGAATTTTTTTGCAATCTTCCTTAGCACTACATTCACAACAGTTCCTACATTTCCTGTGTTTATTTGTTACTTTATTTCTCATTATTTTTAGTTCGTTATTCCACCACCAATTTATATTTTTATTTCTTGTTTATCACATATGTTAACTATTGCTTCCTGGAATTTATCTATTGTTTCTTCAATTATATCATCTTCCATTACGCCATCTATTATCTTAACAACGGTTTTTAATTTTCCATTAAACCTTTTCCCAGTTAGTAACTTTTAAATGTAATCTTTTCTCTATCTTGATTTCCTGTCGAGTGCCAATTTCTATTTCGAAATTTATTTTGCTGTGATCGCTTATGCTATGGTTTACTATCCAATTTATAATTTTTCCTTCCATATCTTTTGTAGTTATTAGGTAAATCAAAATTATCTTGTCCGTTGATGCTGTCAAATGTATATAAATTACCTTCGTTACAATATATCCAATTGTTTTCGTTTATTATTTCAATTACCTCTTCTCCTCGTGTGTCTGATATTTTTGAATAACATAGTCCAGATTTCGCGTTTAAGTCACCTGCAATTATTAGTTTATTATAACCTAGTTCTACTATTATTTTATTCAATTGTTTTAATAGATCTTTTATTTCCCATTGTGGTGGCAAATATGTATATTGGAATTAATGTCAGTTCATTATTAATCATAATTTTTGCTACTGCAATTTCTTTCGTTATTAGATGTAAATTTAATATTTTATATTAATTAACTATTATTATTGCTGCTAATTATTGCCCTTTCTCGATTTTAATAATTTGGTAGTTGCTGTTTAAATTTGTATAATTATTAACTAAATATGGCTCTTGTTTCGTATTTATTTTCTATTCATTGGTTATTTAAGTCTAATCTTACTGTACAGGCCTTTTGCAGATTTCATTGTACCACTCTAATTCCCATAATCTGTTTCCTTTTTTAGTCTTTCTCTTGCCAAATTGTAACATGGACAGTCCTTATCGAATACCGTGTGGTTTCTTTATTCTCCTTTCTTTTGTCCCCGTATGCAGTTTATACATTTATTATGTTCTTCTTTACTTGTCCTTGTTGTGTGTCCCTCTTCTCCGCATTTCCCACAAATTTCTTCTTTTTGTCTGCACCGTTTTTCGTGTGTCCATATCTGTGGCATATCTCATAGGCGACACAAATTCTTTAACATTTTATGCTTCCCATCCACAGTATATATTTATTTCTTATTCATTATTCGTTTAAAAATTTTCGGGCCTGTCTCCATTACTATGTACTTTGTTCTGTTTACCTCCCTTGTTTCAAAGCAGTTTTTGTTTCTTTTTTGATGTTCGTCTAAGTCGAAATCTTTACTCAAATTTTGATTATAAATTTTTTTCCAAAAATTCTTCTTTACCTAATTTCGCTCTTATTACATATACCATTATTTTTGGGTTTCTCTTCTGTAGTCTGTCACATTTCATTTTCACCTCTTAATTCCTTATTTCTTCTCATTTCTCTGCTGGCTCTTCATTTGGCATCTCAATTATTATGATAATCTTATTTATTTTAATGTTCTTTTCATTTGGTCTAATGTGTTATGTTAATTCCCTTTTGGTTTCTTCGCTGCCACCGTCCTTATGCACTTGTTCAGGTTTTGTTATAATTTTGACTGGCTCCATTTTCTTTTTCCTAATCCAATAATTGTTTTCTTCGTCTTCTTGTTTTCCTAGTTTTTTTTTAATTCTTCTCTTGATCTCTTCTTTCTTGTTTAATTCCCTTCATTTCAGATTTTAATTCCGCTATTTCAAATTTCTACTGCCAAACTACATCCTGTACTTCTGATAATTGTCATGATTTTCATGTATGCCAGTTCTTTTGTTTTTAGTATCGTTTCCAGCTCTTGTAAAATTTCTTTTACTCTTTTGCAATGTATATCTTCAGTTTCTAGTGCAGTTTTTTCATGATTATCTTCTTGGTTTTCTTGTAATATCCTGTCTTTATATACTGTTCGGTGGTGTTCTTAGGTGTTTTTACTGTTTTAGAAAATGGTAATGTTTTATTACTCATACTAACAATAAACTACTACTGTTGAGGTTTCTGCCTCTCCCGCCTCTTTTTCTTTTCTTCGTTATTAATTATATGTCCCAGTCCTCCCAGCGCCACCCACAGTCCTCATATTATTTATCCTTTATGACCTGGTCACTTTCCTCCCAGTTTTCTTTAATTCGGCTGATCTTGCATATTTTAGGTGCTAAAATTTGTATTAATAGATTCCTCTCATCTTGCTCACTATCCCGTTATTTTCCCTCTACGTCTTTTTTTGACCGGATTGACAGTTTTTAATTCTGCTGATCTTGCATTTTTAGGTGTTAAATTTTTGTGTTATTATATCCGTTTTTCCTTCCTGGTTTCGTTGTGTCTATTAGTTCGAGTAATTTAGCTTTTATTTTTTTGTTTATTTCGTTTTTTTGAAATAATTTCGTATTTTTATTTTACCAATGTGTTGTTCAAAGTAGCTTTCATGTGTTTCATAAAAGCGGAAAATTTTCTCCGTTTTACTCTAGGACGCACAGTTTTTGAGTTATTTGACTTTAAAAAAATTGTGTGTTCAATAATTTAAACTTTAGAAAAGAGAAAGAAAAGAATAAAACTTTTTACACTCTCAGTTAAAATACAGTTAAAATGTAATTCTGTACATGGTTTCAGGAAGTCCTGTACAAACGCTTTTGAGGTCCTGTACACAGTTATTAGGTCAATACTTTTCCACTGGAGGGTTATCGACCAGGTAGGAATGTCGCGAGCCAAGAATTATAAACAATCTCCATGCAGTATTCTTGGTAATGGATCTATGCTACTCTTGTAGAATGTTATTTATATTTCTACTGAAGCGATTAGCACCAAATTTCAGCCACTATTTTTTTCTTATGTTAGTTTTATATTTTTCCATTCCAATTCTTAATTTTTATTTTTTCCCCCTTTTATTAATTTTTGTAATTTATGAAAACTAGAAATTTTTATTTTTTGATTTGTTTTTCTTTTCTAGAGACTTTTTTTCTCTAGAAAGCAAATACAAAACTGTATTTGTAATACAATTTTTTTTTTACCGCTCACCAGTATCTTCAAGTGTTTTTCTTCACTTTTCGAAGATTATTTTTGACCAAACCGTAAGTCCTATTTCGTTAAAACTCGATACGACTGTAGACCGGCACCGGGAGACCAGGTCCGACACGCACTCGGTTGTTTCACTCGCGATTATACCACTTTTCGGAGCGTTCGCGGGTGAAACACTTTCCACCTCCCACTCGGACAAAGACATGCTGATTACTTGCTTGTGGTTACACTACTCGCCTCTCACCTAAGCGAACCGGGTTCGATTCCCGGCGGAGCCGCTCCCGGGTCTTCGCATGTGGGAGTCGTGCCGAACGATGCCGCTGGTCAGCAGGTTTTCTCGGGGATCTCCCGTTTCTACCACCCTTTCATTCCGACACCGCTGCACACTCACATAGCTTCACCCTCATCGGCTGTCAAGAATCACGATGTTAAGGGCCGCCCAAATATCTCCACTCACTTCACTCTTGACGTAAAACTCGGGGGCCGTGTCCCGGACACACACACACACACTTCGATTTCTTCTAGCCTTACACAAGACGAAGTCAATGGCCGCGTGAATTCCTCGAGCTGCACGCGTGGATAACGGTCCGCGCAACCTGCAGGACGAGTTACGCGTATCCGCGCCAGCTTGCAGCCTCCCCCGCGCGCGCGCTGCAGGTTGACATCGCCTCTCCCTATGTGCGCGGCGACGAGGCCAATCACCCGCAAACTGGATCACAGGCCGGCATTCCTCGCCCAGGCGAGGTTCATGGCCTGGGGGGGGGGGGATCCACGCCACGGGATTCCTCGTCGGCCCTGCCCTGGCCCACGCCACCACACCGCGCGCCCACGCAGCCCCTCGCTCAGTGGCGTGTGGTCAACAGTTACAAGGTTAGCTGTTGCTTGCTAGTTTACACTTCCACCAGTAAAACGTAATTCGGCGGATACTTCCACAGGATGCGGCGTGTAACGGGTCCCTTGCTGCTCGCTTGTGAGTGGTCGGAATGCATTCAGATTCCCTAGGATGCGCCGAGAATACACAGCAGCGAGGAAACACCAGCTTACCTTGCAACAGTTCACTGCACGCCACTGAACGAGGGGCAAATCATTAACCCCCTTTCAGCTGCTTGCTAGCCGGGAGCAGAAGTCCGCACGACTGCTTGCCGCACCGACACACACAAATGAAAGCATTACAATAACCGGAGAATACAGGTAGTAAACACAAAAATCAAACGCCATTTTTCCGAACCTATTGATTCACAACTGCGCATAACAGATCGTGTGCATGAAAGGTCCTGACACTGCATACAACCGAGCGAGGTGGCGCAGTGGACACGCATCCGGGAAGACCTGGGTTCGAACCGCGGTCCGGCCATCCAGTCTGTTTCCCCGAAATCACTCCGGACGAATGTTGGGATGGTTCCTCACTACAGACTGTAATACTTTTCCCTCTCCCTTCCTGCGTCACCGCAGCTAGCTCCATCTCTAATGAATTATTTGTCGACGAGACGTTAAGCCCTCCCTGCCTAAAGACTGTTCACGATAAAAGTGAGCACTTTTGAAATGAAACTTAGAAATGTCGAAAATGAGCAGATATGTAATATATTTATTTTCCTAATAATTTCAGCTTCACTTGACCGACGCATGAATAAAGTGATAAGGCCCATGACAATGTTAACTTTACATAAGGCGGAAGAATACACAAAGTGCCTACAAGTATGCCTTTAGCAGGGCTTTCAAAAATAAACTGTCAAGTGAACTGTTATGTAACAAAAGAAGTTTTGTGTCAATGGTAAATGCTTATGCATATTATTACAAACGTCCTTGAAACTGAGCATTTGTTAACTTGTTATCCACGATGATTATCCACATTTTCTGACGCCTGTACGCAAACAGAAATGAACTGAAACATGATAAATTTTACTCTGGACACATCTTGTTACGTTTCGTAAACGGAGCTATGTTTCTCTCGTATAATACAACGCAGGTGTAAAATACCGCGCGTAAAGACAAGTCGATTTACATTTTGTTCCTAATAAACTAATCTGAAACGTCAATTTATATGGTATATTCATATAAATACGTGTGTGTATTTTCGTATGATGTTGATCTGATACTAAACAGAGGGAGGAAAAATATTTGAGTAAAACGTAAACCAAACTTCACTTACAAAGAGATCGGTACTACAACAGCATTGCATGGTAAATATCTTATAAGATCATTATCGATAAATTTTGGCTGAATCGGTACGAGAAATGTCGGGATATATAACAAAAAATTGGTACAGACTACCTGAAGAACTTGGAATAAAAGTCCAGAGCTGATGTATCCTAACGTAGTTGCAGATACCGGAGAATTTGTTACTGCCCCACACATACTGTGGCCTGCGGGGCTGTCGGAAACGTATTGGAATGTAAGCGGCATCAGGCTATTCTAAGCTAACTGCCGCAGGCCTACACTGTTTATGCACCGAAATATCCTCCATGTGTCTATTATAATGTTACGGTGTAATTTAGTCACGACAATGAGATGAATCTTACATTCCTGGATATGAAATCACTGACCAGAATTTTACATTTACACCGGCAAGTGGCGCCAAGTGTTTAGTTTCCGACACTGTAACTATGGAGCAAACATTTTCTTTTTTGAAGCAAGCAGACATCGTTACACTGGTTGAGATACGTCATCAGAATAGCAGTTTATTTCAGCAAAGCGCTAAACCTTAGGAAGAAACGCATGCACAGGATTGTCGGAACTGTCCAAGACGTTTGTTCACGTAAGCAGAGAGCTTAACAAAAGCTACACATGATCAGCAGAAACTGAAACCAACTTCCTGAATTCAACATCTCTACGCAGATTCCGGCGACAGCAAACAGCGTGCAAAGCTGTTTGTGGGCGTGGCCAACTACACGTGTCTGCAAACGGAGTTTGTCATCCAAAACACTTTATATTATATATATATAATATATATATATATATATATATAGCCTAAAACATTATCTACACGAGGTACCGCCGAAGATAAAGTTTCACACTTGGGAAACAAATTTAAAAGCCGTCCTACAAGAAAATAAGTTAAGAAGACGATAGTCATATGACGAATTACAGCAAGTAAGTTATGCATTTTTTATTGTGCTTAAATTCCATGAAGACACTCCTTAAAGTTTCACCTTTTTACTACACAAGATTCCGAGGATTTTATTTTAGAAAATAAACTCCGGCCAATGCGAATATCAGAATGCCCTAGTAACATGTAACTATAGGCTGATCACGGCAAAGTGAGCACTTTTGAAATCAACCTTAGAAAAAAGTCACTACACCTACCTGCATATACTTTAACGGGCGCACTGAGAAACATACGCCAAGTAAAGTTGGTGACGATGGAGGGGAAAGTAGTTCCAGATCTTAACGTCGAATAAAAATTGTTAGGTAGGCCTAACCATTTCTGATAACTTATGTTATTTCTATCGCTTTCTGTTTTTTAATGCGTCGAAGTGTAATAATTATCAGATTTTTTTAAATATTTACTTTTATAATAAATTTACAGTCTCACCTAACCGATGCGTGAATAAAGTGATTAGCCTATAGCAATGACAATTTCACATAAGGCGGAAGAACACAACGTGCATACAAGTAGATCTTGGGCAGGGCTTTCAAAAGTGCTCATTTTACCGTGAACAGCCTCTAACAGATTGGTAACAAAGCACTGGACTCGCATTCAGGAGCACCCGGGTTCGATTTCCCATGATTATCCAAAATCACTCTAAGCGAATGCGGGAATGGGCCCTTACCTAATGTCATTTATTGTCTGCTTCTATAATAATTTGCTGCGTCTCCAATTACCTCGCTGTAGACGAAACGTTACATAACAAACCAATCACAGGGTCACTGTCTTTAAACCGTACATATTCAAACTAAACTTGGTCATACACGGGGCAACTGCACGCACCCTTCCAGCAGTATCATTCGCGAAATAAGTCGATTCTGAAATACGCATGTGCATATATAATCCCGCCAAAAGGAGCCCATTTCGCTTCATGCAGACAAGACTGCACGCTACGCACTACGAGGAAAATACGTCATTACGTCAGCTTGTAGAGAAACCTACCCTTGACCAACCCCATTTAACACACCGCCGTAAACATGCTGCAATTTCGCTCGTCCAGTTATTTCTGGACAAAACCAGAACTCCCCCACATGCGCTGATGTCTTGCACGTGCTTTGCGAATGCGCGCTACAACAGAGTTCCTCGCCCAGCGACAATTCGCTACGATATACTGTAATTCAAGAGTCTATAAGAAACAGGGGAGATTTCTAAACAACGTCGCGGGAGCGAACACACGTCTGTACATTGCAACAAATTTCGATGAATAAAAGGTTCAGAAAGCTTATCAGAGATATGCAGGTTTTATATATGCAGGTGCGCGTGTTTATTAGATTGCGCCTGTAGAGAGACAATTTGTTTACGTAATGCCAGTCACACGTAACATGAGATATGGATGAAGATAAAACTAGAATGAACATAGAGGGTCTGTCAGAACGGTAACTGTTCAAAGAAAAATCTAAATAGAACAACACAATGCACAGATACTACCACTCGTGATATTGAAATAACGAGAAAGTCTGCAATAAACTCTGAGCTGCACAATGTACACTCGACTATTCTAATCATTACACCGATAGTAAAAACAAGCAATGAGATAGAAAAAAAGCGAAATACTTAATGTCAAGATGGATTACACAAAGTTATTTGATGTAATGTGATTTATGTAATGCTGGATACCATCTCATCAATTTGAAGTTAGTTTTATTGGTCTTATACACTCTCATATTGAAGTGTCGCTCCCCATTATTCTAATTTGTAATCAAGGCAACGAAATAGAAAATCCATAAATTCTTATCAAATTCTTGATGTATGCTAATTCACAAGTTACCCAAATTCCAACCAACATCACAATACAGTTACACGGTGAGGCAGGTAATCAACATGTACAGATTTATTATGACAGATTGTTTTCTTTGGCCCAACAGTGGTTCAAGATTTGCCGTCTGTCCAGACACAACAGAGCGCAAAGGTTCAGTCTTATAGACGCCAATTAAAAAGTATTCTTTTTTTTTTTTAGTGGTAACTGCGCACACGAATAAATTGTTCGTGTCCGAATGCTAAGCTCTCGTCTCGTTTGTGCACCTAATATTCCTTAAAAGTGAAAAAGGGAATAGCAACTGTTTCATAATCATTTATACAACTTCCGATACAGGTTACACCATAAAAGGCGACGAGACATTTAATGCGCATATCTACACCGCTCTTAGAGCTCTCACGTGTCTAGGCCTCTAACATGCAAAATACCTCCAGCCAAACGGCGATGTGGGGTTTGTTTACATTTCCTTTTCCTAAATATATGTGCTTTTTCTTAACTAATGATGAAACAAATATATAATTAACTATAATGTACGCGGAAAGTACTGTAATGGTTGAAAATCAGTTGAATAAACTTTCATACAGATGTCCTAACCACGAGTTGAAACCATAACTTTTGACAGGTCGAACTGCAAATTCATAGATTAAAGATGAGGTAGACCCTATTTCCGTCGACTACGCATGTACCCAACATTGACCTACTTCGCATCAATACAACTTGACAGTGACGTGTTAGTTTCTATCTTAGTTTCAAAATACAACCCCCTTTATTTGAATTTAATATGACTGCACTAAAGATTGGTTACGGGTAGTATACCTAATCAAACACCTGGAAGCACGTGTTTGTAACGTGACCAGTGTTCCAACCTAACCTCAAATCCCATCCACGTCGCTTATGTCAGGGAAGCAGTTCATGGGACACACAGACCGGTTACTGCGAACTCTACGTCCAATTTTACGAGCAACAGCAGTTGTTCGGCGCTGTGCCCGCTCTAGAGCAGCCTGTCAGCGTGGCAGCGGCGTTTGGATCCGTGACGGAAGGGGGGTATCGGTCGATACGTGAAGGTGCGCGGAACGGCGTCTCCTACGACCTTGGAGCCCCCCCCCCCCTCTTGACGCTGGAGGCGGGGCGACGCTGGCGCCGCCACGTGTGACGGCGGCGCTGTTATGTAAGGAAGTGCGGGCTTGCGCGCAGTTGTGCAATCCGCGGGCGGCTCCACCGTCTTGCCACCACATTACGCCCGCCGACTGTTGAGCCAGTCCCCGAGCTCGGCGACTGTTGCCACGCGAACATTTTTCCTGGAGAACGGATACAACCCGAGACCGCACCATACTCGTCTCTTGAGCTTGATGGTACGATACATACATACGGCCTGCTTACCTTGGTGGTCCACTTTATATGCATATTCTTTTTTCCATGACATGTAAATTTAAATGTACTTCTAGAAATCGTGATCTGTGGTTTAGCTTGGAAACACGAGTTATGCATAAAAAAACTGCACGTACGTAAATTATGCACTATAATGTCCAATACAGTAATTTAGGATAACGTACCAATAAAGAAAACTTGGCATCAAACATTTCATGGTAAAATAATGGTATTACCCCATTTTGATATTTACTTATTGGCTGTAAGTTTTATTTATAAGTCGTTAATGTAGAGGGTTTGTTCCAGTATTTATGGAAATTAAATTATGAGGTGGTACAAAATTGTACTGACTGGTCCATAGTTTCCCCCAAATTACTAAATCTTCGCCAAACGAAAATCGGGTTCCACTACCAAACCAGCGACAAAAAGAAATAAAACGTTTAGTGACAACATGCATTACATATACCCTATTTATAACAGGGGAAATTACCAAAACTTTTTTTAAATAATTTTCTAACCGACTTAGTTGTTCGAAATACTCCCAACGCCGTCCCACCCAATGTCAACTACTACATAATTATAATAATTATGTACAATTTCTACTGCCAATGATTTACTCTGAATTATTATTTTACCCATCTCAGCGACGTGTTTTGATGCCACCGCACCTACGATGTCGCCGAGCTGTTGACTGCATTATAAAATACGAGTGCATCACGCCAGACAAACTGCATACTAAAAATTTGCATGACGGGAATATAAAAAACAGGGTAACACGGGGAGAGAGAAGTCTTCACTGGGGGGGAAATACTTTTACGTACACTAAATTTTTATCTCTGGCGTTAGAAAGCTTGCACTTCCTGTGGCACTGCACTACGTCGACACTAACAAACAAAAACTCTGGCAGCGTACGAGACTAATACTGCATGCGACACGTTGCGAAAATACGTCCTTTCGTTTCCACGCCCACTAAGGAAGCTAAAAACTGCAAAGGGGTATGCAAACGTCCAAATATAACATTACGTAAATATATGGCTGCATCTTCATATTTTAAACAACGGCACATATAGTTTTGAAGACTATACCTTGTGAATGCATTCACAACTCGATTCGGCCACACCATTGAAACGTGTAGATTAGAGGTTAATGAGGAACAAATTGCCCACAAATATTTAATATCCACTACACCCTATAAGACGTACAGTATTTCAGTCCCTCGTCCTTACGATCCACCATTACAGTTGGACAATTTGAGCAGTAGCCTAAGTGATCTACATACAAACGTCACTACATTAGATCACGTGGTCGTGAGAACACTATTCACGACACTTCCGGCAACGCTTACTGTTTACAATCGATACTAGCTCCGCAACTCAAGTCTGCTAAGAACCAATGCTTACTTGTGATTTCCCACGGCAAATAACAAGGGAACAATAAGAAGCGATTTACACAGCAAAATTCAGGAGTAGGGAGGAAGTCGGGAGACAGAAAATAGTGAGCGGCAGACGTCGTTAATACAATTACAGAATACAAACAAGGTTACAGAGGAGAGAAAAACTATAACAAAAAATGTTCTACGTCTTGACGCTGTGGTCACTTCCCTATCTGTTCGCGACGAGATTGTATAGGTTGACAAGGAACTATCAAAACACATCGACCATCTTGCCAACTCGTGGATTTTCCGCCAGATTTGGTGGAAGAAATGACTACTCTTTGGGCGAAGTCGTTACCTAGTCGACAGTGGATAATCTAGTTACTTTATAAAATATTGACTGTGAAATACAATTTTCTTCGAAGGAAAACTTATAAATAACTATTTGGAATGTTTTTAGAGCGTGGATTTCAGAGCAATTATTTGATATCTGTGAAATGGTAAATACTCACAGCAGATTTCTGTAATGGCTCTTAATGCATTGGAGACACTAACTCAGATATAAGAATACTTATTTTTGGTATTATGATTGTTTCCGTTACTTGTTAGCCTTGTCACAACCACAAATACCTAACATGTGCATTTGAACTAATTTAAGTCTGAAATAACTGGTCAAAATATATAACACTGTTACTTTACGGACGCAGCCTACCTGTCGCTTGATGTGTTCAAACTTGGGTACAAATAACACTAAAACCATCGCCCACATTATAAATACTATTTCCGAGCAATCCAATATAGCTAAAAACAGCTTTTCCACACAGCTGTATTACAAAATATACTCGCATAAAACTTGCAAAACTATCATAGGTACCTGCACTGAACTTCACTTCAGACTTTCCACCAATAGCAAGATAGGATCGTCCACTTGAGTCCCTTAGGTACACGCTGCAAGACGAGAACAATGTACGCCAGGTCTGGGCTTAGCGGATACGGGCGATGAGGCACTTGATGCGCGTGGCTTTGTCCACCTTATCACTCCCGCGCTTCTTCGCGGCCGCAAACGCGCATGAAGGCGGCGCCCTTTAGCTGAATTAAAAGTTGTTATGCGAAGCATGATTATAGGCTGTTCAAGGTAAAGTGAGCACTTTTAGAAACATACTTATTCGGAATAATATTCAATAAATATATTTTATTGTATCCTTAGACGTTAACTTTCGAGTCCGGTGAAATATATACACTGTTTATATTATTTACATGGCAATAAGATAAAAAAGAATTGAAAAACATTATAAAATCACTAAAACCAAAATTATGTGCGTAATGCCATTTTTAACACTAATGTTTTCCCTGACAGACTCAAATGGGCAACTTCATTCCGCTTTCAAGAAAGGTGAACAAATAAGTGTAGCCAATTATAGGCCCATTTTACTATTAACTTCCTTTTCGAAGGTAAATGGAAAAATAATTTACAACAGACTCGTGCAACATTTTGAAGAGTACAGAATCTCCTCAGACTCACTATTCGGCTTCAGGAAACATACATCAACCAGTGAAGCAATATACAAACTGACGGATAATATCCTTAATGCCCTGGACAAAAAATTGCAAACAATTGGAATTTTTTGTAATCTGACAAAAAAAAAAGCTTTTGACTATGTAAATCATGGCGTGTTCATAGACAAACTTAAACATTACGGAATAAGAGATAAAATGAACAACCTAATGTGTTCATGTTTATCAGACAGACAAGTTTGTATTAGAGGCAATGCGTATCTGTATATTCCAAACCAGGAAGAATAAAGCGTGGTGTCCCGCAGGGCTAAATTCTTGGACCTTTGCTTTTTCTTGTGTATATAAATGACTTACCTTGCCACCTTAATCCAAGCATCACTCCAATTCTTTTAGCAGGCGACACCAGTATTGTAGTCTCAGCCAAGACAAAGGAAGCACTGGGACGGTTAGCTAGTACCACTTTTAGTCGATTAGATGCTTGATTTAAAGCCAACAAATTAAGCCGTAACTTTGAAAAAACACATTTTATCCAGTTCCGTACTAAAAATAGCAAAGAAAGGAACTGAGCATACCAAATTCCTACGGCAGCATGTAGACAATAACGTAAATTGGAAACTTCATATCGAACAAATTTTTACCAAAACTCAGCTCTGCCTGTTTTGCCCTACATAATATTGTAGACATTTTAAGCAGAGAGAGTGCTGTAATAATTTACTTTGCATACTTTCACTCAATCATGACATATGGCGGAAATTTTCTGGGGAAACTCAACTGACAACAATAAAGTGTTTCGTATGCAAACAAAGACTTTAAGGAAATTATTTGGAAAAAAAACCATCTGATTCATATAGACCTTTGTTCAAAAGTGCTAGGATCCTACCACTAGCATGTGAATATATATATATATATATATATATATATATATATATATATATATATATATATATATGCTTCAGTTATGTTCATTTCCAAAATCCAAAGTTTATTCCATAAAAATGATACTCTTCATAAACATAATACAAGAAATAAAGAACTAATTCATTTACCTGTTGTCATCTTAAGAATGTCCCAAAAAGGGCCTTCTTACTCTTCAAGTCAGATGTTCAACAACCTACCTCATTACTAGCAGAAATTATGCTCTACAAATATGGAACTCTTCAAAAAAGAACTAAAAGAGTTCTTAATAAGAAAAACTTTTTATTCTGTAGACGGATATTTATTATAAACAAAAAACATACTGACCACTACGTTATTTTAATCAATACTAGAACCCCCCCCCCCCCCGATATTCAGTGAGGAATGTGTGTCTCTGTTTTGGTTTTTATTTCTTTATAGATTAGAGTGCCCAGGACGCAGCACAGATGTGCAGAAGAAATTGAAGAATGAAGATTAAATATTGAAAATTCAAGACTATTGGTATTTTATTTTATAATTCAATAACATTATAATACTTTGATGTTTTGATAATGTTCTGTAAATAATGTGTTCATGTTCAGTACATAATATGTTCATGTTCTAACTTGTCCGATGTCTTTGTACAAATTTGTACTCGAAAAGAAACCGAATGGATGAAATAAATAAATGGAATAAATAAAAAAAATGGCTAATAGGAAAAATTAACTAGGGCCTCAAATGTGGAATCTGGTGAATTATTCACTTGTGACCTAGTGCAATTCTCTGCCCGTGTTGGCAACACTGACATCACCCCAGCCAGTCTCAGGAATGCACCACTGCTGACGTATAACCGCGAGACTAGAGTTTTTGACATTTTCTCCCACAGAAGCAATGACCCGGGAAACTTGTCGCAGAAAGGCGCCACAAGTATCCGGTATCGATTGGACCTGCCTTGTGCCGAGCCGAGAAACTAGCAATAAACGACGCGGCGGCGAATTTGCGAAATGCTATTACCCTTTCTACGGTATTCTTTTGTTGAATTCTTAGCAATGCTCATACGAACCACGTGCCAAACACACGAAAAACTGAAACACTAACCACGTAACTGAAGAGTTAAAACGTTACGCTCTGTTGGAAATTGTAAATTATAAGTTAGCATTTATTAAACGTAAACATTACGCTAACTCCCAACTGATGAGTACGAATTCACAAGTCTGCCCCCGATGTACTTTCTAACGTCAAAACGATGCCTACTGGCTGTTCACGGTAAAGTGAGAACTTCTGAGGCCCAAGTTACTTTTTTTCATTTCGACCATTTCTTATCCTTTAACCACCGTAGAACTTTTGAGGCCCAAGTTACTTTTTTTCATTTCGACCATTTCTTATCCTTTAACCACCGTTTTAAATAAATATTGCCACAAAATAACATGAACGCCAAGGAAGGTGCAATAGTGCCCAGCGAGTGTACTTCGCTCACTCCTTTGAGCTGAAACAGCACAGAGGACTCATGAAACGTCAAGAGTGGGCGAGAGAATACTCTCGGTAAATTGGGGCACGACCCACACTTCGATCGTAGCCGGGCTATACACCCTCGCACTTCGACGTAGTTCCAGTATCGACCGTTAGATGCCACGCGGGCCGGCACGTGTATCCCCACACAACAGGCACGCAATCACAAGTAGTAACAGATTTTTAAAATACTAAAAAGATAAAATTAATATTTGCGGGGTCTTTAAGCACTGGAGTTGGCTCGTAAGACAACTTCGGCGACATTTACAATAGCACGGCAAAAGCACTCGCAGATCAGATGTACGCGGATCAATCGATTGCAACTGCTAACGACCGTGGTAAATAATATGTATTGTGCACGCGCACTGCACAGTATCTGAATAACAATGAGATGTTTTTTTTGTACGTCACGAGCCATAAAAATCACATGCCTTCACCTAAATGTGTGTATAGAAATGTTAGTGCACTTGTCTTGGTCACTTTTAATCCAACTAGATTATATTCAGTTACACAAATTATTTCATAAAAACATTAGGACATTAAACATATCTGTTACTGGTAGAACACGTGACTGACATAACTAGGCAAACTGTGAGCCATTTCGGAGCGTACGCAAAGACCTCAGTCTAACTTTAGTATACGAAATTAACGCATAGCACGCACAAAAAAATAGCACACCCTGACGCCTTTCTGTAAGAAAAAAAAAAAAAAGGAATGAATTGAAAGTTAATGTACGTAAGTTCGTGAAGTCATCAGTCATGAGTGAAATTCCCTGCCGCCAGTAGTGTTTTAACAGGCTGTACCTAAAAGGAATGTATTGAATTGTGCAACTGCTTTATCTCTAATTTGTATGTAAGTGAATGTAAATTGTATTTATTCTATACCTTTATGTATACATAGCAAGCCTAACATCTCTAGCTGTAATTTTAAATTTGGTTCAGTATCTTTGTGTCCGTCATCCTAACTTCTTAGCTGGTGTAATTTCCTAAAGATCCCCAAACGAACTATGCTCAAGGGGCTGGACTGTATTGAATATACTGCCAAAATTTGTAACAGACTAAATTAGATAAATTTAAAAAAAAAAATGCTTACGAAACTATTGACGTTATAGCACTTGCAGGGTAAGTTCACAATGGAGTATAAATGCAGAACATACATTGTGTAATAGACAGGAGTGTACGTCTTAGACAAAAGTTGCCGTAGAGTCTTGAAAAAAAATATTTTGACGGAAAGGACTCGCCGGACAACTGGGGCTTACAGGTACACAGGTACCTTCAAAGTGCTACAATCTCATAAAAAATGGTACTAGAACTCACAAGATACAGTATTATAAATCGAACACGTGCTTGCTTACGGCGAATGACACATGGCACACAACCGCCGTGCCGGTTTCTTGTTGTGTTTGATTGCATCCGTAAGATCTTTTTTCAATACATAGCTGTACAAAGATATTGGACATAGCAAATTACAGTATACAAAGTTTATGCACTGGACATAGTAAAATTACAGTATACAAAGTTTATGCACTGGACATAGTAAACACACACATATAGATGTCAGACTACACGTACACGTATCACATCTTTCCCTCATAATTTGACCGATTAAAAGGGTATTTTATTCCTATATTAACGTGTTCCAAATTAAATAGTCTTAAAGAGTAGTTCCTATTCAATTGAATTGTCTGTATAACTTACTAGTATCTTTCCGATTTCGCGTTACTGTAATACTGACGACAGTGACATTGTTTAACTATAGAATTGAAAAAAGTGAGTGAATAACAATTGTGATGACCAAACATGTTACACTCTCAAGCAAATGAACCACAAATATACAACGTTCAATAAGTATATCTTACCAACATCCGATGTTCGTACCTTATTGGTCGCATAATGATTTCGCAGTTGTAGGCTACAGTTGCACAAATATTGTAGTCGCTCCGGCCGGTTTACAATATTGTAGTCGCTCCGGCCGGGTTTACTTACGCGCGGCAAGGAACGCCAAATGAAACTAACCAAGCAACTTAAAGAATTGCATCAGCAAACATTAATTACGACATATTCATATACGCGCAAAAATTTGCGTTTTAATAAAATTTACGATATCAGGAAAAAAAAAATTACTCGTTATTCACTACCTTTTTTAATTCTATAGGTAAACATTGCCACTGCTGGCAGTATTACGGTAACGCGAAATTTTGTACTAAATTACAATATGTCATACATTATAAAAACTATATTTCCACGAACCATTACTGTGAAGTTAATATTCAATTTTGCAACGTAACTTTTAAGCATTTCGGGAATGAATACATACATAAAATATAACTATTTCAATATTTTTGTTAGTGACGATTTGTTGAAACAACAAGATTAATTCCAGACAGTATTACAAATCGCATAATCACAAAAATAATATACCAATTATAAAACGTCTCGGTAAAACATCTGCGTATTGCTGTAGCGTTATGAAATGTCAATAATAATGTTCACAGAGCAATTTTCAGGGCATATTTAATTGATCCGAAAAACTTGCCTCTCTACTAATTTAACCTTTGACAGTCACAGTTTTACAGTTCAAACTTCAGTTCGCAAGAAACTGCACGCAATATTATTTTAAAACAACATTGAAAGTTTTTTAGTCGCACATGACAAAAAGTTTGGTTCAATATGAAAAGATGAAAATAAGCAATGTTACGAAAGCGTTCCTACAGTGGGTCACTCAGTTTCCCCGAAACACACAAACAAGAGAATTAAAGCCCACCGCTAGCGAGAGCGGCCTTGGCTAGCAGCATGCTCACTTGCAACTGCGCATGCGCGCTGTCAACCATTTTGTTTCCTGTCCGCGCTATCCGCGGTGCGGCGTACTATGGACATGCCATGCCGACCGGCGTCATGGTGGCCACGTGTTGCAAAACGGGACGACAGACGTGTGCACGCACACACACAGTGAAACAACTTTGCATCATCCCCATACTAACTATTTATAAACGATTGTTTCAGTAAACCACGCAAAAAAACTTTTAAGTGTTTCACAACGCCACCTTTTGTCTCGAATGCATATGCGCTCGACAACACTATTTTATAGAACACATGGCACGCATATATAAAAAAAACTTCAATATTTCCAGCACGTGCTTACCTGTTCCGAGTAGCCTCATTCGTAGTGGTAAGTCCTTCCTTGGGGTTTGATCCATGTGCTGGAAAATGCGCGCCCTATTACGATGGTCTGTCACAACACTCATGGGAGTAGGGGACAGCATGAGTACAAATAACAAAAACCAGGCAAAAAAATTTGGATGTCCGTAAACGTTCTCACTAGTCAACACATCGCAGACGTATCCACAGAGTTATCGGCGCGGAGCAAGCGAAAATCGTCACAAAGGTGTAAGAAATTTGGCGCGGGAAAAGTGACAGCGAACGCTGACACTACGCTGTCACTTTGCACTGAAAGCTGAGCGGCACTGACGCTTCAGCATTCTCCCGCCACTTTTGCGGTGTTGGAGGGGTGGAAGCTAGCCGGGCGCAGGGGAAAGAAGGGGAAGTAAAGGCAGGGAGCCACGTGGAGGGGAGAGCTCGCAGGAGGGGAAAAAGGCCGGAGAGAGCGAGAGGAAAGTAAGTTTGCAAAGCAAGCATTCGGAGGAGGGGAGGAAGTACAATCCAGGCCGTCCAAGTCCATGCACGGGACGGACCTGTTTCAAAAATGTTCTAGAGGGGGGACGTGGCGAATGAGAGAGAAAAAAAGGACCGGGGTTGAATACCAGGTCGGTCAGCAGGGTTATTCACACTGCCATGTCCGTTTTATCTGCTACCGAAATCAAGACTTGTTTTATTTTTATCTAGGTGGGATGAGAAGAGGGAGAGGAAGGTAGATCAGGTGCAAAAGAGACATCAGTCAAGAGATCGTTGGCCAGAAGTTTAAAATTTAAAGGTCGAAATTCTCCACTGTTTGTTGCAATGCCAGTGGATTCTTTCATATTTTAAAAGTACTGACGCCCAGTTAAAAAATCTACAAGGTTCTCAAACACTGCCTCGCATATCACATGCCCATTATAATATAGCTTCCCATTATAATATAGCTTCCCATATTCACGTATCATAAAGTCTTTAAAATACAGTCCAATAATATGTTTGTATTGTTTCACAGCAATAATTCTGCAAGACTGGTGAAACGAAGGTAAATTTGCACATGTCATTTTTTGGTAAATATAGGTCATGTTTGGCTACCTACATTATCAAATCGTTTAAATTACAGTACCGGTCAAAAGTTTAAGACCACAGTGGAAAATCATAGAATTGCACGTAGAACCTAGAATTTTGCCGCAACATTCGTTTCAATTTTTTTTCTAACTCTTACGCATATAAGAACACATTTCCTCAAATTTCATTGGGTTAAGCTATGCAGTTTAGATGTTATGAATTTTGCAATATTGTAATGTAACACCAGAATACCTACACTTTCATACATTTTACCAGAAAATATTTGTGATAATATCTGCAACAATTTTAAACACACGAATTTTTTTATGTAGGAACGTGTAGATATTTTGGTGTTACATTACAATATTGTAAAATTCATTACTTCTAAACTGCATAGCTTAACCCAATGAAATTTGAGGAAATATGTTCTTACGTGCCTAAAAGAAACAAAAAACAAAGAAAAGTGAAACGACTGTTGCGGCAAAAGTTTAGGTTTTACAGGCAATCCCGTGATTTTTCACTATGATCTTAAACTTTTGACCGATACTGTACTTTCATTTATCACATTTTTTTTGTGTTTCTATTATTTAAAAGCATTTTTATTGGAATTCAAACATGATTTAAAATTTACGGTAATGATATACAGTCAGAATCAAATGCCATCAGATTACAAAACTTTATTCTTAAACATCTTTTTTTTTGTTTCAAGGTAAATGAGTTCATTTGAAAGTTGTACCAAAAATAATAATTTTCATTAAATTATTAGAACGCCAATTTCTTTTGATTATTTATACCACCCTAAAAACACTTTGTATAGTGTTTTTTTTCCAACAGTGATATTATTTTAGTACGAGTCGATACTGTATGGTGTAAAATTAATTAAATAAATACAGTTAAACACTGTTCTTCATTTCAGTTAGCCAACACCTTTTCACTCCAATGGCGCTCCAAGCTTCACCCCATCTCAATACTGGAAACGGGACAGACAATGAGCGGACATACGTTACATCCACTAACTTTAAACCTTATCCGAAAAGAATGGCGTGTGAAGCGTACAAAGTATATGATAAACTTGACAATACACAAACGAATGAACAACAAAGGTAGCAAAATACTGTTACGTGCGGCACCCGTGGTAGCCATCTGGCTGAAGTGTGGTTATCAGGTAAATTCTGGTGTACGGATATCAGCCTTTTGTATACGTCTTAACACGTAATTTAACGTCTATTTGTTTTATTGCGAACCCAGATTAATATGCACGATTTACGAGTATCTCTCTGGGTGATGTGCATTTGTTCAAATGATCAGTATAGCGGACCAATAGAATCGCTATTTCTGTGCAACTTGCATCAAAAAATTGGACAGCAGACTGATGGGAGCAACTCTGGGTGTGGCAGATGTAGGGTTGTGGTGGGACATGCCAGTTTCAGGAAAACTCAGGATGATAATCAGTTGTTAACTCTTAGCTAGAGGTATTTTATGTCAATCATGTCATGTGCAAATATCGGTTCCAGCTTGGCGCTGTCAGTCTGTCCAGGGATGTCCCCATCAGTCACGAATGGTTTCTTCTAATCTTGCACAAGTTCCGCGCGTATTTTGCGTCGTGTAAATTGGTGATTTAGTAACACCGAGCTTGGCTGGAGCGAAGGACAAAAACCTCGCCACCGCTTTCCGAATCGGCTCGGCTTTATTTTCGTACGTGATAGCGCGCGGCCTCCGAGCAGCACGGCGGGCCCCAGACGCCGCAAGCGGCCGGCAAAAACAAGGTCGTCCTGGGACCACGCCGCGTGCGGGCTCCGCGTCTCGCCCGTCCTTACAGGCTGTTCACGGTTAAGTGAGCACTTTTGAGGCCGTAGCTACTTTTTACTATCAGCCAATTTTTATCCTTCCGCCACTTTTTTAAAATAAGTATTTTCATGTAAGTAATAAACGCACTGGACTAGAAAGTTAATGTCTACGGTTACAATAAAAATATTTATTGACTATTATTCGAAATGAGAGGGTTTCAAAAGGTGCTCACTTTACCGTGAATAGCCTATAACAACACCGAGTAGGTGAGTACGCAGACGCGAAATGGCGTGGCGGTGTGTAGCACGTACTACTCGACAAACTCAAGTGAAACCCAGGAGTTAACATGTGAAGAACGAGATCTTTTGTCACTCCCTCGACCCTCACTCTTTCACGCAGCAGCTTGAAGGTCGTGAAGACAGTTCGAACGAAACGTGTACAAGCGGATCGCATGAAAATGAAGACGTTTCATATAGTCTACTCGTGGTTTCTTCAAACTTTTTAAATCAAACCTATGAAAAATCACTTCATGGGTGACGTTTTAGGTAGTTTTCCAAACATGCCATGTACCACGAACATTTTATACTTCTGTTAACATAAAAGTATCTTAATTTTGGTCAAATTGAACTTTTACTTACATTCTGTATAAATTATAGTAGTAAGGAAATGGCAAGTCTGAGGCAATGGGATCTGGGATAGGAGTGCAGGAGCCACCCGGCCGCCATGTTGTTACGTCACCATTCACCATCTTGGACTCATATAACCTTGACCGCGAATTTGACCCTTGACCATGACCTTGATCCCTGTGACCTCTGACCACAGAACCTAAAACATTGCGAAAAAATAGTTTAAAAAATTATAAAAACTATTATTTTGAAATTGTTAAAAGTTATTAAAATATCATTTAAAAATCATTTATAAATTATTTAAAAATGATATTCCCTCTGCAGCCATTTTCTCTAACAATTTCCCTTTCCCCCTTAAAATTTCCCTTTTTCCCAAAAAAAATATTCTTAAAAATCCCGAAAAATTTATAAAAACTTATGTAAAAATGTTTAAAAAAAAACTTACATTTCCTGAGGTCCTTCCAGCACCACTAGAGGCAACCATATTTGTTTTTCGTTCGTTATTTCTTTATCCATGTTACTGGAGGCGGCCATATTTGTTTTTTCGTACGTCATTTGTTTATATGTTACAGAAGCCGTTCTATATTTCTGCCTGAGTCGCGCAGAAACCGAGGACGGCTTCTGATTGGCTGTTCAAGTTTTCCGCTTTGTCTGTTCGGCGTGATCGGCGTACATGTGAACCAGGCATTACACTGAAAACTACTACAGCGGTCAATCGTGAGGTCTTTAGATAAGTTTGTCGAGCAATACCCGTTCCTGATAGTCTGCGCGGGGCAGTGGAAACGGGCCTGGTGTCTGATTGGCTACTGCATGCGGCGAGAAGGTTCCCTACTGGCTGGACTGCAGGCTGGCTAGGGTTACCAGGCGCTGTTTGGCGAACCTAGTTCCAACATTTCGATGGAGCTGTTTTCCGCATTTGAGGACGAGATGCGCGGGAGCGTTAAGGGCTACGCTGTTACACGCTTCGGGTGCTTAATCGCCCCTACGCACGAGGCTCTGAACTGGCTTGCTGTGTTCTCGTCCTGCTGTGCGTTCCTATGGAACTTTAAGCGGTGACAGTATTAATGTATTGGTGGACAGTCTGTGGGAAAGTTCAATGCAAGACTCTTGAGTATTTTTTTATGTATCTGACGCGTATTTAAGATACAGTTTTGAAAAATGAGTTTCCAGCCATATTTCCAGTGTTCTTTTCGTAGACCAGCTCATTGGACGCATGTTTAATAGTTTCGAGAGGGAAACGTGTTTTTCAAACACAAAACTGCATTGCAGTACAGAAGACAGGTAGGGACGAGCAGCGGGGAGGGGCATGCGCGCGAAAAACAGCACCGTCACTCCGCGGACTTCGCCCCCCGCCAACCCGGTACAAAGGTTTTCGCACGCGTTCGCCCCCTTTCTCCTCCCAAGCCACTGTACCACGAGGACAAGACCTCTTGCGGAATCTTCTCTCGCTGCACAAAACAGTTTGTAAACATTTGTCTCAGCTGGAAGGCATCGAGACGACTTCCTAGTGAGAATTTTAAAACGGGCACAGTCACACCGTCAGGGAGCAGCGAGCATACGACGTTGGAAGACGTGCCAACGGATAGAACTGCAGCTGCCTCTGTGTTTTCACCACCCTCAAAATACAGGATGATTCAAAAGTCACCATACATAGAAATGTTTAAAAATATTTTTTGTACCGCCAAAGTTACCATTCAAGTAATATATCGATTTTTCCTGTGTTTTAGGTAACATGACACGTTCAACGCCGCACTTGTGATGCTTGCACTCCGATTTCTATTACTCATTGCATGACGTGAAAGCTGAATGGGTACAACGCATTGACATGTACATTCGCAACAACAGGGTGCATATTGATGAAGTTTTGTAATGGCATCCTAACATACTTTCCTTGTGTGCTACGAATGGCGAATTTTTGTTCACCCCTATTATGGTGACTTTTGAATCATCCTGTAGAAATGCACAGGAAAACTTTAAATTTGCTATTTATAGCCATTATCACTCATTATTTTCTTGTTTAATTTTTCTAACAGTAAAAATAAAATATGTGGCAACCACAGGTGAATAATTTTACCTCTCCAAAGGAAAACTCGTCTTTCTAAAACAATTTGCTGATATACGCGTATACGCGCAAACTATGATTATTTCGCGGTTTTTCTTGATTTGGTTTATAGCCTTCGTTTATAACCTTTCATCTTACTAGCCGAACCAAACGTGAACTTACGCCCACAACCGGCTCATATCGTAACGAAGGGCAAATTCAGTTACTGGCTGAGAGGACTTGTGTTTAGCCCGAACGCCGGTTCGGAAGAGTAATGAGCCGAATGGTTTTCGTCTTTGCCTTGCACAGAATGAGATCTAAGCGACTACGTTAAGCCCAGTCCAGGAAACGGGAAGGCTGAAAAATTGCCAAACGGGCTCAGGAATAGAATGTAGGACCTTTGGACAGTTAATAAGACTTTCTGGCGACTAGGGTTAGTTGCCAAACATTGTGGTTTATTTAAGTAATGATGGGGGAATTTATGACCTACATATCTGCTGATGACACTAGACGTAATTCAGAAGATAATTTTTTATTCAAGTAAAAATAAATACATTCATAGAACTTGAAATAAAAAATACAACCTCCAAATTTTTCATGAAAAACAGTTAATCTCAAAATAGCTTACATGAACATAAGTGCCTCGACAGATGTAACGCTTAGTAATTTAAAATAAATAAATTAAAAACTGGAATAACATTTTGGGGGGAGGGCATTTTTGCAAACGTGACCCCGTCACCGAGACAGTTTTCTCAATACAATAATATACTATGAACTAGGTTTTAAAATTGCCTGGAGCGAACTCGGCAACGGCTCTCGTCCTGATAAGCGTGTGTAAAAATGTATCTCTAGTGATAAGGCGCTGAGCCAGCGATAAGATTATTTCACTACATAACCGACATTACCAGGCACTAAATATGTCATCTTGAAGTGTGTGATTCTGATAACCTTTTATTTTATTAGTAAATCTTTCTCCATAAAAAAAATTACGTAACAAAATTGCTGAAACGGTAGTTTTTCACATAAGTAACCCTAACGTCTGTTTACTTCTCAAAATTTCTTCCCACATGGACAAATCGGCTAGGTAAATATGTATAAGAAAATCCATATGTGGTTCCAGCCTGTGGCAGATCATAGTCCGGAGGTTAGGTGATACCACTTGTATCTTATTCTGGAAGCAAGCCGTTTGGCACCAATATTCTTAAGCGTTTTAGATTAATTTGAGAAGCAGAGCCACTACCAATTTCAATGTGGGTGGAATACACAGCTGTAACATTAGTATAATTATTTTTTCATAACGTATATATTTTTATTTCATTTTTCCTCAACCAAAGTACGTAAAACAATAATTTTGGTACCAATTAATGCATATTATCCATGAAAAATAATGAAATCGTCTTTGCAACTGATCTGACATTTCTAACAGGTTCGCAAAGTTACCATTCTTCACATTTACTAAATAATGTCGGCTGCAGGATAATGTTCTGTATATGCGTGTATATTAGTAAGAATCAGGCAGGAGATAAAACATGGTATTAATGTCCTTTTATTTTAGGAGGCTTTAAAAACGTATCAAGCTTTCACTATGAAGAAATACAAATAATGTCCCAATTATAATTATCAGTCTATCGTATTTAGTTCATTAACAGTAGTACTTGCAGAAATAAAACTACGTCAAGTAAAATGCATTATCCATGCCATTTTTAAACACTAATTCTATTTAATGTCAGTATCTGCAATACTCTTGTTCATTATTCTCTTCATCACATATGCATCGTGTTGTATAGGGCAAGCTGGATTTCTTACACTTGCAGCGGGCTGAAGAACACGTTTGCTTGCACCCACATTTCAACAGTTCTCCGAGGGACTCGCTTGAATCCACACGGGCTATCAACTTCCTCCACATTTCTTCCATCCGACGACGGGATTTAGCATCTCACTCATAGGACTGGTAGCACGACTCCAAACAACCCCTCTTTGATAAGCAGCACGTCACACGTGAAGAGAAAATGTATCCTTTGTCGGCGGAATAGCTTCAAGAGTGCGTTCTTTCTAAGCGAAGAGAGCCATTCTCGCCGCATTGACAGTGGTATCACTGCTGGATTGGTAATACATGAGTACTGCGTCAATCGCCGCCGTAACGTCACCATATAACACAGACAGAAAGACAGGTGTGATTTCTGGAAATACACATCACGTTTACCATGATGTTTGTGTCCCCTTTCCAAAGAACGCAGAGACCTTATCACATCCAAGGAAGGCATGGAAAACTAGCAATGCACTGGACTTTGTGGATCAAGTGATCTGGCTATGGTGTTAGCAGCAATGAACTTGTCGATTTCCCCAGTACTAAGAGATACCCAGATATTCGGTTCTCCGACAAATTGCTGTACTATAGCCATAGCAAAGACGAGAATATCGGTATCAACTGTTAGTAACAGACTTGATTAGCATTCGCAAGCTGCTGAATCTGTTGCGTTGGGAATGAAACTTGTATCGGTTGTTATATATATCACTCTAAAATTTAATCAGTGAGAATTTCACTGTTTCAATCAGTCAACAGTACCTGACTGATTAAACTGTTACTTCGGTGAATTTAACTGATAAATCAGTGAAAAAAATACCAGATTTCCGTCATTTATTGATTCAATGACATTTTCCACTGATTAATCAGCCTTTTCTTCATTGTTTTTTCAGTGGTTTTTTTTTGGCTTAATGATCAGTTAAACAGCGTGTAAAAATGGCCGTCAAACAACGTTAAAAATGGCCATTAAACAATGTGCATAAAGTGAAATAACAAAGAATAAACTAATAAAACCAATACAAAATACTTTTTAAAATATGTTTCGTCTTTCAAAACACCATTTTATGAGGTAACATGAACATTCAGCCTTTCATTCCATTTTTAAGTCTTTTATTTCGTTTTTATGTAATCATCACAGCGCTCTGTTTGAAGGTTTAAACTGCATATGAATGTGGTGAAGTGTGTACACTCATATATACTATTCTTTTTAACAATCTTAACGGTACCAATTAAACCAAAAACGAAAAGTAAGGGAATACAATTTAAATCTTCAAGATTTCGACAAGAACTATAGCACATATACTTATTTTCTCTTACAGTTTAACTTAGCCTGGTAGCGCAGATGGGGACCCTGCTCCCATGGCTCAGAGGTAGGGTGGCCGACCTGTAGTCGAGAGGTCATTGGTTGGTGCCTCCGATGCGGCAGACTTCCAGTTCGCTTGCCGCACTGGGAATTTGTCAACAAGTAAGTATCACTTGAGCTCAACAACGATAACTACACCATCGACAACTACAACAACGGCAAAGAAAAAGATGGTAAAGTAACAGCTTAAAAGAGAAGAAGGGAGACTGTGGAAGTTCAATCCCAGCCACTTTCGAAAATTTTGTTACAATTTTAAATTACGGTAAATTGCGCAATATAAATAGTAAATTATCGCAAATATGTTGATTTCACGTTTTTTTTTTTTTTTTTTTTTTTTTTTTTACTAAATTCAATAAAAACAATAATTAATTCCCCACTGCAGTCGGCCGTCACTTATTCATCAGTGAGATTGTTTCACGTCACTAATTCAATCAGTGAAATTTTTTCACTGAAACAATAAGTGCTTTTCTACTGATTCTAAGTGGAGCCATTTCCACTGACACTGATTCGAGTAGTTGAATTTCACTGCGAGTCCGTGGTTTCCCACTGATTAGAATTTAGAGTGATTGTCTGTCAAAGCAGTTGTGAACACACCTGCCCTCAAATCAGAAGGCACGTTCCTCTTACGTGTCTTGCCATAAGTTCCAAAGCCATGCAAGTACATACACTGGCACTGCCATATTCTTCCTGGCATCATGCCGATGTGGCTCTGTGTTTCCCATAGTACGCCTTTTGAGATCATGGAAACAGAGAAGTTGAGCAAGGATTTATATAAATGTATCTACCGTTATACCAATTTTATCGGTAGCCGATCATGTGAAAATCATTTTGACAAGAGCTCGAAGTGATACTGTAACTGCCGTCCTTTCTGCTTCTTTCGGCATATCGTGCCATTCCCAACAAGATAAGCAAATATCTCTCTCCAGATAATTACGACAGCTTTTGCAAGTTGCATCCCTTCTGCATTGTAGCAAGTTACCTTTACCATACTGCCGACATCCTTTAAGAAAACTATGAAACTCTCTTGCAATATTCTGAAGTTCCTTGAGCTTTTAAATGAGGATCAACCTTCAAAATATGACCTCTCAACCTACAACCAAGTTGAATGAACGTCATTCTTCCAACAAACCTCCTTCATTTTACATGCATACGTTATTGCTAGGTGTGATATTCTTAAAAAACTATACTTATTATTAAAAAAACGGGATTCTCTTTGTTCTTCCATATGTAATATGAGGCAAGCAAAGGCTATACCATGAGGCTGCATCTATCTAACGACTTTGTGCTCTTTCCTTGAGACAATGACTCTCTTTAGTAATAGTAAGCAGACATATATTTTAGGTGATACTCTGCATCAACAGAAATAAGGTCAGATCAACCAGCAAACTTAGCAATCATTTTAGTGTCCTCAATTTCTGCAGCATGTTTTAGTAGTTTAAGCTAGTTGACAAAGATGGCAATTTCGTAAATTTTTGTCTCCTTGTGCACACTTTGTCACAAAGTAAACCATTTCCTGATTTGTATGCACGCTTTTCTCTGCGTGTTATCACAGGGGACGATTGTAGACTTTCACTTCCTTCACTTTATCTCCTCTTTTTTGCCCTGCTAAGCTTCAATCTGTCATATTTTAAGTTACAACTTTTGTGCCAGCAAACATTATGTGAAGTAAGTGAGCTAGCAATTCATATACCACTATAACTACTGTCAACATTGGTGGCTATGCAACCAAGTTTTTAAAATTATACAGTTCACTAGGCACAATTTGCAAACATCTGTGTCTCATATTCCTTTGACTCCGTGCTGGTCATCTCAGAAATATCTTGAGTGGTTTACTGGTTCAAAATACACTTGCCCCAGTCACATTTAGAGCCATTTGTTGGATTAGACTATTCTTGTAGCGACTGTGTTGAATCTATCTTGACATGCTTTCGGGACATCGTAGAATTTAATATTTATACAAATCACTGTATTCCCCTGTTCAGCGCCACTTCAGATCACTAGCAAATCTGCAACAAAAGCATTTAATGTAATACAGAATAGAGCACATTAAAGTGAGTCAGTGTGAGTGAAGAGATTTGGGCGGTTCTTAACAGCGAGGTCTTGATAACCGATGACGGTGAAGCGGCGTGTGTATGGAGCAGCGCTGGAATGAAAGGGTACGGGAAACGGGGAATCCCAGAGAAAACTCGCCGTACAGGGGCTTCGCTCTGCACGATTCCCACATGCGAAAATCCGCCGGGAATTGAGCCCGGTTCACCTAGGTGGGAGGCGAGTAGTCTAACCACTACACCACCGTGGCCCCCTAGTGCACATTGCAATTTAAGAATAAATACATATGTATTCCTGTTATATAAATCAAACTACTTGCCACAGCAACAAATGCTCATAAAATTCATGCACACAAGGGGTTATAAGAATATTTAAGTGTTCAAATTGGCTTAGTGGAGAGATTGATAGGAGAGATTGGGAGGCTCAACGACGAGACCTTGAGAGCAGGTGAGAGTGAAACGAGATGGAAATGGAGCACTGCTGGAATGCAAGGGCGGGGGAGACGAGAGTTCCCCGACAAAACCCGCTGGCCAGCACCATCGTCCGGCACGTTTCCCATGTGCAAAAATCCGGGAGGGACCCCACCGAAAATGAAACCTGTTTCGCCATGGTGATAGGTGAACACTTCGTGAATAAATCAGCAACCCTTAAGGTATATCTGTGCAAATTGGCTTGCTTCTAGAATTAAATTATAGGTACCCTCAATTTTTTGCACTTACTCCCGCCCCGGACTATCACAAGACACCAAGCGCATATCAGAGTCCGTGATAGATGGAGGTTTTAAAAAAATAAAGAACTAAATCTGATGTTTAATTTAATTACACAGATATTATTTGCAATACTAAATTATCTATTTTCACTGTTACCCTTGTTATCTTCAGTGAGTAATTAAAGTCCTTATTAATGTCTCAATATTGGTTACAGCTCGGGTTATAGTCATTTAATTTACACACATTATTCACACATATTCAATCTGTGTATTACTATCATTCCAGATGTCTGTCACTCGACGCTTCACTGGCTCGTCGCTCCGCTGTCTTCGCACATCTGACTCTCAAGACCATGCAATCCTCCAAACTCTACACTGTCAGCACGGAGGCCCTTTGCGGCTTAAATAGTCTAGCTGGCCCGATCCAGAAGTCACGTTGAGAGAGGTTGGGGGCGGAGGAGGAGCAATGAACAGAACATTCTGACAATGATAACCCAGACATTCAATCCTTTCAAGGTCAGAAGGTGACACGAGTCCCAGCAGGCTTATCGCGGCAGCGACACTCTTTTGTAAATCTCCGCGCACTCCACTGGTTACAACTCTGGCCTTGACATACTCCTTCGCTCGCTCGAGTGAGGACTAGGCAAGGGAAGCGATGCAGACCAACAACATGAAACAGTAGATATGGATAAGAGGAGGCTGCCCTAAGTGGAGCCGGCTACCCTATCTGAGTAACAGAATGTCATTTCGGTAAACCCCAAGGTGAGATGAAATGGGGGCGGAAACACTGTATAATGAAGATGGGGCAAGAAACGGGAGAGCCTTGAGAAAACCTCCACACCACAATCCACATGAGAATCCGTCGTCCGAAAATGTTCCGCCTGCCGGGTCCTGGGATTAAACCGAGGATCCCAAAAGTAGGGGGCCAGTCACTAACCAACTGTGCCGACCAGACATCCAGTAAAACATGTGCACATCAGAAATCGGACTGCGACTTACCGACTGAAATGTACGTCTGACCGCCAAACAGTACAGAAGTTGGCAAGCAGAACAAGTTTTGGTAGAGTTTATTCGTGGTTTCTTCAAACTTTTTAAATCAAACATTTGAAAAACATTCCATATACGTATGGCGTATTTAACTGTTTCCTGGATGTCATGTATAACACGCATTTGATATTTCTGTTCACATCAAAGTACCTCATTTTTAATTAAATATAACTTTCAGTTATATTTTATACATAAATTATAATGTTTCATGCATAACTAATACAAATAAAGAGAGAAAATATGTGTGTTGGTACTGCCTAGAATGAAATAGTTCTTATGCAAAACATTATTACACCGAGTGCGTACGAATGTGGTGCATTGGTCCTCTGGTATAATTGTCTAAGCTTTGTTTGCATGAGGCGGAGGAATATCTTGGAAGTAGAACTTTATCAGTGCTTTATGACATTTGAAAGTAACCATTAATTGAGTATATGTGAAACAGTGTAAGTTCTCTTTCTCCCCTCCTACATGGAATTGTTTACAACAAAATTTAAAACACGTCGTTTAACTTGTTTTGCTATTAAATGAAATCTTCCTCTTGGGCATATGACCTTGTCAGTGATGAGAAAGTCTTCCAGGGGGACAGTTTGCACACCACATCTCCTAGCTGCGAAGTAGAGTGATCTAACCAGTTTCGTATAATCTGAAAATTCCTGCCCTTGAGGAATTGAAACCACGAAATCCGGTTACGAACTAACACCATTGGTTCTCTTATGCCACAAGAATAAAAAAGGATACGAGGGGAACCCACGACAAATATTCAAACACAATATACTATTCCGACGTTATTCCTGGGGAAAATCCATTAAATTTTTTAACCATTTTAAAGTAATTTCTCTAGGACTGAATTTATAAGGACCGAACTTCTCAATATTGTATGTACTCTTACACCATGCTTTGACAACTTTTATTTTTAGTATGTATTAGTTTCATGTACGAGTTGATAATTAACTTTTTTTTTCCTCGCCGCTCTCGCTTTTGTCTTTCGGCTTGCGGTCCAAAGGCGATACTTGCGCGATCTGGACCGCGAATATCGAATTTTAAATCTAAATAATTATAATTTGAGATTATCAACTTCATAAAACCATATAAGATATAATATTGCTGTGGCCCAGAGGAGTGTTGCTCCCTCCCTTTCATTTTCGTTGTCTATGCCGTATGCCAGTAGACGCAGGTCGGGGACTGTCTCCCCTTTTGAGAAACGTGTCCATGTTGAATTAGCCTATATTTGTTTGGGTTGAATGAAGGACCATCTGGAAAGGTTTAGCGTAGTTGAAGATCTTTATTTCGCCGAGGACAGTTCTTGTGTGTCTATGTGCGTAGGCCCGCGCGCGTGCGCGTGAATTACGGTGAATAGCGAATAATCTCTTATATTCGGCGAATAATGACGGAATCCTTTCGAATAAGATTAGGAATCATAAACGTAGCTGCAGAAGGCAGTACTAGGGACGCTGATCCCCAGCGACGATGCACCAGAATCAGCTATTTCTATCTACTTGCATTTTTTTATATTTTGTTCGATATTTCTTTTTTTTTTTTTTTAACTAACGTAGAAGTTTATAATTTGAATTATAACTCGGCGAAGTGTACAAACATGTCAGGTGAAATGTACAGGTGCAGTGTACAAACATTTCAAAGATCGTATTTTCTTACGTAAACAGTGTGCCAACCAGTAAACTAAGCCACATGGTTTTGACAGTTCGGTTGAGGAAGAAAGACAGCATACCAAAACACACACGAGCACATCGTAGTGCCCTTGCACGGCAACAGATGATTATCTGAAAGGTACATTCGTTTCGATTTAAGCACTCCTCTTCTTCCACCAAGGCAAACCGGATTTCGATTCGCGGCGAGATCGCTACCGGATTTTCGCACGTGGGAATCGTGCCGGACGAAGCCGCTGGTCGGAGGGTTTTCTCGGGAATCTTCCGTTACCCCCGCCCGTGAATTCCGGCGCTACTCCAAACTCACCTGTCTTCAACATCGTCGGCTCTCAAGACCGCGATGTTAAGATCCACCCAACTCTCTACACTCCATTCAACTTCACTCGATTTATACGATTTCAGCTAGAAATTGTGCGTTGATCAAAACACCCGCAAGTATAACAAAAGGTATATACATAAGACCTCATTTAATTTCAAGCATGGTGTACCTATTAAATATTTCGTTGCGAATAATTTAAGGACACCACAACTGGACGGTTTCCTTGGTCTGTTGCTAACCCAACGTCGGTGTAGGCTAGCACCGCCCAACGTTACCGCGCAGACCTGTGCGTCGGGTGGTAACACTTTATGTACGGTTACCGCCACGTCGCGTCGCCAAGGTTGGCATTATGTCACTCCCCGGAATTCATTCATGGCGCCCCGAGTTTTTATCACGTCGCCGCGCCGAGCAGAGCAGCGTGCGAGATATGACATAACGTCCTCAACGCAACAAAGGCGCAAAGCGAAACCCGACGCCAACGCTTTGCCTTGGCGTGGGCCTTATAGCTCGTTCACTTTGAGGAAGCGCTCCTTCTAACAAACAGCCCGCCAGTGGTGGGAAAGAGCCCACCCGCCTGACTTTGACACACGCAGAACTATGTTCCAACATGTTCGAGCTCCATTTGCATACTACTGCTTCTAGATGTAGTCCTACCAATTTTATCTACCAAAAGAGGACACCCCAAACTACACAATACGGAAATCAAAACATCACGCGTATATATATATATATATATATATATATATATATATATATATATATATATATATATATATATATATATATATATATATATATATATATATACATATTACCTTCCCCGGGAAAACACTGTATTCCTAGAACACTTACTTCCTGAGGTGCGGATATAAACGCAAAAATTGATTTTACAAGCAGTATTTTACTAGAGGTTATTGGTGCAAGTCTCTCATTTAGAGGACCGGTTTCTGTGAGTAGTGTTTTTACGAGCGATTCAATCGACATTTGGCATCGTCTAACAGTATTCTGCCTATAGGCTGTTCAAGGAAAAGTGAACACTTTTTAAGGCCCTCCTAAATTTTTCCTTTCACCCAATTTGTATCTTCCTGCTGCTTTTTAATATAAATATTGCAATGCGACCACTAAACACAGTGTGTACATTTCACTACGCTCAGTATTTAACACCTAAGGCTGCACTAAGATATATTTATTGGTGGTTAATACCTGTTGGGTAGGGCCTTAAAAAGTGCTCACTTTACCATGAAGAGCCTATACAAGCGGATCAAGTTCCTGGTTGTTTCACAGTTTACTGCGCCATACCAGCTTCCCATTGTAAAAACCAACATTTTGTAACATTTTAGAATTTAAACTCCTATACGTTAAGGAAAATTGTAAATTTATATGTTGTTACTAGAAGGTAAAGTTCACCAGACTGCAGTTGGTACCTCGTACCACTAGCATAACACAACTAACAATCCAGTCAGATGTTGGCAGGAATAAAAATGACTATATAAAATAAAATAAAAGAATCGTCCCTACATCTGATCGCCTGGCACTGCGTTACCTTATGTTATATCGAAGTTGGGACAACTTCTCACGTAGAGAGTTCAATTTCAAGTCGCTCTTAATTCACCGTGAATTCACTGCAGCGTAAACTCTCCCTTAACATAATGTTAACACAACGTCATCCATGTTAACTTCAATGGGAGTCACTGCCCAGTGCGGCGGGACCGATCGAGCAAAAGGTTAGCTACATTCCATAATATCGCTGTCAAAAAAAAAAAAAAAAAAAGTGTCCTTTGAAGAGAATAACTATGCTACAAGAAAGCAAGTACGAGTAAATTACAAAGAGTTAGTTTTTTTTTTTAGTCTATAGATCTTAATGTACCTGCAATTTTCAGAGCATTAAAAATTTGGCAAAAAAAATGTATTAATGTGACCCGGACAAGGATTGACAAAGTGATTTTTGTTTCAAAGCGATACATTGAAAGGTCGCCAAAGCACATCTAAAATCCTTTAACGTGTAAATCCTATATTTTCACTCGGTTGGTCCTACAGCACTAGTAAAGTTTTTTTATCTTACGTTTTTACCAAAAATACTAACCATCAGGTTCAGGTCCAGGTCCAGGTACAGGGCAAAGCCAATTTCGCACGTAGCTGTGAAAGACTGCGTACGCGAGTAGTAAGGGAGGGCGAGTCCTACCCCAAAGGGGATGCCGCCTTTATTGATATCAAAGGGTTAAATAGATTGAAGGTTAATCAAAATGACTGAAATGGCTAAATGGGTAGAAAGGGTTAAATGTATTGAAATGTACGTCCGCCTGGGAGGTTGGTGAATGAATGAGTCGAGCTTATGTCTAGAGCCTGACTATATACGTAGACTGCGGCTGAGTTGAAATTTACGACAAAAACTCTGAATACATTACGTCCTACAACAGACAACAAAACGATAATTAAAAAAAAACATACCCTGATTTTAACTTAAAGTTTCACTATTGAAAGAAGAATAATTCACTTTTAAAACTAATATTCTCATCGAAGTGTAAGGAGACGGATGGCTTGATCCTGCAACACTTTATAGAAATGTACAATACATTAATTTTAATTATTTAAAATAACAGACGTACTAAAAATATTACAGTTAAGACTGTGAAGTTCATGGCACTAGTTAGCGAAACGATAGATGAAATTGCTACAAAGTTCCGTCGACCAAACTCAGAAACTGGGTTTACATGATAATGATAAACGCACTATATAGGTTTAATATGCAAAATTATTTTTTCCCAATAAATTAAAAGGAGTTATAAATTTTTAAATATTAAAATGAGAATCGTGGCTAACAGCATATGACATGCGTACACTCTCCGAAGCCCGTTAACTACCGAACCCCTTCATTGTGGCACGAGGCCCCGCCAACCGTCGACCTGCTCGGTGAAGTCGAGAGAGCTAGTGTATACACCTATCCAAGACAAGTGTTTGCAAAGAACTAAGATGGTGCCGGACAGCTAAAACTGTTCACATTGGTGCTCCCCTCCCTCCACCCTTTGTCCAGACCATATCTTTGTGCGAAAAGAGACTTCCTGTCCAAGGTCGTGCAACAACACCCCAGAGCGATGTGTCCCCCTCCCCCTACACCAGTCCAGAGCTTCGGTCTGAGCACCCACTATACATCACTGCAAAAAACATGTTTAGGGCCAACCACCCCCACTGCCTACACCAGCCCAGAGAGCATTTCCAGAGGACTGCACTTTCCAAGGACATGCAGCCCCCCCCCCCCACCACACCCGCCCTGAACACATTTTTCGGATATCTCGATAAATGCCCAGTTAATGCAGCCCTGGCCCATTCCTTCACCCCACCCCAGAGCACGTGTTTTATGAGATGATAGCTGCCTTGGCTAGGAATAGAGATTTGCCTAAAGGCCAAAGCGCATCTTTTATGCATCACATGGGGAAGACTCCATCCCACATGCCAGCAGATATAGAACTAACCTTGGCCATTTCCCCTCTCCCCTCTTCACTCATCCCTCTTCCCCACACACTTACTTTCGTTCGAACACTGAAGCATCGCGAAAAACAGTTTCTCCCAAAGCCTGATGTATTCCCAGTGAAATAAAGTTTCAGAACTCCCGCCGATGAAATTTATATCCCTGAAATTAAATTTCCACAAGATAATCCCAAACATTTTTCATTCCAACCAAAACACTTTATATTTTAATTCTGTAAACTTTTTATTCCATTTTACAGCAAACTATAACTAACTATAAGAAATATTTTGACTTTTTAAATGTTTTTAAGTAATGAAAACCATGCATCATTCCATTTACACAACTTAAACTTAGAATACCATTCATGCCTCATTTGAGTTAAGAAAAAAAACAAGTAAATGTTTTTTAATTTCAATCTGTTTTTTTAATATTTATTTGATAAGCAAAGAAAAATACGTATATTATGTGTCGTTTTTCCCAGCCCAGATTTTCGACTCTACTATCACATTAAAATATGTGTATAGTTGAACTTATTATATTTACAAAAACTATTTTTTCGATGTGATATTACTGAAATAGCATGTATCCATCTTTAAATGAGTGCTATCGAAGATGAAATCTGTTAAATTTCATGATATTTCATCTTATTTTCTTAAAAGGCCAAATTTAAGCAAATTTAAAGGGAAATGACAGCCATTGTGAATCAGTTTATATATAAGGAGGGATAAATTAATTTTTCCTCAGTGTTGAGACGTCATCTGCTAAGGTCACTTTGTGTGTGTATGCATGTGTGTGCATTGCATTAGTAGTAGTGAGACTTAGGAATATACTACAACACCAGATGTCTAACATAACATACATCTGCATCGAGAATGATGCTAGGCATCCACTACATCTAAATCAATGGTCGATGTCTACAACAATACATCTATATAGAGAACGATGCCAGGCATCCATCACGTCTAATAGAACACCACTCGTCCACTACATCATCTCGATCAACAATGTAGTATTTACAGGGGATTTCATCTCTGCATCAACCCGCAACAGGTATATTGCATCAAGGTCACTGCTGTGACAATTGTGATTCTGAATGTGTTGAAGTATTCAAAGTGATTTTAGCAAATGGAAAAGCAAAAATGTTGAGTTTAGACTATTCCCAATTACGAGTTTTGCCAAAAGAATTTATTTTCCGGGATACAAAATAAAATTAGTATATCTATTCCATGATGAAACTTTACAAGCTGATAAGGATATAGTATCCTATTTGCCATATAAAGACTGCCCTTACAGAATGCCTGCCTTTGCCAATGACAGTAACTTGAAGCATATGCAGAGAGATTGTATGTCGCGAAGACTGGAACAGCTACTTGAAACTAGAATTATTCCAGATATAGTAATTGACTCATCCGGTGTTGATGGAGTGGATTCCAAGGCAATCACTGTAATCTTATAAATAAAAATAGTTGAGAGACTTTTTGTACACAGTGTATAATATGAGTGTAAAAATAAAGAAATAATGTAAAAATGATGTGCTACACACAAGGTTTCGAAAACTATCAAGACAGCCGCTTTGTAATTAAGGAGCTTGCGATTTCTTATGTAACTGATGCTAATGACTCTAAAGTACTATGCTTTAAACCTTCCACACCTTGATATACATTAAAACCTCGAGTTAAGATTATGTTTTGGAAACAGACTTACTAGAAACATGACCTGAAATGGCATTATGGTGTCATAGCTTATTAAGACCATTTCCAATATGTAAACAATGTGCTCCTCGAAGACTATCCAGTATATGTGCTTGGAAAAACACACAAGGAAATTTTAAAAAGTTTAACCAATGTTGAAGTGATAAATATTAGAAGATATCATGACTGTTCGAGTGTTAATTCAACAGTCAAATGCTATAATATAAATCTCTCATAAAGAAATGTTCTGTTCACAATGTAAAAGCTAAGCTTTAAGAAAATATTTGTACTAGCATCCTACCTACGTATAAATATATTTTTGAAAAATGCTTTGCCACAGGTAACGAATGGTTTGTTACCTGTGTAAGATTTCGATATAAAAAATGGAGAAATACAACCCAGAGAAGACATACTCCAGTATTATTTGAGGCTAAAAGAAAGCGTGGTTCCAGTATCTGAGCCAAATATACTTCCAAATACAGATGTGCAACAGAGTTGAACATTGGAATTTCGCATAAAGTTTCGGAGGAAACATGTATACAGAATGAGTGTTGTGTTATGAAGAAGAAAACCGTCCGGTTTTTAATATGCAGCTTGACAGCGAACTGCCCTGTTCTTCTTGGGACCTGTGATTTAAAAATAGAAGTGAAGAAATAACCAAAGAACCAGGTTTTCATCAAATAAAATATAAATCACACAAATGCAAGGCAGTAGTGGACTTCTAAGATCTCCTTGTGGAATGTGGGACTGTGAGGTTTGGAACAGCAATGTTTGTGTCTGTAAATTTGATTTAACTAACTTAATGCTGAAGAACTAAAAATTTTACAAATTTAATTATATAAAGAGAGAGAACCATAGACTAGAACTTCAGTTACAATGGAGAGGTTCGACTCATCACATCCTTATGCTAGTCTTACTCCAGGTTACAGGCGAGTATGATTTCGACTCGAAGAAGATAGTCCACTAAAGATATAGATGTGTAATGGAGATGAACATTAGTGTTTCTTGTTATTAATCAGTCCTGATTATAATTTAAAAGTTGTCGATGTATGTCATGGGCGAAATTATTATCCTTTATATAATTTACATCCTGGCAGCAAACTACCTTGTAATGACGGTCAACCAGAATTTGAAGCTCAAAGTGGTTATATCATGAAATGTATGTCCTACAAGAAAAACAAATACATAATGCAGAAGGAGTGTAGTTGCTGCTCTCATACTACAGTTTGGACAGAATGATGTAACAACAAGCAACATTTTAAATACATTGGTGACCAAGAATTAACTTCTCCCTGTGGCATGTGGAATTGTAAAGGTTGGTTCAGAAAGAACAGCTATATAAAGGAGACCGTTCAGTATTAAATTGTAAGCCATGGCTAGAATCTTCGACCTTACAGACATAAACGAAATCCTGCAAACTAGATACAGAAGAGTGTTATTTAATACATATGATAGTATTTCACAAGTTCATCTCTGCAATGATATAGAACATTGGTGCTACACTTTCAACAACAGTCTCAGCATTCGCATTGGTGAAGGAATAGCATGCAATGATTGTGCTGTGAAATATCTTCACCCCAGCAGTAACTTACCAACAACATTAGATGATTTGATGATTGACAGTCTTATCAAGGAGATAGAAGAGGAGCATGGACATGGAGTAATCACCTGCCAATTCACCAGATCTGCGGCACGGACATCCACAACTTTATTTTCGAATGAGGATTAGTTTTCTATCCATGTGCAATTTATATGCATGTCAAGTGGCTAATTCAGAATTGAATACAAGTATGCATTTTTAAATAAAGGTTTGTATTATGTAACTTATAGCTTATTATATTCACATTATGTTGTTAAGGATATATGTGAGTAAGACGTTCATTTCAAATGTAAACCAACTTGCTATGATTCCACTTTAACTAATTGAATTAGTTCTAAATATCTTGTAAACCAGTACATACCTCACATAGTAGATCTAAAGTGTAAGCTTAAGAGCAAACACAGTGTAATGTCACATTGTGAGGAATAAAATTTTTTAAACATCTTGTTTATAATACAATGTTTTAAGGCATCAGTATTTCGAAGAATATGATAATCTTAATACTTTATATCATTATAGCAAAAACAAGTTTGGTTACACGTCTTGTACTGGATGTGATTCGTCAAAATGTTATGTGCATAGAGTAATAAAATTAGCAAAAATAAAATTTAACTGAGAAACACATTTCAACTTGCAAATTTAGAAAGAATGAATTTTTACCAATATACATACATTGTTCCTTGCTAATTCATCTCGGTTGAGTGTTCGATGTCATAGTAGTAACATGATGTATTTTCATCCTGCAAATCATTACATCAGTGTCAAATAAGGAAAGTCTAATGTTACTTACACCTTATGGTGTAGCAGGTTATTGTGCAATTTTCAGAGACTTGCAGAAGTATTTTTTCATTTTAAAGTAATTAATTTACCTCCCATGTTTTATATGACTGCAACCACACCTCTTCTATCTAGCATTGAATATATACACTCACATTATGTTGAAGCATACCAAGACTTGATTGAAAGCAATGTTTTTTCATGCTCATAGTTGTAAAGATGTTTGTGTACAGACAGGTTAAAGCCAGGGTGTAAGAAATGCTCTCTCCTTGAAAGCAGATTTCAATATGGTGATCTAGATCCAATATTAAGAAAATGCATGAAAACTTTGTTCACAGAAGTTGTAATAGTTTATAAAAATGTTTGTGTTTTAGAAGAATGTGCTATATATATTTTAGAATCAACCTGTACTTGCTAGTGTTGTACATAAATTTGTTCAATGTTTTGTGACATTCCGTACTTGTTTATGTGTGTTGAATCAACCTGTACTTGATTGTTTAATGCTGTGTGTATACATTATTGAAAAATAATTGTGTAATTTGTGACATCCTGTATTTCCTTGTATGTATGTTTTTGAACATCCTATGCTGCTTCAGTGCTGAAATAATTTTTTGAAACAAGCTGTGTTTGTATATATTTTATCAATAAATTTATCTTGTAAAATGAATTCCTTTCATACATTTATTTAACCTATCCTTATTAAAAGTATACTTGATTTCCAAAGAAATGAAAATAAAATATTGTTTCAAGAGAGAGATTTTTAAAATATGTCTGATTTCTCTCCAAATATGAAGAATTAACATGTATATGTGTTGTAAAGAAAAAGCCAGGGAAAATAAATAAAATCAGATAAGAAACTACAGGTTCACCAAAGATTACTATTCAACTAAAGATATTTTAACTTGTCTCTTGGCAGCAGATGTCTTGAAAAATCAGAGTAATATTTTACAAAATGCTATAAATATATTAAATAAGTTGTTATATATCACCAGCCTCCATAGAGTAATCAGATTATGCAAGGAGGCTCTGAGTTCGAATCCTGGCTAAGTCACGTATGATAATAGTTTATAAACATAAAAGTAATAATGAACAAATTGCATAATTGAAATGTATACATTTTCTTGACAAACGTTTGTATGTGAGAGGTTTTAAACATAGCTGAATTGTAGTATTAAATTCAGGTTAGAAACACATTGTAATGCAAAAAAGGCCATATTGGAATAACTATAGTTCATGTACAAAATAGTTCAATAAGAACATAATTCAAATCTAATGGCTTAAAACTGAATACATGCATGTGTGATACATTAAATTCCAACAAATGCATGCAAAAATTCAGAAAAAATGTGTAAAATCCTTTTAATTTTGTTAAATTTGCTTTAAATTGGGTTAAAGATGTCTCAATTATGTAATATGTACGTTTTATGTATTTTGAAGGTGAATTACATAATATCAATTTTTGCAACGAAGGAGAGAGGTAGGCTATAAATAGGGATTTCACATGCTCCATCTCATTTGCTTCTCTAACTTCATGGCATCAACACCTCCTCTATAGCCTGCAGACACCCTGTGAGCCGGTCCACACTGCTAGGAGCTGTTGCCTGGCCTTGATTTGTTCAAGGACACTGCCTGTCCACCAGCCGCTAGCTCTGCTTAACTTCCACGGCGGGGTAGGGTGAAGGAACCCCTCGCACATTGCTTCCGACCTTCAGCCTTGCTGGGGAACTCGACCTCTTGCTGGGTAGGGATCCAGGTGCTCACCTAGTTGGGCCGGGCTGGTGCTCAGCATGTCTGACTTTGGGTTCACATCTCGTTCCACACCTACCAGCATCGCTTCTTGAGTTTAAGTAGGTGAATATTTTTTTTTATATTTTGGGCTTTTTAATTCTTTTGTGGTATTTTGTAAAAACTTTTTGCAAAATTCTTTGCATTTTCTGAAGTATTTTAGTAACATTCTTATTAAATTGTTCAGATTTTTAAATGTTTTCCTTAAAATTGTTTCACATTAATGTGATTTCATTTAACTTTTAGTAAGTCGTTCCCAACTTGAATGAAATTTTATTAAAAACATTGAAACTGTGACTTTTTACCAAATTTCGTTAAACTTTTTAACAAATCGTTAAATATATTAACCAAGTGACTGAAATTTTCTTAAAATTGTTACAACTTCAATGAAATTTTATTAAAATCGTTAAACTTTTTAACAGATCTATAACACTTTTAACGAAGTGAATGTAATTTTCTTAAAATCGTTAGAAACTTTTAACAAACTGAATGAAATTTTATTAAAATCATTGAAAATCTTTCCAACTTGAATGAATTATTTACAAATTTCGTTAAACTCATTGATAAATCGTTTCAACTTTTAACAAATTGTTAAAACTTTTAACCAACTGAATGAAATGTTCTTAAAATGTATTTCGAATTTGATAACAAATTTTTTAAATTTGTTAAAAATAGTTTATTATTAGCTGTAATTAATTATAAGTCCGAATGAGTGCTTGTGCCAAAGTGGTCCCACCCTACTTGTTAAAAATAGTTTATTATTGTTAGTTTTAATTAATGATGTCCGAATGGGAGCTTGTTGTGACGTTATGGTCTCATCCTGCTTGTTAAAAATAGTTTATTATTGTTAGTGTTAATTAAGGATAATTCGATGGTGTGTGTATGACTACGAGTGCAGGGGGAGAGTGTTTGCAATGAATTATAGGTGTGTTGTTGATGTATATTTGAGAGATACTGAATGACGACCATAGTATTGTACTATGGACCTAAGACAAGACAATATCACAGTCAAGGCTCTCTCTACACTGTTAAATACCTTCAAAAGTATGTTAAAACCACCTAGAATAAAATACCAAGTACTCTAAGAAAAATATAAAAAAATAGGTGTATGACTGCGAATATTGGTGCAGGAGAAAGATTGTGCTATTTATTTAAAATTTAGTTAGTTTTACATAGTTTTAAGAGATGTTTAAGGGTGGGTTGTTGTGTGAAGGAGGTATGAAATACAGAACAGCTACAAAAAGGAATAACTACACCACTTATGCCTAGCGTTAGGGGGAGGTGCATACCCTCAGCTTCTAAGCTTGTTCTGAATGAGTTGTTTGGTGTAGAATGTTTGAGTGATGATTAAATGAGCCTTGAGTACTTCTAACAAATGAAATGTTTTTGATGTGTATGTGACGGGATGGATTGGGTTTCTAAGTTAATTTTAAAAGTTTTCATTTTTCAAAGTAGTTGAAAAACTGCCAATGGATAGAGCATTGAGTAGTTTTTTAAATGATTTAAGAAAATTTTATTTTGAAAATGTCTAAAATGTTTAGTTTTAAGAGAATTTGTTTAGTTATTATAGTTAGTATAGAGTCTTACTCCCTTGTTAAAGTGTTTACATGACTCTCATTATTAAATATATGAAAAAGTTTTGACGGTTTTACATTACATAAAATTTTAATGGAGTAATATTTAAAAAAAATTTAACAGCGCAAATGATTTTGGACACTGTACACTAGTTTATGATGGTGTAAGATTCAAAAATTAAAAAAAATGCGCATTTAAGATGTAAAGTTTTAAAAGTAGGCTTAAATTCCAATGCAATAGTACAAGTTTAAATTTCAACAATGTAAACCAAGTCCACTTGCCCCTAAACGCAAAAGATGTGAAATACAAGTAAGGCAAGCCTGATCAAGGGAACTCATTGTATAGTGGCTATAGCTGTGTGACGGGGAACTCGCTTAAGGTGTAGCTTGTGTCGACGGAGAGGTGTAGGCAGAGGGGAAGTAATGCTTCTCCCTCCTGCTATTGTGCATGCACAAGGGGCCACTATAGGGTCTGTTTGATGAGTGTTAGCAGGGGGAAGTGGACGTTGTTGGTTGGGAAATGGGGAATGTGGCTGGATGCTGGCACTTGCTGTGGACAGCGACAGTTTGCTGAAATATTTTTTCATTCTCTTTTCCACCTTGTACCCAACTCTGCATGAGGTCTAACCTCTCATTCACTGCTTCAACTTCACGTGCGATGAGACCTAAGTTTTGATCGTTATCCATACACTCAATTCCTGACCATTTGTTACCTAGCATTTTCCAGGAGCCTTTAGAAAGTCTCATCGCCCTAATCTTATGTAAAAAAAAACACCTTGCTGTAGCCGACTATCTTTGCCAAATAAACAGAACTTCCATAAAATAAATATTTTAATAAAGAATACAGTCCTTTATGTTAGATATTCTTATTTACAGGTAAATGAATAAAGTGTTCTCAGCACAATGAGGTACATCAGTTTAATTTATTATGGTATTGTAACTGTCATATCGAGAACAACTAAAGGAACTATTACTTAGTTAAAATTGGTGAGCATAAGTGGCAAAGTATTGACAGTTTACATGAAGATCTTTACGTAAGTAATTCAGATTTTCAATCACAGATGCAAAGACAGTTTACAGGAAACTGTCGAGACAGTGTCCCTTCCCCTAAGCGGACACAAGTTAATCTATTGGAGGATGGTCTCTACTTACGCAATTCAAGAACGGATTCTCTTACAGAGAAATCATTAAAAACAAATGATCCAAACATGCCTGCTTTCCCCAAACATGACATTGTTGATCTTTTGAATGCTGACTTATTTCTATCAAACTCAGAATATTCTTGTGATTCGGAGGGTGCTCCATCCGTTTCACAGCCGACTTTACAGTCGATTAGAGATTTCTTACCAAAGGAGCCAGAAAATAATTTGTTTTCCGATTCCCCAGTCTCAGTGGAAGCTTTTCCAGACCTGACATACGAGATCATGGCTACAACATTCGCAGGAAGACTAAATGATGTGCGGATAGTTAAGATAGGCTTAACAGTGACACAAACTTTTCTAATTTTTTCCAGATATATAGGGTCCACTTATTAAACTTAATTATAACATCACCCCAACCAGTTAGTTTCAGTCACCACAGTGGCTAAGTACTTGAAATCCCTCAGGGTGGAGGAGGGTGCTACAGAACCTTCTATTTTCAAAGCAAGGACCTCCCTATCCTACACTCATCCGATGTGGGTATAATCTATGATGATATCATCCCTTGTCTTGTTAACAGATTTGAGAAGATTAGTGCAAGTGGATCTTGCTAGAGTCTGCAAATATTGACATACATTGATGTACATGTCTCCCAGCACCAGTCGTTCACTGTTGGTGCTGCGCACACTAAATTACCAAAGTTTATTGCTGATAGGAAAGCTTGTATCGATGTACACTGCCCAGAGGGAATGAGTTTCTACTATGCCATCGTAACATCTTTGTTTCCTGTCATACGGCATGCCGAGAGAATTACTTCATATCAAAATCCTCACAAGGTTTTGAATACTGAAGGTCTGTCGACACCTGTAGTCATACAGGATATTTGTAAGTTCAAGGAGAACAATTCTATTTCTATCAATGTCTACTGTGTGGTGGACAAAGCTATCAATATAATTGACGAAACTTGTGAAAAGGGTGGGGTTTTAGTACCCATGTATATTTCTCCCATACATCATGACAAACATGTGAACATTTTAGCAATTTGTGGAAGTGGAAATGCTGCTCATTTGAATTTTGTCTTTATTAGAAATTTGTCCTGGCTGGTTGGTAGTCAGCTACGTAAGAAGAAAAACAGGATATTTGTTTGCGAGCATTGTCTTCAATATTTCAGAACTGAGGAGAAACTTACAAGTCACACTATTCTTTGCCAGCAACAAAAGGCTGGGTTTCGTCGCCTATTGCGATGTAGAAAGTTGCTTGAATCCCATGCACCTCTTGCTTGCCTAATGATGAAACTAGTAATACAACTACCATCAACCAACATATTCCATATGCTTGTAGCATTCTGTTGGTCTGCTCATACAATCCCAGTTTATCTAACTGTTTTGAGTTTGTGGGTGCTGATTGTATGTATCAATTAGTTGATAAATTTGTAGACCTTACAAAATGGGTTGCAGGAATCTACAGCATGATAGTTCCGATGAAGCCAAAACCCCTGCTGATGAAGCTAGGTTTGGTGGCTCAAACATGTTGTCACATTTGTAAGGAAAAGCTCAGTACAGATGATATTGTGGTCGATCATGACCAACTGATGGGTGAAATCAGAGGTTGCGCACAAGTGCAACATTAATTTCAGACTGCCCAAAAGATACTTGTAGCTGTTTTTCATAACCTGCAAAACTATGATGCTCCCTTTCTAATAAAGACTATGGCTGAACGTCACGTACCATTACTCGACAGAAATGCGGTAATCGAAAACCCAGGTAAATTTCAAGTAATTGGAATGACCCTTGAAAAATACAAATGTACTACCAGACAAATTCCCAATGGGATTGATATCAATGGAAAGACACAATATTTCAAGTTATGATTTATTGATTCATTCCAATTCATGAGCGCCTGTCTGAAAACTATGGTAGGCAATTTGCTACCTACGCAATTGATATCACCTGCTCGATGTTTCCAGACAACATCCAATTCGAATTGGCAAAACAGAAGGGAGTTTTTCCTTATGATTTTGTTAAGTCGCCAGGCAGTCTGATGTGCAAGTCACTCCCACTAAAGGATGCATTTCATAATGTGATGAGAGGCAAAGGCATTAGCGATGAGGATTATGCTCATGTCCAAGCAAACAGCATGGGATATCTTCAACTGCATAAACTTGCTGCAGTATGCCATTCACTACTTACTTGTGGACACTTGTTTGCTGGCAGATGTTTTTGAAAATTTCTGGACCATATGTTTGGCTCATTACAGTCTTGACCCTCCCTACCATGTCAGTTACAGCTTCATCTCTTTCATGGGACGCTTCATTGTCAATGAAACATGTGCGGTTAGAGCAGTTGACTGACCCAGACATGTTTCTTTTTGTAGAGTGCGGGGTTAGAGGCAGCTAGATTTCAAACAGAAATGCATAAACCAGCAGTATTTACATGGGTGAGGACAATGACCCCTGAGTGGCATCGAAATATACATGTTATTTTGATGTCAATGGGCTATACAGTCATACGATGCGATCCAAGCTTCCGATTGGCAATTTTGAGTGGGTTGAGACTGACATGTTTTTAACTTAGGGTTTTTCAAACACTGTGAATGATTGTGACACTTGTTTTTTGTGGAAGTTGATCTGTCTTTTCCAGACAAGTGTCATGATGCACTATCTGATCTGCCTTTGGCCCCAGAAAATGGCATACCCCCGAACGGCTTGCATGAGAAATTTCTTTTGACACTCGTCCCATGAAAGGAATATATTATACACGAGGAAACATTGAGGCAGTACTTGATGTATGGAGTCACGCTTGACTCTGTTCATCGCATTTTGTGCTTTGAACAGAAGGCTTGGATGGCTCCGTACATCGAGTTTAACGTTGAGAAACATGCCCAGGCTGTGAACGATTTCGAAAAATTATCTTTCAAATTAATGAATAATTTAGTTTATGGAATATCCTTGAAAATGTCCACCGGGAAAGGGACATCAGAGTCGTTTCGAGGTGTGACACAATCTATGGGACTGCAGAACTGATAGTGTGTCCAACATTTCACGCAAAACTGATTATCGATGAAAACATGGTCCTCCTCGAGATGTCAAAGAGTTCTGTTGCATTAAACAAACCTTTGTGCACTGGTGTTGCCATTCATGAGCTCTCTAAATTAATCCTCTAAGTACTCGATTATCAGCACTGTGTACAAAATTTATTCCACAGGCCTTGCACCTCTTTTTTTTGAGACACCAATTCCTTGGCATATTCTGTTGCTTGTGAGGACATCTATAAAGTAATTACCTCAGATCTAAAGGCATGGTTTGATACATCTATCTATCTGCTCGATAATCCATAAGGATTCCTTCAGGAGAACAAAGGCCATACCAGGGTGTTGAAAGAGACATGTGCTGGTCGCATCATCACACACTGTGTGGGTTTACATCTTAAGCTTTATGCATATGTTGTTGCGAATGAGCAATGTATATGAAAGATTCAGGGTGTAAAACCTAACGTGTAGCAATCACTCAGATACAAGGATTATCGCGATCGAGACTGTCTCTAAAATTACACAAGGGTTTTGGGGACCTAATATCAGTTCTGTTTGTGCACTCATGAAGTCTAAACCGAAAGCATAACAAAGGTAGTGTTGTCAGGTATGGATGATAATTGGTACATTGAGGAAGATGGAATATCAACCTTATATTGGGGGCACTACAGAATACATAAGTATTTTTTTATTTTCCTCCCTATAATAGTTATAACATCACAATAAATACAGCCCACCCACAACAACACAACTAATAACACCACACCACCAATGATGTCCATCTGCCACCACCACATGCACCTCCTGTTCCACAACCAACTTCACATCTATATACAAATGTTTACAAAATCTACAAATATCTACAAATGTTTGCAACATCTGTGTGCGTGTTGGTGTATGTTGCACCCATTCATTCGATGTGTGAGTGTTTGGAAATTATAATACCAGATATGTCACAAGCAAAGAATGCTCCTCATTTAGCGTCTGTAGACCTCTTCACAAGCCTGTAAATATTATGTACATACACATAGTTTTAGGTAAAAATGATGACCTTCAGATGGCTGTATTATATTTTTTAAATTTTTTGTTTTCTTCATCTATTTAAGAAAATTTTGGATTGTACCAGTAGCAGTAGTAGTATCAGTAGTAATAGTATTAGTAGTAGTAGTAAAGAGTAATTGTGTTAAGATGTACATGTCATGATGAAATGTTTAAAAATTCATTTAAGTGGCATTGATAAAATGTCTTGTTTTTGTGAAAATATCCTATTGTTAAAATAATTTGGTAATTAGGTTGGTAACATGATTCTTGTGATACATTTGTTTTAAAGTTTTTGGGAAAAAAATTTTTCTGTAGATATTAGTTTTATTTGCTAAACCATAGTACGACTGAAAATAAAATGCTTTTGTAAATTAAAATTTTTTTGAACATTGTACATATTCAATTTAAAGGATGACATTAAAAAAATTATTTTAGAATATAATTTTTCTATGTTAAAATGAAAAATTGTTACTTGTTATTTATTAGTTTGAAAATTCGTCATGTCATTATATCTGTTGTGAATCTGTCATTATATCTGTTGGAGATGGGATGTGTCTGAACATGAAGTACTTGTATATGACTGCATATTAAATGTTTAATTGAAATATATTCTTGGTAACTTGAGACGAATGGGTGATGGAAAGTTGTTGCTTTTATTTAAAAATCAGGTAACTAGAAGTTTTTCACAAAAAAATTTACATGTTACTTGTTTCCTTCTTGATGAGGGAGAAAAATATTATTATACATTAAAATTATCATTTAAATTAAAACATACTTTGAAGGGGGAAATTACAAAAATTTTGGAGAGAGTCGAACACATCTGAATGAATAAGAAATGAAACGAGAGGGCAACTCCTAATATCTTCAGAAAACCTCTGTTGGACCACTGGCCAATTTGAAGAACCCTAGGGACTTAAAGAAACAGAGAGTCAAGTGACAGGAATACCTTTTTGAGAGGCAGGTAGAAAGACGTCTTAGCAACACACCCCAGCTCCAAGAATGTTTTCCCACTGCCTTACAACTCTACAGCAAGCAGTGGCAGAGTCCAACAAACTTTGAAATAAAATACATTTTCTCAAGGTAACAAAATTATGACTACTGCTACAGCTGTGGATTCAACACGAAGATGTCTGCTGGTAAAACATTATCATACTTTACACAAACTCAGAAAACAAAAATGAAAATTTTTTCAAAAATTAAATTAAACTATTGTACAAACATGCATTCTTCTTCTGAATATAGTGAGACTTGCGTTAAAATTATAGTGTCATTGTCTGTTGTAGGATGTAGTGTACTCAGAGTTTTTGTTGTAAATTTCAACTCAACCACGCTCCACGTACATAGTCAGGCTCACGACATAAGGTCGAGTCATTCATTTGCCAACCTCCCAGGTGGATGGATGTGTTTTGGGGGAGCTCCTGGTGCGATTTAATTTACTTAAAAAAACAAAATAGCTGGGTTGCATAATTTATTTAGTGATTGTCATGAACTTGTGTTCGTTAGCTGTTTGATTTATTTGGAAACATCCATTTTGTATTTTCATTAATTTATGAGTTCTTCACCTCAGTCTATAATCAACGTAGACAGATGGAGGTTATATTTGCTCTCAACACAGCTTATAACTTGACGTAAGTGCTATATCCAAGTCAGTGTTGCAGCGACCTCCCGAGCGAATGGATGTATACTATAATCACTGACTGTGAACTGTGATTCAAGTTACATGTATTATAATTCAACTAGTGTAATATATATGTTAGTACGTGCATCAAAAACATAATTTTTAGCCAACTGTCACATAAATTATATTCACATCTCTTTCCAAGTAGCTATATCCTTAGTAGCCTGTCAGACGCACTCCATGTGCCTAACAGCTTATAAGTAGAGACATGTTATACACTGCAGGCATTGCTTCAGCCATCTCCCGATCAAATGAACATGTTTTAAAATCATGTAAGGTACGGTCAAGAGGCATCAAGTATTGAAATTTATTTAAAAAAAACCTTGTTATTGTGATTAGGAAGACTGCTGTTTAATCTATAACATTTTTAATTCGTTAATTAATTTCAAACTGGAGACTCACATAATTGTGATCGTTTAGCACTAGTCGACACCAGGTTATTCACGTAGAACTCGTTTGAAATATATTTAGTGTACTATGTCAGAGCTGTTATTCATTCGGAATAATACTGTCTTTCAAAGTCACCTATCTCCCAACACTGTCTATGAGCAATATCACTACCAATCAAAAAATTAACACTTATGCCACTCTTGCACAAAACTCACCACATATATACCCTGTCTCCAACACATCAAACCTCATCCGAGTGCTAGAGCTCAGAGGGTGAACATCTACCAGAGCTGCACACCAACCCACAAAAATAAAGAAAGAAACTAATAAATTTGGCCCTTAGTATATGCTTGCACCAAACACAAACAAATTTGATCGGATTAATTTAATTAAATTAATTGGATCAATCAATCAAAGTTAAATACCATTTTATCCTATGAAAATACACAAAAATTAAAAAATCGATCGGATTAAGGATTGGCGAAAAAAATCTCATCAGATTAAAATCAGATTTGATTTTTTGATCGGATTAAGATCGGACTATGGAGTAACCCAATCAATCAAAACTATAATCCATCAATCCCAATTAATTCCAGGCGGGATAGGACCCACCCGCCCCTACTACTTACGCGTTGGGTAGGAAGCAGAAAATAAATCGAGCGGGGCTTTTAAGTGTCAGTTAACCGCAAGACGGTTGTAGAATGATGTTTTTTCAACTCGCTTTTTATATCTGTAACATCCTGCGGATCGTACTGCCAAGCGCTTTTTCTCTCTCCAGAAGAATACGAATACGGCGAGGATTCGTCGTCTCTCTAACTGCGCTCTATTTTGGCGTATACCATTTTAGCGACATCTCCAGGACGTTAGACCCTCGCTGAGGGCGCTCGCCCAGGTGCTCCTGGATGCCAACAAGTGAGAGCGAGTTTTTACAGTGGACTAAAGTGGTATTCACAATAGAGAAAAGAAAAAACATGCATTTGTTTTCCTAAAGGTAGCTAAAATTGTTATAAATTTGTACCCAAATTAGTATTTCTGCAAACCGTTTGATATGCATATTTACATTGTTCTTTATCTCAGCTTCTCGCCAGTTTATTTATTATGAAGTACAGAAAGGTTATTCTTCTTATTCCCCGGCGCTGGCGACGAGCGTCAAAACCAATGTTCGTCGCTCGTGCAAAGTCCACGAAGCTCGACGCTAACGTCAAGACTCTGATTGGCTGATGCTCTACGCGACGCGTCGCGTCGCTCTATTGAGAATGCCTCTTAAAGGTGAGGTAGACTGATCTCGCTGGCTGCGCACAACCAGTTTCCATACACTTACATGGAACTGCTTTACTGACAACACGACTTGCAAAAATGGCGTCGATTGGATTTGCGGTTAGAACACTGTTTGGTAAACAAGTGCTTTAACATGTTATACTTCCGATAGCCGATTTGTAATGCAGTTTGATTAAGTTCAAGGTAAAAGTATCTTATTAATATAATAGTACTTGTCATTTAAAAATTAAGATGTAAACAAACACTTCCATCATTGTTGACCATGTGACTTTGACAGTTGTGTTGCTTTGGGCTAAGTGAATATTGGGTACATGAGCAGAAGGCTAATAATCAGTCTACCTCATCTTTATTCTATGGTTTTTACCGTCCAGGGGAACAGGTGTCGGCACGGAATGCAGACCGATTGTCAAGAACATCGGGCAACAAGTTAAGTTAACTTGAGGCAAATTAAGTTAATTAAATGGATATAGTAACTTAACTTGAGATAAGTTAAATTTCTTAGTTGGGTATAGTAATTTCAAATACTTTTCTTTACTTTCGAAGGGAAAGTAACTGGGCGTAATTTTTTTAAATTAAGGGCCGATGGCACAGTTAAGGGAAGGCACAATCTAAGAAAAATCTAAGGAATATCCATTGCAGAAATATGTCTGAAGTGAAATCAAAGGAAAATCTTAGTTTTGTATCAAGGGGCCGACAGACCACCTGATAAAACTTCACCCACCTCGAAACTTAAAAAATTCAAAACTATTGAAATAATGGACCGATTTACAAAATCCAAATGCCATTATGTTACAAATTCATGGCGTAATACGTACATAACAAGTATACAGTAATACCTCGCCAACCACGGGGATACGTTTTTTTTTTAAACATCGCGGTTGAATAAACCGCAGTAGGAGAATACAAGCTTTTATGCGTGAAGAGGTATAGGTTAAGTCGGCCGACTATTTGGCGTTCCATTGCTATAAAATCGGATGTATTACGCACAAAACAGTAACTAAACACACTGTTGGAGGTGCCTTGTGTTTGAAGTAATACGCATCACTTTATTTATCGATAACAGATATGAAGTTGAAGATACAATATTCATCACTTGTGTGCTGGGACAGGCAGCGAATACATTGCCGTGTACACGAAGTTGGACGAGCGCCTAGATCCTCTGCATCGTGGTCGGGCGCGGTAGCTCGCACCTGTCGCTCGCCCTAGATCCTCGGGGCTGGGCAGCTGTCGGTCGCTCGCTACAAGATTACTCTTCGCCACTGCTGTCGGTAACAGGCACAGGGGCGGTTCTCTTCGTAACAGTGGCCCGGCGTTGGGAGAACATGCTGATGGATGCGATTCGCGTCAATGTGTTGAATTTATACGAAATATAGGCGGCGTGTTGGCCTCCTGCACTGGCACGATGAGGCCCGGTAATGTTTACGGGAATATAAAGTGCGGTCTACTTGAAATAATAAGTATCCCGAATTTTTCATCAAAAACTTCTGACGTGGTCTATAAACACACACGGCCTTACTAGCCAAAATATGGTGATATAAGAACACGTTTTATTTGCACACACTTACCTTTATTCGCTTTACACATAAAATCGACTTCGAAAAAAAATTGCTCACCCAAGAAATTAGCACCTTAAGTAGGCATGGGCGCACATAAACTTAAAAAATAATTGTTGTGTAAGTACACTGAGGAAAAAGTATTAAAGCACAGTTATTTTGTGTTACAGCAAAATAATGCTCTTTCTTACTTTTGCAACAATCTCATGTGCGTTGACCTCTGCAGTGAGTTTTTACCACGCTTTATTTTTCATTGTAACGGAATGCGTATCACTCTTCTTAACTTCAATATTTTTTTACAATACATCTTTTTCTTCTGTAGTGAAAAAAAATTTTTCTGGAAGTCATATAATTGAAGATGGCAAAAGAAAATAAAAAACAAAACGACTTCTTTACCTTTTAGTGCCATCATGATTAGAATTATTATGTGATTACAAGGCGGTGCAACAGAAACTTTTTTTTCCCCACCATGTGTGTGGTACCATTTCAACTTAAGTTTTTTCGGAGAACTATGCAACACTGTAGAAAAATATTAGATTTTCCTTAAATTATACCTTACCTTTACATTTGTCTTAAGATTTTTTCATGGAACTGTGCAAATCGATTCTTAACTTAACTACGTTAGTCAACACATGGTTTTTACATTTACATTCCAGCTTAGAACACTTCTGAGTCAAAACAGATATGTAAAATATTTATTAAAGTAGGCTATAAAAAGCATTATTATACGAACAGAAATAATAGTGTACTAGAAAGAAACACAGAAACTTTAAAACTAGGAATGAACATAAGCAGAATCAAAGAGTCAGAATAAAGCACACACGATTTCCACTAACAGAATTACATTTCACTGACTTAATATCGAATGTGTTACATTTTAGAGTAACTGTTTATTGTTTACTTAAACTCTTTCATTTTGGCATACATCATTGCAGCGAGTCTTGCATGAAAACGAAAAAAAAAAAAAAAAAACGTACAGAAACAACACAATAATTCTTTGTTCCCACCATTTCATTATACTGCTGTAGTAAGGTTTATTCTATTAAGGTTAGAAACAAAACGTGTTTTCTTATGGGAGAGGTTGGCATAGGGAAAATTCCCGCCACTAGATGAGCAGTGTTCCAATAGGTAACTTTTAATTAAGCTATGTGAACAATAAAAGAGAATGATTTTACTTAGTTACGAAGTTATTTTATATTTGCTTTATGATTCAACTATCCTGGTTTTAACATGTGCAATAAAATAAATGTGCTACATTGCCAACACTAGCGCTTACCTAGTGGCGAAAATTTTTGTTTGCCGAACTTCTAACATTGATCTTCTCAACCGGTAGGTTATGCGGTACAGCCAACATTACAACACATAGTAAACTATCAATTTTCACTTTGTTATGTTGGCAAAGTGCTTGACGGTGCCAGCCTGTTTTTTTTTTTTGTTAATGCTGACCGCTTTTTTTTTTTTTTTTTTTTTTTTTCCCAAAAATTATTGATTGCGCCATTTATCCACAATTATTTCATACCACAAATGCCTTTAAATGAACTAGAAGCATAATCATGAAGAAGATATACTACTCTATAAACAGTTTCATGCAAACATTCGTGAAAATACGCGTGGTATGAAATAACACGTGTGAAGGACACACAGACGAAGAATACTGTGCTGCCACCATCAGAATGAAAAAATATGTAACCAAGCAAATGAAAGAGGAAAACTTCATGGTCGTTTACTGTATATTTACACAATGCGCAAGTATACACTGTTCACGGTAACATAAGCATTTTTGGCTCTGCTTAAGATCTACTAGTATACACGTTGTGTATTATTCCGCCTTATATAAAATTAAAATTGCCATGGACCTCATCACCTTATTCATACGCCGGTCAAATAAAACAGCGAAATCATTAAGAAAGTAAATACTTTACAAATCGAACTCAATTTTACACCTCGATGCATTTTAAAAAAATCAGAAAGCGAAAGAAATAATTTTAAGTTATCACAAGTGGTTACCTAACACTTTTTATTCGACGTTAAGATATGGAACTACTTTCCATCTATCGCTACCAACTTTACTGGACAAATGTCAGTCTTTGCGTCCATTAAAATACATGCATGCAGGGGCAATGACTTCTTTCTAAGGTTCATTTCTAAAGTGATAACTTTATCGTGAACAGCCTATAGTAAGTATTCTGTTTAAATAAGCAAACAATTTTTTATGCCAAAGTTTTCAGACCGTAGAACTTCGACTTCGTGTATCTTCGGCAAGTATTCGTTTTTCCTATTCAAGTTGCTGGGGCCGCGCAACCGACAGAAAACAGACACTGCGAACTGTCGGCTCCGCAGAACGCAACTTGAGAGAGAAGTCCTACAACAGCGCTGGCGGGGAGCAGCTCGGCTGGTGACGTCATGCGTGACAGGTGGGACGTACATCTGTCACTGTCACGGACTTGCCCAGGGGGTTGCTCCTCCTCGGCTCCACCACGACGTATGTCTGCTCTGGCTTGGACACAAAGACAAAGAAGCAGTGGGATGGGGCTTCACCCCCTGAAGATGCCGCTGGCCTGTGGAGGTCTGGAGAGTCCGTACACAGCGACGAACCACGTATAATCTAGTCTATTCGCGGCTTCTTCACACTTCTCGAATCAAACCTTTGAAAAAACACTCCATGTATGACGTGTTTAGTTGTTTCCTAAATATATCACGTAATACAAGCGTTTTACTACACTTCCGTACCTTATTTTTAGTTAAATTGAACTTGCGTATATTTTATCTGTAAATTATAATATTTCATTTATAAAATAATATTAATTAAAACAGAGAGAATATATGGTTGGTAACACGTAATAATAAATAGTTCTTATACAAAATAATATTACACTGAATACGTACGAATACAGTTCGATTTCTCATTTGCGTAATTTTCTACACTTGGCTAAACTTAGTTTTCATGAGGCTGTCGAATAGGCTGAAAGTAGAACTTAAGCAGGGCTTCAGAAAAGTTGGAAGAAACAACGAATGGACTATTCGCACAAAGCAAGACAGATACAGAGACGAAGCTCGAGGTTACTTCATTGGCCCCTTATTTCCCTCAATATCAGGCTTATTAGGTACAATTTTTTGCCAACATAGCTGTTCTTAGCATTCGTTTTTGAATAATTGTTTTAGTTTTCATTTAAAGAGCACAATATTTTTTTCCATCTTCGTTTAAGGAGTTTATAGGTAATTAGTTGGTAATGGTTAAATTCATTAATATGAATATATTATTTTAATTTTTGCTTTTTTTTTTATGAGTTACATTACCGAGGGACCCATACCTAATATGGGAGCAACTATCACTGCGAAATTCATATCGACTTCACTCCACCCCAAACTTTAAATTCGTTCCTCCTCCTTCCTCCACAACGAACCTCTGCCTGCCTCTATCTTCTGCCACTGCCATAAACGTTTGGTTCAATGGAAGTGCCGCCTTCAGCGCATATTCAAAATTTTCCTCGCATTTAGTGTCGCTCCTCATATCCCACAGTCCCTCTGCTTGCTCAGGGTTCCTGGCGATGAAAGCTTGCTGCTCTCAAATTTGAATCAGGTAGCGCTGCAATTAACATGCCTCGCATTAAAATCGACAAAATCAACTACGTGGAGTCGGAGCACTAAATTTTTGTTCCAATAAAACTGAACCAGTCGAGAAGAGCCCGTTTAACTGTCGCCACATTTTTATACCGTATTAGAGCTGGCTCCACAATACAACGACGCGTTGCGATGCGATATGTGGGGACGCGACGGGCGACGACGAGCTTGCGATGATCTGTCGCCGCCTTAGATAGTGCTGCTATCTATTACAAGGGGGGATAATCACATTTTTAGACCTCACAAACGTGACAAAGGACACGCAGAAAACATTGACACTGTCACTTCCACAACCATGTTTCAAAAGGGTAGATTATAAACAACGCAGTATGAACGCGATTGGAAACTAAAAATATACAGTAGCTTATAAGAAGTATGGGAGACGTGTAAGACGAAGGAGATTTGTTTTAATGTATTTAACGGACGATTTAAGACGTGGGCGTACACTAAAGTGACCAGACGTCCCGATTTTTTCGAGACAGTCCCGAATTTCGAGGTCGTGTCCCGAATTTTTTAGAGGGTCATTTGGCAGGAAAGTATATTTAAATTTTGGATCATACCGGCACTTTAAAATTCATCTATCAAAAAATTAAAATTGTTAGTAATTAATACAAATTACGTTACCATGGGAATTAAATAAATTACCTGGATTTTGGGACCTGACAGTGTTGATTCGTGGTGTGGCCATTTTGATTACGAAGGTTAACTTCAACAAAACTTGTCCAGACTTTTACAAAATGTTGTTTTCTAAGAGAGACATGTTGAAAAAAATCCATTCATCTGAAAAATATGACGAGGTAAAATAGTTATTGTAACTCAATTTTTTGATAAAAGTAAAATAACAAAGAATATCATTGTTTTTATTTAGTGTCTTTAATAAATAAATCATACGCCTTATGATGAATAATTTGTAAAAGAAACAACAATGGTATTCCCTTTTTCTAACAAAACACCCCCTGTAAACAGTACCCCCCCCCCCCCACACACACTCCCTCCACTACTCACCCCTTCCCAATACCGACCATTTATGAGCCAAAACGAGCGTCCCGAATTCGGATCAGAAAAAAATGGTCACCTTAGCGTAAACGCGTGTATAGTATTCGAAATGGAAGAAAATAGTGGTTTCGTTCTTATTCTCTACGTACACAAACAGTTGTTTTCTCTCCGACGTCGGTGATGTCAAAGTCACAATTTCGCGAACCTTCGCCGACGCACTGCGACAGACTGCTGCTCCATCCTGATTAATGGAGCCAACTGTTTTACGCGAAAAGAAAAAGATTTACGCTCGAGCTAGGCTAAAACTTATTACGTTCAAATTTGCAAATTTACTCTAACTATTGGCTGCGTGCCTGTGTGAGAAGACATTTCCTAATCGACTGGGACAATCATAATTAAGTTATGCTGATAATGAACGTCCATGACTGACTGGCAGACACGATGCAGGCGGGGTTAAAACCATCCAGCCACGCAATTGGTTCTGAACTTACGTGTTTACTAGCCGTGGAAACTTTCCGCGAAAAACGGGTGGTCCCATTGATAGGCTACAGTTCATCGCATCGCATCGCATCGCATCGCATCGCTGTGTCGTGGAATCAGCTTAGGGCGTAACGTCATAGTCAAAATAATTGTAAAATTTGCTTTCATTTCTTAATGAGTTTTGGATTTCAGGAATTTATTTTTGCTCTGCGGTGGTGAACGCCGCTGCAATTACTTACTAATTTTGTTTTGATTCATCGAAGTTGTCCATTGTGATGGAACTGACCTTTAAATCTTTAAGGCCCTCCCAAAAGGAATTAACCATTAATAAATATATCTTATTGCAGCCTCAGGCACTAAATTTTGAGGGTGGTGAAATGTATACACTGTGTTTATTGGTCATATTGCAATATTTATGTTAAAAAGCAGCAGGAAGATGGAAATTGGATAAAAGGAAAAATTTAGAAGGACCTTACAAAGTGCTCACTTTACCGTAACAGCCTATACCCATTTTATTGACACACTGCTGATCAATACTCTCGCTAACTTACTACCAACTTCTCTGCGAATACGCCTAGTGGAAGAGCGGCACCGTTATTTAAACTGGTGAAGCAGTGATTATTAACGGAACAATGTGTTCTTAAGACAATTAGGACAATACGCATAATTGTGAGTAGTCAAGTTAAGGTAAATATTTAATGCGAATATTAACTACTTTAACAATTTCATATTAAAACAACTTATTGAATTTTTATTTGCCCGTGTAACGTTGACTAAAAGGCTAGTATTTTAACATGCTTACTCCGACTTGAACACAAATCGACAAGGCATTTGGCTTATAATGATAGTATAAGTTTCGAATGATTCACGATAGGTAGAAAGTCTATATTTGTAGCGCACTGTGTAGTATAATACAAATCAGCTAAGTATCTCAGGCAGTGAACTGAGCTTAGGATCTGCGTAAATCTGTTATCAAAATGCTTATTCTTATTAACATGTAAATAAAACCAACACAAACACATTAAATAAATTCAAAGCGCAAACATTTGCAGTGTGAGTGAAGAGATTTGGACGGCTCTTAACATTGAGATCTTGAGAGCCGATGAGGGTGATTGAAGTGAGTACGGAGCAGCGCCGGAATGAAAGGGCGGGGGAAACGGGAGATCCCCGAGAAAAACCTGCTGGCCAACGCCATCGTCCGGCACGATTCCCACATGCGCAAATCTGGTGACCCGGCCGGGGATTAAATTCGGTTCGCCTTGGTGGGAGGCGAGTGGACTAACCGCTCGGCCACCGCGGCCTCACATGTAGTGATGAAACTAAGTACAATTTGCCGATGGGCGTAAGTAATCATAACGGGTGACTGAAAGCAAGCACACAGCGTGCGTGTGCAAGCACGTATTCCTACCCTCGCGTTATTTCACTTGCTAATAAGGGTTCATTTCAATAAGCCATTAGCCCGACAAGCCGCCACACGACGATCCACAACGAACGCTGCTACATTACCGCACGAGTAAAGAACTCTTTGAACTTCTATGTAAACTCATCAGACTTACGAAGGACTAATTTTTTTATGTAATGAAAATCTCGTGAAACATCACTGTGTTGTCGCAAGCAGTGGAATGGAAACGAAAATTATCCTGCTGCTTGGACGACCCTTAAATAGGGAAAGAAAAATGTAACTTCTATTACCACTTTAATATCAGAGCTAAGACACACATCAACATGTGGCGACGTTAACGTACTATTATAGTAAACGTAAACTTTAAAGTGTATGTGTGTCTGAGAGAGAGAGAGAGAGAGAGAGAGAGAGAGAGAGAGAGAGAGAGAGAGAGAGAGAGAGAGACAGACAGACAGACCTGGGCAGCGCTAAACAGCTGAGGCGGAGAAGCGATAGATTGCAACTAGTGATAAGAGAGGAGAGGGGAATGAAGTACGAATCCGCCGACAAACATCTCACGCCACGTTTCCACGTGAGAAAATCCGGAAATCGAAATTGGATGCAAACGATTGCTTCGATGAAGTTGTTGATGAAAATCCACCCTACGCCTTAAACTTCTCAACACATCATGATTGGACACAGCTCGCCATCAGTTATGTTTCAACAACCACTAGCATGTGTAAGCAATGCTCCAATGGACGATGAAGACGAAAGTGATGACGATGACTCCTCAACTCAAAATGGCACGAACAAGTCTTTGTTTGGACAAAGGAATTGTTTTGTGCGGAAATCCAAGCCACTAAGCTGCACCACGCAAACACTCGTCACAACATCATCAAAGTTCAACTGGCCAGAATGGAACTCAGCACGCTCTCTTGGATATTCTCCATATCCAGAATAAATACGGAGGCTTTTATTCTCCAACCACACGATTGAGGAAATTGTGCAACATACAAACTGTAAACTGGCACCCTTGCGGGCGAAGATTGAAAGACATGGTTCACATTATCAAGACACAAATTGTTATGAAACGAGTGCTTTGATTAGATTATTGTTACTGTGCTTCACCTTCAAGTCTTTGAGAGACTCTCTACGATCTTCATTCTCAACCAACATTACAGGAAGACCCATCTTCAGAGCCATCATGAGGGAATCAAGGTGCTTCATCCCGATCAGAGCTTTGCGATTTGATGATGATACTACCAAAATATTCAGGGAAGAAACTGATCCAGCAGCTGCAGTATCACACTTTTTCACCATGTTCATCGACAAATTCTAAGAGAATTAAGCCATGGGTGCTCCTGCTGAGAATCTTGAGCCCTTCAATGCTGTATTTAAATTCCCACTAAAGCTGTTTTCCAGGTGTATCTGCCTCATAGGCAGCAGATCTACCCATTGAGCCGGGAAAAGTTATCTTCTTCCTAGAGGGGGATATTAATCTGGGAATTGCCACCCCTCTGTAAAACTTGAAAAGTTTTTCGCGTCAATTTTCCCCTCACAGTCTGATTACAGAACACATCCTCTGGAAGAGGTTAAGCATGTTTACTATTACTTTATTTTATTCATACCTCATATCGTCAGTAGATGAAACGGAGATTTGCACTAAACAATTATTTCCTATTACTGTTTTCGTTATTGCAGAGTAACTGCCGAGGGATGACGAAGGTCATGCCATAGTTTATCTGAAACTAAAAATATTTTGTTATCTACTTTGGAAACGGCTGCCTTCAGCAATTAAGATCATAAGAAGCCTCTGGTCTTAAAATAGACAGATATAATGAAATAACGAAACCCTCTTCTCTTCGTAAATAATAAAATGTGTGAAACTCTATATATACACACACACACTAGGGGCCTAAATCAACATTGGATATAGTTCTAACCACTAAACCACCGAGGCCCCACTTGGAATCGCTCTATCCACTGAACCACTACGGCCCGACTTGAAATCTCTCTAGCCACTTGGCCACTGCGGCCCCATTGAGATATATATCTATCCACTGGGCCACTGCGGCCCCGCTTGATATAGTTCTGTCCACTAAGCCACAGTGGCCCTACTTGGAATCGCTCTAGCCACTTAATCACTGTGTTCCCGCTTAATTAACTCAACATTGAAGAGAGACATTTAAAGTAAACAAAAATGATATTCTATTACCTTCATAATCTCTATGCATTAATACAAAACTTTCATATAGGAAAAAAGTAATTAAAAAATGAGTTTTTAGGGTAAAAGGTATTGATTGCGTACTCTGACCTTGCTGAAATTCGAATCTGACATGTATTTCACCCTCAGGATTCGCTATGCAAAATTTGAAGAACTTCTGTTTAGTTTCAAGGGACTTAGAAGTATTATAGACGGACAACCAGTCAGGCAGACCGAGACAGAGAGTTTCTTATATATATATATATAATAAGGATACGGTTTCTTATATATATCCTATATAATAAGGATACGGTTTCTTATATATATATATAATTTACTAAAAAAAGATAGGATGCACAGCTAAAATTATATATATACACACACACACACACACATACATAAAGACAAATGCATGTGTATAAAAGTCCATTCATGGTTACTTCCAACTTTTCTGAAGCACTGCTAAAGTTCTACTTCCAGGATATTATTCCTCTGCATCGTGCAAACAAAGGTTAACTATGGCTAGAACATTACACCAAAGTGAACACACACCGCTGTCATGCGCACTAATTTTAACAATATTTTGTATGAGGACTATTTCTAAGCATTACCAACATACATATTTTCTCCCTGTTTCCATTAATATTAATTACAAATGAAATATAATTTTTATAAAAAGTATAAATGAAAGTTAAATTTAAACAAAAATAAGATACTTTTATGTTTACAGGGGTATAAAAGTATCTTACAAGTTGATAAAATGAACTTTTATTTATATTTTATCTATAACTAATGTGAATTGAAGTAGGGAGAAAGTCATTGTAATGCTTAGTTAGAAATAGTTCTCATGCGAAACATTATTAAATCGAGTGCACACGAATGCGGTGTAATTTTCTAGACTTAGTTAGTTAAGATTTGTTTACATGCGGCAGAGGAATGGCTTGAAAGTAGAACTTGAGAAGGGCTTCATAAACGTTGGAAGTTATCGTGAATGGGCTATATTCTGTATTTGTTTAGTAATTACTCCGCTTAATACCTGTATACTATACGATGGTCGGTTACACATTGGGATTTGAGCATCTCCTCATCAGTCGTCTAAACCCAGTTTGTGAAAAGTGTCAAACACGACTCTGATATTTTCCAATAACCAACGAACGAGGTTATAGTATTAGCAGCTGTCAAGGATAACATGTTATGTAAGGTCCTGTATACGATGTGACGTACGCCATACACCATAACTATGTAAAACTATGTATGTAATTTAAATTACGATCGAAACTGCGTCAGATGAGCTACAGTAAGTTAAAAATAGCTTAATTTACTAGCGGAGAACTTAAGTCGTGTCCGAATTGAGGTATATACTCGCGTACTTGCATTCTTGAATACTTCACTTGCCCTTTGCACCAAACTTGATGAATTCGGACAGGCAGTCTTGTTGGTTTCGGCGCCTGTTATCAGCCAGTTAACCACTTTTAATGTACATGTATTCCGACTAAGAATTTGATAATTGCCGAAGGTTTTATGGGTTAAATAAAGTATTAAATATTATTTCAATTTGATTTACATTAACATTTATTATCTTGCATTATTATATGTAAGTGCAGTTGGGATTGCTTTTTTTATCTTAGCTTCTGTAGGTTAGGAACATAGGCCTAATACGAATTTATTGCTTAGACCTTTATTTTTAAATAAAACTTGCGATAATTATTTACTCAGTTCAAAATCCTATGTCTACGAAGTAGTTATGCTTCCCTATTAAACTTTAAATAAAATTATTATCTCGGACATCAATTGTAACCTATAAATTGCTACTCGAAATGGCGGCACATATTCCGCAAGTATACGAGAAGTATACAACTTCGTTTACTTGTATACTTGCATACTTCACTTAAAATTCGGACAGCACTTACGACGTCACTTCCGGGGACAAGTACGCACAAATATGTACTTCAGGCGAATTCGGACACAGCCATAATTTGCGCAACTCCCGGAGTGGTCGCTTCCGGATTATCGCATGTGGGACTCGGGTCGGACGATACCGCTTGTCGGCGGGTTTTCAGATCTCCCCACTTATTTGCGCAACACAAATTAAAAGACGCGCCAAGGGCGTAACAAGATTACAGGACTTTTTGGCAGAAGAAAAAAAATGACACAGTTTTTGTTGCATACGATACGCCTATCTTACACCATAAAAAAGATGTAACACAAAGTATGAAGTCTAAATTACAATAGAATACTGCAGCCTAATTTACTGTCTGGGAAATCGCGCCACACAAAATAAACAACGCGTCAAGGCCACAACTAGAAAAACAAACAAGGAACACGACGTGGCAAGCTGTCCAAATATAAATATATCACCTTTAACCCGAGATGCCTTAAGCTACCAAGAGTAATTATCATAAGGCATTATTGATGGACGATAATAACAGCGTGACAGTCGTACAATTTCGTTCGCGAAGATCCTTGGGATTCGGCAACGTTCGTGGCGGAGATAGAATCGACGCGCTATCGACGACATGGAAATCGATGGCGAGCGGGGGCGGAGAGTTCGACGTCGGAGAGAAGAGAAATGTGGGGCGGGCGGCTGGAGGCAGGCGGATGTGCGGCGGACAGATGTGGAGCACGCCCGACGTAGGAGTGGTTGAAGCCGCGACCCCCTGGGGGCAGTCACCCACCGCCCGACGCAACGCGTTCTTTCCACCGTCGCGCGCCGCACGCGGTACATGTTCTTGCTGCCGCGCGAGGAAACCTGCCCACTAAAGGCTGTTCACAATAAAGTGAGCACTTTTGAAATCAACCTTAGAAAATAGTCTCTGCCCTTGCCTGTATGTATTGTAACGGGCGCACTGAGTGACAAGCGTCCAGTGAAGTTGGCTATGATGAATGGAAAGTAGTTCCATATCTTAACTTCGAATAAAAAGTGTTAGGTAACCATATGTTATAAATTAAATCATTTTTTTCACTTTCTGGTTTTTTAATGCATCGAAGTGTAAAAATTACCAGATTTGCAACGTATTTACTTTCTTAATAATTTCACCGTTTAATTTGACCGAAGGATGAATAAAATGGCAAGGCCGATGGCAATGTTAATTTTACATAAGGCGGAGGAATACACAACATGCATACAAGCAGATCTTAAGCAGGGCTTTCAAAAGTGCTCGTTTTACCGTGAATAGCATTTACCGACCGGTCTGCCTGCGACAGTGCTCCTTGCCCTCTATGCGCTGTTGAGGCATCTCAGCACTTTTGAAATACGTGTTGGTAAAATTCTGTTTTTTGTCGTTCCTATAAAATACAGATTTAGTATACAAGGGAAAACTTTTTTTGACCAGAAAAATGCGTGCTTCTTTGCTATCGAAGTCTTAGTCTGTTTCCTGGGAAAATCAGAAAACTTAATAACTAAATAAAAAATTGCTGAAAAAGAAATGAGGTGTGGCTGTGTTGGAGACACAGCTGTTTGTTTTGCGTGAATACGTCTACGTTGACGCGCTCGGACGCCTTGATGTTTATTTACGTTCCCGGCACCCCTTCACTCGATCATTAAGGGGTTTTATAGGTATCGCTGGATTGCTTTTGAGAGGCTCTTTCCAACCGTATACGATTTCCGTATTTCGACTTGGCTTTTTGACGAGTATACGCCTACATTGTGTTAAGTGTTCTTAATTTTTTGCATTAAACTCATACAATTTCACCACAACCACACAACACAAATGTTTTTATACACGCAATCGATTGATCTTGACGAGAGTTGTCGATTGAAACTTAAACGAGCGTCGTAGCTTCTCTTAGTCAAAAGTTATACTACGCGGAAGTTATGAGATGTGGCAAATCGAACTCGAAATTACAATTACGGCGCTATCTCCCCCTCCTCCCGCCACGCACGATGCTTCGCAGTCCTCACTCAATGTAACATATTCTTTGATCCTTTGGCAATCAAGTGGTGTAATTGAATTTGAATGTAGGCTATAGATTCGGATCTGCAATACCAAACTGTATCCCCCGATTTTGTTATCATCGGATTTTCTGGATTGCCTCCCACTATGGTTGCAAATTTAAAGACGTATTCGCACCAAAAATTGCTACATTTGAGGCGATACGGAGCTTGAGAGTACCGTTAATCTCACTCAAGTTTCTGTTTCAAGTTTTTATATTTAAAACTGGCTTCATAAAACCGAATTTCGTTCAAATGTATTTCCCTATAACAAATTCTCACTACTTTCACTTCTATGCACACTGTACATCCTTCCTCCACAAGTAAAGTTAACATTGTCATGCGCCTGATCACTTTATTCGTGTGTCGGCCAAGTGAAATTGGAAAATGAATTTAGAAAAGTAAATATTTTACAAATTTGCTCATTCCTACACTTTATTCATAAAAAAACCCGAATTAAAACATTCATCGTTACGAGATGAACTACATTCCCACCGTCGTTATTAAATTGCATGCCAGTCGGTATGCAGGTAGAGGTAGTGGTATTTGTCAGATGTTGATTTAACCGCGGACAACCTATAGATGGGGGCCCACAAGGTAGGCGCACGCATCCCCATCGTCTCTGATATTCATTCAGGTGAGCATGACGAGTGTGTCGTACATTCGTAATGTTGTCAATCCTGTCCTCCAACTCTATCTTGACCATTCTTACAGCATGGTAATGCAAGTACTCTACACGCTAGCATGGCCAGGTAGATCTCCAGACCTCAGCCCCATCGAGCACATGTGGGACATGGAACAGCGCCCATGACATTCAGCACAGCCTCGACAGCGATCATCGCCCGCTACAGTGTTGGGTAAATTACATTTTAAAAATAACTTCAGTTAAGTTAACTTACCTTAGAAAGTAAAGTAACTTTAACTACTTTTCGTTACTTTCGGATTAAATGTAACTGGGCGTTAATTTGAAACTATCTTAATTGAAGTCCGTTTCTCAGTAGGTGATTTTTATGTGTGTAGGTCTTCTTTAGCTCAGAACACTTTTTAAAACAAAAAAGTGATAAAAACACTATATTTGTTAATGTAGACTGTAAATAACATTATTATGAGAATAAAACTAACAGGTATCCCAGCAAGAAACATGAAACTCTTATAACTAGAAAATAACTTAATTGGCATACATACAAACATTTTCTTAAATAATATTCTGTGATTTTGTAAGGCATACGTTTTTCCACTAGAAGAATAATTTTTCAGTACATTGGTATCTTAGGTGTAACATTTTATCATAACTTATTCCCTATTATCATAAGTGTAACACCCCACTACACAGAACTTCGGCGGATCTGTATATACTATATGTTAAAATATTTCATTGAACAAACTTTGTGTTAAAAGTACGGCCATTAAGCAGTAATATTGTCAGTAGTACAAAATGGATTATAATAAGGATTATAATCCAGAATATTGAACTCACTGTTTTAGTAATACACTTAACTAAAATGAAACATAAAATAAAACGAGTTTATTATCAGTGGATATATCACTTGCAGTATTTAAACGGAACAAAAAAAATAGGAAATATTTATAACTAGATAAAATTGAAGTGGCATCATTCACATTGGCTTTTTAAAAGATTCTTGTATACCAATTAAAATATTCTTAAGGAAATTTGTATTCAAAACTGAAATTACTTTTTAATCATTAATTATAACATGCTTGTTTTTTACATTTCTTTCGAAACGCTAAAATAGAAAACTATATATAACAAGCGGTTCATACTGTCGTTGACATTTAAAAGTACCATGTTTTTTTATTTAAATGAAACACACACGCAGTATTGTAAAGCGAAAAGTAAAGTAACAAAATAACTTTTATTTTTTCTGGCCGTTACAATTAATGCGTAACTTAGTTACGTAACAAGTTCCTTTGCAAAAACAAATGTAACTAGTTACTCCAAAAAATTACTTTGAAGTAACTCGTTACTTTCGTTAAGCTATTACACAACACTGTCAAGAAGTAAAGCTAGTGTGGGGTATTGTACCCCAGAGAGACATTCAGCATTTGTACGACAGGTTACATGCCATTGCTACATGCGTTGCAGCTCATGTTCTGGATGTCTGATATTTTGATCATTCTCACGTACCACCTTCTTCTTGTGTACCAACTTTGGGGCAGATACGTGTACTCCTACAGAGTGTTCTTAAGTTTATTTCAACTGGTGTAGTTTCCCTTATCCGATTATTTGCCAATTTTTAATACCTCAACATTTCGCAAGTTACTGGTTTTCCAATATGGTAGAAAGCATTACAAGTGTTTTGTTACAACTCCCTGGACATGATAGGTTCTTGACGGGATGGAAGCCAATTAGGTAAATGAACCAAATTTAATTTTATACTTTATTTACAATAATTTGGAAATATGCAACCATATATTTCACAATGTACCTACTAAACTCGTCTAGACGGACAACTGAAGGAGGTTACAATAACTGCGATTTCTTTTACTGAAGACGTGCCTTTGTATCTTAGTTGATGTTTCTTGTGAAAACACTGCATCGTTTAGAAGATCTTTGAACCCGCATACACTTCTGCAACCTGTTCCATTTAGAAATTGGCTCAGGCTTTCTTTGTGTTGATAAAGGTAAAAATATTCGGGTTTACCATCAAGTAATAATATACCTGCTTGAGGCATATTGCCGATACAGGTTGAGTATTCAATGGTCACGTGCGTTAAGGCGTGATGCTCGCATTGGTCAGGAGGTCGGATTGATAACGATTCGCGTCCTTCCCCATTATAAGTCGAGTCTGTGACCAAGTTTTGCGTACTCATTTAAGTCGGCAGAGTCCCGTCGTTTTCAGCCATTCTTTGTATAGGCTATTCACGATAAAGTGACCACTTTTGAAGTCAACCCTAGAAAAAAGTCACTTCTCCTACCTGCATATATTTTAACGGGCGCACTGAGTGACATATGGCCAATAAAGTTGGTAACGATGGAGGGGAAAGCAGTCCCATGTCTTGACGTCGAACAAAGTGTTGGGTAACCATTTGTGATAACTTAAATTAATTTTTCAGCTTTCTGTTTTTTTTTTTTTTTTTTTTTTTTTTATGGAAGTGTGAAAATGAGCAGTGTTGTAAAATATTTACTTTTCTAATAATTCCAGTTTCACCTGACCGACGCATGAGTAAGGTGACGAGGCCCATGGCAATGTTAATTGTATATAACGCGGAGGAATACACAACGTGCATGCAAGTAGATCTTAAGCAGGGCTTTCAGAAGTGCTCATTTTACCGTGAACAGCGTATATAAGCGTCCGACGTGCGCCGCAATGAAACCACCACGAGAGTAGGAAAACGTCGCCAGGCCTCCCTCCCGTGGCGGTGTTGCTGGGGACGCCGACGTCGACGTGAGGACAGGCGACTGCGGGCAAGTCACGCAACAGCCGCGCAGTGAGTGAGTGGCGTCACCTTGGCCCCTGGGGCTGGACACCACGGCCATTACCAAGTGCAATGCGGGTTGCGCCGCGCACACACCGGCCCTGCGCGCACAATAACGCCACGTCCCTCCTGCCCGCCTCATGCCTTTTACTTTAGATCGAGCCTTGCTGAGGCCCCGGCCAGGGGCTCATCTTCACCTGGGAGCACGGCAGTAGCCGAGGGGCATCCGGACATATCACACTCTCGCCAAAATAATAATAAAATGTTAAAAAATATAATTTTAAAAAAATTACAACTTCAATTTTTTTTTAATACTAGCTTTCCTGTGCTACTTCGTACGCATGACATTTAGGATTTGGAATCGCTCTTGGCAAGGAAAGGAGGGCAGTCCATTGACAAAAAAGAAAGAAGAAATGACGGGACTTTTTTCAACAATGCTTTTTTAATGCAGTAATCCTAAGAAAAGCTTAATCCATCCCTGATCATCATATTTTCGGAACCGTTTGAGATATCTCGATGAAACAAAGACTAAGTTGGTCCTGGGGTTATTATTATTATCATATATAATACTATATGTTATATACTATATACTATATATAGTATATATAATACTATATAAAAATAATTAAAAGTGGAAAATTCGAAAATCATAGACACGCACTTCCATTTTATTTAGTTGAATTGATAAGAAATATGTGATCCGCCTTGAACATTAAGGATGCTTATAGCATTTTGTGAACTAAATATAAGTAAACTGATATCTTTAATTTTGTAACATTTGAGAAATTTGCACATCCACTTGAACACGAACCCTTTCAGAAGCTTGTAAAATAACTAGTACGGCAGCAGGTATCGTGTAACATCGGCTTTAGGACCTCGAGGAAACCATGGCTGTAACTGGCATTCATAAACAAAACTGTTGAAAACAGAGTACTGGGATTTTGAAGGGGGGGGGGAGGGGGGGAGGGGTGAGTGAGTGAAGAGATTTGGGCGGCTCTTAACAGCGAGGTCTTGAGACCCGATGAGAGTGATTAAAGTGAATATGAATCGGTGCCGGAATTAAAAGACGGGAGAAACGGGAGATCCCCGAGAAAACCCGCCGACTAACGGCATCGTCCGGCGCGATTCCCTCTGGCGAAAATCCGGTGACCCGGCCGGGGATGAACCCGGTTCGTCTTGGTGGGAGGCGAGCGTGCTAATCGCTCAGCCACCACGGCCCCCGTGAGGGGGGGGGGGGAGAGAATATGAAAACAATTCGACTCTGAAGACGGATTAGATTGCATAGTAAATAATTTTTTGGGGTTCTTGAGTTTGTGCATATTTTAGTCAGGTTTGAACAGCGTTTCACGTCGCTTGGTTATGCACAGAAAGGCAAACCAGCGAAAAAAACCTCCTGATTATAGTGGATTCCGAACCAAAAGAAACTCCATTATATGTTGGTAAATTATTAGCTACGGCGTGAGTTCAGCAAGTAACATCAAAAATGCAGCTTATCGCCCCACATAAACGAGACGTCTTATCGATACATTTTATAACCACGTATGGTTTCATAGAACGTTAAGTTGTACAATGCTTTATTTAGCTTTACTCTATATAAAACCAAAGTGAAAGAGCTCTCCTTCAAACAGTTTTAAAGGAACAATGGTCCAAGAGGATGTGCATAAACCCTATATAAACACATTCCGTCGAGGGCTGGGTCAACATCAGTCACGGCACACAGAAATATATTAAATAACCATTACACAAAAATTATGCACTTCATTCTCATTCCACAGTAGCGAGGTATGTACGTATCTCTATCAATGACACAGAAAAAGCCAAGTCACACGAGTTATTTTTGTTCACGTAATCCAATAAAAACTATTACTCTTTTCTGAGAAGGGGTAGAGGATATGTGAGGTGGAGCAGTGACGCAATGTAATTGAAGAAACGGGAGAACCACGAGAAAACCCAGCGGCCAACGGCAACGTTTGTCACGTTACCCATGCGAAAGTTGTGACTGATCTCGTCGGAAATCGACCCCGGTTCGTTGCAGTGGGGCAGGGGAGCGCATTAAATTGGCCACTACATAACCGCTACCCTTAACAGTGTGTCTTAAGTCATATTTTACGTAAATAAGAGTCAATTCTATTTTGTTAATGATTTACGTTACGGGAGGCTTTGCTGTAACCTCACGCTGAGGCTGTGGCAGCTGTAGGCTAATGGCGATGTTACACAATACCTGATTCCGTAAAAACTTGTGCAAGATCCACCATAGCGGTCGGTATACGGGCTACTGTGGCACCCGTCCTGGAATTTCCCGCCTTGTATGGCCAGATTTCGTACCAGGTTTGGTGATTGGACACGTCTTATTTTGCGTAGCAGGTTCCACACCGGCTTTCGTATCTGGCCAATCACGTCGCAGTTTCAGAGCGTAGGGCGCTCCCCATGGCTACTACTTGAAACGAGTTGATGAAAAAACGAAAAAGGACGCCTCGATCTTGATTATACATCCATGAGGTCGAAAATCTTTCAAATAGATTTAAAATACGACAACGACGAATAATATTGGCAATGACAACTTTTAATTACTGTTCAAAACCGTTCTAAATTCTTAAAACATTACCTACTGTATGAAAATATTCATTTGAACTATTCATTGTTACTTTATATATATATATATATATATATATATATATATATATATATATATATATATATATATATATATATATATATATATATATATATATATATATATACACACACACACACACACACACACCCCCAATATGTGGTGTGAACTGGTATTATAGTGGTAAAGTTGCGGCGTCAGCTGCGAAGTGTTACTTCTGAGTGTGAGTTTGTAACTCCATTAGACGCAAATTTTTTTGTCATTGGATTTTACATGCTGATAATATTCCGGTACGTAAAGAAAAAGCTATATTTTGTAACCGGTCAGCAATTTTCGTCAAAATTACAAATACACTCGTACTCTAGTGACTACACGTCATTTTCAAGAAAATTAATGAAACTATACTAGTAAGCAATCAATTGATGAAAAAGGCGAACAGTAATATAGCAATATTAAAATGTGCTAGCTAGTTTTTTCATAGATCTACGCAAGTTACTAACTGGTAGCAGTTCTACAAATGGGGTTCATATTTACTACAAACCAATACTGCGCACCCACAACGAACTGCTGTCGTGTAATATGAATCTTCCATGGCGGCTCATACAGCGGCTAGTATAAGGGCTCGTGCACCAGGCCTTGTAGAAACTTGTACAAGAAAGTACGGCTGCAGGTATCGTGTAATATCGGCTTAAGCCGGAAACACAGTAGCAGTTGGTACAGGAGATAACGGAAGACACTAACTAATGCGACTAGAAACTATCTTGGTATGAGTGGCAGCGAAGATGTCGCGACAAGACTTCATCACAGGCTAAATACAAAATCATACGTGCACACCTATAGTTTTCGGTGGCCGCGGTGGTGTAGTGGTCAGACTACTCGCCTCCCACCATTGCGTACCGGGCTCGATCCCCGGTGCAGTCGCCCCAGGATTTTAGCATGTGGGAATCTTGCCGGACGAAGCCACTGGTCAGCGGGTTTTCTCATGAGTCTCCCGTTTCTTCGCACTTACATTCCGGCGCCTCTCCCTACTCACCTCGCTTCACCCTCATCGGCTCTCAATATCTCGACGTTAGGAGCCGCCCAAATCTGTTCACTCACTCACCTATAGTTTCCCTTAGGTTGTTTTTGGCCGCGTGACTATGTGGCAAGACATCTGGTTACCTGACTAAGCCAGACAAACTGGGTTATTTCAGTACTGAACGTCAGTGATTTGCGGATAGGGACTTAGGATACTTCGCAAATGAAACCATCCAATCGCTCAAGTGGATACGAGTTGAAGTGTTTCTAAAAACAACTAAACAATTTTTTTTCTCGAAAATAAGGTGTAGATACGGTTTATAGATCGCCAAGCTACTATAGTCTATTCGCGGTAAACTTAACACTTTTGAAACCCTCTCATTTGGGATAATAGTCAACGTATATATTTTATTTTAGTCTTGGACGTTAACTTTCGAGTCCGATGAAATATACACACAATGTGTTTACTACTTTACATGACAATATTTATTTTAAATAGTGGTGGAAGGATAAAAAAAGAGTAATTAGGGCCTCAAAAGTGCTTACTTTACTCTGAACAGCCTATACTAAACTGAGGAAGGGGAGTTGAATTGTAATTTTCACTGTACTAGGCAATAACGGGTCACTCCACGCTATAATTTCAAAAAGGATTTGAATTAACTTCCGGCAAACACCAGAACATACAGCGACGATAGCACAGTCGAGCACATATATGTTCAACACGTCCTCGCTCATACAAAAAAAAAATAGTTTCAGTTTCACGAGTTCAAGCATCTGCCGGCAATTTATTCCATAATAGTTTACCTAACGTCGAAGAACAATGGTGTGACACTTGACTCGGCCGGCATTCTCATTAATTATATACACTGTGAGGAAGGGTAGAGTGCACAGCGTGAAAAAAAAAAAAAAAAAAAAAAAAAAAAAAAAAAAAAAAAAAAAAAAAAAAAAAAACTCGTAGTAAAGCGGTGGAAGGAAAGGAAGAGAACCCCCCTCCTCTTCCAGACGCGACAATAAAACGAGTTCATAAAGTTCAAAGTGGGGAAGCAGCGAGAGACCGGAAGTGATAAAGAAACAAATGTGTGCTCCTTGATCCGGCGATGAAGGCGGGGGTGAGGGAGGGAAGGAGGGAGTGACTGAATAATAGTGAGAATTACACACAGCTGTGTGCGTCACGAGGGGCGACGGCAGGAATGTTGTGATGTGCTGTACTGTGCTGCGATACTTGCAAGAGTACACACTAAAGGCCATTCACGGTAAAGTGAGCACTTTCGAAAGCCCTCTCAATTGTAATAATAGTTAATAAGTATGCTTTACTTTAGCCTTAGACGTTAACTTCCGAGTGCGGTGGAATATACACACTGTGTTTATTACTTACATGGCAACATTTATTTAAAAAGATGTTTAATGGATAAAAAATGGCTGAAAGGAAAAAGTAACCAGGCCGTCACTTTACCATGAACAGCCTATATACACCTAGATCGCCGTGTGTTGGCGTCGCAGCTTCGACTGCAGGCTGCTAAAGGCGATATCACACGATACCGAATTCCGTAAAAGCTTGTGCAAGATCCGCCATAGCGGCTGGTATACGGGCTAGTGTGGCACCCGTCATGGCATTTCCCGCCCTGTACTACCAAATTTCGTACCAGGTTTGGTAATTGGATACGTCCTATTTTTCGTGGCAGGTCCCATACCAGGTTTAGTAACTGGCCAATCACATCGCAGTTTCAGAGTGTAGGACGTTCCCCGTGGCTACTGCTTGAAACTACAGTGGTAAAGTCGTGGCGATCTCCCATTACGGTGAATTTTTCAGGCGTGAGTTCAAAAGTCCGTTGTATCCGAATTGTTTCTTATCATTAAATTTTATATGCGTAAAGAAAAACTATATTTCGCAACCGGTCAGTAATTCTCACCAAAATTAAAAATAACACACTCGTACTCTTAGTGACCTCACATCACTTTCAAGAAAATTATTGAAACTATACTAGTATCCAATCGATTTATGTAACAGGCGAACAGTAATATAGCAATATTAAGATATGCTAGCTAGTTTTTTCATTGATATACACAAGATACTGACTGGTAGCAGTTCTACGAATGGGGTTCATATTTACTACAAACCACACACTGCGCACCCATCGAGGGTGCCAAATGCTTCCATGGCGGCTCATATGGCGGCTGGTATACCACCGGCTCGTCCACCAGGGCTTGTAGAATCTTGTGCAAGAACCAAGTACGGCTGCAGATATCGTGTAATATCGGTTTAAGGTTACTTCTACTCACGTTGCGAAGATCAATGTTAAAAGTTTCGCCGCTAGGTAAGAGCTATTGTCACAAGTGTACCAGATTTTTTTTTTCCATGTTAGAAAATAGCACAATTGCAACAAACATAAATCAAATATAAAATAACTTCGTAACTATGTAAAATATTTATATTTTATTATTCACGTAAATTAAAATTTTAGTTAAAAATGACTTCTTTGGAACACTAGCGCTTACCTAGCGGCGGACATTTCCCCTATTCCAAACTCTCCCATTCCACAACTCGTTTTGTTCCCAACCTGAGTAGAATTAACCTTACCGGAGCGAGGCCACCACCCCTTCCATCCCCCACTCCTATTACAACACACCACGCAGTCCGTTCACAGCAAACTGATCATTTGGTCCCTTGAAAGTACTCGACAAGACTCGCCACGATTATAGGCTGTTCACGACAAAGTGAGCACTTTTGATGCCCTAGTTACTTTTTTATTTCAGCCATATTTTATCATCTAACTACCTTTTTAAATAAACATTGCCATGTAAGTAATAAACAGAGTGTGCATATTCCATCGCACTTGGAAGTTAACGTCCAAAGCTAAAATAAAATATATTTATCGGCTATTACTCCAATTGAGAGGGCTTTCGAAAGTGCTCATTTTACCGTGAATAGTCTATAACGGTTTCGTGGTTTCCAGCCATGAATATACATACATTCCAATGACTTCCTGCTTACTGCACACACACATAAAATATATATCTGCCCACCCCCTCTTTTTTCACTGCAAATTGCTGCATCACAGGCCTAGCTAGGATTACTCGATCCCACCCCTATTAATAATCTTTTAAAGGATTTGTAGCACCAAGCAGGCGGGCGGGCCCCTCGAGAGAGAGAGCCCCGCCCCTCCTCCCTCCAAAGTGACAAGTGTTACAACGCTTCAAGGTCGCACCCGGCCGTAAGGAAGCATTACGACGACGATAACAAATAGCATTAAACAAGCTTCGCGTGTCTTCTGTTGCCTCGGTATCCTAAGCGGAGACTACAGCAATCTGTTCAGAAACGTTACAACCTTGTCGCTATAGCTTAAAACTGTATTCCAGAAGAATAAACATCGTCAACAGAGGCTGGCTACTCACAGAGATTTTGGCTGACTTTTACACTTTTCGACAACCATATTTATGGTCTAGTAACAACATTTATAAGTTGGCAACAAATACCGACTTTAATTTCTGTCCTGAAAAAAGATTGCTGTTAAAATATTCCATAGATTTTTTTTAAATATCAAATAAACGCAACAGATTACAATAAAAAAAATCACACAACTATAGAGGGACTTGTCTCTAGTGCTGGTAGGCCATTCGTGGTGGTATATTATAGATCTTCACTCATATTAAAACATGAAATCACAAAAAAAAAAAAAGAACGAATACAAATTAAAATACGCACACTAAACAAAGAAGACACGCATAATTAGCGTATAAGGTCTCCAGTTTGATAAGAATCAATGACTCTGTAATAATATGATATATAGTCCATTCCCCATTGGAAGCAACTTTCTGGGAGCCCTGCTAAATATCTACTTGCAGGCCCGTTTCGTATCCTTCCGCCAAATGTAAACAAACATTGCCATGTGACTGCCATGTAGCATCTGTCAAAATCAATGTTTACATGTGTGTGTACATGAGTTCGTATACTTTCGCTACACCTAAAAATGTGAAATGTGACTTCAACTTTCATATCTGTCAAATGTGTTGTTTACTGTTTACAGTTTTTCAAAGAATTCTGTCTTAGGTCTATTTCAAAAACCATTTCGTACGAATATCCACAGTTTAGGCCTATAACATTATTAAGGTCAGCTTTATGACGTTTTAAAAATGCCTGAATTAACGATAGTTCTTACGGTTACGTTACATTAACATATTTGTTTTCCATGACATAGTACATTACACTTAATGCACGTTAATATTTTGCTGCGACTGTGTTAAACACTGTTACAACTGCGGGGTAATGACTGTAGTATTTAACTTTTTGTTATTGATATGTGTTGGGTTATTTCTTTAAAAGGACGGTCTCAATTCGAATAACGAAGGAATAGACAGTCCAACGAAAAAGCGACATTAAAACCAAGCATGCAACTCGTGTCGCTCATTTTTTGTTATATAATCTTAAAATATAGCGGTGAACATACACTCACATAAGCCTACCGTAACTTTTATTCCACTCATATTTATATATATTGCTACTTACTGTGTATTAGGTTTATTGAAATATATTGGGGCTGGACTTGGTTATTTTGTTGGGATTGGTGGTAAATCACGTTACACGACTGTGTTTCAAACACCCAGGGCAAAGGTACAACGTTGTGATAAATAAACATATGTGTATGTAAATAAATAACTTCGTCATAAAAACTGTTCACATTTACAACGTATAAATAGTTCACAACAAATATTTGAAATCACGCACACACAGATCCAGAGTAACTATCACCAAACAGCCACGCCACGCTATTTCACACGCAGCGGTTAATGAAACACACCGTAACAGTATATTCATTACTGTCGCGGAAACACAGATTTATCACAACATCGTAACTTGCTAAGGTAGGTTTAAAAAACACAACGTCTACGAACATGATGTGGTAATTTGAAGTATTTTTCCGAGTAAGTATAATTTACGCTTCGTTTGGTAAAACAGCAACACGCCATGTCATGGCTCACTACGTCTGCCAACTTCACTTTGTTTCTGCCCCGCCATCATATCTAAATATATTAAAATAAGTATTCAAACATTAAAATCCCTTTTCAGTTGTAAATTACAAATTCAAAAATCATTATTTTGCTGTAATAGGTATGAAATATGCTAAAATTGAAAACATGTACAACTTGACAGCGTACTAGCGAAGTGAAACTTCCCGAGTGTGAAAGAGACAAAGACAGAGAGAGAGAGAGCGAGAGAGAGAGAGCGACAAAGCACGCTCAGTAGACAGTTGCTTCAAAATTGCTCTCGCTTGATAAAACAATACCGTGCCATTACGGCCTACTCACGAAATTTTCCGCTGTTATTTTAAACTGTAAAAATGAGATATGTTGCCATCGGGGCTACCTAAATATTTCAGTATTTCAATAGGCACCGTTTGATATACAAATAGTGTACTAAAAAACTAGGTTAAAATAATATTTTAACTGTGAACTATTTCTTACAGCCGTTGCCAACACGTCGCTGCTCTCGCTGTTGTTAATTCATATTTAAAAAGAAATAAATATTACAAGTTATAGACGATATTAAGGTAAAGTTTCATTTATTCAATAATAAAGTACTCTAAAGTTAACCATAGTGTTATACATTTGTGGAATACAGGTTATTGAAAAAACCAGGTTGACGTGTTTTGCCTAGAGCGTTTTTTCAAAGGTTGATTTTCATAAGTCGCTTCCAATCGGGAATGGACTATACATTGATGTCACTGCGCACGGGTGCACTACTGACATGTCTCAACGTTGAATTGGACGTGTTAGGTAAATATTTGTGAATACTGAAATGTGAGAATATTTGGACGGCTCTTAACCGCGAGGTCTTGAGAGCCGATGAAGGTGATTGAGGTGAGTGTAGAGCAAGAGCCGGAATGAAAGGGCGGGAGAAACGGGAGATCCCCGAGTAAACCCGCCGATCGCAGCGATATCGTTCGGCACGATTCTCACATGCGAAAATACGGGATTGACCCGTCCTGGGATTGAATCCCGTTCGCTTTGGTGGGAGGCGAGCTGGATAACTGATCAGCCACCGCGGCCCCTGAATGCTGAAATGATTTCTTTTATCTGTTCATTTAATGCTATAGGTGTAATAATTAGCACTTATAATAATTTTACAATTTCACTTAACTGACACATGAGTAAAATGAAAACGTTAATTTTACATATGGTGGAAGAATATGCTATGTGCATTCAAGTGGATCATAAACAGGGCTTTGAAAAGTGCTCGGTTTACCGTGAACAGCCTATATCAATGGTCTATTCCCTTGTGCACAACCCCTGAGTATTTCGCGAACTGATTCAAACTCAAGACATTGTGTGTATATGGGCAGTTGCCGCAGTGCGAAGCCTTTATTAAGGATTGTTCATAGCTCGACCACAATATGTATTTTTTCCCAATTTGTTATTGGCTCACACGTAGAGAGGGCGTGTCGAAATAACTGTGGTCTAGCAATCATGTCAAAAAAAAGTATACGTGCTCGTAGTCTACCATGCCCTCTAATGAAATCGCGAACTACTATATGGGCTCTACACATATGTAATTATGGACTTGGGCCATGCCCTCTAATGAAATCGCGAACTACTATATGGGCTCTACACATATGTAATTATGGACTTGGGCCAGCGCGCATATCCGGCAGACAAGCGTCCTCCCCCAATCCCTTTTCTCTCTTCCTGTTCCACTTTTTGGGTTGGCACCTCGTTGATTATTATTCTACGATAATTACTACAATCACGGGTAAAAACCAAAAAAAAAAAAAAAAAAACACACCTAATGTACAGATTAAACAAGTTTTGTAATCTCTGATATCAAAAGGTCTCCCTACAAAGATGATTATGGTCAGACAATGATTTGGATCATAAATATCGAAAATGATCACTGATGTCAAACTGTTTAATCAAACAAATATGGGTACTGTTACTTTAGCCTGAGGAAACTAGAGATTTTGATAGTAAGGATGAACGGATGAACGATACCTCTGTTTACAAAGAAAGTTTACTCCTACTTTTCAACACCTCCAGTTACTTAATCTCGCTGTTCCACGATAGGTGCACGAGGCGAAACGGCTCTTTTACCACACACCTTTGATGGTGTTGCTAGATGTCAGTTTGAAGAGTTCTTCTGTAAACCACCTTGACTGAAGCTTTTAACAAAGAGGCTGATGAGGCAAAGAACAGCGACGTAGACAGAAGAAAATGTATGGAACTTGTGTTAAGTGCTGACGCGTTTCATCGGAACGGTTAGTAATTACACTTTCCTGTACATCAGACTAGAATCTAGATAGAAAGCCTTTGTTCTGGGTTACGCCAACTTTGCACAGCTAGTCAAGTAACACTGCTACACGCACTTAAATTTCCCCCGTGCATTTGCTAAACCATGATAGGCAAACGCCTTGCAGCGTCCGCAAACGTCAGCAGCTGCCCACATGTCGTCAGCAGATGGGTACCGCGTAGGTCGGCAACCTGGGGAAATTACACTGTACTGTAGGCGTTCTTCCTTAGGCATCGCCCTGAAGCACTTCGCACGGGGCTTGCGTGCAGTCGATGCCATTTGGGTGAGTGAATGAGTAAAGAGATTTAGGCGGCTCTTAACATCGAGGTCTTGAGAGCCTATGAGGGTGAAGCGAGGTGAGTATGGAGCAGCGCCGGAATGCAATGGCGGGGGGAAGCAGGTGATTTCCGAGGAAGCCCGCCGACCAGCGGAATCGCCCGACACGATTCCCACATGCGAAAATCCGGGAGCGACCTCGCCAGGATTCGATGACATTTAGCTGCAGATTCCCATCTCCCTTGCACTCAGGAACATAAAGCACGTACCTTACCCTGTGAAGCTGGACGAACTTGTGTAGTACCCGCGACAGGGCGCCACTCAGGCCGTCATTTATTGTCCAGGCAGCTCAGCAGTAAAAAATCACAATCAGCTGAAATTTGGCTTACACTTCTATCACTATTTCTTTTCAACCTACTTAAAGTTCTTACTAATGTAACTGGAGCTAAACACGCCATATAAAAAAAAACTGGTAGACAGGCAGTTTTCTTATTTGTTTATAACTCATAACTCATTTCAGCACAAAATGTTTAAAATTTATAAACATAAAATTTTTACGCAAAACAATACCAAACAATTTCGTCGTTCAAAGCTTAGGTACTGAGGCCGTGTTCCAATTTGCACTTTTTGTTAACAAAATGGTCACATGACCTGTTTTGTGTACAAAATTTATGACGTACTTTTGTAACTTGCGTTTTGCGTTATGTCGGCTTAGAAAATTACAAAATACCAAACCACCGCCATATTAGTTCTGCCTATTTGAAACGTTTAGATACACATATAGGCGAGGTAATTGGAATAAGCAAATGTGCATTGTACTCACAATATTTATTTCACAAAGCTGGTTGCTGAAATATTCTCAAAATATTCTGTTTTATCATGAAACAATTTTTAAGTAACGATTTCACATCATATTGGTTTCATTTTGTTAGATGTAAATTTTAAACGGCCCTCGAAAAACGTTAGGGAATAATTACTGTTTATTTTAAGAATCGTGTAATTTTATTTTTGGAATAATGATAACAAAATAATATCAGCATGAGGTCCTAGATAGTTGAATGTCGTGGTGTTCCGACTAAAGCTTACAAAATGCTAAATACAGAAAATGAAAAACGAAACTGGAAACGAATTAGAACACGACCTGAGTTCCTGCGCGACAAACTCTTAGTGTAGCCCCGGGTAGGGGAGGCAATAGCGCTCGTGTTGCAAGGCCCCCGTTTTGGAAAACGCAAGAGGGGAAACAGTCGAGAGGCGGGAAGGCCCTGCCCGTACTCTTCGTTAGAAATACAAGAGACCGTCAGTACCAACCAGGAAAGACGCGTGATTTACTTTACGACAAAAACACAGTATATCAATTATTGTAGTTACTTACGGAAGAATCTTATTTCTTGACTAATAGGCTAACTGTTAATGTTAAAAACGTTCATTGCACCAGTTACTACACTCCATAAATGTTGTCATTATTTATGTGTGTTTGGTTTCAGTGATGTCACATACACTGTTATTGTCACTACTGCTGCTACTAGTGCTGGATAACTGTGTGCTACGGACGTACAGTTTATCGACGATATAAATGGGAGGTTGCTGATGTAACCGAACCTTTACAAGCAGCTCAGATTTTCTCTCTTGTCGGCATATATCCGCCAACTTATCATGGTGCTAATATTAGAAGACATAGTTTGAGGTTTGTTCTCACACGCACGATGATATGGAGCATTATCAAGAACGGTAAAGCTTGGAGATGGAATGTTGGGTAGCAGTTGTGTTCCACACTATTTCATGAAATTGCTGCTATTCAGTGCATTATGATCGTCTCCGCCTTTTGTTTTGCCTTTTAAAAATTAACAATGAAATTAAGCCATTTCCACTACCTGTGTGAACTACAATTCGTCGCTGGCCTGGATGGTTGTTTTTGTACACTCCCACTACGCCATTATGCTGCCAACACTTGTTCACGGTGTAATTTGGATGAATCCTGTCTTATTGATATACATTACAGGTAATTTATTTTCGTCTTGTATGTCATTTTCCCTTCTGGCTCGCAGCTATTTCGCTCGCCACGCGACGATCTCATTTCTTTCCATTAAGAATAACCGCTTATTTTTAAATTTTTTTAATTTTAACCACATTGCTTTCATTAATTTTCGCTATGTTTCCCTACTACCTCTGAAATGTATTCTTTTGCCAACATTGCACACAAGTTGTTTAGTGTAGTTATGTCCCCCCCCCCCCCCCTCACCAACCTCGATCACGTTGAACTCTTGCAATTTTATTCACACCACTCTGGCTTCAAATAAATGATGAGTCGAACTGCATTCTTCTGTCTGCAGGAGTGACAGTTTTGTTCCGCTGCTAGACGCTTTTTAAATAAAAGCTTCTGACTTTCCAGTTGCGGATGAAACACATTTCGTTGCACACTGAATAGGAATCGTCACATTACCACTTTGTTTTCTTGATCGTAAAACTGAATTACACTTCTAACAATTCCTCTAGCTTAGCTGTGCACAGGTATATTGCTTTAACGTTTTTCAGACATTGCAAATATTACCCTACTAAAAAAAAAAATCCCGACGTATACAAACACTACTTAATGAAAAACAGCTGTTGAACGAGTAAAGACAACACATATGTATATTGCAATCCACATTACGACGTATAATGGATACAATACTTAGTAACTTGCGGGTAAATGCCCGTGACACGAAAATGGATGGAAAACAACTAAACACATGATGCCACAACTGTTAACACCGCTTTACAACTGACGTGACAGTACGCGCAGGTAGATAAGGCCACTTACTCGCTGTTGGCTGGAAGACGGACCACACACACATTAGAAACACACAGTCTAGAACTTGCAGATGACAGAATAAACAAATTAGACCACATAATTTAGAACAGACATACAAAAGAATCACAGATGTTAGAACTATCGTATGGCAGAAAAACACAGTTTAGAACCACGTAAAATAGAACGTTGTACAACCGAAATTCACTGCTTAGAATAACCATACAGACGAAACACAAATGTTAGAACGATCGTACAAAATAAACACACATTTTAGAGCTACATATTGCAGAACCACGTACATCAGAAACGTCGTACAATCGAAATTCACAACTTGAGAACGATCTTACAGCCGAAACACAGATGTTAGAACGATCGTACAATGGAAACACACACTTAAGAACTATCATACACTACACTATAAACACACATATTAGAACTGTCGTACATTAGAATCACAAAACATAGAACAGGTTCTTCTTACAATTTTCTGTCTTGTGTGGTTCTAATGTATGTGTTTCTAAGTTGTGACAGCACCCCGCTGGAAGGAGACGAGGCAACCAGCAGAGCAGTGTGTGTCAGAGAAGGAGAACATAGTTCACATTTTTCCCAGGGTTCCACTAAAATTTGTCGCGCTGTATAACATTTCAATGTATAAAGGTCTCTCCGATACTCCTCGCTTCACCCAGAAAAGTCATCTTGAAGTTGAAGATAACACTCAGCGATCAGTCCAGTACCTCGACGTAACTCAAGACTAAGTTATCAAGTAGCGTGAAGACATTACAGTCTTGAACCAAGATGCATGCTCCGTAATCAATATTCTTTGGGCACGTTTTACCTAAATGTGGGGAGCCATTTCAGTTACACTAGAACCAAGAATGGTACTCCGAAGTTACATGTTCCCAGGACGTGGCAAATAACAAAGCATTCTGGTGTTGAGAAAAAACTAGGAGTAAAGCACGTTACAAGCAATAGGTTGGAATGATGAGAGACCTAACCACACTTTGGAATAGCACTTGCTGAGCTTCGTATGGGGCAAGCAACACGATTAGGACTTCAAGGTATCATTAATGCTCCTTGTTTATCAATCAAAGATTTTAAACGCAGAATAATACCGTTTGGGAGAGAGCTCCGCTTCCTTAGTGACCAGTAGTTCCGGCAATCAACCGAGAAGGGACGAGATTGTTACTCCAGCAAATGCCAGAAAGTTACATTGAAGGCTAATGGAGTACATTTTTTCGCTTGACAGGACCTTTAAAACAACAATGGTATAATGATAAACTAGTGTGTGATTGGAGAGTAGCTGGTGGGGTGTTTGAAGAAGGACAAATTAAATGGTTGTTTAATAAAAGGGCTTCTACCCTGATCTGCATAAGTCGAGAAGGTCCTCATGTATTTTTAAAGAACAACAAAAAGGTCTCACAATTCGTCGTCTAGGCAGAAAACATTCCAAAGTAGTGGAATATACTTAGTCTTCATACTTAATAATTATGTATTGACTACGGCAGAACGGAGAACTTACCAGGGATCATTTGGAAAGTTTTTACAGTTGCGCATTTGATCCGTGAAGCCCAGAGCGTCTCCTTTAGTTCGTAGATCTGTTATATGGCAACTGTTCATTCATCGAGTTTGAATTCCAGGCTTAGAAAGTGACAGTTACTGTTACTGATAGTTTCAATCTGAAGATGAATGCCGCAATGTCTTCCGAAACGTCTCGGAAAAATACAGTGACGCAGTGCAACCCAGACGCTAAGAACATGCAGGCAACAGCTGCGAAAACCTGTACACTTGAGCTGTATGTATTTGTTTATTTGTGCTAATGAAGATGCGTTGGTGTGAATAAGTGACTGTCACAGTGGAGTGGGGAGAGTTGGGCGGCTGTGTTGAGAGCCGATGACGGTGAAGCGAGGTGAGTATGGATCAGTGCCGGAATGCAAGGGCGGGGAAATGGGAGATCCCCGATAAAACCCGCTGACCAACGGCACCGTCCGGCACGATTCCCACGTGCGAAAATCCGGGGGTGACCCGGAACCCGTTTCGCCTTGGTGAGATGTGAGTGCTCTAGCCACTGCGCCAACAACAGACCCCTAGATTCTAGAGTTAGATTATGTTATTTCATATAGGTGTAAATGAAGTATGAAACTGCATTTCTTTTAAATTTTTCAGTTAAAAAAGTGAACAGTTAGGCTAAAAAGTTCGGTACTACTGAGTCTGCAGTAATATTTTAACCATCTTCACAGACCTGCTCATTATTTATCTAATTATTTATAGAGATAATGCATAGTTTTCACCGATCCTTTGCCATTACGCGAGAAAATTTGCTTATTGCGTTTGCGAATAATTGTACATAGTGTTTGCACATTAACAGTGCAATAATAAATAACGCAGTAAAAGGTAAAACTGTTGTCAGCAAGTCAAAGAAATTGGAAAGAGCGCTGAGACCAGGGAATATTTATATGTAGTCTCTTAAGCACAGACGTCTCGTGTATGTAGTGCAGCAGCTATTCTGGACCGTGTTTTTCTCCTCCTCTTCGCTCAGGAATGTGTCACAGATATTTGTCAAGATACCAAAGGAAAACTATTGCTCGAGTTCTTCGGAGAAGATGAAAATACAGGTTTAAAGTATATTTTGTTGGCTGGAAGACTACGTACAAGGCACAAAGCACTGGCCACTACGACGCAAAACACTACTACAAGGGCAAAACACACGAGTCTGAACAGACGGAATGCAAAGAAGTGAATCTACGCACACGACAAGGCGCACAAACAGCTACAGTAACAGCTCTTCAAGCTTAGTTACAAAGTGACACCTCACGCAAATTGTCTGCATCATTTTACGGCGGTATTAGAGCATGTTTACATGACATGTAGAAATACATGACAGATCTGTAAGAAATTTTTCTTTTTAACATTTTATTTTTTTCAGCGTGATTAGGATTCTGACTTTATGAGCCAAACTAATTTCAAATACTACTTAAACACAAAGCATGATTTTGAAGAAAAAAAAAAATGTTTGGGTCATGTAGATGACATGAAGTATTTTATTTGAAATTCGAGAATTTGCTCGCCTACGATAACGTTTGGCTAGGCCTACTTTAAATCCTAATGCTGTTCAAATGATACTAGAAGCGAAAAACGCATTGAATTTTACCGTTTTTTTTTTTTTTTATATTATTTGTATCCAGAGGGAATTGTTTATCAAACAGAATCAGTATTCTTATGGTTTCTTATTTCTAAGTCCATTGTTGTGTACTGATTTTGGTTCAGTACTGAAGAACTGTTGAAATACAAAACGGGACGTTGCCAAGTCATACTTTTTCGTGTAGTCGAAAGAGAGCAGTCATATTAAATTGTTCTAAGCACGGCCAGGTTTTTTTAAAGGATGGTAATTTTAGTTATATAAGAAAGTTAAATTGTATTTCCAAAATTACTTACTTTGCTATATATATATATATATATATATATATATATATATATATATATATATATATATATATATATATATATATATATATATATATATACAGCTATGTCTTTCACAGTGTACTATCACTTTCTGTGTTACTGTCATGAGCAAAAGGCAGTGATTATTTCCCACAATAAACAACAGCTCAATGTGCTGTCACATTAAGCTGTTCAACTTGTACAGATGTACAGTCATCATTCAGAGTGCACCAATGGTGTCGTCTCTGCCTAGTCTGTAGTCTGTCGCCCAGGTGGATCACCGCAGTACTCGCCGAGGGCAACCAGGTCGCCTATCTGCACCCAGATCGCTGTCAACAGGAACAGCCGCTAGATACCGCCCTCCACTACCCACTACAAAACTGTTTTCGACGGGATAAAGGACCTGTATTTATACGCGCGCTGTTAATTGCCAGAATATTCCGTACTTGCGCACACCCACAGATTCCTAATTCGACGCTGAAGATGTTTCTCGAAAGAGAAGACAATCCCCGACGTTCTCGAAAACGTTACATCGCCTCCAGATGTGAGCTGTGAGCCAAAACAGACACTTACTACGCCATATCATATATAGGCTGTTTACTGTAAAGTGAGCACTTTTTAAGCCGTCTCGTTTGAATAATAGTCAATAAATATATTTTATTATAGTATTAGACGTTAACTCTCGAGTCTGGTGAAATATATACACTTTGTTCATTATTTACACGACAATATTTATTTGAAAAAGTAACGGAAAGATAAAAAAAATGGTTGATTAGAAAAAAAGTAACTAGGGCCTCAAAAGTGCTCACTTTACCGTGACCAGCCTATACCCCTCCGAACTACATCTTCCCTTGCTGTACAAGTCACTTCCAGTTGCATGGCCGTGGGAACGACATTATGTTTCATATCTACCAGTTAAAACAGTAATGTAAGAAAAAAAATATTGAACATTTTGTTTAATAATCCATTTACGTCCCTAACAGAGGTGACAGGTGTGGCTGCAAGCCGGGAAGTAAGACACCTAGCATTGTTTCTTTAATCTGCTAAAATCGTGAAGCAGGCGCAGGCTAATTTAAATATCTACGCTGACACATACTTACCAAATAACGTGAAGTGAACGATTTATGTTTTAAGTTATAGAATAAGTATTCGTTTCAAACGACCTTCATGCCAAGAGGGGGGGGGGCTACGGTGGCCGAGCGGTTAGCATGCTAGCCTCCCACCAAGGCGAACCGGGTTCAACCCCCGGCCGGGTCACCGGATCTTCGCATTTGGGAATCGTGCTGGACGATGCGGGTTTTCTGGGGATCTCCCGTTTCCCCCGCCCCTTCATCTCGGCTCTATTCCATATCTCAATCACACTCATCGGCTCTCAAGACCTCCCTGTTAAGAGTCGCCCAAATCTCTTCCTCTTCGAGCGAAGATCAGGGATTATTTACATTATAAACAGTCCTTATACGCCGTTCACGATAAAGTGAGCACTTTTAGAAGCTGTTTCATCAGACATAATAACCAACAAATCAATTTCATTGTGGTCTTGGACTTTTGGTTATGGGTATGGTGAATGTATAAAATGTGTTTATTACACACATGACAGGATTTACATTAACAATTGGTGGAGGGATATAAATTGGCTGAAAGAAAAAAGTAACTAAGCCTTCAAAAGTGCTCACTTTACCGTAAAGGGCCTATAAGAATTTTTTCCAGTCTCTTGACACTAAATATATATGAATGAAACAACAAAATAAGTAAACAGCTCACCGCCAAAAAAAAAAGATAGTAAACAAGGTGACAGGACCCTGGCTAGGGTCAGTAAGCGGACAGGAGAAAACACGACGCCTGAGGTAGGTTGATGCCGGTTGATTGATGAGGGGAGAGAGCAGACATAGCTGCGGCGGAAGCTGTGGGACAACAGTTGCCGTCGTATCGTGGCAGTGAGGCATGTTCACGGATGAACGCGTGGAGGGCTAGCGTCGTATCACGTTGCGGGCTCCGGTTAAAGGGAGTGGAGTGAGAGGGTAAGGGGAGACAATGAGAAACACGAGCAAGCGCGGAGCTGCGGGCCACGGGGACTGGAGGTGTGGCAACTGGCAACACGCGCCGATGGAGCGGAACACTGCCGACAAGGTCGACCTTGCCCAAATACTCGCCTTATCCGTGGCAGGTGTTGGGGAAACGGCCAGCGGGGTCGGCGTGGACCATACACGGGCTGCAATCAACAGATCTGACTCCTTGCCCTCTCAAGGGCACGCAAACCGTATATTTATATAGTTTTTGTCATAACTGGTTTTACAGCGGATATTTTACCATTTTTGGCTCAACAAGACGTAAATAACAGTTTCGAGCACCTCCTTACATTGTTACAAATTCACTGTGTTCGTTATTCTCGGAGTACTGATTGAAGATCAGAAAACAAAAATTCTTTCTTTTCTTCCATCAGAGGTTCGAGAATAATGACGGAAGTGAATATCGAACAACGTAAAATGGCGTTGAAAATTATTATTTGCATCTTGCAGAGCCAAAAATTTCGACAAACCCTTTTGAAAAGACATATATCGAAAATCGGGTAAATATAATGCTTTCATGCACCATTCCCCTTAAGTGCACACTCTGGCTGGATATATTTTGCGTGTCCGGGGCCTAGAAGCGCGGGAGCGCTAAGGGCGACCTACATAGGTATAGTAAAATCTGAATGACAAAATAATGCGCAGAAATCCAAAATACGTCGGGCGATTCGGGAGAGTTTAGTGTCGTTGCACGAAGGGGTGATGGGGTTGTTCAGTTCAGTAGTGACAGCGGCCAAGTACGTTTAGGAGAGAGTTGCTCCGCGTGTGCATATTACCTGAAGAAAAAACATAAGTCGCGCAGCGTGGTATTTAACAACGCTGTAGAAGAGAGCGAAATTATAGGCTATTCACGGTAAAGTGAGCACTTTTTAAGGCCCTGCTAAATTTTCCCTTTCAATTAATTTCTACCTTTCCACCACTTTTTAATGTAAACATTGCAATGTGACTAATAAACACATTGTAAACATTTCATCACTCTCAAAAGTTTGCCTGAGACTGCAATAAAACATATATATTAGGAATTAATGCCTTTCGGGAGGCCCTTAAAAAGTGCTCACTTTACCGTGAACCGCCTATATCAGTTTCGTAGCGCCAGCAGTGTCCGTGGAGTCCCCCTTCCTCAGCGGCGGGAGTTTGGGAGAGCCCTCCCCCCCCCCCTTACATTGCCTCCCCTACGCCCCTCTTCATCCACAAAGCTGCGCCAAGATTTTTTCTCTCATTTAAACTTTAACTTTATTATGATACACGCGTAACGTACCTCATTGCCTCGATACGCAAGACAGTTAAATGGCGTGCAGTCGTTCTTTCGTCAACTCACCTCTTGAGGTTCTCAGTGGTGACGCTATCATTTAACCGTATAACAATTAAGACGAAGGTGTATTCCATGTCGCCAACGTGTGTTGAGTAACCTGTTCCGGAAATTTCATACCTAGAAATTATTGCGAAACACCTGTTTTAACCATTTTTCACTTTTAAAAATACACATTCGAAACGAAAATATAAAACGGAAACTACCCTTCCATCGTGATAAATTTCTCATATGATATTATCCGTAAGCAGATACTGCTCAAAAATATAGAACAGTTTTAAATGACAACTGTACAACTTAACATCTGGCGCTGTTTGGGGTCTGGCTAGACGGCGCCCCTGGACCACTCTACAATTGGATGGAACACAAGGAATAACTTCACCTAACCTGAAGTTTAACGTAAACAAGATCAGAGACAAGAGAAACGTTAAAGAGGGGGGAGTGTGGTTGGAGGAAAGCAGAACTACGTTTTGGTGATAACTCAAACCACCAGGCAAACAATAAACGTACCACGCAATACAGGATGTTTCGAAAAGATTCCATCGATTTCAAAAGGCTTTTAGACTAAAGAACAGATGACCATGCGGTTAAGAATGAAATGCATGTCTGACATTAAAATTTTACTTACAAGTATCACAAATGCTCAGTATGCCCCACCCCTCCAATGGGCACTGAATCACTTGGGTGCCGACTCTGGTGCTCGGTTGAGTCCATAGACTAAAAATGAGGTAAATGTATGTACCCAATATTGACCTACCCCAAAGGAAGACAACTGTCAAAGTCACATAGTGAACAATGATGAACGTGTTTGATTATATCTTAATTTTTTTAATGACAAGCACTGTTATATTAATAAAATAAATTTAATAAAACTACAATACAAATTGGTTAGAGGAAGCATAAAATCATTTCATAGCTCTTTTTCACTAAACAGTATTCTAACCTCAAACCTAATAGGTGAGCTCCTTTCAGTATGCATCAGAACGATGACCTCACAACAGAAGGCCTCTTGCGTTCTCCAGCTCAACAACTGCAAGTCTGTGACAACTGTGCAGTGTGATTTTTGGCGAGAGTAAGACACTCCATCCTCTGCTCAGAGCATTCGACGTTGGCACGAGTAGTTCCGACACGTAAGTTTGTGTGGGGAGAAATCAACAGGTCGGACCCATGTTGAGTTGAGCTGAGAGATTTGGGCGGCTCTTAACGAGGTCTTGAGAGCCTATGTGGGTGAAATGTGGTGAGAATGGAGCAGCGTCGGAATGCAAGGGCGGAGGAAACGGGAGAGTGACCCGGCCGGGGATTTAACCCGGTTCGCCTTGATGGAAGAAGTCGGCCCCGTGTTTCCGACGGAAACGTTGGGCGCATTCACGGGAATTCTGTAAGAAGTTCACAAAAGTCTACTCGCCGTGCTAGCCGAGAGGTAGCCATTCCCCGTACGACTGTCCGTCATGTATTATTGAAATTTTTCTGTAAATATAAAAGTTAATTCTACGTCCTAGAAGGGTGCAATTTTGCCGAATACCTTCAGGATTATCACAAAGTGGCGGGAATGGGGCTTGTTTATGAACCATCGAATAATACGTTTCAAGAAAAAAACAGAGAAAGGCGATTTTACAGGCACTAAACAACTGCAATAATTAATTACTAACAAATTTGTCAACATATAATTATAGAATGAATATAACGGTTTTTTGTCAACAATAACGTCAAAAGTTCAAAGATACACCTCAATTGCTCATAATGAATCACACATTCTTGAGATCACCCGTACATAATGTATAAGCTACCACTTCCTGCAGTCGTAGTGAAGTAGGTGAGTAACGGTACTTGATCTTTAGTTAATTATGGAATGTCAAGTCTATCGTTCCCGTCTACGAACGTGCATTCGACCCCACAAAGTGTCTATATTCTATAGGAGAAATCGGAAAAGGGCGAAAAAAAAAGATAAAGTGGATGCTAGAAAAGTGCCGGGACATCGGTATGCTTACTCCTAAGGGACAGGGACAGTGCCATTGTGTTGGAGTCGCAGCCAAAAGACTCGCAAAATGCTACATTGTGTCCGAGGGAGTTGGCAGAGTGGAAGGCGCCAGCCAGGCCTATTTGCGGCAGGCTAGAGGGTCCAACAACAGAAAACTCGGGTCTGGGGGTGTCTGCAGCCCAGGTGGATGAAGTTTCCCTCCTCCGTTATTTTTACTGCCTTTACGGTTCAAAAGCACACTGAATAGGAGTTCAGCAAAAGATCACTTCCTAGGGAAACCTGTCTTCATCAAGCGTTTTACTGTCCTTCAATAAAATTTTAACAATACCCGATTTTATTTTCCATGCAAGATGTTATATAATGTGTTATAAAGTGTTCTGTATTAGTGCATCACAGAGATTAATCTTATTGCATTTTTCTAAGTAAACCAATCAGAATTTTGCTTTCGTGAAGTATTAATTTGAAATAAAGTGGCTAATACTTTACTTTACAATCGACACGATTAGCAGAACGAAATTGTACACACACACACACACACACACACACACACACACACACACACACACACACACACACACACACACACACAAACACACACACAGACGCAAATTACAATTTATTTAAGAAACTAGAAAATGTGAAGTTATTTCCTACAAGTTATAACAGCGTGGGAAACGAATGGAAGAGGCGCTTAAGACATGTCCCTTCAGCCTCCTGAAGCTTGTCTCCTTGGAACTACACTTCAAGCCTTGGCCCTGAGAGCGTGTCATGGACAATGTCGTACTGCTCGTCCGTCACATCTCCATTTATAAGAATGGTACTGCTTCGCGGCCGTCCTGCTGCACACTGATGTTTGGGCGGCTCAAGAGCCGATGAGGATGGAGCGAAGACGAGTATGGAGCAGCGTCGGATTACAAGGGCGGGAGAAACGGGAAATCCCCCACAAAACCCACCTATCAGTATCGTCGTCCGGCATGATTCCCACGTGCGAAAAACCAGAAGCGACCCCGCCGGGAATCGAACCCGATGCCTCTTAGTGTGAGACGAGTGCTCTAACCGCTCCGCCAATGCGGCCCCTCTGTTGCATACGGACACGGTGTCTCCAGTATCAGTAGTTCCGACAAGGACAACACCAGAAGAGGCATTTTCTCAACATATGTAGCATCGTTTTCTTTCAATGTACTTAGTAACATTCCGTCTCTAATTACCTCGCTGTAGACGGCTCATTATTCCCACCTTACCTACCCTACCGAACTACTTCCCAACGTACTTTTTAACGTTTTACCGAATTTATTTGGCGGAGTACCGTCATTAAAATACCGTAATTTGCAGCAGATAATTTAAAGCAACAAACGTTATTCCTGAATTATATTTACTATATTAATTTATGTGAATGCTGATTAGCACGAAATTGAGGGAGCTCTAAGGATGGCCCTGGGACGCGATATCATGCAATGTCACCTCTATATGCATGGGAACGACCCGGAGACTTGTATTTTAACATAACAATCTTATAATGAACTTTGCGTGGATAACTGTAAGTGAAATACTTGGCGATCTTACCTTCCATAATTTTTTTTAACTAATAACTTTATTTCACTTTTTTTTTACATTATATGACTCGAGTATTCAACATTTATACATTTTTTATATTTTCTGAAATATTGTGTAAGCACATTCAAAAAATATCAGAGAGCGATTCTGGGTTATTGTAGGAAAATCCAATTGGGGCTAACCACTATATTGCAACGTGTTTATATATGTATGTATGTATGTATGGAGAGAGAGAGAGAGAGAGAGAGAGAGAGAGAGAGAGAGAGAGAGAGAGAGAGAGAGAGAGAGAGAGAGAGAGAGAGAGAGAAATTTTTATTTTTAAAAATGCCTACAGAAAGTTTGAAGCCAAACAGTTTTGGTTTAAGTAACACATCCTGCATTAGTCACCGCGATGCAAGCTATGTTACTAAGTGTTAATATATATAAAATAAAAATTTATTTTAAAAAATTTTTACTATAAGTTTGAAACCAATGAGCTTCGCTTCGCATGATGCAAGCAGTATTAGTTTGAAAATAGAACAGTGAACTAGACTCGTTGAGGGTAAACAGGATTTTTATTGGCGTCACAAATAAATTATCGAGAAAATTTGCATATCGAATAACCACACACAACTAGAATTTGTGTAATGGGAAGAATCCAAATACCCATAGGGCGATGAAACACATCTATCGATGTTCGAAGGCGACTGTAGTTCTGAGAATTTAGTCCTTGCTTCATATCCCATCAAAGATACTAGATTTTATTCGCGTACCGAATAAATACGAGTAAGTAGTATTTACACAATGAACCAATACTGAGAGTGATTTCACCATTAAATAAACATCATATCAGGACCATTGATCACTTTCGACTAACCAAAGTTCTGCTTTTATGTTTTACTTATATGCATACCATGTTGTAATTATCAAGCGCACTACAGACCTGGCTAAGCAAACGATATGCCTTTCCCAAACGCAATTTCATTCTCTTGATCTGTTCAGACATCTCCGAACTCTGTCCTCTAGACACGTTTACCAACACTTCAGGAACAGACACTTCGCCCGACATAGCAATGCCAAAATCGCTCTCGAGATCGTAAGCAATCTGTATCAACAGAACTCACTCTATCCCCAACAACAAAAACGAAAACAGCTCTCCGTGCTTAATTTTCTTTTAACTTATTACGTAATATAATTTTAATAAATTAAATTGAAATGCAGACACATTCTAAAAATCATTATTGTTTAAACCCCAAATCATTTCGAATGTTACACAAGAAGAATATATTTATCGAGGATAACTAAAACCTTGATTCATCTCCCAACTAGGTTAAGTTTGTGCTGGATTAGTTCGCGCTTAGATCTGCAACAAAGTTAAACAATAAACATTCACTGAGATATTCCTTATTTCATTTCCCAGTGAAGTAAATAAATATATACTGTTTTACTAATTTGCGTATCGAGAAAAAGATAGAAACATATAGGGAGGAACTACACGAAAAAAAAAATATATATATGCAGACGAATTCTAAAAATCATTATTGTTTAAGTCCTAAAACATTCTTGAATGTTAAATAAGGAGGGGATATATATATAATATATATTATATATAACATTCTTGAATGATAAATATGGAGGATATATATATAAGAAATACCCTCTTTATCAATATTAATTTAATATTGTGTAAATATCATTCAGCCCAACATCATGAAGAATAAATCCCGAGGTATGCGCGCATCCCTAGCAGAAATCCATTCCCCACACGAGCGAGAGAAGTGATATATTCAACTGACAGGATTGCTTACCACAGAAGGTTTGCAGTGCGACGTGGAGAGAAACGACGATGTGAGTGCTGGCCGCTGTGTGAAGGTAGTGAAGGGAAGGGGTGAAGACTAGTTCCAGCAAACCACAACAGAAGGTGGGCCGCCATAACCCTAAGTCTTTGTCTATCAACCACCCAAGCAAGATGGTGCCTGCCCTAGGCAAGCAGGTCAGGAGAGCTCGTGTCACCATGGTAAGAACATTCATTCGGCCAGGTCATCGCACACCAACAGAGAATAGATCCCCACTTCTCCGTGCATAGTTTTCGCAAATGTTAACACAATCTTACAAAATTTAGTTTATTATTGTTAAATATTATTTTTTTAAATTTAATTAATTCTAAATTTTTACATAATAACATAAAAATAATAAAAAACTTAACTCCAAATTAAATATTTATTTCTCCCAAATCATGGTTTTCCCGCTATGGGTGATGTAAGAAATATTCCTGAGGGACAGATTTAAAAAATGGTCTATGGAGGAGGGTATAGAGGGGTTGTGGAGGGAGTTTAGAGGATTAATGGAGGTTATGTTGGAGAAATTGGTGCCAATGAAAAGGTTACAGACTGGGGGAGATCCACTATATTATGGACAGAAGATTTTGAAAATGAAGAAGAAGTGCAGAAAATTACATGCCAAGTGGAGAAATGAAGGGATGATAAGATCTAAAGAAATGATGAAACAAATGGGTAGGGAGCTTGAAAGGAAGATCACACAGGCAAAGAATGTATTTCTGGGTAACACGGTTGAAGAAGGTAAAGGCAAGGAATGGGTGAAATTGTTTAGGTATGTTAGGAGGTTAAGGGGAGGAGAGGAAGGGATCCCTCTGCTAACAGGAGGGATGGTAGGCATGCGATAAATGACCAAGAAAAATGGGAGATTGGCAAGGACAGTACTTGTCAGTGTTTGAGGCAAAGGAGGGCTGGAAAAGGGGGTGTTTAGTGAGTTTAAGATGAGGGAGTGGAGATAGAAAAGGTAATTAGGGTTTTAGGAGCGCAGTAAGAAAGGGGGGCCAGATGGATAGGAAACGCAGCACTAAAGTTTGGTGGCAGGGAGTTGGCGAAATATTTAGAAGTGCTGTTTAAACAGTCCCTAGGAGAGGTTAAGTTACCACAGATTGGAAGGATGCTATGATGGTACCTGTAACAAGCAGGGGGAGGCTGGCAGCTACAGACGGTGAGTCTCACATCAAGTACAGGAAAGTAATGGAGAGGCTGGTGTTGCAGTATGTGGTGAGGGTTATGAACAATAGGAATTGGTTCGAGGAGTCCCAGCATGGTTTCAGGAGGGGACATCATGTGGAGACACTGCTCGCTGGGTTATTAGAGGATCTGGTGAGGGGAAGCAGGTGGATGCTGCTTCACAGATTTTGAGAAGGCATTTGATAAGGTGCTCCATGGGACATTGATGAGGAAAGTGGAGGCGTGATACAGACAGGAGGGTAGTGGAATGGATAGGGAACTTTCTCAGGGGGCGAAGGCAGAGGTGAAAGTGGGGGAGGCAATATGGGAGGAGAGGAGGTTACGTCACGGGTACCACAGGGAAGCATGCTGGGTCCTTTGTTATTTACCATAATGGTAATTACATGGGTTTGGGATTAGGGGAAAAATCAGATTGTTTGCAGACGATTGTGTTGTATATGCTGAGGTGGGAGAAGGGGGGGCGGAAATTTGCAGGCGGACATTGATAAGATATGGTTGTGGACCAGGAAAAATAAAATGAAGATAATTTAAGAAAAACTAGGTATTGAGGTTCACAAGAAAGAGATGATAGCAGGGACATGTACAGATGGGAGGGACAAGAGATAGAAGAAGCAGCAGAATATAAGTATCTAAGGATTGTATGCAGGAGACCTCAGGTGGAAAAGAACAGGTAGTGAGGGTGGTGGCAAAGGGAAGAAGGCTCTGGGTATGCTGGGAACGGTGCTGAATGGAGTCAAATGTGAGGTGAAGGAGAAGGCGTATGGCACAATGTTAGAATATGCTGCAGCAGTATGGGACCGTATGTGGAGGTGGAGGTGCGAGAACTGGAAAAGGTGCAGAGAAAGGCAGCAAGATGGATGAAGGGTAGGTGAAGAAGGCAGGGGAAAGATGGTGAGGAAGAAGGGAACTATAGGCTATCAGTGAGATGAAGAAATGGCGTGGAGCTCATTGAAGGACATGGGGAAAGTTGAACGGTTAGTCAGGATGTACAGGATGATGAATGAAGAGGGAGGATGGGGAGGGCTACACTGCAAGCTAAGTAAGGGTGTGTACAGAGGAAAGGAAACAGTAAGAAGCTTCAGAGGGTGTGGAGGAGAATGGAGCGGGGTAGGCAGTCCATGCTTGTGAGGTCTGTGAGGGAGTGGAATGTGTTGAGGGAGGAATTGGTATCTGTGAGAGGGGTTGGTAAATTCAGGAAGGGAGTGGAAAAGGAGTTGGTAAGGTAAGGAGAGGTGAGAGAGCTCGCCACCAGGCGGTAGCCTAATTGCGAATGTATGTATATGTATAGTATGAGCAAAACACCGTTAAAATGTGAACCAACATTTATATGCTAAAAGTAAACATGTAGTTGTCTCCATATACAATGTCCACAAGCAACCAATTTTCGTAAAGCTTTTTTTATAGCTGTATAAACATTTTTCATTGCAGCAATCCACAAATAGTGTATATATCCTGATACTTACACTATTATACCGTCTTTGTTATCTGTCGTTTACCCAAAAGATCAGAACTCGCTCCCCGCGCTAACAACATCTCATTCTCAAATCATTATTCCGTCACAAGAACTTTTAGTAGGAAAACACATAAAGCATGACTGTAAGCATATATGCATTCGACAAAAAAAATATAAAACTACTTACATGATGCATGCATGCATGCTTATATACTGTAAACACTAAAGAACAAACAGTTTATGTTAAGCATCTCGACTGTCTGAATATGTGTCTGAAAATGATTTGTTAGGTGTGGGATTCTAACCCATGCTCTCCAAACAAGGAACCAGAGCATAAATCCAGCGCCATAGACTGCTCGGTAAACATAAAAAATGTTGTAATAGTGTGGACATTTCAGAAAAAGTTTTTTATAGTGAACATTTAAGTTTTCCATCCTAACATCGTCTTCTCATATCAACAATTGTTTTTTTTCAAGATGCATATATTTAGTATAGATACACTGACATTTTTCCACAAGAATAATTATTTCTAAATTTTTTACAAAAAAAATTTTTTTGATGGTTTCTCAATTTTCAGAGTAAGGAAAATTTCTTCTCATTATATATATACACACATAATACTGTTATACACGTTTCAAGCATCGATGTAGATGGCGAATAGACTTACTGCACACACACACACACACACAAACACACACACACACACACACACACACTTCTCTCCACATTTTACAACCTTCATCGCTGGCCAGCATTCCGGTTTACCATCCTTATTTTAACTTTTTGTGAATCTAGTAATATACAGGACAAATTATCATATATGAAAATCATCTCCTGTGAAATTAAACTATTCTTAGGATGTATCATGTATGCTTAAAAATATATATATAATTTTGTGCAGAACTCTTTAAAAGAAGTTTTCCATATACATCTTACATACAAGATATAAACAATGTTTCATTCGACTAACATGTGAGAGCAAATACTATTTTTAAATGTATATTCAGAAGGACGTGAGTTTGATTCTCACTAAAATCATTAAGATGCTTCTTTTTTATCTCCCGAAGCTTTCCGAAATCACTCCAGGCGAATGTCAGAATTTTGCATACTACACACACCATACCAAGTTTCCTTAACAACACAAATGTAATTACCAACTCCCATCTCGCAGAGGGATATTATAGAATATTCATCCTATATCATATACCTATTTGCTTAAATATACATTATCAAATTGTGAAGTATCCATGCACCCTCCTCGCAATCATATCCCCCTGAATTTTGTAAAATGAGAACTGCAAGCACCCTTATACACTTCATATCGAGGCGAGTTATTTAAATATGAAACATAACTAAGAAAATATCAACCTACCTTTTTAATTCCATCATTCTCTATATATATTATCACACAGAAAACACAATATCTAACATTCTGATGCAGCAGCGATAAAACCAGCATTCTCTTACCAAAAACAAGCAGTAATACTTATTCCATCATACAGATTCTCGTACGTTTATCACTCGCGTTAACACGATCATCTAAAGCTTTACCAATGTGAGTGGAAAAGAATATTCCCTCTTGACATGCACAACCAGTCTTATATCGCACGATTTTCGTAAGAGCGTTAATATATATCATAATCCCATTCCCAGACGTCAAAGGATTCCCATCCCCAGCTAATGCAAGTCAGTAGAATTTAATATCTATGTTGTACGCAACATATTTGTTAAAGTAATAACTAAAGGAGATAGGTGGAATTTCTAGCTTCCTTTAAATATTCCATTGCATCGCCCCATCCTGTAGACAAATATTTTACCTAGACACATCCAGACCATTCTATTTAGTAGAGAGCATTCGCTATAAGTAACCATATCCATCTCTCTTACAGACAAACTTTTGCCCTGCTATAAGTAAACATTCTACCTCCATTACTTATAAACAACCAAGGTATTATTAGTATGTAAAAATTCGCTATAAGAAATAGATATTCTAGATTCATCTTATCTCCCACACGCCATTCACTCATTAATTTCATTTTAAACTCCACTATATATTCTAGTTATTTGGTGCATTCATTTATTTGGCAGATGTATACATTCGAAAGTTTCAAATCTATAAACATCACACTCACACAAGCTCACACTCACACCTTTCACACAACAATCTTAACATTTATTATATTAATTAAATAAATTATATCTACTATTCACTGTGGAACCATATAAAATTGATTTTTTAATATAGATAATTATATATTTATTATGTTTCGCTTACATATGTAGAAACACTTTATTATAATTGAAATCAACTACTATTGAACACATGTGAAATGTATTTAAAAACACACACACGCACATGCATAAACATGCATACATATACTATAGTTCAGATAAAATATTTAAGAGATAGCAGAAAACGTTCATGCATAGAGCCTACCAGTGAACCATCATCAAAACATTCCTATAAAATATCACATTCTAACGTACCAACTATATCAAGTGACACTACATTTACATGTTTTTTATTGTCTCTTTAAATTAATGTCTCTAATGATACGCTCCATTCCACAGTTTAATGATAGCTTGAGATCAAATCTAGAGACAATTACATTATGTCATCATGTGTAGTAAATGAGAATTTTAAAAAAATCACCACAACATCTATATACCATTCACAATAAAAATGCTTTTTATACAAGCATATTTTTAGTTTAGTTAACTACATATTATATAATCTATAAATAACTATGAATGTTAATGTTTATCATTCATCGAAAGCGAGTGCATAGAATGATTGCTAGAAATTTTAGAATATCCTTGAAACTAAACTTCTGAGTAAACTATCGCCAACAAAGTTATACAATATTGTAAATTTCCATTACTATCATAGCTTTATCACATTACGAAAAATTATTACCAATACTTAAATGATATACTGTATATAATTTTTTTTTCTACAGACGCTTAAGTCATTGTTTTATTTGCCAGAATCAGAGATCTCATTACTATCACTATATTATTAATTAAATATGTCAAACAAAATTCCCTACCTCCCACAAATAATTATTAATAACATATCATCCATCTATATAGCCCAAACCTCCAAATACCCATCAAAAAATGTTTAAAATAACTATAATATTTTGATGTATCATACTAACAAACAAGAAACATGTCAACCAATTATTTCTACATATTGTTCCAGAAAAAATATCCAATGATGTGTTATCCCAAATACATGAACACATCATATCATCAATCATTACCTACACCATATAGGTTATACTAAACACTTCTCTTCATACATTCCATCACAACAAAACCATTATATAAGCATTCCTATAAAATATTCCAGTGAATTACTCTGATAAACAATGTCATCATGTAATAGCAAACCCACATTCAAATAATACCACCACCCATACACTAAACCATAATCAACGATACAACCTTAACAAAATCACATCTGAATACACCAGACCACCAAACCAGCAAATCAAATGTTCCAACAGAAAAACATCATGGCCATCAATACTCGAAAACCACGACACAACACACAACTCATTTGAACAAAACTTAGCATCCATTTGCAAAACCTTTATCGTCAAACATTAACAGCAATACCAACAAACATACAGCCAAGACATATCAACCACCGAACCAATCATTACGAGTAGCATTACCAACACACCATATGATCAGATTAACCAATCTGACGATACCCACCACTCGTACTATCAGAACATTCCTATCAAACAGTATTATCAAAAATATTAAAACTAAATACTTGACTACTATAACATCATATCATACAAACAACTTGCTTCTAGTAAATTGCATACCAACTAACTCCTCACCACTGTCCCCTAACTACTGACCCCTCTGATCCCTCACTGATCAAGACATTGGGTACGACCATCAGAAACATATATATATATATGATAAAATGAATAAGACCTTCAATGCATATTGACGTCAGATTAGACATTCGTTTCTCTTGTTCACCCTAATATACGGAAGGAATGAATAAAAAACAGTAGTCTTCCATACACTTTAACTTTATTTCACACACGTGTCAAACAATACATAGTAATAGTTACAAACCCAAACATATTCTTCATTCAATAAAAATAACTATGATTTAGTCTAATTTTATAGAACAAATCCTGTTGTGTGCAGTCAAAGTACTCCCGATTCGCATACACCACACCACAATTATCAAATGGATACATTTTGTATGAAATGCTGAACATACGGTTACTATAGGCTATTAACGGTAAAGTGAGCACTTTTTAAGGCTCTGCTGAATTTTTCTTTCCATCAGATTTTTATTTTCCTGTCACTTTTTAATATAAACAATGCAGTGTGACTAATAAACAAAGTGTATACATTTTACCACTCCTAAAAGTTTACGTCTGGAGCAGCAATGAAATATATTTATTAGTGGTTAATGCCTGTTGAAAGGGCCTTAAAAAGTGCTCACTTTACCGTGAACAGCCTATAGCTTCATGTTTTCTGACATTAGAGGTATACGTGAATGTCTTGCCACAATATTTGCAGATGTTCGATACTCTTGTGTAACTTCGACTGACAGAGTCAGAAGGTTTTCGTGTTAGTATTGACGATGTCGACATATCCTTTATTGCAGATTCCTTATTCTTATTATAACAGCTTACACTAGCACTATATGATTCTACTCGTAACAGTATGCCTTCCATCACAACTGCCGAAGAAGTGAAAAAACTTTTCAATCAGTTTATGTTATCCATTTCGACTGTCTCGGTATATGTCTGCTGAGTATAAATATGTAAAAGCAATATGCTTTATGCAGTGTTATACAAGACCTAATCATCTCATTCATTAACTAACCTGTGGAGTACTCCATCAAATAACCATTCTTCTTCACACTTCTACATCTTTCAGTGTTGTATACACCTTTTTACTATCGCTACTTCAACACCAAATCCTTGAATGAGGTGTATCCATTACAATACCACATCCTTGAAAATACTCTATACATGGGAGACAACCGAGAATCTCTACGTCCTGTTGCAAATAAGCAGGTAGATTTTTATAGACACATGGTATTTCATATAGCGCATACGCCAGAAGGAATATTTTAGGTAGGTATGCGAGTTCACTTTCTTTTTCGAGTGCTGCAAGTGATTTAAGCTTTCCATATGTCATACTAGCTGGTAAAATTTTCTGATCACTAGAACAGCATGTCAACCTTTTCACTACACCCTCACGACGAGAGAAAGAAGTTTTTCGATGATTTGTAGCGGCAATACACACTGCTTTTATTAGTGTAAAACGATGTACCTAACTCTCAAGTCACTCAAAGTTAGTCAAAAAAAGAGAGAGCTCTTACTCGAATGACAGACGAACTGCCAATGCTAATACGATGCACAGCGAGATTTATTGTACTGCTCAGATATACTTCACGGAAAGTGACATACTTGCTGAAATGTTTGGATTCACGAACACGAAGTATGCAGCGAAGAAAACACATGAATCAACCCTGCCAGTAAACATTTTCCCCGTTAACGTTATAAGAATAAACTGCAAGATATTATTCCTTTTGAAAAATAAATTCGAAAATATATAGGACATAATATACCTAAATAGAATATTAAAGGCGACACGAGCCTATGAAAACTGGAATTTGAAAACGTATTTTCGCTGAATGCCTTGTACTTTCTGCCAGCGGTAGGGATCGTGGCGATTTACCCACAGTACGTCCCACATGGTTGAATGGGACTCATTCATTTGGCGCGCTATGAAGCGTGCACTAGTGGAGGGCACATCACAGACAGAGGACGGCCAGCATTACGCATATGTCTCTGCAACATGAGAAGCATAAGTCACCTTTTTACTGCGGTTTATGTAGATGTACAAGGCATTCGGCAAAAATACGTTTTCAAAAACAATTTTCATATACTCATATCTCCTTTAATATTCCGTTTATGTATACGGTTTCCTGTATATTTTCGACTTTATATTCCATAAGAAATCGCTTTCCGTAGTTTGGGCGTTTAATTTCCGAACAGCACACACACACACGCGCGCGCACGCACGCACACACACATACATACACATTATATATATATAAAGTTATGTTAAATATTTAGTGTAAGAAAACATATCGTTCTAACGCTCATTCCTGTAACTTGCAGGTTAAATCGCAGCAAGTCCTTGAGCGGTATGCACCGGCGACAAGCTGCAGCTGTAAATATTACGGCTATTGCCCAACTCTGCAAATAGCTAAGCCGCTGTCTGCGAACTTCGCCGCTGAGATCTACCCATTTTCACACAACTCGCGCGCGATATTTTCCAACTATAGTTTCATATGTACGGACAACTTAAAATTAAAGTCAATTGCTCCCTGGAACATCGTTTATATTTCTACTTGATGAGGCTTATTTCCACCCTAGTTCTTATGCTCGAAGATTAAACTAAGATTGTGGGACATTTGAAGAATAACCTAACCTGCAAATATACTTAGAAACTGACTGTGCACGGTTTTTTCAAAATGAGAACCCGTCACCTCACTTTTCAAAAGTACCTAATACATCTGCGACCTCACAAAGGTCGCCTCCGAAAGATCATGCGCGTTTGATCATAAAAATGTAAATCTGCATTTCACTTATAAGATAATTGAGATATTTTATTCATAATTTATTATGTTCGCCAACAGTTGGTGTATCAAGAGGCTGCTGTGGATATCTGAACCTGTGTGAGAAAAAGCACGTACGCTACTTCTTTTAGACGTTTACTTCTTGCTGTCTTGAAGTCGACAGGAGGGACATTAGAGACACAAAACCAGTGCCTCGGATAACCAGGAGCGGAGAAGGAAACTTCTCAGCATTCGCCTGGATTGACGTGGGAAAGAGACGGAAAACTTAAATCAGGACGGCTGGACCGGGAATCGAGCCCGGGTCATTCCGAATGCGAGTCCTTGCGTTACCACTGCGCCACCTGTCTGTAGTAGCCTTTTAAGACAGTAAACAGCGGACATTTCATTATAACGTGGTTATGACTAGCAGTGACTGACCATTTGGTTCTGCAGTCAGGATGCCGAAACTCTCGGGTTACACTTCCTGTGGGGCCGGAGATCTTTAAGGTACAGGAGTGGATGCTGTGCTGTCATTTCAATCCTCACAATGCAGGAAGTAATTTTAAACCACAGAAGAATCGTTCTGTTCAATATGCCTTCAGGTCGAACACCGACCATTACCATCACAAACAAGAGATAAAACATGCGTAACTCCTAAAGAGGAAAAAACTCGTTCGTTAAACTAGCTGGGCAATCTCAAAAGTAGTAAAACCACACACAACACGACCACAAAACGACCATAGCAATATTAACTGCAGTTCCGGCCTCAATGACGTACATTCCATTTAGCACACTGGCTTACAAAACCTGAGGTCAGTGCTTCGAACCCGGTCTCGAGGAAGAGTATTAGATTTAATTAAAATGTGTTGAATTTAGTTCATAAGCTGTCTTTTGATAATCCGCTTAGTCATTGAACGAGAAATGGAGGGCGTTAGAAAAAATATATAACAATAACATACAGAATTGCGTTAGTAAATGGACAGTATCATAACTATTTACTCAGTTCTAAAGACGCTGTATGCGTATGAAAAATTAATATCGAAGTTGCACTACGACAAAGGAAAGACAATAGTTGTTACAAATATAAAACGACTAAATATAGCTGGAATACTGCATTATATAAAAAATATATGTTTCTGCATAACTGTAGAGATATGACACAAGCATACATCAAAGTGGTTCTTGCGCGGTGTATGTCGCAAACGTTTCACCAGCGGACTGTGCAATTCGCACCGAGGGCCAAGTTTGACATGCAGATAATATGACATGTTATGTCAATGCAATGAAACGTAGCTCCTGTGCCTGATTCCCAATGTTTATAATTTTAAGCCTCCCTGTGTCGCTTGTTTAGTAATGGAGAGCCGAAGCTGTTTTTCTGTATCGTCGGTCGTGAAGCGGCGGTCATTACGTGGGTAAGATCGGTTATCGGAAGTTTCTTCTTCTACTGACAACCTAAAAAAAGTTTACTACCAAAGAGTGGCATGTCATGTTGGTATAGGCTGTTCACGGGAAAATGAGCACTTTTGAAAACCATGCTTAAGCTCTACTTGTATGCACGTTCTCTCTTCTTCCAACTTATGTAAAATTAACATTACCATGGACCTTATCACTTTATTCATGCGTCGGTCAAGTGAAACGGTGAAATTATTAGAAAAGTAAATAATTTACAAATCTGCTCGTTTTTCCACTCGATGGATTAAAAAAAATTACAGAAAACGAAAGAGATAATTTGTGATATCACAAGTGGTTACCTAACACGTTTTATTTAATTTAGAGATATGAAACTACTTCCCTTCATCGTTACCATCTTTACTGGGCGCGCATCCCTCAATACGCCTATTAAAATACATGCAGGTAGGAGCAGTGTCTTTTTTCTAAGGTTGATTTCAAAAGTGCTCACTTTATTGTGAACAGCTTTTAACAGTTGTATTTCCAGACAGTCCCACAATTGCTACAGTGGCTGGTTTACAAATGAAAAATTATGATTAAAGTCTCCATACAGTAATCGCTGATTGCTTGCATGGTTGCATGTCACCTGGCAAATTTTCGTCCTATTGATAACAAAATACCGGAGACTGGCTAGTTTTCGTTCTATTGGTAACAAAATACTGGATGTCCAAAATGAATGCTTGCACTCTTTGAATGTGGATTTTTCCTTTGTCGTACTGCAACTTTGATATTAATTTCTCATACACATACAGCTGCTGCTGTCAGTTTGATTTACAGCCATGAGAGGCAGCACTACAATTGGATAAAATGGCGGAGGTGACAAGGTTTTCTTTCAAGCAACATAACTTGATATTAAATTATCATCGAAAATGTGAGGACACAATTGTGATGCATAAACGATGGAAGAGCAAAAGTCGACTTGCGCTATCATCATTTATGACATGACACAATTAAGTGACAAGTTTGAGATTGACGAAACTGTGTGTGATGTGAAAAAAGAACGTTACAGCAAGAAGAGAATGACACTAGACGAACGAAGTGTGTGGTCTGTGTTGTACACATTCACATGATAACTCGGAAAATATAAGTCCGTACGGCAAGCTATGTGTCAGTAAATTAAGTGTCCATCCATCGCACGTTGTGGAATTATAAGAAAAGTAAATATGTTACAAATCTGGTCATTTTTACACTTCGATGCATTAAAAAAAAAGCGAAATTAATAATTTAAGGTATCACAATTGGTACTTAACACTTTTTATTCGAAGTTAAGTTATGGAACTATTTTCCATCTATCATTACCAACTTCACAGGGCGCACGTCACTCAGTGCGCCCGTTAAAATATATGCCGGTAGGGGCAGTAGTAGCTTTTTCCTAAGAGTGATTTCAAAAGTGCTCATTTTATCGCGAAAAGTAGGTACGGTATGTCTGCCAGAGGATTTGTGGGGTCATTCTCCCTTGACGGAACAATGACAGGTGAAGGTTAGCATTCCATGTTGCGGGAAAACGTTGTGCCAGTTGTGCACCAACTCTACCCAGATGATGATTGTTTTATCCAGCAGGAAGGTGTGCCGCCACATTACCACCGAGACGTCAAGACACGTCTGGATAAAACACTTGTTGCGAGGTACAGATAGGACGATGAAGAAGTCTTGAGCGTCCACCCAGATCACGCTAGATATTCAACTCCATTATATAAGCACGTAATTTTGGCAGCCCGGAGTCAAGAATTCTTCTAGCTACGCTATAATTCTACTCTACCTTGGCATCAAACTGCAATATCTTGGAACGATGGAAGATTTGAACGTAGCCAAATGTCGGCTACGTATTCTCGGGGCAGCAGCGTATCGTGAACGTGCGGCATGGCCTCCGGCATAGCTGTAACTGCGCACCGCCGGCGATCCCAGAAGCGGCCGCGGAGTGGCTGTCGGCTGTCACGTGGCCAATTAGCCAATTAGCGCCTGAGCTCATCGCTTCCTAGAATTTAACCCTGCAGTGTCACCTGCCTGAATTCCGAGAATTTGCATCTGCATTGTGACATCAGTAGCCAGTGCGTGCTTGCACTCAGCTGTTGGTAAGCGGAAATAAATTTTCTTGGTGGACTGTGATTGGCTGATACAAATAATTGTATTACTGGGCGGAAGTATTGTGATTAAAAAATATATTTTTTCCCCTTCCCCAGTAGTGCGGGGTTGGGAGTTCTGAGCCATCTGATTGGCCCTGGTGAAAAATAGCACTTGTAAAGTTTTGAATGGCCAGACATATTATATATTTCCAAGCCAATTTCTTAATTGGCTTCTGTAGTATTTTGAATTGCCATTATTGTTGTAGTGTATCCAATATTTCATAAAATTGTGGCTTTGGTATTAGAAAACATGCAGTAATATATTCTCTTTTCATAATTCTCTTTGTGAATATGGCCGTAAATGGTAAAATCATACATAGTTGGCCTTAATTTCTTTTGTATGTGGCCAAACGTTTTATGGGTTGGATATTGGAAACCACTGTTTTTATAAATTAGAAGGTTTTGCTCGTCATCTTAGACAATTGAAATTGAGGCAATTTAAAATTTAAAAAATGCCATTGTGGGAATATATATATATATATATATATATATATATATATATATATATATATATATATTACGTTCGTATTTTACAAGATAAAAACAAAATTGTAATTTTTGCTCTGAACAAAAAAAAATACAATACAGATCTAATAAATAAACAAATCAAAGTGTAATCTCACGTGCTTTAAATTGGGGAACGAGTGGGGTCTCCCATTTAGATTTGACGTCCAGCCCTCAGTTACTTGCAAAGAGGTTTTTTTTATTGTTAGAAGTTTGATAATTGTAATGCTTGTGGGCTATGGTTTTATTGCCCCTTTGATGCGCCCTTGAGAAGAAGGACGTATCAAAGTGAACACTGAGTATGCCACAAAGCCACGGACACTGGAGACCATGAGAGAAGCAATTCCGACCGCTTGTGAATACACTCCCGTGGAACCCGTAACTGCTTATTGTCGTTCTGATCTACAACGTTGTAGACGACATCTTGTTGCCGACGGCGGACATTTTGAGGATTTACAACTGTTACTGACAATCGTACACACCCACCATTGTTCTCATAGCGTAAAATACAAGCATTCTCATTAGATTGTCTTTAATAATTCCTCTGTTATTCACGTTCAAAGCGTATGTACATTAATTCGGGACATCCGCTTAATCACAACCTTGCCTATACTCCTGACCCAATCAGCATTCGTTGTATCATTCTTCAAGGTTGGAATATTCTGGCATAGAGTCTTGTTACTGAAAATTACATTCACAAAATAAGAATCGTGGTAGTGCACACATATGTATATGCATTTTTAATATTTATGTCCGTATTTCTGTATATAGCAGTTTCCCAACAAAAACATTAACTGCCAAGCCCTAATGATTCATGTCTACCAAACTAACGATTTCTTAAGATGTAGAAATTCCATCGATCTAAGATTTTATTTTATAAATCTTTGTAATCAGGTTACATTATTGAACAATAAAATTAAAAAATTGACGTGGCATGAGAGGACTACCTGACAGAATTTTTTAGGTTTGTATGGTTTCAGTTATATTCGTATTTTACCATGTGGGGAAAAATATTAAATAATGAGGGAAATTTTGATAGTGGTTATATATGTGAAATGAATAGCTGCCGAAAAATTTTGATTTCGAAATAACTGTTAAGAAAGATTTTTCTTGTCTACGCCTCGGAAAGCTTTTCTTTTAATTATCGAATTTGGCAATATTAAGTTATGAAGGATTAAACACACATATTCCAAGATAGCGGGGATCCCTCCCCATTAAGTCGCAGAAATCACGCACACAAACTGGTGTGGATTACAGCATACTAATTTACAGATTATGTTGTACTTATCATGCTGATAACTTTAATTAGTTAAGTACTCGACTGTGAACCGAGCTTAAAACATAGGATGTTGAAGGAAGGAAAACAGTTGAAGTTCGGATTACATGTCTCACGGTAAATGCACCACAATGGGACCTTCACTTCTAGCCTAAAGTGGTTTCCAAGCCACTTGATTAACACTAGTGACTTAGGTGCTTGTAAAAAGAGACGTGGCGGAGGTTGAAAGCAAACCGCCGCTAGTGTGGACTCCTCGACACATGTGTATTACCTCCTAGTTGGGGGAGAGCGTGATAGCAAGGGGGGGGGGGGGGGACACGAGAATGTAAAAAAGCTGCACGTTTTTACTGAGAAGGACGACGGAGATGGATATACAGATGCACCACGAAGCACTCTGTACTCTAGTCGATCTAAGAGCAAAACAAACAAGTCCTTTTGGATGAGCTAGAAACTACATCGACGATCGAAAACATTTATACGAGCTCTGATCCTTTTCGGTGTAACGAACGAAAGTAAGAAGACATTTGGGTGAGGTCCAACAGCCAAATCTCATCAGTGGCAAGGTGACGTGAAGGAGTGTCTGAATGGGATGGGGGGGGGGGGGGGGGGGCGGAAGTGCCTCGATAAAACACTTCGGCCAGCAGCAACGTCCGTCACGTTTCCCACACTCCAATATCGGGAATTACAACCCCCACCGGCAATCGAATCCGGTTTGCCGCCTTGGTGTGTAAGTGTTTGGTGAGAAAAAAAAAAGGGGGGGGGGGCTGTTAGTAGTCTCACCGTCACAGCTGTGGCGTTTCTTTCTTTAAATGATGAAGAGGAACAACGGTTTTCATTTCTCTCATGCGCCAATTGTAGAATACGGTATTTTTTACAAGTGTACGCACGCGTCATTGCTTTCATTAGTGCTAATACAATTTACATTAGCGGGAAAGTTGTTTGGATATAAACACATGTACCTCCAAATCCTAATTAGAAAACATACCTACTCGGTTTATTTAAGATACTACTTATTAATTCGGAATTTTAGTAAATTTGTTGTTAAGCGAATAACCATAAAATCCAAAAAACTGTTTTTCAAAACCTTCCTTATATGTGAGCCGACAACAGAAAATTTACATATTTATTGATTTCAATACCCACTTTTTTATGTTGGGCTTCGTTCGAACTTATTTTGCTTCCTAGTTAGTTTTTCAACAGTTCAGTAGTAATTTACTGTTGCAGGAAATTACATGACAAACGCAACAAAAGAATTAGTAGCCCTACTTCACTTAACCCACGATTATGACCCGTTTCAGTCAAGGTGAAATATAAGTTTTGGTAAAAACAACTTCTTTTCAGCAGGTTATGAATATTTTTAATACTGATACGTAGGTTTAGGAGAGGTCAGGTTCGTGAAGGATAAAGATCTTAATTAAATAATAAAGCTAGATTTGAATTCTCAATTGCTTTACAATGTTCAGCAATATCACTCGCTATACCACAATATCTCAGTGAAGATAATAAACCATTGCTCAATATCTCATTATTTTATTATATTAAAAAATAATTGTTTTTTTCCAGTAACAGTGTGCACCAGTCGTATTAGTCTCTCGTGAACGACTCCCTACTCCGCTCCGACGCAACAAACACTGCATCACTCGCGTCGCGGAGCACCTTGATGGCACGCCGCAGTCGCTTCGGGCGCACAGGTCGCTGTCTCTTTCGTGACGGTACAACCTCACGAAGACCCCGCCAAGTAACGAGTATTGAACAATGATTTAATTGACAAGGGTTCTTGATGAATGGGTAATTTGAAGCACGACAGGCTTTAGGTTCGTAAATAATAATGCCAGAGCAGGAATGATACATTTTGGAATCAATATTGGAAGTGATTTTGTACTTGCAGAATTTTTTAGCAACTTGAATTGCGAAATACGATTTACCGAAACTAGCCACCAAACAAATTTAAATCACTTACAGGTTTTCCGAGAGTGCTTCTTGTGTTTAATTTACATAGCAGCTGTTAACCATAAATCTTGATATTATAATAAAATAGACCAACTCATTCTTATAACTACTTCAGTATTAAGAAATAAAATTCATTCGACTAACTCATACAAGCGATCACATATATTCCAACTTTTGTTACACACACCGAATAATAATAAAAACAAAAACAATCACAGGCAGTCCATGTCCATCGAATATCGTTTCCTGGCAAGGACACCAGATGTCGCCCTGCACACAAGGCTGCACGAGACGACCCAGCAAACAGCATCAGAAACATCGGTGTCACACTTTGCTGCCAATAATTGTCGTCGCTTGCCGAATACACAGGAACACCCGTCAGTCACAGTCATCCACTTACTCGCGAAACTGCCTCCAGCCGGACAAAGGGCTTTACATTTACGCGTGCCAATCCTTTCTGGATTATTCCGCTCCTATACGCACGTCTACAGATAACAAATGTCAGTATCGAAGCGTTTCTCAGAAGGGGAGACAATCCCGAACCTTCTGGAAGGTGTTGGTTGTCGCCAGGTGTGGCTGTCAGTCACCTTGTCATGACCCCCTGGCCTCCAACACTACGTCATCTCGTACTGGACTTGTTTCCTCGCAGCTGGACGAGTTATGTAGGCTGCTGACGAGAGAGTGACGGCCAAGCGTGTGAGAACGCCATGAGGAACGGACTGCCGGGGTGCAAAAATATGCTTTGGGCAAAGTTTTCACTACTCAGTTTCTTCTCCTGTTTAAAATTGAATCATGGGCAGTCATGATGACGGTGCATGGTGGCTGGCTGGTCGACTTCTTGACATTCAGAGGAGCCCCATTGGGGAACACTGGGGAACATGGCCTGGTCTTTTTCGGTACAACTTCGGTTGCTACTTGTGGTGTAAGGCAGTTGCCGTATCGGGGAAGTCTCGCGGACTTGGCTTAATGGGGTGTTAAAACCCTAAATGAAAGTAAGGAGGAGTACGGGCTGACCTCATTTCCGCGCTGGTTGCCCAGAGATCAGAATAAGGAAGGACTCGTACGGGCGGTGGTTGGAATATCGCAGTCGGCGTACTTTGGTCACAGACAGGCACAAAACACAAAAATTGAGATAATAACAATGGTTGTTCTACCCCGACCAGTCTGTATAGACTGGGAGGTGGTAGTTAAAGCCGGTACGGTAGCCGGATAGTGGACATTTTTGCGCAATATAAAAACCAACATTACGGGTGGTGGTCAACCTGGTGTGGCTTTGACCAGGGGCCACCTGTTGCCGAGCGTGATCTTAGCCGGGCTTGTTGCTGATCTTGTGTGGTCCCGGCCAAGGAGACTTCATGAGGCGGTTCATTACTATAAATACTCAAACATTAAAAAATATTGCATCTCAACTTCTGTGATGGCACTCCGCTGGGGACTGAAGCAATAATAACAAACTCCTTGTATGTATATGTATGCTGTTTAAAATTATTGTACAAACAAGAAACAACGAAGGTGCAGGGGCGGAGGCGGTGTCACAAATCATTTGACAGAAGAGAAGTTTGGCCAAAATTTTAACTTGACATAACAGGAGTTTGGCAGGAATTCTGCTGAATAACTCTCGGACTAGGTGACGTAGTCTACAGAACGAACTTACAAGACGTACCACGCAAAGTAACATTGTTGTTCTGACTGAAAAAACAACTCACCCGATTTGTTGACAATCGTGATAAGTTCATGAAAAAAGTAGCCTTCTGGCTGCCCTCAAGCAGTTGCAACACAAATGACTATTGAGACAAGCAGCTGAAAAGTGCTTAGAGTTAAGTGAGTAATAATTTATTCCTGCCAACTTCGATATCAGTACCGTTGACGATATTTTTGGTCGTCGCGCCAACTCGAAAATCAACGTTCGCCCTCGTCGCGTTCGTCTTACGTGTTGTTTAAATTAGCCAGAACAGAAGGTCTGGTTCGAAAGCCAGTGTCTGGCATAGTTCTGAGTGTTCCGAGTACCAAAATACGTCTTCCACTCGTGGGTTACGCCCCGCTCATCTTCATTGCAGTCGCGAAGGAGAACTCAAACGCCATCTTTTAAGATTTACGCACCATTTGTGCCATAGTCAAGGTTGTGGTTGTGGCATGACGAATCTTAAAAAGAGAGATTTCCGTTAATGTCAGCACTGAACAGCCTCTAAAGCGGCAATATCTTGTCAGGGCCAGTTTGTCACGTTCAGTTCGGCGCCAGTATGCATTCAATCAGGTATGTGGGGCACAAGAGAAAAACTAAAATTTATAATTCAATGCATTTTTACTGCCAGTATATTTAGAATTAAAAAATCGCATTTTAATAAATAGCGCATCATAGCATGCTTCATAAATTGTAAAGTAGGTTTACAACCCCTGCTCCGTCGTTTTACTTTTAATCAATCAGCCAGTATGGATAATTTCCTGTGAACATATTTTCTTTCATGTCAACAGACAAGACAGAATATAGGGCTAGTGCTATGGCCGCCGCTGTTGGAAGTTAGTTTTAACAAGATGACAGAATGAGTCTATAAAGTCGGGTACTGCCGGAGACCAACCGTGGTTCACACTGGAGCAAAGGCTACATCCTGATGGGATAGGATTATTCTTCCATGATGGTGTGTTGCCGCTCTGTACGCTCATTCGTTCTCTGCATAAGGTAACTGCATTTGCTATAACTTTCCACAACACTGCTACGGAATTCAAGAGAACACCAGTGCGTAGCAAACACTGTTCCGCTGTGCCGTGACTAGAACTGAATAGAGCGTACATAATGCCTGGGTATTTCCGGACGCGAAAGATGCCAGACCCGCATTCCACGCCCAGGAAGAGGCTCGAGTGTGTCTGAATATCACGGTTGTAAAACTGGGGAAAGAATAACTATAAATAATTGGCTACTATGCTCAAAGACGGTACGTACGTAATAAGCTGGTAGATTGTCTTTAAAACGGCATTTATTCGTCATGATCAACGTCATGTCACCCCGGACAGGAGACTATGCACAGCCAGTGAAAGAGCGAGAGATTAAGCGGCGCTTAAGGTAGAGTACTAGTTAGGAGCAGTCAGCGATAGCGACAAATGTCCGCATCTAGCTGCAAGCCTTTCAGCTATCTTCTGTTAGATAGCAGCATCGTCGAAGCAGCTATGGCATAATTTCGTCTGCTGGTGGCGTACGCTCTGGCCGTGAACATGGGTACATGGTTGGCCGGGGAGTGGGGACTTCTCTATCTGCTCTTTCCTAATCCGCTCAGACAGCTCAGAGCCCATTAGCAAGTGTAGTCAGATGACAGAACAGGCCACCATAGCAAGACTTCCGAGCGATACACTCTCTTCCTCGTGTTCGTAGCCGATTCTAAAAGAACAATAGACACTCGATTTCAATATTGGAAATTTATTAGAATTTCGAATGATTTGGGTAGAAGGGGGGGGGGGGGGGGATCGCAAGGATAAGGCATGTATTCCCAGAGCCTATTCAACTCGTCTTAAAAAATGTTTAGTTTTAAACAACGAGAAAATAGGCACTCTAATCTGCAGTGACAAATTGAAAATGTAATTCTGTTCATTAATAAAGATAAGGGATTAAGGATTACTGCTATGTTGATTTAATTGTCTTTTCAACTACATACTGAAAATGTAGTTAGTTATTTAGCATATAATGGCCAACGAACAAAGTAATTCCTTTTTTTTTTTTTCTTTTTTTTTTTTTTTCCAGAGTTCTTCTGTAGCCGCCGTCGATGACGGTTCGGGATTTTTGAACCTCGGCGTCGGGGTTGCGACGTCACTGTGTTTGTGTCGTTTCACGATTTTGCGAGTTTAATGGACATTCGAATAATGGCTTTATCGAGTTTTGAGGATTTTGCTGCCGTGTTTAACCAGGTTTTTCATAATTTTCGACGTTTCTTGCATTCGAAATTTGAATTTTTGCTTGCTGTACGGGTTAAACCCAAGGCAACTTGCCTTTGCACAATTTAGGTGAAGAAGAAGAAGTTACATACAGTACTGTGAAATTGGTGGGCTACGATACACTAGCATAACTACTACAAAATATTTCTTAATCGTGAAGGCAACATATAAGCAAATAATATTTAATAATCAGTTTTATTTTTCACCCACACAATATTGTATTCCGAATTAATATTCGTTCATAATTTAAGAGACTTTCTAACCGCTGTTATGAATGTAATTAAGTATATGTACACATGGCAAGATTTTACTTGGTGGCATTCGAACAGTACACTTTGCAGTGCCTTCTTTATTTTAATGGCTTTAAATTAGAGTGTCTAAATTCCCATTAATTATAGATGAACTATTTTCTTATCTTCAATATAATCGTTTTCTCAGTGTAAAAAATACCTAATAATACCATTCCCTCAAAGCTTATGGTTCACAATAATCAAATACAAATACCTAAGCTCTTTCAAATGAAATGGGCAATTTACATTTTCATAAAAAAATTATTGTAGTACTTTATCGTGCTGAAAGCTCATGCAAAAGATCCAAGGCTAGCGAAACACAGTTTGTCATTCTGCCTAGCCTACCAGCCAACTGCAGAAACCACAAGCATTCTGAGAAACATTCACTCCAAGACAGAAATCCGATCGCGAGAAGAGATAACGAGCCAGTAGTCTGCTAAGTGCTTTTAAACCCTCCTACCTTTGCTCCTCTGCTGGCCACTAGCCTGAAGAAGGTCCAAGACTCGCCACTGCGCTCTTCTACAGCAGAACTACATTGACCTGAGAATGTCCTCAAATCTTAACAGATTTGTCTTTAAAATAATCAATTTTATGCTTCTAATGGCCATTAATTTGGCATTTTCGGACATGTCACTGATGTGTGGCAGCAATAAAAATGTTGGTTATTGTTTCTTCTGTAGAATGCCGTAGTTATTACCTTGGTATACTGTGTTAGTGCTGAGTGGGAAGTAATTTTCTACGAGCCTGCACTCATCGCCAACTAAAATTTGATCCTTTTTATGTACACTAGTTTGGCTTTCTCGGATGTTGTAAAGGTGTTTTCTAGCAATACAATGCTAGCATAATGAGTTGAATGTAGGGTGTCCTATTTTTATCTGTATCCGAGTGTTGTATAATCTATAGTGGATAATTTCTCAGAAGTCTGCACAATGACCTTATGCAGAGGTTCAATAAATATAATTTAATAGCAGAAATATTTTACTTACATAAACCAAATTTCTTCAGAACAAAGCAGATGGTTGTATGTTCACATGATCAAAATCTCGTATACATATTTTCAACAGGTCTCGTATTATAAAGCGACAAATTAATGAAATTGATTATTAAATATCTCCAGTAAATTAAAAAAAATTAACAAAATCAGGTATACGCAACAAAAATAGCTTAACAAAGTAGTGTGCGAAATTTCATCGAGATCGGCCGTAAAAACTGTAACTAGCACTCCACCTTAACAACTGAGTACTTGGACGATAATCGGATTGAAGCAAGGTGACGATGGAGCAACGAAATGTAATGGTAAGGGAAACGGTAGTATAACCACCCCCCTCCCCAATCTTCCCCTTATACAAAATCACCAGTCAAAATCAACACTCGTTACGTTCCCCACACGTGGAAATCCAAGTTTGACCCCACTGGAAATCGAGACCGGTTTGCCGTGGTGGGATTCGAATTATCTAACCGCTACTACAGCATTGTCCATCTATACAGATGGTGATTGGTATAACTGTCCTCATACCTGACGGAATAGATGTTCAGTCGGAAGCACTGCTAATTTAACAAACTTTCTATAAGAGATGAATTATTTGTATTCCTAATGCGTATCGAGTCAAGCCTTTTAAAATGTTATCAAGAAGAAAGTTTACACATTCGAATATCCTTGTGTTAACAATGACTGATGTATGCTGTTCACGTTAAACTGAGCACTTTGAAAGCCCTGCTTAAAATCTACTTACATGCCCATTGTGTATTCTTCCACCGTATGTAAAATTAACATTGCAATAGGCCTGATGACCTTATTCATGCTTCAAATGAAATTGTACCAGTTTTAGAAAAGTAGTTATTTTACAAATCCGCTCATTCTTACACTTATATCCATTAAATAAACCAAAAGCGGAAGAAATTCTTTCAGTATTTACAAATGTTTATTAATGTAATATATATTTCATTATGGTTTTTCAAGATATTTATTTTGCTACAGTTTTCGTATCAAGTTTTTATTTCTCTATGTGACGTTACTATTGGCATACGTATTTTAATTTTCAACATTACGTGTTAAATTCAATAATTGCCTAATTTTTTATGTTTATGTTGTAAGTTAATGAGCATCTGTTGTTTTAGTTTTAAATAAGTTTTAAATGTTTTATTTATTTTGTCATGTAATTTTATGCAGTTTTCGTGGCTGTATTTTTATTTAAATTGATGTATATTTATCATTTTAAGAAATTGGTAGCACTGACCGTATGTAGTTTTTTAATCATGCATTTTTGAACGCCGCTCCGAGTTAATCCCTATATTGGCTAGTTAATTTAAATCCTCATTGTTTTAATTAATGTATTACATGTAGCTGGAAGAAGAATTTTTCTCAGATGACTCAGGTGCCAAAATGGTTTCGATGGCCGCAGCATTGTTCGTGGAACTAAAAAAAGAGGGCCACAGATGATATTTAATTAAAACTCGGCAAATTGCAATTATGTATTTCGGCCTGCAGAATACTTGGTATAGTTGATTCACGGTAACTTCGGCCTTTTCTGAAGCCCTGCCAAATTTCTACTTTTGGTTACTGATTACGTATCCTTCCGCTACACGTAAACATAAACACTGCCATGTGACTTCTACTTTTATAACTGTCAAATGCGTTGGTTGCTGTTTACAGCTGTTCAAAGAATTATGTCATATTGCAGAAACCATGTCCTACGAATGTTCACAATGTAGGCGCCTATAGCAATATTTAGGTTAGCATTATAACTATTTGATACACACGATATAGCACGTTACATATAATACACATTAATATTTTGCCACGACGGTGTTTGTTACAACTGTGGCGGAAACAACAATAGTATTTAACCTGTTGTTATTAATATGTGTTTGGAATAAAAATTAAAACGAAGGGACAACCAGTCCAATGAAACGACGCAGTAAATTCAAGCACGCAACTCGTGTCGCTTATTTACTGTACATCGCCAAACGTAAAATATAGTGGTGAACATGCAAACACATAGGCCTACCGTAACATTTATTCCGCTAATATTTACATGCATTGGTACTTACTGGTTTGTAGGTTTATTTTATTATTTATTTAAATTTATCTGGGCGGGCTTAGTATTTCGTTGGGATTGTTGCCGACATTCAAATCATAGAAACGTAAGCTCGTTACACAACTGTTTTCCAAACACCTAGCGCAAAGGTACAACGTTGCGATAAACAGACGTGAATGTAAATAATTAATTTCGTCATAACATCAGTTCACGGTTAAAACGTATAAATTTTGCACATATTTGAAATCAACACACATACCTGGCCTGCGTAACGATTACAACGCAGCAGCCACACGCTCTTTCATACGTAACGATCACAACACATTTCACTCTGCCGTGGAAAAACAATTTATCACAACATTGTAACTTCCGTAGGATGTTTCAAAAACACGATTACGAACTTGACGTTTCATTCAGAAACACGCCGTGTCATTGTATGTATTGTATGTTGCCACACCACTGTCAGTTATAATGCACTGGGTATAATTGCCCACCGCCGCCATATTGGGAACGCTTTCCACACCACGTCTGCCAACCTGCTGGATTTATAAGTGTCGCGCAACGAGCTGTGTCGCGCCATCGCATCTAACATATGTCGTTGCATCTAAATAACATATAATACGTATTTAAACAATAAAATCTCGTTTCAGTTGTAAATTACAATCTCAAACATCATTATTGTTGTGGTAATTAGTATGAAATGTACTCAAATTAGAACTAACAAAATGTATACCTTTCCTACACAGGTGGTACGATCTTCCCGAGAGAGAGAGAGAGAGAGAGAGGGGAGAGAGAGAGAGAGACAGAGATAACAAGAGAGAGCGACACGCTCTGCTTAGCTCATTGAACTTTTATTCCGGAAATTCGCGCGGCTATTTTTAACTGCAGCAATGAAATGTGTTTCCGTCAGGGCTACCTAACAATACAAATATATCTATTGGCAACGTTTAACCTACAAATAGTATACATAAAATGAGGTTAAAAAATATTGTAACTGTGAACTATTTCTTACCGGCCATTGCCAACACGTCGCTGCTCTCGCTGTTGTTAATTCGTACATAACACGAAATAAATGTTACAAATTAAGATACTAAGGTAAAGTTTCATTTATTCAGTAATACAGTACTCTAAAGTTAATCACAGTGTTAAATATTTGCGGAATACAAGTTATTGGAAAAAAGGTTGACATAATACGCCTAGGGTGATTTTTCAAAGGTTCGATTCCAAAAGGCCGAAGAAAGCGTGAATGGAAGCCCAGAGCTGGTACCTACCCCAATACCCCTAGTTACAGACCTCATGTTTCTACAGAGGTATAATGTTTATATTATGTTGCCAAGAGAAAATTCTTGCTGGTTTCGACCTGATTTTGTAAAAAAATTTCTAACATTAGAGATCACCCGTGATTATCTCGGGTGATCTCTAACAAGCTATCAAAACTTTTCTCCGTCATTTGCCTCCTATCTCTCAGTGCAAGATTAATCATGTTATACCGATATGAAACTGAGCTAACCAAATTATCTTCATTATTTCATTGTAATTCAAGTGTGAGAGAAAACTTTTTGAAGACACTATAAAGAAAAATTAATTACTACGGAGCCAGCCTGCCATAGTCTTTGATTTTTTTTTTTTTTTTTTTTTTTTTTTAATTCAGATGGCTTATTTATTTTAAAGCTGCACATTTTGTCACAATTTTAAACTTGATGAAATATTATAAAAAGTGCTCTTCATAATTTTGGTCATCAGTAAACGCTGCTCCTCCAGATGTGTAGTGCTGTTATTTTTTGGTAGTCTTGGCTGTAGTTTGAAACTTATGGCAAGGGTATTTTTTTAGTGTCTTGTTGAGAGTATATTTTTTTACATACAAGCCTGGGCCATAGTACGTACAACCATCCAATGTTTGATGTATTAGTGTTATTAGCTACGTCTCTCACAATACACACAAATTTTCAGTTTCATTCCAGGGGAACGTAAAGCATTACAACATTTAACACCCAACAACGTTACAGCACAGTACGTACGTTAAAGGGTAGGCCAAACGCGAGGCAATAAGAAACAGTAGAGAAACACGTCGAAAAATTCTACATCTAATACTTTCAATTGAAGGTTAAGACATGGAGCTACTTTCCCTCCGTCGTGGCCGACTTCACTGGGGGCAAGCACGTCAGTTAGTGTGCCCTTTAAAATATATGCCGCACAAGTAAAGTCTGTTCACGGTAAAGTGAACACTTTTAAAAGGCTCTAGTTACTTTTTACTTTCAGCCGTTTTTTATCCTTCCACCACTTAATTAAAAAAATATATCCATGAAAGTAACAAACACAGTGTGTGTATTGCACCGCAGTCGGAAGTTAACGTCTAAGGCTAAAATAAAATATATTTACTGACTAGTATTCCAAATGAGAGGGTCTTCAAAAGTGCTCACTTTAGCGTGAATAGCCTATGGGGGCAGTGATATTTTTCAAAGGTCGATTTCAAAAGTGCTCAGTTAACGTGCACAGTCTATAGGCCGGCACTCTATAATACACCATAGAGACTATCCTTAGAAAACTCAATCCTACACTATAGTTTGGCTGTTCGAATGGCTCAAATATTAATCAAGATTTGATGACAGGAGTTTTTTAAACTTCCTTGTTTCCGAGATTTACTATTTTTTCTAAGCAAGCTGGAGTACAGAGAGTAAATGCATATCAAGGGCTTTATTTACAATACTTTTTCTGTCACAAAAATAATGTACGTTTAGACACAACAAAGCCACCGTTTAAAATGTTTCTATGCTTCTCACATCTGACTGGTGTTAGCTAAGACTGTGTATGCCGGTGTAAATTTTATTTATTGCGCGAGTACGTAGGGGATGAGAAATAAAAGGGTGAGAAAGGATGCCTCTAAAAGAACGTATTGGGCTGGAAAAACATGCTGGTTAAACGGCAGAGACAGACTCGGAAGAGCCTGTGTTTCAAGCCATAGTAGGTTCAGTAGTTCCTATAGGCTATTCGCAGTTTATGCACACTTTTTGAATAAAACCTTTGAAAAATCACACTATGTAAGACGTGTTTGGCCTTTACCTAAATATGTCATGTATCACAAGCATTTTGTACTTGTGTTGACATAAAATTATCTTATTTTTGGTAATATCGAAACTTTTAAATATTTTGTTGATCAATTATAATACTTAATTTATAATTAGTATGAATAAAACAAGAGCGAAAATAGGTGTGTTGGTAATGCCTAGTAGTAATAAATAGTTCTTATGAAACATATCATTGCCTAGTAGTAAGAAATAGTTCTTATGCAACATATCATTAAACTGATTTTCTAAACTTAGTTAAGCTTTGATTATCATGAGGCGGAGGAATATCCTGGAAGTAGAACTTCAGCAGGGCTTCAGAAAAGTTGAAGTAACTGTGGATGGACTATACGCGCAACCGCAGCAGAGGGAGGGGGAGAGAGAGATAGAGAGCACAGGTTGCTGTCGTAGCTTAGAAATAGCTAACTTAGAAACATAAGTTATAATTTTCTAATTTATGTGGTTCTAACTTGTGAACTTTCTAAGTTATGTGTTTCTAACTTATGACAGTTATAAGTTGTAATCGTTCTAAGTTATGATTTTCTAAGTTACGACATTTCTAAGTTATGTGGTTCTAAGTTATGAAGTTATAAGTTGTGTGTTTCTAAGTTTCGCATTTCTAAGTTATGATAGTTCTACGGTGTGTGTTTCTAAGTTGTGATAGTTCTAAGTTATGATTTTATAAGTTACGATGTTTCTAAGTTATGTGTTTCTAAGTTATGATGGTTCTAACTTGTGTGTTTCTAAGTCGTGATCGTTCTTGGTTATGATTTTCTAAGTTACGACGTTTCTAAGGTATGTGGTTCTAGGTTGTGTGTTTCTAAAATGTGTGTATCTAAATTATAATAGTTCTAATATATGATTTTCTAAGTTACGATGTTTCTAAGTTATGTGATTCTAAGTTGTGTGTTTCTAAGTTGTAAGTTTCTATGTTATGGTGGTTCTAAGTTGCGTATTTCTAAGTTGTGATCGTTCTAAGTTATGATTTTCTAAGTTATGGCGTTTCTAAGTTATGTGGCTTTAAGTTGTGTGTTTCTAAGTTATGATAGTTCTAAGTTGTGTGTTTCTAAGTTATGATAGTTCTAAGTTGTGTGTTTCTAAGTTAAGATAGTTCTAAGTTGTGTGTTTCTAAGTTATGATAGTTCTAAGTTATAACTTTGTAAGTTATAAGTAACTGTTCTAAGTTGTGATTTTCTAAGTTATGGCATTTATAAGTTATGGCAGTTCTAAGTTATGATAGTTCTAACTTGTGTGGATTTTTTCAAGAATAAGTTATGACTGTTCTCAGTTGTGATGTTCTAAGCTATGTGTGGTTCCCAGAGAGCACACTGCAGGCGGAGCTGAGCGTGACGTTCACGAGACGCAGGATCCCTGCGGACTGCTCGCCTCACAGCTCAGCTAGGTCAACAGTTTATCTGCCTCTGGAGAGATGGAGTGAGCAGCGGCGGGGAGGGAACGCCGACAGTTGGCTTCTCCAGAGCCGTCCAGACATCCAGCGACGCCCAATTCCCTGGAGCAAACAGATAAACACTAGTCGACTGTCTGGATGATGACAATTATTGCTCCCCTTATCACACTTCGGGCGAATTACGGCAAGGCCCAATATATCTTCCCCCCTGCCGCGCAGATAACAAGTTACATCTTTGAAGGCGGAGCAGAGTTCAACGAGAGTGCATTCTGACACACTGGATCCTTGACTTAACTCATCGCCTCTTGTGCTTGCAGTCTTGCAGCCGTGTGGTTGTTTGACAGCAAGCATACATCAAATAGAAATAACGCATTACGGTAAGTTTCTGTAGGAACAATTTTTTTTAAATTATTATTTCGAATAAAGTCTGTTTTGCACAGTATAATGCTTTAAAAGCACTACAGACGCTTTTAAACGGACGTGAGAAGTTATCCTCGTGTTATTGAATGCAAGCATGCTCCACTTAATACAATTAATTAAAAAAATAAACCTTCATTATACTAAAACCTTTAAAGTCTTCAGCAATGCACTTCCCATTAACATCAGCCACGCTTTTTATTAACAATAAAAATGGCAGTGTTCGCACATTGCCCACACCTACTGGAGGGTCTAAACCATTGATTTTCAAAGTGGGAGGCGCCCTTCGCCTCCTCCCCCTTCCAAGGGAGGCGTGACGACATGCTAAGGGGGGCGCGGGCGCCATGCTGTTCACTTGTACAGTTAGTAAATATAATGTAAACTTTTTCTAATCGGACTGCAGTGTAGATACTTAGAGCTATTGCAAAACGACAAAACCACGTGAAGCCAAGTAGAAGCAAACTCGATATTTCCAGTGATTTACGATGTGCAATTTCTTCTATTCACCCAAGAATTGGGAATCTTGTTAAAAATATGCAAGCTCATCCGTCTCATCGATTGATTTGGTCACTACCATTTGTGTTCAATAAGCATTAAAATCTAATGATTAAATAAAACCTTTGAGACTTTTAATCGTTTATGTTTTACCCTTATAATAATTAAGTTGTGACATGGGGGGCGTAGTTGTCATTTTTTTTTTGCAGAAAGGAGGCGTGATAAACTAAAGTTTGGGAACTCCAGGTCTAAATGGATGAAGTGAGAAGAGGTTGCCTCTGAGTGGAGCTAGGCAATCTCAACTGGTGAAGACTGGGTGAATATGGATGAAACAGGAGTACCCCGAGGGTACCGTTACTCCAAGACGCTGTGTCCGCAACATTCCCCACATGAGAATACCGGGCCAAAAAAATCCCTCCGGATGCCGGGGCCAGGCATCGAAATGAAGAACACAGCAGTGGGCCGACAGGCATATACGCCCGAAGTTAACCTGAAATACCTATTTAGGTTTTCGCACTCTTGCGCGGGCGTGTATCAATGGCGCGTTCAATAGTTTTTTTCTGTGTATTAACTCTTCGCTTTCAAACTGACAGGCTTATCGTGGAACATATTACACATTAAATTAATTTATTATTACGATTAAAAGAAACACACGCTTGTCCGGAATCCGAACCAGGAAAGTTCGCGACCCGAAGACAATGTCTTGGCGACCTCGTCTGTGGAGATGGGTAATACCTAGAGACCTGAAAAATTCACAAGTTCAATAACCTGCAGGCTAGACTCTACAGTCTTATGACGATATCAACTGCACATTGGTTGTCTGCTATTACAGTGGAAGACGAAGATTGGGCCAGCGCTCTCCAGGAGGTATCGAACACCATGTGGACCAATGGGTAAAGTTATAAAAACACGTGTGTTTTCAATCCTAGCTTGTCCCAAAATGAATCCGCGAATTCTTCAGGTCTATAGTAATACCAGGGAAAGAAACATGCCTCGACTATCCGAAGACTTCTGGGAATGACACTGGAGGACGAGAAGCCCAGTACTGTTGCGTAGTTGCTGAGCCGCGAGTTCTCAAACGTCTCTACGACGTCACTTATTTTTCGAAATTGGAAAATTATGCTATTTAAGTTTTAAAAAAATATGTAATCTGCAATGAGAAATAAACGTTATTATTGATATATATATATATATATATGTATATATATATATATATATATATATATATATATATATATATATATATATATATATATATATATATATATATATATATATATATAATTTTCCAGGTGTCAGGTTGGTGGGCAATTCTGTTGAATACCAAAAATTGTCAAATTTATTTTAAAATAATTGCTGTTTTGTACATGGCGTTACCAAGCAGCGTTGCTGAGCGTTACGGATGAGATCATATGCTTGAGATAGACGCCGCTAATATAGCTGAACCGTGTTTGGAAAAATTTGTTGCAAGTACTGGTGACAAAGGAGGTAGTGTGAACCAGTTTGTTGCCACATAGCGTTCTGTAAAACGACCGTTTATTTCTTCTACGGATGATATTTCTCCCTCCCTCTCTCTCTCCTCCTCCGCTCCCCACCCTTTTTTTTTACAAGCAACCTTCGTTGGGGTAATAAACTAAGCATTGAAACAAGTTTTCTGTGTGTAGGCATAGGTTTACATACACAAATGCTCCTCTTCCAGGTACGCATACCAGCCATACCTTCCTCACTGCACCAAGCTGCAATGAGATCGATAAAAAAAAAGGGTCATTTGCAACCCCGGAACACAATGGAAACCATTATACGCAGACGTGGAAACCATTATACGCAGACGGCTTCTGTAGTAAATATTTCCACACGGATCGACTGCCCGCCTACATCACCGGAAGCTGTGCTGTTATTAACTGCCGGCTTCGCGTAGCAGAGTTTCATTGTGTTGGGCGGTTGTGGGAGGGGGGAGACAAAATGTAGGGAAATAAAAACACGGTTGCAGTGGCAGTATGTTTATATGTGGTTGAATCTTATAACTGCTGGTAGGGCTAACGTCAGAGACGGAACAAGCTGTTCGTAGAAGCAGGAGCAGGAAAGGAGTCGGTCGTGACCTGGAGTAAGTATCCATCCCAGCATTTGCCTGGAGTGATTAAAAAAAACTACGGAAAATCGAAATTAGGATGGTCGGAGCGGGAATTGAACGCGTGTCCTCCAGTACACGAGTCCAGCAGTTTACCGCTGCGTCACCCAGCTCGGTGCCTTCAAACGGTGACCCTGGTTGCCTCGTCTGTTACAAACCACGATCATTACGGAGAGATCTCGGTGGATGTATGCGATCAGCATTTAGGCCTATCGCCATCGCGACCGAGCTCCATCCACATCTGGCGGAAGGGCAGGATGGAGATGAAACAGCGACGGAAAACGGAATAACCTCAAGAAAACCCAACCAAGATGTCCGCCATGTTTCTCCCACGTACGAAATATCGAGCGTGATCCCGCCGAGAATCGCCTTTGTGTGAGGTTTGTCCGCCAGGTACGTGACTGTCCCTCGCCCTAAGGCCGGGATTAGATAAATTTACGATTCATGTAACAAATTCACGTAAGCCGCCATACACCTTGACTAGGGTTTTATAATGTGACATACGATCGTTCCAAGTGGACGTTTACGTAAGCTTGTCATTGTCAAACTTTTGCGTGCTACGCGATGCGCGACTGCACATCGTGATCAAGCTGACCAATCACAGAAGGGACGATGTTATGTTATTTTTGCTTTTCATGGGTTTGTTTTCATTTTTGCGATGTCTTCTGCTCACGTTTTTATTTTTTTATTTGCCATTATAATTTCCTCCCAGAAATAAAGACGAAAGAGTAACAAACGTTAGACTAGGACAATTGTTCTTTTTAATACAAATATTTAAGTGGCTTTTATAGTTACGCACCGACTGCCGCACTGGGAGGCCGACACTGTGTTAAAGGCTGTTCACAATAAAGTGAGCACTTTTGAAATTAACCATAGAAAAAGTCACTGTTCCTAACTGCATATATTTTACCGGGCGCACTGAGTAACATGTGCCCAGAAAAGTTGGTAACGATGAAGGGAAAGCAGTTCCGTAGCTTATCGTCGAATAAAAAGTGTTAGGTAGCCATTTGTGACAACTTAAATAATTTCGTTCGTTTTTTTATGCATGGAAGCGTAAAAATGAGCAGATTTGTAAAGTATTTACTTTTATAATAATTTCATAGTTTTACAAGGCCGACACATGAATAAAGTGACGAGGCCCATGGCAATGGCAATTTACATAAGGCGGAAGAATACACATCACGTGTACAAGTGGATCTTAAGAAGGGCTTTCAAAAGTGCTCAGTTTACCGTGAATAGCCTATACCTTGTTGAGCGCGTACCCGGCTCTGCCGGGGGGGGGGGGGGTGAATCATCTCGACCACCCCCTCCCCCAGGCAGACACGCTCACTGCTCCGTCGCCGGGCGACCGACATCAGAGCCCCTCTTCCACCCCCCACTCCCCACAATCACCCTTGCTGGGTGAGCCGACGACTTGGAAGGATGAGTAAGAATATTCTGGTAACTATGCCCCTCGGTGCAACGTGACATTTAAGAAATTTCTCGCCTTAGGCTGACAACACAATAAATACCACCGCAGCTAGAGGGTCAGCAGTCTTTGAGGAAGGTATCTGGGTGAAGTGCGGTAAACGGACGAAGTCTGGTGCAGCAAGGGACATCAGCGGAGAGGACGGACGACGGCGGAGGACACTAGACGACGGTAGACGAGTGTTTCTGTGATTGGACGGACGTGAGGCCGTGGCACACGACGAGTTGAAGGCTGCTGTGCGTGAGGGCTCCGGTTGTGCCCTGGAGAGGCACTAGGGGTACGAATACAACACCGGCCAGACCACACGCATGGTTTCTGAGTGCGAGGGTCTCAGAGCCTCTGTGGCAGAGAGGGCCGGAAGTGCGGACGTGCCAGGTTTGGGCTTTGGATCTGGCCAACGGTCGCATTAATCTGTGGTCCTCCCTGGGGACATAATTCCTCTCCCCCGCCTATTGGGCGGCCGAAGCCCGGAAAGACCTGTTGGCTAGGAACGCTGAGTCAAATACAAAAGTACGATGACCGAGAGGTCTTACTGTATGTGCGTGAGGGCGATCGCATATCTCTAGAGCGATGCGAACTGGTGAGATCTGGCCTGAACTGAGGCGGGAATGTATGAACATGTGATAAGGACTTTATTTATTGTAAATATTGGAACTGTTTATTATGAACATATAATTTATTAAATAATTCAACAGGTTTTCATGCAGTGTTTATTGGGACTGATTTTAGTGTTATTTTATAGTACATTAATTTCTGTGAGGTGATTGTAAATTGTATTTATTGCATTTATTAATTGTAAACAAAAAGTGAAGTGGATAGGTTGGACGGCTCTTAAAACCGAGGTCTTGAGAGCCGACGGGGGTGAAGTGAGGTGAGTATGGAGCAGCACCAGAGTGCAAGGGCGGAGGAAGCGGGAGATCCCCGAGAAAACCCGCCTACCAGTGGCATCGTCCGGCACGATTCCCACATGCAAAAATCCGAGAGCGACCCCACCGGGAATCGAACCCGGTTCGCCTTGGTGAGAGGCGAGCATTCTGATCACTAGAACATCACTGTGGCCCCTGGAAATAACAAGTGATAACAATTTATTTTGAGCTATTGAGTCGAGAGTATTTTCTTTGTAGTTACTGTAAATAAATTAGGATATTATAATTAACTCTTTTATTTGATTAAGTCCTTCATCCCTTAAAGAACCTGTTTAAGCCCACTAACTTTTGAGAAATTGTAGCTATATATATTTGAGTGTGTGTGTACATGCCAATATGTCAATCGCACTGGTATTTATCGAGAGCCGGACCGCATACCAGATTTGATTATTAAATCCTAGCCTATATTGTTTTATAATCCATATTTTTTACCAGCTTTCACACTCGAGCCGCAGTTGCACTCCTTCCAATGTGCGTGTCTTAGACCTACATATAATTAAATTTACTGTTACCTCTATAATTATTCGTCTAGGTCCATAAAATGAAAGTCCCCAATTCCGCTTATGTTTATCGGTGATGAACGACGAGGTAAACTGAATTTTACTATCAATAAAACAAAGTTATCCTTGTGCCGAGCGAGGTTGGGGCAGTATAGTTACACTGGATGGACTTGTGTTCAAGACCCAGGTGTGATTGAAGGAGCGTTAATCCTGGCCATCCTAATTACGGTATTCCTTGGTTTTCCGAAATCACTGCAAGCGAATGTCAAGAATGTTCTTGAATAGACCACTTGCTTTCCTGTTCTTAACTGCCTGAACGTCTGCTCCCGTCTCTAAAATGACCCTGTTGACGACGAGCTGTTAAAGCCACGCTTAGTAAATAAAAGTTCTTTCTACAGCGGTTGGCTCTTTAGTGTAGCCAAAACTGAAAAGACAACAAAGCAGCAGTAAAAGTGGGCGTGGTGTTAAAAGACCCGCGCCTGATGCACCAAAATAGCTAAGTGAGGATGGGCCAAGAAACTAAATTATTATCGTTTAAATTTATCCACAACTCGCGATCTGAACGAGGTTCAATGTACGATCCTTCTTGCAACTTTTCTGTTCATAGAGGTTGGATGAACATAGCTGGAGTTCGCTTGCACACACTCTGGGTTTTGGGAGCGATCCTTACCCTTGGAATTTGTTCCCTTACGATTCCGAGATGATTGCACGCTCCATATTTAGAGAGTATTTGACGTTGAAGCACTTATTTGCAATCAACGCCCAAACACTGGAGGAGGAAACTAACTTGGTGTGACTAATGCCCAGCTGCACCATCGTGGTTCGAAACACGATCCGAGATCGGATCTAAGATCGACGCAGAAAACTATTGCACCATTCTAGTTCAGAGCTGGATTGGAGATCGAGATGAAGTTCATTTTGAACCGCCGAAATTGGCGGCTCGAAATCTCGGTCAGAGATCAGCAGCCATCGTCGACAAATGTAGTTTGAAAATACACCTACAGATACAACTGCGTTCGATTGTTTTCTTGGGAAATTAAAACAACATTATACGCACATGAATATTATTCAGTAACATTCGTACAAAAATAATTTACTTAAAGCAGATAAAACATCACACATCTTGTTCTATCTACAGTAAAAAATATTCCTACTTCAACGACGTCATATATTACGAACCAATAGCAAAATTTGTCTCATACTTAATCTCGATCTCTCACTTTGGAACCAAGATCGACGAATCAGAGATCCAGAATTATGAGATTTCGTTGGTGCAACACTTTTACATTAGAACCAAGATCAAACTGGATCCTGGTTCGGAACTACGATCATTCGATCTCGGATGGGGAAAGATGTTGGTGCAACCGGGCATAAATGCAACACCCCAGGACCTTCGAAGCCTTAGACAACAAAACAGGATTTTTGGATCTGACTTTCCTTACGACGAAATTCGACGAGGTTTGAAAGGCGTCTTAGCCGCGCCAAATACCTTATATCTAGAGCTGATGGTTTATCGCGGGAAAAGTTGACTGTTTTCTGGGTTTCAACCTACTGTACACATCTCCGACAGTTTCGTTTCCTTACTGGCTGTCAAGCATGTATAAAGTTACTACCCCATTTCATTGGACCAATGAGGATTTTGATACTATAATGCAGAGCGTTCTTGATTGGTCTGCAAACAACTTAGCCGAGTAAAAAACCTTTTCCATCCAATCATGAAAGAATAAACTATTTAGAGTGTTATGGAAGAAATGTCGGCTAAATATTTTTCGCGATTTACATCCCAAGGTGGGACACATTGCTTATTTAGCACAGTGAAGCTTGGAAAACATGATCACTGCCGTTGCCTGGTAGGAGGTGTCGGAATATTCGGTAGGAACTTATGATCCTTAATGGTTTTATGGCACATTCGTTTACTCTATTATAGGACGTTCGCGGTTAATCGAGCACTTTTGAAAACCCTGATTAAGATCTAATTTTCTTATTTATGCATCAGTTAAATGAAAAAGTGAAATCGCAAGGGACCTGAATATGTTACTAAAAAACCAATCTGTACTCTATCCGGGTAAATAAAAAAAATAACCTTGATTTGCCGTAAATTGAAACACTATAGTCTATTTACGGTTTCTTCACACATTTTGAATCAAACCTTCGAAAAACCACTCCATGTATGACGTACTTGGTTGTCTCCTAAATATTTCATGTGTCACACACAAGCTTTTTTGTACACTTGTCGTAACGTAAAAATACTTTTTTTCTTCTTATGAAATTCAACTTCTTTTTAATCTATAAATTATAATATTTTCTTTATATTTATTATGAATAAATACAAGGAGAAAATAGGTGTGTTGGTAATGTCTAATAAGATAAAGTTTTTATCGAAAATACGATTACCCTTGAGTGCGCACGAATGCGACGCGCTATCCCTGGAAGGGCTTCATAAAGGTTGCAAGTAATCGTATATAGACTATACACTCACAATACATCAAGAGAAAGAGCTAGTTTATTGCATTTGCTGCCAACTTAAAATGGCGGCCTGCAAGCCAGTATATAAGGCAGCACAGGATGCCATTAACGAGCAGTATTATTGTTTTCAAAGGTTCGTTTGAAAAGAGCTTACTTTACCGCGAGCAGCCTACGGGTTGAAGATACGCGCCACTCTGGTTCTGAGGTGAGGATGAAGAGAAGAGGCAATGACTAGCGTTTAAAGGCCATTCACGATAAAATGAGCACTTTTGAAAGCCCTCTCATTTGTAATAATAGTCAATAAATACATTTTATTTAACCTTAGACGTACACATCCGAGTGCGGTGGAATATATACACTGCGTTTATTTCTTACGTGGCAATATTTTTGTAAAACGGTGGTTTAAAGATAAGAAATCGCTGAAAGAAAAAAGTTACTAGGTATCAGAAGTGTTCACTTTACCGTGAACAGCTTATAGTTGCTTGGCTTGCCGCAAGATGTTTGCCAGGGGGGATGGGGAGCGATTATAGACCTATAATTTGCCGGGGCAGGAAACTAGCCGCCAAAACCAGAGGAAATGTTATTACGACTTCGTCCACTGCTAACATCGCGAGCGAGACGCGCACGGGTGAAAATGCCGGCTAAACGGTGCGAATCAGTGCCCGCGCAGGGAACAGGCTAATTTTGAAGCACTTCGTAGGGCGTGAGGGTTAACTGGGGGGGGGGGGGGGCATTGGCCCCAGTCGACCGCGGGCATCCCTCTGCAGTGGACGCCTCCAGACCTCGCCGCTAATCCGCACCGCACACTCGGCTGCCACAGGTGTCAAATAGTTACCACGAACCCTCACGGCCGGACCAATTCGCGCTTTTCTCGACTCCGCCGAGCTGGTTCCACGCCTCTTCCAGGGACGGTGCTCCCACGAACAACTTGCGCGCGACACCAGGAGTACCGTCATTCAGTGGTTAGCACACTCGCCTCCCACCAGGGAGCGCCGTGTTCGGTTCTCTTAGCGGGGTAACAGGGATTTTCGCTTGCTTGGAAACGTTAGTCGGTATGATTTCTCGGGGCATCCCCCCCCCCCACATACATTCCACCCCTGCTCCATATACACCTCATTTCACCCTCACTGGCGCTCAAGACCTCGCTGACAAAAACCTCTCAACTCAAAATATCCAAAATTCTAACTCCTTAAAAGCTGGCGTCATTTTTAACATTTAAGTGTTAACATTTTAAATACGGGAAAATTTGTAAAATTCACTTTAGTGTTAACTGGCGCTGCACTTACCAAAGCAGACTATTTTTATAACGAACTATGACAGTACAGGGTTGATACTAGCTTCCACTTTTGTCGATACCTGCGAACTCAAACCAGACTAAAAAATATTAGTCGTGAGTTACATTAAAGTTTCGCTGGCCACGAAAACGTTCATCTTCGGACCTAGGTTTAGGTTGGATTAGGTTAGGTGAGGTAAGGTCAGCTTAGGATAGATCAGCTTACTGAGTGCAGGTGGGCTTAGGTGAATATCTTCAATATCATCACCATAAAACATTTTAAAGAATTAATTGACCAAATAAATGGGAAACACACATATCTTTTCAAATTGCATTAGTATTATTTCTCAGTTATTGCAATGAACAGTAACAATAGAACAAGACTCATATCACACACAACTATCAACTAATCTAATTGTATTAAACACAATAACTAACACAATGCATGACGCCACCTGCACGGAACCCTATACTGTACAACTCTTGCGACTATTGACACCAAATAGCATGTGAGGTGGCCACTCCTCGAAATCAGAATCAACTATCAGATTCGAGGGCTCGTTCTGACACAATATCACCTGGTGTGTCAGCAGCACATGGGGATGTCAAAGGGCAATTTATCCCCGAAGGTCCAGCCTCATGACGTTCACCAATATTCCGCGCCTCTTAGATACCCCATTAGACGAAACAAGAAACGATTCAATTCCGCCAAAAATCACCTATACGTAATGTCCACATACCACTACAACGCGGAGCGCAGACTGCCATCAATGGTTGCTTACGTGGCCGGTAGTAACACTTCTCTGTGAAATCAAACATGTAATTTTTACTCGAAAAGGGCGAGAGTTGGACAGTTTTTGCAACAGACATTTGTGTTGCTAATTTTGCCGGCGCTTCGTATAATCTCTAGTGAGAAATAGGGAATTCTTTCTGTAACATACTTTTTTTTTGCAGAAATAAGGGTGGCAACATCCCCTTTCAACATGAAAGGGGTGTGTTACATGTACACAACATTCGATTTATTAATGATTCCGGTTTAAATAATTAGTAACCATTACTTTGTTTCTGTCGCACAAGTAGTTTCCTTAATCCTTACTACTATATAAATGCGAAAGTGTGTTGGTTTGTTTGTCCTTTCATGTCAAAACGGAGCAACGGACCCGATAGTGGGGCCGCAGTAGCTCAGTGGGAAGAGAACCCGATAGTTGGGCCGCAGTAGCTCAGTGACTAGAGAACCCAATATTTATTCCAAGTCATAAATTTCATGCGAGCGAAGCCGCGAGTAAAATCTAGTATAATCATAAATATTAATTTTTTCTCACACTTTGGAAGCTCTTAATAGTTGACCTGCACCATGGATTGTCTATCTCAATCTTTCTGTTTCCACCTCAGGAATAATCTATTAAAATTTGTAGAATGTTTTACAGACACGTTGTATTTGACATGTTAAGGTTTTGATTTCGTACCGACATCTGTGTCGTAGTTAAAAAGTTAAGTTGCAGAGTCCAAGCTGGTACCGGTACTCCAACGTTAAATCAATGAAATGCATTACTGAACAGAGGCTCTGCTATCAGTTGGCTGGAGGTGACACCATAGAAATACGCATGTTGTCCGGTAGGTATTTGTCTCTGGTTTGTTTTATTGCGACATGTCCATGCTTCCACTAGCGTCACGTGGCTCGTCATCTTCATGCAGTTGTACAGTGCTTGCCAACAAGCGTGAACGCTTCGCCAAGATGACATGGCGGGAATAGCCAGGCGGCGAGGAACGCAGCCTCCTAATAAAGGAAAGAGTAAGCATGACTTGCTGCGGCAGGCTGCGTTGGCGTTGCATATTCATGAGCCACGCAGCTGCTGGCTGGAAATGGCCACACCAAGTTTCGTCGCCGACGATAATTCGCCACAGAAACTCGTTTTCCGCTTCCTGGTGGCGTACAAGGTGTTCCACCAGGAGATCGCGCGCGCTTTGTGCCCAATGCTGCCCGACCAGCTTCGGATGTGACACCTCAGACGAGAAGATTCAATTTGTTGTACAATAAATGATTGTGTATATTTTATATAATTCATATATATATATATATGATACATAATCCGATATCGCTGTCGGCTTGGAGAGGAGGGGTGTAATCCGAGACCGGTACGAAATCGCGACGAGATCCAGGCATGTTTTACTTGACGCTACATACGTCTGTGTAACCTTGGGAAGTTCTTCCAAACCTATTACCGTATCTGTCTGATGTCATCCAGCATTTCAAATACTCCATCTTTAACCCCGTAATGGCCATTGACTGAGAACATGGTTCAACTTCTTCCATTTGTTGTTTATTATTGTTGTTGTTTAGAGTAGAGGTTCTTCCCGACCCAACACGATCACGGTGTTCGAGAAACGGAAGTGGTCGTGGACGACAATGCCAATGAGAACGGCGCTGCTCTTGTTTTCAAATGGCTGCGCTGCTGAATTTTAAAGCTATAATTTTATCGCGTAAACAACTTTAACTCTGTAATGGATAGGACGAATAATCTTCCATGTGTTGCCCAACATGCAAATACAAACGAACGCAAGGAAAGGTCCTAAATAAACTTCCATGCACGTGAACATTATGCGCGTGAAGGGGGTTCTTCCGTGCACTGACAAACATGCAAGCACGCAAATACTCTCTTTAGTATATATATATATATATATATATATATATATATATATATAGCGCTTACTTTGGTGTATCTATGACAAAGAAAACATAAAAAATGGAGTGTTGGTTTTATTCAGTGAAGACTAAGATCACCTGCCTGGACGCATTACCCACATACGAATCCACTCTACTGATATCAGAAATAAAGAATGTTGAAAAAAAAAAATTCCAACTAATTCCACTCGTTGAAGCATTTATAATCTAAAAAATAATTAGCTGGCTGCACTATCTACGTAGCATGTTCACGATGGCGTGTCTTATTGCCAGTTTCACGATACGCCATGTTGAAATGGCGTTCGCGTTTCTTCTTCTTAAAAAAAAAAAAAAAAAAAAAAAAAAAAAACTAGAAGTGTATCTATATAAGAACGAAGTCAAAGATAAATAATTGTTACTGTTTAGTACCAAAATGTGCAATGGATGATGCCAGTAAAGTCGTCTGGATGACTGTACGAGGAGATATCTAAATAAATGAACGGAGCCATTAGACAATGTTCCTCGTGTATCAGGCACAAGAACTGTCACGCATTATATAATATGCATGTATGTCCTTTGCTTGAAATATGGTGTACATAATTTATACTTGAAGTAGTTTTGGGATCGTTTCAAGAACAAAGCTTTGAGTTTTCATGTGCATAGCTTGCTTCTAAATAACTCATCTTTATTGGCGTACGGTTGTTTTGAAATGCAAAATCACTGCTGTGTCTAATGTTGAGTATTAAGTTTAAATTTATATTTGACGGCTTTATGAAAGAAGACATGCGCTTCTAAAATCGATAAGATTGGACAAATGTGTTGATTTTCGTGGGTTATTCTTCATGCCATCGAATTAATTTCTTCAGGAAAAACCTGTATTTTTTGCGAAGAGAAATAAAGTAAGTCACAGAACAATAAGCTGTAATAACAGCTGTACTTAATTCTTAGGAATTTAACTGGAACAGAAAGAGTGCGCTGTTTTATTGGGAAACGTAAACTATTTCCGTACGGCAATTTTTTTGTTGAGACACAAATAGGTATTTAGGGAGATAGTCTCCTCAGCGCTTAATTAATTCATCGCACATAAGATGTGAGGAGGAGACTGTAATGTTGAATTAGGGTATTCTTTGCTTCTTTACAACTTCAATGGCGGCAACTTTGAACGTCACCTATTATCTTTCTCAAGTCACACCACACCCATTTCTTAACCTCCCTCCCACCCCATTCATCTCATCACAACTTTTTTTCTAATCCACGATGAATAAGATGAAAAATTATTTTGTTTACAGAATATCAATGAGTACTCAGAGTATTAGCCAAATGCCTGCTATTGCAGACTAATCGTAATCTCTCCCCCCCCCCCCCCACAACAACGACTAATACACCACATAAATACTTCTTTTTTCTACTTAACAGGTAGAATGGTGAACAAAGAAACATTTTTTAAAAATAAAAATGATACATTGTGAAGAATTTTTGCATTGCAATTTGCAGCGGATATAGACATAAAACTTCAATGAGAAAAAAGGTTTTATAACTGCTTAAAATATTCACGACTTTCTTTGAAACAGAGTTGACATCAGTTATTTAGGTTCAGGCACCTCAGGAAATTTACTTGATGTAAACTGAGACAGACATATTTACACTGGAATATAAACATTTATTTCAAGTATTTTAATATTATCATGTCTTTGCAGCATTAAAAAACTAAAGTAACTGTCCGGAAATACTGTGTGTATGTGTATGTATATTGTGTGTATATATGTGTGTGTGTGTGTGTGTGTGTGTATATATATATATATATATATATATATATATATATATATATATATATATATATATATATATATAGACACACGCGCGCTCACACAGAACCAGTTTCGGAAACGTGACCAAACTGCCCGGATTACTGACGTAAAAAGAAAAAACTTGAAATATATGACACCCATGGACCATCGCAAATAATAAGGGCTGTAGAAGCCCTTAAAGACGGAGTCTGAAAAGCATATTATGTGGGATATTATGAAAAATATTTGCATTAGAGGAACAAAATTTAGTATACGTATTAATTAAACCAAGATCTTGGATAAAATAAAGTTATGGTACGCCATATAGTCTAAAAAATAGCAGTTTGTATTACATATGTGTCGCGCTGTAGCCTCTGCCATAAGTTTACATTGTAAATATTTTTTATTTGTACAACTTAGTATTTGTAATTATGCTGTAGTAAAACAGAAACATTTTGTATCGGACATCATACTAATAAAAAATACAAAGTGTAAACTTTTTTATTCGAGGAAAATTTCAACACAGACAATGCGTACAAGTTGAACAATGTTTGGCACAAATATAATATTATAAATTCTTTAGAATCCAACACCTTTAAAATATATTGTTTTTATAGACTGTTCGCGGTAAAATGAGCATTTTTGAAAGCCCGGCTTAAGATCTACTTGTATGCACATTGTGTATTCTTGCGCCTTATGCAGAATTATCATTGCCATGGGCCTCGTCACTATATTCATGCGTCAGTGAGGTACAAATATCAAATAAATTACAAAAGAAACTGTTTTGGAAATCTGCTATTTTTTACACGTGAATTCATTAAGAAAAACCAGAAAGTGAAAGAAATAATTTAAGTCATCAGAAATGGTTACCTGACACTTTTTATTAGACTTTAAGATATCGAACTACTTTCCATTCATCATAACCAACTTTACTGGTCGCATGTCACTCAGTTCGCCCGTTAAAATATTTGCGGGTAGGGAGGGTGACTTTTTTTAAGGTTGATTTCAAAAGTGCTCACTTCATAGTGAACAACCTTTAATATACTGGTCGTTAAGGTAAACTATTTTAGATAAACTGCCTGTTCGTTAAACGATTTTAGTTCTACTAAAGGCTGCTCACGCTAAAATGAGCACTTTTGCAAGCCCTGCTTAAAATCTACTTATATACACGTTGTGTATTTCTTCGCCGTATGTAAAATAAACATTGCTATGGGCCTGATCACTTTATTCATCCGTCGGTCAAATGAAACTGTGAAGTTATTAAGGAAGTAAATACTTTACAAATCTGCTCATTTTTTTTACCTCGATGCATTGAAAAAAAAAAAAAAAAAAAAAAAAAAACAGAAATTGAAAGAATTAATTTCAAGTTATAACAAATGGTTACCTAACACTTTTATTCGATGTGAAGATATGGAACTACTTTCCATCCATCGTTACCAACTTTACTGGGCGAATGTCACTCAGTGCGCCCATTAAAATATATGCATGCAGGGTCAGTGACCTTTTTCTAAGGTTCATTTCTAAAGTGCTCACTTTATCGTGAACAGCCTTTGTCTGTAGGTGAAAGTCTATTTATAAGTACATTCAACGACTTTAGGTATTCTTAATTTTTACAGCTTCTAGATTAAGGAGCTCGTCTACCTGTGGGTGTCTTCCAATTTTGCGACTGAGAAGTACGGGAACGATAAAGGCGACACTGTCACGCTTATCAAGTGCGCCATCGCCACTACGCACAGGACTCTGAACTGGCGTCCTCGTCGTGCTGCGGGTGCTCATTCGAGTCGTTGTAAGTTTGTAGAAAAGTTAAATTTAGGCCTCTATACTAATTTCATCGTAGGAATTCGCCCAGAATATTTTCAGCTATTGCGGTCAGAAAAAGTTCTTGGCCATGTGGAAGAGCTTCAGAATAGTGTTTGCAATATGCGTGGTTTAAAGTTGTATTCCGCCGCAGACTGCAACCCAGCCCGCGCGTCAGGTAGTTAGTAGTAAGGAACAATGTAATGTACATTGTGGTTTACGCGTATCTCAGCACATAAATATTCTGGGAATATGGTACAAATTTTTTCCAGAAAAAAAGCAATTATCTACGTCGGTACAGTTTTGCTTTAGTACATTCAACTTGAAAAAAAAAAAGCGAAAATGGTACAAAATAGAATTTTTTGAGCTTGCAAACGTTAATTAAATTATTCTTACGGAAACTGGGCAGGCAAGCTCTACAAATGCGATTTTTTTTTTTTTTTTTTTTTTTTTTTTGCTATTTCCATGCATTTTTTTCTCTTAGAACACACTTAATATGAAAAAAAAGAAACCTTTAAGGGCTTAGATATTTGCTTTTGATTTAGTCTGGCAAAAAATTCGTAATCACATGATATTTATTTGCTGTGATACGCGTGAACGAGCGAACAACGAACGTACAGAAATTAATGTCGTAAGCAGACAGCTCTCATACACATCGAACAGTAAAAAATGAAACTTTTTCTGTTATAGCCTGTTCACGGTGAGCACTTTTAAGATCATAGTCTCTTCTTCCTTTCAACTATTATTTACTAGGAGTTTAGCCCGTGACCGTGTTTTCAGTATGGTCATGTGCCTAGAATATTTACAATGTTAAAAAATTTGGTTATCATACAAAGACTGGGAAAAAATATATATTTGATATTTCTCTATCCACTGGGCCACTGTGATCCCACTTGGAATCGCTCTAGCCACTTAACCACTGTGGCCCCGCTTAATTAACTCAACATTGAAGCGAAACATTTAGAGTAAACAAAAATGATATTCCATTAACTTCATATCTCTATGCAATAATCTCTATGCATTAATACAAAACTTTCACAGGAAAAAATAATTAAAAATGAGTTTTTAGGGTCAAAAGTAATGGTTGCGTAATCTAATCTTGCTGAAATTCATTTGCAGAATTTTTTTTTTTTTATTTCAAGGGACTTGGACAGACAGACGGACAGACAGACAGACAGAGATCGTCCTATTATATATAGGATAATATAATAGGATTCTTTAACCACCATTTTAAATAAATATTGCCATATAAGTAATAAACACAATGTGTATATTGCACCCTACTCGGAAGTTAACGTCTAAGACTAGAATAAAATATATATATTGACTATTATTCGAAATGAGAGGGCTTCGGAAAGTGCTCACTTTACCGTGAGTAGCCTACAAAGCTCTGCACGCAGTCAAGCGGAGGTCCAGCCAGACGACCGCCTTGACGTGCAGACGGGATGGAAGGACTTGACAGCCTGCAGATGTACCTACTGGCGCGCGCTAGCAGCTCCAGGTGAGACGGCCAGCCCCGCCGACGGCGCCGCTCGCCTCTATTCCCGTACCGTCTGTATCTCGTGACTGACCCGGTATTCGGGCCAACCAGCTATTTCTGAACGCTGCGGGCTTTTTACGACCTGCGAATCGCCAGCTCGTATCCTGTGGCGGCCGCGCCGCGCTGCCACGTGCACGCCATTGTTCACGAGTGCGTTCTCCCCCCCCCCCCGGGTTTCTCCCTTCGCCGACGACTCAACTGAAACTACATACTCAACGTTACTCGCCACTTGAGTTGAGTTGACAGGATTGAGCGACTCCTGGCAATGAGGTCTTGAGAGCCGACGGGGGCGAAATGAGGTGAGAATGGAGCAGCGCCGGAATGCTAGATGGGAGGGGGAGATCCCTGAGAAAACCCGCAGACCAGCGGCATTGTCTGGTGTAAACAGCGAATTTTACCCCCAGGCAGGAAAGGACGGACACCCTCGCGATCGAGACAGGAAAAGAATGTACTAAGTACATCATAATACCATTGGTGAGATGTCGGCACAGTGGGGTGCCGTACAGAAAGGAAAGGGGTGTTCAGAATAGGGGCTTTTCCGAAAAATAACACTTTTTCTAGGAAAGTGGTACAATTCCACTTTACTAATTACACAAAACACGAAATGACTAAGCTTGAAAATCATTTCTGGGGAAACTCCAAGCTTCGCTGATGCGTGACCACTAAGTGGTTACCACCTACAAAAAACAGCCGGCGTGGCTTGAATTACCGTTTTGGGTATTAACTCCCCTGTTGGCGCTGAGAACTCTGGCTCGGTGCGTAACTTTCGTCTAGGCTTGAAAAGTGATTTTATTTGCGAGGGGTTTAAACTTGTTTATTATATTGTTATTCTACCAAGGGACACTGTCTGGCGAGTAAGTTACGAGGGTAATGCTCTCGGGGATTAATGTCAACTTAATGTATTGTGGTCAGCCGGGGGTTGTAGACAGTGTTATACTGTTGTCGCGTTTGTCAGCGGACCACCAAGATGCTTTGACACGTGCCGACCCTCGGGCATTCAGGAGGTAATAATCGCCTGGGTAAAATTCGTCTGCTACACCTGTATGATTCCCACTTGTGAAAATTCGGGAGTGACCCGGCCGGGATTAAAACCGATTCGCTTTGGTAGGAGGCGAGCAGTCTAAACGCTCAGTCACCACGATCCCACTCGCAACTTGAAATCCACCGCGGCAGAGATGGGAACTTTCTGTTTTGCTATCGCTGAAAGCTGCAAACCATTCAAATCAATTAATTAATACCTTACTTACATCTATTTACTTCATATTAATACATTTTCAAGCCAATGCGATGTCTCACCTAGTGGAATTTACACTAAAATTCTATATAGTCTCATTGATCGAGACTATAATTTTAAAGTTCGTTGACAGCTGTAATTTTATATACAGTGCACGCATATGAAATTACGGCCATTTTGATTACCTCACTATCCCCGGAGAAGTTATCTTACGGTCTCTAAGCAATACTGTAAAATGCATTATTCTAAGTAACTAGCAAAACCGATTTATGTATCCCAAAATGGCGTCACTTAAAAATTTTGAATATTTTAGTTCAATTAGTAAATTTTTTAAATCGGTAAAATGAAAACCGTTTTCTGTGTGCACTGCCAATACTTATTTTCTTTTAAAAAAGCACAGTTAAAAAAAAGTGTATTTTAATTTTAATGGCGTGACTGAATTATATTCCGAATTACATTGGACTTGGTCCATTGCATATTGTAATTGTTCTATTTTGTACAAAATGTAAGAGATGAACGAAGTTGCAACTGAAGCCTATATGCAACTAACCCATTCTTGGATGGCAGCATACATTAATCACGTAAAATGGATCAAAGATTTGATATACGTTAAAAAAATATATAATATCTTGTAACAAGTTCATCTATTTCTCAAGATTCTTTCCTCTTCACAAATATATTGAGTATTTATGTGTGTGCTGTTTTAACATACAATAAGGATTACGGAATGCCGAATGTACTAAGCATGTAAACGTGAGCTGTTATTGTGAATAGTGACGAAATTTACTTCCAGCCTTACACCACATTAATTACAGAGTAATTAGAAATCTTGCAAAAATGTAAACTACCAAGAACGGGTTATACCTGCGGAGCATCGAAAAACATTGGTTTGTATTCCAAATGTCCTTGTCTCTACGACAGATGTTTGGTAGTATCCGGCAAGTCAAGGGATCCCTGAAAAAGGTAGGCATATTAAAAAAAAAAAAAAAAAAAAAAAAAAAAACAGATAAACTTTAAAATAAAAATATATTATTTAGTAATATAACGTAATAACAATTTGCAACTACGCTAACCGGTTGTATATCTTCATATTTAACTTACCACCTACACTTTAACCATTCGTAAGGATACTCCTAGTTCGCCTCGGCAGTCGACTAAAGCTCTGGAATATTCTCATTTGTAGGGTTATCAGCTACCAGGTGTTATGCCATCGAGCAGTACGTCAGTGAAATTTCCGGGAAAAATATTAAATAACTCAAATGACGCTTCCAAATACAATTTGTTTAAAGCGACCGTTCTCCATTACGCTACCTCCGACCAACTAAACAAACGCCATACAAAATACTTCCCCGAGGCTGGAAGGTAAACACTTTGAGACAAAGCGTATCTTATAATTCTATTCAAATGCTTGTTACTGTTGTTAACTGGTATAAAAATCCCCCAGATACCTTGACGGTTGTATTCAGCTATCTGCAATTAGTTTTTTTTTAATTACTCATGTATTATCAAAAATGCATCGTAATAAATGTTTTTCGAGTGTAATGTCTGTTGTAACTGTCCTCAGTTCCGTTTCCTCTCACACCAACGGAACGAACAAATGTCTAAGAACATCCTTAAAAAATTTATAACCCACCATAAAATGAATACATAGCCAAGACATTGCAGTTATTCGACGGAAAAAAAGATAGGATAGTAGTAGTATATATTTCAAAATACTTCAAAGAGGTGCTTTTGATACGAAAAATTTATATTTGTTAAAATTGAAATTTGGGTGGCACTTAAAACAACAAAATATGAATTTTCAATTTGCAATATGGCCTACATGATTTTTGCCTAAAAAATATGTTCACGTAACCACTCTAAGAGGTATAGTTCGAGAAAGGTTTTACAGGTGAACAGGCTCTAGCAACGACAGGATTGGTTCACTTGACAAAAGTGCAGTACATATCAAATCACATAAGCATGCCTGTTACTAACTCAGTCTTGATGTAAATTGACGAGGCCTAAAAAGTGTCGGTAAGAGGCTAGACCAATATCGCATGGATACAGTAATCGCATAAATGTATTATGCAAGAACACGCTGGTGTGACAGAACCCGAAAATCCTTGAGAGCACTGATAACATCGGAAAGAGGCGCCTTATGTAACCCTGACACTCACATAAGTCATAACTCACGCTTCTGGCCACGATCTCTCAACTATGCACCTCCGGAACCTTCACACGGTAATGGGATATCCAAGTTTACAGATCGTTCACGGTAAAGTGAGCACTTTTTAAGGTGCTTACAACAGGAATAATGACAAATAAATATATTTTATTGTAGCCTCAGAATCTAACTTTTAAAAGTGGTTAAATGTATACACACTATTAATTAGGTACATGACAATTTTTATACCAACAAATGGCGGAAAGACAAAAATTGGCCGAAAAGTAAAATTGAGAAGGGCCTTAAATAGTGCTCACTTTACCGTGAACAGCTTATACATATGCACAAGAAGCTGTACTCGCCATCAACACATCACCTACGAATGCCTCGAGTGCACTGCTTCTTACAGTGTTCGTACTTGCATTACCAACTCTTAATGCATCGACGGCATGGAAAAATTGCACATTTTGTTTAGACCTACGTTGAGGAATAAGATTCAATATACTGTATCTCTTAAAAATTCCTTACTAAAAATTTGTACATGGAATACTACATTTTCTTCAAACAGTTATGAAATCATTATTGAGAGTACAATACAATCTTTGCCTGATGAATGATAATTCGAAACACTTAAGACGGGCCCAACCTTAGGTTCGTTCCGTTCGACCTCTCTTTAACTCGTCACACTGTTAACAATTTCTGTATTTGTTCACGGAATTCTTTGGCAGCTTGTTGCCAAAGATATACATACTACAAATAATGTAGACTGAATTTCTCAAATATACAGTTTAAGTTAATTGGAAATATCGAGCTATTGAAACAGTTTTACATGTTTTTTAAACTAATGTGCTGCAAATACACAATACTACATCTATAAAGTTACAAGAAAATTTTTGGGGACTAAGTTTGTTTTTACTGTGCGGGAAGAGCGAGAGTTGAGGTCGAAGTGACCCCGATCAAAAAGTTTAGAAGCCAAAGAAACGCATTAAGGCGCTCTTGTCTGTGAACAGCAAATATGAATGAATAAGCAGATACCGAACGATCTTATAATAGTCTTTTACACTCGGACAATCCCCTCTTTCCTTCATCCTTTTGTACACTGCCAGGAGGAATTAAAATAACAGCAAATGCCCTTCTTTTGATTTCAGTGAGCCCACATGACTGAGTGATGTATCCTTCATAGTTCACAAGAGAACAGCCGTCTGTTCACCTGGGGCGCACTGTTATAAACAATGTTCCGTGAATATAGGAATCATTTTAACACATAATCAACTTTTTTTATTGAAGTGCCTTGTAAGAAAATAAACAACCACAACCGACTGTGCGGCCGAGGAGAGCTGAGAGTCGAGTGCTATAGTGTGGGTTGTAGAGACGGGAAGAACGAAAGCGAGTACGGGAAATTTAGTACAGTTGGCTGTCTGCGCTAGCGTGTGTACACATGTCGACATGAATTTAGGCAACATCTACAAAACATTATTGTCGAAGTCACCTTCTGCCCTGGAAAATTTACCCCTCCTTTTTAAATTGTTATACCGGAACCTCGCCTTTAAGCTTACAAAGATTCTGTAGAATACGCAAAATCACGCCAAGATAAAGATACTTAAATCAGTGACCCCCATTGCAAGAATCTACACTCCTAAGACACCGAGTATTTTGGTGAAGTGGTGGGAGAGGTGTGAGGGGAGGTCGCCCCCCCCCCTCCCTGCGTTAATAAACAATGGCTGGTCAATACCTCCGTTTTTCATAAGTATTCGCAAATTAATGCAGACTGTTTGCCTCATTCTTTTCAATTTATGTACGTATTTTATAGGTATTTTCTTTACATAACCAAATACAGCAATATTTAGATTGACATTATTTTATTTAAATATTTAAAGCCTAGGTCCACATGAAACAAGTGTTACACACTTGCATAACCGCATGCACAAACATGCAATGCATAATATGAGAGGGAGGGGACTAGAAAGAGATAAGATTTAAATTAACGTGGGTACTGTCACAGAAAGTTGAGACTAACACCTATTCTGGAGCCAAAATTCGGCGCTTATGATTCCTAATAACTTCTCTGGACTGACTGTGTGTGCTTTGGTTGCTTGCCTTACTCCCTGATGACATTTTACTACACACTAAAAATTACAGCCACTTTCCGCTGAAATCTGCTTTTAAACTGCGAGCACGCGCTGGTCCATTGGTGTACGCACAGTATTTCAAAGCACGAACACTAGGAACAAACCTCAGCTAACAAGGAAGTATAAACACAGCAATGTGAATTACACAACATTGCGCCACATTTTATGGTTGCCGCGACACCTGACATCCGCAGTCGAGTGCTTTATATCATCTTGAAAGGGGAAGGGATGAGTAAGAGGGAAGGATGAGATTGGCGTGACCTTGTATAGGTCACATATTTTTCCGGGTGCACACTTGGCTTGGTCGAGTAGTACATGGTTTCCGTGAATGTTCAGCAGGAAAAGAATGAAGACTGCAGAAGGTTCTGGATTTCACTCCGGAGTCAACATTCAAACTGAAAACATTCTTTTGAGGCCCTGATAAGAAACCACACACAAAACTGAATTTGTGTGAGCTTACAGACAAAACTCTGCGGAACTTCGCTCTACATATTTTGCACCAACAGAATGATAAGTTCAACTGAGTAAATTTCGATATTGCACTGTTGCTAGACACTATAGAAATATATTTTTTTAATTGGAAAGATACGAAGAGCAGTTACAGTTACTCAGTTACTCAGGAAATTCAAAATTGTATTGTGAAGTCTAAAATTAGGCCTAAGTCAGTTCACACTCTTCGGAAAGTGATTCACCGAGGAGCGAGCTGTGTTAAGATATCATCGATGACAAATTAGTGAAATGGGCGTGAGAGGTGTGAAATGCACTGTACGAAGGAATAATGTGGAAAATTGGCCTCCCATGGGACGTAAGGAGGGTTAAAATAGTGATTAATTATGTTATTTTGATTCATCGATTAATAAACAAAAATGAAATTAAGTCAATTGTTGTGCTCGTTTCTTTAAAAATGTAACAAAGAGGAGTAAATAATACTTTAGTATAACCTAACATAACCCATGACATGTGTAGATCTCAAAAAAGTGGTGCGAAGTGCAAACCACTACACAATCATCCCGCCTAGTCGCCCTGGGTAAAGTGCCATCACCATCATCATGACCCTGCCTGGTGCGGCTGTCAACTCGTCGTCACACACAGGAGCAGAAACTGACGTAACAGTAATAATATCTCAGTGCCGCCTGATCCACGCATGGTCACTAGGTCCACTGGAACGTTGCTGTTTACATGTGGCGTAAGTATATTCACTGTACTAGACGAAGGAACTACGAGGGCTGTTCAGAGAGCTCGTGGGCTGAGATCACTATTCCGAGTCCGAGTCAGTAAGACGTTTGGCGTGAATTTCCTTTTCAACACAGCAACCTCCACACACTGTACACCGTTCCCAGCGATGCACTAGTTTCTTAAACACATATTGCAGTCCATTTGGTGAGAGTCAGTGTAAAATAGTGAATGTGACAGCTTTCACTCCCTGGTCCGTGCATATTAACTCTTTCTTAAAATATGGGAAAACCCAGAAATGACAAGGTGTGGGGTCTGAGCTATACGGAGGACATTATAGACACTTCCCACCAATTTTTTTTTTTTTTTTTTAAGTTTTCATAGCCTCTGTTACGACGTGTGACCTAAAGTTATCCTAAAGGTTAAAAAACATTCTTCACGCAGCAGTTCAGGTTTCTTCTTTTACTTTTCTGCTAATTCCACTCCTTAAATATATTCGTAGAACATCAGCTAAATTATTTCGATTTACGGTTTGTATCTCTTGAAACAATGCTGCAGTTCTGTTCCACAAATATCGAAAAACAAAAACAACTTAAATTTCTTTGAGGAATCAAAAACACGAATTTCCTTGGGAAGCGTTTGAGTTATAGTGTTTTCCATGCTTTGTTCTGCTGCTATGATTCGGAATCGTAATTCCTAATCGAGGACTCGTCAGCTGTAATTATTCTATTCAAGAAACCAGGACTGCTTGCAACTCGTTGCAAGAAACGCCTGGTAACGCTGGACTTGATGGCGGTCCCCACTCAGTGACGGTGGCATCCATCTTGCACTAACACGACATATTTTTGGATGATATCAATTTCGCGACATCTTGCAACAACAACATTAATTTCAGCTGACAATGCACGGATCGGTAAACGTCTTTCACAATGTTCTCATCGTTCACAGATGCTGAGCGCCCACTTTTCGGCTGATCCTGCCTTCCTTAAAATACTTCCACCATATGCCCATTGCTTCTTGACCGCACGCTTGTTTGACGTTCCCTGACCAGTTTTGCATGACAAGATATAGATTTTTGTACATTCGTTATTGCGATGCAGATATATGTCATGGAAAAACAGGACTGAGCACGAAAAAATACTTAAAAAAGACAAGCAACCAAAGGAAAGAAAATTAATATTCATACAACACTGGAAAATGCCAAGAGGGAATAGAGTCAAGAAACAGAACAGCAACTAATTACGAAAAATATATGTATATATACATGTACATATACATATATTTATTTTCTCGTCCATAGGTTGCTTGTCTTTTTTAAGTATTTTTTCGTGCTCAGTCCTGATTTTCCATGACATACATCTGCATCTCAATGGCGAATGTCTAAAAACCTCCATCTTGTCATTCACCCCCATTGCACTATTCATTCAAAGATCACAATTTTGCATAAATTGACACAACATTTAAAAGCGATATTTCGTCTGGTTCTTAATTGTATACCCTTCTCATCCTCCATTGCAATACACACTACAGTTCAACCTAATTGCCAGCCACACAACAAAAACGACAACTGCACGTTAGGATTGGAATAGTTGGAAAGGGCTTATTAACGTCCCCCGGTGTTATGCCTGGAGGCGTGTCAGGGGAGGGCTTACAAACTAACTCATGACGTAACTTAAACTAACAAACATGCCTTGCGAAGGGTTCGAACCAAGAATCTTCTGCACCCCAGACCGACGGTGCACCAACCGACTGCGCCACAGGAGGCCGGCGGCAACTGCGCGCGCGTTAGCTTTGCTAACTACACGAGACGTCTTCACGGACGACACTTGCCAGTTCACGAACTTGTGGAACAGCCTTCATACGCAAGTCTTACCAAAATGCTAAATTAACCGCAAACCCCCTATATATGACATTTCCTGATGTGGCCCAACTTCTGATGAACGTTCTTTCACTGCGTATACCCAGTTTTGTGAAGCCTTACTGGTACTCATGAGCCCGCAGTTAGATAAATGTTCTTAAGTCAATATTATCTCAATCCTCACGACACCTCTTAAATTCCAGACCCAGTGGGCTGGCATTTGATCAAAGTGGTGATGTAAATGCAGGTAGTGACGAGGATTTTTTCAGAACATTCCCTTTGCCCGTTCCATGTTCATTCTGTCTCTGAACCATCCCCATCGCGTGTCATCCAACCGGGAAGATACAGCTTTATCTTTCGATTTTGAGCAAGCCCTTTCTCATCTCAGCATTGGCATTGTATGTTAAAAGATTAGTTAAAACCTGTAGGTTACATATTTAGTAATATATTTATGTATGTCTATGTTATGGGCTTGAACGAAAATATAATAAATTCAAGACTATAATAGGTCTATGATCTTATAAAGATTTTTCTTGATTCGTCATATACTTCCAAAGGTTTTTTTTTTTTTTTTTTAATGCGTACACAGTAAAAATATTCTATACGAAGTACTTAAACTCTGGTAGAATTACAGACTATTGCGGATCCTAAAGATGATACTGTATTTATTCATTTAGAATAGAAGCATCCCTGAAGACAATGGCGTCCCTGTTGTTACAAAGATTCAGTTGACCTACACCATTTCTGTGTATTTAAATTCATTACAACGGCCGTCAAAGGTTTACTGAGTATACCTAACATGGAAAAAAAAAATCACATTTGTTTTACATTTTAAGTTTAAAAAAACGATATTGGTGTTTTTTTAAATATAAAATAAATGCGCAAAAGCTTATAACGTTTCCTATACTATGCCCTAAGTGAATACTGTGTAATTTCTAAGTTCTCAACAAAATTTGTACGAAATTTTAATCACATATGAAACTTGCAAAATGTTCTTGCCGTGTATCCTGGAAATGTTCTCGCCGCAACTATAAAATGCAAATTAATACATTAGTAGCATAAAACAAATTCTTTGAACAATTTGTTTCAGAGGTTTGGGCGGGGAGGTGTTGAGAGTATATGATTAGGGTTTAAGCACGGTGAGTATGGAACTGCGCCGGAATGTGACGAAGGGCAGGGGAAATGGGAGATCCCGAGAACCCACCGACCAGAGGCATCGTCCGGCATGTATACATTAATGTTTAGTACGTATTTATTCACTAAAATGATAAATAACTCTCTCGGTATAATTTATTTAAAAAAACGGAAAATAAACAATGTATATGTTACAAAATAGTTATCACTATAACCCCGAAAAATTGCAAGTTAATTCCGGACAAGCTAGAATGCAGAAACTCGTACTTTTACTGCTGATATTTCTATTTAAATACTCACAAGTTTCTTTTCCCCTTTTCAAGCACGTCAAAAGCTTTCTTTTTGGTAAACAAATGCCGTGCAAACTGCTAGCTTCAGGAACCCTATCCACTTTCAACCAAAAACAAACATGGTTCAATCTGGTTCCGGGAAGTCATAGTGGGAGACAGATAATTGGCGCGGCGGCAGGATGCAGTAGGTACGGCGAAACGAACGGTCCGGCCGGCAAGAGCGGATGGTGATTTTTATTTCCTGGCTGTGGCGAGGAAAACCGGGCCCCGGCACACCGACTGCAAATGGCGGCACATTCACGGCGCGGCCTCCTTAACACAACCTGTTCCCGCTAATTCACGAAGCTGCCTGCCGAAGCAGCGGAGTTTTATCACAACCAGTCGCATCTCGCATGACAACCTGTCACGTATTTTTCGCAAGCAGTTCCCATTAATGAACGTCGGTAGCTTGTCAAGATAAAAAAAAAAAAAACAATAGGCAGAGGATAACGAACATGAAACAGACTTCCCACTGAACGTTTAAAATCCTTTTATAACGTGGGTTCACATTTCGTATCATGTCCGATCCAAGTTTTTAGTTTTGCTGATCACGATTGTTTTCAATGACCTGCGTTTTCTCTCACAAGCAGAGGTTCATGCATAACTTCGATTTAAAAGGGTCGTGTGGTACACAAACACTAAACATATTCGACAAAAATCTACAGGAATTTGGAAACGAATAAAGAAAACATGAGAAACTGCAATCATAGAAAATATTTCTTGCTAACTTTCTAAACAAATATTTTACCAGCGTTATGATTAACTGTCGAGTAATTTATTACGCTGATTTGCAAGTTTAAGTGCGGCCTAAGACATCACAAAGTTCTACCTTTAGTCTAAACCTTCGCCAACTTCACACTGCACCGCGTTCGTGCGCACTCAGTTTAGTAATATTTTACATGAGAACTATTTATTACTAGGCATTATCAACACACCTATTTTCTCTCTGTTTTTATTCGTGTTAACTACGAAATAATTATTATAATTTATGGGTGAGATATAAGCAAAATTAAAATTTAACTAAAGATAAAATACCTATATGTTAACAGAAGTTTAAACTCTTGTGACATCTCACATATTTAGGAAACAACCATACACATTATACACGGAGTAATTTTTCAAAGGTTTGGTTTAAAAGTGTGAAGTTAACGACGTGACTACCTTTATTGTTGTAGGCTCTGAGTTCTCCAGGAGGCATCAAATAACGCGTGTACCAATAGTAAAATACGATTATTTTTTACATTACAAGCTTGTCCCGAAATGAATCAATAAATATTTCAGGCCGCTGATGAATACTATCTTGTAAAGCGTAAATAATTTATCTTCTGTCCTTTTGAATAGATTAGGTACATAGAGTACCAAAAGAGTTATTTATCATTGCAGTGAATAAATACTGTTAAAATTTCTCAAAGTCGGTGAGTGGGCTGAGCCACGTTCTTTAAAAGATGGAGGTCTTGTTTAAATAAAAAAAAAAAAAACAATATTCTAACTTATTTTCAACCACTATAAAGAAAATATTATTTACTTAATAATTTACTATCAATTGCTGTCACTTGCTATTTACAACTAATATTTACATACTCTTCCTGTACCTCACAAGAAATGATTGCATTCAGATAACTAATAGACGGCGCCGGCCCTGGTCCAGAAACCCCCTTTTTACATGACATGTTGCGCCAAGGAAAATGATAACCAGAAAGTTCTTGCACATGCTCTCCAGTAGTCGACTCCTCCGGCAAGGGCGGATAAGGGGAGTAGTATAAAAAAGGAGGTTCTGCCGCAAGCATAGTTTCAGGCTGCAAGCTGAGGACTGGTTACCGCCAAATTCCCCTTTTCCCCCCTTTTCCTCCTCCAAAACGGTCGATTACACGGACAAAAACGTCATTTTTCTCTTTTTTCCCTCAAATTTCCCGAATTTCCCTCCCACCGATGGCGGCCATGTTGACAGCCAGTGTCGACCACCATTTTTGCCCTAATTAGCATAATATGGCTAGTGACCCCTCAGGATGGCAAATGACTAATGTGGAATATGGGATCTCACTCCCTCCCACCGACGGCGGCCATCTTGGCAGCCAGTGTCAGAAAGAGCATTTGCTCAATTTCGCGCATTGTAGCTGAGGTTTGCCCAATGAGGCTGAAACGGTCGAAGCTTCTCTCAAATTTGGAGCTTCTCATTCCCGGCAGCCATCTTTGTATCGACAACGTATGTCTACACAGGACAATTGTCGACCAGCTGAGGATGTCGAACATTTTGGCGGTCAGTGCCTCGCCAGTGGTCGTGGTGGGGTATCAAGGCATCGCGAACGATCGGATCTCGTGTAACACTGCTGTCTGCGGGTCAAATATGACCCATGTTAACTTATAAGCATAGTTTGCTGTAATTTCCGAATCGTTTAAGTTATAGTTGTCAAATTCATAACATAGGCACCAACCACGACTAGGAAAAGGGTCGCAGGGTCATATATGCCCCACGTTAACTTATAAGCTTAGTTAGCACTAATTTTCGAACTGTTTAAGTTAATTTTGTCAAATTCATAACATAGACATCATCCTCGACTAAGAGAATGGTCGAGGGGTCAAGTATGCCATATGTAAGCATATAAGATTGGTGGATGTAATTTCCGAACCATTTGAGTTATAGTTGGAAATTTCATAACATAGCCATCATCCACGACTAAAAGAGGTGTCACGGGGTCAAGTATGCCCTATGACAGTGTACAAGCATAGTTGGGTGTAATTTACGAACCATTTGAATCATAGTTTACAAATGCATAACATAGACATCCACCAAGACTAGGAAAGGGGTCGCAGGGACAAATATGTCCCATGCCAACGTACAAGCATAGTTGGCTGTATTTTCCGAACCATTTGAATAATCGTCGCCAAATTCATAACATAGAATTCAACCACGACTATGATAGGTGGCTGTAAGTTACAAAGGATTTGAGATACAACTACCAAAAAATCATAATACATGCAAAACCCCCGACAAAGAGAAGGGACGTGAGGATGCATGTCGGTCTGCATGTCTCCCCGTTCTTAATCAACTCTGTCCCTCCTGTACCCTCGGTGCCACTGCCTGGCCACACACACTTACTCATGCACTCTATCCCTCAGTAACTTAACCAGCGGCCTTCCACTTGTCCTCATGCTCTCTCTATCCCTTGTCCTCCCCCCTCCACCAGCTTACATCACCCCTTACCATACATCCTCGAGCACTCGCCTCCGCCCAGTCAGCGACTCGTTGTGCGCTGATCCCCCGAGCACTCATGTAACAACATACTTACTTCCAGACAGTCGGTCATAAGCCATGTACAGAGACATAAATGTATGCATGTACATATGTAATGAGATGTCACTTACAATGAATACACAGTCATCGCTAGACAGCCGAGTCCCCCGCACAAAAAACAACACATGCTAGAACGATATGCATCCTATTATGAAAACGAATTATCCCCTACCTTAACTGGTGTAGCAGTGAATACTTGTAGGCCATGAGCACATCTCACCATCGTCGTCGTCTTCGTCAACGATGTGACCTCGCTGCAAGCATAGACCACAATGACCGGACCTGCCTTCCATGCATGATAGAACCCCCTCTCTCCTGTTCCCTCAGCAAGGCCACACACACACTCCCTCGGGCACACTCTCTTCTCCTCAGCACCTCCTCCTGCCACACTTCCTCCCCTGTCCTCCCGACCCCATCACCCCTGGTCATACTTCCTTGTACGCTCGCCACCACATGGCAAAGCCCCAGCTATGTCACAGTGCACCGACCCCCGCGCATACATGTAACAGAGAGCAGACACCCTTTCTGACCCTTGTGCTCAAGGCATAACATAGGCATCCACCATGACTAGAAGATTCGTGGTATCAAGTATGCCATTTGTCAACATATAAGCATAATTTACTGTAATTACAGAACCATTTGATTATAGTTGCCAAATTCATAACATAGACATCAACCACAACTAGGAGAACTGGTGCAGGATCAAGCCTGCCCTATATCAACTTAGAAGCATAGGTGGCTGTAATTTCCGAACTGTATAATAAAGGTATCAATTGTAGGTGTGTGGGGGATCACCTTGGCAGCGCTTCCAACTCAATGGCCTACTGGCCGCCATCATGGACAACCACCACCATAAGCGACCGTCATTGTACAAATGGCCATTGTTCGCATTATTCCCGCTCCACCACCAGACACCAATATGTTAGACAGTGCGACTTCCAAGATTCAGCAATCAGATGTCATCCGTACAAAAAAATTACAGTCGTCGATGGTGTACTGCCTATCGCCACAGCCCACCCATGCCACCATCCACATATCACCAGCCACCATTTTGCTAGACAGTGTGTCTTCCAAGATGGTGGACCAAATTAACAGGGCAGGAAGTTCTAGTCATCTAAACCGTTTAGTTTGCAAATTCATAACCCAATCATATTGGTAAGGAAACAATACATCCACCAGCTCAAAAGAAAGCATTATAAATGTAACTGTTTAAACCAGAAGACACCATGCACACACATGCACACTCATGGCTGCCTGCACGAAAGAGTTGTCATCCCACACATACAACACATGCTAGAACGATAAGCTCCTCTTTACAAAACGAACGATCCCCTACCATAACTTGTGTAGAGGTGAATACTCGTAGGCCACGAATGTGGTTGTAATATATAGGAATTCAGTAAATAATTTTTTTATCTCCGACCTGCACTCATGTACCAAAACAGGTAATAATTACAGTCCTACTCGAACCTTCAATACACATACTTACTTCCAGACAGTTGCCCCCGAACCTTCAATGTGAGTACCTAATTCCAGACAGATGGTTAGTACAACCCCACTAGGGAGGACCAACCTTGCACTCGTGTGTCGTGTACCGTGACTTCAATGTATGTAATGCGAAGTCACTCGTAATTAATACACACAATGATCGCTAGACAGCCGAGTCCCCGCACATATGTGATCAATACATATGCTAGAACAATAAGCTTATTATTATAACGAAATGAACTATCCCCCACCTTACCTGAGGTAGCAGTGAATACTTGTAGGCCGCGAGCGCATCTCGTCGCCGATGTGACCTCGCTGGAAGCGGAGACCGCAATGACAAGTCCCGTCTTTCCGTGCATGGTAGATACCGACCAAGTACTGCATCTCCACCATCACCTACCCTTGTCAACGTACTTACCGATATACTATTGAAAGGAAACAATGTTTGTGCCCCAATCCAACCTCAAGGTATCGCAAGTTGGATGCTCGTGGAGAGTGGTAATACAAGTCAACATAAAAGCTGGTATGTTGTCTACAATGGTGTTAGTAATTACAGAAGGTCAGTCCCCAACCTACACCTGGTGTACCAAATTGATCACACACACACGTGTGTATTGCACAAGCGATGGCTAGACAAGACCATACATTGTATGTCATTCGACAAAACACATGTAATTCCATCACTGATACAAAATGACAGGTTGAACGAGTGGTCTAAGAGGTTTGATATAAGCTCTGGTTCCAGTAAAAGGGAGCATGGTATTGAATACCCACCCCTGACACATTCTTTATTTTTCTGCACCCTACTTGAATATATAAGTTATCGCAGGTTCGATCCCCATCGAACATGCATGCTGACATGTCTGCAGATAATCATTCGTAGTCGGCCCCACCTCACATGAAGACGAACATGTAGTGGCCATGACAGTCATACTCCATCTCCAACCTGCACTCAAGTACCAAACCATTGCAATTACATGGTCTACAGTTACAGGCAGCCATACTTTGCCAGCTCTGCCCGAACCTTCAATGCATGTACCAAGCCTTTGTAATTACAAGCAGTCAAACTCTGTCCGAACATTCAATGTATGTAGCATACCTTTGAAATTGCAAGCAGTCGGCCCTTCCCGAACCTTTAATGTACACACTTAGACAGTTCCGTCCAACATCAGCTGTTCCACTATAACTGCGATTTTGCGTTTACCCATAGTGAAAAGTCTGGAACCCAGGTCCCTAAAGCAGCTGCTTGCTCTCCCCAGTCGTCCGCTAGAGTGCACAAAAGGAAAAATAGCTATAAAAATGGCTACCTCCTGTATTGTCAAGAGCAAGGAGCCCTGGCAGGTATTACAATATCAACATTATCAGTTGTAGAACTAATTTTAGTAACAACAATGCCGCCTACAGTATTAGATTGCCTAAAGTAGGTCATGGAACACGATGTGGAATACAAAATGTTTACATTAATCATTGTGTTAGTAACTAACAGTCTGAGTTAAATACAGCAGACAACCTTACCAGTTTCATTGTAAAAACGTCTATTTCAAACACACTGCTCTGCGGGAGGCAGCGTGGAGGAAAGGTCAGCCGCTGGACCTTCGATCTGCATGACATAATAACTATTACAGATGGATCATATGTCACCGTTAACATGGGTAAATGCAGTGCACCAGGCACTTTTTTTTTAAATCCCTCCTTTACAAATAGTCACACACTGCACTCACAGTCATACTCTATTTCCAACCTACACTCGCTCCTTCAAGGCTCACAGCTAGTCTGTACCCTCACCACTGGGGACCAGCCTGCACCCACAGCACTCGAGGTTCGTCGTCGTGTACTGAGACCTCAATGCATGTAATGAAAAAGTCATACTATATCTCACATACATTCGCGCAGCTATCATCGATGCTAGACATGACCAGACTGTCCTCGGCAGAACATATTCCATACAAAACGAGTGAAACTAAACCAGCCAACACTAGCACCAGAACACGACCGACCTACCACATGAGCAACGCGTGAGAATCTGTAAGGCTACCTCAAGTAGTCAACGGACAGCACGAACGTCATGCAGGCAACTGGGAATGCCTGGTAAATAACAGTAGCCATGAGAGAGAGAGAGAGATGCCAGGGTGGTAAACAGTCGAGTCACACACGTGCATGTCCCCTCCCTCCCCTTTTACAAAAGGAATTCAGATATACAGTACCTAGTGCCAGAAACGTACGTACATGTGATACATCATACATGTAAATCATTTGTCATGCATGAAAGATGTCACTGCCATATGCTGGGGCAAGAACTGCAAAGAGTACATGTACTCATTTTGCGTACAATCCATTTATAATGCTAGAACTGTGAGCTCATTACGAAATGAATTACCCACGAATTTCTCTAGACAAAATGTATGAACCTTCTAATGATGAGTAAGAAAGTAGCGCAACACACACGTTTCAATTATATATATACACACACACTCAGCTATTGGAAAATGCAAAAAAACATAAAGACCAGAGGTTTACCTTAACTAGTGTAGAAGTGAAGTCCTGTATGTCGTGAGCACATCTCGTAGCAGTCGTTGTGAACTCGCTGTAAGCAGAGACTATAATAACTGTTCTGCCTTTCGCATCTTCATATTGTAGCAGAGTACACAATCGCACTAGATTAATGTAGTTGTAATGGTTTGCTTGCCACCATCATGCTTGCTGGCGAAATTACATATGTTTTTCATTATGCTCGCTTGTATACTATTCACACCACATGACAATTTGCATTGCCCATCTCGGGTTGTCTCGGTAGAGGACTATATGGTTGCTGTTGGACTGAAAATGATGTTTCCTAATCCTGTCGTTCGATGTATAGGCTGCGAAGTTGACAATTCAACCTCTTAACTTCTTTACTTTCATTCATCTTACATACACAACTTAGTCTTTATTCGAGCAATTCCTGCTGCGAACATGCTGGCCACTCTGATTCTCATATACTGCATAGCCATTAACACATGAGTAGGTCTTGTAGACGTTGACATATGGACAGTTACTCTCTTCATGACATCTGACACCAGTGTGCTTAGCAAATGTCGTGCCACAATACTTCCACTCACTTCCCGATGAACATAGTACATTGTCTTTACACGTCTTGTTATGTCTATATTGGTTATCGCTGCGGATAAGCACTACATCGCACTTATCACAGTGAAATGCCTCGTATGCTGGGCTGAAATGGCAATGACTATTTTCATGTCGGCGTGCATTACACCTATAGCTAAAAGTAATTCTATAGTAGTAACATCCATAATGTAATGCTTGCGGCAACTCTTCACGGCCCATTGGTAATGTCGATACTAGTGGTTTTATAGATGGCGACCCTTCTCCTAGTCGGGGTGGATGCCTATGTTATGAATTTGACAAATATAACTTAACCGGTTCGGAAATTGTAGCCAACTATGCTTATAAGTTGACATTAGGCATACTTGACCCCACGACCCTTCTCCTAGTCATGGTTGATGCCTATGTTATGAATTTGTCAACTATAACTTAAATGGTTCGGAAATTACCACCAACTATGCTTATAAGTTAACATGGGGCATATTTGACTCTGCAGCCCTTCTCCTAGTCGTGGTTGATGTCTATGTTATGAATTTGACAAATATATCAAACAGTTCAGAAATTACAGCCAACATGCTTATAAGTTAAAATGGGGCATAGTTGACCCCATGGACGGCAGTGTTACATGAGATCCGATCGTCCGCGACGCCTTGATGCTCCACCACCACCGCCGGCGAGGCACTGGCAGCCAAAATGGTCGACATCCTCAGCTGGTCGACAATTGTCCTGGGTAGACATATGTAGTCGATACCAAGATGTCTGCCGAAAATGAAAAGCGTCAAATTTTTAAGAGAAGCTCTGACCGTTTCAGCCGCATTGGGTAAACCTCAGCCACAATACGCGAAATTATGCACTTTCTGGCACTGGTTGCCAAAATGGCCACCGTCGGCGGGAGGGAGTGAGATCCCACATCCCACATGAATCATTTGCCATTTTGAAGAGTCACCCGCCGGATTATGCTATCAGGGCAAAACAATGGTGGTCGGCACTTGCTGACAACATGGCTGCCAGCGCTGGAAGGGAAATTCGGGAAATTTTGAGGTAAAAAGGGAAAAAATGACTTTATGTCCGCGAAATCGACCGTTTTGAACGGGAGAAAGGGAAAAAAGGGAAATTAGGCGGTAACCAGTCTTCAGCCTGCAACCTGAAATTATGCTAATTACAATCGTTCAGTCCTCAGCCTGCAGCCTATAGTGGCAGAAACCCCTTTTTTATACTACTGAGAGGCTTGTGGCGCCAGTTCGGCAGTCAATCATTCCCCCGGCCTCCAGGCGACATAGTAGCGAGCGTATCTCTACGGGGGGGAGTAGAGATTGGTGAATCCACACAGCGAGCGCCGGGACTCCGCACACCAGGTAGCATGGCGCCCGTGTCCAGTGCAGGAGTCCGCGCGTAACAATAAGTACGTAATACTAATGCTCGTTTGCACCATCGTGGTTCGAAGCTCGACATGAGATCGGATCTATGATCGACACATAAAACTGTTGCACCATTCGAGTTCAGAGCTGGACTGGAGATCGAGACGAAGTTCTTTTCGAACAGCCGAAATTGGCGGCTCGAAATCTCGATCCAAGATCAGCAGCTATCGTCGACAAATGCAGTTTGAAAATACGTTAACAGATAGAACTACGTTCGATTGTTTTCTTGGGAAATTAAAACATTATATGCACTTGAATATTATTCATCAAAATTAGTACAACAATAATTTACTTAAATCAGATAATACATCACACATTTAGCTCTAGCTATAGTGAAAAATACGCCTACTTCCATGACGTCATATATTACGGAGCAAAGCAAAATTTGTCTCATATACTTAATCTCGATCTCTCACTTTGGAACCAAGATTGACGAATCGGAGATCCAGAATCATGAAATTTCGTTGGTGCAACACTTTTACATTGGAACCAAGATCAAACTGGATCCTGGTTCGAAACTAGGATCAATAGATCTCGGATCGGGGAAGATGTTCGTGCAACCGGATCTAAGTCATACAGTGCATTTGCCGCTCTGTAAAGACATTTGTTCACAGGGTTTGTTTTATGTGACTAATGAGTTGATATGTAACTTATTTACTTCGGAACTTCCCTAAAGAAAATGTTTTTTTTCTTCCCCCTCCCCTTTACTCTTCAGGTCTTAAGCAAGAGAGCGATATGGGCGACACTAACAAGCAGCCCTAGTGCCTCATCGCTCCTACGCACAAGGCGTGCAGTGTTTCCGTCGTGGCCCTTTACTGTGCAAATCAGATCTGTAACAGTAGGAATTTATTACATGCAATGACAGCTCATAGATTAAACAACGCCCATATGTTTGTACTTTTATCTTGCCGCTTAAGGAGACTGCAAATGCAAGTTTTAAAAATGCAATATTTGACCATTTTCACGAACTTTTTTCTCCGATAATATAGTTAAAACATGTTAAAAGTAAAAAAAAATAGGGGCATAAATAAAATTTTTTTTCTTTCTTTTTTTCCCCCTGACAAAAAGTCGTTTTAGCAGAACATTCATTTACCGAGATATGCGAATACGCGCAAACAACGATTTCACAAAAAAATGTATCAATGCATACTCCTCAGCCGCCCAGATCTCTTGACTTCACTCTCACTTTTGCTCCCACTTCAACAACTTGTACAAGGTAAGAGTAACGCCACCAAATAATGTATCTCACCTAACGGGAACTCTTAATTACAGCTTTTATAGATAGATGCTGTCTGCTTGAAGATGAAAAGGTTTCTGAGGAAAAAATGAGCACAAGGTCTTTATATACAGCTCATTTGACTAGTCGAAGAATGTTAGAACTATTTCGTTACAAGAGGAGCACGTAATAAAAGTTATTCTCCGCGTCAAGGCAATCAATAACTGCTTCTTATCAAGTTACCTAAAACGAACGATGCGACTTCCGTGGTTCATCACGAATAAATGGGTTCGAATCTTCAATAAATCGCTAAGGTCGTGTGTACTCTTTTCAGATGTAAGCGTATGTCAACATGTGTAAGCCTCTTATGAGCAGCTTCAATTGTATCACACTCCATTAAGGCTTATTTGCACAAAACCAAATCACCGCCCGTACCGGAATATATTTTAATGCATAAAAGTGACTGGATCACTTATAGTAATGTCGATGATTGGGAAAATATTTTCACTTCTTGAAATATTATCAAAAGCGTATGTATAATTTGTAAGTAATTGAAATTCGTTTAATTTTCGTTTCATACGCATTAATGGACCGCCTTCGTAGTATAGCGTTGTTGTCTGAGTCTAGCAACAAACATTATCCAATGGTTAGGGGGGGGGGGGGAGGTCGACACGTAACAACAACATAATAAACGAGCATAGAGTTAAAATCGAGCAAAACGGCAAATTTGCCTCAAAATACTCGCGTGACCCAAACCAAATAAGGAAGAAAGCCTTGAGGCGCCCAAAACAAAACCACATAACTAAAACGAAGACCACGTAACTAAGACGTCTTTTAACTTGTACACATTCCTTCCGGGCTTACCTGTGCCTACTTTTACTAGCGACGACCTCGCAGTTGTAAATCTGCGACATCCCTCATTAAGGCATACTAAGAGCAAACAGCCTTGTGCCATATCCATCGGTGCCAAATCAGCCCCTGCAAGTGCCAACAATGCCAGATACGAGTGCGCTCGCTCCAAGTAAGCTTGGTGTTGCTAACAGCTATACTCTGCTAGGCAACGACGAGCTCGGCTGAAATTCGCACTACGGAAATACTCTGCGGAGATGTTATTTCAAATACGGAAATTCTTCGAAATGTCTATTAATTAATTTATTTATTTATTTCGCCTTGTTTTTTTTTTTTTTTTGTGGGCCCAGTTAAGACATAATTTGCCTTCTCTACCACTGAACTTCATTGTACTTATACATACATTCCATATATAAAAACAATAATAAAAGTAAAAGGAGAATTACATAAATCGATATATCTGCTATGACTAACTGGTAATGTGATGTACAATACGCTAATATAACAATCCATAATACTAATCTTACTATACATATTCCAACAATTTCACGTAATGAATTAACTGGTATGACTGCATAGTACAAAGAATGGTATGGTAGTATTCGCAAATCAAGTATCAAGAACATGTCAACCTAAAGGTAGACTAATAATAATAATAATAAATATAGGTACTAAATTAACTACGTACCATACAAAGTAAGAAAATTTGATAGATCACATTCTGGCATTAAGTTGACAAATATTAAGTTACACAAAATAGTATTTACACTATTGATACCTCGAGCTAATACAAAATTATATTATATGATAGAGACGCTATTTACATACACATTATAAGAACATGAGTGAAATCAGTTGGCAGTTTTACAGACAAAACGGTATAAAATACAAATTTTAATTTACTTCACGTTTTTGCGCATGGCGATTTCAGAATATGTAGAAATCACCAGAACGGATTTTTACATTTTTTTCAGACAAAAAAAATATTTTACTGTGCTGTGAATTGGTTATCAAACCAAATATGGATAGACCTATGTGTTTTTCACATTGTAAAAAACAATGTCGCATTCTCACGCCCAAACCGGGAGTGGGCAAGGAAGAACAAAAAAGTATCAAAATGCGAACATACTTAACAAAAACAAGGAAGAAACTAGCTTTCTGAAGTAGTTCGTTAGAAATCCTAGTTTAACGCGTCTGTATGATGATTCCTTGAAACTAAAGCCCCGTTTACACCGGAGGAGTCAGAAGCGAACACGTACGAACGAACATAAACGAACCGAACATTCTCAAGGGTGTAAACGGTATGCGAACGCGAACAAGCATATTTCGTGCGTGTTCGTTCAGGTTCGGTTCGCATTCATTGCAATGCTTTCCTAGTCGGTCTTTTATCGAAACACCAAAGTATATGCGTGTTCGCTCATGTTCGGTGTTTGTGCTTCATTTACACCGGGGTGGACAATTCCGAATAGAACAGGAGCGAATGGTTGCAAACACGTGCAAATTGTTCGCTTATGCTCGTTCACGCGTGTTCGCTTCTGTTTCCTCCTCTGTAAATGGGGCTTCACGGTGGTTAGGGGCCAGAGAGCATAATTAAAGCAGACAGGTGGCCTCGCCACCTGTCTGCTTTAATTATGAACTCAGCTTTACATATCGAAACCAGCAAAGTGGTGCCACACTGGACTCTCATTCCGGAGGACCTGCGTTCTGTTTACAGTCCTCGCGTTTTAAATGAGACTTCCCGTGATTTTCCCAAATAACTTCATGAGAATGTTTGGTTTCTTGATATAGGCTGTTCACGGTAAAGTGAGCACTTTTGAGGCTCTAAATTACTTTTTTCTTTCATCCCCTTTTTATCTTTTAACCACATTTTAAAATAAATATTGCGGTGTAAGTAATAAATGCAGCGGGTATATTCCGCCGCATTCGGAGTTTAACGTTTAAGGATAAAATAAAGCATAATTTAACTATTATTGCAAATGAGAGGACTTTCACAAGTGCTCACTTTACCGTGAATGGCCTATAGACGCCATGACTAAGGTTAATTCTACTCATGTTAGGAACAAAACGAGTTTTCTTATGGGCTATTTTGGAATAGGGAATATTTCCGCCACTAGGTATTGTACTAAGCGCTAGTGTTCCCAAGAGGTCACTTTTAATTAAAATGTTAAGCTACGTGAATAATAAAAGCGAAAAGTTTCACCTAGTTAAGTAGTTATTTTACATTTGGTTTACGTTTATTGCAATTATTTTGTTTTTTAACGTAGAAAATATTTCAAAAAAAATCCGGTACACATGCGACACTAGCGCTTACATAGTGGCGAAAAATTTTAGTTGCCAAACTAAAAGCACTGAGCTTCCTAACCTGAGTAGAATAAACCTTGCCCAAGGCCGATACTTCACCTCTCCTGATTCTCCGAGACATGACTGGGTTCCTCTATATCGACCCTGATATTGATGACAGGTTAGCCATATCTACCCTACCTAGCTTATCGATTAGTTGAGTCTACCATAAGAAATCGACCACTGTTCTGCCAGGCGCACCTTCACTGCCTGCAGCAAATTGAAGTGAATTAAAATGTTTTAAATACGATTAAGTGTAGCCCTCAATTATGACTTTTTCAGTTTTCATGTCACTCAAAATTTATTTGTAGCCACGTCAAATTTAACTCCATATTTCAAATAATGTTACGAGATTTCCATTGATTCGCTGTTTGCAACCCACATTTGCAAATAAAATTGGAACACATGTTTTAACTGTAACTACTCAGTCAAAAAGTAACCCAGGCTATTTGGTTTACTGCGACATAAATAAAGTACCTAAAGAATTTTATGACAATTTCGAAGTTTTACCTCAAAAAATTCAATAGCGGAGAAAATAATACTGGCCAAAAGAGACCTGTATCCAGCAATATGTGAAATATTATCAACTGTCAATATCAAGTGATGTGGAAAATGTGCCAGAACAATTCCATCTAATTATTCATGGTAGTATTTTTCGTAAGGTTACGCCAAATTATGTTTGGAGAAACACAAACATTATTTTCACGATGTTCTTATAGCATGCATCGTTTTAACTCACACAGACATCATTTGGTAAACTAAATTTATTTTTGAATAATGACTCGACAAAAGGAGAACCCCAGCCAGCTCTCGCAAGACAAGCAACCAAAAAGATAACCGTGCCGAACAAAGGAGGTGCATGACCTTCTTCTGCCCCTATATTTTTTTCCCCTGTGGTGCTATGCCCAATATAGCCAGGCAGAGTTCGTGTTTTCGTTCCTAATATCATGCAGGTGGGGTTTATCGTGACATGTAGCGTTAGCTGAGCTCTATCGCTCTCAGTTGCAGTCTTAAACAAAAAAAAATTCCGCGATTTGACTGGATGGATATTCTGCCCCGTGTGACCGGAAGCATTCTATTCTGACCCAGCTGGAAACACCTTATCTACCGCAACCCGTTTTCCTCGACTGTAGGCGCTCACAGTTCACAACCTCGACTTATCGCGGCTTCCTGCGCCTGCCCAGGAGGTGAAGGGCCGCAACAGTTAGTAAGTCTTTCAGGACGTTGAAAACCACGCACAGGAAATCCCGCAGGAAATGCGTTCCGACCACCATTGTTAAGTCAAGTTATTTAAACACGAAATAATACAACTATGCAGTGCCGCACGCAAGGTTGGGTACTACGGAACGACATGGTCGGAATTTCACGAGAATGACACGCCTGTATGGCCGACATCGAAACGCTAATGCGGCACTTTACACGAGACTCTACAACCACAGGAACGCAATTCAACATGTTATCATCCGAAACTATTACATTACGTTACATGCTTGCGTAGTCAATGTTACTGAATGGAACAATGACATACAAAATTATTTTGTATAAACGTAAGTAATATTATCTTTTTGAAGACAAATTCATTTAGGATATGATATATTTCATGGAAAGAGTTATATTTAACACGTAACTGTGAATTGTTGTCAAGAATTTCTTAACAGCAGTATGTGAACTGTACGTGACAAGACTGTCTGCACCTGTATCATAGCTTTCAGGAGGGTCAATGCGGACCGATAATAACCAATGAGTAAAAGTTTGACATTTTTTTTGACAATTTCAATAAGCAAATGAAAATTAAAAACTGTAGTTAAGAGTTGGGTGGATCAACACCTTCGGTGGACTACCGTGGGAACTCCGCGTCCAAGGTCAAGAAGCGAAGAAGCAATACGGGCGACACTAACACGCACGCCTAAAGGCTGTTCACGATAAAGTGAGCACTTTTAAAATCAACCTTAGAAAAAAGTCACTGGCCCTGCCTGCATATATTTTACCGGGCGCACTGAGTAACATGCGCCCAGTAAAGTTGGTAACGATGAAGGGAAAGTGGTTCCATATCTTAAAGTCGAATCAAATGTGTTAGGTAACCATTTGTGATAACATATATTATTTCCTTCGCTTTAAATTTTTTTAATACACCGAAGTGTAAAAATAAGCAAATTTGAAAAATTTTTACTTTTCTAATAATTTTACAGTTTCACTCGACCGACGCAAGAATAAAGTAATGAGGCCCATGGTAATGTTAATTTTACATAAGGCGGAAGAATACGCAACGTACATACAGGTAAACCTTAAGCAGGGCTTCCAAAAGTGTTCATTTTAGCGTGAATAGCCTATAGTACCTCATCGCTCCTACGCGCAAGACATGCAGTGTTTCCGTCGTGACGCTGTACTGTGCAAATTAGATCTGTAACAGTGGGATTTTATTACACTGGATGAAAGCCCACAGATTAAACAACGCCTGTATATTTGTATTTTTCTCTTGCCGCATAAGAAAACTTCATAGGTAAGCTTTAAAAATGCGATATTTGATGATTTTCACAAATTTTTTCTTCAAGAATACAACTAATACGACAAAAGGGAAAAATTAGAGGCATAGATAATTGTTTTTCATCTTGTATGACAAAAAGTCGTATTTTCAGAACATTTATTTACTGAGATACACGTATTCGCGCAAAAAAAAAAAAAACAATTCTACAAAAAAATGCAGAGGTCCTTCCCCCACTTAACACATACCTTAGAACTCTTTTTTAATTATTCATTCAAACGCGTTCATATTCGCCTCTTGAAGGGTACTGAGTCAGCACCAAGCTGTTTCAGCAGCTTTCGCACATCCGTGTCATATATCGGGAATCGAACCCACGGATTCCACACTCGGCGACAATGATCCGGGAATACCAATCCGGTTATCGGTTTTCGAAACGTAGTATGGCCCACAAAAAAGCTTCCAGGCAAGGGCTTCGTTATTTACAAGAAACCATACGAAACTTTCGGGAACTAGGAGCGAAATACCACAACTGGAAGTTCCAAAAATTCTTCCCTAAAGAATAAAAAATAAATAAACATGTTTTATTATGTCCCAGTTAAATTACGCAGATAGGTAACAAACCTGAACGTTAGTTTTGCAGTGTAACAAGTTTTCTCAAACGAAATGCATATAGGAACATGTTATCTGGATAAAAAATGTAAGTGGTGCTATATGTAGAAGTAGTGGCTCGTAAAATTCTCTATAACTGCTTTAACGAGTCACTATTTATGATAGAAATTAATTATTATTACCGGTATTTTCTTTTGAAAATGTTATTTTAATTATAATTTTTTTATATCCGTCATTTATTTTTACGGGGGACGGCTTGTTTACGTAAGGAACCAACATAAATTTACACCCTAAAAAGTCGCGCACATATCTAAGGATGACTCGTCGAGCTCGGAATTTCAAGGTCAAAAGGTGCCCTATTAACTTAATTAATTAATTAATTTTGGAGCTTGTTTTATAACGTGGGAAAGTTAAGGCGATGGTGCCTTGTCATTCACTCTAATCTCAGAAAACATTAACAATTAAGAATCAAATAGTAGGAAAATGCATGCTGATTAAAAAAAAACTGAAACAAACTTATAAAACTAATACTGTATATTACATATTAAACATAAATTATTTCATACTGGATGCTGCAAGTTAAATATTACTAGCAACATATAAGGATCCATATTACACTAATTGAAAAATAAAGAAAAAGTACATTAACATCGGTCTAAGGGTAAGATAAAACTTATACCATTCAATACCATTCACACCAATACTCAGTCAGCTGTATAGATGTGATAACATCTATTACTACTATTTTTAGACGTATTTTAAATCATAACTGAGACACTCAAGGTATTAAACATAGAGCCCCGAGTATATCGCGAATTCATTCGATGACGAGGTAAACTGCAAACACTTGCCATTTGCCTCCATTGCTGTGATTGGACGGCAGTTGTTTGGACACGCCCTGTTTCACTGCGAGCCAGTAATAAGCAGGAAGCATTAGTGTGAGTGAACAGTTCTGAGCAAAGGCCTCACTTGATCGAATTTACCAATGAGCAAACGATAGTGTCTTGAGTGATACAAAGGACTGTGAAACCTAGCCTACTACCAAGACAATCCACGAAATACTCGTCACTACTTATAGTGCATTCCAAGCACGTGATGCAGCCACTGAAAGTGATTTATAGAATCAGTACTGGTGTGATGCACATGTATTAGGTGAGACACATTATCTTTAAAACGGGTATTGAATTTGTGACGGGAGTTGAGAAAGTGAAACCTTTCGGCTTGGTAGGACGGAGATTTATAATAAATTTCCTTTCTTAGAAAGCATACGCGGTGTAACTTTCCTCTATTATTGTTTCGTAGTTATGATAGCTTTTCGTAGACAGAAGATCGTAGTTTCAGATTACTGAAACGGATGCCTAAATTTTGTATTTTCTGCAGTATTTTTGCTAGTTCACCAATAAAAACATTGTTAACTACATAATGAAAAAAACTGGAACAATTAATAGCTGTGCATTGTATTTTTTAATGTGCTCACGGAGTTGGTAGCCAGATGCTTTTTGATTGTAAAAGGAATACACCTTAGCCAAATTAATGCGTTGTTCAAGGAGAGGCCCAGATTTTGTTTCAATTTCTGCGTTGCCTTATAGCGATTTTTGGAAATTCAGTAGCAAGAGATTTTAATGACACACTAAACACAACAAAATAACTTGTGATTTATAGAGATTAATTACAAGTCCATTCTCAATAGACCAATTTTAGGTCGCTACAACGTCCATAAGTTCTGCTACAAATTTTTACCGATGTAAGAAAAAGAAGAACATTACTGCAGATGGCCGGCATATAAATGGCAATGGATATATTAAGCGATTTAGGTAAGTCATTAATGAAAAACTAGAAAAGAACAGAACCGAACACAGAAACTTGTGGCACTTCAGTTCTGACATAATACCAGAATGCACGTTACCAGTGATATTGCTTTGACTCCTGTATGGCAGGTGTGACTCAAACCAAGCTGCAATTTTTTATGAGAAATGAAGACTGCGTATTCGAGTTTGGCTAGCAAGACGTGATGGTCCCCCATTATGAAAGGCTTTACTAAAGTCAACGTCAGTCAGACGGCGCCTTCCTCGCCAGTCCTCCGGTGTTTCAAGGACGTTTAGAAGTAGGGCGTATAATAAAATAAAATTAAATATATACTACATTTGAATACGAATTTTCTTTAAACATGCGTGTGTGTGTGTGTGTGTGTGATATTTCATTGTTATTATAGTATACGCGTAAGCTGTTTTAACTGATTTTTTAAAATCCAAAATTGTTAAGGGAAAGCATAGTATAGGCTCTTTACGGTAAAATGAGCACTTCTGGAAGCTCTGCTTAAGATCTACTGGTATGCACGTTGTGTATTCTTCCGCTTTATGTAATATTAACATTGCAATGGGCCCCATCACTTTATTTATGAGTCGCGTCGGTCTGGTGAAACTATGAAATTATTATAAAAGTAAATATTTAAAAAATCTGGTAATTTTTACACTTCGGTGCATTAAAAAAAAAAGAAAGCGAAATAAACATTTTAAGTTATCACAAATGGACCCCGAACATTTTTATTCGAATTTAAGGTACGGAACTACCTTCTAGCCATCGTAACCAACTTTACTGGACGCATATGTCACTCAGAGCGCCCGATGAAATATATGCAGTCAGGGACAGTGACATTTTATTTTCTAAAACTGATTTCAAAAGTGCTTACTGTAACGTGCTTTAGAATACTGGGGTGAGACAGCCGTTTTTTCCACGAACTTCAGTCGCACACGCCAGCAAGATGGCGTCGCCGACCAGCAACATGGCTGAAGGTCGTTCGCCAATCATAGCCTGAAAACCAACTTTCCAGCTGTCAGCTTAGCCAATAGGGAATCGTTCACAACACGCAGTAGCCAATCAAACACGAGGCACGTTCCCATAGCCTTGCGCAGCCAATCAGGGAGTGGGTACGCGCACATCAAAATAACAGCCGAGTCTGTGTGTACTTATCTACCTTCTGATAAAAGAGTTGACGTTCTTGAAACACCACCGCATTTTGGTAATCTAAATAAATTCCTTTACTATTCAAGATATAAGGATTTCTATCCACACAGTATATAAAAACAAATTTTTGTAGATTTAAGAACGTAATATGATCACAAAATTTAGTTTTGTAGCCAGTGATTTTGATACTGAACTTCTGCATTTGGGCTATTTTAAGCAAACTACCAAAAACTGTAGGCCTACAAATAATTTTCACGTTAGTAGATAGGTTATGCGGGTTCTGGAACAAATAATTTTTAATCTGAGAGTAAGGCACTGAAATATCACACCATTCCTGCACATCTCGGCGCTACTCTGACCCACAAATGATATATTCTCTCTTGTCTCCTTAGTTCTATTAACTTTGTCTTGCATATACATATACGTCCTAGGTCCTCGATGGACATACTCGCGATGGCATTACGCCGGAGTGGCGTGGTGTATGGGCAGGTCAAGTTGAGATGTAAGATTTGAAGGGTGCTCAACAATCAGGTCTTAGAGACCGTTATGGTGAAGAGGGCAGCCAGCGCCCCAACGAAACGAGAGTCCCCGGGGAAACTTGCTTGACAAATGCAACGTCCGCCGCGTTTTCCGCGTGCGAGAACTGGGCATAACTCCGCCGGGAATCGAACCCGGATAGCCTTGGTGGGAGGCCGGTGCGCTGGCCACACGATCACCGCTACCTTTGGATAAACCCAGCGGTTATTCGCGGCAAAATTCCTAATCACCGATCTGATACCAAGTGGTTCTGTTGTTATTGTTCATAACGTCTTTAGTAGGCAGGTTGAGTATCGTACCGCAGATAAAATTCAAACGTTCAGCTTCTACTTACCATCATATAGCAGCTCTACACTCACTTGTGTAAATTGGTTAGCTTAGCGAACCTATCGTACCGAAATCTATCTTACAGGCTGTCACTAAAAAAATATGTACAATGTACTTTTTTAAATGAAACTAAATAGTCGCTGTCTACGAACGAAACAGGAACTTGGTAGTAACCCAATACATAACGGTAAGATATGGCACATACATTTTCTCATGATTAGTTGCTCTCACCAAACACCTTTTCCAGTCTACGAAGTCGTTTTCAGTTCATATCCTAGTTTAATAGATGTTCTTGCTTCACTCGTTGCCCTACTTACATAGTCTTGTAATTTATTTTTCTTTGCTCTTATTTTTTTTGTTGGAGATGGCCATTTCAATGTGCACGTCTATATAGACGTACAATTTATTACACAGAGCGACACAAGCAGAACACAATAACCTTCAAATAGAAAAGATCAGTCTTGTGTTGGAACAAGGGACCTCGGATCTTAATTTTACTACTATATTTATAAGTTAAAATTTGTGTCTAGTTGCAATGCGGCACAGATAAGGCCTGTATTCAAACTAGGGATCCGTGCTTCCGAGCTGAAGGCGAAATAGATTGTCAAGTTTATTCGCTAGTTTGTCTATAACTCTGTCGCACATGACGTGTTAAGCGCGCACGCACACACTCACACGCGCGCGCACACACACGCACGCACGCACGCACACACACACATACACATACACACACACACACACACACACACACACACACACACACACACACACACACACACACACACACACACACACACACACAATATATATATATATATATATATATATATATATATATATATATATATATATATATATATATATAATGGTTCGTTCGAAATATAAGGCGGTGATTTACAGTGGACAGTACTTGGAGGAAGTAGGGAAACTTCCTGTGCACTGGAGAAAGAAAGTACGTACTCCCCAGGATGTATTCTGTACAACGTCAGGGTGTTCAAATTGAGTATTTTACGATTCTGATGAAACTTAAATTTGTTTAAGATTTTTAAAATACAGATTCCTTTTCTCTGACCTATCGAGTAAGTTTATCTCATTGCAATGTTTTGCACACGTGTCGAAGAAAGCAGGGCAATCAATAAATTCTTGTTTAATAATTTGGCCACATTGACGGAAGACAGAAAGATTATTAATTCACTTTTTACCTCCTGGACGAATGACTTGCAGACTGACAGTGATCTATATTATCGTACATTCACAGTTGTGTTAGGCCTGCACGTTACAGTGGTACGAAACTGAACCATTATAAGAATTCATTTTCATTGACTGATTGTTATTGAATACGTCGCGGACGTGTGTCATGATTTTAAAACTTTACTGCAAGTATATCAAATTAGCAACGTTAAGGATATACCAAAATTAGTAATTACTACGCGAAATAATTTTTATATTTAAATACTTACAACATTAATTTGTTCTAAAATAAAGTTTAAGAACTCGAAATACCTAACCACCTGGAAACACAATTAAAGAATATAACTGAAAAGTGTAAAACATGTGACGTCAAAAAAAAAGCAAGTGGCCAAATAGTAGACCCAACCTCAACGTGAGTCGACCAGCCAAATCATTAGGAAATTATAACTAAAATTATAGTTATTATCTTTAATACTGTGGAGTGAAACGGAATGGCGAGGTTCAGGCGACTATTGACAACGACGCCTTGAGATCCGATGAGGGTGAAAAGAGGTGAGCATGGCGAAACGCCGGAATGCAAAAGTGGGAAACGGGAGATCCCCGAGGAAACCTACCAACCAGCGGCATCATCCGGCACAATACCCACGTACGTCTTTAATACGGGGTTCCTTTTTTGACCTGCCTGCTATTAACCACAAAGGGAAGTAAATAAAACGCCATAATGTTTATGAGACTGCGAGAACTTAATTGTGCATTTAAAACCATCTTCAAGTGTCTCATCTGCTTATGGTCTTAACAATTGATTAATTCCAAGAGATTTTTGTTACTTAAAAAATAAAAACTAGTTTATTTGAAATAATACTATGCTGGCTATCAAGTTCAAGCCAACATTTCATATCCTGCATCAGGATTTTAGTATTTGTAAGGTAATGTTAGATCTTAGATTAAATTACATATGCAGTTTATCCACCCGCCCGCAGCCGGCATATATTACAACAGAGGGAAGAAGCTTAAAATTATTACAAAACATAAGTTTTCAATAAGAGAATGTCTTGTATAAGTATTAATGAAATTGTGTTAATTTTAAAACTGTTGCGAAGTCAAGACGAAAAATAGAAAAGAACTCATAGCGTTAAAATAAAAAAATTTATATGCGACTAGGTGCCCGGTGTCAATGTTGAAACGCTACAGCACACACAGTGAGAAACTAATTTTCTTTTAATTTCATGCGTAAATATTTCATTGCAAATACCTATATGAGTTAAAAAAAACTTTATTAATTTTAGTAACCCATTAAATGCTATATGCACATACAAGCAAATTGCATGGGCGACAATCTTTAAGTAGGACACTCTCACCAGAGTAAAAAAAATAATTCAGCAATGTTGCCAGCTCGATGGGAATTCAGCACTTAAGGTTCCATAGACGATTACCGATACAAATGCAATCAGGTATAGGCTGTTCACTGTAAAACGAGCACTTTTGAAAGCCCTGCTTAAGATCTACATGTATGCACGTTGTATATTCTTCCGCCTCATGTAAGATTAACACAGTCATGGGTCTCCTCACTTTATTCATGCGTCGGTCAAGTGAAACTGTGAAATTATTAAAAAACTAAATAAAAAACAAATGTGCTCATTTTTACACTCCGATGCATTAAAGAACACAGAAAGCTACAGAAATAATTTATTGCCTAACACTTTTTATTTGACGTTAAAATATGGAACTACTTCCCATCCATCCTTACCAACTTCACTGAGCTCATGTCGCTCAGTGTGCCAGTTAAAACATATGCAGGTAGGGGCAGTGACTTTTTTCTAAGGATGATTTCAAAAGTGCTCACTTTATCGTGGACAACCTTTAGGAATGATTCAATTCACGAAGAAGGATCACCATGTCCAATACACACTCGACTCGGCCAGATTTTCCGTTGTCTCAGCTCTTCACAGCTCGAGAGTAAAAACTGCCACCATCGTTGCTGAAGCGTGTAGCAACGAATGTTATCTCGGAGTAAACACCAGATACGAGAAGCAGAATTACGCCGACTGATAAATACGGCCGCAAAAAATGGGACAGAATTCAGGTCGAATGTTAACATCCTGACCCTGCGGCCGCTACTAACGAGAGCAGTTTGCATGGGAAGTAGGTCGTCTGTTACGCCATTTTCATTTTGATCTTCATCTCCTAAAAGGGATATTACGTGAACTGCCTAAGACCACCACAATAATAAAACGAATACCTCTGCATTACGTTCACTGAGTATATCATTAATGCTCAGGAGGTTGTTAAAACTTACCCTCAGAATATCACAACATTACCAGTGTAATGGATAAGTTTTTACAACAAAATCCCAGTTGCCACAATTCTCAGTCCTCCAAAGAGTTGAGTTGAGTTGAGAAATTTGGGCGGGTCTTAACAACAAGGTCTTGAGAACCGATGAGGGTGAAATAAGGCAAGAATGGAGCACCGTCGGAATTCAAGAGCGGGGAAAACGGAAGATCCCCGAGAAAACCCGCCGACCAGCGGCAATGTCCGGCACGATTCCCACTTGCGAAAATCTGGGAGTGACATGGCCGGGGACTGACCCTGGTTCGCCTTGGTGGGAGGCGAGTAGGCTAACCGCTCAGGCACCGCGTCGCTCCCCTCTAAAGAAACCAGTTTAATTTAATTTTATATATACATCAAATACTATCATAAAACATGACAAAACGCAGCGGAAGGATGATCGAAAAAAGAATCTTCTTGGTCCCTTCGCGTATTTGACACACAGTGGAAAAGGTCGAATCCAGACGTTGGCTCGAAGTACACGGCGTCACCATGTCCGTACAAACACGTACCAATAGAAAACGGGCTCAGAAAATAATGAAAGTGGAGTCATTGATTAAGCTCAGTAAAGACGTCAATATATTATACAGATTCCGCAGATTCCTACCATCAGCCCTTCTAGCATTTATATACTTTTTCATGTTTGCTTTAACTGTAATATTCTAATTGCAAGATATTCCTCTCCTCATGTAAACAAACCCTAGCTAAGTATAGAACATTACACCAAGAGGACAACGCACCGGATTCGTGAGCGCCCAATGTAATATTATTTTGTATAAGAATAATTTCTTGCTAGGCGTTACCAACACACTTATTTTTTCTTTGTTAACTTAATATTCGTAATATATAAGTTAAATATTAAAATTTATAAATTGAATATAAGTCAAAGAATAAATGAACTAAAAATGAGATACTTATATGTTAACACATTTGTAAAACGGTTGCAATAGGTTACATATTTTAGGAAACAACCAAATACTTCATACGTGGGGTGATTTCTCAAAGATTCTATTCAAAAAGTGTGAAGAAACCGCACATAGACTATAGTAACTAACACGGCAGGTTTTGTTTCTTTAGATTCGTTCAAGGTTGTTTTTGACACCGCACAGACAGTTAATTTATTTCTCTCCATTATAATCATTTCGTTTGCATATAACAAGAACAATATAAGTGTATGTTTTAAATTCCTTTTAGTGCGACTTCAAGCCATTAGATACCATCAGTTCAATTCGTGTACCTATAAGCATATGCATGCACTTTATATGCATGTGCATGCAAATACATCAGTATTTTGGTTCATTGTTCAACACTACAAAATGGGCCAAGTATAAAATACACGAAGTCACAAATAAAAAGGGGATGGTAAGGAAGAGCAGGTGAAAATATTCCAGTTATAAAAATTATATGAAGTAACGCGAATTTTTTTAAAATTATAATAGTGCCTTTCGATTGGGGGAGGGGAGTGAAACCCTCTGCGCAGCTAAGTTAGTTTTAAATATTACTAAAACGCTTATACCGATATGCGAGAAATAATGTTGGTTTGAAGAGTGCTACTAAATTATGGCAATTTTCCTCCACCGACTATGGTACCAAATATTTTATATTTTTTACTATACCAAGCATCATAAGCTATGTTCTGCAAAGACGCGGCGTTTTCCACACGTATTACAATTATACCATCGTTGTAAAATATGTTATTTTCAGTCTTCCAGAGAGAGACTATATCCGATTAAATCAATGTTTTTTATGCATGTATTGCCACTCAAAACACAGCTGGAATTTGAATCTCCCCGCATTCACTCCAGCCTGATAGAAACAAAGGACGCTCCCTCTGTCTCAGTAATTTCGTCTCTCTCTCTCTCTCTCTCTCTCTCTCTCTACGAACAGTCACGGACGACCCTGCAGGCTGCTCGAAGAACTACGGCCAACACATCTACGTCGACGCTACGAGAAAACGACAAACATTGGTAAACGCTGTTCACGATAAAATAAGCACTTTTGAAATCAACCTTAGGAAAATGTCACTTCCCTTATCCTGCATATAGCACCACAATCTGCTCCACCCCTTCACCTACGGGGGGGGGGGGGTCACTTCACCTTAGTCCCATAAGGTTAACCTAGTACCACATTAGCACCACATAGTAACACATTAGCATCACAATAGCACCACAACCTGCTCCATCCCTTCACCTACGGGGTTTCACTTCACTTTAGTCCCATAAGATTAATAGTACCACTATAGCACCACATTAGCGCAACATTAGCACCACAATAGTACCACAATCTGCTCCACCCCTTCACCTATGGGGGGGGGGGGGTCACTTCACTTTAGTCCTATAAGATAAACATAGCACCACAATAGCACCACAATCTACTCCACAATCTGCTCCACCCCTTCGCCTATGGGGGTTTCACTTCATAGTCCCATAAGATTACCCTGGGACGGGGGGGGGGGGAGGAGGTGATTTTCACTTCACTTAACTCCACAATCTGCTCCGCACTGCTCCGCAATCTGCTCCACCCCTCACCAACGGGGGGTTTCACTTCACTTTAGTCCCATAAGATTAACCTGGGGGGATTTTCACTTCACTTAGCTCCGCAATCTGCTCCACCACTTCACCTAAGGGTGGTTTCACTTCACTTTTAGAATGACATGTGGATGGGGACGGACGTAGTCCCATAAGGTTATCCTAGCTCCGCAATCTGCTCCGCACTGCTCTGCAATCTGCTCCACACTCGGCTCTGCGTGCTCCAATCCCTTCCCCTACCAGAGCTGTGTTATGATTACATCTGGAATTAATTGGGTTCCTGCTGAAAGATTCTAGGCTCTCTTCTCCTCCGGTTATTTATTCTGAATACCTGGTACTCTATCACCCCTCTCCCCTACCATACTAAAGAATACGTAATTGAACAGAAACATGGCATTCTTATACCATCAAATATACGTTGTATAATAAGCAGTCCTTCTTAATGTGGAAAAACTTGTGTTATTATGTCGCTGTTGGAACATCCAAATGGACTTAAATTTGAAAACGTATATGTATTTTCTAAAACAAACCAATCAGAGAAATATCAACGATTAGAGATTATTTTATCACTAATTGAAAGAATTTGATATTTCCCTTTTACAAATAAATAATATATAGTGCCTCCGAATGAATGGTTAAGATTGGTAAAGATTTGTAAGGATTGATGAAAAGATTGTTAAAGATTGGTAAAGACTGGTAAAAATTGTTGTGTGTGGATTGGTGATAAGGTGAGCTCTCTGTTTCTGTAAATGAAGCTTTGACAAATCGGGTACGTGAAATAAAAGAAATTATTATAAATATAAGTGGAAAAATAAATCAATGTATTAAATAATTACAATGTAATATGAATTTTAAAGTTAAATATATAAGCGATTATTGTGTAGGAGATGAGATGATTCCAACATAAGTATTTACTATAGAAAATGTTCTCCACTAAACGGAATATCATGCGTGTGTTTATAGGTAAGGGTTGGGAGAATGTTCGAACCTATGATCTTCCCAATAAAGGTATTTGTCTTCGCAGGGTATCCAACTAAGATATAAACATTGTTTGTCTCTTGTATGTGCCCTGTATATGGATATAGTATTTTAGAGTTTTACATAAATATTTTTCATAAAGTAATGAATTATAACTCTTATTGTTCTGTTTGATTATCCTAGAATGGTTTTTAAATTTTATATTTCCACCTTTGTATGTTACTACGTTCAAGAAAAGGGTAAATTGTAGGTGTGTTTAGGTAGACCAAAGTGGTATCAAGACATTAATATTTAGGTTTTTACTTCATTCTGTGTGTGTGCATGGATGTGTTTTGGAGTCGATTTTGTTCATTTTGGGTAATACTGGGTTGATTTAGATAACTCTGTGTTAATTTGGGTTAATTTTCTTCAATAGGAGCAATACTTGAGTGACGCAGGTTTACGAATTGCTATATTTTTGGTTCTTTGCACGTGTGTGTTATTTCGTATGTATGTGTGTGTGTGAGTTGGAATAGGTCTATGTATGTTTTGTTGTATTGAAAATGTTTGTTAGATATCTTCTTTGAGGAATTAAGAACGATTTTTGAGGAATTAAGAACGAATTTTGAGGAATAAGAAACAATTTTTTAGGAATAAGGAACGATTTTTAAGAAATAATGAATGATTTTTTTTAGGAATAATGAATGATTTTTGAGGAATAAGGAATGAATTTTGAGGAAAAAGGAACACTTTTTTTTTTTTTTAGGAATAAGGAACGATTTTGAGGAATAAAGAATGATTTTGAGGAATAATGAATGATTTTTGAGGAATAAGGAATGAATTTTGAGGACAAAGGAACATTTTTAGGAATAAGGAACGATTTTTGTGATTGAGGATAGAGGATTGATATATAGAGTAGTAATTTCATACATGCTTGTGTTGAATGTATCAATTACAAGTGTATGAATTTTTGAAAAAGATTTTTATAACAGTATGCTTTAATTACATGTATATGTTATGCAGATTGTGATTGTGTAGCCTTCCTAGATAAAGCACTCACTTGCATCTTTTCCGCGAGAATGTTGTTTTCCTATCAGAGATGACGTTTGACTGATGGAGTTCTGTGTGTGTGTGAATATATGTGGTTCTTTGTTGTCGATGAGCTGTGATAGATTGGTGTAGGGAGATGATGAATGCTGTATGGGACTTGAATATAGAGTGAGATAATTTACGGAAAGGCATATTGTTTAGATGTTTGTTGTGTACTGTGCTGCAGGCTGTCATGTATATAAGTTATGCATAATATCAAACACATGTTAGTGGGGTGTTAGTTTTGTCTATAGAAATATGTATAACTAGAGTGAAAATAATCATGTTAGTTATTCAATATATAAATACTAGTACTAAAAAATGAGTTTGACTTGCAATGAAAAAATTACTATGTTCTCAAACCTACAGTTGTATTTCTTTCTTGTTTGTTGTTTTTCCCTTGTCGATGGGTATTTGGTTCCATCTCATTACGTTCTTACTACTTGCAGTTTGATATTCATTACACCAATAGTTTGGTTATTTTACTTGATACGCGATTAAAATAAATATCTACTTACCTTGTATGAATCTTGAATCGCTATATATATATATATATATATATATATATATATATATATATATATATAAACTAATATTTAAAAATTCTCTCTAAATATGTATTTTTGTTGTGCGAATATACATATTCTACTCTGGAAAATTGATAACGCGTGTGCCCAATTCTTTCGATGTAAGCCTAACCTATCATAATCGATAAAAATTGGCATAGTATCTCAAAATGTTACGCTGCATAGATAAGAATTAAACATGGTGTTCTTCGGAAGTTTGGGAGAATTTGTTAGCCATTCACAAAACAGTCTTCCAAGAATAGTTTAAAAATATTAAAATGTTTTTGGCTATGATAGGATATGTTAGGTAATGCATTGACTTACATTATGTATAGTTGTTTGTTGCATAATGAGTACTTAGCGTGTGTGTTATTACAATATATTAAATTAGCAAGTCTTTAATTTAATGATAGATAAAAAGAACGTTAATTTTAAAGAATTATTTAATATTTTATGTTTGAGATGAGTGTAATTAAAGAAATATCGCAGATAGTAATTCATTTACGCGTATTTACCTCGTTGGGATTTGAAACAAAGAATGTGTTAGTATAACTATATGTGTCTGCATTTCGGTTGAAGTATTGACTAAATCAGTATGTATGATTGATTTTTTTGCTTTTCGAAGTAGATAAATATAGTTATATGTATACAAAACTTAAGCTTCTTGTAAGATGAAAGAAGGTTTAATTGTGTAAAAACTTACTATGTAGATAAGATGAAAGTATTCTCGAAGGATCGAATCAATTGTTAAAAAGAGCAGATCTTAACAACATTCTTTGATTATGGAGTTTTTATGCAATAAAAATGTTTTGATTGCCATGTGTAGAATGGGATAGCATGATTTGAGTGCGAAGAGTATTTTATTTTGAGCTTCATTTGGTTTTAATTGATGTTATATAGTATAATAATAAATGGAATCTTGGTAAGGCTTTTCTTTTTGTATATCATTATATTTTAGAATAAATATGTGTGATAATGTGTATTGGAAGACAGATGATGGAAATTTGTTCATTTGTGTTGTATGATTTTTTTTGTTTAGTTGTTAAGTATTTAGTTTTGCTTGTGATGATTGATGTTAGAGGTTTTGCAAGTTGGGTGTTATGTTGATAGTAATATAGTTTAAAGTGGTTTCATAATATGATCGTGTCTGTTTTTGTATGTTTTGTTCATTTGATTTGTATGATGTTGATATAGTTGTCAAGTATTTAGTTTTGCTTGTAAAGTTTGATGGTATAGGTTTTTCCAAATGCCTGGTATGATATGTGCAAATGAGTTGTGTGAGTGAGTTGTGTGTGTTTTGGAGTAGAATTTGTTCGTTTTGGGTGAATTTTGGATTGTTCGGCATTAATTTGGTTGATTAGGAGCAATTCTTGGGTGGAGCAGGTTTATCAATTGAAATATTTTAAGTTTTTTTTTGTGTGTGCATTATGAATTGGTGCCTGTAGCTTTAGTATATGGAAAAATTATAAGTTAGAATGCTTATAAAAGGGCTTTATGTGTGTTTGACCTTGTAGGCTTGTTTGTTGTTGGGTTTGATGTGTGTATGTTTTGCTATTACATGATGAAATGGTTTATTAGAGTAATTCATTGAAATATTCTGTCGCTGGTTGTTGGTAGATGTTGAAATAGCATGCACTATTGGTTTTCCTGTTAAGGTATGTTAAGCTGATAGAAGTAAAGCAGGAATTGTTTTCGCTTCAAAATATCCTATGGACAATATGTTTACGGTAACGTTTTATTTTTGAGCTATCGTTCTTCGGGAGCAGACATATGTCTCTCTACATATAATGTGGATACTTGATAAGTGTGTATAGTGAATGCTAGCAGAGTGTAAGTGAAATACCTTCTACACCTAATAATAATAAAAAATAATACTAATTTGAAAATTCTGAACCAAATGAATAATTAAATGACAGTTGAAGTTTGGCTGTTTTGCTGAGAGGATATATTACTTTGGTGAATATTTAGTTGATAATTGTGCATGTTTACACAATTATGAATTTTCACGACTATGTTAATTACATGATTACATCATATAACTGCATTCCCCTCCATTATTCTTGACCTTCGAGAGTTGACATCGAACATATAACACGTTAGTTGAGCAGTAGACACAGATCAGGTAATATGACAGACAGCGATCGTAAGCGAATGCTTAAGATTGCATTTCCCATATTTTTCTTTTTTTAAACTATTAGGTGAGTCCCCTGGGAATCGATCTCGGTAATCCAAAAAATTACATTACATCAATTACTATAAGCAGGAATACAAATCAACACCAAATCTATGTTAAATTCGGATATAAAATAATATTCGTTATTCTGACTGAGACTCGAATTCGATAATCCGAAAGTACCATTACATTAAGTAAGTCTAGCACCTACCCAAATCATAAATAAAATTAGGTTAAAATCGGAAATGAAATAATATTATGCGTCCTGACCGAGAGTCGAACTCCAAAATTCGAAATCAACATTACATTAATTATCCCTAGCACCTACCCAAATCACAAATAAAATTAGGTTAAAATCGAAATGAAATAATATTATGTTGGTAAATATGTCCTTGATGAATATGTACTTGGTGAGTTTATGACAAACTATATTTACAAAAGGGTTTAACTGCATAATAGACCTTGCCAGAAATGGTTTAGGACCTAAATGTCCTTACTATTATGCTGGATATCGGGCATGATGTCTATGTTATGAATTTGATGACGATATCATCAACGATTCAGAAATTATGAGTAGTTCTATAAAAGGGCTTAACTCAAATTAGAATTTTGTTAGAAATGGTTTAGGGCCTAAACGACCGTACCATTATGTTGTATGTCAGGTACGGTGTCTATGTTATAAATTTGATCATTATACCATCAACGGTTCGAAAATTATGTCTATATTTATAAAAGGGCTTAATTCAAAATTGAACTTGCTAGAAGGTCTTTAGGACTTAAATGACTCGTTGAAAGGTAAACGATGCGTTCGATGCAATCTCAATGTAATCGATTCATCGAACTTGCGTGCTACCTAGCAGTCGATGGCGGCATCAAGAGACATCAGCACTCCTGGCTGTTAACTCTACAACTAGGCTGATGGCCTAAGATAAAAGCAGAGCTGCCTAACAAGCAAGTGTGGAACTGAACACAGTATACCTCGCTGGGAAGGAGTGTATGCAGGAGATGTGGGGAGGGTGTTAACCATATCTGTGGAGAGAAGGATGATGAGTGGACGGGTTATAGGTAGCGGAGGTGGGTGATAGTGTGCCAGGTATTCAGAATAAATAACTGGAGTAGAAGAGATCCTAGAATCTCGCAGCAGGAACCCGATTACTTCCAGAAGTAATCACAACACAGCTCAGGTAGGAGAAGGGGTTGGAGCATGCAGAGCCGAGTGCGGAGCAGATTGCAGAGCTAGGATAATATTATGGGACTACCTCCGTCCCCATCCATATGTCATTCTAAAAATGAAGTGAAACTCCCCGTAGGTGAAGGGATGGAGCAGATTGCAGAGTAGTGCGAAGCAGATTGCGGAGCTAAGTGAAGTGAAAATCCCCCCCCCCAGGTTAATCTTATGGAACTAAAGTGAAGTGAAACCCCCTGTAGGTGAAGGGGTGGAGCAGATTGTGGAGTAGATTGTGGTGCTAATGTGATGTTAATGTGGTGCCATTATGGTGCTAGGTAAATCTTATGAGACTAAAGTGAAGCGAAACGCCCCCGTAGGTTAAGGGGTGGAGCAGATCGCGGTGATTTTGTGGGGCTAATGTGGTGCTATTGTGGTGCTAGAGTAATCTTATGGGTCCAAAGTGAAGTGAAACCCCCATAGGTGAAGGGGTGAAACAGATTGTGGTGCTATTGTGGTGATAATGTGAAACTATGTGGCACTAATGTGGTGGTAATGTGGTGCTATTGTGGTGTTAATGTGGTGATAAGCGTGGACCAATCACAGCACAGGATTAGTTCCTCAATTGAAAAGGAAATGAGAAGCCTTTGAGGATCTGATTGAGGAGCAAGGGAAATGAAAATCCCCCACCTGCCCCTTCCGATGTTAATCACTTACACTCAATGTCGATAAGGGCGACACAGCCAAATTTCTAGCAAAATTTCGTATACCAATCTCGCCTCCGACACTCTCTCCCCAGGTTAAACCTTATGGCACTACACATGCTGATGTCGATAAGGGCGAATGTGAAGTGAAACCCCGTCGCCCCTACTACTGACATTTGTCCAGTAAAGTTGGCAACGATGGAGGGGAAAGTAGTTCCATATAATAACGTCAAACAAAATGAGTTCCACTGAGTAATAGTGAACACGAGAGTTTCTCTACCTTTTCATAAGTTGCATGCAGTGTGTTGAATGAGCCTTCTGCTTACACCAAACAAGGTGGCGCAATGGGAGGACCCAGCAGCCCGATCACTTTGGTTTTCCGTGGTTTTAGAAGTCACTGTGGTGAATGTTGGGATGATAATTACTCATCACAGGCGATAGCTACTTCCTTTCCCATTCCTGATTGTCGGACCTACTGACCCGTCTCTAATGACTCCGCTGTTGACGAGGTGTTGAGCCATAAGGCAAGAATAACCTGAATGGTGGGAAGCGAACTGCAAAAGTTTGTCAACCTTCCCATTATATTATTTGTGTTGGCAATGGCGGACAATCGCTCTCGCAAAGTGTAGAGAGAACTGCGTGTGATCACGCACCTGCTACTCACCCCTTTTTTTAAAATACTATATCTCAAATGCTTTTACATAACTGCCCCTTGAAAGTTACTTTAAAAAATTATCGTTGAGTTAAAGATGGCGTTATGATATACTGTAGAGTGATAGACCTAGCAGCATACTTCCATAACCTATGATATTTCAAGAAAAAGACCGAGGGATCCAAATCCGCACCATGGCACATGGGTTGTTTGCTCTTGTGTGTTGACATGCTTTCGCCTACATTAAAGAGCAGTATTGATATTCACTTCTTTTTCGGTGGATCTACATAATTTCTATACACAATTTCTTTCAGCTGGCATTCTCTTTTATATTATAGCTGTACTTTTTTGTTAGATATTTAATTTTCTTTCTAAACACACGGACAAAATAATGCCAGGAATTGAGGAGTTTCGCACTGAGGAACGGCACTGTGTTTTGCTCAAATATTAACGGAAACCACTGGAGGAAACTATTGTCACTGCAAGGCGGCAGGGCAGGGTTCGAACTCGAGATCTGCCAACTGCGAATCACGTACACCACCGCGTTCCCAAACACGCTCGATGGCAAAAGTATAGAGAAACTCCGCGTGGTCAGCTTTCAGAATTTATACTGACGTGCAGTGATCGAATAAGGAAAATAATTCTGTTTCATATACGACTCACTGATATATTCCGTTCATAGAGAAAGTTTTAATGCTAGCTTATAAACTGTCGCCACAAATACATCTTGTAAAGTTCCATCGAAACCAGCGGTGTCCATTTATTTTGCACGCTGACTTTACCACTTACCTCATTGGGCTAGCTAGAATTGGTCATCCGGTCTGGTGGACCACAACAAATGTTCTATGAATGTAGCTGTGGGAATGCAGCCAAATTTGATCTTTCATGACATAACGTAATGAATAAACAACAACGCAACAACCACGGTTTAGCCTCCAGAATAATTTATTTAGACCATAGAAAAAGGACTCACGTCGGTTTACACAGGGCTCGCTAATATCCACAACTAGAAGTGCGCCTACGTAAACCAATAACACGTCACACAAAGTTCACAGTTTCAGTAGCATCCACTGTTTTGCGCTACGACTTTTGTCAGTTTCCACATCGAGAGGCTAACTCTAATAACATTATTTCGGACTGATGAGCGATACTAAAAATTTCCAACACCGATGAAAATTTATTTTAGCAGGTTGTCTTGTAAGTTATACAGACCCCCACGCCCTCTGCCGCGTTTTACACTTATACTTGTTGAATCCTGGATAAATAAACCTGGCATACATTGAACTGAACATGCCAGTCAGTTATTTCTCCCTAGTTGAACTGTTCCAGTCATGTCTCAGCCAGTACTTACTTCAAAGTCATGTTTTAAAATGTTCAGAACCGAACCAACTGGGTTTAATAATTACGAGAAGAATGAACTCAAAACAGCTGAAGTTAGTATTCTGCTTCCTTTGATTTGCCTGCACTGTTTAACTACGTAGGTAATTATTACCTATCTAAAAGGGCATATGGAACTTGGAACCTGCTCCATTGGTATTTCAAAAAATGGTTGCTATTCTCGTAGAGTGAGTCACGCTAAAAGGAGAGACTGTGTATAGGCTGTTCACGGTAAAGTGAGCACTTTTGAGGCCCTAGTTACTTTTTCCTTTCAGCCATTTTTATCCTTTAACCATCTTTTTAAATAAATATTTCCATGTAAGTAATAAACACAGTGTGTATGTTCCACCGCGCTCGGAGTTAAAAGTCTAACGCTAAAATACAATATATTTATTAACTATTATTCCAAATGAGAGGGCTTCCAAAAATGCTATATCTACGTGTACTTAATATATTGACTGCGTCGTAATTTGGTTAGGTCACAGTCCTCTGCGTGACGCAACATTTCTGATTATCGAGCTGGTAGCCTTGCAGTTCGCAGTCCACTGCAGCTAGGAAGTTTCAGTCTCTGATTTTGACCTCAACACCGTTTTTACGCCATGTTGGTGCGAAGGTATGCTTTCATTCTCACAGTTTAATTTGTAAATATTTAACCATTTCCGTACTGATTATTTCGTGGTTTGGGCATTTAAAGTATACATTTCCTAGGAAATCACATTTGGTGTAACCGATTCTCGTGACACGTTTAACTGGAACGCCAAATTACGGAACGAAAGTCCTGGATTCAACTCCCGCGTAGAGCATTGGTGTTTCAAATGTAAGCCCAAGTTCAGATTTAGTTTATTTATCGAAGTCTTTACAACGTGTATTTATTTACACTTAATATTTACTACACTAATAAATAAATGTAAAAAAGGACTGACAGCTACAGCTAAAAATCGTAATTTCTTTCAGAAAAATGAGTCCTTTCATAAGCATGACACTAGAATAAAAAATCACACATGGATTCAGTTAACTTAACTAGTTCAGATAGGGCCATCTTACCTTGGTAGCAAACTTTTCAATAAATTACCACAACACCTTCAAGAATTTGCTTCTCTAACCAAAAACTCTTTAAAAACAAATGAAATAATTCTTTATTGATTGTGAATTTTATAGTATAGATGAATATTTAAACTACAAAAATTAAGAAATTACTGTATAATATTTCATTGTACGCATTTCTTGTTCCAGTTTTTCTCGTTCCTTTTTTTTTTTTTTTTTTTTCTGTTTCAGTAAACGATGACATCCCACAGTATGTTGGAAGATTAGTCACATTATGAAAAAATATAACGTGTGTGTACGTGCCATCTGACATATGTACGTGTTTAGTATGTCCAGTGTATAAACTTTGTATACTGTAATTTGACTGGTCCATAATCTTTGTACAGCTAGGTATTGAAAAAAAGATCTTACGGACTCAATAAAAAAAAAAAGTCTCATTTGTTAAGGGTTTGTTTACTGCATATTTCAAGTTCAATTACAAAATCCTTATGTAGGAATCGTATCGGACGATGCCGCTGGTCGGCGGGTTTTCTCGGGGATCTGCCGTTTCCCCCGCCCTTGCAATCCGGCGCAGCTCTTACTTACCTCGCTTCATCCTCGTCGGCTTTCGAGACCTCGATGTTAAGAGCCGCCCGAATCTCTTCACTAACGCAACTGCAAAAATTCCAACCGTCGGATTTAGGCGGGTGAAGAACGAAAGTGATAAGACAGACGAGCAGGAGGCGCGATGCGGCAGGTGAAAACGAATGTGAGTGACTTGAGCGAGTGCGTCACGCATGCGCGAGCGGCGTGGCGCCCACGCCGACCCGGCCACGTGTTCGACACTCCGCCGGCCGCGCGCGAAGTAGGTTACGGCGCGTGACGTCACACCGCGCAGACACGTGCAGCCGCGCTGGCTGCGACCCGGCCGGCACTTGGTCGCGACTGTACCTACCTCTCCCGGAACACGTCCCTCCCGCGGCGACTTTCCTTCATTCCCTCACAGCTAAAGGCTGTTCACGATAAAGTGAGCACTTTTCATATTAAGGGTCTTATGTACTGAAACCCTTTATGTAAAATCGTTGTTTGGACCAAAACGCGTGTCTTGGTAAATAAATGTTCTGGACATACGAAGTTTTGCTAGAAAGGATAAAAACTATTGTCTATATCGCTATATTTTTTACTTTTATCATATTACGTGTATTAATAGAGAAAAAAATAGTGAAAGTGGTCAAATATCGCATTTTTAAAGCTTACCTATGAAGTTTCTTTAAGCGGTAAGAGAAAAGTTTGATTATACGCAAGTGGTTTAATCTGTGTACTTTCATCGCGTGTAATAAAACCCCACTGTTACAGATCTAGTTTACACAGAAAAGTGTTAGGGCTGAAACACTGTACGCCTTGCGCTTAGGACCGATAAGGCGCTAACCGTACGTATTAAGTGTCGCCCGTATCGCTCACTCTTTTCTTGACCTTGAACGCACAGGTACATAGGACCCTTAACATTGGAAAAAAAGTCACCGCTCCTACCTGCATATATGTTAACGGGTGCACTGAGCGACACACGCCCAGTAAAGTTGGTAACGATAGGTGGGATGTAGTTCCATATTTTAACGTCGAATAAAATGTGTTAGGTAAACATTTGGGATAACTTAAATTATTTCTTTGGCTTTCTGGGCTTTTTAATGCAGCGCAGTGTATAAATGAGCAGGTTTTTAAAATACTTACTTTTCCAATAAATTCACAGTTTAACTTGACCGACACACGAATAAAGTGATAAGGCCCATGGCAATGTTAATTTTACATAAGGCGAAAGAATACACAACGTGCATACAATTAGATCTTAAGCAGGGCTTTCAAAAGTGCCCATTTTACCGTGAACAGCCTATATCTCTTCTCACCATGTGAACAACTGCTGCCGACTACATCGCTTCACTTAGGCACTTCTAGCGTGAGAGCAGCCATGACGTTCCACCCACTAACATTTTGGCTAACCCTTTCTCAGACCACGGCGAATATACTTTCAGCAGTAAAATGTCATTTTTTACACAAGCACCAAAACACGCTATGGTAAAGTGCCTCTCCCGCCATGAAACTACATAATTAAAACATATTTCATATTGTAAGAATATCTCGTATTCACATTAGCTGTTTTTTATTCAGAAATGACCAAAATAAATTATAGAAATTGCCATAATATTGTTACAATCTGATAAGTAAGTGGGCTAAACCAGGTTCGTTATCCCAATTTTGTTTGCAATAACTACGAACAAAATTCTCTCGCCCCAAATTCTCACAATAAATTGATATCGCTTGCTGTTTACAAATGATAAATTCAATCAGTACAATTTACAATTAATTCAATGAAATTAATCTAATTAATGAACTAAAATGAGTTATAATATACAGTGTATCAAAACCTAATGAATTACTTTATAAATTGTATGTTCATATTTGACAGTTCCATTATTTACAATAAAATCAGTATTATGTGTTCTGTGAGTCCCACCTCAGTTTAGTCCACGTCCCACCAGTCCGCAATGTTCTAGAGTTCTTCGAGTGCCCTCGCACAGTAGCCTTCAATCGTTGGGTTTCACGCCCTCTCGTCCATTCACACCACAAACACCTCGTCCGCCGTTGTCTCGCAGTCTCCCGTCGCTCGTCCTCTACACGTCGCTCAATTACCGCATTCAACTAACTGGCTTCTACAAAACGACTGCTTGCTAACAGTCCAGCTGTGGCTTGTATTTATAGGGTCAAAGGCCATCGCGCAGAAATTTCTCTAAATGCCACATTGCGCCGAGGGTCCTAGTTCCCAGATATTCTCACCATCCTCTAAACTCATCGGCTTTCCCAGCAGGTTGGAGAAGGAGGGGCTGTGACGCGAGACAGGTCACCGCTGTCAATCATACCCCCGGGCGAGCGACGGAGCAGCAAGCGGGCCTGCCTGGGGGGAGGGGAGGATCGAGGTGGTTCCCCTCCCCACGCACAGAGCCGGACCGCGCATGGATCCCGCGTCAGTGCGTAACAATATAATGGCCTATCGAGAGGTAAACTACTATAGCGGAAACAGAAAAGAAAAAATACACATATTTAAGTTCGGAAACTTTTCTACGGAAAATAATACTTTTTCGGATACTTTTAGGGATTTAAATAAAATAGAAACCATATATGTATTTAGGACTACAATGCTATGAAACACCTATTATTTACACAATACAACTGCCTAACACTACTAGTAAGCGCAATTTTTATCGCAATATCAATTATAATTATTTAAGTCCTTATCACTGTTTTTATACCAGCTACAGTCTCCTTTTTCCCGAAAGTCGCACACAACACTCGCTGGTCGCCGCGCCACTCGCCATCGTCGCGATGAACGCGCACGTCTGCGCTACTGAAGACTGCCGGCACACGCCGCTGCCACCGATCTCTCATATGCTCCTGGAAGGCCGCGCTGTCACGTGACTAGGAACTCAAGTTCCCATAACTCTTTAAGTGGGTTTGAAAATCTAGTTGGGGCCTGACATAATTGCGTCAAATCATTGAGCCGGCGACGGCCTGCCTATACCTGGGCTCCGGGCCTGAATTTATGCCGACACAGGAATGTCGCGGCTCACCTTCATCTCTACTAATAAAGCACGAGTTCCAACCTATGTCTCCCGTAGCATTTCTGTTTAATGCATGAATAACTTAATAGGGTGTTCACGGTAAAGTGAGCACTTTTTAAGGCCATCCCAACAGGCTCCAACCATTAATAAATATATCTTATTGTAGCATCAGGCATTAAATTCTGAGGGTAGTGAAATGTATACACTGTGTTTATTCGTCACATTGCATGTTTATATTAAAAAGCAGCAGGAATGTGGAAATAGGATGAAAGGAAAAATTAAGAAGGGTCTTAAAAAGTGCTCACTTTACCGTGAACAGTCTATAACTATAGATACACTCAGGGAGGTAGTCATGGCCCCAATCGCTGGTCATGGCTGCCCAATCCCTTTCTACCGCGATGCATGTCTCCTGGCATGATCTCCTTTCCTTGTATAGGCTATTCACTGTAAAGTGAGCACTTTTTAAGGCCGTGCTAAATTTTTCCTATCAATTAATTTGTACCTCTCCGCCACATTTTAATATATACATTGCAATATGACCAGTAAACACAGTGTATACAATTCATCAGCCTCGAAAGTTAACGCCTGACGCAGTAGTAAAATATATTTATTAGGAGTTAATGCCTTTTGGGAGGGCCTTAAAAAGTGCTCACTTTATCGTGAACAGCCTATAGGCGTAAGAGGGTTAGCCCTGAGACACAATAAGATCCCGCCCTACCCACCGGGCTTCCACTTAACACTTAGTAATAGGGTTGTTATAAAAAAATCGCCGCGGCTCATATAGCTGAGCTGACCTGCCGGGAAGCTTCTTTGTAACTCGAGTCACGCCGAGGGAGGCGATGACCATAGTATTCACGCTGTGGCTCACAAGTTATCCATTCTATAAGAGACGTGAGTGCCGTCAGCGTGTCGCGACCGGTGGAGTGGCTCTGCCGTCCCTCCTCCGGGGACCAGTGGTCAACCTAAGAAGACTGCACTACGCACGACCCGAGTGGCGAGGGCAAGGGCACCAAGTCGAAGCGCCCGCACCTAATAATTGTCGCTTTAATTCCCAGTATCGTCCTATCGTCGCTGAAATTTTATTACCAAAGCATTGCACAACTTACACGAAGAGTAATGTAATGAGTCTCACATGCGGGTTTAACATAATTGGAACAAAAATAGAAACACTTGTTCTGCTGGTGTCCTTGAAAGTAATATTCGCAGAGGATAATGACGCCGTTAAAAGCTACGAAGCAAGTCACCAGGCCAAGGTAGAAATTTCTACGTGTTATGTCCAACAAGTCCTCAAAGAGGTGAGATCCAAACCATGTCGGATTTACAGGGTTTTAAGCCATTAAATACATTTATTTCATATTTAAAATGTTGCTTTGCTAAAGTAAATTTTATACGGTATATTTTCTGACGTTATTAGTAATCACTGAACTGCAGGAATAAGTTGATTGTCCGTTACTTTATAAGTGATATGAGACATTATCTTTGGGGCAATCCATCGAAACATATTCTACATCCTAGCAGAGTTAAACTATAAACAATAAACAGCAGTTATAACAAAAAATGGATATCGAGGCCGTGATATCACAGTGCGTATCCCGCCACATAGCAAAATGAATCAGAAAACATCGAACACTAATTAATGCAAAAGGGAGTTTCCAGTTAAAATGACAAGTCACATAACGACTTTTGCAGTTTATTCGTAGCAAATGGTCAATTCTGGAACTCGAGCAGTTGAACGGTTGCACAAGCCAGTTGTGGCAAGGGTGCGTGGGATATGAGTTAACCCCAAATGCGTCGGTGCAGTTCCTGGATACGTGCAATCCTAATTCCAAAACCTTTGACCAGAGTTTGGAGCATTCAATAAAAATAAATATAAATAAGTTTAAATTACTGGAGTAATTACATAAAACAGAAGTAATATAAACATGTGTCTATAAAGAAAACTGAACAAAGCAGTTGTTGCAACGGTGAAAAACGAAGACGTGCCATAAAGAAGTGGGGACGATACGAAAATTTTATAGCAGCTGTATTAAGGCTATTATTGAAGTTTATTTCCTTTTATGTACAGAGAGCAATTAGAGCCTTAATCTAAAGTATGCCATTGTGCAAACACGAATTTAGAAACTGTAAAAGGAGAGGCAGGCACGAACCAAACCAGGGGGGAGGGAGGGAGAGGGAGAGGGAGAGAGGGAGAGGGAGAGGGAGAGAGGGAGAGAGAGAGAGAGAGAGAGAGAGAGAGAGAGAGAGAGAGAGAGAGAGAGAGAGAGAGTGTGTGTGTGTGTGGTGGAAAAAAAAGGGAGGGGGGAACTTTAGTGTGTGCTGTTTGTTAGGCATGTTTTTCCTGCCAGATGCAAACCCTTCTATCCACAGTAAAATGCAGAACAAAATCGAGTTTTTCTTTGCGTAAATAATATCTTATTAAAATGTGAACAGATAAGATAAAATATTTGACTTGTGAAAAGAATAGCAGGGAATTTTAGAATACTTTTCACTGTAGAAAATTACTTTATTTTTCGTTTTCTTCTCAAATCACGCACTCCTCATTGTTAACTTCCATAATAGGCCTGTTAGAATGTTTTAAGGAAGGGCACATGTCCCCTATGCTCTCCCTTTAAATTTACGCCTGGGAATGTGCTAATGTTCACATGGATTGGGAAGGAGCACCCCCCACCATGATGAGCAGAGGGCGCGGATAGAACACGACCTGCCGAGTGGAAGGTAGACACACTAGCGCAGTGATTCGCAAGTTTTCCCTTTACCGAGGATCACTAGGTGTAGATACGGACCTTCTACCTCGACAACTCTCCCAATCAAGTAACCATCTTTGTTTTCCCGTCAGGCAGGTGGTGACCTTGTGGGTCATAGGCCTGATAGGTAATATTTATTTTACTGGTTAGATTGGCCGAGTCACGTATCGTAATGCAGACTGTCGATAGGGCGAAGAAACGCGGCACTGAAGAGGAATAATTTAGTCTGCACGCGCTACCTACACGGGCTAAATTCAAGTCAAGTTAGAGCTACCGCGATATACGTGTGGTACGGTAAAGACTGTAGATACTTACATTAGGCGTGAGAGCCTTGTGACGAAAGATTAAGGCAAACGACCAGCGGAACAAGCATCAGAAGATACCACGAGAGGTTACAACGATCAAGATTTTTAAGCTAAGTATTCTGAATTTTGACGCAGAGATATATCCGTAAAATACTTAATAATTTTTGAGAAATTAATTTGGCTTACGCTTACGCAATATTGGATCTTAGGTTTGTTAACGTTGCTCTACCTATTTGCCTACGAATCTCTGAACTGATGTCTTATGTTCTGCCAACTGAGTTGGTGTGATAAAACTATTTAATTTACATATTTCTGTAATAATTTAAAGAATTTGAAAAATACTTAATTATATTTTGAATTTTAAATAAACGATACGTATGAAAAGGCTACACTCATAGTTACGGCCACACAAAGCAAAGTAAATTTTGAAATTAATATACTAGCAGCTACTTAATATTCGCACAGATATTAATTTATTTCATGATGTTTAGAACAAAATATTTATTTTAAATTAAACCAAATATACTTCCCCTCAACTTTCTGTGAATATTTATCTGTCCGTAGCTAGTGGTAGTTATGATTTGTGTTTCTTCCTAGTGTCTCCTGTATGGTGTTTGTATTCTATGGAGACTGTCTGCTACAAGCGTTCCTGACATACAAATCTGTGGTAAGATTTGTCCGGTGTTTGGGTGTTACGTTTACTGCGAAATCATTTCTGTCCTGTGGAGCTAGGCAAACTTCATACCCCAGATCAGCATTCGCTGTTAAAGGCGACAAAAATTACATAATCCAAGATTATATATTAAATTTTCTCCTGTGTGAGTAGTTAGAAACAGTAGGTCCGAGCGCACATGGCATCTGGCAGAAGAACAGAGGACTGGTCACCATCTTGGACCCACTATCTTGGATGACCTTGACATACACCCGCCATATTGGATTGCATCACAGCCGCCATCTTGGGAGCCAGTATGCTGCCATCTTGGATGTCACATCATGCTCTATCATTCAACATCACCATCTTGTTTCTAGCATTTTTCAGTTAATGCTCTGTCCTTTCACCTTGGTAGCTCCTGCTATATCATTCCTTCTTGCCTATCTCTCTCTCTATCTCTCTCTCCACATGCCATCCTGGATATCGTCTGCTGTATACCGCCATATTGGATGTCAATATGCTGCTTTATTGTTTCATCTTCTACCATCTTGAATCTCATATAATTTGTTTGGTGGAGCTAGTATTGGTTGCCATCTTGGAAGTTTCTTTCAATGCCTACCAGGTTTGGTTCTCACGTCATCTATTAGGTAGTGCTAGTATCGGTCACCATCTTGGAAGTTTCATTTATTGCCTACCAGAGGCGCCATCTTCGTTCCCCACCATCTGCTAGGCAGCACTAGCGTCGCTTGATGTCATCAGCTGCTACGAGTGTTGATATCGGCTGGAAGCTAAGGGCGTTGTTCCATGTGCTGTATGCAGACACTCACCTTTATCGACTGGATATGGTTTAATACAGTATGAAAAGCTGTGGAGGTGAGGAGCGGCGAACTGCCGGACCTTGGATCGGTAAACAGATGCTATGAGAATCAAGATGGCGGAAGATAAAACAAGATGGCGGCCTACAGACATCCAATATGGCGGCATACAGCAGAAGATATCCAAGCTGGCATGAGGGGAGAGATAGAAATAGGCGAGAAGGCATAATAGAGCAGGAGCTACCAAAGCAGTCTACAAACAATATGGTGATGTGGAATCATAGAGCATGATATGACATCCAAGATGATAGCCGTGACGCAATCCAAGATAGCGAATGTAGGTCAAGGTTATCCAAGATGACGGATGGAGGTCAAGGTAATCCAATATGGTGGATTCAAGATAGCAGAGTCTACTGGTCCATTGCGAGATGCCATGTGCGTTCGAACATAGTAAATCATACTATTTGTGCGCCTTACAAATGACAGAAACCATTCATTAAAATACACTCATTTGCAAAAAAATTGATCGCCCTGAAGGTGCTAATGCAGAGGCACGTAAGTTGACACAGACAAAGGGCATAACAGTATGTATAGGCTACAGAAAATATCAAAATATTGTACCGCATCAAGAATTTATCGCAGGGGAGCAACATTCGCAGGATGCACTTAGTATGGTGTTGGACCACCAGTAGTATGGAGACAGGTTGTGATATGGTCAGGCATGGAAGCATTTAGACGTAAGATATTCTCTTGAGAATGGTCCTGCCACAGCTGTCGCAAATAGCCCTCCAAATCCGCCATAGTTGCAGCTGACCGAGGTTACCGTCCAATCTCGTCCCAAACATTCTCGATGGGCGAGAGATCTGGAGTTCTGGCTGGCCAAGGAAGCATGCTGACATCACGAAAGCAGACCAGATATGCCCGTACTGTGTGGGGCAGGGCATTACCCTGTTGGAAAATAGGGTTGTCAAGCTGCACCAGGAATGGGCATGCACATGGTCGCAGAATTTCCTGGACGTATCACCGCGCCATCAGAGTTCTTTGTCACCCCCAGTGGGGGTGCAGGAATCTTAGGAAATTGCACCCTACACCACACCTCTTTAAGGGCAGTGATCCCTCTACAATGAAGTGTTGATCACGAGACTGGCCAGGACGTCTCAGACTCGAATTCGACGGTCGTCTGTATTCAAAGAGAACGGTGATTCGTCGCGGAACACCACTTGTTCCCAATCCGCAAACTGCTATGCTTCCCATTCGCGGCAGGTCACACACGCTCGGCGATGCTCAGGTCGTTATGGTAGACGTCGTAAGGGACGCCGCGATGACAGATCCCGATGTAATAACCGACTAGATACGGTACTGGTGTACACAGGCGTATCACTAGCTGCTGACGTGTCTCAGGATAGTGCAGAACGACGCCTATGTAGTGCTTACAGCCTGTCGTACGATGAAACGATCCTCCCTGCTGGTGGTCCGCCGGGGTCCACCCGAACCTTCTCGACAGATGTATGTGACCTCCTGTTCACTCTGCATCCAACATCGACTCACGGTGTTGGCAGAACTGTTAAGGTGGCGATCAATGTTCCGTGAAGTCCAACCTGCCTCTGGGAGGCCGACGATGCGGCCTCTCTCTAACTCATTCAGATGAGTAAAGGCACCGCCGGGACATGCTGCGTATTCACTGAACTTGTCTCTAAGACTCACACTGTTACTAAGGCCTTATTCGATGTTTTGAAGGTATGATTGGTGCAGGGACTTGTATTTCCCCTAGTGGCACATCCGCGCAAGCAAACCACTTTTAAACGCAAATGGGACACATGTCGGGCCATGATGATAATGCTTGGCAATCTTCGTTGCACTTGCACAATTGGTTTCTGGTTATCAATTTTTTTTTTTAAGTTATATAATCTTTAAAAATATATATTTTATAATATTTTATCCTAGATAAGCTAAAAATAAATTAATAACATGCTATACTATTTCATTACAATTTAAAACGAAATAAATATGGTAAGTTACTGGATATAGCATTATAAACAGAAAATAATAAACTGCACCATCATTATTTAGAACTGTATCTCTTATAGAGGTTGTTCAAGATAAAGTAAGTACTTTAGAAATTATCATTTAAAAAAAAAGTCACTGCCCCTGCACTGAGTGACAATCGCCCAGTAAAGTTGATAGCGGTGGATGGAAAGTAGTTTCATATCTTAACGTCGAAGAAAAAGTGTTAGGCCACCATTTCTGATAACTTAAAATTAATTATTTCACTTTCTGGTTGTTTTTAATGCACCGAAATGTAAAAATGAGCAGATTTGTAAAGTATTTATACTGTCTTAATAGTTTCACAAGTTCATTTGACCGATGCACAAATAAAGTGATGAGACCCATAGCAATGTTAATTTTACATAACGCAGTGGCATACACAACGTGTATAAAAGTAGATACTAAGCAGGACTTTCAAAAGTGCTCATTTTATCGTGAACAGCCTATAAACGCAAATACTTGATAGCATATTCAGAAAGTTTTGCGGACCACTCAGTACCTAGCCACGGATAACCAGTGGTCCGCGGGTCACACATTCCCTACTGCACTAGCGCATGATCAAACATGCTCCGTGTGTTGTGTGGCGGTCCACTGCACGGCGGGGAACAAAATACTGCCATTTCATGTCAAACACCGCCAGGGACTCTCCTTAGCCCGTAATAACAGGAAACCTCCATCGGGCAACCATAATTTTTAAATTAACATAATTATAACTTCCGTTAGCTTGTCTGTTCTAAACAGTGCGCAGAATTTGTTTAAGAGCCACTTTTTGAGTCCACTGACAAAAAAAGTCGTATACTGACCCAGAGATAAGTCAGGCGTGCGAACTGGAAGTCGTTGACAGCATAATTATGCATATAAAAAGACTGCTAAATAAACAGTAAACCAGGTTTGTTTTAATAATTTACCATAACTTTTTTTTTGCAGAATTTGAATAGGGTGTCGATAAATCCAAGCCACATATTTTTGCACAATAACCTAACAATAATGCAATAATTCTAAACAATTAAAATTTGTTCAGTAATTTTACTTTCTGTTAGAGGACATGATTGTTTCCTTTACCGCAATTGCGTAGAATATTCACACGAACATAACGACATGGTACCGGAAGCGTGAGAATGGCAATGATAAAGTTTTGTATCAGCACCAAAGTAGTATGCGCCGTTTGCAGAGTTTTTAGAAATACTGTTCAAATGGTTAAAATGCGTGTATGCTCATGTAGATTTTAAACCCAGGGACGAAGCCAAGGTTGGTGCCACCTCCCCTGCTGCAAAATTACATTTTTATACATGAAGCAGACGCCCAGTAGGAGTCTTTCTCGCTGCTTTGATAGGCTATTTGTGGCTGAGAGGAAGGAAATGAATTTATAAATTTAACCTGAAACAATTTGTGTCACCAGTATTTGTCAGCTGAACATGACATTATGATATTTTTCATTAGTTGCGTTTGTACGTTATATTGTATCATAATATTATATGCTGAGTAATTAACCATCTAAAGTTGAGTACTAACAGCTTAGATTCTGTTAAGACTAACGTTTAAAGCTGAATGCTCAAAGCTTAGGGTTTGTTAACAAAATGTTTAATTCCAATCCTTCTCAATAATCTGGCTTTAGGATGGCATGTTATATTGATTAATATTATACTACCTATCTAAATATTGCACAGTCACATCATTTACGGTGTATGTTTGAGTACACCATATCGATTGGTCGAAACATTAGCTATATTGATTTGCGTAAATTTCTTTAGTTTTGATTTATTTGTATTTTTTTAAATTCTAAAATGTATGTACATATGTACGTGTACAATGAGTTCAGTGGTACATAAGGCAAATGATGCCTTAATTGCACCCACAGAAAACAGACGAAATTAATAAATTAATTGATAACCTGTTATTCCGTACAGTCTTTATATATGTAGGTTTTTTGCTCCCGGCTGGTTACAGTTGACCATGCCCTTTTGTAAAAATGAAACGAATAAATTAAAAAAAAATCCACACAAGCCTCCACCAGTCACCGCCAAATCACTATTCAGGAGACGGCGCTGCTCACGCCCCACTGTGCACACAGCCCCGGGTTTTTTTCCACTACACGTAAGCAAGCAGGAGAGCCTACAAGATCGCGTCTAATTATAAAGAGTCCAGTTCGTGCGGGGGCGAAGCCCAGATGTGCGACGCTGGCGAATTGCTGTCCGCACAAACGTCCGCCTCTCGCCCCGCGAGTCAATCAACCCACCCCTCCTTTTTTTCCACACTACCATATAACTAACCGAGTATAGGCTATTCACAGCTAATTGAGCACTTTTCAAATAAACTTTTGAAATAATATCACTGCCCCTACACGTGCATATATTTTTACGGGCACACTAGCTGGCGTACAGCCAATTAAGTTGGAAAAGGCTGTTCACGATAAAGTGAGCACTTTGGAAATTAACACTACAAGAAAGTCTTTGCCCCTACCTGCATACATTTTAACGGGCGCACTAGGTAACATGCTCTCGGTCATGTTGGTAACGATGGAGGCGAAAGTAGTTTTATATATTAACGCCGAATAAAAAGTGTTAGCTTAACTATCTGTGATAACTGAAATTATTTCTGTCGCTTTCTATTTTTTTTGCATCAAAGTGTAAAAGTAAGTAGATTTGCAAAATATTTACTTTTCTAAAAATTACTTAGTTTCACCTGACCGACGCATGAATAAAGTGATGAGGTCCATGGCAACGTTAATTTTACATAAGGCGGAAGAATACACAACGTGCATATAAGTAGATCACAAGCAGGGCTTTCAAAAGTGCTCAGTTTACCGTGAACAGCCTATAACAACAGAGGGAAAGTAGTTCCGTTAACGTTGGATTAAGAGTGTGAAGTATCCATTTGCGGTAATATTGAAACATTTTCTTTTGTTTTCTGTTTTCTTTAACGCACGTGAGTGTAACAACGAATAAATATATAAAATACGTAATTTTTCTTATAATAGTCATTTTCATTTGGCAGACGAATGAATAAAGCTGTTAGGACCACGGCAATGTTCATTTTACACATGATGGAAGAATACTCAATCTGCATACAAGAAGTTCTCAAGCAGGTGTTTAAAAAGTGCTCAGTTTACCGTGAACAGCCAATATAGCAACGGTACCTCTTCCCCAACCTGGCTCTATCATGCAGTTACGGCTCTAGCATTCCTCGGAAGCAAATCTCATTCCCTTTCCTGCTATTCGGGAACCCAGTAACGTGAGCATTGATAGCCAGGTGTAGCGGAGTTTACTATATTCGATTGCACTATACTTCGCGCTATAGCAACTTCCACCTCGTTTGTTGTTTCCACTACGTACATCGGCTTCCGATAAACGGGAAAAGAGAATGAGAACGGCGCCCTTGCTTAACCCGTTAATGCAAGGCACGGCGCCAATCTTGTTTCATCTTGTATCTCGACCCTTACCTTGTGTAGAAAGCTCTAATTATTTTCACACATTTTATAAAATTATTCACTATTTTTTTTTTTCTGAATGCTCTTGAAAATTCGTAGAATTGGTTATTTATTCTCCTACTCAACGGACGAGATTTGTCACGTTTAACCACATGTAAGTGATAGGTTCAAGTCTAGCCCGCTTCGCATGAAACGTTTCTTTTTCCTGTGTGATGCCTCGTCACTGAAGCCTGGAATAATTCGCGAGTTCTTTCTGTGGCAGGGGCGAACCGGGTTCAATTCCCGGCCCCTTCATTCCGGCGCCACTCCATATTCACTTCGGTCATCCTCATCGGCTCTCAAGAACTCGCTGTTAAGAGCCGCCCAAATCTCTTCACTCGCCCAATGACAGGCTATACTTTAAACACGGTTTGTTTTATTTTAAAATTATGATTGGGCTGCGAATCTTTTTAGACACACCTTGTGTAAGTGTAAGAAAGTAATAAAAAAAAAAGCAAAACGTTCGACCGAGTCATGAACAGTACTGTACAAAAGCTTCGCACCGTGGCAGCAAGCCGATAGAAAAACGACAGTGGCTCGAGTGCATTAAGTGCTGTGAAGTCAATCTTGCTGGCAAATCAGTTCGCGAAATACTCGGGCTCTGACGGGATTAAGCGAGGCGAAAATTGAGTAGCGGCAGATCGAAATAGTGGACGAAACTGGAGTACTCCGATGAAACCCACGGCCATGTTTATTTATAGCAAAAAATCAGGTTTGACTCCTCTGGGAATCGAACCCGGTTAACCGTGACGTGAGGAAAATGATCTGACTACTAGGCCTCTCCCCGCATAGGAAATCAAGTTCGCTAAATGCTACTGCTGTACTACTACTCCTTTGTCGTGTTCAAAAGAACTACATTTGGGGCACTGTCGGTGAGAGCAAAAACCTCAGTCCTAGAGCGGACGTGACAAGCAAAAACCTCAGTCCTAGAGCGGACGTGACAGGGTGTGTTCCCTATCGGCAATGGACTATTAATTTTCTTTCACAGTCCAGTGCCCACGCAGCTCTTTAGAAAGGTGACACGTATGTATCAAGGCCGAGCTATTTACACACATCTCCTCGATACTTAAAATATACTTTCAACAAGTGACCAACGGATTAAAATAAACTGTACTGTATTTTAGCGGCACAATGATACAATTCTGGCGAATTACGACAGGTGAGTAGGTTTATAATTACCGCCAATCTTCTTGGAAACTTGTAGATATGGTTCGTTCTCTTTTTATAAACCTACAAAATACTCCGGTGAAGTTTACCCGTCGGGCCGCAACTTTGAATACATAGTTTTCGGTATTCTTCTAACATTGCCATTGCAAAGGTTATATTGAAACAGGTTCAAAGATTTTGTCATACTTTAATCATTTTTCATGTGAACAGCAACAGAAAAAATAGATATTAAGTTTACGAGCGTAGCTAAGTTCGTGAAGGATGGCGTTCTTAGTAAAAGACCTACATTTAATTTCGTAATTTGTTTGCAACACAACAAAAATATCCAAAGAGCACTGTCTTTTACAATGTACCATCACTTAATATTATAGTACAGTCCTCAGTGTAAATAATAAATAATTACTCAATACAGTATTATGCTAATAAAAATTATTAAATTAGTACTGTTAGCAAGAATTATTCAAGTACATTATCTACATCAGAGTACAACTCGGGTCGTATTTGGTGAACTCATCCCACTTCGACCAGGTGAATCACACACGAAGCGGCACACGTCATGGAATACTCCGATGACACTCCGCAGACGCTCGCAGCCTCCGTGCTGTCAGTAACCACCGTAGCTTGTCGAATTACGTGCCAATCACCGTCGTCCACACAGTCTCCAAGATCTACCGTGGGCGGGTCAAATGGTTCTATGCATATCTCTGCCAAGCATTTCTAGATTATTCCGCACTTACGCAGAGCTTTTCAAAAAAGTTACACAATTCCCGATCTTCTAAAATATTTTAGTCGCCGCCAGGTGTGAACTGTCAATTGGATGTGTTCCTCCCCCTTCTGCCCCACATCATCCTATGCTGGGCTTGTCACCTTGCTGACGCGTGAGTCGCCAGTCTGCTGGCAAGAGACGGTAGATACAGGGAGAATTAGAGAAAGAGGAAAACCGACAAGGGCGAAGCGAGGTATGGAGCAGCGCCGGAATGCAAGGGCGAAGGAAACGGAAGACCCCTGAGAAAACCCGCCGACCAGCGGCATCGTCCGGCACGATTCCTACGTGCGAGAATCCGGGAGCGACCTTGCCGGGAGTCGAACTCGCTTCGCCTCGGTAGGAGGCGAGCAGTCTAACTACTGCGACCCTCGGGAGGAGAAAAGCACGGATCACCAGGCCGCGCTACAATAATGTTAAATTTGACAATCTGCCATCGATTTCATTCTGGTCTTGTCCTGTCATATTTTCTCGTCGTGTTTAGAAAAAAAACATTTTGCCTAAAATTACGGTCACCAAAAAGGAAGCAGTATGTCGACATAAACGATAATTTCTGGAGCTTCCGTGTGATGCTGTGTAGGTGCGTACCTAGTGGCTAGCATCTAGCGGCGGAAACTCGGGTTACTGTAGCGGGTACAAACTGCCTTTGCTGATATAACTGACTGCAGTAAAATGAAATGTAATGTTTATGAAAAAATATGTTTTCTAGCTGACTGACATTGTGTAAATGTCTTTTTCCTCCACAAATTAACTAACTTCCGCGAACAAATATAATTCAGTTCCGCTGTGTAATATAAAGCAAATACCTTATAAATCATTTGTACAAAAGTCGAGTATAGTGTGTTTCTACACAAATTTTCGAAGGAAAAAGTAATATGTAAATGTGCTTGTAACAAGCACTGGGAATTAGTTAATGATAATCATTAAGATATAGATTTCAAAAAAAATAAATGAATACATATAATCAAATCTCTAATTGCTAACAAAACAAAAGGAAGGCTTTTGTAATTTAATGACCTATAATCCCCTAATACCACAACTTACATTTATAATATTAATAAACACCTGAATTAAAATGTAGCCTGTAAGCTGAAAAAATAATAGAAAATCTACACAGATGCATTCCCTAATGCACAGATTTAATAAAAGAGATTAACTGATTATTGTCTTGTTTACAGACATCTACAGTAAGAGTTCCGCATGACTTCATTAGTTGCTTTGGCAAACAGGCACTTGGATGTATGTCTCGAAAAACCCGGATCTTGGATATATCCAAAACAGTACATAACTACTGTGCACAATTATGTTGACAGTAATTCTGGGGGAAAATACAAAGAGAATAAATTCTATGAAAATTGTATTTTCGGGTCTGTAAGGGTCAACTGTCACTTTAAAAAAACTATAGGGTAATTGATTATGAAAAGCAGGAAAATGTTGGGGTATAACAATTTAATGAACTAACAAAAATCTTACAAATATATCGACAGTAAAAGCGTAAAAAGTAACAAGAAATTTGTTCGCATACTATCCCATGTGACTGAAAAGTGATTAACAGCTTTGCTTAATTAAAGTTGGAAAAAAAAAAAGGTCATACAAAAATGAACTATGTTATAATATTGCAGCATGAACTGTAGGCATGAACAATGCAGTTCTCACATTTTCTGCCGTTTCCATAAAATATGCAATTCTTCATAATTATGTACCGAGATGTATATGCATCTGCCAATGAAACATGTAATTTTTAATATTCCCTGATGAAGACTGATGGAACTACTCGGCGCAGAACCTTATTCGTTTCATTTTCACCTTGCTTTATTTAATGCAATTCAAATAGAGGCTCAAACTTTCCTGTTTCTTCGCTATATATATATATATATATATATATATATATATATATATATATATATATATATATATATATATATATATATATGCAACAAACGTAACAGGAAGCAATTCCTCAAGGACAGACAATGTGCATATTAAAATGTTTTAAAGGCTGTTCACGATAAAGTGAGCATTTTAGAAATGAACCTTGGAAAAACGTCACTTCCCCTGCATGCATATATCTTAACGGGCGCACTAAGTGACATTCGCCCATTAAAGTTGGTAACGGTGGATGAAAAGTAGTTCCACATCTAAACGTCGAATAAAAAGTGTTATGTAACCATTTGTGATATCTTAAAATTATTTCTTTCGTTTTCTGTTTTTTTTTTTTTTTATGCCGTGGAGTTTAAAATTGGCAGATTTGTAAAGTATTATTTTCTTATTATTTCGCAGTTTCATTTGACCGAATCATGAATAAAGTGATGAGGCCCATGGCAATGTTCAATTTACTTAAGGCGGAAGAATACACAACGTGCATACAAAACCTTAAGCAGGGCTTTCAAAAGTCCTCATTTTACCGTGAACAGCCTATAAGAAATTTGATCAACGAGGATCTATATACTCAGAGGCATAAGACATAATGTAACCAATTTCTCAAGGACTTGGTAGTTTTCAATGAGCCCAGAATAAAATATCAGTTTACTAATAAGCTGTATTGGAGTTAGCGAACCGGCTGGTTTGAAAATGCTCGCGCGCCTACAAACACGAAACTGTTCTCAACAGTCCGTTACTCAACTCGTTATGAATAACAGCACCTACAGATGATGTTCCTGGCCCAGTAACAGCGCTGCCTGGATGGAGGTGATTGAACTCGGCAACAACAGTGCAAGCTAAGTGCGCCGTCAACGGATGCCAATCAGACTGCAAGAAACAGGAAGATTCTGCAATTTTCCGGAGCAACGTTGATGCGGGCGAAGGAAGTGGCTTGCATGCGATTTAGGATTTACTAACATTATGTAATTTCTGGCCAATGTTTTTGGTTCGTAGTTATTCAGATCTGTGAAAAGCAGAACCGTAAAGAGTTTTTTGTTGGGAGCTTCCTTTTATGAAAAATTTAAATGCTTTTCGACTATCGAGAAATGAAACTTGCCAATTTTTACGGCGCAAAGTCGCATTCTGGCAACATACATGTCGTTATTTCCTATGTACTTATAATCTTTTGAGTTCAAAAAATATTTATTAAATAGGTAATGCTTTCTAGAGAATACAAAAAGCAACCTTTGTGTTGGAAAGCAAAGTAGGGAGGTAATAATTCACGGGTGATAAATTTTAAGGACTTTTAATTAAAATTTACGATATAGGTTGCATGATAAAAGTGTCCATAGTTATCATAATGGCATCAAGGAATTCTGCTACATTTTTTACACTTCTTTCAGGATTGGTTAGCTTCATCTTATCTAGCACTTTAACTGTAGAAGATGTTAATAAAGAATAATAACTGTTTGATAATAAATAACCCCAGTACTCCCCCCCCCCCCCCCGGCAATCCTCCAGCACCATTCCTCATCGTGAATATATACATATGCACTTTTACACTTTTGAAAGCCCTCTCATTAAAAATAATAGTCAATAAATATATCGTAATGTAACCCTAGATGTTAACTTCTGAGTGCGGTGGAATTTACACACTGTGTTTGTTACATACATGACAAAATTATATTTTAAAATGTGGTTAAAGAATAAAAAATGGCTGAACGAAAAAAGTAACTAGGGCCTCAAAAGTGCTCACTTTACCGTGAACAGCCTAAAGGCTGTTCACCATAAACTGAGCACTTTTGAAATCAACCTTAGAAAAAAGTCCCTGCTCCTACGTACATTTATTTTAATGGGCGCATTGAGTGGCATACGCCCAGTAAAGTTGGCAACGATGGAGGGAAAGTAGTTCCATATCTTAACGTCGAATAAAACGCGTTAAGTAACCATTAGTGACGACTTAAATAATTTATTTCGTGTAAAAATGAGCAGATTGGTAAAATATTTACTTTTATAATAATTTTAAAGTCTCACTTCATCAACGTATGAATAAAGCGATAATGTCCATGGCAATGCCAATATTACATAAGGCGAAATACTACATAACGTGCATATAAGTAGATCTTAAGCAAGGCTTTTAAAAATGCTCAGTTTACCGCGAACAGACTATAACGTAATATATACTTGGTCTTTATAGCTTAAACCGACAGACAAAGACGGTATCTTTCATTTAGCACCAAAATCAGTGTGCTAGTATATCGCAGTCGCGAGATAAACTGCCCGGAAATTTTCGCCCGCGCCCAAAACTGCCGCCGGGCGCCGCGGGGCCCCACCTTCACCTCGCGAATTCGCGGAGCCAACTCAGTGTCTCGCTGGCGTCGCAGTAGTATACCCGATCGAACGAGACTATAATTAGTTCAATCGTGTTATTAGTCACGAAGTTATTGTGTTGCAATGGCCCACTCTGCAGTGCAAACTTTACATCATCGCGTGGGGACCACGGTGGCTGAGCAGTTAGCCTGCTCGCCTCCCACCAAGGCGACCGGGGTCAATACCCGGCCGGGTCACTCCGGATTTTCGCATGCGGGAATCGTGCCGGACGATGCCGTTGGTCGGCGGGTCTTCTCGGAGATCCCTCCTCCCCCTGCTGAGGAGCCGACAAACCTACACGAAGAGCAAGAATATTCTGGGAATTAGGACACTCGGCGCAGCGCGCGATTTAGATAAATTTCTGGGTAGGGGCCTACGATCCTATAAATACCGCAGCGGTCCAGCGTCCAGCAGTCCTTTGTGAAGACCATCTAGCGGAGTGCGGGCGCGAAGTCTAGTTCGGTACGACTGCTGACGAGGGTTCGTGGTGAGAATGGACGAGACGGCGTTAAACCCAACGAGTGAAGTTAACTATGCGTGAGGGCGCTCGGAGAATTCTATAACATTGCGGACTGGCGGGACATGGACTAAACTGAGGTAGGACTTAATGGGCAAGTAATGTGGATTTTATTGTAAATATCGGAACTGTTAAATATGGTCATATCATTTATAAAATTATTGAATAGGTTTTGATACACAGTCTATTGGGACTGATTTTTTAATTACCTAATTTAATCGATTTCTTCGAGGTAACTATGAATTGTATTAATTGAATTCATTAATTGTAAACGGTAAGTGATATAAATTATTGTGTGCTGTTAAGTCGAGAGAATATTGTTTTTAGTTATTGTAAATAAAATTAGGAAATTACAATCAACTCTTTTATTTAATTAATACGACCATCCTTTAACGAACTTAATTTAACCCACTGCATTTAGAGCGAGAAACTGTGACACCAGTGTTAGAAGTGGGATGGAGGTATTTGATTAAAAATAAATGAAATTATATTATTCAATATTAAAAGTAGGATATTAAATTGTATGATAAATTTATTAATATAATTATAGTTGCATTAATAGGCCAAGGAGTTATTTAAAAATTTGTGAATGCGAACTAGAAAAATGTCAGCAGACATTGAAGCACTTCGCTCGTTAATATAAAGTATAAGTGGCCAGATAAATAGCAAAATAGATACTGTAAATAGTAGAATAAATAGTGTTATAGGTAGTGTTAATGAAAATGTAAAAAATCAAATTACTAGTGTTAGTGAACTTGTAGATATGAAAATAGACAGGGTGGACGAAAATGTGAATAGAAAAATAGACAGTGTGAACGAAAATGTGGATAGAAAGAGAGAAGTTATAAGCGAATTAGTGAACAATAAAATAGACCGTGGACAAGAAACCTGACAGTGAGAGGAACAGTGTGAATGAAAGAATGGACGGTGGTGAGCAGGAAATGAAACAGGAAGTGACTGCTCTCAAGAAGGAATGGCAAGAATTCTTAAAGCAACAGGTAAGACGACATAGCCTACAGGGGTGGAAGAGGAGCCGAGATTAATCACCACCGAGCCAACGAGTGCGGGCAGCGAGAAGAAGGTGGAGGTCGCCGCCAGAGCAGCCATCGCAGGGGAGGCGCAGCAGTTCTGCAGTGTAAGTACGCCTCAGCCAGGGGTGGGTAAGGGTGTCACAACTAAGCCCGCTCCCTATGATGGACAGACACCTTGGTGTGAATACCGGCACCAGTTCGAGATCCTTGCAGCCCTGAATGGCTGTACTGAAGAGCAACAGGCGTACTATCTGGCGGCTGTACTGAGGAGACCTGCATTGAACATTCTGCGGTCGCTGCTAGAACGACATAGGCTAGAATACTTCACATTGGTGTCGGCTTTGGGAGTTGCGATTCGGTGATCGATACCTGCGACAAGCCCACCATGCCCAACTGCGAAACCGCATCCAGCGACCAGGGGAACCACTGCAGAAGATGTGGCAGGACATCGTGTGGCTGTCACACACGTCTTTGGAGGGATGCTCTTAAGAGGCCCGAGATGTCATCGCTGTCGGCTTCTTTGTTCACGCTATCGTCGACACCGAGATGCGGCAAGCTGTGCGGTTGGCTGCGCCTCATACCATGTAGGATGCCTTGCCCCGAGTACTGTAGGTGGAGTCGGCACAGCAGATATCAATGACCCGACATCCAGTGTGGACAGTGATTCTAGATGAAATGGAGGACGACATCGTCAAGAAGATGCTGAAGGACTTGCAGACGACCATGAGGGACATCGCCTCCAGGGTGCGCACCACAGAGACTCGCCATCCCCCCCCCCCAAACTGCCAGAATGTTGATCTTGTGGACAGCCGGGGCACCTGAGAGCCAACTGTCCTCAGGAGCAGCAGAAACAGCAGTAACCGGGGAACAGGCAGCTAGGAGCAGGCGAGAGTGCAACGTCTTCGGGAAACTTGGAAACAATGGTCTTGGGGGCGAAGATCGGTGATTGCTGGAGGGAAGCCCCCAATGTTATTGCAGGTACATTCAATGAAACAGGGCTTGGATGCCATATTGGTGGAGGGGAGCCTAGATAATGTTTCTTGGCAGATGGCCGTTGACACAGGGGCAACTATAACAGTGGTAAGACCGAACATTCTCGGGGCTTCCCCCCAGCAATCATTTGATATAAGCATGGATCACTGCTATGGACGAGCCCTCTCCAGTCAAAGGAAAGAGAAGGGCACGCTGACAGTTCGGTAACCTTTACATAGAGAGTGGTATATACATAGCAGAAATAGAGGACGAATGCATTTTGGAAGCATTTTGGATATATTATGGAAGCTGCAATTCTGTATCGATACTAGACTGGAGGTGTTACAGGTAGGTAATACCGAGTTGGTAGTGTCAATATGAAGAGGATTATCTTCGCCAATGAGCTACCCAGTAGTGTGTAAATAGTCAACGGTGCTCCCTGCATCTAGTAAAGTTGTTATTCCTGGCAGATGCCAGGGAAAATTTGTCAGGTGGTTGTGCATAATTGAACCAGCCCAGAAAGGTGGCATTTTACCAGATAGTGTCATTATAGCAAGGACTTTGATTTCTTCAAAATCAGACTGTTTGCCTGTTAGGATGATTAATTTATCTGACTATACTATCCGTCTTGAGGAGGGGACTACAATAGAGATTTGCAAGCAGGTCTCACAGGTAAATCCAAATGTTCCAGAAGCTTCACTGCCACAACATACTAAATGTCCTCTTACAGATGCTTCGGGGGAACTGCTGACAGAGCAAGAGAAATCCTTAACTGGCGACAGGGGAGGGCAGTTTCAGAATTGCTACAGAGAATTAGAGGTGCTTTCTCATGTGAGCCCAATAGCCTTGACAGAACTAATGTTGCATGTCACCCCATGACACAGGAGATGACAGGCCAATAAAGCAGCCACTAAAGCGACTACCGATAAATTCATATAAGGTCATTGATTGTATTCTGAAAGAGATGAGAAATTTAGATGCGATAGAGCCATCAGTCAATCCATGGTCTTCTCCCATTGTGCTTGTTAAAAATAAAGATTGCTCTATTAGGTTTTGTGTCGATTGCCACCAGCTTAATAATGTGACCAAGAAATATTCGTTGGCCATGGAAGATAAGGAAAAGACTGCCTTTTGTGTCAGAGGGAAAGAAACCTGGCAATTTAAGGTTATACCCTTTGGGATTATCTATGCCCCTGCCACCTTCGAATGACTGATGGAGAAAGTTCTGCCCTTAGACATTTGTCAGGTATACCTAGACGACATTGTGGTCACAGGAAGTACAGTTCAAGAGCAGCTAACCTGATTCTGTGGTTCAGAAAGATGCTGCAGCCAACCTGAAATTAGTTTTCTATAAATGCCATCTTTTTCAAAAGAAAATTCATTTCTTGGGCCATGTTGTATCGGCCCACGGGATTGAAACAGACCACGAGATGGCCAGAGCAGTAAGAGATTGGCCTCTACCAAGGATAAAATTAAAATGCAAAGTTTCCTGTGTATATGTGCTTACTACCGCCAATTTGTGCTCGGGTTCGCCACGATCACAAAGTCTCTGCATAAATTAACTGAGGCAAAAATAAAATTTTATTGGATCCCAGAGTGCGAAATCGCTTTTAATAGGCTGAAGGAAATTATGATATCTCCCACAGTACCGGGCTTCCTGAGTAGAGAGGGTGAATTCATTATTGATACTGATGCTAGTTATGTTGTTATCGGTACTCGGTTATCTCAGATTCAGGATGGACGAGAGAGGCCATTATAATACTTCAGTAAGGTGCTACACAAGCCCAAGAGGATCTACTGCGTGACACGCAGAGAGCTTCTGGCAGTGCAGAAGGCAGTTGGACATTTTCACTCATATCTCAGACATTTCATCGTAAGAACAGATCATGCTTCATTATGCTAGCTGCTAAATATCAAGAACCCTGAAGGTCAAATAGTCCAGTGGATATAACACCTGCAAGCATATGACTTTGAAATACATCACAGCTCTGGACATCGCCTAAATAATGGTGTGCTTTACAGGAACTGGGAAAGTAATGATGGGAGATAAAGTCATTTACAATTAGTCCTACCAGAGTGCCGAATCCCAGAAGTACTAAGAGAACTTCACAACACAGTGGCAGGTGGTCACTTCCGTGCAAGTAAGACCCTTGACAAAGTTCGAATGAGATTCTATTGGCTGCAGTGTCGGGGGATGTTGAGAAGTGTTGCTATCTGTGTGGTACATGTACCGCAAGGAAGGGTCCAAGGATTAAGGGACGAGGCACCCTTCAGAAATACAATGTTGGGGCCCCATTCGAGAGGATGGCAGTGGACATTCTCGGACCACTACCAATCACTGAGAGGGGGGATAGGTACCTTCTGGTAGCACAAGATTATTTCACGAAATGGCCGGAAGTCATGCCGGTGCTAAAGCAAGAGGCAGGCAAGATAGCTGATGCACTTGTAGAGCATGTTTTCTCCAGGTTTGGGGTGCCACTTGAGCTTTATTCTGATCAAGGATGAAATATCGAAGCAACTCTTTTCCAAGAGGTAACGAGGATTTTAGGAATGAAAAAAAAACATGTACTACAGCATTACACCCCCAGTCGGATGGGATAGTCGAAAGGCTAAATCGTACCCTGAAACAGTATTTGGCGATCTTCGTAGAAAACAACCATAAAGATTGGGACTCAAAGATATCTATATTTATCCTGGCATATTGTTCGACAGTCCACATGTCTACAAGGGTAACATCTTCAAGGATGCTGTTTGGGAGAGAGCTCTGTCTCCTTGGTATCCTGCTGTTCGGACGTCCAGTGGAAGAAGCAGCAGCCACCCCAGAATATACCATTAAACTACTTCAAAAGTTAACCGACATTTATGAGTTTGCCCAGAGGCACCTTAAAATTAATAGTGACAGAATGAAAATATGATATGACTGAAGAATGTCTGAGGAAACTGGTGTGGATGTAAAGCCTTCAAAGCAAGAAGGGATATTGCCCAAAGCTACAGAAATCTTGGGAAGGCCCGTACAGGATCCTGAAGCAGATAAATGATGTGGTCTACTGGATTTGTCGACAGGGCTTTTGGGAGAAGCCTTAGGTTGTCCATATTGACTGACTGGCACTGTACGAAGGTTCTGATGTTGGAGAATCTGTTCGGGTCGAACAGACTTGAGGAGGGGGCAGTGTTACGCGCTGCAACTCGTACCGGCTGCGCGCTCCCGTTATGCATAGTCCGGACTGACCCACCTCGCCACTCTCCTAATCCAGGCAGACGCGCTCGCCACCTCGTTGCCACCCCTCCCCTTCCAGGGGAAGCCCAGGAATTATTGACAACAGCGAGACCTGGCTGATGACACAGACCCTCCTCCTCCCCCTGCTGAAGAGCCAACAAACATACAGGAGGCGTAATAATATTCTGGGTATTAGGATACTCGGCGCAGCGCACGATTTAGAGAAATTTTTGGGTAATGGTCTACGACGCTATAAATACTGCAGCGGTCCAGCCACCAGCAGTCTTTGGCGAAGAACATCTAGCTGAGTGCAGGCGCGAAGTTAGCTGCGGTACGACTGCGGACGAGGGTTCGTGGTGTGAAGCGGGTGCTCGGAGAACTCTAGAACATTGCGGACTGGTACTAAACTGAGGTCGGACTTAATGTACAAGTAAAACGGATTTTATTGTAATTATTGGAACTGTCAAATATGGACACATAACTTATAATATAATTGAATAGGTTTTGATACGCTGTCTAGTGGGACCGATTTTTTTAAATTATTAAATTATGTTAATTTCTTAGAGGTAATAAATTTTATTGATTGACGGTATTAATTGTAAACAACAAGTGATATCAATTTATTGTGAGATGTTGAGTCGAGAGAATATTGTTTGTAATTATTGTAAATAAAATTAGGAAATTATAATCAACTCTTTTATTTAATTAAGACTTCCATCCCTTACCGAACTTAGTTTAGCCCACTGAATTTTGAGAGAAAAACTGCAACAGTATATATGAGTGCACTCTCTTCACGACATATTATGCAGTTTAAACTTTCAACCTAGTGTTGTGATGATTACATGAAAACGGAACGAAAGACGTGAAAACAAAATGAAAGGCTGAATGTTCATATTATCTCGCAAAATAGTGTTTTGAAAGACGAAACACGTTTTAGAAAGTATTTTATACTGGTTTTATTAGTTTATTCGTTGTTACTTCACTTGATACTCGTTGTATAACGGGGCCATTTTTAAACGCTGTTGGACGGTCATTTATACACGTTGTTTAAATGATCCATTAGTCAAAAAACGAACCATTGAAAAACAGTGAAAATAATGATTGATGAATCTGTGGAAAATGTCACTGAAATCTGGCATTTTTTTCACTGATTCATCAGTTAAATCCCAGAAGTTACTGTTGAATCAGTTAGGCACTGTTGACTGATTGAAACAGTGAAATTGTCACTGATCTAGATTTATAGTGTCGAAGGGGAAAGGACTGTTAAAGAGTGAAGGGAGACGAGGGTGCGACCTTAAGTACTTCACGTATTTTTCCAGACGCACATTTGCCTCCATCAAGTAGTTTGTACACTCAGCAGTGGAAGAGGGCAAGACAGCGCCATGCTCAGAAAGTCTTTGACGCGGAATGGTGTGGTAGCAGGCTGTACTTCACAGTCCTCTATGTACTCGAGACGGTACCGTATACTTACTGGTTGCTGCGATCAAGTGAGGCCTTTATAAGTCACAGTTCAAAGCTCATTCACGCTACTGCTTCCTATTATTACTGGCTCGCAATTTAACGGGGCGTTTGAAGCCTACCTCGCCACAGAATGAATTCGCGAAATACTCGAGGCCCTAACAATAGACGGAAGGACGAGCGGATCTCACTGTAGAGTGGAGTCCACGTGGTAGAGCGAGTCCACTGCCTGCGCAGATAATTATTAGTCTCCGTGTTCCAACATTGGATAGCTTTTCTGCCAATACGACTATCATATATAAACGACGTGGATAGGGTTTGATGTTAGAACACAGTTCATGTAAAGGCCGTTCACGATAAAGTGAGCACTTTTGAAATCAACCTTAGAAAAAAATCACTGCCCCTACCTGCATATATTTTAACTGGCGCACTGTGTGACATGCACCCAATAAAGTTGGTAACGATGGATGAGAAGTACTTCTGTATCTTAACGTCAAATAAAAAATGTTAGATAACCGTTTCTGATAACTAAAATTATTTCTTTCGCTTTCCATTTTTTTTTTTTATGAATCGAAGAGTAAAAATTAACAGATTTGTAAAATATTTACGTTTCTAATAATTTACAGTTTCTCTTGACCGACGTATGAATAAAGTTATGAGGCTCATGACAACGTTAATCTCACATAAGGCGGAATAATACACAACGTACATGCAAGTATATTTTAAGCAGGGCTTTCAAAAGTGCACATTTAACTGTGAATAGCCTATAAACAAATGCTTTGAGATGTTTTTATAACTTATTTAAACAATTTTTAATAAAATAAGAATAAATTTAAATTGGTTAAAGCATTATTTTCCTATAAAAGTGCTTGTCTTTTTAAAGTTAAGATACAAACAAACACGTTCATCGGTGTTGACCATGTGACTTTGAAAATAGTGTTGGTTGGTGTAGGTTAGTGTTGGGTTCATGCCCGGAAGACAAATAATCAGTCTATAGGCTGTTTACGATAAACTGAGCACTTTCGAAAGCCCTGCTTCACATCTCCTTGTAGGCAGGTTGTGTATTCTTTCACCTAATGTACAATTAGCATTGCCATGAGCCTGATCTTTTTTTTTCGTGCGTCGGTCTGTGAACTGTGAAATAATTGGGAAAGTAAATAGTTCATAAATTTGCTCGTATTACATTTGTATGAATTAAAAAACATAAAACAAAGAAATGATCTCAGTATTCACAAACGTTTACCTGACAACTTTAATTCAACGTTCAGAAATGGAACTACTTTCCCTCCATCATTCTCAACTTGAGTGGGCGCATGCCACTCAATATGCCTGTTAAAACATATTCAGGTAGGGTGAGTGAGTGAAGAGATTTGGACGGTCTTGAGAGCCGATGATGGTGATTGAGGTGAGTATGGAGCAGCGCCGGAATGAAGGGGCGGGGGAAACTGGAGATCCCCGTGAAAATCCGCCGACCAACGGCATCGTTCAGCGCGATTCCCCCGTGCAAAAATCCGGAGTCACCCAGCCGGGTATTGAACCCGGATCTCCTTGGTGGGAGGCGAGCAGGCTAACCGATCAGCCATATTCAGGTAGGGGCAGAGACACATTTCAGAGGTTGATTTCAAAAGTGGTGTGTTTTATCCTGAACGACCTTTACCTCATCTTTAGTTTTATGGTTCGGACGAAGGATGGAGTTGGTGGCTGCAGCTGGTATCGAACGCCGGACCCACACACCTTGCTGACGGAGGCTGTAAGTGAAGTGTGTAATGAAGAGACGGGAGGGAAAACATAGCAGGGATGCGAGTCAGCGAACGGCCAGAGACAGGGAAGGAGCATGGCGTCAGCAGCAAGGGAGGGCGCGCACCAAACACAACAATCGTACACTGAATAGCTGATGGGGGAGGGGGGCCGCTGAGGAAGGCATTCCACCCACTGGTGGGCGGGCGCCGCGGCGACGTGCGTGAGGGCGGCGCTGCGCTGCTGCTCGCACGGCAACTACACGTGGCCAGCCTACTACACCTGGTGACCGGGGGGAAACAACTAAAGGCTGTTCATGATACAGTGAGCACTTCAGAAATGAACCTTAGAAAAAAGTCACTGCCCCTGCATGCATATATTTTAATAGGCGCACTGAGTGACATTCGCCCAGTGAAGTTGGTTACGATGGATCGAAAGTAGTTCCATAACTTAACGTCGAATAAAAAGTGTTATGTACCCATTTGTGATAACTTAAAATTGTTTCTTTCGCTTCCTTTTTTTTTTATTTACCGAAGTGTAAAAATATGGAGATTTGTAAGGTATTTACTTTCTTAATAATTTCACAGTTTCATTTGACCGACGCGACGCATGAATAAAGTGATGAGGCCCATGGCAATGTTAATTTTACACAAGGCAGAAGGTTAAATTTTCTGACCACTCCAGCTGTAGTTCGAGGGATGAACACCACGTCACGTTAGTCCATTTTCGTGGCGTGAGCGTGGGGAATATCGGCGACGTTGCCACATTGACATATATCCTCTCTCTCACTCATACTCCATCTCTGTCCCCCTCAGACCCAACGCCGCAACAGTAGGAAGTGTTCTGATGTCTGCTATACCCGCACGTTGGGACATACAATATGGTGGACACCCAATTTCCTTTCTCATGTCGTATATCCGTTTACGTAAAGATTACAAGTTCTGTAAAGCATATGAATAAGCAAAATGAATCATAATGTACGTATAAGTAATGGGAAACGTTGCATATTACCCATACGGTCATAATAAAATAATCAACACCACTTTATAAAATACGGGATAACTGTGGTTGATGTACCATATAATATCTTATCACACATATGCACTGTAAGTGATTTGTGTAGTTCTGTGAGTCAGTGCACAGGTCTATGCCACGTAATAGTGGGTTTTAGAGTTCGAATTTCCGACGGATATCGAATTTTTTTATGTGGCAGATTATGGCTGTTTGTAACTTATTTTATTGCTAGAAAATGTTTATTTCCATAATATCTTTGTCTAAAAGTAATAATACGCAAATACCAGCACAATACAGTCGACGAGCAGTGATTGTTCTCTAATCACATTGATTGTTTTCTAAAGTAGATAATCTGAGCTGTACAGCGTGAGTAATGTTAACAGGCACACTTGAAAGCCTTAAGTTTAATATTGTAACAGTTCTGTCTTCTGTTGGCCGTATAACCGAAAAAGTGTGTTTAATTACGGAGAGCACAAGCTTGATTATTATGCTCATTAAAGATACACATTTAAAAATAGGGGTGTAGCCACGATGGGGGGGGGGGGGGGTGATATATTGGGACATATCCCTCCCCCTTAATCGAAATGAAGATAAAATTTTAAAACAAAATGACAAGTTTTATTACATGTTAATTCACGGAATATGTGAACTCTGCCTTGAACACGAAGAATGTTTATAGCACTGTGTGGTTCCATATCTGCACATGAAACCATTGATTAAAAATAATTATGTAACTATAAATTCGTAATAATACAGGTTTTGATTTTTGTTCAAAAATAGACATAAGAAACCCCCCCCCCCCCCGGGCTAGAATATATTCCTAGATACGCCTTGTTTAAATAATATGCCAATGTTTTAATGAGTGGCATAAATGTCCTTCGTACATACATGTAATTACAGTACCTTGTTTTCCATACATTAGCAGTGCCGTTACTCATATCATTTTCCATACATTAATAGTACTCGTACGTTAAAATCTAAACCAATGCAGTCTTCAGGGGAAAAAAATAAATAATCGTCGTACCTTTTGGATGCACCACAAAGCACCTACATATCAACTTTGGTTGCATTTGTACCCCTGTCCCCTGCGAGTTGTTTCCCTGCCATTTACAAGTTTCTATTAGCACTTTAGATAACGTGTGGGTATAAACGGAAGCGTTCTTTCTTCCCTTCTGCTAAACAAATTTGAATGCCTTCTGTTGTGCCAATGAGTATAACAGAAAGTAGCAGAAATCGAGCATCGTGTAACGCCGGCTTAAACAACTCACACCTCTCGCAAAATTTATGCAACCGAAACTTTTTAAATCCTTTTTAAATATCGGAAAAGAAACGGTTTTGTAAATATGATACACTACATACATCTAGTATTATACTAACATATTACAATTAACATTATTAAGTGGTAGGAGAATGCTAGTAGGAGAAAATACCCACGATAAACGAATCGAATCTACACTTGTTGTATGAATTAACTCTCCTTGTTACGAAGATGATCGTACATGTTATAAAAAATATTTTGTTAGTACAGTATAATCGGGCAAACAAAATAAGTGGTCGTTAACAAAAAGAGTATTTATTCATTCAACAAAACATGATGCACACAGAACACAGAACCTCAGAAAAATAAAATAAAATTATGTAAATATGCCACAAAGTTAACACACAAGAATGCCCTACTGTCACAAATCATTCCAATTTGTACATATTTTTCGTAAATTGTTGTCATCCATTTGTAGGCTAGGAGACGACAAACATTCCAGAATACACGAAAAACTATTGACACAGTCAAGATATTTAACAATATTTCTCTTATTCTTGGTAACAACGGTACACTATGAACATAGAAATGTATTGATTCGACTGTGTTTATACACACCTGCACACCGTAATGCAGCGTAAGCTGCGACGTCTGAAGTAAAGCACGATTTACAATAGAAGAATTTAAGTATTATATTATGCGTTAAGTTGTGTGCAGAAGAAACGAATGTGTGTTCTCTTATGATTTGGTTCCCAGTGGAACCTTATCAGGTCGTGTGCGTTGGTGGGATTTCCTTAAGAATTGAAATAAATAGTTGTATTTACATCTTCAGAAAAAATGTTGAGACTAAGACCAATCAGTACAGAGCAGTCAGTGTTGTTGGCGGGAAACTGTTATTTACAGTAATGTAAGTATAAAAAATATGACAAAGGCGTGTATGTGCACATGTTGACGATTATACTTGTTCACAAATAATAAGCTTCTCTAATAGCAAATGTCGGCTTTGAAGTTTGATCTGCATCAATATGGTTGTTTTTTAAGAGGCGTTGCTAGGAAAAAAAAAAAGTAAACATGACAGGCTTGCTGCCTGTTTAAATTCACTGGAATTAAGAATTAAAACATTAATGGAAAACTGGAAATACAGAAGACGTGTTTCTGTATGACAGAGAAGTCCGAAATGGCAGATTGTGTTGACAAAATGATCATGTGACTCGATATTTCATACAAACATTGTGAAGTATTTGGTAAATTAATATTTCGTATCTTGTATATATCTGATGTTAACAAAAATACAAAATGACAAAATCAGTGCCATGTTGGTTTTGACATTCAAAACGCATGCGCGAAAGCGTACTTAAAAGGTTTTTTTAAACGAAGAACTGTTCATAAAATACACTAGGCATTTTTTAAAAAGCAAGTAAGTGTTGTGCTTTGTTTATATATTTCGCAACACATGTTTTATTTTAAGTCGTTATTGGATATTATATTATTTTCTTGTTTAGTAACATATTCGCAGCATTCCAGTAATGATCGTAGAAATATTACGTCCATTTTAAGCATTTAATTTATATTAAACATATTTTCACTATTAATTTAAGAATGTGTTGCCACGAGTGCTAAACAAGTGACTGTCGACAACGTCCGGATTGAAACCTACGAAATGACAAATTACAAAATAACGAATTTGTCCTTACGGACACAGCCTTAGCTTGACTCTTAGTGATTGGCACCAAGTTTTTACATTCAACCGATATTTAGTGCAGAAATAGTTATATTTTGTAATGTACGTAGTCTGAAGTAGAATATTGCGACTCTCTTTGTTATGTCTATTTCTCATGCGTTCGTTAGTGTTAACATTACTGATAAACGCTGCAGTGTCAACGTTTTTCGCATTGTCATGAGTCCGAGGTTTCAGTGTAAAAATATACAATGGTGTGCTGTGTTACACTCGTGTAAATATAAATACACACAGCTGCCAACTTTTCAGACAATATCCAATTATGCACTTCATTATTGTAAACGTGGATCTTACAGAGAAGACAGCTGTATTGTCGCTTTAAAACAAACATCTGTTAGAGTTGAGTCTTAAACGTTATCATTAATATGATTTTCTCGCAGTGTACAAAAGGTTTTCTGCTTATGAGATCCACGCTCATACAGCGTTCGCATTCGTCTACGTACGTAAATGTTTTACATATTTCGGGAAATGACATACGCACGTACACGGGGAAACGAATGTGTGTACGTCTCGCGCCCTTACAGCCCATAAGCTACTATTTTGAAAATCTATTTGCAGTTCATAAGTGTTACTCCTAATATTTATTTTTATAAAGAATGGAATGGAGGCATTACCTTTTGAGAAACGCCACTGAGCTACGTTCTTAACAATGTATACTCTCTAACTTTTAATGATCTACAAGAGCCGGGATAAATATAACCAGTTTTCGTCGTGATTTGTTATAAACCGGGCGTGACTTTGAATTTATAGTTAATATGCAGAGCAATGAGAACATGCCAATGTTTTTACAATGCAAGGTATGCATGAGTGAAAACGTTATATCAATATCCGACTTTTAATTTTTATTAATACCAATATTAGTGTTAAAAGGAATTTTACCTTTAGTTGCTACCAGTTTTAATGATACATTATCGATAACTGTGTTTACTGACTTAAATATATATTCATTCCTGTCTTGTAAAGAGTCTATGATTGGTTAATAGGAACACTTTCATTGTCATGTGCTTTCCAGCTACAGCTTCTAATGGATTGATAATTCTAAAGCTATGCGCATACGTTCCAGCACATATTTAGTAAGCTTTTTAAGTGTTTTCCATCAAAATGCTTGTTCAGAATCTTATCAACTAACTAGTTGCTGTAAAGGATGCAAATAAGTATGTCTATCGGAATGTATCACGTATCGAGCCGAGTGGAGTATGCTTATATCCATAAGTGCACTCCTACGTTCGGACACAGCCTTAATGACACTCCAATCGACATATTGAACGTACTGATAATTTGTACGAACAGTCACCTATGTAGTAGATTACAACCCCAAACTGTAAACATTGTGTTCAATTGTAGACCGTGGTGCGTCTAACATATTTTTCTCCATCATTGAACAATTATTTCCTGTCTATTTCCTTTCACACAAGAACGGAACGAAAAGTTTACTATGATGTATGACACTATTTATGATTAATATGACGTTTGTAATTGTAAGTGCTAACAGTACTCATATTTTATCACGAACACCTAAACTATAGTAAAATAATAGATTATAATTAAAAACAATGACCGTTACATATTTATGGTAATTCATTTTCGCAGAGGTAAATAAAACCAAACAGTAGTTGATATCGCTGCATATTTTCGCAAACACATAATTCTACGAGAGAAACGAAACACATGCCATGGCCGCCACTAGTAAATAATGAGTTGGGTATTCACAGCTGCAACGAATGCTGGTAACTCGCGTGTGACAGGCTCGCCTCTGGCAGAACTTGAACGAACACGTGGGGAGCCGAGGCCAGGGTTATAACATACTCTTACCGGCTGCGGAATTGGCAACACTGCGTGGATGACGTCGTCGAGAACACTAGCGCTCCTTTGCATCAACAGCGGAACTAACACGTAAAACTGGTCAGATTTTTTCCTATCCCATGGCCACTCTAGTGTATATCTTTACTCAATGCTTAAGCAGGGCTTTCAAAAGTGCTCATTTTAACGTGAACAGCCTATAACCTCCCGCCCTACACCGAAAATACGTTACCCATTATAAAAACCCTCTGTTGGTTCATTCAAGGTTTTATGGGATGGAGTTCGTGTGCCAGCTGCGTAGTCACCGCCTCGATGTCGGTGCCCCAACACTGACGGCTGTTCTTTCCATCACAACTTGTGACAGGCAACCTGTCACCGCACGTCTGTGAATATTTTCAACTTGCTGAACAACTTAAAACACTTAAAATTAGGGGGTTGTGACCGTGTAGCACAAAACGTATTTACTGTGTCTGCCTGGTAATCTGTTGGATTGTGTAGCGTACAACCCGATACGCACGAACTTTCACACACGTTGTTTCAATGTTTAAACTTTCCGACGTTGTTTAAAACCCTAATAAAATAGAACTGTGATATTATTACCAGCATTACGTCACTGTAAAATACTTTTAAAATATCTGACGTACCCGGAATAATAACTGTATGTCCGTGCCAAATTTCACGTGCAGCAACACCAAGGTCTGGCACGAAGTGTGCAGTGGACTGATGTTTCTGTGATTCTTCGTGGGAGCGCAGCACAGTCGACGACCAGGTTGGAAACCAGCTTGGGAAGGTGCACGCGCCGACGAAAACGTGACGTTTTGTTACGTTACTTCCGGCATCTTGGTCAAGAGGACGGAAGTTGAGGGTGTATTTGTAATCTGATTGTATGTTTCGAATTTCAATGTGTTATACTCCCTAAGGGAAATTGGTGTCCGCTGCGTCGGTCACCATAAATAGTAATGTTTTCAGCCATTGGCTGTGAATAGCTTGAACCATCCCAGGAGTAACTGAAAACCCCACGATTTCTTAGAAAACGGCTTGAGGGGAAAATTAAATTGATTGGTAGCACAAGTAGGCTGAGTGGTGTATTTAATGCCGGCACGCATTGCTCTCGAGGTCAGTTAAGCGACCTCGAGGGAGCAAGCTTCTACCATTAGATAAGTAGTACCTTATTTGAATCACCAATTTAGGATCCTAAAGCAAACAGGTCACTTACAGCACTTTGACGTTAGGCAGGAGACACGATGGCCGTAAAATAATTCGAAGTTTTTTAAATGTTGCCAAATGTTGGCCTTTTAGCCAAAAATACAGTACTGTCACTTTTGTAACTAACTTTTAGTGGCTATGTCGTCACCAAGACATAAAATGGTTTTAACCAATAGAAACCATGGGTAAACTTTTGCGACCACTTGCAAACATTTTTCGAACTTTCGTAAAGTATTGCAAATCTTGGTAAACATTTTGTAACTTTTTGTGAACACTTGCCAATAATCGTCGATTATGGTCTCAGCTTCTGGGATTAAGTATGAGCTATGCGAAACTCCTTGTTTTAGGACTGTTTAAGAGACGCTTTACGAAGTTTAGGGCTTGTTTAAAAATCCTATTTACTCGCTGGCGTTACGGCTGGCATTGCTTAGCAGTTGCTCCCATCCACTTGGGATTGCGAGTAAAGTAAACATAATTATTGTTTGATGACCAGCAATGTGTTACCAAAATGGGGTCTTTCCTAGTGTAGGAATTAAACATGATGTAATAATTACAATGGTAAATGTAGGTGCGACAGAAATATAGTAGCCATTGTAACTATACTAAATTGGGGTCTCCTGCTCAATATAATTTGTGATGGCCTTTTGCAGTTTGTATTTACTTATTATTGTGGCCAGTACGGAGCATAAATATAATCTAAGTATTAGTAAGTATTGGCAAGTACCAATACTTTGGTATTGGTACTTGAATTGGGTTGCATTTTATTCTATATTTTGGCAACCTGGGTTTTAAGTACATGTTTTTAATGTATCAAATTGTCATATATGGAAAAGGAAAGAACAATGTTACACTTTTAGATGACATGCCAGAAAACTAACCAAAGAAGTATTCAATGTGTAATATTTGTAAAAGAAATGTCAATGAAAAGAAAACAAATTGAAAAAAGTACTTAAAATAAAAGAACATGACCAAACTTCTTTGTTTCTTTACAAATCGTTTCAAACATTTAATTACCCTTACACTGTACTTGAAAAGGGTTTTTGCATGGCTTTCGCCATTATTAGTGTTCTGATAGGTTTTGCTTGGTTTAGGACGCAGCAAGGTCAGAAACTGTCAAAATCACGGGCTTAGACTACGGCCAGAACTAATTCTGACTTAGAAATAACGTGAATATTATTTTAAAAAATTACCCGAACTTTTTTTATTAATTCCGGAAAACGGGGATTTAATTTAAAACGTAACGTTAACAAACATACACTGAGAGAAAATTGAACAAAATATTTGTTTGTATAAGGCCAAATATATATTGAGTTGCCCTAACAAAATATATAGTTGAGCAAACAAAATTTTTAAAGCAACAAATTAACTTTTGTTCGTCTAACAAAATATATTTTTGAATAAACAAAATCCCTGTGTTGGGCCAAAGAAAATTGGACTGTCAACTAAATATTTTTTTGAATCAACTGTATATATATTTGTTTGGCCACTCATTCAATTGCCTTCGTTCTAAAATACAGCTCGAGAGTTTGTTTGCATTTTATGTGACAATTAGGATAGTAACCGTGTTTGTTAGTGCTTAACAATCGTATAAACATGTTAATAAAACAATGCAAAAAGAAACAGACAAGTAAAGCTGTAAAACTTGAAATATTTTTTTGCACACGTTGCCCAATATTTGCAGTATATCTGTTTAAAAGCTTTTGGCCTTCGTCAGTTGTTACACTAGCTGAGGTTACTCAGGCCTAACGCTCAGACGCATGTGGTCCAGGTTCGAAACTCGAGCGAACTTGGAATTTTATTTTTATATCGGTCAAAACTGTTTAATCTACGTGTATCCAAACAAATCCTTAGTTGTACCAATCAAATCTTACAATTTGGGGCAACCAAATGAGAACAACAAAATAATTTGGTTCCAACAACAAAATATTTCATTGCTGCTATACGAACAAATAATTTGGCTGTACCAAACAAATATTGTTTGATCCAATAAAACCCTTTTCTCAGTGTACGTCATTGTTTGAACACACGAATTTGACAGTTAGTTCAATGCTTGAACCGATATTGGAGACACGCACAGAAGACGATAATCAATCTCTTCATAGTGTATGGTTCGAACGCTGGATACCGTAACAAGTTTGCGTTACACATCTTGAAAAAATACGTTGTTCTTGCCTGTGGTTACGTCCACCTGACATTTAAATTTGTTCGTGAATTTTGTAGGTGGCAGACTGAAACGAAACTAATTTTCCCCTGTCGCTACTCGTACCCGGACTTTAATATATCGACGGAATTTGCGATTGGAAGACAGAATCGGCAATATATCCCAAAGCCTTATTACATGAAAGGTTAAAACAAAACAACCAATATTTTATATGAATACCACTTCAAATACATGTGTGTAAATATAATACATATACACCAACTCACAAACACACGCAAACAAACAATAATCTTTACTTCTACCACTAAGCTTCCTGTAGATAGAGGTGATAAACTATACCACAATATATAAGTTGGTTTAACGCCATCTTTAAAGTATATTTTTCATCAAAATCCGTGCACCACTTCTTGTGTGAAACACACATACAACAAATTCATCTTTTCTAGAATCACTTTTTCAAAAAAATAATTCCATAGTACAGATGTAGCAGATTGGAGTATTTTTTGTATAAAAGAGTTTTAATTTGGTAATGTACCGATGAACACCGAACAATAAGTTGCATCATATAAGTTGTATAGTATCTCATACATCAGCCGTGATTTATGAGGCGTAAATGATAAATCAAATGAGACACTTACTTTTTAAATGCTTTCACTCGCACTACATGACAAACTCTCCCTTTAACTTAATTACGCATCGCTACCTACATTGGAAGGTTGCCCACTACGCTTAAACTCGAAGCTTAAAAGTGTACTCTGATTTACATATCAATATAAAAGAGGCATCCATATGTAGTTGTGTGATCAAAGCGTGGCATGCTTTTTATTGCAGTAATTAAGACAAATGTACAAATCTGCAATTCAAATACTAGGTGTAAAACTCAGGTGAAATATATGCAACATACCAAACCGCAATGCAGAGCAGGGAAGCCCTGCTATGTGTGTTTGAACACATACACTTCCCACCTCCAGCGGCAATATTTCGAACATCGTATTTACCGTGAAATAATAGCATCTGCATGATTAATTTATTCATCCCGATGAACGGAGATTTTTGGAGCCCAGCCAATTTCGCGAGAACTACAACATGTAACGATTTTACTCATTTTGGTTGTGTTTCACTTTCTAATTTTACGTACCTCGTAAACCGTGTTTGTCAATGAGCTTTGTGCAGGTTGGAAGGTGGTGGCGAGGTACAGAGACGAAGGGATTCGTAAGCGGATACATTAAAAGAAATCAGTTTCCACCATCTCGTATTTTTTACATTTTTCCGAGTAAGTTCCTTTACAAAAGTTTTGATGAAATTTTTCAGGGCTGAATATAAATGACAGCTCCTCTAACTTTATCAAATTGTTACAGCCCCCCTACTATCAATTTTTAACTACGGCGGCAGCCGAGAATAAATAAATAACATTTCTGATTATGGTATGGGGGAAAACAAGGCGGATATTGTCTTTGGGTGACAGGATTTCTCAGTGTATTCCGCTTACCCGCCCACATTTTTTCTATTTGTAACTAGACCCGGCTTATTTCATCGCAGGCGTGTGGTATACGCCTTTTAACTAAGTTTCGTGACAGATTTACTTTCAATGAATTCTAGGCAGTTTTTTTGATCAAATATCTAAAGTAAATTACATAATTTATTACGTGCAGTTAACTGTAAATATCCTTCGGAATATTAAGATTTGTGGTGTCTGCCCCCCACACAGATGACGTTTATATAAACACTCTCAGCTGTTGACCTGCACAATGACTACAGAAAATATTGTGCCATGTAAATAACTAAACAATATTAATTTCAGAACTGTCAAAAATGTGCACACTCGTTCGTGAGACAATATATACTACGGCGCCACTATAGTATGTGAATGGGTATGACTTGAACATGCGGAACAATGTTGCTTGCGTTGATACAAACAATGTAGGGAAAAGTACAACGAAGTATAAGGTCTTCGGATCGAGGAGGCCCTACACAAAAAGCTATACCAGTTACCAGGTAGCCTATTTAAATTACGTTTTGCAAATGTTCTCAAGGTCCTAAGAAAAAACTCGTTCTAATAACAGCTAAAACATTAGACTTGTAAAATGTATTACTTAAACAATATACAGTACTGTTATCACACATAAAAGACATATCATGAAATTTTTGTGCGGAGTCTATTAATTTAGAAAAAGAGTATTTTACACCACTGCACATTATAAGCACAAAGCAAAATAAACAGTTAAACAACATAATTTTCTTCAAGAAAATAAAACTTAATTTTCCCATAAACACAAAATAAACAATGATCTGAAACTTAACTCCCAATTAAAATGAGAAAAAGAAATTTATCAACATTTCAAAATGCTCTACTGAAATTTTATCAAAATAAAATTGAAGAAGAAGTTGGGAATTGCATAGGTGTGTCAGCTTTCAAATTTAAACTAAATCAAAATTGATATGTGAGTAGTTAGAAGTGGTATGTTCACGCGATCGGTGCGTGGGGCGAAGGACAAGGGGACAAGCCGTCCGCCATCTTGGATGACATCATGTAGCCATTTTTCCCATTTTCCCCTCCGAATTTACCTTTTTACCACCCGCTCTGTCATTCCTGGTGGCCATCTTGGTTTTCCTACTTCATACTCTTGCATTTCGCATGGAAGAGTTTCCCCCCACCCAGCTATCCTGCCTGGCACAGCATCCAGAAACCCCTTTATTTTCGCCTTCCATCCTACCGAATGTTCGCACTTCATGCTCTTGCATTCCCTCCAACCAAAGGTCCCTACTTCATGCTCTCGCATTACACATGGAAAGGTTTTCCCTAGCTATCCCGCCCGGCACTGCATACAGCATCCCCTTTAGTTTCGCCTTCCTTCCTACCGAATGTTCGCACTTCATACCTTTGTATTCCATCTTACCGGATGTGTACACATCATTCTCTTGCATTCTGAGCACTCCCTTGTCCCCGTGTCACCATCCCCAAACCCCCTACAGCTTATTTTCTCATTCCCTTTAACCGAATGTGTTTACATCATGCTCTCGCATTCCGCATGGTGGGGGTTCCCCTCTGAATCCCTGCCAGGATGCTCTCCATGCTATCACTCCTCAAAACCCCTCCATGATGTCCTCCATGCTATCCCTCCCTAATCCTTGCCAGGATGCACTCTGTGCTACCCATCTCTTCCCGATCCTCGCTAGGACACACCCTAGTCTCCATCCTAATTCACATCGTCATCCCCTCCCACCCCTCCTCCGATACAATTAACACATGCACTTGCTTCCTATAGTGTGGAAAATATTTTTAAAAAATTGTTGCAACAGATGAACAGGGTATACGTGCACTTCCAAGACAGGCTAAGGAGGGGCGAGATATAGATTCAACCGCCGCGCACACTCAGGCTGGCCGGTCTCCCAAACCTCTGCCTTCCTCTCATAATTTGTTCTTTCTACCCTTCGCCACCCACTCTCTAACCCTCCCGCCCACGACTATAATATGTTACCTTGCTGCGCATGAGTCGGAAGGCTCATGCATGCATCCTGCCTCTCTCGACACTCGTCTATGTGGCCGCTCCCACCACTCCCACGATTGCATTTCCATGGCGGCGTTGCCCTGCCATGCCAGCGTCTCCCCCAGCATGGGTACGTGGCAGTACACTATGCCAGTAAAAATGGCACAGGAAATTAATTTTTCTTTTATACGCAAACAAGTTGTATACACGTTTGCATAACAGGGAAAAAAACACCAGTGGTGCTGCAAGAATAATGTACAGGTGGCTTACAATGCCTGGATGAAATCGACCCACCTAAAAACAAAAATTAAAGCGGACTTAGGAATTCACAGAAAGGTAACAGCAAAGGGAAGTGTAGAGTAGAGATAGGTGAAGAGAGAAAGGGAGAGACTGCTGTAATTAGAATAAAAGCAAGTACAGTACGACCACTAGTTACCACAGTGAAAGTGTGATACAAATACAATTTCACGTTCACAACCCCCAATAGGATAAGCATCGAGTCCCCAGGAAATGACAATTAATCCCAGGTCGGAGACCCAACATAGATGCCAAATTCCATGCACAAGTATGTGCATGAGTGATTGTGGAATGTGAAGTAGTACACGCATCATGCAATTTTGGTAACATGCCTGACAAGATATGTTTATCTTTTGCATGGACTACAGCATTCCACCATTCAGCATCATCATCAGCACCACTACCAATCAACAGCAACACTCCTGACAAGATATATATGACTCTTGCTCGTGCTACAGAATGTTGCTGGAAAAAAATAGTACATACACGCAACAGGACATACTGGTAACATGCCTGGCAAGATAAGGTTGTCTCTTGTGTGAGCTACAGTGTGTGCTACCAACCAGCATACCTGGCAAGATGTATATGACTCTTGCATGTGCTATAGTATGCTGGAAAACAAAAACACATAACTGGAACAGTGTACAAGAATGATTGCAGAAACAGTACAAACTGCTACCAGCCAACAGCATACTCGACAAGATGAATATGACTCTTACATGTGCTATAGTAAGCTGCTGGAAAAAAACATACAAATTAAATAAATCAACACAGATATAATTCATTGTGGAAGAGGGGAATCAAGGGTCTTCAACTTCGACAATTCTGGTTAGAGAAACTACCTCCTACTATGCATTCCGACCCCAGAGGTGTGTGTATAGTACATCATTATCATGGTCGTCCAGAATCTTACATTTGTCGTACATGCATGAAAGAGCTAATTTGTTAGAGCATTCAGTATATACATCGTGATGGTGTGATCTAATACTATTGACCTGTATTCTCATTACATGTTGGTTCATTAATATGCACTTATAATCGTCCATGGTTATGTTATTCTGTACGACACTCTTCTAATGCCCTTTACCCTGCTTCCCTACTTTATCCTTACACTTATAAGCATACAGCTTCGCCCTCAGCCCGACAAACTCAATCATATCATTGCCTCTGCACTCATCCTTGAATTTGTCAATCAACCTTGTTTAGGCGGGGGAGTAGCAGGGATGAGTGGGAGGGTAGGCACTGGTATTGAACTTGGCTATAAGTGCCGGGTCTGAGGGGAGGTCCATGAAGAAGTCGGGGCTGGCAATCTCCATTACATACGAATCAGTATCCACATATAATAGGCTCACATTACCACCACACCGTGCCCACATGAAGTCATGGTGGAAGCGATACAGAGTCTTTGACAGGTCAAATACGGTGAAGCCAGCATAGATGGCATATCAAATATAATACTCTTGTGATCCAGAAAACTAGTTTTGAGATCAGTTTTTTTTGCATGCAGTTTGGTGAATACATATTCCATAACTTGGTGTTTGTGCTTATTTTCCATTAGCTTACTGTACGTAGCATTGTTCATTAACTTGTAAAAATCCTTCATGAAGGAGTTTGTGGCTACTGGCATTTCGCAGTGTCCATTTCAATATAAGGCTTAAGCCATACCTCCTGGTTAAATTGGAGGACACAATGTATAGCCTTCAGCTTTAACCCATGATCCAATGCCTGCTTGAGGGTAACATAATGTATAATATAATGCTTACTCTCCTCAAGGGTGGTCATGAGTTTGGGTTGTTTGGACTCCGGGGGACACTCGTTCACCAGTAGGAAAGGTAGATCTTTGCGGTCTTTGTGGAGTGTAGTAGGGTTTTCTATATCCACCTCCAGTATGTAGCCGATATCGCCATCGTTCGGCATAGACATCACATTAATATCTGTGCCAGTCCATTGAAATCTGACATATGGCAGCAGCAGGGACATTGCTCATCCATACAAGTTAATCACGTCTACATACTGGAGGTAGGTAGGCAGCAAGCTGGAACCATATGTGGCAGGTACATTCTTGTTATTATCCACCACATGACACTTGATGCACTGGGCCACCCCACCCCGATACCAGCCTCGATAAATAAATGCATATCATAATCGACAAGGAGGTAAAATTCCACCTCTGTCTTCCTTAGCATTGCTACTGGTCGTGAAGTCAATGTCATGTTCCTTGCATACTTTGTCCAATGAATTTACATGGACATCACCTAGCTTCAATCTCCATGCTAGTCGAGTGCCTGGTCCTCAGTATTTATAGCCTGGAATGTGCACCTCGAAAGCGAGGTTGTTTATCAGCATATTTACCATTCCACTTCCCCTTTTGGCCTTACTCCCATGGCACATTATGACATACTAATACTACTCGATCATCACGTCTACTTTATACATTTGTTTAGCAGCATCCATGGCCAGCAACATCACCCGACCTCGAACTTGGCCACATACATCACCTGACCTGAGAGGGTCTCAAACATCGCCCTGTTACTTGTGGTTTACCATTCACATATCAGTACAATGGAGATTATGCCACAGACAACAGTGCTTCCCATTTGAATCACTGCTGATAATGAAATTAATACTTGTGAATCACATCATGGGCAGCTGCTGCGAACCCCCATACGAGGTATTATAGCAGGACCAAACAACTGTGGCAAGACGTGTGCTTTTGAGCCTTTAGAGGAGGCCAACAGTCTTTGATTTGAGAATGTGTAACTATACTAGAAATCGCTCCACCAGCCAGAGTACCTATATCTAGTGAAAAATACTCCAAGCTGTGGATGGTCTACATTATTTTACATTTAGCGACAGTGAATAAGTCGTGCCGGCAAGTGATGCTTTACCGAACTCTGTGTTTGTTTTCGATGACATGACATGTGAAAAACAGTCAACCATACTGCCGTATTTCAGCATGGGGTGGCATGTAGGGGTGAATAAAATTTATCTATGTCAAAGGTATTCATGTATGCCTAAGCAACTTCTACATGACGATGCAAGTTTCCTTGTTCTGTTTTGCATGGATGACCTGAATTTGCATCACATCTACTCCGATAATGTGAATACAGATATAACATTGACAGTTTTATAAAATATGTACTCATGTTGCTGGTGTGAACAGCACTGTTTCCTCATGATAGCCAAGCACTTCCTGCCTCATATGGAAAGGTACCAGTAGGGATTCGATCGGTTCACTATCGCACATCAGTGAGCTATGAACTATGCTGTATCCAAGTTTGGCCATAAAGGGCTGAAGTATGCGACAGACAGTTGTATAACATCTACTAATGATGGGAATTGAGGTTTTGGAAGGAAACAAGCCACAAATCTCGGAGGGCCGAAGCATGATGGTGATGTGGCTAATGCATCATTTTTCCAGACATTATTCAGGCAAGACCTTCGCAACTCCCGGCACCCTCCCTCACCATCACAGCTCATCAGTTCTTCGTCAGACTCCGACACCCTCCTCCTTCCCTCACCCACCATCACAGTATCCCTTGTCAGACTCCGAGCAAGCAGGACCTCCACAGCTCCCGATACCCTCCCCCTTCCCTTGCCCTACATCAGAGCTCAGTCGCATGCCAGACAGCAAACAGTTAGCATCTAAAATGTCCCTTGAGCTTATCTTGCCCCATGAACCAACCGACCAATCAAAGCAGACCTCAAAGTAGTACGTATGCCCATATATGCTGCTCCCACCCCTCAGAGCTGTCGTCTGCCAGACTCCGAAGAGGCAACATCTACCCTTTCTACACTTAACCCTTCCCTTACTTAACCCTTGGTCACTGAACATAACCTCTCTTTTATGCTTAACCCTTTCAATAAATTGAATCATTTTTAACAATTTTTAACCTTGATTTTACACCTTTTTTAAAACAATTTTTACAACTTTTAACCCTTTTTACACCTGCGCCGGATGTGGTCAACCCTTTGGGCACTTAACCCTTTGGACACCAAATTGCACTTAGGCCACTCTTGTACTTTGCATCCAGAACCAGTTCGCTCCCACTAGTCGGTCTGCTTTTTTTTTGCTGAAATAATGACTATAACATATAATATTATAAGTCCTAGCCTCCTGGCTTCCCCTGACAAATGTCCCATGGGTAACTTAACGATGCAAATAATTAATTAACTAAGCTGCGAAATTTTCTGGACTGTGGTTGCGAGGTCGTAACATCCATACAATTTATTACAGTTGGCCAAATTGTTTTCTCAGTACGAGTCAAAATTATCAACATTGACATACAAAAAAAAAAGGAATGAACATATTTTACTACACTATGCTCTCTGATCCAGTTCCTTTTGCTGCCCTTTTTAAGTAAATGCTGCCTTGCTGAGTTCCCATATGCACTTGAGCTAAAGTTTAGCATTATACTATTAGAGTTTATGCTCAGTTTTTATCCTTTGCATTACGATTTTTGCTGCGATACATTGAGATCCTTCCTGTCCCATAGTTATTTTGTTTTCTTTCCCATGGCAAATAATTAAACACAAATAAAAAAATATATTTAGGATCCCCACTTTTAAGTTGGAAGCTCATGGGGGATGGACAATAAACTAAAATTATATCCAAGGAATGCATACATTACCGAAGCGATACTTGAGTCCGTGACCTTTGGGTTGGCAGACTGACAATAACCCTTACACGACCAGGGCTAGCAATAAAAATTCAATTATCGCATACATTATGTGTAAACAATAATAAAGTGTAAAGCATACATAATTTGTAGAAAATATCCAGAACAAATTCGAAGAACCTAATGTATGCTTGAAGGAAAGAAAGCTTGAACTTCAAAAAGAATTATCAGCTGGGCTTTGTGTTACCTGGGATAGTGAGTTCATCAATATCTGGCACTGGTTTCAGTCAGTGCGCTTGCAACTTCCCCATCTACCATTGCTAATTGTAAAATGTGATTTATTTTCATTGCCTCTGGCCTGAATGGTTTCTGTATGCTTCTGCTGTCAGGCCCGTTTTCATACCGGACATGTAAATTAGGCTACATGGTTTCCCATCTTTAAAGATTTTTGTCATTTAAGGGCAGGTTAAAACCTGTGACAAGAGTTCGCTAATATATCCTCTTTACTGTGTAGCACATTCAAATACAGTGCCTGATTTGGTAATACAGATAAAACGCAATTTTTTCCAGCATTTATTTAGCAGATATTTTAATGTGGCCTAAAGAAAAACGAATGGTTTTATTTTGGGTGAATCGAGGCTGCAAAATATGTCGGTCAATGGTAGAATGTTGAGCAGAGATTAGGGCTTCGTGTAAGTTCCTCAAGATCCTTACGTTTTATCATGTCTTATGCCCTTACAGCACTTAATAAATTAACATTATTTTGAAAAAAACGTGGATTACGTACTGCAGAAGAACTTGGGTTTTTAGATTTTCTGCGATATGACGACTGGACGACCACGGACTACCTAAGATTACAGAGGTGAAATAGTCACCGCTGTACCAAGAATTGCAGCTCCACACGCCAGCAAAATGGCGCCCACCACTAGTCAGCAAAGTGACGGAATGCCGCTCGACAATCAACGCCTGCTAACCTACTTGCCAGCTGGGAGCGTAGCCAATAGGAAATATTTTGCAGCACATGTAGCCAATCAGACACAAGGACCACAGCGAGGAACAGTCAATCGGATACGCATATACTCGCACTTCAAAGAAACCGGCGTGCTATGTCGCCTGTGGGTTTATCTACTGTGTGGTGCGACGGTGCGAGGTGTTCAATATGACACAGAGATGTCAGTATTACTAGATCCTCGAGTATTTCGCGAATTCATTCCGTGGCGAGGTAGACTTCAAACACTTGTTGTTTTCTCCTCTACTGTGACTGGACGACAGTTGTTTATACAAGCCCACGTTTAACTGAGAGCCAGTAATAACCAGGAAGCAGTAGTGTAAATGAGCTTTGAACAGTGTTGTACGAAGTTCCCACTTGATGGCAGCAACCAATAAGCAGATGCTACTATCTCGAGTGTATAGAGGACTTTAAAGCCTAGCTTGTTGTCAAACCAATCCGCGAAATACTCGGGGCTCTAAGTATTACATAACTACTATCAAGGTACTAAAAATAATTGTCACATTTAGCACATTTAAACCAGACAAACAAGTACGCTTACGTTGTTTACTAAGTTTGCAGCGGAGAAATAAGCATCCCAAATTTAGCACTGATATTTAAGTCACATTCATTTGAACTAAAATTCAGTACTTCTAGATTTATAAATGTATGCTCGTTGGCGGATAGCGCTTGGTCACAAATCGTGCTTGTGTATCCTTGCGCTCGCTGAATATCAAGCAATAATAATCTTGAAGGTGATGTATGGTGACCATTAATATGCAAAAGACTGGACACCGAAATAAAAAATGATGCGACGTTAGCTTCAAGAGAACGATTAATTGGCGGATATCCCAACCAGGAAACAAACCGACAGAGTGTTAAGTGAAGCACAAGTGAGGCACCAAACGACACTGGTAAAAATGTACGCTAAATAATTGTCCATTTGCATTTACTGCGGCAATAGAATTTGATGAACATATGCATTATTAATAACACACTTTAATACAACTGTAACATCCATGCATAGAAACGTTTAACACTTCTTAACTGTTTCAGTATTTAGTCTAAACACCAAGACCAATAAGCATGTAGTTCAAAGGCTGTAATAAGGTTACCCGATTAGTGCCCCAACATGTTTATGCAACAGGCTTACAACAATATATTTGGCAGTTACTTTTTCACACATCAGCACGTAATAGAACAAAAAAAAAAAAACTAGGAGCTGATTTCATGTGGATCGTCAAAATTATTTTTCATACACAATACCAAAACTACACCACTTTGATTTACAGATGCACCGGTTTAAACCTGAAACTTAAATCTTGGCACATACAACATTTTTGTTGAATAATAACAGTTAAATTGTAAACCATATATCGTATTATAATACACTCTTGGCCAGTAATTTATTAGAAATCTAATATAATTTATAAATAAGTAACACAGAAATATTGATTCATTTTTACGGCACAGGCATGAAAATAAGTTTGTAGGGGAACTAAGCACTGCAAAGACTTTAAATTAAAAGTGTCAAAAATATACATAATATTATACTAGTATGAAGACACGGGTTCCTTCCGCCACTAATTTCCGACACTTTCCAATGATACATTCAGAAAATGTAACCAAAATATTAAGTTATTTATGAAAATTAAAAAATTAATTGGCAAATATGAAGTCTCCTACTCCAATATTTCCTCTACATAAGGCACCATAATATCAATGAAGGATGCATCAAACAAGTAATACACTTTCTTTGACGTCAGAGATCTGGCAAAGTGACTGTCTCCCCACTCTTTTCAAGAAAGACTTGTTTCCTTACTTGGAGATTCATGTGAAACAAACGAACTTATTATTATAATAAAAAAAATTGTTATACTGCAGAATGGGAACAAAAGAAGCTAGCAGGAAAATCAAGAAAGAGCAGTCACCCAGTACTTTGTTTGTAATTTATGTAAACGAATATTAATTGATTAGGATATACGGAGCATTTTTGTGTTTCTACGTCTAACTGCGTGCTTTTAAAGTATTTCAGAAAAGAATAATAACACCGCAAAGAACTGTCATACCAAAAGGAATTTAGTTTATATAACGCTAGCTATCCCGTGCGACTTCGTTCACATGATATATTTGTATAGTTATTAAAAATAAAGCCCACCATAGTTTCATTGTGGTTTTATGTTTACGATACTACTATTTTTTCTTCCAAGTTTAATGGAGTTATTAAATTACACACAGCAATCGCTTCGCATATGTTTTATGTTAGCATAATAATTAGAACTTCGAATTGATCTAGCCACTTTTATATTGGGTTCTCTAGCCATTGATCTACTGCGGCCCCACTATTGGGTGCTCTAGCCCCTGACCAGCTGCGGCCCCACTATTGGGTGCTCTAGCCACTGGGCTACTGCGGCCCCACTATTGGATTCTCTACCCACTGTGCTACTGCGGACCCACTATTGGGTGCTCTAGTCCCTGACCAGCTCCGGCTCCACTATTGAGTTCTCTAGCCACTGAGCTACTGCGGCCTCACTATTGGGTGCTCTAGCACCTGACTAGATGCGGCCCCACTATTGGGTTCTCTACCCACTGAGTTTCTGCGACCCCACTATCGGGTACTCTACCCACTGAGCTACTGCGGCCCCGCTATTTGGTGCTCTAGCCCCTCATCTGCTGCGGCCCCACCATTGGGTTCTCTAGCTATTGAGCTATTGCGGCCCCACTATTGGGTGCTGTAGCCACTGGGCTACTGCGGCCCCACTATTGGGTTCTCTACCCACTGAGCAACTGCGGCCCCACTATTGAGTGCTCTAGCACGTGACTAGATGCGGCGCCATTATTGGGTTTCTAGCCCCTGAGCTTATGCGGCAGCCTTATTGGGTTCTCTAGCTCCTGAGCTTCTGCGGCCCCCTTATTGGTGCTCTAGCCACTGAGCTACTGTGGCCCCACTTGATATATATCTTTTCACTGGGTCACTGCGACCCCACTTGGAATAACTCTTAGCCACTGGGCCACTACGGCTTTTTGGAAGGAAAGGTTTACAGTACAAAGACAAAAAAGAAAGGAGATACGACGACATTTTTTTAACAATACTTTTTTTATGCGGTAATCAATCTTAAGAAAAGCTTAATCCAGTAGCTATTTATATCCCTGATCATTTTTTTCCGGAATCGTTTGAGGTATCTCGATGAAACATAGACTTAAGTTCGTCCTGGTGTTATTATCTATAGACTGTGTAAATTTGATGTCAATATGTTCAGTGGTTTTTGAGTTAAATTTCGTTCGGACAGACAGACAGACACGAAAAATAGTAACATTAGATATGGCTTAGTTATCAATTATACTATTATGAAAAAATGATTAAAAGTGAAAAATTCGAAAATCTCAGATAGACACTTCTATTTTATTCAGGAGCTAAGATTGGAATCGCTGCATTCTGCTTATCGTTAGTAAAAGTCATAACATAAATTAAGCCGAAGTCCGGTTTAAGGAATTCATTTCCACGAATAAGCACAACCTGTGTTATGTGGCTTACTTTCAAACCTATTAAATTTCATAAATTCAAAATTATAACAGATAGTTTGCTTTTGTGTAATAAAGTCCTTTTCCCGTGTAGTATAAGTACAATTACTCATCAAAACTACAATTATCGAAAGGGAGTCAATTTTTAAGCAATGAAATAAATAGGGCCTAATAAAAACATAGAATTATTGAGAATTTACTGAAAAAAAAAATATAGCAAAAAATTTTACCATTAGAGACGGTACATAAGTTCAAATACAAGCTGCTTACGACCTCACGTTGAAGATTTTGTAACCACCTGCGGGAAGAGCAGAAAGCCCGTTTGAAACAACCTCTACAATCTCTAATATTTATTTTTGTAACTATAATACTTTAGAATGATCTCTGCCAGAAGTAAGAAACTGTAATATTTAAGAATTTTCATGAGTCGAAATGTTTTTTTTTGTTGACTGGGTATGCTTTCATTTAGGACATAATACATATTATTAAAGAGCACAATAGTTGCATTTTATGACGATTCTTATAATCAAGAAAAAAAATAGTTAGGCAAAATGCCATTAGGAAAACGCTGTTAGGCAAAACGCCATTAGGCAATACTCTGTTAGACAAAGAGCCTTTAGGTGAAATACAGTTTTCATATTTTAGGCAGAACGCCATTAGGCAAAACGCTGTTAGGCAAAATGCCGTTAAAGGAAATACATTTAGGGAAAATGCCGTTTTTTCGTGAAAGTAACATTTTAGGCAAAACGCCATTAGGTAAAACACCGTTAGGGAAAACATCATTAGGTAACAATAATTTCCCTGTATTTTTATTTAAGACAGTTGCCGCAAAACTATGTTTACGAGGTGAAATTTTATTATATACCTCAATACGTGGCCATTACCATCTTTCAGATGCCTCCCAATTGTTTTGAAATGGCGGACAGGCTGATGAAGTCCTTTTGACAGTCCAAAATGTGTAACTGAAGTAGCGTCCTCTAGCATTCCCTTTTAAGAGTATTAACGTAAAACCTCCTCAGTTTGCATTTAATTATGTTCATATTGTTACAATTTTTCTCTAGAAATTAAGTGTGCTAAACCAAGTTCGTTAAGGGATGGAGGTCTAAATAAAATAAAATAATTAATTACAATTTTCTAATTTAATTTACTTTAACTACAAACACAATTCTCTCGACTTAACATCTCCCAATAAATTGATATCACTTACTATTTACAAGTAATGAATTCAATTAAAACAATTTATAATTTACCTCAAATAAATCAATGAAATTAAAGAATTAAGAATCAGACGCTATTTTTTATTTTATAAGTCATGTGTCCATATTTGACAGTTCCAATAGTTACAATAAAGTCCGTATTACATGTCCACTCAGTCCCACCTCAGTTTAGTCCATGTCCCGCCAGTTCGCTATGTTCTATGTTCTAGACTTATCCAAGTGCCTTCACGCACAGTAGGCTTCGCTCGCCAGGTTTCTCGCCCTCTCATCCATTCACAAAAAGAACACCTCGTCCACAGTACCTTACTTTACTGCACACCCGCACTCAGCTAGATGGCCTTCGCAAAAAACTGCTGGCCTCTGGACCGCGGCAGTACCTATATATATAGTGTCGTAGGCCATCACCCGGAATTTTCTGTAACTCGCGTGCTGCACCAAGCGACCTAATTCCCAGAATATTCTTGCGCCTCCTACAGGTGTCTGCTTCTTCAGAGGGAGGAGTGCCTGTGACGTCAGCCAGTGCCACCAGAATATTCTCGCGTCATCACTACATTTGTCGGGATCTCCAGCAGGGGAGAGGAGGGGCTGTGACGTGAGCCAGGAGCCGACCTCAACCACAGGCTTCCCATAAGAAGGGAAACAATAAGACAACGAACGTGTCAGACCGGGGGAGGGGAGGGTGAAGTGGGTCACGCCAGGCCACATATAAGGAAGACGACGGGTGGCGGCCGGTGCCAGCTGCAGCCCGCAACACTATATTTTCACTGAGGTTGATGGAAATCACTCACATTTTATTACTTTTCTACCCCTATAGGAGCGTCACAAAAAAGAAGGAAAAGACGACAAGGGGTCAGCCCTCCCCCCCCCCCCCCTTTTTCAAACACCACTGTCAAACAAGGGGGCGCCACTAAGAAATGGAGATTAAGTTTTATACTTTATATAAATATACTAAAAAGTAGGCCAATCATAGTGTTATATAGCAATGTTTACTGTGTATTGTGTTAAAATATGAGAACATGGAAACGCTGCGTGTGCGTAAATAATGACATAAATGATTTCAAAAATAAATTGTTTGTGAGAGGTAGAGGGGACTCTACAAAATGATTCGTTTATTGTTTACAACAGGAATTTTGAGTACAGGCGTGACTGCTGCCTGTAACGCGTGTTTTATATAGAATAACGGTTAAATGTTTCGTCTATTTCACTACATAAAAACGAAGAAAATCGACTGTACGTATGTTGAAGTCGGTGCAGAAGTATAGGACATAAATAGAAACAACTGCTGGAAGTAGCCAGTGACATGCGGCCCTAGTCGCGAACTGCGCGGTACGTCATCGTACCTCGCGGCGCGTTGGCACGGTAAGTAACAAGGCTGGAGAAAAAGAAAGAGGGGAGGAATAGACAGAGAAGGAGGTAGACATGCTGACACTGGCCGAAACAAAGAGGAGAATGGGGGGAGAGGGAAAGAAAGACGAAATTACAGGTTGTGAAGATGGCCTCGCCATTTGCGTTCCAGTCGGCATTTTGTCATATGCAAGCCCGGCCCCTCGGCTCTTTCAATAATCATATCGTGATTTATTTTCACTTGCCGAACCCGCCTCGAGTTCCGGTGTGCTCATCCAAAACAATGAAACCGGCTTTCGTCTGAGGCGTGTCCTTCCGTTATCTCTTATTGTCGGCGGCAACACGAAAGACAGAAGATAGACACTCCGATACTGAAGGCTGCGGGAACTGTTCGCTCTCTAGAACACTCATCGCAACTCGCTGCACAGGCATTTACATGCGTGCTCGGGGTTTTTTTTCTGAAATAAGCTGTGCTTCCCATTTCGAAGTTGCAGGTTCATGTTACATGCAATGCCTGGACGGGTTGTAATGTTTATATTATATTGTTTTTTAAATATTTGTACATTAGCACCTGACTATTTCGTGGTATTAGTGACAAACCGATAATAACAGTCTTGTTAATAAACAATGCAGCACGGGAATGAGCGATGTGGCGCAGTGGTAACACATTGAAGTGACATTCGGGAGGATCCGCAATCCTAATCTCGATTTTTCGTTATTTTCCAAAATTACTACAGGTAGCTATAGTCCATTCACGGTTTCTTAGGATGGTTTGAAACGAATCTTTAAAAAATCACCCTAGGCCTAACCAACCAACCTGTTTTTTCAATAACTTATATACCACAAATATATGATGAAATCTATAACACTGTGATTAACTTTAAAGTACTGTAATCGTGAGAAAATGAAACTTTAACTTAGTATCTTACATAACATGTAATATTTATATAACTTTAAATACGAATTAAAAACAGCGACAGCAGCGATGGGTAGGCAACAGCTAGAAAGAAATAGTTCGCAGTTAAAATATTGTTTTAACCTAGTTTTTGGTACGCTATTTGAACATTAAACGTTGCCTATTTATATATTTGAATTTTTCGGTAGCACTGCAGGAAACATATTTCATTGTTACAGTTAAAAATATCGGCGCTAATTACTGTGCGCAAGCCTTAGTGACATGGTGATTTTTATTTCCGCCCGAGGAAGAAAATTCAGTTGGCGGAGCCTTGTCACACTCTTTCTTTCTCTTGGGAAGTTTCGCACCGCCTGCAGTAGCGGAAAAAGTATACATGCCTTCAATTTTAGCATATTTCATCATTATTACAGGAAAAATAATAATTTTTAAATTTGTAATTTACAACTGAAGCCAGATATTATTTTTTGAATAGTAACTATAATATATTTAGATGTGATGGCGGGAAGGTTACAAATCCGAAGTTGACAGCAGTAGTGATTGGCGACGCCGACATAACATGGCGTGTTTCTGAACGAAGTGTCAAGTTCTTGCTCGTTGTGTTTTTTAAACCTACCTGGGCAAGTTACGATGTGATAAATCTGTTTTTCCACGGCAGGAATAAATCTACTGTAAAGTGTATCGTGACCGTTGTGTGTGTGTGTGTGTGTGTGTGTGTGTGTGTGAAAGAGTATTGCTGCCATTGCGTAACGTTGGACCAGTGCGTGTGTGTGTGTGTGTGTGTGCGCGTGTGAGATTGCAAATATAGGACGTGTGAAATTTATACGTTTTAACCGTGAACTGTTTTAAGACGAAATTAATTATTTGAAAGTCACGTTGTAACCTTGCCGTAGGTGTTTGAAACACAATTGTGAACGTACTTACGTTTCTGTGATTAGAATGTTTGTCACAATCCCAACAAAATACTACGCCCAGCCACATAACAATCTAAATACATTATGAGATAAATCTAGAACACAGTAAGTACTAAAGCATACAAATATGAGCGGAATAAAAGTTACGGTAGGGCTATTTGTGTGCATTTTCATCACTATTTTTTAAGTTTTTCATTGCTATGTACAAAAATAAGCGACACGAGTTGCGTGCTAGAATTTACTGTGCCTTTTCTTTGGACTGGTTGTTCCTACGTTTTGTTTTTTATTCCAATTGAGGTCGTCCTTTTAACGAAAATCCGAACACATAAATAACAAGAAGTTAAATACTACAGTTGTTTTCGTGTTTCAAGGCATCATATGCACTTATAAATGTCTTGTCACAATAGTTGCATGGATGTCTTGGCGGAAGCAAAGAATTAGCTTTGACATTTGTAGATGAACCTGCATGTTTATTTGCTAATCTTCGCCTGGCAGGCGGTGCAGGGCGACCCTTACAGGTTGCAAGATACCGTCTCAAGTTGCCAAATCGGACAAACTGCGATTTACACTGTTCACATGCGAACATAGTACAGTCTGGATTCTGACGATGACAACCGGTATCATGTTCTCTGCAGCTGGTTATTGTAGAAAAGGCCTTCTTACAGTAGCAGTACAAATAACTTTCCTGTTCCATCATCGAATACGAACACGGCAGACGATGTACTTTCTCTTCGATGTCTGAACAGCGACTGAGCTGTCCGGCCTATTGCGACCTGTTTTATACCACATTTTCATGGCACCCTGACGAGGGTACTATTAGTATCAGCTTGAGAGCAACATTATCATCGAAAGTCCCCGCATTCTTTCTGTCACAAAGTTTTAAATGTCTATTTAAACCATTGGTTGTGACTTACACAGTTTCAAATGTCTTTAAATCGTTAACACGCACATACATTCTTCGACACTTATTGCATTGATATGACATACGGATGGTGCTCTTCTTACATGAACTTTGTGCGTATCTCTTTGCATCGTATGCATATGTAAACATCTTGTTACAATACTTGCATGGGTGTCGTGGCGAGGCCAAATAACTGCTCTCAGTTGAACCTTACATTGAGCTGGTAATATATTCAGAAAACGCTTGGCAGGTAGTGCACCACGGCCCTTACACGATGTAAGATGTCTTTTGAATTCACTTCGATGACTAAATTGAGATTTACACTTTTCACATCCGAACATAATACGACCTGCATTCTGATATTGATTGTCAGGTGGTGGTGCAGCACGTCCCTTACATGATGCATGATGTCTTTTCAAGCTACTTCGACGACCAAATTGGGATTTGCACTTTTCACATCCGAAGATAATACGACCCACATTCTGATAACACCAAATTTCATACTGGCTGTAGATGTTTTTGTTAGAAAATACCTTTTTACAATAACGATACAAATACCTTTCCTGTTCCATCAATGTATAAGAGCACGTTATCCACAGCCGATGTTCACTCTTCGAAGTCTAGATGTTAACTGAGCTGGCAAACCCTATACTAAGAACTATTGTATTGCTCCTGGATAGCATCTTCAGTTTTCACTTCACATGTTAGCGGTGGAGGTCTAATATTTACACCTCCTGACGGTCTGGCTGGTTCATATTCTGCACCACTCGTAGTTCATTATTTTCATTCTGGTTTGGAACACCATGCAGGCCCACATATGTTATGGGAGCTCGAACGAACGTTAGTTTACCTGTTGTATCGGCAGGAAAGTTAGCCTTGTTTTGCGAAAATGCATGCTGCCTGCATGCAAACGTGCATTACCTTTACATGTACTATTGTGACGTTGGAGAGTATCTCTTCTACCGAATGTTGCGCCACACATCTCACATGTTAGTAGTAGTAGTAGTAGTAGTAGTAGTAGTCTAGAGGTGGTTGCCTTTGTACACTCACTCTGTTCATGACGATGTGCATTGCAACATTTTACAGAATACCTTGTCGCAGTAATTGCATTATTTACCACATAGTTACTGTTGTTGTTGGTGTTGATCGATCGTCGAAGTTTCACAAGTGGTCGTACCCGATGGCACATACTCAGTGGTTGGCACCATCTTCAAAGATGCCTCCACCTTCATGGACAGTGGAACCGCAAAGAATGATTGTCTGCAGGCGTGTCATCAGCATACACTCTCAATGGGAATTGTATCTGCGATACCTTATTTATTCAAGTAGGGTACAGAAAAAAGATGCCAGGCGCAGGGATTTGAACTCGTGTTGACTTTTACTGGAACCAGTGCTTAATTCAGGCGCCTTAGGCCGCTTGGTAAACCCGACAATTTGTATTAGTGATGGATTTACATGGATTTTGTGGAATGATATACATTGTATGGTCTTGTCTAGCCATCGCTTGTGCAATATGCGCATGTGGGTTGGTAGGTATTTTACCTTTTGTGCACTCTGGCGGACTATTGGAGAACGCACACAGAGCAATGCATATGACTATCTCTAATTGTGTGTGATGAGCTTGGTACGCAAGTGCAGGTTGGGGACTATCTGTATATACGACCACTATTGCAGACAATGGTGGTTCCTCTCTTCATGTTAATGTTTTAACAGTAGGGTCCTTAATCCCACCGTCGATGAACGTTTATCCAATGGTAGCTTTTATAATATATTGTACTGCCACTCTCTACAGGAATCGAATCTCGAGGATAGTTCAGGGTATATGCATTGTTTACTTTCAATAGTATACCGATAAGCACATTGAGAAAGGGAGGTGGTGGAGATGCAGTACTTGGTCGGTATCTACAATGCATGGATGGTAGTTGGGCTTTGCTTCCCTCCAACGAGCGATTGTATGCTGGCGAACATATATTCGCTAATGTATTGTGTACGGAAAGGCAGGGCGGTCATTGCTTCCAGCGAGTTCATGATGATGATATGTGCTCGCATCCTGCAGGTCTTCTGAAACAGCTACACTTGTTAAGGTAAAACCTCTGCTCTGCATCATCTAAGAGTAGAGTATATAGATAGTTGGTGTGTGTATGTGCGTGTGTGTTGCGATACCTCCTTACTCGGTTCGTGTCTCGGGTTGTCACAGTGTGAGTGTGTGTATGTGTGGCTCGTATTACAGAGCAGGGTGACCCCTTTCTGAACTTTCCCTGTTATTATTATTATCTGCTTCGGTACATGAGTGCAAGTCGGAGACAGAGTATAACTGTCATGCTTGTCTCTTCATGGGCAGTGGGACCGACGAATATCTGCATGTGCTCTCAATGGGAATCAAACCTATGATACCATATTTATTCGAGTAGGGTACAGAAACAAAAAAATAAATAAAATTAGTCAGGTGCAGGGATTCGAACCCATGCTCCCCTTTTACTGGAACCAGAGCTTATATTAGATGTCTTAGGCTCCTCGGCCAACCTGACAATTTGTATTAGTGTTGGGATTACATGACTTTTGTCGAATATCATATGCTGGTCCAATACACACGTAAGGGTTGGTAGGTATATTTTTCCTTTTGTGCACTCTAGCAGACGACGTGAGAAAGCACACAGAGCGATGCATCTTTATGGGAACCGAACCTGCGATACCTCAAGGATGGTTCAGGGTACAAGCATAGGTTCCTTTCAATAGTACACCGGTAAGTACAATGACAAGGGGGAGATGGTGCGGATGTAGTACTTGGTCGCTATCTATCATGCATGGAAAGGCAGGACCAGTCACTGTGGTCTCCACTTCCAGCGAGGTTGCATCGACGATGAAGATGACGAGATGTGCTCGTAGCCTACGAGTTTTCATTGCTACACCAGTTAAGATAGGGGATAATTAGTTTCGTAATAGGAAGCTTATCATTCTAGTATGTGTTGTTGGTGTGAGGACCTGGCTGCCTATCAATGACTGTGTATTCATTGCGAGTGACATCTCATTACATACATACAAACATCGACATTTCGGTATATGGCTCATGAGTGCACGGCCAGTAGCACTGACCGACTGTCTGGAAGTAAGTACACACATTGAAGATCCGTGAATGTTTGGTGGTCAGTGGGGCTACAAGATGGTGCTCGCCTAGGACGACTTGTAGTAGTTGCATGCTAGTAAGGAAAACAAATCTAGGTGATGTCTATGTTATGCATTTGGCAACTACATCTTATGTAGTTTGGAACTTACAGCCGACTATGCATTTGACAGCCAAGATGGTTGCCTGGCAGTGGGGTGGTTTTGTCGTGCGGACCCTCGCAGATGGTGAGTAGTTACGTGGCCTTCATTGCGGTCGGATGCCGAGGACATCGGTCAGTCACATGGTGTGTGAGTAGAATTTGTATTTATAATGTCTAACAAGCCACTGGAGAAGGCAGTGTACTTGTATACCAAATAGGACATTCTGGCACACCTGTCATCATGCAGGGGACATAGGGACATAGACATAGGTCATAGTCGATCACATGCAGATGGTAATCCTGAGCTCACAAGGGTCAAAAAGTGTGTCTGCTCTATCTGTTACATGAGTGCTCGAGGGTCGGCGCGCAGCGAGTCACTGGCTGGGCGGTAGCAAGCACGCGAAGATGTTGTGGTCAGGGGTGATGTAGGCAGATGGAGGGGAGGACAAGGGATAGAGAGAGAGCGAGAGCACGAGGACGAGTGGAGGGTCGCTGGTCGAGGTGCCAAAGGGGAAGTGTATGAGGAACTGTGAGTGTGTGTGGCCAGGCGGTGGCACAAAGGGGACAGGAGAGACAGAGGTGAGTAAGAATGGGGAGACATGCAGGCCGACATATGTCCGCACATCCCTTTTCGTCGTCGGGGGTTATGCATGTTCTGTAATTTTTGTAGTTGTATCTCAAATGCTTAATAACTTGCAGCCATCTATCCTGTCGTGGATGATGTCTATGTTCTGAATTTGCCAAGTATAACTCGAATGGTTCGGGCACTATGCCCACCTATGCTTATTCGCTGACATATGGCATATTTGACTCCACGTTCCTTCTCCTATTCGTGGTTGATGCTTGTGTTATGAATTTGACAACTATAACTTATACTGTTCGGAAATTATAGCCAACTATGCTTATAAGTTGACATTGGGCATACTTGACCCCATCTCCCTTCTAGTAGTGGTTGATGCCTTTGTTATGAATTTCATAACTATAAATTAAACAGTTCGGAAATTACAGCCAATTATGCTTATAAGTTGACATGGGGCATATTTGACCCCACAACCCTTCTCCTAGTTGGGGTGAAGGCCTATGTTACGAATTTGACAACTATAACTTAAAAGTTTCGGAAATTACAGCCAACTATGCTTATAAGTGTTATGCACACACAGACTTAAGGAGGTGGCAGTGTTTCATGCCTTGGGGCCCCTCCGCCGCCACCGGCGAGGCTCTGGCCGTCAAAATGGTTGACATCCTCAGCTGATCGACAATTGTCCTGGGTAGACATAGGTCGGTGATACCAAGATGGCCACCAGGAATGACTTCTCAATTTGGCAGGAATTTCTCAATTTCCGATCGATTCCGCCGCATTGTTCAAACCTCAGCCACAATGTGCAAACTACCCAGATTATGCTAATTAGCACTGGCTGCCAAGATGGCCGCCGGCGGCAGGAGGGAAATTGGGGAAATTCTACTGGAAAAAAAGGGAAAAAATGACGCGTTTGTATGCGAAATCTCACTTTTTGGACGAAAAAAAAGCGAAAAAAGGGAAATTCTCGCACCTCCAATCCTCCGCATGAAGCCTGGTAATATGCTAATTACCATTCTCCAATTCTCCGCCTGACGCCTGGTGCACCAGAATGCCCTTTTTTATACTACTATCGATATCATATCACTTAACTATAAAATATTCCCGAAACACAAATTAAATATATTGACCCTTGAACAGCCTTGTAAGTCCCACAGTTACACGCTGTACCACGAGAACATTGCCGCCAATTCTGAACCTTGCGCGTAGCTGCGGTTACGCACTTGATGCGAGTGACAATTTCGCCCTTATCAGTCCAGCGGTTCTCTGTCTCAAATGAGGAATACAGCTTCTGCTAGAAAGCTGCTTTCGTTACGAATTGCTGGCCAATAATTTTGTCTAATAATTGAGCAAAAACAGAGGCGACATTGGAAGACGTTGAAGGCGTCATGTCCTTTACCAATCATTTAAAAAAAAAATTAAAATTAAAATGTTTTATTAACACTATAAGACTGTCAACGAGGTGATTTTTGTTTCGGTCTACGTTCTGACGTTAGCGATAGTTCTGACCGGTCTGAAGGTGGCTCAGGCTGTGTCCGAATTCGCCTGAAGTACATACTTGTGCGTATTTGTCCCCGGAAGTGACGTCGTAAGTGCTGTCCGAATTGCAAGTGAAGTATGCAAGTAAACGAAGATGTATACTTCTCGCGTACTTGCGGAATATGTGCCGCTACTGAGAAGCAATTTGTAGGTTACAACTGATTTCCGAAATAATAATTTTATTTAAAGTTTAATAGGGCATCATTACTACGTCGTTGCATATAATTTAGAACTAAGTTAATAATTACCGCAAGGTTCACCTTAAAAAAAGGTCTAAATAATAAATTCTTATTAGGCCTACGTTCGTTACCTACAGAAGCTAAGATAATAAAAAGCAATCAAAATTACAATCACATACAATAATGTAAGATCATAAATGTTTAGTAATTCAAATTGAAATATTATTTAATACTTGTTTTAACCCCTAACACTTTCAGCAATTATAAAATTCTTAGTCGTAATACACGTACATTAAAAGTAGTTAGCTGGCTAATAACTGTTACCGAAGCCAACAAGACTGCCTGTCCGAATTCATTACGTTTGATGCCAAGAATAAGTGAAGTATGCACGTACACAAGTATATATCTGGATTCGTACACGGCCTATGTGAAGTAGGTCGGTGAACAGGGCTTACTGAGATATGAGGCGAGCTGCTGCATACCTGTCTGGAGACGCCTGTGGTCTAAGCATGACTGACAGGTCATTCCCGAGAGTACTCTCTCTATTTGCTCCTCAGGAATTTTCCCCACTCCATTGTACTGCCCACCCATCATGGGCGCATTTGTTAGTCATCAACTTTGTGCATACCACGTTGAGGCACACAAGACTTTGTAGAATGGTGGTCCCAAACTACTCCCAGACGAAATGACTGTGCTCTGTGCAGTGAAACGCTTATCTAGACTGCTCATCGTGTAAAATCACTTGAAGTGATACGTTGCAACTGGCGCCCCATTTAAGTAAAGTAGTTATAGGCCGTTCACGATAAAGTGAGCACTTTTGAAAGCCATGCTAAAATTCTACTTTCTTACCCATTATGTATCCTTCCACCACATGTAAACAAACATCGTTATGTGATTGCCACATGTTAATAAACTCAATGTTTACATTTTAGGACTGCTAAATGTAACACGTATATATAAAACATGTAACATATATGATGTATATAACACATGATATATAATGTATATATGCCTAAATATGTATATATGTATGCATATATGTCCATATATCATGTAAAATATACAATACATATAAAATATGTAACATATATAATTGTTTGGGTCATATCACATATCCGATAGACAAAAAACTTTACACAACAAATAATTGAAAAATGAACGCCCTAGCAATGAAGTAATGGAAACTGTGAAAAAGCAAACATTAAACTTTGGTGGTGAACAAGGACCAACACGACACGTTAAAAAAGGACACACATAAGTTAAGCCGAAAAATAATTTGAAAGAGCAGCCAAATCCATATTTTGAAATAGACTAGCACTACTGCACACCCAAGGTACAACACCACTTGTCACACAAATTACCAAACATTTAAAAACTGTACCGCAAACTTAACGTTTCCATGACTCGCCGTTTTCTAAGTGCCCCATCGCTCTGTAGCATGACAAGTAAAACGTCAGCTCTAAAACATGGTAGCTGTGTTTGGCCTCAGCTGACTGAAGTTAGGTGCAACTAAGCCATCAGGAAAAAACATACATCCTGCAGGCATAAGGTAGCGGCGTAACGTAGCAGATGTCTGAAGCGTATAAGGTAGACAGAGCGAGGTCGTGCAAGGACTTAAATAAAAAATGATAAATCACGAAATAATGACGCGCGAAGGGGAAAGGGGAAGGCAGGGAGGCAAGGAAAGGCGAGGGGATACGAGTCAAGCAAAGAGTACACCACTGCACAGAAGTAGATGGTGCTAATAAACCTAATGCGATGACGCAAACGTGGCAATATATAAAAATATGTAATATATAAAAAAGAAAAATATATAAAATATGTGCATGTATACGCATATTCTAAGAATAGTTTTATATGCACCTTAATAAATGGAGATAAATAAATTTCAACATAGACCTATAACGCATATATAAAATTAAAATAATTTACACTGAAAATATAAACATATCAACAAATGTAATTGTGTGTATGTACATATAGGTTTTTTTTTGACACCGTTACTCTGTGTTCGTACCCTTCTGAGACCCTCCAAAAAATAACAACATTTATACTGTGAACTGAAGTGGCAAAAGAAGGTTACACCAAGATTGCAACTGGCACCACCTTCATTTGTACAAAATAATTCTAAAAATAATGTATATTATTTATAGCTAAGTGAAGTGCCGATCCGGTGATGGCCACATTTCCTGTGTCTCTTGTGGCCCAAATGGGTGCGACATTTCCTTTTTGTCAAACCCACACAGACCTCAGGAAACCAATTTTACAGGTAAAGTGTATGGACTCTCATCAGTGTTGTGGGTCCTTCATTGCAAGACTGCAGCAAAACTGAAAACTTAAATGAGAAAAGTATTTAAAGAAAATTACTATACTTACAAAAATGGTTCATGCGTGCACATACAAAGCTGATATAAATGTCTTATTAATGTAAAACTAATACATATCCACAAAAGACAGCAAGATGATAATGTAAAGGGCAAATTATAAAAGTAATACTTACAGGCAAGTTACTGTGCATAGCGATAAGCACTTGGTCTAACTTTCGTTGTTACTATAGCTGTGCGTCAATAAACAGCCAATCAGAAGCCCCGACATTTATACTATGTTATCAATTGAAAAACCTATTTACAAATCAAGAAAGTGTGTATTTTGACTTCATACCTCGGGAAGATATTTTCTTTTGTTTATTTATGGATAATCACGACTACGGAAGTTTTGTAACGCTTGTATGTAATGTTTAAAGTAAAAATTGAAATGTAAATAATTTACTATTTTAAAAATGTCTCAGATCAATTGCAAATATTTATTTTTGAAAAAACCCACTACCAACTATATGTACAGACCTTAATTTCTTCGGTACATGTGTAGGAACATAAACTAATATTATCGTTATATCAATTTGAGCCAGGCCACTGTGCGTTTGTGTTTTGTATGTTCTTATCGCTATAACCGTGAATGTGTTTGGTATGTCAATTGTAGCCCGGCCCATATTGAAAGCTAGCTCATACAGCTTCTTTAGAAATACTTTATTTAACACATACAATGCGTAATGTAATCTAACCTTTACAAAACATGCGCTCGCAAGTAAACAGGAGCTCTGGGAGTTTGGGGTGTTGACTATGACGTGTAATTTACAGTTACATTAAATTTCAATAACTACAATATTTTTGCGGCCAAAGTGGCAGATATTACACACAATAATGCCAACTCAATAACGCATACTATCTTTGTTGATATTTCTCAAAAGGTAGAAAGTTGTCTTGTCGAACATCCACTTAGAAATTTAAACATGGAATTGTTTTATAGTCCTAATTGTTGACAATTAGTCGTAAATACTTTCTAAATCTTATTACGGCAAGTATTACCAAATAAAACAATTAGGTTTACACTTGCATCACGAAAGAATGTCGGCAATGAGCACAACTATAGGTTTATAGTTAACAAAAGCAGCTTCAAGATTTTATAGTTTATATGTTGGAACACCTTTGGTGAAGCATCAAACTGCGACGTTTATATTACGTTAACAATAGTAAAACTTAACACTGTAACTTGGGATGAATAACTACATGAACACAAGTTTGAGGTTAGGCCTACATTACAAAATAACACATTGATTTCAAAACGTGTCAAATTAATGTATAATTATAGACAGGCACATTTGCAGTTTTCATCAAGGCAGATTTCAGAAAAGTTACATAGCTGGGCGTAAATAGATACGTACAGATATATTTGAGGTTAGGCCTACATTACAAAACTACACAGTGATATAAAAACGTGTAAAATTAACGTATAATTATTGACTGCCAAATTTGCACTTGTTATAATGACAGATTTGAAAGAAATGTTAAACAGATGAGCGTAGGTAGATAGGTACAGATAACTTTTAATATTATTGGTCAAACTTAGAATATAATATGTACTTCGCAAACTCACACGAATATATTAATGTTGCGTTTCTCCTGTCGTTCATTTACTTTATAATTGTTATTTAACTTTCCATTTATAATATCACGTTTCTAACTGTCGATTTATAATTGTTCTTTTTCACCTTTTTTTTTACTGGGGATAAGCGGCGAAAACACGTCGTAAAAGCACATTTACATTTACCTCCGGACAGTTGCGGTAGAAATTTTCAACATTTCTGCAACTCATTCGATCACCTTGCACGGCTTCATCTCTCCTCGACGAATTAAAGAATAAATACTTTCGGCGAGATTTATAATGTCCTCCTGACGCTGAATATTTGTACGTAGTTTGCTGGAACTCGTAACTTTACACAAAATCACTACATCACAATTAAACACTATACGACCCATAATAAAACAATGCTTATTGCAGATAAGCTGAAAAATAAATGAGAAATATTAAAATACAACTTCCAGTTTCCAAATTTGTAGTTTGCCTCACAAGCAAAGCCAAGAAACAAGCATGAAGGAACCACAACAACGGACCGTTGGTTTTGACCGCTGCACCGATCATGTGACACAATATAATTATGAGTTACAGTAAATACAGTATCTTTACGCCAATAATTACTCTAAAGTGTATAAAATAAACTTCAAACAGCTTATGTAGCCATCAATTTAAACATTACACTTGTAATACCACGTTATTTCGCAGAACTACTTTTCACATTTCACTGGCAACATAACTGGGTATGTTCATCCCCAGCCTGTGTGGTGACACAAATGGTTATACATACGCAGTTGCGGGCGGGTTTTTTTTTTTTTCAAAGGTTGATTTCTAGCGTGCTCACTTTAACGTGAACGACCTTTACCACTTCTTTTTCATATGTCTTGAGGATTTGTAACATATTGTGTTTGAGTAGTACTGCCTTTTCTAGATAGGAATACTCAGTAGAACATCAAATTTAAAGTGAGTGTTAAAATTTGTAGATTTATTTATTCACGCCTTTCATTACGAGGGCGAAATTAAAGTAAAATGACCTTGCTTGCAATTAACCAAGTTGAATGTGTCAGTACAAATCAGTACGCACAAGAACCATATTAATAACTTAGTAAAACATGTTCAATAATACCAACTACCAGTAGAGGGAGCATGTCACTTTTGAGACACTGCTACAATGATATGTGGACGCAGCGGATAATCGATTGTTCAAAGTATCAATATATCGATTAGTTGCTAATCGACCAATCTATTAGGGGCTAGTTAATTAGCGTAATTAATCAAAATACTTAATTAATTAATTCTTTAATTAATTTTTTATTGTTGGATGTGAAATTTCTTTGATTTTCATTGTTGTAGAAAGGGTTAGGGCTAATATTGGCGGAGCAGGTTCGGTGTGTACTCTTGTGACTTGCTAGAGTGGACTGAACAGAGGAGTGTGATTTAATTGTTTATATAGGAGTTGATGTTAGTGTAAGAGTGGTATAAGGGATATTTTTTATTTGTGGATGGAGCGAGACCGCGCATGTCACTTCTGGGACACTAGATGAATGAGGTGTGGATGGAGCTAGATCCAAACATATCACTTCTGGGACACTAGACGAGTGCAGTGTGGATGGAGGACCACGTGTGTCACTTCTGGGACACTTAATGAGTGAGGAGCGGATAATCGATTGTTCGATTAATCGATTATGAGTGAGAGTATGCATGACACTTCTGGATCACTATGATTTACATTCAATTAGCAAACTGAAATAAATACGAATCATTAAAAAATGACTTTAATCACATGATTACTACATGCAACATTAAATCGAATTAATATAGACACACGATATTAAAAATTACTTTAATCATGCAGTAACCATGAGACAAATTCATTAAAATGGCTTACCCCGACTACGTCGCACACGACAGAACGGAAAACAACAATTATATTAATATTGTAACAAAATTCCTTAACCATATTCCAAACACCTGAATAAATGATACGGAAAAAAGTTAATTACACCAAACGAATTTCACATGTTCAAAATACGCTAAATTGTTAATGATTAGATTGATCACACAAAATCCCACAACAAACTATTAAAATATTCACACAGGAAAAAGATATTTTACACCCGCCCAAGAACGAAACAACCATCGCACACTAAATTACTCACTTATCGCCCACAAAGCCAGGACATCACACTTCACCAATCAATAAAAACACACGATTTACAATCAAAATTACAACTACAAGCCCACACAATCTAAAAATCTCCCCTTATTTAATAACCTCCCACACTGATCCACGCAGCTCAAATCTCCAGGTGTCATAAAAAACTTTCCCTGACAAAAAATCCCCCAACACTATCATACACACAAACACACACACACACATACATACACAAAGTCACGCGTAGTTCACCCTCACTGGCCCTCAAAACACACATCACGGAACGTAAACATAAATAATCACTCAAACGTCTGTTTTTAAAAACCAGTAAGTATAATCATTTCACAAATGCGTCTTTTGCTAGCTCATATGACCATTACAATCGTTCGCCTATTGCGAAAGCTTATTGCAAAAGCCTACTGCAAAAACCCGACGAACGTAATCCATTATATATCACAAGTTAAAAACACACTACCACAATCCTGTTCTTACAAAAGCATACGCCGGTGGATTGTCTCTGTCGCTCTGACTAGCCTGTCGCACGCATTTTCCGTACATTAATAATAATAATAAAAAAACATTTCAATTAAATAAAAACCAAAGTATTTATCCGACCATGTGAGAGGAAACGATATGGGACGTGATCAATGCTCCAGGCAAACCGTCTCCTCAGCTATTTGCTTCTAACTAAACTCTCCGAGGACCAAGCAGAATGCGAGTCTCACCCCTTACACCGTGCAAGTCACCCCTCCGACGCGGTCTCCCGACAATGTCAAAGAAGTCGCTCCAATATTTCACTCTCAAGACAGCTGGAGGAGTTGATAGGGTCGAGGAACAAACGCACCTGTCGAAACAAGCGCGCCTCGGCGAGTAACTTTCAAACACTAGAAACGTATCCCAACACATCTCCAACAAACTATGATTATTCCTTTAAGAAATATTTTTAAATCGAAATAAAGTCTAAAACTTCGACCCAAATTTCAAAGAAATGTCCCGCAAACGAACCAATTTAAGACAATTACAACTAGCGACGGGAATATTATGTTATTCAAGGTTCAAACTCATTGCTCAAGACTTAGACTAAGTATTTGAAAACCCGTTTTCCAGTCTTTAAGCATTTTCTATCCAAATATTTTAATAGCTACCACAATTCAACAAGCATTTTAAACATATGTATGGATATTTTCTAAAATACGTATTTGCATCTTGATTTCTTTACGAAACTATAAGTTTTTAACCAATCTACATATACGCGAATTACTGTCTCTAACAAATAAATGTACAGGGAATCACACTGAAAAAGTATTCCCTCATCGCCATAATTTAAGTCTGAAGTTTCATTAACCCCAAAATTTCTAAGAAATTAATTTTAACACAATTTCCGTCGAAAACGTATTGCAGTGAAAGTTTAACATTCTTGTAGCGAATACACGTAGACTATCTTCGGAAATCCTAGCCGAATTACGCACAGTTTATTTAAAAAATAATACTAGACTTATGCAAACTTCCAAATGAAGGAATTGATTTTGCACACTATAACCTATCCCAATAAAAGAATTAGGCGTGCAACGAAATTTTTTACATGAAATATTGAAAACTTACCCCAATGACACGTTTTAAATTATTATTAATTCAAAATTTCACTTCCCGGGAAAAATAAATAATTTACTTTCAGTATTTCACGTATTTTCTTATTGTGAGAAGATGTCTCGGTATAATTATGACGAAGATTAACTTAAAAATGGAAATCGCACATACTTAGAGAGAAAATATAAGCACGGTGTAATCAAACAATTTGAATTTAAAAACTCCAGATACTTGCTCAAAAAAAACTTTTAAATTATTTAAAATCAATAATAAGTTACGTTAAAAAATAATAAACACACACAAATGTCTTTACGGAATCGCTCTTAACACAATTTCTCACAACGGCAGTTGAAATCCCAACAAACTCTCGTAGATCAGATCCACAAACGTATTTCACATAAAAATATTCCCGATAATAGACGTTTATAAAATAAAACCGAAATTATTTAATCAACATGTGTAAATAATATCGTGGCGCCTATCGCATATGATGTTACTAAGGGTAGGATACGAAAGTACAAATATGTTCCATCTCCAGAGCTCTCTGATCTACGTCATATAAGCCGTTTCTATGAAATTCTTTATTTAATCCGCAAAAATTTTATCCCTATTTCCTTTAATCTTTCAATAAATTGTAAGTTTAAAGTATTTCCAGGAAACTACAACCACGAATAATTTCACACAAGAAAAATTTTCAATGTATAAACCTTACAGAGTCCAAAGACATTTTTAATATAAGTTATGTTTTCAAAGAACGTTGTTCTGTGAGCTGTATAATTTATATAAAGTTATAACTATTTTGTTGGAAGTCGGAAATTAATGTCTTCCTTATATAGTGTTCGAATCCAAAATGTTTGTGGTTTTCCCTGAATTTTGCTTAAAATGTGTGGTTTTTTTTTTTGGGGGGGGGGGGATGGTTGTTGAAATATCGTTGATTTTGTCATTTTACAAGTTCGATAGAAGCCATTTCAGGCTGTATGTGTGGTATTTCGTTAATATTTTCTCGGAATGTAGTCTTTTTAAATAAAATATTTTCATATTTACCTAAATATACACATTTCTGATAAGTACGAGAAATATCGAACCATAATTTGATATTGACATCATGTGTAGTACTAACTAAATAAGTATTGTTGTTATTATAAATATTAGTATTACTATGAAAGAAAAATGTAATTTTTTCATTTTGAAACATTCTGAACATAGAAATTCGATTATCATTAATTTTTTCACTTAACGAGACGTTTTTAATATAATGGTTGTTTGAAACAAGTTCGCGCATGAAATATTGTGGACACAATATATTTACAACAAATATATACTTTTTTTTTTCACGTATAGCCTAATTTTAATAATGCTAACGAAAGAGTTTAGTCAAGTATTTAAAAGAAACAAGTGTCAAGAGTTTAATTAATAGCATACCATGTTATCATCACAAAATATGAAAGCTAAGTACCAGGGAAATGAACTTGAATGCTTACAATTGTTTTACACAACAAATCATTTTAATACACACTGCAGTTGTGCGGCATGAAGAAATGAAACTAATCAAAAAATTATAAAAATCGTTAATCTAATGGTTTATCAAAATCATGCATAATGTTACGCGCTGCAGCTCGCACGGGCCGTGAGCTCCTTTTAGGGCGTGGTCCGGCTCTGTGGGGGGTAACCCACCTCGGCCCTCCCCTCCCAAAGACAGACAGGCTCAGTGACTTGTATCCCCCTCCCATGGGGGCCAGCAATAGAATGATTTACAGCGGCAAGACCTGGCTGGCGTCACAGCACCTCCTCCTCCTCCTCGCTGGAGAAACCGACAAGGTTAGCGGATGGACAAGACTATTCTGTGAATAAGGACTCAGTGCAACGCGGGGATTTAGAGAAATTTATGGGTGATTGCCTACGACCCCACAAATACAAGCCACAGCTGGACTGCCGGCAGTCTGGCGGAGGCCATTTGGCTGAGCGTGGGAACGAAGTTCAGTGCGAGACGATGGCGAACGAGGTGTTTCTGGTGTGAATGGACGAGAGGGCGTGAAACCTAACGAGTGAAGGCTACTGTGCGTGGGTGCTCAGAGAACTCTAGAACATTGCGGACTGGCGGAACATGGACTAAATTGAGGTGGGACTGAATGGACCTGTAGTACGGATTTTATTCTAAATATTGGAATTGTCAAATATGGACATGTAATTTATAATATAACTGGATAGGTTTTGGTACACTGTCTTTTGGGACTGGTTTTTAATTAATTAATTTCACAGATTTCTTTGAGGCAATTATAAATTGTATTGATTGAAGTAATTTATTGTAAACATTAAGTGATATCAATTTATTGCGAGATGTTGAGTCGAGATAATTTTGCTTGTAGGTTTTTACAAATAAAATTAGGAAATTAAAATTAACTCTTTTATTTTAATAAAGACCTCCAACCCTTAACGAACTTGGTTTAAACCAATGAATTTCGATATATATATATATATATATATATATATATATTATATATATATATATATATATATATATATATATATATATATATATATAGTAACACTGGTGTGAGAAGTGAGACAAAGCCTATTTATTTAAAATAATTAAAATAATATCATTGCAATCAAGATAAGAGTAGGATGTTTACTGGCAGCATAATTTTTCAAATACAATAATTGTTATCGTACAAGGTCCAAGAATTATTTAGTCATTTGTGAATGCTAACGAGGAAAATGTCGGCAGAGATGGAATAGTCAAATTCTTAGTGTCAATGAACTTGTAGATAAGAAAGTAGATTGTGTGAACGAAAATGTGGAAAGAAAAATAGACAGTAAGTCGAAGAACGAAAAAGTAGACCGAAACATAGGTGTAAGCGAATTAATGAACAATAAAATATACTGTGTGGACAAGAAAATTGGCAGTGTGAGGGGCAGTGTGAATGAAGGGATGGAAAGTGTTACCGAGAGGTTAGGCAGTGTCGAGGGTAGAAAGGAACAGGAAATGAGCACCTTCAAAAGGGAATGGCAGGAATTGCTGCAGCAGCAAGGAAGATCACATGCAGCCGCTGAGGAGGAGCTGAGATCGACCTCCACCGAGACTACGAATGTGGGCACCGAGAAGAAGTTAGTCGCCGTCGCCAATACAGCCATCGCAGGAGAGAACCAGCAGTTCTGCAGTATGAGTACGCCTCAACCCGGGGTGGGTAAAGGAGGAGTCACAATAAAGCCCGCCCCTTACGATGGACAGACACCTTGGTGCGAATACCGGCACCAGTTCGAGAATGTAGCCGCCCTGAACGGCTGGACAGAAGAGCAGCGGGCCTAATACCTGGCGGCTGTACTAAGGGAACCTGAATTGAATATACTGCAGTCGCTGCCAGAACGATATCTACTGGAATATCCCATATTGGTGTCCAATTTGAAGATGCGATTCGGCGACCGGTAGCTGTGACACTACGAAGCCGCATACAGGGACCAGGGGAGCTACTGCAAAAGCTGTGGCAGGTCATCGTGAGGTTGACACACCACTAGAGGGGTGCTCTGAGGAAGCACGGAACGTCATCGCAGTCGACTTTTTCGTGGATACTATTACTAATACAGGTGTGCGCCGAGCTGTACGCCTAGCATAACCACGTAGCATGCAGAATGCCCTGGCCCGAGCATTAGAGGTAGAATCAGCGAAGCAGGAGCCGAAGTTCCGGCATGCAGTACAGTACAGGCAGCTACCCGTGCAATGGAGACAATGGAGATAGCATCCTGGACGTCTTGAGAAAGTTGGAGACCACAATGAAATGCCTTGCTTCCAAAGGCTGTGCTAGGAAACTCAGTTTTTTTTTCCACCTAAGCATCGGGAATGTTGGGAGCGTGGCCATACAGGACACTTTAAAATCCAGTGCCTGCAAAGGAACTGCACGACCCGAAAGTCAGACATGAGTACGACTGAAAGCTTGTTAAGAAGACTGGAGACGACGTAGAGGAACTTTTGAAATCTGTAGAGGCTGCGACACCTGTTCCTCGTCGACGGATGCCCAGAAAATGCTGGAAATGTGGAAAGGAAGGACACTTAGACTCTGATGTCCAGGGGTGCAACCCGAGACAAGTCATAGAGGAACCGGTCAAGGGACAGCTGCACGAACAATTGGAACTGACAGCCGCAGTAATACCTATCTAGATCACAGGCCCATCGATACAGTTGGTAACATCCTATCTGAGGGAACAGAGAGAGATCGCTATATGGCGGTAAGAAGAACAAGGGTACTGGATTCGGACCCCGTAATAAATCATCCCGCAGTTAATGCAGGTGAAGAAAAAAGAGAAGTCCTGTTTGCAGACGAAGCTGCACATATGCATCTTCAGGAGAAGGAAAACAGCCAGAGAGCAGAAGATGAGCATATCCCAGTGTCTAGTGGATTCAAAAGAAACACTTGATGTGGTCCAAGAGTCGCAGACGATGCATTCAAGGAAGGGTGACTAGTGTGGCTGTATGAAAGAAAATGCCTTCGGGGTAACATATCTCAGTGCCAAAGATGTTGGGAAGGTCTTTACGAAATTTTGAAGCGAGTAAGTGACACTTCCTTCCAGATATTTCACTAGGACTCCTTTAAAGAAAAGTTTAAAGTTGTACATATTGACCGACTGGCGTTGTACGAAGGTCCTGATGTTAGAGTCTGTTCGGGACGAACAGACTTAAGGAGGGGACAGTATTACGACACGTTGTAGGTCGCATCGGCCGCGAGATCCCGCTATGCATGGTCCGACTCTGTGGTGGAGGGGGAGGGATCAACTCAACCCTCACCTTCCCCAGGCGGACGAGCTCGCTGCCTTGTTGCCATCCCTCCTGCCCCCCCCCCCCTGGGGTAGCCGAGTAATAATTGACAGCGGCGAGACCTGGCTAGCATCACAGTCCCTCCTCCCCCTGCAAAAGAATCCGACATATGTAGAGTAGGCGCAAGAATATTCTGGGAATGAGGAACTTGGGGCAACACGGGATTTAGAGAAATTTCTGGGTGATGGCGTATGACCCTATAAATACAAGCTACAGCTGGACTGCTGGCAGTCTGGTGGAGGCCATTAGGTTGAGTGCGGGAGCGAAGTCTAGTACGGGACGACGGCGGACGAGGAGTTCGTGAAGTGACTGGACGAGGGGGCGTGAAACCTGACGAGTGTAGTCTACTGTGCGTGAGGGCACTCGGAGAACTCTAGAACATTGCGGACTGACGGGACATTGACTAAACTGAGGTGGGACTGAATGGATGTGTAATAAGGATTTTATTGTAAATATTGGAACTGTAAAATATCGACACATAATTTATAAGATAATTCGATAGGTTTTGATACACTGTCTATTCGGACTGATTTTTAATGATTAAATTTCACTGATTTCTTAGAGGTAATTATAAATTGTATTGATTGAAGTCGTAAATTGAAACAGTAAGTAATATGAATTTACTGTGAGATGTTGAGTCGAGAGAATTTTGCTTGTAGTTTTTTGTAAATAAAACCAGGAAATTATTATTAACTTTTATGTAATAAAGACCTCTATCCCTTAAAGAACTTGGCTTAACCCACTATATTTCGAGATAGATAAATTATAACAGTAATTTACAATTATAGTAAGTTGCCTTATGTACTAAAAACTGAAATACAAAATACATAATCGTGTAGTCGACTAATTCGGGTCACGTGACGTTTAGTAAACTAGATGAGCCATGAATACGGCTCCAGACACTGAGGCAATGTTATAATTCATTTAGAGTTTTGTGTTTGGTGATTTTTGTATTTGGCTTTTTATAAGGTTTAGTCGGAACATCATCACCTTCAACTGTCTAGCATGCCATGCTGCTATTAATTTGGTGTTATCATGACTGTAAAATTAAAAGTACACGAAGTCTTAAAATAAACAGTATTTATTTCCGAAAGTGGTTTGAAAACCATTAAAAAATTAAAATTAACAAAATGAAACAAATATGATCTGAAAATTTTACTTAAGAAAATTTGTTTGGTAAGAAAATACATATTTCAAGATATTTCAGTAACTTACTCTGTGAAATAATTAATGTGTATCGTACTCACAATAAATATTTCACAAAGTAAGTTGCTGAAATATCTTGAAATATGTATTTTCTTATTTAACAAACTTTCTTAAGTAAAAATTTCACATCATATTTGTTTCATTTTGTAGATACATTTAAACGTTTCAAACAGGCAAAACTAATATGGCGGGGGTTTGGTAATTTGTATTTTGTAATTTGCCAGCTTCGAAGCTGACAAAATGCAAAACGCAAAATACAAAAATACGTCACAGATTTCGTAGATAAACCGAGTCATGTGACTATTTTGTTAACAAAAAGTGCCAATTGGAACAATGTCTGACTAAACAGACCCACTGTAATTTTCAGTAATGCGGTTGAAAATCGGAAAGTAGAAAGAAGGAAGAGACTACAGGAAGTCACAATGCGTGGCGCGCCCGCCAGCCTGTCTGGAGGAGGCACGTGCGTATAGGCCGTTCACGGTGAAGGAAGCACTTTTGAACCCCTAGTTACTTTTATATTTCAACCAATTTATATTCTTCCACAATTTGTTAATTTAAACCCTGCCATGTGAGTAATAAACACAGTGTATACATTCACCATACCCAAAACCAATAGTCTGAGGCCACAATGAAATGTATTTATTGGTTATTATGTCTGATGAAACAGCTTCAAAAAGTGCTCACTTTACCATGAAGGCCTATAGCTGTTTATTTTTCCCTTCCCTAATTGCACTCGTTGGCAGCGTGCGCTACCACCTCTTCTTTCATGGTTTACATAGATTTTTTGCTCCTGCACATGCTTTCCGTGAGAGTTTATTTTTTTATTACAATAATTTGCTGATATAATATCATAAGTACTGTTACAATTTCTCAAAGTCAGTGGGCTAAAACAGGTTTTTTAAGGGATGGAGGTCTTAATTAAATAAAAGTTAATTACAATTTTCTAATTTATTTACAACAACGACAAAGAAAATACTGTCGACTCAGTACAATTTACAATTACCGCAAAGAAATTACTGTAGTTGAATAACTAAAATCAGACCCAATAAACAGTTATCAATACCTATCGAGTTATGTTATAAATTATATGTCAATTTTTACAGTTCCACTATTTACAATAAAAGTTCTTTTCACATGTTTAGACAGTTCCACCTCAGTTCAGTCCAGACCCCACCAGTCCGCAATGTTATAGAGATCTCCGAGCGCCCTTATGCACAGTAGCCTTTCAACTCATCGGGTATTACGCCCTCTCGTCCGTTCACACCAGAAACACCTCATCCGACGTCGTATCGCTATCTTCTCCGTCGTCCGTCCTCTTTGCCAGTGTCCCTCGCTGCACCAGACTTTGCAAGAAAACCGTACAAATGCCAAAGGGTTTCCTAAAAAAAAATTCCAACCCTCCAGCTGCAGTGGTATGTATAGTGTCGTCGGCTATAGCCGAGAAATTTCTCCAAGTGCCGCGTGCGCCGAGGGTACTGGTTCCCAGAATATTCTTGCTCATCCTCCCAAGTCGTCGGTTTCTCGGGCAGGGGGAGGAGAGGCTGCGACGCCAACAAAATTAGCTGTCAATCATCCCCGGCCGCCCGGCGACGGGACAGCGAGCGGGTCTGCCTATGGAGAAGGCCGTGGGGGTAGGTTAACTTCCCCCCCCCCCCTCCGCATTACAAGGTAACAGTGTCCGCATCCAGAGCAGCAGTCTGCACGTAACAGGAAGAAGTCAGCGACACGAATTTCTGTATTATCTCTTGATTAGTTTTATTTCACGTCAATGTCTTGTTTAGTAGCTTCATAAATCATAATTCAATTTACAACTGTTTTCTTATATTTACCGTTGCGCGCAAAAGGTTATGGGTACACACATCCCGTGTACGGGACGATGGATTCAACTACCATTTAAATTACGGTAGTTTACTTGGTATATAGTAAACTGAAGCCCAGATGAAATTTTATCCGTAACGCGGTGAAAACGTGGTAACGTAGTAAGTCCAGGTTAAAAATTACCGACACCTTCCTGTACCACATGGGAGTGGAGATGAGGGTGACACTATGAATATGGAGCAGCGACACAATGCAAGAAATCTACGAAGAATTCAACCGACCAGCGACATCGTCCGGCACGATTCCCACGTGCGAAAACCGGTAGAGACCCTGCCGGGAATCGAGCCTGGTTCGCATTGGTGGGAAGCGACCGCTCTAGCCACTGCGCCACCGCGGACCCTCTGTGGCAAACGTCGAAATAAGAGGTTGTTATAATGATAAAGGCTGTTCTTTTTAAAGTTAACACTTTTGAAATTAACCTTAGAAAAAAGTCACTGCCCCTGAACGCATATATTTAAATGGGCGCACTGAGTGATATTTGCCCAGTAAAGTTGGTAACGCTGGATGGAAAATAGTTCCACATCTTAACGTCGAATAAAAAGTGTTAGGTAAACATTTATAATTTCTTTAATTATTTCTTTCGCTTTCAGTTTTTTAAATAGATAGAAAATTACAAGTAAGCAAATTTGTACAATATTTAATTTCCTAAAAATTTCATAGTTCCACTTGACCGTAGTATGAATAACATGAAGAGTCCATAGCAATGCTAATTTTATACAAGGCGGGATAATACATAACGTTCATAAAAGTATATTTTAAGCAGGGCTGTCAAAAGTGCTCATTTTACCGTAAACAGCCTATACCCACCTGAAACAAGAAGAGAAGTTCCAAGAAAAGAAACGTTTGATCTACATACACAACAATATACACACATACACACACTCTTGCTTTAAATTTAGAGCAGTGTGTATGAAAATAACAAAACCATGTCGTAAAACAATGAGAGGTACGTAACATCACGTCGGTTCGCGTGGGACGTTATCTGCGGGAGAAAATCCACTGTTTCAAGTCGGCTCCGTTTTGCTAAGGAGTTTCCAGACATAGCCTTCGTCGCGAAGACAATAACAGTAAATAAACATCGTGGAACGTAAAAATAACCTCGGTGGTTACTAGAGCTTGCAGTGAGCCGCAGTGGAGCGCCATCTGCCATAGCGGTTTTATTGCCAAAAGTGACGTCTTCACTTGGGCAGTGTCAAGAGGTCAGCTGTAGCCGGAGCCGGAGCCGGAGCCGGAGCCGGAGATGCCTCCAAATACTTCGCTCTTCCGCGCGACGTTTAGAAAGAGAATTCCACTGCGACACAAGTGAAAATGCACTAGAATCCACTAGGTCATGAAAATATATACAATCGTGTTTCGAATAATAACAATACCCATTAGCAATTAGATTAAAAGTAATACTTTTACATATTTTATTCAAACTATTATATAATCGCCTCTCTTACTATTTTGAAAGCAACAACATCTTGACACAGTCACAATTTGGATTTAGAGCTAGAAAAACTGTTAATGAAGCTTTATGTAACTTATCATCAATTCTATGCTTTTAGTAACAAAAATAAAGTTGTTGAATGATTCTGCAACTTATCTAAATAATTCGGTTGTGCTGAACATAAAACCTTATCAATACTAATTATATTTTTTTGGTGTCAAAGGAATAGCATTGTCACTGTTTTCTTCGTACATATCTCATCGTTATCAACAGGTTGCAATTACAAATGAAAATTGTGTAAACACAGTTTTTTTTTTCTTAAAAAAAAAAAAAAAAAAAAAAAAAAAAAAAAAAAAAAAAAAAAAAGTTGATTAGTCATGGTGTTCTGGAGGGGTCCACCTTAGGTTTAGTAGGGCCTTTTTTATCTTGAGTATACACTGACGTTTGTGAAAAATCTAACACCAAGAAGATTACATGTGATTGAAATGAACTTTATACCACATATTAGGTATATGATAATACACAATTGAACTGTACAGGGCCTCTGTCCTTGAGAATTCAGTATGGTGTGAAGCCTCCAAGTGCTGCAATCAGAGCCCCTAAACGTCGTGGCATGGAATCGAAGTGGACGTGGATATGTTCCTGGGTAATCCCCCTCCACGCGGTTTGTACGCAAGTCCACATAGCATCAACCGTGGTGGCTGGAGCACCGTGACGTACAAGTCGCCGACCAACCATACTCCAGACATGTTCGATGGGCGACATGTTCAGGCGAACGTGCAGGCCAGGGTAGCAGTGGTACCTGTCGTTCATTGAAGAAGGCTTGCACATTCCTCGCCATATGTGAGTAGGAAGAGCAGGGCGTTTCGAAACCAAAATCCAAGATGTCAGCGATGCAGTTGCACATGCAACTTGCACTTGTTCCGCAGTTGCACATGCACATGTCTAACTTAGAGAAGAAGCAATGACTGATTTGACTTGCTGCACTATTGCGCCACGGGTAAGCGGTAACTAGTGTCGGACCCGGAAACTCGCTCCAAAAACGCTGAGAAACTATCTAATAGCTTTATTTAGTCTGTACTAATTTATTATATCCCACGTTCTCACTTGGCTGCGCCTTTGAATCATTTTGTAAAATGTTGCAGAAACGATACTGAAACCAATGCCAGCATTTCATAAACAATAACTGGAATAGAATGAATTACATTCTGTTACAAAATAAATAAAAATAAATAACATGAGGTATTAGGCGATTGGGGGGGAGGGGGTGGTGGAGGGTGGCTCCTTCCACGTATCCTCCAAAACCGTGAGGGTCGCGGTCGAGTAACCGTTAGACTACTTGCCACCCACCTAGGCGAACGGAGTTCGACTCCCGGCGGGATCGCCCCCGGATTTTCGCACATAGGAATCGTGTCGGACGATGCTGCTGGTCGGTGGGTCTACTCGGGGATCTCCCATTTCAACCGCCCCTTCATTCCGGCGCTGCTCCATACCCAACCTCCCCTCTTCACTCCACAATCTCTTCACTCACTCCGAAACCGCTTTACACCCGCCAAAGCGGAATAGGCTGAAATATATACACTTGTCTTCAGGTTCAGTCCAGTGGCGAGTATGTGATATAGACTAACATTTTGACAATCTGTATCGATTCTTTGACATTCCCTACATAGTTCATAGTGATTCCGCTTTCCCTGTTACAAAGGGGCGCGTCCTGATTTGTCAGTACTGAGGCATGGCCGCCTCTCAGTGAAGGTCAAAACCGGTCACTACCAACAAGGTGCGTATTCGTAATGGCGTGTCGCAGACGGCGCCACAGGCCGTAGGCTTAGAGCGGAGGGCATGTTGGCACAGAGAGGAGGGAGAATGAACTCCTCTGATATAGGCTGTTCACAGTAAAGTGAGCACTTTTGAGACCCTAGTTACTCTTTCATTACAGCCATTTTTTATCCTTTAACCAACTTTTTAAAATAAATATTGACATGTAAGTTATAAACACAGTGTGTATATTCCACCGCACACGTAAGTTAACGTATAAGGTTAAAATAAAATATATTTATTGACTACTATTATAAAAGAGAGAGCTTTCAAAAGTGCTCACTTTAGCATGAACAGCCTATATCAAGTCGCCAGTCCTTCAACCCGCGCGCGAACCGTCAGCGTTATCGCATCACGCCTCCCAACGCAAATACACGTATCTGTCGTTGAGCAAACGTGATCCGGGGAGAATACACAAGTCGCACATAAACCATTTTATTGATTTATTTCTTTAGCTATGCGAAGATGCAATAATTTACACAACCTGTTGTGCAGAAGTTACATTAATGCAATCATTTCAGCCACTAGAGGCTCTTTTGATGACCAGTGGCAGCTGTGTTGAAGAAAGCAATGAACAAGTTATCAACTGTGGGATAAGTCAAGCACGAAACGCACAAAATGAGGCAGCCAAAAAAGGGCGAACACAAGGGAATAATTGAACAGGCACAAACCATGAACAATAAAATGCGGCACAAATTGCCGGGAAGACGTTTTATTAGGTAGAGTCCATTCACGGTTACTTCAAACTTTTCTGGAGCCCTGTTAAAGTTTTAATTTCAGGATATTCTTCCGCCTCATACAAACAAGCCTTAACCATGATTGGAGAATTACACCGCATTCGTGCGCACTCACTGCAATAATAGTTTCTATAAGTACTATTTTTTACTAGGCATTACCTTTTTCTCTCTGTAATTCATTGATATTAATTATAAATGAAATATTACAACTTATAGATAAAATATATGAAAAATTTCAGTTTAAACAAAAAATAAGGTACTTTTATGTAAACACGAGCATAAAACGCGTGTGATACACGAGCATAAAACGCGTGTGATACATCACATATTTAGGAAACAACCAAACACGTCTAACATGGGGTGATTTTTCAAATGTTCGATTAAAAAAATGTGAGATAGATACCGCGAATGGACTATACGCAATTCGGCAAATTGAAATATACATACCTTAGTGACTGCCGTCCTTCCAAAGAAGAAGCGGTAAGCACGTTGAAAAAATTGTGTTTGGCTGTGTTGGGGACACGGCCGTTTGTTTTGCGCGAATACGTGTACGTTGACGTGCTCGGGCGCCTTGATTTTTATTTTTTTTTTACGTTCCCGGCACAGCTTCACTCGAACATACGGGGTTTTATGGGTATCACTGGATTGCTTCTGAGATGCTCTTTCCAACCGTATACGATTTCTGTATTTCGACTCGACTTTTTGGCGAGTATAGGCCGACATTGTGTTACGTTTTCTTAATATTTTACATTATACTCATATACAATTTCACTATAACCACGCCACACAAATGTTTTTATACACGCAATCGATTGACCTTGACGAGAGTTGTCGATTGAAACTGAACCAAGCGTCGTAACTTCTCCTAGTCAAAAGTTATACTACGCGGAAGTTATGAGACGCGGCGAAATGAACTCAATATTGCGCCCCACCCCCCTTTTTTTTCCCACCTCGCGCAATGCTCGCAGTCCATCACATATTTTTTTATCCTTTGGTAATAGAGTGAATGTAGACAATAGATTCAGAGCTGCAATGCCAAACCGTATCCCCCGATTTTGTTATAATCGAATTTTGTGGATTACCTCCCACTATGGTCGCAAATTTAAAGACGTAATCACATTAAAAATATAAAAAGTCATTCGGGATTCGCTCTTGCATCAACAGTGCAGCCCCCGACAGCCACTAAATCCTTTTAAATTGAAATTCTAATGGCTTTACGCACAATATAATAACGAGAACCCTCGCCCCTTACGACCATGCTTTTTTTTTTTTTTAATCCTGGAACAATTCTATTAGTTCCATCAACAAACATCACGTGTTTTTTTCTCTGCTTCTCAAGAGAGAAAATGGAAAGAGAGAAAAAGAAAGAATGGTGGCTAGCGGACTTTTACTTGTAAGACGAAAATAAAAAATCCACGGGAATATGTGCGTTAGAGAGAGAGAGAGAGAGAGGAGAGAGAGAGAGAGAGAGAGAGAGAGAGAGAGAGAGAGAGAGAGAGAGAGAGAGAGAAGCAAAGCACGAGTGGAGATTTTTACGACGGTGTTGACGAAGGGGCGAGCACTCGTGGTGAAATTGGCCGTGTGAAGCGGCGGAGCAGGAGTAGGTGTGGATATTGCCCAACACGAAAACAAGAGGGGGGGGGGGGGGGAAGTGGAAAACCCCGGGAGTGGGGGAAGTTTGATGGCTCTTTAGCGACAATGTTGGCTGACTGAGGTCGTAAAAAACTGGCCACAGTAGTCAGGAGCCGCCGGTTACCACATAAATCTCCCGAGGCTGTATAGGCACAGGCGGCGGCGTCAATACTAAACTGCTGCCCTTCCTCCCTGACCCTCTCCTCGCTCCCCTCTCTGTTTTTAACAGTAACGCCCACACTTTTAAACCTGGAGCAATTAAAGAACACTTCTAAACAAAGAAAAGGGATTTTTTTTTTAAATTTTACTGCTTACTATACTCCATTCACGGTTACTTCCAACATTTCTGGAGCCCTGCTAAAGTTCTAGTTCCCGGAAATTCCTCCGCCTCGACCAAACAAAGCTGAAACAAGTCCAAAAATTACACCAAAGGGACAACGCACCGACTTCGTGCACACTCACTTCAAACATTTTGCATAAGAACTATTCTTACTAGGCATTACCAACACACCTGTATTTTCACTGTTCTTATACATATTAATTATAAATAAAATATTATTTACAGATAATATATAAGTAAAAGTTCGAATTAACCAAAAATACGGTACCGTTACATAAGTCAGTGGGCTAAACAATTTCGTTAAGAGATGGAGATCTTCATTAAATAATAGAGTTAATTATAATTTCCTAGTTATATTTACAACTATAAGCAAAATTTTCTCGACTTAACATTTCACAATAAACTGATATCACATACTGTTTACAATTAATAATTTCAATGAATACAATTTATAGTTATTTCAAAGAAATCAATGAATTTAATAACTAAAAATCAGTCCCAATAGAGAGTGTATCTAAACCTTTTCAATTATTTTATAAATTATGTGTCCATACTCGACAGTTCCAATATTTACAATAAAATCTGTATTACATGTCCATTCTGCCCCAACTCAGTTTAACCCATGTCCCACCAGTCCACATTGTTCTAGTTCTCCGAGTGCCCTCACACACAGTAGGCTTCACTCGTCAGGGTTCATGCCCTTTCGAACATTCACACCACGAACACCTCGTCCACCGCTGTCGTCTCGTGGTCAAACATAACTTCGCTCCTGCACTCGGCCAGATAGCCTCCGCCAAGACTGCTGGCCACTAGAACGCGGCGGTATTTATACAGTCGTAGGCCATCCTCCAGAAGTTTCGCTAATTCCGTGATTACACCGAGTGTCTTAATTTCCAGAACATTCTTGCGCCTGCTGTACATTTGTCGGGTTCTTCAACGAGGGGAGGAGGAGGGGCTGTGACGCTAGCCATACCTGGCCACTGTCAATCATCCACAGGAATCCCAGAAGAAGGGTAACAACAAGGTAGCGAGTGTGTCGGTCCAAGGGGAGGAACGAGGTGGACACCCTCCACAGCGCCGGACCGCATGTAAAGGAAGTTCGCATTAGCGTTGTATAATAATGAAAACTTGTTTTTCTTAATTTTCTACTCTTAACATGACAATCAATCAAATTTGGTTATAGAGGTTCACAACTCAATAAACAACATTTTCTGGAAATTTAAAATTATACAGTGGTACAAATTTGCTATTTTTAAATATTAATAGCACACTGCTGTCAACATTGATTAAAACGAAGATGGTCGTATCGCTTATCGCCCATTTGTTGAACCATTAACACAGATTTATGGTCGGCAATTTATTTGTACTTCCGAATAACATCTATTATATGGCACATGAGGAACTAGCAAATATTTGTGAAATAATCTTCGGACATGTGAAAGGAAGCAACACTGTTCTGCTTGACTGCGCCCCAGAGAATCCATTACAGTGCTTCATGACTGTGTAGAAATTCCAAGAAGCGATAAGCTGCTGAGTGACAGGCCATTATCCCCGTGGCACCTGGATCGCGCGCCTTGCCGCCCTACTGCCCCTCCCAAAGAAGCACATAACGGTCGAAAAAGCGCTGGTTGCCTACCTACAGGAGTTACACTTCCTGTAGCTGACAAACATGCCATCTCTTGAGGCAGAATCACACTAAGTTTCCCTTACACTCTACCTTAAGGGGGTAGTATCCATTCAATCTTCGAACTTTCTTATAACTCTTCGTAATGGAAATGCATGGCCAGAAATAAAAAACCAAAGCTCGACATGACATGGGCGGCTACTTAACGAATATTTTAATTTGTAGGGTTTCGAATACACCTGTATTTTCCCATGTGGGACTGAAATTATTAAATAATTAGATAATGTTTGATTACGGTTACAGATGTGACACTAATCACGTAAGGAAAATAAATTGGATTTAGAAACAACTGTTAAAATGTTCCCTATGTCATGACTAGCTTGGTTTTTAAATATTGACTTCGCAAATTAAGTTAATGAGGAAAATACGTAAATCCAAGATAGCAAGGATACTTCCCCCTTAACAGCGAGCTCTTGAGCGCCAATGAGGGCGAAATGAGGTGAAGTTGGAGCAGCGGTGAGAAAGGCCGCCGGCCAACAGAAGCGTCTCTCATGTTCCCCTCATGCGGGTGAGCCCGCCGGGAATCGAGCCTGGCTCACCTTAGTGTGAGGGGGCTATACTCTGTTTCATAAACTTCAATAAAATTTGACAGACGTTGTAACCAATCTACACAACATGTAAACAGTAAACGCCCAAATTTTCAAAGTACTGTGTCAGCGAATGGTTGTTGGAGGATTCGTGTTATTATGTTGGCGCTCTTTGCGATGATTGTAAAAGAAAATAATACACGGGATTAAAAATTATAATGTGGAAAATTAATGACAATTACAACATTTATGGTTAAAAGTACGCTCATAGACTAATACGCAATTTTTCTGAGTTATAGAGCAAGGGCTTTGAAAATATTTAGAAATATTATGGTAGAGCATACAAACATCACGGTTATGTGAAAGTTCTCCACCAATCTCAGTTGAGTCTGTTGTCTATGGTCTCCACCCGCCCGGTGAAAAGCCGTTGCCATTGTGCTCTCTTTCTTCCATCCCAATGTATCTATATGCCAGAATTCTCTGTGGGTGATGTTGGAATATTATATACCTAGTTAATTATTTTTGTATTTACGTATTCCATTAAGTGTAGTTTGTCGTAGGTACCTTTTTAGAACAGTTTCCTTAGTGAAATTAACTATCGACACGTCTCTGCTTCTTTTTAAAAGGTTTTGTTGTGTGCTGTGGCCCGCCATTTTCTGTAACCATTGCGAAGCGCGAGCGAAAAATATATTTACGTTGTGAAGTTTGAATTTGTTGATTTAAAGAAATAGTTCAAGTGTTTTGTTAGTTGCATAAGTCAGCGAATAAATTATTTCGTATCAGTAGCCGACAAGTAATTTTAGTGAATTAATCATCCAAAGTTCGGCACATGTTTAGGAATTAAGAAGTGGACAGTAAGTTTGTGTGTTTTGTAAATAATGTTATCTTAAATTGTTATTAGAATATTTTTAATGTATTTGGACTTTTATTTGATTGAAACTCTGAACAAATTTTATGTAGAAGTTAAATTTGCTTAACATGTTTGCACTGTGCAATTCACACATCGTTATTAACATTGACGTATTTATTGCGATTTGTTCTTGTGGAAGCTTTTCAAATGTACGTGGCCTAAATAAGCGCCCTTTTAGTGTAGTTAATTATGTATAAAATGCAATGATATTTATCTGTTGAGCATTTCTCGCATCGGTACGAATAGCGACACATTTATCGCATTTAGTTCTTTCAATGAAGTTAAAACTTCTGAGCAATAGTAAATTGAATGGCATTTCCGTACGAACAAAATTTTCCACATCTTCATCAAAACAGTGCAAGTTCCACTCTCCACTCTATTATAAGAAGAACCACAAAAAACTACGTTTCACGAAAGACGTTAAACTATAGTTTCCCACCCCACCAATAAAATAAAACAGAACCCTAACTAGTATATTATGTGGTCATAACAAAAATAAAACAGTTAGGAATGGCAACCAGTTTAGTAGCCCAAGTGCTGGACAGAAGATGTCAGTCTTTCAATGCCTTCCATTGGATTCGTAGTTTGTTCACAAAGATAGTTTTCTTCACCGACAGAACAGCAGTGTTGGAGGGATACATGGTGGCCGCACTTATTTTCGAGAACTGTCGAAATTTACTGAAGTTATATGAAACGGGCCATACTACACTGTGTCCAACAGAAAGTAAACAAACACATTTCCGGCTCTTCGTCCCATTTCAAAACTTGAGCTCCCAACTGCAAACAAGACAGTGCAGAACTCATTTTTACATTCTTTCTCACGGAATATGGAACTCACCCTATCTCATTTAACGTGTCTGCTTGAAGTGTTCATGAAGTGCGGCGAGCACTTTGCAGTGCACACTGCAAACACTGGAAGTACTTTGCCTAGTATCATGGCGAGCTGTGGTGATGATAAACGATCAACGAAAGCGTTCTCACGAAAACTAGAAACCTGTTTCGATATCTTAGTGGGTTTATAATTTTGCTTATGTTGGGTTAGTTTGCAACTATGACAGAGATACGCTATCCTATTACACAGCCGACAAGTTTTGCCAAAGCCACTCTGTGTAAGGAGATAGGCTATTCGAAAGCACAACACGCGGTAGCGGCTAAGTCCAAGGGCGATGACCTTTGAACCGTGAACCAACCAACAGATAAATGATACCTCGCACTTGAATTCTGCTAGTCACGAAGTCCAACTCACGATGCTGGGCATACAATCCAATAAAAATTTTCAATAATGTACTACATGCACAAAGAACTCGAGTCTCTGAAAGACTGGTTCAGCAAGACCAGTTTCTTACCCGTAACTACAATATATGTTATGAGTCCTCTGTGTACATACATCTATGAAAGTATTGCTTGCTTGAATTATACTTTCTGAACACATCTTGTCCTTCCGTCACGCGCAGAAATCTACATCGCCAAGTATATTAATGACCAAAAACTATGCGTCGATCAAGAAAACACAGTGCGATATCAGTAAATCGCATTTAGTCAATTCGTCTTCTAATGCGTATACAACGAAAATAACTCATTGATGCAAGCGTTAGAATTGTAGTAAAATGTTGTTCGCAACCAACATTACAGCCATTTGTAATTCACTAAGCGTTTATGTAAAAATCGGACAATGATGGACCCCGAGCAGTCTATGCGCAGCCCGCATGTCAAAATCAAGGAAAACAATTGCGAACAGGTGCGTCATAAATCCATGAAGAACCGCTTGACGAGTTCTCTCGCAGATTCTTCCCCGCCTCACTTCCTGCGATTGTCAACAAGAGGCACTCACTGGTGCCGACAATCCTGCACTATTAAATGCTTCCGATCGAAGATCGACTACACCTGTCACGCACAACGTTCTTTAACTGCTATTAACAATTTCCTAATTTATTTATGAGCAGCACACAAATAAAATATTAGAAATTTTACATCTTGATACTATTGGCTATTACTTAACACGTGGATAAAGTAATCAGGCCCATCGCAATGCAAATCTAAATGTATACAAAAAAAAGTATCCCGATTGACACACTAATCAAAGCACAACCTAAACCGCTGGGCACAAAAGTATGAAAATTTAAAAGAAGGCTTCCCTTTAGGGTACAGGTACCCACTAAGAAAGAATTTTTTAGAAATTCGACCCCAAAGAGGCTGGAAAGGGTAAAATGTGTTTTCGAGGACTCCTCAATAGCTCGTTTTAGTAGAAGGAAAATGAGAAGAAAATTAAATCCCGAAAAGGGCTTTCAAAAATTTTCAATTAGCCACGAATCATCATTCTCAGTTTTATCGTTCACAGCCACAATGAAAGTTTTAGGGAGCGTCGTTCTGATTGTTGTGCCATTTACCAGTGAAATTTAACTTGCTTTTCTGTGTGCGGCCAGGTAAACACATACGCGGCCAAGGGTCTGATTGCATTAGAGTAGAGGATTTGGTAGGCGCATTCCCACCCGCCATCTTGGACTTATTGATTTTTTGCTAAAGCATCTATTTCAGCAGGTGTATTGAAATTTTCCGTACGACATATCCTAAATAGCAGTTTCACAAACTTTATCGAACTGCCGCAAGTAGAGGTATTTTGGGGATCCTGGCGCGCACAATCTTTTGTGGTAATTTAACCCGAAAATACAACAAAAATAGCATCAACTTTTACTTGCTCTTTGTAACAAAAGTACAGGAAAAATTAAAAACTCAAAATCAGAAATTTTAGTGAAAAAACGCTAAAAATCAAACAAATTTATGGTTTCAAGCTGCTTTTTCACATTGCTAGAACTAACAATTTTACGTAAAAAAAAAAAGTTTTAATCGAAAATCAAACAATTTAAGCTCAAAATCACACAAATTTTTTCAATATTTCACAAAAGGGCCAGGCAGGATTTGACACAAGGTAAAACAAGCAAATCAGATGAAATATTAAAAAAGATAATTGATAGAATTTAAATATTAAATTCAATATCATGTACAGATTTTCCATTTTTCATTTCTTTTAAACCTTTATACAATATAAAAACTCGCCCCTCATTCATCATTTTTAAGCTATTTTCATCAATTATCTTTGCATAACGATCTGGTGATGAAATTTTTACTTACCATCTAGAACGCAAATAAATTTTTTTGCCAAACTTAGATTCATAAATTTGAAATTCTGTAACTTCATGCCGTTTATCAATTTCGAGGTCATATAGTTTAGTCAATTCATATGAATTGTCCAACTTGTTGAGCAGAGCCTCCATTTTTGGTTTGTGTTATGTAAAAGGAAACAAATTTAATAAGACTGCAAAAACTATAAAATGTAAAAAATATATATATATATTTTTTACTTTATAAAATATTTTTCTTAATAAAAAAAATGGAAACTATGGTCGAAATGGAAAATAATAACAAACAGTGTAAAAAGTGTGGCAAAGTATTAACCATAGAAAGTTTTGCATCATATAAACATACAAAAGATAAACATTTTAAGATCTGTAAAAAATGTTACAGTGAATATGCTAGTAGTCGTTATCAATTAAAGAGAGAGAGAGAGAGAGAGAGAGAGAGAGAGAGAGAGAGAGAGTAAGTAAGTAATGTGCGAATGTGGAAAATATGTTTATAATACATTTCTCAAAAGACATAACGATAGTAAATTACACAATTAATCATAAAATAATTTAAACAAAAATCAATATAATTATCCAACAAAAACATGTAAAGTGTGTAATGAGAATAAATCTATAAAACTACTTTCTCTTAATAAAAATAGTACGGACAAATATTCAATCATATGTAAAAAATGTTTTAGTGATTATATGAAGAATTATCGTCATAAAAAGAAGTTAAATACGGTTTCCCAGTAATTTAAGCACTTTTTTATTTATTCAGTATATCTGTCTTTACATTTTATTCATAATTTTTTCTTTTATAAATACAACTATAAAATTGGAGGCTTATACAACAGCTAAGTTGAACGATGTAGGAGTGAGGAAGTTCAGACATATTGCTAGATAGTTTGAAATAACATATATAACTAGACTATAGAAAAAACTATATAATTAGAACTCATACCATTTTTTTATGCAATGGGTTATAGACGAGCGAAGAAAAAGACAGCAGATAAAAAGAACAAAGAATAATTTTACAAATTTGCCTTTAGTTGATGATGATATCAATGAATTATTTCCTAAAGATAAAAAAGAAATAACAGAAATATTGCCGTTTTATAATAATTTATTTGTTAACAAAAAAAGTAGAAGTAATAAAAATTACTTAATTAACAAAGCTCTTAAAGGTATAATATCAACTTGTTACATTGAAAATTGCTTTAATTTAGTAGAACCTAATCACTTTTTAAGATCAGTAAAAAATAAGATATTTGAGATAATACCCAATAAACTTAAAATATTTAGAAGGTTGAAAACTAGCATTAAATTATATACCAAGTGTCGCAAGCCGGAAAATAATCAAATGGAATTATTTACATTTCAATCATTTAATCATAGAATATTAAACAAAGGAGAATTTACAGAGGTTTATAACATCATAACGGAGGAATTATTTACACAATTATCTTAATTTAAAAAAATAGGTTCTGGATGGGCTTTAGATAGAGTAATTGCAATACAATTAGCAATAAATAAGTATAATCAATTAAAAAGAGCATCTTATATTGAACTACCAGAAGTGATTAAAAATAAAAAAACATGCATTATGTAAACAATAATGATCAAACATGCTTTCTTTGGGCAATAAAATCTGCATTGTTTCCAGCATAAAAAGATACTCAAAAAGTTACTAAACATAAAAATGTGGGGCTTGATATCGATAAAGCAATAGATAAATATGAATATCCTATAAAAATTGATGATATACCAAAAATAGAAAATCAAATTGATATGAATATAAATAAATAAATAAATATATATATACTCTATTGAAGATAAGTCTACAGTATATCCACTAAAACTTACAAAACATAAAAAGGAAAAATATATAAATTTACTTAATTTTAAAGATTACACAAATTCGCATTGTCGTTGGATAAAAGATTGATCGAAACTGCTTTTAATGCAAAAAGATAATCATAAATGCAAAGCTTATATATGTGATATGTGTCTTCAATTCTTTTATTCTGCAGAGAATTTAAGTAAACACACAGAAGACTGCTCTAAAAACGAAGCAGTAAAAATCATTTTACCCTGGAATGGAGAGCAATTAAATTTAAAAATTTCAAACATACAATGAAGGTTCCTTTCACAATATATGCAGATTTTGAGTCAATATTAAAGAAAATATCAACAGTTAAGCCAAATCCAAGAGAAATAAAAAGATTTAAATTAATAAAAAAATATCCAATTTTAACAGAGGATGATATTGATAATGATTTTTATAAAGAAACACTTAAAGAAAAATATAACCTTACTAATGAACAAATAAATAATATTGATTTAAAACTGAATGATGAATCATACACAATGAAATATCAATTACACTAAGAATCTGGTTTTATTATAATGTATCTAATTATGGTGATTATAAGCCTCCAGTAGTATATCGAGGCCCAAATGCTCATAAAATATTTATACAATCAATGAAAAGGGAAGTAGAAGAAATGCATCCCCTAACTAAAGAAGAAAAATATTATATAGGAACTCAGATGAATGTACTGTAAGTGGATATGAATATATGGAAAACAATAAAAAACATCACCATGATCACATAAGTGGAAAATTCATTAATCCAGTATGTAATAATTGTAATCTAAAATTAAAATTACCTAAATTTGTTGCAAATTAATTTTCATAATTTAACTGGATATGATGCACATTAACTTATGGCCAGTAGTTTAGATAAATTATCATCTAATTTAAGTAAAGCTCAAATGAAACACTCACAAAAACATCTTTCCAAAAGAACAAGTATATTTAGTTATAAAAAAATGTTTATCCATATGATTATATGGATAGTTGCAAGAAATCTGAAGAAACAGAACCTCCACCACAGAGTGAATTTTATAATAAATTAAATGAATCTGATATAACTGATGTTGATTTTGAACATGAAAAACATGTATGGAACCAATATAATATTAAATTTTTTAGCGAATATCACGATTTATATTTAAAAAGTGATGTGTTTTTATTAGCAGATGTGTTTGAGGATTTTAGAAATACATGTATAAATGCATACGATTTAGATCCATCATGGTATTTTACAACACCTGGATTATCATGGGATGCAATGTTAAAAATAACCAAACAATTATTAGATTTACTACACAATTATAATATAATTTTAATGACTGAAAAAGAATTAGAAGTGGAATGTCATAATCTTGTAAATGATATGTTAAAGCAAATGATAAATATTTAGATTATTTTAACACAAATCAAGAATCAAATTATTTAATATATCTCGATGCAAATAACGTTTATGGATGGGCAATGTCACAATATTTACCATATGGTGTTTTTGAATGGGTTTAGTATACATCAAATGACTTAGAGAGCTGTAGTAAAAAAAATATTAGATTTGGAGAATGATTCTGATTATGGTTATATGTTAGAAATTGATTTAGAATATCCACAAGAACTACATAATTTACATAAAGATCTACCTTTTGTCCTGAAAATAAGTAAGTTCCAAAAACAAATCAATCTAAATTATTAACAACTTTACATAAAAAAGAAAAGTATGTAATTCATTGTCTGAATTTAAAACAGTGTCTAAATAACGGATTTAAACTTACTGAAATACCTAGAATATTGATGTTCAATCAGTCCGATTGGTTAAAAAAAAGTATATAGATTTAAACACAACAATGAGAACTATTCCTAAAAATCAATATTAAAAAAGGTTTTTATAAGCTCATGAATAAAACAGTGTTTGGTGAAACTATGGAAAATATTAGAAACAGAGTTGATATAAAATTAGTATCAGGTGCTGAAAAATGCGAAAAATTAGTAGTAAAATCAAATTAAAAAAAGTGCTTATTTTATTAAAATCTTGCAGATATACATATGAACAAAACAAATGTAATTTAATAAACCAATTTATATGGGTATGTCAATTTTAGACACAGTGAAATAATTAATATATGAATTTTATTATAACATAAAAAAACCAAAATATTGTGATAAAATTGTATTATGTTATCAAGATAATGATTCATACATTTATAAAAAAAAAAGATTTTTATGAAGATATGAAGTCGATGGTAGGATAATTTGAAGCAAGTGATTATCCAAATGAGAATATTTATAACATTCCTCAAATAAATAAAATTTTTTTAGGAAAAATGAAAGATGAATGTAATGGTAAAATAATGAAAGAATTTGTTGGTTTACAATGAAAAATGCATGCTTATAAGGTTGACGATAAAGAAAATAAAAAATTGAAAGGTGTGAAAAAATGTGCAGTTAATAAGTGAATTACATTTGATGACTATAAGAATTGTTTGTTTAAAGAGAAAATACAATATAGAACAATGAATCTAATAAGGAGTAAAAAACATGAAATATATACAGTCAAATTTAATAAAATTGCATAAAGTCCTTATGATAATAAAATAATTATATTAGAAAATAAAATAGATACACAGCCATATGGATATCAAAAAGAATCATTTTTATTATTTTTTATATTAATTATATTTTAAACTTATTTAGTTTCTAAGACAACATAAATATCAGCACCATCAAAATCAATCAGTTTATTTTCATCTCTAATTTCTAAAACAATTTGATTACATTTTTCATTATCGATTTTATAAAAAATTGGATATGTGGACTCATAAATAATACAATCTTTAAAACCAAACATAGTTTTTGGTGAAAAACTAACAATTATATCAGTTTCTAGATGACTAGATTCGTCATATTTTAAAAACATTATATAAGCCAAGCTGCAATGAACATTTATTGTTTTAAATGGATTAAAATTAGGTAATTTAGTACATACAACAACATTGTCTTTTTCAATAGTTAATTTTCCTTCAGAAGCAAGAATATTAGATAGTCGATCATCAAGTTTAGTATCTAATTTAGATTTGATATATATATATATATATATATATATATATATATATATAACATTATCTGCTATTAATTCAATGCCCTAGCAGTTGTGGAAAAAAAAAAATTTGATAGTTAATTTTATTTATAAAACAAGTTGGTTAAAATTTATAAAATGTATGTTTGTTCAAAATGTTTAAACCAGCCCAAATATATTGAACTTCCAAAAGATTTTAATGCAATATCCAAAATTTTTAATGAAAAATAGCATATTGAGCACAGGAAATGTTTCCTCTAACTGATCAAACAAGTAAAAATTTATATGTTTACAATAATAGAATAGAATTTGATATTCCAATAGGAGATGGCGTTTCTTTTCCAAATTATGTATATGTTTATGAGCAATTTAGTATACTAAAGAGAGGTAAACAGGGCGATGATGCAAAATACAAAAAATTAGTTGCTATAGAAGTTTGCGCAATTTTTTAAATAATAATGATGATTTGCCCACTTCAGAAAAGTGCGAAAAGATTCACTAGTTATATTTGACGAGGTTATTTTAGATAATCAAGATATAATTCGCGATTATTTCACTCGAAGAAGACATAAAAATATCGATGTATTTTATTTAGTTCAAACTTATTCGAAAGTACCAAAACAGCTCATAAGGCTTATACGAATTTTTTGTCTATATTTACATAAGATGGAACTAATTTAACGCATATTGTTAATGATTTCGTTGGTGGGGACATGACTTTTGAGAAATTAAAAAATATACGTTCAAAATGTTGGAATGAAGATTATGATTTTATTACTATAGATTTGAATAGAATATTTAGTGATGGGAAGTACAAAAATAAAATTTAAATCTTTATTAAAATTTTAAAAAGAACATCAAAATGAATGTTAATATAAAAAAAATTATTAAGCATCAGCTTAAACAGACTCGGCTGCGCAAACGGCAGTTTTATTAATCCATGAGTTATGTGAGTTATCAAAATCTAACCATTTTACAAAAATTTGTTTACCTCTAGTTTTTAAAACTTTTTCAACTAAATATTCATTCGGATAGCCAGTTTTCATAATTTTGTATTCATTTTATTTCATCTCCATTAATATCTTTTAATTTGTAAGTTGGTACATCATAATATAAAACTTTAATAATAGTAAATAATTCTGTCGACCAATAAGCAGTATAATAATTTAAAAAAAAAATTTAAGTTTGCTCACACGAACGACATCGCCAACTTTATATTTAGCCCCCATATTCACAAAATTTGTTTGCAATAACTTTTTAGAATTTTTTTTATTAACTTCGATTGGAAACACTCGCTTTTGATTCAGCAAATGAAGAATAATGGTTGATATTATATTTATCCATAAGCTCATTAAATGTTTTATTATAAAATTCTGAACCATTATCAGTTTGTATATTACTTGGTTTTCTTTTAATTAACATAGATTCTAAACTGTTTGATACATTTCTAGCTGTTTTATCTTTAATTGGTATAGGAAATGCAAATTTTGAAAAACCATCAATAATTGTCATAATATATTTGTAAACTTTATTTATATGTGATATACCTTTCAAATTGCCAGTACTTTTGTGTTAACATGTGTGTCAACTGATTGGCTTGAAGTTTGTAATTTTGACATCTAATTCTTTATCAACAGCTGCTTTAGTATTTCCAGCTTTTGTGTTAATGAGTATATCACAGTAATTAAAAACTGATTTTTTAAATGTTGTAATTTATCAGCTATTTATTTATCGAAATATCTTTTATTGGCAGCATTTTTTCCATCAATATGATCAGCCATATTATTAATTCTACAATTTTGAATAGAAACTTAGTCTGTTGTATAAACAAAAACTTTACTAAGTTTATCTCATAAAGCAGAAATAATGGTATTATGTTTTGAATTTACATATGTTTTTAAGTCAGAAACACTAGTGTTGTATTTTGATTCAACATCATTTTTAATGCATAGTCAGAAATAATAGTTTTATATTTTGAATCTGCTTCTTTTTTAAATGTTTGTTTTGCATTATTTATTTGTTTTATACAATCAGCAATAGTATTACTGAATTGTAAATTTGTATCTTCTTTTAGTGCATAATCAGAAAGAATAATTTTATATTTCGAATCAACACATCTTCTTTTAATGCATAATATGCTATATATATATATATATATATAATAAACCGCATCTTTTTTATCTACAAGTACACCTATATTAACTATTCTTCGCCCCAGAAAAGGAATATATGATTTTGTAAAATCAAAACAGGTGCTTAACTTACTTTGTAAAGAATAAACACTCGAATTGCATTGTGAATCTACATATTTTTTTTAAATCTTCTGCAATATTATCAACATTTTTATTTAAGGATTCGATTAATGATATAATACTAGACCAAATATATTGGTCATTTAATAACATAGAAATTATATCATTAAAATTAAATTCTCTCGAAGAAAGCTATAAAACCATTAAACTTAGATTACCAGAAATAAATGAATCAAAATTCTGAATCGATCATCATTGTAGCAAACATTTTTAAAAAATAATTAATTAAATTATTAGGAATATTGCCTTCAAATGAGTCAAAATAATAAATATCATTATTTTCTTTCAAATAGCAAACCCAATAAGTTTGTGGATTTGTTTTAAATACCACAATTAACCACAGCACATACATATTTTAGCATATTTTTTGGTAGTTCGTCAATCATATAAACATTTCTGAAATTTTAATATTTAATATTTTTACATATTTTTTAATATCGACATTAGATAGTGGGTACCAGATTTTTTTTGGTCATCCTCCTTTTTTTTTTTTTTTTTTGCAACTCTACCACTTCCAACTTTATTTTCCATTGCTAAATTATATCTTTTTTTGTTCTTGTAATTCTATTTTATTTTTGCTAGTTTGTTCAACAGAATTATAAATTGAACTAGCTACTCCTGCTAAACCACCAAGTCCAGTTAAAGTAGCAACTACGAGGGGAATAATTCCTCGATGATGTAAACCACTTCCAGATTTTTCTTTTAATATTTTTTTGAGTATGGCAATGGCAAGGTTAGTAAGAAACCTTTGCCTTCTTTTAATTTTAAATTTTTTTTCTCTAGTTGATCTTTTGTAAAAAATTTATCTATTCCCAAATCTCTTAATTGATCAATGGGTATATCGAAAGTTAAATTTTTTATCATCATTTATATAAGTAAAAAAATATATATTCAATAAAACATTTTAATTCCCCGACCTAATTTTTTTTTGTAAACATAGTTGAGGCAACAGTAGCAGAAGCAATTTTTTCACCAATTTTCCTTTTCAGTTTTCTAGAGTAGAAATCTGAAAACATGGTAAAATGATTGAAGTTGTTGATATTCAGGGTATAACTTCTACAATAATGAATGATTTATTATGATCATCAAGTGAACAACAATATTTAGAAGTTGCTGGTGTTGATAATATACATGTCAAAAATCAATTTCTTAGCCATCAAACACATGAAATAATGTATCCACTTAGATATCTGTTTGGTTTTATTAATGATAACAATGAAATTTATTGGAAAGGTGGTTATAAAATAATTTTTATTCTTAATTTGTCTGATAATAATTGTATATATCGTTATGAAATTAAGGATGTGCAAGGTGCTGTTCAGAGACACCATCCCGATCCGGGTAGAATTTCTATTAAAAAATTAGAATTGATCTGGCTAATTGTTGAATACGAGCCTAACAAAGCAATTGCTATTAAAGAAATAATATATAAAGATCCTAAAATTCCTGTTAGTTTTGATTATCGGCAATTTTTAGAAAAAGTCGTTTCTACTGAATCTACAATTTTTAATTTTTATATAAAAGATCAGTTTTATAATTTACAATTTGATATGTCTGATTTTGTAATTGTTGGCTTTGAAATTAACTGAAAAAATAATCCTCAACAGTATAAACATTCTTCCACATTTGATCATTGTAATGTAAAAAATATTTCAGTTAAAAATGGAAGAAATGGAATATTTCCAAAAGAAAATTGGAATCTAGATATTGAAAATAATATTTGTATGAAAATATATCTGACTTATAATGATTTTAGAAACTGAAGAATAAAATTAGATTCAACCTTTAGAAATAATGACCTTTTTACCAACCAACTGTAAACTTAGAAGGTGATTTCAATTATTATTAATTTTGGGGGCGAAGACCTTTATATGTTATTGATTGTTCATATAGAATAATAACTGTAGTTAAAGAAAAAAAAAAAAACGAAAATTAGTGTTGATTTTAATAAAAAGCCCGAAGCTGGGACAATTTGTAATGTTGTTTTAGCTAGCAAAAGGAACCTTAACCATTATTATTTGAAACAAGATATTACTGAATATTAATACATTTTTAATTTTATTAAATGGAAGAATCAACAAAATGCTTCAATATTTTAAAACAATATTTAAGACTCATAGTTGAGTAGTAGCACTTAAAAGTTTTACGAATTTTTAGAAATATAGATGAATTATTTGATCGAATAAAAATAATAATTCTGATTAAAATTTTCTCATAATATAAAACATATATAAATATTTATAAAACATTAATAAATTTTTAATATTATAAATGGATCAAATTAGAGATCTTTTAGAACTTGCTTTAAAAATCAATAAGAATTATTTAAGATCAAATACATTTTCTGATTTGAAAGAAGATGTTTATGGTTTGGATTGTTGTGATGATTGGGATTATAAATTCAGTAATGGCTATGCTTCAGATTTTTCTTTATTTTTAAATAGTCTTGTTGGTGTTTTACTTTTGTTGAATAAAATTTATGAATTCTATTAGTTTGTATCTTTTCATCTGATTTGCTTGTTTTAAGATTAAATTTGCTTGATTTTTGTGTAATTTTGCTTGTTTTACCTTGTGTCAAATCCTGCACGGCCCTTTTGTGAAATATTGTAAAAAATTGTGTGATTTTGAGCTTAAATTGCTTGATTTCCAATGATTTTTAAAAAATTTTTTTTTTTTTTACGGAAAATGGTTTGTTCTAGCGACGTAAAAAGCAGCTTGAAAACGATACATTTGTTTGATTTTTATCGTTTTTTCACTAAAATTTCAGATTTTAAGTGTTTTACTTTTTCCCAGTACTTTCGTTACAAAGAGCACGTAAAAGTTGATGGTATTTTTTGTTGTATTTTAGGGTTAAATTACAACAAAAAAATTATGTGGGCCAGGATCCCTAAAATACATATACTGCCACACCTTTGGTACATTTATTAATTTTTAACTGGTAACTGTCGAGGCGAAACAAGAGATTATTTTCTGCGAACGATATCAACAGTAATAAAGAAATATTAATCTCATACTATGCACTAGTCAATGCTCTGCAGTTAAAAAAAAAAAAAAAAGTACAAAACTGTATTTACAGAGTATGGCGAAAATTCCATAAATCGACGATGGCGGGCGGGAATCTGCTTTAATATCACGGTCTTGAACACCGAGTGAGTGAAGAGATTTGGGCGACTCTTAGCAGCGATGTCTTGAGAGACGAAGAGGGTGATTGAATCCACCCAACGTGTCTGAATGAGATCTGCTTACGATTAGCATTGAAGAAACGTTACGCTTCTGTATACGATTTTAAGTTCCTCCATTTCTCTCTAAAGCATGTTTTTGTGATAGAGAAAATGTCTCACGGGTGTTTTCACGTTCATTTTTAGGTATGAATATTCCGGTACAAAACACTAAAAAAGGGTCAGGGACGTGCTTCAAACATTAATTTTTATTATTACTTCATGAAATGATAGGATCTCCGCTAAAAGTCTCATATAGGCGCGTTATCGACGGCAAGACTGCACGCCATAGAGTTGATGCGTATGTCTCTGTCGTCCCTAGCGCTTCCATGCTTTTAGGCCTCAAGACATGCAAAATTCCTTCAATCAAGCGACCACCTTAACGAATACCTAGTAAGGGAAAGTTTTATTCTTTCAAAAGTAGATTCTCCAAGTGCGGAATGAACCGCGGACCAGTTACAACACCTGAGTAGCGTCGAGCTCGGCGGGGATCTGAGGTCGCGGACGGAGCCACTGGGTTGGTAGCGCGACCCCGCGGAAAACAGCGAGGGGCACCTGTTATCTTTTATCACTCTCCCCCCCCCCTCCTCGTGAGTGTGCAAATAGCAGCGCCACGTCGCGCCGGCCGGGTAGACACGTTGCTCGCTGTGCTGCGTGCGAGAGTGCGTGCTGTGTCATTTTACACATATGTATGTGGCAGCTCTTGCGGCTGTTCACGATAAAGTGAGCACTTTAGAAATGAACCTTAGAAAAAATTCACTTCCCTGCATGCTTATATTTTTATGGTCGCACTGAGTGACATTCGCCCAGTAAAGTTGGTAGCGATATATGTAAAGTAGTCCCACATCTCGAATAAAAAGTGTTAGGTAACCATTTGTGAAAACTTACAATTATTTATTTCGCTTCCCGTTTTTTTAATGCATCGAAATTTAAAAATGGGCAGATTTGTAAAGTATTTACTTTCTTAATAATTTCACAGTTTCATTTGACCGACGGATGAATGAATTAGTGAGGCCCATAGCAATGTTAATTTTACATAAGGCGAAGGAATACTCGACGTGTATATAAGCAGATCTTAAGACGGGCTTTCAAAAGTGATCACTTTACCGTGAACAGCCTATAACAAAGTCGGTGTAATTTACACGTGTGTACATGTGTCAAAGTTTTTGCACTCTGCGTCCAAGTAAATCCATCCTAAAAATTAGTAAATTAATACGTATACTGTAGTAGTAATCTTACACTGATGGCGTAAAATTACAATTACTGTGTAGCAGAAAATAAACTGTAGCATTTGTGTATATTTCCTCCACGGCCAGTAAATGTACACATACATCGCTATTTTTATTTTACTACAGTGTGTCTTTTTTTACTCAAATCAAAGTATATTCGCTGTAATTGCAAACACACAATTTCTGTAAAAAATTTTACTGTTTGACCAATTATCACCTCTTTTACAACTACGTCATGTTAATTCATACACTACGTATGTGTAGTTTTACAATATTCGCGTTATTGTACTCCGTTCTGTAACTTGGTAACTAAACAGTTGAGTTGAGAGATTTGGGTGGCTCTTAGCAACGAGGTCTTGAGAGCCGATGAGGGCGGGAGAAACAGGAGATCCCCGAGAAAACCCGCCGGAGATTGAACCCGGTTCGGCTTGGTGGGAGGCAAGCAGTCTAACCGCTCAGTCACCGTGGTCCCAAGTAATTAAACAGGGTTATAAAAAATCAACTTTAAAATGTGGATAACAATTGACATAAAATACAGAATACATAGTTAGGCCCGTTCTACAATGAAACGGACACGAATACATATTAAAGACTGTTCACGATAAAGTGAGCACTTTTAAAATCAACCTTAGGAAAAAGCTACTGCCCCTACCTGCAAACATTTTAACGGGCGCGGTGAGTGAGATGCGCCGAATGAAGTTGGTAATGATAGATAGAAAATAGTTCCATAACTTAACGTCCAATGAAAAGTGTTATGTAACCATTTGTAACAATTTAAAATATTTACTTCGCTTTCTGATTTTTTTTAAGCGTCGACGTGTAAAAATGGCTACATTTGTAACATATTTTCATTTCTTATAATTCCACAGTTTCTCCTGACCGACGCATGAATAAAGTGATGAGGCCCATGGCAATGTTAATTTTACATAAGGCGGAGCAATGCATGACGAACATACTAGTAGATCTTAAGCAGGACTTTCAAAAGTTTTTATTTTCCTATGAACAGCCTATACGTAAGTGGAGCACGCAACACACTCCATGTTCGATCTGAGACGCATGTGTACGCGGATATACGTAAGAAAGCTGGGCAACGCCAAACTCTTCACTGTCCGTGGATCCGTGTAGCCAAGAGGAATAGAGTATTTGGTTAGTTTATATATGTTTTCGTGGCCATTGTAGTATAAAAGGCAATAAGTGCATGGATCCGCCACGGCTATTATAATTTTTATTTCTATAAAGACGTGTGCATGGGTTTGCAGCAGAATTTACGCAATGTCAAACACTGCAAAAATATAAAAAGCGAGGCGTGTATATTATAAAATTTATATCTGTAATTTTCAACAGTTGAGTATTTTTGCTTTCGTATTTCGTAGAACTGTACGTTTCTTTGTATTGAAAACAACTAAAATACGTCACCATTCGTCCGTTTGTTCCGTTAATGTGTATCGTGTCCGTTTTATTACACATCCGTCTATTGTAGAACGGGCCATAGATGCAAACAGCAAGCAAGCAGGTGTTAAGTTCCTGTTTTGAACACACAATTGGAGTTAGAAGTAGTTCTACTCCATACCGTTAGATCGCATGTTCTAAACAAATACTTTTTAGTTATCTAGGAACATTAGTGTGAAATTGCAAATATTTGTATTCGTTTTAGTAAATTACATACAAAAATCTAAAATTACCGAAAAGTTATTATTTGTAACTACAGCATACTCACAGATACTGCAGAATGTAGCGTAATGCATGTTTCACACATACATGGCCACTGTAAACTTACACAATGGAAGATGTACAACTACACTGTCATACGAACTAAGCTGTCGTTGGAAGAACATCGCGATCGTGGCTGCTCGTTCGCTGGAAACTGCCCGTGACTTGAGGACCAGCGAAAGCGAGGCGCATCTACGAGTGCGATGGGACCATGGCAGCTTGAATGCGGCGACTATCCGCAACTCGTCGCGTCGCCAAGTGGTGGATAAGGGATCCCCAGGCTCTGGGGTGAATGGAAATAATTAAATACCAGCCTGCGAACCAACTGGCCGGTGCGAGAGCGCCGTCATCGTGGACGTCGGGAACCTGGGCAGCTCAGTACGAGATGGCGAATCGCATCTGCTAGAGGTTGCCCAACGATCAAGGCGGGGAGAGGGATCTCGAGGTGCTGAAAAATGCGAAGTGTAGCGATCCTCACTGATGGATTCTGCGGGCTGCCGACTGCGGGTGCGCGATGAACGGATTGGAATGCATTGGAACTTGGAAGCACCCCGATGTCAACCTTCATTTCTGGGCCAGCGGATTCGCCTCCACCACTGGTAGGCCCTTAATGTCTCGCGTTTCCCAGTCCAACGGGCTATTCTGGAGGAAGGAGAGAGGGTGGCTCCCCGAAAGAACTCTCCCCACCTTCACCCATGGATTGGAGATTCTGGCACCGGCGCGGAAGGGCGAAGATGGAGTCGGTGTCATGACTGAGCTGTCCAGTTTTCCGACGCACTCAACGAGAAGCAGGGAGGCTCTGCATCCTCAGTTGCTGTCGGTAGTGCAGTACTGGTTCGCCTACACGGCAGTATTGATAGTAGCTCAACTTCAAGTGCTCATGCCCACACGATGACTGGCATCGGCGCGGGGGCTGTTCTGTCCCCCGCAACACACCAGCTGCTATTTCATTTCATTTCACCCCTCATTAAACCAACAGAAGTCTTTCTTCCCGAACTAACAAATACCCTACTTTATCCAACCCTTATCCAATTAATAGGAATTATTTTATCCTCCGCGACTGTCGCATAGATTTTCCACAGCCTTCTCCGCTTTGCCTGGTTTGCTATGATCTTCCATGTAGACCCTTCTTATTTCGGGATGTGCACATGGTTACAATTGCGGATATGGCATTACAAACCTGCTTAGCCGCGATGCATGCGCCCATTATAATAATTAAACCCCATCAAAGGAGTAAAGGGCTTGCCCTGTTACGCATCCCATTCTCCAAGCCATAGATACACGTAGGTATTTTCACCAAAGACTTGAAGTACTCTATGGGATTTTAAGACAATTTGTGTAAAATTACACGAACTGTAATTGTTTTTACAACTGCACAACATAAATGTTAAATTATCAAACATTTATCAGTATTTTTTACAGTGTGGGCCCGTGCCAACCGCCGCTGCCGCATGCGTCCATCTGCCATCGTGATAATATCAAGGCCAGACACACAGCACCTTCCCCTATCGCATGCTGTACTCAACTCTACTGCGCGAATATCCCTACCTCCCCCCCTTTTTTTATTACTTCTCAAAATATTTCCTATGCGTTTACGACTACGACACCAATCCTGTTTCTCATACGTCTTCGCTGAATTCATCACCCCATGTATGACCTGTTCGGTTATTTCCAAAATATGTCATGTACCACAACCGTGTTATATTTGTGTTAACATTAAATTACCTTATTTTTGGTTAAATTATAATTGCAGTTAAACTTATTTTTATAAATTGAAAAATTTCGTTTATAATAAATATGAATACAACAGAGAGAAAATATGTGTGTTGATAGTGCCTATTAAGAAATAGTTCTTACGCAAAATATTATTAGAGTACAGACAAATGCGGTGCGTTTTCCTTTTGATATATTTTCCTATACTTAGCTTAGCTTTGTTTGCATGAGGCGGGAGGATATACTGGAAATAGAACTTGAGTAGGGCATCAGAGAAGTTGGAAGTAACCCTGAATGGACTATAGTACTTGTACAGCGAGTGTAATGTTTACATTCATGGCCACTGAAGTTAGTATTTCTTGTTATAGGCTGTTCACAATAAAATGAGCACTTTTGAAAGCCCTACTTAACATCTACTATGTTGTATTTTCTTCCGCCGTATGTAAAATTATCATTGCCATAGGCCTCATAACTTTATTCATGCGTCGGTCAAGTGAAACTATGAAATTATTAGAAAAGGAACTGTTGTACAAATCTCCTAATTTTTACACTCCGATGCAAAAAGAAAAAAGCGAATAAAATAATTTACGTTATCACAATTGGTTACCTAACACTTCTTATTCGAAGTTAAGATATGGAACTACTTTCCAGCCTTAGTTACCAACTTTACTGGGCGATGTCACTCAGTGCGCCCATTAAAATATATACAGGTAGGGGCAGTGACTTTTTTCTAAGGTTGATTTCAAAAGTGCTCACTTTATATCATGAACAGCCTTTACACACATATTAGAGTACGAATTTGCATATTAGGGACACATTTACAATTCCATAGATGGTTCATGAGTACAGTGATCGGGTTCATGGCAGTGTTGATTTCACATGTGGCAGAAGGATATGAAATGAGAAGGATAAGCAAATCCTTAGCACGACTTTCAAACATGCTTTGTTAACCGTGAACAACCTATAATTTTTTTTTAATTAAAGTATAGCTTATTTACGGTTATTTCCACTTTTTCTAAAGCCGTGCTAAAGTTCTATTTCCAGGATATTCATTGTACTGCTCGGGATAGCAGCATTTGTATGGTAATAATATTGCAGAGAGAGCTACGTGTGGTGAGTGTAAGTGCCAGACCAACACCAAGGTGTAACACACATGTAAATGCGAACACAAACGTAGTTGAACCAATCAAACTTACATTCAGTTATGCTCACCATCCTGTAGATGACTCTGGAAGTTCTAGGCGAACAACTGTTACTATACCTGAAATATATGCTACCATGCAAGCTACGTACTTCTCGACTTTCTCTGAATACTGAATTATGCTCTCAAATGACTTGCAAAAGATAGGAATGATTATATTTAGAAACTAATCGACACAATATATGGCAGTGAAAATTACTTTAGTTATAATCTTTACCAAGGGAGACTGGAAAAATAACTTAAAAGAAATGTTCTTGACTACGATGTTTCACACAATATTCACCCCTGCCTATGCCATGTTATCAGAAATGAAGTATTTAGATAGCGTCATTCTTTAAAGATTGTCTCTGCAAAATGAAACATATCTTCCAGGACCACGTCTAATTACTGTAGGAACGTAATAAAAGGTTTCTTTCTTTTACTCAAAATTATGCACATCGGCTTTGCTCACATCCTTATCGGGGAGCTGACTCTGTAGTGGGGAATGCGGGTTTAAAGAAATAGCCGTTTTGGTATCCTACTACAGTACAAATATGGCGTATGTGTGACGTCGATCATCAGCAATGTCGATCTTCAAAGAATAAAATTATAACCAATTATCTTGTAGTGCCAACTCACGACCTTAAGAAAGTAGAAACTCGTGAATAATCAGCTGCTCCGGCTGATCATCAGGTGGTCGTCTCGCAGTCTTCCCTGATTCTGGGTCAACGAACCCCTGGCGCACGATACTACAGTTCATTATGGTACCACATCGAAACTTGCGGGCGCCGAACTACTAAATAATTTGTTACGGCCGTGCTCCCAGCCCTCTTCTGTTCTTCTTTAACACGAACCGCTTCTTCATGGTGGCTGAAGCTTATAAAGCTAACGCAGACTGGCCCTACTAGTAAAAATAATTACTTAATCCTTCTGCGAAAGGCACGTCGCCTTTCCAGTCCTGACGTGGTTTTCTTCCTTCTCAAAAAAAAAAAAAAAAAAAAAAAAAAAAACAAGACGCTAAAAATCTTAGCTAATAGCTAGCCGGCTACTTCACTTCTGATAAACAAAGTTCAGTCGTTGTCCCTGGCAACCAAGTACAAATCAACAACGGTTGCCCCTGGCAACCTCTCCCAAAAGCTCTTAACATAACCTATGACAAACAGAGTAATCAAACAATAAAAATATTGGAAAGAGTGCTAAATTCGAATCAAATACTTAACGTCTCTTATGTTGTGGCAAAAATAAATAAACCTGTAAACATTCCAGCGGAAAAAGATTAGCTCTGAAAATAATTACGTGACACAATTATTAGTAAACATACATAAACACATCAATGATCATATGTAGTGGCAAATAAAATCATATAAATTAGACATTTCTGTGCGCATAAATAAAGTTCCGAAAACAGGCGTTACATCATCTGCTTCATGCGCCACGAATGAAGATTTCTTGGACGTTTCTATGTAAGCCTGCATGGCCGCTTGTATGGATAGTTCTGTGGAAGATTTGACCGATTGCTGGACGTTTTTATAATTGGTCGTGTGCAATATTCGATGGAAGGTTTCCTACAGGGTTGAAATTTTAGCCAATCAGAGAGAGGGCGGTAGAGTAAGTTTGTTTACTTTAATTTGAGAAAGAACATAAGACTATTAAACACGAATAAATAGTAGATAAAAACCACGAACATGTCTACTGATTCTTGTGAAAATTAAGGTAAACATTCGTGGTTATTTAACACTAGCAGCTCTCCATCGCTTCGCTCAGGTTTTATGGAGTTATTTAAATACATACCTATATATGGTTTAAGATTTTACTATATTATTGGAAATAGTATTATCGTCGCGTTAGCGACTACCCGCGATTACCCGAGAATACCCGCGACTACCCGTGACTACCAGTGACTTCCTGTGACTACTTGCGACTACTCGTGACTACCTGCGACTACCCGCGATTACCTGCAACTAACTGTGACTACCCATGACTACTTGCGATTATCCGTGACTACCTGTGACTATCCGCGGCTACCCGTAACTACCTGCGACTACTTGCGATTACCCGCGAATACCTGCGACCACCTGTGACTACCTACGACCACTTGCAACTAACCGTGACTACCTGCGATTACCCGTGAATACCTGCAACATGTGACTACCCGTGACTACCTGCGACTACCCGTGACTACCTGCGACTACCCATGACTACCTGCGACTACTTGCGAGTATACGTGACTACCTGCGACTACTTGCGACTATCTGCTGCTACCTACGACTACTTGCGACTAATTACGACTATTTGCGATTTTTTTATATATTAAGATACACAATTTCTTCTAACATTGTTTCAATTTATCTTTAATAATGGTCTAGTTAGCGCAAGCTTAGAAAGCAGCAAAATAGCTAATTTTTCTCACATTTGGTTTACAAATTTTGAAATTCCTTAAGGATTTTAAAAAAAATCAAACTTAGCCTAGGTCCATCTGGAAGAATGAAGCTTCCTAACAGTGAAAGAGTTATAAGAATCGGCCCTGTAGTTTTCAAAATTACCCGTTACATATAGGCCTAAACAAATAAACTCACATTACCTCTTTATAATATTAATATAGATAGTATAGAAAAGCAGCTGCTATAACAACAAAACTCTGTGAATGAACACATAATGCTGAAGACAGAAGTAAAACCATAAAAAATGCACCTGTCTTTACTTGTGCAGCAACAAGTTATCGTTTCGATAGATTATTCCGAAGAACCCTCCATAACTGCTTGCATAAAGGCTAGGGTTGTAGGTCTCGTGGAAGTTTATGCCCGAGCCTGTTCGGTAAACTTTATAGTGGCGCACGGCTTAAAGTCTAAAAAATTACACCAAAGTGAGAGCGCACATAATTCGTGCGCACTCAGTGTAACAATATTTTGCATAAAATTATGTCTTACTATTGCACCTATTTTTTCTCTGTTTTTATTTACAGTAATTATGTATACATATGTATAAATAAAATATTGTAATTTACAGATAGAATATAAGTATAAGTTCAATTTAACTATAAATATTGCACTCCTACGTTAACACAAGTAAGCGCGTGTGAAACATGGAAACACGTCATATATGGGGAGATTTTTCAAAAGTTTAATTTAAAAAGTGCGAGGAAACTGCGAATAGACTATATGCTAAGTTGCCAGGATGTTGCGCCATGACAGCAGCCGGGGGGGGGGGGGGAGGGAGTCGCGCATGTTGGGCGACATGAGTTCCCCGCAACTAAAGGCTGTTCACCATAAAGTAAGTACTTTTGAAATCAACCTTAGAAAAATGTCACTGCTACTACCTATGTGTATTTCAACGGGCTCAATGGGTGACATTCGCCCAGTAAAGTTGGTAACGATGGATGGGAAGTAGTTCCATATTTAACGTCGAATAAAAAGTGCTAGGTAACCATTTGTGATAACTTAAATTATTTCTTTCACTTTCAGTTTTTTTTATGAATCGGAAGTGTAAAAATAACCAGATTTGTAAAAAATTTACTTTTTCTAATAATTTCACAGTTTCATTTGACAGACGCGAATAAAGTGATGAGGTCTACGGCAATGTTAATTTTACATATGCAAGGCGGAAGAATACACAATCTACATACAAGTAGATCTCAAGTAGGGCTTTCAAAAGTGCTCATTTTACCGTGAACAGCCTTTACATGTATGTATAGTATACACTGCGTGTAGTCGCTCGTTCTCATCTCCCGTACGTCCGGACGCCGTCGAAACATGAAGCGACTCGGCTTGGCAGGCTGTGCCAACAACGCGCGGACGACACCCCCAGCAGGTGTCGCGCGCATTCTTCCCACTTCTCAACGTCACGACACATACACACACACACACACACACGCCTTGCAAATATGAAGCACATACACACTCCGCGCGCGGGGCGATAAACGACGGGACACATCGCGCCTACATAGCGCCTGAACTACGCTGCAGTGCTGTGTTTGAAATACACAGCTCTCAACGAAACTATTAAACTTACGTCCAACGTGCTGATCTACGTGAAGGACACACACTTCTATACGAGGGCTGTTGAGTACTTTCATGACGCCTCTCACACTGGAAACACCATTTCATAGCACTCCAAAATGGCTACAAACGGCTTTTTCAAAGCGTTGTATCTCAGAATATATGTCAGATACTTACAAAACTACTCAAGGGCCATGCATTGAAACTTCCTGCAGATTTTCCATCAATATAATAATAGGGCTAACGCTGGAATTATTCCAATAGGTACACGCAGTGCGACGAGAACATTGCACGCCGGTTCAGAGACTTGTGCTTAAGCCTAGTACACACGAGCATCGTCTATTACAAGAAAGTGAACACTAAAGTACCTACTAGCTAGTATGCACGGAATTATGTGATCCAGACACACGACATTAGCTGGTGAGCAAGAAAGTGGATTGTTGATGTCAACTATGTATGATTTAGAAGCAGTTTTTGGGGTTGTGGGGGTAATTTGTGCATTATCAGTAGCATCTGCCATAAAAATGAATAAAAGATTTAGTCTACTCAGACATATTTCAAGCACTAAATGCATACAAATGTAGAAAATTTAAAATCACTCACAGAAAAAGGACAAACCTCTATTTTTTTAAATTCATACACATAATTATTGATGATAGTGGGACTATCAAACATTTTATCGCATTACAAGCATTAACATATCTGCTTATTGCCAGCATCAACAAAATATATGTTTTGCTTACACTCGACTTGTACAAGAAAGGTGGCGAAAAATAGGATCGTTCCTATATGGCACTAGCTAGTATACAAGCTCTTGTGCGCTAGTAACTAGCACACTCGGCGGCCGTTCACACGCTGCAAGGCCAGGTGTACAAGAACGTGCTCACTTTCTCGTACAAGAAAGGTGCCCGTGTGTACTAGGCTTTAGAGGCGATGGCGCATTTGATATGCACGACGTAGAACTAGACTAGAACTCCTCGGCGCTGTTGGTAATCCCACATCATCGTAGCAAGTCTTACAGTCCTCAGAAACACACGTGACGCGGCCGTAGTGTTATCTCACTTTTGCTGAGGTCTTGTTCCGTTTCATGAAAGCTATCACTATAAAATCCGCGAAATTACTGTTCGTTAAGTAATGAAATGTTTGCTTGACAGCAAAGGAGAAGGGAACAACGACCGTGAGTTTGTTCCGTCACTTTAGTTAAAAGCAAAGATGGAAACTGTTCAGCATGTAAACGACACCATTTAACCTTATTTCGCGTAATTTAATGTTAACATACGCAATATGTATACTATAGCTTAATCACTGCGTAAATTACAAAAACATACACGTCTTCTGAATGCACGCATACATTAATTTAACAGGGCCGCGGTGGCCGAGCGGTTAGCCCGCTTGCCTCCTACCAAAGCAAAACGGGTTCGATCCCCGGCCGGATCATCGAACTTTCGCACATGGGAATCGTGCCAGACGATGCCGTTGGTCGGCGGGTTTTCTCGGGGATCTTCCGCTTCCCCGCCCGTTCATTCTGGCGCTGCTCCATACTCACCTCAATCACCCTCACCGGCTCTCAAGACCTCGCTGTTAAGAGCCGCCAAAATTTCTTCACTCTTCACTAATTTGACCAACTCTGAATACCGTATAGCTCCATAACTTAATAGTCGACACAGTTTACCGCAAACAACTGGCACCAAAGTGAGGTCAGCGTATAAATCATTTATGTATCAGACGTCTTGCAGTTGATGTGCAAAATTAGAGGGAAGTATAATGATGTTGAAGGTGCACTGAAGCGTCTGTACTAAGGAAACAAAACTTCATCGTACAACTGCATACTGCAAAGGTAACGGAATTCGTTCTCTATGTGAAGGCAATATCGGTCACCAGAGTTATGTCTGGTTTCACTGCGCGTCCTTCATCCATTGGCGGAGTGGCGTGAAGTGAATTGGGCAGCTCTTAACATCGAGGTCTTGGGGACCGATGAGGGTGAAGTGAGGTGAGTATGGCGCAGCGCCGGAATGCATGGAGGGGGAAACGGGAGATCCCCGGGAAAACCAGCCAAACAGCGGCATCGTTCGGTATGATTCCCACATGCAAAAATCTGGGAGCGAACCTGCCGGGGATCGAACAAGGTTCGCTTAGGTGGTAGGCGAGTAGACTAACCACTACACCACCGTAGCCCGACCATTGGCGGAGCTAGAGGCCGAACCTTGGGGATCCCAGCCAATATAGTGTGTGTGTGTGTGTGGGCAGTAAATACATAACTTTGTAAAATATATGTAATATTTCTAACAATTATTTTGGCAGTAAAACAAAATAATGATAATGCTAGCTCCAAGACCAAATATTTTAAGACTATTCAGAGCACTATACTTTTATTAAAGTCATCATAAACTAGTTACAGTATCTACATACCATCAATTCTCATTTCTGTAAAAATTAGCAGAATCTAATTTTTAAAATTATTATTTAATATTGGCTTTTATCTCCTGTAAAATGTTACAAAACTACTTAATGGTTTTTACTCTAAGTAGAACTATTAATATCAAACAAATCATATAAGCTTAAAACTTCTCACAATGTCTGATTCTGAACACTAAAATAAATTGCAGAATATTTGTCAGCTCATTTTACACCGTAACTACCCGTTGATTGCCTCATATAATAGAGAATGAACTCTTGCAAGTAGCACTGTTGGATGGAAGACTTAAAGCAATTTTAAGAAGGGAGCTGAAATATGGATAAAACTCCATCTGTTTCTGCAAAATAAATTCCGCCATTCTTTTCTTCTACCAAAGAGTGTATAAAAAACTTTTAAACTTCTTTTTCTAATTTTCCTCTGGATTTTGACTTGTAGACTCTTCTTCATACCCTCTCCCTTCTCTTATTCTCTGGCCTACAGAAGAACAAACGATGTACTCATCTAATTTTTTATATTCCATTTCAAGCCGTTTTGGACAATGATGTCCGTATTCGTAGTTCGTTCTATCTTCTCCATTTTGTAGTATATCTAGATCAAATGGTCTGTCAAAAGGCTTCATTTCATTCCAGAAAATCACGACTTTTAATTTCTTTTTGATGCAAGTTCTTTAGGCACTAGGCGCAATAAAGGAGTCAATTATCTAAAGTGCTTTAATAAAGATACCAACCAATAAAAATCTACAAAATCTAATGATTTTCTGGACGCAGCAAGTCCTTTAGCTTACGACCTTTTGAAGTGTCTCACGTCAGTTGCCGTTTTAGTTAGTAATTGCCAAATAGTTTATTTTTACAGATGAAACAGCAGTGGCTCTGCAAGACCAAAGGTGTCACTCTACCTGTGAAGCTCGTGAGGTCCTGGGCAGGCTATTTTCAGATCTTTATGCGTTTATTTGAAATTAACACGGGTATCAGGATAAGAGAAATACTGATACAAACATTACAGAGCATTGAAGAAATTACAGCTGAAGCCATTGTCTTTGCAAGCCACAACAAATCACATTTACTCATATGCCTAACAATGAACAGAAAGAGCGCCTCCGAAAACTATAGAACTGTGCAAACTTAATTGCTCCTTCCGACAAATTTGAGATAAGAGACAAGGAAAATGAAATTTTAGTGGATCGGCGGGAAAAATCATTGAAATCCAGACCCCCTCTCCCCCTCCCTCACAAGACCCTCTTAAGCCGCCCATAACTCCGTCCTTGCCCTCGTCTGGACAGACCAATGGGATTTCCCTCAAGATCTTCCAAACGTGCGAAGTTTCAACAGAAGTCCAGCCTCATTCTATCGGTTATAGGCTGTTCACGGTAAAATGAGCACTTTTGAAAGTCCTGCTTAAGATCTACTTGTATACACGTTGTGTATTCCTCCGCTTTATGTAAAATTAACATTGCCATTGGCCTCATCCATTTATTCATGCGTCTGTCAAATGAAACTGTGGAATTATTAAGAAAGTAAATACTTTACAAATCTGTTCATTTTTACACTTCATTGAATTAAAAAAAAAAAAAAAAAAACAGAAAGGGACAGAAATAATTTTAAGTTACCAAAAATGATTACCTAACACTTTTTATTCCACGTTAATATATGGAACTGCTTTCCATCTATCGTTACCAACTTTAATGGGCGAATGTAACTCAGCGCTCCCATAAAAATATATGCATACAGGGGCACTGCATTTTTTTCTAAGGATCATTTCCAAAACTGCTCACTTTATCGCGAACAGCCTTTACCAGTAACTATCAACTGATTAAAAAGAGCGTGTCCACTCTCACTTTCCACTCTCACATTTTGGCCTACTCAAAGCGAATTGAGACGTACACACTCTGTAAGCCGTCAGCACTGTTTCTGTAATGGGATAGGCTAAAATTGTAACAAATGCAATGGCAGTCGCTACCACGTCTCAAACAAAATTACAGAGTTGTCTGAAATACCGAATTATTGAAATTTTACATCTTTTCACATAATTTGTGTTTTCTTAACCTAGAAATGGAACATAAACACAACTACATTGTAATTTATATTACATATGATGAAAAATGTTGCTAATGTTACACATTCTGTGGCCGTAATGACCAAACTGAAAATTATAAAATTAATCAATCACGTTTAGTAATACAGGGGACGTACACATACAAATTTGAGATTAATTTTAAAACAACATAGTTTACCACAAAAGGTGCTACAGTGAGCAACGAGTGTAAGAATTAATGGTAAAATGGCGGTTTTTGTCTTTAGTACACTTTTTTTTTTAAAGTAAAGCAAGGAACATAATATGAATTACTATCAGATTTGAAAACCTAAACACGTTGTTTTTTGACAGACACAAGAGGCACGAAAGCACTGCATCAGAAATCAAAATACTTCCGAATTTTAAAAAATACTTTTCTCTCCTAATTTATTTACTTCCAACAGGAGGATAGAGGAATGATATGTAGAGTAGTAATTTCATACATGCTTGTGTTGAATGTGTCAATTCTAAAGTGTATGGATTTTTGATAAAAGATTTTTGTAACAGTATGCTTTAATTACATATATATATATATATATATATATATATATATATATATATATATATATATATATATATATATATATATATATAATATATATATATATAAGTTATGCAGTTTGTGATTGTGTAGCATTCCTAGATAAAGCACTCACTTGCATCTTTTCTGCGAGACCATTGTTCTCCTACCAGAGATGACGTTTGACTGATGTAGTTCTGTGTGGGTGAGTATATGAGGTTCTTTGTTATCCATGAGTTGTGATAGATTGGTGTAGAGAGATGATGAATGCTGTATTGGAGTTGAATATAGAGTGAGAAAGTTGGAAAGGCCTATTTTTTAGGTGTTTGTTGTCTAGTGTGTTGTAAGCTGTCACGTATATAAGTTATGCATAATATCGAACATATGTTATTTGGATGTTAGTTTTGGTTATAGCAATATGTATACTTAGAGTGAAAATAATCATGTTAGTTATTCAATATGTAAATACTAGTACTAAAAAGTGAGTTTGGCCAGCAATGAAGCAATGAGTATGTTCACAAACATATAGTTGAATTCATTTCGGGTATTTGGTTTAATCTCGTTACATCCATACTACTTGAAATTGGATATTCATTACGCCAATACTTTGGTTAATATACTAGATATGCGATTAAAAGAATTGTCTACTTACCCTGTACGGTTCTTTAATATCTATGTATATACTACTTATATATAAATATTCTCGCTAAATATGAATTTTTATTATGCGAATATACATGTTATAATTGTGATGATTGATAACATGTGTGCTCAACTCTCCCAATGTAATCCTAGCCTATCATGAGCGATTCAATTTTTTAAAGTTTCTCAAAATGTTTTGCTGTACAAACAACAATTAAACATTGTGTTCTTCGGAAGTTTGCGGGAATTGTCAGTCTTTCAGAAACAGTGGTCCTAGAATAATTAAAAATAATAGATTTTTTGGTTATGATAGGATATCTTAGGTAATGCATTTACTTGCATTATGTAAAGTTGTTGCTTGTTATGTAATGAGTACTGAGCATGTATGTTATTACACTATACTAAATTAGTATGTCTTTAAATTAATGATAGATGAAAAGAACGTTAATTTTAAACAATTATTTAATATTTAATGTTTAAGAAGAGTGGGTTTAAAGAAATATCGCTCATAGTAATTCATATACATGTGTTTACCTCGTTGGAATCTGAAACAAAGAATGCATTAGTATAACTATACATGCCTGCATTTAGGTTGAAGCATTAACTAAATCAGTATGTATGCTTGATTTTTAAGCTTTTCGCAGTAGATAAATATAGTTACATGCAAACAAAACTTAAGTTTCTTGTGAGATGAAAGCAGGTTTTAACTGTGTAAATACTTGTTATGCAGATAAGATTAAAGTATTCTAGAAGGACCGAATCAACTTAAAAAAAAAAAGAGCAGATCTTAACAAACATTCTTTGACTATGGAGTTTTTGTGTAATAAACATGTAGTGTGGGATAGTAGAATTTGAGTGCGATGTGTGTTTTATTTGGATCTTAATTTAGTTTTAATTGATGTTATATAGAAAAATAGATTAACGGAATCTTGACAAGAATTTTCTTTTCGTATATCATTATACTTTAAAATAAATATGTGTGATAATGTGTATTGGAAGACAGATGATGGAGATTTGTTTATTTGTGTTGTTTAATTTTTTTAATTCAGTTGATAAATATTTAGATTTGCTTGTGATGGTTGATGTTAGGGGTTTTTAAGGTGGGTGTTATGTTGATAGTAATATAATTTGAAGTGGTTTCATAATATGACCATGACTGTTTATGTATGTTTTGTTCATTTGAGCTGTATGATATGTTGATATAGTTGTTAAGCATTTAATTTTGCTTGTAAAGTTTGATGGTGTGGGGTTTTGTTGTTGTCTGGTATGATATGTGCAAATGAGTTGGGTGTGTTTTGGATGGGCGAATTCTGGGTTGGCTTAGGTTAATTTGGTTCATTAGGAGCAATTGTTGGGTGGCTCGGGTTTGTTAATTGGAATACTTTAGGTTTTGTGTGTGTGTGTTGTGAATTGGCGCCTGTAGCTTTCGTATATGGGAAATGAGTTAGTATGTTTATAAACGGGTTTTAAGTGTGTTTGACTTTGTAAATTGTTTGTTGTTAGGGTTAATGTGTGTGTGTGTTATGCATTTGATGACTGTAGCTTCGGTAAATGGGAAATTATGAGTTAGTAAGCTTATAAAAGGGATTAAGGTATTATTGACCTTGTTAGAAAGGGTTTAAGGTCTAAATGACTTTACCATTGTTGGGTATCGGATACGAAGCCTAAGTTATGTATATGATGATTGTAGCTTTGGTATATGGGAAATTATGAGTTAGCGTGTTTATAAAAGGGCTTTATGTGTGTTTGACATTGTAGTCTTGTTTGTTGTTTGTTTTGACGTGTGTGTATGTTTTGCTATTACATGATGAAATGGTTTATCAGAGAAATTCAATGAAATATTCTGTTTGTGATTGCTGGTAGATTTGAAATCGCACACATGATTGTTTTTTCCTGTTAGGGTATGTTGAGGTGATAGGAATAAAACAGGAACTGTTTAGTGTAAGTGTAATACCTTGCACACCTAATAATAATAAAAATAATACTAATTGCCAATTGTGAAACAAATGAAAAGTTACATGACGGTTGAAGTTTGGCTGTTTTGCTGAGAGGATAAGAATTCTGGAAAAAGCCAATCTTAAGCATTCACTTGCGATCACTGTCTATCATATTACCTGATCTGTGTTTACTGCTCAACTAACCTGTTATAGGTTCGATGTTAACTGTCGAAAGTCGAGAATATAACCGTCATATAACTTTTCATGAATAACTTTGATGAATGTTAGGTTGTTAATTATTGATGTGTGTATGTGCATACCTAGTAAATATTCATTGCATGTTTATGAAATTATGGGTTTTCACGACTATGTTAAAAACACGATTACATCATATAACTATAGTCCCCTCCACCATTCTCGACTTTCGACAGTTAACATCGAACCTATAACAGGTTAGTTGAGCAGTAGACACAGATCAGGTATTATGATAGACAGTGATCGCAAGTGAATGCTTAAGATTGCATTTCCCAGAATTTTTTTATAACTATTAAGTGAGTTCCCTGGGAATCGATCTCGAAAATCCAAAAAATTACATCACATTAATTACTATAAGCAGGATTACAAATCAACACTAAATATATGTTAAATTCGTATATAAAATAATATTAGGTGTTCTGAACGAAATTCAAACTCGAAAATCCGAAATTATCATTACATTAAGTAAGTCTAGCACCTACCCAACTCACAAATACAATTTGATTATAATCAGAAATGAAATAATACTAGGTGCCCTGACCGAGGATCGAACTCCAAAATCCGAAATTAACATTACATTAAGTAACCCTAGCACATAGCCAAGTCACAAATAAAATTAGGTTAAAATCGGAAATGAAATAATATTACATTGGTAAATATGGCCTTGATGAGCATGCACTTGATGAATTTATGACATAACTATATTTATAAAAGGGCTTTAGGTGCATTTGACGTTGTAGTCTTGTTTATTGTTGGGGTTTTTTGTGTATGTTATGAATTTGATGTTTGTAGGTTTGGTAGATTAGAAATTATGAGTTAGTATGCTTATCAAAGCGCTTTAGGTCTGTTTGACCTTGTAGTCTTGTTTGTTATTTGGACTTGATGCATATGTTATGAATTTGATGATTATAGCTTTGGCAGATGGGAAATTATGAGTTAGTATGCTTATAAAAGGCCTTTAGGTATGTTTGATCTTGTAGTCTTGTTTGCTATTAAGGTTGATGTGAATGTTATGAATTTGATGTTTGTAGCTTTGGTATATGGGAATTATGAGTTACTAAACTTATAAAAGGGCTTTAGGTGTGTTTGAACTTGCAGACTTGTTTGTTGTTGGGGTTTATGTGTATGTTATGAATTTGATGTTTGTAGCTTTGCTAGATGAGTATCATGAGTTATTATGCATACAAAAGTGATTAAAGCATAATTGACCTTGTCAGAAAGGGCTTAAGGCCTACGTGACTTTACCATTGTGTTGGATATCGGATACGATGCATTCGTTATGAACTTTATCACTATATCTTCAACAATTCGGAAATTATGAGTATGATCATAAAAGAGCTTAAATGCATAATTGACCTTGTCAGAAAGATCTTAGGGCTTAAATGAGCTTAGCATCTTGATGGATGTTGGGTATGATGCCTACGTTATGAATTTGATCAGTATATCTTCAATGGTTCGGAAATTATGATTAATTTTACGAAAGGGTTTTAATGGATAATTGACTTTGTCAGAAAGTTCTTAGGGCTTAAATGACCTTAGCATCTTGATGGATGTTGGGTATGATGCCTACTTTATGATTGTGATCACAATATCTTCAACGGTTCGGAAATCATGACTACATTTTACAAAAGGGCATAACTCAAATTAAACTTTTGCCAGAAAGTGTTTAGGGCCTAAATGACCTTACCATTATGTTGTATGTCGGGGACGGTGTCTATGGTATGAATTTGACGAGCATAGCATCAATGGTTCGGAAATTATGACTGTATTTACAAAAGGGCTTAAACTCATCATTGATGTTCTGCCACAACCAACGACCAATCACAGCACAGGATTAGAACCGCACTTGGCACCGGAATTCACACCGCCTCCTAAAGAATCACCACAAACAGCACCAGTTTAGTATCCCCCTGTTTGAGACCCTTCCCAGGTTAATCTTACGGCACTATGGCTGCCGATGACCAATCACATCTAGGATTCTTACGCCCCCACTACTATTGTAGCAGCTGCGCCTTTTTTTTTTCCTGCCAATCTTTTATTGCGATGAATACAAATTTTTTGTAGCCACCACAAAATAAATGTTTAGAGCCCACAAAGTTCTAGCGGTGACATATATATAATATTGTGATCATCACAAAAGAAATTGGTAGAGTGAATACCAACACAACACTTTGTGGCCGCCACACACAAAGTGTATTTTCAGTATCCCCAGGGAGTTTGGAAGGTTACTAATGCTCCAGCCGCGTTTGCCTAAAACTAGGGACAGAGAACCACTTGAGAAAAAAAATCCTCCGTACAGCCACGGGAATCGAACCCGCAACTGTCTATGCCGGCAAATTGTTAAAGGGTGGCAATTTCTACCAAAGTGAACAGTGGGAAAGTAGAAAATAAAATTGAATTTTATATCAATAAGTTTAGGAATCGATATTAAAAGACTAAGTTGAAAATTTTTTTGGCTTAGCTCTCTAGAATATATAGTTAATCCAATAATCGTCATCGTTGTCATCATCAGTAGTAGCAGTGGTAGTAGTGGTGGTGGCAGCAGTAGTAGTGGCAGTGGTGGTGGTAGTAGTGGTGGTGCAGCAGTAGTAGTGGTGGTGCAGCAGTAGTAGTGGCAGTGGTGGTGGTGGCAGCAGCAGTAGTGGCGTGGTGGCGGTAGTAGTGGTGTGGCAGTAGTAGTAGTGGCTGTGGTGGCGGTCAGTAGTGGTGGTGCAGCAGTAGTAGTGGCAGTGGTGGTGGGTAGTAGTGGTGGTGGGCAGCATAGTAGTGGTGGTGCACAGTAGTAGTGGTGGTGCAGCAGTTAGTGCAGTGGGGTGTAGTGGTGGCAGCAGTGTAGTGGCAGTGGTGGCGGTAGTAGTGGTGGTGGCATCAGTAGTAGTGGCAGTGGTGGCGGTAGTAGTGGTGGCAGCAGTAGTAGTGGCAGTGTGGCGGTAGTAGTGGTGGTGGCAGCAGTAGTAGTGGCAGTGGTGGTGGTAGTAGTGGTGGTGGCAGCAGTATAGTGTAGTGGCGGTGGTGGTGGGTAGTAGTGGCAGTGGTGGTGGTAGTAAGTGGTGGTGCGCAGTGATAGTGGCAGTGGTGGTAGTAGTGGTGATGGCAGCAGTAGTAGTGGCAGTGGTTGTGGTAGTAGTGGCGGTGGCAGCAGTAGTAGTGGCAGTGGTGGTGGTAGTAGTGGTGTTGGTGGCAGTAGCAACGGTGGTGTTAGAAATAGAAACGGTGGTGTTGATATTAACGTTTCGTTCGTTCTCATTAATTTACGAAAGGGGGCTGAATAATTTTCTCGGCCTAGCTGAATTCACCCCTGCGCACGACGAGACGCTGTATAAGGGGTTTAATTCGCCCCTGCATATTCGGCGCGGCGTCAAATAACTTCACTTCAACAAGTTTTGTGCGCCAATGTTTCAGAGTTAGAGAATTTGAGCGCGCAAAAGCGCGTCGCAGAATAGGCTTACGTGCCGTGGGAAGGTCGGAGACCTGCTTCCCACAGAGTCGTGCCCCGTCATGTCGCCAGCGTTGCGCAACAGGAAACACTTGGTGACTTCTGGACATCGGGCAACTACGTGCTTGGAATACATCGAGAAGGTGGATCAGTGCAAAAACAAAGTTTTGGGAACATGCATGCTTACAATAACATACGTTTTAAACTTTAGATACGGACAGATACAAAATCAACTAGTACAATATGGTTTTATGATGGTTGTAAAAAACGATTTAAGTTATTCTGCCATCATTCATCGAAATATTTGTTACGTAGGATCTGAGGTCATTTCAACGGTTAATCGTCAACAAATAACAGAGCAAGGTATTAAGGCACTTCTATAATCTGTAACATGCTGCAATGTGATTAAAATCTGTGTTCCGGTACGAAACTACAAAACGTATTCCCAATATGTTTATCTGTAACATACAAACTTTCCACCAGGTCGTCATGGTTTAAACAGACTGTCAGAAAGTACAGACATCCTCTACGGATCAAGGACGAAACAACTGAGGGGAGAGGGCCAAGATCTACATTGTCTCTCCTTAAATTTAGTACAGGGCCGGAATGAGAGTAAATGGGCACCTAAGCTGGTTTTTTTTCGTCGAGATGGGTTGTATATTGTATACAGTCACTAATGAATTGTTATGATGTGTTTCATACATTGTATATCTTATCTTCTGGGTTATCGACGTTTCTCTATATTTTATACAGCATGTAATTTAGATTTTGACTTCAGGTGCGCCTTAATACGTATGTAGTTGCAGACGTATCGCCTGTGTCTACACTACTACTGGCTTACATACTTCTCATCGCTCGCTCAGAGGGTCCAATCACGAATTTTCATCCGCGTAAAACATAAACACCGTACGCCTCGCCGTCTTCGTACAACACCAGATTCGTCTGTCTACTTTAGCTCGTTTGCGGAAGGTAGTGCGCGTTTTGACCCAAGCCCACTATAGTGAACAGCCCTAGGATTTGGAAATAAAAACCACTGTGATGTCTGTGGCGTACTCCATCTAGCTGGAGTCATTTTGCGCGTCTGAAGCCTAGAAGTGTGGGGGCGCTAAGAGCGATCAAGATGCTCGCACTGAATGCGTTGGCAAAAACATCAATACATATTTTAAGAGAGATTCAGGATACCAGTATCCGAGTACCCTTTGTTACATGTCCTTGATACTTAATTAATATATTATAGACATGTATGATATAGATCACGTGGCACGTGATTTATATGGCAATGTTAATTAGCAGCATAAAAACTTGGGCTCCCATATTCCGAAATTTAATTTGACTACAAACATTTTCATTTATATGGTCTTTATATGATTTTCTTTCGAATAATGAAATAAAATATTATCTTTATGGCCCTAATTAAAGTACTACTACCACTGAATGTCATAAAAGAGAAATTTTCCGCGTTTTTTGAGATATTATGCGCTCACTCTTACATGAGTTGTAAAAAGAATAAAGCACATGGTACACAAATATTTCCATTGGCTGTCAACCGTCGTGCACAAAGTTCGTGCATGGGAAATGTTCACTTTTTTCTGCATTGTATAACTAAATTAAGTGCTTCATTCGTTAACATGAGTATGCTACATTCACATATATATTTACGCAGGTTACAAACACAATATTATATATATGTATATGGAGATATATTTAACTATTTATTTTCATGTACATTTATTTATATCTAGTTGACTTTAATTATTGTTATGAAATGAAAAATAGATACCTTAGGTATAACAGCGTAATTCTTATTGAGAGTTCAAATCGACATAGGAGATTGTGATCTCGATGTTGGAAATAACAATAAATCGAGAAAAAAGATCACCATTTGAATGTGGGTTTGACCTTAAATCATCACATCGACCCAGACTACTTCATATGAGCAGCGAACGAGCGGACTGTCCAGTTCGACCACTCTCACACGTCATTTATAACTGCGATAGTGTTGGCAAGCCGCGCCGGTAGTACACTATAATAGAGTTACATAAGTTTTGTGTAATCAGTAATCGTAAGTGGACAGTGTCCTACACATTAACGTATCAACGTGACCATACTTAATGGCTTCCGAAAATTGTGCAGAAGTTTGAGTGAAGAAAAGAAACTTGCAAAGTATATGTGACCAAAAAAGGGGAATGAAGTAACATTTAAAGAGTTTGCTTATCTCTACATATATCGGCTGTTCTCGATAAAATGAGCATTTTTGAAAGCCCTGCTTAAGATCTACTTGTATGCACGTTGTGTATTCTTGCACCTTATGTAAAATTAACATTGCCAATGGGCCTCATGATTTTATCCATGCTTCGGTTAAGTGAAACTGAGAAATTATTAGAAAAGTAAACATTTTATGAGTTTGCTAATTTTTACACATCTGATGCATTAAAAAAACCAGAAACAGAAATAAATAATTTAAATTATGACAAATGGTTACCTAACACTTTTTATTTGACGTTAAAATATGGAAATACATTCCATCTATCGTTACCAACTTTACCGGGCGCATGTCACTAAATGTGCCCGTTAAAATATATGCAGACATAGACAGTGACATTTTTCTAAGTTTGATTTCAAAAGTGGTCACTTGATCGTGAACAGCCTTTAGGAACGTTGTTTCACGAACTGTGGGTTCGTTTGCGATGAGTGTGCGTGACGTGGCAACGTCGCGCCAGCTAGCGCCTACAATGGTCTTCTGCATGATTGAACGAACCAGTTCGAACATATCGAGTTTCACTCTTTCCAGCCGATTGGAAATCTGCCGTGGACAACCACAAATCTAGGATGTTCGGGCCAATGTTTAGAACGAGTTAAAAAAAAATTCAAGCACAAACACACGTCCTCCCCCCTCCCTTTCCTCTTTCTTTTGACATCTCGCATCTATTTTACGCAGGCCTACTTCTTTTGAGTTTCAGCACAATTGCATTTCTTCAAAACCTCTCCAAACGACTCATTCGAAAGGTTGGCCACGCTTTTTTTTTCTTTCTTTCTTGTATTGCTACATTTTTAATTTGCCTCATTCTTCGCCTTCCACGTCCCTTCCTTCTTGATGAGGCCGCCACGCCGAAGGAGATAGAAGCAAGAGGCGTGAATTGGGAGGGGAAAATGCAACTTCCACATAGAGTTGGCTGCTAGGACGATAGTGGGGTCACGCGGTTCTTGGCACATTCTCCTCACGGCAACCCCAGAATCGAGACTAAAGAGGCTCCCGGGTCGCACGCACCCAGCACAGTGTCGTGCATTTAATTCACGCCTTGGACGAAGTATCGACTAACCCGGTTTCGACCGCTTTATGCCATCAGATCCCGCCTACACGAAAAGTATGGGACCCACGAAAATGCCACCGCTGTACTACCCCCGTTCTTCCGTTTGCTATCGGAGTGGCAAATTTGTCCAAGCCAAATACACATATTTTTAATAGGAACTTATGCTTGTTACTGTAAAAATGTGTCTTCCTGAACATGCGTGTTTCCCACGCCATTGTTTGTTGTCAGTTTACACATTATCGCATCGTGGGAGAGTATCTAACTAAGCTTACTGGCAGACAGCAAGTGTCATATGCGTCATAAGTGACCCAAGCCACAGGCGAAAGACTGCGAGAGTGATTATTCTCAGCTTCCCCTAAGGTTGTCAACAATACTTACTGCAATTGTTAATGAGCATTTAATTGTGATATTATATGTTATTCCCTTTACTGTGATGCATTTTTATAATGTTGGGTAATTTGCTTCTAGAGTCTATCCTATTGAACACACGTGTCAGCACCGCTAATGCCGGTGAACCTCCCTCCCTTCACTTTGATCAGTGTTAACATTCGAGTCTTTGAGAGCCGGTGGGGTGAAGCGAGATAAGTATAAGGCGGCGCCGGAATGCATGGTGAGGGGGGAGGGGGAGGAGATCCTCGAGAAAATCCACCGACCAGTGGCATTGTCCGGCACGATTCCCACATGCGAAAATACGGGAGCTATCCCCCCTTCCCCGTCCATGAAATTTCTGGTTACACCATTGGAGCTAAGGAGACAGCGCAGCGACGATAAAGGCCAGTCTGACACCCAGCACTCTGTGTTTCGAAATGACCAGGGCGGACACAACGACGGAAACGTCAGTGTCGAGGGGTGAATGAGGGGGAAGAAGGGGACGGGGCTAGAGAGCTTGATGACCCCGCTGCGGGGCTGACGAGGCGAAGGAGCCGCAGCTCCGGCTGCCAAGTCTATTCCCGGCCGGGTGCCGCCACGGGAGAGACGTCTGCCCACATTGTCGGCAGGTCAGCGGAGTCAACTGCTTGCCAACTGCCCACCCGCCCGCCGGCCAGCCCGGACAAATGGTCCTGGTCCTGTAGTCCGCCGCCGGCGCGCGCTCGCCTGCTCTAGGGTTGCCGTCGTGTACTCGCCGCTACGGATGTTGATACCGGGGAAAAATATCGGTATTATTTTATTACTTAGGCTTATTTATAAAAAAGTTTTACGAAATTATATATCGAAAGCAAATGATCGATTTGGTTACATCGGAATTCAGTATTCTATGTATTAAACGATTTTTCAAATGTAAAATTGCTTGCGATATTACATCTTGAGGACACGAGGCATTGCAGAAAGATGCGCCTGTTTTTGGTGCATGTTGCCAAAGTAAACGTAGTAATTTTTAAATTCAACTTTTGTATTTAATACAAAGATTATAAAAATATCATTTTAAATATTTATTTCCGATACATGGAAAAAGATATCGATAAAATACTTACCTCGCCTTCCACCTTCTGCGCTCACGAAAACAATCTCGACGCGTACCTCCTATCGTTCCGGCCAGCTCTTCTATTAGTTTTCTACAGCCAAGAAGTATCTTGAGTACTGGCGATTGTGAAAACTTCGATTTTACGTCACAAGGTTGTTCACAAAAAGGTTCAAAGACAATGGAAAGTATTATTATAGCTTCCAACCATTTAGCACAGAGCTCAAATTGCCTATCTGTCCTTGCAAACCTCAGTGGTCAAGTTCCTTATCATGGTCTCGTCGACGTCTCGCAGCTTCGTCGTTGATGAGCTCGCTTCTTCTAACAACAACTAATTTGGAATCTATTCTTTCGGGGGCCACGGTGGTGTAGTGGTCAGACTATTCGCCTGTCATCTAGGCGAACCGGCGGGGTCGCTCCCTCCCGGATTTTCGCATGTGGGAATCGTGCCGGACGATGCCACTGGTCGGCGGGTTTTCTAGGGGATTTCCCGTTTCTACCGCCCTTCTAATTCGGCGCTACTCCATACTCACCTCGTTTCAACCTCATCGGCTCTCAAGAGCACGACGTTTGGAGCCGCCTGTATCTCTCCACTCCACTCTATTCTTTCATTATGTCGTCCGACTCAAAAATACATCAATATTACAAATACACACAAGAACAAATTTACAAAAGGAACAACACCATCACAAAACAGACACAACCATCAAACACACGAGACACCTCGCGGAATCGACAACAACCGTCGGCCCCTCTGTCTCCGGAGAAGACGGTGGGGTGAGGGTTCAAGGGTGGAGGCAGAGGAATGTTAACTTTTGACATTTTTAAATTATAACGTAACCTTTTTCTTTTAGACTATAGCAAAGTATAATTTCTAGCCTCTATAATTTTAATTTTCTAACTTGTTTTTAATTTTTATAACGCGACAAATGTTATGTTTCTACTATTTTCCAAATTTATTTTCAATTCAAATAACTAAGACCAGTTATGGACTTCAGCAGTTACTGGTGCCATTTTAATATGTTCTTTTACTGTTATTCATTCATTATATCCACGTGTTTAGACCAAATACAATGTCTTTTCCCATCCTAGATGGATGGTATAACTTGTTACTGTGTTCCACTCGGGCCGGTATGATCCCCCGTTAACGAACACTGGTCGAGTCTGCACGTCACACAAGTATGACGCCTAAGCATCACTGCCAATGAGCAGTGAAGGAGCGCAAAAAATTGGAGAAAAGAAATCGAATATAACTTACGCAGCGGCCAGGGGCGGTCAAATGACCCGGTGAATGGTTTAAAGCTCAACACATGATACGAGTATAAAAATATTGTGATTATTTGAAGGCTGTCCACCACAGGCTATCTTAGCACGTCTCATTCCTAACAAAAAAAACTTACACGTATCTCTTTTATCAGCTAGACTAACCCAACGTTAAGTATTTCTTGGCACTGCTGCTCTTGAATAACCTCCCCACACGAGTCCCGTCACATACGACTAAAATAAACTGTGGAGGCTGCAGAAAATCACGCGCACACACTGTCAACGTATACGGCATGTGCGGAGTTTTCCAAACTGCAAAAGAAAACACGCAAAAAAAGAAAACTAACTTTAAATTATCTTTACAAGGTCTTGAAATACACACGACAAAAATATGTATTTCGCTCGTGGCTGTGACAGACACTGTCTACCGTCGCTGAACCAGTAACTGGCATTGGCGAAACGCCTGAATGCGTACCATGGTATATGCAGTTCACGGTAAAATTAGCACTTTTGAAAGCCCTGCTTAAGATTATTTGTATGCATGTTGTGTATTCTTCCGCCTTATGTAAGATTAACATTGTCAAGGGCCTCATCACTTTATTCATGAGTCGGTCAAATGAAACTGTGAAATTATAACGTAAGTACATATATTACAAATCTGCTCATTTTTACACTTTGCTGCGTTAAAAAAAAAAGAAAGAAAGCCAAACAAATAATTAAAGATATCACAAATGGTTACATAAAACATTTTTTGGACTTTCAGATATGGAACTACTTTCACACAGGGCGCCCGTTAAAATATATGCAGGTAGGGGCAGTGAAATTTTTCCAACGTTGATTTCAAAAGTGCTCACTTTATCGTGAACAGCCCTTATCAACCGGTACAAGCACCGAAAGTAGCTTGTTACGATGAAAACAGTGCACAATTACCACAGCAGCGAAACACAAATGAGCGCGAATTTCAGTAAAACGTGAACTTGACTACTGCGATTTCAGCAACTGGTATGGAAATGCTGTCTTAAAGGACTTGTTACGTCACATGCGCTCAAAGCACAACTTACAGGTGGGTGTCAAAAAGGCGAACTCCGTAGCCAAGGTCGTTAAGCATCTTTCGGGGCAATGAGGTTCCAAGTTCAAATCCCGAGTAAGCCATGGTCGTACGTGATGGTTTTGGATAAGTTTGGATTAGCTTGCACAGTCCACCCCCGTCCATCCGATTATCTCTCAGGCATATGAAGTTGCGAAGTTATACAACCATGATAAAAAAAATTTCGCAACGCTTAAATCACAAATAACGAACAGAGGAATTGAGACTAATCCATCACATTTTGGGTTTATCATATTTCCATAACTTATATTTTGGAAGAATAATGTGAAGGTATCCTATCACAGATTTAATTTGAAAGTTTGATTGTTTCTCTGTTTGTTTACATTGTGATGTAAATATTTTTTTTTTTTTGTTCCTTGATAATAATCTTATTGTCTTTATTTTCGTACTGAAAATATACGTAACAGCACCTAGTTAATTTAATTAATTTTTGTAGGTTTAATCCTTAACACATCATTAGTAGTACGCTATCTACCAAAAAGTAATTGTGCACCTGTGAAGATAGGTAATTCAGCAAGTTAGTAGACTTGTGTTTTACGGCCTTCGACGTAGGACCACTGGTGTATGTCCTTGGTAGCATGAACACAGAGGCCTACTGTAACATTCTGGATAATGAACTGCTCCCAACACTGTGGCGTTTTTACGGAAAGGACCCGTGTTACTTTCAGGATGACAATGCCAGGGGCCATGTTTCAAGGGCTACTATGCAGAGGTACGCCGACAACAATGTTCGCCGATTGGACTGGCCCACTCAGAGCCCCGACCTCAACCCTATATAACATCTTTGGGACGAATTGGATCGCCGGGTGAGGGCTTGTTAGGCACGGCCAAAATTCATTGCTCAACTCATGAAATGGTTACAAGAGGAATGGCGACGAATTCCCGTGGATGTCCTGCAAACACACGTAGAGAGCATGCCAGACGAGTGGCTGCTGTTATAGCCGTAAGAGGTGGCCCTACGAGATTCTAACTGGGTGACAACCACTGGGCAAACATTGTGAACAGGTGCCCAATTACTTTTTGGTATATAGTGTATTAGTAAGAAAATTATTTTTCTTTGATTGAATATAAATTGTGTTTTAATCATTATTCTCTGGTTTTGTGAACTGCATACTTTTGGAACCAAACTCATTAGCATATTCAGTTGTAAAAATAATGTTACTATTGCATGACCTCCTAGCACAAATAAAACTTACATGTTTTAAAAAACAGACAAAAGCAGACTGTTAACTTCTCTAGTTTTTTTAGTGTGTGCTTGACAAGGAAATTATATCACAATTCAATAATCTTATATGATAGTATTGTTTTTTTTACGATATGGCCTTAACTTCACGAGTATAAATAAAGTTGAAATAAATAAATAAAGAAACTTTTATGGGAACCATGACAGAGGATAGAGTATTGTAATTTCCTGAATGCATTTCGCAGTAATTTTGTTGGTCTACTGTCCTAATTTAGGATATTAAGTGCCTGGTAGAGTTTACCCAGTGATTGTACTACTTCGAACATTTGAAGAAGAGGTTCGAGTTTAAGCAAATTTGGTTTATTTGCGCCCTGAAGGATGAAATCAGACTAACTGCATACATGGGTGAGAAGTACGCCATTTGGACTCAGCACATGTGAGGAAGTTACGATCAACGACGAAATAAGTAAGCTTCTTCAGTCTAGTAATCATTTACGACCGATTAAGAAATTTATGGACTGTGATGTTAGAAACTACAGATGTAATTTAAAAGTTGTCATAGAGCACAGACTTGTTTACCTTTGGAAAAGAATAATGTAGTAAAGATATGTGGATAATTTCCTTTTAAGATCTGTTCAAAGAGAAATAGAAAGCCCCAGTATTTTATTGCATTAAAATCTAACATATTTTTATACTTCTTGCTAATGCTATATGTGTACGAAATTACACGTCATTTATTTTAATTTGCATACATTTTGATTACAGTGCAGTATAATTTTATTCTAAAGTTAATAACATATTTTGGATTGCAGTTGTCAGTTTCTTGACAAGGTTGACATGGACATAAAGGTCATATTACGTAACTATGTACAAAAATTTGATAAAAGATTCCTTATGATTGTGTGAATAAGAAAGGTATTGTTTTAAAATAGCTTGGATTCAGTAAGCAATTTCGTTCTTGCTGGATATAATTTGAGTGATCTTCAGTCGAGTACATCACCAGTACCATTCCAGCTATGATATGCACCATTAAAATGTTCGGCATCAGGAACTGAGGTTATCAATATCTAGTCCTCAAAAATAAGTACAACGTGCATGAGACTGTTGAATACTCTTCCTTTTAGCAGTTTTAAATGTTGTGTAATGAAAAATTTTTGGTCGTGACATCTAAATTTGAAAAGGAATAGTCAAAGCCTAGTTTGCAAGAACACTGGAGAGGCCAAAGAGACATACCCAGTGGCCTGGGAATTTCACAATTTGGTAGCTCTATAGAGCTTGAATAATCAGCAATCCATTTTCACTTCATAATAATTTTGAACAAGCAATAGAAATTCATGAGCCTCGCCAGCATACATAATAATTTCCATGCATATCGTTTGAATGCTGTGTTTAGGAAAGATATGTAATATTTGAACTAAGTTTAAGTAACTATTTTGGTTCTTCTTTATATTACTCCATGTCGGGGTATTATCTTCTGTTGTCTTGTGTGTGTATGGTATTATGCATGCATTGTCTGCAATTGTGTTGAGGGTTTATTATGCCAGTGCTAAGTTTTGTTTTATTTAGTTTAATATTAAAAGGGTTTCTTGTTAATTTTAATAGGATTTTTCTTGTTTTCTCTAAATATTCTGCCACTGTTGCTTAATGCATGCACACGGTTACATTCATTCAAAATAATTTTCCTCAGGCCTCTCCAATTACACTCTAAACTTTAATCTGTGAGTCTCTGCTAGTGGAGAATTTTGACAGTACAAGTGAAAACCGAGCAAACATAATAAATACATCTGTTCCTGTCTAAGATATTCCCTAGGGCACACATGCAGTTCTGTCGATCGACAATACCCTCACAGTTCTGACTCCTCTACATAGGACCATTACCATGTGGTAGGCTATTCTGGTGGAGTTCACCGAGAACGACGCATAATCACAAAACATTTCGTAAATAGTTAATTACTACAAAATTTTGCTACTTTATAAAATTTATGAGTATTAAAATTCGTGTCCGAACTCTCAGAACATCCCATTTAAAGGGCATATGACAGTTCCCAGAGGCCTGTCTCAGAACTGGTGATCTACTGAAAACTGACTAGCATAATATCCACTTTTAAAAGTGTTTATTTTGTGAAATAAGAACTGTAATAAATTTTATAAATTGAATCACACGAGCAATATTTTAAATGGTGACGCTGCAATGTGATTAATGGAAAATTTGATAATCTTGGTAATGTTTCAGAATATTGATAATTGAAATTCATCCATACTTGGGCCAGTGTCTTCCAACAACTTTTAACATGTTCCTCTATGAATAAGTTAGCATGCAATGATCAATAAAAGTTAATATGAACTTTTATGTGAATTGAATGATTTCAATTTTCTCAAATAATTAATGTGTCTTTTCAATGATATGTATCAATCATACTGCACAAAAGGATTTGCCTTTAAAATTTTATGCACAATTTCCATGGGAAACTTGCATTGTGCATGGTTTACGTGTTGCATTGAACTGAAGCCAGCTGTCCAAAGGTAAAGCCCAATTGATAGTTTATGTTTGTTGACTTTATTAAACATTTTTTATTCATAAAGGTAAAATGGTTCCAACAAAATATTACGTTTGGAAAGTTGTCTTTCTATTCTGAATGTTGAGCGCTACATATTTTCGCTTTCTTTCCATACACAACCTCACGACACATGCACTCTACACAGTAAAGACTTTTTAGCAAGACAAAGAATTAAAATTTGCTTCCCAAAATTTCTTGAATTGTTACACATTTACTGCCTTGGTTATTTTCCAACTTGCAATCGCTCACAAAAAAATATATGATTATTTTATGTGGGCAAAAGACACAGGTTCAGAAAATGTGTTAAGCCATTTTTTAATAATATATATATTTTTTAATTTTTAAACAATTTTTTAAAATTTTAAATTACTTTTTTTTTTTTAATTTTAAACGATTTTAGTAAGACTTTTTAAAAGAATTTTTAAATCAAATGTTTCTTACTAAATTTTCTTATTAATTTTAAACGAATTTTTAAGATAATTATTATTAATACATTTTTTAAGCGATTTTTGTGCATTTTAAACGATTTTTAAATAATTTTTTATACAATATATTTTTTTGAATTTTTAAAGAATTTTTTCGGATTTTGTTTTGTGGTTTTTGGGGTCAGAGGTCACCGGGATCGAGGTAAAAGTCAAGGTCATATGGGTTAAATATGTTGGACGAGTGACGTAACAACATGGCGGCCCGGCCGGCTCCGACTCCGAATCCGGAATCCCCTGCACTCAACTTAGCATTTTCTCCTACTACTCGCATACATTCTTAACAATCTAAATAAATGTTTAGCTTTACCTACTGCAAGTAACAGTGGAGAAAGTGAATCGAATTTTATGGCTTGTCCTTAAATTGGGTAGATAATTACGATAAACACTCTTTGTTGGCAGACATTATTCATAATCTCTTTTAGTCACAGTAGTTGATGGATTAGAAACAATTAATCAAAAAATAACCTGTATACATAGGGGATGACACTGTTTTTTCTAAGAGAAAGAAAATCCTGTTTCTTCAAATGAGGTATTGGTGGTGGATTCTGGTGGAAAGTGGTTAGCTCTGCAGTTAAGTTGGTCTCCCTCTAAGCCGACTTCGCAAGTTCATTATAGTGAATTCTTTATGTGCAGAGCTGGTTTTATAGACGATTGTGTAGGGATGTGCGTTTTCCATTGTAATAGTATACAGTTTACTCCACAACACATTTTCTCCATCTGTAATAACTGTAAAGTTCTTTCTAACAGTAGGCTGCAAACCTTTAATGCCATGTAAATCAGAGGTATCCATCTCTGCTGTAATGTATGGGTATCCCCGTTGTCCTGCAATTTCAGCATCGCAAATTCACTGTAGGAATGAACATGGAAAGAAATGTTACCTAATTCAGGACATAGAGCCTAACAAACGTTTACACCAGTCATATAAGTAGGCAAATAATGTTTAAACTGCAATACAATATTGCTGCACAGACAAATCTTACCCATATATTTTAATACTACAGAAGATTCCTTTCACGGTAACTTCCTCCTGTGATTGGAAAATAAATGCATATCGTCTCAAACTGACCAATTTAATACTCTGGGTAATATACCAATGATAGTTAAACCCAAGTAAAGTGTAACAATTAGAATAAAATGTGAATTTTATTCGCATTGCATGAAAAATTAAGCAAATTAATGTAATAGCAATCATGTCCACTGTTCTAAGTACTTTGGCCATTAACAGTTATATGTGCGGAATGTTTGTCAACATCTCATCACAGTTTAAAGTACCTAAAACATGGCTGTAGCGACTCTAATAATATATCTGTTTTTCTTTCGTCTGAATATTTCTTTACATCACTCGTATCTGTTTACTTGTAAATTACAATGTACAGTAATAATTTTAACAACATACTAGGCCACCAATTAATTCACGCTTAATTTACCACCATCTGGAATCATCTGAATTAAAAGATAAGAACTGCACTGCGACCTAAGTGACGTCTCATGTATAAACTATTTTCCTTTACAACTGAAGTGAACAGAGAGCATTAAAATCTTCAAAACATGAAAACAAAATGCAGTGTGTCTGTTTCAAAAAGGAAACCTTACTTGTTATTGCTGTTTTGAACTCGCTACTCACAACAAATTGTTTACTGTAAAACAGAATTGAGTGCTATATTATTATAAGCTGTGAATTTAAGTGTTGCTGCACTTCTAAACTACGGCAGTGTGTGTTTATACTTTTTATATATTGACTTTGTTTCCTTTTTGACCTGGACCATAGATATAAATATCTGTGTGATCGAGTTTGTTCGCAAAATATGGCGAAAAACTTTTCTTCTAACCAGAACAATTTATATGTAGTTTTCTAAACTGCAGAAGTTAAGATATTACAGGGAAAAATCAATTAACTCATTTTCTATTTACTTTACTGCAGGTAAATATATTGTCGTAATCGTCGTATACTGAAATACTGGCCATTATATCCGTCATCACTTTTTATTAATGCACGTACTTTTATTATTAGTTTCCTAAATCAGTTTGAAGCACTTGCTCCGTTTCTAAACTGGCCTTTTTAGTGACCAACAACAAATGTTTGTTTCTGAAACAAGGAATTCTAGAGTTCATTTTCCTAATGGTTTGATTGTAAACTGTAAAAGAGGCGGCCGTAATAAAGTATGCCTGTAACTCGAAAATAAAATACCGATAAGCTCATTCACAGCGTTAAGCACATTTTCTTCACCAGAAAGTACCTACACAAGTGAAAATCTAGTTCTAATTTTTCACTAAAATGGCGCATTTTATAGAACAGTTAGTAACCGGAAACGAATATTGAGGAAATCCTGGGTAAATGGATTATGATGGGAGAGGTCTTAATAGCATCTTTTCTTAGAAAAATTCCCACCAAACGTAAAATAACATAAATGCAATGCAGCTGTGAAGGGGGATTAGAGAGAGAAAGCGAGAGAAAGTGAAAGAGAGAAAAAGAAAGAGAGAGAAAAGGATAGAAAGGAGAGAACAAAACAGAAAAAGAGAGAGAGAGAGAACAAGAGGGAGAGAGAAAGACAGAGGAAGAGAGGAAGAAAGAAAGATAGAGAAAGAGTACGAGAGAAAAAGAATGTGTTTGTTACGAAACGTGTCGAAAGAAATGGCACATATTTAAATGTTGTTTGTTTTCCTCCAACTTTATCCGAGGAGGCACAACAATGTGGTTGATGGCAATAGTTCAAAGTCAGTTTTATAATTTAAAAATCTCCTGAAACTACACCGGGAAAATGCTGCCTCGATTTTATTTTTAAATTGCGTAATATTGAGGTTTACTTTGTTGGTTTCATTACATCCCTTAATTTTCCTGACGAGCTCATCACGTAAAGTTCTTGTAATTACATTGTTGGCCATTAAAATTGCAACACCAAAACGGGCATACGCAATCACAGCCAGATTTATTGACGAGAATGCCCATCATACACCTGTGGCATTATTACTCTTGCGGCTCTGTATGGAGTATAGAACTGCGTGCCCAACCACACCGGCGACAATAACCGCTGCAGTATGACGTAGTAATGAGAGGAAGATACTTTGGATGTCCGTCTGGGGTGTATCCGCCCATGCTGCTTCGATACGTGCCTAAAGTTCATCCGTTGTGGCCGCGGATGTCATGTGGCAGCGCAGTTGTCGTCCAATCGTGGGCATGTTTTCAATGGGCGAGAGATCCAGTGAACGCACACGCCAAGGAGCCAGTGTGACATGTTGGTCATCCAGGAACTGTCGGACGATGTGTGCCACATACGATCGCGCATTGTCCTGTTGGTATAGGGCACCAGGATAGCCCTGAAGATAGTGGACAACAACGGGCTCCAATACCTGAGCGATATAACTGGTCCTTGTAAGCATACCAACAATGCTTTCTAGGCGCGAGCGGGACTGGAATTCGATGGTACCTCATTCCATAACTCCGGGTGCTTAGCCGGTCTGACGGTGCCACCGGACCATCGTGGTGCTGCAAGCAGAAGTGGGAATCGTTGGAGAAGACGATGGCAAACCATTCGTCCATCCAGGCCTAACGTTCCACACATCGTTACAAGTCGCAGGTGGTTTAGATGAGCAGTCAGTGTCAACCGCAATAATGGGCGCCTTGACAAGATGCCCTGATGCTGAAGGCGGCATCTAACCATTCCGTGGACTCAGATTGATGTGCCACATTCCTGAACTCCTGAGTGAGGATGTTTTATGTGACTGTAAGGTCAGTAAACACATGGGCGCCGGACGTCTGTCCTTGCGCTCGTGTGTGCGACTGGGCCGTTGTCGCTCAACCCATCTCTCATCGACACACTGATCCCATATCCGCTTCACTGTGGTTGCATTTATTCCACTTTCGCGTTAGGATGGTTCCCAATCCCGACAGGCCACGATTCTACAGCAGTGAAAGGCGGGAACCTTTCCGCGCGGTTGTCGTGTTCTTCGATGCGGCATGCTCACTCCGTCTGTGCGCGCGAAAGACGAAGAGAGACAATGCCACTAACTCTCATCATCTCCCCGACATCCATTTATGTACAAATTATCAAAGTCACCATTGGCGCATGTGGTAAACAAGTAATCACGGCATTGTCCTAACCTGCTACTAGGGATTGGAAAACGTCCAAAATTTATATATCAGGAAGTTTCCATGACAAATTTTGTAAAAACAGATAACTTGGAAAACTTTGGGAAATTTGGTTTTCATTTAACAGTAATATTTATTTGATGTGATTGTACTGAATAGAATTATCAGAAATTTATTTTATAGCATATTCGCGGTTTCTTCATACTTTTTAAAAATCAAAACTTAGAAAACTCACCCAATGTATGCAAAGGTGTTGTTATTTCTTAAGTATGTCATCTATAACTTGCACCTTATAATAATGTTAACATAACAGTGAATTATTTTTGGTAAAATTGAACTTTTATTGATATAAAAACAGAGAGAAAATAGTTGTGTTGGTAATGCCTACTAAGAAATGATTCTAACGCAACATATTATTACACTGACTGCGCACGAATGGGGTGTGTTGCCTCTTGGATTTTCAGGAGTTGGTTAAGCTTGATTTGCATGCGGCAGAGGAATATCCTGGAAGTAGAACTTTTAGGGCTTCAGAAAAGTTGTAAGTAACAGTGAATTGACAATACAACACTTTTGCATTAGTATCACACAAGCAGTGAGTTCAGTATAACTGTAAAGTACCAACAAAATGTGAAAAGACTGATTCATTTGCGAATTACCAGTAATATGTGGAAACATGAAGACTCCAACTCTTATTTTTCTTATGAATAGTTCTCTTTTATGCATTGGAATTGATTCATTTTAAAAACAGTAGTATAAAAAGTGCGTTCTGATACAGAGTATTGCGGTTGAGGACCCCCGAGGACACCCGACCGCCATTTTTATTGACGGACGTCACAAGGGAAAAAATTCCCGTTATTCCCGTTTTCCCCGAAAAAATTCCCTTTTCCACCCTCGCACTTCCGGCGACCATCTTGGAACCTAACCTCCTGCTCTGTCATTCCAGAGCAGGGGTCTCCTACGTGTGCTCCCATTCTGTGATTTTCTTCCTAACAAAATCGTGAGCGTCACACTTTGTCATTCCAGTCCGAAAACCACCATATTGAATACTCGTGCATCCCAACCTCCTGCTCTATCATTCCTGTGCCCGAGTTCTCACGATAAAGTCCCGCCAGTACTCCCACCCGCGATTTTCGTTCTAGCAAAACTGAGATCATCACACTCTAGCATTCCACTACGACGACCAGCATCTTGGATTTTCGTAAATTTTGGCACTCAATCAGCCAGAACTGGCTCAACCCGATGGGATCAGGCGAAAAGTGAGAAATATTCAGCCGGATTGAGCAATTATTCCACAGATAACTCTCCAATGTGGTGTTTGACTCAATGTGGGATTGTGGGATTTCACCATACCACTTGCATTCCAGTCTGTTTCCTCTGGGTGCTCCCAACCGATATTAAGCCTATTAGTGATTTTCCTTCCTACCGAAAGAGCGAACATCCAGTTCACGCATTATGCTAGAAGGGGAAGACCATAGTATTATAAAATAGAGCATTCTGTTACAGGGGGCTTGGGGCTGCAGAGCCGTGGCGCCTCGACCGCCATCTTTGTTTTCTTCATTTCGAACAAAAACACAGTTTTTCGCACAGAAATGGCCAAGATCGCCAGAAATGACTGTAAAACGGCCAAATTTCGCGAAAAAAAAGAACATGTTTTTCGCACAATTTCGCACACCGAAAGTGCGCACTTGCTCAATCGGCTAGAATTTACTCAATCCAGTTGGATGACTACACATTGTGACATTGATTACTTGTGCGTGAAGTCGGGGCCTGTGGAGTCACCCTAACAGCCCTTCAGGCTCTTGCATTCCGGTCTGTGTTCTCTGAGTTGTCTGTCCTACCGAAAGTGCGCACTTCCCACTCACGCATTCTGATTAGAGGGGGAGACTTCATTCCAAGGCTCCATGCCAGCCTCAGGTCAAGTATGACTTATGCACACATATAAGCATAGTTGGTTGTAATTTCCAAACTGTGTGAAATACAACTACCAAAATCGTAACATAGACAGTAGGAAGGGCGTGCCGATCCTAGATACAAAAGGATGCCGCCTTTTATTAATCGGATTATCGATTTGATATCAAATTGATTGATCGGCTTAAGTCTTAATCCGTTCTTGATCCGATCAAAAATTTAATTAATCCGCTAATATAAACCCCATAAAATCTTTTTGACTGATTGATACAATCAATTTAATTTAATTAATTAATAAAAAATATTTTTATATTTGAATTTTGCATGAATTGATAAGTGTATAGTTTTGTGCAAAGGTGTGCTAAGGCACTTTTATTTATTTTAGGGTTGGGGTTCGGGTTGGGGAGCGACATGGTACGTCCTTACCTTCGGAGCTCTGGCGTTGTACTGAGGTGGGGCTGTGTTGAGGAAGGGATATATATATATATATATAAATTGCGTAATATTAATTTTTAAAGAGCGGAATGGTAAGTTTTAACCCTCGAAGCTCAGATATAACAACATTACGTAAATATTATATATAATTTATATTTATATATTATATTACATATATATTTAATATGTTATATTATATATAATGCAATATATATATAGGTATTGTGTAATGTATTAATTTTTAGAGTATTTCGTTTGACAGGCCACTGAGAGACATACAGCGATAGCTGAATATCGATTGAGCTCTAGATATGCGAAAAGTCGGTTATGAAATAGCTATTGAAAAACTCATAAAGAGACATTGATGTATTCCAAATGAATAACACCAATGACGTTACACACAAGAGAAATGAAAAAAAGTCTTCAACTGACTAAACGAATTACACACTGCAGCTATCCTGTAAGAAATCAAATAACGAACTATTTCCCTACAGAACCCAACTATACTGGTGATATTAAGATTGCAGCTAGTTAATTAAATTTTGGTAGCAATATATTAATTGCATTACTTTAATTAAACTGCAGTCTTCCTAAACGCATTAACAATGGATTTGAAATCATGCACATATTACACTACTTGATGCACACGCCTCTCAGTTCTACACGTACCTTAAATGATTTTAATATACGTCCATTTGATCGGGAGTTTGTGTAGGAATGACGTCAGTATATGATTTGCGTAGACTTATAAGTTATGTGTTGGGAGCGTTACTAGAGACGTGGAGCACGGCTGGCGTTTGGCAGGCGACTGAGGTTATAGCTACATGGAAAGAGAGGTGAATACGATTTACATCCAATTACAAAACGACTGTTTCCAAATAAACTAAACCGTTGACATAACACAGGAGAGAACTATAACTACATGACTATCCTGGTTTTTAAAAATAAAGAAATAAATGAAGTAACGAGTTATAGCTATCAATATATAAATTACATGTAGGAATAAATTAAACCGTACAAGCAGGAGAAATGTGTCTGATCGGCTGTGAGGTTAGTGAATCAATGCGTTGAAATTATGCGAAAAACTCGCAAATGAACAAAAAGAAAGGTAAATATAATTTCCTTGACAAATGGATAAAAATTATGTTTACGACGCACATACTAGATGAAACAAAATAGATTAAAATGTATACCAATATATAAATTACACTACTTGAATTACAGCGAATTAAAAATCATGCAGGAAACTGTACAAGCACCTCTCCCAAAACAAGTCTGGTCGACTGCGAGGTCAGTGAAGGAATTACTTATATACATGGAGCTTGCGGCCGATAGGCGACTGAGTTGAAATCAAGGGAAAGGGAGGTGAATATGACTCACGTAGTTTAATTTTCAAAAGAATTAATATTTGCCTAGAAAATAAATTTACACATCAAAATGAAAACTCGTTTACTGCCCATTCTGATAACTTAAAGATGGAAGCAAATGCCTTGAAATAAACCACACATTGAAAATACGCAAACTTACTAATGAACTGATTGAATACACTACATACTTCAACAGACAATGTAGGTTTGTATAAAGTATGTGTGTTTCAGCAGCAGACACCATCGTGTTGTTTCCCCAGCCGAAGTAGTAATCTCTTTTGTATGATAAAATATTTCTGTAACTAGTAAAAGTCGATGCAGTCTGCACTCAATGTTGCTGTAGAGGCTCAGGTTGGCTGGAAAAATTCTTGTAGCTATCTCGATAGGAGCTCTTATACCTGGCTCTCAAAAGGTATTTTTGTCAGACCACTTACCCCTTTCCCAGCCCCCTTACCTGGCACCACTTTGTGTTACAAGTTAAGCTGGGCCGGCAGAGTTTTCTCGATGTGCTACCAGTTCCCTCATTTCGTTTCAAATTCAATCAGGCCTCAGATTTTTCAAATACTTTTTTATAATATTTCCCCCCTCACCACTTCAATTTCTTCAAAGTTGTTTCTATATAATTTCTTTGATAGAATTGTTGGTTTTCAAATTTTCAAATTTAATTTATAAAGATATTTTCTCCCTCACAAAGAATGAAGCAAGAAAGTTGTATTTCACGTGAAAGACAGTTGGCTACCTGAGGTTGAATTCATTTGAAGATCCAAATTTGAAAATAAACTGCAAGTGACCCACTCCTTTCATATTTATCAGCATATGTTTCAAACTTCTCTGCAGAGATATTAAATGTTTTTAAAGAAAAAATGTAATAAATATTCCAATTTTAAAACCTAAAATATAAGTACTTATGTGTACTACTACTTCATTTTCAGACCAAAGCAATCAATTACGAAATAGTGACACAAGGTATTAAAAACTAATTAGTAACAAGTCACATTACTCCTTTTTAACATAGAAAAATTTTATTTCAATTTTTTTTTTCAAAAATCACTCTAAAAAACTAATTATTTACAAATGTTCATAGAAGATTACTTAACAACAAATTTTTTCAAACACTTTGCGAGCAAAACTTTTTCAAACACTTTATGAGAAAAAAAAGTTAATAATTACAACAAACTTTTCAAGGTAATTCAATTTACAACAAACATTTACACACTAAAAAACATTTTAAGAACTAAATTACCAAAACAACTATAAACAATGAAAATTAAGATTAAAGAAACATTAATAACAATCTTCTTCTAAACTACAATTTTTTAGCATTTTGGGTGAATGTCTCTTAAAGAAAAATAATAGCTATATACAATTAACGACACAATGGTGGCATGTATGTTAAGATGCTTACTGAAGGCATTCTTTTAATGTGTCACATCTGAGTTATTTTGCAGACACACACACCAATGAAAGCTGAAAAACACATTCACACGCAGTTTCCAAATTTGAAATGATGTTAAGTCACACTGTGAATAGCAGTTAATTTCTTCTTGCTTCAGTGGCAGCAAGGGAATTTAGAACGAAGATAGTTTTATGAAAAGAGTTCATACTGAAGTTAGATAATATAATGCCTTGCAGTTAGACAAACAGACAGGAGCATTGACATTTATGCAACAGGTGTTGCAAATAGTTGTAGACATATGTAGAGGTTATAGACAGCTATAGATTGCTGTAGAAAGTTGTAATGATGGCTGTGGAACAGGAGATATTGCTGCTGCATGTGGTGGTGGCAGATGGTCGTCATTGGCGATGTGGTGTTGGCAGTTGTGGTGTCATAGGTTGCATGATTATATATTTACTATGATGCTGAAACTATTGATGTGGAGAAATAAAAAAAAATATTTAGGGATTTTGTAGTGACAACAGAACTCTTTGACATCTCGATAAGGACCAAGTTTTTATTGATTATCTGCCTTGCCTGGAATATAGGACACCCTATAAGCTCTGCAGCCCCATAAATCGTGCCATACCTCGAAACGAACCTTATGTCCCTTTCCCGGCAGACATTCTGCAAAATTTTCCATATATGGAACTATTCATTAATTTGAAAAAGATTTCTTGAACGCGTTTGCAGCCTGAGCATGTTTCTCAATATTAAATTTGATGTACAAGCCCAGAACGTGATGAACAGAGTCAAGTTTGGCTCTGTATATCACATAGTGCTTCAGTGTTTCCCCGTGTATAACATATTTCTTCTGTGGTCTGAGTGTCAAAAGAAGTTTCTCTTATAAGCCGTTCGGAGGTATGACATTTTCTGGGGCCAAAGCAGATCAGATAGTGCATCATGACACTCGTCTGGAAAAGACAGATCCACTTCCACGAAAAAACAAGTATCACTGTCATTCACCATGTTTGCAAAATCCCACGTTGAAAACACGTCAGTCTTAATTCACTCAAAATTGTCGATCGGATGCTTGGATCGCATCGTGTGGCTGTAGAGCCTGGCCACATCGAAATAGAATATATATTTCGATGGCACAATGGGGTCATAATCTCACACATGTAAATATTATTGGCTTTTGCACGCCTTCTGGAAACCTGGGTAATGTCGCCCTAACCCTGCGTTCTACAATAAGATACATGTCTGGGTCAGTCAACAACTCTAGCCACGCACGTGTCATTGACAGTTAAGCATCCCATGAAAGAGACAGAGCTGTGACGTACATGGTAGGTCAAGACCTCAATGAACCAAACATACAATCCTGAAATTCTCCAAAACATCTGCCAGCAAACATGTGTCCATACTCAAGTATTGAATGGCAAATAGCAGCAATATTATGCAGTTGAACACATCCCATGCAGCTTGGGCATGAACGCAATCCTCATCGTATATCTTTGCCTTTATCACATTATGAAATGCATTCTTTGGTCTGAGTGACATGTACATCAGACCGTCTGGCGAGTTAAGAAAGTTATAAGCAAAAAACTTCCTTTTGTTTAGTCAATTCAAATTGGGTGTTGTCTGGAAACATCGAGCAGGTAATATTCAATTGCACAGGTAGTAAATTACATGCCAAAGTTTCCAGAGAGGCACTCATAAATTGGAATGAATCAATAAACTGTAATTTGAAATATTGCACCTTTCCACTGAAATCAAACCCATTTGTTTGGTAATACTTTGTATTTCTCTAGGGTCATTCCAATAACTAGGATTTTACCAGGTTTTCGATTACCATGGTTCTGTTGGGTAGTGTTACGTGATGTTCAGCCAAAGGCTTTATGAGAAAGTGAGCATCAAAAGTCTGCAGGTTATGAAAAACAGCGACAAGTTGTCTTCTGGGCAGTCTGAAGTTAAAGTTGCACTTATTATTTGCGCGACCTCTGATTTCATGCATCAGATGGTAATGATCGACCACAAAATCATTTGTACTGATTTTTTCCTTACAAATGTGACATTTCTGAGATGACAACCTAGATTTATCAGCAGGGGTTTTTGGCTTCATCAGAACCATCACGCTGTAAATTCCTGCAACTCCAATTGTAAGTTCAACTAATTTATCAACTAACTGATACCAGCACTACAAACTCAAAATAGTTAGATAAACTTGGATTGTATGAACAAACCAACAAAATACTACAAGCACATGGACCATGTTGGTTGGTGGTAGTTGTATTACTTGTTTTATCATTAGGTAAGCAAGTGGACATTGGTTTTGAGCAACTTCCAATATCACAATAAGTGACGAATCCAAACTCTGCTGTTTGCTGTAATCTTTAAATTCCAAGTACTTGTTCCCAGTGGTGAAAGTACTGCGAACAGCTTTTTGTTGCTGGCAAATAATAGAATGACATGAGAGTTTCTCCTCACTAACAAAAAACTGGAAACAACAATCGCAAATAAATTTCTTATAACCATGTTTACTAAGCTGACTACCAACCAGACAGGACAAATTTCTAATATATACAAAATGCAAATGTGCTGCATTTCCACAAACAAGAATTTCCAAAATATTCACATGTTTGTCATGATGTATAGGAGAAATATGCTTGGGTATGATAACCTCACCTTTTTTGCAAGTTTCGCCATTTATATTGCTATCTTTGTCTACCACACAGTAGATATTGACAGAAATAGAATTGTTCATCTCAAACTTACGAATATCCTGTATGCATACAGGTGTCGACAGATCTTTAATATTAAAAACCTCACAAGGTTTGGGATATGAAGAGGAATAACTGACATTTTGTGTGGCAGGAAACAAAGATGCTATAATGGTGTAGTGGAAGCACAGTCCCTCAGGGCAGTGTACATCGACACAAGCCTTCCTATTAGCGATAAACTTTGGTAAATTGGTGTGCGCAGCACCGACGGAGAACACTCTGTATTGAGACACATGACATCCATGTATGTTATCAGTTGCAAACTCCAGCCAAAACTACACACTCTAAACTCCTTAAGTCTGTTAGTAAGATAAGGGACTATATCATCATCATAGATTAAACCCACATCAGATGAGTACAGGATAGGGAGAACTTTGCTTTAAAAATAGAAGTTTTCTGTAGCACCTTTCTCTGCTGTGAGGGGTTTCAAGTACTTACCAGCTATGGTAACTGAAATTCTAACAGGCTGGGGGGATGCCAATACTAAATTTAACAAAGAGTCCTTGAACATCGCAAAAAAAAAAAACAAGAAAAATCTGCATCACTCTTAAGTCTATCCTTAACTATCCACGCATCAGTCAATCTGCCCACGAATGCTGTAGCCAATAGCTCGTATTTCAAGTCTGGCAAAGGCTTCTCTGAAGCTGGGAATTCGGAAAACGAATTATTTTCTGGCTCCCTAGACAAAATATCTCTAATTGACTCGAAAGTCGGCTGTGAGGTGGATGGAACACTATCCGAATCACAAAAAATTGTCCGAGTCAGATGGAAATAAATTGTCCGTCAAAAGATTAAACCTTTTCTTGTTTGGGGGAAGTGTACACAATTCGACCATTTATTGTTAAGAATCTCTCTGTGAGTGAATCCGTGCATGAATCGCTTAAGTAGAAATCATCATGCAAGAGATCAACTCATGTCCACTTAGACAAAGGGACATTGTCTTGACAGCTTGCAGTAGGCTTCCTTTCCATCTGTGATTCAGAATCTAAATCACTTATGTAAAGATCTTCCAGCAAGCAGTCAATACTTTACCACTTACGCTCATTCATTTTGACACATAACTAAATTTTCTTTTGATTCCCCAATACAATTGTTACACCACAATAAATAAATGTAAACTGCCAATATTGTTCTTAAAATATAAAAGAAACCCACTTTACTCACATGCCATGCTGTACTTGAAATAAATGTTTTATTAGTCACATCCTTAAAAAAAGGAAATTATTCTTTTTATAAATAAAATTTGATGAGAAAACGAAGTTCTGTGTTCCAGAAAGGCAGTAGGGGCCTGGCTACAGCACGAGCGACGTTTTTAGAAAAGATACCGGGGATGAGGGTAGAGACAGGTAGCGAGCGACCGAGAGCTGAGGGCGTGGGGAGCGGGCGAAAGTCAAGTTACAAGAGGTGAGGATGAAGACATGCGGGAAGGAGGGAGTAGTGCGACACAATAGACCGCGGACGAGAGTTTGGCCTGTGTGTGGGATGGACAGCACGTGGTGATGGGAGATGTATTGGCATGTTGAGACGAGGGAGAAAATGAGTTTCAGAAAATTGCCACTGGCCACAATGATGCTAGCATCCAGACCCGCTCCCTTCCCCCCCCCCCCACATCGAACTTACCTCCTGAGCCCCACTGCACATGTGCTGCAGTCACCTGCACAATAGAGCCAGGAGGGAGGTTCGCCACTTCCCCTAAAACCACTCCCCACCACAAACTCCAGCTAGCTCTGAGGCGAATTACCATCCCGCAGCCAGTATACACAATATTTAGTGACCTTCCTCGGCTCTCCTCGCTTAGCTTTCCCAGTACACATTTAGAGCAAGCGGATTGCATTTACAACACGTAGTACTTCCGATCTACTCTGTGCAGTCTGTACTGGTTTACAAGACATTTAGAATTGTTGCAAATAGTTAAACTCGAATCAAAACAACCTGGCTTATCACGTAATATCAAAGAGTCAGGCCAGTATCTACACTTGAAATGAATGTCTAACTCACACATTTCCTTAACAACATGTGAATATGACAAGCCATCAGTTACAGAATACAAACTCTTTTCAATAAACTGATACTTGCAAATCGGCGAGAACATTATTCTGAATTGGCCACTTCACACACACATATGTTTCACATTGATGGGAAAACTAAACCACCTTGTTCGAAAATAAAGTTGTGAATGTTTCCATCGCAGGTTTCCTTCCAATGGATGGTGATTCCCTGGTTAGGTCTGGTGACTTGGTAAGCGATTACTACATTTCCACGCTCCTCTTCAAGCTCCTCAGTAAGGCTGGCTATCATCAAATCTTCTAATGTAGATGGCAGTTCACTATCAGGGCAGAGATATCTCACAGCCCAATCATTGCATGCTATGCCTTCACCAAAGCGAGTGCCGAAGCTGTTATCGAAAGTGTAGCAACAATGTTCTATATCATTGCACACTTGAGCTTGTAAAATACCGTTAACACAGCTTAAAGAAAACTCTTCTGTGCCTTATTTGCAGAATATTGTATATGTCCATAGGGTTGAAGATACTAGCCATGACTGACACTATAATACCAAACGGTCTCCTTTATATAGTCGTGGTTGATATCATTTAAGTGTTCTTGCTTAACCATACTTCACAATTCCACATGCCACAGGGAGTAGTTGATTCTTGGTTTCTTACATACATAAAATGTTCCTTGTTGTTACATTTTTCGCTCCAACTGTAGGAATAGAACAGCAACTACATTCCTTCTGCATGATTTATTTCATTTTCTTGAATGATGTACATTTCATGATGTGAGCACTTTGAGCTTGAAATGATAGTTGACTCTCACTGCAAGGCAGTTTACTGTCAGGAAGCAAATTATACAAAAGGCAAAATCTTCGCCCAAAACATACGTCGAAAACTTTTAAAGTATAATCACGACTGATTAACGAGAAACACGAATGTTCTTCTCCATTACATATCTGAATCTGTAGTGGACTATCTTCTTCTTCCTCAATTCGAAACCATACTAGACTGTAACCTGGAGTAGCACTAGTGCAGTGTAGTGATGAGTCGAATCTCTCCATTGTAACTGATGTTCGGGTGTATGGTTCTCTCTCTTTATATACTGAGATATTCTTCCAGTTTGAGATAATGTTAGTTGTTCAACAACATCTTGGTTAAATCAAATTTACAGGCACAAAAGTTGCTATTCCAAAATTTGCATCCCACATTCCACAAGGCGAGATTTTAATACTTCCTTTAATTTGAGTGATGTGTTGTTTGTTATTACATGTTTTAGTCCACAAAGTAGTGTTGTTGTAGAACTCTTTACTTAATTTATATTTTATTGGTCTACATACTGATTCCTTGGTTATTTCTTCACTTACAGTTTTAAAACATAGATCCCCAGAAGAACAAGGCAGGTCGCTGTTGGGCCACATATTAAAAACCGAATAGCCATCTTTCTTATTACACAAAACTTGTTCTTGATACATATTTCCTGCGAAACCTTGTGTAAAGTTCCACTGTTCATCTCCGTTGCACATCTGGATTTGGAAGTACACGTTGTTTAGAGACTTGAACCACACTATCTTGTAGCCTGGAGTAATACTCTCTTACAACTTCTCTGGGTTGAATTTCTCAATTTTCAAAGTCTTACGCAGGTATAAACCTGTAACAAACCCTTTTTCGAAATTATTATCTCTACATGTAGGTAGGATGCTAGTACAAGTACTCTCTTAAACCTTCAATTTTGCATTGTTAACAAAACATTTTTCTCACAGCAATTAGTGTTATAGTGTTTTACTATTGAATTAATACCCGAACAGATGGGATATCTTCTGATATTTATGACTTCTGCATTGGTTAAACTTTTTAGAATTTCCTTCTGCATTTTGCCAAGTACATATACTGGATAATCTTCGAAGTGCACATCGTTCACATATTGGAAACGCTCTCCGTAAGCTATATCACCAGAATCCCATTTTAGGTCATATATCTTGTAAGTTTGTTGCCGAAACATCATTTTAACTTAAGGTTTTAAAGTATACCAAGGTCTGGGAGATTTAAAACTTAAAACTTTTTAATCATTAACATTGGTTGCATAAGAAATTCCAATTTATTTAATTACAAAAGAGTTGTCTTGGTAATTTTCGAAACCTTTTGCATAGCACATCATTGTTAAGCTATTTCTTTTTTTACACACTCAAGTTATACAGTAATTACAAAAAGTTTCCACTCATTTTCCTTCTAAGGTCACAGTGGTCGCCTCGAAATCCATTTCGTCAACCTCGGAATCGTCCATTACTACATCTGGAATAGCAGGAGCTTCCAAATGCTTTTCGCTGTCCAGTGCCATCTTAGTTTGTGATAGAACCTCGCACTGGATACATGCACCACTGACCATTGATCTCTGCTCTTTCCCATTCACCAGGTTGGTCGATGGTTGCCAGCCTCCCATGGCACGACCAAGGAATAGGATATTTACGAACCCGGGGTTTCGATCAAGCCTACAGCGGACTTCAACTCTCGTTAAGCGCTTTCTTAGAATAATATCTTCTCTGGGGTTCAGATCTTGTTCACAGTATTCGTAAATTACAGTGCGAAATATTTTTATAAGACTTAATATAATTTTTTATTAGACTTAATTTTTTGGGAAAATTTATGTGTGTGTTAAAGATTTTTTTTTGGATCGATATAGTGTGTCTGTTATTTTGAATTATATTATAGTTTTTCAACAACCAAATCTTTGGATGTGTTACTATTTTGAAAAGTTGCCTGTGAATTGTGAGTTTCTCCTCAGTTTGAAAGCCTTTATTCGTTCGTGTTATCTGGAAGTAGTTAACTTCCTTTTGGAATAATTCAACTAAAGTAGTGTAAAAAATCTGGGTAAGTTTTTCTAAGTACTAGTTTGTTTGATTATTTGCCTTTGGTTAATAAATGTGCTTACATCTATACACGATTGATGCACATGGTAAATAAGTTTTCATTTAAATGTGGAAATTTATTTTCTAGGGAAAAATTAATTTATTTGAAAATTAAACTACATGAGTCATATTCACCTCTCTTTCCCGTAATTTCAACTCAGTCGCCTATCGAATGCAAGCTCTATGTCTATAAGTCATTCCTTCACTGACGTCGCAGTCGACCGGACGTGTTTTGGGAAAGGTATGTGTACAGTTTCCGGCATGATTTTTAATTCGTTGTTAATACAAGTACTGTAATTTATATATTGGTACACGTTTTCATTAATTTTGTTTCATCTAGTATGTGCATCATAAACATAATTTTTATCCATTTGTCACGTAAGTCGTATTCAACTCTCTTTTCATTCATTTCCGAATTTTTCGCATAATTACAAGGCATTGATTCACTAACCTCACAGCTAACCAAACGTGTTTCTCCTGCTTGTACGGTTTAATTTATTCCTACGTGTAATTTATTTATTGATAGCCATAACTTGTTACTTGATTTCTTAATTTATTTTTAAAAACCAGGATAGCCACTTAGTTATAGTTCTCTTGTGTGTTACATCAACAGTTTAATTTTTTGGAAACAGTCATTTTGTATTTGGACGTAAATCATATTCAGCTCTCTTTACAAGTAGCTATACCCTCAGTTGCCTGCCAGATGCCGGCTGCGCTCCATGTCTCTAGTCATGTTTCCGACACACAACTATGTCTCCGCAAATCCTATACTAACGTAATTCCTACAGCAACCTCCTAATCGAACAGAAGTATATTAAAATCATTTGAGGTATGTGTAGACATGAGAGGCGCATGCATCACATAGTGTAATTTGTACATGTCAAATTCCTTGTTAGTGTGTTTAGGAAGACTGCCATTTAATTAAAGTAATGCAATTTATATATTGATACCGAAATTTAATTAACTAGTTGCATTATTAATATCACCAAGAGAGTTGGGTTCTGTAGGAAAACAGTTCGTTACTTGATTTCTTTCAGGATAGCTGGGGGTATGTAATTCATTTAGTCAGTTAAAGACTTTTTTAATTTCTCTCATGTGTAACATCATTGGTGTTATTAATTTGGAATACATTGTTGTTTCTTTCCGATTTTTTCAATGGCTATTTCATAACCGACTTTTCGTGTACCTAGAGCTTAATCGATATTCAGATATCGCTGCATGTCTCTCAGTCGCCTGTCAGACGAAATACTCTAAAAATTAATATATTACACAATATATATCCCTTCCCCAACACAGACACACCTCAGTACAATGCCAGAGCTCCGAGGGTCAATACCTACCATCCTGCTCTCCTAAAATTAATATTACACAATACACACACATATATATATACTCCTTCCCCAACACAGCCCCACCTCAGTACAATGCCAGAGCTCCGAAGGTGAGGACGTACCATACTGTTCCCCAGCCCCCAAAAAATAATTAAAGTTCCTTAGCACACCTGTGCACAAAACTATATACTTATCAATTCACACAAAATTAGGAAATTATTATTTTTGATTAATTCATTAAATTAAATTAATTGGACCAATATATCTAAATTATTTTATCGGATCAAGATTAGCATATTAATGAATTTTTATTGGATTAAGATCGGTTTAAGACTTAATCTGATCATTCAATTTGATATCCATTTGATATCAAATCGATAACCTGATTAATCAAAGGCGGTAGCCCATTGTATGTAGGATTGGCATGCCCCTACTACTATAGACATCATCCCAGACAATGGAAAGAAGAGAGGGGTCAAGTTTGATCTATGTCTACTTATAAGCATAGTTGTCTGTAATTTCCGAACTGTTTGAGATACAACTACCAAAATTGTAAAATAGGCATCACCCCAGAAAATGCAAAGGAGCACGTGGTCAAGTATGGCCTATGTCTACTTACAAGCATATTTGACTGTAAGTTCCAAACCATGTAAGATATAGTGGCCAAAACTAAAACATTGGCAACACCCCAGACAACAAAAAGGAGTGAAGGGTCAAGTATGACCAATGTCTACTTATAAGCACAATTGGCTGTAATTTCCGAAGCATTTAAGATACAACTACCAAAATCATAACATTAGCATCAACCCAGACAATGAAAAGGAGCAAGGGGTCAAGTATGACCTATGCCTACTTATAAGCATAGTTGACTGTCAGTTCCGAACCATTTAAGACACAGTGGCTAAAACCACTACATAGGCAACACCCCAGGCAACAAAAAGGAGAGACAGGTCAAGTATAACCAATGTCTCCTTAGGAACATAGTTGGTTGTGATTTCTGAACCATTTGAGATACAACTACCATTATTGTAACATAAGCACCACCCCAGACAACGAAAAGAGACAGAATGGTCAAGTATGATCTAAGAGCACATATAGGAATAGCTGGCTATGAAGAAACTAAATAGCATATATATGCATGAGCGTATGCATTTGCTAGACATTGCATGGTTTCAGAAGGAATAAAGTATTTGCATTGGCCTACACTCTCACCAGACAATAAACTTGTCATCACGAGCAGGCAGTGATTTCTCCTTCTCAACCTGCCTAAGCAAAAGAAATCCTCGACAGACACTGTGCGGTTAGGAGAAGAAAGAAAGTTAATGCTAGCATGGGTCTACACACTCACCAAGGTTTTCTCATACTCCTCATATTTATTCTGGATGCACCTATGCTAATGACACCAATGGTGAAGGTGTTAATATCTCACACACCAAACACCACCCCCTGACTGCTGGCTGCAGACAGGGCTAGCATATTCCTTTTACCTGGCATCCTGGCAGGGATTCGAAGTCTCATGAACTGGCATGCCACCTTAGTTATCTCCTATTCCTTCAGGTCTCCTTTCACCAGGCATCCTGGAAGGGATCGGAGATTCGAAGCCTCATGCTCTGTCATTCCACCTTAGTTTTCACATATTTCTTCCTGGATCCATCCATCAGGCATCTTAATTTGGTGCCAAGTTGGCCTACACAGCATCCAGATAATAAACATAACATATCACATAACAGCCTGGTGTCCTGGCGGGGTGCCAAGTCAAATGATAGATCATTCCAATGGGATACTTTTCCTGGCATCCTGGCGTGGTGTCGAGTCTCATGCTCGATCATTCCAACAGAGTGTTCTAATATTCCCTCTGGGCCGACATACTCGCCGGACAATAAACCCATCATCATATATAGGCTGGCATCCTGACAGTGAGTCAAGTCTCATATGCCTACCAGCATCCTTTCACCTGACATCCTGGTGGCGACCGATAGCTTGAATATTCCTTCCTATTAAAAGTGTGCATGTCATGCTCTGTAATTCCGAGATATTTTCACATATCATTCCTTTTGGGAACATTTTCACCAGGCATCGTTGTGGGGTGCTGAGTCTTATGCTCTGTCATTCCACCTTAGTTTACCCATATTACTTCTGGTGTCCATCCACCTGGCATCATACTGTGGTGCCGAATACCCGAAAATACCTACACACTCTCTAGACAATAAACATATCACACAATAATCTGGCAGGTAGCCGAGACTCGTATTCCTTCCAGGCCTATACACTCACCAAACAATAAATCCATCATCATTACATATCAGCCTGGCATCCTGATGGGAACTGAGTCTCATGCTCTATCATTCCAACAGGGTACACTCATATTCTTTCGGGATCATTTCATCTGGCATACTGGTGGGTACCAATTGCTTGCATATTCCTTACTAACGAAAGTGCACACATAACACCCTGTCATTCCGTACAAGATCCTTTCACCTGGCGTCCTGGTAGGGACCAACCACTTCAATATTCCTTACTTCAGTGCATGTGTGCTGACTTCCAACTTGGAAGGGGCTACATTACTCCCTCGCATTCCAGCCTACCATTGGCTGTAATTTCCAAACCATTTAAGATATAGACACAAAAAAGATATACAGGAAAATAGTTATAAGAACTTACCAACCAAGCATCAGGTACTGCATGATGTGTGTTAAACTATGCTAGACCACACCAGAGCATCCTGGCTAGCACAACAGAATAGCACATGACCTCCTTATGAACCAATTAAAACGAAACCATCACATTCAGAGTGTAGCCATTACTCACACGACACTAGCAGCAGAACACATCCGACCCGATCATCGTTACAGAATCAACTAACAACGTAAGAATCTATACGGCAGCCCAGGCAGTAGACCGGAAGCACAAGCCAGTTGAAGGGAGCACAAGCCGGAAACACCAGCCAAGAGAGAGATGCATCAGAGCTCCAGGGTGGTAACCAGCAGAGTAATACATGTACTTTTCCATTACGAGAGGAATTCAGTTGTACAGAACAAGGTAACAATTTAATACTTGTAGTAATTCGAACACAAAAATTTACAGTGCTAGAACCATAAGCACATTCGAATCAACAAACATTGAAACCATAAGCAATGCAAGATAGATGACACTGTTATATGCCTCTATGTTCTGTCAATAGTATATGTACTCACATTTTGAATATGAACCATTTATAGTACTACAACTGTAATCACATTACGAAATTAATTATCCATATCATTCAATGTAGGAAGTTTGTAATGGTGAGTAAGGAGGTATCGCAACACACCCACATATCTCAAATATGTATGAAGTCTGTGTTTAGAAGATGCAAAACATAAAGAGCAGAGGTTTACCTCAACTGCTGCTACAATATGAAGACAGAATCATCTATAACACTGCCAACATCGTCAACAGCATGGAACACTGAAGATTCGCTACAAGCATTACGGTGTCAATGTTACTATTGTGGAAATACCTTTAGTAATAGTAGTGAAGTAATTCGACATGAAAGTGGTCATTGTATGTTCGCCTGCAGTGATAGTCAGAATGGACATAGCAAGTCAATGTCTGTCGTTCCTCGGGAAGCAAATGCAAGAATGTAGCAAGACATTTACTTGCATCCTACGGACACATAGCAATAGGTACATTTCTTAGATGATAGGAATTTTAAAATACACAAATAATATTTTTGTAATTATTTTATAACCAAATAGCATACACATACATATTATGTCATTCAATAAAACGTCCATCTTGGAATTAATCGATAATCTAATTTATATCTTTTCCTACAGAAGATATCCGTTTCTCTACCATGGAACCAACACCTGTAGTCTATCAACCAGGTCATTGGGGTCTTGGAAAAATAAATAGCGAAACTTCACTACACACTTCGCAGAAGGTTCACGATACACGCTTACATCTATGTTCTTCCATGATGAGTAGGTTGTGAGATACCTCTGGACCAGAATACAGGGTTCGAATCCATGTTTCTTTTTTCCTAATTTCAAGTAGTTGTTATTTTCAGCAACACGTTTACACTTTTGCTTTGATGATGTCGATACGTTATCGTCAGCATTATAATATGCATATTACACATCATTGCCGGCAGCCTTGGAGGTCACTTTTTCATTCACGATATCCTGGATAGTTGTAGCTTCATTTTTAACTTTACATGTTAGTGGTGCATGCTTGTTGTTCATAACGTTTGACGATCTGTATGGCTCGCACTTTTCATAGTAAATGTATGCATCACTTGTATTTCATATTTCACACACTGATGTGGAACACGATCAAGGTCTGGATAATGTTATAGGTGCTCAACCATCGTTAGTTTACACATCGAATCATCAGGAAGGCTAGCCTTAGCCTTGTCTTGCGACAGTGTATGTTGACTTGTGCCAAGCAAAGGTGCATTACAATTACATGTACAAGTGAGTGTCTTTAGATTATCACTTCTACCAAATCCTGTCCCTCACTGAGTACATGATAGTGATTTGGAGTCGGTCCATTTGAACAGTCGCATTCTTACTGCTGACTCCTCACTATCAACTCCTCACTGCCGACTCCTCACTGCTGACTCCTCACTGCTGCCTACTCACTGTTGACTACTCACTTTCACCTTCACTCATTACCGATGCTGCACAAATCAATTTAACAAATGTGAGTGAATTTCAGCAGTAGCAATAATTTATACCTCCATGCTGCCAGTCGAAGACTAAGCTATGTTGTAATACTCTCTCTGTAATAGTGGGAAATCAGAATGCCTAAGTTTTCTAAGCAGCCTAAGTAAATTTGTTCTCAACTGTAGCTGATCTATCGTATATAATGTCCAACCGGAACCCTGAACCCTTTCTCACTTATTCTTCTTCCTAATGACAAATATTTTCTATATAACAGCTTCAACACTGTGAAGTCTTTAAGGCTCTCACACTATAGTCATCGTCATGAGGTTATGGTTTGGTATATTTACATTCCAACCATATATTATGTTTTACAGCACCTTCTTTTTCCATATCACGTGTAAGTTGATCTATAATATTCTGCTTAATATGCTTAAGATATGTACAAATATCTTTCACCATGGCTGACGAATTAGATGCAACACATCTCTTAATAAGACTGCAGAAAGCAGATTATTTCAGTACGAATCCATTCTCATTTAGTAAACTTGCAACACATTGGAGTATAGGATCTTTAAATATACAATTTTTTACATGGTTAACATGCGACTCACTACGTAGTTTTCGCTGATAGTCGTGTATTTCGTGTGATATCTGGTTACTGAAATGCCTGTTACGTCATAAGAGTTGTTGAACTCTCGACCACACTTGTAAAGCAAGTTCTGTAGTAAGACCATCTCATCTTCTTCAAACGCTTGGCAGTTTTCTCACGCTGACAGGTACTGCAACTTTTACTAAAGGCCTTGCCACAGTATAAATGTGATGCCTGCGGAGAACTATTTGCAATGTGCATGCTCAGGTCTGTTGTTGGCGATGATGACAGTGCACCAGTATCCAATGCAGCAGCAGGTTCCTGACCTTCACATGATTTGTTGGATGCAGACCTACATCGCTTAGCTGGCATGGGAGAGAGTCCATCATATGTTGCAAGATGCTTTTTTAAGCTATCACATCGTCCAAATTGAGACTTGAAAAATTCACATGTTAAGGTAGATTGCTTCATGTTCATGGAAAAACCAGTCTCATATCGACGAGCATGGCAGCTGTTGGAAAGTAACTTCTTACAGAAACGGCAGAAATGGCTTTCTGGAGTATTTTCCATCTTCACTTGAATCGATGTTCACTCTTCGAATAACAACTGACGCCTATTGCTTTCTAAAGCCTGATCTGAGACATGGTCCACATGGTTTTGGTTGCGCTAGGTCAGGCATGCTGTATCAAGGTTAGAGGTTACTGTGGGAATACTGGGGTCTTGGTTTATGTGAAGTAGGTCGAGTTGGCCCCTGGCTTGACTAAAGTCTAGGACTGCGAGCACACCTTTCTTACTCGGTCAGGTTTCCTTACCTTGCCCATCTGACTCGTAACCTGTTTCACCAATTGCAGTGGTGGTTGGGTACTACTGTGCTGGCTCCAAGCCCTGGTGTCTTACTACTGCTGTCGACTGCTGGAATACTGGGTTCTGCGCCAGGTAGGTTGGCTGCTTGTCGATGTGTGGTGTGATTAGGAAACTAACCTCTTGAATAAACAACACTTGGATAGGAACAAGTATTTATTAAGAAGTAATAAATAAGGGGACACATACTATCTCCTACCAAGTAAAACATGGTCGGATATAACCTATGGTAAAACAGGTGGAGGAGACCAGCTCCTAATCTAACTTGGTATAGACTGACTTCGACGGCTATAAAAACAACAGTCGCAGCTACTCTAACTCGGGAAATCTTGAAGAGACTTTAATAAAAAATGGTGCCACTACTTTTAACAGCAGTGGGTGTAGTTGCTACTACCAGAAAGTAGTGGCGGTTGTCGAACCAGGAGGAACGACAATGGAGAGTGTGGTAGTGGTGTCTGCAGGTTTACTGTTGAAGAGCTGGTGGTATATGCTGCAGAACCTTTGGAGCTGGTGGTAGCCGTATATGGCAGCCTCTGTGGCTGCTGCTGGCTGGTGGTAGGAGCTAATGGAACTCCTGGTGACTGTTGGAAGAAGCCTCTGGAGCTTATCGTTGTTGGTGGTGGCAGCCTCTCGAGCTGCTGGTAGGCTTGGCTGGAGCCTTTGGAGCCTCTGGTTGTTGTTGGCGGCAGCCACATCGGGAAGTGAGTGCAATACTTGCACTCACTTCCCGATGAATGACAAACATTGCGTTTGCACTTCTTGTTATGTCTATACAGGTTATCACTACAGGTAAACACAGCATTACAGTTATCACAGTGGGACGTCTTGTATGCTTGCTGAACATGCAATGACTACTTTCATGTCGGCATGCATGAGAACATTTGCTAAAAGTATTTTCACCGTAGTAACATTGATACCGTTCTGCTTGTAGTGACTCTTCAGGGGCCCTTGCTGTTGGCGATGCCGGTGTTATTACAGATGGCAAGTCTTCAACCATTGATTCCACCTTCATATCGTAGCAGAGTATGCAATCGCAGTTGTCACATTGATAGCGAAATGCTTTTAGCGACTCTTCAGAGTTCCTCGCTGTTGTCGATGATAATGGTGTTACAAATGGTAAGTCTTCAACCATTGATTCATTCTTCCTATTGTAGCAGAGTACCCGATCGTACTAGATGCATGTAGTCGTAACTCTCTGCTTTCCTCCACCACACTCACCAACAGATTGACATCAGTTTTTACATATATTGATATGAATAATTTGTTTTGTAATGTGCTTACAGTTCTAGCCCTATAAATGGTACATATTCAAAGCATGAGTACATGTACCATTAACTTATATATATTTTTGCCTCAGTGTGTAGCAGTCTCGTCTCTCTTGCACGGCTAAATGTTTCAATGTGTGTTGTTTCGTATGTGCTTATGTTTCTAGCAGTATCAATGGTATGTAATCAAATAAATACATGTATGTATATAGTATTTAAAACGAGATAAATTGTTACCTTGTAGAGTATACCTGACTTCCTCTTGTAAAGGGACGTGCATGTGTGACGCAACTGGTCTGCCACCCTGGCGTCTCTCTCTGCAAGTGTTATGTACTATCGCCTTCGACATGGCGAGACCTGCAAGGTGCTCGCGTTGTCAGCCGACTATCTGGGACAGCCTTACAGCTTCCCAAGATGTTAGTTGATGGCACGACGATGGGCAGGTCGGATGTGTTCCGCTTCTAGAGATGTGAGTGTTGACTGAACTCTGACTTAAACGGCTCTGTTGGAATTGGTTCGTAAGGAAGAAGTTTGTTATTCTGTTGTACTAACCAGGATAGCTTGGTGTTGTTTAGCACCCGATGCTTGTGTAATATGCGATAGCGCTGGTAGGTAAGCGCTAATAACTTTTTTCCTTTACATTTTATATCTGTTGCATCAGTACGTAGCAGCATTGTCCTTATCGTTCCCGCACTTCACAATGGAATTTTTTCGCCCTTAGTATAACATACAGCGCTCTATGATCATGCAATATGCACAGGTTTTATAATTAATTTATACAACTGTTCGCATCAGCATATAGCAGTGACGTCTCTCTTGCACGACTAATGGTTTTAATGTATGTTGTTTCGTATGTGCTTATAGTTCTAGAACTCTAAATGTCATGTATTTACAACAGAATAAATTGTTAACTTGTACTGTATAACTGAATTCCTCTTGTAATGGAAAAGTACATGTGTCACTTGGCTAGTTTACCAGCCTGGAACCCTCATGCGTCTCTCTCTCTCTCTCTCTCTTTCTCTCTTTCTCTCGGCTAGTGCTCTGTGCCATCCCTTCGGCTTTGCGAGACTTGCACTGTATCTGCTGTGCCTGCACTGCCGGTCGACTGCCCGGGCTACCCCACAGATTCTCACGATGTTAGTTGATCAAGCAACGACACAGGGGTCGGATATGTTGTGCTGCTAGAGTTATGAGTGATGGCTGCACACGGAATGTGATGATTTCGTTTCAGTATGTTCGTAAGGAGGATGTTCTGTTGACCTGACAAGGGCGGCCTGGTCCAAGGTTTGTAGAAGGGAGGTTAGCCGTTGCACCTAGCAACCAACCGGTTTTGAAGCTCGGGGTGGGAGAGCTCCCGTCACAGGAGGACCCGGAGACTTCTCGCGGCCGCTCGCTTTACTCGCGAAGTGCGGGGGAAGGAAGTATCACTAAGTATGTTTACACAGTACAAAGAACTGTAGGTGTTTTATTTTTAAAGTATGCGTTGATTTAGATACTTTTCTGTCGTCACATTTCCAGCCGAATAGACCAAAATTGGTGAGTTTATGGCCTTTAATATTGGTTTAAATTATTTTCTTAAGATCATTTTGCCTTAAATTTTTTTTACATAGACTGAAAATGACATTACTTGATATTATACATTATTTTATTGAAATTAGAACGAATAATATCTAGCGCCAAACTATTTATTAAATCGATTTAGTTTTAATGATTTCCATGTCCCACCAACTGAAGAATACATGTAGCCTATTTACTACAGTACAGCACCAGAGGAACCATTGTGCGGTTTTTCGTATGTGTTTGTAAAGTTTATAATTTCGTCATGTAATAAATGTTGCATTCATCAGAGACCTAAAGAATGCAGGTGTTAAGTGATATATTTTATATAAATTAAGTCTCGTGCACTATTGAGGCAATGTTATTTGTTAATTGGATTATGTTACCTTCTGCCCTTACTTAATTTTTTTGGCAGATTGGCTATTAGTTCCATCTCCCATGGCGTTTCAAGCCAACTGTTATTCTGTCACGAAAATTACCCGCAATTGCGTGCATTTTAGTACCGACTGTCCAGTAATCAATCCGTGAATTTTGCAGGTCTCTAATTCTTGTATAGTCCAATGTTAATAAAACACTCCTCCCTAGGTAAAATATACATACAAGTAGAACCGAGCTGCAGACCGCATTGTTGGGCCACATAACCAGATTCACGTTATAATTGCAAGAGGGCATATCCGCATGGAAACAACCAATTTTTGTCGATTTTGAGAAAAAAATTACAGCGAATATATTGAATTCTCTTATCATTGCATTGCACGAGGCTAGCTATCAATTTGTGGCATATGCGGGGGACTGCGGAGGGGATAATTTGGGGTTATGGAAAGAACTTGATGTGTCAATTAACAAGAGCCACTTTAGTCACGCAGTGTTGAGAGACTGCTACATTTATAGTTTTCCTGATTGTCCGCATTTACTTAAACTATTACGGAACTGGCTACTTGATAGCGAGTTCGTATGACCCAATGACCAAATCGTGAACAAAAACCCTATTAAGGAAATAATCAACTCTACGTCGTCTACAGAAGTACGTTCTTGTCACAAATTATCCATGCTTTATGTCGAATGTGAGAAAACCCAGCGTCAGAAAGTTCGTCTCGCAGCTGAACTGTTCTCACACACGACAGCAACTGCGATACGAAAATATAGCACATTAGATTGCGCAAAGGCTACAGCTAATTTCAATAAATTCATAAATTCCTGTTTCGATTTGATGAAAACTTACATACTTAACAAATATTTATCAGGAATACGTCCGAGTAAGTGCATTTATGTTTTGGACTTTATGGCACAAAACGAAATACTGGATTCACTGCTCAAAACTGTGACAGAAATAAGGTGTTCTGGGAAAAAAATCACTACAGATTTTCCAGAAAGGTATTATTATATCCATAAATCCAACCAAAGGATTGCTATTCTTTTGTAAGACAAAAATATCCTGGCATTAAATACATTCTCACCCACAAACTGAATCAAGTCTGTCTAGAAACATAATTTTTTTTAAAAGCCAAAACAGAACAAAAGGCGATTTGAATGATCATCCAACTCACATTAATGTGGTATACAGAGTGAGGATGATTATTGCAGGGAAAAGTCCAAGCGTTGTTCAGGCAGAGAGAAATACCCTGGATACTGACAGCATATCAGAAGAATACATCGTAAGCGATGTTTTGAAAACCGCGAGTTTGCTTACAGAAGTTGAAAACAATCGTGAAATTGAAGATTTGTACTGTCTTCCAGACACACAACCGCTGCCATTTGACTAACCAGAAATCTCAAAAGAGTTCAATGAAGATGGGCTGCGCTATATAGCTGGCTGGGTCGCGAAAAAATTTCTACGTCAGTGTCCAGACTTGGGAGTACGTAGTCATAAAACAAAGGTTATAAAAACATAATCATGAGTACAACTTTTGTCATGTGGTGGTTCAGTGGAGCCTTCGGATGCATTCGTGCAGAAGTAAATAAGATGGAATTTTGTTTCTAGCAGTGTTTGGGACAGAAATTTAAAAAAATAAATTGCATTGTTAAAATAATTTCAGAGTTCATTTTAAACCAAATTAGTGATGTTCCAACGGTAATGATGAGAATATTTGTGACTCAAAGTGTTTTCATACGTCTGAAGTTCTTGAACAAAACAATTCATGAAAATTCAGTAAAAAAAACACTATTCAAGCAATCGAAGTTCAGATCGTGTAACAAATAAAATGAAGAAGTGTGTTGCATCATTTTATTATGTACAAGTTATTTTTAAAAAATCGCTGAGGTTCAAACGTGTTAGTAGGGTTTGCTGGTTCGAATAAACTTTCCATACAAATTTAAACCAGCACATTTTGTAAAACAGAGAAAGGCTTTCTTTTTTTTTCGCATACAAACAGATGCAGTGTAAACATGCATGTTTACCTAATTGACAAGTAGAGATATGTCATTTCTTGCAATATTCAACTGAAAAAAAAAGTAATTTTGATTTAGTTCGATGGTCGCCAAATATTGCCATCACTTATATATTTTATATAAGGGTTCATATGTTATACAGTAACATTTTGTGGCAAACTACCCCACAGGAAAACAATTTTTAATACAACGCATGTTTTGTAAATGTCTGCAAAGAATTTTATATGCATTTACTTGTCAGTGATTTTTTAAAATGCTGTTATTCTCAATTATATGGCCTGAATTGTTAATATCTTCAAATGTACTACATTTTAAAATTTTAGTGTAAAAAATTGCATTTCACTGTTTAAAATAATGATAGAACTTTAGATAAAAACGTAGTTTAAAATATGTTCAATATTTTGTTATATGTTTTGTCTATTGTAGCAAATTTTAACTGGTTATGTGACACCTTTTATTTGGCTTAGTAAACGTAATTGAGTAAAAAGTATGTACAAATAGTAACTGTTTGAAGTAATTATTTAATATGACAGATTTAATAATTACATGCAATCGCATTTTAATAATTTTAAATGTATTTTTTTCCCCACAAAACCATAATTGTATTCAAATGCGGAGTTAACACTATAAAAACGTAAAAATATTAGAACCTTTTTGAATAAATAGAACGTACATTTTTGAAAAATTCACTACTTGGTTTTCATTTAATAATGAGAATATTAGGTTAGAAGGACAATGTTTTGAGGAAAAAGTAGCCATATTAAAGAATTTATTAAAATATGAATTATGTCAAATACGCAAGCGATACATACATCATAAGAATCTCTGCCATTTTTTTTTATAAGTTACCAAATGTTCGTACAGTTAGGTATTTTGGATAGATTATAGCGATGAGTTTTGTTTTCGTGCGAAAACCTCGCCAGCTCACAATGACAAATTTATTGTATGGTGAGAGCGTAGGCCCGTGCGAGTATTTACTTTATTTCTTCTCCTAACCACACAATGTCTGTCGAGGACATCACTGGCTTATGTGGGTCCAGAAGGAGAAAACATCGCCGACTCGTGATAACTAGTTTATTGTCTGATGTGTGTGTAGGGCCATACAAAAATTTACTTTATTTCTTCTCCTAACTGCACAATGTCTGTCGCGTACATGGGCTGATGCATGTTTACGCACTATTTCGTCTCCTCACAGCCAATATGCTTATATGTGCACTTAGGTCACACTTGACCCTTCGGTTCTTTTCGTTGTCGAGGGTGATGCCTACCTTATGATTTTGATGGCTGTATCTCAAACAGTTCGGAAATAATTGACAGCTCCTTGGACTGGCGTCACCTTCCGCCCCATCACCCTTCTGAGAAGTCAGCGGCAGTGGGCTATTGCATCAACTTTGTGGTAATCTCCTCCCTGGACGCAACCCGACAAGTGAAGATTCTGGACCAGCACACCGAGCGGTGAATGAAGAATCGGATCGGCGGCGAAGGTGAGGGCGACATCGACGGACGAGAACGCGGGAGTACTGTGGAGGGCGAGTGATTTCGACAAGTAGAGTGCAGCTGTGTGCGGGTGCGCTCGGGGCGTTCCAGAACATTCCGGAAAGTTAAGACTGGTGGTAAGTGAACCGAAACAAGGTGGGAATGAATGGAAAGGGCGATACAGACTTAATCGGAAATACTAGAACTGTCAAAAATCAAATATATCATTTTAATAGTAATGCAGCATGTGTCAGAAAACTGTCTATAAAAACTGGTATTTTATGGCTAATTTGATTAATTTCTCTGAGGTGACAGACGATTATTTAAATAACAGTTTATAGTTAAGACATTAGGCATAGAGTATTTTTTTTAATTGTTTGTAAATAAATTGGGAAACTATAATTAACTCTTTTCTTTAATGAAGACCTCCATCTCTTAAAGAACCTAGCTAAGCTCACTAACTTTGAGAAAATGTAACAGTATGATTCAGGGGTCCATGTGAGACATCGTAATTCCAGTGGCGGTCCTTACAAACCTAGTGGGATCCGGACCCTACGATTCCCATGGCTTCTACGCCCATGCTTAAAATAGACTTCCAGATGCTTACCAGAGGATACTCTGCTCTACCACACTACCGGACATAAAAAAGCGTGTGGTTGCTTCTCAGGTGGAACTACAAACGAAGACATCGTAGGATGTCGCTGCAGTCAGGAGGCACGCCACATCCCAACGAGTCAGTTGCCTGTACCTCACTCAACAAAAAAGACGCACAATTGCCGAGCTAGGCATGAACCATAGACCGGGCGAGTATGTGGCAAAATGTCACTGTATTATTTATGTAACTCCTCTCATAGTTCAAAGTAACTTAAAAATTACATTACAAGTATATTTCTTGTAAATTATATTATCACTATAGGTATTATGATTAAGTGACAGTAGACTGATATCAAATACAAAGTAACAACGCGGATGCAGATTGAGGAAGGCCATGCACATGCTGGACATATACGGTTACTATTTTGGACATCTGCGCAGATTAGATAGTGACGTCGTTTAAAAAGTAGAAAGTTAAACACCTCTTAGAACCTTCTTGCATGTAGTTGGAGACATAAATAAGCATCAATGGAAATAAAAACGTGTATTTTACTAGCGAGAATTGGGTAAAATAATTAATTTACATTAATAACATTCTCAGCTCTGAATATAGCTCGCCGCGTGCATCCGATAAAAGTCAGTGGCAGTAAATATACCTAAGAGATGTGCGGCATCAGTTACGTCGGCGGCTTTTTGGAACACGACAAAGAATATATATATATGTTTTACACTGCCACGCAGTTATTTCAGAAGATTTAAAAAGAAAGAAGGTTGGATGCACACGCAAGGTGCTATAAATCATCCTCTGGAAACGATGGATTTTATGCCCGACTGCTAGCACCACACTAATCTAACAGAATTTTGGAAAAACACCAAGCCACATGCAAGACTTGGCCTGAAACACCAGCTCTCCAGGGAAACTGTAAGCCGGGCCAAATCTTCTGACGACATTATATACTCGGGCACATCAAATGCAATTTTCAAGGTTAGGCGTAAAATGGGCACAGTCAAAAATAAAGAAACCGCTGACTTATGGTACTGAACAAAACATATATTTTTAAAGCGTTATCATAGATAGTTAATTTCTTGTTACTAAATATTGTAATGTTACGAGACGTGCCAGTTGTTGACCCAGTCGAACATTAGTTCGCCTAATTCAGCCGGGTATAAACACTGAGACTGAAGTTTATAAAGGCGTCAAAATAAAATATTCAGACGAGCTGGAAATATAGTTCAACTGGATTTAATTAACTTTGCACTTCAGTTACAACAGTGGCACAGAAAACAATGCACTTAAATTACAGCAGCGGTATAAATAAATACTTCACAGCAAACAAGAATAACGAGATGAGAACCACAGAATCGATTATTCTGTAGTGGAGGATACTTGAATCGCGAGGCTATTTTCGAAGGCGGGAGAGAAAATTAACACACGAGAAAATAAACTCTCTCCCGGCGCCCTAAATGAATGGCCACTCACATTGTAATCGCGACTCGCGTGTACTCTTCAAACGTCCATCTTGGGTTCGCACTGACCAGAACTCGACTCTGGAAATTGACTAGTAACTGACTAGTACTGACTGCATTGCTGGAACTGGGGCACGACGGAGGCCGTGCCTACTGTAAGTATCTTCTCAAAGTTTTATTGCACCACTGGAAACTTCCCAATCGGGGCATCGCATAATGCTGTCAAATCTAAAAATAACACACACACACACACACACACACACCTCGTAACACGGGCGTGTATCTCATCACGTCGCCCCAGCGCGACCCTTGCCATCCTGCCTATATTGCACCGTATTGCCACAGCCTTAGCTTCCAGATAAAAGAAAATGATGTTGCATCACCTTACGATGATCAAAGCTGTCAAACGACTTGAAATGAAATAATAAACTTTGAAAATCGGCAATATATAATTTAAATACAAATTACTATTTTCACGAAGCATTAACCACTGAATAAATTACATTACTCCCAAAAAATATAGAAAAATAAAATATTTTTCCCACGCATCAATTACAATTACTTGCTATATTATAATATGTATTGTATCACAAGCGTTTTATACTTCTTTTAACATAAAAATATCTTACTTTTTATCAAATCTAACTTTTACTTATATTTTAAATATAAATTATAGTATTTAATTTCTAATTAATATGAACGAAAACAGGAACCAAATTGACGTGCTGGTAACGCCTAGTAAGAAATAGTTCTCATGCAAAAATGAATAAAGTGAATGTACAAGGATGCGGTACGCTGTCTCTTTGGTGTAATTTTCGAGACTTGGTTAAGCTTTGTTTGCCTGAGGCGGAGGACCAGCGTGCAAATAGAACATCAGCAGGGCGTCATAAAAGTTGGAAGAAACCATGAGTGAACATTAACAAACGACAAACTTGAACTTCATAAACTTTAAGGATTATTTTGGATGGCATTTTCATTACGTACACTGCAACATAAATTATACACATTAAAAAAAGTTTTTCCACCACAGCTGCAATTGGAAGCACATGAAAGATGTTCGCTGGGACAGCTGGCACGTTACAAAATCACATTCGTCAAGTTTGGTGTGTTATACTGTTCAGACAGTGAGCGTGCATTTCATCCGTTACATTCTCTTATGCCGTGAGCGACTTAGGAACTCGAAAATTCCAGTGGTGTAAAATTTATTCTTGAGGTGTATAGTTCATAAGTATTCTCAAATAGAGTTTATGTAGAATGGTTAACAAATACCTCAATTCTCTTCTTTGAGATTTCACTACTAATTCTTCTCCCATTATTTCCGGAGTGCCAGTCCCTGTACGTAGGCTGCTGGTTGAATTTTGATGCTTGTCCGGCCCCGAACCGGCGGGGTGTAAGGATTAGCCCGGTGTATCTGAGAACGGCCAGTACGTGTGCCTCAGAGCTTGCTTCAAAGCCGTCAGGGCTTAAGGCTGTTGCCTGGTTGAGAATTTGGTATAGGAAGGGAAATACATGTTAATGAAATTCGGGTTTTAAAGCCAAAATATACGAATTTGAAACAAAAACCTAAATGTGAGAAATGAAAGTCTCTGTATAGAGGCAAATATAAAAATTTGTTTTTCAGTATGTTTATATAATTATTAAGTTTTCTGATCTATCCAGGAAACAGAATATACAGTAATGTTATAAAATGCTTTGGTAGCAGCTGTAATCATTTCAAGCTATAGCTGAACGTTCTAACTGTTCCTTTATTAAGAGGCGGTTTTTGGAGAAAATATGTTCCAAGTCTGAGTTTTGTACAATACCAACTCCCCCCCCCCCCCACCCACATATATATATATATATATATAATTTGACTCCATTGCACCTACCTCTAGGGAAGGCTACATACCTTTACGAGTAACAAGGCTGGTGCAATTTAAGAGAATACTATACACTTCCATGCAGCTTGGTTTTTACTGGATCATTTTTAATTTGTTAACTATAAAACATTAAATTTTTCGCTCATTACACAATGAATGTGTAATATTGATCCCACTACAATTCACAGCAAATATTAAAAAATTAAATTCATAAAAAATTATTTAAATAATTGTATAATGTTTTTATAGTGATTATGGTGTTTTTTTTTATCGAAGTGTACAATTTATACTGAGCAAAAAAATAAATTATTTGTAGCAACTGAATATGCACAATTTATCCATGACATATGCGTCAAGTAACTATTTCTGAGTCTTCAAATTTTCGTTGTGGATAACCCCCCCCCCCCCTTCCCCGGTTTTACCAATAAATAACTGTTCTTGTGATACTAGACTGGAATTTAGTACTCCCAGTGTGATACGCCTGCGGTGTTTACTGAATTCCGAAAAATAAAGAAATGAAGGAAAGGCAAAGCAAGACGGAAAAAAGAAAGTCAAGACCTTCACACTACTGAACTTTTCAATATTTGACATATCTATTTTTTTATGTAGCAAATACATGCATCACATCGTACTTTCTTTCCTGGAAAATCTGGTCCATTTTCGGCGCTACGTTCTTTGGGCCTGCCCTACGAGTCGAAAGGAACACTGACATGAGCCTGATTCGCTTTCGGGATGTCGCGGGTCAGATCCCAGGCTGGCTACGAGAAGATAGCGTGGTGGTTGGAATGCCTTTTCTCAATTATATCTGAAAAATGGGCAATAAAACATAAACTATTCCACAACCAAGGCACTACAAGCAAAGAAATAATCTAGTATTCACATAAGGTAAAGTTATTTTCAAAGTATTCCTTCAAATGCTGCACGTTAAAATTTAGGAAGAGATTTTCCTGCGATGAGGCATCCAGTCCATGGACGTCAGTGCGAATAGCTCCAAGCTTATACATAAACACAGACTATTTACTATTCACCGTAAAGTGAGCACTTTTTAAGGCTCTTATCAATTTTTCCATACACCCAATTTCTATCTTCCTGCTGCTTTTTAATGTAAACTTTGCAATGTGAACAATAAAAACAGTGCATACATTTCACCACTCTCAAAATTTAACACCTAATGCCGCAATAATATACATTTATTAGTGGTTAATGCCTGTTGGAAGGGCCTTGAAAAGTGCTCACTTTACCGTGAACAGCCTATAACAACAGCGTTTATCGCGACAGGTGATTCCGACCCCTTCCATGTGCCTCCCGGGGGCGGAGCACACGTGGTACGGCTGTCAGAGAGGGACTGTGCGGGACGACGCGGTAGAGGCGTAATCCGATCCCATTCTGTCTGGCGCGCAGGGTGGAGAATCAGAAAGAGGAAAGAGCGTTAGAGACGAGAGAGAGAGAGAGAGAGAGAGAGAGACACACACACACATAGGTGTGATTCAGAGACCGGAAACGTCCGCGACTGGACGAGAAGGTCAAGCCGGCCAGGAATATCCGCGAGTCTGAGCTGCCGCGGGGGCCGGGGGTAGAGGGTGGAGATGGAGGCGCCCGGCCCGCCAAAAGTGGACACCGCACATTAGCCACGGCGTGCCAGAGCGGTCGCTCCTGTCTCTACAGTGCCTGGCGTCTGAGCGAGCAACCAGCACGGACGGCACTGTGCCCTGCGACACGGGCCGTCCAGCGTATAGCGAACAGCACCCAACCCACCATCGTAAGTAAGCATAAATTAAATGAAGGAGCAGTATACGACGACAGGATGACAGCAGGATGAGAAAAACACTAGCTTATCGACAACAGCCATCACGTTTTCCTTACTCCCCCCATCCCCATCACAACCCCCCAAAAAGTCAATTTATGTTAATAAACTGCCGAAAAAAAATTTTTCAATCTGATTTATTGTACCACAAATACCATAACATAAAATTCCCCCTTTATGCAAGCATGTTGCAAATGCATGTTTTACAAACCAACTCAAATACTGGGGGGGAAAAAAAAAGTTAATCTTGTATCATAACTAGGCCCACCTGTTTTTCGCGAAATATTTACGTGGAGGCTAGATTTCACTATCCCATGTGCACACTTGCAGTCTTCATTTGACTATTGGCCGCTTACCTTTGAGAAGACAGTCTGTTACTTGAGTGAGCCAATCAGATTCGAGTTTCTCCTGTAATGACCGTCAATGATTCGTGTGCAGACAGATAAGACGCGTAACAATTTAAATTATCCAATCATGAAAGTGGTTCTGAACTAAAGCGTGTTGGAACACTGCTTGTCCTGCAATTTTGTCGCGAAAAACAGATGTCCCTAATCATAACAATAACCAAAATACACTGTCTGTCTGTTTGGGACAAGCCATTGTTCTCTTCTCTTTTATTGTCACTTTCCACGTGGATCAATACCGTGTGTTGAGACTGTAAATAATTGTAAATAGCCTGTTTAAAATTTTGTGAGGGCTTGAGACCGAATAGTGACGAGGAGTATAGTGTTTATATGAGACATTCAACACGTGTTGTTTTTGAACTTGGCACCTACAGAGCACCACGACTTCAGTTCTCCTGGTAGCCGCTAGGAGCGGCGAGGCATCAGTACAAGATGGCGGCGGGCGTGGGCGGACGCGTGGCGTTCGTTACAGTTTGTCAAACCTTAAATGTGTAACTTTCAAGTCGAAACATTCGGTCCTCCAGGCCAGATTAAGATCCGCGTAATTTCCGTCGTCTTTTTCTGTGTTTACGCGAGTATCTTGATTCGGTGTGGTTTGTTCGCGTTGTCATCGCCGTGTTGCTTTAACATCTTTATCTCACCTGCACCGGCTTTGTTCACCGACACACAGCAACGGACGTGTGTGATCGAAATTCTGCAATACGATAGACGTTTATCATAAACTAGATGTTCGAGTAGTGGGAGCTGGTGCATTCTGTTGTTTCGATTTACCGAGGCCGGTAATATTAATTGTGACTGAGTGCTTGGTGAGCGGGTGTATGGGCGCACTAAACACACTGTGCTATTGGTCTTAGCTGTGGATTCAAGTTTTGTGACTCAAGAAGTTGTGTCACCATGGCTGACAAGGTCGCAGCATTAGAACGATGCATGGAACGCGCGGAAAATAGGTTACGGCGGGCCTCCGAACTTGCCAAAAAGGTTTTCACAGATGCGACCAAAAGGCAGCTGTTTTCTGCTACCTGCCGCGATTTAGCCCAGATACGCTCAGGATTTGAAGACGATCATCTGGCCTACGCACTAACAAGTAAGGACAAGACGGACTTCGATGCTGCGACGCACTCAGAAAGGTTAGATCGTTTTGATGACTTATTCTATGAAATTACTGCAATTTGCGACTCCTTAGAACCTAGGAAGGAGTCTACCAAGCCTGCACACAGTTCTTGCTCAGCCACTTCATCCCCTCGTCTCCCCAACATTGAACTGCCGCACTTCAGAGGTAATCCTACGGAATGGACAAAATTTTCCAACCTGGTCAGTGCCTTGGCAGCGGACAATCCCAATCTCACTAATGTGGAGCGATTGTCGTATCTCAAATCATCCCTGTCCGCATGTGCACTGTCTGTAATCCAAGCATTGCCACTTACTGAAAAGAATTATGAAGTGGCCTCGGAATTATTGGACAAACGATATAATAACAAAATAATTATTGTATTTTTACACATAGATGCTATCATGCATGCTCCCTCAATATCACCAGATTCTCCAGTATCAATAAATGGGTTACGGTCAGTCTTAGATGAACATATTACTACACTGCATGTATTAGATGTTAATGTAGACAAGTGGGACTCATTGCTTCTCCATATCATCGAGACCAAGTTGAATCCCTTTTTGCACAACCAATGGGAACTTTACATAAATGACAAGATAGCTGAGCTACGAAAGGAGACAGAGTTCTTAACATTTCTAGAAGGGCACCGCCAGGCCTCTGAATTGTAACTAGCCACTGCATCACAACCTAAGTCAAGATCAACTATGCCACCACAAAAACCCTACTGCCCCATTCCCAGTCACAGTCATTTGCTGTGAACACTGTGACAAATGTGAATGTTAAGTGTGCTGTCTGCAGTGATGACCATGAAGTGTATCGATGTCCCCAATTCTTAGAGGCATCTCCCCAAGAACAGCATAAGCTAGCTAAGTCTGCCCAGCTTTGTTTTAACTGTTTAGTGGTACCCACCAGTCCAGGGCATGTCGGTCAAATAGAAACTGTTGTAACTGAAGTTCCCGACAGCACACTTACTACACTTTGCTGAAGCTTCATCTACAGACTGGAGTGAGGAATCAACAGTGCCTGGTCCTCATACCCTGATATCTCAAGGTCCTGACAGAGACATCCCATCAACAGTACTCCTATCTACTGCCCTGGTGGAGATTCAAAGTGATAATGGTAACTCACAGACAGGCTTGCTCTACTCGATTCGGCCAGTCAGTCAAGTTTTATTGCTAAGGACTGTGTCAGAAGGCTTGGATTAAGGCGCAGAAGAACATCATTGCCAGTGTACGGTGTCTCTCAAGTGCCAGTGTACACTGCGAAAGGGGTAATAGATGGCCTCCAGTTGGCCAAGATTGCCCTCCACTTACACTCACTGCATTTGTCTTGCCAAAAATCACTAGTTTACTGGCTGCTGCACGAATTGAGACAAATTCATGGGCCCACCTGGCCTAGCTTAATCTCGCTTACTCACATTATGCCAATCCTGGGCCTATTGATTTATTGAGAGGTGCAGATCTCTTCCCCTATGTGTTGAAGGGTGGTACTGTAAGCCAAGGTAGAGATCTGCTAGTGATGGTCGACACAGTCTTTGGATGTGTAGTCATGGGGAGGGTACCTGCCTCTGCACTGTCGATGAACTGTGTTTTACTTCATGCATGCTTACCTACATTAGACGAAGCAGTCCGACAATTGTGGGAGATTAATAAAATTGCAGTGCCTGCAAGGCCTACCTCAGATGACCTACGATGTGAGCAAGTTTTTGCTGCAATTTGCCGAAGGAATGAAACAGGTCGGTACATTGCGGTCTTACCCTTTAAGGATCCCCAGCCTCACTTCAGAGAAACAAGAGTGGAACCCCTTCATCAGTTCCATAACCTTGAACATAAGCTAAATCGTGATCCTAGACTGAGGGCTTCTTATGCATAGTTCATGATGGATTACTTAGCGTACGATCACATGTCCCCAATACCTACCTCGGAGCTTAAGATACCTGCATTCTATATATCACACCATGGCATCCTGAAGTCAGATAGCAGTACCATAAAATTGTGTGTAGTAATTGATGCTTCAACAAGAGATACTATCGGAGTGTCCATAAACGACTCATTACTCACTGGTCCACTGCTACAAGGGGACATCATGGACATTCTCCTGACTTCCATAGTCATATTGTTGCCTTCACAGCCGATATAAGGCAAATGTATCGTCATATCCAAGTTCTCGAAGAGTTTCGAGATTACCAACGCATTTTGTGGAGACCTTCAGACCAAGATCCAATAGGTGACTATCGACTCAATACTGTAACCTATGGTGTTTTATCCTCACCCTTTCTCGCAATTCGAACACTGCACCAACTGACTGCTGATGAGAGGGAGCATTTTCCTCATGCTGCTTCAGTGCAATTAACAGATGTTTACATAGATGACCTTGTGTCAGATGCACCAATGACACAAGCAGCATTGTCATTACAAAAGGACTTATTAGATATTTTAAGGGTGGGTGGATTCCACTTGCAGAAGTTTGCCAGCAATGACCAGTCTTTACTCTCCTGGCTCCCTGCAGACATGGTCCAAGGTAATGAGGCACTATCGCTTAACAGTAATTGTGGTCTTCCGACAGTAAAAATATTAGGTCTCCAGTGGCAGGCTGAAGTCGACACCTTCTCATACAAGGTTCAGCCAACTTCTACCATCTTTACCAAACAAAGTATATTATCAGACTTAGTTCGGATATTCGATCCTCTTGGGTGGTTGTCACCCATTGTTCTGCTGGCAAAATACCCCATACAACATCTGTGGATCCGCAATATTGACTGGGATGACCCATCCCCAGCAGACATATTATCCACTTGGAAATGCTTTCAGGAGCTTCCAGGTGTGACAAGCATTGCTATTCTAGGCTGGTGCCTGTAAACCTGCAGAATGTAGATCTTCAGATGCATGGGTTTTCCGACAGTTCGGAACGTGGATACACAGTTGTTGTCCACCTGCGAATCACCTTACCGGATGGTCCAGTAAATGTTCATTTAATTATTGGCAAGTCGAAGGTGGCTCCCTCCAAGCAAGTATCTCTACCTCTTCTAGAGCTATGTGGGGCTCAACTGCTTGCCCCTACCATACACAAAATACAAGATAACTTCCGTTCCCATGGGCACATCTCCCGAACCTTTGCCTGGATTGATTCGATGACTGTTCTTCACTTGATCAATGGCTCTCCACAGGGCTGGATAACATGTGTTGCTAATCGGGTCACTGGGATCATGTACCATCAAAAAACAATCTGGCTGACTCTGCTTCTCGAGGTATCTTTCCAAGTGAACTGACTGCACATCCATTGTGGTGGACAGGCCCACCATGGCTGTGTGAGTCGTCAGAACACTGGCCTAGTCTTACCCAGCAAGGACAGCACTGACGAAGCTGCTTGTAGAACCATGGGTTGTGTCACTCCATGCTATTGGAATTCCTGCTGACACTTCAATGTTGCACAGATTCTCGTCTCTGAGTAAGATACAGCATATCACTGCCTACTGTCTGTGATTTGTGCGAAGTCTGCACGTAAAGAAACCTATTGTTGGTCAGCCATACAGGGGCCCACTATCCAAGTTGTCTCCCTTTGTAGATCCTTCTGGAATTGTTAGGATGGGCGGATGTTTACATTTTTCTGATTTGCTATAATACTAGAGGCATCCAATATTACTACCAAAACACCATAGTCTCACAGAGCTCTTGATCGACCACCTTCATGAACATCTGTTGCACTGTGGGCCAACGATCCTGCAGTCAGTTCTGCAATAAGAATTTTGGCTCATGGGTGCTCGCAACCTCATTCGACATAGACTTAATCAGAGTGTGCCTTGCTTCAAGGTACGTCCTACCCCATTGGAGTTACCTATGGGCTATCTCCCAGCTGACCATATTCGGCAGTCAAAACCATTTCTTAAGGTGGGTGTCGATTATGCAGGACCCTTCAAAATTACATTATCATGGTTGAGGAAGGCACCAGTCCTTGATGCATATGTGTACTTATTTGTTTGTTTTGCCACCAAGGCAATTCATCTTGAACTTGCATCTGATCTCACCACTGAGGCTTTTCTGGTGGCATTCCATTGTTTTCTCTCTCGTCGTGGTCGATATTCTGACATCTATAGTGACTGTGGTACCAACTTTGTCGGTGCCAATCGATACTTGGCGGAATTGAGGACGTTAATGATTGACAAGGGCACACAGGATATGTTGGCACAGGCACTGACCGAACACCAAGTGACTTGGCATTTTAACCCCCTTTCAGCCCCTCATTTTGGAGTATTGCGGGAGGCTGGAGTCAAGTCAGCCGATCCTAGCTCATAAAGTGTGTGGGTTTGCAAACACTCACATATAAAGAACTGTACAGTGTTATGACACAGGTGGAGGCAATTCTCAACTCTCGGCCACTGTGCGCTCTCTCCACTGACCCCAACTCCCTGATGGCATTGACTCCAAGCCACTTTCTGGTGTTGGGACCCCCAGGTATGCTGCCTGAGCCAGATTTATTTCACATCTCACTCAACAGACTCTCGCATTGGCAACTTCTCCAACAAATCCATCAATCCTTTTGGAAGCGGTGGCATCAAGAATACCTCCATCATCTTCAGCAACGACCCAAGGGCTGTGGTGTCCCAGATAATCTCACTATTGGCACATTGGTGCTAGTCAAGGATGAAAACTTACCCCCTCTTTGTTGGAAACTAGGGAGAGTACTGAAGACTTTTCCACGCCCAGATTCCATTGTCAGAGCGGCAGAGGTGAAGACTCACCAGGGAGTCCTCAAGTGCCCTGTGGTTAAGTTGTGCCCGCTACCATCTCAATACTTCATAAAATGTAGCATTTTGGTGGGCGGGATGTTGAGACTGTAAATAATTGTAAATAGTCTTTTTAAAGTGTTATAAGGGCTTGAGTTCGAATAGTGACGAGGAGTATAGTGTTTATATAAGACATTCAAAGTGTGTTGTTTTTTAACTTGGCACATACAGAGCACCATGACTTCAGTTCTCCTGGTGGCCGCTAGGAGCGGCGAGACGTCAGTACAAGATGGCGGCGGCCATGGGCGGACGTGTGACGTTCGTTACAGTTTATCAAACCTTAAATGTGTAAGTTTCAAGTCGAAACACAGTGTGTGACCTCCTCGAGAACACATAAGTTCCCTGATGTACCGAGGCATACTGAGAATGATGTTATCCAGTCGCTCTTGTGGCATGTTGTCCCATTCTGTGTGCGCGGCCAATATCAGCTCCTGTATATTGTTGGGTTGTTGATAGTGTGCATGAATGGCAGTTTTTAGAAGGTCTCAGGCAGCTCTATGCAGTTCATGTCTGGACTTACTGGTGGCCAATTTATTCTTCGAATACCGACTTACTGACAGTATTGATCAACAACTCTCACATGGTGTGTAAAGGCATTATCATCCACCAGCAGAAACAGATCACTAATAAATGCCTGTCGGTAAGGGTGAACAACTGTCTGAAAGACATATGTGATGCACCACCAAGCTGTCACTGTGCCCTCGATACTAACTAAAGGCATTAGACGTCCAACATGATTCCTGTCCAGGCCAGGATTCCTCCACCTCGGTATGCATGGACTTCTTGCAAAGCTGTGCATCTCGTCTTCTCCACATCCTCAACCTTCTAAAATCCAGCCTACAAAATCCTCGTCTCATCAGTGAACAGAACATGAGACACTTCTTCAGATCGCCACGCTTGATGATCCTGTGCCCACTGCAAGCAATTCTGCCGATGTTATCTGTTGCGATAAGGGCATCTTATGGGTCTCCTAGCATTTAGGACTCCTTCTCTAAGACGGTTGCGTACGGTCTGGTCAGAGAATTGTACACCTGAGGGTGGTCGGAGACGATCTCGTATCTCCCTTGCTGTTGACATATTGTTCCGGGAGGCATTAATTCTCACATAGCAGTCCTGAACAGGTGTTGTGACCCTCGGGCGACCAGATCGTGGTCGATCATTAACAGTGCCAGTCTCTATGTATCGCCTGCAGAGCCTAGACACATAACCCTGTGACACACCCACAGTGTCAGCAATTGTATGTTGTACAACACCACTTTGTATGAGAGAAACGATCCTAGTACGTTGAAACTGTGTTATTGTGTATCGTGGCATGATCAGATCACTTCTGCAGTCACGTCCTCACAATCAGTCTCCCGGTCGGGTCACTCCCGAATTTTTGCATGTGGGAATCGTGCCGGACGATGCCACTGGTCGGCGGGTTTTCTCGGGGATCTCCCGTTTACCCCGCTCCTTCATTCCAGTGCTCACTCATGCACAGTCTCCACATCACTGAATGAAAACAAGCTGACATTTGTCTGTCATAGAGACAGCGCACCAAAAGTGAACTATAATCAAGTGGGACACATACATTCCGGGGGGGAAACAAAAAAAAAGCGCTAGAATAATCAGTTAACATTATTCTAGACATGCGTTCCGAGTAATAATGTTGGAACACTCATAACTTTTCGTTTGGTGCAAAAATTGTTATGAACAGTTTAGTTAAAATTCAAAATAGTTTAGCTACACTGTAAAAAAATGGGAAAATTACCTGACAAGTGTAAGGTAATATTCGCAAACTTGTGGGGGAAATACAGTGTTCCTTACGGGTATGGTAAAATTACTGCGCTCTGGAGAAAATTTCATGTGCATGGTAGTGGATAATCCCATACATGGATGGGAAAACTACCTTACGAAGTGTGGATCTCCTCGTCCATTTATAACTATTTGATAAATGCATTTTATGTATTTTCTACCTTAAAATTAATTTTTAATGTTTAGTCATACAAGCTGTCCAACATGTCTTTTTATATGTTAGGTATAATTACCGAACTCTGGAGTAAAATTCACCTACATAGTGGTGGGTAATCCCATACAAATCACCTTACGACGCGTGCATCTCTCCAGCATTGTGCCAACATAACAAGGAGAACGGGAGGAAGAAACAATCCTATAACACGCTAATGTTCACAGTTGTCAACATGCTGATAGCACATCGGCCTATCATGGTAGGGTATCGTGGTTCGCGTCCACCGATAGGCAAACGTCGGTGATTTTAGTGTGAAGTTTCGCTTACTACTCGTCAGAGAATATAGGTAATATAAAAGTTAACATTACTGATACTCCGGGGTATTGTTTAATATAATTTTATTATTCAATATGGTTCATTTTCTCTTACTTGTATGGGATTTTCCCCCTACTTTTGTCAGGTACTTTTTATGTACTGTTAGGGAATGGTAATTTACTTGTTATGTAAATATACTTTACATTTAAGAAGTAATTTTACCTTACATGTAGAGGTAATTAGCTTCCCTTACATCTAAGGGAATATTACCTCAATTTTTTTTTTATCAGTGAGATCCATCTCACCTCCTACACACGTCACTTATAAAATTTAATTTTAAAACATAGTATGTGTTCTACTTATTTGGTGTATTAATTTATATGGCAGACGTATATATTCAGAAGTTTTCACATCTGTAAATATCACACTCAGAAAAGTTGTTTATTCTGCCAATCATACGATTTCCTTATCGCTTATTATATTAATTTAAAAAATTATATTTGTCACTGTGGAAACATATAATATTTGATGTCGTGATGTGTGTCTGTGTGTGTGTATATATATATATATATATGCTTACATATCAGCAATATATTTAACTTTTACGTGACTTGTAATATCTCTTTCTTTAACATATCTAATGAAAAACTCGAAATGCATTACAGGAGTAGTGTTTGCTCGAGATCAAAACTAGACCCATTTAAATTATATCAACATGCATAGAAAATGAGAATTAAAAATTACCACTTCTACTATATAAAATTTACACTAAAAAAGTATTAGTTTCTTTATACAAACATATCCTTATTTTAATTAAACATATATTATATGATTTATAAATTACCATGAAAATTATATTTGTTGTCAATGATTACCGTTCATCGGGGAGCGAATGACAAGAAATTTTATAATACCCTTTGAAACTAATGTTTTGAGTAAATTAACAAGGTTATGCACCCACATTACAAAGATTATTAAATTTTTTTTAAGTATACATTAATTTCTTTTTTCTACAACTCGTTAAATCAGTGTTTCATCGCTAGAAACAGGTTACTCACCCCTACCACCATATTATTATTATTATTATTATTATTATCCTATTACACAATAGGACGATCTTTGTCTGTCTGTCCGTCTTTAATACTTCTAAGTCCCTTGAAACTTAACAAAAGTTCTTCAAATTTTGCAGAGCGAATCCTCAGGGTCAAATACATACAGGTCGATTCCGAATCTCAGCACGATCAGATTACGCAATCATGACTTTTAACCCTAAAAACTCATTTTATAATTACTTTTTTCCTATTAAAGTTTTGTATTAATGCATAGAAATTATTGCATAGAGATATAAAGGTAATGGAATATCGTTTTTGTTTACTTTAAATGTCTTGCTTCAATGTTGAGCTAATTTCCAAGTGGGGCCACAGTGGCTCAGTGGATAGAGCTAGTCCAAGTGAGGCCACAGTGGCCAAGTGGATAGAGCGATTCCAAGTGGGGCCGCAATGGTTCAGTGGATAGAACTATATCTAATGTTCAGTTAATTTCACATAATTTTTTTCAGTCTTTATATGATAACAAAAATTTGTAACATCGTAACTGTTCTAGGCACGTGACAATACTAAAAAAAAAGGTCATGGGCTGGGCCCCTAGTTAAATAAATATGTAGACCACCAGTTTTCCCTACAGCTAATTCATAATGAATAACACATCAACCAATTATATACCCCTACCTCAAACCACCCATCGAAAGAATGTTTAAACTAACTCATAATATTTGAGACCATATCATACTCAATGCTGAAAATCATGCCAAACAGATATTTCTTCGCATTCTCCCAACTGAAGTATTCTAAATTGTATTACCCCAATTACCTGAACAGGACATAATAATACCCATTTCGTTAGAGCATATCGGATACACCAATCACTTCCCTTTATACCATACAAGACAACAAAACATTGATATAAGCACTCCTATGAAATATTCCAGTAAATTACTCAGATAAATCTATTCCATCGTCATAATCATCATCATTATCAGCATCATCATGTCACCATATCATATCATCATAATGATATCAACATATCAGATCATCATATCATCACCATCATATCATCATCGTCATATCATCATCACCATCATCATGCAGAATTATACTTCATTTTCAAACAGACACGATCTCATACATTCTAACTACTGTCAAAACGATCGATGCTCAGGATGGATAACATATCGCATCTCATATTAATTAATAGAAGTTTTCCTTTATTCACAGATGACTGTTAACTGGAAAAATTATATAAAAAAGTCTAGTATGTCTCTTCTAGTTACCATTTAAATTGTTAGAGAGTAATCCATGTTGTTAGCTATACTTAACACACACACACACATATATATTAGATTATTATATCCTCATAGCTTACAGTCATTTTGTATACAACAGAAATAAAAAATAATGTATATTTGAAGTTAAAATGAACAAAAACATTAGATTTCCATACACTTTAAATTTATTTCACCCACTTGTCAAAAATACATATTATTACTGATATACTATCAAACATATTCTCCATTCAACAAAATTATTTATGCTTTACTCTAATTATATGGAAGAAATCCTGTTGTGTACAGTCAAGGTATTCTTATTTGCATACATAACACAACAATTATCACATGGATACATGTTGTATGAAGTGCTGAACATACAGTTACTAGCTTCATGTTGTCTGGCGCTAGATGTCTTCATGAATGTCTTGCTGCAATACTTGCATTCGACTCCCGATGAACGACAGACATTGCCTTTACACATCTTGCTATGTCTATACAGAACATTGCTGCGGGTAAACACAACATCGCAGTTATCACAATGGAAAGCCTTGTATACTGGGCTGAACATGCAATTGCTACATTCATGTCGACATGCACTATGTCTTCTACTAAAAGTACTTCCACAGTAGTAACGCTGATTCCGCAATGCTTCTAGCAACTCTTCACACACCCTTGCAGTTTCCAATGCTGTCGGTGTTAAAGAGTCTTCAACCATTGATGTCATCTTTAGCGAACTACATGCTCGTACTAGATGAATGTACTCATACCGGTTCACGCTCAACCAATCTTGCTAAAGAAGCGAAAACTTTCTTACAGGATGCAAGCTTATATATACTGTTTTCACAACAGAACACTTGTTTATGTTATACATTTCAATTATCTCAGTACATGTCTACTGAGTATGTTTATGTAAAATCAACATGTTTTATACAGTGTTATATGAAGGATAATCAACCCATTCATTATATAACCTGCGAAGCCATTCATCAACCATGCTTCTGTACACTTATAAATCTTTCATTGTTGCAGGGACATTTCAGTAGAAAGCAGTTCATCATATCGTCTGATATAACCCCATTCCATATTCTCTAATGATTAAACATACCTCAACAAAGCGCGAGAATCCCCACATTTATGAAAGTCAAACAAATATTTTATTCTATCAACTAGTTCATTCGGGTCATCGGTAAACAGGTAGTTAGTATTTCCAATATCTTCTGCCTTCTTCACATCACTTGTCGAAGGAAACTCATTGATGAAATGTGTGGGAACATCGAGGGAATCATCATCATATTCACTGTCAACATTGTCACCATAGCCATTTTCATCTTTGCTGTCTTCATGATCGTATCCATTTCTAGTTTCATCATCAATATAATGTTCACTTTTCTTTGTAGGAGGTGTATGTTCATCATTAGTAATGCGAGTCGATAACTGTTTATTTGGAAGTTCATTGACTTGACATGTACGCCTTGCATGTATACATTCCACAAATACCGACTCAATCGTTCCGTCATTAGCATTAACTGTCTTGTCGTAATAATCGTCTACATAAACAGTAATCATCGATGCAAGAGGAGGTACTGACGACATCACTTGCTGACTCCCAGTAGAAGAACCCTTGCAAATCTCGATGTTTTCCTTCATTGTATCAATTTGCCTAAAATGTGCGTGATCACTGTCGTAATGCTTCATCGCGCGAAAAGGATTCTTCGTACAGGTGGTCCTCTCATGCCGTTGAGCATGGCAGCTTGTGGCGAAGATCTTTCCACAGTAGTAACACTGTTTTCCATGTAATGTTCCAGCAGTGGGAGAAGGTACAATCATGAGATAAGCTCTACAGTATATTTCGTACAATCATTGGTTGGCGACATATAGATGAAAATGTTCTATCGACAGTACCAACTTGTGTTTCTATTTTGCCTAGCTAATACTCAATATATAAACTCACTAACATATTTCCTCAATCAGATTTATATATTTTATACATCCATTCAACTAGATATTTTATCTACTTCCTTCATTACATTACCTGGTAGTTACATCTTCAACAGTTTCTTCCACACAAGGTCATAGCTCAGTTTGAACTCATGCTCTGCAAATGACCCATTAATGACCCTTTAATGACCAATTAAGTGCAAACTAAAGCAATACAAATTTAGTGCGAGAAGAACGGGTTAAAATCTAAGGTTATATGTATATCTCGGCACCTCTAAAAAAAAGCAATTATTCAAGTCCGTATTTATTATTATTTTACTTGCCGAATAAATAAATCATATTCGCGTAATAAGTAAATGGAGTAAGTGGTCGATTAAATATTTCATTGCTGGATACGCATCTGCATACATAGTCTCTCGCTAAGTACACAAGTGCATGCGATTAAATAATATAATAATTATTCATTATATGGGTTCGTCAATTGATATGAAATGATGTGCGTATCTCTCGTAGCACACGGACTTATGACGCTGTTATAAAAATTGAATAGTATATTTTACGTTAATTTCAATAATTAATACCCGAAGCGATATATACAGAATGTGTCACACTGCGAATGCCTGTCCCTGATCTCGACGGCTTCCTAACATATACTGACAATTTTGTAAATAAATTCATCAACTTATATATATATATATATATATATATATATATATTAAGCGCATTCCAATATGAATGCTGGCCGGCGGAAGTATTTGCATCACATACTATCGAAAATCTGGAAATTTGAGAGCTAGTTGTGATGGTGAGAGGACATGTATGGACGTTTTGTACCTAGCAATTGTTCATTGCGATATGTATTAATGCACAACTATGCACGAATCCACTCTCTCAATCCTAGCACTATGCAAGCCCTCCCCTCCCTCATCCAAATGCATTTTCCATCCAGCAGACTCCAAACAGTCAACACCTACCCACCCCCTCCATCCTCCTCATCTGCCTACAGCTCCCGACCTGACAACACCTGTACTTACTCTCATTACGTAATTGCTAACTATGCAAAAATAAAATATAAGTACCTTAAGCATCGGTTACAGCTACCCCTAAGCTTGCAACCAATGACTCGACGATGCCCGCCAGAACAGCCCTTCAAATGCCGTCAGCGGGGGTGGGGTGTGATAGGGATGGGGAGAAGCACTCACACAACAGCGCTATGGGGGTTGGGAACTCGGAAACAGACACAGGTGGTGGGGGGGGGGGGAAATAAGGGTGAGCAATAAATCACCTTCCTGGGGGGTCGGGTGGCACAATGAAAGTAGGTCACAGGGTGGTGGACTAGGGAGGTGGGGTGCGAGTCACTACTCAGGTGGTCTCGCCTCTGAGACCTCCTCCCACGTTAAACAAATGCACCTGCCACCATTTTGAATAAATTATATCGTAGTATTCTCCTCCTCGCACTACTGGTGCCTTAATACTGTTTGTGATAAAGATAAATCCATAGTGTTTTCCTAAGTTACGGTTATCACATAGGCCTAGGTGACAAATTCTCTCAAGGGCACATTCTCATGAGATTATTATGTTACCCAATTGTCTCTAATCTGGATAGTCATACGGATATACTTTCATATGTATTTTTAAGACAAACTGTCTATACTGTACGACCCACCAATGCTGACTAGTCCATTGTTAAATAACAGACTATTTTATCGCTGTGTTATTTCGTTTAAGACGAAATCAGATATTTTCATAACGCGTAACAGCTCAACCAATTTGCAAGACAAAGTAAGCTTTAACCTTCGGAAACACAATATATTCAGTAAGAATATCCAGCTGGAGAAGATCAGAAAAGTTGCGACATCTTGTAGTAATGCCTGCAGAAGATGCGGCGATGAGAGAAGGTTTAGGGGTACTCTATTTCAAGTTTGTCCCAACCTTCGCACACCCACTATATATAAATATATCCGGTTGCTAAGTTATGACGTGGTCTGTGCTGTTGGCAAATACGGCAGTGCACAGTGCCAAATAATTGCATACCGTTCGATAGCTGCCGGATTCTCTACTGTGATAATACAAGTCACATCTGCTTCCTATCATTCGGTAACGGGTAACGATACTCGAAATTTCGCAAAATTCTGAACGCATCTTGTTATGAGGCGATGACAATAGGTGATTTCAACTCATGTATTGTGTTGCTGCAGTCGTACACTGCCAGCCAAACAACCAGAGTCATACACATACAACACTTCTAAACTGTTAAGAATTAGGATCATTTGAGCTAAAGTGAATAATTATATGACACAAAAAGGAAATATATCACTGTTTTAAAGAACCATGCCATAAATGTTGATAGCAGATCTTCACAAATTGAACTATTTCGATGCAAAAACCTTCCTTTGTGATTTTCAAATGAAAAATTGTTAATCTGTCCTTTTCTTAAAATAATTTTATACACTTAAGCATTTTTCGCTCAGAAATGAATATAATATGTTTCTTGGCTATAAGCAATTAGAAATTATGAAATTAATTAGAGACACTGTCTAATGTTGACTCTTGACAACACTTCAGGAAAACCCACTACTGTAATGTTGCATCAGTATTTACGCTCTATCCCCTAGAGTGCGCTGCAACACTCACTGTAGACCTATATGAACTTTACACTGAGTGATGATAGCTTTTCAAGCTTTCCCCCAATCCACTTATTTTTCTCTCTTAATATTTTAATATGAAAATGGCTACGTATTACTAATGAAGCGTAAATTACTGGTAAATTTACAATACACCGGTGTGCACGAACAAATAATAATAAAAACCACAGTGGTGTAGATAAGAACAAATGGAGCATATTTCATCCAGTAACCAATAGTCTAACATCTATAGTTAACTTGCTAATGGCAGTAGCAATGTGCAGGGGCGGGTATGCAACCATGTGGCATGGCATTGTAACCAGCCTGTGCGCAGGGCTGCGTGCCTGATAACACCGCTCAGTCCCTCACGGTCACAGTCTCGGATGTACTACGTATATACAGTTCCTGCAGGATGTGATACCGGAATACTTGGAGGAAGTGCCTTTAGAGGCTCTTGAGGCGACGTGGTTTCAGCAGGACGGGGGCCCCGCCTTATTTCGCCATTGCGGTTCGCCGACATCTTGACATGCACTTCCCGAACCGATGGATAGGAAGGAGCGTGGTGGCCATTCTATGGCCACCACGCTCACCCGACATCACGCCACCTGACTTCTGACTGTGGGGCCACATCAAATCGATGGTGTATACCACACCACTAGACACGAGGGATGAGCTCATTACGCCGGAAACCTTTGCACTTGTGCGTCGCAATATGCTTCAGCGCTGCACCGCCTGTGTAGCCGACAGTGGCTGACAATTTAAACAGACACTTTAAACAAAGACATTGAACAGACACACTATTCCCATGCCTTCAGCCCAAATGTTGAAATAAAGTGTCATTCATTGCACTGCCTTTAGCCTAGGTTTTGTGATTGCCTACTCACCCCTGCACATTACCACTGCCATTAGCGGGTTAACTATGGATGTTAGACTATTGGTTCTTTGATGAAATATGCTCCATTTGTACTTATCTACCCCCTTCTGGTGTTTATTATAATTTATTCAAGAACATCTAGTAGAGCCGACAGAAGCTGTAGCAAAATAAATAAGTAAATAAATAAATAAAATAACGCCAAGGCACGCGATTATCAGAACAAGCACGTAAGTGTGAAGTTATACAAATGCGAGGATGGAGATATGGGTTATAAATGTTTCAAATTCGATATCGATTTCATGCTAATAGAATAGGATAGCAGCAAAATACGGTTACATGTGACGAGTCATGGTCATACTCGTGAGATGTTGGCAGGGTGCGAATTAAACGTTTTGTTTGGGGGGGGAGGGAGGGATGACCTTTATTAGTAAACTCGAGAATTTTGGAGATTTAGTTTGAACATTTTGATACAATACATGATTTTAAACTAAAAAAACGGGCACGTCATTTGTACAGATTTAAGCTTCACTGTAAAAAATAATGGTAAAATTACCTGACAAGTGTAAGGTAATATTCGCAAACCTGTGTGGGAAACATAGTTTTTCTTACGGGTAAGGTAAAATTACCGCACTCTGGAGTAAAATTCACGTACATGGTACTGGAAAATCCCATAGGCCTACATGGATGGGAAAATTACCTTAACGTGTGTGGATCTCCTCGTCCATTTGCAACTATTTGATAATTGTATTTTATATATTGACGGAATAGTGATGGAAAATCCCATTAATGGATTGGAGAATTTCATTACGACACGTGCATCTCTTCAGCATTGTTTCAACAGCTAAGTGGAAGGACGGGCGGAAAACAATCCCGTAACACGATAATATTCATTAATGCTGTCACGCTGTCGTCGTGGTGTCGTGGATAGCGCATCGGCCTATCGTGATAGAAGACCATGGTTTGCGCCCATCGTCAGCAAGTGTCGAGGATTTAGGAGTTAAGGTTTCGTTTAGTATTCGTCAGAGGGTATAGGTAATAAAAAAATTAACAGTAATAATAGTTCGGGATATCTTTTAATATAATTTTATTATACAATATAGTTAATATTCCCTTACTTGCATAGGATTTCTCCTTACTTGTGTGGGATTTCCCCCCACTTTTGTCAGGTACTTTTTCTGTACGATTAGGGAATAGTAGCCTACTTTACTTGTTATGTAAATTTACTCTACGTTTAAGAGGTAATTTTACCTGACCTGTACAGGTAATTAGCTTCCCTTACATGAAAGGGAATTTTACCCCAAATTACCTTACATGTAAGGGAATTTTAACTCAGATTTTTTTTACAGTGTTCTTATATGTCGTACATGATACTTAAAGTAACAATATTGATGATATATTAAGTTAAAATATTAGAAACCAACAATACAAATTATGGTAGGCGATGCAAGATAATCCAACAATGCTAGCGGTACAAACTTGCCTAGTATAGCGAAAAACTTAAAGAGATCCCATTACTTAATTTTATAATCATGCATTATTAACTCTTCTGGGAGGGAAATCACTTTCCCTTGCATGGAGATAGTTTTTCTTGAATGAGCCGCCAGGTAAACATTTTATGAGACGGGGAATTCCCTGGCTTACCTCCACCTTTTTTTTTTTTTTTTTTTTTTTTTTTGTGATTCGCACATTACATGGAAGTCGTAATTAAGTAAAAAAACTAAATTAAATTTCCAAATTTATTTAGCTATGTATTTCACCATATTACAATACTCAGTGAAATAAGCAACTATTCAGCATACAGACTGGGGCGTAATTGGACCCACAAACTTCGTAAGGCGATTCCTTATGCAAAATCAATTGGGAGATAATGTTTAGTTTAATAATTATATAGGACACGTTCTGCCTAAACTGAATATTAAGGGAATTCCGGGCCCCTGAAAACCGAGATTTTAAACTGCATCTTTTCAAAACATCGAAAACGAAATTAAATAAAATTAAAATTCTCCGAACATTGTTTTATGTATCGCGATCTTTAACCTAAGAGGAAATATACATCTGGCATTGAAACATGTAATTTTTAATATGCTGTAGTGAAGTCTGACGTAGCTCAACAATGTCGCACGCTATCAAATGCGATCTTAAACGTTTACAAACTTCCAACAAATGAGCATATAAAAACCTTACATAATCCATTATTTCATGCAATTCAATTACTGGCTCATCATTATGCCACCTTATTCGGTAGTCATTTGGAGTAGCTCCAAGTACCCATTTAGGGTAACTTTGTACCATACATTTTCGTTGAAAGTTGAGTTAAAGTGAGTAGAGAGATTTGAGCGGCTCTTAACAACGAGGTCTTGAGAGCCGATGAGGGTGAAATGAGGTGAGAATGGAGTAGGGCTGGAATGCAAGGCCGGGGCAAACGGGAGATCCCCTAGAAAACCCGCCGACCAGCGGCATCGGCCGGCACGATTCCCACTTGCGAAAATCCGGGAGTGGTCCGGCCAGGGATTGAACCCGGTTGGCCTTGGGAGGCTAGCAGGCTAACTGCTTAGCCACAGCGGCCCCATTTTCGCTTAAAATTTAAGGTTTAACAGCCCCATAACTTTGATGTACACTCCATAGTTAACATTTCTATTTATAAAGAACGACGTAACATTATGGTATCTTTGCGCTTTTATTTGAAATTTAATACGGCAGATGGCACAAAGTTGCTGTATGGCTGGTACAATTGTTACCTCAAATAACTGTATCTAAAGAAGGAGCTGGCTCCCAGGTCTGCTGTTGATATTTATGATCAAATGGAATAGTTCACAGCAGTTTATTTAAAATGTTAACCGCAAGGCCGCGGAGAGCTGGTTCGACTTCGGCCTCGAGACTCGAACAGCACATTTCACGCTAGATTAAAATAGCCTGCGGGTAGTCCCCTTTGATAGCCCTTTCGGTGCACAGCACAGGATGTAAATAAACGACAATAAATTTCCGACGAGCTATTTACTGACCTACCGCGACACTCGTACGTTTCTCTCCGTCTCCCTTCTCTTGGCACGGCTAATATGCCGTCTCCGAAACTTTAACGGCGGTGCAGACCACATCAGCTGTTTCCTTGCGGTAGGGGGAAAAAAAGTTTTACCACCGCGTGGTTTGGGACAGCAATTCCCAGCTCTGGTCAAGGGTGTGTACAGAAACTCATCAAAATCGGAACTAGAAGAAGTGGAAATACGCTGGCTGATTTTCACACATCACGTCGTCAATGGTCCGGGCGTACTGGAGCGAGGTTAGTCAGACAACGCAACATCACGTGACGTAAACTGCAATTATCATAAGCGTGGGCACGGGTGTGCCCAGGCACACCCTAATAATCGGAAAAATGTTCCTGCTTTGTATTTTTATTTCTTAATAAAATCTGTTTACGTCTTAAGATAATCTTGACGGGCGAAGTGATTAAGTATTTCTTAGTAATGTATACTAATTACCACAGTGACGCAATCAGTTGGTGCGCCATCAGTCTGGGATGCGGGAGAATCTGGGTCCGTATCCTAGTTCAGACACGGGTGTTTTAAGTTAGGTTATAAGTTAGGTTATAAGCCGTCCCCTAATAAGCCTCGATACATAACACCGGAGGACGTTAATAAGACCTTTCCAATTCCAACTAATTACTAAAGAATTTTAAATGTTGTAATTTATAAACATAAATTTAATTTCCATAAGTTTAGTCCACACATTGAATAATCTTGTTTACTCGCAATATTTTATTTAAATTTTTTTAAATAAAATTGAATGTGATTTTTAAGTTATATAAGTCAATAATTATTGAAATCATATCAATTAATACACGAATTTCACGTTTCAAATTCAATAAAAATTAGCGTCACACAACTGAGTTTTACAGAAAAGTATTTAAAAGAATGTTTCTGAAATGTAACCTCATAAAATTATATTATGACACAATTTTCACTATTTTGAACTTTAAAATAAAAAATTTCCCAGGAAGAATTTCCTGGATCCATACTTTATAGGTAGCCATCGGAGAATCTCTTTACAGCACACCCTAATGACGAAGGTTGCGCGCGCCTACAGTAGTTATTCCGACAAAATATCCACCTTAACATGCCAACCTGATATTACTTGTCCAGAAGTCGTATGACGGCACGGTGACATGCATTCTGAAATTTTAAAAGTCAAACATAATAATATAAATTAATTAATATCGTCTTTTAATGTCGTATAATATTAAAATTCTTTGAGCGCATGCGCGAGTATGCAGCTTTCGCCTATTTTTATTTGTTGTTTGTGGCAACATGTGGTCGGACATTGTCTTGTTGGAATATGACTCCAGTAATGTGATGAAGGAAGGGTTGAGACTACAGCCTCTGATGTAGCAGTTGCTAGTGAGCGTGCCTACAATTCGTAGCTGCCGAGATCGCCTATGACACCCAACTGCTCCCAAAACCATCAACACCTATCGTCCGTGCAGTATAACGCTGGGAAACGCATTCTGGAAGATGGCGTTCACCTTGATATCGTCGAATTATTTTGACGCCATCATTGTAATCCAAGTTGAGCGAGACTCGTCCGAAAACACGACATGTTGCACTCTGCAAGTCAGTATGTATGCACGTGTGGAGCCTACTGTAGCTTGACGCGTCGATGGTTCAGCCTCAAGTGGATCTTCTGCTAAGAAATGCACGCACGCGATCCTCTGCGGAGCAGACGCCGTCGAATCGTCTTAGCAGGCAATTTCACAACTGTTTCAGTGTTCTAACGTTCTAACACTCGAGACGAAGCTGAACGCTTCGCCGTGGCGTCACGTTCCGTATGAGCAGCAGTTTCACGGTAATGATATTCAATTCCTCCTTCTCACAAAGCGAGGATGCTGCTGCGCGATCATTCTCAAATTCTGATAGTTTGCATATCGTACCCCGATTTTCATTTCTTGTAAGTTTCATTTCATTTGCATGTTTCCCTCGTGTTGCATTTTTCACATCATGAGTTTACTTTCCATGTGTGTGGGCAGGGTCGTATCACAAGAAGAGACTGGACGTCTGATGCAGACAGCTTCGAGAGAAAAACTCTCATTAAGTATGTCTCTGATCAATCACTGACGATGGAGCGGAAGTAGTGAGATGTAACACTTCGTCAAGTGCCTGCTGCAATAATTTTATCGCCATTATTACAATACCAGACCTCCGTAGTGTAGCTGTTTGGGGCGCCAGCATTGTGTAAGTAGTCTTGCTTTTTAATAATCAGCATGACTTCGATATGCGAGACATACTTAACTGTACGATACAGTTTTATTTAATTTGTTTTAAGTTTCCTTTCCGCTCACAGTGGCCAGCGGCACTGAGCAGAAGCATTAATATGTAAAGAATCAAAATGTACAGTTCTTGCTACGCACTCGTGTGCTTCTACTAAATCCATCCGTTTATTATAGAACAACACGGGAAGGCTAGGCTGCAATGGAGCAGTGAATGAAGTGAGTGAACTGACAACAGTCTCAAGGTTGTACTTTCGGACGAATCATGAATCTGCTCACGTGCAATGATGGTGGCATCCATGCCTTCTGACCTCGTGGTGAGAAGTGTCTTGACGAGTGTATTTTCACTAGCAATATCGCGCTAACACAAAGCACCGTGTTCTGGAGTGCTGTCAGTTAAGGAAGCAAATCACTCCTAGGTCGTGTCTGCATTAACATTGCTAAAGGTTGTTCACGATCAAATGAGCACTTTTTAAAGTCCTGAGATACTTGTATGTAGATTGTGTATTCTTCCGCCACGTATAAAATTAACATTGTCATGGGCCTGGTCACTTTTTTCATGCATCGGTCAAGTGAAACTGTGTAATTTATTAGAAAAGTAAATATTTTACAAATTTCCCAATTCTTGCACTTAAAGCGGAAAGCAAAATAAATAGTTTCAATACTTACAAATGTTTACCTAACACTTTTAATTCAACATGGAGAAACGGAAGTACTTTCCCTGCATCATTACCAACTTTACTAGGCGCATGCCAGTCATAGTGTCCATTATAACAGACGCAGGTAGGGACAGTGACATTTTTCAACGGTTGATTTCAAAAGTGCTCACATTACCATGAATAGCTTATAGTACGGGTTTGTTAACAATATGCTAAGAATGATAGGGCAAATGTTGCTGTCACAGAGTAAAGCTGAAGTAGACTGGTTTTTATCTTTTGGATGTTTCCCCAAATAGATTCACCAATAGCTAGAAAATAGCCAATAGCCAGGCTGCAGGCTGCGGAAATGCAGACACACGGCCGCCATCTTGGAACGATATCACGGCCGCCATCTGGCCCGCGTCGTCTGCACTTGCCGCCAGCTTCTCCGCATCGTCTGCTAGCATTACACCACCGCCACCATCTTGGATTCCTCCATCTGTGTTTCACCTGCCGCCCACCAGGATCGCTGCCATCTTAGTTTCTCCTGTTAGCCACCAGAGCGCACAACCACACACCCACGCCTCCCCCACCGCCCACCAAAGGCGTCATATTTTCCACGGCATCTGCTAGAGTACAGCACCATAGCCACGGTCCGTTTCCACCACCGTCAGCTATCAGCTAGAGCGTGCCACCGCCAACCGCCATCTTCGCTTCCGAAGTCTGCCGCTAGGCGCAGCGCTTAAGGACGAAGTCTAGCACGCAGTAGGCGGGACCCTCGCCCTTACACATGTGCTATTCGGCGCAAGCAGCGCTCAAAAAATGCCGGAGAAGTACGGGACCGACGCCGCCACCCTTGGGTCATCAGTCAGACGTCTACACCGCCAGACCACCGGCGCAATGGGAAATAAGGACACGAAAAGCGGTAAATATGCACATACCGTAACACAGAAAAAATGACGTCACCCAACACAAGGCCCGCACGACCATATATGCATATAAAACATAAATAGCGAAAAAATAAACAAATGATGGCACCCAGACAGTACCCCGGCCACAGTCCTGCATGCCCGTGTGTGTGTGCATATATATATATATATATATATATATATATATATATATATATATATATATATATGCACACACATGCAAGAACATAAATGAATTACCGTACTAAAAGAATAGCATTCGAAAAAATATATGTAAATGTTGGCACCCAGCCAATGCCTCGGCCACAGTGCCGCACGTCCGTATGTATAAGAGCAAGAACATAAATAAATGACCATATTAAAAAATTAGGAATAAATATGCTAAACTATGGCGAAATGTAGTATAAACAGGCAACACGCCAAACGCGCCGGCGTGGGACGAAACGGAGTATACACTACCTCCCGCCACCACTGCCTGTTACTTGCCCTCTCACTTTACCACCCAGATAGCCATGACTAGGCGCACAGCTCCCGGACTTGGGACCGGGGCTGGACACTACACCAGCAAACACCACTGGGATTGTTCGTTATGCAAACACATGTGCATGACTGCATAATGAAAACCTCAGTACCGTCGCAAGCATAGTGTACAGGTGGCTTACGAGTCGCCGGAAAGGAAAACCATGTGAGAGCCAGTTTGCTGGAACATTTGAGTATATATGTTGTGATGGTGCGACCAAATATTATTCACAATTACTATCATTACCCGCTGGTTCATCAGTATATTCTTACATTATTCAAATGTCATACGATTCCTAAGTACACGTTTTTGGATTCCCTTGACGCGTTTAGCATCCTTGCTAGTGCACTGGTATGTGTAGAGCTTGGCCCTCAGCCCAAAAAACTCGATCATATCATCCCCACCGCACTCATCCGTAAATTTACCAATCACCTTTTTGCTGGTGGGTTGCATGACGACGTAATAAAACTGGTACATGAGAGTTTTTGACAGGTCGAGTACTGCAAATGCTGCATAAATAGGTTTATCGACCAGAATATTTTCATGCTCCAGTTTAACAAGAGATAGTGTTTCTTCGTATATTGTTCGACATTTAAACGAGGGCTTAGCAATAAGTTTCTTGGAACATCGTTCCGTGCACACAAGTTCCATACATTGACGTTTCCTCTTGTTTTCCACGATTTTCCCATATGTAGCGTTATTTGCGAGTTTATAAAAGCCTTTTTCGAACTCGTTTGCAGCTGTCTTACACATATCATCATATGCAGTGCTATGTAGGGCTGCAGCCATGCCTTCTAATTGTACTGCAGTAATCGATGTATTTTTGTGAACCGTAACCCATGCCCGATCGCCTGCTTTAAGGTAATGTAATATACGACGTAATTGGATGTAGGTTCAATCATAGTCATGAGTTTTATCTGTTTAGACCCAGTAGGGCACTCGTTCACAGTCAGAAACGGGAGGTCCTTCTGAGTCTCGTGGAGTTCGGCAGGGTACTCAACATCCACCTACAGTATGTAGCCCTCATTATTAGTGTCGGGCACGGATATCCGTAATGGTCCACTTGAAGTCAGAGTAAGGCAGAGTCAGTGATGTAGCCCAACCATACAAATTATTGATGTCTACATACTGGAGGTAGGTAGATGGCTGGCTGGAATTGTATGTGGCAGGCACATTCTTATTGTTTGTCACGCAATGCCTCTTTATGCATTGAGCTGAATACCAGCCTCGATAAATAAGTGTATGTCATAATCACTAATCAGCTTAAGTTCTACCTTCGTCTTCTTAAGCTTCGCATCGAAAGAGGAGCTGGGGGCGGGCGCTCATGAACCAGACACTGTCTAAACCGTATGCAGAAGGGCACAACCCCCGGAAACTTTCGAAGTCGTAGGAGGGGGGTTATTTTGGCGCATTCTCGCCCCTATCGACATTATCTGTATGAGATTAACCTTAGAGAGGTCTTGGTCAGGATAGGAAAAACTGCTGTGTCGCCCTTATTGACACTAGGTGCTCATTTGTTTAATCTGTAAGAGGGTGTCGATAAGGACGAAGATACAGACTACAGTCAGTCCGCTCCTCCTATGCCCTTCACCCCATGCTGTGATTGGCCATTGGTTGAAGCAGACCATCAAGTATGCAGCATTGTACCTGATATCCATCATGATGGTGAGGTCATTTATGCATTAAGCGATTTCTGGTAAGGTCAATTATGTGTTAAGCCCTTTTAAAACATAGTCATAATTTCCGAACCATTTAAGCTATAGTCATCAAATTCATAATATAGGCATCGCACCCAATATCCATCATGATGGTAAGGCCATTTATGGGTTAAGCCCTTTCTGGCAAGGTCAATTATACATTAAACCCTTTAATAAGCATAGTTACTAATAATTTACGAACCATTGAAGCATGTTAAAAGTGTAGTATGTCTGCATCAGACCCACACAAACTTAGAAGCATAGCCTTTGGGCACATAATCCTTTGAGCCCTTAACCCCGTGGACCGTAACCCTTTAAGCACATAACCATTTAGACACTTAACCCTTTGGACACTTAGCCCTTTAAATGCTTTCCCCTTTGGACACAATCCTTTGAGCACTTCTCCCTTTGGAACTTAACCCTTTGTGCACTTAGCCCTTTGAACACTTAATATTATTTTATTTTTGAATTTAACAAATATTTATATTTGGGTTGTATTCCTGCTTAGAGCGATTAATGTAATGTTATTTTTGGTTTACTGGGTTCGATTCCCAGGCAAGGCACTTTATATTTTATACATTGAATGACACAATTGAGATAGGGAAGGGGGAAATGCATTTACTTACGCATCTCACATATGGTCTCGTCTGAGAGAAAGTGAGATGTCGCACAGATAAGTGCTGGCACCCGATAGCTGAGCAGCAACTGTCGTCTTGACCCATTAGCCAGTGCTTCACAACCCAGTAGTCATGCGGGAGGGGGATAATGTGCCTGCACACACATACACACACTTTCACCTACATCCCATGATCCCTACGACCTATAGGCTTACCAAAGAACACTCAGGAGGTGTGTTGCTGGGCATCAAGGCTAGGAGAGCCAACAGGATGAGGGCTCTGAGAAACGGTGAGTGGATTGCCACAGAGATCTAGTCCTGGACAGTGTATTTGAAATTTTGTGTATGTTTCTTTCCTAATCTTTGAACTCTGACATTTTATATCCTTTAACATCGCCAACACTTTATTCCTATCTACAATTTAACCAGTTATACACTTTAATATTTTGTATATTTTCATGAACCTTAACGTTTTATTAGAGTTTAATGCTTACTTGGAGTTTATCCTTTTAGAAAAGTAAGCTTTTTCTGATATTTAAATAAAATGATTGTTGTCATGTTTTGACTGAACATGGCTATAACTCGATATGGTAGACAGTTAATACATCCAAGCACACACATGCAGACACACAAATTCATGCAGACACACAAATTCATGCACACACATGCATATAACCATTCACACACATACACATAAACATTCACAAACAAACACATACACACTCAACCACACACATACACATACACACATTTACCTATCCACACTTCCACTTTACCCTGCAGGCATACCAGAGATCTCAGGACCTGTGTTGCCTAGCATTGTGGCTTGGAGACACGTCAAAGTGGTTAGCTCTGACGACCGGTGAGCGGAATGATACTGAGTTCATTTCCAGATAAAAACATTAAAAATATTTATTATTTGACTCCTAACACTTGAACTCTGTGGTATTGCTGGTGGGTGGAATGGTATGGAGATTGATTACAGGACAAGATATTTAAAAAAATTATTTCCATACCACCGAACGATGCTCGGGGCTTACCACAGGATTTCAAACAATGGTAAGAAAATGAAATACGCAAAGTGTTGTAATGTCAGTTGCGCACGCATCTACAAATTGATAGCCGCATATGGTAAATGTAAATCGGCGGTGTAACTTGAAATTGGAGAAGAATTACATTATTTTGTCATTTTTAATTATGTATATATGTTTAAACCAAAGTAACATACTAATAACAACCCCATTCATGAGTAGGTTATAATCATGCTATGGAGCAGCATCTATCAACACTTGTCTAGACTTAAATAATGTTAATTTAAATGCCAATACTGCCAGGTCCCTGGAAACTTGGAGTATGTATCGAGTGATTGATAATTACGTGTTTAACCATGTTAAAATCTGTCATGTTCCCTTATAAAATAAGTTTCCTTTTCTTGGAAAGTGTTTCATAATATTTTAGTTTGTTAAAAGTTACAAGACAAAGTTGTTACATGCCATCAGTTAGTGATGCAGGGTGAAGGACTTCCTGGAACAACAGTACTCTTCAGTCCTGTTGTGCGGGAAAGAGTTCGTCAAATGTTTCTACTAGGGTCTCTACCTGTAAATGTATTTCTCTTCAAGCTCACTATGGTTCAAAGCATTCTTTCCATTAACAAAAAACTATGACCTTTCCATAGCAATTCATGGATAGTTTACTGTCAAAATATAACTGTATTGATATGTTCGATATATAAATTATATTTAAGTGTACTTCAACTCTCACCAAAGTAAACCGGGTTCATTCTCTAGTTGGCTCACCAACCGATTTGTTACCTGAAAAACAAGTTTTCTTTGGATTTCTCCTATTCCCTAGCACTTTCATTTTAGCATACTTCCATACTCATTCACCACCTATAGGTTCTCAAAAAGTCCAAATCATGTTAGTGTTGTATAAAAAAAAAATAAAAAGGGCACTGCATCATTAAAAAATACTTCATCTTCAGATTCATGAAATCACCATTGTTATGTAGATTAGATCTACGTAATCTAGAAGGATACCAGCAACAGTTATAAAGAGTAGATCTTAACAAACATTCTTTGATTATGGGAATTTTATGAAATAAACATGTTTTGATTGCTATATGTAGTATGGAATAACACAATTAGAGTGAGACAAGTGATTTATTTGGATCTTGATTTTGTTTTAAATACTGTTATATAGTAATTTAGAAAATGGAGCCTTGAAAAGGTTTTTTATTCTTTGTATATCATTATACCTTAACTTTAAATAAGTGTCATAATGTGTATTGGAAGACAGATAAAGATTTATTTATTTGTGTTGTATGATATGTTGATATAGTTTTCAAGTATTTCGTTTTACTAGTAAAATTTGATTTTGGGGTTTTGCAATTGGGTGATATATTGTAAATTATATTTTTGAAGGGGTTCCATAGTATGATTGTGTCTATTTTTGTATGCTTTGTTCATTTGAGTTGTATGATATGTGGATATATTTTCAAGTATTTAGTTTTGCTTGTAAAGTTTGGTGGTATGGGGTTTTGCAATTGTCTGTTGTGGTACGTGTAAATGAGTTGTGTGAGTGTGTGTGTGTGTGCACTTGTGTGTGTTTTGTTGTTACATGGTAACATGTTTTATCAGAGTAAATCATTGGAAATATTCTGTCCCTGGGTGTTGGTACATGTTGTATCCAAATACACTATTGTTTTTGCTGTTAAGGTTCGTTGACCTGGCAGGAATAAAGCAGGAAGTGTTCTCTCTTGAAAATATCCTATGGACATCATGTTTACGGTAACGCTTTAGTCTTGAGCTATTGTTCCTCGGGAGCATACATGCCTCTCTATGTATAATGTACATACTCGATAATTGTGTATAGTGAATACTGACATAGTGTAAGTGTAATACCTTCCACCCAAAATAATAATAATACTAATTACACATTCTGAAACAAATTAAAAGGTATATGACAGTTGATGTTTGGCTGTTTTGCAGATACAATATATTATTTTGGTGAATGTTTAATTGTTAATTATTCATGTGTAGACATGCATACCTTGTAAATATTCGTTTTATGTTTATGCAAGTATGTATTTGCATGATTATGTTGATTACACAATTACATCATTACCCGATTACATCATATAACTTCATTCCATCCATCTCGATCTTCAACAGTTAAAAAAGAAAATGCAACATATTAGTTAAGCAGTAGACACAGATCAGGTAATACAATATATATTAAGCATAAGTGAATATGAATGCATTTCCCAGAATTTTTTTAAAAATAGTAAAGGAGTTGCCTGGGAATTGAAGCCGGTAATCCAAAATAACAATACTATAATTACTGTAAGCATGAATACAACGCAAAAATTAACTTTTGTTATGTTCAAAATTATGACAATAAGTGTTCTGCCCAAGAATCTAATCCAAAATATGGAAATAACATTACATGAATTGCTGTAAGCAGGAATATAAATCAAAACTAATTTTTTTGTTAAATTCAGATACAAAATAATATTAGGTGTTCTGACCAAGACTCGAACTGTATAATCCGAAAATAACATTACATTAAGTAAACCTAGTACAAAGCCAACTCACAACTAAAATTTGGTTAAAATCGGAAATGAAATAAATATTATGTAGGTAAATATGTCTTTGATGAGTATGCATTTGATAGATTTATGCTTAACAATGCTTACAAAAGGTTTTAAGTTGTATTTATCCTTGCAATCTTGTTTGTTGTTGGGGTTGATGTGTGCTACGAATTTGATGTGTATAGCTTTGGTATATGAGTAATTATGACTAACTATGCTTATAAAATTAATTTATAAAATTAATTTAACTCTGTTGCTCTAATCTACATTGGAAGTGATGTGTTCATTATATATTTGATGAGTATGGCTTCGGTAGATAGGAAATTATGAGTAAGTATGCTTATAAAATGTTATTAGGTGTGTTTGACCTTTCCAGAAAGGGTTTAGGGTATAAATGACCATACCATCATGTTGGATAATGGATATAATACCTATATTATGAAATTTGATCCGTATAGCTCCAATGGTTCGGAAATCAGTGATTACATTTATAAAAGGGCTTAAATACATAATTGACCATGTCAGAAATGTTTTGGGGTTTAAATTACCTTAGCATTATGGTTTATGTTGGGCGTGGTGTCTAAGTTATGAATTGATGACCATAGCATCAATGGTTCGGAAATTATGACGAAATTTATAAAAAGGCTTAACTCAAAATTGACCTTGCCAGAAAGGGATTAGGACTTAAATTATATGTTGTAAGGTAAGCGATGAGTTGTATTTGATGCTTGGAGTGATTACATAATTAATTTGAAAATTAAAATATATCACTTCTATGCTTACTAAAATTCAATATGGCGATGGTTATAGTTACATTATCATTTTTTCTGATGACATACTCTTATCTGTCTAATATATACGAATCTTTAGACACGTTACTCGATGCACTTATTTGTAAAAAAAAAAATTAATAACTATATTTTTGATTTAAAGACATACGTTTTCTTTAAAAAAAAAGGAAGTACTACAAAATTTGGCTGTTGTGGCCACATAAACTCCATCACCTTTAAAACACTGGTTCATGAACATGTTACTTTGTATATGTATGTTAAACACTTGTAAAGTTTATATGCATATATTAATATATTTTTTTACATAATTATGATTTATTTATTATAACTCTGTTTCGAATGTGCGAGTTCATAGTTATCCATTTTTTTATGTGTACAGTTAATCTGGCGACCTAAGGGTTCTCCAGTTCAAAACCACCAGAAAGCAGAGCTATTTATAGTGTACTAACATATTACATATAGTAACAGATAATAGCATTAAACAGCATTGGCTGTGGCATGCGAGCGACTCGCGTGCTCTCTGGCAGGTGATGCGAGAAATAAATTTAATCGATTCATCGAGCTTGCATTCCTGGTGGTCAACTCTACAACTAAGATGGTGGCCGATGGCTACATCAGTACTGTCTGACAAGCAAGAGTGGAACTGAATATGGTATATCTCGTAGGAAAATGAATGGACGGGGGAGGAGTTGGGGGAGGGGTTAAGCAATCACAGGACAGCAGAGGGGAGGGTGGGTGAAAGTGTATTAGGCATCCAGAATAAATAACTGGAGGAGAAGAGAGCCTAGAATCTCGCAGCAGGGACCCAATTAATTCCAAAAGTAATCACAACACAGCTATGGTAGGGGATGGGGGAGAGGTGGGGTGTAGATAGCTGAAGGCGTGGAGGGGATGTGGATGTGGGGGTAGTCCAGAACCCACCCAACCACCCTTCCCAGGTTAATCATATGGTACTACGCCAGTCTCCCCATCCCCATATCATTCGCCTAGTGGTTCGGAATGCCCCTGAAACGCCTTTCCAGGTTAACCTTATGGGAATACGTCTGCCGCCTAGTAGTCCAGAACCCGTCCGCCCCTACTACTAAGGTGGATCAGTCCCAGCCATATTGGATTTTTATAATTTTCGCAAAAATCAGCATTATATATATTGTATTTAATTTTACAGAACGACGCGACACAGGGCATTCCTTTGTACATTTCCCGAAGTTGATATTGCTTAGCTACTGTGGCTAGTTTAATTTACTGTAGTCGCCCACAGTAAATATATCTTACTTCTTCCCAATTGTTACCAATTAAAAATTAATAACGACAGTGAAAACATAACAACATGATACAGCTAAAGAAGCTATTATTTTTGCTGTACCGTGAGAAACATTTCTTTAAACCAATTTAAATATAAGATATGGCGAAATATAGATGGATCCATGACAACGAGGGCTGATACCTCCCATCTGAAGTTCGCGGCTGCTGGCTTGGTAGCACTGCGGGCCGTTAAGGAGAATGTCCGTCTGCCTGGAGCTTTTTCCCGCGTTTGAGGCCAAGAAGCGTGGGAGCAATAAGGGCGACAGTGCCACGCACTACAAGTGCGCCATCGCCGCTATGCGCAGGGTTCTGAATTGGCGTGTAATGTTCTCGTAGTGCTGCGTGTAACTATGGGACTTTCAGCGGTGACCCTATCATTTTTCCTAGATTACTTCTGTGTGTATATAACGTGCATATTTTGAGATATAGCGCTTTGAGAAAACCGTTTTTAGCTATGTTGGAGTGCCGCGAACAGCTGTTTCTAATGTGCGTGACATCTTGGAAGTAACCGACAGGCATAGTCTGGTGTGCGTTCTTTTCGTAAACTAGCGCAGGGGTCGAAGCTATATAGGGGTTTCGTGGGCCAATATATTATAGGGTAGCATGAATACGCCAACTGTTGAAAAATGAAAATAATGCTCATTAATAAAGAAAGTTGTATATTTTATAATCAATATAATTTTATTTTTAAATATACTAAAGTCACAAGTAAATTAACTTCAATTATTCTAATCATCATTAATAAAATATATAATTTTGACACAGGCATGCACTGTTGGCTCCTGAGCGTTGAGTTGTTTTGTTTCCGTTGGTATGATCGTTGCTAGAGAAGTTGGAGTTGATGTTTGCAATCAATTGCAGGAATTGAGCTTTATCAAATTTCAAATACTGATTGTCTACAAAATAAATGTTATAAGAGTTATTGATATCAGAAACAATGCCTTTTAAAAAGAAAAATATGTTAATAGGCATTTTAATAAACGATTATGTAGTTAACACAATAATCAACCTATGTAATCTCTACCATAAAATTGATAAACACATATTTAGTTCTATTTTTCAGTTTGTAAATACAGCATTTAATTATAACATTTTTACCAAATTGTTATTAGCAGTAACTAAAACGTCTGTCTGGAAACTGAAATAATGATGTTTAAGAGTTGTAATGTTGGCACCAAATTCTACCTAATAGTCCAAACCATGGAGGTAATATATAATGGAGTGGCAACATCCTCTCTTCTCCGCGCTTAGCAAGTGAAGCCGATGCCTTGATGACTTCTTTAAACTGCGCATGCGCAGACCGATTGTTTACGTCAGCCGCCATATTATGAGTGGCAAAAGTTGCATAGTAAGCAATGTAAAACATGCACCTTTTTTTGCCACTACTAGCCCTGTCCTTGTCTTTCATTATCGGCTTCACTTTCGTGTCTCGGCTTCCACTCCATCGACTAATACCTCCATGGTTCAAAGATAGAGGAAAATAACGGCCCACCAAAATAGCAATGAGCTTCGTTTCTTTACCTTACTTGCTTTGTGGAGTAGCGCAGTGGACGCATGTGTAATAGTTTCGTAAAAAGTCTGGATTTCGAACACGCAGGAACGCAGTTCGGGCGCCAGGCAGGGGGGAACGCCACCTAGTGGACGCGGCGGGGGCAGCGGTGATGCAAGGCGCACGTCACGACGCTTGCGCGCGGGACGGCCGCCGCTGTGCTGTCACACTCACGTGGGGCGCCAGCCGGCTAAGTTTAGCGGCGCCCGCCAGGACCGACGCCGGTCGCCCGCTCGCCTGCCTGGCCTTCGCACTGACATTTAAGGGCCGGACCGTTTCGAGCCACCAGCCCCGGGTTCGGTTCCTGCCGGCGACACGCCGCACAAGGATCGCCTTACCCTGGCCCTTCGTTTGCGCAACTTCTCCTCGCCGTGCGCGACACAAGTCCAGAGACCATCACTGGCACACAATACCAATACAACTCATTTACAATTACTTACAACTTTTCTGAAGCTTTGTCAAAGTTCTACTTTCAGGATGTTCCTCCGCCTCATGCAAACAAAGCTTAACCAAGTCTAGGGAATTACACCAAAGGGACAACGCACCGCATTCGTGCACGCTCAGTGTAATTATATGTTGCACGAGAACTGTTTCTTACTAGGCATTACCAACACACTTATTTTCTCTCTGTTTTTAATTATGTTAGTTATAAATAAAATATTACAATTTATAAATAAAATATAAGTGAAAATTCAATTTCACCTAAAATTTTGTATTTTCATATTATTACAAGTACATGTAAAACGCTTGTGATACATGACGTTTAGGAAACAACGAAGCACGTCATACATGGATTGATTTTTCAAAGGTTTAGTTTAAATAGTGTGAAGAAACCGCGAATAGACTATAGAAAAGTTTTCTTAACGACACTGACGTTATACACGATATACTCCGCGACAGGTAGGGACCCACAGCTGGTCCTCCGGTCCGATCCCACCCCTGGGAGGACGGAATTCTTCAATCGGGTGTTCCCAGTGTGGGGAGTGCAACGGTCACTGCCAAGGTAGGGTGATTTTCTCGGGTCACTCCCATTTTTTATCCCATCTTCAATCCGCCGCCGCTCCAACCACATGCATCTCATTTCTTCCAGGGGGCCACGGTGGCTGAGCGGTTAGTATGCTCGCCTCCCACCAAGGTGATCCGGGTTTAATCCCCGGCTGGGTAACTCCGGATTTTCGCATGTGGAAATCGCGCCGAACGATGCCGTTGGTCGACGGGTTTTCTCGGGGATATCCCGTTTCCCCCGCCCTTTCATTCCGGCTCTGCTCCACACTCATATAAGTCACTCTCATCGGCTCTCAAGACCTCGATGTTAAGAGCCGTCCAAATCTCTTCACTCAATCATCTCTTCTAACGACAGGATCCGTACCTCGGATAGGGCAACTGGCTCCAATTAGCGCCAGACTTCTCTTATCCAGAAGGCGGTAAAACCGTGCGGACCGTGTATGATGGACTAACTTTTATGTAGGAATATGTTACGATATTCTACACCAGAAATAACAGTATCCCCCTCCCCTTCCGGACAGATGTTGGCCCTACAAAAGCTGTTTAGAATATTTCTACGCAAATAACTACCCCTATATTCTGAATTTCGTCTTCCGTTTGCCTATAGTCTGCTACAAATATGCAGGAAACGGTCTCTTTACTCAATCAAGATCTTAAAAAAAAAAAAAAAAAAAAAAAACCTGCACGAAGCGGTCGCATAAAGTTTTGATTATTTCGTAGCCCTACAGCTGGCCTAAAATGCTTTGCGGTAAAAGCGCTGTGCCAACATTTAGTTTCCAAGCAGCTGAAAAATTCTGCTGGCACAAGACTTCCTCTCTTCCAGTGCCAAATTTGACTGCGCAGGTGTGATATTTCCCTGGCAATTAATTAAGATGCGGACGGTTGTATAACCATAGAGAGCAGCACGCGCGCTAAAAGCCAGAAAATAGTTGAATAGACAGGTCCACTGAACGGTAAGCAGACACACTTTCAAGAAACTGAACAATTACTGGAGAACTGTCTTAACATGTGTAAAGCTGTTCGATAATAATGCACTGACATAAAAGGGCATTACTTAAGAAGTTACGCACACAGAAAATGATTACAATCTAGAATATTATAAAATTTCAGAATTTATTTTGCTTCTTGGTGAATTTTTTTGGGGGGGGGGGGAGAGGGAGGAATATAAAGACACACTTACTTTAAAACGCATTAGCTGCTAATAGTGGGTATTTTCCCATGCTTCCTAAGGTACGAAGGGAATTACTACAGGTAAACATTATCAGTGAATAATAAAAAAAAATACTTCGCGGGAATCCACAAAAAGGATCAGGAGGTGACTGAAAACTAATCTAGAAAAAAAAAAGAAAAAATAGGCAGCATACTGTATTTACACAAAAGCAGTTCGGCGTAGCAATAAAGGCTTGAGTCAGTACCTCAAATAAAACCATCATCAACTATAATTATATACTTAAGTTGCGTCAAGCCCTCCCAAAATGAGTACAAGGGGGCGACAGATTGGGGGTACACTGTGCCCCGTGTCCCATTTATGGACGGGGTTCCACAAGGTGGGAAAAAAAAAAAAAAATTCCAAGACATTTGCAGCTAACTGAAGTAACCACAAACTAACACTGACAATAATAAACTATTGCGATCAAATTAAATAACTTATACTGTCCGCCTATATATTTGCGACCGTAGTATTGCAGTTTGCCGATTATGTTAATTACCAAGACACATGAGTACTTAAACTTTAGTTTTTATAATAACAGCGGATTACAAATTTTTAATAGAGAATCGATGGGAAATTGTTGGCCTACGCGGACGGTAAGGGAAGAGGACACAAACACTGTTGTTTGTTACCAAGTCTAGAGAAAACTATGAGTTACAATACAACGTGAATGAGGGAATAGATGATAATGATTAGAGGATAGAGGCGAGGCTGGAAGATATGCGAGGCCAGATTACTATTGCGAAATGTTACGCTTATAGCCGACACAACCCCGAGTGAGTGAAGAGTTTTGGACGGCTCTTAACATCGAGCTTTTGAGAGCCGATAAGAGTGATTGTTATGGACATGGAGCAGCGACGAAATGAAAGGGCGGGGTAAGCTGGAGATCCCCGAGAAAACCCGCCGACCAACGGCATCGTCCGGCACGATTCCCACATGCGAAAATCCGGAGTGACCCGGCCGGGGATTGAACCCGGATTGCCTTGGTGGGAGGCTACCAGGCTAACCACTCGAGCACCGTGGCTCCTCACACAACCCCGAGTTTCAAATTGTAAGCTCTAGGCCACATCCACTTACAGGAATAACATGTGGCACACGAGGCGCAAGTGATACGGGAAATACTGCACACGAGTGGTTCTCGTACGACTAGCTATACACGGTGTAAAAAAATTGGTGAATTTCAAAACCAGGATTGAGTATAAAAGTGAAAACTGCGAAGAAAATATACTGGTCATGTGTTATTATGACCAACTGCGTGGTCTCAGCGACCCTATGAATTTAGTGTATGATTGTATGTGTGCCACAGCACCACATACGCAGTACTGCTGCGAAGGCAGTAAATTATGCATCGTAAAGTTCCACATCGTGATACATCTCATGTTGCAATGACAGTACACCACTTTGCAGTACAAGCATAAGGGCCGAACTAGACGTTCACAACACTTTGTTAGACGAACAGGATTTACAGATGCTCAAAGTGTCCACCTAGATTCGCTGGCATGCAGCCACGTGCCACAGGATATTAGCTTGCACATTGTTCAGCAACTCCCCATCAACTGCAGTATTCGCGGCATTAAGTTTTGCCTACATATCTGCAATCCACACACGATCATACGCTACATTCATGGAGCCGCGGCGACCAACCAAACGCTTGGTTATAACAACAAAATGACCCGTCAATTTTCCTCGCAGTTTTCACTTCTCTAAGCAACCCCGATGTTACACTGTACCTTTTTTTTTTTCTCACACGTTGCATAGCATCAAAGCGACGACGTTTCCACAGAACCGTCGATGGTCCGCAGCAGCGAAGTGACCTTCGCACGTTTGCCCAAGCGGTTAGTGGCATTAGGACACAGTCACCCACAGCATTAACACGTGTACCAACTTTCACTCGTGCTATATGTGCAGGATTTCAGGAATAACGAATGCTTCGCTTCACGTTAAGAATTAGCAGCTTAACTACACCTTCCCCAACTCTCCTGAGAGGCAAAAGGAACTTCTACTTTGAAAGCAAAACACGGCGTTCTCTGTGAAGAAAGTAACTAATGTGCAACTCTCGTATCACAAGATTGTGAGTTCGAGCCATAGGCACGCCATGCGTGTGTACCACTTTTAGATAAAAGATCAGCGCAACGGTATAAAGCAGACGCGTTAGAAAGTGCGTTCCAAAACTGTAGTTTGCTTTATGACGTAGGCAGTAGTGATCACACCATATATCTACGTTCGGCACTGAACCTGTTTTCTGCCTTTAAGGGCGCGCTGGCCATGAAACCATATGTTGTTTTATTTTTCTACCACATTCCGTTCAATTTGTAGACATTGTGATTATTTTTCGCTCAGATAAATTTTTTCAGGTCACATGGTTTTTGCAAAATGACATGTCAAAGTCAAAATTTTACTGTTTTTGTAATGTAGGTGAAAGGTGTTGTATTAATTAATTTTACGGCATGCTTAGCAAAAGTTGTTTTACAAAAATTCAGAGGCAGCAACAAATAGAAAGAGTTTCCTTATTTTCAGCATTTTTTTTTGCAATCGCAATAACATAAAGTATCAAATTTCTGTGCGAAAGTTAGTTTTCATTATTCGTGCATTTCTAAAATAGTACAATTGTAAAATTGTGATTCTGACATGCATTTGTACGAAAACTATACCGTCGATTTTTTTATAGCTAGGAATGAGTAATTACCGATAAGTAATGTCTAAAAGTTGAATAGTAGCCTATACAAATATTAAATTATAAATTTTTTCGTGGCCAAAACACTTAATATATGAATTTTAGAAGATTTCGTAGCGATAATGACTATCAAGAATCTCAATTGACTGTGAAAGTGTATACGTGAATACGAACGGCACACTACTGCAGCCTTTCTATAAGCTTACAAGAGTAAGGTCCAGTTGAACTCCGTTTTATGGACAAAATGAATCTTTGTGGGCCTTTAAATAAAGTGGAGTTACTGGAACATCGGCTGCGAAGGAGCTGTCATTTGCAAGATACCAGAGAGAAAAATAAAAATTTCCAATTTCGATTATTTGCCGATTTATCTAGTACAAACAGTCTTCTTCAAACACCGCGTACCTTGTTTCAGCGGAGTCAATAAAGACGATAAAAGATAACAAGAGTTTGCTTTAGTTGCCTTGGTGACATAATTTACTGCGATATTACGATTACAGTTATTCTACAGGTCAATATATGTCCTATTTCGAAACCATAACAACATCTGGATTTTTTTTTAACGCGTGCATTGTCAATGACGTTACTAACGTCAGCACGTTTGATTTTTACAGAGATTTAGATTACAAATTCTACTGCCTCGTTACAAGTTACTTTTTTTTTCGCGTAAAGCAGGCACCAAGCTAGGGCTAGCATGGAAAACAGCGCATGATTTCTTTATGTCTGAAAAGTGTCCAAACAGCATGGTCAGACTTGACAAATACTGCGGCCATATCTCTACATTGACAAATATTGCCAAAATACTGTTATCTCCATACCTGAAATATACAAACTAACAGAAGGTGCCGAAAATCACACTGTTTATCTTTTCCACTTGAAGTGTGTGATAGAAATTGAACCGGGTACGCGAAGAAAATTATTTCAACAAATGTAACATATATTTACTTTGGAAAGTACACAAGTAACTAAAATTTCGTATCCAAACAAGTATTATTACATATTGCTGGATAAATGCAGGGCTTAACAGAAGTTCCAATGACGTGGACCACGTACAATGGGGTACAATGTAGTATTACAAGACTCCTGAGGGGGCGTATCTGAGTTCGTGAGGGCTAGAGGTATTAATAAAAATAAAATAATTAAATTTGATTTTTGATTTATTTACGCAGCTATTAGTTAGCTTTAAATTATCTATCTCCACTCATACTCTTTTTATTTCCCAGTGAGCACAACATTTGTCTACTTCAACTTTAATATTAACATCCTTCTCAATGTCGCTGTCTCGTTATAGTGAATTAACTCATACTCATCATTAACACACGCTCAGTCTGCCTGTTGGCATCATTTGCAATGTCTTTCTCTTGCCAATCTAGTCCAATAGTCCAGCGTGCCAGGCGCACTCTTCTCTGCTTGTTACTCGCAGTCACAGATTTCCCTTCCGCTGGTTACTTCTCTCACCGCCTGTTGTCTAGCGTTGAAACTCAGCCACTCATCCATTCAACAACTCCCGACCCAAAGGCCCATCGCACTATTTATACTATGCTGGCCTTGACCTGGAACGTTCGACGCACCCAGAGTCGTTCTTAGAGAAATTAGGGCAGCAAACCACCAGAAAATTCTTCAGATGAAAACAGAAACTTAATACAACCAAGGCCAGATGCGCGCGCCCAAAAAGGATTATCATGTCGGCTAGCTTTCTGTAACAGATATGCGGTTCCTTGGTACCTACCGTCTGTTATTCAAACATTCCATTGACTTGCAGTCACCGTTATTATATAACTGCTCTGTCCTTCACTTCCACTCGCTCGCGCGGAACAAAGCAGCGAGCGCGTAACATTGCCCCCTCCTGAAGTCTGTTCGCCCCGAACAGAATCTACAACATCCGGACCTTCGTAGAGTGCCCGGCGGTCGATGTGGACAACCGTCGGCTTCACCCGAGAACCTTGACGACAAATCCGAAAGGCCCTATCATTGATCTTCAGAATCCTGGAGGGACCTTTCCAACATTTCTGTAGCCCTGCCAGCGCTCACGCGGATCGGAACAGGCATAGTACAAGTGATATATATGTATATAACTTTTACACATGTAAAAAGTGTGTATGCGTGTACGTGGGGCTTGCATTTTTTCTATGTGTATTCGACATTAAACATCCTCTTTTTCGCGATGACAAGTTTATTATCTAAATAGTACGTAGGCCGATGCGAGTGTCATTTACTTTATTTCTTCTCCTAACACTCCCCATGGCGATTTTTATATATAAAGTCGGGGCTTGTCCAAATTATTTTCCGAATGTCGTTATGGTAATAATTATATATATATATATATATATATATATATATGTCGAATATATATGTCGAATTTGATGTCGAATATATAAATATATATATATGACGACATCAAACGTCCTCACTTCCTAGATGTCGCAGTAGCCTTGTAGTCATGAAGCTCGACTGCCAACCCAAGGGGTGCCAGAACGATCCCGCATGCCTCCGGCATTTTTGAGTTCCGAAACAACAACCAACTAAACAAAATTCCAGCACTCCTAGCGACCACTGTTTGAAATAAACTCCCCGATGCTAGCGCACCCCTTCAGGCGATGTGATAACCAACACACAAAATGGCCGCATCAAACTGGTCGCATCGATAACAGAACTCCTAGCTGCGAACAGTAGAACTTAACACATTCTGGTGGTAGGCGCGAGAATTAAAGATGGCCGCCTACAACAGACGACTGATGGCAGGAGCGAGAATTAAAGATGGAACCCGTAAAAAAAAACAAGAGAAAGAGGAAAGGGGTGGGAGACAAGAAGGCAAGAGAGAAAATAGGAGACCAGAAGGAATATGAGAAAACCAACGTATAGAGCGGACAAGTTAGAATAGGCAGGGGAGAGAAAGACAGGAAGGAATGAGAGAGCATGAGAAAAACTACACAGAATGATAAAGAATGAAGTAAAAAATCAGAATGCAAGAGCATAGAGAGACCAGGTGGAATGATGAGGTTGAAAATAATGGAAAAAGGAAATTCCGAGGGAAAAAACAAAGTAGACGCTGCCGACGAGGAATGATAGAACAAGAGGTTTCAGCGTTACACCATTCAATATGGCCACTGTGGCTCCCGGCTCCCCGTCAGGATGCCAGGTGTGGTAGAACCTACTATTTCCTACTACTGGAGGGCATGGTAGTAGTGATGTAGTTCATACAGACCAGATCATATACAACATTTTCAAGTTATTTCGAAATATGTCTATGGCCGTGTAGTATCTACGAAAACTTAAATATAAATTGAGTTTAGACTGAAAAAAAGTCGAAGGGAAAAGATTTAGACCATACACCAATATGAATTGAAGTTACGAAATGTGTATCTGAAGCTCAGAACAAATATTTTGGCCAACAGTACAATGCTGATAGGGTGAAAAACAGAGATAATTGTTTCGTTACGAAACGATGGTTACAAGAGGGTAACCATACTTTTCAGTATAGAAATTCAGTGGAAAACCGATTTATTTAATCAAAAAATAGTTTCTTAGTGGAAAATACCTTTTTAAAAAAACTAATTTCTTAAAAATCAAAGTGATCATTTAATAGTACTAGTAGTGCAACATCCACATGACTGTAAGTTGATAATTGATTAAATATTATCACAAATGTTTGGTCTGAGCATTAGTAACTGCAAGCAAGCAAACCGTAACTAAATATTTTGTGTGTGAACTTCTTAAAAGAAATATTTCATTTAGCTGCAACTAAAATGTAGAATTTTTGGGACCTTTATCACTGGTTAAAAAAATAACCATTTCATAAAACAAATGACTAATAACAGACAAGCGTATTTTGTCTAGCTTGAAAACCACCACAATTTTGGAACTATAAATGAATTACACCAATCATGAAGATACATACTCGAGTTCTCAGATTTTACCATCGGAGCTATCGTAATAGCTTATTTTCTGTACGAAAATCCACTAATAATTAAAACTTGATATTTTTGTAGTCAGTATACAGACAATAGACAAGAAATAATATTATCCTTATTTGTGTTCATTGTAATATGCCCATCACTTTTCTTACTCATTTTTTTTTTTGCATTTATCGCTGATTGGCTTACGTTGCACTGACTGCTAGTTTCTTTTATAGTTCTAGCTTCATGTCGTTCATTTTCTAGAGTTTGTTTGGTTTATTTTGTTTCTTAGTTTTTCTTTTGCTTATTTTCGGCACTGAGTACAGAACCTTTAAAATACCAACTGAAATCCTACTTTTCCATTAAATTTTAAAGATACTAATCAGATGTGGGCTGGCTATCTACTCGCCGTTGATGCCTTGGCTAGCCTAGCTTTGCACGCTATACAACGTGGCTGTTTCGTAGTCGTCTGTGCTCTCCCAAACCCAACAGAGGAGCTTTGATACTGGGTGATGTAATAGAGTGGTGTTGTTTTTATTCATGTTTGTATTAACGATTTCGTATTTTGTTCTCGCTGTTGCATCAAGAATACATCACCACTTGTTAAATTTCGTAGCGTTGCTTTGAACAATATGACTGGGTTCATTAATTTTAACTGTTCAACAAATTTGTCTTGTACTGGTCTAAGCATCGCGCATTCGACCATGTCGTTTTTAGCTTCGTTTCTTCCTGTGGATTGTGTATTTCATCGCAGTATCAATTTACCTGTTTAACCCATATTGTGACTAAAGGAATACATTAAAAACCATTTGTAAAGATCGGCAAATGAGATTTAAGTGAGTAAGAAGGAAGAGTAAGGATTTACTTTAAGCAGAAAGTTTCAAGAACCAAGTTCGGAAATTCAATTTTATTCTGGCATGGCAATATTTAATTCATGCTACGAAGCTGATAAAAATGTAGTCCCTGAAATCAATGTGCCCATGTTCTTAGGGACTTTAAAATGCGCATAATGTCGTTTGAACATAGGCCTAACTGTTCCCGAATAGTACTGTTACACGACGACACATTGCAAACAGAATATAATCTTGCTTGTAATTATATCTAGGCGTATCACCAGTCTAAAAAGTTTATTTTATTATTACTATTTCAAAGCGTATACGGTCCTAAATAATATTTACAGTTAAAATAATATTATACTTTATATTGTATTGAATTCCATTATGTTATTCGCAGCAGCACAAATCATGTATAAAGATATATGCTGTGATGTTAAAGTGTACTGCAACGTTATTTTTACCACGTGTTATAGCGTTATGTGTATAAAATTATTCACAGGAACACAAAAATAGTTCAAACATTTACTGAGTTACTGTACCTTGACTTTATCATGCAAAGTCCTGTTACTTTGTAACCGCAAGCTATAGCGTTATGCGAATGACTTTACAGTACACCTTAACGTTATCGTGTTATCACGAGCTACAGCGTTATGTAAATAACGTTGTTCACAGGAACGCAAATACAGTCATAACTTTTACTTTGTTATGATCATGACATTATAGTGTTCATTAACGTTATTAGGTTACTACAAGCTAATGCGTTATGTAAATAACGTTACTCACATCAACGCAAATGTACTTATAACTTTTACTTTGTTATGACCATGACGTTACAATGCACCTTAACGTTATCACGTTAACACAAGCTAAAGCGTTATGTAAATAACGCTATTCACAGAAACGCAAATATAGTTATAACTTTTACTAAGTCATGTACCGTGACTTCATGTGTACCGTAACTACATTATGTTACCATTAGCTATAGCGATATGCGAATAACGTTATTCGTGGCAACAAAATATATAGGTATTAATAACTTTTACTTGGTTACGTACCATGATGTTATAGTGCACATAACGTTATAGAGTTATCATATACTGTAAAAGTTCCGTACTGTATTTACTGAAATCGTGCAATAAGTCAATTTGTTACCCGTAAAATAACGTTTCTAAATGTTATTGTTAAGTTATCCACCGTTGTCGCAAAGGTAATTCACTGGAGATTCAGGAGGGGCTTGGCTCGATAACCAGTACACCTGCCATAATTTTAGAAAAGCAAAATCATTTCAGCAAATGCTGGGATGATTCCTTAGTACAGGACATGGCCTACTCCTTCCCCACTCCTTATAACTGCATCGATTGGTTTCTTCTTTCATGACTGACTACATCCAACATAATTTCACAATATCCACTACAGGCTTTTCACAGTAAAGTCAGCACTTTCGAAAGACCTCTCATTTGGAATAAAAGACGATAAATATACTTTATTTTAGCACTGGACGTTGACTTCCCAGTGCGGTGGAATATACACATCGAGTTTATTACTTACATGGCCATATTTAATTTGAAAAGGTCGTTAAAGGATAAAAATGGCTGGAAGGAAAAAGTAACTAGGGTCTCAAAAGTACTCACTTTACTGTGAACAGTCTATACAGTTGACAACCTGTGCGCGTGAGTGGGAGGATCCTCAAAGTATATGTTTGTTTGCCTCTACTGGGCAACATGTCCTCATATGAAACATTTTATGCATTCGCCGAATGGTAGCAAGAGCACTAACTCGTGTATAACAGTAGTGTGTCGGCAGCGCTGTCACCAGTATCTGTAATATTTATACAACAGATAAAAATAAGCCGTAAGCAAAAAAAGGGGGGGGGGGGGGTAAAGGGTGACGGCAGATAATACCAAAGACTGGGATAAGGAGACACGCATTTTCTACCTGTGTCTAGCTTTTATCGACTCGCCTTTCATGTTACTTTATGAACGAGTCATCAACGTGTGTGCTTTAAGAGTTCCTGGGCAATTAAATGTCCATAAAACAGATAAAAGAGGGGGAAAAAAGGGAAAATACAGAAGCTACGATTCTCAATGAGTGACTCTTTCCCGTGACCAGGTTTACCCGACAACAGACGAAGGTTCGATTCCCCAAGAGGCCGTAAACAGATTCGTTTGTTTGTTCATAATATAGTGTTCTCTATAGTTTCCGAAACATCATTAAGTTTATTTTCTTGACTACACGTGCGTATTGTTACTAACAATTAATATGACTAAAAACATGTATACGGTAGCAAAACTCAATTATTTGTTGTCGTGTCCTATTAAACTTCATAAATTTGTCATACTTAAAAGTCTAAAGGCCCTGAAAATCCATACCCAAAATCGCAATCAAATCAACTTTATATCTAACTAGGGCCATTAATCCACTCTGAAATTCACAGGGAACCTGCACATGGCACGTACACTAGCGCGCACACAGAGAAACAAAACATATGCAAGAAAAATGCAACCATTTTGTCTGAAAACAACTCGAGTAGATAAACAAAAGTAAAAGTAAATCAGGTTTCGTGGCAGTCTTCAGTGCGTTGCAACACGCACCAGCTACTACTGCCCCAGTTTGGCCTGAACCTTGGCTGTTGCAGATAGCTGGTTGCGAAACAAACAAGCACTTGACCGCAGCTACTGGGCTATCGGGGTCGAAGACCTCATCGCTTTCTCCCTCTTGTTTCACCGTCAACAGCCAGGGTAGTTGGTGGAAGTTTGTTTACCCAGCGCGGAGGGTCACCCTTCACACTCTAAATCAGAATCAGTTATTTTTTACTGATTGTCAGTTGAAACTACTCCAGCCGGAATCAGTAGAAAAATAAAACTATTAATCTCTTCAGTTAAATGAAATCCACTAATACAAACAGTAGAAAATCAGTAATTTATAGTCGATTAATAAATAGCACAAGGATTTAAAATCGTACATTTCGGTTTGAAATAAATTTAGAACGACTATTTCGTCGCAAAACAAAATTGTTACACGCACAAGAAAATTTTGGAAGTGGTTGGTATCGAACCGCCACCCCAAAACGCAACACATTCTCTTGCTTCTTTTGGCTGGCGTTCTACCAACTCTGCTACTTTGCCATTTGCGTAGTAACATAAACTTACAATGGCGAACGGCTGTAAGTTTCGTAGTGTGAAAGTACTTCATATTGTCTAAATATACACATACTATGCGTACGTAGGTGCATGTCTTTGTAAGGCTCGAAAGTCATTATATCTTAAGTTTAGTTCAGATTATGTGTTTTAAAAGAGAAATATAGTGGTTTTATACGTGTTGTCGGTGTTTTCTATGTATCTGCCATTTTACAATAAAACGAGATTTTACAGAATGAAACTGTTATTTTGAAAATACAGATTGACTAATAATAACTGCTAATTAGACAGTGGAACGTTAGAAACAATGCAATATTTTATCAAATTTGACATTTACTCATTATTTGATCTGTTAACTTGTAGACCACAAAACATTTGTTGGTGTAAATCCATCTTTCTTATTGACTCACAACACTATCGAGTCAGTCACTGATCTACCTGTTACTAAAAATAACAGTTTAAATCTGTAGTGTCTCGTTGCATTATAAAGTGGCGGATACTAGTGGACATCGATAACCTCGTACATTGAAACCACTATATTTATCTTTGAAAACACAGAATCCGAACTAAACTAAAGATAGATCGAACTTTCGAACTTTGCAAAGACATGTACTTGCGCAGAAAATCTATATATATTTCGACAACAAGAAATACTTTCACATCACGAAACTTACAGCAATATTTGACATTACATTTTGTGGTCCAGTACCCATAATACGAGCACACATTTGGCAGTGGTAAAGTAGGGCAGTGGATATGGCTGATCATGAAAGCTTCGGCATGCTTTGCTTTATGGGCGGAGGTTCGAGCCCATGCACGTTCAAAAACGTTTTTGTGTAGACAATATTTGTGTTCTGCGACAAAACAAATCGTACTTAACTTATATCACATACAAATGTCCTGTGCTTATTTATTAACCAACTAATAAATAACTAGTTTTCTACTGCTTTAATGAGTCTATTAATTTTAACTGATGAATCAGTGATATTTTTTTCTACAGATTCCGGATGGAGCAGTTTCAACTGACAATCAGTAAAAAATAACTGATTCCAATTTAGAGTGCAAGACTAAGTGAATTAAGAGCATGAACATACAGCACGTTACATGGTTAATTATACACAACCTCAGCCATTATAAAATAGTCAATTGTTCCGTTAAGTTATTGAAACTATTCCATGATAGTTTTGTTTATTAAAGACAAGAGCAAACTGTACAAGCCTAGAGAACAAAATCTTTCCTTTCAAACGCAGTTCCTGAGAAGAAAAATAAAAACTTATTTGCAACCCCAAATTAAGGTCACATTGCTATCCATAGTAGTGTAGGTTTAGTCGTCTGATGGTCTCGAGTGTAGCACAAACAGCTGTGGGACGCGTGTGTGTTCCCGTTTTGCATACAACCTGCAGTAGTAACAAGAAAATGCATGGATAAGGATAAGGAACTTTGTTCCGAGCGGAAAGAGGCGTATTGTAAATGTAGAGCACGGAAAGGCTACAGGCGAAGGAAACTCCTGATTACAGCAGTCTCCGAACCATACGATACCCACTCATTGCTAATAAATTACGAGTTATGTTGGGCTCGAACCATCACCAGCCCCGCATCCGCGTCCACTGCAGCAGTTTCGTCGTGCGACATATGTATAACCAAGGAAACTAACGCGGCTAGCTATCATCTTAGTCTTTAGCAAAGTTCAACGCAGTCGTTTATAGAAGTACTATTGTAAGATAAAACAGATTTAAAAGGAAAATTTTTGCTATTTTCAAGTGTTCGCGATAGAAAATTTAAGTTACAGTGAGTAAATAAAGCATCAGGACGCCTCTAACAAAAATATAAAATATGCTTATATTACCAAAATAAAGAACGTGATCTAATGTGCGTTATGCGATTAGTTAGGTACATAACGTGTGTTTCATTTGCGTACACACGTCAACAATGATATGGTATATCCAGAATAAAATAAAAATAATCTGAACAAGCAACCTCTTTCCAAGAAAGTAAGCATTTGGACACACAAACGAAAACAGAAATGAACATCCACAAAAAAAAACAAAAGTTCACTTCAGTACTTGGTCTGATAGGCGTTTTGCCAGCGAATTTTTGTACTTCTGGCAAACGCTGACGTTCATCTGTGCCCACTTCTCTTGGACGCACGCAATCAACTTTCTTATGTTGAAAGGTTGGTAGGCCTATATTCGTGAGTGAAGAGATTTAGGCGGCCGATGAGGGTGACTGAGGTGAGTATGGAGCAGCACCGGAATTGAAGGGACGGGGGAAACGAGAGATCACCGAGAAAACCTGCCGACCAGCGGCATCGTCCGGCATGATTCCCACTTGCAAAATACGTGAGTGGTCAGGCTGGAAATTGAACCCGGCTCGCCTTGGTGGGAGGCGAGCAGGCTAACCGCTCAGTCACTTTTTTCTTTAACTCACACCTCAGGTTCTCTATCGGATTTAAATCCAGGGATTGAGATGACCTTTTGAGGTAGTCGAATGTTTGATAGAGGATCCACTGGCGAACATAATATGCTTTGTGTTTTGGATCGTTATCTTGTTGGAACATCCATCTGCCACCCATTCCAAGTATCTGTGCACTTTTCTTCAGATAGACTTTAAATAAAGTTAAATAATTCTTCCAGTCCATAATGCCATCGATAACGTCAATGTTACCCACCACATTACATTCACACAACACCAAACCATAACTGAGCGTCCTCCATGTTTCACAGTTGAAGCAATGTTCTGTTGTTTGAAAGCTTCGTTATTCTTCCCCACACATGCTGATACCCATCACGTCCACACAGGGTTACCTTTATCTCACCTGAAAGAATATAATATTTCCAAAATTCCAAGGGTTTATTTTGATACATTTGAGCAAAAAGTGGCAGTTTCTTCCTGTTTGCTTCAGATATATGTGGCGTTCTTCGAGCTATACGTCTTCAGAATTAATATTTTCTAACTGTATTTCGGACAGTTAGAGGTGTAACAACAGTAGAAGGCGCTTTCATGATAATGCTGCCTATTTATTGGTAACTTTTACCTTCATTATGCAATTTCATGATTACTATTCTTTCTTCGAATGTAGTTTCTCTACTTTTCTTCCCCATCCCTTCTCATGCGCGAACTGCCCTCAACGACTCTAGTATGCACAAGACAACTGTACCGTGCACAAATAATCTTGACACGGTATACAGCAACATCATCAATTCTCTGAAGTACCGATGACAAAAATGTTCAATACAAGACGGGGTTAGTAATTAATACCACACACTTTAACGACAATTCTCAGAAAGCGCAAGTTTCTTCGCAACTTCAAAGAATATTTGCCGTTTTCCTTTACGAGCACAAATAAAACAAAGTAGGGAGGGGCGGTCATAAAGACCCAAAATCAAAGCCCTCACTACATAAAACCAAACAGTTTTAAAAGATTAGCAAAAAGAGCACATTAACTACTCGTATTTGAACCAAACTTAAAACGCTGCACGCTGGGCCATGAGTGTTACTTTCATGTAATAAACCAATCCGAAAAAAAAAAAACGGGGCGGCTAACAAAACGTTAAAAACTTACACATAATAAAACACAAATCATTAAAACCAATTGGAAAATGCTGCCGTGAAGCGGCTTAAGTTACTGCCAAACCAAGTTTTGAAAGGCGACCGAAACATAATTTAGCAAAACCAATCTCCTCGACAGAACACCCCAGAACAAACACGCAACGTCACAATTAATAAAACACCCAATTCAGAACCATTAAACAGGCCAACCTCGGACACATACACTCATGACTCACCATAGTTTGACGCCCCAGAGGAAGTGCTCTACATCGCAATAACGAGGTGCACCTTAAGGTTGAAGTAAAGCAACTGCCTATGGAGCACCTGCACCCGTCTATACAACGTGAAGAACTCATAACAAAGTAGTACAAACACCACAATAATGGCAAGAAAAGTGAGATTTAAGCTGTTTATGACAGATGAATGTATATATTTTGCAACATATTAAAATATTTCACTAAAATATACTTTTTAAATGTAAAAATTATCAATTACAATAGTCTGTATTTTAAACAAAATTTAAGCGTATTTCCATTCTGGATGCGTCAGAAAGAAGAATTTGCAAGAAAATCTTCGCCATGGAATATCGTCATAATGTTTACTTTATCGATTGTAAGAAATTGTAATAATAATGTAGGAAATAATTTTTCTAATAATTTTTATTGGCGTCGATTTCTCACAAACATTTATAGCTGAAACTGACGCAAATAAAGTTAATTTAAAAATTGATACGATACATTATTACTATGATCTTATTACACATAATCACAGTAAATATTATGACGATCTTTTCTTGAAGAAGATTTTCTTGCAAATTCTGTTTGCGGAAGCATCCAGAATGGAAATGCGCTTAAATTTGGTTAAAAATACAGAGTATCTTAATCGAATATTTTTTTACATTTAAAAGTATATTTTAGTAAAATATTTCATAATGTTGCAAAATATATACATCCTTCTTTCATATACAGCTTAAATCACTGACAATTTTTATGGTGTCTGTACTACTTTTTTGATGAGTTCTTCACGTTGTATAGTCGGGTGCAGTGCTCCACAGGCAGTTGCTTTGCTTCAACCTTAAGACGTCCAGAAAAGAAGTAGACAGCAGGAAGTCTTGCAGTCAACAATAAAAAAATACGCATGAGCGGAGAGGAGAAATGAGGGGAACCTAGGAGCAACGGGCACAGAGAGGAAACAGGAGAAGGAAGCCAAGCGAGCGCCGCCGAACATCAGCGCAGGTGACGCCTCAAAGTAGAAAGCGCAAGCTAGCGGCGCGCATCTTATCACGTTCGTTAACTGGTTCGAAGAGGACTGTCCAAATACTTATTTTGTGCTCAACTTCAATTAACACTTTATGTTTAATTCTACTCAAACATTAAGTATACTCAAAGAAAACCACAAAGAGGGCACATGAAGAGTGTTACCAAAGTCATCAAAATACGGGGAATTTTTCCTACAGGGAACACATTTTACGCATGAGATAGGCACGTTTCAGTCTTCGTTGGACATGTCCAAATAGGTACTTTTTTTTTATACCTACTGTATATTTCTAATTGTATTCCCAAGTAGCTACTTTTAAATTTTCTTTCTTTTATCGATACAAAAGATTGTTAGCAAGATACACAGATTCAATTTAGAAAAAAAAAAAATGCATTTGAAACCCAGTGCAATGCAGTCCGGTTAAAGGCTGTACACGATAAAGTGAGCACTTTAGAAATCAACCTTAGAAAAAGTCACTACCTCTGCCGGCATATATTTTAACGGGCGCACTGAGTGGCATGCGCCCAGTAAAGTTGGTAATGATGGATGGAAAGTAGTTCCATATCTTAACGCCGAATATAAAGTATTACGTAAGTATTTATAATGACTTAAATTATTCTTTTCACTTTCCGTTTTTTTATGCATCGAAGTGTGAAAACGAACTAGATTTGTAACATATTTACTTTTCTAATAATTCCACAGTTTCACCTGACCGACACATGCATAAAGTGATGAGGCCCATGGCAGTGTTAATTTTACATTAGACGGAAGAATACACAATGTGCATACAAGTAGATCTTAAGCAGGGCTTTCGAAAGTGCTCATTTTACCATGAACAGCCTATACCAGATAGACAGGTGTGAGCGTTGGCCGTAATCACCACAGCTGAGATAGGGCGATGCGTTTGGTGGGAAAGCGAACAACGTGGTGGGAAAAGTTAACAGGGCCCGGATGTATCTATCCTTACCGGCAAGCAAATTGTATATCTTTGGATACATTCCTTTTTACTTGCATAAGCACAAAATATCTTGAAGATCTTTTGTGCTTTTAAAATACTATCACCCACTGGTTTTATCAGTACCTACGACAGTTAATCTCAATTGACATTAAAATATACAAACCTGCTCAAACGCAAAGATACGATGAAATAGGGGAGAATATGGATCTTCCAATCCACTATTCTACCCCTCTTTTCTTCAGGGGCCAATGAATTCTTCCTTCCCTCCCCCTCCAGGCCAATTTTAAATCACTGGGCTTTACTGTTCATGGTACCACACAGAAGACCTTTAGAGATTAGAGGTGATTAACGACCTTTTACTTTCTCAAGTGTAATCAGCTATAACACATTAAACATTTCTAATTGAAATTATAGATGTGAAATAAATAACATAAATCGAACAGTCTTTATATGTCTTCTCAATATTTAACTACCGAAGAAATATTTTAAAAGTTAACTTGAAATGGAACTGTACGAAGAAATCATATTATGTCCTAAATGGTTTCTTTTTCCGTGCCTAAATTTTTCTTGCATACATGTCACCAAGCCTGTTAATTCACCGAGGGTATAAAAAGAACCGTAATGAATCAGGACGGCGCCTAGTGAAGTTTGTGTGGCTTGCCAATCATTATGTCATGGGTTTGAAACTTACTTAGCGTATGGTGTATGGTTCAAGGTTCTCTCTTGTATTTATAACCGTAATAGTACTTGCGCACCTTCGCAGTTATGCCGGAGTCACAACCACCCGACAAATCCGACACGACAGTCCCGACACGACAAATTCTGAATAGCAGACAATGAAAAACGAGGTCACTGTGACGTCAGTCCGACAAATCGCTGCCCCGACAAAAGTAAAGATTCCGTTTCTAGTTTCCGTCGTGTCGGGCTCGTCGGGATGCGCAAAGAATGCGAATACAACATTACAAAACAATATTTCGAGTATAGCTATGTTCTTACTGTAGTAAATAATAAACTAAATTGGCGCCAAAATCACTCTGCCATTTGCTTTCTAATACGGGTTTTTTCCCGCATGAATTCAAATATTGCCAAAAGCAAAGAATCGTCCTCCGAGTTTTATTTTGTAAATGTTTGATATTATTGTATATGTAGTTTACTTGCCGTTTTAGGATTTTCCAACAACCAGTGCAACACTTGTCGGTCAGATGTCGTCGGGGCATTGTTAACGCTGAATAAAATATAATTAATATAACATTTCATTGCTCATCGGGCTACTGTGACTCCAGCTTTAGCCTTGCAGGTTTTGAGTGGGAGCACCAAGAGGGCCATCTACAACTAGGAACACCCAAATTTCACGAAAAGATTTCAAAACACTTTAGTTTAGATTCACTTTCGTGATTGAATGATTTACTTGCTACGCGTCTTAGGTATCTGTCCGCGAATCACAGGCTTCCATTAACGTAGTAACTTCATTCTCACTGGCTGGTCAAGTAAGAAAACATCTTCTCACCTAGACATACAACCAATAGGCCTAGGAGCTCTGCTACATGTCTGTACATTATTGAAATCTCTCTGGGGCGTAAACTTATAGCGAAATTCGGGTGTCCCTATCTATAGGCAACTACACAGCTCCATTGATATTTTTTCTTCAACCCATTCTGACCTAGTGGGGGTCACCACGGTGGCTGAGCGGTTAGCCTGCTCGCCTCCCACCAAGGCGATGTTCAATCCCCGGCCGGGTCACTCCGGATTTTCGCATGTGGGAATCGTGCCGGACGATGCCTTTGGTCGGCGGGTTTTCTCGGGGATCTCCCGTTTCCCCCGCCCTTTCATTCCGTCGCTGCTACATACTCACATCAATCACCCTCATCGGCTCTCGAAAGCTCGTTGTTAAGAGCCGTCCAAAACTCTTTACTCTTCAACACATTCTGACCTAGTGTACACAATTGTGTTCATAAGAACACTGCGAGGCTCAGTGTCCAGTGATCATCATTGTAACTGTTCGTGATCACTATACCCGAACACATCTCCTACAGCTAAGTACTGGTTGTCGTAACGAGACAAGCGATATGTACAGCATGTAGAGCAAGCAAACATTTTTCTTATTTCAAAAACCTGAAACCATAAGTTGACGCGAGTCCGGAAATGTCAAAGACCTGCTGAATACATCACCGCAAGTTATCGCCGCAACGGTATTTTAAAAACAGAGTTCACCGCGCCGCCCCTCTTCCCGCTACGCCCTACCGACCACATTTCTCTTTTGACTGACACATTTGGGACGCTAGCCCTCGTTTCTTCTTTAACCATGGCGACACTTACCTCCTGGGAGTGACAAAGAAAGAAATTGACAGCCATTAGTTGACCGAGGTGTTAAAATAAACTAGCACTAGGGGCATCTCGATTGTCCCCAACCTCCCCATAAACAGAACATTTCATCAGATTTAAGTAAGCAAAACTGTAACAGCACAGTGTACAATGTTCCAAAGGAAAATAAAAAAAATCGTTTTACGGAATTATGTGTATATCACGTGTGTGTATGTGTGTGTGTGTGTGTGTGTGTGTGTGTGTATATATATATATATATATATATATATATATATATATATATATATATATATATATATATATATATATATATATATATATGTATGTATGTGTGTGTGTGTGTGTGTGTGTGTGTGTGTGTGTACATAACACATACACCGGATGTTTAAAAAAAGTATTCTATATTTTTTGGGGAGGTAGTATGCACCGAAACAAGAAAAAAATTTCTAATAAACATGGGTCCTAAAACGCATACCTTAACAGCGATGAGCACTTGTTCACCATCGCTACTGTGAAGCTGCATATCTCCGTAACGTGCGCTGGGATTATTAATTGCCATAATAAACATGTATGGGCTCAAGAAAATCCACACGCAGTTGTAGAAGCAAGGGATCAGCACCGATTTTCAATCAATGTATAGGCAGAAATTATTGGCGATAGACTAATTGGACCTTACTTACCACCAAACAGATTGACTGGTAAAATGCATCATGATTTCATAGCAAACGAACTGCCTGTCTTGCTGGAGGATGTACCATACCTTCAAAGGCTAGACATTGTGGTTCATACATGATGGAGCACCGGCCCATTTTCTCCGAAATGTCCGAGAACACCTAACACAGACATTTGCTGGGCAATGGATTGGTCGGGGAGGTCCAATAAGTTGGCCTTCACATTCCCTGACCTTAGTCCCTTGGATTTCTGATTGTGGGGACACCTGAAGGGTTTGGTGTGTGTAACCCCATCAATGACGTACAATCACTACAAGAACGCGTCATCAATGTTTGCCAGAACATCCAAGACCAACCAGGAGTGTTACAAATGGTGCGTGATTCGACATAGGGTACAAGAATGCATTATTATGACTGGACGTCACATTAAGCACCTACTGAAGCGATGATGAACTAGTGCTCGTAGATCTTACGGTATAGGTTTTGGACCCATGTTTATTAGTCATTTCTTTCTTGTTATATATTGTTTTAAAAAGTATTCCATATTTTACGAGCAGGTAGTATGCACCAAAACCTGTTATCTGTCAAACGCGTTCGGAACTAATGTTGCGGTCGAAGTACAATTCGTACGAATATAAGAATGTAATAAAGTTTAAAATTATCAATAGTGTTTATGCCGTACTTCAGGTATTGATAGCACGTTGGTGTTATGTATGTATAAAATGTAAGAAAAAAAGACTAAAGCCGTGCCTGTTGCATGCTATCTAATATTTAGATTAACGGAATAGTCATACCAGTTAGCTTGGTTACCAGGTTTCCAAAGGATGAAATATGCTGCCAAATAAACCGATAGCCTCCATGCCAGCATATACAGTAGGAGATAGTCCTATATAATCAAAAGCTATGATTATTTTTAAAGGCCAATAGATATGTGCCCAAAACACTATTACTTTCCAGGTTTCAATAGAGTAACACCTTGGAAATCACATTTTTTTTTGTGACATCATCTTTTGAGTGTGCAAACTGCAGTTTAATTTGACCACGTGCCCATAAATAGGAAAACATTTTAGTTTTCAACAACAGATGGTGATAAATGTGCCAAGTTACACTAGCTTCATTTGACTATGTCCTGGTCCTGTAGTTCACGTAAATATTCTGTCAGGGAGAAACACAAATTGTAAACTAATGGCTCAATTAATTTAGTGATTGTGTAATTTACTTGGCTGCAGATGAATATTTTGCAGGGATGTGGCATTCTTTTTTTTGTTGGTTTGGCTCTGATACACTAATACCACTTTTTGGGTTGACAGATCTCTTACACAGTCGTAAAATGATTGTATGCATTGTCATTGACCGCTTCCGCACAGTAATTTTTAATTTTTTGGGGATGTGCAGAGGTTTGAATTTACATTGCCAACCAGGTTAGAATCAGTTACATAATCTGAGAACAGGGTAATTGTAGTTTGAACAATGCACGCAGAAAAATTTAATTGACACTACATAATAGTAAAGCAAATAGATTTTTGAACATTATTGAGCATAAAATTTGGTGTTCTAGTTTAAAATCGGCAAGGTACTATTGCTAATACGTAATTACACACTTACCGGCACTGGTATTAGAAAGTTACAAAGGAAAAATTACGTTCTCATAATAACTGCATTAGTCTAGTACATTGTACTGAGTGACTAAAAACTCGAGGCATATGCGTGGAAGCGTTGTCGCACAACTTTTATCGCATGTTGTTAACTTACCATACAAGTGGGTTGTCAAAATTTGTAGCTATTCGGCAATGCACTTCAAATTGCTGTATTGCATCTTTTTATGCACCTGCAATTCTGTTTTTGATTCGCTCACATTATCGAATTAATTGGAAGTAATGAACGTGTTATGAAATAAGGGATGTAGTCACTTTAAACAATTTCCGAACGTAGTTCTCGATGACTTGACTTGGAAGGTTAGGATTTGAGATCCCTACTAATTTTAAACTATGTTCACTCTGAACAATTGTGTTACATCTAGGGAGCGGAAAATTTCGCGGATTCATTTTAAGACAAGCTAGACTTCAAATACATGTGTATATGTTATGTGCTTGTTATATCTGTAATTGGATTTCAGTTTATTAGAAACGCCCAGGTGAACTCGCAGCCAATAATAAGCCTGCAAGGAAACAAACACCAAATCCCGTGCCACTTGATCAGAGGTGAAACTGGTGGCACACTGGGGCAACAGCCAATGAACAGAAAGTTTGTCCTCGGAAAATACATAGGACAGTGGAGTCTAGACTACAGTTAGTTTAAGATGCGAAATTTTCCTGCCCCTAGTTACGGACTAAAACACTCCAAATTATGTCGGCTACGCGAATTTACTGTTTACTTATAGCTACTGTTGCAAAATTTTATTACATTCGCTATGTCATTTTATACTTCCGTTTGACAACATTGTCTTCGCGGGCTTTTTATCCACATGCCACGTGACTTGCCGGCCATTGGATGTTGATACTGCGAGCGCAGGTCCGCGAGCGCTCTATAGCACGTGTGTTTACTGCTTTTTATTTACTGCGTGATTGTCTACAAGAACTGTCGAACTCACATGTTCAAACTGTGATGCGTATTTTGTTTACATTTGGTGTGCAGTTAGATGTATTCGCAACATTAAACTGCGTATCTTCCTACACAACTGTCAAAACCAAGTGACGTGACTTCACGTACGTTTGGCACACTGTTTAATTAAATAAGTGCTCTGATATGACAGTACACTGTAAGTAAAGCAAATATGATGCTATCACGCGAAAAGATTTTCTTTCTTAACGCGCGGTTTTGTTGTAAATCAAATGTAAAGAAACGGCAAATCATCGAACACGTGATTTTATTTTGCGGTTCTTGAGTTTCGTGAGTCAATTTTGGGTACATTAGCAGAGGAAAATCGGTGTAGTCTGTGTTATAATGTAGTGAACACACAATATTTCTGTGCAGACGGCACGCGCACTCTACGTTATATCCCTAATGTATCAACAATAGTGGAGGTCAAAGAGAGAAATACATTGTGCATTTATGCAACAATCTCCCCCTTCCCCCACAAATTCAGAGGCAATTTATGAAAGTACAAAACGGATAACCCATTACAACAAACGCGTTCAACGATCTCTCTTCGTAACAAAGGCCTACGTAGGTACCTACTGTATTTCTTTACCCATACAATAGACACGAGAACTCATTCTAGCTCGCCGTGTCGTAACTAAACTCAAAGCCTTCGTTACTAATGCAAGGCAGTAAAAAAGTAATCAAATAAATATATGACCGAGTTCCAATTATGACGCAGCAATTAATAAACATTCAAATGGGTCACACAAGGTACGCCACGCGCAAACAGACGATTTTTTTTTTCTACAAACCAGCAATTAATGCTACCAGAAACCGGTATTTTATATTTCTGAATTCTGATCCAAATAAAATAAGCTATTTTTAAAAGCCCGTGCAAAATCACGAGTCACATCACTTCAAGATACACATGATCACATCACAATGCGTGTTGAAGCGAACTACAAAAAATACAATAAATTGCGGCAGTATTAAACAATTTTTACGAGCTGCATTTTTAGTACACTTACGTTTCCTGAAGTTCTTGCTTGGAAATCGGCTGATATTCAGTTAGTAAAGGAGACATTTACCTGGAGACAACATGAGTGCACAATAATTGTCAAAAGTAGCAAATCTTGACGAAAATTTAAATAATTTTCGAAGTTCAGCAAATAAGTTACGTGTAAACTGTGTGGCCTCCTTCAGCAAACACAACTTCCATGGCACTGGAAAACACATGACAAACTAATTAGGTTATTTCAAACAATAACAGAAGCGAAATAATATACAAAAGTGACAAGTATCATAACAAAAAAAAAATTTGGCGGGTACCGCGATCTCTAGGACAAATGTGACACTTGAATGTGGTCTGGTCACGCGCAGCCTCAACTAGACATGTAGCGCTATCTATCAAGTACTAGAACAACTAACACGGAGCTCGACTCTCACATGACTCGATAGATAGCGCAGGTTGACGAGACGAGTTGGTGCGGTGCGGCCACGTGCTGCCAGCTGTGCTAACTGTGAGAAGTGTTGCGTGACGCCAGTTTCATAAATCTCGCAATATACGTAACGATGCAGGGCAAAAAAGTTATGATCGTTTATAAACACCGCACGACGCAAGACATTACCTTCAATCCAAAATAATATATGATACAATTACAAAAACATCTCTTTCCGTAGTGATTTTGAGTGAGTGAACATATTCTGCCTTTTTTCCATGACATATTTGTTTGGTATAGATATTTTTTGTTTGGAACGTCGGTTAGTTAATGGCATTTAGTTTTTACTTTCCTGGCTGACGAATTTTTAGCGTTGTTTAGTTTTCAGAGTAAGAGAGTGATGCTTAAATATCTTAATACGTTACTACACTATTTATTTTACTACACAACGCACATAAGTAAAAATTAATCGTACAAGCAAATAAAATACAAATTGAAAACTGAAAATGGTAGCCTTCTACAAGTGTACAACGATTTTGCTTTCTCGCATTCTACGTAGTCCTACACCATTTATGTATGGTCTTTTTGGATAAATAAATTGATTGATTGAATCACAAACGTTTATTTGCGAGTCTTGCGTGCTTGCGCCTTTGCGCAGAGTGATTGAGTTTCGTTTTATGAAATTAGCACCGCATTTTGTAAGGTTTGTCGGAACACCAATACAGGCAACTTTAAGCATGTTACTATTATTTGGTTGTATCATCAGTTCAAAACTAAAACTCAATGAAGTCTTAAAATAAACAGGAATTATTCCCAAAAGTTTCAGCGTATAAAAATGGCAATGTTCGTAATCATGTTCCACGTTCTCTGCTTCTCGACAGCCACGCCAGGGCGGGGGAAGTTGATTAGACAGCCAAGTAGTATTACAATTAGTATTAATCCTCTGGTTATAAAATTAAAATACGCAATTGCTATTCACTATGATGCATTTTACTGTAATGTGAGGTTATTTTCTCCAATAATCTGTCCTATAAAGGGCCCTTGCTACAATTGCCACGTCCCCTGTCTTCGGGTGTCCTTGGTCTGCGGTCCTCTCTGACGTTGAGAGCACAGATTGGCCCACGTGATCGTGTGACGTCATGAGCCATGTCTTCGCTTGTCTGCTGTCCCCGGTCCGCATCCTCTTCTTATATTGTCCTATTTTATGCCTGGAAAATGACCTTTTTTTCTGCTTTCAAGAGAGATGATTGGCATCTGCGAGCGGGTGGTGCAGTTCTGTCCCCCGTCTCCAGGGCCGTGCTACTGCAGTACCTGGATACATTCCAGCAGCGACTCGACACATTTCATATCACCACTCATTACTCTCACGAAGTCTATCTTCGCGAACTAAGAAACACCCTACTTTCCCCAGCCCTAATCCAATAAAAGGAATTACTTTCATCCTCCGCGACTGTCGCATAGATTTTCTACGGCGCTCTTCGCTTTGCCTGGTAACTATGCCCTACCATCTAGACCCTTCTTTTTCGGGGTGTGTCCATGGCTACAATTGCGGCCATGGGACCAGACAACCCTGCCACATCCGCGATGCATGCGCCCAATTTAATTATTCAACCCGACCTAAGGCGTGTAGGGCTTGCCCTGAGACGCATCCCATTCTCCAACCGACTTAGCTACCAACATGCATGCTGGAGGGTACACAGAACTGTGAAGGTGCTCACGCTAGCTTAGCGGGATTTGGGGGCTCGCCATTAAAAAAAAAAAAATAATTCCCCGGTCTGCAGCAAATTGGTCAATTTTTAACTTTTTGTCTGCGTTTGTCCTCGGTTGTCCCCTGTCCCCTAATCTTTCACGGAAGATGAATAATTTACCGGCGAAATCCGCACGCAATTTGTAAATATTAAACGAAAACACTTGTAAACAGCGACATCGAGGCGAATATGGAGTTTGCCGTTGCCGAGCGAGACGAACTGTAAATACGCGTCGTACAGTTATGGCCTTAATTATTCAATAAAATATAGGAATTCTCAAAAATGCAAAATTTGAGGGAAAATTTATTTCTACGAAGGGATTTAATTTTGGATAAACAACACAATGCGAATATAAAGAAAATTTATTCCTATGAGCACTAACCAAAATAGATAAACTACTATAGTAATCAAAATCGCCTTTAAATTGTGGCGTGTTTACCACTAAAACTTAACATTACCAAGTAACAAATTACAGTAAGACATTACTAAGTAAAATTACTCACATTTAATGCTTATCATTTCATACACTTAACACACTCAAAATACATTACGCACCTCTTAACACAAACACAGTTGAAAGCCTACCAACCCTCGTAGTGAACACTCGTAGACCAGCTTCAGAAACGAAGTTCACATGCACGCTTGCCGATATCAGATGTTTAATAAAAACCAAAATTATTATTGTGGGTCCTATCACAATGTATGTTACAAAGGGAAGTTAAGTATGATCTCCGGGGGTTTGCCATCCTTCCCAGCCAAGGGTTGTGGGGAGACTAAGATGGATTCGCAAGGGTGCAGACGAGCAGGACGGGTGGGGTTGGAAGATACCACTAGGCATCCCCCTCCCTCTGCTCCACCAACCCGCTGCTTTGTGCGAACCAGGATGCTACCCGAGCATTGAACCTGTCCTTTGTGACAGTTTGAAAATTTCCTTACCTCGCGTCGCAACTGTTTATAAACGTTGCTGCCAACAAATATATTTTAACAATTACAACAAAAAAATTATTTCCTAATCATAAAGAATTAGTTCCCAAATGCTTTTAATCCAGAAAGTCCCACGAAATTATATCCGATTTTCAAAAAATTAAGTCCAAAATTTAATTTTTAATTCACAAAATTATATTCCGTTTCCAGGAAATGTATCATTACAAGCAAATAAATATAATAAATCCCAAATGGCTCTAAGCTGTAAAATTCAGGGAAATACATCGACGAACTTAAATACTTTTGATAAATATTACGAGTCTCACTGCTCTCCCTAATCGACTCTCAAGACCCTGCTGCCCAGATGTACACATGACATTTTAAGTATATGTCAGCTATTTGAAATGTTTAATAATTTTTTTAAAAAGTAATATTCGAAAACTGTTTTCCATCCACCAGAGCGTGCGGCTCTACGCACTGTTTGCACACGGAGGAATCGTTAAACTCGCATTTTGTTACATAAGTCGTATATTTGTCAAACAGTACTAATGCGTGGAAGACACGTTAAACAAACATGCCTACATATTCAAACTTTCAAATACATTTTTCCTATATATTTCTCTACAACACCAAATGTTAGAATACAAAGTTTTTATGTACGTGAAAATAAAGTATGATTTTATAAAGTTTCCACCCAAGATTTTCGGATACACCATCGTAAAGGAAAACATAAAACAATCTCACTGAATTTTATCCTCGCATGTTAGGTAATGATGTGTTTCAAGTGTATTGTAAACAATTAATATTAATAGTAAGTCATATTGAAATTTACTTTCCTGATATGTATTTAAACAAAACTTCTTGCAAACAAGGCAGCGGGGCGACTGCGGCCCTTGTGCGAGAGATGCAAGTCTCTCTCACATAGGACAGTGATCACCTCGCTGCGAATGTACCTGAGGCTAATTAATGCCTTTGAAGGACGAAACGTTTCACAGCTGAACAACACAGAAATTAAGAAAACTTTCAGATTTGCAATTCAACATTTTCGAAGTTGTTTTCAGGATTATTAAATTATATTTCTAAAATTTTCTTCATAAGCAACCAACTTTTAAACATAATATAAAAGAATTTCTTTGTAGTATTGTTATGTATATTGAAAATATCACTGAATCGTTCACAAATACTTCTCTTCAGATTCACACAATCGCCATTCATACAAAATTAAATAGTGTTAACAGAATATATTAAAACTACATAAGGAATTACACAAATAAAATACTATATAATTACTTCAAACATTGAAATATTTTTTTATTTCCAAAAGAAATTACTGAAACATACTTAAGCAATTACACACACACACACACACACACACAAAGTTACTTACAAATATTCTTATAAAGATATTAACTCACAAGACATTTCATTAGCAATCTTTTTCAAAAAAAATACGCATAAAAATCTGTTACTTACAAACACTTCATACAATTATTTCTCGAAACATTAAAAACTTTCTTCTGAAAACTTTAAACTTTATACCATGTTACCTCTGAAAACATTAATCTTTACACCATGTTATGTCTGAAAACTTTAAACTTTACGCCATGTTACCTCTGAAAAAATTAAACTTTACACCATGTTACCTCTGAAAACTTTAAATTTTACATCATGATACGTCTGAAAATATTAAACCTCGCATCACATTATGTCTGAAAACTTCTGAAAACATTAAAAACTTAAAAAAATCCTTCTTCTGACAACATTAAACCCCACACCATCTTACCTCTGAAAACATTAAACTTTATACCATGTTATGTCTGAAACTTTAAACTTTACTTCATGTTAGCTCTGAAAACATAAAAATTCCCACTATGTTACACCAAAAAACATTAAAATCTACCAAAACCTCAAAATTGTTACGGAAAACATTAACACATTCACTACAATTTCCGCCTAGAGGCAAGGCTTAAACTTGTCATCGGAGATGGCTGCATTGACGTCATAGGAGATGGTGGCATTGATGTCATCGGAGACGGTGTTGACGTCATCAGAGGTGGCGGCATTCACATCATCGGAGGTGGCGGCATTGATGTCATGGGAGGTGGTAACGTCATCGGAGGATGCGATGGCTACATCATCCGAGGCAGTAACATCATTGGCGGCTGTGGTGGCAATGTCATCGGAGGCGGTAACATCATCGGAGGCTGCAGCAGTAATGTCATCGGAGGCAGTAACGTCATCAGAGGCTGCGGCAGCAATGTCATCGGAGGCAGTAACGTCATCAGAGGCTGCGGCAACAATGTCATCGGAGGCTGAAATGGCAACATCATCGAGGCGGCGGTGGCGGCGGCATAAGCAAAGGCATGGAAGGCATTGGACCGAGCATAGGAGCTGGCGAGTCTACCTCCAAAGAATCCAATAATTCCAATATTATTGAATCTGGAGACTCCATATTGTGGTTAGAAACCTTCCAATCAGAATTCTTGTATTTCCTTCTCAAGGGCTTCACTAGCCATTCCTACTTGTCATTCCTACAAACAAATGTTTGTAGAAACTCGCCATCGCAACGCAAACTGCACTCAATAACTACTGGAAACAGAGGAAGGGGGCATAGAAGCTAAATCTCTATTTATAAGAAATTTCAAAATTTCAAATGTTTAGGGAAATGGTCAGACAGCAGCACTCGTGCTCTCCCTACTGCCAGAGCTCCAAACACCCCTTCCCTCTCTGCATCCACGACTTTCAAACAACTTCAACCCCACATCCCAACCTCTGAGATACACCTCTCTTACTGCCTTTGCTCCCTACAAAATGGAAACTAATTTATTTCCATAATAATAATTAAATCAATAATTAAATAGATTCCGGTTCATTATCAATAAAAAAAAAGTTTTAACAATTGTGTTATATGCCAACATAGCCAATAACGCAGTACATAATTTTCATATGGCATTGATTTACAGAAAAAAGTAGAATAATTCATATAAAACATGTTATTAATATGACTATAAAAATCTTTCATTGTCTGTGATACTACACCTCTACGGATTTCTAAGAATAGTTGTACATTCTTAAAGGAAACCTAGTTATTTATTCTTTTTGAAAGGTTTCAATAACTTACTCTTTAAAGTTATGATCTGTTACATTTCCTAATATTGTGACATCACCCCCAATATATCTGTAAATCTTACAATAACATAAAATATGTTTACTTTCCGTAAACCTTATAGACTCCAAGAAACATGTTATGTGTTACGAACTAATTTAAGTAAATATGTTCCCATTTTAACTTAATACATATTTTGTTAATCATATTAATGTGTTTTACTGTAAAACATGTACAGATATCTTCTGTTGATGTATACAATCATGTTTTAGCTATGGTTAAAATAGTATTTATCTTTGAATAAATAACAGCTCGTCTACTGAATTTCGGTAAAGAATAATAATGATAATAATAATTATAATTATAGGTTTGAGCTCTTTCTATGTCGTTAGTACTAAAAAAAAAATAAGAAGATATATACACAAAGAATAGCAATTTTGTAAAGGTTTGTAAAGGTTGGTGTGTAAAATAAATGCTCTTTACTAAACAAAACTACTACATTTTCAACTAAGTTGTCTTTAATTGTAACATTTCATTGATTGTATTTAATTTTTTTTATTTGTGTTTTCTAACATATTACATTATATTAGGTTTAAGCTCGATAAAACTGTATTGGAGGATGGAAAGTGTATATATTTAGTTAATTATAAATAAAACATTGCTAGGAATTATTGCACTACAGATTTTGTGATCAGGCTGGAAGATGTTTTCCGCCTAGTATGGTCCATGGTTAAGTTGTTGACCGGGCACTAGCAGGGTGGTCCGTGAGCCCTGCCTGCTTAATGAAAGGCTATGCGAGAGATATCTGCAGAGTATTGTGGAGCTGAAGTGTTTCCAGATAGGGTCATTTGACTCAAGCTTACACATTGTGAAGCTTCGGTTTTGTGGTTGGTAACACTGGAAAGTTGTTGTGTATGTCTTGTGACTCCAGACAAGGATTGGTAGCACTGATAAGGTGTTTTGTACGCTAAGCATAACAGTTTTTACATGTCTTGAGACATCTTGAATTCATCTGTCTTTTTCATTACTAAGAACTTAGTTTGTCTTGATAGAAACCAAAGACTTTTTAAAATTCATTGTGACAGCAATAGTCTTGAGACATTTTTTAAACCAAGGTAATATCATTCCTTTCTTAGGAATACAAATGAATTTTACAATTTGTGAAGGTATTTGTTCAATAAAAAAATACAACTGAATTCATTTTTAAAACATATTTATTGACGATGTTGTACATATGATACAAGTTGTTTCAAAATGTATACATCATTTTAAAATACAAATACAATTTACACAAGCTGTTTCAAAAATCATAACACAGTTATAGGATGTTTCATATTGTATACACAAAATCGTTTTTTGATATAGTATGGTTTACAAAATCATAACACAAGTATAGTGTGTTTGTTAGCTTGAAGAACATTAGGAATCTACAGTCTATTAGTTAGAGGAATATATACAGCTGTAATGTATAGCTTAAATGTTTATTATTATAATTATTACTTCCTGAAACAAATTCTAAAATGTTTATTCCAGCATGCAAATATCTTGCTAATATTCAATTTACAATTTGATTTCTGTATGTACAAGCATGTGATTCTGTTCACCTCTTAATTCATGTTTATGAAATATTGGTTTACATAAAACCAAATACTTTATATAATAAATTTCACTCGTTAGTTCACGACCTGGTAACATTACGATTCCAGTCATAACATGTAGAGAGAAAACATTTCCCTATTCAATATTAAAGTTTCTTTCCAATGAATAGTGCTTACACCCTGTGGTCTGGTGAGCTGATAGGAGATTAGTTTATCGGATGTTAACTAATCTTGCGAATCACCTACTTTAATTATACTGTCTCTCACTGCAGATTGTGACAACACTGTAGTATAAGCTGCATATTATTAATCAGAGGCTCCTCTTCATCTTCATCCACTTAACCCCAGTCAGTCACAATTACTCAAGTTAGCATTAATTGCAGAGAAGAATGTTGATTTGTATCCTTTACATAAATGTTTGAACGATGGACAATTGCATTCTTTTTGAATATCTGTTATTTTCCCATTACACACACTTTATAAAATGCATTTTTACTCGACTCTACACACGTATATTTCACAATTATTTTATTATTTCCTTCAAATATCATCTATATTCTCATACTCCATACAGCTATTCTCCCATTTTAAACTGTGGCGGTGTTTGGTAACCCATCTATTAGATTTCTTGTATTTGGGACTTAGATATTTCCGGTCGAATGGTGGTTTGGAGCTAAATATCGTTGTGTGTTATTCCATATCAGTAATAGCTAATTCTTTAATTACAAATTTATCTAGATATTGAAATCCTTGCACATTGCAAAACATCTTGTTGGAATCATGGTTTGCCATATACTGACTCACCCTGTTATAATCAGCTTATATCTTACATTATAGCTTGCTAATCTATTATGAATGATCAAAGCATAATCTTGTGTATTTGCTGAAATGGGTGTATTTGCAATTATTTCAATTTGTGAATCAATAACATTAATGCTAATGGTGTCATTTTGTTTACTTACATAAATTACAAATATTGTTCCTCTGGTTTTAAATGCATCAGGTTCTAATATTGGTGAGCCGATTTTGTTATAATATGTTTCCTGGAACATCCTATACATATTGCTGCAAATATGGAATTGGCAACTACCAAAGTTTATATTAAAATCAACATAGGTATAAGCTTGACTGTTTAGATAGAGTTTAATATTTTTCATATCCCAATTATCGAATAGTGATCTGTCTGATTTTAAGTTGTTTTTTTGGTTTGTTTGAAAACAAATGACAACATATCTTGGCTTTTCAGATGAAAAACTTGATTTCACTCTCCACATGACGTCTTGTGATGTTGGTAGTGTTGGAAAAGTCTCCAACTCTCATGATTCGAATGGAATGAAATGTATAAATTCTTCCCTTTTTCGATATACTTTAGAAACTTTATGGATTCACGAGTGTTAATTTTAATATAAGGCATCAACCATTCGACACTACTTAATTCAAATGTTACACCTTCATTGTTATTTCCTGTATCATATATGGTGTCAAATGTATGTTAGCAAATAGAATAATTAATTCCTGTTTATCATTTAATATTATGTGTTTATAGTCTTCAGTGAAGCCAAGTACCATACTTAATGGTATAACAACTTCATATTTTCCACCAGGGTTTATTTGTAGTGTATAAACTCTAGCCCTGCTCCAACCAGCCATAAGCCCTGTATAAAGATTGTTTACAGTTTGCCAGAGATAGTCTTTATCGTGGAAGTAATACCAACATCGCATGTTTGGTCGATTTAAACACCACTGGGCAGATAGACAATTCTGACGATTAAATTAAGTATTCTGTTTCTTACAATTCCTGTAGTTACTGGATTAGTTGCATCGGCTGTCTTTTTAATTGTTCCTCTAAACCTTAAACTTGATTTCGATGGTAACATGTAAATATTGTTATTTTGTATAGAAATCACCATTTCCAATGGAAATGTGTACGGACCTGTTTGGAATTGTTCATACACATGTATTTCTGCATTGGTGATTGCATCTTCATAACTTATTGGTTCTTCAACTTTACATATGTCTTCCATTTCTATTTATCGTATATCCTAATTTCATTAAAAACAATTTGTTGCCCCATGTTAACTTCACAGGTTTCTTATTTGAAGTGAGCATTTCATGTTTGCATTTATATATTTTTATAGTTACTTTCCTCTAAGTATGTTCCTTAGTAACATAGTTCTTAAAATGAACCACCAATCTTATGGCTGTATTGACTAATATACACAATACCCATTATGATTGCAAAGCATATGAAATGCAAGTGTTTATATAGCTTTTTAAAGGTAAATGAGCTGTAATTTCTTAGTTTCTAAAATTAATAAGTTTACCATCTTGAACGACAATTGTAACAACTATTTCATGAACATTATTAACTATTACTGGAAGATAGATCAGCGTATTTGGCTTTAAATTATTTTATATCCTCGAAACACCACACATGTGAATTCATGTAATGTATTTGTTGGTTTTCCATTCAAATATGAACTGCCTACAATATTAACATTTATATGGCCTACATTTACCGACAATATATTAACTTGTTTTTATGATTCATGCACTTCATTAGCGGGATACACTCTCTGTTTGTATCCTAACATATTTGGAATTGAACTGTCTTCCATGAAATCAATATCAATATTACTGTACATCGCACTAGTTAATGTATATGGATTTCCACGTAATCGGAAATGTACATCTTCAGTTAATGCAGCATTAATGAACATTTTAAAATCATCTAACTCATTTATTATACCAATGTTGACCATAAATGACTGGTTGTGCATATCAATGTTTTGTATGCTGTTGTAAGTAACGAGTTCAATTAGACTTATTTGCATTGTCCATCTAACTCTAAAGCTGGGAAATATAACGAACACAATTGGAATGAGTTTCCACTTAATATTAACATAATTGACATTACTAATATGTTTTACTATTGCACATACTTATATATCCTATTTATAGTTAGAAAGCCTAAACATAAATGACCACAATTTACTTTATTTGGTAATTGTTCCATTTTGTAATTGTATCTTAATTGTGTGTTTTTAAAAATAGTTATGTGTTTCAACTAGAGGATGTAAATCCCCAAAACTGTCATAATACAATGATTGATTTTCATTTTTTATTAATGCAAAATAATGCATTCCTTTTGTTTTTTTTCGAATCTAAATCAATAATTATACATTCACAAAGGTTTGGCTTCTTTGGTAAATCATCTCTCATAAGTGCACCTCGGAAATAGGGAATCTACAATTTCTTTACAAATACAAGAATGTCTTTGTGAGTGCAGGTTTTGGAAGACTATTTATGACTTTCTGCATTTTTTCCACATTTGGAGTTTTTTCATCCTTGTTGAACTATATATGGTTTAGGATACATTCTTTTGTCACTTGACTTAACTGCTCTACTGATTACCGAAGCTTCCCGAAGGAGTGATCCAAGAGCTGTTAATGTTGGAAAAATGAATGGTAATATCCCACCTTTCTTGGTTTTTTGTTTTGTTTTGTGTTTTTTGCCCATACCTCTTTTCACTTTTGCTCGCATTACGTTGTCTACTACCCAAGCACCGAGCTTTTCACCTGTTTATGTGCCTGGATTCTTCCTTATATTTGCTGCTTTATTGGCTAGGCTAGTATCCGCTATATGCCTTTCTTTCAAATTGTTTGTTTGAGCAGAGATATGTCATTTTCCTTACAAGTGTTATCCAAAGAGTTTATTCCCTGATTGTTCTGTGTCAGACTTTTGCAAGCTTAGTTCTGGGTCCACAATAATTATATTTCTGTAAATGCAATTCAAATGGTAATTTATTAATCAATGCATTCAATTAACCGCATTCTTTCTTGATATGTTTAGTACGAGCCATAATTCTTAACTGAACATGAACCTATACATAGACCCGCATTTATAGTTTTACATTAGTTTATTACATTATACTGTGTAGAAATGAAGGTTGTAAAACAAAATGTGCAACTTCTGGTAATTGTAAATGCGAAGAATATGTAATTGAACATAAACATGGAATTATTTCACCTCCAAATATACATTGTATAATAAGCAGTTCTTCTTCATGTGTAAAACATGTGTTATTATGTCGATGTTGGAACATCCAAATGGACTTAAGTGTGAAAATGTATGTGTTATCTAAAACAAAACAACAAGAGAAATATAAATTATTAGGGACCATTTTGTTGTTAATTGAAGGAATGCAATATTTCCCTTTTAGCACTAAAGAAGATATAATGCCTCCGAATGAAGCATTACCCAATTCCATATTTATATTTGACTATGTTTGGTGTGAACCGCAAGCTGAAATACAACAGAATTTTAGTGTTTGGTAGACATTCAAATGTTGATTGTTTTTACCTATCACAAAGTTATGCACATTTTCCAAAACATAATTTGTGTGATAATGCAAATATGATAATTATGTTTAAAATTGACTATATGAATCTACAACATATTTACAATGATCATGTTTTGGGCGATATGGCATTTTCAAAGTTTAAAGATATGTTTTACTGTTGAAAAAACAAGTATGGTTTTCTGTTGATTATGCCATCGCTCCTCTATATAAAGGGAGATATTGGTATAGCTTTGACAATTATTTTACTTCTCAGTGAGGAATAATGAGTATTTCAAAGTTTGGACATAGTGGTATAAAACACAATCATTACAATACCTCTTTAACCAAAAATCGTGATGAAAATTGTGATTTGAACAAACATATATTATGTAATGTGGGAATGGCTGTGAAAGATAATGATGCTGTAAATAGATGTTACATGGAAGACTTAAACACTTTTACAGTTAATGTATTTAAATTGCAATTGAGCGATATGCAATAGAAATTATAAAGTTAGTTGATGCGAATAATGTTTATAAAAACACGAGAGTAATTACAAACATTTTAACCAATATTCTGAATGAGTTGCAGAGCAATGAACTTAGAATAGAAGAACATTTAAATGGGTTAACTAAGGACTTCAACATTAAGATAAGCACAATTCTTACAACACAACTTACAAAAATGCACAATAATCTAAGAGTTGTAATTAATGAAGTTGTATCTGCTACTATTACAAAACTACTTGAAACAAAAATGTAAGAGATGACACAATATATAAGTGTTGAAATGATTAATCAAATATCAGGTTTAGTTACACAAACGTATTTAAGAAAATCAAATAATGATTTGGAAACACAAATAAATTATTTTATTAATTACTTGAGAGCTAAACTGTAAGTAAATTATATGCAGTGTTAAGTAAAACCGATAAGATTGAAAAGGCATAGACCACTCCACCTAGTATTACAGCTAGAAAACCATTGCATAACTTATATAAATACTCTAATGATAATGTAGCATAACCAAAAAATGCCTGACTCCACTTTGGAATTAAAGGACGTTATATCTGCTGTAAAGAGAAATATTTACAAGCTAAACGAGCCCAAATGGAACAGGATGTTTTAAACAAAGTAATATTTAAACCTGTTATGAATATAATGGATACATTACATACTTTGTTGACTACTTCTAATGAAACACCATTTGAAATTAAATCAGAAGAACCTTTAAAGAAGAAAAAGCAAAACCTTTCTAATTAAAAATATTCTTTACCTACCCGCGACACATTTGTGTATATCGACATGGAACATATGGTTCCTGGCAGAGTCAGTAATTAGGTTTTTGCCTGAGAATAGAATTCAAGTCAGTGATTACATAACTGATGCGAGTGAAGGATTGTTTGAATTATTATTTAAACACATTCCACACGGATATTCCGAAACCGATTTGGATAAATATAAAAAACCTATCCACCGTGCGAATGCAAATAATCATTTAGGAGATGAAAACCACCCAAAACTACTTTATTAAGTGATATTGTTGGAAGTGGAATATATAAAGATGAAGATGGCTATCAATTTTCTCCTGTATATTGGAACAATCCAAATGAAAAGGTGAATAGATTAAAACTTCTCATTGCTGTAAGAGAGTTTGGGAATAATTCACATACAAATGAAATGGTTTCTATAATTGATGAGCTGACACAAGAAGGTTACATTAGTAATGACGTTCAGGAAGATTGCTCAAGAACTCCACACCCCTGCAAGGATATAGTTTTCCAGAACAAGCGTTATTACTAATGGTTTAAATGATCTTTTTCAAGCTGATTTGTGTGAAAAGACATTTATTTCGAATTATAATAGGGGATTAAAGTATATTTCAACTGTAATAGACATTTATTATAAATATTCTTGGGGCATACCTGTGAAGAACAAGACTGGGAAACAAGTTACCACTTCATTGGAAACCATTATAGCAGAAAGAACGCCAAAATCGCTTCAAACCAATAAAGAGACAGAGTTCTTTGACATTTCGTTCCAGAAACTAATGACTGAATATTGAATCTATCATTATGTAATGTATTCTGAATTTAAAACTTCAGTAGTCAAGAGAATAAACAATTCGATTAAAAAGATAATATACAGACATTTCACGTCGAAGGGGACTTACAACTGGGTAGATGTTTTTCCTGAAATATTTAAATTTTATAATTCGAGATATCTTCAAACTATCACGATGGCACCCGGAAAGGTTACGGACAATAGAGTGATGAAAATCATGTATAATAATGTTAATGTATCCGACAAGAGAAAGCAAAAGTTCAAAGTTGGCCAGTATATATGGATCTCTAAGCTAAGAACTGTTTTTGAGAATAAATATACTACTAATTGGTGTTACAAAATATTTAAAATTATCTTAGTTAGACAGTCTTTCCTAGAGTATACTACCTCGAAAACAATGATTGACAGACTATTAAAGGCAGATTTTATGAATTGGAATTTCAGAAAGTTGTTTCTCCAAATAAATTTTTTGTGTAAAAAATTATTAAAAAAGGGAAACATACCTCCTTAGTGGACTGGAAAGGTGTATCAAAAGCACACAATTCGTGGGTGACGAATGAAGACCTTAAAAGATTGTAAGATAATGTTTCTACAATTATGATAATCAATAAAACATTAAAACATAATTTATATATTTTTGATAAACCTTCCGATATTGATGGGGTTTGGATGTACAATTATTGTGTATTTAATTTATTGTGCAATCATTCCGGTTGTTTTACTGACTTACTTTTTCATTGTATTAGCATTTGGATTAGTGTTTGAGCGGTCATTCATCATGTTCATTTCCTTTTAATCTTATATTTCTTGGAGCTTGGATAATGTTTCCTGCAATTGTTTCATTTTAAAGACATTTGTAATGTGATTGTTAATGTTTAGGAAATTATTTTATGCTTTTCCAGGGTGATTTATTTCTTAAGTTATATTTGTTAGGGAGAAGCGTTAGCATGCGATACTGCGATGTTTTTCAATGGTCTACATGGCAAAGGAGTGAAGATTCTTGAGCTTGTCTACAGGGGATGAAGAGAGAGGGTTGTGAGCGAGTGAGATAGGACAAAACTTAGCTGGGTGGTCGGTGCGTGTTTCCTAACTGCACTTTCGGCCTGTTGTTCTTGACTACCAAGGGGGTTGGATGTCCTACATGGGCAGAGGGCAGAGCTCTGGAGGTCATACTTAACTTCCCTTTGTAACATACATTGTGATAGGACCCACAATAATAATTTCAGTTTTTATGAAATGTCTGATATCAGAATGCATGCATGTGAACTACGTTTCTGAAGCTGTAATGCAAGTTTTCATTACTAGAGTTGGTAGGCTGTCAACTGCATTTGTGTTAAGAAGTGCGATTCCGTAAAGACATTAAACATATAGATACGTCTTTTTTTTTTTAAGTAATGCAATTGATTTTACAATCAAGTACTTTGGCTAGGGCATGATTAGCTGGTATTCGCACATTTTCTCACAAATTATGTGTAATTGTTTAATAACTTTTTATAAAACATATGATATTGGAAAACATGGATTATCAAGAAATGTGAGTGCAACATGTTGACTACGAAAGTTGCTAGGGTTTCAACTGCTTTTGTATTACAATTATTTTTATATGTCTTATCATGATAGGGGAACTTATTCGGACTGGTAAACTATGTTTGTGGATACGTCGTTTATGAGTTAATTATTTTTTAGCAATTAAATAATTTTTCGAGGAAATGGGGAAAATTGTTTATTTTCTGTGCTTGTTTGCATGATTGATTTTATAGCTAGTGTTTCTTAGTCTGTGGTACAAACATTACATTGTAGAGCTGAGCACTGATGAGGATGCGGTACGTGTGTTTCTAGTACGCTATTGTGATTATCTTCCATTGGAAATATAAACTGGTGTTTTGAATTTGTATGCAGGGATAAATAATTTTCATTCCTTTTTCATAATTCACCTTTATTAATTACTTTGTTATAGGATACGTCATTCTTGTGTTAGGACTAGTGCAGTTTAATTCAAGTTGTTTGTTTAACAGTTCATTCATGTAATTTATTCTGTTGTTTGTCGTAAATTATAATGTTAGGGAAGTACAATATCTTTTTGGCTTTGTTGTAAGTATAATACTATTTTATGTCGTTCCTTGTTTGCTTTCTTTATAACACCAGGATTTCTAGGTCAGTCATTGAGATTTCACATGGAAATAAGCTCTGTTGGCTCTAATTCGTCTGGACTAGACATAATTATTTAAATATGTGCTATTCGAGTAGTCATTCTAAATTTTTGAAACGTTACAACTTGTTTGTGTAGCAATCGGAGTAAGTTATTTATTTGTGATGGGTTCTATAAAACGTAGTGTTTCATTATTTTAAATAATTAATTTAGTCCACATTTCCACTGTTTCACATAATACCAGTCTTATCCCTCAGTCAATACACTAAGAATAGTCATTTGTTACCTCACTTTTATTCAATATGTTCTGTTTGTCGAGGAGTGACTATGTTGTGTATGAGTCTCTCTTGTTGGTCATAAATTACATTCCTAGCATACAGGATGGGTTAGTTAACTGCCATTGTGGTTTTCAACCTATTAATAAGTTTTCATTAAAATACATGTTTCCGACAAAACTTCAATCTTGGTTCTTTCTCCCCTCCCTCAGTCGCCTGCCAGATGGTAAACGAAAAGGAACTCCTATGTCTCCTCCTCAATATCATTATTAATTATTACACAATTCATACCCCTTCCCCAACACAACATACCTTAGTACGACAGACGTCCAAGGGAGAACATCGATGCTGCCACTCTCCAACAAAAAAAATATAGGACCGTTATCACACATACCAAATATATTCTATCATACTAAAATATCTTAATAATTAATTTTTTTATTAATTTACATATTAGTCAATCAATCTAATTTTATCGGATTAAAATTAGCGGATTAACGAGAATACAAAAATTTTGATCGGATTAATTACGGATTAATTACCGCGTTAATTACCGGGTTAATTGGGTCGGTCAATTTATTATCAAATCGATAATCCCATTACTCAAAAGTGCACTAGGACCCCCACGCCCCTGCTACTCAGGTGGCAATTAATTGTTGAGAGGACTATTTTAACAATCATTACCAGATTCTCATGTAATCACAGTTTGGCACTTTGAATTAGCATTAATAGCCAATAACAATTATTAGATGCAAAAAACCTGGAAAATAATACTTATTGTTACCATGTATAAAAATAAGGCATTATATGTGGTTATTGTATATACACACTGGCAACATATAAAAAACCATGTACATGGAAATAAGTTTTGAAAGCATAATTGCAATAAGCAAGTTTAGGAAATGAAATTAATCCTGTAGGATAGGTTATCCAGTATACAGCCAGGGCAAAGCAAATGTATATATATAATGTATATAACTTGTATATGTTAAATACTTGTATATTTGAACGAATAACACAGAAAATCTAAAATGCACACCTTAACATGCACAAAACACAAACAAAAAATATAGTCATTAAAGATTGTATATATAACTTAAGCATACTATTGCACAATAAATGTACATATCTAGCAAAGACCAAAATGTCACAACAAGCGCTAAACACCCTACTTATTCCAATTCCGGTAAGGACGGCGATGGTTATTATAACGAATTTTTATGCGATACTTTAACTTGGGGGATCGCTCATTGCCGGTCCTTACATTCCAGATTCCCGCTACGACACGAAGTTCACAATAAGAGAAACATTAAACCGAAAATTCGGCCGAATATTATATATATATATACACACATAGTAGAATGCAATTATGTACAAATATATAGTAGAATATAACTACGTACTGATATATAATAGTGTATAAATATGTAATATAAAATGGGCCCATGCTATGAAATTGAAGAAAGGGAGTTTATAAAATAACATATATAGAAATCAAGTTGTATAAAACTTAAAAATGTATGATGTATACCTAACACTTAGTGCAGTTTAGTCCTATATTTATCCAGAGGGCCAATAACTTCGTTTTCAACAGCTATTCATGACTCGTGTGATTAACTGCAACACGACAGTATTATTGATTTAGTATACCACTGTAGCGCATCTACCCCGACTTCCAGAGTCAAGTCCCTGCAGGGGAAGGCCCAAACGTTGAAGGGAGCACCAACAGCTTCTCTGGTACAGAGGTTGTTGTCTGGACGCCGTCCACCCCTCATTTTCTGCCAAATACGTCACGATCGACGACGATCGATTCTTCTAACCAGGAGGACACTGTTATGGTAAACGAGGTGTTGCCTGGTGCCAATTTCGATACGTGTGGCAGGGTGACACTCAATGAACGACGAGAGGAGGGGAATTTGGAGACGCGACTATGCTATATAAACGGGGTCGCCAGAGTGTCGGCCATCTTTTCTTCTTCCTATTCCGGGTCACCGACGGTGCGGGGTGCTGCCGCCGCTGACCGCCTTCAAGCTCCGGTGCTGAGAGATGACAACGCCAGAGGAGACAATCCACCAGGGGATCTTGAGAGGCCTTCTCCGCGGTGCGGGCCTGACCGACCCGTCCTGTGTAATAATCCAGGGTGAGTCCAGTTTGGATAGCAGAGGATATCGAGGGGATTGCGTAGATTGCTTCAGTAGCAGCCTTATCGAGAAGCGTTTACCATTGAGATTTAATAACGATTTGAGATTATTGTGATTTAGAGTACAAATAAATGATATTTTTATATAATAACTGATTGAGTTATTTATCAAGAGTATTCCTGGTTATCTGAGTTATTATTTAAGATTTTTATAATGTCAGGACCGTATGGCCAACTGAGATTAATTAATGAGTAATTTATGGCTACGTCCCTAGCCTATTCCCTTAGAGACAGTTGTGTAGGAAAGGGCAATAAAACACTATGCACAAACTTTCCAACAAGAATTCGATAAAAAATCACAAGTGAAATCCAGATAGCATGCCGTGAAGCGACTTACCGAAACTCAATTTTGAATGGCAACCAAAAATACAATTTTAAATTTAAGCAAAATACAGAAACTCCCTAATATCACTAAACCCTATCCCGCACACATCATTTTAAAACTTCTCAAACGTTACTAAAAGGTCAAATACTGCACCCATGACTTACCTTAAAGTTAGCGACGCCCGTTAAAACACGATACCTAAGTAGTGCACGTCGTTAAGCGACGGTACCAAGCAGCGGAGTAACCAGGGTCCAGACCAAAAAAATCTAAAGTACAATATTATAATCCATTCACGGTTACTTCACACTTTTCTAAAGCCCTGCCTAAGTCCTACTTCCTGTATATTCCTCCGCCCCGTGCAAACTAAGCTTAGTATAGTCAAGAAAATTACACCAAAGGACAACGCACCGAATTCGTGCGCACAATATTTTGTAACCCTGAGAACTATTTCTTGCTAGGCACTACCAGCACACATGTTTTCTCGCTGTTTTTATAAATTTTGATTTATTATGAATGAAATATAATAACTTATAAATAACATGATGTAATGCTTCAGTTTAACTAAACATTAGATACTTTTAACACAGGTATAAAAAACTTGTGATACACGAAATATTTAGTAAACAAACAAACACGTCATATACAGGATGATTTTCCAAACGTTAGATTGAAAAAGTGTGAAGAAACTGCGAATAGACTATATATGGAATACGCATGCACTTGGAAAGGGGAGGGGTAAGGCAGATTGGTTAGAGAGAAGGACGATGGTAGGGGAAAAGACTGAGCGCGCGACCGTCTGCCGAGAGTCGAACCCGCGTAGACAGCGCCAAAGTAGAGACCACTCAAAGGTAGCGCAGAACGGCGCAAAATCAACACCTCGAAATTATACCAGCCAAATACTCGTGAATCAAAACAAACAAATATAAAACAAAATGCGTGAAGTTCCACTGTAGCATTATTAGTTGGTGTAACCTCGCTCTCTTCACTTCAGTCAGAGTAAACCCCCCCTTCCTTGAGCCACCCCGCCTCCCTTTTCTGCTCCAGGATGAGTATGAGTTGTTATTGGAAAACTGACCAGTACCATCTGTTGTTTATTTTTAAGCTAAACATTTATTTCCCCGCTATGCACATGGAAGATACAGTCAGAGCCGGATTTCCCTCTAGGCCTAGGCCTAGAGCGGCATGTTTTAGGGGGGCGGCTGGGCGAAACCGGCAAAATAAAAGAAAATATGTTTTTCGTTGTATTTTGTTCATAGCTGCGTGATAGAATGAAATTAATACAAATTCTGGAATAAATACTAGCGAAATGACTGGTAAATACTTGAGATTCAATATTGTTTATGTCTAACTTATGTTAAGTCCTTATCCAAGTCCTTGTTGCATCCAAATTCGCCAGTGACAGCTTTAAATGCATGTTTTTTTAAACAGGGAATAGAAACTGATATATAAGGAGAATGTGACAACTCTGTAGATCTTCGCCATGTTTTTGGCCTTTGAGTTAAACTGCACTATAGTGGCTGACGAATTATAGTAGTTTTTTTTTAGTTCTGTCAAATGTTTTGTTTATTGTAACATTTTGTTTATTGTAAAGGGATCCGAGTTCTTGTTTATAATGAAAAAGTTTTACTGCTAAGTGACAAGCATGAGCGATATATGTTTGAATTAGCTGCGTGTGAGCAGTGTAATAGATAGTGGAGTGTGGGAAATGTGTACACTGAACGAATATGCAAATGGTGTGTCAATAGTGTGTAGGTGACTGAACAAGAAAACACACACACACACACACAAATAAATAAATAAAGAAATAAATAAATATATATATATATATGTGTGTGTGTGTGTGTGTGTGTGTGTGTGTGTGTGTGTGTGTGTGTGTGTGTGTAAGGTCTTACCCTTGAAGACTTGAAGTTCTGGGCGCTGAAAAAAGGAGCAACTTCCCTTAACATACACTAAAAAGGCACTTGCAATGAAAATATGAAGATCTCTATACTACCAGCAAAGCCACAAGGAACAAATGCCCATTGGTAAAGCATACGTTTAATGGCTAACTCTTTTGATTAATCAGTGGTTCCATATCAGGATAATATTCACATGATATTAAAGTAATTCGAACGAACCTGTCGCAAAATACCAATCATATTAAGTAATTGGGCTGCTGGCCGTTACGTGTGATAAGCAGTTCAAAAATATAGTGTTCTCGTACAAAGTTCAGTGCTAATTAAATGCCACACAACACTAGTTAATATTCTTGCCTCGCTTACTCAGAATATTTGGGTAGATACAAGAGAAACTTTCACTGAGGGTTTCTGCGAGACTTTAAAAGGATGTCTGATTACATTATTAAATCAGTATTACAGAACTCAACTTCAACTCAGGATCATACGGCTAACGACTAATTAGTCTGACACATGTACCGTATTTCTTGTAGGTTAAATACTGTTACAGTTTCTCTCTCGAAATTCAGTGGCCTAAACCAAGTTCGTTAAGGGATGGAGGTCATAATTAAATTAAAAAAGTTAATTATGATTTTTTAATTAATTTATAATAGCTACAATAAATATTCTCTCGACTCACATTACAAAGTAAATTGATATTTCTTACTTTTCACAATTAATGACTTCAATTAATACAATTATAATAACTGTACCTCAAATAAATCAGTCAAATAAAATAATTAAATACCGGCCCAATGGACAGTGTATAAACCTATTCAATTATTTGATAGATTATTATTCCATAATTGACAGTTCTCGTATTTTCAATAAAACCCATATTACATGTCCACTCAGTCCCACCTCAGTTTAGGCCATGTCCTGCCAGTTTACAAAGTTGTAGACTTCTCCGAGCGCCCTCACGCACAGTAGGCTTCACTCACCGGGTTTCACGCCGTCTCATCCCTTCACAACAAGACCACCTCGTCCGCAGTATACTACTTCACTTCGTGCCCACACTCAGCTAGATGCCTTTCGCCAAAGACTGTTGGCCGTTGGACCACAGCAGTATATATAGTCCCGTAGGCCGTCACCCAGAATTTTCTCAAACTCGCGCGCTGCGCCGAGCGTCCTGATTCCCAGAATACTCTTGCTCCTACTACAGGTTCCGGCTTCTTCAGGGGGAGGAGGGCCTGTGACGCTAGCCAGTCTCATCAGAATATTATTGCGTCGTCACTACAATTGTCGGCATCTACAGCAGGTGAGAGGAGGGGCTGTGACGTCAACCACGAGCGGCGCGACAGCTTGACCGCCGCTGTCTATCATCCACAGGCTTACCAGAAGAAGGTAAACAACAAGGCAACGAGCGCGTGAGCGTGTTTATTAAAAACATGTTTACATCATTGCATGATTACGTCATATACACAACTTGTACAATCATGTCATACAAATCCATTCACATGTCATCAGCCGACCTACAGCAGTCGCCGAGCGACAGTTGCGCTCTCCTGCAGTCGGCGAGGTCATATCGATGTAGCAGCTCTTGTAAGTGTATTTCCATTTTTCCCAGAACGTCACTTGTGATTGTACAATTTCCTGGAAATTTCCAAAAACTTACACAAATACTCCGACCGGAAATCGAACCCGGAATTCTAAAAATGGCTTTGTATTAATTATCCTTGTCAGGAGTGCAACTCAAAATTTTTTTTTTATTAAATTTGAAAATAAAATAATATTAAATGACCTGTCCGGGAATCTAATTGGTATTCCAAAAATGACATTACATTACTTAGCCTAACCAGAAAAGCAACTCAAATTTTTTTTTGTTAAATCCATATATATATATATAATGATCTGTCCGGTAATCGAAGCCGGTATTCCAAAAAATAACATTACCTTAAGTGTCTTGTTCGGTAGTCGAACTCGTAATCTCTCATGTCTAAAAATTTTCAAAGTTTTCTAAAAATCACAAATTTCCAAAATAACATTATATTAAGTACCCATAGCAGGAATCCAAGTAAAAAATAATTTTTGGTTGAATTCAAATATATAATAATAAGTGCTCCGAACGAGATTCTAAATCGGTAATCTACAAATAACATTACATTAAGTATCCATAGCAAGAATCCAAGTCAAAAATAATTTTTTAGTTAAATTCAAAAAATAAAATAATAAGTGCTCCGTCTGAGATTCGAAGTCGGTAATCCAAAAACAATATATTAAGTACCCATAGCAGGAATCCAATAAAATTATTTTTGTTTAATTCAAAAATAAAATAATAATAAGTACTCCGTCCAAAATTAGAAGTCCGTGATAAAAAAATAACATTATTTTAAGTACCCATAACAGGTATCCAAGTGAAAAATAAATTGTGTTAAGTTCAAAAATAAAATAATTCTAATTATAAGTGCCCCATCCAAGATTTGAAGCTAGTAATCTAAAAAATAACATTACATTAAGTACCCCTAGTAGGAACACAAGCCAAAAATAAATTTTTATTAAATTCAAAAATAAAATAATATTAACTACCCTGTCCGAGATTCGAAGGCGGTAGTTAAAAAATAACATTACATTACTTAACCTTACCAGAAACACAAGTAACATAAAGCAACACCAGCGCTCCTAACATTCAATGAAGGCACCAAGCGACACTAACGTTTCTAGCAGCCGATGACAACACCAAGCGACACTAGCGCTCCTAGTGACAGCATCGCCCTTGGCTGTCAACTCTGGAACCAAGATGGTTGTCGGATACAACTTTCAAACGAATGTGAGAGACAAGAGAGAGAAGGAAAGGAGAAAGAAAACTGTAAGAGAGAAAAAATGGAGCACTATGAGAAAACCCTCACAATTATAGGGATGAAAAACAGCATAATAAAGGCATGGAGTGATAGAGCACGAAAAACAACATGGAGTGATAGAGCATGAAAAAAACGGTATGGAATGATAGAGAATGAAGAATGACACACTGGCTACAAAAACGGTGACGTACTGGCTACAAATATGGCGACCTAAACGGCGGAATCCAAGATGACTGTTGTCCCTTTGTCCCCAGTCTCAAGCCCCTGCCACAGCTCTCTCATTTTCTATCTACTTACATTTACGACGTAAACATTCCATGGATGCACGCGAAAGTATAGTAAGTCTTCTTTTCTGTCATCTTAGGGCACAACTTGGGACAAAAGATCAATTTTCAGAATGCTTTGACGTGGGGCACAGGTTGACTCGTGGGATGTTGGGATAACGCAATGAAGTAATAGAGTCACGTGTAGCAATCAGGTTGATATCCTTATCACATACGGGAGATCCGAACACCGGCACCGTCCGACAAGATTCCAACTTGCGAAAATCCGGGAGTGATTCCACCGGGAATCGAACCCGTTTCACTAAGATAGGAGGCCAGTAGTCTAACCACTACACCACCGCGGCCTCGAGTAATAATGCTAATATTGGTAAGTTCTTAAAGAAAAGCCAGTGATTAGATTTTCATTTTGTACTTAATTGTAGTCGTTTGCATACAACTGTGTGTTTATTTCATTAGTGTAATGCACGTTTTATTAATGCATTTTATTAATTTCCGTTATATTTAGTTATGGAAATACTTTTTTCGCTAACTAAACTGTAGTTCTACCGCCACTCTTACCGAAAGTCATACAGATGAATAAATGCACGCAATAAAAAAATTTCGCAATTGACTACGACCGCACAATTAAAAAAAAAAACAGTTTAGTAATTAATCGCCCACGGACCAAAACTGAATCATGTCAGTCACAAGTATTTTTCCTTTCGCCCCGACGCGCCCGAAGCCCATCTTGTGTCTGAGCTCTACAGCTTTTTCTGACATGCTGCTCGCCAAAAATAAATCCAACGTGATAGACATCTATGAAGCACAGCAAATTCACCCCTATCTTGGTTACTATGAAAACTTATTATTCTGATAAAATACACAGGGAGTTAAATGTTCACCATGACCACTGCCAAAAGTTCATAACAAATTACATCGGAATAAAAATTGCACGGAATTTGGTACGTTGCAGTAATTGATTTAAAAAATTCATATATTTTTATGGAGTAAAAAATTATCAATGGAGATAAAAAGATATCAAAAATTTTCATGGAAAGAAACGGTAATAATTGTATAGGAAGCCGAGCAAAAAATAATGGGATATGTGTTGTGTAAAAAAATATAATTATTTCTGTAGACGTTCAGTAACTTTTTGGATTATATACTTGATTTAGAAAGGATGTATTACTGGACATGCATAATGTTTTTTTACTGCTTACCATTTTCTCCCTTTTCACTCCTCCAAAATAATTCTCTACACCCTCCTTCTATGAGGGTTATTCTTTTCAATCCTTTTTATACAAAATTATGACGTTGCATTAAATAATTAGTTCGACAGTTATACGGAAAACTACACGGAGACACCATTTTCCGTAGAGACGATCGGTATCGAACTAACGACTTCTCGATTGCGCGCCAGGTGTGATATCGCGTGACCAAACTTGCTCGACCTCGAGGAAAGTCCGACCACAGTTTTCCAACATACTGTCTAGCGAATCCTAGAATCTGTTATAAATGCTCTATATTTTGTATTTCTGTGACTGACGCCGTCTCTCCGCCCTCAGTCGACATTCCATCATCGTCCTCGCAATTCTTGATGGTGAGGAGTTCCTTGCCATGGTGTCTGAGACACCTATAAATTACTGGCACAGAGCAAGGTGGCGATTTGGACTCGTAATCAGGGAGGCCGTGGCTCGATTACCGGTCCAGCCATCCTCATTTCGGTTTTCCGTAATTTTCTGACTTCACTCCAGAAGTATAACGGGAATGATACTTAGAACAGGCGAAAGGCGGTGCTCGCCCTTATCACCCAATCTCCCTGGTCACGTGTCTAATGAACCCTCTGTCGACGAGACGTAAAAAGGAATGCGTGTTCGTACTTGGAATTAGGTTATTTCTTTCGGGAGTACCGTTATGAGCAGGCAGCCCGGGGGCTGGCAGTGACATGTGCCAAGTGCGAAAGAGTGCGACGAGGGGGACGAGACGAACAGGTTCTCGGTGAAGCTTGAACCCGACGTGAACACGCGCCAAGTCTGCCAGGAGAGCAACAACCTGCGCCCGACCATTCTTGACAGGTCGGGCGAGGGGGAAACAAGTTAGTTAATGACTGTTTACTACCGGATCAAGTCACGAGCGCCGCTGGATAAAAGGAAGCCGAAGAACCTCGTATATGTTAGTGCTTTTCCACACGTCCGGAGAAGGAGGTACGTACCTAACAACTTCTTTATTATCTCCACGTAAAGAAAGATGTTCTCGTGCACGGGGTACTTCTTAAACGCGTTGCGTTCACGTAGTATTTATTACGTTTGTTGTTCATCGCTGCTACTTGTCGGACTGTTCGTAACATTAAGTAGTCATTACGAACAGCCACGGTTTACACGTGGATCGAATTCGGAACCTCTAATATGAAACGACAGAAGACTATAAGAGCTATAAAAAAATATTTTATCAGTTTCCTTCCATGGACTGGGTCTTATTTACTTATAGCATTCGTAGCATAGAAAATAATATCTCCTAGATAGCGGAATCATTGGAGAAGGAGAGCCAATTGCTCGAAGAGGAGCGGGGCGGAAATCTTCTCGTATGATGGCTTGTATCAGGGAAGGGGTCGCAGTTGTGTAGTAGTTGGACTACTCGTCTCAAGTGCTCGCTTCAACGTGTACCGAGGAACAATCTAAAGCCTGTACGACCCGATGAAAGTTTCCTTACAAGATCGGGCGGAAGTTTCCAACGACACTTGTTGCCGCACAAGTAAAGGCGAGTGCATTGTTTATGGTTCTACTTCTGCAACTGTGATTCAGGAACAATTTTAACTCACGACTTCAGCATCATGCGTTTATGCACAAAGCCTAAATGTTTCAATGTGATAATTGGAAGTTAAAAATACGAATGTTTACAATCATTACACAATGCTGTTTTAAAATCAGTAAAGATTTTCGAGATTTCTTTATTTACTATTTATTCATGTTTAGTAGTCTTAATCGCTATTTCTCAAAACAAAATAAACAAAATTACTCTACCACCCACTCTTTGATTGGCAGTGGCGTTTATTCCATAAACGCAAGGTAAGCAATGCTTACCTTATATATTTGGAAATGTTTGACCCTTTATAGTTTTCGCCGTAACTTTGACCCCATTTAATTCTGTTTCCCGTTTCCGATTCGGGAGACAGAGTTTTCGTAACGCCCTTGCTGTACACGCATAGTGCTGCTATCTAGTATCCATTTCCACAAACGGGAGCGACCAGCGATGAATCGAACTAGCAAGCAACAACACGCCACATGCTCGATCACGTTCCTTCGGCAGGGTAAGCAGTCGTTATGTTTGCGTCCTTCGGTCCTACATTTTCCCTTGGGAAGTGGATGAAAGCGTTTGGGAAACTGGAGTTTTCCTATAATTTGTAATATCTCTCAAAATAATATTCAGTTTAATTATTATTACATTCATTTCGTTTCAGTGTTTATAACTAATGTTAGGTATTATAAAATGGTAAATACATGTGGAGAGTAAGCAAAGTTGGAAGATGCGTTTGTTAGTAGAAATTGCTTATCCTGTAAAAAAAAACTCACTACACGCCTACACGCCACTGTTGATTGACTAATCTTTCAACATTGCAGAAAAACCTTCCATGGAAAGTTGTACACGACCAGTTATGAAGACGTCCATGACAACGGCCAGCAGAAGGCCGAATATTCCATAGAACCATCCATGCAAGCATAGAATCGTGCAAAGAATCATCAATCGTGGAATACAGGCTTTAGCTTTCGCTTAGAGTGTGTTCTATGAAAGATTCTTTAAATAGTGCTAACATATCAAACGAAACATTATTTTGGACATACTCCGTTGCAGTTGGTCTCGTAGAAAACTAGACTGGTTTTCTACAAGACCCACTGCAATGGAGCATGTCCAAAATGAAGTCTTGTTTGGTTCACCTGCAGCTATTTCAGAAAACCACGGGAATGTGAAATCGGAATAGGCTGACTGGAAACAGTACTCACGTCCTCCCAAATGCTAGTCCAGTGTGTTGCCACAGTGCCGCCTTCATATTATTAGCTGCTGGCTTGAAGAGCGAACACCCGATGTTTGTGTTGGCAGAGCCTGTTGTGATCATGATGCACTAGTTACAAATTTGGGGAGATAGAGTGTGACTTTTTCAGTGATGTGGAAAGCAGAAACACCATGTATTATTAATGTTGTGTTTGTTACCAGAATCGCCATTAGTGAAACTGCAGGCGAACATTTAATTCGCATTGTTTAAGCTCTTAAGATATTACCCCGAGTACACTCGTTCACGTTTGACATGTTGCAGCATAGGTAAGATCATGGTCGGTGCTGTACAGGTACAGAAGATTGCACTAATGCGGGCTTCGCCTTTCCCTGGCCAATGTTATTGGTTACTGCCGACACACAAACTATTTTATAATTGGTCGTTTCTTGTGTAATGGATCTACTGAAAACCTTACCATAGGTTCCAAAATGTCAGGTTTCGTAAGAAATTTGTAAGCACTTCTCACTTAAAAACTTTCTTCTCTTGCGACACCTGAAAGGAAAAATTAATGTTTACAATAAAGGGTCAAAACAAACGGTTATTTTGAACGCCGCACAAAATGACGAATATATCTTTTGCCCCTTTATGAACTCTGTATATGATAGGAAACTCGTCTTCGAGTTTTTGAACAACTAATTTTGTTCCCGGCACCATACATAAACCAGATTCGTCACGATTGTACACACGAGAAACATCTCTATCGGCACCTGTGGTTTTCAGTGCACTATTCAGATGTTGAAAATAACGTTTAACAGCTGCTCTGTTCATGGTGTTTGCCCTTGCCAAAGAGAGACCTGTTGGCTTTCTTAATGTGATATCTGGGTGCCTTTTACGGAATTCAGAAAAACAATCTTCACCAGCTAATTTGTTTTCGTTATCAGAATTGTTTGGTACTCCATTTTATTTACAAAAGTCAAATGCGAGATCTCTCACTTCTCTCGGATTCATACCAAATCCCATTCTCTCCAAATTGTGGAGTTGTTCCACTAAAGCCCATTCATGATTCCCTAGGACTGTATTCCTTCCTCAACACTTCAGTCCTGGCCTGTACACACTTTCAGTCAAATGACAGCGTAGAATTGTTCTCGGAACATCAAAACGAACTGACGCTGTCTTAATATGAAGTTTGTCTTCCTTAACTGCTTTTATTGCCTTTTGCAAGGACTCTTCACTCCAGTGGCACCTGTCGGTTACCCCTACGTATGTTCGAACTATGATTCTGTAAACAAATAATTTATTTAATTAGAAATATGGTCATTAAAAGAGATTATTATTTTTAAGAACATATTTGCTCTGTATTAGACCGTACAGTACCACTTAAGTCTCAATCTCACATGCCATACTGTATGGGATTTTTAGATTTACTGCTTATTAGGATTTTAAGAAGAAAATTTTCAAAAGTACAGTACCATTTCAATAGGCCCTAAGTTATTTACTTTACTTTGATGTGCAGACATCAAATTTTAACTAGTGATGTATAATTACATTTCCATTAAAATTATTTAATTAATGTCTTCATTAGATGTAACCAAATTAGCCTAATAAATATTAGTTAACATTTTTATTTTAAATTGGATAAACAAATAGCTAAAGGACTATTGAGTTTTCGATTTGCTTTCTCATATGTTTATACACACGTATCGAATACTGCTATGATGTGAAACCAAAATAAAATAAGCAGTACCATACTAATGGAAAGAATGTGTTTGAATTAAACTTCGGAAAAAAATCGTCCATTTCGGGGTAAAATGGCCAATCCGGGTAAAATGGCCACTTATGTGCAGTGATTCCAAATCCTCCTGTTCTAAATTACATGGGTATATTATATAAAATATCTGTATTTTTTTCTTAATCTATACATGACAAACAATATGTAACAATGATTCGTCAGATGAGAACTACAGCAATCCAAATATTATAGGCTTGTAAATATTTACCTTTCTCTTAGCTATTCATTGCAAAAATTACATGGAAAATTAGTGATCTGCGAAACACGCCCGCTCTAATAAACAGGACATCAGATACTGGCTGCTGGCTAGTGTAACAGCTTTACCTAACCTTGCGCTGCACACTGAAGGTCAGACAGCCGCTAGACACAGCTGTACCAACTGCAGGAAAAAAATCCGTTAGTAGCCGTTTTGCCCCATTGGCCTTTAACCCCGGTCTACTGTATCTTGTGTTTTGGCAGACGGTCGTTTAATTTATAGGGACATTTTTGATTTGTTAATTCCATACTGTAGACTCACGTAATTGTGATCGTTTTTTGAGTTAGCACTTGTCGACACCAGGTCGTTATACTTCTCTCTCTCGTGTTATTCAATCATAGGTAGAACACTGCGAAATTTCTCTAGTGTGTTAACTATGTATCTTTCTGTTTAGTTACGATTATCACGAAAACAAGGAAATTGGTTTTGGATAAAAAATGGCGTGTTTAGGACATAGACGGACAATTACTGGCCCAATAGAAATCACTAGTAATCAAAATCGCTGTAGACGAAATATATGTTGCTTTAAAAATTATGCAGAGCTCACAGAAAAATAAAATTGTTTGTAACTGTTCATAAATTTGTTATTTTACGTACGGAACTTGTTCATTTGAGCGTTATAGCTGGTTAGGTTCGAGAAAGAAGTCACAAATGGCGCGCACGACATGGTTAAGTGTGTGAGCCGACAGATAGCAGCAGGTTCGCATCTCTAGATCCTGCTTTTTAAAACTCGACTTTTCGCCTATTACTGTCTCGAAACGACATGAATTTGAAATATATTTCGTCAAATTATTTGAGAAAAAAAATTCAATATTACCATGCAATATTTCTGTGGGCTTTTGGAATTAATATCAAGCACATATGGAAAGCATGGATGGACAGTGGGAATACGACATGGACAGATCTAAGGTTTGAAGTCGCATTTCATTCGGCTATGAATCATCTTATTGTGCATTTCATTTTGAATACCTATTTCTAATCACTGCCGAAGCTCAGAGCGGGGGTAGCCCGGGCCCTTGTGAGGGCTCTTTACCACCCAGGCGGTCTCATGTGAAATGCAGGAGAAAGGAGAAGCTAACCCTCTCCCCCTCCCACACCCAACAAAATATTTTAGGCCAGTGCTATAGTTCTTATAGGGTAGCCGAGTACTCCCAGCAAACCCTGGTTTCCAATGCAGATTCCCTCCCACTCCCCTGCTGCACAGGTTCGTGGGAGGAGGTAACAGTGAGGCTGTTACCTATTGTTGTCCCTTGAATTTCGTTAATTTTGAAAATGCAGGTTAAGTTATAGACTGGATGAGAGTTTGTTAGACTCCCGGCCAGTCTTTCCTTGTAAAAGCTGAAGCTAAGCCTGAATATCCCGTGAATTTAATCGCGAAGGGTCTGGGTAAAGGCGTTGCCTACAGTGACGTGAGGTGAGGTGATTGTGTAACGAATGTTGAAATAATATTTATTATTTTAAAATTACTTGTTCTGTGTAATTAATTATATTTTAATCAATCAGTCTCAATTCCCTGAGGCGCTGTAAGTACCTGAGTCCTAAGACAGGCTGGAAACGTACGGTGGTCGTATGCGTTTAATTTAATATAAATATATAAATAATATTAATAAGTTTCTGCTAATGGTTTGTATATTTAAGATTTATTACAATAAAACTTAAAATAGGAGGCGGTATTTGCAAGTTGCGGGTTTTTCACGTCTGAGAGGAGACAGTGCTGCCATCTCTGGATGGGGGAATCGAGGCCCCGCCCTCGGGAAGAATCCGGCCAATCAGGAGAAGCCTTGCTATAAGTGTGATTTCGAAGCAGAAAAGGCGTTTTTAAGCTTGTCTACGTGCTTCAAGGGCCGTTATTTCATTTGGAATAGTGTTTTAAATAACCGGCTTTATTGAAATATTAACTTGGTTTAGTAGTATACGCCTAGAAAACGATATTATTACAACCGCAGTTTTGTGACTATTTGAAATAAAATATATTAATTAATCTAGGAACTCTTTGTTATGGCGTATTTTGTACTTGTCTGATGTGCGTCGCCAGTGCACTCAGAATAGCCAATTTAATATTAATTTTTGTTCGTTCATTCATCAGCCGATAGACGATTTTGTAAACGGCACTTTGTTTGTTTCGTATACATCAAGTTGCCACTCACTGACTGTCAAAATCTTGCCATCTTACATGAGATAGACAGTACAGGAGGTCACCGCATGATGCGCTAGTTCCGTTCGCCTTCACGATATGCAACTTGCTGTGCGGTCAGTTACGTGAAGTTGTGGACTCCCGGCGCTATACACGCATTATATAAACTTATATATATATATATATATATATGCATGCAGACATGCATAGACAAATTGTCTATTTTTAATATTTGAGAAATTTACTAAAGCGCACCAATAAATTTACATTTTGCTCACAAGGAATTAGCAACAATAAACATCTTAGTTGAAACTGTATGCTAATTTTAACGTAGTAGATTTCTTTGATTTAATTTTTACAGTCTTGGAAAGTCTTTGCCTTCCTTATTAGGTTTGCAGAATGTAATAATAATAAATGAAACCACGTCTTGATCTGTTAGGCAGTTTTTAAAGTTAAACCCGTAGTTATTGTTTTCTTACAATTGTTGTAGTTATAAATTAACACTTTTACTTTAAAAAAAACTTAATTTAAGCTTATCTAAAGTCAGAGAAGTGTAGTAAAATATTATGCTCGCTTTGTGTAGTTCGTCATGATGAGAGGCTGGCTTACTGTGGTTGCTGTCGTTCTTCTGCTCAGCATGTGTTTCTCTGCAGAGCTGGACAACTCCGATACTACAGACAGTAAGTTATCACTTATCTTTGTTTCGAACGAATTTGATTTTCAACCTGTTAACAAACGTGAAATTATGTAAACTGACATCAATTTTGCTTTCATCAAATAAAATATGATTAACACGCTTCATTTTTAGAAGGGGGTAAAAAATGAGACTGGGTTAGTTAACCGGAATAACTGTGGCAGATAATGAATTGTCACAATTTTATTTGCAAAAAAAGTTTTTTATGACATTAACCTAAGAGGAATAGACAGGTACTTTTCAAACTCAAATACACTACTCTCCTTAAGCCAGTATTGATTCATGGTGTACGATTATCGTAATTTTGGCCTCTTAGTTACTTATTACAGGGAACAAACAGATGCGAATAAAATTAATGTCAATAAAATTACGATGTGACTGTTATAATATATTGTTTAATTTTAACGTTTTGGAAATAATAACATATATAATTGTTGGCGAAAAGGCTGAGTGCCAATTTCGTTACTAAAATAATTTCACCAGCGGTGCCAGCAGAAGCCTTCATGCCGTGTCTCAGTTGGTCCAGAGAGCGTTCTCTCGTGCTCTTGCTCTTGTGGATGACGTCAAAGAGAACGCACTCTGGTCTGGAACTTATTTCACCTGCACTTTGTTTTAGTTCCTGATGACGTGTAACAGTTTGGGTCACATAAAAGTGTTTATTGCACTCAAGTTAATTAGTTTCAGCCGTAAAAAAGGTGCTTAAAATTTGAAATAGGGGATAGGGTAAATTATGATTCTTATTTTAGTAATCCAGGCATATTGATTTGCGTATGATACGTGCCATTAAACTTGCACATATTTTCATAGTATGCCTTGTTTATTTATTAAAAACAGACTGCACTGTTCTAACATAGGGAGAAAGGGAGAGAGAAAAATACAAAGCACGGAAGAGTACTCTCGTTTTGACCCATTCAAACACAATGTATACAATTTGGCCGATAGCCCTATTGTGCACTGCGAGGCCCAGTGGCCAATCATCTTTCCTCTAAATAACTGATTGGTGAACCTAGATACAAGCTGTTAAAGATAAAACTGAGCATGTCTGAAAGCCCTGCTTAAGATCTACGTGCATGAGCATAGTGTATTCTTCCACCATACGTAAAACTAACATTACCACGAGCTGGTCACTTTATTTGTGCAACGACCAAGTAAAACTGCAAAATCATTAGAAAAGTAAATATTTTTTACAAATGTGCTAATTATTCTTTTAAATGCATTACAAAAACATAAATCAAAAGAAATAATTCCAGTATTCAAAAATGTCTGCCCTAACACTTTTAATTCAATGTTAAAATTTGGGACTACTTTCCCTCCGTTGTGACAAACTTTAGTGGGTATGTGCCACTCACTGTGTCCATTAAAATAAATGAATGTTTGGACTGTGACATTTTTCAAAGGCTGATTTCAAAAATGCTCAATTGACCGCGTGAACAGCCTTGTACTGGTGTAGGATATTTAACAGAACACGAAGCCTACAGCCCATTGGTTATGATGAAGAAGATTTTGTGTCGACTTAAGTTCAGCACACATGAAAAAATGTCTCGTTTGTGAGACCTTAAACCGCGAATGAAAGTGAGTGTGAAAGAGTTGCCTTGACACACTGTCTCAGGTCGTGTCCCAGTTTGAAGAGTGCTCTCTGCTGAGAGCGCTCTTTCATGTTGTCTGGCGGAAAGAGTTTTCTGTGCACTCTCGCTCTCTTTTTGATAAAAAAAATAAAAATAAAATGAAAACACGTGATTGTTTTACGACCACGCTTATAATGAGTTCCACATGTGTGGACAATTAAGATAGTAGTTAGAAATTACCCTGAAGGTATTATTATTATTATTTTTTCAAATTCTTAACTTTTTTTTACAATTGAAATGATTTTACCGTCTTATGGTCTTACTGAATGCAACCAACACTTGGCTAAAGCTGTTACACATGATCACAAACTTAAATTAAGTGCAGTTTAAGGAAGTAATCTCATTAAATATACGACACTTTAGAAACATGTTATTTATCTGCCGTCTGAAATAACCCCACGTAGAAGTTGTGAAAAAACACAGCGGATGCTAGAGAGCACGAAAGAGCATAGCGAGTATACAACTTCTTGTTCTTGCTCTTTCGCGCTCTCTCCGAGTATTCGAACGATTAAAGAGTCTGCCACAGTTGAGAAGATGCGTCTGTCTGATCTCTCCGAGTTGATCGTGCTGTCGCCGATACGGCACTTGGTTGGTTCACGTGATCTATTACGTCAGATGCTGATGGTGCAGACTTGAGGTAAGGTGCTGACCGATTGGAGCTGGTCAAACTTTATCTTTCATCAGCATCTGACGTCATCAACGCCGAGACCAATCAAATTATTTGTTTATACGAAGAAGAAATAAAGTGCGCGTTAACGTATGGTGCGTACATAACCTGTTTAATAGAAATATATTCGTTTCGATGTTTCAAAGGGATGGATGGTTTGCAAAGTGATACAGTGCGGCTAAGGCAGTTTTTTTTAATAATAACAATAACAAGCAGTATAATACAGGGCGAAGAAATGTCAAATAATGCAGCAAATGGTAACATGGAAATGTAAATAAAAAAGGCGACAGGTTTTCCCAACTGCATCCATCAAGAGAACCTCACTCGTAGCACACAAGGCTCGTCGTAATCGGAAATCTGCGTGGACTGACAGCCCGGTCGAACGGTTAGGACAGACGCATCCACAAAACATTATTTTATAGTAATTATAAATAATAAATTTTTTTGCGGTCGCGTACCCAATCATTGTTCAGCTTGTACGCATTGTAGGTGTTTAATGACATTTCCCTGAAATAAAAAGATTTTTTACACCTTATATATATATATATATATATATATATATATATATATATATATATCAAATCCGTTTTTTTGGTTTTGCTGCTATAATAAAAAATACTATGTTGTACAAAAGAAAAAAAATTAAAATGTAAACGTATGCCGTAGGCTACCGTTTGACATGTATATAATCAAGAAATAACATTTAATGCATAATATGGAAGATTTATTTTATGTTTACATTTTTTCATATTATATGGTCTGATATTTGGTGATTACATGAGTCACGTGGTAGCCCGTAGCATTAGTTTACTTTGTAAATTTTTTTAATTTGTTCAACTAAGTATTTGTTTCTATCGCTGTAGAGTGCGAGTGCGCGAGTGCGTTCTCGCGATTACGTGTAGGGAGTAAATGTTGATCCATGCTCTCTGAATGCTCTCAGAATATTGTTTATTTACGTTTGCACAATTTCATAATCCACACGATGCCAAACGAACAAACCATTTTTCACTGTGAGTAAATGTTTGCCTTAACAAAAAATTATTTATTTATAAAAATAGTACCTATAAGTTGTTTACTTATTGTATATCATCTGAAGTCGGCTTTTGATTGGATCTCCATTGCCTACAATGACTACGAAAAACCTGATTTGTTTACTTCAGGTGAAGTAATAAACAATTGAGCAGCTTTCAAATAACAACACTTGCTTCGCGAGCCAGGGCGAGTGCGAGTGTGGTTCTGTTCCAATCCAAGAGTACGCATGCATGCAGGGAATTGTGCGAGGGAGTGAGAGTGCGAATGCAGATGGTGGTGGAAGTGAGGCGGATGCGTGGTGTGTGCAGGGATACTTGCGTGCTACTTCGCCAGCTGGGTCGTGCAGAGGAACGGCTCCTACTCCGTGGACGACATCCCCACCCAGGTGTGCACGCACCTGCTGTACGCCTTCGCCTATCTCCAGACGGACGGCACAGTCGCCATGGAGGACCCTGCCGTCGACGGCCCCACCGGCCAAGGTAATGACTGCCACATACTACACAAGTTCCTAAAGGCTGTTCACGATAAAGTGAGCACTTTTGAACTCGACTTTAGACAAGAGTCACTGCAACTACCTGCATATATTTCAAAGCGCACAATGACTGACATACGCCCAGTAATTTTGGTAACGATGGAGGAAAAATAGTTCGATATCTTAGAATAAAAAGTGTTAGGTAACCATTTGTTATAACTGAAGTTATTTCTTTCACTTATTTTATTTTTTAATGAATAGAAGTGTAAAATGTATAGATTTGTAAAATATTTACTTTGCTAATAATCTCACAGTTTCACTTGACCGACGCATGATTAAAGTGACCAGGCTCATGGCAATGTTATTTTACATAAGGCGGAAGGATACGCAATATACATATATGTAGATCTTAAGCAGGTCTTTCAAAAGTGCTCAATTGACCGTGAACAGCCTATAGGTCTACTTATATGTATAAAACAACACTAAACTTAATAAACTCGATGGCCAAAAACGGTGGCTTAGCAGTTAGTGTGCTCGTCTCCCACCAAGGGCGAATCGGGTTCAATTCCCGGCCGGGTCACCGGATTTCCGCAAGTGAGTATCGTACCAGACGATGCCGTTGGTTTGCGGGTTTTCTCGGGGATCTCCCGTTTCCCCCTCCCCTTCATTCCGGCCTCACTCCATATTCACACCAACCACCCTCATCGGCTTTCAAGACCTCGCTGTTAAGAGTCGCCCAAATCTCTTCACTTACTCATTTATAAATTATCTATAAATAATTTATTTATAAATAAAATGAATAAAACAGAGAAAATAGTTGTGTTGGTAATGCCTAGTAATAATCAGTTCTTATGAATAATATTGTCACACAGAGTATACGTACGAATGCGGTGCGTTGTCCCTTCGCTGTCATTTTCTAGACTAGGTTAAGTTACTTAAATAGAGCTTCAGTAATAGAACTAAAATAGAACTTAAATAGAGCTTCAGAAAAGTTTGAAGCAACAGTTAATGTACTATAGAGACATTTTTAAAGGCTGATTTCCGACGTGCTCAGGTGAATGAATTTCAGTTGCTGCGTGAGATAAACTTATCTGCCAAGGAGGTTGCGATGCCAGTTTTGCAGCTTTGCAATATCTTTAGCCATATACAGATTTTTTATTTTATTGTAATTCTTGCTGTATATTCAATTCAAGCAAATTATTATGAAAATGCACTTAATACAGAAACATTTACAATATAAACAAAGGCTTATCCCAAAATTTGGGAAGTTTAATGTAAATTTATATATAATGTCCCTGATTACATTTGACACGCACATGTAAGTTAAGGAAAATATTATTAATCGGTATTTTCTCAGGTGATGTTGATTTTATTATCATACCATAGTAAACAATTTAGAAATATTTTTACAGAAGATTAAACAAGCGTTAATATTTTCAAATCTCACAAATTCGAAAGTATTTAATTAAGAATTGATTTTTAAATACTTTGTGATAAAAATTATAATTCTCAGTTTATTATTTCAGGGTTTATAAAGCATTTTAAGACAGTTTTCAATTGCCAAATTAATAAGAATTTAAGGTTTATATTCTTTATACTCGTTACTAGAGGCTTATAACTACGTTCTTGTGACATTTATGCTAAATTATAACTGTTTGGAATTGCTAGTTTCTTCTCATAAGTATTGTGCCAATCAGTCATTTTTATATAAGTAGGTTGCTTTGTGACTTTATCACACTTAGAATATCAATACTTTATTTCATTATGAGTTTTGATCAGTGCGATGCCGAGATGTCAATAAGAATGTTACTTACTAGCCGATGGAGGCGACTCTAGTATTTTCTTTCTCATTTTTATCTCTAATTTCTGATGCACAAACCTGTTGATGGTAATGACCACTACTCTGGCTTCACCTTTCAAACGAGTTGCAATTTTTTTTTCTTTTTTCGAATCGCAAATGATTCCTCTGTAGTAGTCACGTGTGGTATATAGGAAGATCGAGAGATGTCGAGTTTACACGATTTTTTCCCCCAGAAAATGAAGACCTACGATGCTGTAGTTTTATTTCCACCCACTAATACAAGAAACAATAAAAATGTGTAACTATAATAGATCTTTATCGACATGTAAAACATCGTTTATCTCGCTATGAATGGGACATGAGTTGGTTCACAGCTAGTTAAAAGCTCCGATTAGTTCCTGTTCCTTCTACCTGCCACTTTGTGTAGCCTTTCGTAGCCACTCGTAGCGGTAAATATTGTCATATGGTTTTCACGACTACTTGATGTGTCTCCTCGCGTCGTTCAGATGATCCACTGAATCTGTTGGAAAAAAAAAAGTTTACAATTGCCAGTCCAGCAGTACATTTCCTTATACGAAGATTAGTTTTAAAAATGTTCTGTCGATCGTAAAGAAGATATAAATAACACTCGTGAAGTTGAAATCGGCCGGGGCATATAGCGGTGGACTGTTTTGCCAATCTGAGTCGCGACTCTCTATAGCTACTTTTCCATTCAACTTGTGAAAACCGCGAGTCAGAATCACACGTATCGAACTGTTGGTTAGTACAGTTGTTTTACATGAATTAATTATGTTCACTGAGAAGTTGTTGCATCTTCCTCTGATCGAGATTTGATGTAATGAGTGTGTGTTTGGGTTGTGCAAAATATTTTTATTACAAAATCAAGGTTCTTCTGGGGGGGGGGGGGAGAGGATATTGAATGTTCGGTCACGCGATTTCAACAGCGCTAGCAAATTGTGAGCGTATATTGGGGACACAGAGTAGGCTTACACAGAAGACGAAAAACATTCTGTAGGCTGTTCACGGTAAAGTGATCACTTATGAAACAAACATTTGAACAAATCACTACGGCCATGCAAGCCCCTATTTAAGTTGGCAACGGATTAGTAAAAAATAGTTCTTAAAAACTGACGTTGCGTTGCGAGAGAAATGTTTACTTTTATGACTGGTACTGAAGTTATTTTTTCTTCAATTTGTTAATTTTACATATGGTGGAACGAGTCAAAAGTAGAAGGAGAAGTTGGTAGATATTTACCCTTTCATATCCAGTGTAAACAATGTCTACAGGTTGCACGGGGATGTAGTTTTTGGCCATTACTGTATACTGCGAAGCTCGGCGCGCTCAATGATCTCCCCTGTGGGTAACCGATTCTTAAACCATTTTACTGCATTACGCTGTGACTGGTTCGTGTAGTTGATTACCGAACACAAAGCCTACAGTTTATTGTGCGTGAGAACGAAGGAGGGGTTTCCCCAACATTAGTACAGCACCCATAAAAAATTCTTATTTGCAGTACTTGAAACCGTAGATTACATTGGTAATGAAATGGTTAAGCAGGGCTTTCAAAAATGCTCAATTGACAGTCAATAGCCTATATAACTCCTCTTAAGTGTATTGTCCGTAGACTAAATATGACGTAGCCTACACCGATTTTTTTGTCTTCTGCGCATGTACCCAACATTGTCCTACCCGACATCAATAGTACAACTGTCAAAGTTACATGGTCAGCAGTTATGAACTTGTTTGTTTATGTCGTATTTTTCAAAAGACAAGCCATTTTGTATGCATAAAATACTTTCACCAATCTGAATTTAATGTAATTGCATTAGAAGTTGTTTAGATGAAGTAATACAAAAATCTCAAAGTACTTGCTGATATAAATCGGCTTTCAAAACCTCGATGTTAAGAGCAGCCTAAATCTCTTCTCCTCGAATTCTTTCCACGCTGTTTTCTGGTAGTCGTACTGACAGAAGAGCAGTCCAATGTTGGGTGGAGTGGAGTAGAGAGATTTGGGCGTCTCTCAACAGCAAGTTATTGAGAGCCGATGAAGGTGAAGTGAGGTGAGTATGGAGCAGCGCCAGAATGCAAGTGCGGGGTAAACAACGGGAGATCCCTGAAAAAACCCGCCGACAAGCGTCGTCGACTAGCACGATTCTTACATGCGAAAATCCGGGAACGACCCGGCCGGTGGCGATTGAACCCGGTACGCCTTGGTGGGAGGCGAGCAGGTTAACTTCTCAGCCACCGCGGTCACGAGGAGCGGTTGACAATGGGAAGGTGCTATGTGCTAGTGGTGCTTGGTTTCTGAGTGTGAGGGTCTCAGAACCTCTGTGGTAGAAGGGGCAAGGATGTGCGCACGTGCCAGGTTTGGGCTTGGGTCTGACCAAAGGTCGCATTAATACTGGTCGCTGTGCGACGAGACGAGGAGATTCCTCTTCCCTGCCTATTGGGAGGCCGAAGCGCTGTATGGCCCGCGGCTAAGAGCGCTGCGACAAAATATAAAAGTACAGTGACCGATAGATTCTGTATGAAAAAAATAATTGTTGCAGGCGGCTACAGGAAGTTCGTGGCGCTGAAGGAGAAGAACGCCGACTTGAAGGTGATGGTGTCGATCGGCGGCTGGGCGGCCGGCACGACCAACTTCTCCGCCGTGGTGAGCGACGACGATCTGAGGAGCCGGTCCGCCGAGCACATCGCCTCGTTCGCGCTGCTCCATGGCTTCGACGGTGTCGACATCGACTGGGAGTATCCCGGCAAGCGAGACAACGCCTCCTCCACCGACAAGGTGACGCACAGCTGCTACTCCGACCTCTATCACCCGGCGGATACTCACGCCCGGTTGCACCGTCTTCCCCGATCCGAGATCGAATAATCCTAGCTCCGAACGAGGATCCAGTTTGATCTTGGTTCCAATGTAAAAGTGTTGCACCAGCTAAATCTCATGATTCTGGATCTCTGATGTGTCGATCTTGGTTCTAAAGGGAGAGATCGAGATTAAGTATGAGACAAATTTTGCTGTTGGTTCGTAATATATGACGCCATGGAAGTAGGCATATTTTTCACTATAGATAGAACTAGATGTGCGATGTTTTATCTGTTTTAAGTGAATTATCGTTGTACTAATTTTACTGAATAATATTCATGTACGTATAATGTTTTAATTATACGTACAAGAAAACAATCGAACGTAGTTGTATCTGTTGGCGTATTTTCAAACTACATTTGTCGACAATGGCTGCTGATCTCGGATTCAGATTTCGAACCGCCAATTTCGGTGGTTCGAAATGAACTTCATCTCGATCTCCAATCCAGTTCTGAACTAGAATGGTGCAACAGATTTCTGTGTCGAGCTATCTCGGATCGAGTTTCGAACCACGATGATGCAACCGGGCATAAGTCCATCCATCCTGGTATATTTGTATGTTTGTGGCTAGGAAAGGATTTTCAAGTTGTATTAATATTCCCTGTTTCTTCACACTTTTTGAATCAAACCTTTGAAAACTCGCCCCATGTATGACGCGTTTGCTTGTTCTAGGCTATTTACGGTAAAGTGAGCACTTTTGAAAGCCCTCTCATATGGAATAATAGTCAATGAATATGTTTTATTTTAGTCTTATATATTAACTTGCGAGCGTGGTGGAATATACACACTGTGTTTATTACTTACATGGAAATATTTATTTTAAGTAGTGGTTAAATTATAAAAAATGGCTGAAAGGCTAGAAATAACTAGAGGCCTCGAAAATGCTCCCTTTACCGTCAACAGCCTATCCCTAGACAAATCATATATCATAAGCGTTTTATTCTTCTTTTAACATAAAGATATCTGATTTTTGGTTAAATGGAACTTTTACTTATATTTTAATTCCACGTTTTAATGACTCAGTAACAATTAATACGAATAAAATCAGAGAAAATAGGTATATTTGTAATGCCTAACATGACATAGTTTTCATGCAATTTTTTTTTAAGTTGAGTGCGCATGATTGTGAAGCGTTGTTCGCTTCGTTTAATATTATAGACATAGTTAAGCTTTGCTTGCACGAAGTGGAGGAATACGTTGAAAGTAGAACTTTAGCAGGCAATGTTTCTGAAAAGTCTGAAGTAATTGTAAATAGACTACATATAAAAGAGGAACTCGGATATAATTTAATTATACCCAGTAACAGTTACAATATAAACTGTGGACGAGGGAGGACCAAGTCATGTTGAGCCATTCAAATGCAGCTTATGACTAACTTGCGTGTATCGTTGACGGGCGCGCCAAACTGAAGCTTCATCGTGAGGGTTGTTCTCCTCGGCGCGGCGTTGAGTCCACTGATACGTGCCGCCAGGAGGGCAAATCTGCTGGCTCTTTCGGTGCCATGTTTTAAAAACCAAATGTTGTGTTTTCTGGATTCTTCCCCTGGCCTGGATACCGACGCGCCCCTGCAGTTGGCTTGACTTACCCGCGTTTACATTTTTCATAACAGTTGGCTTAGTAATTGGGCTCGGTTTACGATGGACTTTTAGCCTCAATGCGATCGGATTTGGGGGGGGGGGGCAATGAGGTATTGTCCCTCCCCAGTCACACTAAGGGGGGGGGGGCGAAAGACTTCGCATAATGCATTAGATTTTCATACTTTACGTATGTTTAATAAATTTGGAGACCACTAAATAACGTTATGCTATTTTTGTAGAAGTATTTGGTGTTAATGTCTTAATAGGAAGCAGAATGTGTGTGTAAACGCTGGCATAATTTTTTTAAAAACGATAATTTTGAGAAGAGATGCTTTGTCCAGCACTAGGACCACCAAATTCACTACATGATCTTGGCCCCTTAACCGAACTGAAAATGTTCTGACACCCCTTAGCCACTACTTAATGAACGTGTACTACATATTAAAATGAAAGTAGGTGTTCCTTACCAAAGTTCATGGTATTCGTGTGCGTGTCGTTTAGGAAGCATTCTAGACGTGTGGACTGCACGAAATGGCGATATTTTATTTTGTATCAGGATTGCGGTAGAAAAAAGAATAAGAAGTAATATGTTTATTTGTCCATTTATTCCGAAAATTTTAAATGGAAAGTAAACTTAAGTTTTTATTTTCCTTAACGCGTTTAAAAATACGTCTGGGATATTTGGCTAAGTTGATAAATACTTTACTTCACTAAGATACAAGTTTATTTCTATTTGCGTGTGATTGGTTGAACATAAAACGAGTACATTATTTATGAACTACATTTTTCATGTACACGTTCTATGCAGAAATTTCTTAAGGAACGAAATTGATTGTGAACCGAGCCCTGACATTGGCATACACGGCTGGGCTACCCGGTTCTATTCCAGACTTTGACAGGTAGGTATTTTCCGGGTGGGGATTCCCATGACGCGAATGTAGGGGACAATGCCATTTTGTTGTGGTTTAGGGTGATTTTACAACTGTAAAATTATTATTATAGTCTATTCACGGTTTTTTCACACTTTTTGGATCACACCTTAAAAAAATCACCCCATATATGAAGTGCTTGGTTCTTTCGTAAACATGTCATGCATCACATTCGTTTAATACTTTTGCTAACGTAAAAGTACCTTGTTTTTATTTACATTAAACATTTACGTATTACCAAAATATGTAAACATTTATTTTATATTTTATATGAATAAAACCAGGGAGAAAATATGTGTGTTGGTAATACATAGTAAAAAATAGTTTTTATGTAAAATGTTATTAAAGTGAGTGCGAACGAAGGCGGTGCGCTGCACTTTGGTGTAATTTTGTAGACTTAGTTAAACTTTGTTTGTATGAGGCGGAGGAATATTCTGAAAGTGGAACTTTAGCAGGGCTTCAGGAAAGTTGTAAGTAACCGTGAATTGCCTATATAGTCGCAGGGCTTCAGGAAAGTCGTAAGTAACCGTGAATTGCCTATATAGTCGCAGGGCTTCAGGAAAGTCGTAAGTAACCGTGAATTGCCTATACAGCTGCAGTCAAATACTATACTAAAGTGTAAAGAAACAAATAAATGACATTCACATCACTGTGATAAAATGACGAATTATAAAGAAGTTATGTGCAGATGACACTGCTGATGGAAATAAGAACAACTAGACTGTTCCACATTATGTTTACCGAACTAATTACTTGTTAATGAAATCGTTTGCTGCACCAGCCGTCTCCTATAAACACTCAATTTAAAAAAAATGATTGATATGAAAGAACAAATGATTTAACATCCACCAGTGGTAATGCCCATACCTGCACCATTGTTCGTAATGGTTAACATTTCTAAAATTTTATTTTGTTGATCACCTTTCCTTATACGCAGATGTGGTATACGACATAGTACCTCAAGCAGGTGCCGTGTTTTATTAAATTTTGGTACAAAAAATATATATTCTCTTAACTGCGTTGCTGACGTTGTTGTATCTACAATACAAGAAAAAAACTGGTGTAACAGTTAGATGCACGCTGCACGTGGTTCAATGTAACAGTAAACGGAAAATTTAAACGTTGATAAGAGTAAATTATGAATTATAATGGTTTTTATAATTATAAGATTCATCTTCGTAAGTATGTCATAAAAACACTCGGCCGCTTCGTGAAATTTTACGGCATACCATTTCTTCTTTTCCTCATTATATTACCACTTCTCGAAGTCTAATTATCTGATCTCATTTATCAAATCGGCCAGGAAAGGTAGACCTGTTCTTCAGGTATGGTAGCCGACTGACTGCACTTACATAAAAAGAAAGTGGTTACTACACACTATGCATATATTTTTTAAAAATATACCCTACCAAATGTTTTGTGAATATGAAAAAAATCTTTGTGACTACTACCATAAACCGTTTCGATAAAAAAGAAAGTTGTAAATACAAAGTAATGTTGTTAATATTTGGCACGATATAGTTAAAAATAATATTTTATAGTGAAAATTACTTTGTCATTAAATTGTTACTTGTTTAGAACGCCACCTACCAGGGCGTGTTTTGCGTGCCTGGGAGCGCTAAGGGCGACCGACGTATAATATCTATGTGCAAAGCACTGAAATGACATGCAGTCTTTGCGACGGTAAGTTGCCTCTGGTGACGCTATCATTTTATGGGGTGATACAAGAAAAAGGCACGATGCACATCCCTACACTACTTTAAAACTTCTCGTAACGGAGTTTTCGTACGTGAAAATGATTGTGAAAAGAAAGTTTTGGCGTTTTTCACTTATGCCCGTAGGCTAAGAGAAGGGTGGATTACGAACTAAACTAATCCCAAATTTAAACTTTGAACGGCACATACATCCATACCGTATCGATATTCAAACCCAGAAGTTGTCGCTATACAAACTGCCGTCCCAGCCAACGACGCCGTGGAGGTTGGCAGTGAAAATAAAAAGCATTTTCTGTTTAGTTCCTGGTTCCTACATTCATGTTAAATATTTAACCCAATTTCAGACGAATAATCTTGAAAAAATATATATTTTTTTAACTAAAGTTATTATAGGCTATTCACGGGTGAACACTTTTGGAAGCCATACTTGGTTTTCTTTTTAATGTTTATTTTGTAACCTTTCACAACCAGGCGTATGGCATTAATATTGCCGTGCAATTGATGATTTAGTGTTCCTATCTCCATCGGGCGAAGCTGTGAAATTGTTGGAAATACGCCATTTCTTGAGTTAATGTATAAGAAAAAAATTATATCGATTAAATTTTTTTACCAATTTAAACACTAGACTGCTGATAAGCCGTTAAAACATGTAATTACATTCCCTAATTCATCACCAACATTATTGTATGCTTACTCCTTTTGCATACTGGGCTTAAAAAAATGGACAAAAGATGAGCCGAGAACTGCAGCTGCACACCATTTCCTTGTCCGCGTGCTCTAATACTCACTGTATATTGTTCACGTATGTTGGCAGGCAAATTTCGTTATCTGGCTGGGGCTGCTGAGGCAAGAGCTTTCCAAACACGACTTCCTCCTGTCAGTGGCGGTCGGCGCAAACAGGAGTTTCATAGAGTCGTCATACGACGTTCAACAGATAGCTAAGTGAGTACTGAGCACCCCTACCCATTGTGTACACGTGTACCTATGTGTCCTCATAACACTTGAACGCTAAAAAAAACACAATAAAATTATTAATTAGATATTCACACTTCGACAGTGGGAATCGTGCTGGACGATGCCGTTTGTCGGCGGGTTTTCTCGAGGATCTCCCGTTTCTCTCACCCTTTCATTCCGGCGCCGCTCCATACTCACCTCAATCACCCTCATCAGCTCTCAAGACTTCGCTATTAAAAGCCGCCCAAATCTCTTATTCACTCTTTATATATTCCACTATGTCTCGAAAATACAAATTTAGCATTTTAGTATCATTTGAGTAAATGTAATGAATAAATGCTGTTACACTCGAAGAAATTATTTGCGAATTTACAGCAGCAGTGTATATGTCTATTGGGAAAGCTCATGTGGCATACTTATTTCCCATAAATCCATGGTAGCCTTCCTAAATTTGCTCAGAAAAGAGTCCAATGCGTAGGTAAGTTCCCAACTTTGTATAGTAATGATACTAAACGTTCCTACATTTGCAGTTTGATACGTGGTAATATATTCCATACAATGTATGGGTTAAAAACTTCCAAGGCAGTTTAGGAAGTTTACCAGAAATTTTTTTTAGAGTGTACAGGAATAAAGAGTCAATACATGGGAGTCTAGCACTACGTCATGCCATCAGGTATGACGAAAAATGTTAGCAACACATCACCGAGACACCATCAGTTAAGCACAGATGCAACTATTAGAGCCAGTCTACCGACTGGAGGGTTCTCATGCTACCTGTTCTGTTGAAGGCGTGAGATCGCACGACGGAGCCAATGCGCACTTGTGTTTGGAAACTCATCGCCATATTTCAACTTCCTTTTACTTGCAGATGGATTAGAAGAGGTGAACCAATCAGATGGTCACCGCGCTCTCAGACTTGAATTAGCTCTATTTTCCATCTGTGGCCATAAAAACTACTTTGGTGAACTGTACACTCTGTTCCTGGAAAATCGCTGAAAACATTAAAAGTGGCTGTATTGGAAACCAGCGGAAGTTACATAGTTGTTATGGTGATTAATTATATTGATTTAGTGAGATTTTACGTTGAATCCCAAAAACTCATACTTCTGCGAGGCATTGGTTTCGCAGTTAAATCACTAGCTGCTTGTAGACTAACTTTTAGTGACTGATTATGTTTGACGCATTTAAGGTTACTTCCCTAGCTTCTTCACTGCAGCAACTTTAAAATGTGCAGTTGCTCTGGTATCGCAAGAACACAAACATAAAGGCTGCGCTCCATTTTCTGAAATTAGATGCTATGCAGAAATTATAACTTAAATTTCTCGTATTTTGCGAGTCGACATACTTGTGTGGCCGAGGTAGCTGTATGTTCGCGTTCGACGTGAGAGATTCCGATTTTAATATAGGGTACGAAGATGGCGCTGGAGTTGAGCAAATTTCAAGTAGTCAGCCTGATCACTCTTTAAGTGGGAAACGTCCAGTTCAGAATCACTAACAAGTAACTGAGCTGTGTGAGATTATTCGGGGCTGCTTGCAACTTCCAACCTGAGCGAAGGAATATGTTTAAAATATGTGATTACGAGGCATCCCCTGCACGTCACTGTTTGCGACTATTGCTGCCTTCTTTGTTTGGACCTGTAGTAGCAAAAGTAGGCCTGAATTTGCATGAAATCGTGCAATTTACTTTGATTTTGAGGGCATGTAGTTTTTTGTGAAGAAGTTTATAACATTTATACAGAATTATATATATATATATACACATACATACCATTTTTTGGTGAAAATATGAAGAGAACATACGAAATAATTTGGTTCATAACTACGTTCAGTTAACCCCGCGCATTCATGCTGTTGGAAAGTAAATCAATGAACTGTTATAGGGGACTGTTTAATTGGTATGTACGCTTATTTGCCGCAGAAACGTAGACTTCATCACCTTCATGACCTACGACTTCCACAGCAGCAGTTTCGAGAACAAGACAGGTTATAACGCGCCGTTGTTTCAGAGGCCAGGGGATGAAGACGCGTTCTACAACGTGGTAAGTAAAAACACGTCTCTTAGATAATGACGTTACGTGGCATCATATGTCGTATTTTATTCCATTACTATTAAATATCCAACTCTTATTAAATAAAATATATTTAACGGTGCACATATGTTTTTAAATCATTGTTACTGTAATTTCACCACGGTTAGTTGATAAGTTACGCTCATAACTTCTGGGACGAAAATCCACGGGCCCGACAGATTTCAATGAACCATAACTGTTACGTTTTCTGTTGACATAAACGTTTGTCCAGTATGGCTGAGCCAGAGACTGCAATTATGATAATAGCTACTTATGTAATTCCTAATTAATTGCCCTCCTCTTACGTCAAATAAATTGCATAGAGCCGAAATGAGTCTGCTATCTTCTTTTTCCACATATTTATCGCCACTTACTTTAACCAAGCAACGTACTTCCTAAAAACAAGTACAAAAATGTCGTGATAAAAATTATGTAGGCACAATTTTCATAGAAATATGCTTCACCTCAAGCAAAGAGTGAAGCCTCGCTATTCTCGGCTTACAGACTCGTTCCCTGCCGTGGATTGAATAATGATATGAACGCTTATATAAAAATGAAACGAATAGTGTCTTAATGCTATTAAAAAACGACGCCAACATGTGCGGGAATAAAAGTAACGTTACATCTTTTTTAACTGCAGTCTGGTTGTGCCATAATAGACAAACGATTACGTCAATAGAAAACGCAATAGTTATGACTGATTTGTAATTAACTGTTTTTGAATTTAATAACATGTAATTTACTGGAACAGTGGAGTTTCGATTCAGAAGTGATGAGTGTAACGTATTAACTTGGTGTGGTGAAATTAAGTTTAATTTAGAACAATAATTCAGTACTAATCTATCAAGAAATTACCTTAGAATTCCTTACACATAATTTCAGTAAATTAGAGAAAAATATATTTTTAGACATAAGTATGTACAAAATAACAGGTAATGGAAATTTGAATGAGCTGTAAGACATACAAGTAGTTTTGAAATAAGATTTTTATTTAGTCAGAGATATTGGCAGCGCATAACAGCTAAGGTTTTCAGCTCCAAAAAGGGTGAAATGTGATGGTGATGCATGAGGGGGGGAGGGGAGGATGCAGTGGTGGGAGAAACGAGAATACCCTGAGGAAACCCAACGTCCAGTGGCGGGACGCCAGCGTGGTCTCACCAATGTACATCGTGGTCCCTACAATAACTAACAGTGTGTTTACATTTAGTGCAATTATCACAAATATATTAGTCAAGGCCCATTGAAAGGACTCGTGCGTAAATTTCCTAAATATGAAATCAAGAACTGAATTACATTGTAACTGTTCTATTGGTAAGATATTTGAATCAAAAAAACCATCACATACACCAATAACGCATACAAGATAAATTCCGAATTTCATATTTTTTTTACGTTTTTCGACTAATAAGGTAAATAAACCAGAAAATCATTTCACATGCAAAAAAAATTTAAGGCTTATACAATTTTCCTATGTAGAACTTAACAGTTAACAGTATTGGAGCGAAACACCTTTTATGTAACAGAATTTCATATTGTTGAAATCTCGTGTCAAAAAATTGTGTTAAAAGTAAAGTGTTTTTCTTCGCAATATATCAACTTTGATATTATTTTTTTTAGATATTATTTTGTTAATTTTGAGAACATTACTTTGGCATATTTACTGATTTTGTGGTTTATATTCCAAATTTCTCACAAAAAGTTGACAATTTCTAAATCGAGTATCATAGACTGTATCAACTACTGATGTATATGATAGTAATCGGTATGAAAATATGTATATTGTCTCCAAATATAAGCCAATCAAAATATATTAGGTACTTCTAATTCTGTTCTTGATTTTGTATTTCGGAAATTGGCGTATCGCGAGAACTATCCTCAAATACTAGTCACTAACAGCGCGCAGAGAACAAACAATTTTTTTCTATTCATTACCGAAATCATATTTCGCCTAATAAAAACAGTTATGTTTCGATGCTATTTGTAAATTCTGACTCATCGAATGACGCTCACGATAACTAACGTTTAGTCATAAATTACGGTGAGATACTTATATTGTCAAGGTTTTGTAATAGACCCCACTGTTTCACAAATTTTCAACCAAAGTATTCCACTTCAGCGATAGCATTCCGTTCGATCACACAATCTGAACGCGCGTGTTGACTTTCTGAATGTTATTTTTCAAGCAGGATTTCGTAAGCTCTCTCCACCTCCACGTTTCTCATTCGCTGCCAACTTCCATCTGTTCTTCAGATCATACTCATCTCAATGACTTTTTACCACTCCTCTTTATACGTTTCTCTTGTGTCCTTTACGACTTGCTTCAATTTTTATCGGGGCTGCAATTTCTGAAAAAAAAATATAGTTTTCCATGGCAATTTTTAAGGTTACTTATTCTTTGATTCTAAAGGTTAAAATTTCGTATCTAAAAATATGAGAAAAATAATTTGTTATTTTGGTTGCTGGAAAGCGCGTTGTTTCCTAAATTATGGCAGATTGAATGAAGGTGGCTATATTTATTTCAAAACTATTATTAAACAGGGATTTAACAAAGTTAAATGCTAAATAAACATGGTAATTATAAAATTAAAAAAAGAAGTAAACCTGTTAAGAGTTATTTTCCTATTTCCTTGTTATAGTTCTCAACTAATGGTGTAGAGGAGGAGCTGGTTTAGAATAATGCTGATATAGGCCATTCAATGTAAAGTGAGCACTTTTTAAGGCCCTGATAAATTTTTCCTTTCCATTAATTTCTACCTTTCTGCCACTTTTTAATGTAAACATTGCAATATGACTAGTAAACATAGTGCATATATTTCATCACTCTCAATAGTTAACGTCTGATAATGCAATAAATTATATTTATTAGGGGTTAATGCCTTTTGGGAGGGCCTTAAAAAGTGCTCCCGTTATCGTGAACAGGTAGCAAGTAACCTCGTCATATCCAAAGACCAATTATTTGCACCGTAGTGGTTATGACTACAAACCTGTATACTTAACCGTCGTAAATTACACGTAGTGCTAGTATCGCTTGTGGATGAATAGTGAATTTTTCACTATTAAGTTTTCAAAAATCAGATATTGTTTTGTACAATTTACATTACTAGCAGGTATAGGCTATTCACGGTAAAACGAGCACTTTTAAAAGCCCTGCTTAGATCTACTTGTATGTACGTTATGTATTCTTCCGCCTTATGTAAGATTAACATTGTCATGAGCCTCATAACTGAAAGGGAAACAAATAATTTAAATTATCAGAAATTGTTACCTAACCCTTTTTATTCGACGCTAAGATACGGAACTACTTCCCACCCGTCGTCTCCAACTTAAGTGGGCGCATGTCACTCAGGGCGCCCGTTAAAATATATGTAGGTAGGAGCAGTGACTTTTTTTCTGAGGTTGATTTCAAACTGCTCACTTTATCGTGAACAGAATTTACTAAGCATACCTAACGGTAAGTCGAGTAAATTGTAAGCCATAATATCTACTGGATTAAATATTTTATATGTTTTAGTTTCTGTGGACGCATGAATTATTTTAACAGGGAGATATTTAAAATGTGGAATCTCCTTGCTATTTTTAATAAGGAACTGGAGTCCGTTCTACAAATATACGATGCAAATAACAACAAAATATTTAGTATTTGATTTTTTTAAATTATTAAAATATAAATTCAAGAATTTACCATTAGCAGTAAAACTTTATAGGCTTATTTATTTATCTAGATGTAGCCATCAGGAATATACAAGTGACATATCTGTAGGTCTATCATCAAAACAATCTTCTAATTCTGCAATTCAACTTCTGATTATGAACCGAAACTTGACAGAGAATATGCTTTTTGCTTGTTCTGTCAGGGGAAGTATTCAATGACAGGAAAGGGGAATTGTGTGTCCAGCGTCTAATATGTAGAATATGGCCTCACTATAATTGTTCCGGAACAGCAAACGAAAATGTTTGTGACTAATGCCGTTAATAAATAGTAATATTATTTTTATCGAGTTCATATATTTTTAGAATTTTAATTTTGAGAAAATTGACAATTTCGGTTTTTAATAGAAGCTATCAAGTGTACATTTTTGTGGGGTAATGTTTCAGAAATAAACGTTGGAAACAAAAACATAATTAGGCATTTTAAACGACTTTTGAGTACTAAATATTTTTATTTTTAATTTCCTAGTTTAAAATGTGTATTTCCATAATACTAATACCCATAGTAGAGTGACAGTTTTAAAATTTATTCAGAAAAAGTTTATTCTTTTATTAGATTCATAAAGAATTTAAACTAAAGCTCAATAGTCGAATGATAAAGAAAACTGAGCATACTAGTATATGCGTTTCAATTAATGTGATACTTCCGGCTACGCTTACGAAATAAGTGCCTTTTCTATGTCAAATAGAAGCACGAATATAGAAACTATAAAAAGAGTGAGCACGTACATACCGAAACGGAGGGGAAAATAACATTTTGCTAGTAAGCATGCTTTACCTAAACGAGTTGCCACTTCTCTAATCACAAGTCACAAACATACAAAATTTAAGTAACTTTTGATCGATGTGCGTGATTTTTTAAATTAAAATGTAAAGTGAGATGATGAAGACATTGATTCGTGAAAAGCATAAGGAAGTATTTAGACTAATTTTCATTGTAGAAAGTAAACTTATAAATTTCCGTTGCTCCCATATCACGCAGTCCTCAACTTCCGCTTTCATACTTACATAATGTCTTAATGCCCAGGGAGAGGCATGTTCCTACACTGTGGCTCCTCTCCCCATTAATTTTGAGCCTCGACCTCTTACAACATGTTGAATTACTGGTTTAGCTTATTTCAGTTGATTAGGGACATTTTTTCAGAACATCAACTACACCTCTCTGGTACTATACACTACGCCGTTGAACAAACATGAAATCTGAACATTTATAAAATAATTATAACGTAATCATTGCAGCATCATTTTAAAATGATCCATATATTCCTACCGTTCCACAATTTCCAGATAATACATGGATACAATTTTGCGACTTTATTTAAAGGCATTTATGAAATGTAAAGGCTGTTATAGTAATAAATAATCATTTATGTCTTTGAACAGGGAGTATTGGCAGGCACATAAATGGAAACTTCAACATGGCACATGAGACTGAGCCTTAAATTCGCGCCTGATGAAGTGACCGCCTGTATTATCGGTAATGTTATTGGTTATGTGAGAAGCTGGAGCTAATGGCTGTGCAGGACGGGTGTGTGAGCGCCTGGCTTGACAGCGGGGTGCCCCGCACAAAGTTGTTACTGGGGATGCCGCTCTACGGACATTCGTACGAGCTGGCCGACGAGTCGGAGGCAGGAGTCGGCGCCCCCACCGTGGGTCCTGGGCCCGCCAACCTGTCCACGTCCTTCTCTCAGGTGAGCCTCATCTCCTAGGCCCTCGCTACTCGCATAGAAAAAACGCATCCTTACTGAAGATACCCCGAAGTCAATGTTCTGCGTTATTACAACTTCTGCATTAAAAAAAAATTGTATGTTTAAACTATGTATAGGCTATTCACGGCAAAGTGAGCACTTTTGAAAGCCCTCTCATTCGAATTAATAGTCAATAAATATATTTTTATTTTAGCCTTAGACGTTAACTTCAGAGTGCGGTGGAATATACACACTGTCTTCATTACTTACATGCCAATATTTATTTTAACATGTGGTTAAAGGATAAAAAAATGACTGAAAGGAAAAAGTAACTAGTGCCTCAAAAGCCCCTACTTTACCGTGAACAGCCTATATATGCTACGTTCACATAGTATAAGTATACAATAAAAAGCCATGTAGAGTCTCTCTTTAGAAATTGTATAAACACATGTTCAATTTGCATATTTTAATTTTGATGGTGGTAGCACAGTCTTCTTTGTATAAGTGTCCTTCATATTTGTCTAGTCGTGTCACGTGTATTTCATGAATATACTCATAAAACTGGCTGTAAAGTAGTGTTTTACATTCAAGGTTACTGTTTATATTTGCTTAAATGTACAGTACCGTAGAACATACATCTGCTTGCTTCGGTAAACAAATGAATAGGATAAGGATCTCTCGTTATACCCTTGAGTTACAACTCTCTACTTGTATGCTCCCTGCTCGGGACACACACATCGTCTCTCTTCTGTCGTACACAGCAGACGTCTGGGCACACAAGTTCCGCTAGTCTGGAGTCCGTCATGGACCGATCTGAAACTGAGCGATAGCAGAACGGCCCGGCAGCATATCGCCGTCGCACTAACAGCAGGTATCTAGTCTTCGGTAACAGCAGTAAGGACGCACCACCTGATGTCTGTGAGACAGATAATAGCTTGACCAGTGCTGCGCGCGTATCTCTCCCCCTTTGCGATGTTCCCCCCTCTCAATCGTTTGAAACATAACCAGACGTGTGCCGGGTACTATAAACACTCACGCTTCCACTCCCTCCGGATACTCCTGCTGTCAACATACACTTCTGCTCACATAACTCTCAGTGCATGCATGTAGAACCACTTTTTAGAAACAATCACCAATACAGTCGTCAGATCAAAGCACCTCCAAAGTACAAGTCAGATTAATTAATCGTTTAATCAAACAAGTTGTGTGCACTAATTATATATATATAATTAGTGCACACAACTTGTTATATATATATAATTAGTGCACACAACTTGTTTGATTAAACGATTAATTAATCTGACTTGTATATGTCTGACTGATATATATATATATATATATATATATATATATATATATATATATATATATATATATATATATATATATATATATATATATATATATATATATATATAAAATATATATATATATATATATCAGTCAGACATATGCCTTAGTAGATTTTATCTTCATAATAAATATTTGTTCTAAGAACAGCCATTAACTTTGTTAGAATATTATATACAGAGTGTAAGATTTATCTCTCCAAGTATTTCCTTTTTTAAGAGCTAAGAGGAGATATAGGCTACTGTGAATATCTTCATGTTTAGACTTAGCAATTAGAGTATGTAAGAAAATTATATAGGCTACATGTTTTACAGATATGCCAGATGCTGAAAAAAGAAGCTTGCGATTGGTCAGTAATTTGGGATGAATATGCTATGGTCCCGTACGCTACGAAAGGCAAGTCGTGGATCAGCTACGAGGATCGTTTGTCGATAACCGAGAAGGTAAGTGGCCGACGAGGCTGTCAGTTGATATAGCTCTTTGACGAATGTATGAAATGTTATCATTATGAATATTAATTATATTACGATATATATATATATAACTAGGGACAACCGATTTTCGCGAAAAGGGTTACTGTCAGTTTGTATTCCAAAACACGTTAGCGAAGATCATATTTCTGCGTCTTAGGTGCCTGCTCTCAAATCACAGTCTTTCATTTCCAGAGTAACCCAGTTATGATTGGCTATGTCAAATACCAGTCTTCTTACAAATATGAGTGGTTAATTACCATAGCAAAATTATGTAGGTGTTCACGTATTATATTGAACACTAGCCAGCGTGCACTGAGAAAAAAGTATGGTTGAGGGAACCACACTGTAAAAGCATTTCTGGCAAACTTCCTAAACTGTAATGGAAGTTTTTACCTATACAGTGAATGGTTATAGTACCACGTATTAGGCTGAAAATATGGGGATATTTAGCGTCTCTACTATACAAAGTTGGGAACTTCCCTACGCATATGACTCTTTCCTGAGCAACTGTAGGAACGTTACCAAGAATATATGGGAAAATATTTTACCATTCGCGTTTTGTCACTGTACGTATACACTGAAAGGGTAAATTTACAAATAGAGTGCATCAATACTATTAAAATAGGGACAGCCATCTGATGGGCTGTAGAAACATAAATAGTAATAGCAACATAACTGTTTGTTGTATAACTCTCTGTGATTGTATCTATGCTACTGTACCTATGGTTGCTACAACAGAGCACTGCGTTTCTATTACAAAACAAATAGCATCTCCAACAGAACAACTACAATAATATTTGCATTGTTCCCACGACAATCAGAATTGTAATAATCTAACATTATTTTCTGAATGTTCTGTAATCGGATTTGAGGGTAGCAACAACAGAATATTTTGTTTGGTTTTTACAATTATGATTGCTCTGGGAACAATACAAATATTGTTGAAGTTGTTCTGTTGGAAGTACAATATGTTTTGTATACGCTGTTCACGATAAACTGAGCAATTTTGAAATGAACGTTATAAAAATGCCACTGTCCCTGCCTGTGCACATTTCAACGGGGCTCACTGGGTGACATTCATCACCTAAAGTTGGTCGCGATGGCTGGAAAGTAGTTTCATATGTTAACGTCGAATAAAAAATGTTAGGTAAACATTTGTGATAAATTTAAATTGTTTCTTTCGCTTTCCGTTTTTTAAATGCATCGAAGTGTAAACATAAGCAGTTACTTTCTTAATAATTTCACAATTCCAGTTGACCGACGCATGAATAAAATGATGAGGCCCATGGCAATGTTATATATATATATGGCGGAGTAATACACAACGTGCATACAAGTAGATAATAAGCAGGGCTTTCAAAAGTGCTCATTTTGCCGTGAACAGCCTATAGTAGGGACGCAGTAGCTCTGCTGTAGCAACCACAATATGTATAGTCGCAAATACAATCACAGACATAGGGATACAAAAAAACAATTCTGCTGGTATTACTATCTATGTTAACACTGTTTAGATGGTACCTACAACGCATCATATGGCTGTTCATTTTGTAACAGTTTAGATGGTTCCTATAACCATATTTTCTTCTCAGTGTAGAACGCTTTTCGCGAAAATCTGGTCTCAGCATTTGCCCGCGTTCATGAAGCTATCTATGATTCATTATTTTTTTCTCCAGGCGTTGTATGCTGTGGAACACAACCTGGGCGGCGCCAGCGTTTGGGCTCTCGATGCGGATGATTTTGCTGGGAACTGCTTCAACATCAAGTACCCACTTTTAACAAACATTCTACGTGTCATCAACTACAACAAATACCTCGAGTACCGTCGTTTTTCTCTGTATAATACAGATACCATTTAGTTAAATTATTTTATAAAAAACGGTCCACCCTGTGATCAATTGTTGTTTTAATACAGTTACGGATATATACAACAAGAGATCCTCTACAGACGATAATTACAGCACACGAGTTTACCAAAATAACTTATTTACTTCTATTTAAAAAATGATTTACGCAACTGGTAAAGTATGAAGAGCGTGGATGTAACAGTATGAAGTATTAAAGAGATTATACATTAAGCTTTTGGGCTTGAGTCACGTCAAAAGTTTCTCTTCGTACATTTCAACAGTCGTTGCAGCTGCCATCATTAGGCAATAGTTCAAGACTGATCATGTGTTCAGAAGAAGAAAAACCTTTGACGATGCTCAAAAACCCAGAAGTTCAGTGCATAATAACAACGGCCACGAGAGCTGCGATTTGGTAACTGGTTTTATTTTACAACAGTGCAGTTGCGTAGAAAAAAATTACATTTGAGAAATAAGTGGAGTTAGAAGAACGGGAATTGATTTCTCGTTGAAGAAATCAAGTTATGTTAATGGCAAGTTGCTGAACATGCTGATGCTGTTGTCAACTTGAGTACTAAATTATCTTTTGCATTTATAAGTTAAAGTACAGTGCTCTTCTCGGTTGACGTTAAACTCTGTTAGATAATATATAGTGCCATAATTCTAAGTTCAGTAAATATTTTTGCTCTCAAATGCTTTTTTGTTGAAGATTAAAACTATATTTCGGTCTAGTTAGTTTACACACAAAGTGACACTACATTACTTTTTATATCGAAACAAGGTACAGTGTTTAAATGTGACAATAAAACAAAGTTAAGTTATCTGGAAGAACTATATGGCTATAATTAAAAAAACGAGTAAGTTATGTATATATCAAAATATACTTAAAATTGTATTAATATCAAAATTAAAATGAAACATTTGAGTTTTGTTTTGTTATATGCGAAATTATTAATGGCATAACCTTCTAAATATGAATGTTGCTTATAATTCGGCCTTAGATCAAAAACACACATTCCATTAAAACGTCCAGACGGAGGTATATGTTTTAGTATACTCCTACAGTAGAAATTCAAATTATATTATATAATTCTAAGTGAGTTAAGGTGTCCAAACAATGATAAAAATGTTCCTTATTTATAGAAATTTCGTTTGTAAAATTGTAAAAAAAAATCAAATTTCTAAAACTCCAAGTGCAGTAGTTTTCATGGCCAAACTCTCCTGTGAAACTTAGTGTAACCAACCTCCCGTGGCGCAGTCGGTTGGTGGGCCATCGATATCGATCTGGGGTGCGGGAGGCTCTGGGTTCGAATCCGGGGTAAGGCAAGGGTATTAATTTAAGTTAGGTTATAAGTTAGTCTGTAAGCCATCCCCTGCTAAGTTTTCAAGAATAAAACCAGGGGACATTAAAAAGCCCTTTACAATACAACTAATTGGTGTAGTATGGGAAAAGCGTCTTAGAACAAAGACCCATACCACACTTATTCTGAGAAATCTGCGGCTCTGGTCAGTGCGATTGTGATGACTTCGTTGTGAGTTCACTGCCAGAGCCCTGAAGAGGAGCATTTACTCCGAATCAGTGTAAACAACACCTGTCGGAGCAAGTTGTGGGGAAAAAAAGGCTATTTATAATATTTATCTTATAATGTAAACATTCCCTTAATCTCCCTATTCCCACCAATGAATTAAATACTTCATATAGTGTGTTCTGCGTATTAGTTATATTCTATATTATTTTCAGACACACATCAACACACACATACATACGCGTGTGTATGTAGTATATATATATATATATATATATATATATATATATATATATATATATATATATATATATATATATATATATATATATATACACATAGTAATGTTATCTCCATAGTGGCATTCAAATTCTGTGACGATGTGTATGTTCAAAACATTCCCTTGTGCCAGCAGTTTTATCCACACAACTTCGAAATAAAGCTTCAACACCATTACACACTGTTGCTTTGTGAACAGTAGAAAAATTGTAATATTTTTGTCATTTTAATCTATAGTTTCCGAAATATAAAATTATGTGCGTACATCAGAATTTTTTAGTCCGCCTTAATACTTTATATAAGCAATTGTTGCAATACACATAAAATAAAATAGCCAAACTATGATACCTTATTTAATAGGTCTACATATTTTCCAAGTATATTTAAGAATAAATAGTAGCACTTAGTCCAACTCGTGTATATAGGACTAACTGCGCAGGTAGGTTAGTCAACAATTCATTAAGGCTCCGGCTAGACATATTTCAAGAGAAAAATAAAATTCTATCTCAATCCATTGATGTGAAACTGGACTTAATGCATGAAAGAATTCCTAGCATAACGTAAGATTAACTTACCAACTGAGTGGCAGAGACGATAGTGTGTGTGTGTACACACACACAGATATATATATTATATATATATATATATATATATATATATATATATATATATATATATATATATATATATATATATATTACACACACACACACACTCTCTCTCTCTCTCATACACACCAACACCAGACTTAAAATAAGCCAGGAACAAAAAAATAAGTATGAATTTCCATTGAATAAAAAAACTACTGCAAATATATATAAACAACTTCCATGACAACATGTATAACGGGGTTGGCTCACAACAGAAGAAAAAATAACCAGCGTAACGGGAAAAAAAAACTGAATGAATATTGTGTAGCTGCAATTAAAAATATCTTAAGTTATTTGCCTACACCAGCTTACAAAAACGGGGATATAGAATTAAGTCAACTTGGAATTGAGTCAATTCCGGATTTTGTGGTACCTAGACAGGATTTAAGTCTACCTGGAATTGACTCAACTCCGAATTTTGAGGTACCACATTTTTAACATGAAAATCGTACCGAAAATATATCAACTGCAGTTGACTAACTTCGGTTCTCAAGAACCACTTTTCACCCACAAAATACAACCAGAATTGAATTAACCCGGTATTCACTCAACTCCGGAATTTTAGCTACCCTTTTTAGTTTGAAAATCGCACCGGAATTCAGTCAATCGGAGTTGACTGAATTCTGGATTTTCAACAACCCACTTTCATAGACAAAATTCACACCGGAATTAAGTCAACCCGGTATTGACTCAACTCCGGAATTTTCACATTGCTATACTGTTCAATTAAGACCTACCAGAATTATAGCAACAAGAATTATATCAACTTTAGTTGACCGTATTCCGGATCCAATTCAGTACTGCTCCTTAGTTGGGATGCGGAAATAAGTCAATCCATAATTGACTCAAATCCGGGTTTTATGGTACCCAGCCGGAATTAAGAGAACCCGCAGTTAACTCAACTCCGGATTTTATGGTACCGTCTTTTTGACATGTAAATAATCCCGGAATAGAGTCAACCGGAATTGAGTCAACTCCGTATTCGCAACAACCTCTTTTCAGACACGATTAGTATACCGAAATTTAGTTAGCAGAACATCGGTGGATTTTTGTGTCAATATTTGCTCATTGAATCCAGCATTAGAATGCCGAGTTACACTTCTCAGCTATCTTCTAACGGGAGTGACCATTATTCAATTTTTATTAACTGTTGATACCCTCTGCTGAAGTACACAGGATGCTTCCTAATTTTAATCTGAGACATCCCCTTCATTTTAAAATTCATTTGGTAATTCGGTTTTCAGTCAGCAGAACAGTAGCATGTGTAATTTACACGTTTAAGAGAGATTACTGCATTTATTTTGATGGCTTTATAATTTTCACTTTCATGGTCTCAGATTTTACCGCGACTACAACCATAACAAGTACGACGAATCGTTATCAAAAACATTGTAGTAATTAGAGCGAGAAACATATATGAACTTGACGAGAATAAGAGAGGCGAGGAAAGAAAGTGGGGTTGATGAAGAAAATGTCTACATTCCTTGTCGCACTATAGTCAAATAAAAACGAAAGTACCATTCATGCTTTGGTTTGGTGTTTATTATATTTATTCCAATTAAGAGAATCAACTATTATGTAAAAGATTGAGATAAAATGCAGCAAATTAAGAGTTTATTCAAGAAAAACACCAATTCTATTATATTTGCTTTGAAATAGAAAACCAACAGTATCAGTACGGTCGTCTGTGACGAGGCGATAAACAGCCCGAGAAAATTTTTTTCTTCAATTATATGTTTGTAGAAATATATATTTTTAGTACAAGTCACGCAATATAAGACTTGAAATCACGAAAATGCGATTTACATTTCGCTTTGATTATGTATCAGACTTTCAAAATACTCTTTTGATTACGTTTCGCCGCAAGTTTATCTGGCGGTATTCTGCACACGTGTACTGCACTACAAAGTAAAGGAGTAATCACCTACTATGAGTAAAGTTGAGTCATGTGCATTCCTTAACGCTTGCGAACAGGAATTGACTAACAATTTATTAATGCACGCACGGACATAGGACTGGTTGCATCGTTAAAGTTTGCTGACGAAATGTGAGTACAATACCTGCACATTCCAAACTGTACTATATAACACCTCTTAATGGCTCTAATACGATTTAGTGTTACTGTCGGTCTGACTGAAACTTGTATTAAAAGACACCACTCCCTCTGTTGTTACAACCAAGTACTGAACGCCTGGAGAAGTTTCATACCTGCCACATAGGCTTAAGAAAATAATGATTCACTGTATGAATAAATTATATTAGAAATTAAGTTGTGTATGTTCGCCACTGAAACGTGATTCGTAAATAAAAATGCTTTCTCCAATATATATGTGTACTAGAAAAAAATTATAAGTAAACGACATTTTAAAGACAACCTTTTATTATATAGTGTACTAAAAAGAAACAAATAATCATATTAATCATTAACAGTCAGTTATCATAAATTTTACTCTAAAACAAGTCTTAGTTGCAGTCTGGTTGTCTAGAAAATGTTTTTTTCTCAATTGAAAGGGCTCGTAATGATATCAAGCGTAGTTGACAAATCAGTGTCTAAAGATTATATTTTGAGTCATTAAAACTTGAAAAATAAAAGCGTGACGCGAGAATTTATCTGTTGATGTAACGTAGCAATGTTGTGCTGATGGCAAGGACTTTCTGTTACCCACATATTCAACTTCACACGCATATGATCCGGTTATTTCTCTCGTGCCACACTTTTATTTTTAAGTTTTAATGACTCTAAATATAATCATTAGCCACCGATTTGTCAACTACGCTTGATATCACTACGAACCCTTTCAATTGAGAAAGAACATTTTCTAGACAACCGGACTGCAACCAAGACTTGTTTCAGAGTAAAATTAATGATAACTGAATGTTAATGATTAATATTATTATTTGTTTCTTTTTAGTACACTATATAATAAAAGGTTGCCTTAAAATTTTTTTTACTGACAATTTTATTTGTTCCTTTTTAGTCGTAAGAAATTAGATGATTCCTCATTCTGTTAATTTCCACAAGGGTTTAAGTATTGCAGGTCTTTTTGCCACTTAATTTTGCGCAATCTAATTCTTCGATTTGAAGACCGCCCAAAGACCTAACCCTACTGAGAGCAACGTAGGCTTGCCCAGCAGTAAAAAGTTTTAGCCCCAGATAGATCACAGCATAGTCCACTGTACTGCCCTGCATCTTGTGAACGGTAGACGCCCAAGACATTACCATCGGCAACATCCTACGTTCAGCAATTCCATAGATAAACTTAGCTGGAAATTACGGATTCCGGGTGTATGATATGAATGCCCTCATTAGCAAAGTCTACTCGAACCGAAGGTATATCCGTTTCACACATCTGGGCACGTCGGAAACATGGCCATACGATTTCAGTGATGTTTCCTATGGCACCATTAACGAGTCTTTGCCAACATCGATGTTGGATCGCAACGTGACCTTCGCACCTACAAAAATTTCCAGTTTTTGAGGCATTCCTCCTATTTTATTAATGTCTGATTGACTTATGGAGTCATTGTCAATATTCTTGGCATTTCTTGTAGCAACTATTAACTTATCCTGGGCTTTAATTTTGAACATCGTTGTTCCCTTTGCCCTGAAGTGCTCAAGAACTGCCTGATTATAGTCATTGGCCTGTTGGTTCGCCGGATAAATCCGAAGAGTTTTTCAATAGAGAACTCACCAGTAGCTACTCTAGAGGTATTAACTTTACTTATGAGTTAGACACAATGCTCTGAATGTAATTCCCCAGTCCTTAAAGCATTTAAAATGTTGACGAAGGAAGCCTTTCCTTGCTGTCTCATGTTCTCAGTTAGTTCAATCAAAGTAAAACGTCGCCACAAGTGTGTTGCTGGTGCTAATCTGAGAGGCTGATCAAATACTTGATTACCTCTTACAGGCGGCAATTGCATTAGGTCTCCAAATAGCAGCATATTAATACCACCGAAAAGATCCTCGCTGTGTTTCAATTGTTTTAGTCGAGAATCTATCAAACACAACATTTCGTAGGGGACCATGGATATTTCATTAATGAACATGAATTCAATGTCCCGCCACTGTTGCCGCCTGAGCCTCGAATAATTTCCTGTTAGAATTGGCATCTCTACAATTCTTCCGTCCTTCTTTGCCGGTAGTTTGAGAGCAGAATGAAGTGTTAAGCCTCCAACGAGTCGAGCTGCTACTCCTTTTATGCACAAATTTTAACTACTTGCTTTGCGTAACATCTGTTGGATTGATTTTTAAGTAAATTAAAGAGAAATGTTTTGCCCGTTCCAGCATTGACGGTAACTAAGAGACGTAAACGATCAGTAGCTCCATTAATTTTATCTAAGATTTTTTGGGTAAAGTACGTAAATACCTCTTTTTGTCCAATATTCGTCGCTCTTTGAACGGTCTGAAACTGGTCATGACTCATGTTTTGCTCTGTTTCTACATCTTCTGCCTCTAAATCAGTTTGAATTGGTTCTTGATCGAGAATTTAAAAGGCGTGTACTTGATTAAAGGCGTTTTCTAGTTGCCTGTCACATTCTTTCAAAATGTCCATGTGTGTACTTGTTTGTCGAAGATTCGATTCTCTCGCCGAAAATTCAGCCTTTGGGGTATCGTAATCTTCCACTAATTCACTCTCAGATCGATATGGTAAGTATTGGAGAAGTAAACTGTAATAGTAATTATCTGGATCATTAGCTGCTATAAAGTAAGGCACACGCACGACTGCTGGAGCGTTTCTGATAACCATTTTGCTGTTGTCAATAAGTGTAATTAATCTTCGCCTTGTCTGCTGTTCGGACGACTCATATTGATCAACAATTTCTTCATTGTTGTCTTGTCGTTTGGCGTAATACGGCTCAAATAACCTTGCAAACTCCAGTAGACTCATATTATTAAAGTCATAATCAGCTTGCTCTATCGGGCGTTTTTTATATCGATAAAAAATGTTTGAACAATAGCAAGCAGCTTGACCAGCTTCGTTGAACTGGAGCACTGTGTGTCTTTCCTCAGGCTTTCTGGTGGTAAAGAAAAACGCGCTTTCTTGAACGCTCTTTAAAATTTAAATGACGGCATTCTCAAGCCGAGATTTGACGTTCTTTAAATAACTTCACCCATACCTTAAAAAGGTTCCGGGAAATATTAAACTATTCACGTTGTATTTGCTGTAAAGCTTGTGCGACACTTGCATCAACTTGAGTAGGTTCTGCTTTAGATATGAACTTGGCTACATAAAAAGCTATGGCCTCGTTTGATTCGCAAGGTTGAATGTCCAATTACCCTGCCATAGTCGGAGAAGTGTAGGATTATAATTATTTACTCAGCTATATTCATTTCGCCACTTTAAAAGGCATCTCCTTCCATCGCTGTGAAGGAATACGTCTGATGAGTGAGCAACAATTCGTGTTTGATCACATTCTTGACGTGGGAAGCTAAAGCGACGCACTGAAATATCATTATTTTTTGCAGGTGTGAGTGTGTCGATGTATTTGAGTCTTTTTTACCAACTCATATAGCTCAGAACTTTCAGGTGGCATTTGGCACGTACATACTTGATCTAGCTGATGAATTCCCTCCTCTGTCTCAAACTATGGATGTTTCTCAACCCATACCACCAGATGAAGATGTGGCCTTCCACGATTCTGGAATTCAATCCGCCACCAGGAATCTTTTAGTTTACCGCCCAAAACTTCGCAGTTATTCTGTAAATATTTCATGAGTGCGTTTACTCTAACCATGAAGTGACGACTTACACCACAGCAGGGTATCACTCGATTAATAACTGAGTTGCGATCATATCCAGATCCTTTGGATTTTCATCTGGGCAGTTGTCAGCAATCAAGAGGTCTTTACACATATCCAGCCAAATAATATCGTTGCAACTATAAGTTACAAAATATGTTGATAGGCCCAGGCACCTAATTTGGGCTAACAGTTAATTTAACTGTTAAGGCTGCTGAGCCCCTTAACTTTTTGAGGTACAGATGGATATCCTCTACCATGCCATCTGTGCCTTGGACCTTTTTGCAACAAGCTGTAATAGTATATTTGACTCTATAATACTCGAACATGGACAGTGCGTAAAACAAATAGTCGTTCCGCTGAAATCTTGTATCTTTGCCTAGTATCCGAAAATTATAATAGTCCAATGGTGTTATTTTTATAGTTCTGGATTCCTCGTTACGCCCGTTTATACCGTAGGGAAACAAATGAAACCAGGCGAATTCTTCAGCATTCCGTTCGTGGGACTCATTAACGATATTATCGATTGTTTTACGTACAATCTTATTTAAATTAGATACTTGAAGTTCATCCTCTACTTCAAGTTGTACGCAATCTACTGGAATCATTAGCGATGTCTAAATAGGTATTGCTTCTTTTTGAGGTGACACAGTAAATGAAGACCAATATTCAGTTTCGTTCTCTTGTTGCACTTGCAGATTATTTGCAATTGTTGATTGAAACACTGGCATGTGTAGTTCGTCTTCGTTTTGTGTTTGAGTGTTAGTACTCAATATGTTTACATTAATGTAATTCAAGGTAAACTGTATATTTATTGAACCTGTTGCACTTTTGCAGATCCTAACGAGCTCGTCTATTGAATCACACACTATCACACAGGCTTTTCCAATAGCGTCGTAGGCTTTGTCACCCTTCCGGACACATGAATGCGAATCTGTAATACATAATTGGTTACTATGTTTCATAACTCCTAATGTCAGTGATGAAGCTATTAATGCGCCAGTATGAGTTATGAACATTTCAGTAACAGCTTCTTTCAAAGTCATTTCTATATTGCCACGATTTTCTCGGTCTTGTAAATTCCCAAAAAAACTTGTGCCATCTTCGTACTCAACGCAAAATGAGCGGTGGTACATTCTGAAATTGTTTTTGATGACATCAAAATTACGCACTTCTAAAAAAAAAAAATACGTTATTTTATAGGGTACGCTAATGGGATATTCACTGATAAGGATCTAACTGTCCCATACAAAGCGTCACCTTCAATCATGTTCTCATTTAAAGTATTCGTAGACCACTGACTAGGAGGGAGAACGGCGGCTCTAACAATATTTGCGAGGACTATTGCGCAGCATTGAACACCTGCATATCTCGATGTGAAAATGTCCCGGAGTCGCTTGATGCCACGAAGCTCGAAGAATTTTGTTGTTTTCGCTGATTGGAATGTAAGAAATCACATTTTGCTATGCAATTTGTTCCTGACATCCAATGTCCTCTAGTTGTACGTCTGAACTATCAGAATTGTCAGCGTGTTTATTATTCACAAGTCGAACCAAATTTTGTGGATTTATTTGAACGTCATCAATGATTACTACGTCTTTGTGCAATTGATTATTCGTGATAAGCCAACGTAAAGCATTATAAACTTTTACGCGTGAAGTCGAGAATTCCCGTGATACATTCAAGTTTTCTAGGTGTTAGGTAACAATTATCATGCCAATACTATCAACAGGCCTCGGTAACATATTGGGCAGTTTTTCAGTTACTTCAAAAATATCCTGAGCAAACAAAACTGCCTGCCCACAAAATCCATATTGTCCGAATAGTCTATTAAATTTAATAATCTCAACAAAAGGTAGGATTATAGACAGAATGCGTTGTTCAGGCTGTGTTAATGTTTCAATCACCTCAGGTATTGCACCAGGGTCTAAGCTATTCCAGTAAGTCTTTGTCGGCGGTACTGTTTTGTTACTGGTAACATGGCTATTGCAGCGATGGCAAAGAGTTAATGTTATTTTTTTGGGGTAGCATATTTTAGTGCAAATTTCACAATATTTACCACAAAATATGTTGATTTTTCAAAATGATCACTGTCAGCGTTTAGTGCTGTTCTCGTAATTGACATATGTTGTCGAGCGCTAGCTAAACGAGCATCACGCTGCTCCGGCGTTTCACATGCCCTCTTTTTAGATTGATATCGCCTAGCATTCTCTAAAAGAGCATCGCGCTGCTCTGGTGTTTCAGATGCTCTCACTTCTTATACGTTGTATTTAATTTTTCATGTTAAGTTTGCGTTGCTCAGGAGTGAGAGAACATCTTAATTGGGACATACGTAAGAGATCGTTTGCTCGTTCAATGCACTGTTGAGCTGTCGATGTTCTTTTTTCGAGTTCATATATCTTTTATAGCCTCTGACATTTTTATTCGTTATCTTCATTAGCAGGTTTATGCTGACGTGTTAACTTCACCTTCTCTAAACGTCTTTTTCGTTGTGTTGCAGTTTCTTTGATTTGGTTGTTATACGTTTTCATTGGTGTACCCACGAGTATCGGAGAAATAAACGGTCGACTTGCCTAGTCAAATGAGCCCAAACTCGAAGATACCACGTTTAACTTTGATGAAGTTCCTGTAACTACCTTCCGAATCCATCATTAGGCTATACTGACCATCTACCTCCAAAGATCTCATCAAGAGCAATCAAATGAGCCCAAACTCGTGTCAATACTATTAACCGTTGAGGAGTTCCCTAGTGAGAAGATGATCCTGGCTGCAGCAACAGATCGCTCTCACCATATTATTGCATTGTCATCGGGTTTCTATATGTATACCAAGTTTCAACTCGATTTAATACCTAGAAGTGGGTCAAAATTCACTTGCAAGGTTTCATCCGAACGTATAAATAAACTAACAAGGCTAGTTAAATAAAAGCTTGTAATGAAACTTTTTGCGTATATAATGACAGAACATCATCATTGTAAATAAAATTGGGATATAATTTTTCTGCTACGTGACTTGATAGATTGATAGAAGGAATATCTCCTCACCTGTGTATGTTTATAATGACAAGTTTAAAAATTAACGTAATAAATTCTTTGCCATATTTCTTTAGCATATTCATTAAGTTTTAAGGCAATTAGTTTTAAGTAAACCAGTTTCGATTTTTAAAAATAATTACAATATAAAATAAAAGTTACTTTAGAAAAATAATATTTACTTAATAAGAATATATCGGAGAAATTCTGACCATTTCTGTAAAAATAACAACACTCAACTAATAAAGTATGGAATTTAAGGTGAAATGTTTAGATATCTGTTCTATAAATAGTTATAATTAGAATCTGAAAAAGAAATAAATTGCAACCTGCAAAATTAATTTAACCCTCATGTTAAAACTGTCACTGCCACGTCATTGTATTTTTACAGTAAGCTGTGAGAAAATAGTTTTCGGTGAACACAGTATTTATACATTTCAAAATAAATATGTCTTGTTCGTATCTTGTAGTCTGTAAACAAGTAAGTTACTAAATTTATCAATTTGATGTCTTAATTTTGGCAATGGAGGCAACATTTTAATGGAATTTTATTTTGGGATGGACCCTAAAGGTGGTATGTAAAAATAGTTTTATATGCTGCTACACTATTCCATTAACACTGTTGTAAATATTATTGTGATTCAATTTCCGTACCCTCCTTCCCCCTTCCCCCCTGGCCGAATATCACCAGCCGGCATACTCCATTCGCGGTTATTTAAGACTTTCCGGAAGCCTTGCTACTCCTCCACATATTGTAAACAAAGCTTTACAGAGTTTGGAATATTACAGTAAAGGGACAACGCACCGCATCCGTACACACTGGACTTTGTAATAGTTCGCGTGAGAAGGTTTTCTTACTACGCATTACCAACACACCTGATTTCTCTCCGTTTTAGTCATATTAATTATAAGTGAAATATAATTAATTGAAAATAAAGTTCAATTTAACTAAAAATAAAATACTTTTATGCTAACAGAAGTATAAAACGCTTGTGAAACATGATATATTTAGAAAACTACCAAACACTTTGCAAGTAGGGTGATTTTTCAAAGGCTTGACTCAAGAATTGTGAAGATACTGCGAACAGACTTACCTCGGCAAGGACACGAGTCCAGCCTTGGAAGAGAATATGCGAGGAGGGAGTTATGAAGTGCCTGTGGTTGACAACTCACATCTGGAGGCGACCAACTCCTTACAGAACGTCGGGGGTTGCAACCCTCTTTGAGCAACGTCTTGACGCTAAATTGGGTCATCTTGGCTATGCATATGCGCGGAGTAATCCGTAATAAAGGATTTGCACACGAATAAATGCAGCCCTTCACTCCGCCGAAAGGAAATTGTTGCCGATGTAAGATCTACGGTAAAAGACAACTGTTGTTTCTGTGTGCTGCAATAGCGGTATTTGGTATAGCCGGGGATAGCAACCTACGTGCGCTATCAGTTGCGGAGGTTCATTGGGGTTCTTCCAAAAGAATGCTGCGGTATTCGTAAACCACCTGGGCACATTTTTTGCTATTTTTTAAATCGGTTTAGGCCTATACTCAACGCACCTCTTGTTGATGAGTGGTACTCATTTAATCCAAGCTGCCCCAAACTCAGAAACAATATTTGACTAGGTGGAGGCAGTCGACACTACACCTTTCAACTACACCATTAGCATATGACGTCACAGGCCACATGGACCACTCAGATGTTCTCTCAATATCTGCTTGTTCAGGTCGAACAGCTCAGACATACGCATATGCACAATTTTGGTAAGGCCCTTACTATGCTATATAGATGTAATTAAGATTTACATATTATGAATGTAACAGCTTTCAGAATATGTTATTGGAGGGAAAGGGATACTTCGCGGGTTTAATGATCTGTAGGCCTGACTCCACAATAATATTTACACAGATGTCCGAACTTGTCGCACTTCTACAGAAAATACGTCAACCAGTGTTGAGGACGCGGTCGGCGTAGCGGCTAACATCGCACCGAAGCAAACTCGACCTGATACGTTAATTTTGCAAGTTAAATTATTTTACGAAATACAATTAAAATTTATTCAGTAGGTCAGTGTGTCACTCTTGATTTATTCGCACGTATATGAAAAAACATGTTTGCATCTCCTAGACGATTTCAAAGTTGGAATGAATTACGAACGCGGCAATTTTGCAGTAGTTTTTTGCCCTCGTAAAGATGTATGTAAAATTGTATGGTTCGTGTAACGTAACAGCCTGAAACTTGAAATACATGGTTAGCGTTGGTAAGTCCAGTATACAGATGAAACTGAAATAATATGACGATCAAGTGAAGTGTTCCTGAATTATTTGTGTACATGTTGATTCTTTAGCTATTTTCTAACAAGGAACATAGTTTCCGTTTATGTGTGTATACTTTTGTTCATTCTTCCTCGACAGTAACCTTCATTGGTGATTCTTAAAGCCGATCGGTCGCCAAACCTCTTGCATGCATATGACTTTCGTTCTTCTCTGCCTCCACTTCCGCGAAAATGATTGGCCGAGTCACCTTCAATGAAGAAATACTTAACTCAAATTGCTTACTGGCGAACAAGAACTGGCGCTGTGGAAGAAGCGTGATGTACATAAGTCATCAAATGACTACTATGTGTGTGTTACGTTTTTGTACATGTGTTCGCTTGATTGTACTATCAATTGAAACTCATTTGAGTAATTCAATACCACTGTTGAATATTGTACGAGTTACTTTTGTAACTGACAGTGGACAAATGAAATCGAAATATTATTGCACTTTCTACGTCTACTCAGGTACGTTTATAGGTGAAAATTTTATTTCCATAATAATATAAAAATATTATAGTCTCTTATTTACACAAGTAAGAAACTTCTAGCTGTCACATACACGATAATACGGTCATTCATCTTCTACATCTTTGTATCTTCAGTAATCATTCGGTGTAACCAGACGAAGGAAATATCAACTATAACCGTATACAGCACAATAACTGCGGCGTTGTTGTCTTTCTCATAACTAAATATGTGTGCTGGGCAGTGTTCATACAGACTCCCAGAGAAATTTTGAATAACACTCTAGCTATTACGAATGCCTGGTTACGAAAGGACGTTGCGATGTTTCTGGGATGAAAGCTGCGCTGCTTTTATGTAATACCTATGTTCCTTCCGATAACCAAGTTTGGCACTGCCCCTCAAGTCACGAAGAGAGCAGGGTCAAAGACGAATAGCACTTCGCTCCATTCCACAACACTATGGCTTGGAGTTATTTCCTTCTGACCACTGCCTTATATTCACGATGATAAGATTGTGAAAAAGAGTAAATTGTGTCGAGGAGCGTGGATCGGTGATGGTTCGTGCACCTCCTCCCTAGCATGATTCAAAATTATATGGTTTTGTAAACCCATTATAATCAAAAGGCCAGTCTCTTTAGCCTCCATGTATAACCAATCATAAGAAAAAAAACCCAAATACTTACATTATATGTTATGGATGGCCGTTGCAAATATGTGCGACATTGATTATTGATGTTAAAACGAATGATATTTATTTGATTAATTTCGTTCTGGTTAACAGCTTAGAGCAGGTAGTTCAATGTTAAGTAATAGTAAAAATAATGTTACTGTGCTCTGATAATTATTAATTTTCGCAGGTCTTATGTACAAAAAGTGGATGAGAATCTATAATAAATGGATGAGAATCTATAATAAATGGCAAGTATAGCGTCAAGTAAATTACAATTGTTTTATTTATTTAACCATGACCTGTTACAAACAATAATTATTACACTGCACCCAAAATTCCTTGACGAGACGTTCTCTCCCCTCACCTTTCACAAAAATTTACAAAGGACATAACAACTGCAGTATTACGAGGGAAAATAAGTTTCAGAAATTTCAGAACGCACATATTCCAGTCGAAATGCCTAGTCAGGGGGAGTTCCACAAAAGGAATGCATGAATACGAAATTAGACTATCGGTTTTTAGACACAGCTGTCTGAATCTGAGGAATGAATACTGCCCTTTGTTAACATAGCTATAGAAAGGAAATTGCATTTAATTTCGACGAAGGATAGAAAATGATGCAACGCATAGCATTAGCATCCGACCACAGACACGCAATGCCTATTTGGTTCTCTCTAACCACGATGTGAACAGAAGCTGAATGTACGTTGCCCCTGTACAGTGTTACTGTGCACGGACGTTGAAGAGGAAGAAAATATCTGCAATGTTTTAATAAATAAGTTGACTCAATAATTTTTTCCTTAAGAATATTGCCTGTATTTTAAACGGTATTTCAAAGGTAAGTGTTAATTCTACTCCCAGTGTTAAATTCCCTGGCAAAGATTTTACAAAGTTATACAAATATTTTAGCATGAATGTGATGAAAATGTCCATAAATAAGGAACAAAAATGAAACCTCAATTTCAGTGCTAATTTTTCTTATGTAATTAACCCTCTCGCGAATGTATTTCACAAATGGCATGTCGCAATTTCATTAAATTGATAACGCTGCGCGTGCGCAGCAGTTAGTCACAGTCGAATCCTTCAGGAGTCTTCTGTGTGACCAAATAACATTTGTTGATGATGGACGATGGTGCTGTAGCCAATATGTTAATCTCGTTACTGTTATTGCCAATAATTCCTAGCGCCGGGGAAGTTACTTTATTGGTTCTAGAAGTTAAGAGGGTGTTATACAACTGCAAGTACAGCAGCCACCAGGAGTTTTATCGATATTGCTACATGCCCGACAGTTTCGACGCTCTTCGCGAAAGGGTTAAAACCATAACCTCTCTTCACCGACTCACTCACGCTACAGGGTAATCGACACGCCGTGCTGTGGCAGAAGGCTGACATGCACTCCGACTGGACTGTGCGTGCGTCGTTAGCTGTCATCACCGCTAACCTGGCGTTGTGCGTACTGGATGATGACGTCAGGTCCCTTGTAGGGGATTATTTCACTGCCAGGGGAGTCAGAGAAGTGGCTGTATACATTTGTTCAGACAGAGGTAAGTATTAAAGGCACCTCTTTACAAATTCGTTCGGGGAAGTAAACATATGGCTTGATTGCTGGAAGCAAATTTTCAGTTCGTCTACCCAATGTGAAGTAAGAATTTTCTTAGCCACTAACGTTAGATTGTATTTAAAAAATAAAAAGAATAGTACATTTTAAACCTGCTAACTGAACAATAAAACTATTATGAAGCCATTAATAATGTAATATATGTGGGCATTTTCTTATATTTGGAGTGGCCATCATTTTGAAATCCAGTAACGAGTTTTGCTAAGTAAAACGTAGGGCTACCCCATAATAGGTAAATATGTTTCCAGCTTAATTTTTTCCTTAATGATTCCTTTTATTTTGGGTTGATCAGTTACGAGATTAATCAAGACTGGCGTGACCTGCATTAAAAAAAAAATTAAAAAGATTTTAGCAAGAAGACTCGCTTATAAAATTGGGTCTCATAGAAATTTACGAACATAGTGATACAACCGTTTTATTAATGTTCCGATCGTTATCCACTTTTTAAATACCCACTATTATTCTCCAAAAGATCCCAGTAGAATGGCTTACTTATTTACATAATTCGGAGCAAGCTTCACGTAATATACTCAGAGGTATGTAGTGAAAATCGCAACTGCATTCAGGGGTCGAATCCATGCAACCTGGTTTAGAGTACATCTTAATGTGTGACTACGACTTCCGTAACGTTTGGAATGTAATAAGCAACAAGTTTTCATACGACAAATCAGTTTTGGCTGGCGAATTTTGATGTCAGTTATTAAGGGGAACCCCTCACCCCCCTTATATTAAGTTCTTAAATTTCCTAGAGATTTTTTACATTTAAAAAAAACAAAATGCCTAAAATAATCTTACACCTAACTAGCTTTCAACCTTGCATAGCAGGACAGGCATGTTGACTGGACTTCAAACTCATAATTACGTTTAAATTTTAATTCTTTCCCAAAATTTGGCAAATAACACCTCAACTCAAAAACGTTACACTGCCTACGGACTATATGGTAAAAACTTCACTGGCTACATAAAAAAAATTGAAAAATTATGTATATACTACGAGTTCAATGAAAATAAATAGTAATATTGGAATTCAACAAAATTAGAATATTGGTTACTGATAAACTATCACATAGCACACTGTTCATTTCCTTAGCTGATGTGTGTCAGATATCCCTACAGCACAACTACGCAACAATACAGGTTATATGCTTTATCGCTACTAAGTACACAAACTGCTGTGTAACGTAAGTAAGAGAAATACTAAATTTTAAACACTGATTGGCCGGGCCACCAGTACTTTTTCGCTCAAATATTGCTCGGGTTATTATGATCGAACATTTAAATTCATATTAAATCTCGTGATTGGGTGATTTTACCTGCCGCACGTTTTAGGTGTCTGTCCGCGAATCATCATGGACACCTAATGTCGGAGTAACTTAATACTGATTGGCTGAGTCAAGTAAGAACATTTTTTTCCCATGAAGACACGCAGCCAGTTCGCAAACTAAAAGTTGTACGTGTGTACATGGGGTATTGAAGTGTAGCGCCCGCGTAAGTATTTTCGTGGAAAACTGGCGGCCCTACTAACCATCAGCGTGTGTGTATTGTGGTAATTTGGTGTTTCCACAGAGTAAACAAGTGCACAGGGACGAGAAGGCGCATGTTGGTGGAGAAGGCGTGGCGGTTCCTTTCATGTGTGCGTATCCGTTCTCTAATTGGCTGTGCGAAGCTCTAGTAACAGGACTTTGTGTCTGCTTGGCTAATGCGTGCTCCGTATTGGCAGTGGTGCCTTCTGGCAAGAAAGCCAACAGGTGCTGGTTGGCTAGTGGTGCGTGCCTCTGGAGTTCACAATATAAGAAGTACTCTTTGGTATTTTGATGCGTAATCAAATTAAATCATTGCATTCTTAGCCTTCCTACATAATAGCTCCAGACGTAAGTGCGCGTTTGTTTGTACCAAATTTGACCAAAATTGAAAATTTTCCAGATAATACCTGAATCACTTCGATAGTATAGATTTCGTTTGATTTTGTAGATAGCAGTGCGATGTGTATCGTTTAGTGAGTGAAGAGATTTGGGCGGCTCTTAACATGGAGGTCTTGAGAGCCGATGAGGGTAATTGATATGAGTATGGAGCAGCGCCGGAATGAAAATGCGGGGAAAATGGAAGATCTCCGAGAAAACCCTGTGATCAAGGCATCATCCGGCAGGATTTCCACATGCGAAAATCCGGAGTGATCCGGCCGGGGATTGATCCCGGATCGCCTTGATGGGAGGCGAGCAGGCTGTGGCTCCATGTATCGTTTAGTATAGTTTGCAAAATGATGTACTACTGACGAAAGAAAAAATCTACGAGATTTTTTACATATGCATCAACATTATAACTTTGGCTTCATAATGGCATTAGTAGAGACCCAGAATATTCTCTGAGTCAACAAGCTAGACTCCGCAGTCATTTGTGTACTCGAGCCTAAGTTAGTTGTTCATTGACTGATGCTCCGGTTTAAGCCCTAACCACGTAGCACAGGATTCGGCTCTTGATTGCATTGCATGTTCGTGAAGAGCGAGTGAAGAGATTTGGGCAGCTCTTTAACATAGAAGTCTTGATAGCAGATGATGGTGAAGCAAGGTGAGTATGGAGCAGCGTCAGAATGCAAGGGAAGGGAACGGGAGATCCGAGAAAACCCTCTGACCAACGGCATCGTCCAGCACGAATCCCACATGCGAAAATCCGGGGAATCGAACACAGTGCGCCTTACTGGGAGGCGAGTAGTCTAACCACTACTCCACCGTGGCCCCATTGCATTTTAGTTTTTGGTTGAATGTAGTCTGGAGTGTGCCTAACAAACAGTGGCCCAATACAGATAGGAACTCAAATCTACACGTAGTTGCAGTTTAACTTGCCCTAAAATAAATTTGCGTAATTTCTGGGCCTCTAGCCAACAGGTTTCAAAGTAATCTTTTCGAATAACCTCGTCAGGACACTCTTCTGTGGCAGTTTCAGGAGCCAGCGAATAGCTTTATACAAGAGAAAATTCAATAGCTGATTCCTAATATTATAACTAGGGCTACCTGTTTTTTTTCGCGAAAAGACTTACGCACAGGTTGTACTTCTACTGCCTGCGTACACACTTGCGAATTCACTATGGCTATTGGCCGCGTGCGTGAGTGGGAAAGCATTTCATACTGAACTGGTTCAATCAGAATTCAGTTATCCCGATACTGAACGTCCGCGATTTGCTGGAAGGCACCCAAGACATGTGGCAGTTGAAATCATACCATCACGAAACTTGTTCTGAGCTCACGTGTTTTGCCGTACTATAGTCGTGGAATCTTTTCGCTAAAAACAGGTGGCTCAACTTAAAATTTTAAGAGGTCATTACGGGGTTTTAATACAGCAATCTATTTAGAAATGGTACAGAATTGTCGCTACAGTTTGAAACACTGGTTTACAGAAAAATAAATGTATTAAACAGAGAGCTAGTTACTTACAGTGATTTGTGCTGACGTTGACACTTTTAACGACCACATTTACGTTTCAATAACCAAATGGGCAACAAAATATCGACTTTTATTTCTGCCGTGGTAAAAGATTTGCGTTGACATATCCCATGGTTTTTTAAAAATTGGGATAGACCATACAATATTACTAATATGACAACTAGGGATGTCTTTTAATGATCAAGGACGTGTTGCCAAGGAAACCCTCTCCACAGACAGGTACAGCGTGATAAAGCAACTCGCAGTGGCGAACAGGCTGTGGATGTCGGCGCCAGACTACGAGGCTGGCATCTCTACGTTGAAGGCAGAAGTTCTTTACTCACCTCACAAGCGAGGAGTCTTCGTAGACTGCACTTGCGACCTGGGGAAGACGCTCCTCGAGGAGGTAAGAACTCATCCATTGCGTCACATCTTATCATTTATGGTTGTATGGATTTTCATTTCAGCCAGTGCTTATCAGCATCCTCTTTTTATGCTTTTCGGATAACCGTAGGTTCGGTGGAGGTAAGGGTTAGAGTTCGCATACCGATGTAAGTGCCTGTTACAGTTGGCACGTTTGTTAGCAAAATTATCTCGGGTGTGTCGACTCTTGTCCACGAGATTTAACGCGTATTTTTGTAATTTGCATTTTTTAGAAGTCGAATCTACTAAGTTGTAAAAATATCAAGCACTATATTAATTGGTACGAGCATAATTGAAACAGTATTCTGTGACTTCGGACTGTGCAACATACATTAACATGCATACTGAATAGCTGAAATTCAATACGTTTTTAATTGAAACGTTAAAAAAAAAAGAAGCGAAACGCATAAGTATTAAAAACAAAAGCCTATCTTAGCCATGGTACTGTTAGTAGGCATGTGATAAAATACGCTATGATATTGGCACGTTTGGAAAAATTATTTACGCGAATTACAAGTTGCATTAACACGGCCAGTGAGCAATTCGGTCTGCTCATTTCGTCTGCAAACTTTATCAGTAACAATGTATGTTGTAATGACATCATTAAATGTGTCATTAATTTATGGAACTGTGCCTGAACGGAAAGAATTTTACGCCTTTTACACTAGAAATCAAGCCCACGCAACACAGTTTTAATGGATAAGACTTCGCGAATGTTCATAAAACGTACCTTTTTTGGGAAAATGTGTTTTACCGGAAGTTATGTTCCGTAATTCGTTTGCCTAGATAGCTTCGTCTGTAAATTGACATTCGTTGCCCTACCAGTTTCATTCGACGAAATTAGTTGGCAAAGCAAATGTGACATTACCTTCAACAGTGGGTTTTCGGAGGAGGGGGGAGGGGTGTAACATGTTACCGAAGCGACAATCGACCGTACGTCTGCTACTGGCTACTGCGCACGGCTGGCACTGGCCAACAGCGTGAATGCCTGGTCACGGCTTATTTGTAACCAATAAGAATACTAAGGGTTTACTGCAAGTTCGTCCCTCTGTTTTTTTCCCCACTAGTAATGAAACAGTATAGTACTATGTGGCCTATTAAAGCTTCGTAAAAAAACAGCACACGGCTAAATCATAAAATACTAAATTTCCTTAGGCAAAATTAGCTGATGCGTCAGGCTACCGTACGCGGCGAGCGGCCGGGTCGTTAAGCGACCTTACAACTTCTGCTTTGAGGAAGAATATCCTAAGTTCAAACACACTTTCCCCGTTCAGTGCTACATGCGATGTTTCGCCTAACCCTGTCATTTCCCCACTTACGTCAGTTGTATAGTAATAAACGTGACCAGTAATTATTATGAAGTTTATAAATGCAAACATTTTAGTTTTATTAATATTTTACTTTAGTAAATAGGCAGCTTGATGTTTATAAACACTGTGCTCTAACTACAACACTGATAATATTTAGTACGAGTTTAATTTGACGCCAGATGGAAATCACTGGGGCTAGGGCACTCCCTGCGAGAGGTTCAGTTGGCGAGAAATATTAAACAGGATGGGCCTATTATTTATCCATTGCAGATATACATATACTAAGCTACTATAAAAGTATTTTTTATATATTTCTCATTATTAGTTATAAAGTATATGTATATATATATATATATATATATATATATATATATATATAAATATATATATATATATATATATATATATATATATATATATATATATATATATATATATATATATATATATAGAAAAATACTACGAAATAAGACTTCCGCCAAGAGTAATTTGAATTTGAAAAGTCAAAGAAAATGTGAACAAGTAATAATATGAAGAGTGTGAATGTCTCATACGTTGTGGTTATTACAGCTTTTGAAATTTGCGGGCAAGCATGACAATCAAAATTGTAGTCTCTGATTCACTTTATTGGGGAAATTAAGCATTCCTAAAAAAAATTATAATGATTAAGTTGCTGTAAAGGGTAGTATAACCACTGAGACACCGTGGCACCTCGGGTAATATAGCCACTGAGACACAGCGGAACATCGGTTAATCTAGCCAATGAGACACCACAGAACACCAGGTAATCTAGCCATTGTGGCACCGTGGCACCTTGGATAGACTAACCACTGAGACACCACGGCACCTTTAGGTTGTCTAGCCACTGAGACACCGCGGCACCTAGGGTAACGTAGCCATTGAGACTCCGTTCACCTCGGGTAGTCTAGCCACTGAATAACAGTAGCAACTTTAGGTTGTATAGCCATTGACACACCGCGGTACCTCGGGGAATCTAGCGACTGAGACACCGCGGTACCTCGGGTATTCCAGCCACTGAGGCCTCGTGGCACCTCGGATAATCTAGCCACTGAGACACCGTGGCATCTTGGATTGCCTTGCCACTGAGACACCGAGCCCCTCGAGTAATCTAGTCACTTGACATCGCGGCACCTTGGATTAGTCTAGTCACTGAGACACCGCGGCACCTTCGCGGCACCTCGGGTAATCTATTCACTGAAACACCGTGGCACCTCGGGTAATATAGTTACTAAGACACCGCGCCACCTTGGGTAATCTAGCCACTGAGATACCATGGCACCTTGTATTGCCTTTGCCACTAAGACACCGCTGCACCTCGGGTAATCTATCAATTTGACACCGCGGCACCTCGGGTAGTCTAGCCACTGAGACACTTTGGCACCTTTAGGTTATCTAGCCACTGAATCACCGTGGCACCTGGTAGTTTACCCACTGAAACACCTCGGCATCTTTTAGTTCTCTATCTACTGAATCACCTCTTCATCTTTCGGTTCTCTAGCCAGTGAGACACCGTGGCACCTCGGTTAGTCAAGCTACTGAGAACATAATAGAATAGTACAGATAGGGAGGGGGCTGGGGGCCTTCGGGTTCTTGGGCGGGGCCATTAGACCGTTGGGTGCAATGGCGGACCGGCCGAAAAGCTAGTTAGCTGTGTGCTGGCCCGACGGCGCACAGTGGGCTGGATTCACTCTTAATAGTGCCAAAAAAACGAAAAACAGAACATTTTTATTTTGAACTGAAATAATTACGACATCTTCTACAGGATGTATACTATGAGAGAAATATTTATAATTTTGGAGAACTAGTAAGCTCATAGTGTTTACAAAAAGTTACTAATTTGTGGAGAGTCATGTCACACTAGGATTTATCGACAATTTTCGTTCTTTCAAGAGAATTTAGCTATTTGTGGAAGTTGCAGTAAATTTATCTTTGATATTTTCTAAAACTACATTGGATTCAACATAAACCCGCATTTTAAAATCTAGTAATTTATTAATAATAAAATAAGAAAAAAATTATTTTATAAAACCATCTTTTTTTCCTTACATTTAGATGTAAATCAAGTTGTACAATTCGAGGATTACCGAGGCTCACGGAGATTCTCAACTTATTCTGAAGATAAAATATCAGAGAACCAAGGTCTGTAACGTTTGGTTGCGTCAAAGCAGCTTTGGGGTGCAGATCAATTTTATGTAGGATGCTACGGTAGGCTCGTGAGCCAAGGCGACAGCGAGAACTCCCACATATTGAGCAGTAGGCCTACACTTTTGTAAATACCTTTGTATTCCTTAGACGTGCCTGCAGACGGAGAGACATTTCCGGTGAGTCATGGCCCATTACATGTAAGGCTACGAGAGCTGTCGTATCCAGGTTGAAATTCTAGTTTTATCAGTATTAGGCAGTCAGTGTCTATATCGCAAGAGAAGAGCAACAACAGTATGTCGAGTGCACTCGCTCTTTTGCTTTACTTGTAGATGTATCATTTCAGGTGATTAGCATTCTGTTTATTTTTCTTGTCACTCATATTTATCGTAGCTAGAGTTAATAATTTCATAATTAGTAAGATTTTATCCTTAAAAAAACTGATATGAAAACATCCTGCTATAAATTCAAGAATTTTAATAATATCTACGTATCTCCACAATTAAAACGTTTACGAAATTACATGTGTATGATGTACCCAGATGACTAGATTTAGTGCCTCGGTTTTCATATTACAGGTATAAAAATGGTAACTAGAAGACAATTAGGAGACATTATAATTAATTCAAATGGCTTTGACGAATTCTATGCTCGTGCTTTGGAAAGTTATGGTTTACATAAGCACAAAGACTCATTGAAGTCAAAGTTGAAAAAGTCTATAAAAATTTTATATTAAGGTGGAAAAAATCTTGTCGCAATCGGAAAACATTGGAACGGAAGTATTATGAATGGCTTGATAACGTTGTGAATTTTCCTGAACACATGATTTCAATCCCTGGACAGAGTGAAGCAAAAGAAGAAACACCCAAAAAACGTGGTCGGCCACAAAAGTCATACAGTGAGGCGAGCGAGCGGACAAAAAAAAAAGGATCATAAAACGTGCATCCGACGCTGTTACTACTCCTGAAGCAGTCAGAATTCTCTCTTCTCGCGTAAGAGGTAAAGGCAACAGGGCTGGAGTGTAGGCAGTAAAACTTGTGAATGGCAGAACACCGACATTTTCAAAAAATTTACTTCGGAAATTACCGACAGCAACACATGAAAATGCATGCGTTCCTTATCCTGCTGAATAAGCATTGTCTCTACTAATTGAAGCCAGATTGTCGAAGCAATCATACAATTTAATCAGACTGTCATCAAAGATGCTAAATGCGGATATTTACCCCACCTCCATTGCAAAATTTACTTGTACACTGATACGAAAATTACAGACATTGGACAACCAACTTGCAGGAGAATTTACATTGCTTTGTAAATGGGGTTTCGATGCTCATCTGGGCAATCTCCATACAAGCAGGCTTGGGAAGAGAATATGGAGGCTAGTAACGAAATTGTTTTTCTTAGTTCTTTAGTACCACTTGTTTTGAAAGGGAAAGATGGTGATGTGTGGAATAATCCTCGACCGAGCTCCACGCGCTTTTGTCGGCCCATACGGCTCCAGTTCATTACAGAGTAAAAAAAAAGTTATTAAAGAAGAAGAGGATTGCATACAAAATCAAATTAACAATTTATGTCATTTCAAGAGAGAAGGATTACAAATAAAATATCGTATACTCCTGACAATGATTGATGGTAAAGTTCTCTGTGCCTTGACTGACACCTCTACATTGCAGTGTCCGATTTGTAAGCAGACTGCGAAATGCTTTTCTTCGTGGACAGTTTAAAAGCCCATACACGAAAACGAAATTAAGTCTGCATGCCTACATCAGATTATTGGAATTCATTTTGGCGATTTCCTTTAGATTAGGCAAGTATTCAAATAGTGTTATAAGGGATTGTGACTTTTGTGGGTGCAATATTCCGACTCGACATTTTTTGCAGGTTCTGAATCAAAAAGGCGTGGCGACAAAAATGATCCCAAAGTCCGTCAGCGCAAGGAGGTTGTTTTACAGGAGTTGAAGCTATTAAGGCACATTAATCCCGATCGTCCAAGACAAGGATCTGGCTCCACGACTGACGGAAATTCTGCACGAAGGTTTTTTTGTGATCCAGCTACAGCATCCAAAGCAACAGGAATTGATAAAAATGTTTTCTGTCATTTTATTGGTTCTGGCTAGTGGTCACGAAGTCAGTATTGTCAAATTTGATTCTTATTGTAAAAGAACTTTGTTGTACTATAAGAAACTGTATAGTTGTTATGAGCAAACACCGACTTTGCATAAAGTATTAGAGCATGGTGTAGTTATCATGAAACATTGTCTTTTGCCAATGGGCCAGTTGCCTGAAGAGGCTCAGGAAGCAAGAAATAAAGATGTCAAAAATTATCGCGAGTTCTTCTGCCGGAAATCAAGTAGAAGTTTAAATGTCAGTGATGAAAACAATTTTTTTATGTCTTTCCATGAAGGTGCGACAAATTGCACGAAAATCAACTATGTTATTTTCAAATCCCACATCATTCCCCCCAAATTCCAACCCTTTCAGAATTTACTAAAAATTGTGAATTCAGTTGATTTTTATTCACATGATGTATAAGTGTGTCAAATATGAAGTAGGTGTTGCAATTAGGAGAGTCAGGAAGGATTTTTGACACTATGATGATTGGATCCAGCCCACTGTGCGGCGTTTGGTCGCGCTGGCGGATTCGTGGGAATGACGGTGCCTGGTCTGTTCCGGCGGGGGTTGCGAAACGGGGGCAGCCGAAAGGATACCCATCGGGAAGCTGTCTCGGCGGGGCAGAATAGCTCACCACCTACCTAGGAAGTGTGAATGATGCTTTTGAATAGAAATAGAATTTGTAGCTTAAATTACGGGCGCCCAAAAGAACAGCCGTCCTCCCACAAAAAAAAAAGTGAATTTAAATTACTGATATACTGTTTGTTAAATTGTAGTAGTCATTATAGAACACCCTGGATGGCTATACTGCTAAGTAGGGTTAATGAAATAGAAAAAAAAACACTGAGTCACTGCGGCACCTTGGGTTACATAGTCACTTGATCACCGCGGCACTTCGGGTAGACTAGTCTCTGAGTCTCCGAGGCACCTTAAGTTGTATAGTCACTGAACCACCGCTGCACCTTGGAGAATATAGTCACTGGGACACCGCGGCACATTAAGTAGTCTAGTCACTCGGACACCGCGGCACCTTGGGTAGTTTAGTCACTGATTCACCGCAGCACCTAGGGTAGTCTAGTCACTGGGACACCATGGCACCTTGCGTTGTCTAGCCACTGAAACACTGCAGCACCTTGGGTAGTATAGTAAGTGGGACACAGCGCGACATTGGGTAGTATAATCACTGAGTCACCGTAGCACCTTGGGTTGTCTAGCCACTGTGTCACTGCAGCAACTCGGGTAGTCGAGCTACTGGGACATCGCGGCACCTTGGCTAATCTAGCCACTGTATCACCGCGGCACCTAGATAATCTAACCACTGCGACATCGTGGCACCATGGGTAATCTAGACACTGAGACACCGTGGCACCTTTGATTGCCTTGCCACTGAGACACTGCGACACCTTGGGTAGTCGAGTCACTGGGACACCGCGGCACATTGGGTAGTCTAGTCACTGGGACACCACGGCACCTAGGGTTATCTAGCCCCTGAATCACCGCTGTACCTCGGATAATCTAGCCATTGAGTCACCGTGGCATCTAGGGTAATCTAGCCACTGAGTCACCACTGCTCCTTTTGGTTGTCTAGCCTCTGAAATACCGCGGCACCTTTGGGTTGTCTAGGCACTGAATCGCCGCAGCACCTTTATGTTGTCTAGCTATGCATTACCGCGGCACCTTATGATTGTCTAGCCACTGCGTCACCGCGGCAACATGTGGTTGTCTAGCCACTATGTCACAACGGCACCATATTGTTGTCTAGTCACTGAATCACCGCGGCACCTGTTTCGTTGCTTGCCACTGAATCACCGCGGCACCTTTTTGTATGTCTAGCCACTGAATCACAGCCGCAAATTATGGTTGTCTAGTCACTGTATCACCACGGCATCAATTAAGTTGACTAGTCACTCTATCACCGTGGCAACATGTGGGTGTATAGCCACTGAGTCTCCGCGGCAACTCTGCGTGGTCTAGACTCTTAATCACCGCGGCATCTTGTTCTAGATTACCCGAGGTGCCGCTATGAATCAGAGTCTAGACCACCAAAAAGGTGCCGGGGTGACCAATATCTAGACAACGAAAATGTGTCGCGATGACTCAGTGGCTAGACAGTCAAAAGGTGCCGCGGTGACTCAGTAGCTAGACATCCAAAAGATGTCGCTGTGACTCAGTGGTTAGACAACCAAAAGGTGCCGCGGTGACTCATTGGCTAGACAACCGTAACGTACCACGGTGACTCAGTGCATAGACAACTTAAAGGTGCCGCGGTGATTCGGTGGCTAGACAACGAGAGGGTGCCGCGGTAATTCAGAGGCTAGATAACATAAAGGTGCCGCGGTTATTCAGTGACTAAACATCCTAAAAAAATTCCGCAGTGATTCAGTGCCTACACAACCAAAAGGTGTCTCGGTGACTCAGTGGCTACACAACCAAAAGGTGCCACGGCGACTCAGTGGCAAACTGACTAATACAATACATGAATTCATGTGTCTGGTGGCTCCAGGTTACAAAATAATTGAAAAAACAAATACATTGATGTCTTCAGTAATAGTTAATCGAGTGGGTGAATTAGTTGTTACAATTGTCGATCAAGATCGTAAATTGATTAATTTTAGATACAAAGAAATTACAGTTTGATTACATTAAAAAAAAAAGGTATCTAAACACGTGCATTTCATATATATTACAATCAAAATGGGTATTATGTATAATAGTCAATACTGCCATAAAGTAGGTGCTTCATTTAAAAACTGTGTTTCTAAAAAAACATGTGAAGAAAGTAACTTTAAAAAGATGTAAACAGAACCATAAAATGATCATTTCGAACAAGTTGCCTGAGAAGTTAGTATGGGGCAACACATTTTTTTTAAAGTAATTAAAATATACAATTAATAGAAATGGAAGACATATTTAATGTTGAAGAACAAATAAGTTATGAAGATGCAATCACCAATCCGGAAATACATGGGTATGAACCATTCCGAGCAGGTTCATACACATTTCAATTGGAAATAAGGAGCGCTATACAAAATCACAATATTTACACATTACTGTCGAAATCAAGTTTAAAGTTTAGATGAACAATTAAAAAGACAACCGATGCAACTAATCCAATAACTACAAGAATAGTGAACACAATACTTCATTTAATCGATAGAATTGCATATCTGCTCAATGGTGTTGAAATCGACCAAACATAAGATGTTGGAATTACTTCCATGATAAAGAACTATCTGTCTGGAACTGTAAACGATCTTTATAGAGAGCTTGTGGCTGGGTGGAGCAATGCTACTAGTTTTACACTAGAAATAAACCCAGGTGAAAATACAAAGTTGTTATACTGTTAAGTATGATACTTGGCTTCGCGGAGGACTATAAGCATGTAATATTAAATACTAAACAAGAATTAGTAATTCTATTTGGTGATATGCTTTTGAATCCCATGTGTATTAATGGCTTTGCTGTGTCGTTTCTGTGGTGAAGCATTTACAGATTCGTGGAATTTACGATGACACGAAATGACAACCTGCAAAATGAATAGTTCGACCTCAACTTTTGAATATAAATTCTGCCAGAAGCATTTGTCTTGGAAGGATGCTTTAAAGAGACATTATAAAATTTGCAGCTGTGGTTCTCCACATCCACATTCACATCCACATCCACCTGCTCCACTCCTTGCTACACCTGCTGCACACTTTGCTCCACCTGCTCCACATTCGACTCCACATTAGCCTCCACATTCCCCTCCACATACACCTCCACATCCTAAGAATATACCACAGTAAAAATTTCCTGCTCCACCCACTGTATTTCCTTCAAAATGGCGATACCTTAATTCTTGTTTGCCCCAGCTTAATTACGAAATACTAACCACAGTGTTTGAATGCAGATTGACACACATGTAATGATCAAGTAGAGTCTGATGTAGACTTTCAAAGATTTTTTTCAAGGTGTAGGAATTATCTGGTAGATTTAACTATAACAACACCCCAACCAATAACTCTTAGAGTAAATATATCATTTAAGTATCTGAAATCCATCACAGCAGAGGAATCTTCTACAGTAACTTCCTACTTCTAGACTCAAACTTTCCCCATTCTACATTCCACAGATATTGGTGACCTTTGTAACTATACCATAGTACCTTGCCTCACAAAAAGACTTGAAAAATTTAGTGCTCATGGAAGTGGGTGGAATTTACAACTGGTATCAAAAATAGACGTATACATCTTCCAATCTAGACCGTTGTTACAGCTGGTTAGAAGTAATAGAAGTTATTGCTTATAAGAAGATATGTAATTCAATTATGTTCTATTACTTGCCTTGCTTCACCCTCATCAGCTCTCAAGACCTCGATTTCGAGAGATGTCGAATTTCTTCACTCGTTCCGATGCAAATATAAAAAAAATATTTTTCTGCAAGACTACTCTTGTGCTCATCATAAATTCAGCTCAGCCACCTACAATGAGGTATTTAAATTGTATAATATCATCTACGAGTGAATCAAGCTTCCAACTGCCTCAAGAATGTATGAATCATGTAGCACATAGTGGTTTACATCTAATCTGACATTCAGTGAATCACCAATTCATCCTGCATTCTCTGTGAATAAAAACATCTCACATATTTGAGAGAATAAAAAGTTTGTCTCCCTGCAACATATCACCAGCCTCGTCTCCAGATATAATCTTCACTACATCATTACAAAGTGTATTGCTTAAATTAATAAAAAAGATTGCTTGTGTATGTGAATAAATATTTTAAGAAGAGTGTGATTTTTGTATATGTAAATAAATCTTCTAAGAAAAATTTGATTTTTGTATATGTAAATAAATATTATGTTTGGAAAAGGGATTATAATAAATTATATTACAAACTGAAAGTTTGTTACATTTAACATCAAACATCCTATACCTTAAAGAAATGATTGATTCCATATTTACACAAAATTAAAAATATAATATAATACTTTACCAATCTATGGTCATAACTTTACAAAATGTTTGTGTGAGGACCGTGTATTTAATCGTGGGTGTAACCTTTTTACATATCTATCTTGAACAAGCATATCAACATAACAATAAAAATTACTTGGTATGTATTCTGTAACCAAAATATGTAATTTCCATTCCTTCAGTCTAATGGCTGGCATATTGTTTTGTTCAACCACATTCCTATGTCAGAAACCAATACTGTAATAAGTGAAATTGACGCAAACAGATTTCACAGCAAAATCGTTAATATTTAACACACTTAAGACTTGTGTATACGGAGAATCGTTCACCGCTCAAGAGAGCCTTTCCCATAGTGTGCTAAACCATGATAAAGTTTTTTCTTTTTACAAAACATGGCAGGAACACGTTCGTAGAAAGCCTCCTGTCTAGAGCTAGGTAGATGATGAGGGCGACGAGAGCAATGAGTGACGAGTGGTGCACGCACGACAGTGTGAGAGAGGCGAGCTGGGATGTGCGCGGCGAAGCAAGGTTGACAGAGCTGCGAGAAACATGGCTTATGTGGTAACATGGGGAGGACGTGGAGGGAGACATTTCGTGAAAGAGGCGAGTCGATGGTGAACAGTGTGGTGAGGGAATTTTTTTTCCGCTGAAAGCATTCTCCAACTAGCCAGTAGTAGCATGCAGAGATCGGCATTTCAGGTCGAAAGCCGAGTTCGTAAATTTTTTGTCCACTTCCTTGCACGCCACAGTCTTCACACTGTGGCGAGAGTGTGGAAACTTTTTTTATGGGCTATGGTAGCAGTCAATGATTACAAGTTCTACCATGTCCTTCCCCACACGTTGACCCAGCCTTACAAAAAACTGGTATACCTGTTTTGCTCTGGATGTTACAATACAAGCCAGGGCAATGCGACCCATTCATTGTATAGAATCCTAATTTTCTACTTAAATAAATAAATACATAAATAAAACCCTATACCAGTTTGACAATCAATAAAATTATCATAAGATTTTACTGTTTTACGACAGACGTTAATAATTTTATACTTACAGGTTATTTATTACAAAATAAGATTATTGTTTAGGTGACAAGAGTGAATTAATTTTTATAGAAATTCTTTAACCCATATTTTATCGGTAAAAAGTTTCTTTCTCTTATATTTATTACACGTAACGATATTTGACTTACTCAGAGACAAAACCCTTCTTGCTGCAATATATTTGTAACACATTATTTTTACCTTTATCGTTATAACACTTAGTTTTCCAGAATACATATTGATGAGTGTTATACAGGAAAATATGATTAACAAACATGAAAATGTAATTAACACAAATAAATCCTTTTTAAATTCTTATATTATATAAGCATTTTTAAAATAGTTTTTACATAGACTGTATGATTATACAAAACCCGCTCGTGATAAATATTTGCGGAACTGAGTTTAAGTATGTTAGTATCTATTTGTTTCTGTTTGCTATTTGTGTTAAAACATTTTAATTTAAAATATTGAATTTATTTGTTTACAGTATGAAATTAATAGTATTTCATTTTCATTGGATAAGGAGGCATTTTCATTGAATAAGGACACATTTTTTTACAGCAGGCTGGGAGAGTAAAGTCGTAAGTGTGTTGTGTGGAGGAGGTGTGTATTTTGACAATGTTTGGAGCTATTTAGGCAGAGAGGGTGATGTTGAGAGGGGATGGGTCTCACTTCCTACATGTATACCTGGGAGTTTGAAAATTTGTATAAATAGGAGTTAAACCTTTACACCTTTCCACTGTTTGACTTCAGTGTTCATTGCGTGTATCTTTGTAAAGATGTCTGATTTCTATGAGGAGTATTTCGGTGGAATATCCACTCAAGTCCTTGACAAGGAGCTTATGAAGTATGACTGGACTGAGTATTGCCCTAATAGTTCGTCACCTGATATTTCAATGAAGGAAGAGATGGAGGTGTTACTGCAAGCAACACCTCTGATGATGCTCCCGACTGCGATTGCTCCTCCAGCACCTCTGATGGCACCTCCAGAATCTCCTACGATGTTTCTGACTGCAATGGCGCCTCCAGCGCCTCCAATGGCACCTCCAGCACCTCCGATGATGTCTCCAGCACATCCAATAACGACCCCGACAGCGATTATACCTCCAATGCCTCCGATGATGGACTTGGCTGCGATGGCACCTCCAACGTCTCCGTTGGCACCTCCAGCACCTCCATTAGTACCTCCAGCACCTCTGTTGGCACCTCCAGCACCTCTGTTGGCACCTCCAGCACCTCTGTTGGCATGCCCAGCACCTCCAATCATGGCCCCGACAATGATGGCGCTATCGACATATCTATCGGACTTACCTAGTATATCAAGGCATGTTGAAGTCCTCGATTTGCAAGTGTTGAAAAACGATCACCAATATGTTGAGAAGAAAAGGAAATGTTGTGTAGCGTTGGACCTAAGCCTTAGCAAGACACCTCTTACTCAACCTTCACATCGTCTGCACCACCGATCTGTTACAGCCCTATCACTTCTCCCCCTCAAACCCCTGTTACATGTTTCCCTGTTTTTCGTCCTCCCGCCACAAAAAGGCAACGCTTATCTTTGAATGAGAAGTGTAAAAACATTTAAATGTTTTTTTTTCTAGAGAAGACTTTTAACTTTACTTATTTTCTTTTTAAAGGGGACTTTGAAATTTGAGAAGATGTGGAGATGTGAAGATACTGTTTAAATTGTTTATTTAATGTGCTTGTTTGATGTATTTGTTTTAAATATATCTACATTGGGGTTTGTAATAAATGGTAATGAATTTATGTGACTTGTTATTTAATAGTTTGAATTCCTTTCGTCACAGCTTTATATAATAATTGAAGTTTGAGTATTTGTGGGTGAGTTGTAATAATTATTGTTTTTACACAATGTGAACACCAACAAGAATGAAAATGGAAGTGGTTGAGAAATTAATGAACTCTGAAAGTAAAGGAGTAGGGAGATGGGAGTGTGTGAGAAATTAATGAACTCTGAAAGTAATAGAATGAGGGAGTTTGAAAGTCTAGCTGAACTAAAAATACACAATGGTGAAACAGGGCTAGGTCGCTGGCAGGGGAAAGTGGTTTAGGAGAAGTTCTGGTAAACGGACTTTTGTCCTCACATCCAAGGAATATTTAGGGGGCGAGTCTCACATCACTAGCTGGCATCGACTGTCTTATAACCAACCAAAATATTAATTTCAACAAGTTTTATCAATCACTTAAAAAAGTACTACAGCTGTGAATCAACACGTTAATGTCTGTTGTGATGAGATATTATTCTTCAAATATATGCTGAAATGTATGGTATACACAACAGCTGTATATTGCAATGAGATGCTGTAACATACCTTTTTACACATAATTAAAAATAAATATTTTTTAAAATGAAACTTTTTCTGAACAAAACTTCGAGAGAAATCTTTGAAACAGTTGTATGGTGTAAACAAAATGCCAATGTTACAACATATAATTGAAAGGGCTGTGGAAATGGGAGAATCTTGAGAAATCCTATGAAAAATATGGTGAAGATACGGTACGGGGATAAACCGTATCACCTTGGTGAGCAGGTTAACCGCATCACCGAACACTCTGGCGGCTGGAAAACGTATTTTAAATACCAGTTTAGAGTAATTAAAATATTTATTATATATCAAAGATGTTTACATATTTTTGTAATACCTGTATAGGTTTGTTTATAGTGAATCGCATAATATTTAGTAAACATATCTATGTTTTACAAAATGAAATTCATTTTGATGTATTTGTCCTGTGCGGGACTAATATTCATTGCTATATTTCTTCGAGTGAAATTTTAGAATGTAGGTTTTACACGTACGAGTTTGAATGGTGTTATTAACATTGAGTGTTTCGATAAATATTGTAAAAATAAATTCCCTTTACATTGCACTTGGGGTGTGGCAATTGAAATTTCCTCGGCCAGCTAGGCATGCCTCGACAGGAGATTTTAGTTCTACCCAAGCAGGCGAGCTGCCTGGAGCAGTGATCACATCCCATATACCTCACGCTACTTTTTTCTCTTGCGTGTTTGGATAACAATTAGGTTTGATTAATTCAAAAATTTTATTACTAATTTACATGCGATGGGCTTTCGCAACAGGCGAGCGATAGAGATGCCGGCATATGGTTTTGTAAGAGCCGTGGTACTGCATTTTCACGTGTGATATAACGAAGTACGTGCATCGATTTTTCGCACTAGGACAAAGTTGTTACGGTCGTATGAGCTACAGAAAGATGCGTTTGTGAAATGCTTATACTTGAAGTGTTTTTAAAAACAGTTGTTTGGTGTAATCATTCAGTTTTGTAAAGCATTGGTTGTTTGTATTTCGATGCATGTTTAGAATAATGTGTGAGTGTGACTTCATGTGTGTGTCAGTGTGGAATGGGATTTTTGTAAGGGGGAGTGGGGTTTATGACACCTGGAGTAATGGTGAGTTGAAATTTTATATTAGCTTGGTTCTTGTCATTATTTATTGATTAATTAACTTCGTTTAATGACTTCAGTTACATTTGAAATAGTTTCATTCCATAATCGCATGACAAGTCGGATTAATGAACATATATTTGGTTCTGTCGATTTAATGTTTCATGATTAAAGTGGAGATCAGTTACTTTGCTAGAGAAAATAGTTTCATTCTGTAATCGCATGATTAAAGTCTTTTGGTCAATCGGGTTTAAAGTAATCCGTTCGGTAGGCTATTTGAACGTAAATCGTAGTGGGCCAGAACATACATGTGTGCTCTCACTCCATCCACACCTCCCTCGCCTAGTGGGCCAAAACATCCATGCATGCTCTCGCTCCATCCACACCTCACTCACTAAGTTAATTGGGAGCCCACAGCATGTGTTCATTCCATTCACAAATAAAAAACATAAAATGTCCCTTATACCACCCTTATGCCAACATTAACACCTATATAAACAATTAAAACCCAAACCTCTGGTAAGACGGCTCCAGGACGTCACAGAGGACACATCGATACTGCTCCGCTATCTTAACCCTTTCAACACCAATAAAAAAATATAAAAAATTGATATCAAACAATTACACTAATAGATTCTATCAATTGATACATATGCGCATAGATTTAGATTAATCGATAAATCGATATGCATATCGATTATCCGCTCCATCCAGATGTCATTCTAGAGGTGAATTGGGAGCCCGTCGCTCTCTCTACTTTAAGTACCTGCTTAATTTATTCATATGGCCCAATGTGCGTTCCACCATGCACTTTAACCTGATTTTTTTTTCGAGATAAGCGATATTAAATATCCCCAATTTCAGCCAGTTTAGAATCTCTAATCTCACTTAAATGTGAACATGAAATTGAGTAGTCATGTATGCATAACATCTATATATAACAGTGCCGATGTTCGAAATTGTATTGTGCAGGTTTCGCTACATATAAAAAAGGAAATTATTTTATATAGTATAACGATCTGGAGTGGACAAAATATTTATCTTCACACAGCGGAATCATGTATTTGGAGTTTATTATTCGTTTAGTTTCCTTCTGGATTTCGTTCGCTAATAACCAAATGACTTGAATTTGTATGTATGGTATAACCCTACCTTGTACGATACTATTCTGAACAATACTCACACTTCCTTGCCTGTGCAGATCAAATAACCTAAAATCTGTGATAAATTTTCAAAAGTAAGGGCTAGTCGCAAATAAAGTCGTTGACACGATAGTGGTGCACGATTTTTTCCTAGCACACAAAACTTTAAAAACACAACGGACGAAATGTTTCCTGCCATTACGTTATAGCCTTAATTAAAAGATCCAATAGGCCTATCACCTAAAGTAATACATATATGTATCTTCGAAGCGAACATAGGCAGTTACTCAGATTGCAAAAATCAGCCAACCTAAAAAGCTGCACGTAAATAAGTGTTCTAGATATTAGTCCAACTTACAGTGGCTGTGCTTGAATTACAAGTGTAAAAAAGCGACATAACCCTGTAACAATAATTTCACTCATTACCTAAGAAACCTAACATTTTGAGTGGACTGCCATCATACTTTTCAAAAAATCCGTGTTTTTGTCACGGTCTTTTCTTTTGTCAATTTATCGCTATAGTTTAATAAGATAAAGAAAATTTGTATATTTTATAAAAACATCTATGAATGACGTTACAGAGTGATGTTAATAAATGTGATGGAAATTATCAAAATCAAAATACAGCTGTGAATCATATTGATGTACATGGTGGTCAGTGTGTTACATCATCAGGTATATCGGCTAACCTATTCTAACTTTAATTTGATTTCCATTTCAGTGTAACAATAACAAAAAGGAGATATCAGTGTAAATTATTTTTCTGTGGAAAGTGTCAGTTTCTATCCAATTTTCACAGTTGTCACTATTTTCGTCATAATGCCAATATCAGCAATATTCTCAATCACTGCGAAAAAGCAGTTAAACGAGAGAAAAAAAATGAATTCGGTAGTCTTCGACTACTGATCGCGTATTTTTGCCACAATTAAGGCCCATGTGTAGCAACGAAACACAGAAAAATCAAGTTCAATCTGGATTAGCTTAAACTTCCGTACACAGTGGTGAAACACAAAACGACTTTAAACTACAGTTTAAAACTGTTCTAGTTTTGTTAATCTCGCTTAGAGGCAAACTTTATCTTTGTTGGTAAAACCGGCTCTTAGTCAAGACAAATTCCAAAATGGCGGCAGGTTCTTACGTTCGCTCCCTATTCCTGTATGCTGTGTTATTGCTTAAGGCCCTTAAACAATTGAAAACTCCTAAGCATTTGACTTAAGGATTTAACTTTACGTTTTCTTTCCGACATGTTGTTTTCTATAAACTTGGCACAATAGAACTGTCAAAAATAAAGTCATGCACTTTTGACTTTAGGATTTCAAAATTTTTGAATTTACATTTGAAGTCAAGCAGCCATTTTGCCGAGTGTCTAAAAGAGGTTACGTGGAATCAATATTTGTTTATTGTAGGCCGATTTTCATCTCTGCATATTAAACCAAGCTCGTCTAAATTAAAGAAATGGCAAACGAATGTAATGTGAAGAGGAAGTATGAATAGATTCTTATGAATAAAGAAAACAAGCGAGTATTTTGTTTTGAAGTGAAATTTTAATATAAATGCTTAAGACTATTTTGAAAACAGGTACGTATGTAAAGTAATTTACATAATAAGAGACACATTTGTATAAAGACTGCAGAAGCGATTTTCAACTGTCTGACTATACAGTATTATAGTTTAATGGTGGTTTTGTCAAGGGAAAGGAAATGTAAAGTCAAGCGTTATAGTTTTCTATGGTGTAAGACAGTGGCGTTTATTCCACAGTTTTCGCCTGCTCCGTTTTCGTACTGCAGTCCTCGTTTTTCCTTGGAAAGTGGATGAAAGTGTTCGAGAAAAGGTTTAATTATTATTACATTCATTTCGTTTCCATTTTTATAATTAATGTTAGGTATTATAAAACGGTAAATACATGTGGAGGGTAAGCAAAGCTAGAATGGAACCACAGCCCGGCACTAGCAAATGTTATCTAAAACACTCAAATACGTAGGGCTATTATATAGCTCATCCTGTAAAGAAACTCACTACACGCCACTGGTGTAAGGGCGTTTACTTAGTGGCTGAGTGCGAGTGCCCGCACACCGCAGAGCTCGAGGCAGCAGCTACTGAGGGGCAGGCTGGTGTGGCTGGTGCTCGGCGCGCAGGTGTCGGCTAGCCGCCTCCCCATGGAGCTGAACCTCAGCCTGGACAGTGAGGTGACGTGGGCGTGGGACGGCAAGCTGTACGGCCTGCACAGTGTCACACGCGGCTGGCCCGCCGTCATCACTCCGGTCCCGCTCCAACACCTCGCAGCCTACAAGTACCACGCCAGGAGCGACCTGCACGGCTTGGTCTTCAACGCGGGCATCCTGGTGAGGGTTTCCTGTATCATGTGAAGCGACCTGAAAAATTCGCTAGTTCACCCACCTCCAGGTTAAGCCTCAACTACGATTGCCGTCAATTACATAGCGTTACTTACAGGGCGTTAAAACTGAATCTCGACTGGCCACAATTGGCCTTGACGTAATTAGCGGTAGTTTTCTGTGACCAATCACGTAAGAGTACGTAAACTGGAAATTTTTTATGTTCTCACGATATAGTCTTAATTCATTCGTTGGCTATCCTGGTTATGAATTGTATACATAGACGCCAAGAAAAGCTATACCTTGCTATTTACTTACGTATTTCCAGGTATCTCTATGGGAACTATCAAAACAATAACAAAGATAACACTTTACTGCACTGCAGGGATCCGAAGTCAATTACAATTCACTTTCGTTTCTTTCAAACTTGATTTGATTACTGCGGTTAGTATGACGTTCTGCATTCTGATTCGTCGGCGTTAAAAACGTGGCACAAGATACTCAGAGATGGTCATCTTTCACGTTATGCAGGCCATGTAAATCAAGCCAAGCCATAGTTGTAAACGTTGCAATTTATCCTTCAGTTATTAAGTTTCTTATGTGGCTAACGTTGTGTACGGTACGGCAATTTTAGATGAGGCTTTAGACTCCACGGTCTTGTGTGCAATCGTGCAGACATTAATTGCCTATTGCTCGCTTGCTGCCACAGTGAAGGGCTATGATTGGGCGTGTATTTTTTTGCAAGTTCCTCACTGGTCCAGGGTTCTCATGGAGATGTCAAACAACGCGTGGACCAATGGGAAAGGCGACACAAATGTAACAGTTTTCAAATTCTAGCTTGTCACAAAATTAATCCGCGAATTTTTCAGGTCTCTAATCATGTGCACTATTTCTAGTAGACTTCCTAAATTGTAAAGTGAGTTTTTAACTTATAAATTGTAAGGTAATAGTGCCATAGCCTATATCAATATATCAGGCTATACGCATAAGAAAGTTTTTCATCAACATTACCGTATACCAATTTAGGAACCTCCTTGCATTTGAATCATTCCTGAACATATGTGGGAACGCTGCAGTGGATATATGGAAAACAACTATATCATTCGCTGCTTCTCACTGTACGTATTGTCTGAAGTGGTAAATTTGTGAATAATCTCGTATAGTGTATCTGCTTATTAGTTGCGGAGACGTTAGTGTGTTTAAAATTAATGACGTGGGGATTTATCGAAGGCAACTGGGTTCTTTCATTACCGGTAATCATTAATGAGAAGTCCTAAGTAATTGTAACTGAAAAAAAGGAACTTTGACATTTGTGGTTTATTTAAGTACCTGCACAGTCAGAAATGTCTTTAAAAAATCGTTACGATTAAATTATATGCACTGTTGTGATCTCTGAATGGCCTCATCACGACATGACGAAACAGCGTGGACAAACACAACAGAAAGGGCTTGGAGTAGTCTATACTGCGTGCATGCCGTTAGAGAGGAATTATGTATCCATACACGAATCTTTATCAATTGTTCAGGTATTGGTGCATATTTTCTGTTGTGTAGAAAACTTGACATTGAAGCAGACGCTTAATGAAACCAAGGCATTCCAGTGCGCTTGATCGTATAGCGAATGTGATAGCGAAATACTGTGGCTGAAAAGTATTTAGAAAGTTAAGTATATTCAGAGGTTTATGAATTTTTATTACAAAAACGATGGAAAATTGAAGGTTCGAGGTACTCTTATTTTCTCCAGGCCCCTATAATACCCTGAGTGGACCGGTTATCTGCTAGTAGAGATCCGAGTATTTCACGAACAAATTTAAAAACCAACTTCATTTCACAGTCGTCTACCCAAGCTACTATCGCATGTTTGTTGGCTTTTACCACAATGCGTATTCATTGCACTGGGTTCTTCATGATTCGATAACACCATTGTTCCTTGTTTACAGCTACACAATGCGCATGCACAGATCTACGATCCAATCATACAAGTGCGACAAAATAATGAGTGCCAGATGTCTACGTTACAGAACGAGTTCTCGGAATATTAGGCTCTATTTATCCTGAAACCATTTTGTGCCAACATATGTATGATATCAGTGTAATTTCCTTTTACATTTGTGATTAACTGAGGATTTCTCTGGCACATCTTAGTTATCTGCATACATATCAGTCAGAGACGTTCAGTATTGGAGGAAGCTATCTGTCAGCAGCTCAGTCAAATTGGGAACCCATTGCTTACGTCAGAAAAGAAACCACAAACCAATGCATTGGTTAAAGTCTGTGAATGACATATCGATGCACGAAATGTTCAACAAGAAATCACTGGCTCTACTTATTACAAAATTAAGGCACATGCTGTAATAATAAATGTCCATTATATAAACCTTTACGTTATAGTTACGACCGCGCGGATGGTGTAAAACGTGCGTGTAAGTATCTTTAATTAAATCGATTTTTAAGGTTAGAAGACATAAGTTTAAATTGATGTTAAGTAATATATGTAGGAAAAATAACGCATAAAATATAATAGACTTTTCAGGTTAGAAGACGTACATTTACGTTGAATTTATACCTCCGAGAATAGTTTTTTTTTTTAACTGTCTGCCAAGGAAATTTTTAAATACACACTGTAAAAAGACTGCAGGTCTTGTGAAACTCTTGGAAACACATGTTTTTGTGATATATAAATGCGGAGTATAACTCGTGTGGCTGAGCAATTGTGTGTTAATCCACGCATAATACAACCTTGACCTTAACAGAAAGAAATACTCTATTGCTTTTGTGACGAAATTCTTTATAATCTCTGCGAATCCCGAACTGTTCATAAAACACGCTAGTGTATTTTAAAGCTTTGCTAATAACGTCAAATAAATTGTTTCTATTACCGGACTCCAGTCCGTCTCAGCAACATGAAGATTCTTCTAAACCACTCTGTCTTCCAACCTCAGGTGAACAACATTCCTGATAACGACTTGGAAAACCAACTAATGCTGCCAGAATACAAGAAGATAGAACCCCTGGCCACGTACAGCTACGCCATTTTCCAGTTTCTCATGCAACAGTTCAACTTTACGTGAGTATTTAAAACGATAATTTATTTTGCCTCGGCTATTACGCTGTTTTAGATTTACTTCCACGCTCTTTATAACAGACCTGTTTGTACTGTCAGTAATTTTGTATATAAAACGGCTTTAAATAATTGAAAATATAATAGAAAACTCCACTAGAAAAGTTTTTTTTTAAGTATATTCTCTGCAAAAATATAATAAAATGGCTCTTTTGTACATTATTGGTAAAAGAACAGCCATTCGGTTTGCAGGTAGGTCTCCGCCACAGAGACCAGGGTTAGATTATCGGGGCAGGCAAACAAGTTAGTATTGCCGAAGGCTAGAGGGTTTGTTGTGGGCACTCTATTAACCACTGCACTCCGTCACTTCTCCATTGCACAGCCGTATTCCATGGCATGATTTCAGAAACGACGAATCGTTTCCGAGTTATACCCATAAAGTGCATCACCACTCCTGAGGGGGCGGGACGTATCCAGGCGGAGGGGGTAATACTGAGGGAGTTGTAGTAAGCTCCCTATGAAATAACAGTACGTCTTATAACAATATTTCTAAACATTTTTGGCAATAGTGTAGTTGAATTAAACCCAAGAAATATTTTTAACTTTCTCCATTGCTAAAGCTGATGGTGAGAAAGACAACCAAATTGCACAAAAAACGGTTTCAACTAAAATAATTTGCTTCCGAACCATTGTATTGTTTTGTTTCTCGTCTCGTTTGAAAACTGTGTTATTATTCATGTGCGTGTTCACATCTGTCATTTTGTCTTTGTATCTTCCTTTTTGTGTCATGTATGTTTTCTGCTCGTTTATTTTACTTTATAATAACTTATATTGTTTTTTTAATTAATTTTTGTCGTTTGCGTTGCTATTTCTCACGTTTATTCTGAATATAGTCAGTCGGTTCTTGTATATTTCATTTAGTGATTTGACGATTAGTTGTTCTATCCCAAATAAAAGTTATTGCTTTTTTCTGTCGCTTGTTTAAGATTATTGTGAATTCTATATTGTGATATTTGTTTTGTGAACTAGTTTTTGTTATAAATCTTGGTTGCATTTTTTAGTGTAAATATTGCATTTTTTTTATTATTTATTTTGTGTGATTATTATTTGGTTAGAATTAGTTTAATTTACGCCGCTGGCATGCATTTCTTACCTGCTGAAATGCGCGCTTTCGACTCGCCAGCTTAAATCGGGTTTGGATTAACTTAGACTGCACCATGACAGTATTGCTTGATTTGGATAGTTTGTGTTTCAACCTCCCTCTTTGTGTGCCGAGTAAAATGTTCTTGTACCCTCAGACAGTTTCCGGCTCTGGCATTTGTCGAGGCGTGTTGAGTAAATATGTCCGAAGGAATTCTCCTGCTTGCTGATTGCTGAAGATATTTTGTGCAAAGGCAGACTGAACTCATTACTCGCATTTAATTCTAAGTTTTAATAATTTTGTAGACACTACGCATTTATTATTAATCGATTATTTGGGGTCATTGCAATTTTATTATTTCCAGTTTTAATTCAAGTTCAGTTGTCGAAGTGTGCTTTTATCGGGCCAACTTTCTAACTACCCCCTTTCTTTGATCAAAGTACACTCAACAATTCTTCTTAGTATTTTTAATGTGTTGGTTTTTATATGTATCGTGGTTTTAATATTGGTGTATAATGGCGCGTGTGAAAAGCTTTGGTAGGGTTGTTTTTTACGTGGTCGCCTCCTTACACACGGCAGGGGTTAGTAATTGGGGTATGAACCCCCAAGAACTTTAGATTCTTTAATCTTTGTTAATTATCTTGTGATTTGTTTGTAACAAAATGTGCTATTGTTATTCAATATATCTGTAAAACTCAAACTGAAACTACATGAAATTAAAATTTGTGACATTGCAAAGTTGTTCACTATTTCAATATTTTATTTAACATTAGCGATCCTGCCCGGCTTCGCCCGGGTACAATTGAGGTTTTTCTGTCGGCCGCGCGCTCGCCTTATACACCTTCCCCCCTGGCATCTCTTTACCGTCGCATCAATACACCCCGCGACGACACCTCCACCCACGTATACGTCCGTGAGCGTGTCTAGAATTTAGAAATTACATTTTTTACAAAACTTTTAATTTATTGGCAATAATTGTATTATGTAAAGGACATTTCTTATCTACATTAAACCGTTTTAATTATGAATTAATTTATTTTGATAAGGATTAAGTTCTTTATGGTTAGAATAGACAGTGAATTTTGCGTTTGTTTTTATTGCGTAATTTAAATTGCAAATAAGCTTATTACTACGTATCTATTAATGATAGATATATGCTGCCAGTAACTGTTTTGTATATCACTTAATTTTACACAGTTCTTTGGTATATAATTTTGTTATATCTCTAAAGGATTAGACAGCGTATTCCATGAAAGCGCGCTCAGCAAACTTTTTTCCCGACTTGATTCACTAATACCGTTAATTCTCAGTTCCCATAAGTACTAGCGCTATTTTTAATATACATAAACCTTCCTCGATAAATACAGATCATAACAGTAAAAACCGCATCAAAATCTGTTCAGTGGTTCTCGATATTAGCGCAATCATACAGACAGACAGACGCGCGCCAGGGACTTCCTTTTATCTTTTTATTAACTGTTACTATCACATGTTTAATTAATTTTTAGTCGAAACTATTACATATACGATTTTTTTAACACTGTGTAGGCAATTAGCAGTAAAACTAAGCACTTTTGAAATCAACTTTTGAAAGAAATCACTACCCGTAATCTGCATATATGTTACAGTACATACTGGCATGCAGGTTCCCATTTCAGTTGATAGTGAGTTAAGAAAATAGTTATAATTTTCGATGTTGCACTGGTGGTGCAGTGATTATATTTATTTCAAATAAAGTTAGCGTTTATTTGCATAGTACATATTAGCGTACGATTGGTAAATTAATAACCCGGTTAGGGTCCCAAAAATATCACGTTTTCACTTGAATGACGAATGAATAAAGTCTATAGGCCAATGGCAGTGCGAATTTGCATTTGGCGGAACGATACAATACAAGAGAAAAGTATATCTGAAGCAGGGCTCTCAGAAATGCTACTTTGCCATAAACAGCCTATATATATATATATTTTTTTTTTTTTTTTCCTGCTTGTTAAATAATTATACGAGCTAACCATTAGTTTAGATATTCATATTCAAGAGCAATCGTTCCTACGAAAATGATTCTGGTTATATGCTGTTCGCGTAAAATGAGCACTTTTGAAAGCCCTGCTTAGCATCTACTTGCATGCACGTTGAGTATTCTTCCGTCTTATGTAAAATTAACATTGCCCATGGGCCTCATTACTTTATTCATGCGTCGGTCAAGTGAAACAGTAAAATTATTATAAAAATAAATATTTTAAAAAATCTGCTCTTTTTCACACTTAGATGCATTAAAAAAAGACAGAATGCGAAAGAAATAATTTAAGTTGTCACAGATGGTTACGTAACACTTTTTATTTGACGTTAAGATATGGAACTACTTTCCATCCATCGTTACCAACTTTACTGGGTGCATGACACTCACTGCGCCCGTTAAAATAGGCCTATATGCAGGCAGGAGGAGTGGCGTTTTTCTAAGGTTAGTTTCAAAAGTGCTCACTTTATCGCGAACAGCCTTTAGGCCAATATATGCGTGTTCTATTCTCCATACAATGCACTTCCTGTAACAGTTATAGTATTTACCAGGTACCTGGATGTCGATGGTTGCGGTCAGGAGCAGATAAATAGTTTCGGTTTGGTTGAAGAAAAAACGGAGGGAGGAGAGTAATTTTCCCGTTGTGCAGTGGCAGGTTTAGACTTTCGATTCGCGAGATGGGAGGGGTGCACAATATATCAAAATAGCCAAATGAAATCAGTATTAAAAAAAAATTATGATATTACTACATTTATGTTTAAAACATTCACGTGAAAGTTTTATGCTATGTGAGGGTTTTCGAGGGACTCATGTCACCTGTGACTCCCGCCTCTGTATGCACTAGGGTGAAGCTGATGCCGACGACGTCGGCCGGCTACGTGGTGGCCTGGGGGCGGTACGAGGGTCTGGTGCGCATGATGGCCGAGGGACACGTGGAACTGCACGTGTCCGCCTTACAGCTGAACAAGGCGCGGCTGCGGCACATGGAGCCCACCGGCCACACTTGGAAGTTCAGGTGACAACTGCGCCCAGGATATCTGAAAGATTGTCGACCGTTGGAACCGTCTTCGAACAAGCAGTAAACAAATGGCGTAGACATGCCTTGTAACTCTTCTGTAGATAGCTTTTAGCCTCCCTCGACCACCGTGTTTAGCATTTTATAGCTTTGTGAGGTAATCCAAGCTTTCAGATATCTTGCGCGCAGTGTAATAACGGATTTACAATAACCCGACAGTCCGACAAAACAGCCCCGACAGACGAAAATTTTTCATCAGCCAATCAGGAGCAAGGTCACCCCGACAACTACAGCCTCGACAAAAGTAGATTCTATTTCTACTTTCGTCGGGCGTCGGACCGGTCGTCCTCGCTTGGCAGTAGAAAAAAAAAACAGAAACATAACCTTACAAAACAAAATGTCGGGCGGATTTCAATGCTGTGGTAAATTCCACATCAAATATATATTTTTTACGTATAAATCCTGGTTTTCTTGTAACAGGAAGTTAATGAATTGACGAAAATAAATATTCGTAGAAAAATAACTGCTCCAAAATCCAAAAAATACTTCGTTTACAAAGTTATCAAAACAAAATTGTGTACAATGATCTGTGATTTCTTCACATTCCATAGCAAGTTACTGGCCATTCTAGGATTTTGCCGAAAGGCACGCAACACTTGTCGGAAGGAAACTGTTGGGGTATTGTAAACATTGAACTAATTTTGGTCGCGGAAATGGTCGGGCTGTAACGTCGTGTCTGACTGTTGGGAATATCTCGTCGTGGCATTGTAAATACAGAATTACACTGCTCTGTCGTGCTCTCAGATCCCGTGCTTTCCGCAGTTCGATGCTCTGTTCACCGGCACAGTGTTGTTTCGACGTTCAGACACTCCGACATAGATGCGTCCCACAGTGCTGAGGGATGAAACGCTGCATGGTGTGCTCATGCTTGCTCACCGCTGTACCACAGAGTAGATTACAACTCTTTGACTTGGGGGGGGGGGGCGGTGGAGTAATGGTTAGATTACTCACATCCCACCTTAGTGAACTGGGTTCGATCTTCGGCGGGGTCGCTCCCGGATTTTCGCATGTGGGAATCGTGTCGAACGATGCCGCTGTTCTGAGGGTTTTCTCTCGGGGATCTCCCGTTTCCCCGGCCCTAGAATTCCGGCGCTGCTCCATACTGACCTCGCTTCACCCCTCATCGACTCTCAAGACGCCGATGTTAAGAGCCGTCCGGATTTCACCACTCCACGAAATGACACGGCTGTTCTTTTGATATGGGCGTACCCATGCTCTGATTTCTGTACTACCCTCTAACTGGGTCTTGTGTCCGGTTGGGTACTGGGTGCTACAGAAGGTACTCTCTATTGCCTGGACTGCAAGCAGGCAAGTTGTTTAAGATGGGGCTGATTAGCGAACATCGTCCTAACATGTTGCTGATCAGTGATGACGCCATATTGTTGGCTTGTGCACCTGGAGTCCGCGGAGTAAGCGGCTACCTCGCTTCTGTATTCCCAAGTACTCGGTAGCCATACACTCTCGGTACACACAGCAGGAACCAGCCGTTGGCTCCGTAGAGGGTGTAGTGGGAGGCGGGGGGTAGATTAGGGGTTGCAACTCCACCTTTGCCCCAATGTTCTCAAGAGATATTATTAAAATATAATTAATATGATTTTGATTGTTATAAAACATTGTAATTGCTGTAAACTACGATACATTGCAATACTTATATTCTGTAGTAATTTCTCTCCCTGTATTTGTTCTCACTGACATTTGCATCAACACAATTAATGCCACTGTAACCACCCTCCCTTCACACCAGTTTGTGAAACACCCCCCCCCCCCCCTTAACCCTGCCACCTTTATTCCTGACTACGCCACTGGCAGGAATCAACATCCACCGTGGAAGCGGGGCCGTCTTACAATTGGCTACATTTGTTTTAAAAAAAATTATCAAATGACCAATTTTGTTCGCAAAATCTATTATACTTTTTTTTGTAATTTTAATTTTTGCTGTTGATAAATACAAAGATTGCTAAATAATATCAACTCGCTGCCATGCTAGTTTTAAATGTTAAATAGGCGTGAAACCTGAGTTGTTGTAATAAACGAATATGCATTGCATTTCCATTTTAAAAACTAAGTTTTTGAAATATTGATAAAATGTGTGTTTTTTATTGTATAATTATTGGTTAGTAACAGTTTAACAACTTAATTTCTTATTCTGTTGGTGTTAAACAGTGCTTTAAAAATTGTTTTCTGAAGATATACGGTTTATTTTTGAGGACGCTTAGGTTCATAGTTTTGAAACAATAATTATTTCACATCAGCCAAGTGGTGTGACAGCGGCTGCAGAACTACTACATTTTAGTGGTTGACGTGTAAAACTGAGAAACACCAGCAAAACGTGCAACTACCCACCACTCACCACCATCGCTACAGGCTGTTCGCGGTAAAGTGAGCACTTTAGAAAGCCCTGTTAAAGATCTACTTGTATGCACATCCTTATACTCCCATCATACGTAAAATTAATATTTACATGCACCTGATCGCCTTATCCATACGTCTGTGAAGTAAAACTGTAAAATTATTAGAATAGCAAATATTTTACTACATTGGTAATTCATACACGTATATGCAATAAAACTACAGAAAGTAAAGCAAATATATTCAGTATTCTCAATTGTTTTCCTAACACCTGTAATTCAGCGTTCAGACACGGAACTAATTTCTCTTCTTCGTTACCAACTTTAGAGGGCACATGTCACTGAGAGCGCCAGTTAAAATATATACAGGTAGGGGCAGTGACACTTTCCGAAGGTTGATTTCAAAAGTGCTGACTTTATCGCGAACAACCTTTATTCACTTGTATAGGTCTATACTGTAAATTCTACCGCTGTATGTGCAATCAATATTACCACGGGGCTGATCACTTTATTCGTGCGTCGGTTAAGTGAGACAGTAAAGTTATTAGAAAAGTAAACATTCAAGAATTTGCTAATTCTTACACTTATATATACATCAAAAACAGAAAGCAAAAATACAATGTCAGTCTTTACAAATGTTTACATAACACTTCTAATTGAACGTTAAGACGTGGGACTGTTTTCCCTCCGTCTTTACCACCAGTGTGCCCGTTAAAATATATGTGGACAGAGACAGTGACATTTTTGAAATGTTGATTTTAAAAGTACTCAGTCAAACGTGAACAGTTTATGTTCACACGCATTAATTAATATTCAGTTCTTTAATTTACATTTCGGAAATTCAAGCACACCGAAACCTTTCCATAGCCCTTCCTTAACATGAACATTATCATCATCTATTTCATCATTGAGTTTCAAGCTTGATCCATCAAGTTTACCGAGGTCCCTCTCATGTGGATTTGGGGCACCTACTTGGCAATATTTTGCTATCTATAAATAAAGACAGTTACGAAGTAACTATCTTATCAGACAAAACAGTACTCTATAATTCAGTATGTGACCCCGATTGCCTGTAAACCGCTTCGTGACTGATGGACAGTAAGATGCCTTTGTGAACAAGCATATAGCCAAAATTGCCACTGTGTTCACGTCTTTTCAAGCACTATAGAGAGAGAGAAAAAAAAACGTAATAAAATGCGCCGAAGAGAAGAAATGTCCCGTTCCAATTTATCTGAAGTACACTTGATAAATGTATGTTATTTGTCGGAAGAGATAACCGTTTACGTAATCACGATACAAGCAACAAATTCGGCAACAATTTCATTGTCGCTATCTCACGGTGCTCAAAATCAACTAGGTCCTTATTGAAACGTGTTTCGGAGAGAAGAAAATTAATGTTAAAAGTGTTATTCGGATATATGAGAGGAATCAAATGCAATATACAATTAATATTTCACTTAACGTAAGATGCGATAGTAGGCACTTTATATATACATATACATATATACACACATATATAATGTATGTAAATATATACATTTATATAATGCATGTAAATATACACATGTATGTATGTATATATATATTCTTATATTACAGCTAGCATTCTTAGGTTTTGATAACAGTGCCGGCTGCATTGCCAAAACCTACATACCATTTGAAAGACGTCCATAAAAATCTTCCTCGCAGGATACCACATAAAGACAGTTAATCGTATCTACTGGACGGTTTGAGCAGCGTCCGTTGAGCCGCGTCCAGGATCTCTTGTCCGATGTTTCGGGAGTAATTACAGCTGCCATCATCACTGTACAAAGTCTGACCAAAGAATCGAGACTCCAACCCACAAGCCCTGTAGCTGATGACAGCGGCCACGATATATTTATATAGTTACTTGTAACTGACGATATAGCTGCATTGGCTACGGTATTTTCTACTTACAACGCTCAGGTTACTGGTCAGCAGGAAACCATTAAGGAACGCCAACAGCCAATGAGCCGTCTCTGTGGCTGATGGCGGAACAATCGCCAGTGTCAGCAGCAGAAATAAAATGTCGTCCACTATGCCCGTCGAGTTTGTTGTCATGCCATTATCAATGGGCGTATTGTTTTGGTGATAAAGGAGATTAATTTGTACAAATTATAGTAGGAAAACCTAATTAGAGTGAAAATAACTAAATACCAATTAATTTTTACTCTCTTCACATCGGGCCACGGTGGCTGAGCAGTTAGCCTGCTCGCCTCTCACCAAGGTGATCCGGGTTCAATCCCCGGCCTGGTCGCTCCGGAATCTCGCATGTGGGAATCGTGCCGGACGTTGCCGTTGATCGGCGGGTTTTCTCGGGGATCTCCAGTTCCCCCGCCCTTTCATTCTGGCGCTGCTCCATATTCACTACAATCTCCCTCATCGGCTCTCAAGACCTCGAGTTAAGAGCCATCCAAATCTCTTCACACACTCTCTTCACATCCTCAGCAGATAACAGCAACGTTCCAGTTTCATGGTCAGAATTATCTTTTATTATCACCAATTTCAGTCACCTGCCCCTGCCGAGACCACCTGTTGTCCTACACTTCAGTAATCTCAGCAGGACGTGTAGCCAAAACACTTCACGTCAGTGTCTCTGCAGCATCAGTACATAAATGAACGCTCGTCAGTAACCTCAGCTGCTGACAGTAAAATGAAGGCATATAGCCGCTATCATAGAGAGATTCTCTTTAAGCAAGCTAGAGTTACATGAGTAGGAGGGGCGCGATTTTCAATTCAATTTCCCGCTTGTCGGGAGCCCAATTACGTGAGTGAGTGAGTGAAGAGATTTGGGCGGCTCTTAACAGCGAGTTCTTGAGAGCCGATGAAGGCGATTGAAGTGAATATGGAGTAGCACCGGAATGAAGGGGCGGAGGAAACGGGAAATCCCCGAGAAAACCAGCCGACCAACGACATCGTCCGACACGATTCCTACTTACGAAAGTCCGGTGACCCGGCATGGGATTGAGCCCGGTTCGCCTTGGTGGGAGGCGAACGTGCTAATCGCTCAGCCACCGTGCCCCCCTCCCCCAAAATAAATCACGTGAGCATCGCTAGCCGGGCGTAGCGGAGTCATAGGCTGTTATCGGTCTCCCGCCCCCTCTCTACTAGTATTTCCAACCCTATTAACTAAGAGCATGTTTTCCAAACACTCTATTTCCTGTAACATTCTATTTAACTCAATTAAATTTAATGCATGCAATAATTTTGAATTTTTTTTCTCTGTCGCAGGGGTTTTTACGTCTCTCTTGACGGTTTTTCCCTTGCTCTTTATAGCTAAGACTAGCTCTAAGTACACTTAGGGAGGTAGTCATGGCCCCAAAGTGCAGGCCATGGCTGCCCAATCCCTCTTTGCCACGATGCATGTCTCCTTGCATGATTTTCCTTCCTTATAGGCGTAAGGAGTTAGCCCTGAGACGCAATAAAATCACGCCCTACCTTCGAGCCGTAACTTCACATAACACTAAGAATAAGGAAGTTTAGAAAAAAAAAGACTGTTAACGGTAAACTGAGAACATTTGAAAGCCCTGCGTAAGATCTACTTGTATGCAAATCGTGTATTCTTCCGCGTTGTGTAAAATTAACATTGCCATGAGCCTCATCACTTTATTCATGCGCCGGTCTATTAAACTATGATATCAGAAAATTTAATATATTCCAGGTTTGCTAATTATATTACGCTTAGACGCATAAAAAAATATGGTCAAGAAATCATTTAAGTTATCACATATGTTAAGGTAAAAATTTTAATTCGACGTTAAGGCAGGGAACTACTTTATCTCCATCGTTACCAACTTTACTGGGCGCATATCACTCAGTGCGCCCATTAAAATATATGCAGGTTGGGGCAGTAAATTTTTTTCTAAAGTTGATATCAAAAGTGCTCACTTTATCGTGAACAGCCTTTAGCAATATTCTGATACATAATGTTCAGAGTTAATTGTACACTTCTGAAAGTCCTGTTTATGGTCCACTTTTCTTTACATTTGGTATTATCTTTCAGAAATATGTGCTATTAACAGTGGCATGGGCCTCATCACTTTAGTCGTGCGTCAGCCGAGTGAGAACTGGGACAATTGCTAGTAACGTAAATGTGCTTGGAAGCAAATTCGTGCTCTGATATGTATAAAACAAGAACCGCTGACGTATAGTGACCACAAATCTATCACATTCATATACAGCATTAGTCTTAAAACTATTGTTAGTGAATCATTGGCAACTCAACTGAGAGCAAGTGTGCCAGAGTAACATATATGTGGTGATGGCCAGTGACATTTTTCAATGGTTGATTTCAAAAGTGCTCACTTCTACATGAACAATCTTTGGGTAGGCGACCACTACACTTTGTGCTATGGTAACTTCCACTGCGTTCATTGTTTCCAAGACGTAAATTGGCTCTCTATAAGCGGAAAAATGGATTGTAATCGCGCCCTAGGACTGGAACCAGGCGAGAGTACAGTGCGTCTCACGAACGAGTGCACTTTTGACAGTACTTTTGTACAAGTATTTCCATAGCGTAATATTTTCTGTTGACATACTGGGCAGGTTAACAGTCAGATGAGTGTGTTTATGTTAACACCACATGAGGAGGGGGCAGACACAATACTGTAGCAATGGAAATAGCTGTAAACAGGATTGCCTACAGAACTGCAAAGAAAGCACACTCGTTCTTGAGACAGAATATACAGTATGTTCATGGACAAATTATAATAACCATCAGAGTGGGGAAGATAAGTACAAACGGAGCATATTTCACCCAGTAACCAATAGTCTAACATCTATAGTTAACTTGCTAATGGTAGTAGCAATGTGCAGGGGCGGGTATGCAACCTTGTGGCATGGCATTGTAACCAGCCTGTGCGCAGGGCTGCGTGCCTGATAACACCGCTCAGTCCCTCACGGTCACAGTCTCGGATGTACTACGTATATACAGTTCCTGCAGGACGTGATACCGGAATACTTGGAGGAAGTGCCTTTAGAGGCTCGTGAGGCGACGTGGTTTCAGCAGGACGGGGGGCCCGCCTTATTTCGCCATTGCGGTTCGCCGACATCTTGACATGCACTTCCCGAATAGATGGATAGGAAGGAGCGTGGTGGCCATTCTATGGCCACCACGCTCACCCGACATCACGCCACCTGACTTCTGACTGTGGGGCCACATCAAATCGATGGTGTATGCCACACCACTAGACACGAGGGATGAGCTCATTACGCCGGAAACCTTTGCACATGTGCGTCGCAACATGCTTCAGCTCTGCACCACCCGTGTGGCCGACAGTGGCTGACAGTTTCAACAGACATTTTGAGCAAAGACATTGAACAGACACACTATTCCCATGCCTTCAGCCCAAATGTTGAAATAAAGTGTCATTCATTGCACTGACTTTAGCCTAGGTTTTGTGATTGCCTACTCACCCCTGCACATTGCCACTGCCATTAGCGGGTTAACTATGGACGTTAGACTATTGGTTCCTTGATGAAATATGCTCCATTTGTACTTACCTACTCCACTCTGGTGTTTATTGTAGTTTGTTTGTGAACATCCGGTATAGCGGAGCATGTGCTCACCCTGGCAATTCATTTCAGGCTGAACCAAACTCTCACAAGCCTATCTTCTCTCTCTCCACTAACTAACAACTTATTATACTTTCCCCCGCCCAAATCCAGTAAATGATTACATATATTTTTCCCCAGCGATTGTCGCACAGATTTCCCCAGCGCCCTCTCCGCTTTGCGCTAGTTTGCTCTGCCCTTGCATGTAGACCATTCCCCTTTCGGGGTGCGTCCATAGCTACAATTGCTGCCTTAGCACCAGACAATCCTGCTATAGCATCAGCGCATGCATCCACGTGTAACATAATCACTCCTATAAGCTGTTCACGGTAAAATGAGCACTTTAGAAAGCCCTGCTTCAGATCTACTTCTATACACGATGTGTGTTCCTCCGACTTATATAAAATTAACATTGCCATGGGCCTCATCACTTTATTCACGTGACGGTAAAATAAAACTAAAATTGTTAAGAAAGGAAATACTATAGAAATCTACTCATCTTTACACTGCGATGCATTAAAAAAAAAACAGAAAACGTAAGAAATAATTTTAAGTTAACACTAATAGTTACCTAACATTTTTATTCGACGTTAAGATATGGAACTACATTCCATTTATCGTTTCCAACTTTACTGGGCGAATGTTACTGAGTGCGCCCATTCAAATATATGCATGCAGGGTAGTGACTTTTTTCTAAGGTTCATTCCTAAAGTACTCACTTTACCGCGAACAGCCTTTACCTAAGGCGTGCGGGGCTTGCTCCGAGACGCATCCCATGCTTCTACTGAGCTTGGAGAACCGGAAGGTCCACAGAACTATGAAGGGGCTGACGCTGGTGTGGCGATGTTGCAGGCTGTGCAGCGTGTTCCGACACCCACCGGTGACGGGAGGACCAGACTTCCTTCTGCTGCCGTTCACCGCCGACCTGTGGCTGGCTCTGGCCGCCGTCTGCGTACTGGCGGCCATCGTCGTGCAGCTCGTCTTCTGGGCGTGGGCGCGGTGCGGCCGGCCCTACCCGCATTCCATGTCCGCCAGCGACACCCTCCTCATGGTCGTCGGCTGCATCGGCCTACAAGGTACCGCCACACTACACTGGCTTCACAGAACTGGCCCGCCATTTGCCACAACCGTCAACAGGCCGACCTCCCATGGCGCAGTCGGTTGGTGCGCTACCGATCTGGGGTGCGGGAGATTCTGGGTTCGAATCCCGGGTAAGGCATGGATGTTAATTAAGGTTAGGTTATAAATTAGTCTGTAAGCCGTCCCCTGCTAAACTTTCAAGCATAAAACCGGGGAACGTTATTAAGCCGTTTACAATTACAAATTACAACTGTCAACAGACACTTCTACATTTTGGACGTGAATATGTCTTTTAATTTTAAATAGACCGGCACATGGGGCACCAAGATGGAAACGACGATGGAACATTCGCAGGGTGATCCATGCCGACGCTATAACATCGTGACTGATAACATGATTGAAACAAATGTCTTGTTCAATCAGGTATACGACTATGATTCTAGCATGCACATGATTTTGGGCGTGGGTGAAAATTCCCTGGTAGTATATCTCGTGACTCCGAAGTACTAGCGAGTTGATTTTGTTACCAAACGAAAGATCTTGTCTCATATCTGTCGATTTAAGCCATAGAAGTCAAGCGTCAATTTCATTACTTTCATTTCATTCCCATGTCCCAAAGAAAATACTACCATCTGCCGCAGACGTGTTCATGTAAAACCCACGGCAGTGTCTTCCAACACAGCCACAGCGAGATTTCTTTGCACTTGCTTATCCAACACACATGCTTTTAGAGAATATTTTTCCTCAACTGTCTGTATCTCAGTTGCACTAAAACTTCGGTTTAGTTAGTGAACCACAATTTAAAAACACCTACAGCTGGTTAGTGGTTAAGTGAGCACTTTTAGAAGCAAACTTTGAAAATATTCACTGTCCTTAAATGCACGTATTTTAACGAACATTATCACTGGCATGTTCCCAACTATGTTGCCAACAATGCGGGAACAGTATTTCCATGTCTTCAAATTGTATTTAAAGTGTGACATTAAAATTTTTGGATACTGAATTTATTCCCTATATTTTATGTTTATTTTACGCGCGTACGTATAAGAATGTATGGATGAAGTTATAGGGATCGGGGCAGTGTTAATTTTACATATGGTGGAACGATACAAAACAGGCAGAAAGGTAGATCTTAATCAGGGCTTCAAAAAATGTTCAATTAAACGTGAACTGACTATAACTATGTGAGCCGGGTGCTAACCGCGGGCCCTAATCACGTGGTTTTGCCAGCTTTAATTATTTAAAAAATAAGCTGTTCGGTTTTGGGACATGTAAATTGCTTACCGCCAAACTGGCGTGTGCTCTTTACTCCGCATTCTCTCTACGGAAAACACAGGCCCACATAAAAGTTCCAAATGAAGATGCCTATAGTTCGTTCTCATATTTGAACAATTTTAAGTACCCTACATGTTATTTTCTCAGAAGGATGTGTACTAATCAGTCAAGTGACAATATTAAAAAACGTCATAAATATTGATACATTATTTCTATCATGCTTGTAAAACAAACATCAACCTATGTAAGTTACTAATAATTTAAATATGAATGTACATTTACTAAGATGGTATGTCGAAGAAACTATTTTCGTTATTCGCTACGTTTACTTTTAAATTCACGTAATTACAGCCAATTAGTCAGCAAGGTGAAGCTCCCCGCTTTATTTTTTTTTCCCAGAAGCAAATAGAAATAATAAACAACATTATAGGCTGTTCACGGCAAAGTGAGCACTTTTTAAGGCCCTTCAAAATTTTTCCTTTCATCCAATTTCCATATTCCTGCGGGTTTTTAATATAAACATTACAATGAGACCAATAAACACAGATAATACATTTCACCACAATCAAAATTTAAAGCTTGAGGCTGCAGTAAGATATATTTATTAGTGGTTAATGCCTGTTGGAAGGGCCTTAAAAAGTGCTCACTTTACCGTGAACAGCCTAGAGTTTGTTTTGTCCACCAGTAGTATCCTCAAAATGGATTAGATGAGAGGACACTGGCGTTAAACGGAGCCTGCTGCCTTACCCTAGAGAAGCTTACATATGTCTTCCCAACTAGCGTAAAGAATGCTTGAAGTGATATGAGTAGATATATAAGGGGAGTTCTAGATCACTCATCATTTTCATCGAAATTTAGAGGTCTTTTGCTGCAAAATAAAGGTTTTTGAGGTTAAATTTAAACTCTAAATTTTTTTTATTGGGAGCTCCCCAAAACAAACAATTTTCCTCGAAAGTCGTCTAAATTTAAGCAAATTCAACCAAAACTTTTAATTTTACCAAAAATACCGTGTCAATTTGTGCCACTAAAAAACTTCAAAATTTAAGCAAAAAACATGCAAATTTCTCGCATTTCAAGCAATTTTTCTAATTTTTTTTGGAAACATAAATTTTGCAAGCGAGCAATCCAAATCAAGCAAATTAAGCAAAAATCAAATGAAATATTATCTTATTGTTCTTTACATTTTATATTCGAAACTGTACTCATCTTTTAAAAACTTCTTCTATTTGCTCTAGAGTTTCACCAATTTATCGAAGTTCATATTTATTGTCAATTTTATGTAAGATTAATAATTGTAAACTTTGTAAATTCGAATGAAATTTGCGAATCATATTTTTAAGATTTTCAGATGTATTATCCAATCTATAAGAAGGAGTTTTTGTCCCACGACCAACTTGTAAAATGTCTCTCAAACTGCAAGGTAACACAGACATTTTTAATTTTATTTATAAGCAAAATAAATTTATATAGAATTATGAAAATTATCCTTTATTTATCAAAATATCGTAAAAGTTTTAAACATAACCACTCAACTATAAGCTCAAAAAATTGTTTTAAACTATCGGAATATTTTTGTCAATTCCTCCATTTAATAATATTTAAAAAAATATATATAGATCAACAGTAATTATTTCTTTCAAATAATCGTAAGTAAGATTTCGTTTACTAATTAAAACAACATTACAAATGCTATCTGCTCCTTCAAATTTTTTTTATTAAAATCAACACCATTATATATTTGTATCTTCTTTAACTGCAGTTGTTTTTCTGTATGAACACTCAATAACATATAAAGGCCTTCTCCCCCGAAATAAATAGTAATTAATATCACCATCTAAGTTTACAGTCAGTTTATAAGTAAAGTTCATTATTTCTAATGTCTGTATATAGTTTGGTTTTTTAATTTCTAAAATCACTATAAGTAAGATATTGTTTAAGATAAACACCATTTCCAGTGTCTAGATTCCAGTTTTCTTTAAGAAAAATTTCATTTCTACAGTTTTTAACATAAATGTTTCTCATGTTACAATGAACAAACATAATAGCATGTTTATGCTCTTCAGCACGATTTTTTCTATTAAATTGAAAGCCTAACATTACAAAATCGGGCATGTCAAACTGTAAATTATTAAACTGATCTTTTATATCAAACCTGACAAAATTGGTTTATTTAGGAACTTCTATTTCTAAAAATTGCTAATAATAAAAACTGATAGGTGTTTTAGGTTCTATATATATTGTTTCTTTAATTGCTATGGCCATGTTCGATTCATATTCAATAATAGGCCATGTAATTTCTAATTTTTCAATAACAATTTATGAGGATCAGGACGATGTTTCGTAACTAAATCATATTTATTAAAAGATTCATAAAAAAATAAACAGTTGTTATCAAATGAATTACGAAAAAAAAGAAGTAATTTTATAGCCACATTTCCAATAAACTTCATAGTTATCACGAATAAAACCAAACAGATATTTAAGAGGACAGATTATTTCATTTGTTTTAACACAAGAAACAGTTTTATCATCTTTTGTCATTTTTTTCACAAGAAGCAGATTTATCTCAATATAGATTATCAACACCAGTAAATTCTAAATAAACTTGGTGATCTTAATAAAGCAATAATTATTGTTGTGTTATACCCAGAATATCAACAGTTTCAATAATATTTCCATGTTTTGAAATTTCTAATCCAGAAAATTGAAAAGGAAAGAAGTTTGAACAAACATCAATATTGTCTTCTTCAACATATTTCTCTTCATCTCCAACCTTATCTCTCTTTAGTAATCTAAATTGCACATAAACATAGGCATAATTTGGAAAAGAAAAGTAATTTCCTTTAGGAATATCAAATTCAATTCTATTATTATAAACCTTTAAATTCCTGTTAGTTTGATCTGTTGGAGGAACCGCTTGCCTCTCGAAGATCTCAATACCTCATAACTCATTTATAAGTAAAAAAATTTATATATAACTGGCAGAATCGAAGGGAGTTTCTCAAGTTAAATTACTCATCGAAAACCATAAAAAAAATAAAAAGCACCATGAAAAAGAATATGAAAAAGTAGAAAAAGTAAGTGAAGAAAATAAAAATTTGATAACAACACTAGCTCCTGTTGCAGGAAAAAATTTAGCTTATCCGCCAACACCAGAAGAAACATCGTTTGAAAGAGAATTATTTGCAGAACAAGAATCTCCTAATTTGGAAGAGCAAATGGGAATTGTACCATTGGAAAATTTACCACCTATAGCAGGTGTATCTACTATAAATCTCGGGGCAGAAATTGCAAAAAGAATTCATGTTATTAATGAAAAATTTGGTTTACGTCGATGTCGAATCAAAATACAACACTAGTGTTTCTGATTTAAAAACATGTAGATTCAAAATATAATACCATTTTTTCTACATTACAGGACCAAATAAGCAAAGTTTTTGTTTGTATAATGGACTATCTTTCTATTCAAAATTGTAGAATTAATAATATGGCTGATCCTGCAGATGGCAAAATGGTGTCAATAAGAGATATTTCGATAAAGAAATAGCTGATAACTAGCAACATTCAAAGAAATCAGTTTTGAATTACTGTGATACACTTGTTAACATAAAAGCCTAAAAAAGCAAAGATGCTATTGATAAAGAATTGATGTTAAAGTATAAAATTTATAAAATTCTGATAAAGAATTAAATGTTAAATTACAAAATTTAAACCAAAATCATATATTCTATTTACATGCAGAGTGGAATAAAATGACTAATATTTTTCACTTAGATAATGATCAAATTTTCTTTATTTTTTATGGATTGTACTGTTTATAAAATAGTTACAGATATTCTCATGTTTGATAATAATTTGGCCATTTTAAAGAGTAATACAAAAATAGATCACAGCAAGCCCTTTGATGTTAACCAAGATGATAATTTAACTTAAAAAAAATAAAACATGTCTTTATGCTGATGGAGAGGTGGTGGCAATAGTAATATTCGTGAAATACAAAGATTAACTATATATATTTTTACTATTAAATGGAGACACTGCGCCTCTGCAGCTTAATCTTTCTAATACTTGGTGTTTGAAGTGCAAGACAGTCACTAAGAATAATAATATAAAAACTGAAAATACAATAAATGGATGATTAGTTCAGAAAAGTAAATGTTCTATATGCAATTATAATAAGTCAAAATTTAAAAAAATGCTTAATATAAGAGAAGGAATACTCGATTAATTACAAAAACCAGCAAGAAGAAAATTTCCCCAGAATGTAAGTATATCATATGGAATCAATGATTTATGGCAAATTGATCTTGTTGAAATGGATACTGGCAATTTGAAAGCCATATAACATATAAATAATGGATATAAATACTTTAAGACAATTATTGCTGTATTTTAAAAGTTTGCATTTGCTGTAGCTATTAAAGATAAAACAGCAAAAAACATAGTAAATGCCTTCGAATCTACATTGAAACAAAAAAGCCACATAATTTACAAAGCAATAATGGTTCAGAATTTTATAATAAAAAAATTATAGAGCTTATGGACATTTTTTTTAGATGATTTAGTCAAATAATACAACAAAACAAAACATAAAAATATCAGTATGAAACCAATTGAAGTAAATAAGACCAATTAAAAAAATGTAATGCAAACAAATTTTGTAAACAAAATTACTACACCGAAATACAAAGTTGGTGCTGTTGTCCATGTCATCAAACTGAGACAAATGTTTGAAAAAGGACATACTGCTAATTGGTCAAAATAATTATTTACTCTTGGTAAGGTGTTAAATTACTATATACCAACTTGCTGAAAGACACCAAAGGAGAAGAAATAAAGGATAGTTTTTATAAATATGAAATTATGAAAACTGACTATCCAAATGAATATATGGTTGAAAAAGTTTTAAAAACATAAGGTAATAAGATATGTACAATGATTGGGTTTTGATAATTCTCATTAATCATGAATTAATAAAACAGCTGTTTTGTAAATCTATAAACATTAGCTGCTTTCACAATTCAATAAATATTTTTATATCATTAATCAATTCTTCAGTATAGTTTCCAACAATACTAAAATAGTTGTGATAACTATAAATGCAATAATTCAATGTTATCTTCATTCTTTGGTATAAGTTGATAGAATTTGGAAAATAATGAAACTGCAATAATATTTCACAATTTGGATATCTATCTTCAATTCTATTCAATTGTCTTTGAACATACATTCTTTGAGTTCTAATAACATAATAATCATCATATTCAATATCATTTTCAAAATTATTATCAAATAATTTCTGCAATTTATTACATTAACTACCATGTGAACCTATTCTCTTAAACTTTCTATACGTTCATCTTTAATTTTATTTATATCTTTTAAATGATTAACTTCAATTTAGTTTATTTTTATATACTCTATCTGGCTTTTAACCAATGCCTTATATCTTTTTAAATATTATATTCACCATTTTTTCTAACTTATGTTAGAACTTCATGAGTAACCTATTTTTTTAAACTTCTTAGCAATTGGTAATTTTGAGCCCACAGCTAGATCATAAAAACCATATTCTGTGATATATATTGTATTTTTTTTTCATTATATGTTAGACCTGGCATTTTTCCAGGTTTACTAATTGCTTCTAATTTAACTTTATCTTCCACATCTACATATTTTCTTGTAGCATCATCAGTATCCTTATACTCTAATATTTCAGCAACATCTTTGGTTTAAAACCAAGGATTATTATTCTCTTTACAATCATAAAAACTCGTATGACTTTTAAAATAAGTTTGTTGTTAATTATGTCTAGAATTGGGTCAATTTTTATATGCGAAAATATATGCAGGTGGAATTGGCGAGTTGTAATAATTGTTTGTATATTATATGATTTTATAAAGAAAAGGAAACATTGAAGACCACAATTTTATAAAATATAGACCAAATTTTTGGTAACTATTGTATTCAACTTCTCTTAAGTGGGTTTGCAATCTGCAGCCCACATAACAATTCAACTTTTTTCCATTTTATAGTTTGTTATATAAAAATAAAGAATATAGATACAAAAAGATTAAAAATAAAATAAAATCTTTAATTTTATTTCTATACTTTCCTTCTTTTATTTTTCTACTCAAATCTATTGTAATAAAGCCATAATTTTTGTCTCAACATTTTGAACAAATTTATTTAAATTTTTCATAAGTCATATCTGCACCAACAAAATCATTATAAATGTGCTTAAAATTAATATCATCTTGTCTAAATATACACAAAAAATTTGTACTATCCCTTATCAATTGTTTTTACTTTTGAATAAGTTTGAGCTAAATTAAATACATCTAAATCTTATGTCTTCCTCAAGTAAAATAATCGCAAACTATGTCTTGATTGTCTAAAATAACATCACCAAATACCGTTAGAGAATCATTATAACATTGTTCTAGAGGGACCATTTGTTCAGTATTATTAAAAAAGTATGCCAATATTTCTTTAACTTCAAGCTCTTTGGATTATATATAAAATCATTTTGTAACTCTGTATATTTTGGTCGCTTTTAACTTTATGAACAAACATAGCATTTATTAAAATTTGCCATCCTACATTATAAATAAAATTTATCATCAAATTAGTTTTTCACAATTGCTTGGACCTACTATTATAGCCCTCACATTATCAGGCAATAATTCAACATTATTTTTAACTTTGGAATTATCTTCACGAATTAAAACATTTATACCCCATTTAACTTTCTTCATTTAATAAGATAATTTTTGTAATAAATGGATAATAATGTATTTAAATTAACAAATAATAGTTCTATTCTAAAGAAAAAACTTCATTATGATATCATCCATAGTAAAAAATCGATAGCATTAGTTAGTTTTCCTACAAAATTTTTAACACCAAATATAGACAATAATACTATGAAGTTACAACTATTACTAGAGGTCAATACATTATCGAATCATTAAAAGAAACTATAAATTCTATTGATCCATTTTCAACAAATAATAATTGAATTAACAGCTTATAATGTAAAAAAAAAATAGAATATCTTTCAAATATAAGTTTGATATTAAATTTGACGATCGACTATCTGATATTCTTGGTTTTGAGAGAAATTTGCTTATTGAAAAAGACAAAGTTGTTGTAAGTACTAACTTACCTAATTTTAATCATTTTAAAACAATAAATGAACACTGTAATTTGGTTTATGGTATGTTCATAAAATAAGATGAATCTAATCATTTAGAAATGAATATAATTGCTAGTTTTCCACTGAAAACTATGTTTGGTTTTAGAAATTCTATTTTTATGAGCCCAAATTAACCAATTTTTTTAATCAAATTAATAACAAGGGGTTTAATTATATTGTTGTATAAATTAGAGATGAAAATGGTAAACTAATTGATTTTGATGGTGCTGACATTGACATTGTTTTGGAAATTAAAGATGTTTAAAATATAATTTGTGTGATTTCAGTGGTTGGCATGCCGACTGCACTGTTATTTGTCAATCCATAATGAATAAAACATAACATTTCATTAAATATATTAGAAAGTTTAAAGGGGAACTGGCAATCCCCTTTACTTTTAATAAAACCATAAATTTCGATAGCCATATGGTAAAGTATCTCTTTTATTTTCTAGTATAATCCTTTTTTTTTCGAATGGGCTTAATGCTATTTTGTTAACTTCTATGGCATATATTTCATGTTTCTCACTCTTTATTAAATTTGTTGTTGCATATTTATTTTCTCTTTAAACAAACAGTTCTTATAGTATTCAAATGTAATTTTCTTATTAACTACACTTTGCTTTATACCCTTCATTATTTTATTTTATTTTTCATCAACCTTGTAAGCACACATTTTTGCTCATAAACAGGCAAATTCTTTCATTATTTTGCCATTACATTCATATTTCATTTTGCCTAAATTTTCTTGTTTATTTAAGGTATGATATCAACATTGTCATTTGGATAATCACTTATATAAAATTTTTCTATCAATTGTTTCCATATCTTCATATAAATTTTTTGTTTTTGTGTTAATATATATATATATGAAAAAACGAATTTAAAATTTAATAAACCAATTTATGTTGGCATGTCAATCTTAGACATATCCAAAGAATTGACGTATGATTTCTATTATAAAGTTTTGAAACCAAAATATGGAGATAAATATGAATAAGTGTATATATATATATATATATATATATATATATATATATATATATATATATATATATATATATATATATATATATATATATATATATATATATACACATACTAATTTTTCTCACTTTTCTTTGTCTGTTATCAGTCTTATATCTACCCTGTTTCTTATATTTTCCATCATCTTACCAAACACAGCAGTGTTCATGAGCTTATAAAAATCTTTTTCGAAGTTGTTTTTAGCACTAGTTCTCATCTATGTATTCAGATCTTCAGCCAATCTGATTGATTAAACTTTGATATTCTATGTGTTTTAGTAAGTTTTGATCTATTCTTTAGACACTGTTTTAAATTACAAAGTGTATTACATACTTATCTTTTTTATGCGAAGCTGTTAATAATTTAGACTAATTTGTTCCTGGAACCACCTTATTTTCTGAACCAAATGGTAGATCTTTATGTAAATTATGTAGTTCTTGTGGATATTCTAAATCAACTTTTAAAATGTAACCATGTGGTGAATCATTCTCCAAATTTAATATATGTTCATTGTAAAAATGAAGTGCTGTATAATTTTCCAATTAGAAACCACCATATGGTAAATATTGAGACATTGCCAATCAAAATAAATTATTAGCATCGAGATATGCTAAATTATTTGATTCTTGATTAGAGTTAACATCATCTTAATATTTGTTATTGGCTTTAACATATCGCTTACAACATTGCGATATTCCACCTCTAATATATTTTTCTACCATTAAAATCATATCACAATTGTGCAATAAATCAAGTTCGTCATTTTTAACATTGCTTCCCATGATAATCCTTGTGCTGTAAAATACCACCCAGGATCTAAATCATATGCATTTACGCATGTTTTCCTGAAATTTTCGAACATATCTGCTATCAATAATACCTCACTTTTTAAATATAAATCATTGTAATCACCAAGATTCTTAATATTAGATTGATTCCTTACAAGTTTTGCATGTTCATATTCATAGTCAGTTATGTCAGATTAATTAAATTTGTTATAAAATTCACTCTTTGGTGGAAGTTCTGTTTCTTCGAATTTCTTCCAACTATCGATATAATTACATGGTTAAACAACTTTCCTAGTTACTAATTTACTTAATCTTTTGGAAAATGATTTCGAGTGCATTCAGTTGATCTCTACTTAAATTCGATGATCATTCAGCTAAACTACTGGCCATAAATTTAAATGTGTCTATAAATTTCATCTTAAAATTTTCAGTTTGCTTCTCAAAAGAAATAAACTTTCCTTCATTATTTGCTACCAGATCTATATATTTTTTCATTATAAACTAACTCTTTAATAAATAGATGTGCATCATATCCTGCTAAATTATGGAAATAAATTGGTACAAAGTTGGGCAATTTTAATTGTAGATCACAATTATTACATACAGGATTAATGAATTTTCCACTTATGTGATCATGATGGCATACTTTTTTATTCTCTTCTGTATATATGCATTTGCATACAATACATTTTTTTAGATATATTACGTGTTGCTCTTTCTTCTTTTGATAGCAGATGCATTGTTTCAATTTGTGAATATATTTCACAAATTCTTCTACTGCCCTTTCAAGTGATTTTTTTTAAAATTATATGAGCTTTTGGGCCTCGACATACAACTGGTGGCTTACAATCACCATAAGCAGATACAATATATGAGCAAAAACCAGATGCTTCATGCAATTGATATTTTATTGTGTAATATTCATTGTTTAGCTTTAAATCAATGTTATTTATTTGTTCATTAGTAAGATTATTTCTTTCTTTAAGTATTTCCTTATAAAGACCATTATCGATATCATATTCTGTTAAAACAGGATATTTTTGATTAATTTAAACTTAGTTATTTCCTTTGGATTTGGCTTAACCTTTGAAATTTTCTTTAAAATTGTTTCAAAATCGGCATATATTGCGATAGGAACCTTCGTTGTATGTTTATAATTTTTCAAAAATATTTGCTCTCCTTTCGAAGGTAACTGAATTTTTACTGCGTAATTTTTAGAGTAGTCTTCTGTATGTTTATTTAATTATTCTTGCTTATAAAAGAATTGCAGACATCACATATATAAGTTTTACCATGCTTATTATTTTTTTGCATTGAAAGCCGTCGCGATACGTCTGTGAGCCGACAGTAATGCGAGTTATCACCTTCTTCGAAATAAAGTAAATTTATATGCCTATCCTTTTTACTTTTTGTAAGTTTTAATCGATATACCATTGATTTCTTACCTTCATCTTCAATAAAGTATACATTTATAGAAGAATCGATTTGATTTTCTATTTTTGGTATATCATCAATTTTTATGGGATGTTCGTAATTATCTATTACTTTATAAATATCAAGCCACACATTTTTATATGTGGTTACGTTATCTGAATTTTTGTCTGCTAGAAATAATGCGGATTTTGTTACCCAAAGAAAGCATTTTTGATCATTATTCTTTACATTTATGCAGGCTTATTTATTCTTAATAAATTCTGGTAGTTCTATATATGTTGCTCCATTTACTGGATAATACTTATTTATTGCTAATTGTATTCCAATTATTCTATCTAAAGTCCATTCTGAGCCTCTTCTTTGAAATTCAGATAATTGTGTAATTATTTCTTGCTATATGAATTTATAGATTCTTTTAATATCTCCTTCATTAAATATTGTATAATTGGGTGATTGAAATGTGAATGATTCTACTTGATTATTTTCTTGTTTGCGACAATTGGAATATAATTTAATGCTGGTTTTCAGCCCTCTAAATGTTCTAAGATTCTTGCATATTATCTCAAAAGCTATAGTTTTTATGGAACGTAAATATTGATTAGGCTCTACTAAATTAAAAGAATTTTCAATTTTGTATGTTGATATCATACTTTTAAAGGCTTTATTAACTAAGTAATTTTTATTGGTTCTTCTTCTATTTCTTTTGTTATCAAATAAATTATTATAGAATGGAAATATTTCTTCCAATTCCTTTCTATCCTCTGGGATATCATTCATTGATATTTGCATCAGCCAAAGGTAAATTTGTAAAAAATATTGTTTGTTATCCCTTCTTTTACCTGCTGGCTATTATCTCTAAGTTTTACAAATATATTACGTGAAGTGGGAATATTTCTTTTAATTCCTTTTTCCATTGTTTTACAAATAGATTATTGGAAAGTGGGAATATTTCTTTTAATTCCTTTTTCTCTTATTTTACAAATAGATTATTAGAGAATGGAAATATTTTTTCAATTGCTCTCTATCTTTCTTATATAATTCATTGATATTGGCATAATAAAATTGCAAATTTGCGCAGTTTTTCTTCTTTGTCCATCAATAATAAATGTTATAATAGCTGTAATTAAATCTGCTTTCCTTAGATGATGCAAATATTTAATTTCAATATTCTACCTATAATTCTTAACTCCCATATTGTCTTCTCGCCCAGCTTAACTGCTAGATTGTTTGTTGCCATAATTCTCTATTTATAAGAAATAAAAATTTATAAATGAAGTGCAAAAACAAATATATGGGATAAATCTAAAAGTGCTTAAATTACTTGGAAGTTGTATTTAATTCCTTAGTATGACGATGATTCTTCATATAATCACTAAAACATTGTTTACATGTGATTGAATATTTGTCCTTACTTTTTTTCTTTTACATAAACACAAAAAAGGAGATACTGCTCAACAAGTTGAACAATTCATATGAATTCACTAAACTAACGGATCTAGAAATTAACAAATGGTATGAAGTCACAGATTTTTGAATTCGTGTATCTAAATTCGGTTAAAAAATTAATTGTATTCTAAACGATAGGTATAAATTACTTTACCAGATCGTTATACATAGATAATTGATGAAAATTATTCAAAATTGATAAATGAGAAACATGTTTTCGTGGCATATAAAGGTCTAAAAGAAGTGAAAAATGGAAAAACAAGGTTATCATAGTAATGACTATGATAACCTTGCATTGTCACAATAGTTCAGCAGGCGTCTTTGCAGTAATATCAGTGAAGTGAATGTTAGTATAGCCTATGTGGTATATTGCCCCAGGTCGGTGGAGCCACTGAAATGGTTAAATGCCCCACGTAATGAAGCGTCACTGAAATGGACTGCAACGGCCCAGCGAATGGCTCCACTGAAATCTAAATTACAGTGTGTATTGGGGTACATATGATTATTCGGGAGTAGTTGTTAACGAACCAAGTTGTCATATAGGTAACTTGATTATTGTAGTTCAAATAATAATAATAAGCCTTGTAGTAGAATGATCACATAAACAAGAGCTCGGTAATAATCCACACTATAATATTATAATAACAAATATACCACTACTGAGCAAACTACCAACAAATAAAGCAGTTCAATTATTGAGGAGCGTTTAATTATTGCTTTTGAAGGTTTTGTGAAGAAACATAAGCAATCAATGTTCAGATATAAGAATACATGAAGCTCAATTTCAAAACGCGTGTTTATTGCTGCATCTGTACGAACAGTGACGTACGTATGGCATTTTTTTTTTCCATTGAAGTTAAAACTATCGAAGCTATAATAATTTAAATGTTATTTTCGTACAAGGAAAATTTTCCACTGCTCTATAAAAACAATATGCAACTCAAAATGACACTCGCACTTAAGAAGAACCTTAGAACAATGCTGTCTCAAGAAAGAAGTTAAACAAAAGCCCTTACCTCCGCCCCCCTCATTGACTCCTTTTTACCATCAAAATAAGATAAACAGGGCCCCAATAAACTTGGCAATTAAGAAAATAAAACAGGCTGGAATGTCAACCTAGCTATAATATCCTAGTTTGATTACTGGACGGAAGTTAGATAAGGTATGGCCATGCCTTGTTACTGATTTGGAAGTTATTTCGATAAATTACAACAGAGGTCGTTTGACATTGAGGACATGGCTCATCTAAAACAGACTGCCATTAAAGTAACACGGATGGCAATAAATACTTAAGACTTTGCTGCAATAAAAGTTAACGAGAATGCGCAGATTACCACAAAACCTGTGAACTATTCTGCATACCACCGACGTGCTGCCGCTGCACAACGCAACATTTTGCTATACGTGAAAACACTGTCACTGAGTTCCGCACTACTTCACTCCATCATGAGTACTGTGACGCGTTACGTACCCAAGTTAGCTCGACTCTACATGACTAAAGGCTGTTCATGATATAGTGAGCACTTTTGAAATAAACCATAGAAAAAAGTCACTGCCCCTGTCTGCATATATTTTAACGGGCGCGCAGAGTCATGCCCCCAGTAAAGTTGGTAACGATGGAGGGAAAGTAGTTCCATATCTTAACGTCGAATAAAAAGTGTTTGGTAAACATTTGGGATAAGTTAAATTATTTCTTTTGCTTTCGGTTTTTTTAAAACATCAAAATGTAAAAAAGAGCAGATTTTAAAATATCAATTTTTCTAATTATTTCAGTTTCACTTGGCCGACGCATGAATAAAGTGATGAGGGCAATGGCAATGCTATTTTTACATAACGCGGAAAAATACACAACGTGCATACAAGTAGATGTTAAGCAGGGCTTTCATAAGTGCTCACTGTGAACATCCTGTAGATGCCACGTTTCGTAATAGGCCCGCAGGTCTGATGGGGCACTGCCTTGGCGCACTCATAACCGCGTGTTCGCCAGAATGTTGACGTGATATTAGCTCGGTGTTCTCTCGATCTACCTAACAGATAACAGCAGTAGGTACATCTTTAAACTATCACAAATAAGACGTAAATTGAATACAACTTTGTCCGACAAGTGCTACGTGTTTACACGATATTGTTCTAACTTTTCATTTCGTACGACAGTGCACTAAACTCCGTGTGCTGTGATACCCAACTTAATAAATGTCAACATTATCTCCGTCGATAACATGATTGCAGTAACTGCAGTTAGCTGATAATAATTACATTGTGGGCGCGTGCTTTCATTACAAACACAACACTAACTTGGACGTTTTGTCAGTAGCAATTTGTGATAAGATATGCAACAATTCTAATCCACTTAATCCCCTACCCTGCTCTCATTACTTAACGAAACTCTACGCCACTGTGGTACCTTATCGACATACATTCCAAATCAGTAACAAGACATGTCCATGCCTACTTATACCTACGTGTGGACATCGCCTGATTCTTATGCTACACTGTATTCTTCAGGCATTCAAACGCACTCATTCTAACATACTAACACTGATATCACGAAAACGGTTAGTCTTAGCGAATGCCTACAAGTCGATCTTTTTTGTTGCTTTTCACATTCTCATTAACACACCCCATATGTAAATTTGCATTACATATCAGTGTTTCAAAAGTAACGGCCACAAAAATGGTGATGAACCCCACTAAGTGGTGAGAAAAGGGGGGGGGGGGGGGAGATGATATTACTGCCAGACTCATAACCGGTAGAAGGTATCTCATTAAAGTAACACTGTTCAAAATTGTGTTGCTTAACCTTATATGATTTCGGCGATATTTGACGAAATGTAAATTTCAATTTATATTTCCAGTGGCACATAGCGACCACAATTCCCACTTTATAGAATAATGTCCAAATACATTTCTGCTTTGTTTATGGTAAGGATTCACCTCCCGAAATAATCGCTCTCCGTCTCATTCGTCCTGTAAATAATCCATTCACGGCTACTTCAGCCTTTTCTGAAGTCCTGCTAAAGTTCTACTTCCAGGATATTCCTCCACCTCGTGCAAACTAAGCTTAACTAAGTCTGTAAAATTACACTAAAGGGCAACGCACCACATTCGTGCGCACTCAGTGTAACAATATTTTGTATAAGTACTATTTCGCACTAGACAATACCAACACACCTATTCTAGCCCTGTTTTTACTCAAATTACTTATAAATAAAGCATTATAATTTATACATAAAATATGAATAAAATTTGAATTTGACAATAAAAAGTAACTTTTGTGAACATAATTATAAAACACTTTTGATATATGCTATATGTTTGAAATAACTAAAAACGTTAAATGGTGATGTGGGGGAGGGAGTAAGATTTTTCAAAGTTATGATTAAAAAAGGGTGACGAAACCGCGAATTGACTATATGGGCCTACACTGTCGGATCATATCGCAGTTGCGATATTTCAGAAATATTGATTCTTGATCGATTTATCGCAATATCGCACAGCCCTACCAGTGAACGCAGTGCAGTAAACGTAATGGGCGGTCTGCCGGCAGGGTACTCCGGGGACAGCCAGCTGGGCAGCTGGCGCATCGCCTTCCTGTCGTTCCTGGTGCTGTCGCTGCTGTCGTACGCCTCGTACTCGGCCAGCATCGTGTCTGCGCTGCTGTCGGACGTCCCCCGCACTATCACAACGCCCCGCCTCCTCGTCGACAGCAAGCTGCGCTTCGGCGTCGAGGACACGCCCTACAAGCTCTACTTCCAGGTGACACACACAAGCCTCCGACACTACATGCTGGGTTAACTACCTGCCTAATTTAATTTTAAACGAATGTTTAAAAATTCCTTGCACATTACGGTGTCCTTTATAAATATATTTATCAATGAAACCGAATGAGGTGGTGGTGTGGTAAAATACTAAAGACGGATTTGGCATGGCCCGGGTTTAATTCCTGGTCCGGCTACTCTGTTCTCGGCTTCCCATGGTTTTCTGAAATTGCTCCAGATAAATGCCAGGATGAGTCATCGCCACAGATCTTGGCCGCTTCCTTTCGTGTCCTGACTGTCTGAGCCAGTGGTTCCGTCTCTAACGACCCGCTGACACTGTCGATGATACGTTAAGCTATAACAATCCACGCATCATCATTATCATCGTCGTATTCGTGTCTGTTAAAAACTGAGCCTACTGGTCTATTTCGACCTAAATGTTGTCTATTCCCCCAAATTTTCAGTGGCAATCCTATTCATAAATTTCCCTTCGGTGAATGGTTCTCTGCAGTCGTGCCTGCCAAGGCGCCATGTTCATGTGATAAGGATGCCGATCTGCCAATAGTTCGAGCTCCAAACACCAACAGCACTTATTATTCTAGAACACCAATTCAGTTATTGTAGATTTTGGAGGAAATGGCGTATTTATACGTTTTGTGCATTACTGTAAGACGTTAAACCCAAGCTTTATCTTTTCGTTATCATCGATGTGCGCCACATTTCGGCCCCGACAGAGGGCATTGATAGCGTTGCTGCAACGACAGGGTTTGAGTTCATCAGGAGGTTAAGGAGGAACTGACGTCCTTGAAGAATTTAAAAACCTTGACAAGTTACTGTTGAAGTAAGTTTATCAATGTGTTCTTGCACTCCTTGATGAAAGTGCGTGCCGGTAAGAATGGAGGAGGTGAGAAATGTGAATGGTTCGGAGATCTCTATGTACTTGGGCTGGCCCTCGACGGCCTTGTGATTGGTCCAGTGGGATGTAAGGGTAACTGGTGGGAGTGTTGCAGAACAACATGGACGCCGTGGCTCACGAACTGTACTCGAGGAAGATGGAGGGAGGACACAAGGCGGCCTACCTGCCGCTCGACGTCGGCGTGCGCAAGGTCTTGGAAGAGCAGTTCGCCTTCCACGCGGAGGACACGCACGTGTATCGCGCCATCGAGAACACCTTCCCCGAGCAGAAGAAGTGCAGTCTTACCGAGGTGCAGGTCTTCCCGCCGCAGATGTGCTTCGTGCCTGTCCGCCGCGACTCGCCCTTCAAGGAGCTTCTCACCTACGGGTGAGGCATTGCGGCAACACTGTGCTGCCAACCACTCGCGGTTTCCTCTGTACAACTTGTCCATTTTCCTCAACGTATTTCGTTTCAGAAGATGCACCGTCGCACCGAAATATTTGACAAGATCTTTCATAAATAATAGCTTCCTAAACATTTTCAGCATTTTGAGATTGTTGCAGCTTAAGCTTCTTTCTTTCTTTGATTTTTTTTTTTTTTTTTGTTATAAGTAACAGCCAAGAAAATATAATACCAATTATTGAATACAGGAGATTACAGAACAGCAGCGATTCCAATCGGGGGGGAGGGGAGGGGAGGAGGGGGCCAAGAGGACTTGAGCTTCCCTCACTCCCTTCACCCTTGGAGTTAGATTTTACGCTGGGTAAAACTGAATTATTCTTGAAGACATGTACATTGTTAATAATTATATATATATATATATATATATATATATATATATATATAATACACACACACTTAGTATAATAACTGAATATTTTAAACATTATTTGGATAGCCTATCCACTATAAGCACTAACATTTATGTTAAACGTTGCTAACATTTATGTTAAACGTTGGTCACGATAAAATGAGCACTTTTGAAAGCCCTGCTAAATTTCTACTTTCAGCCTGTAGGTTACGTATCTTTCCGCGCACCTATTAAAATAAACGCTGCCATGTCATTATTTTAAAATTCAGCTGGTATTAACATTAGCTGGCTCATATATCCAATGCATACTCATTAAATAAACAACTAGAGTTAATAAATGTTGTAATCAGCAGTATAAACACGTATATGTTAATTTCAATAAATATTGGTTTGTGAATATTGACTGATATTCACGAGTGTTTTCCTGTTTATATATAAATTAATGCCTTTAATTGTGGTCAATACTTCTGAGGTCGTAAGAAAATAAGTATGGTTTGGGTTTTTCGACAGAATAGCACAAGAGTTAAACATCATTATTTTCCAGTTGTAAAAAAACCCCGACACGTTCCTGAAGTTCAGCTTGAAAAAGCCTGAAAAGCTGAAACACTCGTCCGTTATAATATGTACGTATCATATCACACTCATAAGAAACGCACACTTTTAGATGATACGGTGTATTTGGTCCTTAATACAAAACACAACGCGCCGCAAACAATCGTTAAATGACCTAAGAATTATGTTTAACAACATTTACGACTAGAATTACAATGCATAAATACCTCTCAAAACAATATTTTGATACAAAACTAACACGCAAGCAAATGGCGAGCGTTACTACGAAAACAATTGAAATGATATAATGAAACTAAATGGCTGAAAAGAATTGATATAAATATTTGCAGCGTACTTTAACAGCAATATTTGAGACCTCCCATTCCAAAACTCGCTAACTCCATTATTTGTCAAATTAAGTTACCTACTTGAATTTGGTACATCTTCAACAAAGCTAACTAATTAGTAAAAATACTGTTCCATAAGTTGTCAATACCTATTTAAATAGAGGTTCAAAATTCTGTTATAATTCCAGAACTCGCTAACTACATCGCCAATATCGTTCCAAAACCTGCTACATCCGAATAGCCAATGAATGTGTAATGCATTGCAGTCAGATCTTAACACCATCCCGTGAAGGGGTAGGACGAAAAAGAGCGTGTGATGCCAGTAAATGGGATAAAACAATTCAGAAAATGGAAAGGTATGTGTGAGTGTTGCTACCATCTGAAGATGAACGTTATTATTAAAAAAAAAAAAAAAAAAAAAAAAAACTTTTTCAAGCACATTGAAGATTTAACACAAAATTACGCTTGTGAAGGTAAAGATAGTTTGTATTGTGAACACACTGATGTTAGTCAAGATTAGGACTTGCAAATCTAAGGTGTTTATTTTTCACCATTCACTGCGTTTCCCTCTTTTCAGGAATTTAAGTACCAGTAAGTGTTTTGATGTTGCAGATCAATTGGCGTGAACATTCCATAACATCATTTCATGTCTTTTCCTGTAGATTAAATGCTGTATTATGCATTAAATACATTTTGTAATTTTCATAATTATTTCCTTTTCATACTGATTATTCTTTAAGCCTATGTTTTACAATTTGTTTGCAGTTGGGGAGCAATGACGATTAATTTTACTTGCGTGGTCATTCCTAAACTGCCCTTCTTCACATGATTCCATTCTATAACTTCCTTTCTCCATTCAGTCATTCCAAAACCCGTGAACTCCATAACTCTTTTTCACTTTTCACAGAACTCCTTAGATGTATTTATGTAAGATTAATACAGACTCACCAGCAATGAAAACCTTAACAGGCCCGAGCGATTTGTGCTGCTGGTAAATGTCGTAGTACCCTAAAAACAGTCTTTTGTGTTTCCTGAACATTTTCCTCAAGTGGAGTTAGCGATCTTTGGTATGGGAGGCATCATTTATCACTCGATGCAAGTTTTGGGAAAATTTGTTAAGGGGCGTAGTTTCTAAAGCACATGCACTAATGTTTGCTAAGGTCCACTGCTTTACTAATTAAAAAAAAATACTTTTCGCTTATAAAATTTAAATTCCTGGGCTGATATGAACGAAACGTTCCCAGGATACTAAAAATTAATACCAATATAATGAAAAATGTGATAAAACTGCATTCACATATTTAATGCAGAATCTAAATTTGCTCCAAATTACTTGCCTTCGTGGAAACCGGTACTTCCTGTTTATATATAATCTCATAGTAATTAAACCGTTCGGACACACGTTATAATATTGTTTTAACGTATTCCCCACGCTCAAGGAATGTTTCACGTGGAGTATACACATACTAATTAAACCGTTCGGACACACGTTATAATATTGTTTTAACGTATTCCCCACGCTCAAGGAATGTTTCACGTGGAGTATACACATACTAATTAAACCGTTCGGACACACGTTATAATATTGTTTTAACGTATTCCCCCCGCTCAACGAATGTTTCACGTGGAGTATACACATTTTAATGGCGTTACAGCTTCAAAACGAGTGACATACGTGCCGAGGTATTAACTCGTTCAAAGGTATCGCGTAAATACTAAATAACACACGCACATTTATTTTAGCTTCCAAAATTCAACACAAATCGCAAATATAACAAAATACACTTCCGAAGCTTCTTCAAGTTTATTCGAAGTTTAAAATATATATCGACTTCTGTCGCATGAAGTTTCACATTTTCCAGGTCGACATATTACATGAATTTCCAGGAACTTCTGGGAAATGAAACTACGTGGGGATACAGCAGAAAGCAATAACAAATAATGCAACATCACTCAGAACATGTATAAAAGTGGTATTTATTACGTTAGTGAATACTTTATTTCAGGAGTTACAAATTGACACTGATGATTACGGTCGCGAAATGTTATTTTGTTGATACTCTAGCATGGACCAGGGAAAAAACAATAAACCAGCTAAATCGAACGTTGCGTCAACCAGGAGACGACACGAGTTAAGAACATAAATGTGTTACAATCGCGAGAGATTTTATACTTGTTTGCATACAACGAAAAAAAACTGAAATGTAGGAGACAAAATTTTTTTTAACTTTACGACTATTAAGAAGTTAAAACATGGAACAACTTATCGAAGTTGACTGCCAACTTAACTGCTTACGTTAAAAAAATGCAGTTTAAATAGTGATTTTTTTTTCTTCATATACTGATTATATGAGTGCTTAAGTTATCGTTGTTACGATTACTACACAAGAAGCGAGGCCAGGAAAGGCTGGAATGCGGCCAACGGTTTTTACTTAAACAATACTCACAGACAACGAGGATGGTTTCGTAGCGGCGGAAAGTGCAGGGATCTACACAAGTTAGCAGAATAATTGGGCCTGGCTCACACTGTGGGGTTGCGGCAATTCCATCAGCATATACGTCAGTAACTCCGCCCAAGCTACTAGGAAGAGCCAATGGGAATTGAGGATTTCGGTGAAGTTGGGCGTGAACGAGAAGTGTGGTGGACACTACAGCTGAGGGCCGGAGTGTCAGTTGGCGTAGGTCATCCCGGGTCAGTGATCCCCGAGCTGCGATTGGGGGTAGGTCTCTTCACACTAGGGCGAGAGAGCAAGTCCGAACCCTCTGCTAAACCTTGTCCTCCCTTACTTTAACATCCATAACCCTACCTCGACCCTTCTAGCCACATCATACTGTATATTATTGTTATTTAGATTCAGATCCTTTAGACATGTTAATTGGAGATTATTTAATAGCCCTTTGATTCCTCATCCTGGTCAGCCTTATTTTTGCTTATAAGATTATACACAACATAGGGGTTATACAACATCGTGAACCACCTATACTGGTAAGCATGTGACATGCACGTAATGCCTAGTGCCCCACCCAAGTAGTCATCTCCTTAAAGGGTCTCTAGATTCGCCACTGCTACAGAGGTGTTTAGAAAATATCAGCTAATTAATACGGGCTACTAAACTACGCTTTATGCACTATTTACCTATTAAATGTACAAGAAATTCTGTACTACTGGGTTTTGGAGACAATGAAATCCATGATGGCAGCGACCAATCGTCCTTAAATGTTTCGTACCTGAAAGTGACGTTCTCTTGTAGAATTTCAGTCTATTGTTCATTCACAAGACCCTATTTTGTAGATCTACAGCATTTGTACACTTCGAGAGAAGTGCTTGCATGCTCTTGCAGGTATTCAGTAAACAACCGACAAGATCATGTCGTTTCACATTTTTGGGATTTTCACCCATTCCAAGACTCACTCAGAGCTTGCTACTTATACTTGACTTGAAATGGTTACATTTTTATTACCATATCAGTTTTCACAAAATATCAAACTTTAAAATAACTTTGAAACAGGACTCCGGAGATGATATTGGTATCACCAAATACCCATTTTACTTGTAATGTTACATGAAATTTCTTGAAAAACAGATTTCAAGATTTTCTTTGCGCCAAGCGAGGTGGCACAGTGGCAATGATTTGACTCGCATTCAGGAGGACCCAAGTTCGATTTCAAGTCCGGCGATCCTGGTATCGGTTGCCGGGACGGTTCCTTAATAGTGGCCATGGCCAAATGCCTCCCCGACCAAGATTCTCCGAACAAATGGTCCCGTCTCTCGATGAGACGTTAAGCCATACAGAGATAATTTCAGAAAACTTGTGCATGCTAAAGTACAAGGTGAGTGCTTTAAAAGAGGCCCCGTGGAGCTGCATTTCCTCATTCCCTCGCTCCGTTACACACTTGTCCCACGGGGCTTCTTTTAAAGGACTCACCCTGTACAAACATTCCTATACCGTGTACCACGTACAGTCTCGTTGCAGGTTGCCCTCGCATTGTAGGCGATAATGTGGAGTGTACAGGTCATGCCAGCTGCGCAGTAGACTGTTTGAGTCTCATAATCGAAACTCCTTCTTATCCCCCGAAATCCACGTGGCTTGGATTAACGATAAGCGTAATCTATCACAAATTCGTACTTTGAAATGTAAGGACACCCATGACCGAGTAGTGGTTAGACTACTCTCCTTCCACATAGGTGAATCGGGTTCGTTTCCCGGCGGGGTCGCTCCGGGTTTTCCCATGTGGGAATCGTACCGGATGATGTCACTGGTTGGCGGGTTTTCTCGGGATCTCCCATTTCCCCCACCCCTTCCTTCCGACGCTGCTCCATACATCGCTTCACCCTCATCGGCACTCAAGACCTCGATGTTAAAAGCTGCCCAAATCTCTTCACTCACTAGACGAACATCAGCCTAGTCCATATATGCCCCACGCCATAGCATCTGGAGTCGATCAGTGAATCCCTACCAGTACTGTTGCATGTGGTTGATAAGTTTTTTTAGGGGAGGGAAGGGGTTGGAGTGCTACCGTTTTCTTCGCCAGTGCATTCCGTTGCTGTCCCGTTCTAGAGTTTCACAAAAAGCCGTACTTCAGGAACAATAAGTCACACTTCAGAAGTCGATGGGAGGTGTCCGCGCCCTTCATGCTGTGCAGTATAGTCGTTCTGAAGTGCAAATAACCAAACAGGCGGTTTACCTACCAACAGTTGGCCCGGGAGGCGCGTTACTTGAACGACACTTGCCCTCGCTCACAGCAGTTCGCTTTAAAATGCAGACACAATTGTCTGAAAATCTTTTAGTTAATTTGCAATGACAAATTGTTCCTTGTCTGCTGCAGATTTTTTGCTAGGTACTAAACGTTTAAGTTTTTATTTAGAGACATGTTCCATGTTGTTATAAATTAATTATAACGTAAAAATAACACAAGAATAACGTCTTGAAAGAAATGTCTATAAACGATTACGAATTGTTATGGTTCGATGGTGTTTTGAAGTAGCATTGCAGTGATGCATTTGGTCAACAAGATACTTGATTTTGTCAGTCTCTTTTGTAATTTAAGTCAGTGCAACATTCCCTAATTATAATGTAGGCCTATGTGTTGAGATAGTTGTGTTATAGCAGCTGTTACTCTAGTGTGAGAAAAACAAAACGCCGTTTTGGTAGCTGCAATAGTTAGTCGTTTTAAGTATGGAACAAGAATGCATTTCAAAGCCTTAGGGCAACATACCTTACATCTAGAGGTTGAAAACATGTTATATTGTCATAAGTTTGTGTGAGCTCCCGTTCCACAATTTTGTCTACTTTCTACGGCGCGCTGACTGTTTCTATTTTATGTGGAATGGCACACTTGCTATCGTACAACATATCACATAACACAACACTTAACATTAAAAATTTAATGGTATTGCAGATATTAAAACATTCAAGGCCGAGCGCCATATAATGCAAACAGTGTTGTGGGAGCAAGGAATAAAGCGTTTTAGACCTTAGATATGAATAACGTACGTATTTACATGTATTTTGTTACAGTCTGCAATTAGTTATTGATTGGTAGCAAAAAATTATGAATAAACATGAAAACATATTCCCAGGAATGTGACATCATCTTAGGCTCGGGTAGTACTCGCGCAGGAAGTGGGGGGGGGGGGCAAGGAGGACAAGACAAAACAAAGACCGTCGCCCTCAGTCCTGCTTTTAAGATATTTATCTTAGACCAATAATTATCTTTTCTGATTTCAAATTTATCAATTTAAAATGGCAAATTTCTTCAAACATTATGCTGTTTGTAATTATAACCAGATGTTCTGAGGATATTACTTACAGTGTACTGATACAGTGATCCATATCAAAATAACAGAATTATTTTTTATAAGTGGTAATTGTTTGTCCAAAGTCAACATAAAATTCAGAATCACTGCATCGCCCGTCAGGTGAAGTTCTTTGTGATACGTGAGATTGCTAGATAACTTGGTTTAGCTTCGGTTATCGAACACTTCATCCTATACAAAATAGCAATTGTTCATGCTTTATCAGTGCCAGCACAAATATGTAGAAAACATAAGTGGATGGAAACAGTTTTCAAAGAAATGCAAACCTTTACACGAACTTAACAATTCTAGTGAAAATTTAAGTACTTTTAAGGCTATTGTTTGAATTCTAAAAACCTCCCCCCCCCCACTCTTCCTAACAGGATCACCTAAATAAAGACTTCACAGCATAATCAGAATTTAAAAAAAAAAACACATTTGAAGGAAACACACTGCTCAAAACCACAGGTAGGTATACCTAATGCACACACTGATATGTGCCTACTCTAGGTAGCCTAAGTTGACAGCGAATTAATCAAAATAGTTGTTAACACTTGACGTAGCATTGCGAACGTACTGAAGTTGTATTTCTTGTTTTACACACATTAGAGTGCGAAATTCGCATATTAGTAATACTTTTATATTCCTAACAATTGAGACGGTGACGTCTCATAATGAATGGAAAAATACCAGCCCGCCTACACGTTCCTAGTTGACTGCCTCTGCCTCGACATCGCCCTGTTGCACAGTCCGTCAGCCCGCTGGCTTACTAACGTGCACGACGCAAAATCATCGTTTCACGGCGAAATTATTAAGAGAATTACACATGAAAGACTTAAACTTATAAGCTGTTACTTACACGATCTAGCAGTGTGAAAATAGACGAACGGTAACGAATACGTGAAGTTCGCTTGCAGATCCCAGCACGGACATCCGACTAGCATAACAGCTAGAACCACACTGGGAAACATGGCAGCCATCCATAGTTCGCCATGCTCGCGCCTAGAGCGCTAGCATCGCCGAGTTTATAGAGAGTGTGCACCGTAATTCTATACAAAATATATGGTATTTCACTCGCAAATTCTGAGAATTATGACTTCTGGAACCTACCACTCATGCTGGTTGGCTAGGAAAAAAATTTAACCCCCTCTCGTGGCTCATCCCTAGTTTTGATTTAGTATTTAAATCCCCGCAGCAGCTTGGGTCAGCATAGACTGGTGGCTGCTGGAGACGGAGACCATTCCTGAGATAAGTAAACAAAACAATGAAAATGTAAGGCTCTTAAAGCCAGTACTTTAGAATTGGACAATTGCTGTCCAAAAATACTTGTAGAAGTAATTTTTGTCTGTACACTTGGATTTTGAAGCTAAACCAGATAAGAAAACGAAATTGTTAAAATGTTCAATCTTTTCAGTAACACCACTTAGCTTTCCATTAAAGAAATGACAAAAGAAATTTTCAATGACAAGAACATTCATACATGATGTATAATTGTGTGTAATAAGCGAAATAAAACATAATTAGATGAGAAAAACTAAAATTAAGGCTGTTGTAGTTTTTCCATGGTTTTACAGCTTGTAATTTTGTTTGAAAATGTAAATTCATGTGCGTCATTTAGAAAAAAAAGGGTTTATCAAAAAACAAGTAAATATAATTTTAATATATTTTATAAAGTCAAGGGAAATTCTCTTTAAAAATGTTATTGAGAATCTTGATTCCTAAAATGGGTGGTGGCATGAAAATGCCCAACATTTTAAGGCTGTTCTGCTCAGAATTGTATTTTTAAAAATATCAGCATGTTAAAAGAATTGCCATATAATGCAAGAATTATCACCATATATATTGTATTTAAATTAAATTGCGAAGTATAAAGTATCCTTTTGGATATGAAAACAGTATTTCTACTTGAAAAAAATGTACTTATGAAAATTTAATGTAGTATATGTAGTATTTCAGTATTCGTGTTGTATTTTTGGTTTGAGCCTGTAGCATTGCAGCTAGATATATATAATTAGCATATTCGGGAAGTATTTCAATTGTCTATTTTCCAGTCAAGGATAGTAATTCATGTAATATTTGAGAGGTCGTGGCAATGACAACTTGTTTGTATTTAAGATATTTTCGTTTTTCCAAATTTATTATTTTTCTTTCCTCATTTCATCAGTAGTAATAGACGTCAACAACAGAGCGCCACCGCAAGGCAGCCACCACCCACTGCAAAGCGCAGCATGGTGAAATGAGGAAAATAACAGAGATCACCTTTAGCTAACATGACCGACTGCAGGAAAACAATATGTTTTCAATGAGGAAACTTTCTACCAATATATAAGGAAGCGCGACCTTTCTCGGGTATCACAACAGATCGTCGCAGCACGATCGTTTGTCAGCTGTCAGTCGGACAGCCTGCAACGTGTGATCACGTTACTCGCACCGACCAAGGTCCGCGACTTGAACCTTCTTTTTTATTTCGGACATTTCAGTTCAAATATCTATTAAATTTATTTTCCGTCGGTGCGAGGAATCAATAGGGCGCCGGGAGAGAAAAGTAACGATTCTCCCTCGTCTTCGTAACTCTCGAAGTGAGAAGTTTTGTTTTATAAAGGCTGCCATCCTGCCTTGGTTTTTTTTTTTGTCAGCTGCGAGAAGGTTACAAAATGAGAAGGAAAGTAGACCGTAGGTAAGCTTTCAAATGTGCTCTATTAAATCGTGAACAGCCCATAGAACCCGGTTGGAGGGGGGGGGGGCAGTGGTCCCCTGCCGCCCATGTTTCCGTTGTCACCTGTATATTACTTGTAAGGCAGGCCAACGTAGGTTAAGGGGTTTATAGGCCGTTCACGTTAAAATGAGCACTTTAAAAATCAACCTTTAAAAAATGTTACTGCTCCTACTTGCGTACATTTTAACGGGTGCTCTGGCTGGCACGCGCCAAGCAAAGGTGCTAACGATGGATGGGAAAATAGTTCCTGACTTAACGCGAAAATAAAAGTGTTGGTAAACATCCATGAACTGTGAAATTATTTATTTTTTGTCTCTGTTTCTTGTCATGCATTTGAGGGTAAAAATTAGATCATTTGTAATTTTTTTTGTGATTAGTTCACATTTTCACTTGACCGGCGTACGAATACAGTAATTATACTTATGGCAATGTTAATTTTACATATGGTGGAATAATACACAATGTGCATACAAGTAGATCTTAAGTAGGGCTTTCTAAAGAGCTCAGTTTACCGTGAACAGCTTATAAACAGTAAGAAACTTGTTCAGTGTACAGTAAGAAGTAAGCAGTAGAATTTATTTCAGTGTATTGGCTCAAACCTAGACCATCACAATAGGGTTTCTCCTGCTTACTGCAGTAGAAATACTTTGATTAAGTTCAGTCAATCACCAAATGCAACACTTAAATGGACATACTTCAACATTTGTATTTAAAAGTATGCATTACAATATTAATTCCTACTGAACTGCTTCAGAAAAAAAATTCGAATAAATAAATGACTGTCTCCATTTTGATGGGACGCAGCACACACTAGGATGTGTTTCTATAAGTCGAGTTTAAGCAGTAACATCGCTATTGTGTCAGTTTAATTTTGGTATTGTACTGCTTACTGCTTAAAGGGGGCCGCCTACATAGAGCTATGTCACGCCTTTGAGGCTGAGAAGAGAGGGGACAATTAGGGCGACGCTAACATGCGCATAAAGTCCGTCATCGCCTCTAAGTGCAAGACTCTGAACTGGCGCGCAGTGTTCTCGTGTCCATGCTACGTCTACCTAGGAGATTTTAAACGATGGTCCTATCATTTTATTGGTGGAAAGTTTGAGACAAGATTCAATGCGGACTCTTGAGTTTTGTGTATGTATGTAACGCACTTTGAAATAGCCTTGTCTGAAGTGCGTGTTATTATCGTAGACCAACACATTCGACTCACGTTTAATACTTTCGTGGAAAAACTTTTTTTTCTGAAAGTGCAAAGTCGAATAAAAATTTTTGTCTCGAGTTAGCACAGATAATAGTTTCTCAAATGTTCTCAATTTGTTACAGCTGCACCGCCAACATTACTTTCTATAAACTGTTCATGGTAAAATGAGCAAATTTGAAAGCCCTACTTAATATCTACTTGTATACACGTTCAGTGTTCTTTCACCCTGTGTAAAATTAATATTACAATGGGCTTCCTCAGTATATTCATGCGTCGGCCAAGTGAAACTGTGAAATTATTAGCAAAGTAAATATTGTATAAATCTGCTTATTTTTACACTTCGACGCATTAAAAAAATAGAAAGCGAGAGAAATAATTTAAGATATCACAAATGGTTACCTAACACTTTTTATTCGATGTTAATATATGGAACTATTTTCCCCTCTATCGTTACCAACTTTACTGTGCTCATGTCACATATTGCGCCCGTTAAAATACATGCAGGTAGGGGCAGTGACTTTCTCCAAACGTTGATTTCAAAAGTGCTCACTTTATCGTGAACAGCCTTTAACAGGTAACAGCCGAGAAGAAAAACGTGCGAACGACTACCGAGCTGATAGCAGGAAGGGAAAACCTATAATATAGGCTTGAGGAGGTGAGTTAAGCTATACCCTATGCCTTGTCGTCCACTAAATATATATTTAAAAATCTCTACTGCCAAATGTCGGAGAAAAAAAACATAAATCCAAGATGTCAAGGACTGATCCCCCTTAGTGCTTCCTTCCTAAGGTTTCTAATTGTGTGAAGACCTTCGTGAGTGTGGGGGTGGGTGAGTGCAGGTTGAGGAGGGTGGCGGAGTTCGGTCTGCTGGACCACCACAACAGGGCGTGGCGGCCCAGGAAGCCGGCATGTCTGTCTTCAGAGGAAGTCGCCACAGTCGGCCTGGAGGGTCTCACCCCGGCCTTCGCCATCCTCGTCGTCGGCATACTGCTGTCGCTCTGCCTGCTGCTGCTCGAGCTGCTGCGCCACCACAGACTGTTCACTGTCAAGTAAGCACATCCCTAAGTTTCTACTTTCAGCCCGTTGCAACAGGCAACGCAACCAACGCGTTGATTGCGTTGCCAACCTCCCGTGGCGCAGTAGGTTGGCGCGCCACCGATCTGGGGTGCGGGAGGCTCTGGGCTCGAATCCCGGGCAAGGAATGTGCGTTAATTTAAGTTAGGTTGTAAACTGTCCCTTGCTAAGCCCTCAAGCATAAAATTGGGGCACGTTAAAAAGCCATATACAATACAATATCTTCCGTGTGCCTGTCAATCATTGCCGTGTGACTTCCACATGCTATTTATATCAGTTGGCTCACATGCCCACTCCATACTAATTAAAGAAACAAAAAAATAATAAACATTCTAATCAGCATTATAAACACGTAGACGTTAATTTCAATAAATAAGTTTATTTTGTGAATATTGATTGATGTTGACGATTCTTGTAAATTAATGCCTGTAAGTGTGGTCAACACTTCCGAGGACATAAGAAAATATGTTTGTTTTACGGTATCAAACAGAATAACAGAAGATTTCAAGATTATCCTTTTTCCCGTTTCGAACGTTTACCTTTAAAAAAAAAAGATACAGCTGAAACTTTTACCCGTTAAATGAAGGCGCGCGCTTATAGAAAACACGGTATAGTTACTCCTTCGTACAGAAGACAGCGTGCCTCAATCAATCGTTAAATTGCCTAAAAATTATGTTTAACAACATTTACGAGTATATTTATATCACACAAATTCCTCACTAATCAATATTTTAATACAAGACTACGCTCAAGCAAATGGCGGGCGTTGCTATTCCGAGTAACAAAAACCATTCTCATGAAACTCAATTTGCTGAACAGAATTGGCCCAAATATGAACTATATACTTCCAGAGTAATATATGCATGCCGTTATTGTTTCAATACGAGTGACATCGTGCCGAGGTATTAACTCTACTATTGCAATTTGGGATTCGCCGAAATACTAAATAAGACGCACACGTTTATTTAAGCCTTCATAATTGCAACACATATAACAAAACACACTCATCCGAAGTTTCTTTAAGTTTATTCGAGGGTTAAAATATATACTGACTTCAGATACATGAAGCAGCTTTTCCTCCAGGACGGCATATTATGTGTCATTTCAAGAATTTCTGAGCAATAAACTACGTGTAAATACAGCAGAAATAAATGACAAATAAAGCTACTTTACTCAGATCATATACAAAAATATTTGATTTATTACGTTAATGAATACTTTATTTCAGAAGTTAAAACCTTTAAAATCACGTTGGTCGTAAACAGCTGTTTTGATGACACACGAGTGCGGGCCGGGAAAAAAAATACCAAAACGGAACAGTGAACCAGTTAACTTGAACGTTGCGTCTGCAAGGCGACGATGATGTGAAAAAGTTAGAAACATAAATGTGTTACAATCACGCCAAATGTTATTTTTATTTGCATACAACAAAAAGAAACTGAATTACAGGTGACAACAATTTTTAACTTTACGACTAAGTAAAATGTTAAAACATGGAACAACTTCTCATAGTTCGCTAACAAATTAACTGTGAGTATTGCGCGGTCATTGAATACGTTAAAATATATGCAGTTAACGGGCAGTGATTATTTCATAGATTGGTATCATAGAGAGCTCACTTTATCGTGAATCACCTTTACAAGCCAACACAGTACTTCACTTGTGTAGCTGATAAACCTATTTTCCTAAGCAACTATATCGCCAAAGTAATCTTAAAGATAGTCTATGTTAAATACTTGAAATGATTAAGTTCATATGTGCTACTCGCAATCGTCGAATTCACTCACTGCCCAACATTTCTACCCACAACGTGAAATTTGTCGGTTAAAATGTCCACAGCTCTTTCTGTGTAATTATTTCGGCCACTGTGCATCTGCAAATACCCATGACGTGTATTATATTTTACTCAGCACAAGCCGAAACACTATTACTTTCCGCTTTGTGGCCATTGCAAATTACCCAACGTGTTGTGATTGCTTTAAAATGCTCAGTGGCCGAAATAAATACGCCTAATGCGTTTTGCAACTTAATTCTTACCCACGTTGCGTCGTGGATAAAAATTTCGGACAATGGACAAATTCGGCGATTGCGAGTAGCACATACACTTAATAAGGAGAGTGTTCAAATCCGATAGTTCTTTAAAATAAGCCATTTGTTTCAAATAATAAATACTTTAATTAAGGGGGCCGCGGTGGCTGAGCGGTTAACCTGCTCGCCTCCCACCAAGGCGAACCGGGCTCAATCCCCGGCCGGGCCACTCCCGGACCCTCGCACGTGCGAATCGTGCCGGACCATGCCACTGATCGGCGGGTTTTCTCGGAGATATCCTGTCTTTCCCGTCCTTTCATTCCGGCGCTGTTCCATACTCACCTCAATCGCCCTCATCGGCTTTCAAGACCTCGCTGTTAAGAGCCGCCCAAATCTCTTCACTCACTCACTTTTCACAAGTTTTTTTGTTGCCAAATATTGACAAAAAGTAAATATAATTTTTTTTTTTTTTTTATTCAATGTGAAATTTCATTGCTATCGGTTTAGCAAGAAAATACTTTTCTGGTTGCGCGGGGGTGGGGGAGATAGTCACAGACACAAAGGCAGGAAGGTGAACTCATTTTCTTTCTGAAGGAAGAGGCTGAAAGAATAAAGGTCTGAGAAGACATATAAAAATACACTGTTTAACTTTAACAGCCTCTGCAACTAATAAAAATCCAACTTTGTATGGTGAGGCAGAATATTCCTTTACAGACAAAATTTATGTATGGGCGTATTATTATCTTATTGAATTTTTACATATAGTGTATAAAACAACCACATAATTGGTTTATAAATAAGTTCATTTACGTAATTTTGAGTGGACAGCGTGGTCATATTCAATCTGTCATCAACACTGGAACCAGGAAAATAACTGTAAATTAGCAATTGAAATAAACGTACAAACTGAAATAAAAGTGATTTAACTTCGTCAGGGACGCATAAAGTCATAACCTCAAATTGTTATGGAAAATTAGAACTGAATGTTAAATACTTAAAGAAAGCTAATGGTGCCAAATACGTGCACATTATTTCAATTCTCTTTCGAGATACTCGCGGTTTTTTATTTATGTTTGTCATAAACACTAAACGCGAAAACGCGAATATCTTTATAAAAAAATATTTTCGTAATCTACCAGTATATAGGAAGAAAATTGTGCGTTAAATTTGATAGCCGTACATTTATTTATTTCTGTGATACACCTAACTTTACCTAATAAACATAAGTTAAATCATAACTATTTGCAAAAAGCATTAGTTTCCAACATTTGTGACACACACAGAAAAAGTGATATGGAGTTTTTTGATGGAAATAATTGTCAGCAAGCTAAATTTATTTTTGCCGAATTTATAAAATAAAGTGAAATTTAACTTTCAAAGGGATATTTTGAACATAGATTGAAGCGAGATTATTTAAAGGGTTTTAATTCTGGTTTTGGTTATATCCGATTTTATTCTGTGGCTATTCTGGAAATTTTTTTTATCGAATATGAAACTAAAAAGGAGCAAAGATCAGAAAGTGAGCTGATGTATCGGAATTACTTCGATTCAGTAAAGAATATTAGTCTATGAGTCTTAATATTTTGTACGTTGGTAACACAAAGAAGTACCCGCCTGTACTCCACGTCATTCCTCAGTCCCACATTGTTTACAATCTTCTTGGTGGCAACAATGTACGAAGTTGATAAATGGCATTATAATTCGCTGCATGGTAGCACTTTCAGAAAAATTCATGTATAGCAAAATAATCAAGGACGCCGTCTATGTTGTCGGTTGAATGGTGAGCAAAGTTCCAGTAAAAAAAGGGTTCTTTCAAAAACTGATCAACGCGTCTCAGTGCTGTATGCTTAGGAATAGCCTCTTAAGAAAGATTCCACGTCCAAAGACTATATAGTTTTCATTTATAATATACAGGCTGAGTCATCAGCTCTGCGGCAAACGGCGAGAGGACGTTACTTGCAAAATTTCAGTTCGAAAATGTCTGACAACGAACTCCAAGAAACCACTCCTAAGGGCAGGAAACCCTTGTGAAGATGGGGTTGCAAATATGAACTTTATTTAATTACACTGAAACTATGTGATATTAAGGGATGAATTTCTGTAGGCATACCAAACAATTTGGTCACTGTAACATGCAAGTACTCATGTTGACTTACCGCATACCCTACATAGTAAAATGGGGGTTGCCACCCCACTGAAAAAAAGGGTCGTCGTACATCATTACGTGAATTATGATCATGGCCTATGAATTACCATTGCAAGACTTGAAAACAAGTCCTCTTGATAAGAAGACCTCCGACGAATGGTTTGCGAGAAAACAGACCTCCAAGATATTAAATACCACGTAATACTTATGAAGTATTTAATATCTTGGAGGTCTGTTTTCTCGCAAACCATTCGCCGCAGATTTTCTTACCAAGAGGATATTTTTTTACGTCTCTCGATGGTAATTCATAGGCCGTGATCAAAATTTATGTAACGATGTATGAAGACCCTTTTTTCACTATTTGAAGGGGTGGCAACACCCATTTTACTATGTAGGGTATGCGGTAAGTCAACATGGGTACTTGCAAGTTACAGTGACTGAATTGTTTGGCATGATTACAGACATTCATCCCTTAATATCACATGGTTTCAGTGTAATTAAATAAAGTTCATAATTGCAACCCCATCTTCACAGGAGTTTCCTGCCCTTAGGAGTGGTTTCCTGGCGTTCGTTGTCAGACATTTTCTAACTGAAATTTTGCAAGGAACGCCTTCTCGCCGTTTGTCGCAGAGCTGATGACTCATCCTGTATATTGTTAAAAAACTGAAAATTGGTGTAACTCTTGTTTGCACAAGTTTTTTTGTAAAAAGTCTCAGGTATGAATATATAGTGCTGCGATGTGCAGAATACTGTTATCTTTAAATAGTGTCGTCACTGAAAAAAGACTGCAACAACTGAGCAGATGCATCTTGTCTTATCTGCCCTAGTTGACCGTGCCGTCGCCTACACGGCAGTTAATTGGTTCACGTGACCTATGACGTCAGATGCTGATGGTGCAGACGTGAGGTGAGGTGTTGGCCGATTGAAGTTGGCCAAACGTTTTCTTTCGAGGTCAAACATTGCATCAGGAGCATCTGGCGTCATCAACGGCGAGACTAGTGAGATGATTTGTTAATACATGGAAGAGATCAAGTACGCGAAAACGCACGGTGCTTACACAATATGTGTAAGAGCTAATAGATTTGTTTTGCTAAGTTGTTTCTAAATGAACAGATTGACGGTTTTCTAAAGGATGCAGTGTGGCTAAGGCCATTTTTTAATAATGTAGGGCGAAAAATGCCAAAACACACAGCAAATGGAAACGTGGAGATGTAAACAAAATGGCGATCTGCTTTCTAACTGCATCCAACAGACAACCTCGCTCGTAGCACGCGAGGATCGTCGTGGACTGACAGCATGGTCGAACGGCTCTAACAGACGCATCTGCTTAGTTGTGGCACGGCCTTAGTTTCACAGAGGCGAGTTGCCGGAGATAATACAGCTCGCCAGTTCAAGTGCCGTACATGTACAGGCTATAATGTGTGTACGTGGTTCGCACTTGGCGCTCTAGTGCTTCTAGGCCTCGGACACGCAACATATGTATATCCTGATAGGGTGCACCAGCCTATTGCTTGAATGTTATTATTTCTCTTCTCTGTAACATTACATAGGCGACGGGGGTTTGTAAGCGCACAAATGGTAGCTGTACCAGCGTTATTTTGGAATGGAGCTGGACATTATTTGTGTGAAAGAAACAGTTTTCAGAGTAATTTGTAAGGATCGAACTCACGATCTCTGGAATGCCAGTAAACTATGCTACCGCATGAAAACCCCATCCCTACTGGTCATTGACCAATGTTTGAAAAATAAATAATGTTTCATCCAATCGTCAAAAGCCATGTTTCTAATGGTTTTGCAGATACCGCTGGCAAGGGCACAGAACTGAGAAGCGCCGCTGCTGAAGAATCAGTGGGCGACAGCGCCACAGAAGAATTATATAAGCACTTGGATCACCATAGCACGCTCTTCATTTAGCTATACTTGCTGACGTAGTCACTCCCATGTTGCATTCGCAATACTGTATTGAATTTTTAGTAAATACATGTAGTCAGAACCTATGTAATATCTACGTAGTAAATTATATAAATGCAGAAATCCATGAAACTACTACATTATGTGTATTTCAGTAGGAATATTCATTGACCTGCATTAAATTCTGACGTAAACACGTTGACTTCTTAATTTAATAGATTCTAACTTTACACATCTACAGCACTTGTCTAAAAAATAATTTCGTAACATTGAACTTAGTGCGTACAGATTCAAAATTTATCTGAGCTTTTGTACTCGCGCTAATAAATTATCCGTTTACGTCCGTCATTTTACAAAAAAAAATATCTTACTAATATCTCCAACGGTACTCCCCAAAAAAGAAACGTTACTGCTACTAAATTAATTACTATGAATTTTAATTATTTAGACATAAAAATAGTTTGTCGACGCGAGCAAGATACTATTGCACCAAACGTCTTCACATATTCTCCCAAAGAAAATAAAATATTTCGAAATGAAATTTATTGGGTCGAACGTCTAATTGGTTTTCTTCGACATTAACGTTTATTTAACACAGGCAGACTTTCTAGGTAATCTAATGGTTGTCTTAACGTCTTGGTACAGTAAAATTACTTTTTTTTTATTTGAGCGTACAACTATGTCTTTGGTTGGAACTATATTCATGATATCCGAATTTGTAATAGCAACAAAATCACCCGGGTCTAGTACCGTCATTCATTTGGTTGGTAGAAATGGGTCATATGGGTACCCATACTCGAAAATTCAACTCTAGCTTCCGTTTATTATATTAGTTATCTGATTGCATGCAAGTCCAGTCTATAAGTATATTTAATAAAGCTTGATGTTGTTTCGGTCAGTTCAAAAAATTGAATTGAAAATAAGAAGAGTATATACTAAATCTGGTAGTATAATATGGCTTGAATAGGTGAAAATGTTTCTTCACTGCAATATCGTGTTGACTGTAGCTCGGCCAGCCTTCGTGACGTGGCTTGTTCGCACGCTGGCTTACATACCGTATGAGATGTTCTGAGCTCGAATCACAGAGTAAGCATGGGTGTAAATTTGTGTTCGTCATGAATATTCAACTTGCCTGGAAAACTAACAAATATATATATGTAATAAGAAGATTTAAAAAATAAAAAATGTAATAGTAAGTACATCAGTAAGAAGACAAACGGCTAACCAAAATATTTTCGTGTTCAAACTCTAGTGTTTTAGGTATTTTTTATTTTTATACGTAATATATGGTTGCACAGCATAAACAGCAACACTACACAATATGCCAAAATAAGCAAACTGTTAAAAAACTTTTAATAAGATTTTAAAAAATGTTATTCAAATATTAGTTATAAAATTCTGGTCTTCATTATGCCTGTAAAGATTCGATTTGTCTAGCAGGAATTAAAAATAACGATAATATTGATTACGTATCTCTGCACGATATTTTTAAGTTTTTCGGTACCATCTTTTACTCTACGAAATATGGAAATGCCATCTTACTTCTTATAAAATGTAGAGGTTTTTACATTGTTTGCACTAAAGAGGTCATTTAATAGCAACTCAGAACTTACTTAATATCGCCTCGTATATAAACAGATTACGTATCCCATCAGACTCTAATCAATGTGCAAAGATGTGTAAAGGTTTCTTGACTTGTGAAACTGTATTTTTCTGTTAATATTTTAACGATTTGGAAATTTCCTGCAGTTGATTGAATGCGTGTGTTACTCAAATGAACAAAATAATTCCCATACAAACAAATAGTTTGCTTGGGCTAAGCCGACTGTGTTTGATTCAACAACACCTTCCTTCAGTGTATGTATTTTTTCTGCCATTATTTTTTAATTAAAGTAATTAAGTTCATATCTCAATCAAAATTAGAGAAACACATAGCATCATCACAACAACTGAAGAAAACTCAGTCATATATCGGATCATGTTCTGCGATACTACGGGAATAAATGAATTTCAAGACATTATTAACAACTCAATGAACGTTAGAATTTATGTCATCGCTTGCAATCTGTCAGCAAAGTTGCTGCAATGGAAACATTTATTAACGTCATGTTAAATAAGACAACGAAAATAAAATTTTCTGTTAAGATTTATCGACATTTTTCATGAGAAGAGCGTTTGTAAAGATGCTGTAAAGGAGAAGCAGAAGCCAAATAAACTACGTAAACCAACTTAGCCGAATTACATTGCGGAACTTGCTTCTAGGTCCTAATTATAAGTACAAAAGGCAGTTTATATTCATATTAGGATCAAATGAGGTGGACAAGGGAATTTCGTTCCCATTAGTGTTATATATTGTTTATTTAACAATTTTCATCTTTTCTTGAATAATAAATTACGGCAAATGGGCATATTCAATTTACCTTTCAGGATGTCTGTCTAAGAACACGTTCGACGCAGGCAAAATAAACCAGCCGAAAGGAGTAAAATAGTTCTGTAACAGTTTATTACAGTTGTAATAATCATCAACAAACATTAAGTTATGTAGTCCACCCTCATTGACGACGTAATAACAGATATTCTTAGTTATGCAAGTTATCTATGATCCCAGTGAATGCGGCATTATCAGAATGTTTTTTCTTCTACTGAACGCTATTGGAAGCATTATACAACCTTTTCATGTGCGTTAATATGCAAGCTCCGTTTCACGTACTAAACAGGCAAACTTCTTGGCATTTCCACAAGTCGTTACGTTTAAAGTAAATTAAAGATGGTGTCAAATCGTCACCACTTAGTTACAGAACTTGTTGTAAGTTATCCCGTGCTTTTCGTGAACGTAGAAATCTTCGCGCAGTTATGTTTGAACTCGCATGCTTTTAAAGTCACGTCTCATGCTACCAGACGTGATATTGGGACGTTTCGCACACTTTTGTTTACCATATGCGCCAAAGGGTTTTGTCATGAAAAGAAATTGAGAATGTTTTGTCGTATTTTCTTGCTGATGTAGTTTTCACACTTGAACAGAGAACTTGGCAGGCATATGTAGTAGGTCTTTGACCCATCGGAAAGACGCAGTAACTTCGTGCACAAATGCCTGAGCCATCCCCGGCACTGCTGGAACCAGACAAGCCTTCCTGAATCCAGCACTTGCCGGTAGTTAGGATCTAACCGAGTAACTTCCAAGCGAAATAATCGTCGAGCTGAGTGAACCAAGACAGAAAATATTTGAAAGGTGAGAATAGACTGCATTTACTGAGGTAAATTATATCTCTCCCCCCCCCCCCAACTATTTTAATTTCAGATTAAGGACCCCAGGAAGTATAACAGCATCACGCGTGCTTGTGATGAAGGTATCGTGAGATCGATCCACAATTTTTCTATCCTTGCAACAAATAATCCAATATTATTGCACTGAGCCAAACTGCAACCTTGTATTTTCGTCTGGGTAATGTGGAATTGCTACGTGCACAACATAGCTTGCAGTTCCCATTAGAATTTATGTTGTTCATGTTTTAAATAACTATCAAGAGTTTTGTATACGATGAAATACTGGAATATATTTCCACTTGCGTCCTGCTTGCTATTGAATCGCTTTCCCATAGACGCAAGAATTTTTGGGGAATGATGGATGCGAGAGTCAAACTATTATGGTTTCAAAGTTCCATCTGCTTTCATGACAGGTATGACGGTTGTTACGGGAAATATAATTATATAACGCCACTTTTAATGGGTTGCTGAGGCCTCCTGATGCATGACGACTATGGCTGCCAAATTTTTCGGCCACACTCTTCTCGATTTCGTAATATCCTCTCTGTTTCCAGTTACGACGCCGTGATTCCACTGGACTTGGTGACTGTTGTGAAACGTGCTTTGTCAAGCGTACGCACGTCAGAAGCTTAGTCAACCCCATGATTCATGTAGTTTCGAAATACTTCCGGATCAAGACAAAGCAAACGCCCTACTCTGACGTGTGCAAGATTTTGCAGCTATTTTCCTGTGATGAATTTTCTGGTGGCTTGGTTATTATGATTTTACGCTGTTGCTCAGAAAAATCAGGTCAAAATTTTACTTTAGACAGACTAAATTTTTTTTTAATAGAGGAATAAAAAATGATTTTCAGTTAGTATAATGTATCACGGCGTAAACTACTTATTATACTAGCAAAACTACTTCTCTCAAAAGTCAACATGTCACTGCTTGCTAAGCACAGGTAATAATTCCACATTAGCGTGTAATACACAGTGAAAAAGATTTGTTTGGCCCAGCCAAATTGATTGCTCGTAAAGGTCAGTGAAATAATTTGTTGTTTGGTGTAAGTAAAGATTTGTTTGGCTCTACGTACATTAAAGACTTCATGTTAATATAAAAAGAAACTACAAGCACGACCGAGATTCGAACCTAGATCTTGGCAGCCGAGCGGTGCGCCATGGCAACCTCAGCTATAATGACAACTGTGATAACACGAATGTTTTTTAATACATTCATATCGAATAGTGGACAAGTACCCAAATAAATATTTCAAGTTTTGCAGCTTTACTTTTTAGTTTCCTGTTCAACTTGTTTTATTGAGATGTTTATACTATTATTAAGCAACAATTAAAGCACTAACAAGCACTCTTACTATCCTAGTTGTCACAAAAATTACAAACAATTTCTTGAGCTGTGTTTCAAAAATTAAGGCATTCAAATGAGTGGTCAAAAAACTACATATAATTGATTCAACTAAATATTTTGTTGACAGTGCAATTTCTTGTCGTCTTAACACATAGGTTTTGTTAATTCAAGGGAATCATTTGTTAGAAGAACAAAACTAATCCTGTTACTTTTTCAAGTTTTCTTTTACTCAGCAAAATATTTTGTTGGGGCAGTAAAAAGTATTTTTTTGCCATTTACAAACAAATATTTTGTTGACTGGACCAAACGTTTCTCTCAGTGTAAACATAATATTTTGTTGACAAATTTTAACGAAATTTTTGCTTACACTAAATACATGTTTTTTTTTTTAACTTAAAAAACGAGATATTTGTTTTGCACAAACAAAACTGTTTTAAATACATTACTTGGCTTTGTGAACAAATTTCATTCATTTGGAAGAACTGAGGCTAGGTTATACCAACTAACTATCGTTAGCCTAGCTGAAACAAAAGCCTCGGATACAAAAATATTTGGTATATTGAAACAATTATTTTTCTCAGTTTATCACGAACTAAAAATTAGGTAAACTTATTTTCGTCTATACGTGTGTTCCTCAAATTTACTCTCGATTTGCCAATAGTAATATCAAAATTGTAAAATAAAGCAGGGATGTGACATTTGTTTAGATTTAGTTTTCCAGTATATTCCTGCTGTTATAAAGATATATTGTTATGCTAAAACATATCTGAGTTACATTGAAATTCGGTGTCAGATGAACTTTCAAAGAACGTATTCATGTAATCATTTAAATCATGTAATTTTGACAGGTCTCTTGGCAAACAGCTTTGTGTTTTTAAGACTCAGAATATTCTACAGAGGTCGCATAATTGACGTGAGGAACTGGGATGTTCCCTGTAGGAATATTATTGATTCTGTTGGAGACGGGGCCACAATTGTGTAGTGGTCAGATTCGCTTCCTACCACCACGAAACGGGTTCGATTTCCGGCGGGGTCGCTCCCGGATTTTCGCAAGTGAGAATCGTGCCAGACGATGCCGCTGGTTGGCGAGTTTTGTCAGGGATCTCCCGTTTCCCCCGTCTTTGCATTCCGGCACTGCTGCATGCTCATATCACTTTACCCTCATCGGCTCTCCTCTCAAGACCTCGATGTTAAGAGTCGCCGAAATCTCTCCACTCCAATCTCTCCTGTTGGAGACATTGTTTCTCTCGTGTAGTGTGTGTGTGTGTGCGCGTGAAGAAAGATAGGGCCGTATGGAAGATAGTCACACGTAACTCCGACAGCAAATTGGCATTTCGCGAGGAGATATTTGCGGAAGCGATTTGCTTCAGTCGATATTATCGCGCTAATGATGAACTCTAACTCATCACTAGGGATAGGAAAATTTTGCGATCTGTAGGCTAGACTTCACAGCCCTGTGTGTACTCGAGCCTGAGATTTTTGTTCATTGGCTGCTGCTGCAGAGGATATCCAGTGTTACTTCACACCTGGGAATGTGGAATTCGCTACTTGTTTCCTTGCAAGTCTGCTATTGGCTCAGAGGCGTCCAGGGCGTTTATAATAAATTGTGTTCCAATTGCAAACGTGACTTCACTCTGTATGTGTTTGATGGCTATCTTGTCCCGAAATGAATTCGCAAATTTTCCTACACCCACTCATCACATACCTTTTATGTAACGGGTCGCCGCCGTTTATTAAATTTTAAGTTTCATGCTCGTCGGTATATACTGAGGCTGCCTCTGACAAATCAGCAGTTGAAGTAAGCGTGGCGTGACTAATTGCATGACACTGCGTTTTCGGAATAATCAATCTTTTATTTGAGAGAGAGTAGGCGAGTGAAGAGTTTTGGGCGGCTCTTAACATCGAATTTTTAAAAGCCGTTTAAATGAAAATCGTGGTCACAGCCATATACTATACGTTGAGAGCCTGAAGAAAGATGTCAATAATATTGTATTCCACATAATATACGTACAATTTATGTCGGTTTGAGTGCTACCATTACTATCGACCATTATATAGTCAAATTTTTGAGAAGAGGCATGGCTTCTGTTTCTACAGCCCTATCAAATGCCATATTTCAAAACGGCAGTTTCAGATTGCATTTTGCCATGACTGGTTGTATCGCAGAATTTCCGACCTATTGTAATATACGAAACGCCATGCTTGAACAATGAGTGCAGCAGAACTATGTGTCATAGAATTAAATGACGCAATTATTATCAAGAACGTTCGCCGGTGCAGAGCTTTGTTTTCTGTGACGATGTAGGTCTGAACGGGCGTACGTCCAACAATAATAATTTGAATGTTAATTACTCGCCCCAATCGCAAGAATTGCTCAAAGAACGAATGGCATGAAGCGTTGGTGAATATTTAAAATGAATGAAAAATTCCTGGGTGGCTGTTCTTCAGAGCATATTTGATTCGATGTCCAATCGAGAAGAGAAGATTTAAATGCCAAAATCAACCTTTGTCTCTGGTTGTACATTTAACGTCTTAAAAAACAATTATTCTATCTTTTTACAACTTAAAGCTCATACACTCCTTACATTCAAAAGGTAAAGTTATACAAAATTTAATTCATTCAGAATACGTAATTTATATACACATATGTGCGTATGTAAAAGTTGTATGTGCATGTAAGTTTGTTTGTTCTCTATACACTTTCCTACACAGTTTGACGGACCTGTAGCGAATTTGGCAGCGATTCCCTACAATAGCCAACTTAAGATACTTTGTAAGCTAAAATTGACTCCAGCCTTTCCATTGGGCCTTAAAACTGTGTCGCGTATATCTCATATTGCCCTCTTATACCCAAGCAACACCAGGTCGATCTGCTAATTTTCAATCAAGCTTTATACAGCCATTCTCAGCCTTTTAACTACATGCTAGTAGTGAAAACTATACTTTCTCTTGCCTTTTCACGAAAGTAGTGCTTTTCAAGTTTATGATTTTAGTTACTTTGAGGTTGTTTCTAACGTTCTGTTTCTGTGCATCGAACTACTGCAACTAATGTGTTGGTCGTAAGACATACGGCAAGGGAACGAGCCGAGCTCAGTAGTGCCAGAGATGCCAAGGAGTTCACATGCAATAAGTACTTGGAAATGGCAACGATCATGGGTGCATCCGGATCCGGTGGTCTAGTTCCGTGCATACTGCATGCATCCCATGTGCGGAAAAGTGCATTGCTATGGGCAGACCAAACTTTGAAGAACTGTTGGGATGTTTCGATGTTTTTATGCCGATGCTGTATGCTGTGCTCCGCATGAAATAAAGTTATAATGTCGTTTTGCTCGTAAACTAAGTGCCTTACGCTTTTTTACCAAAGAATATTTTCTACTTATTTGTGACTGGCATTATCTATAATTGCTCACTTTACCAGCTGCTTTCACTGGTACCAGACATGTTTCAACAATAGTACTCATTCTCAAATTACCCATACTTTCGGCTATATTATTTATTTCCAGAGTAACTAAACTGTCTTCTTTTTGGATATTTTTAATTCAGATATTTTATGTTCTCATTCTGAAAAAATTTCAGTCGCGGTAAACGGCTATCGTCTACGTTTTGTCTCATTTTTAACACACTGAATATCGGCCACTCTGCAAAACCTTTGCCAATTTTTATATCACAATTTATACCACTCGGTAGCAAAATTATATTAATATAAAATTTTACAAAAAAAATATTTGTACATTACGTGAATAATTGTGTTCTTTGTGCAGAGCTACAGAGAAATGATTACTTTCACAACATTTCAAATGTAGTTAACAAAAAAATAAGTAATTAACGTTCCAACCTCGGCATTCTGCTAAATAACAGCAGTTCACAAAAACCTTATAATTAGTAATTACGCCCTGAGTGTAGCCATCTTGAATCAGCCACCTTGTTTCCAGAAACCATTTTGTTTCTGCTATTTTGTGTCTGGCGGCCATATTTTTTCCGGCGACTATCTTGTTTCTAGCCAACTTCTGTTTCTGTTAGCCATTTGGTTTTCTCACTTTATGATTTAAAATTCCATCTTGTTTTTTCCTGCTGGAACATTCCACCTCGTTTTTTCCTGCTCTATCATTCTGTCTTCATTTTTCCTGCTCTCTCATTCCATCTTGTCTCTCTCATGCAGTCTTTCCTCTCTCTTTCCTTTTTCTCTTTTCTTTCTCTCTCTCTCTCACTCTCTCTCCCTCTCTCTCTTGTGTGCTTCTTCGCCTGCTGTCTATGTAGTTCGACGATCTTCGTCAGTGGGGTGCTGGTCAACCATCTTGTTTGCAGTAGTTCGTTCATCGCCTGCTAGGGGTGCTGGTGTGTCCCCCATGTTGGTTCCTTCTTCAACTTCTAGGAGGCACTGGTGTACATCTGCCATCTTCTTTACAATAGTTTGTCATCGAGCGACAACCAGGGGTGGTGTTATTTATTTTTTCGCAGAGCTCAAAAACTTCTGTAAAGAAGTCGAAAGGTGCAGTATTGAACTTTTGGACCTTGTAGTCGCCAGCATGGTCGACGCCCTAGTCAAGTGAGTTATCAGGGTATGTGTCAGAGTAAGGGGTTTAAAATAAGTGATAGGTATGTGTGTGTGTGGGCGAAGGGCGGTGGGGGAATGCGGGGGGACGAAATAATATACTATATTTTTTTTGTCGTGATTATTCTAATGTGTAGTAATACATTTTTATATAATTTTTTTTCGTATAGTCATAGACATGCAATAAGATTTTTTTTCATATAGTCATAGGTATGCAAAAAGATTTTTTTATATAAATTGTTTTGACTATCTGAGACTTTTACCAGCAATAAGATTTTTTCATATAGTCATAGGCACATAATTAGAATTTTTTCATATAGTCATGGTAGATTCTTTTTTGTCCTGTTTAGGCATTTTTTTTAAATAAAAAATTTGTTTTAGTGAAAGTATGCGCGTGTATATATAAGTTCCAATCCTCTTCTAAGATTTTTTTTTCGTTATAGGTAAGAATTTTTTTAAGGGAATTTTTTCTTTAAAATATGTGTGTGTGTGTATATATATATATATATATATATATATATATATATATATATATATATATATATACACACACACACACACATATATATATAATATAAAAGAAGACACATGCAAGATAAATTTATCTTGAATGCTTTTACAAATGGTTTCTTATTTCCTTGTAATTGCAAATGCTGACACTTTAAATTGGTTTTAGAAACCAATTGGAATTACCTTTTTTTCCACTTCCAAAAACAAAACCCTCACACAAATTTTGATCATGATGAGAAACAAATACATATAAGTAACAATATTATTTTCATTAAATGAGTTTTAAAAAATACGTTATTTCCGATCAAGACATAAATACTGTTGCTGGGGAGAAGAACAGTTGGTAGAATTATATATATATATATATATATATATATATATATATATATATATATATATATATATATATATATATATAAACACACACACATATATATATACAATATAAAAGAAGACACATGCAAGATAAATTTATCTTGAATGCTTTTACAAATGGTTTCTTATTTCCTTGTAATTGCAAATGCTGACACTTTAAATTGGTTTTAGAAACCAATTGGAATTACCTTTTTTTCCACTTCCAAAACAAAACCCTCACACAAATTTTGATCATGATGAGAAACAAATACATATAAGTAACAATATTATTTTCATTAAATGAGTTTTAAAAAATACGTTATTTCCGATCAAGACATAAATACTGTTGCTGGGGAGAAGAACAGTTGGTAGAATTATATATATATATATATATATGTGTGTGTGTGTGTGTGTGTGTGTTTGTGTGTGTGTGTGTGTTTGTGTGTGTGTGATTTAGTAGTGCCTGTGCTACTTTTCGGCGTTTCAGAATGAGAGAGCACTGGCCATTCGATAACTTCGCAGTGTTAACCATGCCTAGTAGCATATAAGTACAAAAGTAATAATACATTTAAGGTGAAAAATGCCTCTTGGCCTAGTACAAGGGCTGGTAGGTAGCTCTGTGGGAATTGGCGAGCAAGGCACCTGTCTGGAACATTTAAGAATAAAAGGGACTCTTGGCCTAGTGCGAGCAGGCAGGATGATGCCGGGGGGGGGGGGGGGGGGACTGAAAAGTATCCATTGAGAATGGTTACCAATCTGGAAATTTTGCACCATACGTGTGCACAAAAATCCGGAATGGTAACCGTTCCGATTTTATTAGCAAAGCACTGCATTATTGAATCCTGAAAAGTACCCATTGTAGGAATGGTTACCATTCCGGATTTTTGTACCGACATTCACATCCCAAATATCCTGAAAATTGCTCACAGTCGGAATGTTTACAATTCCGGTATGTGTTTTTTTTTAGATGTCATCCACAAAAGCCTGGAAACTGTCCACTTCCTGAATGGTAACCATTCAGGACTCAAGTGTGAAAATATGTTGGCAATATTACAGTAATATTACGAATAGTCTAAAAATATGTTAAATTGCAAAACATACACACACACACACATTATTTCTCAATGCAAATAGGCTACACACGACAATAGTTTATGGGGAAACTCCAAGCTTCTCTGATGCGTGATGCTTAGCGTCACCACCTAAAAAACATTGCTGCCATCCCTTGAATCACTGATTTGGGGATTTACTTCCCTGCTGGTGCTGGTACTTTGGCTCGGTGCATAATGCTACGATTGTACAGTATTACTAAGTGTGATGGGGCTACGCTTGAAAATCATTTGTGGGGAAACCCAAACCTTCTCTGATGCGTCATGCTTCGCGTCACCACCTAAAAAACATTGCTGTTACCCCTTGAATCACTGATTTGGGGATTTACTTCCCTGCTGGTGCTGGTACTTTGGCTCGGTGCATAATGCTACGATTGTACAGTATTATTAAGTGTGAAGGGGCTACGCTTGAAAATCATTTGTGGGGAAACTCCAACCTTCTCTGATTCGTCATGCTTCGCGTCACCACCTAAAAAAATTGCCGACGTGCAGTTAACCCCTAGAATTGTAAACATTCCGACTGTGGGCACTTTTCAGGATATTTGGGATGTGAAGGTGGGTACAAAAATCCGGAATGGTAACCATTAATACAATGGATACTTTTCAGGATTCAGTAACGCAATGCTTTGCTAATAAAATGTGAATGCTTACCATTCCGGGTTTTTCTGCGCAAGTATGGATGCAAAATTTCCGGAATGGAAACCATTCCGAATGGATACTTTTCAGTCCCCACCTTAGGGGGACAGATGCGTGAGTGGGGAGCCGGGGACAACTGTTTTGGGTGTATATGCACTTTACAGGAAGGGGAAACAGGCAGCGGGCCGTGAAATTCGACCCAACCCAGGGGGCAGTTCTGGGTTGTGGGACAAGAAGGATGGTGAGAAAGGGGCGGGGGGGGGTAGATGCGCCCACACGTGTTCCGTCCACAACCAAAGTTTTTGTAAAATAATTTATTTTTATTTTTATTAAAAGTAAACATAGGCCCTACACATAATTTCAATACCAGCACTGATTAAAATAAACTTTTTTATTTCACATCTATGTCTTGAAGCATCGAGCAAATATATTCTGCATTATATATTTATTTATCCACAATGGTCCTCTTACCAATCCAGATATCTGAAGATTTAGGAAAACTTTTCCAACAAACTAATACTTCATTAGCTTTTGTCTTAATAACTTTTTCTACAAGATACATATTAGAAAATTTTGTGATTTTGGAATTCATGGGCATATAGGCCGCCGCAAATTGGCTTAAAATTAATTTCTTCCAAGAAACATATTCGAGGCTCACAATGCCTTTTTTATCACCTTGAATATTTCATTTCTCTAGCCAGGTACAAAGCCTTTCTCAAATGTATCCTTAATTCGGGATATACGCACGTAATCTCCCACACATGCTTTCAATTTGTGCTTGTCCAGTTTTTCTTATTCTTAAATACAGTTTGAAGTAGTGAATTGTCTGTCACATCAACAGTAGTGCTGTGGATTTTATGGTTATATGTATTTAAGAGTTTAGGCAATATATCTTGCTATTTATAAGTTTCTTGCATGGTAGAGGATATCTACATTATAGATTTAAACATATTGTTAATTCTCTCGACAAATAACCCCATTCTACTACTATACATAGAATAGTGGTTAGTTTTATATTTCTCCATTAAGGTGCAGCATTTATTGTTGTTGTAAAATTTTTGCCAAGATCTGTTTGACATTTATTGGTAGCCTTTATCTTGTAGAACAGATTTCTTAGCTGCAGTTATGAACACGGCAGACATATTCTTAACTGAAATTCCCACGTGTGTTTAGTGTATGCAACTATTACTGTTAACATGTATTTAAAACCTCTGTTCACTCTCGCATATGGGATCATTTCAATTAAGTCAGCTTGATACAAATCATGTAAACCAAAGATGCTCACTTTTAACCGGGGATAATTAAGTCTTACCGGTTTGTTAAGTTCATTTGCAATTAGTGTGTGACTCATCTTATGTATCCATCCTCTTGTAATTCTTCGACGATATTTGTAATTTTGTTCACGTGTGAATTATTTCTCACTTGCGAGCAATTAGATGTCATAATCTTTGCACGAGCTCATTAACATAATTCCAATAAATATATTCTGGTATACTTCCATCTTCTATTTTCTTGATTTTTAGACCATAGCCAGTAGATTTTCCTACTTCTGGACAATTATGGGATAATGGCAAATTTCGAGAGAGTTTCGTCCTTATATCTGCCACTGTCAGGATCATTGTTTTCTAAATGTGTGTTTGTAATGTTGAGCAGATGCTTATACTGGCATAGCTACGCTCGAGAATATATGTTAGGATTGCATTTAAAAATTAATTTCTACAACCCCAGCAAAGCTTGTATTACTATGTCGCCGACTTGTATCGCATCTTTGGGAAAGGAAAATGTTATTTATTTCCCAAGAACCACTTTTTATTTTGTTTGTACACACCAAAGGACCACCATTAAACCAAGTTGTGCACGAAGTATTCGAGTATTTGACTTCTTATATTTCAAATCATATAATGGCACATCATCTCCATCTTGATCATTTTCCAATCATATTTTACACTTTCTTATGGTTCTGGGTTTCAATATGAGGGAACTATTTGTTGTAAATTATCTAGTCTTGAGGTAATGGGCTGAAATGCTATCTCTAATGTAGTGTCCCATTCCAGATAGGCTCTCTTAAGGTAATGAGCTGAAATGCTATCTCTAACAAAGTGTCCCGTTCCAGATGAGCCCACTTAGTAGCCAGATATTTTGCACGCACATTTTCTATGATTCGCTGTAATTCCCTCACAGCATCCGCCATCATACTGTGCAATTAAACTGTAAGTACGCTGTTTATATATACTATTGCACATATGTGGATTCGAGAACTAATGCAGCGTACTCATCTGTAGCTTTATGCCAATACTCCTACAGCATATCATGAATAAGCTCCCAATGCTTGACTTTTGCATTACATACATGTGCACAGTGCTTCCACGATGTATTGTTATAAGTCATGTCGGCGAGAGCAGAGGTTACATTGGCTATGATTGCGACCTCCTGTTGTACGAGCTTCGCGTCCAATAATTTTTCAGTTTTGTCAATAATTAAATGTGCACAATTTTCCTGTCATGACCAAATTTCGACACTTGCTAGCTGTTATTCATGACATAACAATCCACACTGAAACTATAATGTGAGCAGACTATGCTTAAATGTGTGTGTGTCCCTGCTTAAATATTATTTTTGGCCATGGCAAATTAGGCTTCCGTACTGCAGGCATGGGACACAAGTTCGAGGCTGTAGCAGGTAAATTGTTTTTTTCAAACAGCATCTTATAATTTAGTGAGAGGTGATATTAGTGCATCTTTAAATTTTTCTATTAGATGGTTTTCCATAATCTCAAGTTTCTTTTCCAGCAAATTAGCAACATATACATAGACTGTGTTTAATTTAGTATGGATTGAGCCTACCATAGTTGACAGAATTTTAAGCATTTCCGAATTTGCGTTCTGAACATATATCTTGTTGACTCCATCGTCATCATGTTTGGGGTCTGCTACATTTTTTATTCTTTTTCCACCCACATCACAGTGCCTATCTTCCAACTACACAAGACATCTCCTTGCCCACAATGTTTCAGCACACTGTGTGCAAATTTTGAAATAATGTAGCTAATCTCATATTGATATATTGTAATGAACTGATCGAAACCGAAGCGGTACCTCCCTTTAAGTAGGGGAAAATCTTTGACGACCATGAGAAAACCGTGTCTCTCATACCAACAGAATGCACATGCATCCTTAAATTATTCAAATTACATGTCAGTGTTTACATGATCTGAATAAGTATGACACAAGATTAAGTTGTCCATGTGAAACAAAACAAACACGTTCGCATTGTCACGTAGCAACTGATTTGGTATGCATGAATACATTTTACAAGGACAAAACAAATCTACACCTGCATGTATACCCACACAAAAATATTGTTGTATACGCATTTACTTCTCATAGGCAACATCGTCGAAAATAAAAACAGTGTTAGGTTTGGCCTCTTTGGGTGGTACAACATTATCACTATCTCTGCAAGAACAATAATTCAGTCCATCAAAAACATGTAAAATTGGCATTAGGCACTGGTATTTGGACTATTGTAAAGTTTTGGAATACACGTATAAATTCTCGAAACAAAGACCTTTGGGTTTTTCCAGTAATATTAGCAAGATGCATGTTTTTCCGCACGCAGGTGGACCACAAATCAACCCTCTCACTGTATTATACAACAGGATGCTATGCCGAGATTCGCAAGTTATGACTTTGTCTTCGGACATAATGTTGATGGGGAGGCTAACACCTTGTCTGACAATCTCCATGAGACTGATACAAAGTACACTATCTACCAAAGAGTAATTGAGAACCTGTCCACAATGTTTGCTTGGTGGTTGTCACCCCATTATAATCTCGTAGGGCCACCTCTTGCGCCTATAACAGCAGCCACCCTGTCTGGCATACATCGCCATTTCTCTTGCAACCATTCCATGAGTTGAGCAATGGATTTTGGCCGCACCTGACGAGCCCTCACTCGGCGATCCAATTCGTCCCAAATATGTTCTATAGGGTTGAGGTCGGGACTCTGGGCGAGCCAGTCCAATCGGCGAACATTGTTGTCGGCATACCACTACATAGTAGCCCTTGAAACATGGCACCTGACATTGTCATCCTGGAAGTAACACGGGTCCATTCCGTAAAAACGCCACAATGTTGGGAGCATTTCATTATCCAGAATGTTACAATAGGCCTCTGTGTTCATGCTACCACGGACAAGCACCAACAGTCCTATGCCGAAGGCCGTGAAACACATGACAACTGATGCACTGAATTATCTATCTTCACGGGTGCCCAATTACTTTTTGGTAGATAGTGTACTTCAGAGTAGTGGTATTTATATATATTTGCGATGGCATGCTACAATGTTAGTTTATGCAAAAGCAGCAATCAGTAGGAGCTGTTATGTTTCAAGTAGCGATGTGGAAGGTAATTAACATCTGTATTGTGTGATGTCTCATAGAGGTAACATCAAGGGGAGGTGTGGATTGATAACCAATATCATAAATAATCTACCTTTGAAGTTCAACTGCCTGGTTAATTATTTCTGTCGTCTGGGCACTAAATTATCTAAACGCTTGGTGTGTAACGACAAGGGAATAAACACATTAGACTTGGTTTCTAGAAAGCACGAATTAGCACACTCAACTAGTGATAAATTGAAAGACAGCCACACTGCAGATTTAATTCTTGTGGATGAAGCCAAGAATACTTCTAAATCGAGACGATCAAAGTTCGGCGCATGGCTGGCTGCTTTCGGAATTTCAAAAATAATGAAATTTAAAGTAAAATGCAGTATGGGTATGCAGTTTGCCAAGAAAAAATAGGAATACATGGAGAAAGGCACGTTAAGGTGTGAAGTGAGGAGGTATGATTCCTCTGATATTACCCGCACTGGGAGCTTTGGGTGGAATAATCGGCGGAGTTAGTGTTATTGCACGAGCATATGACACATAAAAACGAACATAATCAATTAACAGAGGTATTTAGACACAATCAGACAATGGAAGCGCTTGCTAGCACCAAAAAAGGACAGTGTCTATATTTAAGACCATATCATATAGGTGGAGGCAGAAGGAAAATAAAGAACTATCGAAAGGGGAAAAAAGTGATCTCAAAGTCTTTACCTAAATGTCAACTAACATAGACATAATGAGGTTTGCTAGCAAATGAAAAATACCAAATTTTCGCAGTGTATTCATGCACGATAGATTACTTCATAGTCCTAAGTGTTCAGACAGTGCAGTCGTAAATTTGGATATTAATAAAGAACCTGGAACTCACTGTACTGGTTACGAAAACGTATAAATGCTGTCGAGTATTTTGACATCTTTGGAAATCTGCACACTCCTCCAGAATTGAGACAGTATTTGGGCAGTGTTAAAATGAGTTATAAATACCAAACTGAGCAACTTTCGAGTCAGTCGAATTGCAGAAACTTGTGTGTACGGTTCCTTTTGCAGTAATTATTTCATAATAGGTATTGCACATAGTGACAGAGTATCAGTCATGACGAACCAGATTCGGAATTTTGTTCCATACATTTTCCACCCTTGAAGCTAGACAGCACTCTCGCCCTAACGGACTTTCAGGTGTATTTTCCTGTTCCCAACGTAGATTTTACCAATAGTACTTTCAGGTATGTGAACCTCGATGGAACCACTGGAAAAATTCGTTTACCTACAGGCAGCTAAGAATCCGACAATATTTCTACATATTTGAGGAAGTCTTTGCAGCCAGTCGGCACTGTTTTTCTGCTTTGAAAAAAAAAAAAAAAAAACCAATACTCTGAAAAGAGAAATAAACTGTTCTGCAAATATTGATTTTACATCAAATGATTCTCTAGCCCACATGCTTGGATTTCAAAATAAATTTTACAAAGCGAATAAATTACACAAGTCTATGCTTCCTGTAAACAGCTTGCACATAAATGTAATACGAATTACGAGCAACCTAATTGGTGACTCATATCTCAACAAGAAACAAAGTCAGACACTTCACAAATTCTCAGCCTTGGTTTCGCCCAGTTTTAAGCTTGTCGAAGTTCTTAAAATGCTCATTTACATGCCAGTCGTGACCAAGAGAGTGCAAGAAGCTGTAGTGATAATTATAGACCAAGATAATTATTTAATAAGTTTAAGAGGTGATGAAATTGCATTAAGTTTACATTTGAAGAAAGATGGGGCTGAATTTTAAATAATATACAAAAAAGGCCTCCTGCAGCAAATGTAAGCTCAGTAAGTGCCAGACTGTCAGCGTATTAACACGTGAAAATTCACATTTTCTTAAAAGTCTAGGGTTTAAAGTTTGCACGAAATATGGATGCAGAAATACTTAATGTTGACAATTCAGTAAGCTATGAAAATAGCATCACAAAGATTGAATTCCACACCTGTGTTCCTTATATCTCAGGTCCATATATACTATCATCTGAGATAAAAATACCAGTACAAAACCAAGAAATTTATACGGCACCATGTAACTTGCATTTACGCGTATGTGGCTCCATTACAAATGCTAATAGCACACCGTTTACTACCACTAATATAATCAGAAATGGCATACTCCATTTGATAAGTAGAATTTTGTACGAGCTGAATGGATGATAAGTGGATAGCTGTAGTGATGTAGGTTTAACTTCTACTGTAAGAAACTATATATCTCTCTCTCTCTCTCCTGAAATCAACTACCTGCAGAACAAATGGCTGGGTGGGGGATCGAAGCCGATTACGAAGTGCCCATTTACAACAGGGGGAAATTTGACATTAGTGTTCTGATATCAATGTTGCTCAGTTTCGCAGAAGATTACAAAAACATCATAATTATTTTAAAGCAAGAGTTGAGCATACTTTTAGCAAGCACGCAAATGAATGCCTTCCGAGATGCTGCTGAAAATCCCGAAAATGTACTGCTGAGTATACATACGATTGAGTGGTTGCTACCCCACGTTCAGGTGAAAATTTCGGAGCATGTAAAGTTGTTAAAATATGTGGAGAAAGGGCGAAACATAGATATTGCTTTCCACATATGGCGTTTGGAAATGTACCCTAATCTAACAAGGTCTCTATATGTGAATTGTAATGTAAATCCACGTTTTGTGACTGATTCGCTATCCTAGCATTTCAGATGCAAAAGCAAAATTTCTTAAAGGCATAAGTTCCACATTCGATCATGTGAAAATAAAGAATGTAAAATTATTCTTAAATTGGGAAAGTTTGACGTACGACGATTCAAATGTTGATTTTATGAAAGAAGTGCATGTTACTATACCAAATCTACTCAGAGCTTCAAAATCATTTTATGGTCAATTAGCTTCACCAACTTAAGAACAGAATGATTTCGCGAGCACTGCACCTCTACTAGTTTTTGATTCAAGTAAGCAAGATGATAGAATGAACAGCAGAGTAATAAATTGTTGTATAGAAATGACTGCAATCAAAAATTTTCCAGCAGATACCCAGCTATAAACTCTCATAATTCACTATGCTCCTAGTTACCTACGATATGTGAGAAAGGGTTGTTAAAATTCTAAAGTAAGTATAAAATTCATTCAGTTAATGTCTGGACATCAACATTGAGGGATTCTACTCTCAAATAGGATCTATAATAAAAGAAATTAGCTTAGTGCACAACGATGGTAGCACAAGGTCATGCAAATTCTTGCCTCCTTTTTTCCATGGTGTTTATTAGTTCAAAAATAAAATCACTAGCACATAATTAACAAAATAATACAATGGCCTGGCATCGCAATATGGCAACATAAAGTATGAAAAATTAAGTGAGGTACTCACCGAATTGCTGAGTGTCGAAATAGAGATGGATGTGTGTTTTTTACCCGACCGGAACAAAAACAGTGGTTGGAAGTTTATTGTAATGAAAGTTTAAAAATATGCGACTTGCAAACCGAGTACAAATGTCCATCTCTTAGAAAATTAAAAGCACGTTTCACAAATCTTAGTCACTCTTGTGTGTGCGAACAACACTGGTCATGCTCATGCCTGAATGTGTTCTTGCTATGAAAGTGAGCTATGGAATAGCTCACTTTCATAGCATACATTCTCGGCAAATGGTGTGGAAGTATCAAAATACTTCCACACCATTTGCCGAGAATTTTTTTTAAAGTTATGCATCACTGCAATAGTATAAACATTGCTGAAAATCAATTTCGACATTTTGTTTTGGGGCTTGAGGTATTCCTACATGGATGGACTTTTAGAAAAATTGAATTGCACCAGCATGCAGTATTGAAAGTTTGGTGATTTGGAAATATGCATAATATTCAAGGCTTCAGATTTTCAAAAAATCAATACGCTATATGGAAAGAGCATCACCTGTCTTTTAAATGTTTTTTTTTTTTTCAGCATTCACTTACCAAAACACCACATACAGCTGATTTATAAGGTGGACATGATGGCTCTCAACCAACTGGATGTGCACTTGAAATACGGAGGTATGAGACATGGCACAAACAGGAAAACACTCACATTTTAAAATTCTTGTAATGGAAACAAAAAAGAAAAATAGTATATGACTAGCAGTCTTCCTGCGCACATGTAACCATATGTGTAATTTTCCATCCTCTCGATGTCGGCAAACATGAAGATGTAACTATTGGTTACCATAAAATTCATTTTAGTTCCTTGGCTTGAGCGAACAAGTAGAATCGTGCAATGGTCTCGAACTTTAGATATGCTATAATAACGAATACGAGTGTGTGATTTAATTCCAGTGTACTACTTGCGACCAGGCAGCAAACTGCCTACTTACCTACTATTATAAACTGTTAATGAATCAAGTTGACGAGGAAAAATTATGTCAATTGTGGTCTACACATAGAATCAGCTTCGAACTTAAGAGACCTGACAGCCTCAACATTACAAGATTGCCAGAGCACTGTGATGGAGAACGCCACACCACCATTTTGAAACGAGGGAAAGCAACATGGTGGATAATGTGCTCACCTCTAACATGTGAAATCTTCCTGGCAATGCAGATGTGAAGATCATCACTGTCAATCTTCATCGTCGCCTGCTACGGAGAGGTTCAACAGCAGCCAAAATGTTTCATCCGTGCAACTACGTTTCATTCAAGCCAGAAGATGTAGATATCTACACAGTTACCTTGTTGGCTACGGCAGAGTTATCTACAAACCGGTATGTGAGTTTGAGCACGTGCAAGTGTGTAATGATACATTTCACATGAGGGACTACTTAGATTTCTATGATAATTTCCACGAAGAGATTCTTCCATGCTACAATTATGAAAGATGTGGAATTTATAATCTCAGGCCTAACAGTGATCTACCAGCATGTGGGGATGCCCTCGTCATACTTGCTGAATCAGGTGAAATTTTGAAAGAAGAAATAGATGACGACTGGATTGGCTACGTACTGAGATACATAGACTTAGAAGACATTCTTAGCCGAAGTGAACGATGTGACGGATTTCAATGCATGGCTCTTGTAGACTCATGTGAAACTACGTGGATTTCGCCTTGTACTCCAGATTTTTCTCATATATAGAAGCACTAAAACTGTTGTCTGTTGTTAATTGCCTGGCAGCAGTTATGAACTCATATCCTACAGACCTATCTTCCAGTGCCTCTGAGTGGAACATGATTAAAGGTGAATTTATCTGCAGAAATAAATGCAAGTGTTTCCAAGCTTTTTGTAACATAATTTCAAGTTTACTGTTTTTACTCGCCGAGTTATTTAAGTGAGTGCTACGATGTCCCAGTTCTCCAAGCCAACCTGCATCCAGTTTGTTATCGACCACCATCACGTCAAAATGTCTACATTTGATCCTGCAAATCATTATGTCTGCACCAAGCCAGGCTTAAGCACAGTAATCTATGCCTACTGGTCCGGCAGCCTGCTGCAATCCTGCATGGAAGAATGTGATTGTAATTTTCAAACGTTGTAATCTCACGAACCAGTTTTCTTTGAACCCATCCAACAGATAGTGGACTGCACATGTTATGGACATTGCTGCCTTTACTACATGTGAGCAGAAACAAAGTTGCCATGGTCTCCTGAAGAGGTTATTCCATTTGCAATAAATCAAGATGGTAAATTATTACTGCATGCACCAGATTGTATATCTACGTGTGTACCATCTCCAAGCCATTTACACACAGCAAATTAAAGAGCAATGGCACAGAACCTGCAAGCTCCAGAAAGTAGAAAGGTGCCAAAATATTATCTTCCATGCCATTACTCGACGACGACAAGGCATAGATGAATCCTAGTTAAGAAATACCAGCTGCCTCCACAAGTAGTAATAATTCGCAAACTGTAAAAAAATTAATTGTTTATACTTAAAATGGCTTTTAAAAAATAAATGAAGAAACTATTTTACTAGTGTGCTGGCCTAACTGGAGATGGTAAAATAGATTGTGAAGAAAAAATCTACCTGAGTGACGTCCCATTTTTAAACAAGGCAAGCGCGCAGAGCGCGAAACAGACCAGTTTGGAAGCAGCAGTCGATGCCATTGCATGGTTTCATCCTTCAAGCAACTACTTAGAGGTTCAACCTGTTGACGGTGGCATAACATTTACTTTCCACAGTGGTGAATGTATGGTTACATACACAGAAGAATGAGATGGTACTTGGCATTATCTGCTAGCTCACGAGCCACAACTGTTTGAACACTGTCAAGAAATGATGTCATGTTCTACATATGGGAACTGTGTAGTTTTCTGCATGAGAAAAGAAATGCCTTTGCCTTGTGCTGCTGACGAAGTCGTGTCTTTCGCCAAGAAATAATAGAATATCAGCGAGGACGAAATGTGTGCTGTCCCCGCAGGACACGACGAGACTTCTACACATGCTGCGCCCGCAGCAAATGGCGATACTTCTGCACATAAATGCAACTCTGTCATCGAGCTAGAGATCTGTAGCTTTAAGAAGAAAGGAAGTTATTCCATGGAGGTTTCTGTCGCCAAAAGTGAATGGCATTGCTCATATGATACGCCAAACATTGTCAGAGGGCCTATCCCGCTTAGTACATATCCGCCAGTTTTAATAACTTGTGTAAAATATATTGTGAGACGAGTTTTCAGAGAAGTGATAGACTCACTGTAATAATAATTTTTCTAGTGAAACTTGATGCAAACTGTTTTTTCATCTCAGTTATATTTTGCAATTATTGTTATGTAAATTGCTGGCCATATTAATTTTTAGTACTGTTCTTACATTTGTAATTGATTTTTAACTATTGGTTTCTGTACATGTAGTACAGTAATAAAGTAATAAAAAAGTATTGTATTATTACAGAGTGAAAAATGAAAAAAAAAAAAAATTGTTGTAAAATTTTTATTAAAAATCCAAGTTCATGATGTGTAAAAAAATATAATAAAAACTATATAAAATATGTGTACGAGTGTTTTCATACCATGCCCTACTCATATAAAGTATTCGTTTTACATACAAAAAAAAGTAATGTATATGAAATAAAAAAATCTTTAACTTAAAAAAATTGAGCGTAAATTATTTTCATTCATTAAATATCAAAGGTTGAAAATTATAAAAAGTATGTTCATATTTGAGAAAATAGTTGAAAAAAATAGAAAATATGTTCATACTTGAGAGGAATTTTTTAAAAGCACTACGGAAGATAGATACCAGCACTGAGGGGTCGCCAATGAGGGGTCAGCAGTGAGGGGTCAGCAGTGGAGGGTCAGGAGTGAAGGGTCGGTACTGAGGGGTTGGCGCTGAGGGGTCGGTACTGCACAGTACATATGCTTGAAGCAGATTCAAGCCACTGACGATATGAAACCGAGTATGTTGTGTACGACTACATGCAAACCTTCACCGATTGATCAACAATTACACGCAAAACAAAGTTGATACTGTGTCAAGACCTTCAGTAAAAGTTGCAATGTATGATTCCACAAAAAGAGTGAATGTACAAAGAAACCGACCTTCAGAATACTACTGTGTGGTATGTGTAGTGTAACATTTGGTAGAAGCTATAATTTAAATAGACACACTAATAGGTGTGAAGGTAATGCACCTTTGCTTGACTCGAGACAGCATGCACTGAACTTATTGTCACAAGACAAGCATACGATAGCCTTCGTACTGATTCGTTGAGTAAACTAACTCTGATTCGAGCGCACATGACATTAAACGAGCCTGCATTATGTTTCAAATCAGTAGGCGATAACTTAGCCAAATGAAGGAAATACGAGTTTTGCAGAAATTTACTATGAAGAGTGTGAGCCATAAAAATAGTCAGAACTTGTAAACAACGAACATGCACTGCTAACACGTAATATGAAAAACGAAGATGTTACAACTATTCAGGACGAAAAGAATAAAAATGTAGACTCCAAGACTGGTGGTGGTGCTGTGAAAAATAAACAGAATTGGAAATATTCCACAGATTATGAAGTGGAGATATCTGCAAAGCAAAAACGTGAAAGCATTGCAGAAAATAATGACAACTTTATGTTGGGGCAGAACAAACATGGATTCGAACCCAGTACTCTGGCCCAAAGGTATCACACAACCTACTCATCACAGAAGAACATACATGCACACATTTATCGTCAACCTTCTGCAATGAATGGCATGAAGTTTACCTACTTATTTTCTGAAGATGTCAATGTCTTGGTTGATAGACTTGAGATGTTGGTTCCATTGCAGAGAAGAGAATATATCTTTCTGTCACTGAAGAGATACATTCGATTATTGATGAACTCAGAGCTAGAGGCTTTATTGGACGACATATTATGTATGTGTATGATTTTGGTTAAGAATAAGAATAGATACAATAATTAGTTAGATAAAAAGCATTTTTTTTTTAATTCATATCGCCTAAGAACGCACTGATATGTATTTTGTAAATGCCTGGTAGACTGCAACTACATGAAGTACGGCTATGTACAAAATATTTACTGGTGATATAGTTAATTATGGTTGTTGCGTGATGCGTTCGATACTTAAATACATAGATATAACAAAGAAGTTTTAACTGTGTATTGTGTTGTATTTAACTGTAAATTTATTGGATTCTATGGGATTGAACCTATGATAACTTATGCTCAAGGATGGTGCACTGTCTACAGCACCGTCTGGGTACATGAGTTATTTCCTATAAAATTTCAATAGCATATGTAGAAAGTAAGTTTGTTATCATTCTGAAGTTTGCAAAAATGTTTTGTCAGAGGGGGTGTAATTACAATAATTGCAAGTGACGAGTTGCTTCTTTCTTAGTCAGTGATGTATACCATACACGGAAAGGCAGGATAGGCATTGCGAGCTGTGCTTTTGTTAAGTTCCATCAGTAGCTACAAGATGCCCTTGCAGTCTCCAGGCCTTCTGCGTATGAAACAGATACATTTTTTTTGTAAACCTCTTCTATTTATTATGTTTTGGGACTTCTAAAAGTAGAGTGCATACATGGTTGAAAGGTATGTGTGCTACGATGTCTCCTTACTCGACATTACAAATTTCGTACATTTAATGTTGTTCTTTCCAAATTAATAAGATTTTATGGCGTGCGATTCATGACTAATTCGTTGTATCTAACTTTTTGACACAGTGCAGGTGCAGACCTATGAAAATGCTAACACTGCTCTTCCCATGCAAGCACATTTTTTTTGTATTAAACTTGGTCAGCTGCCCTGCCTGCCCATGCATGCTCGCAAACTCAACACCAGTAACCTGAATGGTATATTTTATTCAGAGAACGTCTTCAGTGACAGAAAGATATATTATCTTCTCTGCAATGGAACCAACATCTCAAGTCTATCAACAAAGTCATTGGCATCTTCAGAAAATAAGTAGTTAAACTTCATGCCATTCATTGCAGAAGGTTGACGATAAATGTGTGCATGTATGTTCTTCTGTGATGAGTAGGTTGTGTGATACCTTTGGGCCAGAGTACTGGGTTCGAATCCATGTTTGTTCTGCCCCAACATAAAGTTGTCATTATTTTCTGCAATGCTTTTACGTTTTTGCTTTGCAGATATCTCCACTTCATAATATGTGGAATATTTCCAATTCTGTTTATTTTTCACTGTTTGATTCTCTGTTTTGAAAAACAAAATTATTTATCAAGTTTTTTCACCACTGCACTTTACATTGCCTTTTTTCGGAATTGATGGGGTACATGACAAATGATAAAATTATAAGTACAATTATTTTAAAATTATACACATATTTTATTCTTCAAACTCTTTTATTATGTTTTAGCATACATTGTAAGTAATATTAGTTTACATTTACAGGCGAAAAAGTTTTTTTATGTCCTTTTTTTCTGCATTTATGTTGCGACACATTTTTGCATTATTCATACATAGATAAGCTAGATAATTTTTAAAACACAAAGGATTTTTTAAATGAAAAATGCTCTGCTGTTTTTGTCTACACACACCGACACACACCATGTGCCTACTAAATAGATCTGGCAACTATAAATTTATTCACACTATGTTGCTCTGTTCGAAACACTGGTTCTTTATATTGTTTGTTATTATCCACTATCCTTCCCCCATCTTCATTCGGTGAGCTTGTCTTTACCTCGCATAGCAGGCTGTGACAAGTCGTGGTCCGCTCGACGAACGGAATCATATCAGCTTCTTCGTCCGGTAGGAGTCTATGCGTCTCGCCATCGCATTCTTCACTGAAGCGAAGCACTGTTTCCTGCCCTCCTCGTCGTATTTCGTAGTCCCTATGCTTGAGGTCTTCTTTAATGATGATTGTTTCACCCTTGTTCAGCTCCAACAGTTCGTCGGTGCTACATGGTAGGGATACGTCCGGCCTCATGTTGTACACTGAGCAGGTTTCGCCATCGCATTGGATTCTATCCATAAAATACACTTTTGACTTACCTTCAACGTTCATGATGCTCGGGTTGTACATAGGCTCCACGGCGTAATAAAGACAGGAATGATTCGCGCACTATCACAGGCTTCAATGATTTTACAGCATCCTCATACCACAGGTCGCCTAGCCAGTATTCCACTGTCCGGAACCCAGGGGTGGCGTTGGGATAATATTTCGCCATAGCTGACCTGAAGGAGCTGGTGTACGTAACTTCGTGGATCAAAAATTGTGGTGGTGTGATGGGAGTAGTTGTGGCGGGTGTCACCCAATTACTGCTGGTGGCGATAGTGGTCTGTATGGTGCCCTCATGTGCTGGAAGCCATTCGTTGCAGGTCGTCGGGGTGAAGGTGGTGCTGGGTAGGAGACCTGATATGATCAACTGCATGAGGACAGTGGTCGCTTGGTCTGCAGAGCAGTTCGTGTTTTTCACTGTGCGGACCCTTCGTCGATGGAAGAGGTGGTGCCGGTGGAGGCAGCTGCTGCTTTGCGACGTAGTACCTTGCACCAGGTGGGGAATGAGGAGTGTTGGGAATGGAAGTGGTGCGTATGTCAGCAGGAACTCTTTCAGTAGAAAGGCCAGTTCATTATCTGGATCTAAGGCTGCAAGTGACCGTAACCTCTCATATGCGATAATCGCTGAAATTATTTTCTGCCCACTGGGACAACACGCAAACATCTGCTGCTTGGTCATAAGAAAATTCTAGACGAGAAATAAACTTTATACTTTAAGGCGAGCAGGTGACGAAGATGGCAGCAGCAGGCAGGAAACTGGGTTGTCTCTCGATGACTTAAACTACTGTAAAAATGATGGTAGATGCACACCAGCACATCCTAGCAAGTGATGAAGGAACCAGCATGGCGGACACACCAGTGCCCCTAGCAGGCAATGAACGAAGTACTGCAACCAAGATGACGGACCAGCACCCCCTGGCAGGCGGCCGCCGAACTATGTAGATGGAGGGCGAAGGAGAAAAGAGAGAAAGGAAAGAGAGAGAGGCAAGATGAAATGAGAGCGGGGCAAGATGGAATGAGAGACCAGGAAGATCAAGAGGGAATGAAAGAGCAGGGAAAAAACAATGTGGAAAGATAGAGCAGGAAAAATCAAGATGGAATCAAAGAGCATGAAGTGAAAAACAAAATGTCGGATGTAAACAATATGGCGGCCAGAAACCAGATGGCCGCCGGAAACAATATGGCCACCGGACACCAAACTGTGGAGACAAAATGGCCGCAGAAAATAATATGGTATATACAAAATGGCCGCGTTAGGTAGAATGTAACCTATTAAAACATTGTGAACAGGTCAAGTACAGAAAAGTGATGAGCTATTTCGAATAACTTTCTAACTTTAAAGGCTAGCTGCGTGGGTTGGTTCTATACCTACACCACTGTGTGTACGAGTACTGAAAGGGTTCATTAAGGTAAGTGTTTAATTAGATTTACATTATTAGATTGTAAACTTGAAAACTGAGTCAAATTAGTGGAAACTAGTGAAAGTGGTGCCACTGGTCGTCAATGCCAAATAGCTGACTCTCATGATGTCTGAACTGCTCTGATTTATGTGATTCACACTGAATGTCGAAAATTATACTACTGTAAGTTACTTATTCTCAGTTCATGTGATTCATTCGCCAATCGGTAGTAACTTATTCACTGTCTTTCTGTGAATGCCATTTTACTGACTGATATAATTTGTATGGGCTCAGCGTGTACAAATGAACAGGAGATTACACTATAATGGTTGGTGACCTCTGTATTCGCGCGATTTTTATACATTATTAAATTCAGTCATGGGGTTGAACAATAATTTAAAACGCAGAAAAAAATTACTTGAATTTGATTTAATTCAGACTACAAACTGGAAAAGTTTAAACTCCTATAGCAGCAATATTAAGTTGGCCCAACATATTTTTGTTAGTTGGACACCAAGAAATAAATGCTTGCTGACATTTTACAACATTGATATGTTGGCAGCACATGTTGCTACATACACAATACCAGCCAATAAACAACGTTATGCCAACATTGGTTAGTGATGATTTAAATAAATTTTAACTAATATTTGAAAATAAAAAATATTAAAAAAACACGCCTACCAAGGCTACCTCATTGCTTTCCCGTTACAATTTATATCTTAAAAATCTACTCTGCGAAAAGTGGGCGTGTACCTACATCGTTCTAGTTACCAATCCAGCGTGTCATCCACTATTCCATTAACTCTGCTTGAGTAAAGTAATAATATTAAATATTTGTCACCATTTTAATTAATTATAAAGTGTTTGCGTAATAATACGTTACATTTTACTACATTTGAAATGTATTTAACTATCCTCCCATGCGAAATAAAGGATATGCCTCACACGCTTTCCAGTATGGCGCATATTTATTGTAAGTCTTCTGTAGATTTAAAGCACTCAATAGACAAAATACTTTATGCAATATACGAGCAATCTCGCAGGATAATTTGCACTTATGCGTGAGAAGCTGTAATGAAAATTGTTGCGTAATAACATACGACTGCGTTTTTATGCCCACATAACATATAAATCCCCATAGGCCTACATATCAACATGCCAACCAAACTTCAACTGTTAAAATATAATACTCAATTCCACTATTTATTCCTTCCAAATCCATATATTACTTTGGAGTAAGTTACCTCAAATGGTAATAAAAAAAATTACTCACACGTTTATACTTTATAAGAAATAAGTAATCACTTTACTTATAAATTAAAATTTTTACTTTATGAACTTGGGTTACATGTGTGCATTTAAACTTCTCGTGAACAAAATCTCTCCTATAAATATAATTTTGAATTTTGCACGGAAATAATTATATGTATCAACAATACATTTCTAATTTTATTCGAAAACACTGTCCAAATATTTGACTGTCAACAAAATGAAAACAGATGAAGGCGTTGGCCAAACATATGAATACCTACCAGTTTTACAACAGTATATTTTCCAACTAGTAACCGATACAAACGAACTATAAAAGACCGCTGGTATAAAAAAAACTGAACAATCAAGCAAATAAAAGGCCTTATATGCAGTTTTTATTTAGATTGTATCAATAATGTACTGTGTTGACATTTGTAATGCAATGTTCACTCAACATAAAAGAGTACCTCTCACCAACTGTTACGCTCACAACATTCTCTCAAAACATAAACAATAAAACAGAATTATAAAAGAAAAATTACTTTTAGAAAAACTTCTTATTATGTGAAAATTAATATTTTTTTTTACATTTACACAAATTTCGATAGTAATGACATTACGATTGTACTGCGATGTTGGCCCTACGAAAGTAAACATATCAAATACTGACAATATGTTTATTCCAACAAATAACCTACACATGCTCAACAGAGTACATTAAAAAAAACAAGTTATTTGTGTGTTAAAAAAACATTACTTTTAAGAAAAGGTGCTGAATTAAAGTTCTATTAAATTATAAATACAGCAGTTTCCATTGTTGATATAATGTTGGTTACACGGTGTTGGCCAATAACACCAAATACCAATTGTTATGTTCCCAATATGGACACAACATATTGTCGACTAAATATATTTCAAAGAGAAAGGCTCTCAGATCATGAAAAACCTTCATCGTTTACAACTATATAGGGGAATGGTTGACAATCAGAACGTTTTTTCCACAATTTGACTTAAAATACATACCAATTTCCAAGAGTTTTTTTTTTTTTAACCAAATTGTTACCAACCAACAACCAACCAGTTTCAGATTTTTTTAAATTATACTTACGATATGTTCCGGCATTTTCTGATTTGGTGGCATCATTGTCTGACGGACACTAAGTTATCTTATAACATTTTCTTGTTAGGAAATTTTTGTTGGCATATTACGTTCATGGACTAAAGATGAGGTAAACCTCTTATTCGTATTCTGCGTATGTACCCTACCTCAAAGTAACACAACTGTCAAAGTCACATGGTCAACAGTGATGAACATGTTTGTTTACATCTTAATTTTTAAATGACAAGCACTATTATATTAATAAAATACTTTTACTAGTTCGAATTTAATCAAAAAGTATTACAAATTGATTCGAGGAAGTATAAAACATCTAAAAAGCACTTGTTTACAAAACAGTGTTCTAACATCAAACCCAATCCACGCATTTTTTTGTTAGCCGTATTGACAGAAAAGCAATTCAGTGCTGGGACACAGAGATTGGTTGTGCGTAGCCAGAGAGATCGGTCTACTTCATCTTTAGTCTATGATTACGTTGGGCCAACGTTGTGTTAATGTATGTGTCAACGTAGGTTTCTACTGGGTTCCTTTATGCACGAGGACTATACTTACTAGTACTACACTCATTTTATTTCAATCAATCAGTTATTAACAAAATAAATTAATAAAAATGAAAGTTCAGAAACATAAATGCCTTTATCTAGTCACGCCATATTTACGGAAAGAGGTAATGAAGATAGGCTTATGTGAGGTTAATGGGTATAAAATTAACAAGAACAGTTGTCATGTAGAGGTCACGGAACGAAAACAGAACCAAAAAACTACTAATAAAACAAGATTAGTCCCCATCAGAATACACAAAATAGTATGTTAAATGTGAACTATAAGTAAATGTAGATATGCACGTCGAGGCAGGGTCGTCATGAGTGACAGCAAACTGTCGCGTATTGGACAGGGGGGCTCTGCCCGAAGCATAGACAGATGAGGCAGGGGCAAATAGCGGAGGAATTGTTACATGAGCCGAAGCAAAAGAATCACCGCCACACTTTCAAATGAAAATTTCCGTCCCAAAGTTTTCGGCTGGGACCTAGCATCGAACATGGGGCCCAAGCCGGTCGTTGCAAGTGATCAACCAATGAGATAGTTGTCGATCTATACGCAAGAGTTTTTTTCCGATGCAGCATGATAATATTCTGACACCACTTGCTCACATTTAATCACTGGTGGAGCATGTAAAATACAAAAGCGCTCTAGGGATTTTTAAATTTTGTCCAGCTTATGACGACATATGAAGTTTACATAATAACAATGTCGAACGGTACATAAAAACAAAATATGCAACAAGATTAAAACACCCAGGTGTTCCTGTCAGTGAATGAATTTTTTTTTTTAAAAATTAATACCGATAAAATCTTGGGACAGCCTCTGTACGCGTACTCAAATGTAAATACTGCTCACGATAAAGTGAGCACTTTTGAAATGAACCTTAGAAAAAGGTAACTGTCTCTGAACGCATATATTTTATAGGCGCACTGAGTGACATTTACCCAGTAAAGTTGGTAACGATTAATGGAGAATAGTTCCATATCTTAACGTCGAATAAAAAGTGTTAGGTAACTATTTGTGATAACTTAAGTTATTTATTTCGTTTTCGGTTTTTTCAATGCATCGAAGTAAATGAGCAGATCTTAATACTTACTTTCTTAAAAATTTTGCAGTTTTACTTGACCGACGCATTAATCAAGTGGTGAGGCCCATGGCAATGTCAATTTTACATAAGGCGGAAGAATGCATAACGTACATAAGAGTAGACATTAAGAAGGGCTTTCCAAGTGCGCATTTTATTGTGAACAGTCTATAAGGTGCAGTACAATCTGTACGTCTTACCACAGTCATAGCATGGTAAGGGTCGCAACATGTAGAGTAGGTACCGCATATTCCACGTCCGGTAGCACTTGCTATACAGATACATGTTATACAGATATTTCGGAATCACAACTGTATGCTGTTTAAAATAATCTTAACACCCACAAAGTCAAAAGTGTCAAGGACACTAAGAAGTCATAAACAGTCGACATCCAAATAGCACGTTGGGGTATCACCAAACCCTTATTACACAAACGGTAGCTGTGCAGTAATTTTTTCAAGATTTATATATAATTAGTTTTTAATTATTACACCTATAACCAGAATGTACATATATTTGCCTCCTAAAGCCTTTGCACTATGATATTATATCAGCAGTGTCGTCTTTTCGGTGTTTTAGATGGTGGTGTGTATAGCTTGTGAAGTAGCGTATCAGTATGAATTATTTGTTGTTTTAACTACGAATCCTAAAATGCCAAACACTTTACGGTAACGACCGATTGGCATATGATTAATGTTTAACTAAATGCTACGCGTATTTTTGACTTAAGAAATTTTTATACGTCACATGCGTTTATGAAAAGCGGCTTGAATATATTTCCAGAGAATTATGCTCTGCAGTCACATCTCTGTAAATTCAATGATCTTACCAATTCCCATTCACCCTTCTTTTCCGAACACTTTTTTTACCTCTCTTCCTGCGACTTCTGCCGCTCCCGCTTTCCAGATACTTTTTTACTTCTTGCGTAATTTTCTGGAATTCATTGCAGTGCAATCTCGAGAACGTGCCGCACTGAATAGCCAGTATTCTACAATCACTCCGCGATCATTTGCGCACTTCGCCGCCAAGTCACGATCATTTCAAAACACCTCTCTTGTGGAGGTTATATAGGGACGGGTCCAGCTACACTCCGCCTTGAACTGTTTTTCTCATCCGGAACACATCACACACATCACGGGGAGATAAAGGTACGTATGCGCCTAGGACGTGGATTATTGCTACCACATAAAATGGGAGTCTCTCCCAGGAGCATCGGAACATTTCTCAGTTAGGTTAGGTTGGTAACATGCAAGGTCATGCAGAATATTTTATGTTCTTGGTGCTGGATAAAGTACCCCGTTCCGAAATTATGTTGCTTCCTACTCACTCATTTTACGCAAAAACTTATACCAAGGGAAAAAAAACCGTATAAGCACACACTAAAAAAATAAACGTGAATTTACACATACAAATTTTTGGTAATGTTACATTTTGTGTGTGTATTTTCACACAAATGTTCTTAATAATTGAGAGCGCACTATACAAGTCTTTGGTGAAAATACATGAATGTATGGTTTAATAAACACAATGTTGGTGTAATTTACACATTTTGATGTATGTGTAAAAAATACACCCAATCCTTGTATTAAAACCTTAAGTTTAGTATTTTCACCGCTACATAGTCGTTGTATGACCGTTTAATGTTAGTGTAATTTTACAATGACCGTGTGTGTGTAAACTTGTATTACATTCTGGAGTATCTGTGAGCGTATATTTACACATAAATTTTTGGTAATTTTATATTATTATGTGCAATTTGCTAAAACGAGTACAGTATTTTTATTTTACGCTAATGTTCCTAGGAATTCAAATATAACTACAAGTATTTGTTTGAAACATGTGATCTAGTCGTACGTAGGGAGAACAACTACAACTACTACGAACTCCTTCTGTGTGTTCAAAAGGAAAATTTAAATCCCACTAATGGAATATACTCACCCACATTTTGGAGATAACTTTTTTATAAATTTGTTAAACTACCAAGTTACAAAATGGAGTAAAATAATGTGAAAATACACATATAAATCATGTGAATTAACATGAAGCAGTTATAAATGAACATTTTCTGACAGTAAAATTTTTTAGTAAAAAGAGTGAAAAATGTACAGAAATAGTTTAATTACAATTACAATGAATCTGCGATTTTTTTGTAAGTGAGAAAAACACGTACACAGTAGTAAATTTTCAATTGCGATAACTGTGTAAACTTACTTGCCATGAAGAGAAAAATTTGTAGGATAAATTTACTTGGATGTAGAGTAAAAAACATTTACACATGCAGGTGTAAAGTTACACGGACATCAGTGAAGACGCTGCTGCCACATACATCTAGTGTAAAATTACACCATTTTGTTTTCAGTGCAGTGACTTTCAAAATTTGCGTTAGTATCGATATAGTTGCCATATACCGAAGCGATATTTAAAACTGGACATCGCCCAGTCCTGTTACAGTCCGGAGCTCACGAGATGGTATTGCCTGGTTATGGGATGACGGGGGGTGGGGGGGGGGGGGGGGGGTTTAAAGCCTCACTACTCCGCTGAACGAACGCTTCCATAATGAGATCTGTGTTATAAGCGCAGCCATAACTTGCAAAGAAGGTACCGAAGCTTTGAAATGTCGCGTCAACGACAGGAAAATTCCAAAATCGCCCACGCAAAAGAAACGTGTTCGTGATACGAAATAGGGAAATGAAGCCATAAGGCCGCAACTACGATTACGTAACACTGATTACACTACACTTACATGTGTACGTAAAATATAGTCTTCTCGGGACCCATATCATGACGCATCACCTAAGTACGTAAACTTTAAGAACTAAATAAATATGTTGCGAAAAATGTTGTTGCTTTTGAGATTGAAAGCTCTTCAAATTAAAATTATGCCTGTGTGTCAATGCTGCAATTATGATGTGTCTGGAGATAAAATTAAATTGTAATTCGCTAAACGTGGTAAAAGTGGCAAACTTAAAGCGCTACATGCAAGCATTCTTATACATATGATAAAAGTAATTTTTTATTTACGCAATGTGAAAACACTCTTAAACATGACAGAATTTTCAAATAAAATAATCCTACTAGTTCTACATCAAGGTTCCGAGTTTTTAACACTTAGAGGTTGTACATTGCCTCCCCTTTCTCCAATCATATTTACAGCAGTATTAATAATTTTCTGGGGAAAAAGTTTAAACAGCTACATTATTAGGCCTAAATTGTAGATATCATTTTTTACGTATTTTAAGATTTGACCTAACCTCTGTTTACTTTTGTCATCTAGTCCGACAAAAAAAAAGACTACATGTGTGTTAGGTCAAATACGTGGGCAGCCGACGCGGCAAAATATTATGAAACAAAAAATGGCACACCTTCGTCGCTATCGTAACTGGTTCTCAAGAACAGAAGGCGCATGGTCACCTATCACTCTAACAACGCAAATTGCCAGACGCCGACACACTTTTCTCTACGTGAACGTACATTTTATTTCGTGAATAGAACAGGTCTAGCTGAAACTCACTAGTTAAGGTATAGCCGGTTTACATGAACGTGTTACTTGAAACGTACGTGTTGCGTCTTGATCCTGACCTATGTAAGAAGGGACAATGAATCTGACGTAGTACTAGGCAAAACCTTGCCGCAGCTTCTCTGGCGATAATACTACATTCTACTTCTGCTGTGTTTCCAGGAACTCAGTCAAGATGGGAACGTGGCTGCTATTAGCCGCGGCGGCTTGCTTGATGCGGTCGGCAAGCTCATTCCACGTCATAGAAGGCGGCGCTATCTTGGAGGAAACTGAAAGCGTCAAGCATGAGAGTAAGTTGTGACTTGTTGACAGTGTGGATGACATTAATATGGCAGCTATATTCATATTATTATTAATAACAAAAAAGTTATAGCAAATTACTCTCCAAAAATAAGTATGGGCAACTAGCGCGGAATATTATAAATTTGTTGAGTTATTAATGTACAACACATGTTCTAAAAATTGAAGTGACAGAATGAAGGATTGTTTGGCACACGCACATATATATATGTGTTTATGTAAGTCAGTACTGCTTGATCATCTGCGAAAACAAATGATATAATAATTTACATTCTCTGAATCTAGTCCCATTCTCTCAAATGTACATCTACCTAAATCTTAAACGAAGTTGAAGACATAGGGCAGTCTTGTAATAATCCTCCGTTGATCCCGAATTCGTCTGAGAAGTGCTTATAACCTTGTCTTGGAAAATACACACTCTAAATCTGAATCAGTGAGAGTTTCACGGTTTCAATCAGTCAAACGTATCTGACTGATACATCAGTCACTTCAGTGAATTTAACTGATGAACTAGTGTAAATATGCCATATTTCCTTCACTGATTGATTCAGTGACATTTCCCACTGATTCTTCAGTCATTTTTTTCCACTGTTTTCTCAGTGGTTTATTTTTGACTGGTGGACCAATGAAACATCTGAGCAACTTGCTCCGTCTCTAATTATTTTTGACTGATGTACCAGTGAAACTGCGTGCAAGAATTGGCCGTCGAATATCGTTTAAAAATGGGCGTTAAACAACGTGTATACAACGAATAAACGAATAAAACTAATACAAAAACTTTCTAAAATGTGTTTCGTTTATCAAAACGCCATTTTACAAGGTAATATGAACACACGCCCTTTCATTCCGTCTTTACGTATTTCATTTCAATTCCATGTAATCGTCACATCGCTCTGTTTGAAGGTATAAACTGCATTTGATGTGGTGAAGAGATGCTCTCATATATACTATTCGTTTTTAACAATCCTAACGGTACCAATCAAGCCAAACACGAAAAGTGTTAGCATACAACTTAAAACAAGATTTTAAGGCGGAGATATAAGACATATATTTTCCTCTACCAATTGTAACTTTGCGTGGTAGCTCAGGTAGCAAGGCAACGACCTTGCGTCGAAATGTGCGCGTGTTCAATCCCGGCGATCTGCGAACTTCTTTTAGTTTTTTTTAATTACTGTTAGTTGCACAACATAAATAGTAAACTACCGTAAATATGTTTATTTCACGTAATTATTCGCCTACATTCAATAAAAGCAATATTTCATTCGCCACTGCAGTCAGCCGTCACTTATTCAATCAGTGAAATTGTTTCACGTCTCTAATTGAATCAGTGAAATTTTTTTCACTGAAGCAATCAGTGATTTTCCACTGATTATAAGTGGAGCCATTTTCACTGATTAGATTAGTTAAATTTCACTGCGAATCAGTGATTTCCACTGATTCGAATTTAGAGTGCACATACACACACTCACACATACACTGCTTTTATGAATTGCGTGCAATAATTCAGTCAAAGTTCGGTCAGTCACTGCTATACACAGTGCTTCCCATAGGTTTCTTATACGCAATCGAATGCCTTTTCAGTATCTATGAACACTAATTCACTATGCTTATCCTTGTCCTTACACTTCCCCATTACTTGCACAATCTACCAGAAATGAAACCACATGGTTTTTTCATAGCAACTTACTGTAAGATCTTTCAAGTTTGTTTCTAGTAACGCTCTGCTTAACTTTCATTAGAGGTTTCGTAACACAGATTCTACAGTAATTAGGGCAGAGCTTACGATCTCGCTTCTTAAAAATGGTTTTGATATAACCGAAATGCATTCTCTTACGATATTTTATCTCCATGACATATCATATTAATCAACTGAATTATAATATTTACAACTTTCTTTCCCCCATAATTAATTAGCTCCAAATAAATCCCTCCCGGTGCAGGTGATTTTCTGTTCTTTCGCTGTTGAGTTTTTTCCCCAATATCATCCCGTGATATTTATATTTCTACTCCATAAAAGACTGAATTATATTTATTTATTCATTTAATAGTTCATTGGAATTTTCTTCCCGTTCCTCGGTACATTGTTTTATGTATATTTTTATGTTGTATTCCTTGGCGTAGATTTGTTAATACTGACTATGCCTCCTTTGGCCTAACGAATCACAGCTTGTTATTAGTATTCGCACAGACTCTTTCTAACTCCTGTCCCCTTTTTTTGTTCTTATTCTATATTTATCTTTGTTCCTTTTTCTTTATGTTCTTTGTAGTATATGTTATCCTCAACCTTCTTTATTAGTAGACATTTAAGGAATGCGATTTCTTCTGCACCGACCTTTGTACAACTTATGTCCACCATATCCTTTTTCTTATACTCGGTTCTAACATATACGTCTTTTAAAAAAATCACAAGTTCTTAACTTAGATAACTATATGATTATTCCCCCCCCCCCCCCCATCTCTGTTTTTGACCACCTCTTTTTCATTATTTAGACAAATTATGTTTTAATTATATTATCTTGAAGAAGTTCAGTATTAAACTATTCAACTTGAATCCTTTCAACTTTTTTATAAGTCTGGCGTTTTTATTACATTGCCATGGTCATTGGGGTTTAATTTTTGGCAAATTCCGAACTACACTGAGCACATCTATATGAACCCTATGATCAGTCCACGACCTCGAAGAAAGTTGTTTGCCTGATTACAATGAAGTCTTTAACGGCCCTGCTTGCCAAGCCGGCTGCCGCGAACTTCAAATAGGGAATCAATATGTTATACGTGATTCCTTCTTACGTCAATTTCAAACAAAAAACATTTTGACGCGACTTTCTACGAAAATATTGCTATACAAAATGATTTGGAAAAAAAATATTTATGCATATCTTTTTTTACTGTATGTAAATTTCAATATTACATTTTAGAAAAAATACACTAAACAAAATAATCGGCAAAATGTCTTAACATAACAACATTTCTTAAAAAAATTCACGTAGAATACTTTTTGTATGAAATAGTTATCTTCAAAATTGACGCAGTGAGAAGTTTGCGGCTGCTGGCTTGGTAGGCAGGGCCGTTAACATACCAAAAATTCCACGTGTTCTGCTGCCACGTGAACTTATATGAATAAATGTCCCTATGTCAAAAAGTTATAAGATATTCTAATGTCGAATTGCTTGCATAATTATATTTGGGATTCCCCATTATCGCTTAGTTTCCTTTCACAAAATTGACAGCCACTTCTCGTCGTACATCAACTCTTACTCATTCATTCGTATCTCCCTTCGTAACTTTGTCTTTTCACAGTGGAATTTTTTCAATGATTTCGCGAATATGAATTAAAAATTATACTTTACGTTATTATTTGTATCGTTTGTAAGGGCAAGGTCACGAAGAATAATTTTTCTTAAGATAACAGTAACCTCAACAAAGATTATCCATCCATTTACGATTTCCCTGTTTTTTCCCTCCATTTCTTATTTATCGTCATAGATTTCTCCTGCGTTACTTCTAGTATACTTTAGAACATCACTCCATAGATGAGAGTAATTTTTTTGTTCTTCTTTTCTGCATTCTTTCTTCATATCTGTGAGGATAATTACATTAATCTTAAATGCAGCAAATTCCAATGGTAACATGTCCAGTTCAGTGTATAATCTTTGAACATTGCAACATTCTGATTTGGCCCTGCAGTTTGGGATGCAAGAATATTCATAATGTTTGTTCACAAAGAGCTATTTTCGCTTCTCATTTATATTCATTCTGCAAGATATCAACCAAAAAGCTACACAAAGTATGCATATTTGTTGCCACGTGACTTGACTGCCATAAAATAGCTATCACGCCTTTCCTTCATTTTTATTTTGCAGAGGTCATGCTGTGCTACATGTTCGCGTCAGAGCTGGAAGCGTCGCTCAAGAAGCACCCGTTCCCCGAATTCCTGTGCCTGTGCTCCAGGCTGGTGATCCTCAAAGCAGAGCTGCTACAGGACGGCTTCATATCCGTGGAGAACCCCATGATGTGGAAAGGTAAGCCAGGTGGACGATTACTGTGCTGTGCGGAGCGTTGTAGATTGACTTCCGCCTTCTACTCAAGTCCCATAAATTGGCTCATAACTTACGAAAAGTACAGTCAAATATCATGTGATCAACTAGTGGTGTAATTTTTTTAATGTTCGTTTTCCAAAATACCTGTTTCCATTTCAAAAGTTGAATATATTTAAATATGCCATCGTAACCTTAAAATAGTTCAGAGGACGTGTAAAAAATTACCTAAGACAGGGCCACCCACAAAGAAATATTCAGTAGCTGCAGCTACCAAACTCATGTGTGCTAGTAGGTTCAATAAAGTGATATTTCTGGCAAATTTTAATCAGCAGATCAAATTAATAATTAAAAGGCTTCACTAGTTAGCACAGTTCTGTATTGAAGCCGCCTGTCCAATACACAATCTAAGGAAACACGGAATATCACGAGCAATAAGTAGGTGTGGACACTTGAATTAGAGTTCTCAAATTTTGTTATGTCACCTGGACTTATGTAGACATAAACCGTTATTAATACCAAAACGAGACAATCTGTGTTGAAATACTTTCGCAGCAAATATTATTCAACGTTTTAGATCTTGTTTATGAATCCATAGTGAATTCAAAAAACGTGACTCAACTGTGGTCATGCGAGATCTCATTTAATGCATTTGCAGCCAATAACAGACCCCTACGGTTGGCAGTAGTCAAAGAGGTTGTGCCAATCCAGAGTTCAATAGCTCAGTTTCGACAGGTCAGTTGGCAAACCGAGCTGTGTAGGCGTTGGGATTGAGGAGTTGGCACGTTATGTCGCAGCGCTGATGCAGAAGCTGCTAATGCTGAGGATGCGGCTGCCGCACTTGAAGGTGGTGGTGTCTGTGCGAGGAGGAGCGGCGTACTCTATGGTGGCTCGAAACCCGCTCACCATGCTCACCTGCTCTCGCAACCTGGCGCTGTGGCAGCGAGAGTACGGCTGCGACGGCTTCGAGATCGACTGGCAGTACCCGGGTATCGGGTCCGGCTCCTCGCCCATGGACAGGGTGAGCGGATACTCCTCGCCGCAGTCTAATAGGTTGCTCTTCTCTACACAACATCTCTAACAGCAGCCCTTTCTAATAGAACTATCCTACAGCTATTATATGTAAAGGCTGTTCACGATAAAGTAAGCACTTCTGAAATCAACCTTAGGAAAAAGTCACTGCCTCTACATGCATATAATTTTAACGGGTGCCCTGAATGGCATGCGCCCAGTAAAGTTGGTAACGATGGATAGGAGAGTAGTGCCGTATCTTAACCCATTCAGTCCCAAATTAATTTACGGGATCAAGTGTTGCAATCGTACAATATTTTGATGAGTACTGTACTTGAGTCAAGCGTTCTCGTAACCAATGGGCAACCTACTGCGGGTTCATTGCTGTCATCATTGGCCATTCATAAATGAGGGCTGCAGAAACTTCGACAAATTAGATTTCTTATACTGGAGATGCTCGAAATACAGCCATCTGATTCCTTGTGTACAATGTCGACCATAAATATCCATCACTTGCAACATGTCCTCGATCATGTACACCGGGACTGAAAGGGTTAACGTCGAATAAAAAGTGTTAGGTAACCATTTCTGATTTTTAAAATGATTTCTTTCGCTTTTTTTTAAAAGCATCGAAGTGTAAAAATTACCAGATTTGTAAAATATTTACTTTCTTAATAATTTTGACAGTTTCACTTGACCGACGTATGAATAAAGTGACGAGGCCCATGTTAATCTTACATGAGGCGAAAAAATACACAGCGTGCATACAAGTAGATATTAAGCAGGGCTCTCGAAAGTGCTCATTTTACCGTGAACAGCTTATATAGTTGTCGATACAGTTGAAGGCAGGAACATAACGAACAGCTTTCTTATGGGAGTTGCCGAGCTTTCTATGGGAGTTGCCTAGCTTTCTTATGTGTATCCGTACGTTATCCGCTTCCTCATGCGTCTCATTGTATATTGAAACGTTCTCCGCCTCGTGATCCGTATCTGCATCCGTGTCATTGTGGAACGCGCCTTAGTATTACTTCGTGATTTAACAATATTTCTATGGCGCCAGTAACCCATCTCGTCTGGAGATTCTTATGGGTACATAATTTTGTTTCCAAAGTACCATGAGCTAAATCCCGTGGGAGAGGAGTTCTGAAGGCCTGCCTTCATGGAACCAGAATAATGTAACAATCTAAATCAATTATTTACAAGGTTTCCTCGAGCACAAAGCCTCTGGGCCTCTTAATTATATCATCTCTTTAAAAACATGTTCCTAGTGTATTAGGTCAACTTCCTTCCACAAGTGTCACGAACAAAAATTCTTCCAATCCCATTCCCCGAAAAACCATTTAAATTCAAGCTTATGTCGAAAGCTATAGATTTTTGTTTCTCAAAATGTGTGATTTCAGAATAAGCTATAGGAAGATTTATAATTTTATTTGTTTCCTCCTGGTAATTACGGTGCTTGACAACGAGATCTTTAGTGTCCACGTGAGTGATTTAAAACTTATATGAAGGAAGAGGTGGAACTCAAAGGCATGAAAAACAGGAGCTGCCCGGAGAAAACCCGCCGGTCCACTGGCAACGTCCGCCTCGTTTCCCTCTTGCGACAATCGGGTGTGACACCGCCGAGAATCTCTAATATTTGTCTTTTATTTTCCAGGTAAATCTTCCAATGTTTCTGAGGGCTCTGGAGCGAGAAATGGACAAGGTCGAAGGCGATTCAGTCCTAATGCTGAGAGTTGGGTATGAACCGTCACTTCTCACAACATCGTACATACCGAGAGATCTTGGCAGGTAAAAATTACGCAGCATTGCAAGCAGATAATTTTGTAGGTTGTGTGATGAATGACTACAATAAAGTCAATTTTAAACAATTTCGCTCAAGTTACAACATCAATATAATGCTGTTCTCCTGTTCACTTCAGATGTACCTGTCTTGAAAAGAAACTTAATTCCATCTAGTATTTAACCCTTGTTCGTAAAAAACACATTAATACATTAATTTTTCAATCCGAGCAGTATTTAAGTTGAAAATTGTAAGACTTTGTGTAGTATGAGCAGGAAGAGTGTTTGCTCTTGGTTTTCACAACTTTGGTACTCAACATTTATATTTTGTAAAATAAACCCTAGCTGTCACCAGTGTCGTAGTGCGATATCGTAATGAGTTTGGTTGGCATATAACAGAAAATTATGATAGTGAAATTCTTCAGACATAACTAAGCATACGGAGCACACATTTTCTTTTCGTGCCATGCCGTATTCCAAATTCGAGATCACATCGAAATCTGGCATTCCGATATTTACATCCCGGAGATATGTTCATGTCCAAGCATAAATATCGCACATTTTTGGAGTTAATAATGATAATAATTACTTCATTATTAAAGTGGTGTAACACATAAAACATTGAAAAAGTTTTGGTCTCACTACCCACGGTTAAGCAAATAAAGGGTAAAATCGAGAAACATAAAGGTTACAATGCGTTAAAAATCACTTGGTTACGATGTCAGTGAACTAACAATTCGTTCGTGGACTACGGAAACGACGTAATTTAATTAATTAACAGATATTTTGTAACTAATAATGGCGTAAAAAATTTTTTTTTTTTTGCCGAATATAGTTAATGATTATAACAACAGTTTTTACTGAAATCGGTTAAGTGAAAACCAAATATTTTGAGTTTGTGGATAGTAAATATACACGTATATATATTTTACAAACCATCATAGTGAGCTCATGAACTTTTTCTATTCAAAGAAACGTAGTCGTATAAAAGCTTTACAGAATTAAAATTTAGTGTTGTTTTGGTGTACAAAAAGAATGTACTTTCACTTTCAGAAAAGAAAGTGCAGAAATATATTTTATTAGACTGCTCAAGATAAAGTGAGCACTTTTGAAAGCCCTGCTTAGGATCTAATGTTATTTTCATCTTATATCCTTCCACCATATGTATAATTAACATTGGAATGGGCCTGATCACTTTATTTATGCGTGAGTCAAGTGAAAACGTGGGATTTTTAGGGACGTAAATTTCGTACTCTATAGTGTATAAAGTAAAAAAAGAAAAACTACTTAATGTTTCATAAATTTTCACATTAACATTACAATTATTGCAGTGCAACATTATGACATAGAACTATTTTACCTAACTCGCTGCTTACTTAACTGGGTGCCTTTGCGCTCGTGTGTACTGTAGTATGGACGCAGTTAATGAGCAGTGATTTTTTTTAAAGGTTGATTTGAAAACTGTTCACTTTACCGTGAAATGGCTATATATAGGTAATATCTCAACCCTTAATTGTAAGGGCAAGTTCAGCATAACGGCAATTTTATGCTGTTAATTAATAGTCCATTTGCAAAATTAATTTTTTTTCTAGATGATAAATAATCGAAGCTAGGAAAAATCTACAATAAATGCATTGTTCCCGAATCACTGTGACGTCAGAAATTGCCAGCGTATGAATCGTGTATTTACCACACACGTGTTTGCTGCAGACATTTTCAACAGAGAAATCGCATGCTTGAAAGTTGTCAGTAGAAACAGGAACTCTCGGGAGAAAAAAACGAAAACTACCGTTTTTTTCAGGCAGCACAAAGACATCTGATTTTGAGTGCTACATATATGGGCAAATGAATACGCTGACGAGCCGCGAAGGGCGAAACTGTGTCATCTGTATTTCTTACATTCCTTTGTGCGCTGTAAATTACTCCCTGGCTTCAGCAAGACACTTTTTGGTAGGAAGGGGTAAATACAAAGGGAAGCAGCGGTTAAGGTAAATGGTTATTGTAACTAACACGTAGTCTGCATTTCGGTTTCAAATTTTGCTCTTGAGAAAAATCGTAGGCTTTACGGTTGTACTGTGTCGCGTTGCTTGCATTCCCTGTGTTTAACAACTGAATCGCGCTAACATGTCCCACCAGGAAACGGAACGCAGCAGGCGGCGATAAGGGGCAACTATTGGTTTTTGTGCCAGTGCGAATATTATTGTGTAAAGGCGGCGTTGGTGTAGTAATGAGTGCGCGCCGATCCTATAGAAGGCGCTGGAGTGTAGGTCTCTTGGGGAGGGGATGTCCGAGAGTAGGGATATCAGGTCGTATATATTTGCGTGCGCGAGCAGCCTCAGGGAGCGCTGGGGACGCTTACCATTAAGGTAAGTGTCAACTTGGCATAAACAGCAAACGAGCCGTCTATAGTGCACTCTAGAATTGAATGAATGATTTAATAAATTGTTGCTCTCAGAAAATGCAGCTAACGAGATCCTGGCAATTGCCAATAAATATAATTTCCTGAAAATCATTGCCTCGGGGGCAGTGCGAATTGCATTAAATCTTGAAAATCACAGCGAGACAGCGAAACTCATTCACAGCTGTAATTGATGACTGGACTATTAAACGGTGTAGTTATTATGGTTTTAATTTTAGAGCGTCGTACAAGTCGAACTTGCCTAATTTATGACACATAATTCTCCAGTCAGCCCAATAATTACAACTGTTCAACAGGCGAATAAATAGGATGCACTTGTTGGTCTATGGATTACATTAGAATGAATAACACATGTGGGAAAGGAAGCATGTATAAACATAAATAAACAAAAAAAAGTTGTTCCCTGCTAGTCAGTGTGTCAATATATTTCTCACAAAATATTGTCCTTAGAAAAAATATTTACTGACGAAGATTATATTAATTAATTTATATTAATGTTTTTTTTCTGTTTTTAACTAATGCAAGCCAGATCTGTGGCCACTACAAGGTGATTTTATTGCAGCCAGGAAGATAATATTCAATGGTATCTTCAGTGACGAAGGTTTCTTCTGCAAGATTTCACAGTCATATCCCGTACTTAACACCCTAGTTGGTTACGGGATGGTTTCGAATCCAGGTTTAGTGATACCTTGTAAACGTGTGACGTAAAACCCAAATTAAAATTTCTTGTCCAACTGACCAAAATATTTCGTAATGGTTACACTGCAATAAATTTTTGCGCATACACAATCATAAATGAAAGCTTAGAATTTAGGTAACAAAAAATTCTATGAGATACGTGTTGTATTAATTAATTTGTTAAAATATTTTTGACCTTCTTCACGAACCTAAGAAATCGTTAGTAATTAATATAAAATTATTATTTTACCATACTGTATCTCTTGACGCATTTCATTTTTACGTCTAAAGCAGCTACCAATTTCCATCGAAAACTTCAAGTGTAAAAATTAATAAATGTGATAATTTTAGGGCCGGGCATAGCAAGAAAGACTGCTGTATTATCAGCACACAAAAGTATGTAATTAACCCTTTCAGTCCCGGTGTTCATGATCGAGGACATGTTGCACATGAAGGGTATTTATGGACGTTCCTGTACACAACAAGGAATCAGATTGCCATATTTTGAGCATCTCCAGTGTAAGAAATCTGATTTGTTGAAGTTTCTGCAGCCCTCATTTGTGAATGGCCAGTGATGACAGCAATGAACCCGCAGTAGGTTGCTCATTGGTTACGAGAACGCTTGACACAAGTACAGTGCTCATCAAAATATTGTACGATCACAACACTTGAACCCGTAAATTAATTCGGGACTGAACGGGTTAAACAAAAATACCTCAGTTCCAGAACCAAAGCTTATTTTCTGTGAACAGAACTGTTATGTTGGTACGACGTGTCAGTGTTGAGGGCTGGCTGAGTGTGACCGTGTACATTGTGTTGGCAGTTGCGTGGAGTACATCAGCCTGGACGTGCTGGACATGCACGACAGCACCTTGGCCACCACAGGCTTCAACGCGCCCTTGTACTACCGGCCAGGAGACAAGGACAGGCTCAACAACGTGGTAAGTCTCCTGCCTGCTGTACGCTCCTTCGCGACCTTCCCCAACATGCTCCGCTCACTCCCGGCAAACACCTTGCCTTTCTCCCCAGTGCTACTTTCCAAAGGAGGGATATTCGCTTGCACGATGCTTCTAACACTCTTCGTGCTCATTAAAAACAATAACTAATATTAAAAAAGAAATTGTTGGCCAAAGTCAGGGGGCCACGGTGGCTGAGCGGTTAGCCTGCTCGCCTCCCAACAAAGGCGATCCGGGTTCAATCCTCGGCCGGGTCACGCCGGATTTTGGCATGTGGGAATTTTGTCGGGCGCTGCCGTTGGTCGGCGGGTTTTCTCAGGGATCTCCCGTTTCTCCCATCCTTTCATTTCGGCGCTGCTCCATACCTCAATCACACTCATCGGCTCTCAAGACATCGCTGTTATGTAAGAGCCGTCCAAAAATCTTCATTCACTTCACTCACGACAGTCAGCTGGAATACATAGACTACTTGATAATATGTACAAAAAATGTTAGTTGCACTTGAAACATTTGTTAAAATGTTATATTTGTCTGGCCACAAACAAACGAGTATTTAGTTGGTGAAACCAAACCCTTCTCACCGAGCGAGTGATCGAGATGCAGGAATGCCTGACACATTATCGGGCGGCCGTTCAGTGAGACTTTTTAGAGGGACTTTCGAGTCACTCCGAACGAGCATAATAAAACAAATTACACATATGATAAATATCATATCTGTAGAGAACTTTCTGATCAACAAATTAATTAAGATGTTCGTTCAGTATCTCTGTGAAAGCTAATTAATATTTTGAAAAACCGTGTACCACTGAAACCAGTGGCAGTTGTTGTTATTTCTATCTGAAGTCAGTGTCGTCGCCGAACACATTCGCTCGTGCAACTGCTGCTTTGGTACAAAACACCCTTCACCATAAGAAAAGGCTGCACCCACTTATAGTGTAGCTGGGCAGCATCACCACCCCACGCTCGCACTCCGGGTTCGATTCCCGGCCGAATCACGCCAAGATTTCCCCATGTAGGAAACGCAGCGGGCGTCGCCGCCGACCGGAGACTTTCCTTGGGGCAGGCCTACTCTATTTCCCCCCATACGTGCATTCACTCTAAGAAATTATTCTCAAATTTGCCATATTAGTGTAAACGTATAGCAAGCAAGCGCGGGAGGCAAGACTTTTTTTTCATACATTAATGCTAGTGTTTCAACATTTGCTCAGGAATGAGTCAAATTCCTAGTGAAATTCGCAACTGCGTATAGTAGCATTTATATATTTGCAGCCAAATTTGTGATAAATTTCCCATACAATGAAAAGGTTAAAATTTTTCATTGCAGCTTAAGAAGTTTACTAGAAATTTTTTATTGTGTTCCATTGCTGATTCATTTAGGATCACATTCCGTTCACTATAAAAAAAATGTTTAGTACATTTCCTCAACTCTAATGGAAGAATTAACTTATACAGAATGTTGCAAATTATATGTCAATACTTTGGGGAAACATTCCTCACATCTGGAGTATGAAAAAATGTTACATGATCATAGGTCCGCAAACGCTTCGTTTCGTTACTACAGCCGTAATACATAACGTACAGTGTATGGCCCACGGACTGGATCATGCTACTGTGGGATGCCATCGCAGCTGTAATTGGCAGCCCCAAACCAGCCCCCAAGGAGCCCTGATTTGAATCCACTAGACTTTTATTATTTAGTGGGGACATTTAAGGGCTCTTGTGTATGCAACCCGAGTGGACAATGTGGACACCCTTCGTGACCGTATTGTGGCGGGTTGCGAAACTATCAGGAGTACACCAGGGATTCATCAACACATCCAGGATTCCATGCAACAGCGGGTTGAATCATGTGTACGTGCTGATGGAAGGCATTTTGAACATTTCCTTTAGTGCCGACGATAAGCTGTCGCACATGTGTTGTTCCAGCCGATACTGCGGAGCAATTTCATTTCCCTCTTTTGAGTGGTAGCTAAGTATAATTTACACGAAATTTAGGTTCGATTTTTATTTCGTAAGATACCTGGACCAAATATGTCATACTAACTTTTGACCTCTTTCCATTTCCTTAATTTTGCTAGTAAACGTGTGAAAAAAATCACAAGTACTTTTTGGTGTGATTAGTACATATTTACATAAGTATAAAGTATAGATTTCTAAATTATAGTGTACATAAAATTTATTTTTCAAAAGTTTAATTATGGTCTTATTAGGAACCTGTGTTCCAAATAAGGCCAGCCGTTTAAAATGTGGTTGTAAATGGTGAATTGAAATGTACTTTATATAACACTAGTCAAAAAAACACATAAACCTTTTTTACTTTATACATTAAGAATGTCACAAATATAACATCCTATTTTTTCGCAGCACATTGCAGTTGTTAGTCAAACATGTTCACAAACTTAAAAAAATATTATCTTCATAAATGTTTAACTATCCTTTGATAAATTACTTTAATATCTAAGCAAGCGCCAAATACTTACATGCCTAATTGGTAAACTAACCAATCAAAGTTTCCACTATATAACTGAAGCATTTTAAAAAGTAACCACAGTTACCACAGTACAGTTAATCTGATTCTAAACACTCGAAGCATTCCCACATATCTATATTGCCTCACTTTGTATTGCTAACGCATTTTTCATGAAAATACTTCAAGAATGTGTTACACAAAATAATGTCATCTACTTCTACAATTTCACAAACTAAATAATACCAACTGTCGTTCATTACGTTCATTCCACTTGTGCTAGGATTACAGAACTCGCCTAGCGATTCTCGATTATTTTGAACCTTGTGGATTGATTCTAGTCTTGCCATTTTGCGTTTCCTTGGTGCCGTATCCTTACATTCCCCTGTGCCCTTGACATTGGTTTTTTCCCTCGCCCTCATTGGATGTGTGTTTGGTTTTCTATTGTCTCTTAATAATAAAAACACTACTCTCTGACCCCAGTAGTTTATGGACTTTTTCCGGTTCGTCGTTGCCGTCTTGAGTTGCGGTGTTGACAAGAGTTCAGAACATGACATGTTGAACTGTTCACCTGAAGAGTCATCTGTATCACGTTTAGTTGATTCACTTACTCTTGTTCGTTGATTAATGCGACGTTTCTTTCCCTCGTTGTATCATTAGAATGACTGAAGTCATTTACATTTTCAGCATTTGCAACATCTTCCTGTAGCATTTCAGTGACAGCTGAAGGGGGAAATGCCTCGTCTGGGATTTTGTGTGGATCGAAGGAATAAATTCCCGCCGCCCTGAATCCACTGACGATGTTTGGTGCAATTACAGACCTGGCCCAGACTGCTAAGAATAGGGCCTAATGTGGACCTAGTCAGCCTAAAGTTCTTTTTTTCTATCATATGCCAAAAGAAGTTCATCATCCCAGCAACGTTCCAACGACTTGAAGACGGATTTGTCTAGCGGTTGAAGTTCGTGGATTGTATTACTCGGTAGGCAGTAAAGTATTATCCCGAACTGGTCTGCTACACGCACAATGTTCGCGTCAAGGGAACTTGAGGTGCCATCAAAGATCAAAAGCGCTTTTCCGTCCACTTTGTACCAAGCAAAGTGTTCGAGCCAACGAATAACAGAGCAGTCGTCATAGAGTCCTTACTGCACATACAAAGTAAGGTTCCAACAGGCATGTCGTTGTACCATTTAGGTTTAAGTTGCTATCCTTTGAGAAGAATCATCGGAGTAATGGTGGTGTGAATATAGCATTGGCACACGTCACTACTGTTACATTTTCCGGAGTCACAAAGTGAACCATTTTCGCTCCTCAACCAAAACATTCTGCTGATGGTGAATTGTTAGTCACACGCCTTTTTTTTTTATCGATATTGTATATCACCTCCATACGTTCCATTAAACCATTTTCTAGTAAAATTTCTCGAAACTTTTGAAAATGATCATTAACTATGAATCGGTTCAGCTTCGAAGCTCGATCGGGGTTCATACTTTGCGCCTTTCTGTTTGCAATTTCATGATGTCGTTTGAGGAAAAGACGTAACCATTTCCTACCAGCGAGGCTTTTACAGGGGTCAAAAGGATGTGTTACATTGTTCATTGCGCAGTAATTGAATACGGATCATCGTAAGAGTATAGCAGTGAGAAGTATGCCGATATCACACATGCGGAGAATTCTTTCACGAAGTTCATTTTCTTCAGCTACCGTTAGGTAAGTTTGCCTACAAATTTTTCTGACAGTTGAACCGGTTTTCAAATGGTTCCGCAATGTTCTTCTTGGAATGTGGAAGACAGCAGCGGCCTTATTCACACGCAATGTCCCACTGTTGACACTTTCCAGTGCTTCTTGTAATTGCTCTTCCGTACATTCAGCCCGCTTCGGTTTCCTCTGCTGCTCTTCAGTTGCCATAGCTTTCCGTGATGCCATATTCCCCTGAAAAGTAAACGGACACGCTGACCTTCCGTCACGCAGTCGGTTGGTGCGCCACCGATCTGGGGTGCGGGAGGCTCTGGGTTCGGGTCCCGGTAAGGTATGGGTGTTAATTTAAGTTAGGTTATAAGTTAGTCTGTAAGCCGTCCCATGCTAAGCTATCAAGCATTAAACCGGGGGACGTTAAAAAACTCTTTACATTACATTACAGTAAAAGGACATATTGTTGTAAATGCTCCATCGTAGAGTTGTTTGAGAACGTAGACCAATAAGGCCAACTGGCCTTGTTGGTCTACACCCGACTATTTACGATTTGGCCTTAATAGGAACACTTGCAATACGGTGCATTTTCGCCTGTATTTTCTAAAGACTTTAAACATTGTCAAATACTAACAATGTATTCAAAAGAAGAAATACAGAGCTATAAGGATATCTAGACTACTTGTTTGTTTTCTGTAATATTGACGTAGTTTGAAGCGAAATTCACTGACCAGGAAGAATCTGTAAGCTTGCATGAAGCTTGCTGAGCAAGCCCGCAAGTTTGAATCAAGCTTAAGTCAAGGAAACTAGACTCCACGTGTCGAATTTGATTTTTTAAAACATACTGCGAGTTTTCTTTCGCAAGCCATAAGCATAATCCAACCAATCTGTAAGTTTTCCACTAGTAGTTATGTGTCAATCATCATAAATTTGACTTGAACCAAGCTTGAATCACACTCGATATAATCATCTTTCTTGACAAGGCAAATTTAAATGAAATGGCAAGCTAGCAGCAATTTCATATACTATCTATGGTAAAAGTTAAATTTTTATTGATTTATTCAAATATTTTATAAAGTTAAGTTAAATTTCAAAACATGCAAACAAAGCTTAACCGATTATAGAAAATTACACCAAAGGGGCAGCTCACTGGATTCGGGCGCAGTCATTGTAATAGTACTTTGCATGAGAACTATTTCCTACAAGGCTTTACCAACACAACTTCTTTCTCTCTGCTTTATTTATATGAATCATTATTGAAATGTTGTAACTTACAGATAGGATATAAGTAATAATTCCTTTTTTACCGAAAATAATATACTTTTGTGTTAACAGAAGTATAAAAAGGATTGTGGTAGATGATTTATTTAGGAAACAACCAAAGACCTCAAATATATGGTGATTTTTTGAAAGGTTTGATTCAGTAAGTTTGAAAGAAAAAAAAACCCGCGAACAGAGTGTAGACAGTGAAAGGAGTTCAGCTGTGCTGTGTGTTGGCAGGACGCGATAGTGAAGCTGTGGAAGAAGGCGGGCATGCCGTTGGACAAGATGGTGGTGAACGTGCCTGTGTTCGGCACCACCTACCAGCTGGCTAACGATCTGAGGGTCGACGTGGGAGCCCCCACCGTGGGTCCCGGCCCGCCCTGCTGGCACACACAGGAGGCCGGCGTCATGTCCTACAAGGAGGTGAGTCCCCAGGCAATGTTCACTCACTTCTTCCTGCTCATCCGGAGCCCAGTTACGTCGTGGAAACAATACGCTGGGTGTAAGTTGCCCTTCCGTCAAGTGTGGAGCTCACCTGCCTATATGCTGTTCACGGTAAAGTGAGCACTTTCTGAAGCCCTCTCATTTGGAATAATCTTTATATATATATATATATATATATATATATATATATATATATATATATATATATATATCCATTGTGTGTGACTAAACCGCATCATGGCTGACAAGCCACTGGGCCAATTGAGACAATATTCACACTATATGTTATTGAGGTGGCGAGTAAGGTTTTTAGTTATGTTTCATTCCGATAGGTGGCACTGGAGTCTAACTTCCATATTTATGGGCCGATTTTGCTCATACTTGCAGGAAATGTTTGTTGATCTAAAAGAGAAAAATGCCAGCGATACCCGATACCACGGTCAAACATCGGTCGACTTAGAGGACGCATTGAGAAGGCAAAATAGAGCGTGAAAGAGGCGAAACAACGTTCGCCGGAATCAGCTGGTAGTCAATAAATATAGTTAATCGGAGCCTTAGACATTAACTTCTGAGTGCGGTGGAAAATACACACCGTGTTTATTACTTATATGATAATATTAATTTTAAAAAGTGGCGGAAGTATAAAAGTTGCTGATAGGAAAACAGTAACTAGGGCCTAAAAAGTGCTCACTTACAATGAACAGCCTATATGAGAACATCGTCAACTGCGCTACACCACATCATTGGGCTCCCCTACACGCGCAACAGCGAATGAGAATCTCTCTCCAGGTCACGCCACCCTAACGACACTACGAACCAACACAGTGCCGTATATCGAATGTGTGAAGTGAGTGAAGTGATTTGGGCGGCTCTTAACAGCGAGGTCTTGAGCGCCGATAAGAGTGATTGAAGTGAGTATGGAGCAGCACCGGAATGAAGGGGCGGGGGAAACGGGAGATATCCGGGAAAACTCGCCGACCAGCGGAACCGTCGAGCACGATTCCCACATGCGAAAATCCGGGAGTGAGCCGGGCGGGGAATGAACCCGGTTCGCCTTGGTGGGGGACGAGCAGGCTAACCGCCCAGCCACCGCGGCCCCTCCGTATACCGCCATTTGGACAATGAATAGCAAAATGTATCGTGGCGAATTACGTTTAAGAGTACATGCCTCCGAGATTTTGTTTTTCGTATTCCAGGCACAACGATACGGGCAACAATAACACGATCGCCCAGCGCTGTCAGTGCTCGTACGCGCAAGGCGCTGATCCAGCGTGCAGTGCTTACGTTGTTATACTTTCCTGTGCGAAGTACATCTGCAACAGTGAAATTTCATTACACGCGATGAAAGTATGTGCACTTTAAGAAATTATTCTAAAATGTACCATAGCAGTGTTTACGCTTAGTGAGAAAGCGGAAATGGTAATTTTGTTCCGCTGTACATTCATTGTAGTGTTCCTACATTTACTCAGGAAACAGTCAAATGCGTAGGGAAGTTCCCAACTTTGTATAGTAGCGACGCTAAACATTCATATATCCGCAGCTTAATGTGTGGTATGATTTCCATACAGTGTATAGGTTTAAAATGTCTATTACAGTTTAGGAAGTTTACCAGAAAAGTTTTTACAGTGCAGATTAAACTACGACTATACTATTTTACTTTTCTCCTGCCTCTTAACGAAACTGTGCAGCAAGCCCTAAAAATGCGACTTTTGCCCCATTCTCGCGATTTTTTCTGTTAAATATACACTTAATATGATAAAAACGAAAATATACTTGTTTAAATAAATATTTTTATCTTTTCTGGCAAAAAATCGTACACCCAGTGTATTTATTTTCTTAAATAAACGTAAACACGCAAACAACGAATCTATACAGAAATTATGCCCGGACTACTAACTGTTTATGGTTTAAAACATCCCGGCAAAAGTTTTCTATTCCTTCACCAAAAGCCACAAGAACTAATATTTATAGTGGGGAAAATTCACCTTGTAGCTGCAGTTGTCCCTGATCTATGGTTGCCTATATTAAAAGAACTAAGCCTTTACGGAACTTCTTCCCGTTTAAGTAATTTTTCCCTGCCTCTCCCTCCTCACAAGATAGATCTTCAGTTGGTTTCTTTTTTATGCACGTGACGCGTTCATGCTGCCAGCTAAATAGATTACGCTCTGTTTCGTTCTGCGAAAGTAAATCAAATATCCCCTTCTGTGGTCTGCCAGAGGGAATAAGGGCCGTGTTTAAGAGAAACATTACCCCGCTATAGTGAATTCTTGGCTTTTCGGTGTTGTTTATATTTAAAAAAAATGGAGTTCTGTAAATACCCCTATATATATCCAACTACTTATTGACATTACACTGCGGTAGAGACAAGACAAGGGAACTACAAACTCCTAATTACGCCACAATATAAATTCTGCGAAGATTTCGAAAGATAAATAATGTGATACAAACATGAGTTCGTAGTTCAGTCTTTGTGCCTGTATTGCTGTGTAAGGTCAACAGCTAGTTGGGTATAGAATAAGGTGACCATATTTTTCTAACCCGAATTCGGGACGCTTGTTTTGGCTCATAAATGGTCGGTAGTGGGAAGGGGCGAGTAATCGGGCGAGTGCCATTGGCGGGGGGGGGGGGGGGGGGGGGGAATCAACTATTTACAGGGGGTGTTTTGTAAAACAAAGTGAATACCATTGTTTTTTCTTTTTTAATTATTTATCATAAGGCGTATGATTTATTGATTAAAGACACTAAATAAAAACAATGGCATTCTTTGTTATTTTACTTTTATCAAAAAATTGAGTTACAATAACTATTTACCTCGTCATAATTTGCAGATGAATGAAATTTTTCAACAAATCCACCCAAAACCGGCTACACCATGAGTTAACACTGTCAGGGCCCAACATTCGGGACAAACGGCCGTCCCGAATAACCCTCTAAAAAATTCGGGACACGACTTCAAAAATCTGGACTGTCCCAAAAAAATCGGGACGTCTAGTCACCTCAGTATAGAAGTACTTTCAGAATTTATTTATTTTTTAATATATAGAAGATGTAAAAACGAATAATCTAATATAGAAGAGGAAGTTTCACTTAACTTTTTAAGAAGGTAAATACGCGATAGCACCAAGTTACTTGCATACGTAAGCGATTGCAGAGTTACGTTGGGTCGTCAGGCGAGGAAACTGGCTACCAGAAAGCCAGGATAAATTATTTAGCAGCTTCGTTACCATTACACTATTTTTATAACCAGTAGCCGCATGCAGAATCAACTGCAAAAGGTTTGCCTCCCATGCCAAACATTGAAATGTTGCGTCAGATTCGTTTGGAATAGGAACCATCCATTTAATTTAAAGACTGTTCACGATAACGTAAGCACTTTTCAAATCAACCTCATAAAAGTCACTGCCCCTGCTAGTATATATTTTAAACGGGTGTACTGAGTGACGTTCACCCAGTGAAGTTGGTAACGATGAATGGAAAGTAGTTCCATATCTTAACGTCGAATAAAAAGTGTTAGGTAAGAAATTAAATTATTCATTTCTCTTTCTGTTTTCATTACACCAAAGTGTTTAAACTAGCAGATTTGTAAAATATACATTTTTTCTAATAACTTCGCTGTTTCACTTGACCGACGCATGAATAAAGTGACTAGACCTACGACATTCTTAATTTTTCATAAGGCGGAAGTATACACAACGTGCATACAAGTATATCTTAAGCAGGGCTTTCAAAAATGCTCGTTTTACCGTGAACACGCGGAATACAGAGAAAATTGCAGGAGTAACGAAGCTGTCGGAAGGATCGCCATGTCTTCCGTGGCTAGTATGCTGAACTGACATACGGTAGCCTATTATAGCTTATGTTTGCTCGTGGCGCCATTGTGTGGTGGGCCAAGCAACTTACGTTAGCCATTGTTCTTTTTCTCGCTAAGGTCGCCTTCCGTTACCGCCGTGGAGGGAATATGAGGTAGAGTGTGCATGCTAGCCACGCAGAACCAACTATCCGTGTTCCAAGAACGGATTGTTTTTCAGCCAACAGCACTATCGAAACAAACGGGGATATCATTTCAGGTTAGGTAACCTTTTATGTAATTAAGCACTTTGGAACGTTTTCACACTTCATCTGACCTAGTTTTAATGCAACTAGAACAAAGCATTTCATTCTAAAAAAGGAGGGTGTGTTGAAAACCAACATTCATCACTTAGTTCATTTATAAATAAAAAATTTCATTTTAAAAGGTTTTTTTTACAGTTAATTTATTTTTCACTTTGTAGTATCAGATATATATATATATATATATATATATACTATTCAGGTAGACTGTTAATACATTCACAGACTCATCCGTCATCGGTATCACTTGCGATCAGGCGAGTTTCTGTGCACTCTTTTCACGGGAAGTTGAACCGGCATGCTGAATAATAATTATTCATCTTACACGTGTGTGTGTATGTCGATGTATTTGACATTTCAATACGAGCTTACGCAGATCGGAATCTTCAAATGGTATTTCACATACGCACGCGCCGTTGATCATTTGGATTCTTTCTTGTGTTTCTAAGTTTGGATGGTCTTTTACCCACATAACCATGTGTAAATGAGGACTTCCCCGGCACTGAAACTCTACACGCAAACAATAATCGTCAACTTGTCCACCAAATACAGCGTGATTGCTAGTGATTCGGTGGGCGCCGAACAGACACCTCACAGACACCTACAGTACATACAAACAAGCGAAGTTAAATAAAAGCTTATAAAAGTAACTAGAGCCTTAAACGTGCTCACTTTACCGTGAACAGCCTATATTATTATACCTATCATTCCACAGGCAAAAATTACCGACACTTCGCTGACTAGAAGTGCTCGTCAATTGAATCGGAACTATAACTGGCGGCAATGAGACTAGTGACAAGTGAAATCTCTGGGTATCGGAAGGCCACATAAGAGAGTAAAAAATATGTGCTAGTACGGCTTAACTGGTAGACGGGGGAAGAGAAGGAGAGATGGCTAATGTAACTTACTTTGCTCGCCACACAATGGCGTCACGAACAGATTGAAGCAATTGAAGTGTTGCCTTGTGTCCGGCCAACAACAATGTCTTTCGAAACGCGCAGAAAAATGCTTACGAATAGTCACTTTTACTTATATCGAATTATTTAATTGAACAGGCTGATTTTGTGTGGCCCGTAACAAAAATAACCGCTTATTAGAAAACATCGACGTCTTCAGAACAGTCTCTCTCTGACACTCACTTTCGTACTGAACAGCTAAAGTTTATCTTTGTAAATGGACTTACTACATAATAGTTCATCCTGCTTGAGGTAAATTACAAAAAGGAGACTTTCAAACAGCAACAGAAACAACAAACAGTATTTCCAAAAAAAACTGGCTTAATTTAACCCGACTGTGTTATTTAAATGATGAACATTGCAACATTAGATAAAATATTGCCATACCAGACAAAACACAGTAGTGAACCATTGCTGGTTGTAATGTTGTTTATAAATTTTCAGACAATATGTTTCACTATCCGCGAATATCCTATTTATTCCCACACAGTTACTTAATAAACTAAAGAAAAAGTAATTTACATTCATAATATTACAACGAAAACATACCCTACCTCAAACTCAGGTTTATTTGAGATTTTATCTTTGAAGCGGAGTTAATTTGCCTTAAAGTTTAATTTTAAAGAGCCTCGTGATTCAGTAACTCAAGTTTGGTCTGCGATTCGAAGTAGTGTAGGTAAATTCTTTGGTCCGCGCCTATTTCTGAGTTGTACAAGAATGTCGCATTAAAAGAGTTATGTTTTTACTTGAAACAAAACCAATCTTCTGTTACTCAGTGACAAATGTACTGAATGTTTTAGAGTTACCAGGAATTACATTATTTTTGGGGGTGATAATGTGAGGGGAAGGGGATGGTTGCGTTTATTTACTGTTTCGTTAATTACAGATTTTATTTTTTTCAGATCTGTGATCTCGTCACAGATTGCCATAACGACTGGGAGAGCATCTACAATCAGTTCTCGATGGTTCCTTACTCCACGGACAAGAGGACCTGGGTCAGTCACGAAGACATGAAATCTGTCACGTCAAAGGTGAGTGGTCAAAACCGCTGTGTCCAAAAGTTTTCGTGAAAACAACATACATGTTGTGAGCCATGTCACACTCGTCACATGGCGAGTAATGTCTCTGACAAATATGCAACGTGTGGAATGAACTGGTGTTCATCAGGCTGATAAGTAACCTGTTTGGCAACGTATACGCTCATTGCTCTGAAGGGTGGTTAGGGATATGGAAAATGAACTAAATTGAGCACCAACATACAAATCCACAAGATTTAATCATTTCTGGGACAGCTTTGAAAATCCATGCTAGACGTGAAATGGATTTACGTTTTCCAGTTTGTATCAGAGCAAATTTACGAGGTGGTCAATAAGGCCATGTGAGACGTGGTAGTCTAAGATTTAAATAGTTTTCTTGAAATTCCGTTTGAACCAAGATAAGTAACTAGCTATCGTTAAATTATATTATGTCCGAGCTAAATAAATAACTGAAAACATTTCAGCCTAATTTTACAAAAAGATCGTTCGCATTGTATATCGATGCATTGCTTATTCATGTTTTCTTCCACGTACTCATATCTCCGATGTCTTGATAAATCACCAATTGCGGAATATGAAACTTTTTTGATAAATTTAATTTTTACGAGAAATTTCTGTTAAATGTTTTGTTTCCTGTAAATTTTTACGCGGGATATTTTTATACTTCGATAAATGTATTACTAAACCCCGATGTCATTTGATACAATTCTTGAACTCACTTTTTCATTTGATGTAGGCTAAAACTTCAAACACTGTACGAATTTTGTTTATTTTTTATTTGCTACGAAGTTTTTTTGATACACACTGGAAGACTCTTGACGCGATAAGAAACTTTAAAATACAATAAATAAGCTAATTGCACGCAACCCTTGTCGAAAATAAAAATGGTACCTCAGATAAGCTATGGAAAACGAACAGATGGCATCCACCTGAGTTCAAACAGAGAAACCTTTTTCGGCATCACAAATTACTTTTAATGGTTATAAAACATAATATATAAAATAATTTCACTTCAATAATTTTAGTGGGAGCAGGTATTGTTGCACTTATTCAATCGATTCAACTAATAATTTTTGACGGCAGAAGCAAGTCAAGTTTGTTATTCATCACGTTTTGTTCAACTAGCAACATGCTTGTTGACTTCAGCTATACTTTTTTTGGCACTGTTTCAACAAGCATTTCATTTAGCCAACCAACACTGTTTCTTCTCGGTGTATATGAACGCGAGGTCCAGCTTACCCAGACTGCGCTAGCCACGCTGTTAACATTCTGGGTTCGAATCCCAGCGGAAAACGCGGTGGACGTTCCCGCTTTGCCGGGGGTTTTCTCAGCGGACTTCCTTCTACGCCGATATTGCATTCCGTCGTTGCTCCATCCCTATTTCACTTCACTCTCACGAGCGCTGAACACTCCCAGTCTACAGGAAGTATATTTACCACAGTCAAAACTCTCGTCCCCCTCCCCCGACCATGCATTCCGGCGCTGCTCCATACTCACCTTGCTCCACCGACATTGGCTCTCGAGACCTCAGTGTTAGGAGCCACACAAATTTCTTCACTCACTCTCCTCCCCACTCCTCCTCTTGTGCCACAACAGACCGCGGTGATTATCCATCTGCCAGTTTAAATTTGTTATTTTTGTATTATTTTTAATTGTTATATACACATACCCATGTTGAATTCATGCTGAATATGGGAATCGCTACACCCTCGTTCATTACACGAAACTTTATTAAACCACCACAGGCTGATAGATGATACTACAAATGAGTAAAGGTTAGTCGTTCACGAACAGGGGGAGCGTCGATTAGCATACGCAAATCACGCATTCGAGATGGTGTAGAGCCTCTTATCGCGGCTATACAAGCAGCGATGCGACGAGGTACTCCATTGTACATACATGTGGCGGGGGGATAGTGTCTTGAGGCACGTACCACCATGCTTCCTACAACTGAACACATACATCAGCCAGTGTTTGGACAGGTGTTTAGTGGAGGTACAAACGTAGCCCTATCATACCCCGTAGATGTACAAAATGTGACAAATCTGGAGACCTGACAGGCCAAGGAATGGTGTCCACATCTTGCAGAGCATGTTGGGTGATGAGAGCTGTAATGGAAACGAGCATTATCTTGTTGCGTGATAGAATTGGGTATAGTGAGCAAAAATTGCTGAAGATGGGGCCACAGAACCTCACTGACATATTGCTGGGCTTTCTCCGTCCCTTGAACAACCACGAGACGTGGCCGGGGAGTCATAGCTGATGGCCCCCCTTACCATAACACCTGATGTCAGGACGTGCGGCGTTAACGAATCACTGCATGATTGTTGTGTTGTCCACTGCGGCGTTAAATCCTACTGCAACCTTCATTCGCATTAAGATTAAAGCGGCAGTAATCGGACAACACAATGCGTCGCCGTTCCTCTGTAGTTCCTGACACCATTTACGGCGTACTACACGATGTCGCGGGGTCAAAGGCAAACACAGTGGACGCCGTGTTTTTAGGCCAACCTCATCCAAATGGTAATGAACGATTCTTGTTGAGATCGGCAAATGCAGTGCAGGCCCCGCAGACTGGAGGACCTCTCTGGATGTGGTACCACATTCTGCTACTGTACGTCAGCGAATACGGCGATCTTCTCTATTTGTAGTGCACCTAGCAGGACCAGTGCTGACTCTAACGTGACGTACAACTTGTACGCTTCCACACATGCACACATCGTGACATAGCGGTGAGTGCACGGCCAAGAGGAATGGCTATACGACGAGACGATCACCCAGCTTCATGCAGACCGATTATACGACCCCGTCCAGAAGGCTCTGGGTGGTGATTTCTTCACGAGCATGGCGCCATAGCATACTGATCTGCCGCTTAACACAAAGCTTTTTGCCCCAATATCACGTACTGCGGTCAGGTTTCTGTGACTTCACTAAACATTTGCATTGCGATATTGATGCTGTATGTGGCGTTGATTTTATCCCAAACGGATTACACCTTGTTAGCGTAGCGATTTACACGCCCAGCAGTGTATTAAGAGATCAAAATTATTTTTAAAATATTTTATAACAAATTATTACTTTGTTGAAATATCTATGCACAGTTTACAGAATGGACAATTAGACATGCAGAAGCAATTTAAATGCCTGTGAGCTAGTGTAGAGAGTATTTGTCGCCCCAGAACGGAAGTACTGGAAGAGCGTGTGGCTCGTGCAGTAACGAGAGCTAAGTGTGTTGTGGTGCCCGCAGGCGCTGTACGTGGAGGCGAACGAGCTGGGCGGCGTGGGCGTGTACACGATCGACAGCGACGACGATGAAGGTACGTGCCACCAGCTGAGGTACCCGCTGCTCAACACCATCCTCGAGGTTATGGAGCCCAAGAGGTTCCTCGTCTGCCGCAACATGAACCTCTACGCCAACGTGACGGCGCTCAACTGGCAGCAGGCGCTCAACCCGCTCGGGCCCTTGGGGCCGCCCCGATACTGATTAGCCAGAGCAGTCGGGATGAGCGATTCTCATTCACTGTTCCCCATCTCGACAGCCAGTTTACGTCGTGGAAACTATACGCACGGATGTAAGTTGCCAAGGCACGAAATGTTGTCGTCAGCTGCTTATCAGAATATAGCTACACCTGGCTAGCTATGACTACGTTATTAGGCTACCGATATGGGTTAAAAGTGAATTAGAATCGCTCCCTAGGGGAACATCACGAGCGTGCAAAGCTACGTACAGTAATGTGGGGTAACAATGTACCAGTTCTACCACCCGCCTTATTAAGAGGACTATTGCTAAGATATGTTATGTGAATACGCGTATCTCAATAAATAACATGTTTTGGGAATACATCATTTTGTCAGAAAAATCGATTGTATAAGCTCGTATGTATTTGTTTTCACTTTTTTCTCATTAAGTATATTTAAAAAAGAAAAAATCGCAAAAACAATAAAAAACACTTTTAAAGCTTGCTTGTGCAGTTTATTTAAGCAATAATACAACAATGCATACGATCGTCGTTTAGTCTGTAGGCTTTCATTGCATCTAATGAAATCCTACTGTTACAAATCTAATTTATACCTTACAGTGTGCACAGGCGGAAACACTGCACGCTTCGAGATAAGGAGCTATGAATAAGGCACTAGGAAAACATGTTAATGCAACACGTGTTAATGCTTCGCACGTGTTAAACAACTACAAATACACAGCATCCTTAAAGGTAACATTCACCCACCATATTGGATTCCTGGCTTTTCTTGCTTGCTTATGTTTTTTAATACGAAAATTACGAAAGTAAGTCTATGGCAAACTAACTATTGACTTCACACTACACTACAGACATAAAAACTAAACTACGAACCCATAATTATGCCACAATATGAGCCCTATCGAAATTTAGCAGAATCTATGTCGTGATAATTTTATGTTTTGTAGTTCGGTTTTTATTCCTGTATTGCGGGTAAGGTCAAATACTAGTTCGCTATAGAGTTACTTTGGAATTTTTTTATATCCATTAATAATCAAGGGAAAAACATTTCTATATGATGCGTGGACTTACATATTAAATTTCAAATGAGACATCCAAGATATCTTCATATTGCATTTTTCCTTCTAATTAAAAATGTTAACCATTAAATATACATCAAAGTGCAAGGCGAAAGGAGGCTGTAAATCCTTCATTTAAATTATGAACATGTGTGGTACCTAGATATCCTTAATGGTACAAATAAGCCCCAAATGGCTGTATCATCTGGTGGAATGTTTGGATGTAGTGAAGAAAATATTAATTACCCCCATTGATGTGGTTCAAACCTGCTGTGATTCACTAAGAATATTTTTTAATATCTTCGCCTAAATCTAACACTCACAAGATGCTTTACATAACGTCTAGTGGCGATTTCATAACACTTGTTTGTAAAAACTGGGCTTAACCGCTTCATTTTCTTAATTATGAAGCTGTAGTAACTGATGTGATACATTGAAGATTTATGACTGATACATATGCCACAGATGAATTTTTAGAGCAATGCTGAGAAGTTTGTAGAGGGGTATAATATGAATATGCGATGTGAAAACGTGTTTGGATAGTGCACGTTATGAGGGAACGTGTATAAGATTTGTTTACTGTCTGTGTTTGTGTAATCAACGACATAAAAGATAAATGTGTTTTCCAACAAGTTATTGTACTGCATACTACAAACAGAGTTTATTATTAAGGAAATACATTTCAGAAACAAAATATGTTTGCCTACAGTCCGCTCAGTGGTTGCAACTGGCTTGCTAAACCACGAGTATTTTTGGAAGTCCTGTTACTGTACTATTTTTTCCCGCTGTGCATTATATCACCACGTGTAAGAATGAGCACTTTCATGATCTTACTAACTGGTACCGTCGATTCAACAGTCAATGTTAAATTGTTTTTAAAATATATCGTGCAAGTCCGTACTTTAATGTTTATTAAGCAAACAGAAATAGTTTACGGTTTTCAACATATGATTTAGGGGCAAATGTTAGTGGGACTGTGAGGAATAGTGCACATTCCATTTGCGTAGCAACATACTCTGACTAAGTTAAGCACCCTGTGAATTAAAATACCTGTTTCTAAAAGTTATTGTATTTCTCGGGCAAAATTTGAATGCATATTGGGTTTACACATGTTACGTAAATTAATTTTTGTTTTACACAGTGACTTCTAAGCTTGACAGACCAATTTCGGCTGCAAGAAGATCACACAAAAAAATTGTTGAAAACCTATGTACGACGCATGATCTAAAGTGAATTCTAAGGGCGTCACGCGTCTTTTAAGTTGGAACTGAAACACTTAATGTATTGCAAATATTGGAGAAAATATTTAAGATAGAACACTGAGTGTCTGGATATTGGCTAACTGAACAAATATTTGCAAAATCCACGAAACCTGTTGCTGTCATCAAATTATCTCATGTAGATAATCACGGCTACTGTCCTTATTTCGAACAAACAGCCATGGAACGGTAACGTATTTGGGATTTAAATGATGTCATGTCACAATTAACATGAAAGGTCACCTTGTGAAAATACCGTAAGCCTCGCGGTTTTTGACTAATTCGGGTTTTTAATTTCAAAATAATACTTACACGACACTGATGTGGCTATAGGAGGGAGGGGAAGTTTCCAGACAGGAAGTTACATAACATTAGTACTGTATAGTGCTTCAGGTGCAACTTCAAAAAAGTGCCCGGCCCTTGGGATTCAATTCAGCCCCCAGGTTGTGTGTGTGTGTCTATATATATATATATATATATATATATATATATATATATATATATATATATATATATAGTAAATTACTCTAAAAAGGCTAAGTAGGCTAGGTTAATTATGCCTATGCTTAGGCGTGATGTGTGTGAACAACTGTATGCAAATAATATCTTAAAGATCGCCTCAAACAACCATATATTCTCCAGTTTAACCTCAAAAAAATAGTTTTGTGTAGCCTTGATCAGATACAAATGTGTAGTTTTGGTTTACACGTAATAGTTCCAAGTGTAACTGCTACAGTTTGATACTTTTATTTGACCGGATTTATTGGCAGTCAGGAGGATTACCACATCTACTACAAATACCATCAGCAACTCAGTAACCATGTACACACTTCGTGTGTGTAAGACCAATCATAAAAAAACAAACACCATAACCTTTAAGTTATTATGACAAAAAATTTGCATGCAGTAGTACTGGAAACACAACATGCGATAGCTACAAATAAGACCACTGGTGATTAGTTTAAAGTCCAAAATTCTTTCATTGAATTTCTCATTATTCTCAGTTTTAATTTCTTCACACTTACTTGTACTAACTAATTTCTGAAAAACCTGATGGCAAACAGCAAATCTAAATAAACACATAAACGCTCCTAGCGACGAAGGAAAAGTGGCCGTACTTAACTTCCAATATCTAAACGTGGTTGCAAATGTAGTTCGCCAGCTACCACTAAAGACATTAAGTTGGTACAAATAGAAAAATTACAAATTCCTGAAGAAAACAAATATTTCTTCTGTATTAAAAATTAAAATATATAGTTCAGGGTAAAGAAGAAAATCTTCTCGGGTTTATATGTAAGCAAAAAGTCAGCTAGGAAAATTGCGTGATGACAAATGGCATCGTGAGTATGTGAAGAAATTTGGGCGGGTCTTAATAACGAGGTCTTGACAGCCGATGAGGGTGATTGAAGTGAATATGGAGTGGAGCCGGAATTGGGGGGGGGGGGGGAGGGAACGGTAGATCTCCGAGAAAACCCGCTGACTAACGGCATCGTCCGGCACGATTCCCACTTGCGAAAAACCGGTGACCCAGCCGGGTATCGCCTTGCAGCCGGGTATCGCCTTGATGGGAGGCGAGCGTGCTAAGCGATCAGCCACCGCGGCCCCGGAAATGGCAACGTCTTACTACATAAAATGCTTCTAACCATGATATATATATGTGAGTGTATGTATGTATGTATGTATATATATATATATATATATATATATATATATATATATATATATATATATATATATATATATATATATATATATAAAGACACACGTTATCAGTAGTTCCATGCACCTCATATGATTTATTGTTACTTGATCTGAAGTTAGAAATCGTTGTAGTTCCTGTAGATGCAGAGTCTCCTCTCATAGTTGGTCATCAAAAACCTCTGCAGTGGTGTAGGCATCCTGAGCGTTGCGGAGTACGAGCTCTAACGCAGAAGAACCTACTTTTACCTCTTAACTTCTAGGATTCCTAGCTGGGGCTTAAAATTTCGCGCACGTAAGCTGGCACACTTAGAAACAACGGGGAAAATAATTAACACCCTGCTCTCTAATCAAAAATGCCTACATTCCACCCACTCGCAGGGGAGAGTCCCTGTCTCTACATCTTACTATTTTGGCGTCGTGCGAAGGGGGAGAGCTTCTTGCTCATATGGCTGGAGCATGCATAAAGGGCCTAGCAATTTCAGCCAATGGGGGGCAGGAATTGAATCTGTAGTACAACGGGATCCTGAAAACTATCAACCAACCCCGTACACATCACTTTCTCCCTCCTAAACTAACAAAATCTAGAGTTACGGGTCTCTAAGCAAAATATACAATATTTTATTAATAAGAATGACTTGCAAATGAGACCAAAAAGAAAGCTAATGGAATTATTAAAATAAGTCACACAAAAATACGAGGACCTAACTAAATCCTTGCTTAAACAGTATAAAGTTTGCCACTTTACAACAGAAATTAAATACCGTAATGTGTTAAAATTAAAATTAAAATTAAAATACAAAAAATATTACATGAACAGAAAAATTCAAAACATGCGACATATTACAAGTGCACAACATAATCAAGCAAATGTGTTAAGTGTGTAGCATAAATATTACCATTAAAAATGTGTTGAATATATGTCTGAATCAATACATTATTTTAGCAATACAATATATTTTTTTTTTCACCCTGTTTAGTCTTCGTATAATTAACGTGCAGCTGAAGTTTGTCAGTCAAATATAGAGACATCCCTGTGGTACACAAGAAATACTCATTATTTTCAATATATAATTAATTTATGCATTTTGTATTTTTCTCACACGTGATATTTTTATTAACGTAAATTTTTATCATTTTCGAATTTTTAGTATTCAACTATAGGTTTTTTTTATTTACTAGCTTGTACGAGGGCAACGCTGAATGTTTAAATGATTTAGTTTATCTAGATTTCTTTTTGTGTGAATATTTATATTTACTTTAATTTTTATATTTCAGTCCCGTTTTTGTACGAGTTTCGGGGTTTTTAATTTTGCTGTCGCCGTTTTGAGACCACGTACTCTTTGGGTGTTGGGAATTAATTAGTATCTTGAAGGTGGCCTGTTTGAATAGGTTTAAATTTGCAGCCTTCCGATTGGCTGGCAGGTTCGAACACTGCGTTAAGATAGGCTGGCATTCTATGCCAGCGTACACATTGCCTCCAACTCACGACCAGGTCAGAACTGCTGTAGGTCGCTCACGCGAGTGGGTGCAGCCTAGGATTTTAATTAGCTTGCTAGGGAGTCCGTTACCGCCCCTGAATTAAGCTTGTGTTTTAATGGAAGCCGCGAGGAATTTAAGACGGCCGATAAGCCCCCTCCACGTGAGCTATTCAGGAGTTAGCAGATACCAGAAACGACCGTCGGTCCGTAGGCTGTACACTTACGTATTAAAGACTACCTTATATGCTAATGTTCTTGCTGCGGGAGAGGCCGCCTTATGCCAGTTCCTCATAAAACAAAGCAGAGTCCTGCAAGAACTTCAGATCCACACAGCTAAGACTGAATTTTGTTTCTACATTAAAGTATTGCAGGCAACGTAATTTCAACTTTATTCCATTGTTCTAGAAGTCCTAGACCGACGCCATTTTGTTTTGCTATTAAGAACACGTATTCCAGCACCCGTTTAATATGGCTAACCTGAGACAGAGTTTGTGTTTTACACTGTGTGTAATTGGAAAAAATTACTCAAGATTTTAATTATTTTCAGAAACTGTTAGATTTTTAGAAGTTTAAACTTTAATTTGAGGAGCAAGCTAGAGAGATTTTAATTTTCTCACACTAAGTCTTTGGGCGTAGGTTACGAACGGCCACTGCCCAACGATAATAGCTTAGTCATCTATTCAATGTTCTTTTGAAATTGCCATCAAGGAATTTAGAATAGTTTTTCACCCACCATTATTAAAGTTGAAAACTTGAAAATAAATTTCTCATTAAAAGTTTAAATGCAGAAACTAGCCATGGCGTATCCTATTCTGTCTGTAGTGAGATGCTTCACCCTACTCATCATAAGCATGTTTACAATGTTCCTTGTCTGAAAGTGAATAGCTTTTTTATGTGTGTTCCTGCTCGCATACAAATAGTATGCGCAACGGCTGAGTTCAACGGACAGCTTGTTAGTAGCAAATGTGTCAGCTGCTCTACAGTCTGCAGGGTGCCGAGCTATAGTTACCCACCAGATTGTATTAAGACTGTTCCTAAGTGTACTTCTCCAAACATAAATTTAAATCACCTCACAGAAAAACGTAGTGAAGGTAATGAGTCAGGGCAAGGCAGCTGTCAATAGAAAAGGCGCTGCACAGCTATTATGGTCTCTCTACTGAATGGTCTAGTATGCCGTTTTAAGTCACCTGATTAGATCGCAGTGATCTTATCCCCGTACCTAACACTGGGGCATATGAAAATTAATATTTTCTTGTTGAATATTCCCACCTACACACACAGCATTTTGCACAGTGTATTGTTCTGCTGTACACCGACATGCTCAGTGTTTACTGGGATCACGGTGCATGCACCATATATGTGCATCTACTCAGTATATCATTTGCACATTTGCATATTGATCCCACCTACTCGTACGTTTCATAATTTGGAGCCCTTATGACGGACTTTCCACATTCATTCGCACCTGCCCTGTGCACTAAGATTCATTTTATAGACAGACGAGTATGTTGAAAAACTTATGGCAAACATCAAATTCACTGTTTGACTATATGATTCTGAGAGGTGTCTGGGCAATCCCCGAGCCAGTGTTTTGGACATGCAAAACGAAATTTTCAGCCATCGGATATAAGAATCAGAGTGAGATAATAGGACTGCAAATCGATTGATGGCCCGAGTTTTTTAAGCTTTTATAGTGAAGTTTGTTCATTAATTTCTCGCTGTTCACTATTCATGCGCACCTGATATAGGGATTTAAGCAATTTCCTAAGTCGAGGTACGATGTCGAAAGAAAAAAAATAATTAATTCACTTACGGACTTAGAAAAAATTCCCGACACTGTTTCAGGAATTTATAATAAAGGCGAAACGATAGTATATAGGGAACATGGTATGATAAGAGGTTCACAACTCGATTAACGACCCGAGTTCTGGAAGTGTATTAGCGATGTTCGTACATTAATTGTTTTCACTGCTTAGTATTCATGCGCAACCGGATACAAAGTTTTAATAAATTTGCAAACGTGATGAATGGCTTAGGGCCCTGAGTTAGATGCCTGAAATCGTAAAAAAAAATATTCATTTTCTCGTGGGCTTAGAAACAATAGGACGATTTTTCCGAGTGATGGGAGAATTTAGGTATATATATATATAGAGCGCTGATGCACGCTAATACCTTAGTTGATGTTCAGACATCGAGAAACTAACATCGATTTGGAAGTATTCTCTCGCTATACAGTGAATATGTATTGTGAATACGAAGGCCTGTCATTGACCTCATCGAACATGGAGCCGCGACCTGCATCATCGCTGTCTGATTGTTAACTGTGTCGATTCTGCGATCTAGTTTTAACCTTCCGTCAAAATGCTCGTCGACATGAAAGAATCACCTGTACGAAGAGTACTTTTCGCATGAGTGAGAATTACAACAATGGCCACACACAGTTTAAGCCTATGCAAGGTGAGACATTGAAGAACTACTTCAAGAACTTCAACGATTCGTCTACTGGGAGCCAGAAAGTGATGTCAATGCCCCTTGCTGCATCTGTGGGTACTGATTCGTTACGCGATTGTGACAAGGCAATTAGTGCTAAAGATGGAATCAATGCAGTAGAGTTGGTTTGTGTGGAATGTACACTTGCGAGATTTTCGTGTAAAATCGATGAACTTCAAAATTAATGGTCGTCATCTTTAAATACTGATGATGACCATGTGACTTCGAAAAAAGTAAAATAAACTTGATACTGAAGATGAAACAGGAGATGAAGATGATCATGAAGATTGCATTAATGATAATGGCTATGACGACAGTGTTGATGAAGACGATGATGATTCTCTCGACGTTCCCAAACATTTCACCAACGAGTTTACTTCGACAAGTGACATGAAGAAGGCATAAGGCATCAAGACTGCTCGTTACATATTTCCCGAAGACTCCATTAAATTTGTTGATAGAATCAGATATTCTACTGAACTTCAAAAAGTGGGGATCTCCTACGCATTGTTGAAATGTCTACAATCATTAGAGAACCTAAGGAGAGGGGTTATACCATATGATGTGATAAACTGCCCTCTTATGAAATTGTAAGTACAAAATAATAATAATTAGTATTTTTAAATACTTTTTCTTTATTTTTGTGTGTCAAACCCTATCATGCCTCACAACTTTAAAAATGGTGCTATGAGAACTCAGCTAATAAGGTAAAGATCCGCATACAGAATATTAATGAAGACTTTACGTACAAAAATTCATAAATAGTGGACAGTTGGAAATTTGTTTGATATGTATGGATGGGGACAGATTACAAACCCATAGATTGAAGGATTGATAATTGATTGAAAGATTGGACTAAATATTGAAAGATTGATGGCAAGAATGAAATATTGGTGGGGATTATCGAAGATTGTGGAGCGAATTGTGGAGCAGATTGCGGAGTGAATTGTGGAGCGGATTGTAAGGGGGATTGCGGAACGGATTGTAGAGCGGAGTGAAGAGGGGATTGCGTAACGGATTGTGGAGCTGATTTTAGAGGTGATTTATGGAAATATTGCGAGATTGATCGAAATATTGTGAAAGATTATGGGGAAACTGAAATATTGATGGAAAGATTGCGAAATATTGATGAAAAATTGCGAAATATTGATGGAGAGATTGCTAAAGAATGATGGAAAGATTGCTAAGGAGGATGAGGAGGATTGTGAAGGATTGATGTAATGATTTGAAGATTAATGGATTGATCCAAATGTAGATGGTATGATTGGACAACTGATGGATTGATATTCAAGAAGACCATGGGAGATAAGACGGTTTATCACCTTCGTACATTCCAAGTCTCAGTGGACTAGCACTATTGGTATTTCAATTAAAGCCAAGTATGTATATAAAAGTGTTTTATATGCCAATTCCTACCATGATTGTTACATGACTGGGGCAGGCTGTTGCTACTTGTATGAAGTGTTTAGTTTAAGCACATACCCATACATACATACATACAATTATTTCCATATTATGACATAGTGTATTAATCAGTCTTGAAGAGAGGGGACTGGAAATGTAGTAATTGAATGAGAGGCTTTCACACGTGTCCGCAATATTCTAAGTATAATTTCGGTACTATATAATAAATAAATAAATATTTTATAATTTTAAATAATTTTGTAAAATTGGATAATAAATACAGAATTTATGATTTGACATTCCCTATGCCTATAAAACCAATATGGCTACCATAAACAAACATATATGCTTGTATAATTAGTGGGCGTAACTGCCGAGCACCGAGATAAACGCGAGTCGACGACTTCCGAACACCCCCTGAGCCGAGACGAAGATTACGGAGCTCGTCCTAGTCGATCCGAAGACCGCCAGTTCCAACCACAGCCTCACAGCTCCCGTTTAAAATACGTTACCCCAGACTTCCCTTTATAGTACTACTAGTATTTAACTTCCGTGTAGTAAATTTATTTTGCACACTGTTACTACGCTGACCTCTCTTTTTTTTTTTTTTTTTTTTTTTTTTTTCCCCCTATAGATTTGAAGCCTTCTGGCTCCGGCCATCGAAGCGGAATGATTCCGTGGAGTAGAGGAAAAGCCGCTGTAGTCCGCACACAAGAATTACTGACGGAAAAATGTCCGCTTGCTCGAGTTACGGGAGAAAGACATTTACTAACCGCTGAGCAAAGCGTGGGTTCACTTCTGGCTGGCGAAATATAAAAATAGAACTCTTGTTAGTGTGCAGTAACGTAATCTCTTTTTTCCTGCGGTCAGTTATGTGAAGTAATTTTTACTTTACTGAAATGGCATGTGTTGATTCAGTCAAATAAAGGGTCCCGTCTGTCTGTAGCTATTTCATACTTACGAGGCCTCGGAACGCTTGATATCTAAGGTCGACTCTTGCTCGCTCACCACTTGCCGTAACGCCTCTACACGCAAGGCGCTCAACTGTCGGGCAGTCTTTACGTCAACAACTCGCCGGAACGGTACTTCGAGCGGCGATCCTATATGTTTGTAGCACGCTAATAAATATAATGATGTATGTGTAAAGATAAACTCTGAAGTTTCAGTATGGGAAATTTAGCAGGTAAAACTGGTTACGAAAACAATCGTTTAAAGACTGTTCACTATAGAGTAAGCACTTTTGAAATCAACCTTAGCAGCGAATAAAAAGTGCTAAGTAACAATTTGTGATAAATGGAATTATTTTTTCTCTTTCTCTTTTCTCTATGGCATCGAAGTGTAAAAATGAGCGCATTTGTAAAATACTTACGTTTCTATTAATTACACAGTTTCACTTGACCGACGCTTGAATAAAGTGATGAGGTCTATGGCAATGTTAATTTTACATAAGGCGGAAGAATACACAACGTGGATACAAGTAGATCTTAAGCAGGGCTTTCAAAAGTGCTCATTTTACCGTGAACAGTCTACAGCCATATTCACGCCCAAAAAAATAATCCCTGGAGTTTAAATGAGAACTCGAAAGTTGTATTTGGGTATGAAACCTTTCTTAAGTGCTTTTCGTGTTTAGACACCACTATAAACTAACCAATCGTCTTTTAATAATGCGTTTTCTGCCAAAACATTACAACGCACTTCATGTGGGGACCAGGCGCGCGGAGACCTTAGTTGGCAATGTAGGTAGCATGGAATTGTGAAAATTAAGAATGCGATTTATGAGAATTTACTACGTGAGTTTACTATGTAAGCCATTCGCCGAACAGCATCGAGAAGCGGGCAGTAAAAGGCAAAAGCCACCAGCATGTTTTAAGTATATCGGTAGGAAGCAATGACAGCTCGTATAGCAGTTTAATATTTCTGATCAACTGTGTTTTAGTCACAGAACACAAGAAAGTAGTTTAAGTGTGTGGTGCCAGTCCATGCGAAATTCCATTTAAAAAATTAAAGAACCTAAGTATGGAATAAGTGCGTGAAAAAAGTCGAAAAAGGAAAAAGAAAAATTAATGTTACAACATGAGATGTGGTGACACGACACATGACTCGTAAAGTAAAGTAGGCATTTAAGTAATCATTATTATAATTGAGAGTCTATTTTCATTTCGACATAGCAGTGATCCGTTTACTATTTGAAATAAAATTAAAGTTACACAATAAAAAGTATTAAACACATTTTAAAAATTACGTTGCATAACTAAAACAAACTTCATATGTTTGCTCAGCTATTTGTAAGACCTAAAACATTCTGCAGGCACTATCACCAAAGTCACTATCACCACAGTCTCTGTATTTGCAACACCAACTTTCCACCACAATTTGTTAACCAGCAAAATAAACTACCAAGAAGTATTAGCGTAAATATGCATCATTGTTATTTGTTATGGTTCTGCTATTGCTGGCATAACCATAAAAACTAAAATAATTAACACGCTCAAGGACGTATATGAAGGCGATTGACAATTTGTCAGATATGTTGGAAACTGAATCAAGTGTATTACGCGAGCCCACAACGATATCAAAAACCTGGTAAGTTTATAATATTATTTTATTTTATTAACATGTAAATTGTTCTATCAATTTATATTGATAAGAAATATTTTCTCACGACCTTGGCCTAAAGTGCTATTTAATAATCATATTATACATATGGACCCCAAAGATACTGCCATTTAAAGCTGGAAATTTAGTGGAAGATAATCTGAAATTGCCTGTTTTTTGCTGTGACGCGTGACGCATATTTGGTAAGTTTGTGTAATATACGCACGTAGTAATTGCTATTAGTATTGTACATTTGCTGTATTCTGGCCAGTCAACTTTAGCATCACCATTAAGTATCTATAACAAGAGCTCATTGACCCATGTGCCCTTGTTGCGGAGAATGCCTTAAACGATCTGCCACTTCTTTTCTGAACACGCTCTCAAAATTTGAAGCAGATATTTCAATTGGTTAGCTGCAGTGTCGTTTCATGTTTAAGATACATAATAGGTTATTTATAGTTCACATTTCTTAGTGTCATGCGAGCACTCTGGACTTTTCCAAAAGACACTGAAATCTTTGATCGCATTTGCGTATAATGATATTTTTGGTTATGTGCCCTTATTAATGAATGTAAATGGGAAAATGTATTATTTTTTGTGTTTCAGTCTACAACCCGTAATATGGTTGCTTTACCATAGTAGCAGTAACATTTAAAGCTAGTATTGAATACTAATAGCAAATTGGATACGAGCTTGTTAGCGCCAGCTTTCCTAGCTCACCCGGGAAAAAAATTGCGTCACTGCTTTAGAGATATATTTGTCTTCACTTAATGGACCAGACGTAGGTAGTGCAGACTCCAAGTTTCACACGAAATTAAGGGATAAAATACCTCCCGAAAAAAAAAAAAACTTAGTTTTACTTGTATACCTAAAGGAAAATAAGACCAGTTAAAATAATATTTATTTTAGCTGCATGCGTGATAGTTGAGTTCCTCCCTCGAATTTCCCAGAGGCCGATCTAGACTGGCCCGTTCAACGTTACGAATATTTTGCCTCAAGGCAAAAGTTTCGAGTTTCTGTTTGACACTCAAGAAAGTTAATATGAGGACAAAAGCGATCTGGAAAAGGGAGATAAAATTTTCTACGTCTCTTTAAAGCCATCGTGTTAAACCGTTGTTAGATTGGCCTCAGTTATTATAAGGATAAAATGTTTTATTTCAGCTAAGCAGCCATTCATAAAACAATATCAGTAAGGTGGATTTTTTTTAATGTATTCAAACGCAAACATCACAAATAAAGTTTAAAAACAATTGAAAATAAAGGTTACATATTTTATTTTTGATATGCTCTAGTAAGTAAGCTCTGTCAATTCCTACACTAACGGCTATTGTTGATTTATGTATTGCTAATTTACTTTGTGTGAGATAATCTTTAATTGGGCATTATTAATAATTTTAATCTAATATATTTATTGTTTTTGCAGTTTAAAGTTATAAAATTGTGTTATGTATGTTGTGGGTGTACTCACTATTGTATGTAGGTCATTTCCTCTTTATACTTTGCAAAATTTGGCAACCATTTCATTTTCATCGACATTAATGTTGCAACATTCACTGTGACTACAGTATACTCATACGTCTTAAACAAAATGTAATGATAGTTTCAATTTAGTTTATCAATAGCCATCATGTTCGTTCAGTAGACGTATTTATTCAGAACGAAGTTGTGTTATTCATAATATAATTTTATTTGAAATTTATTTAACCGAATGGACTTATACGTAAGCTCAAGCGCCATCAATTCACGGCGGGGACCAAACATGAATAAATGGTCGCAACCGCGTTCCAAAGTCTGGGAATCATCGCTGTTGACTGCGGTCTGCGTGACCCTCTTCGTCGTCATTACTGTCGCCAGTTAGATGATTCACATAATGTTCACACGTGCTGTAGTAATCATTCAAGTATTCCAGACACAGGGTATGCGGACAGTATCTGACCAATCCTGATTCGTCATAACATTCGTTATCTCCGTTGGCAGTAGGCTTCCGCATTTAAAAACTTGTGAAGTGCGCTCCACAACTGTGTTGTTTCTGTCAAAGTTGGGTCCGACTGAACAACTGTCAAACTCTGAGCTGTTATTATGTAAACCACCCAAGATCGACAGCTACCGTCGATGACCGAACCCAGATCTGCTAACATGAATTTAGCCTTCCCAAACTGAATTGTTTATTTAACCATTTCTGATTTTTACGTCCTGTCCTCAACTTGTTCTTTGAGCCATTAGAATCGCTGCCTGGATTAACGTCGCGTAATTTTTATTACAGACTTTGTCATCCAGACATATACATTTGAAGTATGTGCAGATTTTATTTCTTTAATTTAATTATAGTTTAGTTACAGTAATGTAATTTTAAGCAGTCAAACGTAGACATTTCTGGCAATATGTGGTTATGATAAGTAACAAGATTTAATAATGGTAATAACTTATAAAGAAAACAAATCAGGAATTGGAAACGTACATGGAAATTTCCTCCATTACCAACTGTCTGACACTGCCTCCCTTAAGTTCAACATTTTTCTGTGTGCGCGTTATCTGTGTATTCGAGAAATATTGGTTTTGCCGCCTCCATTATTTGCACTGACACAGATGTTTATCTTGAAAACATGACGCTACTTTATCCTTCATACCATATCTGAAGTGCCCTCTTGTCATTTCGGCGTGTTATCCAGCATACCACTCTGCAAAATATTACAAATGTGTCAAGCAAACAACGTAAAGTGTGTCAGAACTACATAACGAGCCAGTTAATGATCTCAATTAAAGCACTTTAGTTGATGGAAACAGATAATTAAATGCATGACCCCAATTATATGTATGAAAAACACTCCTTGGTGGATAATTGAGATATGCACAAGATCTTGCTGATATATGGAAATACACAATCTAAATGAAATTATTATTAAATTGGTAGGCATGTATTATAAAACTAAATTATTTATCGAAAATCAATCGAATCCGAAATTGTTACCAAGTGAGTAACATGTGATAATCTAAAAACAACTATAAAAATAAAAATAAAACTTTCTAATGCATTATAAGTCTGATCTTCCTAGCAAAGTTTGTAAGGCGCAGCTATTTGGTGACAAAGCAGCAGGTTAGAAGACAACGTATTGTAAATAACATTTTCCAATTTCTGTTGACGTGAGCCAGAAGTTAAATTGATCGAATCCCTGATAAGTTTAAGTGTTAGACGGACTAAGTTAACACGAAAATCAAAATAGCTCTATGAAATATGCTATTACATGCTCCCGTTTACCAATTATGAGAGCTATTCTGAAATAAAATTAATTCAGGGACTATTTATATTTGAGAAAGAATATTATCCGGTGCATCACTGAGAAAAAATAAATTGTTTCGTTCCCAAGATATATTTTTTTTTCTCACAGTTGTATTCTTCTCTAGTGATTGATAACCGGCATTGGGCTGGAAGTCTGCCAAGTGCCTAATAACCATTTCCACATTTTTGGGTAGAGATTTCTGCAAAGAAAATTCATGCAAAGCCCCTATTACAAAATAATTATTTCAAATGAGTGGTCTACCAAATGCCATTTTCTATCAAATTCCCGGCGGAGGTTTGCGAGAAACATTCTTCGTCTAATCATTTCTCGGCCAAACACCAAGTCTGATGGTAGCATTGCCTTATATTTTCTTAAACACCAAGTCTGATGGTATCATTGCCTTATATTTTCTTAAACACCAAGCAGGCTGCGTCCTTCCCTTTTCTTGTGCATTCTTTTTTTTTTTTTTTTTTTTTTTTGTTTACAGGCAAGTTAAATGAAATTTTGCAACATCACCTATGTAAATTTCGTACATAATTATACACATGAAAGGCATAGTTTTCTGAAAAAGTATAACAGCTAATTAAAATGTATGCTACGTAGTCCGTAGTACAGTAAGACTGTAGAAAATAACAGAAGATCTGCTAGAAACCAAACTGACCGGATTGTCCGTCGTTGTTTAGTCACCAGATTCGAACCCTGGCTGGCCAGCTCGCGGGTATAAAACACTTTTAAAGTCAATCTTTGGAAAAAAAAAATTCTGTTCCGAACCTCATATATTTTAAAGCAATATCAGCCTGGTATACAGGATATAAACGGCAATGTTGGCAGCGAATTACGATAAGTTACACTTATTTGTTTGTTTTAAACACATGATATTAACAATTGGCATAGAAGTATCAGTATACTTAAGTTTCCAGCAATTTCACAATTTCACGTTTTCTATTCATGGATCACGTTAAGTGAATATTGAGTAGAGTGCGCGTGGTATATTGGGCGACAACAATCCCAAGTCCCAACACTGAACTGCTTTTCTTCGTACACAACTGTCGAGCCCACGTAGTTTCTACTAAGGCTATCACACTGTTGACTTAAACAAGTGCTTTTATATGCCGGTGCATTGCTAGGTGGTTAGCAGTGTTAGCGTTTGCTGTAAAGAAGATTCACAAATTAGTATCAAAAAACTAAACAAGGCTCTCAGAAATGTTTAATAAACCGTAAACTCTCCTCATCTAGAGTTGATTTACTTCCGGTGTTTCACTATCTTTGAACACGAGGTGTTCACTAAGTCACGCAACTATGGTAACTTTCTGGGAACGGTTTCCAATTTTTCCTTTCTCTGAAATATTTGTTTTCCATTCCAAAAATTGTTGTCCCAGAAACAGAATTCAAGTAATCCTGTTTTGTGGGAGAGACGAGTAGTTTCAAAGGATGTTTGTAGGCGATTCTGAAAGGCAGTACGACAAAACATTCAGAAGTGTACTGCTACCACAAATCAATAGACTACCTACATAGTACAGTTTATTTATAGATGTTTATAAAACATTCCGACTACACCAGCAAGGTACTCGCGTAAACATGACAATTCTCTATACCTCAAAAAATATACACAACTTTTAAAACATAATTTCAGTCACAAATATTGATGTTATCATTAATGATTTAAATTATAATATGTAATTTAGATTACTATTTTTTGCCATTAACAACTTACAACCCGCCACAGTTCATCAGCTGTTAAAATACTCTGCAAATGAGAGCATTTACTGTTTACATACTGTTGTAGGTTGGTCACATTGTCTGTCATAACTTATATGATTGAACTCATGAAAGCTTCCTTTTTCCTAGATGCATGCAAGTTTTTATAGAAACGTATTGTTTTAGGTAGGAAGCAACGGAATTTGTGAGTGCCTTGCTACATACTTACAAAATAACGTTTCCTAAAAGAAACGAGTACAACGAGTGTAAGGACATGTGTGCGCGAGGGCTGTGTAGTACATTAAAATTACAAATTAGTCGAGTACTGTAGTTACGTAATCATTTCGGTTAAAAACTTACGGCGTCCCCTTATCTGTGTAGATTGAGTTTTCTATTGGACTGACGGTGGCTCTTGTCCATTTTACCAAGAAATTAAGGTCGCCGCCTGACTGGAGATATTTTGCGCGTCCGAGGACTAAAAGTGCGAGAACGATAAGGTCGACCTATAGGTATGCACATCTTAAGTCTGGTGTGTCTCTCGTCGAATCGCCTCATAGGACATATAGAGGTGACTCTACCATTTTATTGGTGTTAATAATAATAATAATAATAAATACAAATGTGTGTTACTGTGCTATGTGTTCTTACGGTATGTTAAGTAGCCTCTGCCTGAGTTTTCGTGCCTAAAAATTATTGTGGAACACTCGTATTAGCCTTTCATTATTTTTTATTTATTTATTTATTTATTTTCACTTTTCAAAAATACTTATTAGAGACAGGAATAAAAAATGGAAACTACCACTCAGATGTGGGAGATTTCTTAAATGCTATTCTTGAGCAAACGCGGCACAAAAGTATTGGGCTGTTTTAAAATGACAACTATATAATTTGAAATTTGCAATCTGTTTGGGGGTCTGGGTAAAACGTATAAATTACTACGGAGAAAAAATTAACCTCGGGATGAAGTTGCTTTACGAGTACATGGTTATGGGTGCATGATTGCAAAGCAGCGGGACGCACACTGGACGATGCCACCATTCCTCGAGCGTACAAGATGTACGTAATTTGGGCTTGACGTCTCATCGACAGCGAGGTCAGTAAAAGGGGCGCAAGTTGCGCAGGGAAGAAGGATTCGGGGAGGGATTGGGAAGGAATAGGCCGTGGACTTTGTTAGGGACCCATCCCAGCATTCGCCTGGAGTGATTTCGGGAAACCATGGAAGGCCGAAATCAGGATGGACGAGCCGGGAATCGAAGCCGGGTCCTCCCGAATGCGAGTCCAGTGAGTTACCATTGTGCCACCTCGCTCGGTCGAGCGTACAGAAGAGAGGCTCCATTGTCACTTTACGTTTTCTCAGAAACTGTTGAAAATTTTTGTATTAATGTGAAAACACATGAAAAAGTTGTCACTAGAGAAACAGGTTCCGCAGTGCCTAACATCATGTCACGAAATTATAATGAAAATTGTGTGCCCCTCTTGAAGTAAATTCTGAACACGCCACTATTGACGTAGGTCTGCGCTGTGATCGATTCTAACAATTTATGTTCACGGCCATATAAGACTTGATCCCAGAACGTACTGAAAAATGTAAGCCCTAACAGGGAAGTTAGTAAAACAAAAAGCGTCCTGGGAAAACGAACTTCTGTAGAATAATATCCGTTGACGCTGTTACGTGGTAAATAACATTTAAGATTTTTTTTTCTAATGGAATTATTTTGTGGGCACGATCGTCTATAAAAATTTACCCTAAAGGCGTTGTGATAAAAGTCTCGGTCGGAAAGCAGCCGATATAATATAGTCTTGAGCACCACCGGAATTCCAAGTAACTGCAAAGGTAGCTTCCAGCATGTGTCACTTAAAATCTTGTATTCTGAAGACGCTTTCAGTCAGGAATGTAAGAAGCTTATTTTTTACAGCCGCTCCTATTCGGAGACATGCAGTGATTAGTTATAAGTTATAATTGATACCTCAGACACCGAGTTACAGGTAACTGCCAGCTTTCCTGACATGGATACCATGCGTCACGCTGTTCTGTTTGTTCGCCGTTATCTCTGTACGCTATCTGTGTTTGTTATGGCCACTCAGTCGATACTGCGAGGGACTATAAAAGGCACGACCGGCAACTGCAGGAATCGAAAGACGACGAGTTGGATCCACAACGATAACTACAGGTAACCGTCTTCTATTCTTTATTTCCATAAAACTGACTTTTTAAGCTGGTCCAAGACAGAACTTCAAAATAAGTAGAATACTTGCCTCTCAATAGTTATTATTTCCGAATTGATAATTTTTTTTTTAGCTCAGCTTTAATTAAATGGTTAACCTTAAGTTATGTGGAACTCTACTACCTACCAGTTTCTACCTCAATCGAAAGATTATTGGTTCTTCTCTCTGCGCGTACGTTATGTAAAAGTAGTACGTGACCCTGTTTTACTTTATAGCTGTTGTTACGCTAGATTAATGTAATCATTTGGAGAGCTTGATGTTCACCTATGCGTATTCAAAATTTCTTCAACAATTATTAGGTGATATTATTAAAGACATTAATTGATTTTACAGTTGTGTTAAAATTGAGATGTAATTGCACTCAGAAAAATTATAACCGAAGGCAGTTCTGTTTGCCAGATTTACTCCGACCACTCGGTCTGAATATAAGCGATTAGTCGAAAATGTATAATTGCGGAATGCCTATTAAGCGAAACGCTGGATAAACTAAACACTTTTGTTCCAAAAGTTGGTAGGCAAAAGAATTTTGGATAAAGTACCTGTCAAATAAAATCTCTATGGCTGTTCTACAACCAAAATGTAAGTATTTTTGTAGATGCTGAGAATAGTTTATGTTTCGTTACATTATAACAGTAATAACTTCATAAAACCATAAATTCATTTCAAAAATAACATTCATGTTTTTTTTTAGCATAAATATAATGCTAACTAAAAAACTTGATTAGTACAAATTTCACAAAGTTACATTAACATAGTGTTTGGTTTCAGCTAAAGTGTTTATTAAAATCACAGGGGTGGACTGTTGTAGTTTCTTTGAAATACGACACTTGGTTAATCTGCGTTAAGCGGATAACATATTGCTATTTTTACTTTAAATTGTATCTCAAAAATTAAAATGGAAATACGGGCTAGCCACATAACAAATTTCCAAACAGTATTCAAGACGTTCTAATAATATGGCCAATTATATAATGGTTATATAAACTCAACATTCCGGCAGCTTATTACAATCATTCATGGAGAGTAGTTTTCCTCCATTGACATAGTTTTTTTCTGGGTAATATTTCATATCCAAAAAAAAAAAGGAAAAGGTGTGATGTGCTAAAAGTGTAGAGAATAATATTAGACATTTGACAGCCCTTACGACCAAACGACTGTAGGTCAAACGCCTATTATATGAAAGTATAGGTTGACTGAATACGGCAACTCCTTATTGCGTAATATTTTAACAGTGAGCGCTGATGGTGCGCTGTCCCTTTGATATTTTCAAGACTCTGCTAAGATTCATTTGCATGAGGCGGAGGGATATACTGGAAGTAGAACTTTAGCAGGGCTTCAGAAAAGTTGAAAGAAACAGTTTATGGACTATACAGTATGTACTCTTTGACGGCGGCGTGGGGCTACGCTTATTGTCACCGACGGCGGCACTATACATATTTCGGCGAGGGCGGGATGGTAGGAGGAAGAACAGTGCGCGTAGGGGAGGGGAAATGGTAGAGGAAAGTTTCGTCGGCAGGCTGGGCACGAAGCGGCGGCCGGACGTCTGACGTGGTTGGTCCTCGGCCAGCCAGGCAGAGGTAGTGGCGGAGAGGGCGTCCTCCGGCGACCAGAAGGTGCGCCGCCGCGGCTGCCGTCGCTCGGCGGCTCGCTACCTGCCGCGAGAGGGCGTCGTCGCCGTGGCTGCGCCGCAGTCGCTACTGCAAGAAGCACTACGTACCCTGCCAACGTCAGGTACGTGCCTTTCCTCTAGGACGTGCCTTTCCTCTAGGTGTTCCCACTCGCCCTGCTAGCACGTACCGAGCGAGGTGGCGTAGTAGGGCCCTCCTGGGTTCGAATTCGGGTCCGGCCGTCCTAATGTAGGTTTTCCAGGCGAATGCTGGAATGGTTCCTTACTACAGTCCACGGCCGGTTCCTGCTTCTCTCAGCAACTTGCTGTCTCTAATGGCCTCGCCGTCGACGCGACGTTAAGTCGTAGGCTACCTACAGATGAGTACGGCAGCTTCTCGTCATCGAGCCGACCGTGTTTAATCATGCGGTCGCGTGCTTGCCTTGCATTAGGAACGTCGTTGGAAAAACGTATGAACCTAAGGAATGTTGTTCTGCAGTATGAATTCCATAAAAATATTTCCATTTTTTATGCCACGTCTTGAAGTTTATTTACGAATAGGTGTAAACAAATGAAAGATGTCAAGATGTAGGAGATTTATTTACCTTGATATGCCGTATATCCATTCGCTGATTGGCTGAGTGATACTCTAAAAGCTCCCCTTACGTCTTATTGGTTACACTGTGCTGTTAAAGGTCTTCTATTCCTCTTGGTTTATCAAATTCTTCTCTAGGCATCAATCAGTGTATGACGTCCTGTCATGTTGCTGTTGAGCGAGGTTTTATCGATGCCCACAAGGGATGCACTATGCGTTTCACTTTCTATGTCAAGAACGTGGCGAGTGATTTTCATAAACTACTGTTGCAAGGGAAAAATTGTGCTTGCTCTCACTGTACACTCCCGGAGCACGTAGCAATAACTACTGTGCATATTGCGACCTCTCACGAGCAAACTGCGAGGTAGTCATTACACACGTGGTGTGACGTGAACTGTAGAACTTCATTTTAGTGCAAACACTAACATACTTTGCAACAATTCGTCACACGCCTCTGCTGCGAAGACGCATGTATGGACTCCTGATTTTCGCGAAGGAGTTCCACGCAAGCTAAATTTCAATGTCCTATGTCCTCACTAAGGAATTTCCTTTCGGTTACTGGCACTGTGTGTTCGTCGGAAGACATGCTGGTATTTCATTCGGCCTGTCGGAATAAGCTTTCCCCGTTACTGTGCGTCTGTGATTCGTGGGCAAGCCTCCGAGACGCGTGGAAGCTGTTCAATCGCGAAAGTGGATCTGAGCTAAAGAATGTTTTGAAACACGACAAGAAAGTAACTGCGGGTGTCCCTGGGCATGAACTAACAAACTATGGCCGCGCACCTGACGTAACGTCTTGCGTGAAGTGGAAGCCTGATTATGAGCAGTCATAGCACGTCGAGCTACTCTCCTCTCCCTCCATTGTCTTCCGGCTCCGTGGGCTGTTGACTCATTGTATGTTTGATGGAGTATGTGTTTGTCCAGGCCGTCATGCACCGCACGTAAAACCGCCACGTCATCATTGCAAAGGGGATGGGAGAACTCACACTTTTCTTTATATATTACAAACAAATTTCCTCCCTGACGCGTCGAAAATTTTCATACTATTCCACGTGAGAACATAGCTTGAATCAATAATTTGACAAGAGGAAAGCTGAATAACTAAATAAGTTGTTTTGCGACTCCCGATTATCAAATGAATGAAAGGAACCAACAAAGACGCGAAGCAGCTAAATTCACTGTAAATAGTTAAACTTGAAATTTCACTTTGATTCTCACTTTTTCTGGCTTAAGATATATGCAGAAACAAATGGTTACTTCCTGAATATAAGCTATAGAAAGTCTGTTAAAATTATTGCAATTGTATTTCTGTACATAATTAATAGAAACTGTGTTTAGCAAACATTTTTTATATCTTGAGTAATTTTTTCACAGTCTGCAGAATTATCTTTACAGTGATCTAACCGCTTCATACAGTGCTAACAAATGTGTTCACATTGTTTATATTTTCAGAAAGAAACATGAAAATGCTGGCGAACCTTGTATCAGCTGTTGTCCCTCTCCTACTGCCCTTGTTGCTTGTCGAAGCAACCCAGGAAGGAGGTGAGTTGCTCACTTCGCACACTCAGCCTTGCAACATCTATTAAGATTTGGAGAAAACTTCAAAGTGTACGGTTGTATGTAGAATCCTATTTCCCTAGTTCTGTGAATTACATTACATAAAAAAAAACATTCGCTATCGTTGTATAAATATTTATACGAGTACTAATAAAACATATTAAAAAACTACTGTATAGCTGGAAACTAAAAACGAAAATCTCAAACATAACAATCTGTAGGCTAGATTTCACACTCCTTTTACATCTTTGGCCGAAGTACGTTGCTCATTAGGTGCTATTGCTATGAGTGGAATCATTTTAGTCTTGACTACTGGCCGACATAGTAGGCTCTGTGCCAATTGCAAGTGTATCATTTTAAAATTCAGCCTGTTCCATTAAGCCTTATCCTTCGTATGGTTAACTATGACACGAAGCTGGAATATATCCACCATGTGTTAATTTACGTCACTAAAATGAGTTCTAACACACCCAGCGGTAAAAGTCTTTCAGCGTGGGTTGGAGAAACCTAGAAAAACTACAATAACTTATATTTTCCCGACACTGGTTTATAAAAGCTTTTTACCCACTTGTTATTTCAAATAAAATTGAAAGCATTACAGTAAATGTGCGAGAGGAGGGAACAACGCTAAGTCTGAAACAAAGATCGCTATAAAAAGCCATTATAGTCGGGAGGAATCGTCGCCATGAAGTCTGGGAAAGCGGAACAAATGGCGCAGATGGGGAACAGTTGCGTGACGGGAAAAATCCTAGCGGAAAGAAGAAACAAACGCGACAAATAACGGAAAATGACTCTTGGAAAGTGAACAATAATCGTAAAACCCAGACAAGGAGAAAAAAAACTGCAAAATTTGCATCCTGCATTGCACAGGACGTTGTGGGTTATTTAGACATCGTAGTTAAAAATAACTAGGAATCACAGAATCACAAGCAACTAGCAAAAAAATTATGTGTGATGGGAGTTAAACGTACAATATTAATTGTCGTAAAACATAAATTCTTCGAAACTAAGTCACTTGCGTTACATCATGACCGAAAATTTTAGTACAGCCACATCTAACGCTACGAAATATTTTGATTCTTCTTATTATACAAGTAATAGGAGCCTAACCAATTGGTAGTAATAATTTTGATAAGAACATGACACTTTCAAAAATAATCACTCCTAACTTTTTGGCAGCAGGAGATTTGCGTCCTATAATACGAACAATTATTTAGTTAGTGCAAACAAATCCTCCAGCCCATACAATTCGCACATGCAAATTACTCAAAGACGTTGTTTATGTAATTACTCGTACAGCTATTCTTTTTTAACAGCATTTTCAAGTAAAATTCGCAAGTATACAAAACTATTTGACATTCATAATTGTCCGATTGAACGCCAATGTAAGATATCATTCACATTCCGCCCCGCAATGTATAAATGAGGAATCATAGCCCGGAGTAGCGAAAATTACTGTTTCGTGGACTATAAACATCTTTGATTCATTTTACAAGTGCAGTACACAATTATCTGTGTGCTCGTGTTCTGGTTGAGTAAATGTTTGGCAATAACGCTCATCTTCTCGTTGCGGTCTGCTTCGTCACACAATGATCTTCCGGAAGGTTATTCGACCGATATCGCCGCTGCAAAATACCATTCACTTCAGCTCTTGTTTTCCTGTAAAATACATTCGTTCAATAAGTGTAGATTTCAGTGTTTAAAGATTCGCGATTATCAACGTTTCAACCAGAGTAGAATTTGTCAAATAATATTAATTGTTAGACTATGTTCCAATTTTCCAGTTTTCATACCATTGACATAGTTTTTCAACCGTTTATAAACAAAATAGATCATGTTATTTTCGCTATGATTTTCAAACTATGAAATACACTACGATATCTGTGCTTACACGCGTATCACGATTCTGATTGGCTGTGCCTGTCAGTCTTAAAAATGTTGTATGGCCAGAATAAATAGAATATTTTCAATAGAAAACGAATTAATTAAACATTCCCTAAACGTCAGCTGATAAGCTACTACCGACTAGCGAATCAAGCAAATGAACTTAGATCAAGTGACTTTTGGCAGTGGAATTATCGACAGTCAGTGGGAAACACAAATAAATCAGTGAAATTCAGCCATCATATTAGGTAGCTATCGGGCACATTATCATTTTCACGGTTTTCCCTGATTTGGCACAATTCTCACTGTTTCATCTTTAGAGTGTAAGAGCTTTGACTAAGAGCGTTTGGTTATGAGTCAAGGATGTCTGACTCACATTTTAGTGGGCGTGAGTTCAATTCTAATCACCTGAACTTAGGGCAATCAGTGCTCGTCTATAGCGAGTGCTAATAAGAGTTCTTTATTGTAAGTCTTCACGCTTACTAACCTTTCAGATAAGACAATGGTAAATTTATGTGTGTGAAAAGTAATGTATAAAAAACAATGGTTTAAAACCATATAAGAACAATGCAATAAAATGACACGAATTATGCCAGAGAAGTGAGGACAATAAAGGTTCTTCGATGGCGGTTATTAATAACGTTACACGTTCATATGACAAGAATGATAAGTCGGTAATGATTCGAAATCCTTCCACAACATATTCAGTGTCAATTAAGTTTCAATTGGTGGTTCGGAGCCTACTATAAGCGGAAGGTCCGGGCACATTTAACACTTTTGTATATAACCGAGTGACTTCGGTGTAAATGGAACTGTATAGTAAATATTGTAATAATAGTGGCGCATACGAATTGACAGAAATATTATTTTTAACTCTGTAAAATTTATACATTCTCAAGAGTACAGTTGTATCAGTACATAAAAAAATACAGAACGGAACCAAACAGGTAATAGCATTCCAGAAATCTAGGCAAGGATTCCTGTAATCCCGTTTATAAGAAATTTACCTTGTGATTTGCAAAAATAGGTTTGAAAGCTCTACTTTACCAATCCCAGTGTATTTTTCCGCTCCGCAGGACTAGCTGCATAAATATGATTAATTATGATTGCCATAAAAAATTCATTTAATATTAAAAATGGTCCCTGGTAGTGCTACATAAATGCCTTGCGACTAGTTTAAATCTTACTTCGTGAGACGTTATTGACTGTGTAGAAGGAGGCTGAGTGTAAACTGCGTGTCGCAGGATACCGCGTGGTCTGCTACTACGGCAGCTGGGCCGTGTACCGCCCTGGCAACGGCAAATTCGATGTCGAGGACATTGACCCAACACTCTGCACGCACCTCATCTACGGCTTCGTCGGCCTGGGAGAGGACGACACCGTCAGGGTGCTCGACTCATGGAACGACCTGCCCGACAACTACGGCAAAGGTAACCAACGCCGTTTTAAGTTACTTATTTCGGTTATCATGCCTTTCGGCTTACATTCTGAACCAGTGCCAAATATACGTCAGCCAGGATTCAAACCCCGAGGATCCATTGTTACGGGAGCTGGTAAGAAATCAACTTTACAAATGTCGACGTCAAGAATTATACATGACAACTCCTTGGCCATTCGTACTCATGTGATATAGTTATTTGTGCTACTATATGTAGAGGCTGTTCATGTTAAAGTGAGTACTTTTGGAAGCCGTCCCATTTGGAATAACAGTCAATAAAAATATTTTATTGTAGCCTTAGACGTTAACTTTCGAGTCAGGTGAAATATATACACGGTGTTTATTACTTACATGGCAATAGTTATTTTAAAAAGTGGTGGAAGGACAAAAAATAGCTGACAGGGAAAAAGTAACTAGAGCCTCAAAAGTGCTCACTTTAATGTGAACAGCCTATATCAAGAGTGCAGACAGTAGCTAAATGTGAATCATCACTACGGCAAATTCCATGAAGATGATGTCGGTATAGAAATGGCATAAGAAATATGTGAGATACACTCTTGTTGACTTTAATCTCTTTATTTAAATATCGTTAATGGTGTATTTTTTTAACAATATGAGTTGAATTGTAAACATAAAACTAGTTTAATTGAATTTTATGTTATAAACGAAATATGCAATTGCTATCCGTCAATATTGGGCTGTTAAACATTTTTACGATTTTTTATAAGTCTGTGCAACTCAGCACAAGCAGGAAAATTACAATCATATTTCAGATTTTCTTATTTCTTTCGGAGGGAAATAATGTTTAGAACAGCTTGTTGCGTATCAAGTAGGCAAGGAGAAGCAAAACGTGACTGTCACACTTTTGGTATTATTTCCTTTGAAATTTCCGTTGACCCACCTAAATTCTCGTTGTTATTTCTGATATACGCATCCTTATCCCAATATTAAACTCCTAGCGAGGTTGCTTATCAGTAAACTTTCGGGCTCGCATTCGGGAGCACCTGGGTTCTAATCTCTGTCCGCACATCCTGACTCCGGTTCTCCATGGTTCTCCGAAATTAACTCCAGGCGAATATCTGCGATCTTTGCTTAGTACGAGCCACGCCCGGTTTCTTCCACTTTCCTGCTTCTCAGAGCAACTTGCTACGTCTCTAACGACCTCACTGTCGGCGAGACGTCAAGCCCTTCTTACCAACATCTCAGAATTAAATTTTCACTCTTACTAGAAGTATAAGTGTGCTACAATAATAACAATCCTCTTCTCATAAATAATACACTGCCGCCTCACGTCGTTCACATAGTCTCTTTATAGGACGTGCTACGTAAGCGTGACTATACTGGATGTAGTCTATTTTCATAGTATCTTAACACATTAATCAAACATTTGAAAATTCACCCCATGTACGACGTGTTTAGTTGTTTCCGAAATGTCAGGTATCACAAGACTTTTATACTACTGTTAACATAAAAGTATCTTATTTTTGGGTAAATTGGACCTTTGTATTTATTATAGTCATAAACTATAATACTTCATTTATAAATAACATGAATAAAAATAGAGATAAAATGGAAGTGTTGGTAATACCATGGAAAATATTACCAAACGGAGTGCGCACGAATGCGGTGCTTGTCCCTTTAATATTATTTTGCAGACTTAGATAAGCGTTGCTTGCGTGAGGCGAAGAATTAGCCTGAAAATAGAAGTTTATCAGCGCTTCAGAAAAGTTGGACGTAACCACGAATTGAATATTAGCAGAGCTCTTGAGTATTTCACGAATTCATTCTGTGGCGAGATAGACTTCCAACACCTGCTGTTTTTTCCTGCTACTGTGATCGGGCATCAGTTGTTTATACATGCCCACGTTTAACTGTGAACCAGTAGTGAGCAAGAAACAGGAGCGTGGGTGAGCTTTGAATAGTGATGTACGAATGCCTCACTTGATCGCAGCAACCAATAAGCAGACGATTGTGTCTCGAGTGTATAGAGTACTGAGTAGTATACAGCCTGCTGCCACATCAATGCTCGAAATACTAGAGCCTCCAATTATTATTAGCGACCCAAAAATTTCGCGAATTCATTTGAGAACAAGCAATAGTCCAAACGCATACGCATTTACTTCCTTTTTAATTTGGATCGCAGTTCGTAAGACAGACACACCCTGGTCGAATTTGATACAATAACTAACCTGCAAGGAAACAAGGATCGTGGAGTCTAATTTGTTGCGAAATGTCCGGGTGTCTATTAGATATGGACGATGAACGGCGCCCGTGAACATGTGTCGTGTCGTAGGAGCGATGGCGCGCTTCGTGAAGCTGAAGGAGCGCAGCCCGACGACGAAGGTGATGGTGTCCATCGGCGGTTGGAACGAGGGCTCGACCAAGTACTCGGACATGGCGAGCTCGGAGGCGCGCCGCACCAGGTTCGCCGACAACGCCGTCACCTTCGTCAAGAAGTACGGCTTTGACGGCCTCGACCTCGACTGGGAGTACCCGGCGCAGAGGGGCGGCAAGACCATCGACAAGGTGAGAGCTCGTCCTGGCACCGGCTCCCGCAGCCCTCGATCCCTCCGCCCCCCTCACCCTCTTCCACTCGCGCACCACTATACTATAACTGGAGTTTAGCCATCTTGAGAACAGCTGCTCGGCTAAAACATAGTCCAAATGTCACGCCCCAAAGGGCACAGTGAGTTCTCTACCAGTAGCGTTTAATATTGGAGAATCAAGTTACAATAACGGAAGCCTCATTTCTCTGACCCACGAAGCACATGCCATTGTTTTTATTTCTTTGATAACGAAGTCAGTACAAAACTATCGCGAAGTGGTGTGATGTCCAATCGTGCTAAAACTAGTCTAGGACATCTGCAATAATAAAACGTCAATAATGTTATGCACAAAGAGTTTTTTTCGAAGCATCATTGTGTTACAGTCCTATTCTCACGCGGTCATAAAAGTTCTGTGTGCTACTAAACAGCCATACAACAAGAAATTTTTTTTACCATTGCTATGATATTATTTATCTTAATAACGATAATTATGTCAATTTGCATGTCACTAGTATTAACATTTCTTAAATTCTGTAGTTAATCCATTGGGCAAGATTTGCTTTTCTTGAACATAAATATGATTACACTTTACTTTACATGTCATTCCCACGAATCTCCAGTGTTGTTTCTCTTTGTTCTGATGGAACAATCCATTTTTTACAATTGTTATAAGTATACTTAACCCACTCCAGTCTTTTGAGACAGATACTTATCTGACCTTTGTAAGTGCTCACCATCATCCCTCTACTGCAGGTTATGAGGTTATAACACTTCATTATTACAACGATGGCTGTAATTTCGTACGTGATGTCAAATATCACTGTACTGGTATTTATTCAGTTAATTTATTGATCCCTTGATAGTTCATTAAGGTAACTGAGAGGTATTGACATAGAATAAGAATAGATTTGATTAATTACTGAACATTAAATATTTTATTTGCTGTATAAAGTAAAATTTGAGGTGGAATATCTATGTGGTACATGGGTCATTCATTTAGCCTATGAATTTATTTAGAATCGCGTATTTAACGAGATACTTCTACTAGCGTTAGCTGTGTTAAGTAAATATTTCAGTGAAATTACATATTTCCTTTGCTACTACACCTATATGACACCTATGACCTATCCACAACGCATGAAACTTCAATGTTCTAGGACAACTTTCCCAAACTTCTGGAAACGGTGTACAACAAGTTTCACGAGAACGGTCTTCTGTTCACCGCAGCATTTGGAGCCAGCCTTAAAACTGTGAATCTTTCTTACATCATACCTGAAGTTTCCAAGTAAGTTAATGTCTTTACTTGTATATTCAACATAATATTCAGTACATACAGTAGATTTGGTTCACGCTTTACTGGACACTTTTGAAAACCCTGTGATTTTTCATTTCTGCCTGCTGCGTATTCTTGCGCTGCATTTAGTAAGTAGCATGACTTGTATACACGTTAAATCAATTTCATATTTTAAATTTGATATAACATGAATGTTAGTATTCATTCAGTTCTATTCTAATGAATTTTAACCCAAACGAAACCAACGTTTTTGGTCATCAGTTTTAAAGTCACATATTTAATAAAACCTTAACTTTCGTTCCTAATCCACTGCCATTATTATTGTACCGTATACATGCCAGTCAGTAAGACGTAAAAATAATGTGTAAATACAGTCCGGCATTCTTTAAAAGTTTAACCGCAAAAGTGTTAAGTGAACCGTGTACCACCGATAAAGTATTTTCGGATATACGTTTCTTCAGTAGATTACGCTGACGGTTTGCAGGTACCTGGACTTCATTAACGTGATGACGTACGACTACCACGGCTCGTGGGACACGTCGACTGGGGAGAGCGCCCCTCTGTACGCCCACCCCACCGATACCTCCGACGAGGGCAAGACAATGAACATTGTAAGTGACTTGCGCAGCGAGCCACCGCCGGATAGTACTGCTATAGTCTATTTGCAGTGTCTCCACACTTTTTGAATCAAACCATTGAAAATCACCCCATGTACTGTATGACTTGCTTGGTTGTTTCCAAAGCCATTTGTCACAAGAGTTTTACACTTGCGATAAAAGAAAAGCATCTCATTATTGATTAAATTTAACTTTTACTTACAGCGAGTGAAGAGATTTGGACGGCTCTTAACATCGAGGTCTTGAAGAGCCGATGAGGGTGATTGAGGTGAATATGGAGCAGCGTTGGAACGAAGGGGCGGGCGAAACGGGATGTCCCCGAGAAAATCCACCGCCCAATGGCATCGTCCGACACGATTCCTACATGTGAAGGTCCGGAGTGACCCGGCCGGGGATTGAACCCGGGTCGCTTTGGTGGGAGGCGAGCAGGCTAACCGCTCAGCCACCGTGGCCCCTTTTACTTATATTTTTTCTATGACTCATAATATTTCATTTGTAATTAAAATGTTTAAAAATGGAGATAAAATAGGTATGTTGGTAGTTCCTCGCAAGAAATAGTTCTCATGAATAATATCAGTAAAGTGAGTGCGTACGAGTGCAGTGCGTTTACCTTTGGTGCGTTATTATACTAGTTAAGCTTTGTTTACATGAAGTTGAGGAACAGTCTGGAAGTGTAAGTAACTTAAGACGGAAGAAACCGTGAACAGACAACAGTTGTGTAATGTTACTAAATATCTCTAACAATAGTGTTACATATTTTCAGTCGGTAATGAGATGTAAATAAGACTGTGATAGTTTACTGAAGAGCGCAGTGTTTCAACGTCCTCCAGAATTATTCAGTGTTACTGATAGTTCCATTATCACGAGAATTTTGTGGCCGAAGTCATGAAGGCGTTGCATTCCGCTCACAAAGTTACGTTTTCATATCGAAGCAGGTCAGTTTATTACACATCCCCCTTCGTCCCCCCCTCCACCGCCGCGATTAGACAACCAGCATAAATCAGCAGCGTTTGTAATTATTTAATAAAAAACCTTGATAGCTGCACGAAACTGCTTGTATTCTCTTTATCTCTTCTAAGGGCTGCAAAGTCTTGATAACATTTAAAGCCAATGTACAGATTATATAGAACCTTGGCAACACAATAATTAGCATGCTTTCATAGTATCCACAAAATATAACGAACTCGATTCCAGGTGACAGACCTCCCTCCCCCTCCTTAGAGAATCTCAGAACATTTTAAAACCAATGTCGTTCGCTCGTATGGCACCGGTTCGTTCTGCTTAACATTTCTATTATCTTTCATTCATTTTTAAGTTTCAGGCACATAAAGTTCCCGAATTGTAGAGCTTTTCGAAAAAAGGTTGCATAAATTCAGGTAAACTGCCTTTACTGTTCATGCACTTGCACCTGCGTATTATTTATTTTTAACCCTGAGCGTAAATTATACTTGTAGGTATCTAACCTTAGATTATTTGAAATATTTAAAACATTACAGTACACGGAACGTATATAAGTATATAATAATTAATTTTGTTTGAAGATAAAACTTCATTTCCTTCGGATGGGTCAACCTTTGTGTGTAATGGCCTAGTGCACGTGTTCATAAACAGTCACGTAAATTTTTCGAACCAACAAACCGAGAATCCATATGCATTCGCTTAAGTTTCTTGTTCATCCTACTATATGTCATCTGCAGTACGTATGCCAGAACGGTAGCCGTTATGTGTGACTCAGTGGAGCTTTCTTATTCAAAGTGCTTCTGTTGGCGCCACGCCACTGGCACATGAATGCGAATGAGTTCGTGTTACCTCTTTTTCATTTCCTGGGCGCGCGTGTTGGGTGACTATCTGTGACAGGCACGCTTAATCGGATATTAATGATAACGAGTCAGCTGCGGAACGAACAGCGACAGCAGCAGTGGAAGAGATCCAAGTTAAAGTGCCTAGCATCCCTTACGTTCAGCAAACCACTTCATTCACAGAGTAAACTCTGCAGCCAGCGACACTATACCAGACCAACATCTTGACCCTACTGTCTCTGCCAGTATGGCTGTCTGGTTAGTCGCCAGTGAATACCGGCCATTACGTGTGACAGGGGCTAATAAGTATGGACCCCTGATCTTAAAAAACAATCCATTAAGACTAGACTTTGTACTACATTACTGAGCCAATCAGAATTTGGTTTATACGGTTTTGAACATCTGTGATTATCCGTTAGGCTCCTCAGATGCTTAGCAGTTAAAACCATCCAGTCGCGTTAAGTGAATCTGAGATTTGGTGTAAATGCAACTCTACAGGAACTCTAATCGCGAAAATCAGGTATCTACTTACTACTAAAGCAAGGCTAAAGCAGAGCTTAGTTTTGAGATATGCCTGCAGACATAAACGGCACAGATATTAAATCAGTGCTCAAGATACATGAGAGTCATAGTTCATTCATAGTCGCATTTTAGTTAAATGCCTTAAGTAAAGGCTAAGCTTAGTCATAGTTCGGCCATAATTCAGCTAAACAAGCAAAACATTAAAAATCTTGTTTTTCTTAAAACTATCTCATTTGGCGCCTAAATGTGAAGGAGATTTATGGCCTACACAAATCTCAATTGCAATTTAGCGTGTCATGACATTTCTGTTGGCGCATAACTTCTATCTGAACGGATTAACAAAGTCATATCACCTCATTATTGCCAGGGGCCGCGGTGGCCGAGCGGTTAGCTCGCTCACATCCCACCAAGACCAACCGTGTTCAATCCCCGGCCGGGTCACAGGACTTTCGCATGTGGGAGTCGTGCAGGACGATCTCCCGCTTCCCCCCGGACAAGCGGAGTCAACAGCCATCACAGCTCATGAAATATATCGTAGCAGTCTCATAAGAAATTGCTGCCAATAACTTCACATCACGACAAACACGTTTTTGTTGGTTGTGACGTATGAAAGAACCTTATACTGATGTTTGTATAGTTGAGAGTAATATTGACGTGTGCTTGGAAAAGTACATATAATTGGCGTGCTGGTTGCAGGACACCTGCGTGCAGAACCTGCTGGCGCTGGGCGCTCCGCCTGAGAAGTTGAACCTGGGCATGGGAACGTACGGCCACTCCTTCACGCTGCAGGACCCTGCCAAGAACGGAGTGAACGCGCCCATCACAGGGCCAGGCGAGGCGGGCCCCTACACCCGCCAGACTGGCACCATCGGCTACAACGAGGTACTGCCGCCAAACAATACGCTCCTCGCGGTAAACCAGAGCACTTTTCAAACCAACCCTTGAAAAAAAAAAAACACTGCTCATAACTACGAACACGTTGGTGTGCGTGCAGACTCCGCGCTTACAAATTGGCAACGATTTACGTAAAATAATTCCAAGTCTCGACGTTGCATTGTGAGTGTAATGTATGGAAATCAAGTTGGTATTTTATTGCTTTACGGATTGTCGTATTAAAAACACATTCAAGATCCTAACACGTTCACGTTTTCACTCGACTGACGAATGAACGTAGTCATTAGGCTCATTGCCTCTTAAATATTGCCTATGGCGGAAGGATACAAAATGTGGATAATTGTAGATCTTGAGTAGGGCTTTCAAAAGTGCTCAACTAATCTCGCGAACGGCATGTATGAAATTTTTGGAATGTGTTCGTATTATATTACCTGTAACAAATTTGCATGTAAGTGATTAGTTCAAATATGACTCTTTGTTAATAACATCCTCTTTCATGAATGAGAATGTATCCACTACATGTATTTTTATTTGTATTTAGAATAGAATGTCTGCAATATATATTGTGGTAATAATTATTTAAATATCAAGGAACTTCAATATAATTTTCTTAAGAAGCGTGCATATTTATTTATGTCATTAAAGTAGAGGTTCAAGCATTGCCGTAGTTCAACTCACGAACCAATGGAAAAACCAGAAGTACGTCTCATGACAACGAACTTCGGACTTGTATTTAAGCATTTTACTTGCGCATAAACATCACCACCATATTTCTTCGTGAGAGAAAATTTGTTTTTGTAACGAGAGAATTTAATTGTTCGTGTGTCAGAGTTCAGCAACACAATCAGTGTTGGAGATTAGGAACTGTCAGCACGAGAGGGGTTGGTGTGACATTCTGAATTCTGTGTCATCATTTAAAAAAATTAATTAGGGTCTTCATTTTGCAGTAAACATGGCAAATCAGTGTTGGAAGATTATATCACTTTGCCTTGTACTAAATGAGGTAGTTATTATTTCACTATTGCACAGATGCTATTAAAGTGGGAAAAAGAGCCCCCCTCCACCCCGGCAATTCTCCAATGTCCGGTAACGTTCTTGTTCAAACATGCCTACGCCCAATGTATAGCATAATACTGGACCTTATCTTCATCTAATTTTATTATATTCGTTACCGGATTATAAGTAGGGGACCTTAATATTAAAATGTAATGGTCTAAGAGCTATAAATTAGTAACAACTATACACTTATTAATAGCAAACTGAGTTGAACATCATACATAATTTATACAAAAAATTGAATACATTCATTATTGCATTTTACTGAAATAGGTAGTTAGCATTGATAATGTATTGTATTATTTATCCTGGTTTCTTTTTACAAGATTTCGAACCATTGAGTCCCGCAAGGAATTCTTTCGGGGCACATCCTTTAATTAACATAATAAAGTTTGCATTTAAACAGCATAATAAATAAAAATACTTGAATGAAGTCTTTCTGTTTTCACTTCGGGGTTTGGTATCCACAACAGTTGACTCACTAATTACATTCTGACTCTAAACGCTTATTAGAATAATACATGTGATGCCACCATTTCAGAATTAAAATCCCCTGAAGTCTCAAAAGGAGCAGTGTTCCCAATAGTTATTAGATTTATTAAAAATTAAAATATGTATTAAAAATTAAAATAAACAGAATAAAATAAGTATGACGTAATATTGTTACTAAACAAGAATTTTGTAATGAGAAAAATCAAATTTCAAGAATGTTTCAACAACTTGCTTTGTGAAATAATTATTGCGATTACGACACACATTTATTTATCCCAATAAACTCGCCTGTTTTTGTATTTCAAGGTTTTAAACAAGCAAAAAAAAAATATGGCAGTAGTTTAGTATTTTGTAATTGGTAATTTGTCAGCTTTGAAGTTGATCAAACGTAGAAGGCAAATTACAGAAATACGTCATTAATTTTTTTTGACAAAATGAGGTCACGTGACAATTTTGTTAACAAAATACGCCAATTAGAACACGGCCTTAGCTATAGCCTACGTGTGTGATGATGTTGGCCTGCGTACAGGCGCTATAGGATGTTCACGGTAAAATGAGCACTTCTGATAGTCCTGCTCAAGATCTACTCGTATGCCCGTAGTGTATTCTTCCGCCTTACGAAAAATTAACACTGCCATGGGCCTTATCACATTATTCACATGTTGGTCGTGTGAAACTGTGAAATTATTAAAAAATATAATATTTTACTAATCTGCTCATTTTTACACTTCGCTGCATAAACAAACAGAAAGTGTAAGAAATAATTTAAGTTATACAAATGGTTTCCTAACAATTTTTATTCGACGTTAAGATATGGAACTACTTTCCCTCCAACGTTACCAACTTTACTGGGCACATGTCAGGCAGTGCGCCCGTTAAAATATATGCAGGTGGGAGCAGTGACTTTTTTTCTAAGGTTGATTTCTGTTAACTTTATCGTGCAACTTGTGGGGCCTCGTAAACATGGCACTACTGGACGCTGGCACATTACATTAAAATTAATTTGCGGGGCGTCTCCATGTAATTTTAATCCATTATATATGATATAATATACACAATTGTCTCTATAAAAATAGTGAGTAAATAAATAAATAGCTATAAAACATAAACAATCTTGCCTGCCCTAAACAGATCTGTGAGCAGAAGGGCAAGTGGACTCTCGTGTGGAACGACGTTCAGCAAGTACCGTACGCCTACAGCAGCAACCAGTGGATCGGCTACGACAATGTCAAGTCGATACAGATAAAAGTGAGTCGTTTATATCATGTTGATATCAATCTACCAGCTGCTTGACATAATTCATTTGTTTCCGAGATTTTCGTGGAAAAAAAGTGGATATTTCCACACCAAAATTATTGCTTGGTAATCAGAACGAAACTGCATATTTTAAACAAGAAGTTTCTGATACAATTAATGAGCCTACTTGCCTCTATATGGGTGCAAATATTTTTAACGAAGATTTTAATCTTAGATGGTAGGTAGGTAGACTTTGGCGTCTCTTTGACAGACATATCGTTTCAAATGCAACCAGAAACTCGTGTAAAATAGTGACAAAAATTACAAACACACACGTGTCTTACCAGGAGTAGAATACAAAAAAAAAAAAACCTTGTACCATAGGTTAGCTTGCAACCAACTGCATTTTGGAGGTAAGATTCGGAGCATGAACTGCGGATGTAATTAGTATAATGTTTTCGTTGATAGGGTTCACTAACCTGAAATATTTATATGGCCGTCATTTTGAAAATAAGTGCCTGGGCTACTTTAATCGTGTAAGCTTACATGGATACCGCAGCACTAATTGTGTGTAAAATTTCGTGGGAATCGGTTGGTTGGTCCCCAAGATATGACATAAAACCTAAATTTTTCACGTGGCGAACTTAATAAATGGTGGAAAAAAAGATTATGTATTAGCACATTTGCAAAGGAGGTTAGAAATAAGTTATTCAAGTAACCATAAATTGACGATGTGATATAATAACATATGCAATAGTCATAAAATATCTGAGAATTATCAATCTTCAGGTTGGTGCGTGATTCTGTAGTTTACTTGCGTTCATCGAAATTCAATAAAACATAAATTCAAATCCGTGATTTCAAGTAGAGAAATCACGGTGAACCCAGGTAAGAACACTCAACAGACTTGGAATTTATTGTAAACTAGTGAACTGAGCAGTGAAATTCGCCGTAAACTAATGTAAATCACTGTTCGTTCAGTGGTTTTGTGGTACTGAAATGACCAGTTTGCTTCCATTGATTCCACGAAGCTGTTTTCACGAATTTGAGTTAGAACATTTACTTAAATCAGTTTAAGAAAGTGTTTCGAATAACAGTAAGCTTTTAAAAAATCGTTAACTCATGAAGAATTCAAACTCCTGAAATCAATAAAAAGTAGAGTTTAGAGAATCAAGTGCCAGAAAATATGGTGTTAACTCATTCCGTTCAAAAGTACATGATCAATTAACCGTTAACACTGTTTTCCAAATGTACGAGATGGTTGTGAACGTGCTACGACGGGTAATGAATGTGAAGGGCAAGTGAGGCAGGCGAGAGTGAGAGAGCGCTAACAGTCTGATGGTGTTGCAGAGCGAGTACCTGAAGGAGAAGAAGTTCGGAGGCGCCATGGTGTGGAGTCTGGAGACCGACGACTTCAGGAATGTCTGCGGCGAAGGCAAGAACCCGCTGCTGCACACCATCAACGCTGTACTCAACGGAGGAACGGTAACGCAATCTTCAACACATTTACTTACAATCTCCTCGTTCCCTACTCTCCTCCCACCAAGGCGATCCAGGTTCAATCTCCAGCCGGGTCACTCCGGATTTTCGCATGTGGGAATCGTGCCGGACGATGCCGTTGGTCGGCGGGTTTTCTCGGGGATCTCCCGTTTCCCCCGCTGCTCCATACTCACCTCAATCACCCTCATCGGCTCTCAAGATCTCGTTCTTAGCAGCCGTCCAAATCTCTTCGCTCACTCACTCTCCTTATTCAGACCACTAACTAGCGTAACGTTCTCGCTAGCCAAAATTCCAAAGACTTCGAAACGCATGGTCCTAATAAGACGTAAACATATATTTTAACCAGCAATGAATAATTAGCTCTGAAAACACGTCATATTACAGTCTTTGTGCACATTAGTGTGAACGACATATTATAAAAATTTTTGTTTTGTAGTCTACTTGAACATAATTCAAACATACATTACGTTTTGAGGTTCAGAATAACTCAGTACGCGCAAAATAACAGCATACTCCCGTACAGTACACAGCACCACTGACCATTTTTTTTTTACCCCTATGAATTAACAGATAACAAATGTTATTAGACCGCGCTATAGTATACGAGCCATGGACTTATGTGAATACACTTTCTTATTTAAGGCACCCCAAGTTAGCACGAGGTGCCTAATAGACAGGACTGTATATGCCCCGTCTGTCTGGAGTGACGCTCGATGAAATGGAACAAAGGGAAGGTGTGAGCAACAGTGTTACCCACTTCAAATGCCTCAGCACTTTTATTCGCAAGACAGCAAACTGATGTGCAGCCATGCAGCGTGCAACCATGGGACTAATTGGCACCCTGTCGTTTTATGGCGTTATAATATTAAATGTACTTCATGCGCCCTGTACTACTTTACAATTCTTATGTGTGAATGGTAATACCGAATTATTATTCTTTTAATAATTCTTGTACAGTATTTTTACTCTTTAAGCAGCCAAACCGTAGAGAAACTTGATACTTCCCTTCATATTTCATTTCATAATATTTTATAATCATTCGAAGAACATTTGCATTCTATAGAACTGTCAATACAACACAAAACAACACGTATAGAATAGTAAGTCACATAATACACACACCAGACACATTAAATTAAAAGTTTAAATTTCAGTACTTAGTTAAAATAAATATAGGCAGTATTAAAGTCATAAACTAGTGTTGGAGAAATTAAAATAGTTTTTTATTGCAATATTGATGGAAAAAAAATTTAATTCTGTGGTAGTGTATTATTATGCCTACATTATTTTTTTAAGGGATTGTAAAGTTATCTTTATATTTACTTGTTGGAGATGAGAATTTGGATTTACGAATGTGGATATGTGCCTATTTCTCAAACGCAATTAATAGTCAATCCTCATAGCAGTGCGTATAGTCCATTCGCGATTAATTCCAAATTTTCTGAAACCCTGCTAAAGTTCTACTTCCAGAATATTCCTACGCCTCACGCAAATAAAACTTACCCAAGTCTGGAGAATTAAACCAAAGGGCAGCGCACCGCATTCGTGCGCAGTCACTTTAATATTATTTTACATAAAAACTATTTCTTAGCAGGCATTACCAACATAACTATTTTCTCCCTGTTTTATTCATATTAAATATTTTTATTAATACTATAGTAATTTATAGGTAAATTATCAGCAAATGTTTAATGTAACAAAAAATAAGATACTTTTGCGTTATTGGAAACATAAAACGACTATAATACATTACATACTTAGGAAAGAACCAAGCGTTTCATATATGGGGTGATTTTTAAAAGGTTCGATTAAAAAAGTGTGAAGTAACCGCGAATGGACTGTACCAGTAGTTTTTCTCGGCACCACATACGGCTCTCAGCAGTGGTCATGTTGTTTGCAGCTGCCGACAGGGGCGCCCCAGACGACGGCGGCGCCGCAGCCTGGCGGCGGTGGCGCGGGCGGACAGACGCCGCCCACCACGACGCCCACCCCCGCACAGCCCACGGAGCCGCTGCCACCAGCCACCGAGCTGTGCGACCACTCCGGCTACGTCAGGGACAAGAATGACTGCCAGGTGTTCTATGAGTGCGTCGCCTCCGGCAGCCAGTACCTCGTCTACAAGTTCAAGTGCGCTGACGGCACCTACTTTGACACCACCATCGACCAGTGCAACTTCGCCGACGACGTTAAGTGCTGAACCCCGCCACTATCAACCTCATCCATCGACTACTGTAGCACTCTACACACCACACTTCATAAACAAACAAGTTTCATACGCGGTACAGTGCACGAAGTAACTTTTACAATGTAGTGGAGTAGACATTTTATTTCAAAGGTCTAAGATGACACCTAGGAAATACGTCATTAGTAAATATATGTACATCTATCATTAGGCGCTATTAAAGTTTGTTCTGATGGTTTCCTCGATGCACTTAAAATACCATTTGTTTTAACTAAAATATTTTATTTAAAACATGTATTTATATTTATAACTTTTATATAATAAAACTATTTCAATCGTTTAATTCGTTGTTTATTTCATCAGTTGCTCCTAATTACTGCCATAAAAATGACTTAATTATTTCAGAGAAATGTGGCTTTATGTGGAGTATGCAGGAGGTTTCATCGAAAAGTAGCTTATGTCTTCCCCTTTTGCATCTGTTACGAAAGTGAAAGTCTTACATTTTTGCTAAACGCAGATAATTAAAAATATCGGTTACTTTTACAGTCACGCTTCCAAATCATGATATCACATAAAAATAGTATCTCGATGATCAAAGCAAACAAGCTTGTATCCTATTAAACCTCACAGATTTTCTCAATGTACAGTATATGAAGAATTGTAAGCAAAATCGAAACGAAAACTTACTTGCATGCAATATTTACACAAGGAATGATTATAGTTCTGTTTTGGCAATAGGGGTCAGGTACGTGTCCAAATATTCAGCTGAGCAAAAATTATACGCTGTAGAGGATTTTTAAAATATATGAAGAACAATATGTGTCATGATGTTTTAAGTTAGGTGTATACAGAATCTATCGTAACTATTTGCAAAAACAAAAGCCACATCATTTGTTGGCTTAAAGGCTGTTCACGATACAGTGAGTTCTTTTAAAATCAACCTTCTAAAAACGTCACTGCCCCTGCCTACGCATATATTATAACGGGCGCACCGAGGGACATGCGCCCAGTTAGGTTGGTAACAATTTATGGAAAGTAGTTTCATATCTTGACGTCGTATTTAAAGTGTTGGGTAACCATTTGTGATAACTGAAATTTATTTCTTTTGCTTTATATTTTTTAATTTATAGAAGTGTAAAATTGACTAGATTTGTAAATAATTTACTTTTCTAATTATTTAACAGTTTAACTTGGCCGGCGTACGAACAAAGTGATGAGGCCCGTCGCAATGTTAATTTGTATAAGGCGGGAGAATACACAACGTGAGTACAGGGAGAACTTAAGCAGGGCTTTCAAAAGTGCTCATTTTCCCGTTAACAGCATATAGTTAAAGAAACCTAGTAACAAAATTCCCGGTAAGGCGATCGTGTACTGCGTAGTTATGTGAAGATGAATTTAGACGCAGCAACGCCTGGAGGGCGCAGCTATAAATACACATTTGCACGACTTGTTGCGTACTGGTAGGCGACCAGATCGCAGTGTTGCTCACTACGGCAATACACAGTCGCTGTCGCTGAAGACGTTTGTGCAGTGATTATTAGCGCCCTTGAGGCCCTAGTTACATTTTCCTTTCAACCGGTTTTTATCCTTTGACCACCTTTTTAAATAAATATAGCAATGTAAGTAATAAAAACACTGTTTATATTTCACCTCACTCGGAATTTAAGGTGATATTTCTCATTTTTGTGGGATTTGGTTATCCGAGAGAGGTTTCGAAAAATACCCCCTTAATGCAGTTGTTAGTTGTCGAATAATTATAGTTTTCAAAATATAACACTCAAATTCCGGCACAAGAGTGTTATCGGCAGGTTCAAAGTGTTGGATTAGAGTCTAAGCATGGTATACTGCATTTGTGTTACAAGCTACGAAAGGAACAAAAACAACTTGTCCGCTACAGTTTATGGTTTAAGATATTTATTAGATGAATGTTAACAGTTTCACTTGAATGAATAAAAATATATTTACGACAAGTCTGACCCCTATTTTCAACAAAATTCAGAGAGCCAATACTAGCTCACCTGTTTATAAATCGCACTCATACTGAATCGGTGTTTTCTGCACACCATACAGATTGCATTAAATGCAATTTGATTGAAAAAAATATCTAGGAGCAAAGCCTAGTATGCTGCAGAATTAGGGAAATTAAGACTTTTGAGTATTATACTTTGAAAACTATAATAATTTGTCAACTAATAAATGCATTAAGGGGGCACTTTTCGAAAGTTTTTCAGATAAACTAATAAAATAAATGTGAAATATCATCTTAACATCTAAGACTAATATAAGTCTGAATTCTCAAAAGGAAAACTTAAAACAGCCCAAAGAGCTATGGAAAGGTCAATGCTGGATTTTACTAGACAATACAAGAAAAAAGCAACAGACATCAGAGCAGTTACTAAAGTCAAATACATCTTGGAGAAGACAGCCACCTTGAAGTGGCAATGGGCCGGCCATGTTGCTCGGACGAAAGATGATAGATGGACAAAACGGTGTTGGAATGGAGTCCGCGAAATCATCGGAGACCAAGAGGAAGACCACCAGACCGTTGGGACAAAGACATACACAGGATTGCTCGAGTTAACGGGCAGAGAATCGCCCAAGACCGTTCTACCTGGAGAACAATATTGGAATTCTACCTGGATTCCTAACTCTAAGCGGGCACATCATTTCATTTCAAAAGTTCTCACTTTACCGTGAATATCGTGTAGTGGGCAACACTCAATTTGGTCACCTAGTTATAAGCAACATGTTGTGCAAATGTGTTGCTACATGTTGTGCATATGTGTAGTTACTTGTAGCTGTGCGCTCCTGATATTGTTAAGTCTAACTTCACCTTCAGACATTTTGTTACTAGGATTTTCAGTTTAAGCCCACCGATGTTGTGGCTTTCCGTTCCTTCACAGAGTTTAGACACATGCTGTGTATTTACATATATTTATATTATTACAATTAGTCCGATTAAACAGTGTGTCACTGAAGTCGTGGTCACACTGAATACCAGTCAGAAAGCTCGTATAGTGACCGGAAAATCAGCCACATGAAACTGGGAAAAGTGACTCAGAGAAGTCAGATAAGTCTCGCTCACTTAAATACATCGGAAATAAACATTAAATAACTGAAATTCAGACACCAAAATAAAGAAGCTACTGATTCCCATTGGAGCTTATTTAGCTGGTTTTATTGCTTTTGAGCTTTTATTCACAATTTCAGTTTTAGAGCGTAAATATTTTGACTTCAGTGGTGTTAAGGAAGATTTTCGTGTTGTGTTAGCGTAAAATTTAGTATAAAAATTGTAGTATGTGACAGGCCCCGCGTAAGGGAACCAAGTATGTAATGTACGTGTGGTAATTGTGTAGTAAAGTGAGAGATAATGTAGGACAAACTTTCACGTGTAAGCATCTTGTATATACTATTTTGGATTGAAACATTGTACTTTTAACATGTACGAGTATAGTGCGTATAAAAGAGCCACAGCAAACTGAACGAAAGTCTCCCAAATACACACTCTTTAAAGAACTAACCACACGTGTGTATCGTTCTAGATTCCTAGTAGCTGCAGGTAATCTAGTAAAACAATACCTGCAGAAGCACTGGACCATATAAAAATGTTCAACTAAAGTGCTTTCTGAAATGATACTCTCAAATAAGTGGTTAAAATATGTGAAATTTATTAGCCACTTATTAATAGTTAAATACGTATGCATACTTTTTGAAACCATGTACAACTCTTAAATTGTTAGTGAGTTTTTGACAGGCTAAAGTGACTGTAGCTCTTAATGTAGCCTTGCTCTATATAACGCACAGTGATAATAAAGTTAATTTTATTAAAGTTAATTTTATTAATTTAAGCTTTAACCAAATCAATTGGGAGAACGAAAAACTTATTGTCGGGGTATCCGTAGGCATATTAAGCAACTGATGACTTTACTGGATTTCAAAATGCCGTACTAGGTGGGCATATTGCATAAACTAAATCGGCGTCCATCACTATAGCAGTTCTACGAAGCAAGAGTTTAATACTTGACTCACAACTATTACTTGAAGTTGTAGATTCTAGACGTTCTCAGCTGCAGACGTCGCTGGTTCAAGAACTGAATTTTCTCTATTCAGGTACACGGACCTTAGGTACCCACGCTTAAAGTCAATTTGGCACCTCGCGTCTTCGCGGATGGCGAAATTAAAATTAACTAATTTCGCGTAGGTAGCACGAGCAGACACATGACTATCTTCAATCTTCTTGGCACATCTTCGCCTTCCAGGCTGTCTGCGATAAAACAGGAACTTGGTCAAGTTCCCTAATCAAAATTAAAATTCTACCAGGCAGACTAAGACCACTCGGTCACAGCCTGCCTGAAGGTAAAACCAAGATGGCTAGAAAAATATTCACTTCATTCTTGCTTGACGCTTCTCACCTCAGCGCCAATCACGAGGCAGCTACATTAAAGAGACTTGTCACGTCACAGGTTACCATAGCAACCATAAATAAGCTGCTGTATTCATCTAGGCCACATAGCGACTACTCTTAGCCTAACAAACTGACACACATGGAAATATGATCAATTAAAGAAATACTAGAAATAATAAAATAGTTTGCAGAAATAATAATTTAAGTAAGAGTTGCACGGAAAAAGAAATATATCTCTGCCACAAATAATATTATGCAAAATAAACAATTATTACGTAAACACAAATTTACATAATAAAATAAGTGTCACGGTGTGCACAAATAAACCAAAACCGAGGCGTTATAAAACATAAAAGCTGAATTTTGTTCTAGTAGTCAACCAGTAATACTTCTGCAGGAAAAAGGGAGAAAGGAATAATAAATAATATAAAATTATCAAAAACTATTTTTAATATAATTTTTTTACAATGAAACGTATTGAATACAAGTGATTCAAAAATGTATCCATCATTATTTCATACAGTAAAATTTATTAACTACGATTAACTCCAGCTGAGAACCAGCATTACTTTATTGCCAACTTTCATACTCAGGATTACTCAGGAAACGCAGTACTAGTATTAGAAATGTAAACGAATCATAATTACACCAGAACACGAAAACATCTTAACGAATTCAATAATATACGAATTACAATAAAATATTTATAAGCAGATTTGTACTTCTTTTGAATAGGTATGGAAGATACTTGGATTTGCATTCAAATTATTAAACTAAATTGAATTAAAGTTGTTTGCAATAAGTTATATCATCTGTATTTTTTAAAAAAATGTGTGTTGAAAAGTTTTCATAACATATATCAGAAAGTAAAATTTTGTGGTTGAATTTTAGGTAAGCTGCTTCATAATCGTCAAGTTTAGAAACAAATAATATACTAGACGGGTGATACATATCACGATTAGTAACAGCAAATATAGGCACAAACAGTTAAATAATAAATATTCAGATTTATTACTGTATTCATGGAAAACAAAGAAATGAAAATTAAAACAGAAATAACTTTTTCTATTACACTTGGTAAATAAATAATTATATATTTAATTTTAAAATTATTTAGTATTTTTGGAAACAAATATAATTAAATAATGCAACAAAATATTTTGTATAAATTTATGTAACAACATCAAACTAATTGTATTTAGGTTGATCTACGGTAAAAAACAAACCTTAACAAAAATAGCATAACCCTATATAACAAAACGAACAAGTGTTAGAATAATAATTTCTGCAATTTTCGGAAATTTTAGAATCGTTACAGAATAGATTACCCTTGGGTTTTATATAAACTTAGACACGAGCATATATTTCATGTAAAAAATTGATATGATACTTTTCGTTGCTAAAATTATAATAGCACTAAAACATTTCATCATAGTTTGCCAAAATAATATTAGAAAACAATTATTACTGAAAAACAGGTTTCGAGGGAACAATACTTGCAATAATATCATTGTGTATCTATAAATATGATAAAACAATTAATTTAATCCATATTTATCTAAAAAAAAAAATTTTTTAATGCTTCAATTGAACTGTGCATAAAAGCATTACTCATACAATTCGAAATATGTACTACTTCTAATAGGTGATGATCACAATGCCACACTCAAGTATGCCAAAATCTCTAATGTTGTAGTGTCAGCTATAACAGTTTGATGGGTACATTATCAAAACTCAATATGCAGGCTTCTGACTCTTTTACTAAGCGGTCTTTTTTTTAAGGTTAATTGGAATATATTGACAACTTGACGAGTAAATTAAAATATTACATACGTACATCTTACTTCTGTAAGGAAAGAAATAATTTTTGTAAAGGAAAAAGAAATTTAAAACTAACAGTGCTACAGAAGACCTTCGGCTGCAGGATAAACTCTCAGGGCATATTGCACAGATTAAATTATGCACCCGGCAAGGACAGACAAAATAAAATTTTAAGTTGAATTTTATCTGCGCACAAAATTTAATGAAGGAGGACTTCTAATAGCAAATAAAATAAATTCCAACGAGCTCTACCACGTTAATTAACATTCAAAAACATGGCAAAATTTCGAAAATTGCCTGTCTGCAATCACTTGCGATGCCAGTCACTACAAGCAAAAATTACTCCAAACACATAACACTTTTGTGTTTTATAAATTCCTCGAGAAAGGAAATCCGGCGCGGCACCGAAACCGCAGGGCGATACTATGAATAAAAAATTGGAAAGTGGATAAAATACGAGATGATAAAAGTACCGAGTGCGGTCAGACTCGGAGACAGGAGACAAGAAATGGAAGTAACCGCGAACGAAGTTTCCATCCGTCGCTGGACCGAGAGGTCCTGAGTTTAATGTCCATAGATGGTGCTGTTCGACACAGGCAGGTCACATAAAAGAGAAACAGACAAAAATTCAATATACAAATTATGAAGAAAAAAAATTATAATTTGATAACTTACAAAACGGCCGTTATATTCTCTACTTAAGTGTCTGGCAATAAATGTGTTACGATAGATAAAGTAAAAAAACTAACAAGCTGTAATATAGTTATATTACATCAAATATATTATTTATTTATAATTATTATGGTACAGAATTTTAAATTTAAATAATTTTGGTTTCACATTTTTGATTAGTTCAATTTTACTTTTATTTGCAAATATCTGTAAATTCAAGGTTCGACTAGGCCATCCTTCCATTTATAGGAATCATTACATAAATTCTCTTTGGAGTTATATTCATTTTTCCGGGTTACCTGGTGTAACATTGAAAAGAAACTCTGTTATAATAAACTTAATATTTTAGTTCGAGAATATTCTCTCTTGTCCCTACTAAAGAAGCAAGACAAGTGAAAACTTTTGCTTGACAGAAATGATTATATATAGTCCCCATAAAGTTGTATAAATCACTGAGTAGCATCAAGAAATGTTGGTAAAGTTGCAATGGAAATGGATCATTGAAGAGATCTCATGAGACTTCTGAAATTTTAAGTTTTGGAGTATTTTGAAGTCCCCGACGTCACCTGGGAAAGAGTCTTTCCTGGTACTGGGATTGGCGTCTTCTACGATGTCCACTTTTCAGCTACCAGCCTGCAGCCAACTGTAAGGTGACCACGTCCAATTATTTCAATAACAATTTGAACTGTCTCGGCAATAAGCATATTTTATTTCTTCAAAAACTTAAACTTTCGTCCTGTAGCCCAGTGGCCATAAAGAATCAAAGTGCTTACCACTGAAGTCGTCCGTAAATTAGATTTTTTAAAATGAAACTTCGACACATTTTCTAACACACATTCAATAGAAAATAGTGAGATTTAAATTAATGAACTGGTTACAAGTTTGAATTAATTCACTATTATCGCTTTAGCTTTCCCCTTATTCCCTTAAATCAAATTTTAAGGAAGGATGTAGACAGGATCTAAATATTTCATTTCTTTACACTTAATCAAATGAGCAGCATCACAATGTTATTTTATTCATAATTAGTTACCGTGTTCACTTCATTATAAATTTCAATCAATTAAAAATATTATCTTTTCTCCTTGTATTATTGCAAACAGATTATTGATTATGTTAAATATGTTTGAAGATTTGTGGGATAATATTTTGAAAGTGTTTATGATCTCCATATTGTTTTATCTGTCAGATTACAAAATGTCTACGCTTGACGCCTACATGAAAATTTTATTTCCATCCTTCTTCTATTTTTTTTTCCTTACCCTTCCAGTTTTTTTTTTTTTTTTTTTTTTTTTCCAAATGATGCTCACTTCGCCGTGAACATCCTATATTTTCGTTAAAAATTAAACGTCATGTATAAATTTATTCTATGTGAAAAATATCTTAGCATAATTAGAACCACTATCACTTTTAGGGTTTGAATGTTTATATATTATTAAATTTAAAATCACGCGAATGTATTGCAACGGCTGAGGGAGGGGATAGAGTGCCGGAAATCGAAATCACCTTGGAAAAAACACTTACTGACGTTCAGTATTCCTTTAAAATTTAGTTCTGCTGCACATGGGCACTGTGGTGGGTGGCTTCATACACATATAAATGAAAGTCCCAACCTAATTGATGCGAAAATAGTGTGGAAACAATTTATGGTCTTTTCTAGCAACGTAAACTACTTTGAAGAGTCCTAACTTAATTTTATATCTAAAATTTCCACAGAATAACAACCTGCGTATTTACAAATTTGTTAACAATATGAAAATTTCCACATAATTAAGATACAGAAACTTAGAATTCAGTGACAAAGCTTTTTTGACAACACAATGACCACTATGATATCTTTGTGTTGTTGTCACATGTCACTGCTGAAAATAGCAGATAAGTTATCTCAGAATTTGTGTAAAATTGACTGACGAATTTCATTTGATGCTTAAGATCTGTTCGTGTTATCGAAGTCATGAGAATTAAAATGTTAAATTTTGTCTCTTACATTATATTAGTGTGGCATAAGATAGGAGTCAAATAAATTTCTTTTGAGAAATCTTTATTTATTGAGACTTAGATCCAAACAATTGCACTATCCACTTCCTGTTATCTAAAACATATTTCTTTGATATTACCAGACCTCTAATATTTTGTATGCTGCATTTTCTGTCAGTAATATTGCACTCAGTGAGTACATTTACAAGTGATGTCCTTTAAACGTAAAATAATAAAACTACGCAATTTTGTGACGAAATTGCTAGGGTCACTTCCATATGTTTTATACCATTAATCTGAAATGTTCTGCTTTGGAGAGGGGTTTAGTTTCTTACGGCCACTTTAGCTTTAGAGGCATTTTACTTCTGGTAAATAAAAACGGGTATTTCATCGACAATTTTTTAAATAAAATATTTTTGTCCAACCATATTTCTCCCAAAAAAAAAAAACCCGCAGAACTGGTTTATTTTTTCTATCTATGGTGTTGCTCCGTAGTAGGCCTATGTACCCTCCCTATAACAACTAATGCTGTAACATTCACTAGAGTAAAAATTCCTGAATTCCTTTCTGTTCCTCTAAGAGGGCTTTCCTTATGTAAGGATTTTCCATTGAATATTTAATTGAGAAAATTGTTTTTTGTCTTTTCGTTCATAACTACGCCAACGAACTTTTTCGTTTTGTCTCTAAACAAAGTGCACAAAATTACTGTTCAAGTTAATTTGGCATCTTGCCAATTTTGACCATCCGTCAGAAAAACTTTTGTTGTTAAGAATCTGTTCACGGTAAAGTGAGCACTTTTGAAAGTTCTACCAATGCTCTACCTGTATGCACATTCCGTATACTTCCGCCTGGTCACATTATTCATTCGTCAGTCAAGCAAAGGTGTTCAATTATTAGAAAAGTAAGTATTTTACAATTTTTAAAAACTACACTTACTTGCGTTAAATGTATAGAAAGTAGAACAAATAATTTCCGTATTCTCAAATGTTTTCCTAGCACTTTTAACACAGCGTTCAAGCATGGAACTAATTTCTCTGCGTCGTTACAAACCTTTAAGGACGCATATCTGTCAGTGTGCTCGTTAAAATACATGCAGGTGGGTATGATTAAAAAAAGTGCTCACTTTATCGTGAACAGCCTTTAACAGGTTTTCAGTAAAGTGAAATTAAAACAATTGCAAATATTTTTGTAAACAGTTTATTGTAAATATATCGCAGTTAACAGTAAGAACTCGGAATTTGCTAACCTCGTAATTCATTCAACAAATTATGGACCAATATTGCCCTTAAAAAATTATTTTTATCTTGGAACAGTATTTCTGCAGTACTATTTCTTCCTGTAGTGGTATTTTAGCTGTGCTCGACGGTTGATATTTTTAATTGCTACGCTGGAAAAATGGTGTCATCTGGTTTTTCAAAATCAGATTCATTCGTATAACAAAAAGTCAGGAAAACATGTCTTAAGACTTTGCAACTTGTAGTTTTTAGATATTACTTCTTTGAGACAACTTAGCTTGATCTATTGCTCAGTATTTATGCTGTAAAACAAGACGACTTAATGAACCGCTCATAAGAGTAAACAACCGATTAAAAATCCAACGGAAACTCGCTGAAAAGCGTCTGCCCGATTTATAACGTTTGCTCACAAGCTGAAGAAGTTTACACCATTTCACTACTTTTTTTTTTTTTCTTTTAACCTTCATTTGACGTTGATGAAGCTCTAGTGAGATCGACTTGTTGACGAATTCCCATTGCGACAATCGAACTGAGCATCTGCCACGTCAGGGGCACCGGGGCGCGAACCCGCGACCCTCCGATTACAAGTCGGCCACCCTACCCCTGAGCTATGAGGGCAAGGCGAACTACCGAACGTTTGTGGCGAATTTCTGCGAAGTTATGAACAAGTAGGATGCAGTCAGGTTTTTTTCATCGCTAATTGTTTTTATTTTACCTAGTGAATAGTTCATACACGCCCACTAAATGCAGAGAAATAAAATATCCTATCCTTAATGCTGTCCTTCCGAATTCTAGCGTGCATTATAAATTTAAAAATAAAGTTGATTTGGCTGAAAATGATTAACTTAATGTAAGTAAAACCAGTAAAATTGCAAAAAAAAAATAAATAAAATAACTGCTTTACATACACAACATAAACGGAAATTACTGCCACTACCTTGCGACGGCATGCAGTTACAGACATGGTCGGCTCGTGTTATGGGTAAAAGAGAAAACACGGCTAGACGGTCCATGCCATAAGTGTGGTACAGGCTGTTCACGGCAAACTGAGCACTTTCGAAAGCTCAGCTTACCCCACGTAACATTAAAATTGCCATGGGCCTGATCACTTAATTCATGCATCAGTCAAGTAATATTGAGAAATCTGAAACGTAAATGTTTTAGAAATTTTCTGATTCTTACACCTACGTGCTTAAAAAACTTGAGTAAAACCAATAAATTAAGCTTATATGAATGTTAACCTAACACTTTTAATCCAACGTCAAGACAAAGGAACTACTTCCAATCCGTCGTTACCAACTTTGCAGGGCGCACGCCACTCAGTCACGATGCCCGTCAAAATGCATGTTGGTAAGGGGGGGAGGGCATTAGTTTTCAAAAGTTCTCAATAAACCGTGAAGATCTTATAGCTGTCAGAGGGCAGTCCTCCGCTCACTGCCTGGTAATCACTAGGCCGCTAGCTGTCAGAGGGCAGTCCTCCACTCACTGCCTGGCAGGCACTAGGCTGCTAGCTGTCAGAGGACAGCCTCCGCTCACGGCCTGGTAGACACTAGGCCGCTAACTGTCAGAGGGCAGTCCTCCACTCGCTGCCTGGCAGTCACTAGGCTGTTAACTATCAGAAGACAGTCCTCCGCTGACTGCCTGGCAAGCACTAGGCTGCTGGCTGTCAGAGGGAAATCCTCTGCTCACTGCCTGGCAATCATTAGGCCACTAGCTGTTAGAGGGCAGTCCTCCGCTCACTGCCTGGCATGCAATAGGCTGCTATCTATCAGAGGGCAGTCTTCCGATCATTGCCTGGCAGGCACTAGGCCGCTAGCTGTCAGAGGGCAGACCTCCACTCACTGCCTCGCAGGCACTAGGCTGCTAGCTGTCAGAGGGCAGTCCTCCGCTCACTGTCTGGCAGGCACTAGGCCGCTAGCTGTAAGAGGGCAGTACTCCACTCACTGTCTGGCAGGCACTAGGCCGCTAGCTGTCAGAGGGCAGACCTCCACTCACTGCCTCGCAGGCACTAGGCTGCTAACTGTCAGAGGGCAGTCCTCCACTCACTGCCTGGCAGTGACTAGGCTGCTAACTATCAGAAGGCAGTCCTCCGCTGACTGCTTGGCAAGCACTAGGATGCTGGCTGTCAGAGGGAAGTCCTCCGATCACTGCCTGGCAATCATTAGGCCGCTAGCTGTTAGAGGGCAGTCCTCCACTCACTGCCTAGCAGGTACTAGGCCGCTAGCTGTCAGAGGGCAGTCCTCCACTCACAGTCTGGCAAGCACTAAGCTACAAGCTGTCAGAGGGCAGTCCTCCGCTCACTGCCTGGTAGGCACTAGGCTGCTATCTGATGGTCAGCCATCTGGAACCACATCGGGAAAACTAATATAATTAACTGCGACAGTGCCCTTGTAATAAATTCTTATTGAACATACTGAACAAAAGAAATCTGACTGGTGTTACACAACGGGCATGCACATTTATATGTGCAGTTTGCACTTGTAATTTGCCTGAAGAACTTAAAACTTGACAGTGACTCATACAGCAAAAACTTTAATGGCGAAGTCGGGTATTGTCGCAGGGCTGTACTATTGCAAAATTACGATGGTGGCGGGTGATGTGACAATCAGGGTTTTGATCATCTGTTCCATTACCCACGTTAATTCTCATCGACATATTTATTTTTTACTCTTGGGGTCTGGTATTGAATACTTGCCGTTGTTTGAGATTGATTCTAGGAAAATGTTTTATATGTTGCAGTGCCTCTAGGTAAGACCACATCAAGAACAACTTCATAGGGGGCACTGTCAAACTGACAGAACTGACTAAGCAAGTCCAAGAAAGAAGGCTGCTCTGGTATGGTCACATTAAGAGCAGGATTGATAATTATGTGGGAAAAAAGTGTTTGACCTGAAGGTGATAGGCAGAAGGAAGAGCGGAAGACCGAGAAGAAGATGGATGGACTGTGTGAGAGAAGATCTTGGAGAGAAGCAGCTAAATGTGAACGACATTTGGAACAGGGCCAAATGGAAGAGACTTTCCCGAAACGTCAATGAAGACGAATGACGAATAAGAAGAAGAAATAGAAGAAGTTGCAGTTTCCTCTATGTTTGCGGATATGTCTTGAAGCCGTAGTTGAAGTTATTGTAATTTTTCCCTGAATTTAAAACACCTTATAAGCCTAAATGGGGTCCTGGAATATGAAAACTTACAAAACAATACATCCCCATTAAATAAAAAAAATTATGGAAGACATTACACGCAGATTTCGTCCATGACACTCTTTAGAAACTACGGAACAGAGATTTTGATCGGCAGTCGTCAAACGATGGGGACCCAAGAAGGAACCATCGTGATTCGACGCTTTGGTTTCGTGTAGCTGCCGTCGGGAATAAAGCGGAAACCACGGACGAAGGCGCCGAAGACCGTAAAGAAGTGAGCGCTCTTTCTGCCGAGGGAAATTTGTTTTGGACAACTGAAGCGAAATTGATTTCATACTAGTGTTTCGTGGGGCCACTGGTGCGAAACTGTAGCACCGGCCAAGCCAACCGAGAGCTTTTCCTAACATTTGCCACTTTTACGTCATGGAATGTGGTTTCGTGCTTTCCAAGGGAATTGCATCTCCAAATTTATTTTCTCAATTTCGTCAGAAGATGTGTACGTATTGAGATTTATAAAATATTAGGTTGGGGAGAGGTGCAGTAACATTTAATAAAATTATAACTCATGGTTAATATTTTTTCACTCAAAACTGAACATCATTTATCAAAATAAAACCCACAGAATTTTCTCTTCGCTATCTCGTTGCGTTTGGCGAAGATGAACTGATGCACAAAACTCTCGTGCGTATAGGGTTATTTTTTTATCCCTCCAAAAATTTAATATTTTTGCTCCAACAGGGAACTTAGCTCACTGATTACGCATGATTGCGTAAGTTGAAGATTGCTCTGTCGTTTATGACAGTTACGTCTGTGTCAGATGGAATGCTCCTAGGAATTAACATAGCTAGCTAACAAATGGTTCAGTCTGTGCATCTCAGCGGATCGTAGCAAATTCAGCAAACGCTCGGCTGAAAAATGGTTTATTTAAATAATGAGGCACCTTGAAAGAGGAATTGTTTTCACACAGGAAATCATATCGTCCGCTGCTACTAGGGGAATTAATTTAATATTCAGTTAGCAATATACGCGTGAAAGGATCATCCTTCGTTAAATGTGCAACAAACAATGAAAACAATTTGGCATTTCTTAGTTTTAAGTACATATCATTTAGGTGAAACCGCTTAAGATAAATTTCCCTGAAGCAGTTCCTTCGGTAAAATATAAATATTTATTTTCTTCTTCGTATAACTTTCATATCATGATGAACAGTACCTATTTTACTTCCTTGACTTTCTGAAACTCCCGTTACCCAACAAGCCTTAGAATCATGTTGTCCACTGACTTTTACGCCCATCCATATTTTAAGCTACTTTCTTTTGGAAAGAAAGATTTATGAGGTCACCTTCACATCTGTGCATGTACGTGTACCCCCCTCCATGCTACTTGCAAATAATAACACCAAACTTAATACAATCATGGATACCTAGTAATCCGCACCACCATTACGATTAGTAAAAGTTATTCGCGGTAAAGCGACAGCACTTGCTGATTAAGTCTCTGACTAAATATCGCTGCCCATAACTGCATACAGTATATGCTTCAGTATCTGCACACTGGCAAGCTGGTAAGCCGTTAAGTTGCCAGCGAATTGATAAACACTAATTCTAAGGACTGGCGCATTGCGAGCGTAATGTTAGAATATACTGCCACTGAAGTCAGTGTTAAATGCTTCGTAAGCATTGAGATCGGATCTGCATATTACTTACGCATTCACATTCCTAAAAAGAATGTATGCTTTCACTTGGATGGAGCCTTAATAAAGTGATGGGGCTCACGGCAACGTTAATTTTACATAAGGAGGAATAATACAAAACGAAAATAAAGTAGATCCTCAGCAGGTTGTTCAAAAGTGTTCTATTAACCGTCAACTGCCTATAAGCCAGAATATGCTCTGATAACCTCGATAAAACCAGTAAGTCAACCACCTGCCAAATCACTAGTCTAACCACCAAAATTGTCATACTACTATAGCAAATATTTAAAATAGAAGCAATAAATACATAAGGGAAATAAAACCATGCCCGCCTGCCCGCCCTTGGATTACCAATACCAGACTTGAATAACTTTACAAATGAGATCAAAAGAGAAAATACACAGTTCATTATTACTTACTATAATAATTTAATGTTTTCAAAATATTCACACAATGTATGTTCTAGCTATGTTTTCATCTGGTCGTGTATACCACATAGTGTTGCTAGCACACTTGGAAAATTCTGCTCCGTATAAGAATTAATTAAAAGTTCAATCTGGAGATAAACATGAAAATACAAGGACAAAACTGTTGGAGTGAAAATGAACAAAAATTAGTTTTTCGGCACAGCTCACCCATCATTCCTATGGCTACTGATTAGTCATAACATTTGCGCATTCCCAATTTCAGCGTACCAGCTCGACTTGTGGCTAGCAGCATGCATGCATACCTCAAGACCGAAATACAAGTACAGTATTAATAAAAAATATCTGTTTAATCGTGGGCATTTTTTCACCATTTCCATAAATTAAAATATATATTGCATGAGAGTTTGGAACAACTACCAATAAGCATGAAATATATAATTTACTATCAAAATTACAAATGGCAAAAATTCTCATTTTCAAATTTAAACTTCGTCATCTGAATCTTGGACAAAATGTCCTTTGACCGAAATAGTCTTACCATGAAGTATTGCAAATTCATATTTAACACTTAACAGAACCGTGAGAATGGAAAATTATATTATATTAAATTCTGCATACACAATAGTTCAAATTAATTCCTCCTAGCCTTGGTCAGCTGGTCATCACACGATTTGGCACTCACCGATCGTCAATCCGAAGTCACCACATATGGAAACCACTTCGTCATCATCATCAGGTACCTTTGTTGCTAACGTCCTGCTCCTGCCACTACATGCAGTAGCAGATGTGCCTTGCTGGGAGCGGGACATGCTACACTCATGCTGCTTATCTACTCCGTAAGGCCCCGTATAACGGACCACGTCGTGAACTACGTAGTTTTTAGTGGACATCAACCGTTGAAGTCTTGTAATACAGGATGGATTAATACATTACTGTGCTGTTGGCTCCGAGAAATTGTGAACTATCAAATGCTGCTGAACTGGTGACATATTTTCGAACTTGCATTGTTATGATGTTACGTAGAAATTTCGATTTTGTCAAAAAAGGCTGTGTGGCAAACGTGTCCCATTCTGTTCTATTTAAAGCTGGATACCTATAAGAAAACAGCAAAAGATATCCAGGATCCCATTACTATGGTCAGCCATGCCGAAGTTCAAGCCGAAGACAGTCACCAGAAAATTATATCTCTGTTCCATCGCTTCAATTCTTGATACAATAGCAGCAGCTCATACAACTCTGGAACATACCAAATGTAGCTAAAACAATATCCAAAGTGATTAACGGCAAGTTCCTAGTCCAGAACTAATGCTCATGTCCTGATAAAAGGATGTTCTTAATTTTCACAATAAGTTTTACAATTTATATATTATACTCTTAATGAAGACAAAAACAACAAAATGAAATTAGCATGCCCTTAAAAACTATCGAGTACCAGCATTCTTTCGAACATCTCCCATACTTGACATATAAGGCTTTATCTGAGATGCATAAGCCTTATTCTTTCTGTTAGAATTCTCTACTTTGTTTCCCTTCAAAAACTAGGTAACCATGGATCACAACTGCCTAATAATGAAAGACTTCTACAGGATTGTACAAATTAGTATACATGAATCGGTTCAAATAAGTTTATTACAAATTGCAACAAAAGGTAAACATGATATTCAATTTTCAGGTACATCAAACCTCCATACAATAACAACATTAAAATTGTCCAGAAAATGGCAATAACCTTTAATTATCATAGATAATAATTTAATACACTATGACTAACACCAAAGCACCGAGTTAAATAAATAGCTAGAAAGGTAAGCAGAAAAAAAAAGTTTACAAATTACATTTGACTTCCTTCAGGAATACAGGAAACAGCTAGATCAATTAAAATGTCATTGACTTACAATCCTGACGTCATTTACCAACCATTCTCAAGTTCATATAATTTCAGTTTCTGCGTGAATAAATTATCATAGCAATATAACCTGCAATTACCATACATAAATACACCTATGACTTGCACAATTTTGAAAACACATGAATACTTTGCAAATAAAAATCAGATATTTATTTATTTATTTTCTCATTAAAAATCACACATGTCAATAAACTCTGTGCGTGACATAACGCACTGAATGCCGCATAAAGGAATAATTACTCTTGAATAAATAGCAACGCCAAGGTAACCATTTGACTCATTTCCTTGTTGCATTAAGACTATCTGGCTGACGTGTAAATTAACACTTAGAATATATATTAATAACATTAAGGAAACAAAGCACAAAGTGTGTAAATGCGTCAGGCAGCAACTGTGTGAGCCCAATATAGTGCCTGGGTGTAAAAACTAACACCTTAAGACCTTTAAAATTCTACTAAAAATTTTACATAACTGATTAGGAGGCAACCTGACAAAAATGCTACAAGCCAATCAAGGCACCCAATCATAAAATATCAGATGACAACACCAATTTTATAATACCTTTACTGGGGGTAGTGGACAACACCGCAACGTAGTTAAATTTACCTGGGTGCGGGTAAAACTGGGGTGATAGTAGCACAGAACAGCACCACTTTACGCGAATAAACCAGCCAAAATTCTCAACCCACAGGATATTAAACCGAAAACAATTTTCTACCATGCTGCCAACAAGAATTTCAAATACTGAAATAAACTGCACTCATTCATTTAAGTTAGCTCTCAACATGAGCACCCATTTTCCCGACTGCAAACCTATCAGCCCAAACAACGAAATCATGCATATTGTCCACCACTAACCTGAAATATTCCCACTCGTCTGCTCACACATTAAACTCACACATTAATATAAAACATTACAATATAAAGGCCGACGAAAAATTCACTCTTGAAAAGCACTGTGCCAGTAAAATCAACTGAAGTTGGAGCTCATAGCAGAAGAATGGGCCGACGTCGTCAGTCGAAGCACACAGAGTTGAAGTTATTTCGAAGCGGGCCGAGCAGCAAGTAAGAGTGATGGCCTGTTACAATAAATAACTGAACGCCAAGTGGGAGGGGAATGGGAGGTGAATGGGAGGGGGAAGGGGGAAGGAGAAAAGAGGAGGAGGCACAAGCGGCCAGAGAATATATGAATGTAGCGATTCGTGCAGTGGTCGTTATAGTAACTAGCACACACTGGTGCTGTTGCACCATGCAATCTCCACTGCTAAAAGTCCATCTTACCAAAGCTCCCAATTACTCAAGAGCACCCTGACAGCCAGCAACAATACATCAGCAATAATACACAGTTCAAGATCACACATATGAAAGATCAAAAAGAAGCATAGAAAATGAAGAGAAAGGGAAGAGTCTCAGATTACAGTACAGTTTAAACATTACATAGTCAACTAATGGACAACAATCACTATTCTTTGTCTCTTGACAGACAATATAATGAAGAGGTCCATCGGTGGGCAGCCAGGAGAACCCAGCGCCAGAGTAGGGCTTCTTCGCGAGTGCTCTCAGGGGGAGGGTGCAGCAGACACAGGCCGGTCACTCAACACCACCAACCGGAACGCAGGAATCTTCTCACCTCAGGCCACAGTCTCGTCCAGCTCGGGGGGATGAAAGGTAAAACCAAAAATATGGAAGATTTGAGAGAATCAAACAACTAAACCAAGAAAAGAGGAAAAAGGGACAAGGAAATAAATGCGTACAAATTAACAGTTTAACAACCAAACATTACTACACACTATAGTCGGCCAAATCAACTGGGTCTGGGAGTGTAACCCTTCAGTTGACACACATTTGCCTTTCTAAACAATTTGCCAGCCGAAGAGGAAACAAAATTTACGGTATTCAAGCCCAGAAATTTGTGGATTCGGAATGGATCCACAAATTTCGGTATCAATTTACTCGAAATATCGCTTCCCAGATCAGTGAACTGATAGCTTGGACACAGGACAAGGTCTCCCACCTTAAATTGGGCTGTGGTTCTATCGTTATTCAAACTATAGTTGATCGACTGTTTAGCAATCCCCAACCTTCTGTGAACCTCACAGAGTAGTCGTTCCCGAGCCAAGTCGTCTAGCGGAGAGGGAAAGGGTGGGGTATTCCAAATGTTTAAAAGGGGGTGTCTTAAAGGGCGACCCAGGAAAGGAAAACAGGGAGGAGCCACAGTAGATCCGTGAACTGCACTGTTGAAACCCACGTTGATAAGATCTAAGTCCTGATACAATAGACGGTGATCACAATTGTAAAAAATCGCGAGGCATGTTTTGAGGCCCTTGTTAAACCTTTCCACTTCGTTGCCTTTCGGATAGTAAGGACTGGAAGTATAATGTTTTATGGTTTTATGGCTGTCCTGAAACACATGTCCCTAAAGATCGTGGAAGTAAAGTACCACGCTTTATCAGTAAGAATTTCTGCCGGGGCACTAAATATCTTCCACACCTGTTCGCTCAAGGCCTTGACAGTGGTGGAGGACTTCATATTCCTCAGTAGCAACAATATTACAAATTTCTAGAAGGTATCAAGCAAAATAAATATACAAATATTTCCTTTTCTCGCCCGGACCAGAGGACCAAAAACATGTAAATGAACAATTTACCAGGTTACCTCAGGCAACTGTACAAAACTCTGTCCAAGATTTGTCTGATGGGCCTATTTACATTGGCACTCGCCCCAAGTACCAACAAATTCGACCACTTCTGTCTTCAAAGTTGCCCAGGCAAAACACGCGGTAATCTTCTGAAAGGTCTTACTGATTCCCTGGTGACCTCCAAATACCGAATTGTGATAGTACGATATTACCATCGGTCACAAAGACAAGGGTACTACAATTTAGTAAGCTCGTCCATTTTTACCGATGAAATACAGGACGTCCTTCTCCGCCAGTTATGGCAGCACCTCGCCGGAACTCAAGTCATTGGCCACCTTGGCACAAAAGTCATCCTCACGATGCACCTGTCGCAACTTAACAAAAAACTGCAGTAAACCCTAGATCAAATTCAATGAAGCTATAGGCATCTCGTCCTGGCTAGTCTCAAAGTCATTGGACTCGAACATGTGCGAGAGGGCATCAGCTGCTTGATTCTCAGCACCACGAACATGATGAATCTTAAACCGAAACCTAGACAAGCGCAGGACCCAGTGGTCGAGTTTCCCTAGTTGCTGCAGAAGATCCAAAATGCAAATAAGTACCTAGTTTTCCATAAACAGATCACATTCGGTGTGTTCAATATAGGCCGCAAACTGAACCAACTTAAATATTCAGGTTAAGGTCTCCTTTACATAGACTCCCAAATTGTGTTCAGCCTCTGAAATACTGCGACTCGCAAACGCAATTGGGGTTAAACGACGTTCTGTTCTCTGGCTTAGTACGGCGCCCAAAACCGAAGAAGATGCTTCAACCTGCACAACAAATCTCTTGGAGAAGTCTGGTAGATGAAGGATGGAGGTAATGACAATAATTCCTTCAAAGTCGCAAAGTCTAGTTCTTGCTCAGGGCCCCACTTAAACTCAACAGCCTTTCTTTTAAGTTGGTTCAAAGGAACTGCAATCTCAGAGAAATTATTAATAAGTCTGGCATAGTAGCCCATTAATCCCAGAAATTTTTGAACCCCTTTGATCTTCTTGGGTCGCGATAGTCGCACTATGAGAGTCACACGATATGGATCGATTAACAGATGACCTCCAGTAAGCAGGTAGACGAGAAACCTTACTTTATTCGACCTTAGTGTAACCTTTTCTGGGTTAATAGTCATGCCAACCTCTCACATGCAGCTGAAAATTTGCTGTAAATGCATCAAGTGCTACTCCCAATCATCACTGTAAATAATCATGTCGTCAATATAATTGAACACAAACTTGAATTAAAGTCCTAAAGGACATGATCGAGAACGTGGGAAAGGGCTTGATACCTGAAATTTGACCCCATAGGAATCCTTGTGAACTCGAACTGACTCCAGGGTGTACTAAAATCTGTATATTTTAAGCAGGATGGGTCTAACAGGCATATATGGAAACTATTATTCAGATCGAGGACAGAAAATATTGGAGCCTTACACAAATGTTCAAGGGTACAAACTATCGTAGGCAAAGGAAAAGGGTCTTTGTGTATCTTGTTATTCACTAAGGATTGATTAACAACAAGGCGATATTTATCACTGTCCCTTTTCCTTACCGAAAATCCGGGTGAGTAATAGCCTGATTTAGAGGGAACTATTACACTAGCCACCAGAAGTTCGTCGAGTATTTCTCTAAAGGTGTGAAGTTTTTGGGGTGGGCACCTAAAATGCCGGTCACACACAAGAATATCGTCTGTAAGTGCAACTTTACAAGAAGTTATTAAATCACTAACCTCTTCTTTAAGTCACTCTAGCCTTTGCTTAAAGTCGGTTTCACTGGAATCCTTCTGAGCCAAAGAAGTAAAAATAGTGGAATTGTTATCAATATACAGACGAATGTGTATATTCGGTGCGAAACCAAAAGAAAGATGACAAGAATCTCTAAATTAACTGCCGCCCTTGTTCTCCCCTCGAACTCCAAACCCAAGATCAATCTTGAGAAGCTGCAGGATCACCCAGAAGGTGAATGTCCAGGAGAATAGGCTAATTTTGAAATGAAGATCAACGACATTGGATTTCACTATGTCGCTGTTGGGCACACGCAAACACTTCTCTTGAACAATGTTGACACACCCCTTGTACATAATCACTAAATTGAGCAGTTTAAAAAATGCCTCACTGATAACACAGTGGGTAGCGCCTGTGTCTATCAAGCCCAGAATATTTCGCTCATTGCAAGTGAAAGTAACTGTGCATTTATGAAAATTACACGGGAGTACTTTCTTACTCCCTTGACTGGATGCCCCATGCTTCCGGCCAGTCATTTGTTGTTTCTCGTCCCCTTACACACACAATGCAGATGCCCCATCATGCCACAAAAAAAACATCGCTGTTCGGCAAGACTATGCTTTTCTAAGTCACAACTCGCTGCCATATGTCCCTTACGAGTACAGTTGGCACAGCGTATTTGGAACTTGCGCTGCTCAGCACCCTGAAGTGTCACTATACCGCTGGGCACACCTGCTGTCGCCTCATTACGAATTCGCATGGGCGGCGGGTAACTAGTCCAATACTGCGCCAAGGCAACAATACTGCCTGAACTTCTGCAGCAAGCTGTCTCAGCTCGACAAAATTCCGAGGGGCAAACATTACACAATGTGCCTTAACATGAGAAGCGAAATTATCCAGAATGACACGCATCAGCTCATATGCATTTAAGGATAAACCTAAGACTTTGTGGTGGGCACAAATGGGGTCTATAGAATCGAATATAGATTCGTCAGGACTCTGGAATCTATACACAAAGTCAATTTCACAACGATGTTTCATGCAGTGTGGAAAAAGCATCTGTAAAACACGAAGGTTAAGTCCAAGTAAGGTGCCCCCCTTTGGTGACGTCAGTTCTCTATGCAACAAATGGAGAACAAAGCCCTTGACTTTGACAGCAAGCACAATAAGCAAATGTTCCTTGGGGCATAAGCTCAGACTGACTAATTTGGAGACTGATATAAAAAATTGCAGGATTAGAATGGACTCTAAAAACAAAGGAATGGGACCTTCTGAAGAGAAACTTATTTCGTTTTTAATAACTCTGCTGAACATCTTGAACATTTTGGAACTAATAATTTTGCTTTGAGCAAGTGATTGGTATGACAGTTGGTGTGAACTGTGGTCCCATCCACTGAGTTTGAGTCCTGCTCCGTGACAGCGTACTTAGTATTTGTTTCGTGCTTAGTGTGTAATTATATTTAATGTTTCATTGGTATTTCGATTCTCGGAATATATTTTACGTTTCAGTGTTTTGTTTAATTATATCGGTATTTGTGATTGATTTTTTAATTGTCTTGCTATTTGTGGTTGACTTGTTTAATGTTTTATTGGTAATTCGTTTTTCATTGCACGTACTTAGTGTTTATATCGTGGTTGGGATTGATTTGTTTTTCAGTAGTAATTCGTTTCTCGGAATGAATTTCATGTTTCGGTGTTTTCAATTTGTTCAATCAGTAATTATTCGTTTCGTTACTATTCAAATGCTATATTTGTATCGATTAAAATTGTTTTTTTTTAACACTGGATTATTACCCTTCTCTAGTTCCATAACTCCGAACTCAGTCACTTGACCCATTATCACAGCTCAGTCGACCAGCGGACAGCAAAGACGACGGATCACCGTAGCTCCAGGCACCCTCCTTACCCCTCACCCGCCCTCCGAGCTCATTACCTTGCCCGCCAGCGAAGACGACGGAGCACTGCAGCTCCCGACCCCCCCCCCTTTTTCCCCTCAATCTCCATGACAGCTCATTCCAACCTCAAATTTCGAAGAAGCAACATCTAATAAATTGTCCCTAATGACACTCTTATTCCACGATATGCATATATGCCGCTGCTCACGCCCCTCAGAGCTCAGTCGACTGCAAGACTTCAAAGGGTGAAGACTTATTTTGCTCCCTCACAGAACCTAACATCACATAACCCTTCCTTCACCAAACATAACCTCAATTACACCTTACCATCCATTTAACCATTTCAGTTAAACAATGAACTCTATTTACCTATTGTTAACCCTTTAAATATAATTAGCTCTTTCAGTCAAACAATTGCAATTAAACAATTAACCCTTTGAACACCGAATGACACTTAGGCCTCTCTTGCATGAGTGGACCAAAAGTGGCATGCTCCCACTACTTCTGTTTTTGTTTCAAAAAGGTTGACCATGATTATACTAAAATCTTCAACATTTTCCTCTTTCAAAGCTCAAAAAACACGTTCTTTATTATTTAATTTAGACCTTATCAGTTCGGATGTGTAATTCCCTCACTTCATGCTCACTGTGTGCTCAGATTCGACATGTGTTTCCTGAATAACTTTTTCCTACTATTATAACATTTTCCTGTTCAAAATCCTGTATTTTACACTCTTAATTTAACTGAACTGATTGACTGGCACAAAATCCAAAATTTAGAAACTTTTTAATGTCAAATATGTCCACATTTATCCATATGCGTGCACATGGTTAGGAAATGCGGAAGGGGGGGGGGGGGGGGGGTATGCAAACAGCAAAATTAAGACTTACTTTTGTGACACTAAAAATACGAAGGAAGAATATATTTAAACATAGTCATCACAATGGTCTACATTAAGATGATATATATTTTTATTTAGTGGTCTTTTAAACATGTAAACTGTCAAGTAAAATTACGATGTTGACAAGATTATTTTTATTTTCCTATTGACAAGATGCAATTGGGGGGGGGGGGGTGCAGCTGTGCGGTAAGAGTAACTTAAAGTAACAGATTCACATTTTCTTCATTCCTAATTTTGGAGTTGAAGAAAGCTTAACACATCTATTTCGAGAATCTTCATACTCATTCTTACGAGTTTATTGCACAAAAACTGCAACACATTGTAAAATTCATACAACTTTAACTGAACGGGTATTGATACACAAAATGGCGTTCCTGGTATTATTATAGTTGATAAATGCCATACCTTTGGAAACACTATCTGACTTAAATCTAGCATGGCGTATTAACAGAAACGAATGGGAAAATTGAATTTCTTATAAAAATCCTTGACTCGCAGTTTTGGAATATGATGCTACTTGAATAGTTGTGTAAACATATACATTTATAAAACTATTACAATTAACTGAACTAAATTTGGTCTAAAAGAACAGTTGTGCAAAGCATGACATTTTAGTAATTTCGAAGGACGGGGGAATTCATTTTCAAAATGGTGGAAACATTATACTTTCTGCATGATACGCAGAACAGTATTTAATGTTATCGGAATCTCCAACCTAAAAGCGAACTCTCATTAACACCTTCCCCTAATTAAAATAAGATGGGCTGCCACCTTACTAGGCACGAAGGTAGTGCCACTACTTCCTGTAAAGAATCGCACACTGACTGTCACCAGAAACAGACAGCTTTAGTTCTGTAAGTTTGTTGATGTATGTTACGTGTTGTTTACAGTGAGTGTTCAGGGCGTTGACCGAGGAAAAATATGTTCTTTTTTATTTGTAACACAAACCGTTCAACTTTTAGACATGGTAAGTAATTATCATTTCCCCGCAAAAAAATACAGGGCATAGTTTTTGCATAAATGCATTTCAGAATCACAATTTTATTGTTTTAGACATGTACATATAATGACAAATGACTTACGTACAGAAACAAGATAATTAACACTGAATGAAGATGCTAAGAGCAATTTCAAGACTTCTATAAAATCATAGTATAGAATAATTTTGCAGTTTCAACCTATTGCTGACAATACGAAAATTCTTTCATATTTTTCATTTGTATATACCCTTGAATTTTTGTAAAATAATGTTTGCAATACACTACTTGAGATGAATCGAGATAATACCATTGATTTGCCCTTGGTAAAATTTCTGCAAATCGTTTGGCATACTTTATTTGCAAGCTACATTACAAAAAAAAAATAGTCAAATTTGGAATTTTACGTGATATTTTGCAAAAACCATGCGACCTGAAAGAAATTTTATGTGAGGAAAAAGTAGTTACAGATAATATCTACAAATATATAAAATAAATTATTTTGTGGCCAACTCCGTTATAAATGCCCTCCACCCAGTGGTCACAGTATACACGCATGTAGAGTGTATTGCCTGCGTGCTGGACAGTGTATCGCTGTAGCCGAAGCTTCGTATGCGTTTTACACGAAAGCGGTTGGCCCTGGCCAGTTGCAACAAGAGGACCATATTCTCAATTAGATCATACTACTCAATAAACCTGAATCAAATGTTCATAATTTCTGGCGGTAAAAAATTTGTATGCAAAAAAAGGTAGCCAATCTCTGTTATTTTCACCAAGGGGGGAGGGGGTTTTATTGAGAGTTTTTTTTAGATTGAAAATCCCGATAACATTAAACACTGTTTGGAGAATTATTGTTTCATTTCACTTCATTTCCGATAATTTCCTAAAATAAATTTTAATTCGCTACTTTAAAGGACTTGTATCTCTCTTTGTACTATGATAAAGTAAAAAGAGTCCTGTATATTTTCATTCTATTTTCATTAAAGAATCACGTCACAAACATTGTTGGTCTGATTTTGCCTCACTATATACACTCACACACAAACCTATATAGTTACGAGACGGGTACTGTCTTAGAAAATACCAGTAGGTTACCATAAAACTCGTATCACTAAGACGACGCATAGCTCAGCATATTTAAGGGCGATTAATAATCACCCAACTTAATCGAGTCACTTTAAAGATAAATAAATAACATGACCAAAGTTGAAGAAACTAATTGCCAGCGCCCCCTACGGGATGACAGACATCATGCGGTAATTCAGAAAGACCAAACATTCTTCGTTAACACTGATTACTCAAATCTTCTAATAGGGTGTATATAAATCACTAGGCTATGCAGCTGTTTCTAATTAAACTCACAAAGGTTTTATTGCTAAAGGTTTGCTAAAAAAGAAATATAACTACAAATACGCATAAATAAGAGATAAGAGTGCCTAGATGGTCGGGCCATCGGAATTAATTTAACCACTTAATCTTGGTACTTAAACTCACACATCTCTACATCAATTACAAACTTAACCAAAGTCTACTTTACTTTTTTTATGTCCTCCGCGCTTCAACGGCGACGCTTGCCTCTCTTGACTCCCGGACGTACCATAGCTCTGCACTGCAGAAGGCTACACCACACATTGATTCGGACATACACCAAATCTCACTTCTCCCACCATCCACCTTCATTCCGACTCGACCAATCGTTAATCTTTAATTAAAACAAGCCCTAGGTGGGGCCGAGCCCTCGCCTAGATATAACATCCACTTTACTAAAAAAAACAACCAATCTGTACCGCGTAAAGTCAATGACTCCCTGTCTTCAAAGCAAAGTAAAATCGCGTACCCGCGGAGACCGCAGCTGGTCGGCGAAATCTCTGTTGTTTACCCAGAGGGTAGCCAGTCCCCCGTCGACGCATTTTGCAACAGGAGGCCGACGATCGCCAGCAAGAACTGCGCATTTCACAGAACAAGCACACTGAACACATGGACGACAGCAGCTTCCGACAAATGTCAGCTCACCCCCTGCAATGACGACCTCGTGCTATGAACTCCTGTGCTTCACGGCCTCACAGTCACGCCGAAGAAAAATTTTAAAGCACAGAATGACACAAATTCTAGAAGCGAATATTTCTATCTTAAATCCTCCCTTCCCCATGTACTGAGCTTGTGTCCTCACAAGAAATCGTGGAGAGAGTGAGTGAAGTTATTTGGGCGGCTCTTAACAGCGAGGTCTTGAGAGCCGATTAGGGTGATTGAAGTGAATATGAAGCGGCGCCGGAACGGGGAGGGGGTAGATCTCCGAGAAAACCCACTGACCAACGCCATTCCCACTTGAGAAAATCCGGTGACCCGGCAGGGGATTGAGCCCGGTTCGCCTTGGTGGGAGGCGAGCGTGCTAATCGCTCAGCCACCGCGGCCCCTAGAAACCATGGAACTCGCTGTTGTATTCGTATTTGCATTCAAAATTGTGTCAGATATTTTACACAACAACTCAATGTGCCCGCGGGATAGAACCATCAGTACGAACAAACTTCCAAAAATTCATAAAACCGTCCTGAAACCGGACTTCGTGATCACCGGCACACAAGCTTATGACTGGACCAATACAATATTTAACACTTCTCTTTTTCAAAAACGAGTTTCTCGTCCACTATAAACAGATAACAAGGACGGTTCAAACATAGCTCGTGTTGATCGAGGGTCTGTACGTGTTCCTCTAGAAACAGGTCCAGAAACGCGCTTTTCCCTGGGATCTCACCAGACCAGATGCGCCATCTTAAGGTACGTAGTTTACAATCATCCGTGTCTCTAGCTCCAGGGCTGCAGATGCTGTCTCCAAGCATACTCCTCCTTGAAGCCACACAGCCACCGACTAGAACCATGGCAACCCACTAAAACAAACCATAGCAAGCATTAAACACTGATAATCGCGGAGTGGCCCCTATACCAGGTCGCACTACAAAGTTGCAATTTTTGGATGCGGTTTCACAATTACTTAAATCATGCAGGCAAGAAACGAAATAACCTAAACTCTAGCATTATATTAATTACCAATCCAAGCTAAAAGTTTCACATAAATCATAAATTTAAATGTGCCCACCCCAACACAACAGAAAGGAAAACAGGTTAGAAGTAGTAGGACCTAATTAATGATCCTACTTTCGTCTACACGGGTGCAAATAATTTTTAAAGAAGATCTTCAAATCTTAAATGGTAGGTAGACCTTGGCGTCTCGTTGACAGCAATACCATTAGATCTAAAACCAGAAACATATGTAATAGTAGTGAGACAATCACAAACACACACGTGACTTATCCGGGACTTGAATCCAGAAAACCTCGTAACATAAGCTAGCAGGCAATCAACTTCATTACGGAGGTCAGATTTAGAGCATCAGCTTCCAAAGTTTTTCCAGTCTAATGTTTCGAATGATACGGTTTACTAACCTGAAACATTTATAGGGCCGTCATCTTTAAAATAAGAGTCTGAGACTCAAAACACGTAAGTTTACGTGGCCTATCATAGAGCTGCTTGTGTGTAGGATTTGGTGGAAATCGTTTTTTGGTCCTTGAGATATGGCACAACATTTTTTTCTTACTTGGTGCTATCTTACGAAATAGCAAAAAAAAAAAAAAAAAATCTGTATACAGTGCTTATAATTGATACTGTCAGAATGAAATGTTTGGTCAAATTTGGTTAAAATGTTTAACAGATACGACAAACTTATCAAAATATTTATATAGCCGCCATTTCGGTCATCAATTTCTAACCATACCTATATTATGTAATTTTAAATGGTCTTCTGTAGCACTAATGGTTTGCCAAATTTGGTGGAAATTAGTTAAATTGTTCCGGAAATATGGCAAACTGTTTAATTTTATCACCTGGCACCATTTTGCAAAAAGGCCTGCAAGAGAGGATCTATGTAGGCATAATTGATGCTTCTAATGAATACCGTTATTGTATAAAATTTGGTTAAATTTTATTGAATATAGTTTAATAGTGTAACGTACTACCTAAATTATTTATATTAACGTATTTTTAAAAAAAAGCCTGCCGCACCTGAAGCATGTTAGTTTACTTACCCTACAGTATCATTAATTAAGTGTAAAATTTGGTGAGAATCGGTTGATGGTCCCCGAGATACATTTCTTTCATGTGATGGCGATCTTTATAAATGGAGGACAAAATGCTAATATATTAGCACATTCAATTATTGTCATAGCTTCGTAGATATAGCACACTAAGCTTAAGTGTTATTAAAGCCGCCATTCTGAAAATAAGTATCTGGCACAATTAAATAATACAAATGCAATATGGCCTACCACAGTACAAATTATTCGCCAAATTTGATGGGAATCGGTTGATTGTTTCTCATGATATGATGTAAAAACTTTATTTTCCATTTAAGACTAACTTTAAAAATAGCGGAAAAATAATGCTCTGTATGCACAAATGTGAAGGTTATAATAGATACTGCCAGCATACAAGGTGAATTAGGAATTTGTTTCGTAGTTTCGTAGATATAACATACATAAGTAAATGTTTAAATGGCCACCATTTTGAAAATAAGTGCCAAGCCGATTTTAAAAATACCAGTATGCATTGCCTGGCATAATGCTACATGTTTACCAAATTTGGTGGGGCTCTGTTGGCTTTCTCCGGAGATAAGACATTAAAATTTTAATTTATCATGTGATGCTATCTTACGAAATGGTGGGAAAAAATGTTGTGTAGGCACATTTAATGGTTGTAACAAATACTTCCAACGTACAAAGTTAAATTGGAATTAACTCCATTGTTTCGACGATGACGCATACTAAGCGAAAATGGCTATATAGCGCTCTATGGCTGCCATTTTGAAAATTAGTGCCTGTCCATTTTAAAACATACCAACTAACATCATCTGCTACTACTCGTTTGCCAAATTTGGTAGGAACCGGTGAATTATTTTCCGAGATATGATATAAAAACTATATTTCATCGTATAGCGTTATCTTACAAAATGGTTGCCGAAAGTAGAAATGTGTTGGCATACATGACTCTTGTTATATATGCATTCGCCATACAAAATTTGGTCGAAATTGGTCGATCGTTATCGTAAATATACCAAAAAAAAAAACTCTAATATTTGTTTGGCCTATATTTTAAAAATAAGAACCTTATCGGTTTTAAATTGCATGCGTTTACATGACCTTCTATAGCATTACCTACTTGTAGCATTTAGCGAGAATTGGTTGAATAGTTTTGGAAATGTAATGCAAGTAGTATACAAGAGAGAATTCTGGTGCACAAGGCTGCGGGCTGTGAACGAATGGACCCTAATTAGTACAAATTCAGGCTGCAGGCTGTGGGCCCAGGAGCGAAAATTTCCCTTTTCTCACTTTTTCCCAGTCAAAACAGTCGTGACTATTTCCCTTTTGCCCTCAAAATTTCCCGAATTTCCCTTCTGCCTCTGGCGGCCATATTGGAAGCCAGTGCTGTACGACATATTTTTGGTCCTAATTAGCATAATCCAGGGCTGATCCCACATTGTGGTGTTTGACTCACTGAGGCGGAGGAGGAGGAGAGATTCCATGACAGCACTCAGGACTCCCATCTTGGATCACGAGCACCACTAACCAACAATATGGCGATTGCAGGAGGACGTCAGCCATTTTGGCAGCCAGTGAGTTTGCCCTTTTTGGTTGAGGTTTGCCCAATGCAGATAACTGGTCGGAGGTTCTCTCAAATTTGGAGCTTCTCATTCCCAGCAGCCATCTTGGTATCAACGACCTATGTCTACCCAGGGCAATTGGCGACCAGCTAAAGATGTAAACCATTTTGGCGGCCAGTGCCTTGCCAGCAGTGGTGGTTGTGGGGCATCAAGGCATCGCAATGATCGGATTTTGTGTAACAGTGCTGCCCCCTTAATGCTGTGTGTGTGCATAACACTTATAAGCATAGTTGGCTGTAATTTCCGAACCATGTAAGTTACAGTTGTCAAATTCATAACATAGGCATCCGCCCTGACTAGGAGAAGGGTTGTGGGGTCAAATATGCCACATGTCAATTTATAAGCATAGTTGGTTGTAATTACCGAACATTTGAATTATAGTTGTCGAATTCATAACATAGGCATTCACCCTGACTAAAAGAAGGGTCGTAGGGTCACATATGCCCTATGTCAACTTTTAAGCTTGGTTGCTGTAATTTCCGAACCATTTTAGTTATAGTTGTCAAATTCATAACATAGGCATCAACCATGACAAGGAGAAGGGTCGTGGGGTCAAGTATGCCTGATGTCAACTTATAAGCATAGTTGGCTATAATGTCCGAACCATTTTAAGGTATAGTTGCCAAATTCATAAAATAGGCATCCACCCTGAGTAGGAGAAGGGTCACAGGGTCAAATATGCTCCATGTCAATGTATAAGCAGAGTTGGCTGTAATTTATGAACCATTTTAGTTATAGTTGTTAGATTCATAACATAGGAATCAACCATGACTAGGAGAAAGGTTGCGGGGTCAAGTGTGCCTGATGTAATCTTATAAGCATGGGTGTAAGTTATAGTTGCCAAATTCATAACATAGGCATACACTCCGACTAGGAGAAGTTTCACAGGGACAAATATGCTTTATGTCAACTTATAAGCATAGGTGGCTGTAATTTCCAAACTGTTTAAGTTATAGTTGTAAAATTCATATCATAGACATCCACCATGACTAGAATATGGGTTGCAAATACAAGCATGCCCAATGTCGGTGTATAAGCATAGTTGGGTGTAATTTCCAAACCATTCGGGTCATAGTTGGCAAATTCATAACATAGGCATCCACCATGAGGAGAGGGATCGCAGGGACAAGTATGCCCTATACCAACTTATAAGCATAGTTGACTGTAATTTCCGAACAATTTGAGTTATCGCTGCCAATTTCATAACATAGATATCAACCACAAGTATGATAGATGGCTGTAAGTTATCACTGCTGTTCGTCAAAATCGATTTCCTAGTACCACAAGGAGCACATATGGCAATGGCAGTTACCATTTTGGTAGCCAGTCAGCAATCGCATAGGATTGCAAGGGTCATTTTGGGAGCCAGCGGCGGCAATGAGATGGGTAATGAAATCGCACGCACGCATGAACACCGCCTCCTGACAACACTTCCAGCTCTTGCATTCTGGTCTGTGCTCTCTGGGTTCTCCCAACCGATATTAGTTTTTTTTCCTCCTTTGTGCCAAAAGTGTGTATGTCCTGCTCATGCATTCTATGTGGAGGGGGAGACCCCATTTCCAGACACCCTGCCAGCTGCAGGTAAATTATGAGCTATGCTTGCATATAAGCATAATTAGCTGTAAATTCCGAACCATTTCTGAACCATTTGAGATACAACTAGCAAAAGCATAAAATATGCATAACCGTCCAACGATGGCGAGAAGCGGTGCATGGACAAATGTTGGCCTGCCTGCCAACCTTTTCATACTCGCCTCTCTCTCCTCTTCCCACGGCAAAGCCACACACACTTCCTCGCGCACACTCTCTCCTCGCCAACTTCACCTGCCACACTTCTTCGTGCTCTGTAGCTCTTGTCCCCCCCTCTGCCAGCCACCATCTCCACTGGTCGTAAGTCCCCGCACGCTCGCCACTGCCTGGCCAAGCTCCAGCTACATCACAGCGTGCCAACCCCCAGAGCATATGTGTAACAAAGAGCAGACATCCTTTCCGACCCTCGCACCAAGTCATAACATAGGCATCCACCATGGCTAGGAGAAGGGTCGTGGGTCAAGTATGCCACATGACAATTTAGCAGGCATATGTAGCTGTAATTTCCAAACAATATAACATAGGCATAAAATGTAATTGTGTGGGGGCTTCACCCTGTCAGTACTCCCTACTTGTCAGCCCAACTGGCTGCCATCATGGGCGCCAACCACCGGTGGTCGTCATTGTGCAGATGGCCATCATCCGTGCACTGCCCACCCCACCACCAGACCCACAATTTGTTGGACAGTGCGACTTCCAAGGTTCGGTATTCAGACATCATCTGTACAAAAAATGGCAGTCATTATCGGTGTACCATCTGCTGCCATGCCTCCCCCCAAACCACCATCTGTGTCTGCAAATGGACACCATCGGCGCACTTGTCACCAGCCACCACTTTACTAGACAGTGTGTCTTCCAAGATAGAGGACCAAATTGACAGAGCAGGAAGGTCTGTTCGTCCGAACACTTTAGTTGTCAAATTCATAGCCCAAGGATATTGATAATAAAACAATATGTCCAACAGCTAAAAAGAAAGCATTATAAATGTAACTGCTGAAACCAGTAGACACACATGGACATGGGTGCACATCCGCACACACACGCCTGCCTGCACGCACAAGATGTCACCCCACATATACAACACAGTCTAGAATGATAAGCTTCCTATTACGAAACAAATTATCCCCTACCTTAACTGGTGTAGCAGTGAATACTTGTATGCCACGAAATCGTACGCACTTCCGGACAATTCCCCCCAATCCAACAATGTTCCTAATGTACTTCCAGACAGACGATTAGTACCACCACACTAGGGAGGACCAACCTTGCACTCGTGAGTCGTGTACCGCGACTTCATTGTATGCAACGTGATGTCACTCACAATTAATACACACAGTCATCGCTAGACAACAGAGTCACCGCACATACAACAACAACGACACATGCTAGAATGATAAGCTTATTATTATGAAACGAATTATCCCTTAACTGATCTGGGGTAGCAATGAACACTCGTAGGCTGCGAGCACATACCGTCGTCGACATGACCTCGCTGGAAGCAGAGACCGCAATAACTGGTAACACCTTTCCGTGCACAGTAGACACCAGATCAATTACTGCATCTCCACCACCACCTCTCCTTGTCAACGTACATAGCGGTATACTACTGAAAGGAAACAATGCATGAGCCCTGGACCAACCTCGAGGTATCGCAGGTTCAATTCTCGTAAAGAGTGTTAATACAAGTCGACATAAAAGCCAACATATTATCTACAACAGTGTTAATAATAACAGTCAGTCCCCGACCTGCACTCGAGTACCAAGCCCATCACACACACACAACCCACGAACTGCTAATACCATGCAGAGGAGAGGTTTATTTTTACCTCAACTGGTTTAGCAGTGAATCCCCATAGACCGCGAGTGCATCTCGTTGTCGAAGTGGCCCTGCTGTAAGCAGAGACCGCAATGATAGTCACGCCTCTCCATGCACAGTAGCTACAGACCAATTACTGCATCTCCACCACCACCTCCCCTTGTCGACATACATAGTGGTATACTATTGAAAGGAAACAATGTACGTATCCTGAACATCCTCGAGGTTCGTTCCCTGTACAGAGTGAAATACAAGATGTCATAAAAGCTACCATTCGATTTACGTTCATCGAAGGTGGCAGCAAGGGCTCCACTGCTAAAACGTCAACACGAAGAGAGTAACCACCATTGTCTACAATAGTGGTCGTAAATATAGACAGTCCCCGACCCGCACTCGTGTACCAATCTAATCACACACAACTAGAGATAGTCATATGTTTTCTCTGTGTGTGTTCTCCGGTAGCCTGCTAGAGTGCACGAAAGGAAAAATACCTACCAACCTGCACGTGCATATCGCACAAGTGACAGCTAGACAAGACCATACAACATATGTAATTCGACAAAAGGTATGTAAATCCATCACTAATACAAATTGTCAGGTTGACCGAGCAGCCTAAGGCGCCTGAATTAAGCACTGGTTGCAGTAAAAGTGAGGGCGGGTTCATATCCCTGCACTTGACACTTTTTTTCTGTACCCTACTTGAATAAATAAGGTATCACAGGTCCAATTCCCGTGGAGAGTGCATGCTGACACGCCTGCAGACAATCGTTCACTGTCGGTCCCACTGACCATTAAGACGAGCATGTAGCGCCCATGACAGACATACTCTACAGTTGAATAGTTACCCTGAATACTGATCTAACCCACAAAAACATATATTGTGTACAATAGCAAAAAAACACTTTCGAGATTAAAGGAGCACAACTTTCTGCAAAAAAACTATGTAAGGCTTAATAACTGTACATCATACAAAACACCTCATTTTCAATATTACTTGTATTTACTTTTAAGTACTGACTGTCAGCTTAACAAAATGAATTTCAGTGGAAAAAGCATGTAAACAGCACAAATGTAATAGTGATCTAACTTACAAATCATTACAAACAAATGTATAAACACTAATAAAAAATTACATTATTAATTATTACTGTACCAGTGTCTCTTATGGTTTCAGTAATATTAACTGAAACAAGAAAACCATTAGATTATTATTCATTATTGACAAATGTCATGTATGATTACAGTAATCACTCAACTACACATAGACTTTCGTAGTAGTCACGATATTGAACGGAAAGGAACCTACACATGTCTAGCAATTTTATTTTTTTTGCTTTTTTTTTATAGCTATCACTTCTTTGTAGAGCTGGGGAAGTACAGTTGGGAGTGGACGTAAATGTTTCCTTACTCTGGTTAATGGCCGATTTACATAGCTGTGCCAAGGTTGTAGGGTGTTATGACTGACTCGCGTTCGAACAGTATTTGGTTCTTTTGATGGGAACTGAATCCAATGAAAAGATGTTAGTTTTAAATCGGGCTGCTTTTTAAACATTCCTTCAACGGCAGACAGGTCAATGAGTCTTCTTTGTCCATGTAGTATGCACTAAATGTCGGGCTTGCATTAACAATAACTTCAAGCCACTGCTTTGGATGACATACTGTAGATTTCTTCTTTCTTCTTTCAATCAGGGCAAAATCACTATCGCAGGGAAGAAAACTGTGGCCGCTGACTAAGAACTTTTGATCAATGGTTGTGAAATATTTCTTCACAATCAGATAATGATACAGAGCAATACACCGTCAGTTATTGTTTTGTGCGATACAACTATCTGACCAAACAACTAATATCCTGATCTCCCCTACTTTGAGTGGTTCAAAATACAGTTCAATGTATTTCAGAATGCATGAAGTAAATTCAGAAGAACAATGTTTTGCCACCGACTTATTCCACACAAACATAAATGGTTTTTCAATTCCCATGTTGTGGACACATTGGTTATAAGTAGAGAATTGCCTTTGATAGAACATAAAGGAATGATGAAGTGTTGGACAGAACAATACCTGTTGCATATCTGTGCAAAGCACAACATATGTGGGGTTCGATTTTGACATTACAACATCCTCGTGAAGAACTTTATAGGCAGTCTCAGCCTTTCTGTGATGAAGTGTACTTTGCGCACTAATCCTCTTCTGCTCATCTTTGGTCTCAGCTGCCACTAGATGAATGTAAAGTTCTTCACAATATGAACAAGAGTTTGATCGTGAAGGACCAAATCTAAGCTTGAATTCACTTCTGAGTATGTCCCTATACAAAATATGCGAGCATTTAATATTAGAATGACTTTCCTTGAAAAGATCATAAATTCTTTCTACACACAGTTCTGAACTAAGATAAAGCTTCCTGGAGGTGGATCTTGAATAGTGGCTCTCTTGTGCAGGCAAAGAGCAGATATGATCCCTTACCAGTTATTTGACATCGAAGGACACAGCACGTGGTCGATTATGATGTGTCCCTCTTTTGTGGGATATGTCAAGGATAAATTTCATTTTTGTCTGAAGCATTTGCACACATCGAGAGGAAATATGAAAAACATCGAGCACAGTTTTCTTGCACACATTGTATGATTTGCCATTTACAGGAAGGTGGTATTTGAAAGTTGTCTGCCTCCGGAAGATATCTTCCGCTACATTTCTTCGTTTTACATCGTCCTGTGCCATACAACATTGGACTAAAAACGTAGATTGTTCATTTTATGTTCGTTTGTAGAAATCTTGAAATAACTTTGTCTTCATATCTTTGGAAATATTGTCGCATTCATACATACAGCGGCACACGGTAACATGAAACAAATAAACTCACACTGTGTTGGTGGTGTCGAATTTGCCAAATCATGTTTTATACAACCCATTAAAGGCTAGTTTTAGCAGTAAAGCCATGTCACCAATAAAAATATATTATTATTATATCAAATACTTTATTCCTCGATACAGGACACTCTGCTTATTTACATGGCGAATCCTGCAAACTGTTTCACTGCCACATTTCATTATGAGTAGCATAACATTATTGTGGTTTTAGGTAAATCTTCTGAAACTATTAATGAAAATAGACTGTGGCCATTTTATGGAATTTGTAGCAGATTGTGCAAAACATTACATTTTTCGTATATTAAAAATGTTGACTTATTTTGTTAGGTTAGATCACAATTCCACTAACCTTTTCAGATGCACATTTCCCTGGCACAAACATCCCTTTCCTGTTTCTATATGGCTTGCCAGCATTTCTCAAAGCTTTGTTTCTTGTTGTCCTTCCATTCTGACAGCCATATCTTTCTACTACATCCTTTATTTAGATGATTTTCCGCACTACCACTAAGTAGCAACCTCTCCCCGTCAGCCATCTAGCTGCAGTTAGATCTGTATTCCCCGGAATGCCAACTTTGCAAAGCAAAAAAATCCCCCTTGTGATAGAACTGTTACCTGTGTGCAACAGTGGTATTGTCATGTGCTATGGATATATCATTATTCCGTTATAATGGTAACTTTCTCATTTTTGTGGGTTAGATCCCTATTCGGGGTAACTATTCAGTTACAGACGGCCATACTCTGCCCGAACCGTCGATGCATGTACCAAGCCTTTGCAATTACAAGCAGTCATACTCTGCCCGAACCTTCAGTACTAAGCCTTTGAAATTACAAGCAGTCGACACTTCCCGAACCTTTAATATATGCACTTAGAAAGTTTCTGTCTAACAATACATGTTCAACTGTTCCACTATGATAACTGCGATGTTGTGTTTACCAATTGTGACAAGTACCGAACCCAGGTGCCTAGAGACAGCTACTTGCTCTCCTCAGTTGTCTGCTAGAGTGCATGAAAGGAAAAAAAACAATACAACATAATACGCAATTAAAACACATATGCATGTTCGTTCAAAATACTTACAGCCATAGGTTCGAAAAATGTGTAGGGCAGCAGCTACACACGCACAACAGTGTGTACATTGCCTGGCCAATAGGAATTAAGAAAAAAAAGTATTGTTAATGTATTTATTAACATACATAACCAAATCACACACACACATACATACTCTATTAGGTCATTCAATAAAGCCTCTGGCTCTGAGTTCATCAATAATTGCATTCATCTCTCCGATAACAGAACGATGTCCAACCCTCTGCGAGGAAACCCACAACCGAAGTCTATCAACTAGGTTATTGGGGTCTTCAGAACCATGTGTACACTTTCGCTTGGCAAATGTCAGCACTTCATTGTCATCAGTAGAATATGCATCATCACCAGCGTCATGATTACACTTTTACTTTGCAGTTGCCGACACATCATCGTCATCAGTATAAGACATATCTACATCGCCACCAGACGTGGAGGTCACAGATTCGTTGTCTGTGTCCTGGGTAGCATCTGTGGTTTTCACTTCACGTGTTAGGGGTTCAGGGCTAATATTTACAACTCCTGACGATCTGTCTGGTTCATACTCTGCAGCAATCATAGGCCCTTCTTCGCACACGTCATGCTCTGCAGCACTCTCAGTTCCTTCTTCACACACATCATGCCCTGCAGTATTCAGCTTTACAGTTATTGACATCTCATCGTCATCAAAAGAAGACAAAACTAAATCACCAGCAGACATGGAGGTCACATATTCGTTGTCGGTGTCTTTGGTAGCATATGTGGTTTTCACTTCGCATGTTATCAGTGCAGGGTTAATAATCACAACTCCTGAGGATCTGTCTAGTTCATGCTCTGCAGCACTCATAAGTCCTTCTTCACACACATAATGCTCTGCAGCACTCGTAGTTCCTTCTTCACGCACATCATGCTTTGCAGCACTAGTAGTTCCTTCTTCACACACATTATGCTCTGCAGCACTCATAGTTCCTACATCGCACACACCATGCCCTGCAGCACATGTAGTTCTGCCTTCGCACACTGGTTTGGAACACCACACATGCCTGTGTAATGTTATGGGCGCTCTAACAAGAGTTAGTTTACATGACGAATCAGCAAGAAGGCCAGTCTTGTCGTGTGGCAATGTATGCCATCGCATGGCAGGCAAAGACATGTTACCTTTACATGTACCAGTGTGTCTCTTGAGGGCATCACCTCTACCAAATGCAGCACCACACATACCACATGTTAGTATTCTGGAGATCGGTCCTTTTAAGCAGTTGTTTTTCTCATGGCGATGAACATGAGAGCTTTTGCTGAAGATCATTAAGCAGGAACAACACCGGTTTCCAGCCATGGAGGAAGTTACATCGAAAGAGTTATGCTCTATGATAGACATCGTATCAGCTTGCACCATCTTCATGAAAAACAAAACTGAAGTACTTCCCACAGTAGCAGCTCTATATATCTACTAACACACATTAAATCAGCGAGACTTAAGCATTGTACCAGATGTCAATGTAGTTAGTACTTCACCCAGTGGGACTGCACCTCAAGAACACAACTGCCCTGCGCTCAGTCCTTCAAATGCTGAGTGTCAGTCCGCCACTATATTCCGTCTCGAGTCAAAGAAGAGTGTCTTTACATTATCACGTCTACCTAAATGTTTGTTGCACTGCATATTTTAGTATCCTGGAGGTCGTGCACAATGCTGACCCCTCCTGCCTGACCCTACCTGGCTGACCCCTCCTGGCTGACCCCTCCTGGATAACCACTCCAGGCTGACCCCTCCCGGCTGACACCTGACATAGTAGTAGTAGTAGCGATGTCACACTATGTGTGTGACGGTCTGCTGTTGTAGTGCATTATACCTCCATTCTGCCGGTCGAAGGGGGTGCTATGTTTTAGTGGGGTATGCACCTAATTGCGAAGTGGTCTAAGTGAATTCGTTCTCAACTGCAGATGATCTATACTTTGTAATGTCCAACTGGTACCCTTTCCCATGTACTTTTCTTCCTCCTGACAAATCTTCTGTATACTAGATTCAACACTGTATTCGATGTTAAGCATGTTATACAGAGTCACATTCGATATCTTGAAGGCTCTCTGACTAAATTCATCATCATGTGGTTATGATTTGGTATATTGACATTCCAACCATATATTATATTGTATAGCACCTTCTTTCTCCACCTCATCTGTAAGTTGATCTATAATTTTCTTCTTCATTTGCTTAAGGTATGTACAAATATCTTTCGCCATGCTCAACACAACGTACGTCTTCATTAGACCACGGAAATAGTGGAATAAACACTTTTATAATTTCAACAGTCGTAACGGGCGGAATTTTTAGAGCGATAAGGATTTAAAAGAAATCGGTCATGATTGTACGGAAATAGATCATTTTTCCATGCAGCTCTGATAATTATTAGTGCGCGATACGGTTTACTCACCTGCGTCATGACGAAATAACCGTGATTTCCCATGAATGATGAAATTCTGCGCAATAGGTATCGATACTTTCCGTGGGTTTCTGAGTCACGCAGTTCGACTCACGTGGTACGACGTATGTGAATCAGTATTACCAATGGTAGTAGGCCTACTATCTCTCTACAACACCCCAAGAAGCACTCATTGCCTCTATTACATAACGACTATGACCTCTTGTAAAAGGGATTACATCGTAAGTCTTTGAATTTAAAAAATGCACAAGCTGCGCTGGGCGTGTCTGTACGTTTCATAGCATCCCAATATCATTGGTTACATAGTAAACCAAATAACAATATTCATTTTACAAAAATCCCTGCCCCAAAGTTTTTAATAATACAAAATAATTGAAGATAAGAACTTTTGCTTTCCAATCATAGTTCAGGAAAGTTTTATAAATTCTAAACAATTTTTGATAAAGGTAGTTCTGGAAAGGAAAGCCTGAAAATCTTCTTTAACGGAATAATTAATATCTCTTTAAAAATATACGCTTTTATGATGTCCCTTCAGTAGACATACCTTAGCAAACCAGCTACATATATTCAACGATCGTGCAAGTGGCGAAAACATTTTAGTATTGTTTCGAAACTCCAGTGAAAACTCTATGCCGTAAAAGTTGCAGATGAGTCATTACTCAGCAAATCTAAATTCCTGAAATCCAAAACTGAAATTAAATTTACATTTCTAATTTTTTGTTGTTAGAATACTGGTATTAAGTTACATGTTAGGGTTCGCCCAAAAAGCATTAAGCATTACGTTACTTCTAATGTTAAATACAATGTGTGGTGTCTTTAAAGGAAAATATTGGAGATTGACTTCAAGGGCATTTTGGGCTTATTTTGGATGACTTTAAAGCTTTTTATGTTTAAGTAGATGCGTTACCATTCAGGTTCAGTGACTTTCTTTGGATTGATAATAGTTAACTTTTTATTTTAAACCAGTACAGCAGTTGGTAACACGTGATAGGTTCACTGCACCTGTATATCTCGCCATATTTGAACTTTGTTTCTTTTTCATTAGCAAAAAAATTTGAAGTATTGTCTTAAAAATTCCCACGTATCATATGATTTTTATATAACTGTTTTTACATCCAGTCACTCAAATTTCAGTACGGTACTTCGTGCACGAAATCCAGGAGTTGTAACGTCGTTTCCTGGGCGATGTTGTATAACGGGTTTCATTTAGCCACCACATTGCAAAAATAGCGACAGTATGGCAGGACAACCGCATATCAGAAAATAATTTATACCACCAAAATTTCAGTGCTTCTACAATTACAGCCTATTCGCGGTTCCATCGCACTTTTTGAATTTAAATCTTTTAAAAATTACCCCATGAATTAGGTGTTTGGTTATTTCCTAAACATGCCATGTATCACAAGCCTTGTATGCTTTTGTTAACGTAAAAGTACCTTATTTTTGGATAAATAGAACTTTTACTTATATTTTATATATAAATTATAATATATAATTTGTAATTAATATAAATAAAAACAGGGAGAAAATAGGTGTGTTAATAATACCTAGTAAGAAATAGCTCTTATGTAAAATATTTTTACATTCAGTGCACGTGAAGGTGGTGCGTCGTCTCTTTGGTGTAATTTTCTAGTCTCGGTTAAGCCTTCGTTGCGTGAGGCGGAGGAATATCCTGGAAGTAGAACTTTAGCAGGGCTTCAGAAAAGTTGGAAATAACCGTGAATGGACTTTAAAATACTCAGCTGCAGTGGCGTACTCTGCTAACAAATTAGTTTAATGTTGGATGGCATGGTTTCAGAGACAGGCTCTGACGACTCCAGAAGGTCTCATTTAAAATAAGTGACTTAACATTAACTGGAGTTATTCAGATACTGGGAATGTGTGGACACTAAGCGATGTTAATTGTTGCACCCATGTCTTCAGCAATAAGCAGAACCTAAGTACCACAGGGGCCGCGGTGGCTGAGTGGTTAGACTGCTCGCCTCTCACCAAGGCGAAACGGGCTCAGTCCCCGGCCGGGTCACTCCCGGATTTTCGCAAGTGGGAATCATGCTGGATGATGCCGCTGGTTGGACGGTTTCCTCGGGATCTTCCGTTTCCCCCCGCCCTTGCATTCAGGCACTACTCCATTCCCACCTCATTTCACCCTCATCGGCTCTGAAGACCTTGTTGTTAAGAGCCACCTAAATGTCTCAACTCAACTTAGCACCACAGCATTTCAGAGCTGTGATCTTCAAACTTTTTGCACATGAGCAACTGAGCAACTTTTTTACCATAAATAAAATCGCCACATCTCTTGTTTTTGTGTATTATTTCGGTTTTTTTTAAAAATGATTTGGTGGAGATTTAATTTTTGACTTTATACAAATCCCAGCCCCGTCAAACCATTTCCATTGGAAGAGCCCCCCGCCCCTTAGTTGTTGACTGCTGGTTAGGTGAGACAAAGATTTGAGTTCGAATTTTTGGGGCAAAGGAGAAGGAGTAATTATAATATTTCTCAAGAAAATAATTCCCTCTGAAAACAATTCTAACAATAAGCGAAGATATAAAACATACTAAAGTGTCCTTCCATTCTCCAACACAATAAAGTTTAAATTTTCTGGATATGGTAAAACTATTGCAACATATTTGTAGGACTAATTTGCGAGCTGAAGCGAAAAGTGAGTAATATGTCGGCGTCAACCGCTTAAAAATATTCTCTTATATTGTGTGTCGACTCAAGGTGATAAGCTACCGAAATTTTATAACGCTAATGATAATGTACCTACACTCTGGTATTTTACTGACTCTAGCATGTGCGGTCCTTTGCGTTGCAGCACGTTTTTGGCACCGCGATCTCGATAACCACCTTTTGTAACACCTCATTTAAGCAGTGTGTATTGGCATCTCCATTAAATTCCACTTTATGTTACCACCCGATGCAGAGTCGACTAGAACAGAATGAGTGTAACACTAAGCAGAGTGTTTGCCCTGGTTACATGGGAGAAAAACAAGTCAGTGGTATTCCCGAATATGGACAGGAGAAATGCGAAACTGAAAATAAAAGTGACAGACTGAAAACAGGGAGAAAATGAGGAAGATTGGAAAAGTCCTCGCATCACAGTTCAATAGGCATAAATGCCGTTGTGTAGGAGGGAGATACTGAACCTCTTTAATATTATACTAGCTTCTTTATAGTTCTTCTAATGTAATTTATACAAGACATCTTTATTCTTTATAAAAATTAAGCACTTAAAAACATATATGTTTATGTTTAAGTTTTACGTCACACGGTAACGGTTATAAAGTCTTATTATAGTGGGCGCCGAACCACACGATAATCGTTGTTCAACACTGTCATCCTGGGGGCTGCACGCGAGCCATTATCGTTGATATACGCTGCTCACGGTACAGTGAGCACTTTTGAATACCTAGTTACTTTTTTTCGTTCAGATATTTTTTATACTTTAACCGTTTTTTTTAATAAATATTGCCATGCATGTAATAAACACAGTGTGTATATTCCACCGTACTCGGAAGTTAACGTATAACGCTAAAGTAAAATGTATTTATTGACTATTATTCCAAACGAGAGAGCTTTCAGAAGTGCTCACTTTACCGTGAATAGCCTATACCTTAACAGTCTTCATGTCCATTGATAACCTCCTTGAATAATATAATATTCCGACGAAAATTAAATCATACTTGCGAGTTCCGTAAGTCGGAATACGTAAACGTTTGACATTTTGCAGCCAGTGACTGAACAGCGGCAACAACAGCGCACTGGAATTGTGCTTCATCCAGCAATTTTAATTTTAATATCAATGTTATATTTATTCCCAGCCGTTGTCATTTCTTTAATCAATGGCTGCATTAGAATATTTTTTACCTGGGGAAAACCCCCGAACCCATGAATGTTTCATCCATAGCAGCATAATATCTGATTCGCCCCGTAAAACTCGCGAATCACAGCTGACCCTTCCCTCCCTGGTAAGCTTCGATAACTCACACATCCATGCCTACCACACTGCCAATATGATAATCCGCTCCCGAAAAGTTCTCGGCCTGATTGAACTTCGGGTTACGCCAGTGACTTCAGTAAGTGCCACGTATAGGCTAGCGACTATTCATTGAATAACCGCGAATTCTGTAATATCGCACTTCCGTCTGAAATAAACACTCATTTAAAAAAGTTATTCACGTCCGATCAGCAAACTGAATACGTTGTGATCTCGGCTCAAAGCATCCAGAAAAAATAATTACTACACGCGACATGACTAGCAGTGTGTATGAAAACATTTAAGTTGTAAAGTGAGATGAGGTAATCGCGAGTTATGTGTGTATGCGTACTGAATAATACAGCTGTGAGCGTACATTTTGTAGTCACAGTGTTAGCTGCGATTTCGAATTATATTAGGCGGCCTTTCTTTAGTACGTCCTAGTGACAACAGTGGCTATTAAATCATGTATGGTGTTCGTAATCACCGGGATGGCATTGCGAAAGCATCTCATTTTAAGAATCTTTCCAACCATCTCCCAAAAGACAGCTAAACTTTTGAGAATAATTTTTGTCGAGATACGGATCAGTGTATTCTGTTGAATCTCCTTATGATATTCTAACCTGCAGGCTAAGGTATTTTTCCGCCAGACATTTTATTCGTTTTAACAAGGGGGAAATGTGTACCGTGCAATACAACGGCTTTGACATGGCGATTAGCATTTCTGATTGCGATATTTACTTTCCGGAATTATATTTTTATTGACAACGTTCCGAATATGCCTAATCAAACCTCATGCCTCTATGACACCTCGAAACTGGTAGGGCATCTTCGAACTACAGTGTTACGAGTTCGACTCCAGAGCTAGCCTTACACTCTAAATTCGAATCAGTGGGTTTCCACTGATTCGAATTTAGAGTGTAGATGTGTGTACACGTGTCGTTTTGATATACTAATGAAACTATTTAAATGGTGCGAGTCTATTCGAAAGAAATAAAATAACGAATAAATAAACAGTACAAACAAATACCAAAACCAGAATAGGGCGACAAAGAACAGGAACAAGGAGATCCTGTTGAAACATAGGCAGCAAACATCAAAACAACCACAATAAAAACCAATCAGGAAAATGTAATGTCCTTTTCAAATAAATAACAAAGATTTCTGTGTAAAAAAATTCTTTAATAAATATGAAACAATAGCGAACATAGTTGAAAAATTTGAATCAAAATAAAAAAATCAATAGTTGTATTACAAATGAAACAAAGTAACGGAAATGGAGCTAATAACATAAAAACAGAACAGTGAAATACTTGTACAAGCTAATGAAAAATTGGGTACAGAAAAAATGCCACCCAAAAAACATTGCAAGACTTTACGACGTTTCGTGGCCAGAAATCTGTCCCATACCTCAAGGGAGACATTATAGTCGCGGTTTTTTGGTCGTTATTTTTTCGACTTGTAAACCATAAACTTCTGTTATTTAATTTACCAGTGTTCTAAATTTTACTGATTGCTGTTCAACTATGGTTGTCCTCTGGCGTATTTATTCACTGTTCAATTTTTTAGTTTGCTTGATAGCTCAATAACTGTTTCCTGCCGAGATTTTTTTTACTGCTAGGATCTCCGTTGTTTCCTAGTTCTTTGTCGTCCTGTTATGTTCCTAATTTTTCTATTTTTCGTTATTTTTAGTGTTTTATGTTTATTAATTAGATAAATACGTTTAGGTTTTCCTAACCGTACTATACCAGCATGTTTGTACAAGTAAGTTTGGTTAGTATAGTAAGTATGCTTTCCGCTAATTACGTTTCTGGCATAAGACGTGAAGTTTAAAAAAACACGTGAATATAAATAACCTATGACACCTTCCAGCGTTCATTATTTTGTCAGAAGTTTCGTATATGAGCAAGCCAGTTGTCTCGTCCAAAATTTTTAATTTACACGCACGAAAACCTACTGATTTTTTTTAAATAGTGATTTTTTAATGCATGTGGAATTAAATATATAGACTTATTATTCATGTTCCTAATACTCTACCAAAAAGTATATATATTTTTCATAATCTGTGAAATCTCGGTAACTTCAGAATTATTTGTGTCAAATAAAAAATACACAATTAAGATAATTTTGTCCTCAATAATCTACCGAAATGAGGACATCTGCAGAAATCACGGAATGGAAACAAATTTCAAGTAGTGCTTTGCTTCAGTGCATGTATGAGCTGTCGATAACAATCTCAATTTAGTTCAGTGGATTAAGTAGCCTATTCAGCCTGAAAAGTAGGCCGATGTAACCTTGGTTATCGCGCAAATTCACAACAATATTCTTGTGCTGATTTTTTGTCGTATAACTGTAGTATATAAGCCGGGCAATCCTTCAGTTTTACAAACATTAACGAGCCATTTCTTCTGAATAATAACAGGTAAGTAATAATTAATAAATATTGTTTTTATTGTAAGCTAAGCATTATACTTAAGAAATCTTCATTTTTAATAATAATCATATTCAGTTTAGAAGTTTTCGACGTGGTAAATTTAAGCAGCCAACCCTTGAGTTTACTACGTGTTCGTTACAAGGTTATTGAAAGTTTTTAATGTTTATTTTTTAAGTGAAAGTACGTGTAATCAATTTGAATGTAAGATACAGCAAACTAAAGAAAAAATCAAATATTAATATCACTGACACGCCATATAAATAAGAAGGTACACCACCTAAGTAAACTGTGAGCGACCCAACAGCGCACTGCTTGCAGCACTCTACTTGTAACCAATTATTTCTTCATGTATGACTTAAATTCTCCTCGACAGAGAGCGGGTTCATCAGAGAGTAAACCAGTAACTCTGATAAACAGGAGATGGCAAGGGATCGGTCATGTCCTGTAGTCAGGAACCATCTCGGCATTCACAAGCGAGCTCATCACGTACGAACTCCTACCGAATAGCGCGGTACGCACCGAGAGCTGACGAAACACGTAGTGCAAACAGTGATTCTAGTCCATTCACGGTTACTTCGCACTTTTCTGAAGCCCTGCTGAAGTTCTACTTCAGGATATTCCTCCGGTTCTTGCAAAGAAAGCTGAGAAAATGACACCAGAGGGCCAACGCACCTCATACATGCGCACTCATTTGCATAAGAACTATTTCTTACCAGGCGTCACCAACTCACCTATTTACTCTCTGTCTTTATTCACATTGGTTATAAATTAAATATTATAATTTTTAAATAAAATATTACAAGCCAAGTTGAATTTAACCAAAAGCAAGATACTATGTTAACCCAAGTGTAAAATTCTTGTGATACGTGATATATTCAGGAAATAACGAAACATGTCATACATGTGATGTTTTTTCGAAGGTTTCATTCGAAAATCCTGATAACCGCGAATAGCTCATACAAACCTGTATGCGGTCCGTGTTTCTTGATACTTCCGTGACTAACATCCATGACGTCCAAAATTTACAGGAAACGTAAGGATCATAACAGCATTTCTTATAATATCTGACTATATAGTGGTAAAATGTGAACTTATCATAATAACTGATATCTTGTAATTCAGTTTCAAGAATTTTAGTGAATATCTTGCTTAAAAAAAGATTACTTTACATAAATATTAATCGTCCGATTTATGTAAAACGAAAAATAATTTTGGTGTGACGTTTTGGCGACCCTGATGAAACCGTCGCAACGAGATTATTTCCAAATAATACTCCATCTCTGAAAACCGAAAACAGGATGGTTGTAGGCCTGTCAGGACTCGAGTTTGTGCCCTTCAGCATACAAGTCTAGTATATTAACCAGTGTGTCACCTTTCTCGGTCCTTGCAGCCACGATATCATGAGTTTCATCGTCGTCGTTGGGCTCAAACAGATAATCGCTTGGAAAATTTTTAGGACATTAAAAAAGACGTTATGAAGTACGAATACAAGGCACATACTGAAATTATGTTTTAAATACCGTAGTTATTCTGAAAAATATGATAATTGTGTTCGTTACTGTGGTTACACACTGGCATCATATCTACAGCAAACAACCAATTTCTGATTCAATTATTTTTAAATACTCCTTCCTGTCACGCAGCTACATTTCTAAAATAAAATAAAAACTCAAAAAGTAAAATTATGACAATAAGAAACTACGCCATAAGGACTGCCATTGACATCCAAAATATTTAGCTCTGGTAAACTTATACTTAGGTAAATATTACGCTTGATTTGTTAAATCAGAGCGTGAGTTATTCCTTAGCATAGTTTGTGTACTCATGAGAGACGTTCGTAAACATGGGTTGTTATGTTTTCATGTACGCTAAAATTAACATAATTTTATCAATACCATTCATTTGCTTTCTTTGTTTGAAAAAGAAATTATTTTCTGAGTTTTCAGCAACTCTCTAATCATTCAGTTATTTTTTTCCAGATACATTACGAAAATGAGATCCTTAGCCACCGACTTCCTTCTTGGTCTAATTTTCTTGGGAACGGCGTATGCAGGTAAGCGAACAGTTCAGTGTTTTCTAATATCAGTAGTATTTTCCTTTTCAATTGCCCAACACAATTTATTATCTGACAATTTATTTACGTCTAAATACATACTTTAAAAAGTGTTATTTATCTTATATCTGTAGAGAAAGGTCAGAAGATAAGTAAACCTGTTTGATGATTGCGAAAACAATTGAACCATTCCGATCAAAAACGGGACATGTCACTCAGTTTTGAGCTAAATTAAAAGAAAGGAAGCTGTCCATGTACAATACTATCTCTCGACATACTACTTTTTGCATTCTCGGAAGAATTTTTTTTTAAATATTTCAACAGATTCTTACATAATTTCATAAATACAGACAGTAGTAAATATGCAGGTAAAATGAGTTAAATGTCACATTTTCGATTGAAACAATGACGACTGGGGAAAAAATGAAGTGTAACTGTATTGCTATTTTTTTTAATATCGTCATTTTGGCAAAAATATTGTGTTTTAACCTTGTAAAAAAAAATGTAAATTTATGAATATGCAGCAAACACTTTTCACAATTAAAATTAATTAAATAGCACTGTTAAAGTAAAAAATTTGTATGAATATCTGTTCGCTTCCTTTATTTTAATGTAAAATATCAAAATACTGATACACTCACTAACGTATTAAATAGTTCAGTTTATTCGGCATGTCAGCCAAACTCACAGCTGTATGAACCTAGCTAGTGCTTCTGGTCACTGCTCCGTTTGTGTGCGCTGTGTAAACCGGTTAAAATATTGCAGCAATAAACACACCTTTCACGAAAGCAAAAGTTTTCTTAATTATTCTTTTTCCGGGTAAGCCAACTGATATGTTTTATAAACAAACTACGAATGTTTGCACAAGTTATTAACAAAATATTATTCAACCTAAACTCATGTCACCCAGAAATGGACGTAATATTATTTTCAATTCATTTTTGTAGAGTGAAAATTCACATTTCATTTTACGCGTTTCCTTGCACTTTTCCACGCGATTAATTCTCGGCGTTTTTACGTGAGATAGTGCGACTTGTCCCTGACAAGTTCCATTTTTACATTGGACAAAAATTAAATAATAGTTTTGAAAAGGAGAAAGTCACGTGATAAATCTAATTTTATAACAAACATACGATAAATATTGCACCGATTACTACTACATCAGTACCATATAACTTACAACTAACATGTATAGACCAGTTTTTTTTTTCTCGGCGCTTCAATTAAATTCGGCCTTTGACGCTACGGATTATATTGTAAAGAGGTAATAAAAGCATTTGGTTATAGCAAGGAACTAAAAAACATTTACTTCACCAACAGTCCGTGTACGTTTACAAAAATAAGATACTACGTCCCTTCCAATTGCTGAATTCAGTAGGATAAATCTCCACGTGTATCGATATTTGACCTATGTACTACTGCAGGATTATACTGAGAGAAATGTTTGTCTAAGCCAACAACGTTCTTGTTTGTAGATATATGGCCAAACAAGCTTGTACAGTCGATTCAAGCAAATATTTTGCTGTCAAGAAGATTGGGTCTTTTTCAAGTGTGTATTACGTTTGCTGAACAAAATCAATTAGGTTGAGTTTCATATTTTGTTCTGTTAACAATATACTTTCTTAGAGAAAATACGTCATTGTTTGGTCCATAAGAACGAGTATTTTGTTGGCCCATACAAAACTCTTATAGCCTGTTCACGGTAAAATGAGCACTTTCGAAAGCCATGCTTCAGATCTACTTGTATGCACGTTGTGTATTCTTCCATCATATGTACAATTAACTTATCCAAGGGCCTGATCTCTTTATTCGTGCGTCGGTCAAGAGCAATTGTAAATTTTTTAGAAAATTATATACTCTACAAATGCATTTAATTTTACACATATGCATTAAAAAAACAAAAGGCGAATTAAAATATTTTAGCACTTATATATGTTTACTTGACACTTGTAATTTGACTTTAACGTATGGAAATGTTTTCTCTCCATCGTTGCCAATGTATGCAGGTAGGGGGAGTGGCATTTTTCAAAAGTTGATTTGAAAAGTGCTCACTTTACCGTGAACAACCTTTAGTAGGGCGTGTGTATGAAAGTGCCGGAGTAGTCGTTCTGACATAAGCCATGTTTGCGTGCGCAGAGTATAGGGTGATGTGTTACTACGAGAGCTGGGCCGTGTATCGTCCTGGTAAGGGCAAATTCGACGTGGAGGACGTTGATCCAACACTCTGCACTCACCTGCTGTACACCTTTGTCGGCCTGGGCGACCACAACAACGTCGAGGTGCTGGACGCCTGGAACGACCTTCCTGATGACTACGGTCTGAGTAAGTCGATGGCGTCCCGCAGAAACACTTTCTCAAATGAATTCTTAGTCGAGTGCTGGAACTTTTAACAACTACACTCACTTGTTTGCAACACGTCTCAGTCACCACGCTTTGCAGTTTTGTTGCCATACTTCTTCAAATTTGACTTGATTTTTGTGCCAACAAAATTATCGAGAAAATCTACTCTTTCACGTTTCTTGTTTTTTTTTTCAAGTTGTTGACATATTTCTGGTATTCGCTGAAGTTCATTGAAAGTCTTGTAAACTTGAGAATATTCGTAAGAGGCCATTCCAGATTTCCAAGGGTGCTACACAGCCTGTAATAACTCCACTTACTTCTAGGCTAACTTCGTTGTGATTCTACCAATGAAAGTAATACAAATTTAGAAATCATCTTTTAACAATATTGAAATCACTGATACTCTTGTTTAAAATGCTCTCTCCGAAATAAGGCCTATAGAATGGCAAGATTGAGATTTTTGGACATTCGCCATTGCGATGCAGATGTCTGTCATGGAAAAAACAGGACTGAGCATGAAAAAAATACTTTTAAAAGACAAGTAACCTATGGACGTCCATTCGCAAAGGCGAATGTCCAAAAATCTCCATCTTGTCATTCACCCCAATTGCCTTATTCATTCAAAGATCACATATAGAATGGTTTCATCACAATCTTTATAAACGCCCGTATGCTTTGTGTTTGTGGCGAAACGATCCCTTGCGCCTAATTTCGGAGAACACATTTCAAACAAGAGAGACTGCACTTCCAGTTTAAAATAAAATGATTTCTATCTTTGTATTACTTTTATTGCTAGAACCATAGCGATATCTGCTGTACGAAAATTGGGTAACTGCGAGTTACTGGAAAGAGAGAATGACTTCCTAGCAAGCATGGTGGTAATTGTAGCGCATCAACGTACAGCATGTGTGTTTATTTCCGCGTGTATGCAGACGCGTTCGGGCGCTTCGTACAGCTGAAGAAGAGGAACCCGCAGGTGAAAGTGATGGTTTCGATCGGCGGGTGGAACGAAGGGTCGACCAAGTACTCCAAGATGGCGAGCACGGAGGAAGGAAGAACTCAGTTCGCGGAGAACGCAGTCGCCTTCCTCAAGAAGCACAACTTCGATGGCTTGGACATCGACTGGGAGTACCCGGCACAGCGTGGAGGGGATGGCGGTGACAAGGTAGTACCAACTTCCCTACATCCTAGACTAAAATATGCCTATTTGATATTCGAGAAAAATTAAGTTTCCCGAAAGGAATCAGAATCTTTTAATCAACGGTGTATACATTATCGATTCACATCTGTAATGTCAAAAAAATTTAATGGGTAAGTCAAATTTGCGAATAGAGTTAGTTCGTTATATTTTTAAATGATTAAGTGTTTATGACAATTTGTTTCATCAGGTGAGTATTAATAATGGCTGATGCAACACAGTACCTTACGTAACGTGAAATTACTCAGGTGTATTTCATTCCGCAACTATGATGAACATGAGCTAGCAGTTACAGAATTTATTTCATTTTTCAAAAGACGTTTTTCATTTGTTTCTATTCCAAACTTCTGCAGAAATGTGACGAACTTGTTGAGTCTGCCAGCTCGAAAGCAACTTTCGGAAGGCAGGGAAACATGATATTGTTCTCGGATCTTCGTCTCTACTAATTCGCCACTGTGTTCACAGGAAAACTTCCCCAAACTCCTGGAAACAGTTTACAAGAAGTTCCAGGAGAATGGCTTCTTGCTCAGCGTGGCTCTCGGAGCGGGCTCCGAAACTGTGGAGACTTCGTACGTTGTTCCTGAGATCGCAAAGTGAGTACGGACCGTTATCGCCGATTACATTATTAGCGCTAAAAATACTATCTAATCATGGCGGCACCGTGACAACAACTTTGGTGATTTCTCCCGGGAAAGATGAGTCTTTAAATACGCAGTAATGATACGTCGAAACCTGAAATGACAGGCCACAATTTTGTTTACTTTACTTTTCGGCTACCTTTAAAGTTAAATAATGATAAGAATAAATATAAAAAACTTTTGATTTCTATTGACCTAAGAATGAAAACCTATTAAATGATAATTTTCTAAAATATGTTTTCTTTTGCATATTTCTCGTAAGCAATAGGATACACCAATTCGCGTTAAAAATGTGCATACGAAATAATAACAAATATATATATATAAGCGTAGTCATACTTCAAATGACACATAAACAAGACCACTGCTTAGTTCGCAGCGACCTGCAAATAGAGCAGAGCGTTTGATTGGGGTTTTCTAAGATCAAACTCTGCTATTGCAGTTCTGTTACGTGTCACCTTTGTGATTACGTTAGTTGTCAACCCTAAGATTTAACTATCGAGGTCAAAAGAAAAAATACGTTAATAAACAACTGTTTGAAAGGCGTTTTCCAAAACACGTCTAGGCCCAAACATGTGTGAATTTATTTTTAACATGTCCAAGCTAAGTTAAGCAGTAGTTTTGATAAAAGAAAAAATAGTTTGGCCTCTAATAAAGTGTATTATGCACTTTAAGTTAACGATATGTATCTCGGCAAGTTTTAATGAGAAGCTCTGGTCAATTTAAAGATTATTGGATTTGTTTAATCTGCTAAAATTAATCCCTCAAGACTGTAACCTTTTCAACAACAATGAAATCTTCGTCGATTAATGTATGTATTTATTGATAACTGCATGGATTGTGAACGTATTTTAAAACCTTTATTTTAGAAATGAAATTTCGATTAAAAATTTAAGTGGGTTTCTCTCAGAATGATTACTGTTACATAAGTAGAATGAATAAGTTAACATTGCTGGAGTAAACAGTGAATACATATTGTTAGTTCATCATGAATTGAAGACATTTAAATCCAACCTTTGGAATAATTCCGTGCTCGTAACTGCGTTTATCGTAACGGACTGACTACAAAATCACAAAAAAAAAGTATACACTAAGGAGGGATATTAAAAGTAGCGAGATAACCGTGAGCCTCCTATAAAGATTTCTAAAAGTTTTAGCACAAAGTTTGTCAACATGAATTTACTTATCAGATTCATTTCACATAGGAAAAAATGAAACTTTTGGTTCTGTCATCTTGTAATGGAAGTTACGTTTTTCCTCTAGTCTTTAAATGTTTAATGTTTATTGCTATGTGGGTTTATATTTCCGTTCCTTTCAAGTGCCTCTGTCGTTCCTTAGTACGAGACTTATAATTCTTTATAACCACCCTAAGTTGTTGGCAAGCATTTCCAAAATTGAGATGTAATTTAATAAAAATATTTAGCAGCACGTATTGTTTATTTGCTGAAGCCGGCGAAATTAGTTTTTATTTTGTGGGCTCATTCGTTGTTTTTAATCACTTTCCCTTCTAAATAACACTAAAATGTTTAAATTACCAGTAATCTATAACCATCGTTCTCCAGTTATACCCAGAAAAAATTCATGTCTTGTTTTTTATCTTGTGTAGTAAAATTCCTTCGCAATTTCAAAATAGGATACGCATTGTATGGTACAATTTTATTTTTGGCAATTTTTTCAACCATCTATTTGCTGTTATTTTTTTATTAATTTCGCAGTTGGGGCCTAGTTACCTAGATAACGAAGTCTTAATATTTACTATGCTTGCGCTAGAACCGCAGACATTCCATACTGGAATTTACATAAACATGAAAAACTTATTCAATTGGAGAGACGAACTTTTCTCTCAGACAAGAGCCGATGACACTAAACATCTTTACATTGAATAATAAATCACAGTACCTATAATAGTAGCTTATGTATATTAATTACATATTCAATAACATATAATAAAAATTTAATTGAATATAGATAATTACCAATAAAAATAATTACTAACTAATTAAATATTCATTATAATAGGTACTTAACTATGTAATACTGCCTTACTTTTCATTTTTTCACTGGTGTGTATAACGTTTTACACGCAATATTTAATTATTCACTAATTATTTTTATTCGTAATTATATATATACATTCAATTAAATTTTGATTATGTGTTATTGAATATGTAATTAATATACATAAGCTATTATTATGAGTACTGTGGATTATTATTCAATGTAAAAATGTTGTTGAAATAATTAAGGTGTAAGCGAAGTCCATGACAAGACTGCTGTGCTGTGTGCGATAGGAACGTGGACTTCATGAATCTCATGACTTACGACTTCCACGGCGACTGGGACACAGAAACCGGAGAGGACGCGCCTCTTTACGCTGATTCGTCGGAATGGGACGACGAAAGAGAACTCAACGTCGTGAGTGTCAACAAAACTTTTCCAATAATATTATTTTGGTCAATACGCGTGTTACACTTCCTTTTTATGTCCTGTTTTATATGTTTTAATGAAGACTACTATTTAAATAATTAATGTATACTACCATAAAGAACTAGGATACACTATTGTGAAATTTTCAGTTATTATAAGTGCGGGAGCGGCTGAGCTAAAGGCTAGGTAGGATTTTTATTTTAAATGATTTTAGATGTATCTCAGCTACCTATCACTATGATCACTTTCAAACACTAAATAATTTGGCCCGTTTAAAGAGAAGAAGATTGCTACAAGAGAGCAAGTAAATGTTTGTGTTTTTGCTGTGTCTATAAATCTTAATTCACCCCCAATTTTCCGGGCATTAGAAATTTTACAAAAAACACTTTTGTAGAAATGTGGTCTAATCAACGGCGGACAAAATGATTCCTTTAAAGCGATAGCGTTAAAGGTGGCCGAGACGGGCCTAAAATAATTTAACATGTAGGCCCTAACTTATAACCCTATACATTCACTCCGCCAGTCCCGCACTATGCAGCCGCATTAATATTTTCGAACAAAATGGTTTGTAAAAGGGAATCTTTGAAATTTACATTTGCTGTCAGTTATGCAAATTTATGCTTTAATTTTTTTTTCCTCCCCCCCCCCCCCCTTTTTTCCCCCCGTTGTCATTAATCCTGTGGAATGTAGACTGTCGTGTTAACTCTCTTTGCCAAGATAGTTATAAATATAAAATGTGAAGGTGTAAAGTGGTTGCTGAAGTAGTGGGTAAATGTGAATTCGTGGTCGGTGCGGCAGGACTGGAGTGTGGGGAACTACTTGAAGCTGGGAGCGCCGGCGGAGAAGATCAACCTGGGGATGGGCTTCTACGGCCGCTCGTTCACACTGCAGAGTCCCTCGAAGCACGGCATCGGCGCCCAGGCTTCGGGCTCGGGCAGCCCCGGCAAGTACACCGAGGAGGCCGGCATGCTGGGCTACAACGAGGTAGGCATACTGTGCACGTCCGCCTCTTGTGTTGACGCGTGTTAGGACATTTTCCGACCACCGTGGCTTCAGGATGTTGCAGACTATGTTTTACTATCACGACCAATGAGCTGCAAGTTTCGTGTTTTGTTATGGTAGTAAAGGCTGTTCACGATAAAGTGAGCACTTTTGAAATCAACTTTAGAAAAAAAAGTCACTGTCCCTACCTGCATATATTTTGACGGGCGCACCGAGTGACATGCGCCCAGTAAAGTTCGCAACAATCGATGGGAAGTATTCCCATTTTTAACGACAAATAAAAAGTGTTAGGTAACCATTTTGACAACTTAAATTATTTATTTTGCTTTTGAAGTGTAAAAATGAGCAGATTTGTCAAATATTTACTTTACTAATAATTTCACAGTTTTATTTGACCAACGCATGAATAAAGTTGAGGCCCGTGTCAATGTTAATTTTACATAAGGCGGAAGAAGACAACGTCCATACAAGTAGATCTTAAGCAGGGCTTTTGAAAGTGCTCATTTTACCGTTAACAGCCTATATAAACAATTCATAACGTATAACAGTAGCACGGTGTACGAATCTGTCACCCATAAGGAAAGAAGATCACCGAGTATTGACCCTCGCAGTGTAGCCTACGATACATTGGGTCTGAACGAATTCGGAGAGGGAGTTGCACACCACCTATTATATATTTTTATATTACTTTCGCTTTAGATTAAATTTTGAAGATGTAACTTTTTTGAGGCACAGAACATTACATAATTCTATTTCAGTGGTAATTATTTCACTTCTTGTAGTACTTCCACTTCTACAGTCATTCGCAGCAGGTAATCAACCATTAACACCCATTTATTCCTTGTAGTATACAAACAAAGGCACTCCGTAGATGTCACAGTCGTTCAATCAGCATTTGAGTGATACAGTGTGACTTGTCAAAAGCAGAAATTCCAATAATGAATGTTGAATCTATCTCTCCCTTAACTGAGCCTAACTCAGGGTCTGCTTCTTTGTACTCCTGCCACACGTAACATTAAACAGACCCTAGCACTTTATTCACGTGTCGATCAAATGAAAGTGTGATATATTTAGAAACGTGAATGTTACGTACATGTAAATTCTTTCTCTTATGAGCAGAAGACAATCATAAACCAACTGAATGTCCACAAACTTGAAAATCACACTCTTAATACGACGTTAAGGCTTGGAATTATGTTGGCTAGTCCGCTGCCTACTTTACCGTGAGTATATCGGTCAGCGCTTACGTAAACATATCTGCAGTTATGGGCAGTAACTTTCTTCAGATGCATATTTCAAATGTGCTCGATCAGCCATGAACAACTTATGGTATGGTTTATGGTCTTTCGTTTTCTGTCCTTTCTTGCTACCCTTGTGCAGCTTTCAGCCGCCTGCCAAAATTAAAATTAACTGTGATTCCACGTGTCGATTACACGACTGTAAAATTGTTAGGAATAAAAAAAATTATTACCCCAAATATTACTTTTATGCTCTTTTTAGAAAAAATCTATTGCAGGTGCCACCAGCTTATAAACGAAAGTACTTTTTTTCGCGAAAGAACTTCCTAAACAGCTGCCAACATTTCTAAAAAAAAAACTCAAGGAAATGTTTTAATGAAATTCGTACATTTGAGGTCTTTTTTTTAGTGCTGGCGGCCGCCGTGGCAGAAATAGCTAAATATTACCTTAGATCACAAACTTCCAGGTTCGAATCCCGTATATGCCTTGGATGTGTGTATCTTTTTTGTTTTGAACTTATGCTAGGTTAGTTTTTAAGGCAGCCTCCTCTATCACCAAATTAGCTTTACTTCAGAAACCAGGGGATGTTAATAAGTTAATAAGACGAGAGGTATTGCTTTATTCAGCAATGGCTGTTGCCTGTCCACAGATCTGCGAGCTGAAGGACAAGTGGACCATTGTGTGGAACAAGGACCAGAAAGTTCCGTATGCCTTTAACGGGAACCAGTGGGTTGGCTATGACAACGTGCAGTCCATACAGCTGAAGGTAAGAATTGCCAGCTAAGCAGTTCATACACGATGCTCAGTAGTGAGCACACCTACATGTAGTTCACACTTTAATTTAACACCTTTTCGCAATGAGACTATTTCAAATACCTCTGTAAATCTGCTTTTAGTAGCACAGATTCAAATTTTGACATCTAATAATGGCGGTATTTTCCAAACAAATTTACCTAACATTAGTTTGCGTTGCAGCTTAATAATCATGATATTTCCAAAGCATCCAATGAAAGCATTCAAAGATAAGTATAAGATTGTAATCGTTTATCCTTCCAGTCACTACCTTAAATAAAATAATAGAAATATCCTCTTAAATTATTTATTTATATGACCCAATTAGTCGCAGATTCAAAACCACTCTTAGGAAATGTTTCAGGTATTGTCGTCGTATGCAGTATACATCACTCGTGAACCATTATGTTACGAACACATGTTACAGTCACGTGTTTCGTTTCAAACACAGAACAATTTTGCCAGTGTTTAGTTTTGCGAACAGCGGCAGTTAGAAGATTCTCTTACGCAGTTAACAATGTGTGACGGTTGCTGTTTGCAGAGCCAGTACATAAAGGACAAGAAACTGGGCGGCGCAATGGTATGGGCCGTGGACACTGATGACTACAGGAACGTCTGTGGCGACGGCAAGAACGCCTTGCTTCAAGCCATCAACGACATTCTAAAGGGCGCAACGGTAAAATATATTGTCTTCATGCCATTATAGAATATGAGATGTCAGTTTAATTGTTCTTTAGGGACTGTTAAATTTTGCACGGTACAAATTACTTTTGGTTATCAGCAGAAATGATTAAGTATGAGTTACAAGCTATAAATATTACCACAATTTTAGATATATTACTGTAAGTGAACATGATTATTGTAAATAAGTATATTACTATCTTTTATTAACAGAAACCTAAATCGAAATTTTTGACGTCGCGTTATTGGAGCTGAAGCAAAAATGTTAACGACAAGTAATAACCTGTATCGGCAAAAACAAAACTTATTTTTTTATGTTTGCAGCTCACTGTTCAACAGGGTAGCTATGTAACAGGATATACTGGACAGATTGCTATGGCATCTTTATCCCCTGTGTATTGGTAAAAGGACACGCCATTTTTCAGTTATTATTCGCTGAATTTATGTCCGGCTCCTGTGGAAGAAGGAAGTAGACTTTATTCACTATGAATTCGCTATAAATTCAAGGATCAAGAAGAAACTTCATAGATCAATTATTAACTATGTAATTTCTGAAGTACAGGCGAGAGGACTGAAGTACCAAGCTTTCATATTGGCAGAAGTAGTTTTTAGTATACGCACACTGAACGGTTTTACTGATAGTAAAAGTCAAATTTAAGGGAAAATAATGAACAATTTTTGTGTCCTTTTATTTCCCATCCTGAATGGTAACTGCTGGTGACATCTGAGGCCGAGATCTCGCGAACGTTAGCACAGGAGTATCTATATTCAAATATTGAGTGGCAGTGATAGACACACTTCGCGGATAGTTTCCTACTAGTTCAATTACTGTAGAGCCTCTGCTTGATTCAGCGACACGAGTCAAGCAGAGACATGCTTCTATAGACCGCTCACTATAGCACTTTCGACAGCCGCGTATGCGCATTGTGTATTCTTCCGCCACATGTAACATTAACAATGTCGTGGGCCTGATCACTTTACTCATGCGTCGGTCAAATAAAACTGTGAAAATTGATAGAAACGAAAGAATTTTACAAGTTTGCTAATTCTTACATTGGTATTCAATTTAAAAAAAGAAAGCCAAATAAATAACTTCAGTATTGAAAAAAAGTTTATCTACCACTTGGAATGAAACGGTAAGACATGCGACTACCAACTCCGCAATGCGAACGTCACTCAGCGTGGCCGTTGAGATGTACGCAGCTAGGGGTGGTCGCATTTTCCGAAGCTTGTTTTCAATCAGGCTCTGTTAACCGTGAACATCCTACAGGATAGTATAGGCTGTTCACAGTAAAATGAGCACTTTTGAAAGCCCTGCTTAATATATACTTGTATGTACGTTGTGTATTCTTTCGTCTTGTGTAAAATTAACATTGTCATGAGCCTCATCACTTTATTCATACGTCGGTCAAATGAAACTGTGAAATTATTTAAAAAAGTATTTACTTTACAAATCTGTTCATTTCTACACTTTCATGCATTTAAAAAACAGAAAGCGAAAGAAATAGTTTTAAGTTGTCACAAATAGTTACCTAGCACTTTTTATTCGACGTTAAGATATGGAAATACTTTGCATACATCGTTACCAACTGTACCGGGCGAATGTCACTCAGTACCCCCATTAAAATATATGCATGCAGATACAGTGACTTTTTTTTACTACGGTTCATTTCTAAAGTGCTCACTTTATCGTGAACAGTCTTTAAATGCACGTGACTGGTTGTTGTGCGATAGTCGCCCGCTGCGGAGCCGACGTCGTCGCCGGCCAAGACGACGAAGGCGCCCAAGACGACGAAGGCGCCCCCTACACAAGCATCGACGGACGACCAGCCGACGGACACGCCGACGGGCATCTGCGAGCACGCCGGCTACGTGCGGGACCCGGCCAACTGCCAGGTGTTCTACGAGTGCGTCGCGTCGTCGGGCAGCTTCCACGCGTACCGCTACGAGTGCGCCTCGGGCACGTACTTCGACCCCAGCATCAACCAGTGCAACTTCGCCGCCCAGGTCGTCTGCTCCGCCAGTTAGCAGCGCCTCTCACCATCATTCCCACACCTAACATTCATCACTGCTGTATATCTTCCATTATTATTTATTTAGCATTTGTAGTTTTTTAATGATTTTTGTAACAATAAAGATGCTCTTGTAACGCTTATAGACGCTAACTACAATTATTTTCCTACCTTATCAATTCTAGGTTCTCCCATCTACAGAAAATATATCATTAAACATTCTAAGCCAGGGTATCTGTAAAGTACCTAACGCTCAATCTAAACTTTTTCCATGTTAACTAACTATGTGCTAAAATAAATGTATACTTGTTCAAAGGAAACATTTGGTTGCTTAAGTGAAGTCTGAAATTTAAAAGTATTTTGTTAATTAACATATACATTTCGAGTGGCAAACATGGCCACAAATTACTTGGTTGAATCAAGTATGTTTATATGCTTGGATGCAGGAAAACAAGTAATTTGTTGGCTTAAACATACTATTTAGTGCACATATTTCAAAATGATTGTTTGCATTCTGAAAGGTTCATTTTAAAATCTTACCCGCCGAGATAGCTCAGTCTCTGATAGGGTACTTTTGAAAGGTGGTATGGTTTCCTACTGAAGTAAGAGTGACATACAATTCGAAATTGAAACAACAGTTTCGTTTATGAACAAGGAGAATAGTAAGGGTCCCAATACCTAGCCCTAGGGGACGCCATTTTCAACAGCAGAGCATAAGGGTGTCTTTTGGCCAACCACCACACGCTGATGACGTCCACACAGATATCATAAAGAACTGTTAGAAAAATTAAAGTGGAGTGGAGAGATTCTGGCGGCTCTTAACATCGAGATCTTGAGAGTCGATGAAGTTTTAAAGTGAGGTAAGTATGGAGCAGCGCCGGAATTCAAGAGCGGGGGAAAAGGGAGATCCCCGAGAAAACCTGCCAACCAGTGGCATTGTCCTGCATGATTCCCACATGCGAAAATCTGGGAACGACCCCGCCTGCAATTGAACCCGGTTCGCCTAGATGGAAGGTGAGTAATCTAACCACTACACTGCCACGGCCCCTAGAACCAACAACTTTGTCGGAAGTGTGCCGTGAGTTACTCTGCTAAATGCCTTCGAAAAGTCTAAAATCGTGTGAGGAATGTAACATGGCGTTGGTCCATGGCAAATCGTATTTTTTTTATTTAATTTTATATCATTTTCTATAAATTATGATGAGAAAATTCCTCCTTTCCACGAGTCTATAGACTAAACTTGCACTTGCACAGTGAGAAAAGTGCCTCTTCCCCCTATACCCTCCCCCATCCCCCACCACCAAAATCGCGAAAATCTAGATCCGCTCCTGCTACTGACAAAGATGATAAAAAATATAATATTTATTTCCTTTCGCCAGTAGTGGAAGAATAATACAGGCGGCGAATGCCTGACAGTGTAAAGAGGTGTACGATATTATTATTATTTAGATCTAAACGAGCCAAAAATTTCGATACGCACTCTGAGAAGCAAGTGACGCATGTTCCAGTGAATGAGCTACAAATGCGCTAGTATCAGCAATCCTTCCTGCAAATGGCGGGGTCTAATAAGCCTTTAAAGCAACGCAAACCTCTCTATTCCAGCGCTATCGCTGATTGTGGCGCGCTGTCGCCTCTTTCTCCTCCATCAGTCGTTATGGATGCCGTGAGTCCTATTCTTAGTGGAACTGTGGATTGAACAGATATGGATCATGTACGATCGTGCAGCCAGAAACTGGAAATGGAAACAGTTTCAATACTGTTCAACGCGAGCTAGCTCGGTGTAGCAGTGGAAACAACGTAGTACAGTTGGGTATTTAATTCTCGGGCACCTTTCGATCTTGCGCCAACTTAACTAATTATTACTTCTTGATGCACAAAAATTATTGTCCCTCTCCCCTTCGTCTAGAAAGGTTGCATATTAATCGTACCCTTATCGGTTACAAACAAACGTAACACCAAAATACATGTATTGCGCTCTAAAACGAACAGTTTCAAATTTTAAATATTTTCATTCGTATCACGCATGTTTTCAGTGAAGGATATCGACTATACAATTAATTTTATGTGCATTGTTGCCTATTCACTTTTAAGTAAATTAATTCCTGAAAGGGGATACGGGCGTATCTAAACAATGAGTCATGATTAGGTAGACCACAAGAATATAATATGGTGTTTATTGAACATAAGGATTATAGAATAATTATTTACGTGACTATTTCTGGGGGGGGGGGTTTAAATGGAATACCAAGAATCTAATTAATTAAAATAAGATTTATTACTGCATGCCACTACGATTACAATCTAATTGGAAAGTGCCCTCTTTGTTTATGTTGCCAGATGCTGATTTTAGGAGAAGGCCGGACATACCCATATCCATTTTTTCTTGGTCCGCTGCCCCGTTTACAAAAGAACCCGCACTCCCAGTGTAACGTTGACCTATATCGGGCGCGCTGTTTAATATTTCCGGCCCCGTTTACTGGCCGGTGGAGGGGGTTTCTGCAACTGTCTTCCGCAAGGTATTTTTGCAATCACGCTCGTGTCCTGGTTCAATTTTTAAAAGTTGTGATCAGGCAGACAGTTCAGCTAAGACCTAATCACTTCATAACAGTGTGTACACATGCACATACGCATATCTCTGGAAGTTTCTCGTCATAACTGCAAGACAAAGAATTTGTAATAGCCTTATAGTACTGAATCTATCTGGCACTCAAAGATTTATTTTTTCCCCGTTTCAATTTAGTTCGACATTAGTATAGTAAAAGGGGGGGCTATGCGCAAATGCAGCATGCAGCCGGAGCTCCAGAGCCAGACCGCCACCTGGGATGACGTCAGTGGAACTTCCTGCTCTATCATTCCTGTTTGGTGGTAGCCATATTGCAGACCAGTATATAGTCTTCCATCTTGTCAGCAAGTACACTGTCTTCCTGCTCTTGCAATCGTCTCTGACGGTGTCCATCTTGGTTTTCACTTGCCATTCTAGCATACCATCGTCGAAAGTTTCCTCGAGATCCTCCCAAGTTTTGTTTCTTTTGCATTCCACTTATTTCATTTCTATCTTCCTTCGTTCTCTCTCTTCCTTCGTTCTCTCTCTTCCTCTCTTCCTTCGTTCTCTCTCTCATTTCCAAAGGGGTTTTTCCTTCCATCTCGTTTGTCGTCTGCTGGTGTCGGCCATCTTGTTTTGTAGTCGTCTGCTGGTGGCGACCATCGTCTGCTGGAAGCGGCCATCTTGTTTGCTGTCCATCTTTTATTCCCACATCGGTCGCTTGAGTGTGTGCTTGTGGCCATCTTTGATTCTCTCACTTGCCACCAGAGTGAAGTTCCACTGGTGGCAGCTAGGAGCGCTGGCGGCCATCTTGTGTTCGCTCATCGTCCACCAGGAGCGCTGGTATTTATTTTAAGCATAAACTCAAAAAATCCTGGGGTCATGCTGTATCGTTCCATCATCCCTTGGGTCGCCAGTCCGGTGTGCTAACCACAAGACTACCATCGTATATGGACCAATAGTAGTTCATATAAGGCATATATGAGAGTGTGCACACGCCAGACACACTTGTAATCGTGAAAAAAAAACGGTTTTTTGACATCCATCTTGTTTGTCGTCTGCTGGAGAAGCCCATCTTGTTTGTCGTCTGCTGAAGGCATCATTCTTGATCTACTTATAAGCATAGCTAGCTTGGGAATAGAGGACTGGAGGAGAGCACGGCCGCCATCTTGGATGACATCACAGGCAGGAAATCACCTATGACTACTTATAAGCTTATATGACTGTGGGATTGTTGCTAAGGACTGTAGGACAGCCCAACCGCCATATTGGATGATATCACAAGTGTGAAATTATCTATGTCTACTTACAAGCATAGTTAGCTGTAATTTCCGAAACGTTTAAGATATGTACACAAAATTCATAACATAGACATCACTCGAAATGATGAGAACGATCATAGGGTCAAGCATGAACTATGTCTACTTATAAACATAGTTGGATGTGATTTCCAATCCGTTTCAGATATAGTCAACAAATTTATAACATAGACATCGCCCTAAATGACGGAAAGTGACCTAGGATCAAGTATCTACTTATAAACATAGTTGACTGTAATTTCCAGACTATTTAGTATATAGTTGTCAAATTCATAACATAGACATTCATCACCAGTGATGAGAGGGGTTGCATGACCTAGTATACCTATTATTACTTATAAGCATAGTTGACCATAATTTCTGAACCACTTAAGATATAATTGTCAAATGCATAATGTAGGCATCGCTCGTGCCTATGAAAAGGAACATAGGGGCTAGTTTAACATATGTCTAATTATAGGCATAGGTGCCTGTAATTTCTGTATCATTTAAGATAAATATTTGTCTAAAAGCATCCATTGTGAAGTGTGGGAACGATAAGGACAACACTGCTACACACTGAAGCAAAGTAATATTTAAAAAATAGTTACAAGCACTTACCAACCATTGCAATCACATATTACACATGCACCATATCCTGTACACAGCATTAAAATATGCTAGACGTGACCAGACCATCCTTCATAATACAACAGAATAGCAAACGAATTTCTTAAGAAATTACTGAAACAAAACTGTCAAATTCAGAGTCCAAACATCTCTCTCACAATACAGGCAGTGGAACACATCCAACCCCAGCTGACGTCACACGATCAACTAACATCTTGGGTATCTGTAAATCGAAGGGGTGGTACATAACAATAGCCGAGTGAGATATGTCAGACTCCTGGGTGGTAGAACAGTCGTGTCATACATGTGCTTTTCCATTATGAGAGAAATTCAATTATACAGTACAAGCGATCTATTTATTCAATTACAAATACACACAATTTATAGTCCTAGAATTAGAAGCACATATGTAACAACATACATTTAAACCATTAGTCATGCAAGAGATGCGACACTGCCACATAAAAGCATTTATTTACACATACACATACTGGCATGCACGACATCGGTACTGCGTGAAGTAGCAGTGAGTCAGATGTGAGAGGTCAGCAGTGAGGAGTCAGCAGTGAAAAGTCAGCTGTGAGGAGTCAGCAGTGAAGAGTCAGCAGCAAATTCATAACGTACACATACCCCCTGACAACGAAGATGGGTGTGGTGTCAAGTACGTCCTAAGCACATTTATAAGCATAGTTGGCTGTAATATCCGAACCAAGTTGTCAAATTCATAACATAGGCATCACCCTCGACAACAAAATGACCGATAAACTTTAGTCATGCAAATAGTTATAAGCAATTAACAACCAACATTTCGTGAACATCGAGTACTGTACATTATGTTTGGTGAAAAAAAATTACCATTATGAAGTGTGGGAACGATAATTGAATAACACTCATGCAACAGATATAAAATTAAAAATATAAAATAGTTATATGCACTTACAAACTGACTCAATCACATATTACACAAGCATGGAATAATGCATGCTATGTGCAAAGACGATGCTAGACAAGACCAGATTGTTCTGGTAAGTACACCAGAATAGCATACGACTGCCTTACGAACCGATTGAAACAAAAATGTCAAAGTCAGCTAACACTAGCAGCAGAATGCGCTCGCCCTGTCCGACATTGTATGATCGACTAGTATCTTGATAATCTGTAAGGCAGCCCTCCCAGGTCTCACCAAGTCGAAGGGATGGTACGTAACACTAGCCAAGGGAGAGAAAGAGTCGTGTACACTTACCTATATGAGAGGAAATCAATACAAGGTAACAATTTATTTCAACATGTACTTATTTTGAATATATACTATTTATAGTGACAGAACATTACGAAACGAATAGCTCGTCACAAAGTTTTTTTTTTTCTATCATAAACTATATCAACTTTGTAATGTAGAGGAGTAAGAGCATATCACAAAACACACATTTCAAATAGGAATTCTACTTTTAGAAAATGCAAAGAGAAGAGGTTTACCTAATGTGGCTGTTTGCGAAGACCAGCGAGCACATCTCGTCGCGAAATCGACGAGCGCACACACCACAAAGATCATCCTACCTATTCGTACATAGTATACATAATCGGACAAGAAAGCAACTCGGCACTTGCACGTACATCCCCCTTGACAAAACGTACTTACTTTTCTATGTATGCTATTGAAATATACAAGTACTGTAAGTAGTCACACTTGACAAAACATACACATGCTATAGGAAATAACTCATACCCTGACAGACGTTCGGAAACAGTGCGCCATCCTAGAGAGATCGATTATATCACAGATAAAATAATACATCACGATATGTGATTAAATAACTGGTGTGTATTATACATCTTTATATTTAAGTATCGAAAATACCATGTACCAATCGTAATGAAATTTCCAACACAATATATATTTTTCATACATGACCATATTCGATGTATGTTCATCACAAATACATGAATCCAGCCAGGCTTATATATGCTATTGCAATAAATCATGTACCCTAACAACTGTGGAGACAGGACACTGTCCTTGTGAATAAGGTATCGCAAGTTAGATCTCCAAGAGAGACTAATAATTTCACAATTAAAAAATTGCACATGATATATAATTAAAAGACTTTATATATGACCGTACTCAATGTATGTTAATCCCAAATACTTGAAGCTCACCGAACATATATAAGTAGCTAAGAAGCACGCCAATATGCACTTACGAACCATTGCAATCACATATTACACACATGCATCAGGTACTGTACACTGTGTTAAAAGATGGCAGACAATACCAGACCGCCCTGCTCAGTACAACACCTTCTGCACGAGCTGGTTGAAATGAAACCATCAAATTGAGCCAACACTCACATCACTGGTAGCAGAACACGTCCACCCCGGCCGACTACCTGCGAATAACTAGTCCAGGTGGCCTTTCAACGATGCGAGCACCGTGCAGTTCTCGCCAAGTGGAAGGGATGGTACAAATCACTAGGTTAGAGAGATGTGTCAGGCTCCAGGGTTGCAGACCTTACATGTCACACAAGCACTTCCCTTTACGAGAGGAATTCAGCACAAGGTAACAATTTATTTCTTTTAAACATTATCTATATATGTACTTAATTGAACATATATAATTTATAGCATCAGAACCGTAAGCACATTCGTAACAACATAAGCCATTAGTCGTGCAAGAGAGACGACACTGATATGTGCTGTGGCAAATAGATTTAAAAAAGCAAAATAGTTATATGCATTTACCATCAAATGCATATTGTGTGAGCATCGGGTGCTGTAAGTAGGTGAACAAAAAAATTACCATTGAGAAGTGTGGGAACAATAATGTCAACACTGCAACAAACTCTTATAAGCACATACCAACCATTGCAATCGCAATTAAACCTGTGTGTCACTTTATGAGAGGAATTAAGCTATACAGTACAGGATAACGATTTATCATGTTTTAATACATTAAGCTACTTAATATTAGCATGTCTCTTTAAAATACTACAGCTTCGAATAAACTGGTGCTGGTAAAGGTTATCGCTTCTGTCAGCCTTACTCAATTGTATGTCTACAAAACAGTTTGTACTCACACTCATCGCCAAGAACTATTTTTTTTTCTCTCGCTGAGAGAACATAGTGAAAAAGATAGCTTGCTGTTCTAACGGCCAGAAAATTTTATCAGCTTTTGTGGCATATGGAAAGATTAAATCACTTCCAGAATGCGCCAAAGATACCGAGCTTGCATATCTGCCTAAAGAATCCCTTCTCACATATGCACAACACGAAATAAAATCCATCTACAAACACCTAACTGCCTATCTGCAACAATATGAAGAGATTCATGACTAACTCACATGCCTAGAATGCTGTCAAGTTAGTGGCACTGTTACAGACACACCACATCCCAGAACCTGGTGTAAGACACAATGGGAGCGAGCAGCAAAAGAAAACCAAGAAACCTCCAACATGGAATGATGAACGAGTGTAAAGAAGTTGAGTGGTCGAACTGTCAACTTCGAAGACTAGACAGCGAACGTCTGGATAGAGTAACATATTTCAGTCCAGTAACCAAGCAGATGTTTCCTCAATACAGCCAGCAGTTATCTAATGAGACATCCCGAGACGAGAAATGCATTCTAGCATGCAGTGTGAAAGTATACAAGCGAGCATTATGTAAAACAGATGCCTGTTCGTCACCGAGGATGACCGCGGGAAGCAGATTGCGTACTCTACTACAGTATGAGGATAGAATCATCAATCGAAGACTTACCATCGTCAACAGTAACGGACGCTGGAGATTTGCTACAGGTATTACTATATCCATGTTACTATTGTGGAAAAACTTTTAGTAACAGTATGAATGCACGCCCACATGAAAGAAGTCTTTCCTTGTTCAACTCATCATACAAGACGTTCCACTGTGATAACTACAATGTAGTGTTTACCTTTAGTGATAGCCTATAAAGTCATAACTAGAAGTGCAAAGGAAATGTTTTTCGTTCGTCAGGAAGCGACTACGAGTGTTGCGCCAAGACATTCGCTAGCCACACCAGTTCCAAAATGTCATGAAGATAGTAACTGCTCATTTACAGTGCGAATAAGTGTGCCTTGATTGCTCACAGCAGGAATTGATTGAATGAAGACAGTAGAGCATGTAAGATGAGTGGACGTAAAGAAGTTGAGAGGTTGATTCGTTTGTATATGTAAAAAAAGTGTTGAATCGTAGGATTAAATTTATTACACCTTGTAATGCAAAAAGTTCGTATTGTAATGACAATTGTTCGGTTTTAAGCCATCCGAGTACACTTGTACCTCGTCTCTACTGGTAGCACTGTGCTATATGGCGATGCATCGATCACGAAACAATATTTATGGAATATCGCAACTACCGTTGATATTTAATGATTTTAAGAAGATTTCTTACAAGTTCTAAAGAGTTGTTTAAAAAGTTTTAACAATTTTAAGAAAATTTCATTCACTTTGTTCAAATTTGCAAGCGATTCATTAATATGTTTAACGATTCATTAAAATGAAAGCACACAGCTGAAATTGTTCGAATGAAGACTTCATTGAGCATGTAAGATGAAAGAGCGTAAAGAAGATGAGACTCAGCAGTCATCTGTTGAGACAGCCCGAGACGCCAACACAAACTAGCATACAATGTGAACAGTATACAAGCAAGCATCATACAAAAAAAAGATGTCAGTTCGCCGGAGAGTGTGGTGTTGGAAAGCAGACTGTTACGACGACATTCATATACTACTACCGTGTACTCCACTACAATACTAAGAGGGAATCAATAGCTTAAGACTTACAATCTGTAACACTGTCAGCACTGTCAACAGCAAGAAGTCCTGAAGAGTCGCTACAGGCACTACACTATCAATGTTACCACTGTGATATAGTACTCTGCTACAATACGAAGATGGAATCAATGGTTGAAGAATTACAATCTCTAACACTGCCACCATCATCATCAGCAAGGAGCCCTGAACAATCGCTACAAGCAGTGCGGTATCTATGTTACCACCGCGACTCCGTACTTCACCATACTATGAAGACGGACTCAATGGGTGAAGACTTAACATCTATACCACCACCAGCATCGTCAACAGCAAGAGACACTACAAGCATTAAGATAACAGTGTTACTATTGTGGAAATAGCCACAGTAAAAGTTGCAATGCACGTCGACATGAAAATGGGCATTGCTTGTTCAGCCCAGCATACAAGTCGTTCCACTGTGATAATTGCAATATTGTGGTTACCTGAGGCGATATCCTGTATAGACTTATCTAGAAGTGCAAAGAAAATATTCGTCGTTCCTCGGGAAGAGAGTGCAAGTAATGTGGCAAGACATTCGCTAAGCGCATCGGTGCCAGATGACATGAAGAAAGTCACTGTCCATTTGCCACCATCTACAAGACCTAGCCATGTGTTAACTGCTGTGTGGTATATGCGAATAAGAGTTCCTGGAATGCTCACAGCAGGAAGTGCTTTGAAAAACCAGTCACAATTAATATTTAGCTCGAATGAAGAATAAGTCGAGCATGTATCACATATTAGTATGCAGTCTTATGTCATGTCTGTAAAATAAAAGTAAATTGTATACATATTATATCTATATTATTCATCTAACAAAACCCATGCTTATATTAGGCCCACTTTCATCACTAGACAAAATTACAAGATTTGTCTAAATCTGAAAGATAATTCATATTTTTGTGTAGTGTCAAGTCTTGAACTCAGCTCCCTACCGTCAGCTGTTTGAGAAATACACACACAGATACTCTCGCCATCTTCGTTTCTCCAGTCGATCGCTGGAGTGCACAACCATTGTCTGCTAGGGTCGCAGAGGTCTTCAGCCATCTTCGTTTCTCCTGTCAGAGGGAACATCAACAACATTAGACATTACCGATGACGATCGCTAAATGCACTCGCGTCGACACACATGTCCGAATTCCAATGTACAGCATACGTTAGCTCAAGCCAAAAGAGCTTAACACTTGCTCTCTCTCTCTCTCTCTCTCTCTCTCTCTCTCTCTCTCTCTCTCTCTCTCTCTCTCTTACAGTAATCACCACCATGAGCTGACGATACTGTAGAACGCACGACTGTCCGTAGCCATAGTGCAGGATTTTTAATTTAGCTGATAGGGTGTTAGATACTTCCCTCAGACAGTTTTAAGTGTTCCAGCAACATGAGAGCTGAAATATGGCCCTTTGCTAGGTTTTAGTATGTAGGAGGTATAAGTATCGTGTAGCGATGTAAAGCCTAAGAGCTAGGTTCCGCGATTATTTAAAATGCCTGGTCAGTCCTACTTTATGCTACGAGCTGACGAGAGTAGTCTGCAGAGATTTTGTATGCAAAATAAAGCTAGTCTTCATATAGTGCAGCATGAAATTCACAACATACTTTCCAGATAAGTGTATTAAGGATGTTACTCATGTGGTTTACCACTATCAGTCATTAACGATTCTAGAAGTTTTTTTCCTAGAGACGACACCATGTTGTTTTTGACAGCTTAGTATAACCAAGCTTAGATTTTGCTTATGTTTAACCTCAGAAGAGTTTCGTTTTAACACTGAGCAAGAGACGATAATCAAGTTTGAATGTCATATTTTTGCAACTAACATAACTTTAGTTATATTTAGAGATACAGAAATATTGTGCTAAGTAGTTTCAGTTTGATAGTTAACTAAGAACATGCACATTATAACAGGGATACAAGAGGCTATGTCGGGTCACTTTTAACGGAATTAGGAGTTTCTTATGTCTTTCAATAGCTTTTGCAAATTGCCACCAATTACAAGATAATAATAGATTACTATTATAAAATAATTGTTTTTCTTTATTTTTGGTGCACTGTGTCCTATCGGCGTTAAAGTTTTTAATAAAAATTTATATATTTAATAATTTAGGCATGTAGTCTAAGTACTCCATCATGAATGCAGCTATACCACTGATTAAAATTGCACCTGCAATTTATGTTTACAGAATGCATACAAAAAAGCTTAAATTTCACTGACGAAATATGAAAATATATACATCATGTGAAATTGGTGGAATTGTCTTTGTTGAAGTTATGCGAATTTCGAAGAGCAAACATCATCTCGAGCGAAGATGGAAAATTACCTCAGAAAGCCATTTGTGCTGTTACGGCAAGAAGTCATTTACTAATAGCTTCAATGCTGTCGGTCGTGTTGGACGTGGTCTGCTGGTAGTGTTGCGAGTGTTGGCTGTTCTCTCAATTTGACGGTTTCGTTTCACTTGGTTCGTAAGGAATTCGTGTGCTATTCTAGCATACCAGACAGAGCTGCCTGGTCTTGATATGCATCATATAACTCGGCGTAAAATGCTCGATACATGTGCAATATGCATTGGTTGGTAGGTGATTATAATTATTTTGTATCTCATCACCAATATGTAGCAGTTCTGTCATTACTTGTATGGATACTGATTTAAATGTATGCCTTTACAAGTTATGAAATTAATGTCTTAAATTATCACCACTGTTGTGTATGTACTGTACGTAAGGGTGAGTGTTATGCATGCTGTACGTTGAAATTCGGACATGTGTGTCGACGCGATTGCACCTAGCGATCGTCATCGGTAATGTCTAATGTTGTTGATATTCCCTCTGACAGGAGAAACGAAGATGGCTGAAGACCTCTGCGACCCTAGCAGACAATGGTTGTGCACTCCAGCGATCGACTGGAGAAACGAAGATGGCGAGAGTATCTGTGTGTGTATTTCTCAAACAGCTGACGGTAGGGAGCTGAGTTCAAGACTTGACACTACACAAAAATATGAATTATCTTTCAGATTTAGACAAATCTTGTAATTTTGTCTAGTGATGAAAGTGAGTCTAATATAAGCATGGGTTTTGTTAGATGAATAATATAGATATAATATGTATACAATTTACTTTTATTTTACAGACATGACATAAGACTGCATACTAATATGTGATACATGCTCGACTTATTCTTCATTCGAGCTAAATATTAATTGTGACTGGTTTTTCAAAGCACTTCCTGCTGTGAGCATTCCAGGAACTCTTATTCGCATATACCACACAGCAGTTAACACATGGCTAGGTCTTGTAGATGGTGGCAAATGGACAGTGACTTTCTTCATGTCATCTGGCACCGATGCGCTTAGCGAATGTCTTGCCACATTACTTGCACTCTCTTCCCGAGGAACGACGAATATTTTCTTTGCACTTCTAGATAAGTCTATACAGGATATCGCCTCAGGTAACCACAATATTGCAATTATCACAGTGGAACGACTTGTATGCTGGGCTGAACAAGCAATGCCCATTTTCATGTCGACGTGCATTGCAACTTTTACTGTGGCTATTTCCACAATAGTAACACTGTTATCTTAATGCTTGTAGTGTCTCTTGCTGTTGACGATGCTGGTGGTGGTATAGATGTTAAGTCTTCACCCATTGAGTCCGTCTTCATAGTATGGTGAAGTACGGAGTCGCGGTGGTAACATAGATACCGCACTGCTTGTAGCGATTGTTCAGGGCTCCTTGCTGATGATGATGGTGGCAGTGTTAGAGATTGTAATTCTTCAACCATTGATTCCATCTTCGTATTGTAGCAGAGTACACGGTCGTAGTAGATGAATGTCGTCATAACGATCTGCTTTCCACCTCCACACTCTCTGGCGAACTGACATCGGTTTTTTACATGATGCTCGTTTGTATACTGTTCACACTGCATGCTAGTATGTGTTGGCGTCTCGGGCTGTCTCAACAGATGACTGCTGGGTCTCATCTTCTTTATGCTCTTACATCTTAAATGATCAACGAAATCTTCATTCGATAATACTGCTGTGTGCTTTCAAGCATCGCTTATTCGAATATAACAAACTGCAGTTAGCACATGAGTAGATCTTTTAGAGGATAGCAAATTGACAGTTACTATGTTCATGGTGTTGGTATTGTAGCTTCTAGCGAATATCTTGCTGCAATACATGCACCCGCTTTTGCGTTGAAATACATACATTTCCTCTGCACTTCTTGTAATGTCTATACTGAATATCACTGCAGGTAAACACAGCAACGCACTTATCACCATGGAATGACTCGTATGCTGGACTGAACAAGCAATAACTTCTTTAATGTCGGTATCTATTATTGGTGTTACTAAAAATATTTCCACAATAGTAACACTGTTTCCGTAATGCTTGCAGCAACTCGTCAGAGTCGCTTGCTATTGATGATGTTGGCGGTGTTACAGATGGCAAGTCTACAACCACCTCCATGTTGTAGCAGAGTACAAGATCGTAGTAGATGAATGTGGTCTTAACGATATGCTTTCCACAATGCTCGACGACGAACTGACGACTGTTTACATGATATATGTTTATATACTGTTCACAGTCAATGCTACTTTGCATTGCTCATCTCGAGTTGTCTGAGTAGATGACTACTGACTGCATGGTAGCTGGACTGAAATATGTTACCTTTTCCGATTGTTCTCTATCTAGCCTGTAATGTTGTCAATTCAACCTTTCAACTTCTTTATGTCCACTCATCTTACATGCTCTACTTAGTCTTCATTCGAGCTGTGAGCAATCAAGGCACACTTATTCACATTGAAAATGAGCAGATACTATCTTCATGACATTTTGGCACTGGTGTGGCTAGCGAATGTCTTGGTACAATACATGTAGTCCCTTCCTGTTGAATTGAAAAAAAATTTTTTTGCACTTCTAGTTATGACTATATAGGATAACACATAGTTAGCGATGATGACGATGTTATGAATTTGATAACTATATCTTAAGAAGTTCGGAAATTACAGCCAACTATGCTTATAAGTAGACATGGGATATGCTTGGTCCTGTGACATCTCTCATCGACAGATATACATAGTCCTCTGACCCCATTGTTTAGTTACAGTCAATTTATTTATAATGTTAGCATACAGTCACATCCAGTGTGAGCTCAGGACAATAGCATGTAAAGAGTTGCACTCATTCTTATGATTGACAAATGTTAGTTAAGCAGTGATATGTTAGCAATACATATACAAGTTTGTCTAGTTACAATATTGATTCCACCATTTGATACACCATGCATGCATGTCATATGATAATATTCCAGAGGTCAGTTACTTCGCTCGTTCATGTAGTGGTACGCTGCTGACTCCTCACTGTTAACCCTTCACTGCTGACTCCTCACTGCTGACTACTCACTTCTACTTCATGCAGTACCGATGTCATGTATGCCCGTGTGTGTATGTGTAAATATATACTTTTATGTAGCAGTATCGCATCTCTTGCAAGACTAATGGTTTAAATGTATGTTGTTACGTATGTGCTTATAGTACTAGCACTGTAAATTGTGTGTATTTGTAATTGAATAAATAGTTCGCTTGTACTGTATAATTGAATTTATCTCATAGTGGAAAGCACATGTATGACATGACTGGTCTACCACCCAGGAGCCTGACACATCTCACTCGGCTATTGTGATGTACCATCCCTCCAATTTACAGATACCAAGATGTTAGTTGATCGTGCGACGTTGACTGGGGTCGGATGTGTTCCACTGCCTGTGTTTTGAGCTAGATGTTTGGACTCTGAATTTGACAGTTTCATTTCAGTCAGTTTTTAAGAAAGTAGTTTGCTATTTTGTTGTATTACCAAGGATGGTCTGGTCATGTCTAGCATATTTTAATGCTGTGTACAGGATATGGTACATGTGTAATATATGATTGAAATGGTTGGTAAGTGCTTGTAATTATTTTTTAAATATTAGTTCGCTTCAGTGTGTAGCAATGTTATCCTTATCGTTCCCACACTTCACAATGGATTATTTAGACAAATTTATATCTTAAATGATACAGAAATTACAGACACCTATGCTTATAATTAGACATATGTTAAACTAGCCCCTATGTTCCTTTACATAGGTATGAGCGATGCCTACATTGTGAATTTGACAACTATATCTTAAATGGTTCAGAAATTACAGTGAACTATGGTTATAAGTAGACATAGGGTATACTAGGTCGTGCGACCCCTCTCAACATTGTGGATCATGTCTAAATTATGAATTTGACAAATATATCTTAAACAGTTTGGAAGTTACAGTCAACTATATTTATAAGAAGATATAGGAAATACTTGACCCTACAATCGTACTCACCATTTCGAGTGATGTCTATGTTATGAATTTTGTGTATATATCTTAAACTGTTCGTAAATTACAGCTAACTATGCTTGTAAGTAGACATAGATAATTTCACACCTGTGATGTCATCCAAGACAGCAGTTGAACTGTCCTCCAGTCCTCAGACCAATCCCACAGTCATCTAAGCTTATAAGTAGTCATAGGTAATTTCCTGCCTGTGATATCATCCAAGATGGCGGTCGTGATCTCCTCCAGTCCTCTAACCCACAGATAGCTATGCTTATAAGTAGATCATGATGGATGCTTCAGCAGACAATGACAAACAAGATGGACTTCTCCAGCAGACGACAAACAATATGGATGCCAAACGAATAGTTTTTTTCACGATTACAAGCCTGTCTGGTGTGTGCTCACACTCGTATCTGCCTTATTTTAACTCCTATTGGTCCACATGCGATTGTAGTCTTGTGGTTAGCTCACCGAACTGGCGACCCAAGAGTCGCCGGAATGATACTGCATGACTCCAGGATTTTTTGAGTTCACACTTAAAATAAATTTCCAGCGCTCCTAGCTGCCAACAGTGGAATTTCACTCTGATGGCGAGACTGAGAATCAAAGATGGCCACAAGCACACACTCTAGCGACCGATGTGGGAATCAGAGATGGATGGCAAACAAGATGACCGCCTCCTGCAGACTATGGTCGCCACCAACAGACGACTAAAAAACAATATGGCCGACACCAGCTGACGACAATCAAGATGGAAGGAAATCTCCCTGCGGGAATGAGAGGGAGAACGAAGGAAGAGAATAATAGAATGAGAGGAAGAGAGAGAGGAAAAAAGTGGAATGCAAAAGAAAGAAAACTTGGGAGGATCCTGAGGAAACTTTGGGCCCTGGAATGCTAGAATGGGAAGTGAAAACCAAGATGGGCTCCATCGGAGACGAATGCAAGAGCAGGAAGAAACAGTGTACTTGCTGACAATATGACCGACTACATACTGGCTGACAAGATGGCCGCCGCCAAACAGGAAGTTTCGCATGGCGTCATCCAAGATGGTCGCCTGGTTCCGGAGCTCCGGCTGCAGGCTGCACTTGCGCCAGCCTCTCCTTTACTATACTACTTTCGACATTTAATGATTATTGATTTGGTACACAATGTAAATATTTATAATTTGTATTAATTTAATACGGAACTGCTAAACGCCATCGTTTCGTTACTCGTGCATGTGAGTGCAATATATTTTTTAGTTTGTACAACTGTGGAACTGTAATGTGCGTAAAAGACGTCACGAGAATATTTGATTCGGCTGGATTTATAACATATTAATTTGTTTCTCTTTTATACATACGAACTTAGGCCAATGAGCAGTGCCGGTAATAACCTGCTGTATTCTGTATAAATTTGAAAACCCTGCTTAAGATCTACTTGTAAGAACATTGTGTATCTTTCCACCATATGTAAAAATGAACATTGTCATGGGCCTGATCACCATATCCATGCGTCAGTCAAGTGAAATTGTGAAATTACTAGAAAAATTAATATTTCGCAAATTTACTAATTCTTACATTTATAAGCATTAAAAAATAGAAATAAAAATAAATTATTGTATTGACAAATGTTTACCGAGCTCTATGAAATTCAGTGTTAAGACATTGAACTACTTTCCCCACGTTGTTTCATCAGCCTAACTGGGTGTATGCCACTTAGCATTCGTGTTAAAATACACGTAGGTAGAAGCAGTGACATTTTTCAAAGGTTGATTTCAAAAGTGCTCACTTTACAGTGGACCGCCTTTAAGGAACTGTACCAGTATTCACTAAGAGGAAAAATAATTTTAACCGTCGCCGGTCAGGATTAAAACCATAATCTAAATGTAATTCAGAAATTCCAACGCAACTGCATTATCAGATACACTCGGCTGCTATCATTCAAGGAGCTCGACTTTATTATATGAAATCAAGCAGTATTTTATATCTCCTCCCTTGAGAATGGCGCGTTGTTGGTCTTCCCAAATGCAGATGATTTTAATGAATAGCGAATTGTTGAATCTGATAAGAATTTCAGTTTTTCCGTAACGTCCGACGGAAATTCATGTTTTGTTCACGTCATGTGCATGACTGACGCCAACGGCGCTATGGCGAGACGCTCCGATTAGGAAGAACTTTGAATTTACATACAACCGTGATGGAATTCCCCTCTTACACTCGTCCAACGTCCAACAACCTTCTCACGATCACCATGTTAGTGGTCAATGAGTCTCTGTAACTGGGATCTGATTATCCTCTATGATTACGATTATATTAACCCAGCCATAAATTAATCCTGGAGCACCCAGTGAAATCGTAGCATCCCATAGATAAAATATTTCCTATTAGTAACATTTGTCACCCGAGTAAGACAAACGACAATCGCATGATATTTCAAGTATATCTGCAAACACATTTAGTTATAATGAACTATCTGTTTCTTTTACATGTTTTAAATAACGCACAAGCAAATATACAGTATTTTTTACTGACCCCAAGATGATAATTTATATAGTTGTGCAAATAGCATAAATCAATTTTTTTTTTCGTAATTATATCCTTAAACCTAATGTATTCAACTAACATACACGTTGAAAGGTTGTTCGCAGTTTATTGAGCACTTGTAAGCTCTGCTTAGTTACTACTGAAAAATAACTTGGTTACTTTTACTAAGGAATAAATATTGACGTGTCACATTGTTATCAACGCAGTGTTTAGTTATCACTGCTCTCAAATTTATAGTCTACTGCATTTATTCAGTACATTGGCAAGTAATAAATACTATTATTAACAATATAAACTTATTAAAATTAATTTCGCAATATAATCACAACGGTTTGTGAATATTGACTTATAGTTCTGACTTTTTTATTTGTACGTTTATACAGTTTTACTGTTATTATGTTTTTACTCACTGAGACCACAAAAAAAATATAATTTTGATGTTTATTCTGTTAGTTGATGATTATTAGAAGATTATAGGTACTAATGGAACGGCGCTTCTTCAGCATGCTGCGTCCTAATATGCGAGCACATGTTGAATTTTGGGCCGTTACAATTTATTACAGGAATAGAATGCTCATAGTCGTATAATGGAGTACTTATAGTCATACACTTCCTTTTGTACTACTTTACTATATACAGTCATGTGGTGAGCGAATTATGGTTTCGATGCCACGCTGGACTCGCATTAGCAAGTACCCGGTTCTGAATTCCGGCTCGACCATGCTGATTGCGGTCTTCCATGTTTTTTCCATGCCCACTGCAAGCGAATGCCAAGATAATTCGTTCATTCAGGACATATACCATTTCTTTTACGGTAAAATTTTCCGAGCAACTATTTCAAACTCTAATTGTCTTGTCAATATGAAGTTACGTCATAAAAATATGTATAGGATGCTCGCGGTCTGAGCACATTTAAAACCTCTGAGAATTGTCAATGCCCCTATCTACAAACTAGGGTACCCAACCCGTGACCTTTTTTTTTTTGTATTGTCATGGGGTTAGAACAGTTACCATGTTAAAAAATTTGGTTATCATACAAAGACAGAAAAAAATATTGCATAGCTATATGTAGGTAATAATGAAATGATGGGAAATTAACTCAACATTGAAGCGACTGCGGTCCAATTTAATATTTCTCTATCCACTTGGCCACTGCGGCCCCACTTAACATTATTCTATCCACTGAGCCACTAAGGCCCCACTTCATATAGTTCTATCCACTGAGCCATTGCGGCCCCACTTGGAATCGCTCTATCCACTGAGTCACTGTGGTCCACCTAAATAACTCAACATTGAAGCAAAACATTTAAAGTAAACAAAAATGATATTCCATTACCTTCATATCTCTATGCAATATTCTCTATGCATTAATACAAAACTTTTCATAGGGAAAAGTAATTAAAAAATTAGTTTTAAGGGTAAAAGATAATGATTGCGTACACTGATCTTGCTGAAATTCGAACTTGACCTGTATTTTACCCTGACGATTCGCTCTCCACAATTTTAAAGAACTTCTGTTGAGTTTCAAAAGATTTAGAGGTATTAAAGACGGACAGACAGGCAGACAGACAGAGATCGTCTACTTATTATATAGGATATTTCAAATAAGACATTAGTCTACTGGCATTCGCTCAATGAAGTTAGTAACGACGGGAGGAAAGTAGTACCATGTCTTGGCGTTTAATCAAAAGTGTTATGTAAACATTTGTAAATAATTAAATCATTTGTTTGCTTTCTGTTTTTTTATGCATATGAGTGTATGAATTAACCAATTTTTTAAATATTAGTTTTCTAATAATTCCACAGTTTTACTTTACTGACGTGTGAATAAAATTACGAGGCCCACGGCTATACTAATTTAACATATAGCGGAAGAATACACAATTTGCACACAAGTAGCTCTTAAGCAGGTATTTCCACAATATAGGCTGTTCACGATAAAGTGAGCACTTTTTAAGGCCATCCCCAATAAATATTTTCTGTTGCAGCCTAGGGCGATAACTTTTGCGTGTACGAGTAATAATCACTTTAATTCGAACGTTTCTAAAAAGCGCGGAAATAACTGTGAGACCGCGACTTGTGACTGATGGCTCGTGAAATTGAAATTTTGCCACGCTGGTTAAACTGCCCGTTTTACGAGGCTCCTGGACGAGCTTATTAAGGTGTACGTGGAGTAACAGTGACGTACGTCAGCGGCCCGTGTTTTATGCATTATTTCTTTGGAGCCCAGAAAAGAAACTTTAAGCATTTCTCTGCAACCTGTCTTACGCAGGCTTTATTGCGAACGGCGTTTCATGTGGTTTGAGTACTGGAAGCATGCCCGTACTTTTGCGTAACGACTAAACACGCAGGATATCCCCGAGTATGTCAGTGCTATTCTACCTGCTAGCGAGTGCAGGAAATCCGCCCAGGCTTGCGTGGAGGCCCCGAGGTGAACGACCCGTCAGCTGCTCTCCTTTTGACGACGTCGAGCGGGCCGGAGTCTACAGCGAGCTGACACTGGGCAGCAAGGACGTTCCCAGACATGGCCTGGCGATCAGCTGTACGGTATTCTGAATGAATGCCAAAATGCATAAACGCCGTCGTCAGCTTGTAACTGCGGAGTCTGTCGTCCCTCTTTTGAAACACTTTTGAAGCACGTCAAGCGCCGTAAAAACGATTCTCTTTCGTGGGTTTAATATTCAATTTTATGAGCATCAGTTATTGAACGTTACCGCGTAGGGCAAAAGACGTTGAACTTAACTAAGGGGTCTACCTATGCAATATGTACATTGAGTGCGAAACATTTTAATATTTTTATTGTGTGCATTTACGAGTAGAATCAGTACCTGTAAACAGTCGTTTTGGTGAAAAATAAATAGTGAGTCAAAGACTTTGGAACGTAAGAGTAGAGAGACTTTATTTGCAAATGACCCCCCGATTTACAAAATACTTGTATTGCTGTAATATGAATAATAGTATTTCGATTGCATATATTTATAAGCGAAAGAACTTGGGTCGCGGCATTTGAGTTTTTAAAGTCGAGATCGCTTTCTGCCCCAAAGAGGTAGTTTAGATAATATTATTGTGTCGTGGAGTGAGGTAGAGATTCCCACACCTGGCACCCCTTCGGGGTAGAAGGGCGTCTCAAATTTGCGCCACTCTGCTGACCCATTTGACCGCGGTGCAATGCTGGTAATTAAGTTCTGCCTATATTTAATAATCATTACATCTTGGGTGTACAAAGTGGACAAGTCCACACTGTCGTCAAACTTGAAAGCCGCCAACATTGGAGCAGACGAGAGTGAAGGAATTGACGAGTTACGAAAGAAAATGGCTGCAATGTTTAAATTTGGTGACAAAAGTAGTGCAGAGGGCGGGAGCGATAAAATCAAAGTGAACAAACTTGTTATGTTGATATTGCGTGAAAGATCGCCACCTTTTCTCTTGACGCGATCGATGAGCTAAATGAATGCAGTCCTAGAAATTTTCTTAATTTTTGTGCCCAAGTTGAACTTCAGAAAAGAAAATTTTTCTCAAATTAAATTTTTTTGTTATAAGTAATGGTGAATAAAACTAATGGAGTTGTGGTGAGATAACTGCGGAAGGTCTGGAGAAAAGGGAAGAGTGGTGTCGGGTGAAGGAGAATTTATGGGAAAGTTTGTGTCCTAAACGGGCTAGGGAAAAACATGGGTAAGGAATATGTTTTCCGGTTCCAGAAAAGAGGTGAAAGTATTTTTAAATTCCAGCAAGAAATAAGCGAGTGTGCCGGAGCTCTTAATATTGTTTTGGACGAGGAAAAATTGGTAGTTTTAATAATTGATAGTCTGTCTCCTGCAGTGCGGGCGCATAGTGTAGGGCAAAATTTTCCTGTAACTCTAGAGCAGTTTCGCACTTGTGCGATTTTAGTGGAAAATAGAGCTTATGTTGCAGGATTGTACGTAAGAGATTATAGTCCTAGCTACGATAAGAGTGCGGAGCCTGGGTATAACAGTTCTAAAAATGTAAACAAAAAATGTTGGAAATGCAATCGTGCAGGGCATTTTGCTGCGAACTGTAGGGATAGTATTGAAAATAGAAAATGCCACTGATGTAGAGCACGTGGTCACGTGCAAAAGCACTGTCGGAAATTGAAAAAGGACGAAAGGGAGCGCGAACGAGATGTCGAAAACATGGCCGTAATAGGGCATCGATGCCAAAAGAAAAAGTTGTCTGTAGAGATTGAAATAAAAGGGAAAAGGGTTGCGGCATTAATAGACACAGGGACTAACGAATATTTTATTAGCCAACAGTTTGCAAATATGTTAGTTAGAGAGTACTCTGAACTTAAAGGGGGATTGTAAACAAGTAAGGGGTTTCAACTGGTAGTTGCAAATGGATCCGCTTGTAACATTAGTTTAAAATTACATTTACACTTAAGATTTACAAATACAGTTGGATAAAAAACTTCCAGCTAGTACCAGGTTTAGTGGATCGTTTAATCTTTAGATTAAGTTTTTTGACCGAAACCCGCTCAGTTGGTTTTCAGCGTGGTGAGTTGGCTTTTGGTTTTGATCCCAAAGGAAAGAAAATCCGTCTGAAAAGTGACAATAGAGAAAGAAAACGTGTCGGAGCATTCAAGGCACAAGGGAAGAGTTCAACGATGTGCAGAAAAAGAAACTATAAAATCTAACAAAGGAATTTATGACGTTATTACCAAACGTGTTGTGTCCCGTATCGTATTCGAGTAGACGATGAAACGCCTATACGGCTTAAACTATACCAATGTTCGCCGCTGAAGTTGGAAGAGTTTAGAAAGATCGTAGCCGAGTTGCGGGAACAACAAATAATAAGTCCCTCAGTAACTCCATACGCCTTCCCGGCCTTTCTAGTGAAGAAGAAAAAACCTGGTCAATATCGACTTGTAATCGACTATAGACAGTTAAACCAAAGGATTAAGGTCGACCCTTTCCCGATGCCGAACGTAGAGAACGTACTGCACTTTTTCAGGGGAGCTAAATATTTCTCGGTCATAGACCTTAATACGGCTTTTCACTAATGTGTGCTAGGGGATGAAAGTAAAAAATACACGGCGTTCATCACACCGTGGGGTCACTTCGAGTGGAACCGGGTGACCTTCGTCGTGAACTTTGGAGGTCAGTGTTTGGCACGCATTTTACACGAGGCCCTGGAAAAATACCATTTCAAATTTTTAATACTAATTTTAGATGATATCTGCATTTTTTCGCAAACTCCCGAGGAATATCTTGAGCATGTGCGACTGGTATTACAGAAGTTGCGAGAATCAGGATTTACTGTTAACCCCGATAACGTGGCTTGGGCCAAACCGGAAATAAAGTTCTTAAGGTTCATTCTTTGGAGAGGTAAGTTGAAAATGGATCCTGAAAAGATAGAACCTATCGAAAATTTCCCTCGGCCTAGGAATGTGAAATGGGTTATGAGATTTCTAGGCATGTTAGGTTACTTTTCACGATTCATAGAAGGGTACGCAAAAATGTGCCCCCCCCCCCCCCACGGCCTGGCCCTGAACAGGTTAAAGAGGGTGGGTGAGAGAGGGTGGGAAAATTGTTTTTTTTTTGTACATGCTTTAACACGAAGTAATGTGTGTGTATGTGATCAACTTTTATTAAATGTCCGTTTGATGGCAACGCATTTTTTTAATGCACAGTACTACGTAATGGATTAGCAAAAAACATTTTTTTCTGAGTTGTTTAATGTAAAACACATTAATATTTTATTCGATATCAAACGCCAGTAGTCCTGATTATTCCAACTGTCGCAGTGAATTTGTTATGCTAATTGCTACTTACGAACACACGCTGCCATGTAGCAGATAATACTGTTTGGAAAATCCCTACTAGAAGACCACCTTGTTCTTTAATTGTGCGATTAAACCGTATTCGTGATAAAACTTATCACATTTGATAATAAAGTGCAAAGCACATTTTGCGTGTTTCGAAATAACCATATTCAAATGATATCTCTTTACGCGTATTGTTTTTTTTACGATGGACTTTCACAGTTAGATAAAAAAAACTCCCATTACATTATGTTCTCAACACCTGACATTCGCCTAGCTGGTTACGACACAAAATACATTTATACCGTAGCTTTGGCGATTTACCCCTTCCTTCCTTCCTGTCATGGGTTAGCCAACAAGCATGGGAAGCAACTGCAGCCTCAGTCGCACCCATTTTTACCAAGTCCCAGAAGAGCCATGATGCACATACCTTGTGTTTGGAATTTTCCCCGTATGTCTCGGCGTTTTGGGGGCTCAGTCTTGAGACACACTTCGGTTCCAACTTCGCCTCTAACCTCCGACTATCCACTCAGAATTAGGGTATGATAGGAAAAAATGTACAGTAATAAAAAAGGGAGTAGTCTACGACGTCATCATTTCTCAAAGTAATCGCCACTTATTTGAGCGTTGTGACTATATTTCACTGCTGAATAGAGCTTGTATATCTAATCGTCTTATAGAAACTTTCGTAAAGTTTTCACATTCTGTACGTTTTTTTGCGGCTTAAATTGTATTGTTTGTTCTGGATTTGAGCAATTCGAAAGTTATTTACATTTAAAGGCTGTTCACGATTAAGTGAACACATTTGTAATCAACCTTACAAAAAAGTCACTGCCCCTACCTGCAAATATTTCAACGGGCGTCCTGAGTGACATGCGCCCAGTAAAGTTGGTAACGATGAATGCGAAGTAGTACCGTATTTTAACGTCGAATAAAGAGTGTTATGGAACCGTTCCTGATAACTTAAATTATTTCTTTCGCTTTCTGTTCATTTTTTAATGCATCGAAGTATAAAAATTAGCAGATTTGTTAGATATTTACTTTTCAAACAATTTCACAGTTTCACTTGACCGAAGCATGAATAGAGTGATGAGGCCCACGACAATGTTAATATTACATAGGGCGGAAGAATACACAACGTGCATACAAATAGATTTTAAGTAGGGCTTTCGAAAGTGCTAATTTTACCGTTAATAGCCTATAATCACTTCGTAGTCTAAAAAAATTACTTGAAGTAACGGTTCATAAACGCAATATTGTTGTATTGAGTGCTTTTTTTTAAGTTGGACTGCAATATTTTAATTAATTTTCAGATAGACATGATGAACTATTCGAAGCAGACTCCATACATGAACCTGACTGTTCAAGCAAATGTTAGTTGAATCAGAAGCAGGCCGTTTACTATACTACACGAAAACTTGATAAAACAAAATGGGTCTTTATTTGACATACCTATATAACGTTTACATACTGGGTTTTTTAATTTCCACGAAATACAAAAGAGCTTTGAATATAAAAATACATGAGATAACTAGACTACGCTGTGCATTCTGCTGACACGGTTCTCTCGAACTTATTGTCGTGTAAAGGCTGTTCATGATAAAGCGAGCACTTTTGAAATGAGCCTTAGTAAAAAGTGACTGCCCTGCATGCATATATTTTAATGGGCGCACTTAGTGGCATGCGGACAGTAAAGTTGGTAACGAATGATGGAAAGTAGTTCCAGATCTTAACGTCGAATAAAAAGTGATAGGTAACCATTTCTGATAACTAAATTATTTCTTCCCCTTTCTGCTATTTTAATGCATAAAAGTGTAAAAATGAGCAGATTTCTAAAATATTTACTTTCCTAATAATTTTACAGTTTCGCTTGACCGACGCATGAATAAAGTTCTGAGGCCAGTGTCAATGTTAATGTTACATAAGGCGAAAGAAGGCACAACGTGCATACAAGTAGATCTTAAACAGGGTTTTCAAAAGTGCTCATTTTACCGTGAATAGCCTTTAAAGGTGACACGAGCGCACACTGTGCCTCGAGATTAGCTGACGCGGCTAGAGAGTGACACTATGGCTCTAGCTGGGGTCAAGGCATCTTGTCTAACAGTCTGTCGGAACGTAATGCAGTGTCGTGTGCATATGTTGTTTCGTCTTTATGGAGCTTGCTGTACATGTAGAGAGGGCTGGATATGTCCATATAGTAGATTCTCATGGGCGTAGTTTACATCACTCGCTACAAAGGGCAGAAAGTAGGCTGCCACTTTTGTTTACTGAGCGAGGTGGCGCACTGGTAAAAGAATGTACTCTCATTCGGAAGCATCCGGATTCGATTTATGGTCCGGCAATTTTGATTTCTGTTCTTCCGTAGTTTCCCGAAATCACTTCAGGAAAATGTGGCGTGGTTCCTTACTAACAGACCCCGTCCGATTCCCTCCTGCTTCCTGTCCCTTCAAGTATCCTGGTACGTCTTTAATGGCCTCGCCACTGTCGAGAGTTACGCCCACTTACCTACTATGTTTATTTGCTTGAGTAAGTTACCACTTATGTGTCCCGACAATTTTCAGCCTCTTAGTCCTAATATACTGTTTACATTCGATATTAAATAAATATGACTAAGCCGCCCTACATAGGGTTACCAGACGTCCTCTTTTACCCGGATATGTCCTCTTTTTGAGGCCTTGTAAATTGTCCTGGCGGGTTTTACAAAAAAATCAAAATGTCCTCTTTTCCAATAAAACTGAAAGACGGCGAAGCTTTGCTTCTTTGTGGGGTTTTTATGACGTTAAACATATAGTAACGGTGCTAATGAACTTCCTGCAGAAGTGCAAACTTTTTGGACAATATTACATATATATGTTGTATCTATCAACACTCCTATATTTTTCCCTGGCTGTTTATTTACGTGTATAAGTTTAGGAGTGCCTAATCTATTCCAAATTTCATTTTTCGAGGAAATAGAAACCTATAAGATCAAATACAATTGTTAAAGAAATAAAATCTAAATCTATCTGAACTTGACCTGTGTGAGAGTGACTAACTATCAATTTAAAAATGTGTGTCCGGTGCTTATGTGCAACTCTGTTTTGTGTGAATACTTATTATTTGTTCGCAAAATATTCTGTAGTGCCTACAAACTAAATTACATCGACTTTCATATTCGGACTCAACATGATTATCACTTTATTTTTGGATACAATTTTGTGACATTAAAATATACAAGTGACCTGTGACATAATATACTTATTTTGTATATTTCCACTGTAAAATTGTGTGCCCAACTATCTTCGTGTCATTTTCTAGCAAATGTCCTCATTTTAATGCCAGTTACCTGAACATATCCTCTTTTTGAATGCCGCGTATCTGGTAATCCTAGCACTGCATCAATCAGCAAACATTCGATTATTCTATTTCGAAATAAATAATTGAATCTACTGGTACAAAACTGTAAACTCACTGTGCCGTACATTTTCGCGTCATTTATTTCGTCCTTGTCTAAACAAAACATTTCATTGGCCTCCTGAGTTGATGACGTCAGGTGCCGACGGTTCAGTCCGTTTCGCCGTTCCAATTTCAAAACGTCTGATTGAGTCATCTACAGTCGGTCAAAACTGTACCTCATCACGTTTACGCCATCAGCATTCGATGTGACAGGTGAGCATGCCCAGAGGAGATTTCTTGGGGCCTGAGGTAAACAACTGTGTTGGCCCCTCCCCTTTCTGTTTTTCCAACTTAGGACAGGTAATTCAGCAATTTCCCATCGAATTTATAATAAAAAATTATGAATCGCTGTAATTTTTTTTATTGTATTGCAGGATAGCCATGTGTTGGAAATTAAGGGAATCGGCGAAATACAAGAAAACAGTTATTTAGATATCGGAAATAAATATTGTGGTGTATATCGCAACATTTATGGTCCTACGGTCGGCATTTAATTTTTATTTTAACTATGCGTCTACTTGCACTTCACCTAAAATGCAGATTACTGGTTCTACAACGTGGAAAGATACAGAATCCCGAATATTTTTAGATGAAGGAGAGGAGGCTCTCTCACCAGCTGACGATGGTGTAAGCAGGGGCCAGCCAGCAAATATTACTACGGTAAAGTGTATTAAACATAAAGGAATAGTTATGAATTTGGACCATCTGCCAATCAAACTCGGCAGAATAAATTATTTACTGAAATAATCAGTTTTGATACTAGAATTGCAAACTACGTTTTACTTAGGCTCTATACTGTACTTCAACAATATTCAAATATGTACACAACTATACGCTGTCCACGGCAAAGTGTGCACTTTTGAGGGCCTAGTTACTTTTGCCTTTCAGCCATTTTTTTCCTTTAAACACATTTTTTAAATAAATATTGTCGTCTAAGTAATAAACACAGTGTGTAGGTTCCACAACACTTGGAAATTAACGTCTAAGGTTACAATAATATATATTTATTGACTATTATTACAAATGAGAGGGCTTTCATAAGTGCTCACTTTGCCGTGAACAGCCTATACTCTCATATTCAGCGTAAATAACACAGTAAAATTTGCATCTAGTAGGAGATGGGTCTACTCCTGTTACTAAATTTCTGATACAGGTTTCTAAACCAGTTCGGATTTATTTGAACGTACCAATTTCGTGTGTAATTAATGCCAAAACAAATTAAAGTTTATCAAAGTTGAGTTATAGTATCTCTATGACATGTCTTTGTTTTGACCTGGAATGCGATACAATTTGTTGTAAACAATTTTTAACACTATCATTTTAAAACTAATTATTATATGCTTATTACAGCTGTTCACAAGATATATCCTGTAAACTATTTTGATTCAAAACGAAGTTTTGTAAATAATCTAACTGAAAGTGTTCCGTTTAGAGATACTGTAAGTGAACAGAGAACTACTGCAGAAATCAGTATTTTTCAACCCCAGGAATAATTTTAAGCGTTTCATATCGTAAAATGAAAATAATATATCACGGTATTGTAAGTTCGGTTAGTAGAAACAAAAATTTAGTTGCCCGTAGCTTCTGAATAACTAATAGCAACAGGTGTGAAATTCCACATATAGCATATCAAATGCATTTTACTCAGTCTCGTGAATGAAATAAATGGATACATAATAATTTTACTTTTAATGTGCAGTCGCATGTACAAAATCATATTTATAGTCAACAAGGACATTATTTTCGCAAAACAGTAAACGGCTTGTCGAGACCTCAAAATCGTCACTCATCTCTTAACTAACAATATTAATGGTCCTTTCTCTCGTAGAATTGGTATTATGTCAGTGAGGTACACAACGCCGCATAGTGCCGGATTGTAAAAACTCAATATTACATTCGAAATTTTAACAGCTCAAACTTAGAACATGCCTTATTAAAAAATTTTATTTCACTATAATGAACATTTTAGAACACGATCGGCAGCTAAACACTTAACTTTGATCAAATATCTTATTGTCTGCTGCCTTAAAAACACTAACCTCTCATTGGCTCAGGCACCCCCAGCCCTTAAACATAGTTGGATTCCACGAGGAAAGAAGGCGATGAGAAAGTCAGCGAAAAGAAACGAGAAAAACGCCACTCACTTGGCCATCATGTAAAGAACAAACAGATACTAGCCACTATGGCTTTTGCAAAAGTAATTCTAATTGAGTAGAGAGATATTTTGACGATGCTGAGAGCATAAGTATTTATACGGAGATGAGAGTGAAACAAGGTGAAGAAGCGGCGGAGTGTAATGGCGGGGAAATTGGAGTTCCCAAAAAAAAAAAAAAAGATCACTGGCCATTGGAAAAGCCGCCATTATTCGTTGCGCAGAATCAGAAGTCAGAACACATGAAAAAAAGTGAACACTTACATTTTTTTATACATATGTATCTGTGTATTACAAATCAAGATATCAAATTGCATTTCTTGTAGTTAAATCAATATGCCTACGTGCATAATCAGCTTTTAAAGACATGGATGTAGCGACAGGTAAGATAGGAGATTACGTACTTCTAGAAGCAAAAACCGCCGCTATGTGCTAATAGAGATAGCTAGAAAAACTTAAAACACTCTTCCGCGAAACAGTTCGTTGGTGGCTTCAGCTCTCGAGTTTCCTCAAATCGGCGCCTATGCTTGCGATAATCGTGCATTTTATGATATGGCATGAATAGAGAATATCCCCTTATGTAATGTAATTTTTGTATACATTAGGTCAAGAATTTTTTACCATTCAGTTTTTTGGTATTTTTCTCTTGCGTGTAAGGGCAATTTGCTTTCTTTACATGTAAGGTAATTCACCTTCAAAGTTGTTTTGCAGTGCAGAAAATTTATCAGAACAGTAGATAGCATTCAGTTAGTTGCAATGCTATATTTTACTAAAACTTAACAGGCACTTATATATAAAGTATTTCTGGATAAGACACTTTCATCGCTGAAAACAGCAATACACGTAATCACACACCGAATGGACGACGTACACTTCGAACGCAATGATGAGAACGCAAAATGGCATAGCTCACAATACAGGTTCTGCGTGCATTCAGTACGGTTTATTTTAACATTGTGTAATTTCCTTACTAAGTTACTGAACGTGCAACATGCCACAACCACGGATCCAGTGATGGGAAGGATTTGTAGCCTCGGGATTCGAACTAGCAACCTCTCGACGCCTAGCCACTGTTGTCGAATTATGTTTGCCTGCTGGTGAACATTCCATTCGTCTTTGCATTTAAGAAAAAAATTTAAGTCGTTTACATGTCGCTTGGCGTTACAATATTATTTGCCCGCCACAGTCAAAAGTAACATTTTTAACAGAAATATGCTGAGAAAGTTTGAGTTTGTTTAATTTTCGTCCTTGGAAACTTCGCCTAGTTCCTTTTTATAAACTGGATGTTTCAAGTTTTGATACAGGTCCCAGGGTAACATAAGACCGCCTTTATAGTCGACTTCTCAGTACCGTAAGTTTTATCGATGCATCTGAGCTGGCTCCAAATTTGAGAGATTTAAAAATATATAAATAAATTAAACAACTTCACGCCATATCAAGCTATGTATTCGATAAAGTAAATAAACATTTAGAGGAATTATTCCACTATTCTTCCATACTACCCCACCAAAAAGAAGTTTTCAACCCTTTCCCTCGGAAATATCCAATGAACTACTTGCATACACGTCATAAAGATTTCGAGATTTTATGAAAATGAGGTTCTCCTCGGTACATACTTATCGGAAACACGAATTTTCTCTAACAAGCACAGAAGAGGAAATTGAAGGTTTTTGCAAATTCTAGTAACAAACACTGTAAAGCAGTCACTTTCGGTATGTATTCACACATGCTAATAAAAAATGAACACTGATGATTATAATTCAGCAACACTCGCGTTAGTATCAGAACATGTGTCAAAGTAAAATTTACGATTAAGAGATTTCTGCAAAAGAAAATGAATTTGTACAAGCGCTTACAGAAATTTTAGTCATGCTCTTGTAAGTTATTTATTTGTGTTTTTTTCGCGGTAATTTGAAAATTTTTGAGATCTCCGTGTATTTTCTACTTTCTGGCATATCTCCACTACACATAAAATTGATTAATAACGCCTAATTACTGGATGGACACTGCTAAACTATTAGAATCACAAGTGTTATAAAAACACTAATTCCAGCTCTAATATATGAAACCAAACTGACCTAAGTTGCCACTAATTTTGAAGGTCACACTGTTGACACTAACACTATGTAGGTATTTGTTAGCATTAAACTCTATAACGTTACGGAAAATAATGTTTTTTCAACGGTTGATTTGAAAAGTTCATTATTAACAAGAAACCAGCGAAACTCGATATTACCAAAGGGCTGAGCCCTAAGGGCAGATTTCGTCTGCCATGTTCACTTTTTTTACCTATGTTTTATTTAAATGGTGTAAATAAGCTGTCAGATCGTCAGAAATTTGGTTCATTTAGCAGCAAAATCAAAAATACCTAGCTATACGTGCTTCGTATAAAAATAACGTCACATTATTCACAGCAAATAGTCTTGAATTAAATTATATTTTTAAAAATTGCGATAACGAAGTCTACTATTTCATGGATGTAGCAATAATTCCTGGAGAAACACTGTAAAACGAAATTAATAACACGAAATTTTAAAACAGCCTTCTAATACCTTTTAATCCTTGAACGTTGTGCAGATTTACGATCAGGAGTTGTAAAGTGTGTAATAAATCCTTACAATATTACGCACCTTTAACTTTTCCAGCCGTTGAAAACCATCCGTTTGAACTTGACTTTGCCGTGTTGTACCTTCGCAGAATCATGGCGGCACTAATTATCTGATATTGCCACATAGTTAGCAGTATTGAGAAAAACACATCGCATGAATAGCGTCACGAGCACGATGTTTCGAAAAACCACTAGTGCTCCGCCAATCACGAATTGATTCTTCGAGAGCATGTTTGCATTGAAAGAAGCTGGATTTTCCCAACTCGAGTCTATCTCAAGTGCCTTACATTCGATTGTCTTTTCCTCTGCCTTGTATATATATATATATATATATATATATATATATATATATATATATATATATATATATATATATATATATATATATAAGACGGCTTCGTATCGCAGTAAGTCATCAGTTTGCCTTTAATTCAGTTTGGATCTAGGTAAGTAGCTACTAATGTTTCCATTACTATAAAAAGGAATGCGAAATTAAGACAGTGCCTCACTCAAATCTTTTAACGATTTTATACTTGAAATTGTCTTTCCTTAGTCTGACTAAAAAACATATTAGTAAAAGCATGAGTTCATTGTTACTATTAAAAACACCTTTAATAATTCTGACGTAGTACTTTTCAACTGAAAAATAACAAATCACGATTGCAATTATAAATATTCACGTCCTTCAATTGCCAATTATGGTATTTATTGATACAGTAGTAAGTTTAGAGTCTTAACAAACGTAGGGCTTATTTTGGGAACGTTTTTATTAATAACATTAAGTTGAGTCACTTCAGAATCTTCTGCTGTAATTTAAGAGCGTATCAAGGCATATCTAACACTTACTTTAAAAACTTGTTTTACCTTTTCACTACGAAATATTTTAACGTAATATTTGTATACTTATACCTTTTCTTTAATTTCCTTCCCGGTTATAACTTTTATTAATATTTCCTTGCATGCATTTTTATACGAATTTTGTCGACAACACAAAGCAATGTATAATTTCCATAAGATATTTACATTATACCAAATAATTAGCCAAACAAAATAAATAATGTTGCAGCACTTAAATTTAGCAAGTAATGATTTGATAGTGATGATATGGACAGTAAGAGTCATGGTAAATTATACGAAGAAAATTTATGTTTTCATTGTATTAAAATGACAAAGATACTGAAACACCTCTATCGTATTTAGTAAATACAAAAGCATACTCAAGCAAAAAATTTGGCTTATCAAAAGCTGAGATTTTACAGAAAACCAAAAGATATATTGTTATAATACTTGCAAAGTTGATAATATCTAAAAGGGGATTGGAAATGCTTGGTTAAAAAAAAAAAATCAAATTTAATAAAAAAAATTATTTTGATGGATTAGTTTTCTTTTTGCTACGCCGTTATATTTGCAATCATAATATGATGTTCGTTGAATCAGAAAATGGAAATGCGTACTTCAAAATCAGTTTAAAGTATGCCTTTTCCTTCTGGTGTAGTGGACAATTGCAAATTTAATAAAAGTGATGAGTCTGTATACGAAAACAATTTTGATCCTAAATCGCATTATTTCCTCGACAAAGTTTAAACATTTCAGTATAACGTTTATGAAGATTGCAAAACTTTTCACCGCGGTAAAGTAAATTTTTAATATATTGTTTGTAATACACAGTTTTTTTGTACTAGTGTTTTGCAAGTAACTGAACATAATTTAAAACTCAAATTAAGTGCTATCGTTTGTCAATTAAATGAAAAAATTAAATTAATTTGAAAATGCTATAGAACTATTGGACAGACAATTTTCGCACATATCGATTTCGTGTAAAAATATTTCATAAAGAAGTGAATGTTTTGAAACAAAAAAAAATTAAGAAAATTTTGGTGATGTCTAAATATCTAAGCCTTTTAAATTATATTACACTGATTGATAGATATTTGCCATAATTTTTAAAACATAATTTTCGGAAATCCAAAGTTCTGGTGTACGCCAACAATTAAATTAAGTTAATGTTTCTCAAAAAAAAAATTAAAAAATACAATGAAAATTTTTTTTCCCGATGAAGGAAATTTTTGTTAACATAGTTAAGGTTGAAGTAAACCGACTACCTATGGAGCACTGCACCCGACTATACAATGCGAAGAACTCGTAAAAAAAGTAATACAGACACTATAAAAATGGTCAGAAAAGTGCGATTCATGCTGTATATGAAAGAATAATGTATACATTTTGCAACATTATAAAATATTTTACTAAAATATACTTTTAAATTTTAAGAAAATAACCTATTAAAATATTCTGTATTTTTAACCAAATTTAAGCATATTTCCATTTTGGAGGCTACAGAAAGCAGAATTTGCAAGAAAATCTTAGTCATGGAATATCGTAATAACGTTTACAATGATTGTTTGAAAGAAAATTGTAATTAAAAAGAAAGAAAGATTTTTTATAGTTTATTTTATGTGCGTCCATTTGTCACAAACATTTCTGGCTAAAACTGATGTAAATAAAGTTAATTATAAAATTATATGATACATTATTACTATGATTTTACTACATATTATCACAGCAAATACTATGACAATCTTTCTTGAGGAAGACTTTATTGTAAATTCTGTTTTCCGATGCACCCAAATCGGAAATGCGCTTAAATATGGTTAAAAATCCAGACTCCATCGATCGATTAATTTTTTAGAATTTAAAAATTTATTTTAGTATAATATTTCATGATGTTGCAAAATATATCAATTCTTTTTTCATATACAGCATAAATCACAATTTTCTGACAATTGGTATGGTGTCTGTACTTTTTTTTAATGAGTTCTTCATATTGTACAGTCAGATGCAGTGATCCATAGGTAGTTGCTTTACTTCAACCTTAACTGATCAAATTAGCAACAAATAGGCTATATCAAATATTATTTCTAATAAAAATTAGAGTTGTAATTATTTTGATCCCATCATATTTCAGATTTTTTCTTGGTAAAAATGCTATAAAATGCCAAGGTAAAGATCTATTATTAGAATCCATTTTATAGCAATATTAACAAAAAATATATATATTATAATATTTACTAACCATGTTCTGAATATTGACAACTTGGATTAAATATACTATCATAAAAACGTAAGCAAATCCAGGGAGCTTCCAATATAAGAATTGTAGCCTCGAAGAACAAAATACACTAGAAGATATGCTCACTATAGAAAAGGTTTGGATTTGAAGCTTTCACTGAACACAACTAAAAGAATAAACAAATATGTCAGTAACACTAACATTGTAAATTAGATCCGATTACAATAAATTTTACATGAAAAGTGATCGAGGAATCAGGCAAGACGTCAGTAATTGTCTCCAATCCATCCTCATAAACTAACGTGTAGTTTTTTTTTTTTTTTTTGTAATTTGATATGTTAATAAGAAGTTGTCCCTCTGAAAAAGTACTTACATGGAAATAAGAGTCTACCTTTAACCATTTCGTAGATTAAATGTGCATAAATGCTGGTTCAGCACCACGTCCCAGAAGATAATGTTATAATTCACATTTTTATGTTTCCTAGCGACATTTCTTGCTTGCAAATGTATGGTGACTTGTGCAGTGGTGGTAACATTCTTGTCATAACAACAATGTGACCCAAATATTCAAAAATTCCGTATTAAGTGTTGACATAATTCCAAAATCACGATGATAATTATGTTTCAGGATCCAAAATGAACATTTGGCTGCTATGCCTAGCAGCAGTGCTACTTATCCAAAGGGCTGAGAGCAGAACACTAAGTAATGGCAAGGTTAGAGCACACAAGACGACTCCAGCTCCAACAACTACATCTACGATAGCCATAACAACTCCAGCAGGACAAGGACCTCCTACCCAAGGTGGCAACCAAGGACCTCCTAACCAAGGTGGAAACCAAGGACCTCCAAACCAAGGTGGCAACCAAGGACCTCCAAATCAAGGTGGCAACCAAGGACCACCAAACCAAGGTGGAAACCAGGGACCTCCAAATCAAGGTGGAGACCAAGGTGGCAACCAAGGACCTCCAAATCAAGGTGGTAACCAAGGTGGCAACCAAGGACCTCCAAATCAAGGTGGAAACCAAGGTGGTAACCAAGGTGGCAACCAAGGACCTCCAAATCAAAGTGGAAACCAAGGTGGCAATCAAGGTGGTATTCAAGGAGGTTTCCCAGGAAACCAACCCGGTCAGGGTGGTGGCCAATCCCAAGTAAGAGCACACAAGACGACTCCAGCTCCAACAACTACATCTACTATAGCCATAACAACTCCAGCAGGACAAGGACCTCCAAACCAAGGTGGCAACCAAGGACCTCCAAATCAAGGTGGAGACCAGGGACCTCCAAATCAAGGTGGCAACCAAGGACCACCAAACCAAGGTGGAAACCAGGGACCTCCAAATCAAGGTGGAGACCAAGGTGGCAACCAAGGACCTCCAAATCAAGGTGGTAACCAAGGTGGCAACCAAGGACCTCCAAATCAAGGTGGAAACCAAGGTGGTAACCAAGGTGGCAACCAAGGACCTCCAAATCAAGGTGGAAACCAAGGTGGCAATCAAGGTGGTAATCAAGGAGGTTTCCCAGGAAACCAACCAGGTCAGGGTGGTGGCCAATCCCAAGTAAGAGCACACAAGACGACTCCAGCTCCAACAACTACATCTACTATAGCCATAACAACTCCAGCAGGACAAGGACCTCCTACCCAAGGTGGCAACCAAGGACCTCCTAACCAAGGTGGAAACCAAGGACCTCCAAACCAAGGTGGCAACCAAGGACCTCCAAATCAAGGTGGCAACCAAGGACCACCAAACCAAGGTGGAAACCAGGGACCTCCAAATCAAGGTGGAGACCAAGGTGGCAACCAAGGACCTCCAAATCAAGGTGGTAACCAAGGTGGCAACCAAGGACCTCCAAATCAAGGTGGAAACCAAGGTGGTAACCAAGGTGGCAACCAAGGACCTCCAAATCAAAGTGGAAACCAAGGTGGCAATCAAGGTGGTATTCAAGGAGGTTTCCCAGGAAACCAACCCGGTCAGGGTGGTGGCCAATCCCAAGTAAGAGCACACAAGACGACTCCAGCTCCAACAACTACATCTACTATAGCCATAACAACTCCAGCAGGACAAGGACCTCCAAACCAAGGTGGCAACCAAGGACCTCCAAATCAAGGTGGAGACCAGGGACCTCCAAATCAAGGTGGCAACCAAGGACCACCAAACCAAGGTGGAAACCAGGGACCTCCAAATCAAGGTGGAGACCAAGGTGGCAACCAAGGACCTCCAAATCAAGGTGGTAACCAAGGTGGCAACCAAGGACCTCCAAATCAAGGTGGAAACCAAGGTGGTAACCAAGGTGGCAACCAAGGACCTCCAAATCAAGGTGGAAACCAAGGTGGCAATCAAGGTGGTAATCAAGGAGGTTTCCCAGGAAACCAACCAGGTCAGGGTGGTGGCCAATCCCAAGTAAGAGCACACAAGACGACTCCAGCTCCAACAACTACATCTACTATAGCCATAACAACTCCAGCAGGACAAGGACCTCCAAACCAAGGTGGCAACCAAGGACCTCCAAATCAAGGTGGAGACCAGGGACCTCCAAATCAAGGTGGCAACCAAGGACCACCAAACCAAGGTGGAAACCAGGGACCTCCAAATCAAGGTGGAGACCAAGGTGGCAACCAAGGACCTCCAAATCAAGGTGGTAACCAAGGTGGCAACCAAGGACCTCCAAATCAAGGTGGAAACCAAGGTGGTAACCAAGGTGGCAACCAAGGACCTCCAAATCAAGGTGGAAACCAAGGTGGCAATCAAGGTGGTAATCAAGGAGGTTTCCCAGGAAACCAACCAGGTCAGGGTGGTGGCCAATCCCAAGTAAGAGCACACAAGACGACTCCAGCTCCATCAACTACATCTACTATAGCCATAACAACTCCAGCAGGACAAGGACCTCCTACCCAAGGTGGCAACCAAGGACCTCCTAACCAAGGTGGCAACCAAGGACCTCCAAATCAAGGTGGCAACCAAGGACCTCCAAATCAAGGTGGCAACCAAGGACCACCAAACCAAGGTGGAAACCAGGGACCTCCAAATCAAGGTGGAGACCAAGGTGGCAACCAAGGACCTCCAAATCAAGGTGGTAACCAAGGTGGCAACCAAGGACCTCCAAATCAAGGTGGAAACCAAGGTGGTAACCAAGGTGGCAACCAAGGACCTCCAAATCAAGGTGGAAACCAAGGTGGCAACCAAGGACCCCCAAATCAAGGTGGTAATTAAGGAGGTTCCGCAGGAAACCAACCAGGTCAGAGTGGAGGACTTGGCCAAATTTAAGCATACATTTCAACTCCATCTCCAGCAACTACAACTACAAAGAAGCCTATAACCACACCAGCAAGACAGCAAGGACCCCGAAATCAAGGTGGAGCCAAGGACCTGTAAATCAGTTTGGCAACCAAGGTCCTCCATATCAAGGTTGTAATGATGGACTTTTAAATCAAATTGTTAATTAAGAACCTCCAAATCAAGGTGGTAACCAAGGAGTTAACCAAGTCCTTTTAAACCAAGGTGGTATTCAAGGAGGCAACCAGGGATCCCCAAATCAAGTTGGTAACCAAAAAGGCAATTAGGGGCCCTCAAATCCAGGTGGCAACCAAGGAAGGCATTAGAGACCCCCAAACCAAGGTGGAAATCAAGGAGTTCTAATTCAAGGTGATAGCCAAGGACCAAACCAGGGTGGTAATCATGGACCTTAGTGTAGTCATGTACTATAAAGTGTATAAGTTCTGTGATAAATGTTTTTAAAAAAAAAATTTTTGCCTGCATTTGTCATATTCTCAATTTCTCATGTTTTGCACATAACGGGGTTATACATGTGTGATGTATTTACTGTAAAATAAATTTTATACGCAATCTTTAAATTTTACTTTATTATTTGTTGTATTTTGTAATGAGCAATTTCTATAAAAACTAACTTTCGTAGATTGTAAGTTGCACATCTTATGGTTTTCGCAATACAAATTATTTTATAATCAAGTAAATAACAATATATCAGAGGTCGCCTAGCAATTTTCTAGCATATAAAGGTCACATTCATCTATATACTTACTTTCGATTAACGGTCATAAATGGTTTGTCTTGTTGGCGCGTTTTTAATACGTGCACAAAGAAATGTATCCAATCAGCACGTATGATTTGTGGGCGAATTTAACAATACACATGTAATCAACTAAGTTTGTTACGTTTATTGATGCCTGGAAATTATTGAATTACAGAAAGTATGTTGCGTGAAAATATGAGATTGATTAGAATTCTAAGCTAATTACAGATAACCTTTTGGTGCTTCTTCGTGCATACACATTCTGCCAGTTTTTCCAAGGATGATTCATTTGGACAGTCTTTATTTTCTGTTGCTTGTCCTAAGTAGCAAGTTTAACTGAATAAACTAAATATACAATTTATTCCTAAGCCAAGTATTCAAGTACAAAGATTACTGTGGAGCAGATTTGAGCTTATAATTTAGTAATGACTTAGTGACTTAACACATTTACAGGTAATCTGTGCCACAATCCCGACAGCAATACTTTTTCTCGGTCAACAAAAAGCAATGATCCTGACTTGCATGTAGTTATTCAAGGCATTCAAACTTTCAAAAAGGAAACATGATCAAAGTAGAGCAATATATTATACTTCATGTTGGGAGAGTACGCAATGACCTGAATGGTGGGCGTATGACAAATAAGCAAACAGTGCCAAACGAAAACGATATTTCTGTGGGAAATAAGATCACTGTATATCATGTTCTGTTGCACTGGAAAATATAAACTACTCCGCTAGAAAAATCTTCCCGAATAGTTAAATAAACACTTAAAAAGTATTGTAAGAACGAGAATGTTATTTTGTTGTTGTAGCCTCATGGTACATTAAAATGTATTTATTGAAGAAGATGAGAAGATTTTCTTTGTGTTTGAGGATTAAGTAATGAAATATGTTACTGGCCCTATAGATAATTTACTGTCTAGAAAGAGTAGATACCATGTTCGAAAATATGGTTTCACAAATCACATACTTTATACCTGTAGAACCAAATATTGTTTTAAAATTATGTGTGGCACTTTAGTGGCACAAAGTGTATAAAAAATTAAAATTTAAAAATTATACGTTGCAAAAGTTACTCCGCCGCCGTAAGACAGAAAAATTGTGAACACAATAATCTGCAATAGAGCACATGAATTTTACTCAAACTTTTCCGTACTTAATTCTTAGGTGCTGCACTACTTGTATCTTCTGGATTTCACTCCACAGTTCTCCCGTCAGAAATTAATTGTTCATGATCTTGGTCTTTACGGAACTGTGAAGAGTAATCAGGCAGATGAATCAAATATAGTGAAGTTTCGGTGCTACCTGATAACTTTACCTACTTGACTGTGTGTTCAGCGTGACACCTGAACTTTTAACTGACACTGTATTTTGAATATTAAAACTTCTGATTCTTGAAAATTACCTTACCGATGTGATAAATATATTCAAGTCCTGAAAAGTTTCTGTAAAATTTCCAAGACGCGTATATTTTGAAGATACAGTGCTTTAAAAAGGCCATTTTCATCTATTTTGGAGTACTCTCAAACAGCGTTTCTAAAGTGCGTTACATGCCTTAAATTCATTTAATAGATCTCGTCTGAAGTGTGCATTCTTTTCGTAGATGGCCACATTGAACGCACAGTGGGGCAAAGAGAGTATTTCAAACTGCATTCTGCAACGCAGTTCGACCGCCAGGCAGCCGGAACCCTCAACAGAAATATATATTTTATCAGTTGTGTCTTGCCAAGGTGTACTCTAGAGAAGTGGCGAACTGTAACTACCCTCGTGGTGGGTGTAGCGGGTGAGCAGAGGGTGGATAGTCGCCACCCTCTGACGCAGAGAAGAAATAACTACGTACGTATATGACTTGTAACTATGAAAACCGATCCAGTTTACTAACCCAATAAATTTGTTCGCGTAGGTAAATTATCCCTAAAGTTTAATTTTGTCCCCAACTAACTGAAATCCTGGTTACCAACACCTGAACTGTAATTATTGTTTGTACTTGTACAAATAATAGTTTGGAAACTATAGTTGCCAAAAATAATTTTGTAACACTACAAATAAAGTGAATTTCACAATACCTTATTGTGGAATATGTATAACTGATGTTGAATTTTAACAATAGATTGTTGTGTACTTCAAATTTGTGATGAACATGTGGCATAAATATTTCTGTAAATTTTCTAAAACATGTTGTGAATATACAGCTGTGGAGTCACAAGAAAATTTTTGGCAACTAGTTATTAAATAATTGTTCGTAACAAGTAAAATATTTTTTTGCTATGTAGTCTGTTGAAACAACTTGAAATTCTTCGGTGTAGACAGTATTATTGAATGGATGATAGTTTGAATTTTTCGTTACGTAATTGAGTTAGGTATAGTTTCCTCATTTGTCTGCAATGTTGAAATGAATGAGTCAAGTTATATATGACACTACAATATAGTCTCTTACACCGACCAAATAATCTGAGTAATAAACAAAAAGTTACTGATAGCTAATAAGTCTAATATTCTCTATATATCTGCAAATAGATTTTAGTGAAGTTCTTAAAAGTTTAGATGGTAGGTAGGCATTGACGTCTCGTTGACAGAAATATCGTAATAGATGAAACCAAAAACATGTGAAACAGTACCAAAACACGAGTGACTTACACAGGATTCGAATTTTTTAAAAACTCGCAAAATTAAGATAGCTTGCACTCATTTGCATCATGGAAGTAAGAGTTGGAGCATCAACTTCGGATGTAAACAGTCTAATATGTTTAATGATAAGGTTCACTAACCTGAAATATTTACACTGCCATCATTTTGAAAATAAGTGTCTGAACCACTATAAACACATAAGTATACATGGCTTGCCATAACGCTACTAGTGAGAAAAATTTGGTGGAAATCGGCTGATTGGTACCCGAAATAAGGCATAGAAAAGCTTATTTTCTTAATTGGTGCTATTTTACAAAACTGCTTAAAAATATTATTTATGCTATGCGTCTAATATATACTGGCAGCATAAAATGTTTGGTTGAATTTGGTTAAACCGTTAAATATATATGCCAAATATATCAAAATATTCATATGGCCCCCATTTGGAAAATCAGCATCTGACCCCATTAAAAACATATAATTTAACATGGCCTTCTGTAGGTTTGCAAAATTTTGTGGAAATTTGTTTAATTATTCCAGAAATATGGTAAAAAGTTCAATTTACTCACCTGACACCATTTTGTACAAAATCCTGTAAAAGAGAATCTCTGTTTGCATAAATGATGATTCAAATTAATACCGTTTTAATACAAAATTTAGTTGAATTTTGTTGAAATGTTTCGTAGTTATAACAAATTGTTCTGAATTATTTACATAGCCCCATTAAAACACGCCTGCCGCACATAACATACGTAACTTTACCTGCCCTACTATAGCAGTACTTGCATGAAATTTTGGTATGAATAGGTTCATTGGTCCTCGAGATATGGCATAAAAGCTCATTATTCAATTGACAATCTTCATAAATGGAGGGCAAAAATTTTATTTACTAACACATTCGATTATTGTCATAGATACAATATACAAATTAAAATTTTAATCTGTTACATAGTTTCGTATATATAACGCACTAAGCTAAAATGTTTGTATAGGCGACATTCTGAAAATAAGATACTTACACGCTTAAAACATTTAGATTAATATGATATACCACAGAACAATTTCTTCGCCAAGTGTGAATGAAATCTGTTGATCGTTTACCGAGATACGATATAAAAACTGTAGTATTTCATATGGGGTTATCTTACAAGATGAGGGGGAAATGGGGCTTTGTATTGGCAATTTTGATGGCTATAATTGATACTGTCACATACAAAGTTAAGATGAAATTTATTTTGTAGTTTCGTAGATAAACAATTTTGAGTTAAAAATGTTCAAATGGCCACCATTTTGAAAATATGTGTCTGACTCTCACAAAGTTGATCATTTTACATGGCCTGTCTTAGTGCTACTGTTTCCCAAATTCGGTACAAATCGGTTGTTTTTTTCGGAGATATCACGTAATTTTAATTTTCCATGTGATACTATTTCACAAAATTGGGGACAAAAGAGAATTTTGGTTGGACAAATTTGATGTTTGTAATATATATAGCAGAATAGAAAATTTTTTTTTAAATAAATTACATGGTTTTGACGATTTAACATTTAAAACTAAAATGGTTACATAGCTGCCATTTTCAAAATAATTGTCTGACATACCTAAAGCATGTCAGTTAACATCACCTTTCCATCAATCAGTACCGCAATCGGTACCACAATCAGAACTGCATGCACCGCAATTAACGCCACAATCAGGAATGTATGCACTGCAATCAGCACCGCAATCAGCACTGCACACACCACAATCAGTACTGCATGCACCACAATCATGAGTCATTTAGGGGTCATTAGAGGTCATTAGCAAAGCAGGAAGGATCATTTAAAGGTCATTTTCGGAGTAGGAGGGGTCATTTAAGGGTCCCTTGCAGAGCAGGAGGGTCATTTGCGGAGCAAAAATGGTCATTTAGGGGTCATTTGCGGATCATAAGGGGTAATTTGTGGTGCATGGTAATGTGATCAAGGAAATAGATATAAAATATCTGGTTGAATGGATGCATAAATATGCTTAAATCTCACTGATGAAATATGTTAGTAAGTTAATATATAGAGCAGTAGATAAGGCAAAGTACAAGCAACTACAAGTTGCCACTGTAGAAATATCGTCAGTTTTTTCATGAAAATGATGCAAGCCAATGGTTGTACGAAGACTACTGTAGAGCTCACCTCTATGACTTTACTTTCTCCCACTGACAGGAAATTACATGGAAAACAGTGTTGTTACTTTTGAAAGATCTTCAGCAAAAGCTACCTTGCTCGTAGACATGAAAGCCAATGTTTAAAAGGACCGACCTCCAAATCACTATAATGCACCAATTGTGGTACAACGTTTGGTAGAAACGATGATTTAAATAGACACACTATTATGCATAAAGGTAACAAGCTTTTTGCTTGATTCGAGACAGTATGTGATGACTTCGTTATCTCCTGTTAATACACTACATAAAATGTTCGCAGACGATGAGGGAACTCGCATGATGAAGCGTCACAAGAATGGGTATATGCAGTTTATGCAAGGTGATACTTTGAAGAACGGCATCAAGAACTGCAAGGATTTGTGTTTTGAGAGCCAGCAAGTGTTACAATCAATACCTCTTACTGCATTGATGGGTAGTGATTCGTCAGGCGATTATGACGAGGCAGTTAATGCTAATGATTGAATGAGAGATCTATTAGGCATGGTAGCGTGAGCAGACAGTGAGGAGGACTAACTATAGTGTAGTGAGCTATTTGGGGGGGGGTGCTAGATTCGGGTGGTATATTGGTGGCTTGTATGGATGTTGATAGTGGCTGAGCTATGGTAAGTAAATGGCGAGGGAATTGGAGCGACGAGACTAATAGCCTGGGGTAGGGGTAGGGGTGAGAGGTATGTGTGTTATATAAAGTCAATAATTCGCTTTGTGGGTCGGAAGATTGATCGGTTATACTGCCAATGAAATAAAGAGGTGGGGGGTCAGTCGGCTGCTGATTGTCGTCCTAGGGAGTGGCTGTGCTCTGCCATATTTACGAGAATCGAATCCTCAGTGTCACACACATTCAACTTGGTTTCTTGTAGTAAGTATGTAATTTTTTCCTCGATAATTTTTTCACATTTTTTAAGATTTTTCGCAATTTTTTCTTGATTTTTCGAATTGAAGGTTAATGTGTTCAAAGTTACGGCCACCAACATTCAACTTGGGTGCTGGAGTCAGTATCGTAATATGTTCGACGATGGTGTTTGTGACTAGAGGGGTGATGGAAGGCATGGGGGAGTCGGTGAGGGGTGGGATTGTGTATGGCAGGAGGAGGCAGAGAGGTTGGTGGGAGTAGTGGAGGGAAGAAAAGAAGGTTTTGAAGTAGAAGAGGTGGGGGGGGATGTGATAGCGACGGGTGTGAATAAAGGAGAGTGCACCTTGGGGAGATTTCAAGTCCGTTGACGAAAGAGTAGAGGTGCGGCTCGTCGCTTCTAAATTGTGTAGTCGACGACAATTATGCAACCATGATGTCTTCGGACTTTATAATCGTAATAGGATCTATGGCTGTGTCATCGATTTCTTCGTACATGGTACTGACGAAGCCATTGACTTCTTTATGTTTGGTACCAGCAATGCCATCGACTTCTTTGTGTGTGGTACCAGCAGTGCCATCGAGTTCTTTGTGAGTGATACCAGCAGTACCATCGACTTCGTCATGTGCGTTGCCTACAATAGCATCTCCAACGACCTCTTCGAATGGGCCACCTACAGCAGTTCCATCGGCATCGCGACCGAAGCCAACAGTGTCAAGACTTCGATGCATGTACTATAATGAAGCCTTTGTGTATAGCAGCAATGTTAGATGACACGAAAAGCATCAATTTAAGATAAACCCATCCCGCATAGCATATAAGTATCAAAAGTGAATTCGTCTGTTTGCTCGTTCTCACAATCTATAAATACATTCGAAAATATGTAAAGAACTTGTTTCTCCACCAGAAATACAAAAATATGTATTGTCATCGCCACGAACCTGTAATGAACGTACAAGTACTACTGTGTGCAATGATAATGTAAACATGCCATTGCTACCTAGTACACTAAGTGATGATGCAATGATGCTACAATCGGTAAGTGAGGATGTACATGTGGATGGTGTGGACAATTCGCAGACGACATCGGGTCGATCGTGTCGCTACTGTTGTGAGACATACTGTATAAGTAGCAATGCGCGTAGGCACAGGAAGAGTGGTAAATGCACGAAGAAGACAGGATGGGCTTATTTGACTCTTCCCTGTCATAAATGTGGATGTGAATTTAAGAGTTATAATACAATGAACTATGAAGAAAAAGATAGTCGTGAGGCATAGCACCAGCATGTCAAACAGTGTAAACCTCCGGCTCGAAAACCTGTCCATGTTCTAGTTAAACCTAATGCTAATGGATTCGTGTTGAAGGAATCTGCTTTCCGTGGCAGTCTGAAAACTTACTAAACTAACTTACAGAAGAGCTGGAAAACAGCGGGTCTCTAAAATAATGTATGGCTGAATGTAACTACTCGAAACCAGAACATTACCACAAAAAACATTGTAGAAGGGCATTCAAGACCCGAAATGTAACAATCTATAAAGTATATGATATCGAAAATAGTGTAGATGGTAATATACAAAAGATATATCGCGATGAAGAAGTAATGGTGACAAATGGTTCAGGTTGGACACTCATTTCGGTTGACCTTTTACAGATAAGGACAAATGGGAGCCATCCAATTACAAAATAATATGAAGTTATCATCTTGCCTTCGAAAATCATCGTAAAGAACTTTTGTATGTATGTATAATTATATATATAATGTTTTATTTTATTTTTAAGAGATTGGCCATAAAAAATAGTAGAGATTAATTTTATTGCAGGGTTGGAAGATTGTCTCTTGGCAAAAAAAATATTAGTAATGGACGAGATGGGAGCTTTCTGGTGGTAGATGGTAAAAAAAGAAATAACTAGCGGAATACATAGTGTCCAATACTGGTAAGATATGTGTTAAAGTTGTAATTTAGTGGCTGGTGGGCATATACAATTGATTGGTATGGGTGGAGCAATGATTTTTGTTATGTAAGGCTAATGATTAATTTGGGGAGAGGAGAGGTGAGGGTGGCGGGGCAAGTATGTGAGATAAATGTTATATGTCCTTCGATTTTTAGAATTTTGACGGCCAGGGTGATGAGCGGGTGAGGATGGGTGAAGGGGTGTGAAGATGATTAGGGATGTGAAGATGAGGGGGTAAAGAGGTTGAGGTTGTTGGTGGTGAGGAGGGTGATGTTGGTGAGGGAGGTGTGTGGTGGTGAGGGTGAGGGATGGGAGAGGGGATGGCAATCGTGGAGAGGGCCGGAGGGGGTAGTGAGGGTGTGGGGACGAGCTAGCGGGGTGTGGACGTGGTAGGTGCAGGATTAAGACTAGGGAAGGGGGTCAGGTCAGCGGATCCATCTCGGTCTTCTTGGCCTGGTTCGGACTTGCTCGACTGAGGGTTTTTCGACTCTTGCTTCGCAAATATTGTGGTGAAAAAAGTGATTTTTGGGCAAAATACTTAACTTCGAAAGTGTTTTTTTTTGTGCAACCAGCAATTTTGTCGATAACATGGCTGTCCCAGGCTGCAGACCAACACTGTCGCCGACCGCGCCTACCAAGATGGCGGACAACTCCAACCTCCTATCCCTGAACCCTGTGCCCAACTCACCATACATACACTACTAACAAAAACTATTACAAAAGAACTCAAAGTAGACCTATTACAAAAGCGGGCAGAAAAAAATTATTTATGGCCTTCTCTTTTTGACACCAACATGTAGACTATATTATCAAATAAATAATATCAAACCACAAAAAATACAAGTTCAACTATCAAGTTTGTTTACGGTTTAATGTAACCAATAACATCATTCGAACTTTTCTTTAACTACCAATAAAGATGTATGTGAGCACAACACAAGAAAAACAAGCAACTTTCACAGGGAGATAGTAAAAAGAGTTAAATGTGGGTGTACTGGTGTAAAAGTTAGTCTTAAGTAGGCTTTAAAATAATTTACCAAAGAAATTTAAAATAATCAAACAAAAAATATATTTGTAAAAATGGCGAAAGAGTATTCACGATGCATGTGTAATGAAGGTTAGATGTTTAAAGTAGTATATGGGTAGGTCCAGGACACTCCATTTTTAGGCCCAAATTTCATGTTTTTACCCCAAATTTCAAGATTATTTTTTCCATCAATTTTCAAACTTTTTACCCCCCAAAGTTCATGCGTTTTACCCCCAGAATTTATGCTCTTTACTCCAAATTTCATGTTTTTACCTCGAATTTCACGTTTGAATTACAGCCCCCAAAAAAATCCGGCACGAATCGAGCATGCAAGATTTAGAACGAAAATCAAGCAAATTTAAGTTAAACTCAGTCTAATTTCTCGATTTTCAAGCAAATTTTCACGTTTTCTAGAAAACACTAATTTTGCAGGCGAGCAATCTAAATCAAAGAAATTTAAGCCAAAATCAAATAAAATACGATAAAATATTGTGAAATATTAAAAAGATTCAAATTAATGGAAATTAATATATTTAAAGATAACTCTATATCAAGCCCACACTTTCCATTTTTCAGTTGTTTAAGCCTCTATATGCTATAAAAACTTCCTTCTCATTTAGTAGTTTTCAAAGAATTTCTATCTAATATTTTCACACAGCGCTCTGGTAATGAGATTTTAAACTTGTCTTCTAAAATACAATTAATTTTTTTACCAAAATTGGATTCATAAATTTCAAAATTTGTGGCAGTAAACCATTAATCTTTTTCTAGATCTTGTAGTTTAGTCAATTCATACTAATTGTTCAACTTCTTGAGGAGAGATTCCATTTTTTGTTTTGTGTAATTTATAAAGAAACAAATTATTACAGAAAAATATTTTTTCTTTCTCTTAATAAATAAATTTTCTTAATAAATATAATGGCATCCATGCTCGAAATGGAAAATAATACCATATCTAAGCAATGTAAAAACTGTGTCGAAATATTAAACATGCATCACATAAGCACACAAAAGATAAGCATATTAACTCCTGAAAATAATGTTCTGCTGAATATGCCAAAAATCAATATGATTTAAATAAAGAGAAAGTATTATGCAAATGAGGAAAATATGTTTCTAAACAATATCTCAAAAAGCATTAAAATAGTAAATCGCACAATTCCAATGATATACGACATGATTATTCAACTAAGACATGTGTAGTATGTAATGAGAATAAATCTATCGATTCATTTCATCCTGAAAAAGCTACTACAGATAAAGATACAACAAAATGTAGAGAATATTTTAATGAGAAAATATTATGTGAATGTGAAAAACATGTTTGTATTATATATCTCAAAGAGCACAAAAAAAAACTAAATCACACAATACATCAATATATATTCTTAATGAAATTAAAATGACAGTTATCCAACAAAAACATGCACAGTTTGTAATAAGAATAAATCTATAAAATTATTTTTGTTAATAAAAACACTAAAGACAAACGTTCAACAATATGCAAAAATGCTGTAGTGAGAAATATTATCACAGAAGAATTTTAATATTTTTAAAAATTATTATTAATAATTTAAGTACTTCATTCCAGCATTGTCATTATTTTTTACACTTCATTTCCTTATTTTTTTTAATGTTTATTAATTTTTATTTCATATAAATAAACAAATATGGCTACGAATTATTCAGTAGTAGATCTGTGCGAAAGGAGAATGACCGAGTTGAGAACTATAGCTATAGAATTACACATAAATAATTATATAAATTTCGTAAAGATGATCTTATTACAACCACTATTTAAAAAAATTGTCAAGCAGGAGAAAACCTAAATGATTTAACAGTTGCAGAATTAAGAACTAAAGCTAAAAGCTTTAACGTACCAAATATACCTAATTTAAGGAAAGCAGATTTAATTAGAACTATTATTGATGAGCAAAGGAAAATAAACTTTACAAATTTGCCATTTTCTTATAAAAATTCCGATGAATTATATAAGAAAGAAAAAAGAAATTGAAAAAAATATTCCTATTTTCTAATCAGATATTTGTACAACCAAGAAATCAAACTAACACAAATTTGCCCTTTTCAATTAAAGAAGAAAATAAAAGATTAGGTCAAATTTTTCCTTTCAAACAAAAAATGTTTAATGAATGCATATAAAGTAGAGAACCATTTGAAATTCGCGAAATTGGTCGTAATTTTAATGACGCTTTCAACATTTGGTAAACAAAATACGGTATTCGTATAAACAATTTAGAAGGAACTCCAATAGAGAAAATTAATGATGCTCGAAATGCTGTTCACGCAACAATGAAAGCAGTAAGAAAATTAACTGGTTATAAACAAGGTGTTTAAACGAGAATATATGCAAATAATCAGAATTTTCTCCATTCAATTTGGGCTGCAAGAAATAACAATCTAAACGCCGAAAATTTACTTAATCAAATTGAAAGAATAATTCCAACGAATGAAAATGTAGACATAAATTAAACTAATTTTGATATTGATGTTTACAGAGTACCCAGTGGTAATGGTGCAAGAAACATAAAAATTGTCAATTTAACTCAAAATATAAAAGCAAAACAATATATTTATAAAATTAACAATGATGATAATTTATGTGGACCTAGAGCTATAATTACAGCTTTAACATGTGAAACTAACATCATTTTGAATAGAGAATTAATGAATTATGAAATTATTTACATTAGAAATGGAAGAAAATTTCAAGGAGAATTGGCTCGTGAACTTTGTAAAAGAATGGGGAAAAGTTGCGAAAAAGGCTTCAATTTAGAAGATATGGATGCAGAAAATTTTTTGAATATCCAAATTATAGTTGTTTCAGCTCCACATTTCAATTTAATTATACATTCTGGAACTAAAAAACCAACTACTATTTGTCTGTACTTACATGACGAACACTGCATTGTCATTAATTGTATGAAAGTATTTTTAGGTAGTGTTTATTATTGTAAAAATTGACACACCATACAATAATAAAGATCAACACGATTGTAAGAAAAATAATACAAATATATGCAATTTATGTAAAAAAAAAAAAAACCACAGCACGAAAAAGTTTTGGAAGGTGAAGATAGTGTTAGAATATATTGCCAAAAATGTAACAGGTATTGCTTTGGACAGGAATGTTTTTCTAATCACGATGATGTATGTAAGCCAGTATATAAGTGTAAAACTTGTAACAAAATATGTTTGAGAAATTAAAAAACACAACTGTGGTAATTCCAAATGTTGGACTTGCTTGGAAATTGTGAAAACTGATTAACATAAATGTTATATGCAAGAGAAACAACAAAAAGGTGGTTTTTGTACAACAGCTTGTACTTGTAATGGCAAAAACAACAAAAAAGATAATGATTGTTCTTACACAGAAAAATACTACTTTTTCCACTACGAAGCCAAACAAGATACTGGTTTTGATACACCAAACTTTATATCTGTTCAAGACTTTAACGGGAACAAAATATATTTTAGTACAAATGGTGAGTTTTGCGAGTGGTTGATATCTGCAGAAAATAAAGGATATACATTTATTGCACTCAATTCTAAAGACTGCGATTCATATTTTATTTTACAATATTGTGTTTGAAATAGTATAAAACCTCAAACAATATAACAAGACTCAAGAATTATGTAACTTAAAATATCGAGTCTAAATATCACAATAATAGATAGTATAAACTTTATTCAAGGAAGTCTTGCAACATATCCTAAAACATTTGGCTTAAAAGAGCTTAAAAAAGGATATTTTCCACACTTTTTTAATATATCAGAAAATCAAAATTATATTGGAATAATACCTCCTACAAAATATTATGAAGTCAATACAATGAAACAAGAAACTAAAAGACTTTTTAAAGTGGCATGCTGAAAAAAAAATTATATCTTCGATTTCAAAAAAGAACTTGCTGAATATTGTGATTCCGATGTTGATATTTTAAAACGTGATTGTTTTAAATTTAGAGAATCTGTTCTAGAAATAACAAATATAGATCCATTTTGCTACATAACAATCTCAGGTGTTTGTATGGCTGTTTATAGATCCAAATTTGTTATGAATAATACTATTGCTGTAGTTAAAGATGATAAAAAAGAAATATTTAGTATAGAATAAATTTCGTGGTTAAATACATTTCCAAATGTTCGACGCGCATTAAATGGTGGAGAAGTTAATATTTGTGGAGCAAAAGTTGATGGTTAAGACGAAAAAACTAAAACAATTTATCAATATCATGGCTGTTTTGGGCATGGTTGTCCTGATTATTATTCACCAGGCGCAATAAATAATTGTAACAATGAAATTATGGATGACTTGTATACTAAAACAAACAGTCGAACGACAATTTTAAGACAAAATGGTTACAAAGTAAGGGAAATTGGGCTTGCAAATGGAAAAATCGATTTAATATCAAATTAATTTAGAAAAAAACTACGAATATAATAGAACCATTACAACCAAGAGATGCACAGAACAAATACTACAAAATTAAAAGTTTCAGGGGAAAAGATTATATATATATATATATATATATATATATATATATATATATATATATATATATATATATATGTAGTTTATATCTCACAGTGATGTTTTATGATTATTGCCCTGTTGGTCATCCTATTCAAATATATAACCCTAAAAATTACGATGAAAATTGGATTGAAAAAATGTAAAGTTTTGCCATCACGAAATTTATATCATCCAGCACTTCCAATTAAACAAGAAAAAACTATTATTTACTTTATGTTCAAAATGTGTTGTGAAGAAAAAAGGAGAATGTAAACATAGTGATGAGAAAGAGTAATAAATGGAACATGGATCACATAAAATTAAATACAGCTATTGAAAAAGTTTAAAAATTACTTAAAGTTCATGAAGTTTTGCATTTCAAACAAAAAAGTAATACAATGTTTAGAGACTACATTAAAACATTTATGAAAATAAAATAAGAAACTAGTTCATGGGAAGAAGATTACAAATCAAAAGATGAATATATTCATGTTATAAAAAAGAACAAAATATCGATTAAAACATTGAAAAAATCTATCAAAATCAAGGGAAACATGCTGTTGTCAAAATTTGTTTCAATTCACTTTGGGGAAAACTTGGACAAAGGCAAAATTTAACACAGAATATATTACTGACCCAGCTCGTTGGTACAAATTGTTATTAAATGATAGAATATAAATTAATAATGTTGTTTATATCAATGAAAAAAATTGAAATATCATATAAATACAACAGTAATTATGTAGAAGATAACACAGCAACAAATATATTTGTAGCAACTTTTGCCACATTTATATGAAATGTTAGATAAATTAGGTGATAAAGTAGTATATTATGACACAGACAGTGCGGTTTACACTAAAATCACTAAATTTCTTTACATGAATTCAATGGGTGAATTGGTACAAAAAACTAAGAAAAGTGTGATTTAAAAAAAAATCAATATGTTTACAAGAGATACGAAAACAAAAAATTTGGTGAATAAGTTTATAGCTAAAGAATTTAATTTTAACTATGATAAACACATGATTTTGAATTAAAAAGACAATATTATAGATATTTACCATGGGGTTACTAAACAAATAATTTTTTATTAAGTTCTGTTATATTTTAAACATATTTAATATCAAAAACAATGTCAATATCAGAACAATCAAAATCAATTAGTTTAATATTTTCATTCCTAATATCTAAAACAATGTGTTTAAATTGTTCATTATTTATTTTATTAAAAATCAGATATGCTGGTTCATAGCTAATGTAATCTTTGAAACCAAATATAGTTTTTGGTGGAAAACTAGCATTATACCAGTTTCTAAATTATTAGATTCATCAAAATTTATGAACATTCCATATGCAAAATTACAATGAGAATTTATTGTTTTAATGGATTAAAATTAGATAACTTAGTACTTACAACAATTTTGTCTTTTTCAATAGTATTATTTCTTTCAAAACCAAGCATATCAGATAATCTATCATCAAGTTTAATATCAAACTTAGCTTTAACCACAACTCTATTTTTCGCCTGAATCAGTTTAATGTTATTTGTTGAAAATGAGTCCATTTAATTTATAGTTTCCTTTAAAGATTCAACATCATATTGTAGTTTTGGAATAGTGATAACTTCATTTTTATCAATGACAGCACTCATTTTTTCAATTGTTGTTATAGTACTATTGTCTATATTTGGAGTTAAAATTTATCTTTATGAATTATATCATAGTGAAATTTCTTCTCTAGTACAGAACTATTGTTTGTTAACTTAAATACTCTATTATCAATTTATTACAAAAATTATATAATTAAATGAAGAAAGTCTATTGGGTTGTTGGCGTATTAATTTCTGAAGGAGATGCTAGTAAAAAAAAAGAATGGCAAACTATTGCCTGATGATATTAGAGGTATAATAGTTGGTCCTAGTAATTGTGGCAAGAAAAATTTAATGATTAATTTTATTTATAAGACAGGTTGGTTAAATTTCAATATACTGTAGGTTTGCTCTAAAAGTATAAATAAGCCAAATATATCTTTATATATATAATTCTTCTGTGCATGTGTACAGGATGTCTGTCGGGTCCGCTAGTTCTGATATAAAATAATTTCTATGAGGCATTAAAAAAATTAAAAGTTAATGAAAAATGGCATTCGTTTTTAATAATACTAAGGAAATGGTCCCTTTAGATCAATGTGAAAATGAATGTCTAATTGTATTTGATGATGTTAGTTTAGATGATCAAAATATAATTCGCGAGTACTTTACTAGTGGAAGGCTCAAAAATATTGATGTATTTTATTTGGCACAGGCATATTCGAGAGTACCCAAACAATTGGTAAGATACAATGCAAATTTTCTGTGTATATTTAAACAGGATGGCACAAACCTAAAATATATCTATTGCAATTTCGTCGGTGGGGACATGTCATACGAGAGATTTAAAGATATTTGTGTAAAGTGCCGGGGCGAAGACTATGGTTTTTTAACATAGATTTGAGTAGAAAAATGAACACTGGTAAGTACAGAAACAAGCTTAAAGGTTTTATTATATTCTAAAAGTTTTTGTGTATAAATGAAGACTTGCATAATTATTCTCGCTATCAAAAATTAAAATTTCGGGCTGCCCAAAAAATAGAATCGAAAATAATGTGTTATCAACTTTTTAAATAAATATGCATATCTAGAAGATTTATGCAAATTTTCTTTCAAAAATTGATACTGAACAGTTCGAAAGTTCTTTAAGAATATTTCAAGAATATCACAACATTTCTTCAATTGATAATGAATAGATAATGAATCGCTTTATTTAATCAATAAACCAAGATGTATTGTTAGGGATGAGATACTTGTTAACCTTTCATTAACCACAAGATGAAATAAAAACCCATTAAAATGGGCATTTTGCATATGCAAATAAGTCAATTACAAAGTGAGCAAAAGAGGCTTTCTGCATTTGGTAAAAACACACAAATTTTGAAATTTGTTTACTATATGCAATCCCCAGACATACTATATCATATAAACAAGGCCTACATAATAATCATAGCCTATGTGGGGTATGTCCTTATACATTATATCCATTCGGTAGTGCACTGACTCATGCATATTTTCCAAATAAACAAAGCAGTCTTGTTGAAATTCATATCAATAAGCAGGAATATTGGTACAATGGAGGGAGAAACACTCCTAACAATAAAATTAATTTATTACCACTTTTGATCCACGAAATTGGCAATGCATTAGGTCTTCAACATACGAGTGATAAAAGTTTGGTCATGTATCCAATTCTTAACAATAATTTGTTTGATTTGCAACTAGATGACATCCAAAGCATTCAAAACTTTAATGGACCACCCCAAAAAAATAATTTGAATGATGATGAACCAATTGATTTATGTAAAAGCAAATACACAAAAACATTTTTAATTATAAGTAGTGATTTGTATATTTTTTACAATAAAAACATATGGACAAAAATCTTGAATGACAATAAAATAATCAATAAACAATTTTTGATATCAGATTGGTTCAATTTTTTACCAAAGGATTTCAATAACTTATTTACATATCAAAGACCATCAGGTGAGTTAGTTCTGTTAGTAGATGGTGAGATTTATGTGGTTAATTACCCTATTTACAAACTTATTAATGGATATCTGAAAGGATTTTCTTCATTTGCAATAAGTGATGACTATAAAATAAATGCTGTTTTTAATTTATATTCGGGGAAAATGTGAATCTTCTACAAAAATGACCATTATGCTGAAATAGATTAATGTCATTTCCAAATAAAAGAGAATGGTCTAATAAGCAAAAAATGTCCTCATTTACCAAATACGATACAGTCAGCTTTTAGATATACTGTATTTCTTTAGTAATGAAACTTTCAGCGAATATAATGAATTTACAAACAAATTGCCTAGAGTTGGTAAAAATAGCATTTCCATGTTTGGTATAAAGCATGATTCTTATAACGAAATCATAAATAAAATGAAAGATACTGTTAATGACAGAAAATTTGACTCCTTAAGAGCTATATAATTCAATGAATTTGGTATATATTCTTTAATACTATTTTCTTTAATTTTTCATTTTCTTATAAAAAGAATACTAGTAAAAAGCAGATTTCCCTACTGACAAAATGGCCCAATCATTATAGAAACAACTAGAGAACCTAAAACTAGGAAATGATAATACAGTAGTACAGTATTGGATTTAAATAATTTAATTTTCAACAATAAAAAGATCAATATTGTTTTGATTGATAATAATGAACCTTGTTTTAAAGGAAAAGATATTGCTGATATTTTAGAGTACAAAGATACTGATAAAGCTATAAGAAACCATGTTAGCGCAAACCATAAAAATATTTACAAAAATATAAAGAGGGGTTGTAATAAAACACCTTCAAATATGCAACCACATACAATATTTATCAATTAAAAAGGATTAGCACAACTATTGACAAAATCTAGAATAGACGAGAAATCATTGGTAAAAAAATTTCTAACTCACTTAATTTAAACATCAACATTTCTGAAGAAACAAAAGAAACAAAATATATCTCCCACATTATTAAATATTTTGAACATTTAAATTATAAACAATATACTAGCCACAATTATAGAATAGAATTATATTTTCCTTATTTAAAATTATCTATTGAATGTGACGAATTTAACCATAAAGATAGAGATGTTAGTTATGAAAGAGAAAGACAAAAGTATATAGAGACCTAATTAAATTGCAAATTTATAAGATTTAATCCAGATGAAGTAGATTTTGATTTATCCAATGTGGTTAATCATATTGTATTGCATTTAAATAAAATATAATATTTATCAATGATTTTGGTCTATATTTTATAAATTTATATTCTTTAGTTTTTCATTTGCTTACTAAAAAAGAATACTAGTAAAAAGACTTATTATAACACACCGATTTCTCTTGCACTTGGTTTCCCATATAAAAATGGACTCAATTCTAGACAATTTAACAAGCTTACTTACAATGGTAAATGAGTTTTTAAGATTATTGATGAGAATAAAAATCCTTCGTTTAAAGCCAAAGATGTTGCTGAAATTTTAGATTACAAAGATACAAAACAAGCTATAAGAAAAAATATTGCTGAAGATGATATTATTTTATTAGAAAACTTAAAGGGTGTCTACCAAATGCCCTTAAGAGGCAATTAAAAATCTTCTATATTTATCAACGAACCTGGCCTTATTCTTTAATACTGTCTTCTAAAAAAGAAGCTAAACAATTTTTGAAAGATGGGTAACTAAAGAAGTTTTACAATCAATTCATAAATATGGTGAATATAAATTACGTAAAGTAATTACATTAAAATATATCAAATTAAATCAATTAAAGCCTACAAATATAATGAACAAAATTAGAATTAATCATTTTAAAAATATAAATAAAAGTACAGATGATGATATTGAACATTTAAGAGTGTCAATTGATCTGACATTAGATAGAATAGTTCGCAAAAATGAGGTAATCAGAGAAATGACACCAAATACAAATCCAACTTTCATTCTTTTAAGATCATTTTATGATGATTGTAAATGTGACTATTATGTCATTACAACTCAAAGATGACATGTTCAAAGACAACTGTGTAGAATTGGAGATAGGCATCTAAATTGCAAAGAATTATTGAGATTTGATTATATTCCAAAAGCCATCAATTTATATCAAAGAATGAAAGAAACATTCAATGGTTATATTGAGTGTTTTTCAGAACTATTTTAATATTGCCGGAAATAATTATACTCAACAACGATTGATTAATGATATTAATAATCTTCATCGAATTGAGTAAGAAGTTAATTATTATATTTAAATTTACAAAACAGCTGTTTTATTCATCCATGAGTTACGGGAAATATCAAAGCTTAACCATTTGACATAAATTTTTATCACCTATACAGCTGTTTTATTAATTCATGAGTTACGAGAACTATCAAAGCTTAACCATTTGACATAAATTTTTATACAATATAGTGTTGAAGACTTTTTCGACCAAATATTATTTCAGATAGTCAGTTTTCATAATTTCATATTCATAAAAACTACCCATTATTTCTTCTCCTTTATTTTCTTTCAGCTTGTAAGTTGGTATATCATAATTTAACACTTCAAAAATTGTAAATAATTATGTTGTCCAATTAACTGTATAACCCTTTTCAAAGATTCGTTTACTCTTACTCATGCGGACAATATCGCCAACTTTGTATCTCGGTTTAATAATTGTGTTTACAAGATTTGTTTGCATTACATTTTTTTCATTGGTCTTATTAACTGCAATTGGTTTAATGCCAATAGTTCTATGCTTTGTGTTCTATTCTTTGGCCAAACTGTCTAATAAATTTATCCATTTATAATTGTCATTTAAAGTCAATTTCTTACACATCTTATTCTTCATTGTTCGATTTAATCTTTCAACAATACTGACTTTTAGTTTACTGAATGTAGAATAATGATTGATATCATATTTTTGCATAAGCTCTTTAAATGTTTTATTATAAAATTCTGAACCATTATCTTTCTTTGCTTCAATATAGATTCTAAAGCAATTGCTACATTTTTAACTGTTTTATCTTCAATAGCTACAGCAAATGCAAATTTTGAAAAAAATCGATGGTTGTCATAATATATTTATCCATCATCTATATGTGATATTCCTTTCAAATTGCCAGTATCCATTTCAACAAGATCAATTAGCCATAAATCATCGATTCCATATTATATTACTTTCATTCTGGGGAAATAGCTTCTTTCTGGTTTATATAATTCATGATTATGCCTACTCTTACATTGGGCATTTTTTAAATGTTTATTTATTATAAATAGTTATAGAACATTTATTTTTCTAAATTAATCGTCCATTTTTTGTATTTTCAGTTTTTATATTATTATTTTAGTGATGTTTTTGCTCTCTATTTAATAAGAATAAAAAATAATTCATCTTTATATTTTACAAATACTCCTATTGTAGTTTTCACCTATCTTTATGAATAGATATTTTCTCTTTTATTATTTTAAAGGATAAAGTGTCACCTCTGTAAACTTCAAAAGGCTTACTGTAATCTATTTTTGTAGTTCCCTTAATAACAGTCACGGTATCAGAAGAAATAAGATTAGCAGTAGTTATTTTATAAACAGTACAATCCATCAAAAAATTAAAGAAAATTAGATTGTCTAAGTGAAAAATATTATTACTTTTATCCCACCTTACAGGTAAATAAAATATATATGATTTTTCGTCCTTACATTTTTCAACTGATTAGTTTAAATTTTGTAATTTAACATCTAACTCTTTATCAATAACTCCTTTACTACTTTTCCACTTTCGATTTAACAAGTATGCCACAATAATTAAAAAATGATTTGTTAAAATTTTGCAATTTATCAGCTGTTTCTTTATCAAAAAATCTTTTACTGATTGCATCATCTCTATCTATAGGATCAGACTAGTAATTCTAAGATGCTGAAAAGAAATATAACTGTTTGTATAAACAAAAACTTTACTTATTGAATCTTGTAAAGCAGAAGAAATAGTACTGTATTTCGAATTTACATCCTTTATTAAGGCCTGTTTTGCATTATTTAAGCATTTTATATTATCAGCAATAGTGTTACTAAATTGTAAATTTATGTCTTCTTTTAAAGCATATTCAGAAACAATAGTTTCATATTTCGCATCTACATCCTTTTTAATGCATAATCTGCTATATATAATTGGAAATATATTTTATTGACTGCATATTTATTATTTATAGGTTCACCTATATTAATAATTCTATATCCTAGAAAATAAACATAAGATTGTGTATAATCAAAACAGCTGGATAGTTCTCTTTGTAAAGAAGAAACACTGAAATTGCATTGTGAATCTACATATGATTTTAAAGCATGGGCACTAGTGTCAAAAATTTTATTTAAAGATTTGATTAATGGTTTTCCAAATATATCCATCATTTAATAACAAAGAAATTATATTGTTAAACTTAAATTCTTTCGAAAAAAGATGTAACATTATTAAACATAGATGTCCACAAATAACTGAATCAAAATTCTGAATTCGATCATCATTGTAATAAACATTTCTATTTTTGAAGTAACTTATTAAATTGCTATGAATATTTCCTCCAAATGAATCGAAATAGTAAACATCATTATTTTCTTTAAAATAGCAAACCCAATGAGTTCCGGGATTTTTCTAATGTCAAAATTAACCACTGCACATTCATTTTTGTGCATATTTTGTGGTAATTCGTCAATTATATAAACATTTCTGAAATTTCTTATATTTAATATTTTTGCATATTTTTCAATGTCAATATTATATATGGGTATATATTCAAATTTTTTTGGCCTTCCTCTTTTTAATCTACTTCCTGATTTATTTTCCATTGCTAAATTATGCCTTTGATGTTCTTATAATTTTTTTTTATTTTTTCTTGTTTGTTCAACAGAATTGTAAATTAGACTAGCTCCTCCAGCTGAAGCCCCGAGTGTTCCTAAAGCAGCCAATATCATTTGTATAATTCCTCCATGATGAAAACTAATTTCAGATCTTTCTTTGGCCATCTTTTTAACTGTTGGCTATGATAAAGTTAATTTGAAACTTTTACCTTCTTTTATTTTTTATTTTTTTCTCTCAATTTCATCTTTTGTTAAGAATTTATCTATACCCAAATATTTTAATTCCCCAAGGGGAATATCGAAAGTTATATTTGTTTTCTTCATTTATAAGTAAAAAAATATATACATAATCAATAAAACGTTTTAATTCCCCAGCATAATTAACTTTTTTGTAAACATAGTTGAGGCAACAGCCAAAGATGAAATATTTCCACCAATTGGTGTTTTTTATCTAACATAATTTCTTTTGCTTCTTTTTGTAAAATTTTATCAGCTTCATGTATAGATTCTAAATCTTTGTGGTCTCTATAAGCAATATTGTGATATTTACATGCTTCATCTGATTTATTTATTCCTGTATCGCCTCTTTCCAATCTTTCCTCTAATTTTGTAAATGGTCCACAATAATTATAACCAGGCAAATGCACAATTTATAATACCTTTGCCATGATGTTCTGAATTCCAAAATGAATGTGGAATTACATTTAAATAACTCATAAGATAAGGAATTCCTTTTTGATTATTAACAACAAAATCAGAAGATTTATTGTTCAACATATTCATTATGCTTACTTTTTCATTGTAATAATTGTTATTAACAGCATTTATTTTTAAGTTTCTAACATCATCCATCCAAACACATTTTTTTCAGCAAATTGTTTTTTTTTTCCTTCTCCAGATCTAGGAGGTTCTTGGAGAAATCATTTTTTTCCGGTGTGTTTGGCTCTGATCTTGATACTCTTATATAGTTATTATAAATTGGTTTAATTATTTTTTTGTATTTCCAACCTCCACTCAATGCTACTTTTTTATTAGTATTATATTCTTGGAATGCAGCATTGGTTGTTTTAACGATTTCTGTACAATTTTCATAGTCTTTATCAGTGTATTTATCCTCAACGTCTTCTGGTGAATTTTTTGTTAACAAATTACAAAGTCCTGGTGTTAGTTCATATTCTTTATCGTTAAAAAATAGTGTATCTTTATTTTTCGTATAATTTATTGTTACTTTTGTATCGCCAATGTAAATATTTTCGCCAACCAAATTTTCCCCAACCAAATGGTACAATTCCCATCTGCTCTTTTAAATTAGGAAATTTTTGTTCTAAGAATAATTCTCTTTCGAATGATGTTTTTTCTGGTGTTGGTGGATAATGTAAATTTTTTGCTGCTAGTGGAACTAATGTTTTCAATTTTTGTTTTCTTCACTAACTTGTTTTACTTTTTTTTTTTTTACCAATATTTCGTAATTCGTCATATAAAGGTAGATCTTTCTTCTTATTTTTTTCATATTCCACTTCATGGAGTTTTTTTTTATAATATCTGTAACTTTCAATGAGTAATTTAACTCGAGAAACGCTTGTTTGGTATAGGAGTAGACAGGAATTAATGGCCCTTCGACTGCGGGATATATATATGTGTGTGTGTGTGTGTGTATGTGTATGTGTATGGTTGGGGGGATCATAAGAGTTGCGTATAAATTTAATTGAGTGATATTTAAATTCTTAAATTCATAATGTTACAAGATTTTCAATTTTTTTAAATGTTTTACTTACGCACACAGAATTTTTATCAAGCGATCTTCTAAACGTCATAACGAGGTAGAGAGCCTGGCAACAGCGCAAGCTATGTGTATTGCAGGCTAAGTAATTACTGTACTGCAATCTGCGCTGCATTTATAGCGTCTTCCATTTGCTTCCAATCGATTGCACTGAGTGCGCTCCGAACACTAGAAAAGTGCCTGAAGCGAGTGCGGTTCGTTGTCGTACTGGCAATCGGAAGTCACGGCGTTTTGAGTGGAAAACAGTGTTGTTGACGTTGTAAACATGAGCGATGAATCTACCTTCATCTTCCGAGTACTGAGGAACCACGTCATTATATATATATATATATATATATATATATATATATATATATATATATATATATATATATATATATATATATATATATATATATATATATATATATATATATATATATATATATATATATATATATATATATATATATCTCACAATTTTGGGTTTATTTTTACTAACATTTCTTCTGCAAGACGCACTACCATTTCTGCTTCTTCTGAAGTGTCATCTGACGATTAAAAACTTTCCAAAATCGCAAGTAATTTCTTATTTATAACAATCGGACTCCGCCAATTTGCAGTGGATCAATCGCGCTGACTCCAGAGCAAGTGCAGAAGATATTGCACTCAGTGCGCACTCGTTCAGTGCAAAACAGTAAATTGGAAAATGAAAACCGACTGCAGTCGGTGCGAGTTCCCGGTAATTGGAAGACGCGGTACTCGGCCAGTGCGCACTGAGTACAGTTCAGTGCAGTAATTGGGAGACACTGTTAGCCTCGTACTTTTCATCACCAAAACCACTGGCTCATAGTTTGAAGCATTACCCTAAAGTAGAGAATTTGAACTGCTTAGCGTGAGTAATGTTAACAGGCACACATGAAAGCCTCAGGTTTAATATTGTAACAGTTCTGTCTTCTTTTGGCCGTATAACAGTAAAAGCGTGTTTAATTACGGAGAGCACAAGAATTATTATTATGCTCATTAAATATATACATTTAAAAACAGGGTCGTAGCCAGGATTGGGGGGGGGGGGGGTTGATACATTGGGACATATCCCCTCACCGAAATGAAAATAAAATTTGAAACAAAAATTACAAGTTTTTTTTATATTTTAATTAAAGGAATATGTGATCTTTCTTGAACACAAAGAATGTTTATAGCATTTTGTTGTTCCATATCTGTACACGAACCCATTTATTATAAATAATTATGTAACTATCAAATTGTAATACTACAGGTTTTTGTATTTCGTTCAAAAATAGAAAAAATTAAACACCCACCCATCCTCCCGCGAGTACATTATTAGCTACGCCCTTGTTTAAATAATATACCAACGTTTTAATATGAGTGGCGTAAATGTCCGTCGTACATACATGTGAATACAGTACCTTGTTTTCCATACACAAGCAGTGGCGTTACTCATGTCATTTTCCATCCATTCATAGTACTCTTACTTTAAAACCTAAACCAATGCAGTATTAAGGCGAAAAAATAAATAATCGTTGTACGTTGTAGATGCACCAGAAAGCGCCTACATATAAATTTTAGTTGCATTTGTACCCCTGCCCCCTGTGAGTTGTTTTTCCTGCCATTTACAAGTTTCTATTAGCACTTTAGGTAACGTGTGGGTATGAACGAATGCGTTATTTCTTCCCTTATGCTATAGAAACTTGTATGCCTTCTGCTATTGCCCATGAGTATAACAGAAAGTGACAGAAATTGGGTACCGTGTAAGGCACCGGAAACTTCTTAAATCCTTTTTAAATATCGGAAGAAAAACGGTTTTGAAAATATGATACACTACATCCCCACAATAAACGAATCGAATCTACACTTGCTGTATGAATTAACACTCCTTGTTATGAAGATGATCGTACATGTTATAAAATATAGTACGTTAGTATAGTATAATAGTGCAAACAAATTGAGTCGTCGTTAACGAAAAATGTATTTATTAATTCACCACAACATTGGGCACACATTACAAAACTACTTTTAGGAAAAGTAAATGTTAATTATGTAAATATGCCACAAAGTTACCACACAAGAATAACCTACTGTCACAAATCATTCTAATTTTTACATAGTGTTCATAAATTGTTGTCATTATCCATTTGTAGGCTAGGAGACAACAAACATTCCAGAATACACGGAAAACTTTTGATACAGTCAAGATATTTAATAATATTTATGTTATTCTTGGTAACAACTGTACACTATGGACAGAGAAATGTATTGATTATATTGCATTTAAACAACCTGCACACCATATTGAAGCGTAAGCTGCGACGTCTGAAGTAAAGCTGGGTTTACAATATAAATATTTAAGCGTTATATTACGTGTTAAGATGTACGCAGAAGAAACGAATGTGTGTTCTCTTATGTTTTGGTTCCCAGTGGAACTTATCAGGTCTTGTGCGTTGGTGCGATTTCCTTAAGTATTGAAAGAAATAGTTGTATTTTACATTTTCAGAGAAAAATTTGAGGCTACAACGAATCAGTACAGAGCAGTCGGTGTTGTTGACGGGAAACTGTTATTTACATTAATGTAATTATAATACACTATAACAAAGACGTGTGTGTGCACATGTTGACGATTATATTTGTTCACAAAAAACAAGCGTGCGTGCGTGCGTGCGTGTGTGTGTCTCTCTCTCTCTCTCTCTCTCTCTCTCTCTCTCTCTCTCTCTCTCCTCTCTCTCTCTCCCCTCTCTCTCTCTCTCTCTCTCTCTCTCTCTCTCTCTCTCTCTCTCTCTCTCTCCTCTCTCTCTCTCTCTCTCTCTCTCTCTGATAGCAAATGTCGGCTTTGAAGTATGATCTGCTTCAATATGGTTGTTTTATACGAGGTTATGTTAGGAACAAAAGAAAACGTGGCAGACTTGCTGCCTGTTTCCATTCGCTGGAATTAAGAATTTAAAAATTTACGGAAAACTGCAAATACAGAAGGCGTGTTTCTGTATGACAGATAAGCACCTACTGCATAATTCAAAATGCATTAGTTTTTGTATTGCAAACGTAGGCCGTATCCGAAATGGCAGATTGTGTTGACAAAATGATCACGTAACGCAATTTTCTATACAAACATTGTGATGTATTTGATAAATTGATATTTCGTAACTTCTATATAGCGGATGTTAGCAAACATACAATATGACAAAATCAGTGCCATGTGGGTTTTGACATTCAAAACACATACATGAATGCATACATAAAACGTCTTTTAAAATAAATAACTTTTCATAAAATACACTAGACATGTTTTTAAAAGCAAGTAAGTGTTGTGCTTTGTTTATATATTTCGCAACACATGTTTTATTTTAAGTCGTTATTAGATATTATATTATTGCATTGTGTATTAACGTATTCGCAGCATTCCACTGATGATTGTAGAACTATTACGTCCATTCTAAGCATTTAATTTATATAAAACAAATTTTCACTGTTAATGTAAGAATGTGTTGCCACGAGTGCTAAACAAGTGATTGTCGACTATTAGAGATTGGCACCGAGTCATTGCATTCAACTGATGTTTAATGTACAAATAGTTATATTTTGTTATGTCCAGTTTTCTTGCGTTCGTTAGTATGAACACTACTAATAAACACTTCAGTGTCAACGGTTTTCGCACTGTTATGAGTCCGAGGTTTCAGTGTAGAATATACAATGGTGTGTTGTGTCACACTCGTGTAAATGTAAGCACACACAGCTGCCAACTTTACAGACAATAATCACTAATGCACATCATTATTCTAAACTTGGATCTTACAGAAACGACAGTTGTATTGGCGCTTCAAAACAATATCTGTTAGTGTTGAACCGTATACGTGATCATTGATGTCCTTTTCCCGCAATGTGCATAAGGTTTTCTGCTTAATGAAATGCACGCTCATACAGTGTTCGCATTCATCTACGAGTAGATGTAAAAGGGGAGTTCTAGCGCACCTCAATTTTCATCGAAAAATCGTGGTTTTTTGTTCCAAAATAATGTTATGAAATTAAGAAATTAAGCATTCTAAAAAACAATCAAGTTAATTTACCACCTTTTCAAAAATGTCCGAACAGGATTTTTGCCACCTTAAAAGCAAGCTATTTTACCCCTAAATCAAGCAAATTTCTCGCTTTTAAAAGCCTAATTTTCATGTTTTCTAGAAATAGCAATTTGCAAGTGAGCAATCTAAATAATGCAAATTTAAGACAAAATCGAGTGAAAATCTTTTTAAAAAATACCATTGATAGAATTTATAGATTTTATTCGACAAAAGTAAAACAGCAATAAGACTTTTTAAAGTCTGAAAATAAAAAAATCTGAAGCATTGCCATTACTGATTCCATAATCTGAACCACCACATTAATCCAAATCATAAAAATCGTCTTTATAATTATAAAATTTATCTGATCTTAAATAATTTTTATCGTTTTTTAAAACAATTTAGAAATTAATAAGGTCCAATTCTTTATCAATGGAAGTAGCTGTTCATATACAATATCCCAAAGTTCTAGAAGATCTATAATTTTGATCTATTTAGAATATTTAGAAATGTATATACGTTTTATAAATAAAGTGATACTATGAGAAAATTTTAATTAGAATTATTATTTTTTATTTTATCAAAAATTCATAAAAACTTTTTAATGCAACCACTCAACCATGAGTCTAAAAAATTGTATTAAAATATCGAAACAATTTCTTGTTTTTGTAAAATCTTTTACATTGTCCATTTAATAAAATTATATATTATATATATATATATATATATATATATATATATATGTTCAGTGATATTTTCTTTCAAATAATCATAAGTTAATTTCTTTCGCTAATTAAAACAAAATTACAGATTGTACCAGCCTCAACAGCTTTTTTAAAGTCTACACTAATTTTTATATTTGTTCTGTCTTTAACTACTGCTGTTTTTCTATATAGGCAGTCAATAACATATAAATGTTTTCGTCTCCAAAATGAATAATAATTCATATCGAAATGATAGTTTGTAGTTGGCTTATAATAAAGTTCATTATTTCAGTATATAGTATCTTATTTTGTTCTAGAATTTTCAAAATGTAGATTCCAATTTTCTATTTAAAAATTTCATTTCTTCCATTTTTAACAAAAATATTCCTTACATTACCATGATCAAATATTGAAGCATGCACATATCGCTCGGCGCGATTTTTCTATTAGTTTGGAAACCCACAATTACAAAATCAGGCATGTTCAATTGTAAATTATTAAACTGACCTTTTATATCAAAGCTTAACTTTCGATATACCCATTGATCAATTAAGAGATTTGGGTATAGATAATTTTTTTACAAAAGATCAACCTTGCCATTGTCAATACTCAAAAAAAAATATTAAAAGAAAAAACCAGAAATGGTTTACATCATGGAGGAATTATTCCTCTCATATTTGCTGCTTTAACTGGCCTTGGTGCTTTAGCAGGAGTAGCTACTTCAATATATAATTCTGTAGAACAAACTAGTAAAAATAAAAAATAATTAGAAGAACCAAAAAGACATAATTTAGCAATGGAAAAAAAAGCTGGAAGTGGTGTAGTTGCGAAAAAAAGAGGAAGGTAAAAAATAGCTCCATTATCCAATATCGATATTGAAAAATACGAAAGAATTAAATATTAAAGATTTCAGAAATGTTGATATGATTGACAAACTAATTTACAAACAAATTGTGTGTTAACTAAACCAAAATATAAAGTTGGAGATGTTGTTTGTGTGAGCGAACTGAAAAAAAAAGTTTTGAAAAAGGTTATACTGCTAATTGGTCAACAGAATTGTTAACTATTTATAAAGTTTTAAATTTTGATGTGCCAACTTACAAATTAAAAGATATTAATGCCGATTAAATAATGGGTAGTTTTTAATGAATTCGAAATTATGAAAACTAACTATTCTGATGAATATTTGGATGAAAGAGTTTTAAAAACTAAGGGTAAAAAAATATTTGAAAAGTGGTTGGGTTTTTATAACTCACATAATTCATGGATTAATAAAACAGATGTTTTGTAAATAAAAATAAAAATTAGTTTCTTACTCAATTTGATAAAGATTATTTATATTACTAATTAATTGTTGTTGAATATAGTTATTTCTATCAATGTTAGAATAGTTGTGAAAACAGTCAATGTTGCCTTTCATGGTTTCTTTCATTCTTTGATATAAATTGATAGAATTTGGAATATATTCAAATCTCAATAATATATCACAATTTGGATGTATATCTTCGATTCTTTGCAACTGTTTTCGAAGGTTTCTTCTTTGAGTTCTAATCATATAATAATAATATTCAAAATCATTATCGAGCAATTCTAGAAGAATAAAATTTGGATTTAAATTTGAATCTTGTGTTTATGGTACAACATGAGAGGCCATATCTCTAATCACCTCATTTCTGTGATGTATTCTTTCTACGACTCTATGAGCTATTTCTGTTAAATTTGCAATATTTTTATCTTTAATTTTATTTATCTTTTTTAAATGATTAACTTCAACTTATATAATTTTTATCTGCTTGTCTTTTAACTTATTCTTTTTTATGTGTTTTATTTGACCTTGGAATAAATGTATTACATCTTTTTTAATTGTATATTGACCATGTTTTCTAATTGATGGTAAAACTTCTTTACTCGCCCATTTAGTAAATTTTTCAACTAGAGGCATATTTGATCTAAATATTAACTTATTCAGAGCTGATTCATTAATAAATAAAGCATTTGGGTGCATATTTTTAGGTGTCCCTTTAGCAGGAGCACCTTTGAGTTCAGTAAATTTCTTTTTATCATCATTATAAACAGTATAATATAAAGCATTTGGTGGTTTTCTGTATTCCAAAAGCCTAGTTACATCAGCTCCTCTAAACCAAGGATTATTTTTTTCCTCAATAATCACAACAACCTCGATACCATTGTAAATAAATTTGTTGTTGTTTATGTCTAGAATTGACTCCATTTTTATTTCCGAAACTATGTGCAAGTGAAATTGGCGAGTTGTAATAAGTCTTTTTATTAATATTCTTTTTTTGGAGAAAACAAAAAATTGAAGAAAATAATATTGAAGAATATAGACCAAATTCATTGAGTTATATAGTTCCTAAGAAGTTAAATTTTGTAAATCGTCGACAATATATTTCATTTTATTTATAATTTCATTATAGAATTCGCACTTTATACCAAACAATGAAATGCTATTTTTGCCAACTATTGTTAATTTTTTGTAAATTCATTATATTCCATGAAAGTTTCATTACTTAAAAAAATACAGTAAACCATTTGTATATCTAAAAGCTGAGTATCATATTTGGTAAATTAGGACATTTCTCACTAATTAGACCATACTTTTTTATCTGGAAACAATGTTCATCTATTTCAGCATAATGCGACTTTTCATAAAAGATAAAAGTTTTCCCCGAATGTGAATTTTAAAAAAAGCATTTATTTTATATTCATCTGTTAATCCAAATGAAGCGAAGTTTTTTGGATAACCACCAATAAGATTATAACTAGGGTAATCAACCATATAAATTTTTTCGTCAACAAACAGGACTAACTCGCCTGGTGGTCTTTGGAATATAAAAAAATTATTGAAATTGGTCGGTAGAAACCAAAACCAATTTCTTATCGAAAATGGCTTATTGATTATTTTCTTGTCTCCAACACTGTTTGTCCAAACATTTTTATTGTAAAAAATATACCACTCGCCATCAATAATTAAAAATGTTTTTATATATTCGTCTTTGCATAAATAAAATGGTCCATCATCATTAAAATTATTTTGTAGTGCTAGCCCATAAAAGTTTTGAATATTTTGAATATCTTCTGGTTGCAAATCAACCAAATCAGTGTTGAAAATTGGGTACATGATTCCATTTTTATCGTTTGTATTTTGAAGACCTAATGCATGGCCAATTTCGTGGATCAAAACCGCTAGTAAATTAATTTTATTTTCAGGAGTGTTTTTACCATCATTATACCAATATTCCTGCTTATTGATGTGAATTTCAACGAGACTATTTTGTTTATTTGGAAAATATGTATGAGCCAGTGTACTAGCAAATGGGTATAATATATATGGACAAACTCCATGCAACCTGCTGTTGATGAAAGGTCCACAATTATCTCATCTTTAACACATCTTGGCTTGTTGACAAAATTAAGTGTTTCTTCATTGCATTTATCATCGATTGAAGAGTAGTTGCAATATTCTTGAAATATTCTTAAATAAGTTTCGTACTGTTTAGCATCTATTTTTTAAATGTAATTTGCATTACCTTTTAGATATTCATATTTATTTAAAAAGTTGATAAGACATTTTGTTTGCTTCTCTTTTTTGAGTAGTGCAAAAATTATATTCTGTAATAGAATGAATAATTATATAAGTCGTCATTTATATAGAAGAAGTTTTAAAATATAAATAACTCTCTAATTTTATTTCTATACTTACCATCATTAATTTTTCTATTCATATCTATTGTAATAAAACCATAAACTTCATCCCAACATTTCACACAAATTTCTTTAAATTGGTATTGTGTCTTACTAATTGTTTAGGCACTGTGGAATAAGTTTGAGCCAAATAGAAAACATCAATATTTTTATGTCTTCCTCAAGTAACATTTTCACTAATCATATCTTGATTATCTAATATAACATCATCAAATACAATTAGAGATTTTGTTTTCGCATAGATTTAAAGCATTCATTTCATCAGTGTTATTTTTAAAATGTGCCATTTGGATATCACTTCGAAAATCGTCTTATAATTGAATATATTTTGGTTGATTCAAACTTTTAGAGCAAACAAGTAATTTACTAAAATTTAACCACCCCATATTATAAATAAAATTTATCATTAAATTAGTTTTTCTGCTATTACTAAGACCAACTATCATGCTTCAAATATCCTTAGGTAAAAGTTCGCCATTTGTCTTATTCTTAGAAGATTCTTCAGAAATTAAAACACCAAACCCCCAGTCAACTTTGCGCAGCATAGCATGCTTTCGCTACCACTTTTTCATTTAATTACAAATAATTATTGTAATAAATGGATAATACAACTTTGTCTTGACAGCTTGAGCTATCAAATAAAATTTTCAAGTTAACAAACAATAGTTCTATTCTAAAGAAGAAACTTCACTATGATATAATTCATAAATATAAATCGAAAGCATTAGTCAGTTTTCATAAAAAAAAATTTAACTCCAAATGTGGGGAATAATACTATGACTACAATTGTAAAAATTAGTGATGTCGATGACAAAAATTAAGTTATTACAATCCCCAGAGACCAGCACACTGTTGAATCCTTGAAAGAAACTATAAATTTAATTGAGCCATTTTCAACAAACAACATTGAACAACAGGCAATGTGAAAAATAGAATATCTACCAAAACTAAGAATGATATTAAGCTTGATGATCACTTAACTGATGTTCTCGACTTTGAAAGAAATATGACGATTGGAGAAGGGCTAAATTGCCTAATTTTAATCCATATAAAACAATAAATGTTCATTGTAACTTGGCATATGGCATGGTCATAAAATATTATGAATCTAATCATTTGGAAACTGATATAATTGCTAGTTTTCCATAAAAAACTATTTTTGGTTTTCAAGATTACATGAGCCCCCATATCCAATTTTTATAGAATAAATATTTAACATTTTAAGTATATTTTTTTTAGAAATTATAGACGAAAATGGAAATTTAATTGATTCTGATAAGTTCTAATATCGATGTTATTTTGGAAATTAAACATGTTTCAAATATAATAATATAAAAATTATTAAAAATTATTCTTTTCGATATCCATATGGCAGTGCATCAATTTTATTTTCTAGTATAATTCTCTTGTTATCACAAGGACTCAATGCCATTTTAATAACTTCGACTGTCTATATTTTGTGTTTCTCACTCCGTATTAAATTCATTGTTCTATATTGAATTTTATCATCAAACAAACAATTCTTATACTCTACGAATGTAATTCTCTTATTAACAATACATTTTTTCACACCTTTAGATTTTTTGTTTTCTTTATCGCCAACTCTATATGCATACATTTTTGCTCGTAAACCAACAAATTCTTTCATTATTTTATCATTATATTCGTCTTTAATTTACCTAAAAACTTTTTTATTTATTTGAGGCATGTTATAAATATTGCTCTTTGGATAATCACGTGTATCAAATTTTTTTATCATCGACTTCATATCTTCGTTAAATCTTCTGTTTTTATGTTATAAATGTATGAATTGGTATCTTGATCAAATAATTCAATTTTATCACCATATTTTGGTTTTATTGTGTTATAACGAAAATCATACATTAATTCTTCCGATATGTCTAAAATTGAAATACCCACATAAATTGGTTTATTAAATTTTACATTTTTTTATTCATATCTATAGCTGTAAGATTTTCATTAAATATAGTACTTATTTTGAAATTTGATTTTGCTACTAATTTTTCGCTTTTTTTCTGCATCTGATACTAGTTTTATATCAACTCTGTTTTTAATATTTTCCATAGTTTTACCAAACAATGAATTATTCATGAGCTTATAAAAATCTTTTTCAACATCATTTTTAGCATTGTTCTCATTGTTGTATTTAAATATATATACTATTTTAACCAATCGGACTGATCAAAGGTCAATATTCTGTGTATTTTTGTAAGTTTTAATCCAGTTTAAATAAATACTTTTCTTTTTTATGTAAAGTTGTTAATAATTTAGATTGATTTGTTCCAGAAAGTGCCTTATTTTCTGAACAAAGTGGCAAATCTTTATGTAAGTTATATAGTTCTTGTGCATATTCTAAATCAACTTCTAATATATAACCATACTCAGAATCATTCTCCAAATCGAATTTTTTTTTTTACTCCAGTACTCTAAATAATTTCATGTATAATAAACCCATTCAAAACTACCATATGGTAAATATTGTGACATTGCCCATCCATAAAGGTTATTTGCATCGAGATATATTAAATAATTTGATTCTTGATTTGAGTTAAAATAATCTAAATATTTATAATTTGCTTTAACATATCGTTTACAACATTGTGATATTACACCTCTAATTCCTTTTTCGATCAATAAAATCATATCATAATTGTGTAATAAATCTAATGATTGTTTAGTCATTTTTAACATTGCATCCCATGATAAACCTGGTGCTGTAAAATATCACGATGGATCTAAATCATATGCATTTATACATGTGTTTCTAAAATTTTCGAATATATCTGCTAACAATAATACATCACTTTTTAAATATAAATCATGGTATTCGCGAAGATTTTTTATATTAAATTGGTTCCATACACATTTTGCATGTTCGTATTCATCAGATATAGTATTTTCGTTTAATTTATTGTAAAATTCACTCTTTGGTGGAAATTAAGTTTCTTCAAATTTCTTCCAACTATCCATATAATCAAATAGGTAAACACCTTTTCTAATAACTAAATCAACTTGATTTTCTGGAAAATGTTTTTGTTATGTTTCATTAAATGTTTTATTAAATTAGATGAAAATTTAACTAAACTACTGGCCATAAATTTAAATGTGTCTATAAATTTCATTTATAAATTTTCTGAACTTTTCCCAAAAGTTATAAACTTTTCTTCATTATTTGCTATTAAATCTATATTTTTATCATCATATCCTAACTCTTTAATAAATAAATGTGCATCATACCCAGCTAAATCATGAAAATAAATTGGAACAAAATTTGGTAATTTTAATTTTAGATTACAATTGTTGCATGTTGAATTAATTAATATTCCACTTATGAGATCATGATGTACTTTTTTATTTTCCTCCATATTTTCGCACTCACATACAGAAGATATTTTTAATTTCCTATGTTATATTTTTTCTTCTTTTGTTAATGGATTCATTGGTTCGATTTGTGAATATATTTTATCAATTTCTTCAACTTCGATTTTTATTGATTGTATAAATATTTTCTGAGCATCTGGGCCACGATATGGTGGTTTATAATCACCATAAGCAGATACAATATAATAGCAAAAACCAGAAGATTCATGTAATTGATGTTTAATTGTATATTATTTATCGTTTAACTTTAAATCAATGTTATTCATTTGATGATTTGTAAGTTTATATCTTTCTTTAAGTGTTTCTTTATAAAAACCATTATCAATATCATTCTCAGCTAAAATTGGATATTTTTTGATTAAGTAAATTTTTTTTTATTTCACTTGGATTTGGTTTGGTGGTTAATATTTTCTTTAAAAATAATTCAAAAGCATATATTGTGAATGGGAGTTTCGTGGTGTGTTTTATATTTTAAATTTTTATTTGTTCACTTTTTGAAGGTATGATTATCTTCACAGGTTCATTTTCGAGCAATCTTCAGTATGTTTATTTAATTTTTCTTGAGAATAAAATAATTGAAGGCACATATCGCATATATAAACTTTGCCATGCTTATTATTTTTTTGTGGTGAAACTAAATCTTGATAAATCTTTAATCCAACAATATTGAGTTTGTATCATCTTTGAAATAAAGTAAATTGATATGTGTATTCTTTTTATTTTTTGTAAGTTTTATTAGATATACCATGGATTTCTTACCTTCATCTTCAATAGAGTGTACATTTATAGAAGTATAGATTTGATTTTATATGTTTGGTTTGCCATCAATTTTAATAGGATATTCAAATTTATCTAATGCTTTCTCAATGTTAAAACCCACATTTTTATATTTAGATAGTCTTTGTGGGTATTTTTTTGCAGGAAACAGTGCGGATTTTATTGCCCAAAGAAAGCATTTTTGAACATGGTATTTAACATTTATGCATGCTTTCTTAATCTTTATAAATTCTGGCAGTTCGATATATGATGATCCTTTTAATGGATTATACTTATTTATTGCTAATTGTATTCAAATTACTCTATCTAAAGTCCATCCTGGACCTCTTCTTTGAAATTCAGTTAATTGTGTAAGTAATTCCTTGTTTTATAATTTTATAAATCCTTCTAATTTCTCGTTCACTTAATATTGTGTGATTATATGACTGAAATGTAAATAAATCTACTTGATTATTTTCCTGCTTGTGATAATTGATATATAATTTAATAATGGTTTTTACCCTCTAAATTTCCTAAGATGATCACGTATTGTCTCAAAAACCTTATTTTTTACCGAAGTAAAAAATTGATTAGCCTGTACTAATTATAGGAATTTTCAATCTTATATGTTCATATCCTACTTTTAAAAACTGCATTAACTCTGTATTTTTTATTGGTTCTTTTATTTCTTTTACTAACAAACACATTAGTAGAATAGGAGAATATTTCTTTTAATTCTTTTTTTCTAGTTTATATTCTTTTTTATCCATTCTGTTACTCGCTTACTTTTATCTCTAGTGTGTATCAAAACATTAGTAGAAAATGGGAAAATTATTTTAGTTGTTTTTTAGCTCTTCTATATTTTATAAAGTAATTTTAAAAGGGTACATTTTTTAAGTTTCTTTTTCTTTGTTGATTTACAATAAATGGTGTAATAGCTGCAATTAAATCAGCTTTCTGTTGCCTATACCAATATTTAATTTTTAAATCTCTACATATAATTCTAAACTCTCTCAATCTCTCCTCAACCAACTCAACTACGATATTGCGCGATGTCATTTTTATTGTCTATTTACAAAAAAAAAATTATGAAGACTGAGAAAATGAGGGTAGAAATATAATTGTGTAAAATCGAAATATGAGCTTAAATTATTGATAATAATGAAATCGTTTTTAATTATTTAACTTCTTCTTATGAGGATATTTCACACTGTAGCATTTTTTACATATTGTTAAATGTTTTACCATAGTAGTTTTATGATGAGAAAATGAATTTATGGATTTATTCTCTTTACATGCTGTACATGTTTTTGTTGAATAATCGGCATCTCGAATTTCATTTGTATTGTGTAGTTTAGTATTTTTGTACTTTTTGAAAGATAGTTTAGAAACATACTTTCCACATTCACATAGTACTTTTTTTTTTAACTCATAAAATTTCAAAGACACGTCATTCAATTTGATAAAAAAAATTACGATTCTAAAGTCTTGTTTTACGATTTTAAAGACTCATTATTCAATTTGTTAAAACATTTTACGATTATAAAGACTTCTTTTACGATTTTAAGAAAACTTCTTTCAAGTTTTAACTATTTTAAGAGAAAAGTTTTTGAAAAATATAGTGAAAAAGAATTTTAATAAATTTTACGAAAAGTTTTGACAAAATACCGTAAAAGAATAAAAAATCCCAAAATTAACCACTTACTTAAAATCTGGTAGCAAAGCTGGTAGGCTTCGAACAAAACCTGAACTCAAGGTCAAGCTGGTTGATCGCTACTCCACCCAGGCAGGCGAAAGTCCAGGCTGTCTACTCCAGCAGACATGCGGTCGGCCAAATTCCTAAGAAAGTGGGAGAATTCTCCAGTGGGCGGTAGAACGGGAAGTATGGCTGAAGTTCATTCACGGCACAATCCCGTTGTGCCAGGTCCCACTAGCGGCTGGTGGAATGGACGACCAGTGTCCTTGAAAAGTGCGGACCAGTTCACAAGCTGTCCATGCGCGAAAGGGTGGGAGATGTTGCCTCCATGAAAATCGATCAGCAAATGGCGAGCTGGGGGTTTGGGTGGTCCTATTTATACCCCACATCCCTCCCTTGTCTAAAAAATTGATATTGTGTAATTTGCTAACAAAATGTATTGAATGTATATATTATGTATAAGAAACAGTTTTAACAGATTGTTAAGCAAATTTAAAGCATTTAAAAGAATTTTATGTGAAATTTAGCATGTATTTGTCCGGTTTTAAGCCAATAGATTTGAATTATATTCTTATTTAACGATATTGTACAAGAACAATATAAACTTTTCATATTATGAGGTGATAATTAATTTAATACCATGTTTTTACACACTAACATGAGCAAACAATTACCAAGCTATTGCATATATTCTTTTGTAATTATGTTTTGTTATTCCTTTTTATGTAATATCATTACAATCATACATAACCTAACAGGGACTCGAACCAAGAATCTATATATTACAATCATACCTACCGGTCACTGTACGTCAGGAAATACATTATATTCGTACATGATCTAACAGAGACTCGATCCCAGAAACTTAGTATTATCAAACATGACCTAGCCAGGACTCGAACCCAGCTTATATCAACCATGCCTTATCCGGGATTCGAACCCAGAGCCTCCTTGTATAAACTGATTACTCTACGGAGGCAGGCATCAGTTAATAATTCATTTTATGTATTTAAAGTGATATGTAAGAATATTATTACTCAGGTTTTTCAGCAGACATCTTTGTCAAATTCAAATACAATAGATTCTCGAGTATGCCTCTGTACTATCCAGCCTAGTTCCAAAAAAATAAATTCTCTGTAATAAAACGAACAATTTTTTTGAAACGATCTACTCGACTTTTCACGCCTTCATAAATCACAACTTCGCCAAGACATTGCAAGTGGGCGTCTGGTACGATCCTCCTAAGTGCCATGTGCAAAACACAAGTTGTGACATGAAAAGCACGGATTTTCCCACATTCTGCTACCTGCTCTTTGTTCCATCAGTTGTGTTTCAGATGTCAACAAGCAGAAAAATATGTTTGCCACTGTTCCTGATAACCTTCGTCAATTGTTTATTATGTGCTTCGTTGTTTTTTTTTACTGAAGATCAGGAAATGGGTGATAAACTAAAAAAGTTTGTAGTGACTATGGAGGAGAAACTATGGGCTATAAATAAACTAGACTCTGGGGTAACAGCAAAAACTATTTCTTCGGAATTAGGATTTGGGAAAAGTATAGTTGCTGACTGGAAGAAAAACCACACAGAAATTAAAAAAGTGGTGTGCCGCCCAAGTCACCAGAAGTTAAATGAAAGTAAGAAAAACCATGCTGAAAGGTAAGCATAAAGAAATTGAGGAAGCTTAATTTTTGTGGCATGAATACTTAAGACGAAAAGGCTTGCCTGTTATTGGGCCGATATTGCAGGAGAAAGCATTGCAATTTAAACGACAAATAGAAGGAGAGGATGCAGAATTTACGGCCAGTGATGGATAGTTAGATCGCTGGAAAAACCGATTTGGTTTTCGCCAGATTATCATAGGTGGGGAGGCTTTATCTGCTGATAAAGAGGCTGTACCTTTGTACAAAGACTATATTTTTAAGCTTATTGAAAAGGAGGGAATTTCTAGGGAGCAGTTGTACAACTATGATGAGACCGGTTTAAATTATAAGATGCTCCCTACAAAAACTCTTGCATCAAAACCTGAAGCCGCTGCACCAAGATACAAGAAAAGCAAGGAACGAGTCTTGGCCTGCAGTAATGCAACCAGTAACCACTAGCTTAGGTTGACTTTAATAGCAAAATCAAAGAAACCTAGAGCTTTTAAAAAACTGGGAAATCAGGAATCACTGCCCTTATATTACACACATCAAAAGAAAGCATGGATGAATTCAGAAATTTTTAAAACGTGGTTCCAAAATGAATTTGTTACGGCTGTAGAAAAACATTTGAAAGACAACAATTTGCCGAGAAAGGCTGTGCTAATTCTTGACAATGCACCTTCACATCCGGCCACTGACGAACTCACAGATGGAGACATCAAAGCTTTATTTTTACCAAGCAATGTGACGACTGTTTGTCTGTCTTGTTTTGAAATGTTAAAGAAAAAGTATCGCCAGTGTCTTCTCAGTCTGTTGGTATCGGCGATTGATAATAATGAAGACTACTTAACCACTCTGAAAAAGGTTGACATGCTAGATGTCACACACAAGGTGGGTGGCCGAAGCCTGGGATGAGATTCCAAACATATCACTTGTAAGGTCTTGGACAAGTTCTTTTGGACCATGAAGGTGAACATTTTAACTTTCCACCCGTGTGTGAAACCAAAGTGAAAGACAAAAACTATAAACTTGTTTCATTACTGGAAAAAGTACCATGCTGAGACGATGTCAGTGCACAGGACATTAGAGAATGGATGGCAAACGACGAAGTTGATGAAATAACTGACAACAATATTGTGGAAATGGTAGCACAGGGAGAAGAAATACAAGAAGAAAGAGGGAAGCATCCTTAGATGACAGGAAAAATCTCATCCCACATTCGGAAGGGTTGAAGACGATTGAGGAAGTGTTGCAATACATTAGCCAGCAGGAAGAAGTGACGCCAGCTGATATCATCTGCTTGCATAAGTGGAGGGACATTGCATCGCGGAAGACGGCTAACAGGGAGAAGCAGTTAGCTATCAAAGACTTTTTCAGAAACTAAAAACAGTAGGTTTTGACTCTTTTATCTTAGGCCTACTTTTCACATTTGTGTAATCATTTATCAATGTACAGTAAAATGAGTTGAAATAATTTTATAAATAATTAGGCCTACATTTTATGTTTAATGTTTTGTTTATTTTAAAATTATATGTATACTATTCACATACTTTACAGTGTACATTATGTTATTTTTCCAGAAATTAAGTTAGACATTATAAATTGTATCTTACCGTGTGTGCAGTATTTTTATTTTTGGACTTCCTCTTTCTGTTATAAATTTGAAAACAGACAGTACAGTGCATAAAAACATTTATAAAGTACTGGCATGTACTAAGAGGTCACAAAATATCAACAAGAGTGGGTTGTGGTATGAAAAGTGTGTTGTTAATGGTGTGGGTGGGGCAGGAAGTGAGTAGTTATAGAACTCTGGCCTATCCGGCTTTTTTGTTATCTGGCCTGCCCTTCTGCCACATTAGGTAGATCCAAAATATTTATGTACAACAAATACACCTTGCTCTGAAACAACTACAAGATAACACAAAACATTGAATAATAAATTTAAAATATATACATTTTTCTTTAAAACATATATTTTTTATAAACTGTTAGCAACATCTGTGAATAAAGTTTTCGTGCATTTTCTAAATATTGAATCCAGATCCCCTTCTTGAGCTCTGCTTTCAAGGAGAGATCATTTTTATGCCCTGGTTTTAACCTGTCTGTTTGTACACAAACATCTTAAGAAGTAGGTGCTTGTATAGCAATGCTTTCAACCAAGTCAGGAAATGATTCAACATAATGTGAATGTACATCTTCAATACTAGATGGAAGAGGTGTGTTTGCAGTCATATAAAACACTGGACATTTCTTGTTATCACTGCACTCTATGAGTTCATGACTCTTTTCATCTCCTAAAGGAAAATAAATTACATAAAAATAAAAAATACTGTCGCAAATCTTTGTAAATTCTCGCAAAAGGCCATTACACCATAAGGCATAAGTTATATTGGACTTTCCTTGTTTGACACTGAGTAATGATTTGCAGGATGAAAATATGACATGTTCCTACTATGACAACCAACACTTGACTAAGAAGAATTAGCAAGGAACAATTTATGTATATTGATAAATTCAATCTATAAATATATAATTTGAAACATGTTTTAGGGCAAAATTTTATTTTTGCTAATTTTATTGCTCGATATATGTAACATTTTGATGAATCACACCCAGTATGAGATGTGTAACCAAACTTGTTTTTGCTATAATGATATAAAGAATGAAGTTTATTATTACCTTCTTCGAGATACTGATAGGGCAAAACAGTGTCTGTATTATAAACAAGAAGTTTCAAACATTTTTCTTCCCCACAATATGATGCTACAATGTGTTAGCCTTTAAGCTTATGCTTACGATCTACTCTGTGCGGTCTGTACTAGTTTACAAGACATTCAGAACTGTTGCAATTAGTTAAAGTGCTATCATAACTAATTGGTTTACTATGTGCTGTAAAAGCTTGAGAGAAGTACATACATCTGAAATAAATGACTGACACATATTTCCTTAACAACAAAATGTGACTATGATATGCTATAAATTACAGAATACAAAACGTTAGTAATAAACACATACTTGAAAATGGTGAGAACATTATTCTGAATTAGCCACTTCATACAATATAAATTACACATGGGCGGCAAAACTAATCCTCCTTGTTCGAAAATAAAGTTGTGTATGTCCCCATCGCAGATCTCCTTCCAACGAACGGTGATTCGCCGGTGAGGTCTGGTGAGCTGGTAGGCGATTACTCAATTTCCCCATTCCTCTTCTATTTCCTTGCTAAGACTGACAATCATCAAATCTTCTAATGTTGTTGGCAAGTCACTGTCGGGGCGAAGATATCTGACAGCACAATCGTCGGATTCTATTACTTCACCAAACAAATGCCAAGACTCTTGTCAGAAGTGTAGCACCAATATTCTATATTGTTGCACACATGAACTTGTAAAATACTGCCATACAGTTTAAAGAAAACGCTTCTGTATCCAATTTGCAGGACCTCGTATACATCTGTAGGGTCGAAGATTCTAGCCATTACTGAAGATTTAATACTGAATGCTCTCCTTTAAATAGTCAGCCATATTAGATGTTTTGCTTTGAAAAACATTGCATTGTCCCATACCACAGGGAGAAGTTCATTCTTGGTCACCAATGTGCATAAAATGTTGTTTGTTGTTGCATTGTTCGGTCCAAACTGTAGTAATAGAACAGCAACCACACTTCTTCTGCATAATGTATTTGATTTTCTTGTAGGATTCGCATTTGGTGGTACATCCACTTAGAGATTCAAATTCTAGTTTACCTTCGTTACAAGGTAGTTTGCTGTCAGGATGTAAATTATATAAACGACAATAATTTCGCCCATAACATATATCGGAAATTTTTAAGTTTCTGTTGGACTGGTTAACGTGAAACACCAATGTTCATCTCTGTTGCACATCTGTATCTGTAGTGGATTATCTTCATCTTCAAATCTAAACCACATTCGCCTGAATCCTGGAGTAACACTGGCAAAATGAAGTGATGAGTCGAACCTCTCCATCGTAACTGAAGCTCTGGTGTACGATTCTCTCTCTTTATACAGTCAAATGTTCTTTCAGTTTGTGGTAAATTTAGTTCTTCAATGGAAACTTTGTTAGATCAAATTTACAAACACAACCTATGCTGTTCCAAACCTCACAGTCCTGCATTCCACATGGCGCTCGTAGAAGTGTGCTACTGCCTTGTATTTGCATGAGGTGTTCCTTAATATTACATGTTTCATCAAATTCTCTAATCAATTTATATTTTATTTGATGAAAACCTGTTTCTTTAGATATTTCTACACTGCGATTTTTAAAATATAGTTCCCAAGAAGAACAGAGCAGTTCACTGTCAGGCCGCATATTAAAAACCAGACAGTTTTCTCCTTCATAACACAACACTCGTTCTGTATACATGCTTTCTCCGAAACTTTTTGAGAAATTCCAATGTTCATCTCCGTTGCACATCTGTGTTTGGAAATATCTGTTGCATAGAGACTGGAACCATACTTTCTTATGTCCTCGAAAAATGCTGGAATACGTCTTCTCTGGGTTGAATTTCTCCATTTTTTTTCCCCCCCAAAATTTTACGCTACTTGGAACAAACAATTTTTTCGGAAATTAATATTTCTACACATAGGTAGGATATTGGTACAAATATTCTCTTAAAGCTTCGCTTTTACATTGTGAGCATAATGTTTTTTTTCCTCACAGTGATTAGTATTATAGCATTTGACAATTGTATTAATACTCGAACAGTTGTGGTATCTTCTGATAGTTATTACTTCTGAATTGGTTAAACTTTTTAAAATTTCCTTCTGCATTTTTCCAAGCACGTATATGGGATAGCCTTCGAGTAGCTCATCATTTACATAATGAATTTTTTTTTTTTTCGTAAACTATGTCACCAGACTCCCATTTTCACTTCAGGTTTTAAACTGTACCAATGTCTGGAAGATTTAAAGCATAATACTTTAGAGTCATTAGTGTCAGTTGCATAAGAAATAGCAAGCTCCTTAATTACAAAGGAGTTGTCTTGGTATTTTTCGTAACCATGAACATAGCACATTTTTTCGTTATTTCTTTATACACTATTTACAAAATTTCTCTCTTGCTCTCTCTCTCTCTCTCTCTCTCTCTCTCTCTCTCTCTCTCTCTCTCTCTCTCACACACACATATACATTTTATAAGCTGACAATGCTCGCCTCGGGATCTACTTCATCGACTCCTGAATCGTCCATTACAACATCTGAAATGATTCTAGTTTCAAGTAGCTGTTCCAGCCTGCAGGACATACAATCCCTCCGCGTTTGTTGCAAGTTCCCATCATTAGCAAAGGCAGGAATGCCCTAAGGACAATCATCACACGGTAAATAGGATACGATATCTTCATCAGCTTGTAAATGTTCATCAAGGAATGAATACACTCATTTTATTTCGTGACCCACAAAAGAAATTATAAGTTCTTTCGGCAGCACTCGCAGTTGGGAGCAGTCTAAACTCAATAATGTTTTTGCCTTCCCATAAGCTAAAATCGCATTGAATGTTTCAACACATTCAGAGTCACAATTGTCACAGCAATGACGTTGATGCATTGTATCTGTTGCGATCTGATGCAGAGTGAAATCCCTTGTAGACCTAAATGATGTGCGTAAGTTGTAGTAGATGCCTGTCGTTGTAGTAGATGCCTGTCATTGTAGTGTATGTGTGGAGCAGTAGTAGATGTCTGTCATTGTAGTGGACGTCTGTTGTTGTAGTGGAAGCCTGTTGTTGTAGTGGACGCCTGTTGTTGTAGTGGAAGTCTGTTGTTGTAGTGGATGCCTGGAGTTGTATTAGACATCTGGCGTCGTAGTAAATGCCTTAAGTCTCACTATTGCTAATGCTATGTACAGGCACTCATACCACACGAAGTGACCTTAGCAGATGCTGAGTTAACACTGAGAAGAAATTAATTTATCGCTCCTTATATAGTAAACAGATACAAAATGGCTGCAATTTTCCTTTAAATTTACGTTAAATTTGCCATTTTAGGAAAATCAGTTTAAATATAATGAAATTTAACAGATTTTAGCTTCGCTAGCAGTCATTTCAACCTTAATTTGTGTTATTTCAGTAATATCACATCGATATTTATTTTCTAGGGACAAGAATTTGTAAATATGTACACATTTTATGGTAAAGTTCAGAAGTGGGAAAATTATAATATTTTTTTATAAAAAACAGATTGACTAAGTTTGTTTAACGTACATTTTAAATGTTTGAAAATAAGGTTTAACTTGAGCATTTGCTTACATCGTAATAGTTAAAACTTTTGTAAGTGGAAAGGTGTATGTTTGTCATTACTTAAAAAAATTTGTCGTATAACTGTGTTGGTATGAAAATTAATCATTTATTAGTTAAAAGTTTGCTGGAAAGCGGATTATATTTTTTTCATTGAATTTTTTTGTGTGTTTAAGACATTTGGAACGTATTTCTTAGTGACAAGGAAAAATAAAGTTTTATCGGCGGGTCTTGTGAAATTTTTTTATTTTGCTGGGAATACGCCAGGCTCTTGCATCTCGAAAAAATAGGAGGAAGCTTCAATGTTCCAGCGAAACTAGCAGTTTGTAGTGTGGAGGGGAGAGGGGCAGGCAGCTAGCCCAGGTCAGTTCAAAATATGCTGCTGCCTCCTTGGGGAAAGCGTCGCTTTGACCTTGAGACAAGCCTCCGTTCATAGTCGAGGTAGCGCTCTGAGGGTGAAGGGCCTGTGTGGAGCAGCCAATTCCCGAGATATCCAAAAGATACGTTCTTGAGTGTTGTAATGGGAGGAGGTGCATAGCCTTAAATCACCAACGAGGGTGCAGCGCCCTCTATGGACAGGCGGCGGCGGGTTTTGCGAAGCACGGTGTTGGAAGGGGCAGTTCTTGGGCAATGTAGGTGGAGGGGGTGTTTGTCGCTAAACAGGTTCTTGCATTGTTGAATCGATAGCAACGCCCTCCATGGACAGGGGCAGTTCTTGGTTGGGTGTAAGGGGAGGGAGGTGGTTGGCCTTGGATAGAAACTGACTTTTCGGGCGAAATCGAACTCTGTGTTGGTGGGGAGGAGAGTGAGGAGCGACATGGCCACTGCTCGCGGATTTCCGCCATCTTAGTTCTTCGCCAACCCTCATGCTGCATAGATACGACACTGGCCTTCGGAGTGTGATAGCTGTGATTCTCGATAAGCGATATTATATGCTCCGGGGTTCAGATCTCGTTCATAGTCTTCGTAAACTATAGTGTGAAATATTTTTTTTAAGTCTTTAATTTATCGCGTGATTGTGCATTGATCGTGTAAACCACATTTCTGTGTTTGATAGACGAAACTTCGTAGCATTTTCAAATCGCGTTTTTGTTACCAAGTGCCGTGAATTTCACAGACGGCGGAAAAAATTTGTAGCATGTACGTTATTTTTAAATAATTCACTTTTATACATTCACGTACTTGTAGGACGAATGGTGTAATCAAGTCGTTAATAGTAACTTGGCAGGGAAATAGGTTCTGTCAGTCATAAATTTCAACTCAGCCGCGCTCCACATATATATAACAGCTTATAAGCAGGCGCATGTCATACGATCCAGTCATTCATTGACTGACCTTCGAGGTGGACGGATGTGTTTTCGGGGAGCTCCTGATGCGATTTCATTGCGTGCATTTCTATTGTGTCTGTTTAAAATTCAACTAGTCTAATTTATATATTAGTATGTGTGTTGTAAACATAATTATTATCCATTTGTCATGTAAATCTTATTTACATCTATTTCTGAGTAGCTATAACCTTAGTCGTCAGCCTCCGAATGCGCTCCACGTATATATAGTCAGGCTCTCGAAGTAAGCTCGACTCATTCATTGACTGATCTTCGAGGTGGACGGATTTGTTTTGGGAGAATTCCTTGCACGATTTCATTACGTGTATAGTTATTTTTTAATGTTCACCTCAGTCTATAATCAAACGTAGGTTATAAGTTGACATAACTCCTGCATCCAAGTCAGTGCTTCACTGAGGGAATGGCTGTATATTAAACGTTTTCTTTTTTTATGCATGTTAATCAATTCATTTTTTTTATGTGTGCATTACGTTTCTAAAGTTCCTCCTCACCAGTCTCACATGCAGACAGACGTGTAAGGTATGTGCGAGAGGTGTCAAGTAGTGTCGTACATCATGTTATTGTGTTCGTTAGCTGTTTAATTAATAGGGACATTTTTAATCTGTAGTAGGTAGAAGTCGTTAATTAATTTTTACACACCTGGAGACTCACGTAATTGTGATATACACGTAGTTGTGTTAGTTCGCTATACTTCTCTCTCGTGTAAATTATATTGCTAGCATACAGCTCGGGTTGACTAATTCATCTCTTTACGTTTAACTGATTTTCATTACGTAAAGAATTTCATACTGGACACTCACGTATTTGCACTTGTTTCTTTATGAGACCATGTAGTTATACTTATCTCTCGTGTTATTTATTCATATGTAGAACACTTTCAAATTCTCTAACGTTTAATTGCATTCCGAATAATACTATATTTCGAAGTCGCCTATTTACCAACACCGTTTACAAGCAATATCACAAACAAGCCAAAAAATATATACACTTATGCCACTGTTGCACAAAACTCGCGATATATATATATATATATATATATATATATATATATATATATATATATATATATATATATATATATATATATATATATATATATATATATATATATATATATATATATATATATATGCGGCACTTATGCCACTCTTGCACAAAACTCGCTATATATATATATATACACACATACATACACACACACACAGCATCCCCAACACGCTGCACCTCAGTCGAGTGCCAGTCTTGCTGACAACATCTACCAGAGCTGTTCCCCAACCCACAAAAAGAAAGAAAGAAACTAATCAATTTGGCACTTATGTCTCTCTCGCACCAAACACACAAAAATTAACCCTTTCAATACATTTAACCCTTTCGATCAAATTAACCCTTTCATTACATTTGACTCTTCTAATTTTATTAACCCTTTCCAATTAAACTATTAACCTTCAAAGTTATGAATAAAGAATTATCGAGGCAGTAAATGTCACAGAGAGCATTATTTTATTACATCTGAACATGGCATGTTTTAAAAGGCTATGTATTTGTTCTTTAACTGTAACTGCATTTGCAACAAAAACGTTGACATCTATTTATTTTTAATCGACATTGCAATTAATATCTATGTTTGTGGGGGAAATAAATAAATACTTTTAGAATCCCAGAGAGAAACGGCACCGATACTCCCTTCGTTAATCTGTCAAAGAATGCGCCAGAAAATTGTCATCAGTTAATTGTATTTCGAGTGGAGCTCCAGCAACACCGCGTTCACAGACGACTTAAATAGGCCTATACCGTGTTCCTCTGGTGAGTATCAACATGAACAGCATACTAACAGATATCTTAGCAATGTGGATAGTTTGCCTGCGTGTGAAGTGTTTGAAAGAATAATAACTGATGATAATTAGTTCTTAAATAGACTAAAAGTTTTATGTGATCATGGAACATTTGGATGTGGCATACAAAATTTAACAATAAAAATGCTGATTCAAAATGCCTGACAACGTGGCACTAAATCCCTGTGTTTATGGGTTATTCAGGGCAAAGTCAGAAGTTTTGAAAACCCTCTCAAATGTAATAATATTCAATAAATGGATTTTATTTAAGCCCTAGACGTTAACTTCAAAGTGCGGTGGAATGTACAAACTATGTTTATTACTTACATACCAATAATAATTTTATAAAATGTTATTAGAGGATAAAAAATGGCTGAAAGGAAAAAGGAACTAGGGCCTCAAAAGTACTCACTTAACCGTGAACAGCCTATACGCTTTTGAAGTGGGCGTCATATCCTGCACCGTTGCCTAGCAACTGTTGTGCTGAATGCAAGCAAAAGTGTGATCCAGTAGTTTTCCACGGTGCAGTAAGCGTTTTCTAGTCTTTCGCAATATTTGCGTAATAGTAATCACGAAGGAGCGACGGTAAATTGTTTTGATTTTGGTTGCAATTTCAATAACTTTAGAGAGGTGTGTAAATTCTTTCCTTTCGCGAAAGACAAGGTTGAATATTATTGATGTGCTTTCGTATGTGTCGGTCCGTACTTGAAATTCTTTGAAGTAATTATATTTCAAGTGTAATAGTTAAACTCCTTATAAAAGGCCCAGAAATACATATTTTTTAAATATAATAAATATTGCAAACTGAAATATGCCCATGTTATTTTTATTATTAATGATAGGTGAATTACAAGGGGTATGTGTGCCGATGCTCTCACCACATTTCGGAAAAAGAATAATAATGAATAACAGGAATAAATGACTAATTTGACTGTGTCATTTAACTGCATTATTTCTAATAAGACCTCATCTAACTAGATATAATTTCGCTATAGGTGAATCACAAAGAGTATCTGAGCAGAAGCGCTATCGTGCGTCGGAATACGGACAATAAGGACAATTAAATTACCATATCTTACTCCTGTTAGTCCTTATTGTACCTCAGCACACCCAACCCCTTACATGAAATTAGATTAGGTCATGCCTTCATGAATTTAATGTGGTTAAATGACACAATTTAGGAAATTAGGTAGTTTTAATTAAACAGAAATTTTGTTACTTTATGCATTTCTTTGTAGGGATAAGAGGTAAGTTCTTAGTTACTGTTAATTTGATTAGAAATAGTACAAACCTTTAGGCGTTTGGTGGCAATGGTGCAGATAAATTTGCATTTTATATACAAATTGAATAACTCAAAATACAAACCTAGAAAAACACTTGTTAATACCTACAGCCAATGTCTATCATGAAACAAGTGAAATCATTTTACCGCCAATAATGTGGTTCTCCGACATTATTTTTGCATGGCCCTCGCGCGTACAGGATAGCTACATGAATTTGAGACTGCAGCTTTTAGTTAAATTAAATTCTCCTGGAAAGATGCAACATATCATTAAAAATATGTGTCTTACAGCACTACAAATAATTACAGATTCACGCTTGGACATAAAAAATAAACTACTCAAATTGAATAATAGCCATTTTGCTGTACTTCTTCCATAGCAACTGCCTAGCAACGATTTGTTTGCATCCAAAGTGGCGGCGCATATGAATATCTACTGAAGACGACTTCAACAGCGTTAGCAGTAGTGAGGTTCTCTACAACAGATGAAAAATCGCGAGCAGTTTCGTGGTCGATTTCATTTATTTCTCCTTCGGTCCTGAAACTGTGCTGTCCACACAGCCAGCCGGCAAAATCGTGGCAAGTGCCCTTCCTGTCTTGGGTTTTGTTACCCCCTGGTGTGACGGATTTCCCAGCCTTATACCTGCAAGTTGCTCCTTGCTCTTTCAGATAAGGAAGCCACTATGTCTCACCGGCTGAAAGAGGGCCCGCGCGGAAAAATATTTCAAACCAAGTTTTACTGACACGGCCTGTTAAGAGATTAGGGCGTTCACTTTCGCATAGTGGCAGAAAGGGTGAGGGCGGGCAAATTGATGGTCGCTAAGATATAAGCTGTTAACGAGCACTTTTGAAAGCCCTGCTTAAGATCTATTTGTATACACATCATGTATTTTCCCGCCTTGCGTAAAATTAACGTTGCCATGGGCCTCATCACTTTATTCATACGTCGGTCAAGTGAAACGGTTAAATTATTAGTAAAAAAAATTTCAAAAATAATCTGTCCATCTTTATACATTAATATAAAGTGAAAAAATAATTAAAGTTGTTATAAATGTTCACGTAACACTTTTTCTTCGACGTTAAGATCTGAAACTACATTTCCTCCATCGTTACCAACTTTACTGGGCGCATGTCACTCACTGCGCCCGTTAAAATATATGCAGGCAGGGGCAGTAACTTTTTTCTAAGTTTAATTTCAAAATTGTTCATTTTATAGTGAACAACCTTTACAAGAAATAATGCGACGGAGAGGAACAGAGGAGATGGGTAGGTAGAAGTACCATCGTGCAAATACCTTTCAGGGATCAGAGTAAGATGAGGTACTATTTCTTTTATCATTGTCACACACTTGAATCCTTGAAACGTGATGTCGTTGGAATATTACTGTCTACTTGCACGGTAATAGAATATGAAGAAACGAGAGAACAACCCTTACGCATAAATGAAAAGTATTCGGTTAAAGTGGCCAAAATGCAGCTATGTGTATTTAAAAATTTTCTTAATCAAGGGATGAGTTGAGAATTACCACCCCTCCCTCCCCCTTTGACATCCCTTGCCGGACACTTGGGGAGGGCAATGCCGCCCCTTGCACCCCCTGGCGTCGACGCCCATGAGTTGCAACGTATGTGGCAGTGCTTGCAGTAGTTTAAAATACACCTCGCTATGGGTTTCTATGCTAGTAGCTTAAGTTTAATATGGTTATGTAATATATTTGGACATAACTACCTTAATATCAAAACTGCCACCTTTACATTTGCAGGGCCAATGTAGTTCTATTTAAGTTTGCATGTTATGATCCAAGTAATAAAAGTCATACTCGAGTGTTTTGCGTAATTAGGGTGAAGTTGCACAAATTAAGTAGTTCACATGCATCCATCCATCCAATACAGTATTAGTAACTCGCATGGCAACTACCATAGATGCTCGGCCTATCATGTTTGTTCATAAAATCAGTGAGATGTGGGTATGTATTATGTTTTGGTACTTCTGTACATACAACATAGATTAATAATTTAATTGACCAAAAGTATTTATTATGAGTTAAGGACAATATTAAATTTTATATGTTCTCGATTGCTCTAAATCTAAATATAAAGTAATTTAATCATTAAATGTTCGGTATTTATGTGATAAATTATGTTAAAAAGCATTCGGTGGATCATGAGAAGGTGGAAAGAGTGGTATAAGTATATAGGATTTCTAAATAAAATGCTGGGCATGCACATAACAGTTTTATGTTCTTTTTTCAATCGCTTCATACAAAAATAATGAGTTTAGCAAACGAAAATATTCTTAATGTACAACTCGCATTATAATTACAGTATGAATTGGTCACTAAATTATAGATGGATAACCTATGGTAAGATTTCATTCTCGTTGCTTGAGTAAGTTGTATTTCCCGCCGAACCGATCATTTGTCAATAAAAGTGCCTAAGTATGTTGGTTCGGCGATACATTTATTCATAATAGCTGGAGACAAGACAAATTTTAGTGAATGCGGTATTCATCTACGTCCGGAACAACAAGAATTCCCCGACGAGGTAATAAGTTTTCTTCGGCATGTATAAATAAATACGTTTTCTGAAAGAACAAAGTAAACTACGAAAGAATGTTATTTTTACGCCGACAAAGTTCTTGCAGTGCTTCTTTCAAGGTAAGCCATTGTAATAATAATAAATCAAATAAATTTAATTTACTGCAAATAATACGGTATAATACGCAATTGTTTACACGCAACTGAATATTTCTTAATCTTCATATTTTACAAATATAAGAGAATTTGTCGTATTAATTAGTTTGCCTACTTTAATAAGACAAACCACACGAGACACGATTTGTTGTTATAATAACATCAAACTGTTTAAATTTTTCGTCTATTACAAAACGCCGTATAGGCTACTGTCCATTATGTTTACACTCGTATGGATTCTCGCTGACGTCTGACGTAGTGCGCAAAACGCCAGCAATCGAACAGCTGATCAAGCAGGCTTGTAGTGTTTTCTCTCAACAATGATAGATGCCAGGCTGCCAGCAATACGGTAGCGGTTCAAGTAGCGATTCGCGCCAAGCGCCTGCCATCTACCGTCAGCAGAGCCAACTGAACTGGCGGAGATATCACTGTCGAGTCACGAAAGAGGTCGCAATCGATTCTGAGATTCATATGATGTTATAATGTTACTTATCCATTATAAATTGTAGTAAATTAATCTTGGTGGGAATTGTAACACACTCACTTTGAGCTATAATAATAAATGATTTTTAACACGTAATTGTTATGTTAAACAAACTCTATTTTGTTTTTCACTTGATTAATATTGTTTTTGTGGCAAAATGTATTTATTTGTTTTGAAACAGAGTACATACAATATATTTTGGCCGCATAATTGTATGTCTTCCTATTTTTATGTTGTGTAGGTGTACTTACATATCCATATGACTATGCATTTTGAACGTTTTGACTAGGACCCAGAAATTCGACACTAGATAGGACCTACGCATGGCGATAAGGAGAGGAGCTGGCATGACGTCATAGCTTTGAAGCTATGGCCGTCTCGGCTGCTAAGTAGCTATATTGGGGTTGGCAAGAAATACATGGTGGATAATGGTTGCCGGTGGCAAAGTTTTGGTATTTACTCGATTAGAGTTATTTCAGCAAACATTTGAAGTGAGATATAACATTTCAGTTTTTTATACTGACAATGGCCATCACTTGTTCTACCTGTGGCTGCACAAATAAGTTTGCAAACTGAAATACAAGTGCGATTTTCCACTGATAAGTAGTGCATGTTGTTGAATTAATGTGAATACATATGCTACAGTATATTCATAGTGTATGTACACTCTATATTTGCGGTTTTCTTTACAGGTTCAGTAAAGATGAAGTAGAGCCTAAATCTTGGATTGCAACACTTCGGCGGGATTATTGGCAATCTACTGTACACAGTGGAGTATTTTCTGACCCCTTTAGAGAAGACAATGGAAACAAAACTTCTCCAAGTTGCGTTCGGCGTTTCTATCGTATCTGCTTAAGGTAAATACTAAATATTTACCACAGGTGTAAAAGGTAAACTCAACCTTGGTTTGATTTACCACACTTACTAGTAGCTGGTTAAGTAAGTTGTTACAGCTTAAATGTATGCATGTATTATCACGAGCTTAAATGAGCGTGCAATATGTGTCTTCATAGAACAAACATTATTATACCACATGCCAGCAATTTAATAAACCACCAAAAGAATGGGCATAACATTAAAACCTTGTATAATATTATCAAGCTAGATTCTATTCTACATAACAGAATAACATTTGATCATGAATCCAGAAATAATGCATTTCCTAAAAGTGCAAAACCAACTTCAATACAATTCCAACGGTGATTCACAAACAAGAGAAACAGTAAAATTATATCTTAATTCTACTCTAGCATACTTGTGAATGAGAACTTCAGGATTTATTTGGATCCGCCAGTAAATGGTAATTTGTGAATCTACTGAAGTTTTGATGGATTCCGACATAAAATCTTAACTCTTAGTTTTGTAATGCTTCATTATCAATCATCTCCGGCTTTGATATTTTATGTACCTACTCAGGTATCCTCTGGGTTTGCTAACAATAATATTGTTTAGCTTTATTCATGTGATTGCAATTTATTGTGAGAGCGGTTCTCCAAAAAATATATGCAAATTTTACATTGCAGCATATCATCAATATAAAATTGTATCATCTTTTTCTAGAATATTGAATATTTCTTGCAGTAATACTTTAAATTTAGCAGGATTCATATAGAGTGGCAAAGGCCTCTTCGGACACCCTAATTATCCTGCACATTCTTTTACCAATGCCAATTCTGCTAAAAATGGATTTGAATACTCGTAATATTCAAGTATACACCATTTAGTTCTTAAAACTAAACATTATTCGAAGCACAAGATAGAGAGAATAGTTCTCATTACAAATTTTTTTCGTACATAGCAACCAGCCACATCGAGTATTCAATCCATTAAAATAACCTAATATTATTTTAATCTTAGCACAAACATAAAATTAATACTGTAGGTTTGCAATGCACTCTGCCTCGTTATGTGTGCTCAAACTACTAATATGTTGTTTTTTTTTCCCCCTTTTCATATACATATAATCAAAATATACAACAAATTTATATAGCAACATTTTTAGGCTACTTCGTAAACGGGAACACACACACAATGTTTAAATATGGGTAGCGATCTGTAAAAGATGAAATATTTATTTTTATTTCACTCCTTACACAGGCAAACATAACCTGTCACAGTAATTTTGGGTAACTGTGCACCAACACGGGCATCTTTGAACCACGCCCGAAGTTTTTATGCAGTTTACTGTTATTTATCAATGAGGTTGTAAATTAGGAAATTAAACATCAATGTAGACGTTTTAAATGAAAATGTATCCAATAGGTTAATTATTTCAGATTTACCGTGATGTGGTACAAAGTACTCCAGATGACTATTGTAAATAGCTTAGGGTTAAAGCTGTGTCACTATTCAAGTAAGGTCATCACAAATGTTTATCTAAGGTCTACCTTATCTACTTATCCATAGGCAATTTTTTTTTATTTGTTATTCCCCGCATTGATCCAGTTTGCAACAGCACCCTAAGCCCAGGAATGGCACATTCGCACAGATACAGCACGAAACTCCTTGCTACATTTGTAAAAACATGTTATTTTATGAAGATTTTCGTAATATTTTACAGGTAGGTTACTTTCCTCAAAAATTCTTGTGTCGTGTGTTGTCTGTGACTGTTCTGTTGAATACATAAACACTAATTTTAAGTTTATAATTACCTACTTACAAAAATGCTCCAGTAAATTGTTAAAAATTAAGGCGTTTTCCGAAAAACATTTTAAAAATCTTTGAACATAGTATATGTACCAACATTAATAATCATGCTGAATATGAATTTCAATGGGTTATCACAATCTTTATGTCCCTACGTACTATGAAATGCGATAGTGGTGAGCACAATGAAGATCAGGGAAATTGTGGTATAAAACATGTAAACTATACCTACATCAATTGAGTAGCGTAACTGTGATAAATGCAAGAGGACCTAACTTTGTGGCGCCCTCTACATCCTGAGGACCCAACAAGGTGGCCGTCCAAAGGCCCTAAGATACCCTGTATTGAGTGGTGCGGAGAAATAACAAAGAGGCACCAAGTCAAAGTTAAACTATAGCAAACGAACCTGAATTGTGATTGGAAATATACTATTCTGTTAGTTATTTTAAAAATCTCCACTTTCTATTTTCTGTATGACCATTCCTTCAAAATACTTGATTTATAAGAATAACATTTACTTGAAAATTGTCTAACATTATTGTTATTAGGTAACTTATTTTCATTGGGTTTTCATAAAGAAATTCTCAGAAAATAACCTGAATCTGGTCACTCTACAAAGCGAGTCACCCAAAACATCATAAGCAATGAATAATATCTCTGTGTACCAGTTCTGACTTCACTGTATCATTTTCAACAGGCTAAAAAACCCACTCTCTCAGACCATTGCATATTACTGTGAATAACAGTAAGCAGAAACAGGGTTAAATGTAGAATTTGTTTTTAGAAATTCTGCACACTGGCAATAGCAACATCTTCAAATATCAGTAAATACCAATAAAAGTATATAAGTACATGTAAAGTATATGTTTATTCCACATGGCAATTTCCTCCAATAAGCTTTAAAACTACTGCATACTGGCAATGGCAACATCTTCAGATAACAGTAAATGCCAATAAAAAATATGTAAAATACTGAACAATCCACATGGCACTTTCCTCCAATAAAGCTTTCCCTGCCTATGAAAAAGACACTACAACTTTCAATTAAAATCGTTATAATTTAACTTGAGAAAAGTATTGTAAACAACACTTGGCCATAGCCATATGCTAAAGGCAAAATTGTATCAATCCACTGTAAGATACTATAAATTTTCATTAGGAGCAACCCAGCAAACACAACCTGTCGGCAAATTGTCAGCCCGATACCTGTACTGTCAGCAACTGTCGTTTCAGTGCCATAATATAGCCATCTGACAACGACGTGACGTCTTTTTTGGGACAGTATGTTTGCCGTAAGAAAAAAGACAACGGCCCACTGTATTTTTTTGGATAACAGATGGATATCCCCTAAATTATGTCGGCATGATATCTCACAGCCAACATGACGCCAATAGCAAAAATAATATTCTGGCCCGATTCCGATATAGCATCTTTATTTTTTCGGTAAGCTGACCGTCATCTTATTTAGTCCAGCTCGCTAGTGTTTTCGAGACATGGCTCTTTATCGCAATAAAGATACAAATATGATGTCTTTTTGCGGACAAACATTTGTAAAGTGTTTTGAATAAGCAAGACGTTAGCAAGCTCTAAACTGCATGATGTCTTTTTTGAGACAGCATGTTAGCCGTTAAAAAAAATACAACGACCCACTGTATTTTTTTAGAATAACAGATGGATATCACCTAAATTATGTCGGCATAATATCTCACAGCCAACATGTCGCCAATAGCAAAAATAATATTCTGACCTGATTCCGATAAAGCATCTTTGTTTTTTCGGTAAGCTGGTCGTCATCATATTTATTCCGGCCCGATAACATTTTCGAGACATTGATCTTTATCACAATAAAGATACAAATGTGATGTCTTTTTGCCGCCAAACTTTTTGAAAGTGTTTTTTTTTTTTTAATGGGCAAAATGTTAGCTAGCTGTCAATGGCATGATGTCTTTTTTGAGACTATGTGTTAACCGTTTGCATGTTTTTTTCAGTATTATATATGTCTCATGTGGTAGCCCACGGCATTTTTTACTGAAATTTTTCTCATTTGTACAACCATCCGAGAGATGATTTTGTTTACAAGCCTTTGAAGAAACAAAGAAACAGTTTTTAAATAATCAGTATTTTAAAATTATTTGTTAAATTGTCATGGAATTTATACACTTTTTTATAATAATTTATCTGATGATAAAACTGAAATGATTGGATAGTATCAGCAACTTACCCCGTGGTGTATAGGTTAGCATGGCGGACTGTCAATTCGTGGGTCTTAGGTTCGAATCCCACACTCCGCAAACAAAAGATTTTCGTATTATATAATGTTGAGAAGTTATATAATGTTGAGAAGTACATGAAATAAATATGTGTAAAGAGGAAATAACAGTTACTAAAGTTTTTGATCAAAAGGTTAAGGTTTTTTCATGGTTATACTGCTTATTTCTGGACATCATGCTGCTGCAGACCCGGCATCGTAATGACATCCCGCCATCCCTGGCCAGCATCTTGCCGCCATCGAGCCGCCGCAGGCCCAGCGTCTTGCTGCCATCGAGCCGCAGCAGGACCGGCATCTTGCCGCCATCCAACTGCCGCGGGCCCAGTGTCTTGCTGCTATCGAGCCGCCACAGACCCAGCGTCTTGCTGCCATCCATAGGGCCACTTCCGGCATAAGACAGCAGGCCGGCATCATCTGGCCAGAGTTTGTCGGCTATCTTTTACCGGCCCGATTTCGGCCCGTACTTTTTGTGTATGTCGGGCCGGAATACATTTTGTATCTTGCCATTAGGGGTATGGTGTATTTTTGACACTGTTGGCAAACAGTCAGCCGCCAGTCTATATATCATTAGGCCGCTTCCGGCATATGACAGCGGGCCGACATCATCTGGCCGGAGTTTGTCGGCTATCCTTTACCGGCCCGATTCCGACCCGTACTTTTCGGGTTTGTTGGGAATACTGTAAGATACTGGTAATTGTGAATTATCAACACACAGTTTTAAGATGATAATTTTACTTGGCCAAAGCCACATTTAAAAGGCTATATTTTTTCATTCCATTAAATAGCATATCTTTAAATATTAACCCATAATGGGCTTTGATTGCACTATCTTAAAAATCATTTTAAAAGGTGCATATTTATATTTACTGCCATTTTAACCACGGGCAGCGCGCATGCGCGGCCTCACCTCGTCCCGCAGCAGAAAAACTACTTTCAGTCCGGCCGTCGTGCAGAGAATCTACGTCTCTCCAGATAATGAACTCTCCAGCCGATCGCAAACTCTTCGTTCTTTGTTAGCACCTCGCAGAATTCTTCCAGTTTACGCCAAATTGAAGATAGGTGAAGAATTAACTGTGAAAAATAGCGTAGTTAGAGACTATTATCAAAAGAAATTATTCTTAACCCGCATGAACTCTGTCCAAATAGGGCAGCCGTATTTTTCACAACATGCGATTACCTTATTACTTCAAAAGTCTATGAACATATTTTCAAAAGTGTGTAGTAGGATTTTCAACTAGAAAACGTGTGTCGGGACATAATGTATGCAAGTACAAAAATTATTGCGTTCAAATAACTGCATTTCATGCAGTTGGCAGGTTCCTTTTTACTCATAACAACAGCAGAGCAAAGAAACTGTAAAATCAGTACATGTTTCAAAAGAAGCAAAATTTCAAGTCACATTTTGAGCAAAACTTATTTTGATCGTGTTGCTAAAAAAACGGGGGAGGGGATTTTTTGGAAAAAATTGTGACACCCCGTCTCAACTTAATCTAACTTCGCGGTAGGTGATTCACAGGTAATATGTGTGCATATGCACTACTGCACATAGGAAAATGTACAGTATATAATAAGATGTAATCCTTAGAGTCGGCACACCCACCCACTGTTGTTCACCTATTGTGAAATTAGGTTTAGTTTGAGTAGATATTTTGCATTTGACATGGCTATATGCAGATAGTGTGGAAGATTTGTAATTTCCACACTAATATGCAATGTGTCACTGAATACAATTTCCATGTTAAATACAACAATGTACAAACCATTAAAGTGATTAGCTGAACATCAGTGACGTCATTAATCCTTAATGGTGATGGATTAAGTTGCTGATTACATACTTATAGGATGCATTCAAATAGTATTGAAACAATTCTAAATTTCAGAAATGCTCGTATTCCCATATAATAACTAGAATTAAACACTTCAGTTAGTACAAACGGCAATCCACAAATACACATGCTCAACTAACTGTAAATTGTATTGAAATGGCTGAACCAATTGGCAAGTTCCGCTTATAATTTAACGACTTTCAATTGGCTGTTCTTAATGTCCCTACGTCATGATGAATATGCCATTGCGATACATGTCAACAAAGTTCCTGAATACGTTTTGCAATTTTTTTTCACTGTTTCCATGGGAAGTATTACAGAACTCACCAGAATTTCAACAAGGCGTCTTGCGAAAGCCAAATACCTATATAGTTTTCATAACTCTCAGATGTGTTTCCTTCACAAAAACAGTGAGTCTTAATAATTACTGTAAAATGTTATAAAAATGTTTTTGTTGAGTTCAGGCCTACTAAATATATTGTTGCACATTTTGCAAATTTGTTTTTAAGGAATTTCTCTTTTTATACATATAAAAAGGTAGTCAAAGATAAAAATATAAATTAATGAGGTTACATTATCATTTCATAACTTCAAATTAATATTAAAATGTTATGCGTTTGTAATGTTTTGCATAACATTTGGTGAGTAGCCTTATTTGCATAGAAATTTTGGTACTCGTGGCATAAGTATATACCATTAATGTCACCAATTGAATACTTTGACTTAAGCAATAAGGGCAAGTTTCATATTGTAGCAATGCAGTTAACTACTGCCAAATACGGGTCCACAGGCAGCAATGCTTTAAATGCTTGTTCAGTTCCCCTTGAAAGGACATGAGTGCAGAAGCTTGGTGGTTAATTATATTGGTTTGGAATGAATAAATAAAGAAATAAAAACTATTATTCAGCATTACAATATGTGCAAAATCAATTGCATTCATTGTAAAGATTCTGACATATGTCTTGTCCTGATAACCCCGACATCTCGAAATAATTTTGAACTGAAAACATTTTTTTTTAAGTGTTAATCTATGGAGTAATTTTTATTCATACACATTTCTCTCATGCTTAAGTGTAAGAAAGTGTAATTTATTGAGTATTGGAAGTAAAACACTAAAGCACAAATTAATTTTTTCACATTTTTGTATATTGTAGATGTTGAGCTGTTATAATTTATTAAAATTACATATTATAGCTCTTTGAAATGTGAGAAGTTCTTACTTTTATTCCCAGATTCATTGAAGGCATACTATGTAATTTACTTACTTTTATGTCAATCACTCTAATTCTCATTGATGTTTCATGTTGTTACAGCATTTGAACGCTATGTAAGTTTGAAGAACCTTCAGTAACATGGGGATGATGTGGTGTCATGATGTGATGAAGGGTGAGAGGGGATTTTGAGGAGCGGTGAAATTTTAGGTAAGGAAAATTTTGGAAGATTTGGTATTACCTGGTAGATGCCAGACATCGACAGCACAATGTCAATAAAGCTGCATTAGAGCTGACTCGGAAATCTCAGAATCTGTGATCGACGACCACTGTGTATTCCTCCAGCGAGCTGTAGTACTCCTCTGGTTAATTTATTGTAAGTTAATTATCACGTTTGTTAAACAGTGGCCTATTTTGGGCTGGCATACACTCCTCAATTTAACGGAAAAATTACAGAAACACTTGAAATGACATGACAGAAAGAAAACACGCGAACTCACATCAAGGTTGTTTTTCCTTGCAAATTTACTCACTCCTTTAGGGAGTAAAATTGCGCAGGTCGGCACCTGTCCATTCCTTGTCCATCTCTTGATCCAAATCGCGAAATAGTCCAAAAGCTCCTCTTTCTTGAGATGGTAAAGAAAACTGATGTCGCTCATGATGTTCGCGAAACAAAAGACAAATGTATGAGTAAAACACTAGCAGAGTAGAAGCAGTTTGATCTGTGCCGAAACACAAATAATTATTCATAACAAATTCGTGCATGAGCATTTTTATTACATGTAATCACAATTACAATTTTTAAAGGACAAACAAGTATCTGGTTCAGTGACCAGTGTAAATATGGACGTAGGCATACACTACATTATCTATGGTGGTGGGTGTGTGGCTACATGAGAAATACTCATCTAGGTCAAGTTAAACTGTTAGTTCGTCCTTGGTGAAAATCAATGATGAGAACACAATATGGCGGACTTGGTCGCGTCGGGCGTATTGTGGTTGTGGAAATCGCATTAATTGTGGTATGGAAAGTTCCGCCACGGAACATTTTTGGTTCTCCGGGGGCCGGATTGGCGCGGGATGGCATTATGGCAAGTTGCAGTCAGCAGCTGTTCGGCAGTGTGCAGTAGGGACTTGACTAACGGTAGCTGGTCGGCACGGGCGCGGCCAAGAGAACCTCATTTTGGGAGGCGGGAGTTTTCCATGTGTTGGAAGAAGAACAGGTCACGGTGTGTCGTTCATTTCGTTCATGGGAACGGGTCCCAACAATGAGCTTTTTGTGCGGTATAAGTGAACGCTACCAGGTGAACAGGTCACTGGGCAAGCATTTGTGGGTAAAAGTATACGGAGATTGGTGAACGATGGGTTTTGAGTGGATCATCGGATCAATCACGATGACGGCTGCAGCTGCCCACTTGAGATTGGAGATTGGTACGGGTGGAGAATCGTTTACAAAACAAGCTGCAGGTTTGGCAGACAAAGCCTCTAGGGATCCAGCACAATATCTCTTGTTCAGAGCCACCTGTAGAAATTTGGCTCACTTTCGCAGTGGTTTTGAAGAGGATAATCTCCTTATCGCCTGCAGGGCTGAAGAGGTCAAAGACTTCAATGAAGACGAACACAGCAGATGACTGGATGCTTTTGATGACATGTATTACCAAATCGTGAATCGTGGCAGTTGCCGACACTTTGGCCGAGTCATTAGGGAATGGCAATCAAACATCGGCAGCAGGTATGCTGCATTCTCCGAGCACCTCAAATAGATTAGCAGATATTTTCAATGATTTTATTTCCCCACTAAAACGCCCTAGTTGCAAAAAAACTAGTTGGCGAATGTGGATCGGTTTAATATTTAAAGACAGCATTATCTGGGGAACCCTTGTCTATAGTCCAGTCCTTGCCCACTGAGGAAAACTTTGAGATTGCATGGTAGCTCCTCCAAAGATGCTACAATAATAAGAGATTAATTGATAACCTTAATTTAGAGGCTTTGGTCAGTGCACTGCCAGTCACTGTAAATAGTTGCTTACTGGTGCAATAATTGTCAATTATTAATGAGGATGTTGCAGCACTGAAAGTATTAGGAGTATCTGTGCATACCTGGAATCCATTGCTACTCCACTTACTGGAGAGGAAGTTGGGAATGAGCCTTAGAAAAGAGTGGCAGCTAACCATTACAGATCCTAACCAATTACCGACTTTAGAGCAATATGTAGTATTTTTAGAAGGAAGACAAAGGATGCTGGAGTCACTGGGGGGAGGGGGTAAAAATCCAAGACGACACACAAGGGTAGCAGCCAAGCATACACAAAGTCTCTGATTCAATTGTAGCACAGTTATTCCTAGGCCAAGCCTATGAGGACTCACCTTGTTGCATCATGTGTCACGATACTCATTCATTACTGAAGTGTCCACAGTTTTCACCCATGTCGCCCAAGGAGTACTTTGATATTGTCAAACAGTACAACCTTTGTATAAATTGTTTACAACCTTCTCATAGAGCTAAGGAATGCCCATCACAGACCGATTGCAAAATCTGCAACAGGAGGCACCACACACTTTTGCACTTTGATAACTCATCGCCCAACCAAGACTCAAGTTCACAACAAAGTGCAGATACAAGAGATCAAAGTATTACCACGTCACTAACCAATACTGCACTTGCATTGTTCGTTTTATTCGCAACTGCCAAGTTTGGAATGAGGGATACTACTCGCAACATACAGATGTGTCTTGCATTGTTGGATTCTGGTAGTCAAGACAATTTTATTATTTGCAACTGTCTGCCGAGTTTGGGGGTTGTGAGGTCAAAACATTCACGATCGGTGCAAGGAATCACTGGCGCTCAGCTTGTGGAGGTAAAGGATGTTGCAACATATTGCATCGAGCCAGCTGATGAGAATCATCAGTTGTTCACCATCGAGACACTGGTGCTGAACAAAATCAGTTAACATCTTCCAACTTCGAATGTGTCCCTCGGTAGCTGGAAGCATTTGTCGAACCTGAAATTGGCAGATCGTCAGTTTGGGACACCACACTCCATCAACTTGTTAATAGGAGCAGAACTGTTCCCACTGTTATTGACCAGGGGTAGAATAGACAGAGGTCCAGGTTCAACAGTTGCACTGGACTCAATTTTCGGGTGGTTAGTGATTGGCAGAGTGGCCACTGCTGCAAAATTATCCACATTCCTTGTGACTACATGTCTCCATGTGTCAGTGATGTCCTTGGAGGAGAGTGTAAGGAGGTATTGGGAATTGGAAGAGCTGCCTAAAGCAGTTCTGATCACTCCTGAGGAAGTTCAATGTGAAGAGTCTTTTCAGCAGACACACCGCAGACAGCCTAATGGAAGGTATGTGGTTTTGCTTCCATTTAAATCAAAAGAGCCAGAACTTGGAGAGTCATGGGATCAGGCACTGAGAAGACTCTACCATCTAGAGCAGCGGATTCATCTGAACCCACAGGTAAACCTTCTCTACCAAGTTTTTATGGCAGATTATATTGCATCAGGTCATATGGAGGAGATACCAGAAGCAGATGTCACCACTATGTCTTGAAACCAGACCGTACAACCACCACGCTGCTAGTTGTCTTCGATGCCTCAGCCAAGACATCGTCGGGATATTCACTGAATGAAATGATGCTCTCAGGACAAAAACTTCAGTGTGATATTAGTGACTTTATAATCTGCTTTCGGTTGCATACAGTTGTCTTTACAGCAGATATTCAACAGATGTACAGGCAGATCTTGATTGCTCCATGTCACCAAGACTACCAACATATACTCTGCTGCTTCGACACATCCTCAAAGGTCAAGGAATATAGGTTGAAGACAGTCACTTATGGAATGACTGCGTCTTCATTTTTGGCTATTCGCACTCTTCATCAACTCTCAGATAATGAGGGTCACATGTTCTCATGTCCTGCCCTGGTATTAAAAACAGACACATGTGTAGATGATGTGGTGACCGGAGCAGAATCAGTGCAGGAAGCAGTAACACTTCAGCAGGAGTCGGTGGATATGCTGCGATCAGGTGGCTTCTCTCTTAGGAAATTTTCAAGCAATAGCTCTGAGTTGCTGGCAGCATAGCATCAGCCCCATCTTCAACAGCCCACTAAGCATCTGTTCAACTATGCTGATGGAGCCACTCCACTAAAGGTTCTCAGTCTACAGTGGGTGCCAAGTAGTGATGTATTTTCATACAAGGTACAATCACTAGGTGGCGTGCTGACCAAACGAGGTGTCTTATACGATTTGGCACATATTTTTGATCTGCTTGGGTGACTGTTGCCATTACTTCTACTGGCTAAACATTTTGTTCAACAGCTGTGGTTGGAAGGGGTAGGATGGGATCAAGAATTGCCAGAGGCAAGACAAACGAGGTAGACTCAATGGAGGGAAGAACTCCCTTGTTTCAAGCAGATTACCATCCCTAGAGGACCCTTGGTGAGTTCACCAGACTCGAGGGTGGAACTTCACGGATTTTCAGATAACTCTGAGAAGTGCTATGCTGCAGTGATATATGTGAAAGTCGTTCCTGCTAGTGGACCAATGAAAGTGCACATGATAATGGCAAAATTAAAGGTAGCCCCAACCAAGAAGGTTACTCTCCCCAGACTCGAACTCTGCAGACCATTGCTTCTTACAAACACCATTCGCTATGTGCTGACAGTGTTCGATAACCAGCAGAAGGTTAGTGATGTTTTTGCATGGACTGACTCGACAGTGAGTGATATTGGTGTGGATCCAGTCATCATCTCACCACTGGAAGACTTTTGTTGCCAACAGAGTGGGGGAAATTCAGACCAACACACCACCGGAATGATGGCACTATCTTCGGTCAGAGGACAATCCTACGGACTGTGCCTCGAGGAGCTTGATGCCATCACATTTGGTCAACCACCCACTCTAGTGGACAGGGCCATCATGGCTAACAGACAGCTCAATACCCTACCCACCAATTTGTGAGTCTGAAGTAAGAGCAGACGTGGAGGAGTGCCTGTTTGCAGAAAGTTGTGACTTTGTGTCTCTCATTGGAAATGTGCAATACACTGACTTATCATTGCTTGATTAATATTCATCTTGGAATAAAATCAAATGCATAACTGGATATATCCTTCACTTCTTGGAGTCAAGAAAACCCAACAACACAAGAGTTGCAGGACCTCTCACTGTTACAGAGTTGAAGGCATCTGTTTGTTTTGGGTTAAAAAAAACCTAGGCAGTAGAATTCAGTGCAGAGCTTGCAGCCGTGATTAAAGGAGAGTGCTTAACCTCCCTGAAGAGGTTGAATCCCTTTATGGACAAGGACAGTATCCTTAGGATGGGCGGAAGGCTCCATCCATCATTGCTGCACTATAACCAGAAGCACCTCGTATTGCTTCCAAAGAAGTGTCGCTTGGTAGAGCTGATAATTGACCAAATGCATAAAGATCTACTTCATCCAAGGTTCCAACACTTGTTGTCGGTTATGCAGTTGGAATTCTGGGTTGTCAACGGGCGAGATGCGGTTAGACAGTGGTTGCTTGAGTGCATGACTTGTTTCTGGTGTCTGCCCAAACCAATGACGCCTGTGATGGCAGGTCTTCCAGCTGAGCAGATCACTCCAACAAAACCATTCTTAAGAACAGGTGTTGATTATGCAGGACCCTTCACTATCACAATGGGCAGAAGACGAAAACCAAGGACATTCCGAGCCTATCTGTGTTTGTTTGTTTTTCAACCAAGGCTCTTCACCTTGAACTGGTATCGGAACTATCTATGAAGGATTTCATAGCAGCATTCCGAATATTTGTGGCTCGACGTGGTTGTTGCTGTATGGAGTTATTCAGTGATTGCAGAATAAATTTCGCCAGGGCTGGTAGGAAGATCCAAGAGCTTCAGGATCTTTTCTCTGATGCCAAAAACCATGCAGAGCTCCAGAAATCATTGTGTGACCAAAACATCTAGTGGCACTTCAATCTACCAGTTGCAGCACATTTTGGAGGGTTGTGAGAGGCCAGTATTAAATCAGTGTAGGCACACCTACGAAAGGTCGTGGGGACCCAAATCCTGACATACCAGGAATTTTATACTGTGCTTACACAAATTGAAGCAGTGCTTAATTCGCGTCCTTTGTCGGCACTCTCTACAGATCCTGCTGACCTCACCCCATTGACACCAAGTCATTTCCTGACATTGGGACCATCACAAGCTGTTCCTGATTAAGATTTCACAGTGGTGCCTTCTAATCGTCTGTCAAGGTGGAATCTCCTGCAGAAAATTCATCAAGATTTTCGGCACCAGTGGCATCAGGACTACCTGCACCAGCTGCAAGTTCAAGGAAAAAGGACAGCAGGTTCAGTTAATCTTGAGCAAGACACTCTTATCTTGATTCAAGATCCCAATGTGCCACCTCTTCGCTGGCGACTTGGTCGCGTGGTCAAGACCTTCCCCGGTGCAGTTGGAATTTTGCGAGTGACTCAACTCCGTTCCGATCAAGGACTCCTGGTGCACCCAGTTGTCAAGTTGTGCCCCTTACCATGAGTTGTTTTGAAATCGTCATTTCAAAGTGTGCAGAATGTTCAGTGACCCAGTGTAAATATGGAAGTAGGCAGAGACTACATTATCTATGGTGGTGGGTGTGTGGCATACATGAGAAATAGTCATCTAGGTCAAGTTAAACTGTTAGTTCGTCCTTGGTGAAAGTCAGTGATAAGAATGCAAGATGGCGAACTTGGTCGCATCGGCCGTATGGTGGTCGTGGAAATCACTTTATTTGTGGTATTGAAAGTTCCGCCACGAAACATATCTCATCAACATGCATCCACAATAATCAATAAGCAGCGATAAAATATTTCTCAGACACACACTAAAGAAAGTGTCTCTTTTAATACAATAAAAAGCTGCATATATTCCAGCACAAAGATCTCAAAATTAATTCTTAAGAATAATAAAATACTCATAGGGAATGTTCCAAAATTTACAGACATTCAAAATTGAAGCAAGAATTTACAGACAATCCATGATAGCATTTAAATATCCTATTCAGACTCACTTGTTTCGATACTGATTTTACAATTTCATCACGAATAACAATACTTTTGACCCATTAAAATAAACAAATAAAGGGTAGAAAATTCTTCTCATGCCAACATGAGTACCTCAGTCAGGAGGTTTACTAGGCCAATCAGCACCTTGATTAAAAATTTCACAATTACAAACTTCAGATTACCCAAGTGGCATAACAAATTATTCACAAGCATGCTCTCAAATTAAACTGGATGTGTACGTAATAAAGTAACTTCCCAATTACGTAGCGTAAATATAAAAATACTCCGGAGCGAATAAAATTCTCAATACTTACTGTAAGAAGGATAATCAAAAGCTTTATGAGTCGCTCACTGAATTAATACATTCTCATTTAATTTGGCAAATTAAATATCAGCATACAAGTAAATCTGCATATCCGTAAAACCTCGCAAAATGTACTTAAGCACGTAATATTTCTAACAATTACGACGTGCATAACATATTACAACTAATTACAAAGTTGATAATTACAGGCATTGACTAGAGCATTAGATGTTAACACAAATATGTAGCACCCACGGGAGGCAAGGCTTGCCCAATTTAAAGCTGTGATGCTAATAAAAGAATACAGATTAAAACATAAAATAAAAACCTGAATTAAAATATTTATTTACCCGTGGAGGTGACTTTGAGGAAGCCCAATCAGAGCTCGATAGATTAAAATTGTACTAGACAACACTTGAGTGAGCCATCAGAGCTGGCGTTGTCACTACAGGTAGAGCAGACGTGGACTTAGCCATATGGATAACGCCGGCTTCGATAGCTAACTCGACAGTCTAGTAAAATATTTTCGAATAACAAGGAAAAATAGCATTTTGTTCACGAATTTTATGAACAGGTAAAACGTGCTTCAAGACATTACAGCAGTTTTGTGGAATTTTCACTATAGTTCCAAAATGACACAAACTTCAAATAGTGAACAAATGGTATTCGTACATCGTTACATAAATTATGACCACGGCCTATGAATTACCATTGCAAGACGTAAAAAAACTACGTCTTGGTAAGAAAATCTCCGACGAATGGTTTGCGAGATAACAGACCTCCAAGATATTAAATGTCTCATAAGCATTAAGTTGCCTTAACATCTTGAAGGTCTATTTTCTCGCAAACAATTTGTCGGAAGTTTTCTTACAAAGAGGACTTTTTTTACGTCTTGCAATGTTAATTCATAGGCCGTGATCATAATTTACGTAACGATGTACGACGACCCTTTTTTCAGTGGGGTGGTATCCCCCATTTTACTATGTAGGATATGCGGTAAGTCAACATGGGTACTTGCAAGTTACAGTGACTGAATTGTTTGGCTTGCTTACAGACATTCATCCCTTAATAGCACATGGTTTCAGTGTAATTAAATAAAGTTCATAATTGCAACCCTGTCTTCACAGGGGTTTCCTGCCCTTAGGAGTGGTTCCTGGCGTTCGTTGTCAGACATTTTATAACTGGAATTTCGCAAGGAACGTCTTCTCGCCGCTTGTCGCAGAGCTGATGACTCACCTGTATATCATTGCATTTTTATATAACGAACTACGCGCGCTAAAAGAGCGCTCATTTAGGCCACGTACATTTGAAAACCTCCCGCAGGAACAAAACGCAAAATGCAAAAACCATGTGTGAAATGTACATTGTAAACATGTTAAGCAAATTTAACTTCTACGTAAAAATCGTTAGAGTTTTAATCAAATAAAAGTCCAAATATATTTCAGATATTCTAACAACAATTTAAGAAAACGTTATTTACAAAACACACAAACTTACTGTTCACTTCGTAATTTCTAAACACTTGCCGAACTTTGGATGATTAATTCACTAAAATCACTTGTCGGCTACTGATATGAAATACTTTATTTTCTGAGTTATGCAATTAACAAAACACTTGAACTATTTCTTGAAATCAACAAAGTCAAACATCACAACGTAAAAAAATTTTCGCTTGCGCTTCGCGATGGTCACAGAAAATGGCAGGGCAAAGGGCACAACAAACCATTTTACAAAGCGGCAGACACGTGTCAATAATTAATTTCATTGAGGAGACTGTTCTAAAAAGGCACCTACGTCTAACTACACTAAATGAAATAAGTAAATGCAAACATAATTAACTGCATATATAATATTCCGACATCATCAGCAAGAATTTTCGCATATAGATAAATTATTACGGATGAGAGCACAATGGCAACGGCTTTTCTCCGGGCGGGTGGAGACCATAGACAACAGATTCAACTGAGAGATTGGTGGAGACCTTTCACCGCATGCTCTACCATAATATTTCTACATATTTTTAAAGCCCTTGCTCTATAACTCAGAAAAATCGTGTATTAATCTATGAGCGTAATTTTAACCATAAATGTTGTAATTATCTTTGATTTTCCACATTACAATTTTTAATTCCGAGTACTATTTTCGTTTACAATCATCGCAAAGAGCGCCAATATAATAACACGCATCCTGCAACAACCATCAGCTGGCACAGTAATTTGCAAATGGGAGCGTTTACTGTTTGCATGCTGTGTAGATTGGTCACAACATCTGTCAAATTTTATTTAAGTTATATGAAACAGTATAAGCACCCGAACAACACTATAATTCAAACTAATCGTCATACAGCTTATCTATCAATAGGCTACCAGGCGACATCACGACTGCACCATCGTGATGAGCGAGTAGATGAAGCGAGCTGGACCCAGACGAGAATGGCTCGATCAAACAAGGCAATCCCCTGGTTGGCAGAAGGAAGGAGGGAGGGTATAGAGAGGGAGGAGAAAGGAGGGGAGCCGAGTATCCACGAGTGTTGGCCACCGATGCCGACGCACGGCCAGCAAGTAGAGAGTAGGGGACGACATCGACGTAAGCCGTAATAAACTTTACTAATAAATTACTATTTTTATATCGATTTATATATAGTAAATAAAACCTTGGCGCGATTCGTGTAGAGCCTTAAGCAAGATATCGGCTTACTATGTTTACTCAAATGAGGTATACGTTCTATATTGCGAATAGTTAAGAGCCTTATGCAAGATATGTGATTAATACACTTAGGCAAATGAGGTTTACGTTCTATTTTGCGAATAGTTAAGAGCCTTATGCAAGATATGGGCTTACTACGCTTACGTAAATGAGGTTTACGTTCTATTTTGCGAATATTTAAGAGCCTTACGCAAGATATGTGATTATAGACTGTTCACGGTGAAGTGAGCACTTTTGAGGCCCTAGTTACTTTTTTCTTACAGCCATCTTTTATCCCTTAAACACATTTACAAATACATATTGCCTTGTAAGTAATAAACAGTGTGTGTATATTCCACTGCACTCGAAATTTTACGTCTGAGGCTAAAATAGAACACATTTTTTTACCATTATTCTAAATGAGAGGGCTTTCAAAAGTGCTAACTTTAACGTGAACAGCCTATACTACATTTATGCAAATGAGGTATACGTTCTATATTATGCCAAGCTTTTATATACTCAATATAAATTGATACAAGTATATTAATTTGTAATGAGATTTTTTACGGCTGTTCGAGCACGTCTTACAAGGTTTACAAATTCTGTAACTACTGCTATATTTATTTTTATTTTTTAGTTCATTTATAGAAAAAAGCTGGGTTTTAAAAGGTTTTTTTACAGTTAATTAAGGCTCGGCTTCACCCCTTTTGCAGAAATTCTTTGTTTTCGCATAATAACTTTGAATTCATAGTAATTTCTGTCAATGTACAGTAGAAAATTTACATTTTACGAGTTGTTTGATATTTGTGTGCTGAATTTTAATTGTGTGTTATCTGCTATAGTCGTAAAACGTCGAGGACATATGCATATTTTATCGATAAGTTCCAGCCTTTTTGTAAGCTGAAAATAACAAACAGTGGAAATTAGATACAATCGTATTAAACAACTAACTATATACTGTTCACGGTAAAGTGAGCACTTTTGAGGCCATAGTTTTTTTCAGCCTTGTTTTATGTTTTAACCACCTTTCTAAAAAATATGTTGTTGTGTAAGTAATAAACATAGTGTGTACATTCCACCGCAGTCGGAAGTTAACATCTAAGGTTAAAATAAAACACATTTATTGGCTATTATGCTAGATGAGAGGGCTTTCATAAGTGCTCACTTTACCGTGAGTAGCCTATAGTAAACTATAAATTTCTATAGGTAAACATTTTCGATACTACCTCTCAAAGTGACATTATGACAGGAAAACGAAGAATGTCTGCCATAGGCCCGTTCTGTAGTGTCGAGTCTGTGGATACGTGCTACGAACGCGGCCACGTAACACCCTCTACTTGTTCAATCTGCAATGTAAAGTATGCGGACACATTAATGCACACGGAAATGCAAAAACTTGGTATTTCCCGAACTCTTGCGTATCTATGAATTTGTGTAGCTCTTATAGGCAGTGGCGTAAGTACGGGAGTGATCACCTTGATCACTCCCAGAGGCCAGTCAGTGGCCACATTCAGCGATATTCGCTGATGACTTGCAGAGGGGAAAAAATTTCATTATCTCTTATGGAAATATTTTACCTTAATGGGCGATACTTATTCGATCAGAAAATGGCTCGAAATTAATTATTTGGTAGTAAAGGGCCTCAGAAGGACAACTTCCCCCCCCCCCCCAAATTACCACCAACCCGCGGTAGCATATCCCCTCCCAAAGCCAATACCTAATTACTGCTCTGATTACAAAGACCAAGTTCTTGGTTCGATTATTGTATTCGTAACCACACTATGTAAGTAGCGTAACGTGGAGTGAAATTGTTCGGCAGGGGTAAGATTGATCATATGATCACGTGTTAACGCAAGGTACATAGGTGGGGTGAAAATGATCAGCAGGGGGTGGGACTGATAACATGACAGTTTTCTGTACGTGTTTATCAGGCTACTATGTCTGACTTTAATATTTATAGCATATTTTCATATGATCAATCTCACCTCTGGTGATCAATTTAACCACCTTTATCTAAACTAGGTTCCGTCACTTCTGGTTCACTTTGTGCCCGGCGTCCAGCAGTTGTCACCAGTCACATGTTAGCTGTGGTGAACAAGTTGCTCGCATGTCCCGGCCTCGTAGTACCTACTTTAGAATATAAATTTGAAACAGCCGATTACAATTACTTCCTTACACAACCAAGGCCTTTGTAGGTGGTTAATCACTTGACTGTAAACGTGACTAATCATGATGGTTTAGCAATAGGATTCAGTATAGGAGGAACGGTACAGCCGCCTTCCCCACGCGTGAATATCCGGAACTAGAGTGGGCAGTCGGCTGCCGAACCTGGTTCTTGAACGCACGCCCACTACAATGCCGCTCCCAACTAAGACCGGGTCTCAATGTAAAGGATACTCTCTGGAAAGAGCACTCTTTCGCACAAACTGGCGAGAGCACTGCTTCGCACTCTCTCATGCTCTCGCTCTAGGAATTGAGACAACCACTCTCTGGTTTCTCTCCGATGTCAGGCAAACAGCTGATTCCAAAAGGCGGGAAATTATGTTCAGCTAAAATGGCGTCATAGCTAGTAATTTATGTGTGTTCAAAATAAGTCACGAATAATTATAGCACTACCAGAATAATCACTAGCGCATAAAAGACTATTATTTTCGTTTTATATTTTACCGCCCTGTTACAGCAAAGTGACAAAAAATATGAGACTTAAGTCAGAAATCCGTATTTATATTTTTATAAATACATGTTGCGTGTGTCATTTCGCTGTTTAAAACAGTTGAAATTCTTCACTTACAGTTGAAATGCAACGTGGTTTTGGCCCAGAAAGCTGCTATAACCTTATTTAAACACGGAAATAATGTAAACAAATATGGCGCCTGTGAGAGAGCGTCAGCTAGTATACAACTTCGCGCTCTCTCTCTCTCTCTCTCTCTATATATATATATATATATATATATATATATATATATATATATATATATATATATATATATATATATATATATATATATATATATATATATGCTCTCGCTCTTTCGCACTCTCTCCAGCGAATTGAGACGACCAGAGCGTTCTAACGTCATAATGACGTCGCGAGACCGAGACCGAGACCACGAGAGAGCGTTCTCTGGGTCAATTGAGACACGGCCTAAGTTCCAGTGGACTTGAAATATACGTTTTCTCATGAAACTGGTTGCAGAAGAATTGTTGTATCTATTGCAATTCTCATTTTCGCAAGCCTCGTGCTAAAGAAAGTTTAATATGAATTATTTTGTAACTACAATTTTGTTTTCATTATTTAAAATATTGTATCCTTTTGTTCAGTTGTACTTGTAATCTTGTGTTTTTTTATAATTGTTGCATACTTATTATTTTGCACTAATGAGAAAGGACACAAATAAATCAGATCACATTAAACGAAGACGCAAATATGGGAAAAAATGACTGGAGTTAAATATATGTCCAATTTAAAGACCGAAAGTGTACGGTTATGAAAGTGATTTTCACCTGTGTCGTGATTGCCTACATGTGGGTTCTTGAACAAGAAAGCCATATGCAGCTATTTCGACAGCTGGTTCTCAACTCTTTCTATTAAATCCAAATCTTGATAATTCGATTTATTTAATTCTGTTATGTTGTGTTCAGTTGTTTACCTTGCCGCTTTGTGTTTCAAAATATGATAAAATAGCAATACGTTTTATTTATTTACATATAACTTCATTATAATAAATATAAGAAGCCTATAGGAGTAGTGGTGTATAATAAAAAGGGTTGTTAAATTATTATGCTTGCATTTTGGTAGTTGAATTGTAGAAATGTCCAGTGGTCCGTGTTAGACTGAGATGTAGCGGTTCGTGGTAAAGTTTGAGAACCACTGGAGGACATTATGCAGATGCAGTAATCGCTCAGAGGAACCAAGTCTTCTGTAATTACGATTTTCAAACGAGAAGTCAATTATTAATCCTGCCCAATGGAAACGCGTGAGACACTTCTTGCTTTTTTTTCCGTTATGTTTTTTGTACTTAACCCTGCATAACCCAACCAGCATTTAATCACACCATCATTCTTCGTAACAGACTTTCTGAAGGATTATATCGTTATTCGCAGTTGCGAATTCAAACCGTCAATAAAAGCGTATTGTAATCATGCGTTTATTTGTGTGTACATATTAAATTGTCGCTTTGCAGTAAATAACAGTTCCCCGTCAACAGCATCTACTTATTGAAAATATAATAAGTAGCGCATTCTCGTGGTTCTTAGGGTAACTCCGAAACAGTTTGCGACTTGTGTAGTTAAACTGTTAATTATTTAAATGCAAATCCATCATAGTCGTATAAACCTCAATACTTTTATAATATGGCCAATCACTTCAGTCCATCACCTTTTCAGGCAATGGTAAAAAAAAAACCGTACGATAAACTACTTGGCCACTGATAACGTATCAGATTGACAGATTTAAAAATAGGCCTTTTTGGCGTCTTCTGTGCAGGATCATGGAGGTCTGTGCAAGGAATGACTCATTTCTTACACACGCATACGAGTATTGACCAAAATGTTCTGGCACGCCAATCGTGTTTTTCACAAAGCATGCCGATGTTTACAAAGTGTAGCATTATTTTAAATCGAAGTCCTTGTGTGAACTTTTATAGCTTTTATTGTGTATTTGCATGATAAAATTGAATGCGAGGTAGTATATAAGTTCGTTCTTTACTGCAGCCACATTCCATTCTACATCAAATGAATTCATGCACGATGTTCAAAATATTTCAGAGGAGAAATTATGCACGTCTGTCTCCAGCCATGATGAGACATCTTATTTTCTGTACGGTTACTGTTTGCTACTACGTAAAACATTGGAATGCGGCTTACTTTATTCGCCCGACTAATTTGTGGGTAAAAATACGAGAGCGAGTTTTCCAAACCACTTGCACTGCCTGTATATATATAAATATATACATGTTTGTACATAAATTACTGTCAATTTTCCAATGCCGGGTGCTTTTTCTACTGGAGGAAAGCAGTTTTTTTTTTTTTTTATCTTATTTGCCTCATAAATAATTCTCCTAATCGGACATGAGCAAAAGGGAAAAAGTGAAACAGGGTATAATTTACCTTCAGACAAAAGAATTCACAAGTGACAGATTCTAAAGAGGTTTGCAGTTCATTGTTTTAAATCACTTGAGCTAGGAAAGGTTGTAAACCCTTCGCTGGGGGCGTATTTGTTGAAGCGATGTGAAATGTAATTAATGGGGTGAACTACGTGTTCGGCCACAGACGGCAAAGCCGCCGTGAAAATGTTCTTACCGAACTGGAAAGAAGAAAAATTAATGAAAACAAAGAAACGCTAGAGAAAAAGGATAAGTGTTGGGGTGGGTGGGTGAGGTAGGTGTCACATCGCGTCGCTACGTCACAATGAGACGTGATTATCAACAGAGCGGCGCGGCGCGACCGTGCCGTGCCGAGCAATGCCGCGTTGTAGAGTGAGACTGAAGAAGAGAGGAAAGGAGCGAGCGTGTGTGATGAGCGCTGCGCAGTCGAGCCCGGCGCTCGCATGGCGGCTGCAGCAGTCGAGCCTGGATCTCGAACGCGAGGGAGAACGATGGGAAATGAAGGACTAACGTTGGCGCGGCAGCGGCGGCGGCGCGTTTTGAATATGCCAGGACATGCCAGCCTGATATTCGCCCCCTTCCCATGGACCGGCGCTGGCATCAACTGTACCAACTCCACACAGCTTTGTTGGAATATCAATTTGAAATGAAAACCCAGTTGATCATTTTGTCAACTGGTTTTGAAAGGGAAAATGCGCTTGCTGATCGTAAATAAACGTGTTGTAAATACGCCTAATACGAAGTCCTTGCTGACAGCCAACGAGTATATATGACAGTCCCGCTCTTTTTCTAAATTCAATCCAGGAACCGGTGAAAGCTTACCTCAAGAGAACATGCGAAATCATAAAACTTTGTAAAGGCTGTTCACGATAAAGTGGGCACTTTAGAAATGAACCTTAGGGAAAAAAGTCACTGCCCCTGCGTGCATATATTTTAATGGGCACACTGGGTGACATTCGCCCAGTAAAGTTGGTAACGTTGGATGGAAAGTAGTTCCATGCCTTAACGTCGAATAAAAAGTGTTAGGTAACCATATATGATAAATTAAATTATTTATTTCACTTTCTGTTTTTTCAATGCACCGAAGCGTAAAAATGAGGAGATTTATAAAGTATTTGCTTTTTAAATTAATAATTTCACAGTTTCATTTCACTGGCGCATGAATAAAGTGACGAGGTCCACGGCAATGTTAATTTTAAATAAGGCGGAAGATTACACAACGTGTATACATGTAGATTTTAAGCAGGGCTTTCAAAAATGCTCATTTTACTGTGAACAGCCTAAAAACATTAATATTATGAAACCAGTACTAAAGAATCAACACCATTTCATTATAGACAGTTATAGTTACCACTAAAGTAAATTAATGATGAAAACTAAATAACTTTTCAGTCCATTGTTAGTTTACTTTTGTGTGTTCTGGTTTATCTTCGAATGTGGAGTACACATACCTTCACTGGTTTTAATTGCTAATATGTCATTAACATAGAACACTTGACTGCAAGAAAGCGCTTTCCAGAGCACGCATTTGCCTCTTTCTCAAGTCAAGACGATCAAAAACCAATTAGTCCTGTGTTATGAAATTATCGTCGCCTACTTAAAGGAACAACACTTGCATGTTATCCTGGTTGAGTTTCATACTTTTTAATGCAAACTTTTGAGAGAAAAAACACCCCACATATAACATGTTTGGTTGTTTTCTAAATATGGAATTTATCACAAGAGTTTTATGCTTGTGTGAATAATAAAGTACCTTATTTTTGGTAAAATTCGACTTTTAATAATCTATATATATATATTTTTTTTTTCCTTCATTTACAACGAATATCAGTAAAGACAGTGACAAATTAGGTGTGTTGGTAATGCCTCGTAAGAAATAATTCTTATGCAAAATATTATTATAGGCTGTTCACGGTAAAATGAGCACTTTCGAAAGCCCTGCTTAAGATCTACTTGTATGAACGTTGTGTATTCTTCCGCCTTATGTAAAATTAAGGGCATCACTTTATCCACACGTCGGTCCAGTGAAACTGTGAAATTATAAGAAAAATAAATATTTTACGAACGTGCTCACTTTTATGCTTCAATACATTAAAAAATAACAGAATGCGAAAGAAATAATTTAAGTTATCCCAAATGGTCACCTAACACTCTTTATTCGACATTAAGATATAGAACTACTTTCCATCCATCTTTACCAACTTTACTGGGTGCATGTCACTCAGTGCGCCCATTAGAATATATGTAGGCAGGAGCAGTGGCTTTTTCCAAGGTTGATTTCAAAAGTGCTCACTTTATCGTGAACAGCCTTTGCACTGAGTGCACACGAATACGCTGTGTTGGTCCTCTGCTATAATTTTCTAGGCTTTGTTTATTTGTGTTGGAGGCATATCCTGGAAATAGAACTTTAGCAAGGTTATGGTTAATTCTACTCGGGTTAGGAACAAAACGAGTTTTCTATGGGAGAGTTCGGTATAGGGATAATTTGCGCCGCTAGGTGCGCATAATGTTCCAAAGATGTCGCTTTTAATTAAAATTTTAAAGTACGTCAATAATAAAAGAGAAAGATTTTACTTAGTTACGAAGTTATTTTATATTTGATTTGTGTTTATCGCAATTATTCCGTTTCCTATCGTAGAAAATAACGAAAAATCTGGTCCACATGCGACACTAGCGCTTACTTAGCGGCGGAAATTTTTGGTTGCCGAACTTTTAATACTGATCTTCCCAACCCGAGTGGGAGTCAGCTTAATCAGGGCTTCAGGAAAGTTGGAAGTAAAGGCTGTTCACTATAAAGTGAGCACTTGTGAAATGAACCTTAGAAAAAAAGTAACTGCCCCTGCCTGCATATATTTCAGTGGGTACACCGAGTGACATTCCCCCAGTAAAGTTGGTAACGATGGATCGAAAGTAGTTCCATATGTTAAAATCGAATTAAAAGTCTTAGGTAACCATTCGAACGTAAATTATTTATTTAGCTTTCTGTATTTTTAATGCATCGAAGAGTAAAAATTAGCAGATTTAAAAAATATATATTTATTTTCCTAATATTTCACAGTTTTACTTGACTGGCGCGTGAATAACGTGATGACGCCTATGGCAATGTTAAATTTACATAAGGCGGAAAATACACAACTTGCATACGAGTAGATCGTAAGTAGGGCTTTCAAAAGTGCTCATTTTACCGTGAACAGACTTTAACCGCGAATGAACCATACTATAAGTGTCTGGGGGCAATTTGTTTGCAGGAAAACAACCGCCATCAACAACGTGCTGCGAGCACACGCGCCCATGCGGCATGTGACTCATTAGCGACAAACATGGGGAGGCGGGAGGGATTCGGCCGTGACTAGGCGCGGTGAGGAGTGTCGGTCGCGATCAGTAGCGGTCGCCTGAAAGCCATTGCGCGACAACCAGCGCGCGCACGCAGTGTTGCCACACGGCCGGGCATTTCTATGATTTTTTGTTTCAACAGTTGGCGGGAAAAAGGGAACAAGAATAAAAAATAATAATTGTTATATGTTTGTATTAAATGCGTATCGAGTTTCATAATCCGTTAAACAAAAAAAAACTGCAATCTACAGCCGTTATAAAATAGGTTCCATACGTTCGTTACGTTTTCCTGGCTTCTGGGCGAGTGCAGTAAAATGTGAAATATTATACTATTTATATCGCTGCCCATTAACTGCATCCTATATGCTACTGTATGTACACGTCTGTATGTACACGCTGGCATGCAGGTTCAGTTGGCAGCGAATTAAGAAAAATAGTTCCAAATCTTCTCGTATTGCGACTGTAATGTTTAAATTTATAGCAAACGAATTTGTGTTTTTTGCTTCGTACATATTTAAAGTACGGATTGTCAGGTTAACATATTTATGTTTCTAATAATATCACGTGCGTTTATATTTGACTGGCGCGTGAACAAAGTCATTAGGCCCACAGTTATGTAGTTACGATTGGCGGAAAAGATACAAAATTACGAGAAAAGAATATATTGAGCACGGTTTTCAAAGTTTTCACTCAATTAAAGGCTATTCACGATAAAGTGAGCACTTAAGAAACGAATCTTAGAAAAAAGTCACTGCCCCTGCGCGCATGTATTTTAATAGGCACACTGAGTGACATTCGCCCTGTAAAATTGGTAACGATGGAAAGAAATTAGTTCCACATCTTAATGTCGAATAAAAAGTGTTAGGTAACCATTTGTGATAACTGAAAATTATTTATTTCACTTTCTGTATTTTTTTTTTTTTTTTAATGGATCAAAGTGTAAAAATGAGCAGATTTGTCAAGCATTTGCTTTCCTAATAATCTCACAGTTTCATTTGACCGACGTATGAATAAAGTGATGAGGCCAATGGTAATGTTCATTTTGCATAAGGCGGAAGAATACACAACGTGCACACAAGCAGATCTTAAGAAGGGCTTTCAGAAGTGCTCAATTTACCCTGAACAGCATATAACCGTGAACATCCATACAACAAGATAATATAATATAAGATTACTATTTTTAGTACAGCTTCTTGTTCTATTTTCGTAAAAAAGAATTTCGTTGGCATTTCAACAACTCAAATGTTTCGGCAGAAAATATAGTTTTGAAGCTGCTTCTACACCAACGCGAACCGGGTTCAATCCCCGGCCGGGTCGCTCCCGGATTTTCGCGTGTGGGAGTCGTGCCGGACGATCTCGCTGGTCGACGGGTTTTCTCGGGGATCTCTCGTTTTCCCCGCCCCTTCATTCCGGCGCTGCTCCGTACTCAACTCAATCACCCTCACCGGCCGCCGAAATCTCGTCACTCACTCTACCCCATGTTCACTCCACGTGTGTACTGGGCTTCAGAAGAAACGCGGTGTAGATAGTTAACGTGTGGTGTGTGCACGATGTGGAAGCATGTGCCGTCTTGTTGGAAGTGGAATTTAACTGGCTAATTGATGGCGCTCAGTTTAATAATAATAACAAGAGACTAGTGAGTTGGTAGGCAGATGCGGCTTCAGAATTATCATAAGCAACAGTTGGTCTTGCACTTCTTCCAAGTTAACATTGCGCAGAGAGGAAATAAGATAATCAGAGCACCCATCACCACACATTTCCTTTGATCTGCGTAATTTATCAAAGTGGCGCAGTTATCTGTCACAAACTGTCGATCTCTTTCCGTGGCCTGCATCAGGCAGATCGCACGAAATTTTTAGTGCTCAAAAGTATTGAGGCGATACACGCAATCGTGCAAAAAGTTTAAACGTTTTGTAAACAAAAAAAAAAAATGTTGATCGGAAAACTAATTTAGAGAATATTATGAATGACCATACTTCACATTTATGTATTTTTACTACGACTCGAGTAGAGTACATTTGCAGCCGGTAATTCATTTTTTCAGCGATGAAAATTGCATTTGGTCGACGCTCGTTTCCCGAAATGCGTTTCAAAGTTTTCCCGCCCTTGTTTCACTGAAAATTGGGGTTTTCTTTCGGGGTAACAAACTACAGCGTTTGGCAGTTATTTTATTGTGCTGTAAAGAAGCAAGTCCTGTTCAGTCGGTGAACTTACTTATTTCATATTGGTCGCAACACATTAAATGAAACGGACGCCCAAGGACATCACATAAAGATGACAATTGCTGTCTAGTGAATTTTTACGAGTTAGGAATTTAATTTTTTTAACCAATTTGAAAGTGTCTCGCTATACACGTTCCTATTAAATGTTATTTCCCCCCTTTTTTTCGTAATGATTTATATTTTATTTTAAACTGCAATATTCAGTCGTATTGGCAATGTAATTTGGGATCCCAGTATAAAGTAGGTCTATCTTCGATTTTTATTACATGTTTCGCGGGTTCATTGGACTCATGAGTGATTGGTTGATTAATTTTTACTTCGGATATCATCTTGTTTATACTTGTTAGTTGACAAATCGTCTGACAGCCGGCTGCTGGTATTAAGAAGATGTAAAAGTGAACTTTAATTTAACAGTATTAACTTTACTTTGCAAGATACATAAAAGTTGTTGAAGGCGCCGAATCAGTACTGAGATGCTACCTTTGAAACTTGTCAAGCAAAATTTAGTTTTCTGTGCTAGAATATACCTACTTATATGAGATTTATAATCATGAATTCTATATATATATATTTCATACTTTTTTAATATACTTATACTTCGTACTTGTGATACATTATTTTATTCTGATTTTTAAGACTAATGTACCATCTGCTGTATGTTTATTTGTGTATTTGCTATGGCCTACGACGTGCTCCATGTACCATTAGTCCAACAGATATTAGGGAACATCTGGAGTGAATGTAAACAAGAAACAGTAATGTACAGAAGATTAAAAGTGAAAACAATTTTGACTATTGAATATATTGAATTTGAATTTGAATTTGAATATTGAATATTACATGTTCCGTTAATGTCTAGTAACGACTTTTGATTTTCTGCAGTGTTTGTTAATTTGTAAGAACTATTTTTTTCTAAACTGTATTAAGCAGGTGTAAATTGTAAAATGGTTCTGTGTAAGAGAAAGCAGATATGCCTTGACTGCGCCAAATAAAGACGATTTATTAAACAAAAAAACTTAAGGGTAAGAAAAAATATTTTTTAAGTGGTCGATTTATGATTTGCAGCATACCAAACTGCTGTACAAATCCATAGGATGTGACAAACGTCACACTCTTTGTATCGTTATTGAGGTACATGGGTTCTTCCTTCCTCTCTAGACGCACCCTCCCAACTTGACACTACGCCTCCTGCTACACAAAGCAGACTGACAAGTCAAGCGGGGTGGCTCAGGGATGCCAACAAAGCAGCGACTGGTTTACAGTGTTTCAAACTCCACCAGAACCTCACCCCCCCCCCCTCCTCCAACCTCTTCAGCCGCCACACCACTCAGGGATCCGGAAGGCCTGATGCCTTGCCTTATGCTATTCTTTGTATAGGCTGTGCAAGGTTAACGGAGCACTTTTGAACTAGGTCTGTGAAAAAAGTCACAACTCCTGTTATACCTGCATACATCTCTACGTGCATGTGTCCAGTAAAGTTGGCAACAACAGAGAGAAAGTAGTTCCATGCCTTAAAGTTTAATTAAAAGTGTAATTTAATAATAAGCGAATTTATAATATATATAATTTATAAATTTATTTTTTCAAATAATTGCACAGTTACACTTCGCCACTTGGCCCTTGGCAATGTTAGTTTTAAATGCAGTGTAAGAATACGAAATGTGCAGACAAGTCGACTTTGAGTAAGACTTTCAAAAATGTTCACTTTACCGTCAAAAGCGTTTTAACGTTTTACCAGCCTAAAGTGTCTGTGTACTGGTTATTATCAAATTGTTAGAGTTTGCCTCTATTAGGTATTTGAATGATTACGTTACGGGCTAGGTACTTGCAATTTTGTTGTTGTAACTGACTAGTGTTCTGTTTTTATCGTTTAATTTCCAGGGACCTATTTTTACGTGTGTTGTATGCATATGGGCTAGCTGTGCATTTATGCGTTTATACAAATGCATATTGTTGCATGTATATAGTGCAAGTTTTGGCCTAATACCTGCCAGTTCATCAGCGTTTGCTGGACTTGTTTAAACCTAATAATCACCGCTTAGCTTTAATTATTTTCAGTACTTAAATATGCATGCTGCTCTTTTTGTATTAAATATATATTTAATCAATGTCTGGTAAGGACTGTTAATTTTCTGTAGTGACTATTAATTTGTAAGCACTTTTACTTTAAATTGTAACAAGCAAGTGTAGGCCTAAATCATAAAAATGGTTCAGTGCAAGAGAAGGCGAATATATTTTAACTGCACCAAATAAAGAGTATTTATTATTATTACAACATTCGCGTAGATACATACTTCCCCCTATATCTACAAGTGTCACAATATTTATTTGCGCATTTATAGACGCTTTTGTTTATTTATTTGTGTTCTGCGCACCTTAGTGTGTCCCTCCAATGTGAAACAATTGACGTAGTTTTAACACACTGAACTCGCATTAGAGAGTAGCAGGGTTCTATTCCCGTCTGTTCCGGCCGATATGATTTCGGTTTTCTGTGGTTTTCCAAAATCAATCCAGGTGAATGCTGGCATTATGTTTCCTTTATTGTTATTATATTCTTATAATTTAATCTAGTGAGCCCTAAACTCCCCAACGCCATCGCCAGCGTGAGCCCCTTCATAGTTCTGAGGGCCCTCCGGCATGCATTTAGTAGTTCGGTCGGTAGCAGCATGGGATGCGTCTCAAGACCTGTACGCCTTTGGTCTAATTTATTTTGAGGGACACATGCATCGCGGCTGAGCAGGGTTGTCTGTTGCAATGGCAGCAATTGTAGTCTTAGACACGCCTCGAAAGACCAAAGTCTAGATGGGTAAAGGCTGTTCACGATAACGTGAGCACTTTTGAAATCAACCTCAGAAGAGAAGTCACTTCCTCTGCATGTACATATTTTAACGGGCGCACCGAGTGGCATGCGCCCGGCATAATTTGTAGCGATGGATGGAAAGTAGTTCCATGTCTTAACATAGAATAAAAAGTGTGAGGTGATCATTTGTGTTAACTTAAATCATTTTTTTCACTTCCTGTTTTTTAATGCATCAAAGTGTACAATTAAGTACATTAGTAAAATATTTACTTTTATAATAATTTTTTATTTTCTCTTGACCGACGCATGAATAAAGTGACGAGACTCTAGCAAATGTTAATTTTACATAAGGTAGAAGATTACACAACGTACACACAAGTAGGTCTTAATCAGGGCTTTCAAAAGTGCTCATTTTATCGTGAACAGTCTATAGGGCATAGCAAACCACATAAAATCTGTGCGGCAGACGCAGATGTTTAAAAATATGTTTTCCTTTAGGGAACCTAGATAGAGGTATATAACGGTTGTTGTTACTTAGCGAAATAATATTTGTGTGTACTTCGTACCGGGTGAGATGAAGTATGTCGAGTCGCTACTGGAATGTAACCAAGGCCGCATCGTAGTCATACGGTCCTGATGATGAAGGATAGAACTGAGCCCGCCGCCCGTAAGCTGCCAGCCGTCCGGCGGAGCCACCCCCGGATTTTCGTATGTGGGTATCGTGCAGGACGATGCCGCTGGTCGGCGGGTTTTCTCGGGGCTCTCCCGTTTCACCCTCTCCTTCATTCCGGCGTTGCTCTATACTCACCTCAGTCACCCTCATCGGCTCTCAAGACCTCGCGGTTAAGAGCAACCCAAATATCTTCACTCAGCCAGCCGTTATCTCAGCGCAGAAAAATATTGTTACACGCTAGCTGCTTCGCATCCCGCACTAGCAAGTGGAAGTGAAGAACAGCAGTTATATGATAGCGGCGGCAGAATGTCAAAGGATTGTTTAGAAAGAACAGGCGAGCGATAGGTCCGTGGTCACGTATTTGTTACAGAAAGCGAGCCGACACTATAATCCTTTTTTCTGTGTGCACTGCTGACGCTGGTTGTATTTGATTTCTGCGTTTATCTGAAGAATGCTCTGGATTACTGACGTCGTTCTCTCAGCGTGACTTGGGGTCATGGCGAACGCTATATAAGTGTGACAGGCCTCCGAGCCGAGTACTTGATTAGTGAATGAGTGGCTGAGTTCCGAACGATAGAAGACGAGCAGCGGGAGAAGTGACCAGCGGAAGTAAATCTGCGACTGCGAGTATCAAGCAGTGAAAGGTGCGGCTGGCAGGCTGAACTATTGGACTAGATGCGGTAGTGAAGGACTATAATGTCCTTCACTTATTAACATGTGTTAATAATGAGTATGAGTTAATTGACTGTAACCAACATTGACAGTTAAGAAGGAATTAAGACGGACGTTAATTTGAGCTGAAATAGAAGTTAAATATTGCACTCAGTGTTAAATAAAAAGAATAATAATGGAGACAGATAATCTAATGCTGTAAATATTAGCTGGGTGAATAAATTAGAAATAAAAATTATTTCTTTCATTGTTATTAAGTCCTCCATCCCTCACGAACTCAAATACGCCCCTCAGACGTCCCAATGTAACAATATACGTATTAGTATTTCAGGCAAAAAAAAACCAGAGAATTTAGGGAAGGGAAAAAAGGGAAGATGGAGGGAGGGTTCGGTTTATAGAGATGACATAACATGCTGAATGTCTGCACTGCAGCTCAGTGTGTGTTGTTTGTGTTGTAGCTCTTGCCCGTTCCTGCTTATCCCAGTTGCTTGACCTCCCTTCATGTTCATGCTTAACGTTATGGAATATGAATAGATCAAATACCTTAAATGTACCAACATGTTAAACAATAAAAACAATAGCCCCTTCAATAATTGTGCATCAAAACTACGTATTCCTGCCTGTGTAACAACAAAAACTATTCTTGGAACAATTACAGAAATAGAAGGAACTGTATTGCTTAGCCTGACTGGAAGATTCTATTGCGAAATTATTCGTTCTTTTGCGTCCCACTGGTCCAGTACAGTCACTGATGTCACCTTTGAAAAATCACTCCATATGTGACGTGCTTGGTTGTCTCCTTAACATGTCATGTATCACAAGATTTATTATACTCATGTTAACATAAAAGTAGGTACTTTATTTTTTTGTAAATTGAACTTTTACCTCAATTTTAACCTATCAAATTATAATATTTCGTCTGTACTTAATGTATATATAAACAGGGATATGATATAGCCTATGTGTTCGTAATTCCTAGTAAGGGATAGTTCTTATGTAAAATATTATTACAACGAGTACACACGAATGCGGTGCGCTGTCCCTTTGGTGTGAATTTGTATACTTGGTTAAGCTTTGTTTGCGTAAGGCGGAGGAATATCCTGGAAGTATAACGTAAGCAGGGCTTCAGAAAAGTTGGAAGTAACCATGAATTTCCTATATCTTGTATTATTATGGAAAGACATTTGTGATGTGTATTGAGGTCTCTTCGTGGTGACTGATGAGGACAGTTTCAGGTAATTGTAGTTTGTGGTTTGGCATGATTCACTAAGGACGAATGTCATGGACAGGATGGTGCAGCTGTTCATATCGTTAAAGTTTGATGGCAGAGGAGCCTGTCGTTCAGGTAGGCGGAGAACACTATTAAATTAAATTTTTAAAATGTCCTAAGGTGGTCAACCACCCATACCTCCGCTAAACAGAGAGAACTATAAATAATACTGTAACTGAGAAAGTTCAGTATTTTTGAGCGGCGTTTGTTTACGATTAATTTTGAAGAAACATTGTATGTATGTACAAATGTTCTATTGTTTTAAACAGTGTAATTTTTTTAATAAAATTGTTTAAAAAAATGCTTTTTGACGACCATTTTTAGTCGCCCTAATCTCTTCCGTGCTGCTAAGCTTCGGATTTTAGGTAAAATTTTCGAAATTTTCAGATATTCTTGAAAAAAAAATACAAATTAAACAATTTTCCTGTATTTACTACATGCGGAAATTAAGTAATACGAATACAAATAGGAAATCGAAGAAATCTTTCTATAGTTTACGTGAGATAGTTCTTAGCTCTTACGAATTTATTGTTCTATTTGTACAATACGTGACACAAAGGAAAAGAAGGAGAATTAATACACCAGACGAATTCATTTACATCTATTGTCAAACCTCCTTCCTTCGAAATAACATAAACTTGCACCAGACTTTGTCGACACGAGAGCTTCGAATTAATAAACTGGTAATTTTTTTTCCCGCCAAGATAATTTTGCTTTCCAGATAATAACTCTGAAAAGTTATTCATGTTCCTGGGAAAGCTTATCAATTACTTGTCAGTTACTGTGAGAACAAATCATATCAAACCTTTTATTTCTTTCTGAAAAAAAAAAAAAGTTAGTAATAACGGAATATTCTTCTGTGGCATAACGGATAGGTTAAAATATTTCTGATCCTAATTTTAGTACTTTAGCTAGTTTCAGTTTCAGAACAGTGCACATAGTACAATACTGAAAAAGAGGAATTAAACTACGAGGCTTCTGACCTGAAAAGTTAAATAATAATAACCTTATGAAGACCATAACTACTGTTAAATAATACCATGGCTGTTGAATTAGACGACGTATAAACCTCCCAAATAACTAGCTTCATTCCCGTAACACTGTTTGTTAAATCATACGTAATTTATTGTAATACAATACTAGCTTGCTAGGTGAGGTTCATGTACAAACGTGTTTCGGATGACTTTACTGGGATAAATGTTGTCACAGGTGTTTAGTTATAGCCAAATTGCTGTTATGATATATTTAGCACTGCTACAACTGACGACACCGTAAAAATCAATTTACTGCACATGCTCAAGAAAATGTTGCTTAGTCTTCTAAACTAAGGGCGTGCACAAGTACAGCAGTATAATTACCGGGTGTTTTCGACGATAACATATAATTAGTGATTTCGACAGTATTGGCAGCTTGGTACGTCTAAATATGAATGTTAGTCAGCAAAACACGTTATCAGGCAATATTCTGACGTAAACTTAGACAACTTCATGTGTTTTGAACTTCTAAATCTTCCTTCATCCCTTCCAAATCCTATAATTTCCGTCTGAGAGCACTTCATGTCAACCATTTCTACACCAGTCTGTGATAGGCCTAACATGGAAGAAAAAGTCTTTTAATCTCGCCTAATCAAAATTACTCAGCGCGTTCAATTTAAACTGCTGCAAAATTATTCTACTTTAATTATATATTATTGTAATTAAATTATTTCCGTTTCTCTGGTACTCGCCCGTTTTTATTATTTAAAACAACTTACTTTTCATTTTAATTCCTTAAGTTTTACTTTTCCTTCACTATCTAATTCCGTCCTTGCTCCATCTCCAACGTCATTCGCCACCATCGGCGCTGAAAACAAAACAAAAAAAAAAACTCTAACATTATCCTTTATGTAGGATCGCGCAAAAGTTTATTTGCCTTACATTCTTAGAAGAATTATCAGTATTTATTTGTGTCAATAGAGGTTTTATGTCAGATGAATACGTTTTCTTCAACTCCAAAAATCGACCAAAGTTGCGATGACTCTCACGATGGACTTATCACATTCTCCATTTGTTTTTCGAATAACTTGACTTGTGCCGTTTTTGCACTGGCTTCAGTTCATTATTGTAGTTAGAGGTTATTCGTATTTACAGTTCCGGAACTCGGCGAAAACAGAAGACCCACTCGCTGAATAAAAATTCTTGAAAGAAAATTTTTGTGAAATAATTAAACGAATACGAGAGCAAAAAAAAAAATCAAACGAAGTTTAACAGACTAAGGATCTATTGAACGTTGTAAAAGTTGGTAAACGATGAAGTCGTGAAATTAAATTTTCTAATGTTTCTTGGCGAAGACAGTAACATGTATAGTTCTGTTAATATGATTCTTTGCCACGTTTATGTAACAGTGATGGACTATAGACAAGTATTTTCACACATTCTGAATCAAACCTAAAAATCGCTCCATGCATGACGTGTTTGATTGTTTTTTTAATGTGTTGTGTATCATAAGCGTTTCATACATCTGTTAACATATACGTATTTTATTTTTGGTTAAATTTTTACTTTACCACATAGCTTATATATTAATTATATTTCGTTTATAGTTATTATGAAGAAAGAGAAAGAGAGAGAGAGAGAGAGAGAGAGAGAGAGAGAGAGAGAGAGTGTGTGTGTGTGTGTGTGTGTACGTAGGTGTGTTGGTAATGCTTTGTAAGAAATAATAATATGCATAATATTATGAAACTGAGTGCGCGCGAATACGGTGTAATTTTTCTAGACTTAGTTAAGCTTTGTTTGCATGAGAGGCGAGGGACTAAGCAGCCTGAGAGTAAAACTTTAACAGTTAGAAGTAATCATGAATGGAATTTAGTTAAAACACCTGAAATTAAAATAATTAATTTATTGAAGTGTCGATGTTTTAGGAATGTTAACAATTCGCTTAAACAGTACATTACGATAAATAAAATTTTCTCATGAAAAATTATATTTGAAATACGTAATTAATGTTAGTACTTTATTATAAATACATAATGGTAAGCTTTCTCCTTTACTACCATACAGAGCACGACAATGTGCGTTTCAAATAAGTATTCTTTAATTATTTGCATGAATGCTGTATGCCACTATAGTTAATTTTTTTTCCGGTATTACCTAATACTTAGTAACTTTTATAGATAAGTATCTCCAGTTAATAAGTCAAGGATATCAATCGAAGAGACTATTTCGTTGTGTTGCCATTCTTAAAAATCTTGCAAGTTGAATATATCGTTCTAATAAATAGATAGTGCTACTCTTCTCAGCTTCATAATGTAGTAATAACTATTCAGTATGTGAGGTTATCGTGACTCATATTTTAGTTCACCGCTTTGAGACGCAAAGTAGTTTGCATTGTGCCTGCCTGTGTTAGCGACCGCTTTAACTACCGTAGGCGCGAAGTTCGCGTTCGCAAGCTAAACGGTTGTATAAGAACTGATGTAAACACGGGACGGTGGAGAGAGTGCGATCGCTGCTGAAGCAACTCGAGTTTCCTGCAGTCGCGGCCACAATATTTTTGCTGCCTGTAGAATAGCAAAGAGGTGAAATTACAACTTTTTTTTTATTATTACTTTCTAATAAAGCCACTTTATGCAGGGAGGATAATCGAAGAACGGCTTAATATTAGTATAAACTACACTTGCATCTAAAAACGACAAGCCCAGACTCGGGAGGTAGGAAGACGTCTTAGCGACCTTGACAATGGTTGCTGATTGGAGAAGAGGACGGATAGAGACATGAAACGAAGTCGTAGGAAGAATAAGAACACCTCCACTGCACATATTTTCGTCCGCCATGTTACCCACGTGGGCATACAATTATCTTCGCCTGAGCTTGGTATATAATCCGTTCACGGTTACTTCACACTTTTCTGAGCCCTGCTAAAGTTCTACTTCCAGGATATTCCTCCGCCTCGTGCAAACTAAGCTTTACTATGTCTGTAAAATTACACCAAAGGACAGGGCACAGAATTCGCGTGCACTCAGTTGTAATAATATTTAGCATGAGAAATATTTCTTACTGGGCGCTACCAACACAGATGTTTTATCGCTGTTTTATTCATATTTATTGTAAATTTCATATTATAATTGAATAATTAAATTTAGGTAAAAGTTTAATTTAACAAAAAATAAGATACTTTCATGTTAACAGCGGTATAGAACTCTTGTGATACATGAGGTATTTAGTGAATAACTAAACACGTCACACATGGGGGAATTTTTCAGTGGATTGACCCAAAAAAAGTGTGAAAAAACCGCGAATGGACTATAGAAGCAGACGCCTCACGCTATGGGAGGTTAGTGACTAATTAGCAGGCTACGACTAGGGTACTTGTGTAAAACAAAACGATCTGCTTCCCTCACGATGCCTCCCTTGGAAAAGGGAGGCATCGTGAGGGAACGTACCAGGGTTTTTCCGAAGCGATCTTGCAGGGAAAGGAAGTCTTTCGAAGACTCAAGAATTAATTCACTGTGACAGAACGCTTTGAACGGCAACCCATTGTGCGAAATTACCGCTCTCTGCGAACACGTTTTGAGGTACTCAACCCACATTGCTCTATGCTTCAGCCCGACAGAGAAAAGCTCTGCCTCTAGTGACCCCGTCGGTTATCAAACTGTTGTTGTCTTTTCAGTTGTGGATTCAAATTATTTTGGTATGGAGCTATCATAATTTACTATAAGCAACACCGCCTTTGCTTTTCATTTTGAAATATCACCGAGTTTGTGCAAATCTACATTTCTGCGCGTTTGAAGAGCTGAAGCGGGGAATTGGTAGCTAAGGGCGAAAATGACACGCAGCTCGTATGCTTCAACACCTCTGCACGCAAGACGTTGAACTGACATGGAGTCTTTTCGTTGAACTGCGTGCAACTACAGGGGTTTTAAGATTGACATTATAGTTTTATAGCACAGTAATAAAAATAAAGGCGTGTACTGAATGTATTCTCAGCCACGAAAGTTATAAATTTTACAACTGAAATCAACCTACATCAAATTATTTATAAAAAATATTTTTTTAAACATTAGTACTGATGTTTTTTTACATATAACTATAGAAATTATTATGATTAGGTCCTAGCCAAATTAACGAACATTTTCTTATAGCGTATGCTTTCTGAGGCACCCTGAATAGGAAGACGTTTGAATGTTTATTAAAAATACGCTCTTATTATAGATTTTTAACGACACTTATGTAAGTAAATTCTAGCAGAATATTTTACAGTGTTTCAAAATATATGCATTCTTCTTTCATATGCAACATAAATCATACTTTTCTGAAAATTTTCGTAGTTTTTGTATTACTTTTTAATGAGTTCTGCATCTCTACAGTCGGATGCTATGCTCTATTGTAAGCCACTTTCATTCAACCTTAACCTAGCCAAATGGAAATATTAACTATTAAATTAAAATAACTACTTTTATTTACTAAATGCAACAGTAATAGTTGTGATAACTGTGATGGTGATCAGAAGATTATTGCTGGGAGAACTATGACGTATCTCAGAACAATATTCGCTCTCACGATTCGAGCCTCACAGCACGGAAATTAAAACACGTGTCCTTTAACTTGCACATTCAGAGTTTCCTAAATTCACTGACACGACAAAACATGTTTGTTACAAAAACGATGTCGTTTTTGTCAACCGCTCCAATTAGTTTCTATGGCAGGATATATGAAGAAATTATTTCAATAAAGTTTTATATAGAATTGTTGTCCTATTTCGATTGTAAGTAGTGTTTAATGAATGTAACCGGGACGCCAGAGTATTTCGGTAAAAACGTAACCTCGATAGAATCGCATGCCCATGAGTTGCCTTAACTTGTACAAAACACGTCGCATTTCAAAAGAAAATTATTTTGTTGTGTAGAAGAAGAAACTTCATAACATCAATAACCAACAGGTTCTGTGAAGAAGACTGAATAAGAAATTTTACTGCTGAGCTAGCAAACGCAGTCTATAAGACACGCTCTTAAGTCTGTCAGGAAAAACAGCATTTGCCATAAACTAGCGTGAAAATTGTAAACCACTGAAACGGAATATACGTAAATTTCGTATAACGAATTTGTTCACACAGAGAAATTCGCAAATACCGTGAGAATTAAATAAGTCCTTTTTTTACCACATTCCTGGCAAAGGTATTTTCTTGTAACTCGTGTTCTATCACCACTTAACTTATCTCTAGTGGTAAAAGTCTCAGGATATAAGCAGCAAAAATTATGATGAAACTTGTGTAAGGTAACAGCATATCTTTACATCAAAAGATAACTGTAAGAAAAATGAATGTGTTTATTTAACCGTCCACGCTTAAATCATTCGATAACTTGAATTGGCTACGTACATTCCTAAGGGAGTACCGGAATAAGTGAACTTTGGGATTGTGTTCTGGTGTGTTAACCGTCATCGCACCGAGCTCGGTAATGATAAGAACGACGAAGAGAAAAAAAAATCAATAATTACGTAATACGCGCGTTTTTTAAAAGTCCAGCACGTTAATAAGGATCTCGTTTGTGATTAATTGAGCACTTTCGGAATCAACCTTTGAAAAAATAACCTTGTTCTTAACTGCTTGCATTGTAATGGAAATTGAGATACTTACGGTAATTAAAATTGGCAGCGAAAAAATTATAGTATTTTCACATTCAGAAGTCTCATTGAACGGGTAACGTTAAAAATCTTGACTACTGGATTAAGTTTCCTTTGATTTTATATCCCATTGACAGAATAATTTAGTTAATATATACATAATTATTTTTCGAACAGTTCCTTAATGTCACTTGCTCATTAAAACCGTTCCTGGTAGTGTTAATTATTCGTCGTAGCGGAATAATACACAACGAGCTGGACGAAGAAACTTAGCAAGTCTTTCAGAAGTGCTTATTTAGGCCGTGTGCACACGTGCGGACATGCGGCACCGCGGCGGCGCCGCAGCTATAAGCTAAGCCCTTGTGGAACGCATTTGCGGCACCGTCGCGTTTCTTGTGAGCTCAGTGGACACGCGGTACCGCAGCGGAGCCGCAGCTAAGTGTGCACTGGTACATATAAGCCAAGCCCTCGTGGAACGCTTTTACGACGCCGCAGCGGCGCCGCGCGGACATTGTCCGCACGTGTGCACCCGGCCTTAACTGGGAACAGTCCACAATTACAATTTTTAACTGTTTCTCACACTAACATCTTTAATTACTTCACAAATAGCAATATTGTTATGAGGCCATTTTTCTAACTTAAATAAGGATTATAGGGAGATTAATAATCGCTATGTAAGCTTAGATAAAATAAGTCTGATTTTAATTATCCTAAAACTGACATTCCACTTTCATTTTTACTTTTAGAAAGAAGCCATATTATGACAGCAATTTTATTCTTGTCTATCCGCTGATTCAGTTGCTAAATCTCCTGACCGGTACTTTTTAGTTCTTTTTGATGTTCACCAATCACAGCCAGAAGGCATTAAGGAAATTAATATTTGTTATTTTTTTATTTTATATTAAGTTTAAAAATTGTTTTCGTCAGGTGATTTTAATTAAATTAAAATGAAAATTGAGGAATTGGCTGGAAAAAATGCCTTAAGGCGCCCGCCTACCTGTAGAAAATTTCGGCATCTGGTTGGCGGGACTGGGCTGGATGGCTGACTGACAGTGGAGGAATGTGAAACTAGCGCCTCCCCGACAGCTCGCTCTCCTCCCGCTGAGTCGATCACAATAGGGTGGTTCAAAAATTTTTACTACCTGCGGCGGATCTCAGTATAATAATAATAATAAATCGTCTTTATTTGGCGCAGTTAAGGCATATCTGCCTTCTCTTACACTGAACCATTTTACAATTTACACTTGCTTATTACAGTTAAAAAAAATAGTTCTTACAAATTAACAAACACTGCAGAAAATCAAAGGCCGTTACTAGCATTAACGGACCAGGTAATTATACTAAATTGAGATATGCATATCTAAGTACTGAAAAATGTATAAATTTATGTGGTGATTATTAAGTTTAAGTCCATTTAAGTTTTAGTCCATAAAACACTGATGATGAACTGGCAGGTGTTAGGCCAAATTATGCACCATATACACGCAAGAATATAGAACATTTGCACAAACGCATAAATGCACAACAGGCCCACATGCATACACAAGTAACAATAGCTCCCTGCAAATAGAATTATAAAATAGAACACTAGTTCGTTACAACAAAATTGCAGGAACATAGTTCCTTATAATTCAAATGCCTATGACAAACTCTGACAGTAATAATAATCACGACACATACATCCTAAGCTGGAAAAGCGTTTAGACTTCTCCATACATGAGGGTGTGAAACAAAATTAATGATAATAAAAATGAAAGCGTTAGGAGTTTAAACTAAAATCAGTCACACAAATATTAATTCAACCATACATTCGAAATGCTCCACTTTACGGGTCGCGGTGGCATGACTGCAAGCACTGGAGCAACTTCTTTTTGAACAAATGATAAGAACCCTCATCACATATGTTCTGGCCCAGGCCATTCCAATTCCGAGCTGCTGAAACGCTAAAAGAATGGGAAATATAATTTGTTCGGTGGAACGGGATTAGAAGTTTACTGTCGGATTTTGAGCGAGTGGGAAAGTCATGGGTGCAGGAGAGGTAGTCAACACGATTTGGTAGCATACAGGAGTATCAGCACGCAGGATTTTATTTAGTAGCAGTAAAGAGTGCTGTTTCCTTCAGTCATGCAATTTCATCCAGTGCAGTTTTTCATACCACATACTGAGATGGTCTCTGAATTTAAGATTAAATACAAAACGTACACATGTGTTCTGTAACATCTGCAAATGCTTATTGAGGTGATATGCAAGATCATTGTACACTACATCACAATACTCAATTATGGGTAGTAAAAGTGCACATACAAGCAGTATCTTAATTCGCTCCGGTAGAAGATTTTTAAAGTGCTTTATGGAATGCAATGCTTTATAGACCTTTATATGTTGTGTGAGCAGCCCAGGATAGTGTTTCGTCCATTACAATACCCAAATTTTTAACACTGTTAGAGAAATTAATAACCATCCCATTAATTAAAATGTTAGGCAACGGAAGCTTCTTAGCAGCAGTAATGAGAGATAGAGAACTGATTATCAAACACTGAGTTTTTACAGGATTAATTTTTATGCCATTAGCTTCAGACCATTTCTTAGCCGCATCCAGATCCGAATTCATTTTGTGAAAAGTAGATTCGATTTCATTTTGTGCTGAAGATATGTACATCTGAAGATCATCTGCATAAATATGATAGTTCACATGTGAAAGCATTTTGGAAGATCATTTATAAATAGCGAAAACAACAGAGGACTTAATACAGATCCTTGAGGCACTCCTTTAAAAACAGCATGCCATTGATATTTTGCATTGTTCATTATTACACTCTGATATCTGTGGCATAAATATGACTGAATCCATTCTCATGTGCTCAGAGAAAAATTGAAATAGCTTCTTAGTTTAGCTAAGAGTATATCATGGTCGACCAAGCCAAAGGCTTTGCTGAAGTCAATTAACGTTACAAGATTAAACTGCCTGGAGTCTATTGCATATCTTATGTATTCAGTAACATTTATAAGTGCAGTACAAGTACTGTGCTGTCTTCGGAAACCAGACTGAAAGTCATCAAATAAATTGTCTTTGTTTATATGCGAATCAGTTAGAGAGACTTCCTCTAGGGAAATGGAAAATAATTGTTTTTCCGATTCCTCTAACTCAGTGGAAGCTTCATTGCCTGAATTGAGGTATCAGCTATTGGCCACGGCATTCGCTGGTAGATTGAGTGATGCATGTGTACTTAATGATCAAGTAGAGTCTGATGCGGATTTTGAAAGTTATTTTCAAGGTGCAGGGTTCCTTTGTTAAACTTATCAACTGCATTACCCCGGCCAATAACACTTAGTGTCACCATAGCAGTTAAATTCTTGAAATTCTTTTTGGCAGAGGAAGGCGCTATGCAGACATTTTATTTTCAAAGTAAATCACTACCTGTCCTGCATTCAACCGATGTGGGTGAAATCTATGATGAAACAGCTAAGCCTTACCTCACAAATAGACTTGAGGAATTTAGTGCCCGTGACTCAGGTTAGAGTCTGCTTCTAATTCTGCAAATGGATGTTCATATATCACAGTTTAGAGCAATCACCATTGGTGCTGCTCACACTAAGCTCCCCAAGTTTATTGCCAATAGGAAAGCCTGCATTCATATGCAGTGTCCTGAGAGACTGTTTCCATTATGCTGTTATATCAGCTTTGTTTCCTACATAACCGAATGGCCACAGAATGACTTCATATCCAAGTCCTTACATGGTTTTGGATACTGAAGGTATGTCGGATCCTGTAGTATTACAGGAAATTCGAAAATTTGAGAACAATGGAATTTATATCAATGTCTACTGTGCAGTAGACAAAGATAGTAATATTATTGACGAAACTTTCGATAAGCAAGGGGTTATTGTGCCAATGCGTATTTCTCCTGTACGACATGCACAACTTGTAAATGTATTGGCCATTCACGCTTATGGTAATGATGCACATTTGCATTTTCTTTCCATTAAGGATTTGTCAAGGCTGCTTAACAGCCAGTTAAGTAAAGATAGACATAGGAAATTTGTTTGTGATCATTGTATCCAATACTTTAGTAGTGAGGAGAAAATTGCAAACCAAAATGATCTCTGTCAGCAACATATGGCTGTTCGCAGTCCTTTCTCTGCTGGGGACAACAAGTACTTGCAATTTCAGGGTTACAGCAAACAGCAAAGGTTGGGTTTTGTCGCCTATTGCGACACAGATACATATTTGAATCCCTTGTCCACTTGCCTCCCTGATGATAACATGAGTAAACGATTAGCATCAACCAACATGTTCCATATACTTGTAGCATTTTGTTGGTTTGTTCATATAATCTAGCATTTTCTTTCTACTTTAAGTTTGTGGGTGACAATTGTATCAACCAGTTAGTAGATAAATTGGTTAAATTGACAAAGTGAGTTGCAGGAATATACAGCATGACTGTTCTGATGAGACCAAAAATCCTAGCTGATGAAGCTAGGTTGGCGGCTCAGAAAAGTTGTCATATTTGTAAGAAGGAACTCTGTACAGATAATGTGGTCGACCATGACTATCTGACTAGGGAAATAAGAGGCTGCACACATAATAAATGTAATTTGAATTTCAGACTGCCCAAGAAACAACTAGTAACTGTTTTTCATAACATGCAAAACTACGATGCTCACTTTCTCATAAAGCCATTGGCTGAACATCATGTAACAAAACCTGATGGAACTGTGGTAATCAAAAACCCGGGTAGAATAGAGGTGATTGGAATGACCCTTGAAAATTACAAGTCCATCACCAAATGTATTCCCAATGGGATTGACTCAAAAGCAAAGGCGTAACATTTCAAGTTATGTTTCATTGATTCTTTTCAGTTATTGAGCACCTCGCTGAAAACTTTGGCAGGTAATTTGAAACCTGTGCAATTGAGTATCACCTGCTCGATGTTTCCAGACAATATGCAATTTGAATTGGCAAAAAGGAAGGGAGTGTTTCCTTATGACTTTGTTAAGTCCAAAGACAGTCTGATGTGCACATCACTCCCACCAAAGGATTTATTTCGTAATGTCATGAAAGGCAAAGGCGTTAGTGATGATGATTACACCATTGCAGTAAGCCATTCAGTATTTACGTGTGGACACTTGTTTACTGGCAGACATTTTTGAAAATTTCAGGACGTTATGTTTGGCTTATTACGGTCTTGACCCCACCATGTACATCATAGCTCCGTCTCTTGCATGGGACACTTTATTTTTAATGACAGATGTGTGGCTAGAGCTGTTGACCGACCCTGATATGTACCTCTTTGTTGAATGCGGGGTTAGGGGCAGCATTATCCAGGTTTCCAGAAGGTGTGCAGAAGCCAAAAATATTTACATGGGTGAAGAGTACGAATTCAGTGTGACATTGAAATATATCTGTTATTTCGACATAAATGGCCTGTACAGCCACACTATGAAGAGCAAGTATCCTATTGGCAATTTTGAGTAGGTCGAGGCTGATGTAATTTCGTTGTGGAATTTTGCCAACATGGCGAATGATGGGGACACAAGGTTTTTCACAGAAGTGGATTTGTCATTTCTAGACAAATGCCATGATCTGCTATCTAATCTGCCTTTGGCTCCAATAAATGTCATACCTCTGAATGGCTCAAATGAAAAACATCTTTTGACTCTTGCACTGTGGAAGAATTATGTTATTCACTGGGTAACACTGAGGTAGTACTTGCTGTATGGAGCCACACTTGACTCTGTTCATCGCGTTTTGCACTTTGAGCAGAAGGCTTGGATGGCTTCGTACATCGAGTTTAAGATTGAGAAACGTGCCCTAGCTGTGAACGAATTTGAGAAATCGTTTTTTAAACTAACGAATAACACAGTGTATGGAAAAACTTTACAGAATGTCTGCCGGGAAAAGGACATAAAAGTCGTTACCAGATACGACACAATATATGGGGCTGCAGAACTGATAGGGCATCCTTTATTCCAAGCACGATAGATCATCGATGAGAATCTTGTCCTTATCGAAATGTCAAAGGTCTCTGTTACATTTAACAAGCCTTTGTACACTGGTGTTGCCATTCTAGATCTTTCCAAATTGACCTTTTACAAATTTCATTACCAGTCCATGCGTCAGAAATTTCCTCCGCCAGCCTTGCACCTTTTATACTGCTATGTTGACAGCCTGATCTATGAAATTGCCTGTAGAGATGTTTACGAAGTAATTACCCCAGATTTAAAGCACGGTTTGATACTTCTAACTATGTGCTCGATAACACACAAGGATTCTCACACGAGTGCAAAGGCCATGCCGGAGTGATGAAGGATGAATGTGCCAGCCGCATCATCACACACTTTGTACGTTTACGTCCCAAGCTTTACACATACATTGTTTCAAATCAGCAGTGTATATATAAGGCGAAGGGTGTAAAACCTAATGTGTTGCAATCCCTCTGATAGGAGGATTATCGAGATTACCTCGACAATTGCACCAGGGTTCTGGGGACCCAATACCAGTTCCGTTCGTGTAGTCACAAGGTGTGACTAGGTCACACTGAATGTGTGACCAAAGTGGTGCTAACAGGTTTAGACGATAAGCGCTTCATTGAGCCGGATAGAGTATCGACTTTAGTCTGTGGGCACTATAAGATTCCACAGTAGAAAAAAATGTTCCCCCACCACATTAGTTTCAGCACCACATTAAATACAAGTCTGCCAGCACTGCACCCAACACCACGCCCTGCTCTGCACCACAATCTGCACTGCAGCTGTCTTCAAACATACTTTTTATCCCAAGTAACTCTTCAGAAAATACACTGTTATTCTACAACATCGCCACAATATCTCTGTATTCCTTTACGTCACCCAGGAATCATCTTCGCAGAGTGGGATCACATCATGTCATATATAAATTTTTTAAGTCTGAGAAGACTGTGTTTTAGTCTAATAATGTGAAAACTTCAATGAAATAATGTTATAATGAAAGTGTTTTGGTAAGTTATGAATATGTTTTAATGATGTTGTATAAAGTTTTTTTTTGTAAGAGATTTTATGTTGAAGAATGTTTTTTTATTTTAACATATGTAAAGAGTTTTTGTAAGATTTGTAAATTTGTAAATATAGTTTTAAGAATGCTTTGAAAAAATTAAATCAATGGCGAAGGAAATTACGTGACTTGTTATTTAATAGTTTGAATTCCTTTTGCCATAGTTTTATATAATAACTGATGTTTGAGATTTGTGTGTGAGTTGTAATATTTATTGTTTTTACACAACATTATTTACATGATTTGAAAACCAACAAGTATGAAAATGGAAGTGGACGAGAAATAAATTAACTCTGAAGGTGAAGGAATCATCACTAGCTGGTATCAACTTTGTCTTATAACAAACCAAAATATTAATTTCAACAGGTTTCAACAGGTTATAACATGTTTTATCAATTAACTCAAAAATTTTCGAGTATCACTTAAAAAACTTTTAACATACAAAAAATTACTACGACTATGAATCAGCATGTTGATGTCTGCTGTGAAGAGATATTATTCAACTATGTGCTGAAATTGATGGTATATACTAAATGATTAATTTAAAGATTGAAATGGTTTTTTTTAACAACAATTTAAAGAGACATTATAAAGTTTGCAACACTGGTCCTCCCCACATCCACATCCACATCCACACTCGCCTCCAGCTCCACACTTAAGACTTAATACCACACTAGCACCACCATAGCACCACACTAGCAATACACTAGCACCACATAGCACCACACTTGCTCCACGTACTCCTCAATCACTCCTCACGGCTCCTCGCTGCTCCTTAGATTGCTCCGCAATCAGTTCCGCAATTGGCTCCTCAATTGGCTCGGCAATAGGCTCCGCAATAGGCTCTGCAATTGGCTCTGCAATCAACACCTCATATAGCACATCACATAGCACCTCACATAGCACCTCACGCTTGGGATAAGTTATATTAATATCTTAGTATAATAAATCATTTTTTGTAAGGTGTTAGGTGAAATGTGGATGATCGTTCGGCTGATTTAACCTGTATTTCGTTATGTGTTTGTACGTTTCGAATATTGGCCTTGCGAGCCGATGAGGGGTGGAGTAAAGTACGTGCTTATATTTGTGTAAGTGTACTTTTGTTGGGAGTGGATTAAATTAGGGAGGTTTATGACACCTGGAGTGCTGGTGAATTGTAATTTTAAATCGTTTTATTGTGTTTAGCTTAGTTCTTAGACTTGTTGTTATTGATTCATTTGCATGTGTTTGATTATTTTGATAAACTTTTTTTAATGACTTCATTTAGCATTTGTTACATTTGAAATGGTTTTGTGGATACGATATTAATATAAATTCCATAATCGCATGATTAAAGTCGGTTTAGTGAATTTGTGGTAATCGCACAATTAAATTCTTTTGGTCAATCGTGTTAGTGATTAAAGTAATTCGTACAGTAGGCTATTTGAACGTCTCTTTTCAGTAAAAATAATATTTGCTTCGCCGAAAAGAAAACATTTCTCCCATATCTAAATTAGTTAAATCCTCAGTATACCTCCAGAAAGCATCCTGGACGGACGAGTAGTCCGCTCCCACTATTCGCATATCAGTTACAAGTGCTCCAAATATTAAAAAAAAAATGTCCCTTATGCCATTCTTCCACCATCAACACCGATATAAGCAATTAAATCCCACCCCCTCTGTCCAGTCGACTCCAGGACGTCACAGAGTACACATCGATTCTGCTCTGCCAATATCATCCTTTCAACACCAATAAAATAATAAAATTTGATATCAAACAATAAAAAAACTGATCAAAGAAATTTTGATTAAACAATGACACTAACTAATCTGATTATTTAATGTAGTTAATTAATTAATTATTCGATTAATAGATTAATTAGCAATAAATATGCAAATTAGCAACCAATCAAATTAGGCAACTATACAAACTAGGCACCTCACACGCCCAGTGAGTCAGAAGTGGGTCGCTGCCTCTACTCACATAGCCTCGACCAGCAAGACACTGCAAGCACAACACGACTCTTAAAACTAACAACCAATGAAATACAAGATAAATCTGAAGTAAGCCCGACAATTCTGGCATAAGACAAGCAGTTTTAGATTAGAAATTATTTCTATTCTTTGTTGTGTCGTGCGACACGACGCACAGTGTGTACAACCTTGAAAAATGAAATTGTGTGATAAGCTTTCCTTACAATGGAAAATACGTAGCTTAAAAGAAAACAAGTTATGAAAATTATTGTATTTAACTCTTATAAATAATATAATTTTACCTTTATAAGAATAAGCTATAAAAATTGTTACCATCATGTATTCCGAATTTCCCGTCAGCGCCTTCTAAATGGACCCGAAAAATTCTACTTCGTGTCGCGTCAGTAAACTGTCGCACTGTACATTTGAGCAGGCACATTGAAAATGGTCGTGGTTGAGGTGTTTTTTTTTTTTTTTTTTTTTCGTGCTGTGCTCGTCGGAGCTATGTGATTCCGGCATTAACCCCCGCTCCGATCTCAGGCCCTGGCGGGCGTTCAATTTTCGAACGGTGGCAGATGTTGATGTGGGGCAGGATACCGTGTCCTGCCCCGTCTCGGTTACTCCCGCCACTTATCCAACTCCATCTCATCTTACCTCATCAATTCTTTGGACTGGCCGGAACACGACAGCTCTGTCCTTCAGGTAGGTCAACCTGCTTCAAATAGTGTCAGCCTTCTTTCATCCACGTCGACCCTGCCTGAAGACGGGAACTACGTAAACATTTAATTTTAAAGTAAGGACTATAAAACATATTCGTAGTATCTTCACACATTTTGAATCAAACCTTTGAAAAATCACTGCCTGTGTGACGTATTTGATTGTTCCCTGAATATGTCACGTACCACTAGCATTTTATTGGAATCGGTATTGAACAGGGTATTACCGTCACCCGATGTTATGCCTGAAGTATGGGCGTATTTAGCTATGGATTTTGGGAAGGGGGAGGAATAAGACTTTTTATACAAAACCGATTTTTTGCACACTGTTTAATATATATCACGATTTGATGGCAAGGAACCACATCCACATAAAACTAAAATGTATTTATTGATACATAGCTCATAAAGTAAGAAATATCACATGAGTAATTAAATTTTTCAACAAATGAAACTAAAAAGCACAAAAAAAAAATTACATTGAAACAGGTCCAAAAGCCACTTTTCTTTATTCAGACCTAGACACAAATATATTTACAACTTTTCTAATGTAAAATGAATCCAGAATGTAATTGTGAACATAACAGATGGCGACATGATTCAGTCTCTTCTAAGTCATTGAGGAGAGCAAATATGTCTTCAGCCGTCTGAAAGAGCTGAAACTTCTCTCCACCTCACAAGATGAGCTGGGTAGAACCAGCTGCAACTTAACAAGCTGTTCCACATTAAAAAACAAGCTTCTCACTTCTGGTCATTTATTTGAAACTCTCCACTGCATCTTCTACATAAGAGACAATATGGTTTTCAAGAACATCTTCAGTTCCACTTGCAATGATGATTTGTCTATTTGTGGGTAGCTGCTGATATCGGAACAGTTTTCTCCCGTCAGTAGTACTTTTTCGAATTTCAGGTGTTTTTTATGTCAGGTTGCGTTAAACCGATATTTTAATTGACAAATTGCAGTATCGATAACTTGAAAGTACTCTGTCCTGAAGTGTTCTTCCACAGTTGCAGGTGTATGATATGTTGCAGGTCCTGTGAATCGTGCGAGTGGATTTAATGTTCTTGGACATGAGAGCGGCTGCATATTAAGGCGTTCGATGCTTTATTTACAGCTTGCGAACAAAATCTCGAAGCGTTCATCTGATCGCAATTCCTGGAAAGCATCTGACCCAATTCTCACATACTTCATTAGTCCTCGTATGGTTTTTTATTTTCTTTGGAAGGTTTTGTTACGCATTTCTAGGCTTGAAATTACTTCTCTTGACAAAACAAATCCTAAGTGTGTGGTCACATTTTGGAATGTATACAGAAGTTCACATGCCTTTTCAAGTTTTTGAGCAGATAATTCCTCCGACGTCTGCAAGAACAAATCGTATTTCCTGACAATCTCATCTAACTGTGATTTTCTGTGGATCCAGCGCAATATTTCATGTTCATTTTAACTCCAATTCACGTTCATCTAAATATCTCGGTTTGGTTATAGTCAATTAACTCATATTCATCATTAACACACGTTCAGTCTGCATGCTGCCATCATTTGTAATGTCTTTCACTCACGCATCCAATCCAATAGTCTACCCTGCCAGTCGCACCCTTCACTCCTCTGATGCTCGCAGTCGCAGATTTTCCTCCCGCTGGTCACTTCCGGCGCTATTCGCTGCCCTTCGTCGTACAATTGAACATACTTCCGCCTCTCATAAAACTCTAGGCTCAGGAGCCTGTCGAACTTTTATATCAGTCGCCTTCGCCATCTGGAAGGTTCAACGCGCCCCGAGTTACGCTCAGAGAAACGAGACCAGTAATCCAGAGCATTCTTCAGATAAACGCAGAGGTATGCGTGGGAATGTTTCGTGTAACAGATACGCGCTTCTTGGCTTATCGCTCGCCTGCCATTCAAAACATTCCAGTGTCTTGCCGCCCGTTATAACATCGCGACTCTCTAACCTCCTCTTCCGACCGCTCGCGCGGCAGAGATCATGGTAGGCGAGCGCGTAACAGTATCTTATTTTTGGTTAAATAAAATTTTTGCTCAAATGTTTCATATGATTTATAATATTTCGTTTATAATTAAGTGTGCTAATGCTTAGTAAGAAATCGTTCTCTTGCAAAATATTATTTAACCGAGTGCACACAAATACAGGGCGTCATCCCTTCGGTGTAATTTTTTCTATTTAGTTAGGCTTCGTTTGCGTGAGGCGAAGGAATGAGCCTGAAAGTAGAACTTTAGCAGACAAGGCTTCGGAGAAGCTGGAAGTAACCTATGACACCCTGCAGTCGGGATGATGGCCGACGGGAAGTCGAATACAAGGCTGCGTTTCTAGCAGTACTTTGGTGGCTATCGGCCATCAAGTCATCAGGTAAAAGTACTACGGCTGCATTTAGCTCCCTCTCGAGCAACCGGGGGGGGGGGGGGGGGGAGGGGGGCAGAAGTAATTTAGAACGGTTACCCGCATGTGCAATTACAGCCCAACCAATAGCGTTCATTTGCGACGAAAAATAACACCCAGGAGTTTACGTCAGCAGCTTACATTCTTCGCTCTCTCTCTCTCTCCTCTCTCTCTCTCTCTCTCTCTCTCTCTCTCTCTCTCTCTCTCCCCCCTCTCTCTCTCTCATCCTTGCATTATCGGCGTGGAGCGAAACGCGTATATAACGATATAGTATATAAAGTGAATGAGTGAGTGTGAAGAGATTTGGACAGCTCTTTGAGAACTGACGAGGGTGAAGCGATGTACGGAGCAACACCGGAATGCAAGGGCGGAGGAAACGGGAGATCCCCGAGAAAACCCACCGACCAGAGGCATGGTCCGCCACGATTTCCACATTAGAAAATCTGAGAGCGACCCCACCGGGAATCAAAACCTGTTCGCCTAGGTGGGAGGCGAGCAGTCTAACCACTACACCATCGCTGTCCCTAGTATATATATATATATATGTATATATACTATATCACATAGTATATAAGTAAATAATGATATTATACAGATACACACTCCTTGAAAAGATGTCTTGGCTTCCGGGGAAGTCTTGTTAGAGACCCTTGAAGATGCATACTGCAAGGTACAGCGAAACGTCGGTTGTAGAAACCAATATGCGGCTCCAGCCCAGAAGTCAAGACAACCAGGCTGACAATGACCACGAAAGCCGCCAAACTTCTATTACTACGACTACTTAAAAAAATGAATCACGTTTATAAGCATAAAGCTAATTACGCAATTGGGCGCTGGGAAGCGATGAAAACCGAAAGAAAATTTATGGAAATATAAATGTTATGAAATTATTAAAACCTTAAGGGTATTAGTTTTGTTTAGAAAGTAATTTCCCAGCGTGTCATTAAAAAGAGAGAGGGATGATGTATTTGGTTTAGCATGGCTTCTACATGCAACACATGCCTCTCTACTTCGGGCTACGTCACAGTTGTACTGGGAGTGTTGATCTTTGTAGTAGTGGTTGTAACAGTAATTGTTGTTTTGCTGTTTTTTTTACAAGTGCGTAGCTTTCCTGTGGGTTGTTTTGGTGCATAACGAAGGGAGAAATGAAACAGGTGGAAGGAGGAGAAGGAAATTAATTGTGCCTTGACGCTCTGTTTATAGCTTTCGCCCTGTTCCACCGGGAGGTCACACCGCGTCTCGGGGAAAGTTGAGCAACTGTGCTTCTGTCTGTGTTATTTTGGGAAGTTTCACGTCTACTTCTTGAACCCAGTATTATCTTCGATATTAGCCTCTCACGACTCCGCCTCAACTCTCTGTTTCGAGCGGCCAAAGGTTGGTAATTTTTGTATAGACTGTTGAAATTGAGCGCTTCTTGTAAGTCCTGCTTAGTATCTACTTGTATGCACATGATACAGTCTTCCACCGTATGCAAAATTAAGATTGCCCGGTCTTCATCACTTCATCCATGTGTCGGTCAAGTAAAACTGTGAAATTATTAGGAAGTACATATTTTACAATGTTGATAATTTTTTCACTTATATGTGTAGAAAAAATTCAGAAAGCAAACTATCATTTCAATATTTACAAAATGTTAACCTAACCATTTTTGAGTCAACGTCAAGGCTTGGAACTTATTTCCCTACGTCTTTACCAACTTTACCGTGCAGAATGCCAGCCAGTGTACCCGTTAGAATATAGAATACGTGCAGGTATAGGCTATTCACGATAAAATGAGCACTTTTGAGAGCCCTGCTTTAGATCTATTTGTATACACGTTGTGTGTTCCTCCACCTTATGTAAAATTAACATTGCCATGGGCTTCGCCACTTTATTCAAGCGTCGGTCAAATAAAACTGTGACATTATTAAGAACGTAACTACTTTCGAAATCTGTTCATTTTTACACTTCCATGAATTAAAAAACAGAAAGTGACAGAAATAATTTTATGTCATCACAAATAGTTACCTAACACTTTTTTATTCCACGTTAAGATATGGAACTAGTTTCTATCCATCGTTACCAACTTTACCGGGCGAATGTCACACTGTGCGCCCATTAAAATATATGCATGCAGCGGCAGTGACCTTTTATAAGGTTCATTTCTAAAGTGCTCACTTTCTCGTGAACAGCTTTTAAAGTGACATTTTGCAAAGGTTGATTTCAAAAATTCTCAATTAACCACGTGTAGCATTTACGGGGATTATTTTGTGTGTAGCGTGACTGACGCTGCGGTAACGTGGGGAGTTTCTCAAACTGAGCCCGCTTCCCCTTCCCTTGCGATAATAATTCCTTCCGTTCTCGGCGGTCGTGGCGGTGGAGTGAAAGAGCAGGTCTCCACCACGGTGAACCGAGTCAAGTTCCCGGCGCTGATTTTCGCGTGTGAAAACATAGCGACATCACTTTTGGTCGCAAGGTTTACTAGAAGTACTCCCATCTCCCATACCCTTGCGTTACGTAGCTGTTTCATCTCTACCTCGCCTCATTCCCATCGACGCTGAGTGGAGATCTCTCTCACTTACACTTCACCTTGCATCATGCACTCTCCAGACCAGTGGCGTGTCGTGAACTGTTGCAAGGTAAGCTGGCATTAGCTCTGAGCTGTAACCTGTTTACACTTCCACCACTTAAACGTAGCTCGACAGCTTACGCCACAGGACGCGTGTAATCGGTCCCTTGCTGCCCGCTTGTGAGTGGTCGGAATACATTGTTTCCCGAGGCTGCACGGTGGTTGGTTACTGGCTCCTGCTGCATGTACCGAGAATGTACAGCAGTGAGCAAGCACCGGCTTACCTTGCAACAGTTCGCCACACACCACTGCTTCAGACAGGCCGACGAATAAAGGTATACCCATCAGGTATCACAACTGACTTATTTATCGCCGATTCATAATTAATTATAAATTAACTTAAAAAAATTATCTGCCTCATGCAATTTAACATAAAACACTGTCTCGTTTATACAACTTTTTAAGCTGGCAGTATAGGAAAATTAGTTATCTTTCGTAACGTCTTATAAATATTGTCATGTTTTGATCTGTGGCCAGCGAGTTTTCCTTTGAAGCATATAAAGGCAATAACTGGCATATCGATAACACATTTATGTTTCAAACAATTTTTCAGTGTTATTCGATTCACTCGTGGATACACTCCGTAGTGGGAAGGGGCCTCGGTGGCTGAGCGGTTAGCCTACTCGCCTCCCACCAAGGTGAACCGAGTTCAATCCTCGGATTTTCGTTTGTGGGAATTGTGCCGGACGATGCCGCTGGTTGGCTGGTTTTCTCAGAGATATCCCGTTTCCCCGCCCTTTCATTCCGGCGCTGCTCCTTACCTCTCTTCAACCTCATCGGCTCTCAAGACTACCTGTCCATTATCTCCACAGTGTTTGCATAAATAAGTGCTTTTTTGTTAGTAATATTGGTAACCATCTTCCCACCGAGTTGCAATGTTTATTACTACTATTTTAATAATTATAACTTTTTTTTATGGAACCAAACGCAAACAAATGACACGTCACTGTTTTTGAACGCGATACATCGACAGTTCTTACGGCGATTCATGAGGTAATGTTGAGGTCATGTACAGAAACGAAAGTCAGTCCACCTTATCTAGTTCCAGTCATTCGTTCCATAGCGTCATATGCATAGTTGATTTTATTCGAGTCGGAGTACCTACGTCCTTACTTAAGACAATAAATTTTTAGTCACCTTTATCAGGACAGTTGGAAAGTAAGTAAATGATATGCTTACAATATTAATAAAATAGTATTTTTAAGTTCTGTTTTCTTATCTGACTACATTCATTTATGAATACCTACGGGCCACAGCAATGTTAATTATTTTTATGAAGCGTAAGCATACACAATTGGTTGAAACTGCGTACGTTGAGAAGATTTTTCAAAATCGTTCAGTTCGCCGCGAGTCAAGTATACGAGTGTTTATAAATACATCGATAGGAGATAATTAGCACCCCTGACTTTTGTGAACTCTTGTGTTGAAGTCTATATTCCTGGTCTGGAACACATACAATCAGCCATCACGAAGTGATAGCAACAAGCTAACATTTGAAAACAGCTATTCTCTTACCTGACATGTGCGTGGTTATTGGTAATTATGAACATTTGACAGTGGATTGGTCCGGTGGCATAAGTGGGCAAACTATTTCGCAGTTCAAACTTCCTTATTATTTTTATCTTGGCCTAAATAAATTTATTCATCGGAGAGACAACAACGAAGGGTGCCTTGGAATTGAATCACACAAAATGACATTCTAATTCTATAATATCTACTTTACATAAAATGTTTTAAAGACATAAATATGTGTTTACAAACGCATGTGTAAGTTCATGCACGACTTGTCCGGGTAAGGACAAAGTTATGCTAACATTACAGTTACATTACTTCGGTCCAGTTCTTGTTAACATTAAAATTTATAATTAACAAATCTGTTGGTGCGATTCCTTTTCATTTTGTTATTTTTTATTTGGTAATATTTAAAACTTAATAAATATATATATATATATATAATCAGTTTTATGCAGTAAACGTAATCATACACACAAACTGTAATAATAAGAATTCTTGCCTTGTTGCCTTTTAGAAACGGCTAATTTTGATTGCTCTGGGGATGAAGAGAATTTTTTCAAGGTTGCCTCAAAATTTAGGGCCTGTTCACTAAACTAGTTGACAGGACTTTAATTTTAATTAACAGTCCATATATTTCTCTGCGACTATTCACTTCGTTAAATCACCGTAACATAGATCATTACCCGTAGCTAACAGTAACTAACCAAAAGAATATACTGTCAAAATATTACGCGTATTTCCAAGCAATTAACTTCAGTTCTGACAAACATACATAGTAAGTATGTTAAACTTCACTGCCGTGGAAGTTAAATAGACTCCACGCTAATGTTGCCAGTACAGCTTTTTTTTAACGGAATGAAGTGATTTGTTAAATTGCGTCGTACTTCAGATGTTGTGCTAAGCAAGGAACATAAAATGTAAAATCTGCCCCTCAAAAAAATATCACACAGATGAAAAACACCGCTCGAAAGTAGAATACGTGAACGAGCGTAATAAACTAATTAACAATGCTAATAAGTGTCCCTGTTGTCATACGTGAACGTAAACACAGCCACGCCCTTGAACATATCGGGCCGTTTAAATACCATTCAGCAAAACATAGGATGAGCTCTCTGCGAACGAGTAACAAGAGACATCAAAACGCAGTAAAAACGGTCAATGAATAGTTCAGCTCTTTTAAGACAGATACGGATATTTTGTGTCTTAGCCGGTTTCCAGTGACGATTTCTCTACGCAGTTTCGCCGAGTGCTGAAACTGTTAACCCATGCAGACCCACATTAATTTACAGTTTCAGGTGTTGCAAACAAGACTTTTATGATGCGTGCTGAAGACACCGCAACACTTGCATCGTTACAGTCAATGAGTTGTAGGCTTTGTTTCCTGCTGTATACGCTGTTAATTGTTAATTGAACACTTTTGAAACCAACCTTTGAGAAATGTCACTGCCACTAACAGCAAGTATTTTAAATGGGCACACAGACTGACAAGTGATAAGTAAAGTTAGTAACGACGGAGGGAAAGTAATTTCGTGTATTAACGTGGAACTAAAAACTGCCAGGTAAATATTTCTGAATACTGAAATTGTTACGTTTGCTTTCTGTATTATTTTTAACGCGCATAAGTCATATAAGAGCAAGAATTTAAAAAATGTGTAATGTATTTACTTTTACAGTAATATCACTGTTTCACTTGACTGGCCGACGCGTGAAGAAGGCGATCATGCCCATGAAAATGTTAATTTTACATATGACGACAGAATGCACAATGTGCACACAAGTACAGGTTATCTTAAGCAGGGATTTCAAAAGTGCTCATTTCAGCGTGAACGGCCCGTAACTTACACCAAAAGTGCTCATTTCAACGTGAACAGCCCGTAACTTACACATTCACTGTTATAACACAGTGGCATTGCTGTAATAAGACCGAAAATGTTCGTTCGTTTACGTTACTACATTTAGTAACGGAGAAATTAAGTTTGATGTTTGGTACAGATTTTTCTTAAAAAATAATTATATTCAGTGCAGCTGAGATATTTTTGAAATACTTAATTAGTTAAGTATCTATTTTTACCGTTAACATTAGCTGAGAACATTATACAACTTTCGTGACTGCAATATTCTAAAAATAAAAGACAATATCTGCCCGGGGAATGAAGACAAAACACTTAACATTTTTGTTTTATAAACAGATTCCTCACTTGACAATGTGGTAGACAATTCGGGGCTTCTGATTTGCTAACAACGATACACAGCAATAGTAACAAGAAAGTTAAATTAGGCTGAACTCTTCCTTTTTCCTAATACTATATTTCGGGCAGTGCTTATCGCTATGCGCGATTGTAGCTTGTATTGATTTACATGTTGATTAACGCTCAAATATTAACCAAATTGAAGGATGTTTAATGGCATTGATATCAGAAGAAGCAAGTATGCAACCCGTCACAGATGCAGATAACCCAGTACAAATTCCACAATAGTGATGAAAATTGTATTTGTTTATTAATACTACAAGGGTGAAAATAATTTTCGTGTGTAACTGCCTGTGTAATTTTTTTTCCCCCATCGTACATGTTTGTAAAGGCTTTTCACATTAAGTGAGCCCTTTTGAAATCAACATTAGAAAAAATTCACTGCTACCTGCGTCTATTTTAATGTGCGCACTGGGTGAAATGCGCCCAGTTAAGTTGGTAACGATGGAGGGGAAAGTAGTTCCATACCTTAACTTAAAATAGAAAGTGTTAGGTAACCATTTGTGATAACATAAATTATTTCTATCGCTTTCTATTTTTTTAATGCTTCAAAGTGTAAATATTAGTAGATATTAAAAATATTTACTTTTCTAATAATTTTACAGTTTCACTTGACTGGCGCATGATGAAAGCGATGAGGCCCATGGCAATGACAATTTTACATAAGGAGGGAGAACACACAACGTGCATACAAGTAGATCTTAAGCAGGGCTTTCAAAAGTGCTCATTTTACCGTGAACAGCCTATAAATATCGAGTGCTATATTTACTTTAAGCTTATTCCAAAATAATTTTTGCTCAAACTGTGCTCAGCTTTCGCTCCACATTCCTTTACCTTCAGAGTAACTGTTTGGAACACCTTCCAAGTGAGGTGTTTGACATTCAAACCATTCCTTTATTCGCCCGTCTACCCTTGTCCCTCTTCCCCGGTTAGCAGCTAGCCGGATAATAATGCTCATAATGCTAATAATGCTCACTGAAAAGTACATTCCTAGGGAGAGTGTGCACACACAGAACGGTATTCTCTGAGCGAGTCTCAATGGGCTGCCATCTTCGCTGAAAGGCGTCATGGAGGTGCGAAGGAATGCATTAGTGAGGAAAACGGGAGCAACCCTATTAAAACTGCAAGTCTTAGACAACGTCCGCCGCGTTCCTCACGTGCATAAGGCCAAACTCGGATCCGTCGGGTATCTAAGTTTCTTATGGGGTGTTGTTTCTTCTCTTCCTGGAATGACTTAGTGGCGAGACTTCAACCCCTTAACATATTACCCCGAGTACACTTGTTCACATTTGACATGTTGCAGAATAGGTAAGATCATGGTCGGTGCTGTACACTTGGTGTGGTGAACTGGCGATGCGTCTGGGTTCCAGATAGATCCCAGAAAGCCATACGGAGAGCTAGGAATAACTCACCTTTCACTCTAAGAGAGAAATGGTGAAGGTATAACTGAGTAGAAATCGTATTAGATCGAAAAAATACACGATCCAGGCTAACAGCTGCCTTCCCACACTTGTAACATCCGAGTGTGGGACCCCTTAGAAATCTCCATGCCCAAAAGAAACGATAGATCATCTTCATCAAAATTGTAAATCCATTTCAACAATTTCATTAAGTAGTAAAGTTAATTTTATTTTTATTTATTTAAGTATACATAACTAAAATCAGTAATGGCCAATAGCCGGGTACTGATGTAATTTAATTTTGTTCTGTTCTGTGCAAGATCAATCCACTGATCCGTATCCTGGTTGGCAGTCCACGTGGGCTTTAGGTTTGGTTTTGTGCTGAAAGTGGTTGAAAATTCGCATCCAGCTCATTTACCACTACCGCCGTGAGGCGAGCGTGGCAAAATATAATCACTTTTCAGAAGATCGTAATTATATTAATAAGACTAATCTGCAAAGAACACTGGGAGACGGTAGATGGGAAACCTCTACGCAATGATCTATGCTTCATTTATCAGCCAGACTATTTATAGTCTGGATAGCAGTCGTAATGGAATTGCAATAACGAAGGAGCATAATTTGGTCGTAGAGGTGACTTGTGATCGCATTAGTCAAACATGATACAATTTACGGGCTAAACGCTGGGGACGGTGTACACACAAAATTTGGTATAGGCTGTTCACGGTAAACTGTGCACTTCTGAAAGCCCTACTTTTATTCAAGTTGTGTATTATTCCACCATATGTAAAGTTAACATGACAGTTCTAAGTCAACATTGATACACGGAGCTGCTGTGCTTTCTCTCCGCTGTTAGCAACTCAACTGGACGCACGCCACTCCGCCAGTGCGCTCGTGTCAGAACATACGCAGGAAGGGACAGTGGCGTTTTTTAACACTTTGAGGCCGGCACACTTCTACCAGCTTTAAAGACAAGTTAGACGACGTTAGTCAGCTATATCCATACCGTTGCAGGGACACCATGTTCTATCGGTCCCTATTGCTACTTAAGGGAAAACATATGTGCATTTAGGGATGTTTTTTGGGGGAATGAATTAAGTTAAAATGATGCCGTTTTCGGCAGTGTGTTTTAGAATGTTGAAGAATGGTCTGTTGTATATGATATGTATAAAAATCCTTTTATTTCTTTAAGAAAAAATTCTGGAAAGGAAGCGTTTTTTAAGTAATCCAGCATAAATAGAACATACCGTCATACATTAGACGTGTATCTCACCATGATCTGTAGTATGTTGCAATCTGAACATTGTTGGAGTAATAATTATTCTGTAAAACACTTTTAAAAAGACAAGAATTCATACATTTCCCTCTACAACTGAAAATTTATTTTAGGGAGATGTGTCGTTTCTATCACCAGTACCTTGAGTGTTTGCGCGAGCAGTCAGGAGAGGGATTAAGACATGGTAGGCCATGTTTCAAAGAACGTTTATTATGTTTGATAACTTTTAGGCTATTCACGGAAAGTGCAGAGGAAATTCTTTACACAAACATTTTCATATGAATAGACGCAATGTATGAAGTATATTTCAATGTATGAAGTGTGTGTGTGTATATTCCAGTTTACTGCATAAAAATTTAAAAAAAGAGAAATTATTTAGGTGTCTACTAAATACATTAAGAAGTTATATTACTTGGCCAGTATTGTTACCGCTACGCTGACTTGAAACTACGCAAAAGATGCGTTTTTTTTTAAATAATATTTTAATGTGTTGGCCCATTCTTAGGGAATCTTACACTTGCAACGGAACCAGACTGTCCAAGCAAAGTTGGTTAAAAAAGAGTAACAGCCAGTTATTGTTCCCACTTTAGACATGTCCGACAGAAAAAGCACAAGTTCCACGGTTACGATGAGGAAAGACTGGCGCTAACTGATCTACCCTGACACTACAACCTGGAGAGCAAGCGACGGAATACAATGGTTAGAAAAAAAAGTACCTCTAGAAATCCCCTGGGCAGTGGAAACGGCTACCAAGTTTCCAACACGAGAAAATCCAGGACGACCTCTCCGGGAATCAACCCGGATTACTTTGGTACTAGGCAAACTGTGAACAGACGCGAATATGCCAGCCAATAATATCTGCAACGAAACCGCAGAAGTTTGGAAACTACCTTGACACTAATTGTTTTATCGATTATCATTATGCTTAAATAACAGCCGTGAGTCCATTTTGGTGAGAAAAGTGATTGTTTGGAAAACAACCTCAATGTTAAAGAGCTAAAACTGAGTTTTTCACACCTACGCCTATATATAATTTGTAATATCTGGGCATTAGCGGACATGCACGTGACTGCAAATGTGCAGGAGATAATAAATCACACTGTTTTTTTTAATGTTCAATTTCTACTATGTTATACATAATTATTAAATATTCGTATTACAACGCACTAGGGTTGGTAGTACATGGCCAGTGGAACGACAATTTGCTAATAAACATGGGGTCGGAAACAAGTCCTTGCGTTGCTATAGGGCGTCAAAGTATGTTGGTAGGCTACCCGCAATAAACGGGATATGCGCTGACCTTGCAATTAATGGCGTACAGCAATTGGTCATAAGTCCGAATGGTGGCCACCTTCACGGATACACAATCGACAGCGCCTGAGCATACTGTCTTCAGTCGCCGTTATGACGTTTTGAGGAGCCTGAACGTGAGCGGCAGCTCACATGGATGCGCGCGATGAGGGAGATAAATGAATCCAAGGTAGTCTCGTACACTAGCCACTTCATGTAGCCCCAGAGAGAAAAGTCTATCTTGGTGAGATCAGCGGAACGAGGTACTGGCCCGCCCCGGCCAATTCAAAAATGTCCAGATATGTCACTGAGATCGTGTTGCTCCTCGTTGATTTCCTGGGGTATTTCATATACCGCTTCCAGAGCATTGAAAGCAGCTTTAACAGGGCTGAACAAAAATTAAGAAAAAAAATAACCATTATATTTTTAAGATTCATATTTTATGTTTTCTGGTATGAGCTTTGTTTGACAAATGTGGTTACCTGAAAGATATTTTTCATGATACGTCATCTTCACGACAGCTCTCAACACAATACGACGCTGTATTATTTGGGCCTAGTAAGTGCGAGACTGCAGTTGGTAGTTTTTCATTTAATTTTGCACCTGAAAGTAATATATTTTATATTTCACAAAAAACATTAACCACATTTTAGTGAATTCAGTGCATCAAAAATAGTGGTTTCTTACGCTCCTGAAACTTTGTCATACAACGATTTCAGCGGGGGGGGGGGGGGGGGAGTAGAGTTGTTTTATGAGCAACTCACTTTGGTGGAGCATGGGTAATTAAATATGTTGGAATTTTGCTTAGCTGTTATTTATAATTTTGTTAACCAATTAACTTGTACATTTTTGTTCCCCAAAAAAAGGAACTAAGTTACTGATTTGTTTGATTATGAAAAACTTAAGCAAGGGTTATATAATTGTCTTAACTTAAGAAACTAACTTAATTAATGCAATATTCTGTACGCGTATGATAGTACCCGTGTAACCATTTTTTCCCCTGTATTTACAGTAACAAACGTGGCGAAAATAACTTTCCATTTTCTGTATTATTTACTAACGCAAGGAAAATATAACATTACTGGGCATGATAAAAAATTTCCACCACTGGAAATTATTTCTAATAACTTTCTTGTCCCAATAGAAACCTATTAATAACGTTCACTCTAAAATGGAATCAGTGGCTATTCACTGACTGAATGTGAGATTTCACAGATTAAATTTGTTGAACCTGCTCCAACAAGAATCTGTAGATAACTATAGATTGTCTCAGAGAACTAAATTCACTAGTTGAAGCAATGAAATTCACAAATTGAAAAAGTAAAGAAGAAATGTGTACCCAGATGTACAAAATATTGTGTAATTCTGCACATAATGTAATTCTGCTTTTGCAACATCTCTGAACATCAAGAAATTTTTTTAAGAAAATTAAATAAGCGAATACGCAAGTGAGACTCGAACCGACCACAGTTAAACGTTACACTAACATCCTAACCACTGGACCACGGTAAACGAAGTCCAGAATTGATTTTAATGTTATTATTATTAACTTGCGTTGTGGATAAATTTTACCCATCGCTTTCAGAAATATGTGTTTATAATTAAGTGAGTCTTTTTTAATTTGCAGCAACTTCATAGAGAGGAACAGAGTGAAAATGTAAACTGCTACAAACCAAATATCACACAACAACAGAAGAATAGGAATGAATATATACACAAACTTACATACTCTAGATGAAAGTATAAGTTGCCAAAATATATAAATCACATAAAATACACGATCAAACAAAAATTGAGGCATTGGCAAGGAAAAGGAGGCAAGTGCCATTTTATAAATTTTTAGGAGAAGCATAAAACTGTACAGGAGTATAAATGCACACATGGAGAACATTATATGAGGCAGAAAATATTATTTATTATATTATTAACATGTAAACACATCTAAGTGAATAGTTACAAAACCATTGGCTTTTTGATTTGTATTATTTATAAATAATGTCTTGATCAATTTCGTGGTACTGTTGGACCATGTGAAACAGCATCGTCAGTAAATGCTTCTTTTTACCTTCACTGAGTCATAGAACTTTTTGTGGATATGTAAACACATCTAAATGAATAGTTACAATACCACTAGTTTATTTGTTTGTATTATTTGCAAATATCTTGATAAAATTTGTGGTAATTTTGATCCATGTATGGCAGCATCTTCAGTAGATCTTTCTTTTTTCCTTTATTGAGTGACAGAGGTTTCTGTTGCATGTCAAAACCCTTAATGTCCTTAAACTTCCTGTACGTTCCCTTCTTGAATATGTCCTTCTCCCAGTCTTCCACCTCATTGAAGCTCTTTTTTTTTTATCCGGGGCAGATCCACCTCGGACATTTGTATCCATGATTTGGAAGATATCTGCAAAAAACTTATGTTGATAAAACTGTCACTTGCTTGTCCAAAATTTAAAAAGTCTGGTCCCTCCATTGGAACTACAGCAAACTCATTTTGCAGTCTTGTTGTTTTCGCCATCTCCTGTATTTCTTCTGGCACCATACACTTACAAACCTTATTCATTTTTTCAATCACACCAAAATCGCGGTCACAAGGCATGTATGGGTATCCTAAGACCAGAAATTTCAAATCTATCGTTTCAAAGTAACCGTTCACTACAAGAAAAACGAGATCAATCAAAACCATTCTGTTTTGGTTCTGTCCTGCACAGTTGTCGCACCAAATTTCTAGGTGTTTGTTGGGTGTGAACTGCGAAGTGAGCACTTTGAGCAAACAGGATGTAACTTCGTTTTCTCCTTGTCCTCCAATGCCTTCATGCCACATACACATGAAACTTCTTGGAGTGTTCCCTACATGGATACATCTATTGTAATTTGAAAGTTGTCTCAAATAAAACATATCACTATGTGTCAAAGCAGGGGTGAACATAACTTGTTGCATGTCCATGGCCAAAGTTGTCACTGAACTTGAAGGATATTGACACTGCAAAGTCGAGGAAGAAAGAAGTTTCAGTGCTTTTCTGCCTTTCTTTGGTGAAGTTCTCGCCTAGCAAGTGAGGGGAATCTTGCTACCCCAACTGCTGAGTTAATTTCTGCTGTTAACTTGTCGCAAGTTCGGCAGGTATCCTTTATTGGCCTTTTGAAACTAAACTTGGGAAATTCCCGTTTGAATACCCTGCGATAAAACCTTTCATCAATAACTGAATTTGGATACTTTTCTTTAAATGCAACATACATTCGATGAATACTTAAGTCAGGGCTCAAGTATTCCTTCGAGAACTTGTGATGCGAGTAATGGCTCTCTTCTCTTGGAAATGAAAGCACATGGTTTTTTATGAGACGTTTATCATCACATGTATATTTTGTTCTTCGCGAGGCAGGATTCTTACCACAACCATCTTTGAAAACCACAGAACCTTTCTTCAGATGTGTTAACAGGTTTTCGTTCTTCTTTTTAGAAATCATAAATACTTCTCTAAATGTTTTGTTGCATATCTGCACATTTCCCCCTTCAGATGGAACATTATATGTCGCGGATGTTTGTCTTCTACTTTGCGAAGGATCATCATATTTTCCGTGACGCCTCCGGGATATTTTCTTCAAATTAATGCGACTCATTATATACATACCTTGAGTTTCTGGGGTTAAACTGCAGAATTCCGAATAAAGAATCCGGATATCATTAGTTATAAGTGAGTGGCACTTGTGACATTTGCAGCTGGCCTGAAACAAAAACACTGCACGTATTATTATTCACCACGAAAATATCGGTAGATCTGACTGGCAATGACAATGAAGACAATAAATTGGAATGTACGTACAATGAATAAAACTATAATTCGAGTACACTTACCTTATCTGGAATATGGCTTTCAGTTTTCTTTCGTGACATCTTCACGAGGAAGGTAAACACAGTAACATAAACATACAGAATCGATACCATAAATAATGTAACAAGGAGGTAAATACGTGAACATAAATACAGAATCGATACCATAGATAACGCAACAAGGAGGTAAATGCATGAACATAAACATACAGAAACGATACCATAGATAATGTAACAAGAGGTAAACACTGGAAAGTAAATACCGTCCATAACCACAAAAAATCACCATAAACAGGAGGTTAAAACCTGTTAGTTATATTGTGGCACTTACCTCCTTCTCTATGCCAAATAAAATGGAATTACCTCACTGCCGCTTTGCGACTATTTCCATCAAGATGTTTTAACACAATAGTCACTTGCCTTTTTTTCAGTGCATTGGCACTGCGTCTTAGACTGCTTTCATTGAAAAATGTCAATTTTGTAAAATGTGGCACTTGCCTCCTTTTCATTGTCAGAGCCTCAATTTGTAGAAAGCTTACTTCGGAAATGGTGGCAAACTATTACAATGTAGGCTAAGCTCATGTGAAATGGCTATTGATGTGTAATAACAGTTTTATTAGTAGTAGTTTTCATATGATGGATTCATTAGTCGAAATTGTACTTTTTAGTGTAATAGACGAACTAATGTTATCTGATGCAAAATCTGTTGTTTTATTACTGTTCCAATTCCGCTGATTCTTATTAAGAGTGAACACAGCGATAATTTTATTATGAAAACATTAAATCGCCATTCATGCAGAAATTTCTTATACATTATATGTGATGTAGCAGAAAAAAATCATGTAAGTTAAAAAGTACAGTTTCGAGGGTACATGAGTAGGTATAAGTTATACAGTTATATAAAGTTATAATTTGCCAGTTCTACGTTTTTCAATGTGACTGTGTTGAAGGATGTTGAACATTAAACACTTTTTACACGGTTCGTCTTTTGTTGCACCCTATGTTAGTTTCATAATTTCGATGACTTAACTGCACTAAAATCTAAGTACAAACATGCTCCTTGCACCATTATCTCACGCGCGCGTATTGTGTGTCATACAGCCCGCCCTTGGACTCATAGTTGGAAGATTGGCCTAACAACCAAGCAAGGAAATTCACAAATGTAAAGCTAGTTTGGCAGTCCGCTCCATAGTACCCAGCAGCCTTAAAACCATTCTACTGGGCAAAACAACACCTGTATTTCCGTATTGGCCGGCTGCCAACCAATGGAGTGCCGAGTTTGCCTTTTTCCATTCAAATGTTATTTCGTATGTAAAAGGATGTACATCCCATTGTGTTTATTTCCGTAACTATACAAAAATTTGTCGTTCGTTTACGAAGATCGTTGTTGATGTTGTATTAGTTCCTATTTTAAATCCTTATGAAATAGGGAAATGATGGAAGTATACCCGGACTAGTTTTGTTTTTTATGATGAATGAAATATTCAAACAAGTTTTGCCCGAACTACACTCGAGTATAGTCCTCAAAGTGTTAAAGATTTTCTTCAAAAGTACTCACTTTGCCGTGAACAGCCTATATAACGAATTCGTAAGTACTTGTCACACTACAAATGTCTTCTTTCGCAGCACCTGAAACGAAATATCAAAGTGTACGTTACGTGTTTGCAGTTGTGCATGGGGTATTGTGTGGCTTGCTCAGTCCCTACTAGTGGCCAAGCATTACAAACTAATCCGTAATGACAAAGCGCGGCGAGAACGGAACAAAGGGAGGTAGCGAGCGCCGCAGAGATTCACGACCGCAAAGCCGCGGCGTCATTGTTAGCGGTATTTGCATTTGCTCATCTGTTGCCTCATGCGCTCGTCAAGGGCGGCGACGACCTGAAAAGCAGCCAGTTACTTTTTAGAGTAAATTGTGAAGGCGAGCTGCTCGCTCTCTCCTCGGGCCCTTCAATTTCGTCGAGTCTCTCTTTCTATCACGCCCTCTCTGCTACCCCCCTCCCCCCCCCCCCGGTTCACTTTTCGCACTCTATCTCTCTCTGCCCCTCGTCTACACTCGTTCGAGTATTTCACCCTTCCACTTATCGCAGGCACGCCGACAATGTTTCCCACTCAGAGGTTGAAAAGGCCTCCCCGGGAGAGAAAAGGCAGAGGAACAATGACTTACGTCTTAAAATAACAACAAAATTTAATTCGAGGTACTTAAAAATATCCACATTTCCGCAAATCTTCGTAACTATAGGCTGTCCACGCTAAAATGATCACTTTTGAAAGCCCTTCTTAAGATCTACCTGTAAACACTTAGTGTATTCTTCTGGCATACGTGAAATTAACATTGCCAAGGGGCTCATTACTTTATCCTTACGTCGGTCAAATGAAAATGTGGAAATATGAAGAAAGTAAATACTGTACAAATCTGCTCATTTATACACTTCTATGCATAAAAAAAAGCGAAAGAAATAATTTTAAGTTATCACAAATGGTTTCCTAACACTTTTAATTCGACGTTAAGATATGGAACTACTTTACATCCATCGTTACCAACTTTACTGGGTGAATGTCACTCGGTGTGCCCATTATAATATATACATGCAGGGGCAGTGACATTTTTCTATGGTTCATTTCTAAAGTGTTGGCTTTATCTTGAACAGCCTTTAGTAATGAATTCGTGGGTTCGTAGGCTCGATGTCGCTCGGCTACACTGGGATGTTCAAACTCTGCACGACTTATTCAATAAACAAATATCATCAGCATCAATTAAGAATAGATTCAAAGCTTTCACAATTTTTTCTTAAGAACAAAATACTTAATTTTAAAAAGTGAGGGCAACGTTAAAAAAAAAAAAATTGTACTTGTTACAAACAATAATTGCAAATTATTTCTCGAATATTTTTTTGTAACTCGAAAGCTTAACTAATAACGCATTATTTGAGAAAATATACAAAATTGTTTATGTAGCTCAGTGTTTATAATAAACTTGAAGTCTACAATACTTGCGTTTTAAAATGCAACCGTTTTACGGCCGGTTTCATCAACGAAGATAAAACGATTTAATCTCGACTGGTGGCTACTTTATCTCGATTAAGCATAATGTGCGTTCCATCCTTGCACGTAAACCCGCTTTTTTCAATTTAATAGAAATTAAAATTATTAACTGCCCTGTTTTGGCCAGTTTAGTACCTCTAATCTCGCTTAAATGTGAAAATAAAATGAAGTAGGCGTGTACTGCATAACAACTAATTATAACAGTGCCGATGTTCGTAAGACGTTTTATGCAGGTTTCGTTACATATAAAAAATGCTATTATTTTACATAATGTAACGATTACAAGTGGATAACACATTTATCTTCACGAAGTGAAACCATACATTTTGGAGTTTATTATTCGTTTATAGTTTTATTCCGGGAAATTGATCGTTAATAAAATGGTGTGAATTTGTAGGTATATTAAATGGTACATTTTGTCATCGTACAATGCGATTCAGGACAATAACTTCCTTGATTGTACAGATTGTACAGATAGGTGTAACTTAAAAAACTTTGATGCTATTGATATTTTTGGTTCATATAACATCAATAGTAAGCGCCAGCCGCAAATATAATCGTTGACACAATTGTGGTGCACAATTTCTTCCCACCAAACAAAAGTTGAATAAGAAAACGATTGAAATGTTTCCTACCATTACTTTATAACCTAAACTAAAGCATCGCTAAAGTTATATCCAACTTGCAAGAATCAGTTAACCTAAAAAGCTGCACGTAAATAAGTGCTCTGGATATTAATTCAACATAAAGTGATTGTCCTTAGCCTTGCAACGATAGTTTCACTAGTCACCTAGGCAACCTTAAATCACCAAGTTTATCGGATAACCTAATCTACCTTTCATTTCATTTCCATAGTATATTTTTGTAACAAGCAAAAAGGGATACATCAATGTAAATGATTTTTTTTTGTGGAAAGTCACACTTTCTAACCAATTTTCACAGTTGTCACTATTTTCATCACGATGGCAATATCAACAGTATTCTCAATCAGTGCCACAGACAATCCGGTGTGAAAAAAAAAACAGTTAAAAGAGAAAAACCTGCATTCGGTAGTCTTAGGCTACTGATCGGGTATTTTCGCCTCAATTATAGCCTAAGTGTAGCAACCAAATATAGCAAAGCCAAATTTAATTAATCTCGGTTAACCTAAACTCAAGAGTACATTGGAGAAACACAACCCGACTTTAAACTCGTGTTTAAAACTAATAGAGTTTTCTTAATCTCGCTTTGAGGAAAACCTTATCTTCGTTTAAACCGGCCCTTGCCCATTCCAAAATAAGGTTTTGTGAAATTTACTCAAAATAATTTGTAGTGTTACGAAAATATATTTGGCGACTAGTTTCAAAAGAATTCCTTATCAAGACTAAAATATTTTCAGTGCATACAACATTAAGTTGGGTAAAATTTTAATCAATATGACGCAGGGTATATTTTCAGCTATAAGTTTGCAGCTACAAAAATAGCGAAAAACAGTTAAACGAAAATTTGCAATTTAGTTAAAAATAACCCACCATTTTCCGTATAGTTTGTAAATATTCCAGCCCCCCTCCCCCCCAAACACCACCCCCCCACAACCCCCACTTCCCCCACCTCCAATTATTTAAAGCCTTAAATTACTTTTAAAAAAAAGTAGTATACGAGTTTGTCCTATTGGAGTGTCTACAAATGAAATTTACCATATATAAAATTAGACTCAAACACTTCAACAAATAATATAATCGTAAAATACGAAATAGTTTCACGAACAACGTTGCCGTCGTAACAGAAAATGTGGCCCTCCTATTTTTGTTACATGTAAAAATTACAAAACAAATTTTTGGTACTTGGAAAGGTCTTATTAAGTTCCCCCGGTGTTATGCTTCAAGGCTCATCAAGGGACGGCTTACAAACTAACATATGACCTAATTTAAACTAACACCTATGCCTTATCAAGGATTCGAACCCAGAACCTCCCGCACTGCAGACTGGCGGCGCACCAACCTACTGCGCCACTACAAAGCAATAATTCATAAGTAAAGGCTGTTTTACGATCAAGTGAGCACTTTTGAAATCAACCTTAGAAAAATGTTATTGCCCCTACCTCCATATATTTAAACGGGTGCACTGAGCAACATGCACCCAGTAAAGTTGGTAACGATGGATGGGAAGTAGTTCTGTATTTTATCGTCGAATAAAAAGTGTTAGGTAATCATTTGTAATAATATAAACGATTTATTTCGCTTTCTGTTTTTCTTTTTAATGCACCGAAGTGTAAAAATGAGCTGCTTTGTTAAATATTTACTTTTCTAATAATTTCACAGTTTCACTTGACCGCCGCGCGAATAAAGTGATGAGGTCCATGACAATGTTAATCTTACATACGATGGAAGAATACACAACGTGCATACAAGTAGATCTTAAGCAAGGCTTTCAAAAGTGCTCATATTACCGTGAATTGCTTCTAATAACGTTATGCGTACGTAAGTACTCAGTATTTCACAGATAAAACTCATAAATGCAATAACAACGTACATTTTAGACTAGAGACGAGGAAGGCAAACATAGTCGTGTTGTAGTTTCAGCTGCGGGAAAACAAACCAGAGCACGATGACGTCACAGAAACATCATGCAGCAGTGGTTTCTACAAATGAGCAGCGACTTGTGTCTCAGGAAGAAAAAAATTAAATTAAATATTTCAAGACATTCGATAAAACGCCTGGTTTGAGGGAATTACTTAATCGCTAGACCCCTATAAGCAACCAAACCGATTTTACAGTACTTGTGTGTGTGAAAGCGGGGGAGGGGGGCAAGAAATCTCTTCTATTGACAACGCGTGCTACGAAGTCGCTATACATTTTTTCCCCAATCTATTTGCAATATTAAACCACCCGTGCACTATGACATACAATCATACAGATCTATTCATTATTAAAAATAATAATCTTAAATTGTTACATAGGTGGAAAGAAGATAGTGTTTCACATCTGAAGACTAGTTTCCTTTTCTAGTTCCACTTCCACTCTGTATTTTATCAAAGTAAAAAAAAAAAACATTGAGACTTACTTTTTAAAAACATTTTTATATACGGGCTGTTCATTATTGAGTACTTTTCAAACCCCTTCTTATGATCTACTTTTCTGCTAATTCTGTATCCTTCCACTATAAGTTAACGTTGTCATAAACGTGTGTCGAACGAAAGTAACTTCGGAAATTATATATTTTCACTCTTAAACTAACAAATAAATGCAGTAAAGCTGGGATTTTTCTTGAAATGTATATTTCACAAGTGCTTAATACTGTGAGCCAGATATGTAAATGGAAATCCCCGTATAGGATATTTGAAATACGTCGCAGACACGCGGAACACTTTCATCTTTATAATACGCCATGAAATGAGAAGGTCGCCGCTGAAAGTCTCGCAGAGGACAGACAGGCTGCGGTGGCTTGCACGTAGAGGCTATGAGAGGAATGTGATGTGCGTGCCTGATCGCTCCGGTGCTTCTACGCCTCGGATACGCAGAACACGTACTGCTATAGCCTGCTCGTGAGCACAGTTGAAAATTTAAAAAATTACTTCATCAGTGGCGTTTATTCCATAGACGCAAGGTAAGCAATGCGTACCTTATACATGTAGGAAATGTTTGACCCTTTATAGTTTTAGCCTTAACTTTAAATTTAAACACATTTAATTCTAAATTTCCCGTTTCCGATTAGAGAAACAGAGCTTTCGTAACTCCCGCACCGCACACGCATAGTGCTGCTATCTAGTATTTATTTCCACAAACAGGAGCGACTAGCGATGAATCGAACTCGCAAGCGAGTTACCCTGCTGCGTTCCTTCGACAGGGTAAGCAGTCGTTCTGTTTGCGTCCTCCAGTCCCCACTTTCCTTGGGAAGTGGAATAAAGTGTTCGGGAGAACGGGAGTTTTCTTATAACTTGTAATAGGCTCTCTAAATAATATTCAGTTTAATTATTATTACATTCATTTCGTTTCCGTTTTTATAACTAATGTTAGGTATTATAAAACATTAAATACATGTGCAGGGTAAGCAAAGTTGGAAGTTGCGTTTGTTAGTATAAGTTGAAAATGGAACCACAGCCCGGCACTAGCAAATGTTATCTAAAACACTCAAATATGTGGGGCTATTAAACTGCTTACCTTGTAAAAAAAACTCACTACACGACACTGGTGCTCATATACATTTATAATACATTACATACTGGCACGCACGATCCTTATTAAAACCGAAGCGAATCAATAAAAATATTTACAAATGCATAACTTTCATGTTTAATTATAATATGAGTGCGTGAAGAGATTTGGGTGGCTCTTCAAAACGAGGTCTTGAGAGCCAATTAGGATGACTCGAGGTGCGTATGGAGCAGCGCTGGAATACAAGGGCGGGGGGAAACGGGAGATTCCCGAGAAAACCCGCCGTCCAGCGGCATTGTCCGGCACAATTCCCCCGTACGAAAATCCGGGAGCAACCCCGCTGGAAATGGAGACCGGGTCGGCCAGGCGGGAGGCAGTAGTCTAACCACTACACCATCGCAGCGCCTATTATAACATGAATTTGCAAGTTAGAAACAGTTTTATGTCCCTCACAATTCCATGTTTTTACTTGCATGGCGCATGAATAAAGTGATCAGACTGTGGTAATGATAATTATACATTTAGCAGAGGGAAACAAAATGAGAAGGAATATTATATTCTATGCAGGGCTGGCAAACGTGCTGAACTAACTGTGAACATTATATAGTCAGAGTAATTTATGTAATTCCACGTAGCTCAGTTCTGTTTTAATTGTAAAGGGTTTTTAACGTCCCGCGGTTAGCAGGGGATGGCTTACAGACAAAGATATAACCTAACTTAAATTAGCACCAATGCCTTAACCGGGATTCGAACCCCGAGCCTCCCGCGCCACAGATCGGTGGCACACCGACTGTGCCACGGGAGGTTGACCTCAATTCTGCTGTTATTATTGTCACCCAGTTGTCATTCCGGATTTCTTTTTTCCCGCAACAAGAAAATTAAATGTTTCTAATTATTCACTGGCCACGTCAGTGATTTATTTGTCTCGATTTCCTAACTTGCAGTTATTTCTTTCTTGTTGGTACTGAAGTTTTTATGAGTTTCTGGTGGGTCAGCTTCTCGAAGAGAGCTTTCACTTTAGACTTGCCGCCACAAAGGCGTGGATTTATGGCCGTGCGTAAGAACAAGGTAACCTTCAGTTTTATGGGAGTTGAAAGTCCGTCAGTTTCAGGTTCAGGTAAAACTTCACAGGGTCAAGAGGCGCGACGTAGTGACAAAATACAATCTGGAAAATTAATACGCGTTGTCAATTCAAGCCTAATTTTCATGTATTTTTATAAAACTTCTTTAATGTACGTCGATGTAAAAATGTGTAACTTCGAGAGAGTATGAACAATGGTTCCACCTTAAACGACAAATTCTATGGCTGGCTTATGCGACTTCTATAGTTGGCTGGTGCGAGTTTGTTTGTTGACGAACGCTATGCCAACGGTGAACTGTTTTACAAGAAATTGTTCCTAGACAACCTCAGCATAGGTGATTGGTAGAGACCTGAAAAATTCGCGAGTTCAATGAGCCGCACGCTAGACTCTGCAGTCTAATGTCCACATATGCCGATATCAACTGCACATTGGTTGTTTACTGTCACAGTGGAAGGTGACAATTGGATACCGTTCTCCAGGAGGTGTCAAACACCGTGTGGACCAATGGCCAAAGGTATATAAAAGCGCGTATTTTGAATTCTAGCTTGTCCCAAGATGAATCCGCAAATTCTTCAGTTCTCTAGTGATTGGGTATAGGCGTAAGCCTAAGTACGTGATACATTACCGATCAGGCGACTCTCAAAAGTAGGGTGACGGCAATACGTCTGGAGTAAATGATGGCGGCGTGATAGTTGAAACTCAAATTGGCCTGGACTATGTTCCGAAGCTCGCGGGATCGTGTTGACAGCGGAACTGCTACTACAGCGTAGGTTATCGTCCAATAGTTAAAAACAATGGGACTCGAGTCCTGTTTTCCTAGTGGTTCAGGCTAATCCCCATTTAAAAATATCTACACCTCAAGGTCGCGTCAGGCCATAAGGAAGCGATATGCATTCCGGAGTTGTCTCGGAAACTGAGATCTGCAACAGTTATGATGATATTACACACAGTGAAAGTGTTAAAATAACAATGAAACATGTCAAACGTGATAGCTATAATAATTATGTAATGTTTTAATAAAACAAAAGAGCTTTGTTGTTGAAAAGAAACTCTTCAAAGGGTAAAAGGCTTACTCTTAAAAAATATTATATTTAAATGAAATTCTTCAAGCTTTTGTTATTTCCATTGTTCTAATTTTATCAGGTTATGGGCCCAGTGATGATGTTTGGTTTTTGAGGAAAGTGGTTTTTATGTAAAATACGTCTTTTATTTTTAACGGAAGGATACCCAGTCGAAACTATAAGAACCAAACGAAAATACGCAAAAAGAATCAACACAACGGAAGTTCAGGTAACAAAACTGAAGGGAGAAGTCAACTGGAACATCTGGAAATTTCAAATTTTGGTAGCAACAGAAGCAAAAGGCTTTTTAGATATCACGACGGGTGAGGTAAGTATTAACATACTTAATGAAGAAGGCAAGTCAAATGACATTTGGATAGGAAAGGCTTCCAAGGCCAAGGAACTAATTGTCTTTAGAGTTGAGGAGGAAACTACTGTTGATATTTTAAATTCCAAACTTCTGCTGAAATGTGGAATAAGCTCTTGTCCATATACAAACAAAAGTCTGAAACATCAATTCATTTACTTCATGAAAAATACCTTTAGTTTTCAATATGAAGGAAAAGGGGTATAGCTGCTCACATATCTTCTATTATGGATATTGTGACAAAACTAAAAACCTTTGGGGAAGAAATCTCAGACTGACACGTTATTATGAAAATATTAATGTCCCTTCCCAGAGAATACAGACATTTTGTGTCCTCATGGGAACCTGTTAATCCTGTCAGACAAACGCTAAATGCATTGACTTCACGACTTATTATAGAGGAAAGTAGGCTGACAGATACATCTTGTTCACAAAATTAGGCTTTTGCAGCTTTTCAAAGGCATTGCACTATTTGCAATAAAAGGAACCACACAGCTGAAAAATGTTTTAAAAATAAAACTAATGCAGCAAATAGGTTATCAAAAATGCTTATGTTAGCATGGTCAGCATTACTAATCAAGTAGACCTGATCAAAATGATAAATTTTACTTGGACAGTGGTGCCAGTGAGCATATGCCTCCTTACAAAAATTATTTTATAAATTTTAGAGATTGCTCAAACGAAATTAAAATAGTAGATGGAAGATTACTGAAGGCATTGGGTGTTGGTGATATAAATGTTTTTCGTCATGTAGCTGATAAAGAAATTCAGATTGTCCTGAAAAATGTTATTTTTGTACCGCATTTGCAATTGAATCTTTTCTTAGTTTCTTAAAGTTTGGCTAAAGGAAATCAAGTAATAGCAGAGGGAAATGCGTGTAGGTTTAATAAAAATAATGAAGTAATGGCAGAAGCAAGCTTGGAAGGAAACATCTTAATTGTAAATTTGGATGTTCAGAAAATCGAGACAGCAGCAAAACTTGTTCATCAAAATATCAAGCAAGTAAGACATATTTTATCTAAACTATACATTAAATGCTCTGTTGAGGACGAACCATTCTCATATGATTCTTGTATCCAAGGGAAATAGCATCATTCATCATTTCCACCAAGTAACTCAAAAACATTAGATGTATATGAGATTCTGCACATTGATCTCTGCGGTCCTTTTGAAACCACAAGTTTTGGTGTATCAAAATATTTTCTTTTAGTAAAGGATGATAACTCTAATTTTAATTTTTTTTTTTGTTGAATTCAAGTCTGGAATTCCTGATTTAATTAAAAGATGCATCCAAATGGCAGAAAGGGACACCGGAAAAAGAGTTAAGGCTGTGAGATCAGATAATGGGACAGAAATTTCAAATAAAGAAATGGAAGATTATTTTTCATATGTGGGAATTAGGCACCAACTTTCGGCTCCATATTGCCCTGAGCAGAATGGGCAAGCTGAACGGGAAATTAGGACCTTAGTGAAAGCAGCAAGAACTATGTTAATCGAATCAGGACTGGACAAGCGTTTCTGGGCTGATGCAGTGCATACAATTGACTTGACAGGTACAAGTTCAGTCAAAGAAAAAACCCCATATGAATTGTGGTTTAAGAAGACCATAAAATTAAATAATCTCAAAGTTTTTGGATCAAGGGTGTTTGTACATATTCCTGGCCAGAAGAGAAAAAAGTTAGATCCTAAAGGAAAAGAAGGAAGACTTGTAGGTTATGAGATAGATTCCAATTCATACAGGGTTTGTTTTCCTAGCGAGAAGAAAGTAATAACAGCACGGAATGTAGTTTTTACTTCAGAAAAACCTAAAAACAACTGTAGAGTCAGAGGAGGGCTTACTGCAGAAGAGAAAACATTAGAGATAAAGTCAGAGGAGTTTGAGAACAGTTCTAGTAGAGAAATAGAGGATATTGTGGTTGAAGAAGCTGGGATGGATACAAACATATTTGAAGGAACGGCAAATGAAGAAAGAAGACAGGATCAAAGTGGGAATGCATATACCAGGAAACATTCTGGAGAGTTCAGAAAAATTTAGCAACCTCAGTAACTCATCAGATGACTTCTATGATTTCCATCCAGAAGAAATCTCGTCACAGTATTATGAAAATGAAAATATCTAAGATCGTCCACAAAATTTAAAAAATCTAAGATCAAGAGAAAATATATAGAAGCTATTCAAATACAATGACTTTGAAATATGTCTCATAGTGTCTCAAGAAGAAAATTTAACTTATGCGCAAGTAGTTAAAGGACCAAATTGGGAAGAATGGAAGATTGCAATAAAAGAAGAACTGGATACGATAAAAGGGAATGGAACATGGGTTGAAGTAAGTCTACCAGAAGGAAAGACAACAATTGACACAAAGTGGTTTTTCCAAAAGAAGCAGAAAGAAAAGAATATAGCATTGAAATCCAGCCTGGTTGCTCTTGGTTTCCAACAAGATGAAGAATTTGATTTTAATGACATTTTTGCTCCAGTGGCAAAACTTCCAGCACTAAGAATATTGATAGATATTGATATGAAATCTGTACATGTTTAGCCCAAATAATAATAAGAATATACACCATAAGAAAAAGGGAACATAATTTATTTAAAGTACTTTGCAACATGTTTTTTTAATTCAATAAGTTCAGGGGTAAAGATAAATATATTTTAAGGTTTACAGAAATATTGGGTGTGTTAATAATACGCAACATAATAGTTCATGTTATTAAACAGTAATTACATTTAAAGCATTAAAAAAGAAGACATAAATAAAAAATATATAAACATTATCTTTAAAAGGTAAAACTAACCTTAGAAAACCTTAATGTAGTATTATTGGTTATCAATACAGATTCTGTTATACAGATTATACTAAGTCTGGTAAATCTGCAACATATAACTTATTTGCATATGCTTTATTAATACATAACATTTTAATATTATTGTTATTAATCAACCAGAATTAATTTTGTTATATACTTATTTGTAATGAAACATGAATTGTTTATTATTGAAATCGATTCATTTTCATTTCTTCTAGGAGGAAACTTATTAGAGGGGTATGTGTCAGAGATTGGAGGAGGTGTGGAAGTTATTTGAAAGTCGTGAGAAGGGAGGGGATGGGAAGGGGATTTTTGCTTACTGACCTTTTGGTTGGAAGGGAGAAATGTTGTTTATTGACCGTTTACCTGTGAATTTGAACATTTTTATAAATAGAGGTTTAGCATGTAGGCCCGCTTCCACTGTTTCCAGTAGTTAAACTGTGCAGTTCACATTGTAATGTTGTGTTCTTATGAAGATTACTTGCTTGGTTTATCGAACCAAGATTTTGTTACAGAACTTGAAAATGTTAATTGGGACTATTTTAATGAGATACTGAATGGTTCAGATCCTTTAATTATAAGTTTAATAGATTCTTTGGACGATGATGATGACGAAAGTGATCCTACACTACAATCATTGCTCTTGTCAATGCCCTCTTTAGGGGTATCACAATCGCCTCCGGCATCAAGACTACGTACAGTGCCGTCTCCAGCATCGAGAGCGACTACAGCATCGAGACTACCTATACCACCACCTTCAACATCGAGAGGAACTGGAGCGCTGCCTAGGGCATGGAGAGCAACTACAGCATCGAGACTATCTACACCGCTTCTAGTGCTTTCAAACATAAATGAAAAAAAATATGTTTAAAGTATTCCAGTCATAACATGATCTATGTGAGTATTTTAATGATTTTGAGGTGTAATGTGTAGAGTCTTTGCCTTGGAAGTTTCAACTAAGATGTGTTAACAAAGAAGGGTTTAAAAATTTTTTAATAAAAATAATTTATGTTAAAAAAGGTGTGCTGTGTCATGTTATTAATTTGTTTAATTCCTCATGTCACTATATAATATTTTGTGTATGATGAGTGGATAAAACTTTTAATATTACTAATGAGAAATTTGAAACAAAAAAGTTGGTAAATATGAAACAAGTGGGTGACTAGTAGTAAGCTTTTCAGGTTTGGAGCTTCAAACGAATTCAAACTCAGGTAACTGGGTGCCTTCCACAGGAAATACAAGTTTCTCACTTCAGTCTTTGTGAGGAAGAAAAATATTTATTATTTAAATTAATAATTCCATTAATGAAATTTAATAGAAACAACTTTTGAAGGACTGGGGGAAAAAATAATTTAAAAAGTGTTTGCAAAAACTGAACGTCTGAATGAATGAATTTGAAACAAAACAAGGGAAATCGAAGCATCTTGAGGAAACCTCTGTCGGCCAAAGTTTAACACAATGCGGACACAAGAAGGGGAAAGTGGCTTGACAAAAATGCCTTTTGAGAGCCAGGTAAACGAACTCTCACCGTCCTACCTACAAGAATGTTTCCCACTGACCTTCATTTCTACAGCAGCAGCGAGTGGCAGAACCCACCGAACTTTACTTGTAACTAAATATTTTATCACACAAAACAAATTACAACTACTGCTGGGAATCAACATACTGCTAAAACACACTCATACTTTACATAAACTCAGAAAACATATTTAAAGGTTTTTAAACAACAAACTTGTCTTAAAAATGGTTGTCATTTTCCTTTAAATTTACTTAAATGTAGACTTTTTGGAAAATAATGTGAAATTTAACAGATTACAGCTTCGATAGCAGTCATTTCAGGCTGAATTCATGCTATTTCATAATTTTATGTTGACAAAGTAATATTTGTAAATTAAATAAGTTTGTATTTATTCAAATATATACATTTTATGATAGATAGTACAGTCAAAAATCTCACATGGAACCTTACGGAGAAATCTACACATAATATACGTATTTTTCTCTGCTGTGTGAAAATATTCGAAACAGATTGAATATTTGTGTTTTCCATTCCCCTAAATTTAAAGACATTTGATTTTAATGTAATTTTTTCAAAAGGTGAAAAAAAATATAACTTGTGCATTGCTTAAATCGAATGATGCATGTTTTTCATTACTTACAAATTTTAGCAAGTAAATGAAATTTTTTCATAGAGATCTGGATTTTTGTGAAAATATCTCTTGTACGAAATATTTTTCATAGATTCCTCAGATTTCTGTGAAATTTTAGAAATGGTATTTGAAGTTTACTGGAAATACTTTAATAAGTTTGCTGGAAACTGGGATAGTATTTTTTAATGTCTTCTAAGTTTACAGGACTAAACTTTAAAAAAGGTACTTATGAACTGTTCATATATTGTGATTTAAATTTATTGGATTAAAATTAATTTCTTGGAATTAAAATTCATTTTAACTTACGGGAAATAATTTTATCACCAGGACTTGGGAAAAAATTTTTTCCTTTGCTGGAAGCAAGCCATCCCTTGCCTTCAAAAATATGATAAACCTCTCCTTCTGAACAAGTCAAAGGCCAGGCAAAAGTGGAAACTTGATGAGCAGAAGGGGGAGGGGAACTTTGCAAGCAAGTCAATTCTTTGGGTGAGTGCAAAATTCGCTGCTCAAGGGTAGGTAGGCAGGTGGATAGCTCTTGAACTGGACAATGGGTTGGGGGAAAGGTGGAGGGGGTGCATACTGGGTGCAAGGCAACTCTTGTCTCGGAAAAACACATGCTCTGGGCTAGCGGCTGGAAGGCTGGAGGTGGATGGGAATGGGGGTCCGTAGTGCTAAACAGGTCCTGCGGACCACAGTGTTGAATCGATAGTGGGGGACGGGAACTCTCATCTTGGACAAAGACACATTCTGGACAATGGAGTTCGAGGGTAAGGGGGAGGGATGCAGTCAGGATCATCATGATCACTTCTCGCTGGCTGGTGCCATCTTTAGTTTGACAACAATCATTGCCATGGATACATCGCTCTCACCTCTGAACCACCTCTTCCGATATCATCAGAGAGCCACTTGCTTCTTGTGGCATGACCAAGGGTTATTCCATCTGCGTACCCCGGGTTTCTATCCAGCCTACAGTGGAGTTCAACTCTTGTTAAGCGATATTATATAAGTGTTTTAATATAAGCATTTTTATAACTTTTAATTTATTGGTAAAATTTATTTGCATGTTAAGTCATGTAGTGCATCTGTTATTTTAGAAGCTTTTTTTCATTGTGTTACGTACGAGATTCCCCGAACTTTTATTACGATAAGTTATAGTATGCACGTTGTTTCCATCATTTTCAAGTTTATGTATGTCTATTTTTTTTTATCCATGCATCATTTGGTTAGGACTTTTTAAATGTAAATTACCTAAATGTGTGTTAAATAATTGTTCGGACCAATGTAGTGTGTCCATTATTTCTAATAATTTTTCTTTGAGGACGTTAGTGAATTTATTAAAATATATACTACGTTTCTATAAAGTGTTGCAAGATTAAGCCCTTCTTCATGCCATCTGAGTCTCCTTATGCTTCGATGGAAATTGTGTTAAAAGTGAATTCTTCTTCTTCTTACAATAATGAAATTTAAGTTTCCCAAGGAAGTGAAAGTAATGTTAAAAATCTGGGTTAATTTTTCTCAGTAATAGTATGTCCATCCTATTGTTACGTATTGCGAAAAGTTGTCTGTGAGCTTCGCTGCTTAAATTGCATGTCCTTAATAGTAGCTGGGTAGGAATACCTTTTTTCTACATATAATTCAGAATGTGTATGAGAATTGTGTAAATCGTTTCGTTGTATGTTGTAGGACATAGTGTTTTCAATCAGTTCGTTAGTAAGTTTGCGCATGTTGAACATGTGGTTCATTCCATCTTTAAGTTATCAGAATGGGCGGCAAACGAGTTTTAATTTTTATTCGGAAATTTATTTTCTAGGGAAATATTAATTCGTTAACATAATCTTTATCCATTCACGTAATTGTGGGTTCAACACTCTTTCCCGTAGTTCAACTCGGCCACAAGCTTCACATCTATATGTCATTCCTTGGCTGACCTCCCAGTCAACCGGATGTGTTTTGGGAAAGGCGCTTGTGCGATTTCATTAATTTATTTTTCAATTAAAGTAGTGTAATTTATATATTTCTACCAAAATTTGATTAATTTTTTTCCACATATCTGTGTGTCCAACTCTCTTTTTGTTCATTACCAAGTTTTTCACGTAATTTCAAGGCATTGCTTCACTAGCCTCACATATGTGTTTTGGGATAGATGCTTGTACAGTTTCCTACGTGTTTTCAGATCCATTTTTATTGTGACATTTAATTAAAGTAATGCAATTTATATATTAATAGGGACATTTTGCCTTCGTGTAGTTAGAATTTGTTACTTAATTTCATTCAGGAGACTCATGTAGTTTTGATCCTTTAGTCTGTCGTAAATTATATTGCTACCATACTGGACAGGTTAATAACATCACCTTGTAAACAATTTCATCTCTCTTTTTGTTTAATTAATTTTCATTATGTAATAATTTCATTAAATACACCTTTCCGAACTCCGCCAATACCTTCCGATCGCACTGTACGTCTCTGAGTCACCTGTCAGATGAAATACTCTAAAAAATTATGATAATACACAATACATATATATATATACCCCTTCCCCAACACAGTCCACATCAGTACAACACCAGAGCTCAGAGAGCCAACATCTACCAGAGCCTCTCTCCGAAAATGTATCTTACACAATACATATACCCCTTCCCCAGCACATCACACCTCAGTTCCACACCAGAGCTCAGAGGGGAACTACGCTCCCCTATATACACCCCTTCCCCAACAAACTAACACCTCAGTACGACAAAACTTCGACCGTCAACGTCTACCAGAGCTCCTCCCCACCCAAAAAAGAAAGAACACAATGTACACCAAACTATACACTTATCACAACAATTATGACTAATTAATTTAATTCAATTAATTTGATCGATCAATAAAATTTTCATCATATTTCATCCAAGGAAAAAATTGATTGTATTAAGATCGGATTAAACATTAATAAAAAATTTGCGTTGGATTAAAATCGAATTAATTTTTTTTGATCTGATTAAGAATTAATCCAATCAATTGGACATTAAATGGTTAATACGATTAATCAATGCAGCATCCGTTTGTGTTTTAGAATGCCTTCGCCCCTACTACTTGTACTTATTAGGAAATTGATAAAAGGTGATTTTTAGTTTGTATAGAAAACATCAACCCACTTACTGTCCAAGGTAAAATACGACTATTATACTGACCTACACTCTCAAAATATTTGTATTTTATTTAGTTGATAACTTTGCAGAGTAATCTATTTGACCTGAATTTCAGCGTTATTTTTATTTACATGGCAAGGGAATTAAATATATATAATCGTATACAGGAGTCAACCTAAGTTTTTCGTTAAGGCAAGAGGGAAGGGGAATGGGTGCAAATAAGTCCTATGTCTTAGAGACAACGTTGAAATAAAGGCGTTAGGTAAACATTAGTGAACACTGAGATGAGATTTGTTTCGCTTTCCGTTTTCTAATGCACATAAGTGTAGGAATTAGCAACTCTGTAAAATCTTTACTTTTCTAATAATTCCATAGTTTCCACCTGACTGGCGCATGAACAAAGTGATTAAGCCCTTGGCAGTGATAATTTTACATATGGCACAAGAGTAGAAATACACTGTGCACACAAGTGTTAAGTTTACCCGTGAAAAGCCTATAACGGGACTATGCAAAGTTCATGTCAACACACTACAAATATTTATGAGGAACCGCGTCCTACGTATATTTACTATTTAGGATTAAATTTTTGTGGAGAAAATAAATTGCGTCCTTAATACTGAGATTGTAGTATATTTCGTATATCTCTCGCGAAAAGAGATTTTTTTTTTTTTTAATAGTACAGTATCGATGAAGCAAAGAGAATCGCATCACATTACCACAATATGAACTGAAATTCCATCGCGGATAGTGCAGTATTAGCGGCAATGAGATACTAGTTGTTATGTAATGTTGCGTACTTCCTACCATTTTCTTAATGCGTGATCAGTCAGTCTAAATGACGTTCTTCACCATTATCTAAGTGTTCTTCATTTATTTATTGGTTATACCCACTGTAATCCATCGGAGTTGATAAGACAACTAGCATTTGAGATACGACAGTTAAGATACTACACTTCGAATTTTAATCCATAGTGTTAATCAGATGTAATAGAGTCACTGATTATTCAGCTAATTAGTCCGTATCTTCTGAATGACAAAAAATCGATATTATCAACAGTCTCTGACCTGGAGCAGTTCAGTCCATTGGTAATTGATCAAGTCAGTGAAAAATAGCAGTTTTCACTGATTTGGCTCAATTTCATGAAAAATTTATGAACGACTTAACTGACGAAATTAAGGCAAGTTACCATGTCTTGCAGTCTATTCCGTATAGAATATACAACAGAACTCATCCAATTAAATGAGAAATTATTTACAACCACAGTCATAATATAGCGACTAATTTTGAATGATGTAATGTTCGATTGATCCCCGCTGATTTTCTATATTTAATGCAACGAAATCGTTAATATGTTGCACTACTGTTTTGAAGTGAAGCGAAAATATTTTGGGGGCATCTTAACATCGAGGTCTTGAGAGCCGATGAAGGTGAAGTTAGGAATGGAAAAAGCGGGTGGAAACTTGAGATCCCCGAGAAAACCCGCTAACCAGTGGCATCGTCTGGCACGTTTTCCACATGCGAAAATCCGGGAACGATCACGTCGGGAATCGAGCCCAGTTCGCCTAGTCTAACCACTACAATCCCCCCCCCCCCTCTTCGAATTTTGTAAAGCGCACACTGCAACTTCAGGCCGTGTACGAATTGGCAGATTTTGTTGACAAAATGATCACGTGACCCGATTTTGTATAAAAAAATATGGCGACGTATATGGTAATTTGGTATTTAGCTTTTTGTATCTAGCGTATGTTAGAAAAAAATACAAAATGACAAAATCAGTGCCATGTTCGTTTTTACTTTAAAAACACATGCGCGAATGGATAAATAAAATGACTTTTAAAGCAAATAACTGTACATAATACACTAGGCATGTTTTAAAAAGCAAGTAAGTGTTGGGTTTTGTTTATATATACAACAAAAAAAATTTAAAAGTCGTTATTGCATAATTTATTAATTTCTTATTTATTAACGTATTCGCAGTATTTCAGTGATGATTGCAGAAATGTTACGCCGTTTTGAAGCATTGAATTTAGATCAAAATATTTTGCCTTCTTGATGTAATAATGTGTTGCCGCGAGTACTAAACAAGTGACTGTCGACAACGTCCAGATTGATACCTCCAAAATCACGAATTTAAGAAATAGCGAAATAACGAAATTTGTCAATTCGGACACAGCCTCAGTCTAAGGCAGCGTTCGCAAATACATAATGTGTGTTACGCAGATTATAGGAATTATTTACTACAGTAATAAATACTTTATTATTTTCTGTAGCAGTCTCTTTTCGTAAGGGGAGATGGCAGCCAGATTTTGAGTTTGGGACGTTCCCATGGTCATTCTACAGCCAGCGAGCCGGCCGTAGTGACGTCATACGCAGCAGAGGAGGTATACACAGGCAGCCGGAAGGTTACAGCTCTCTTCCCCCTTCCACGACATTCAATTGTCGAAACTGCCCCTCCCCCTCCCCTCTTCCCGACAGAAACAAAATTGGTGTTAGAGCCTGTTGACCTTTGTACCACGCAATTACTTAGTTAATCCGTAATTAATATTTATGGTCTAAATGAGCAAGTATTCATTTCAAAGAAGTGCTCTTTCAATTTCATCCCCGGCTCCGAGGTAAAAGAAAAAGAAATAAAATGCAGCCTAAAAACTCCAACACATTGTGTGCTGTGGTGTGGCCTGGCACACTGAATATTCAAGTCACGTGAGATTAGAACAGAGGAAGACGAGGAGAAGGAGAAGTGTTTGTTTTTGTTTCGTTTGGTCGTTGGCGCTCTACAGGCGTGGACACCCCTGAGGTACAGTGACAAGTAGCATGAGTAGATAGACTAGGGGGTAGGGGGATTGTGGCAGAAGGTGGGGGAAGGAGGACAGAGGCGGTCTGTGTGATGTCGAACAACTTGGCTGTGGGACAAACCAGCTGTGATCGATGTAAAAGGGCACGACTATAGCTGTGGCATCTCCCGCGGTAACAAACACGCCGGGGAGAGAGAGGGAGAGAGAGGGAGAGAGAGAGAGAGAGAGAGAGAGAGAGAGAGAGCGAACCCGTACATTCTCACGCGCGCGCACTCACGAAAACAAGCACACTGCCACGCCATAATATAACGACGCCCCACACAAGTCTTCATAGCTCCTGTTTGCCCCCAGCTTGGTTGAAAGGATGCACTTCATTTTTTTTTGTCTCCGAGCTTGCTGCGGCGGAAAATAACATAATAAAGCAACTGGATAGCGCTAGAGCTTAGTGAGTAATGTAGGTTTTAATCGATACTGTTTTCGAGGGAAAACGAGAAACACGTATACAAGGAGGCTGTAAATAGTAAAACGTTACATGTATAATACTCATACTCTCCTTGGCTCTAGGTGTTCTTTCTCCACACCCCACTTACCCGGAAACATTCTTATATAGTTAAAAGTTCTTAATACAAAATGTAGGAAAGTCTAATTTTCGACATGAAGTTTCCAACAAAATGTTGACTGAATTTAAGGTGGCCGCCTGGGCAGGCCGCCGAACGGTGTGCAGAACTCCAGCAGAAAACGATTTATTAAAAAACAGTCCAATGTGTCTGAGTGAGGCCTGCTTAGAAATATCATTTAAGAAACGTTACACTTCTGCATATGTTTTTCAGTTCCTCCATTTTTCTCAAAAGTACGTTTTTTTGATAGTTAAAATGGCTCAAACGGATGTTTTCACGGCCAGTTTTTGTTATAAACATTCCGGTACAAAACATTTAAAAAAAGGAATAAGGACGTGCATCAAACGGTTCTTTTTATTATTACGTCATAAAATGGTAGGGTCTCCGCTGAAAGTCTCATAGAGGCGCGTTATCGACGGCAAGACTGCACGCCAGTTCAGTGCTTTGCGCATAGAGGCGATGCGAGAGTTGACGCGTATGTCTCGGTCGCCCCTAGGGCTCACGCGATTTTAGTCCTCAGATGTGCAAAATTCCTTCAACCAGGCGGTCACCTTAACATAAAACACCAAATTCTTTTGTCGTATTACATTACTAAAATCAGACTTCCTACTTGAATTAATGCCTCACCGCTGTCTTACATTGTGTTGATGCATACCGAATATGAATATGCCATGAAAACCCACACAAACTCTGGAAAATTTTGAATAAAAATATAAATTAGCAAAATTTAGATATCCATTCTATGCAGAGTCGTTAAAGTAACTAGCTTTGCAGGAATCTAACTCCGCCTTCAAGATGGTAATTTTTTTATTCAACCACACATTTGTAGTGGAGGAGGACATTTTGGTGTTAAGGGAGAAGGGATAATTTTCTATACAACGTAATTGTCTGCAATTAGTAAAAGCGTATTTTTTTTATTTACAGAAATTTTATCTCTAGTTTCTCATGCATTCAAAAAGCCTGCACAAAAGCGATACATATTTTTAAAAAAAATGTGCGAGGGTGTTAACACAGTTTATTTGATGTTGTGGAATCATTGTTACAGAAGATTCTACTCAATTCATTACTTTTAAAGATATCCGTTTCAAATAAAAGTGTGCTATGTGACATTTCTTAAGAAATACTGGCACGTTAAGAAATCTTGCCAATTTTTATGTTCAATATTATTTTCCTAAAATTTTAAATTAAATCTTACATTTTACAAACAAATAAGACTTCATAAAATTATATTCTTTAATTCCTTGACGTGGCAGTATTCTCTGAGAAATGTTGCGTTGAATATATTTTTGTTAACTGAAAGGCAAGTAGAGTTACAAAGCCAACTGCGATACCGCTAACATGGGCCGTGAATGAGTGAGTGTAGAGATTTGGACGGTTCTTAACAGTGAGTTCTTGAGAGCCGACGTGGGTGATTGAGATGGGTATGGAGCAGAGCCGGAATGAAAGTGCGGCAGATACGGGAGATCCCCAAGAAAACCCGCCGACCAGCGGCATCGTCCGGCACGATTCCCACATGCGAAAATCCGGTAGTGTCCCGGTCGGGGATTGAACCCAGTTCGGCTTGGTGGGAGGCGAGCAGGCTAACCGCTTAGTCACCGCGGCCCCAACGGCATTTCGTGTTATTCACATTGCTCCTCAAGTATCTTCCTTCCTTGCGACTAATCTAATATATCTCATAACAATATTTAAAAAAAAAAAAATTGAAGACTCAATTTTGTGCACCAGAGTGATATTATCTCAGGTTCTTTAACTTTTTTCAATCAAAAATAAAATTTGTATTAATACCACATCAGTTAATTTTCCAATGTAGAATAAATTATTTTTGTTTGTTAAGCTGTTGACGTCGCTCTGCGTGCACTTCAGTATGAAACGAAACATCACAGTGGATATCGTAGAAAGCTGGAATAATACGTAGAGAAGACAACAAAGAGGCAGGAAATAATAGCCAGGTCGGGTCAGGCTAGGCTGTCGTCATTAGATACAAAAACATCAACACAGAGTATTCTTCCGAACACGGAATTGAATCAGAAATAAAGAAGAAAACGTAACACGTGGACACGATGACACAAACCTCAACAACAAAAATATTAATAAATACGGACAATGCAATGAAGACTGCACGGATGAATAACTTCGCCGGAAAAAATCTTACAGATATACGTAAAGACTGAACGAAACAGTACACACAACACAATGGTATTCTGCGATTAAATGAAAAATTACTTCAGACTTACGCCATTGCAGAGCTTCTTATGTCACCCAGGAAAGCACACAGTAGTATAATATTAAAAACATATGTACACGAGAAGTAGCCGCGACTAATGCCCGGTTGCACCAACATCGTCCCCGATCCGAGATCGAATGATTCCGAACCAGGATCCATTTTGATCTTGGTTCCAATGTGAAAGTGTTGCACCAACGAAATTTCATGATTCTGGATCTCCGATCCGTCGATCTCGGTTCCAAAGTGAGAGATCGAGATGATCGAGATTAAGTATGAGACAAATTTTGCTATTGGTTCGTAATATATCACGTCATGGAAGTGGCGTATTTTTCACTATAGATAGAACTAAATATACGATGTTTGATCTGTTTTAAGCGAATTATTGTTGTACGAATTTTATTGAATAATATTCAAGTGCGTATAATGTTGTTTTAATTTCCCAACAAAACAATCGAAAATAGTTCTATCTATCGGCGTATTTTCAAACTACATTTGTCGACGATGGCTGCTGATCTCGGTTCGAGATTTCAAACCTCCAAATTTGGCGGTTCGAAATGAAGTGCATCTATATCTCCAATCCAGCTCTGAACTGGAATGGTGCAACAGTTTTCTGTGTTGATCGAATTTCGAGCAACGATGGTGCAACCGGGCATAACTATTGTCAACAGATATTTGAAACATAAAAATTATTCCTCAAGGAATTCAGTTAAGAGTCAAATTAAGCGTTTTCGTTTGATTCATTTTTCGTTTAATTTTGCTTTCGTTTAGTTTGATAGAACATTTGACTGTATTCCTTGTGGGATAATTGGGTCTAGTGGTTAGACTGCTCGCCTCCCACCAAGTTTAACCGGGTTCGATTCCGTCGCCCCCGGATTTTCGAATGTCGGAATCGCGCCGGACGATGCCACCGGCCGGCGGGTTTTTTCTCGGGGGTCTCCCGTTTCCCCCCGCCATTGGTCAACCTCGTTTATTTATTCAGTACAATAAAATAAACGTTGTGCTTGAAAACTACGTTCTTGTGATACACAATAAGAACGACCGGGCGGTGTTTCGTGGGAAGAGGGGAGCAATATTCCTTGAAAACACCATGTGACGAGTAAGGGAACGTGAGAGGCCGACATTTGTTCGACGCCGTGGACGAATAAAAAAATAAGTAGGGAAGAACAGTTAGCACTGCCGAGCGAGCCTGAAACGTCTTGTCAGCAGTGTAATCGTTCTAGAAGGAGGAGAGTGAACTCTCGTCGGCGGTAACGAGTGTCTCATGCAAAACAAACGAGTCGCCGGTGTGGTGGGAGAGAGCGGGACTGCACGGGTCACAGGACGCAATTAGCTTTCGAACTCCCACCTCCACCTTCTTACTTTATTTTCCTTCTCTTCCTCTGAACTTTGCCTCTTTACAAGTACAGACGATGGAAATCCCTCCAGTCCCTTGTCTGCAAAAAAAATTCTTTCTTTGTTTTACTGTATGTTCCGTTTCTTTGTGATTATAATATTGTAAAGTGGCCGAAAAATAAGCGTCAAATTAATTCGCAATCACGAACTGAGGGAAATTTAAATTAACAACTTATGGCGAACAAATTTAAATATGTTTTGCTACAGCTTAAAATAATTTATGTTATCAGGAGAGTACAAAGAAATTTCACGAAAATCCATTATGTCGCTCGCTGACAGATTCTTTTTTTTAAGTTTTAAGATGAAATCCGAAGTAAGAATAGCTGAAGTTAAGCCCTAATCGCAGGCGAGCCAATAGCCGGTTTCAAATACACCGCTTCATATTATCGTTATGAACACATACTGACAGAACTAAAACATTGCATTTAAATAAACTGTGTAATTTGTTTGGTGCAAGATTTAAAGTTAATTACGTCACAATTGTATTTAGAAAATAGTTTAATACTATTTTTACATTTACTTGGTATTTATAATTACTATTGATACCATGTTATAAAATAGTAAAATATTTTTAAAACCTAAAAAAAAAAAATGTGGACATTTGAACACCCTTAAACTGGTATAGGCTGTTCACGGTAAACTGAACACTTTTGAAAGCCCTGCTTAAGATCTACTTGTATGCACCTCGTGTATTCTTCCGCCTTATGTAAAATTTGCATTGCCATGGGTCTCATAACTTTATTCGTGCATCGATCAAGCGAAACTACGAATTTATTAGAAAAGTAAATAATTTACTAATCTGCTCATTTTTACTCCTAAATTCATTAAACAAATAACAGGAAGCGAATGAAATAATTTAAGCATCCATAAATGGTTACCTAACACTTTTTATTCGACGTTAAGATAAGGAATTACTTTTCACATCCGAGTTTCGCATGTGGGAGACGTGGAAGGACTTTGGCGTTGATCGGCAGGGTTTTCTCATGGTCCACCCGTTTCAAACCCCTTGCATTCCGACGGTTTGCCGTGGTTTCCCGCAGTCACTCTGCAGGCGAGTGTTGGGATGGTACAGGCCGTGGTACTTATGCCCTCTCCTTTACTGTCTCTCTCTGAGAACCTTGCTTGCTCCGTCTGTAACGACCTCGCTGTCGACGAGACGTTAAGCCATACCTACCTACACATTGCCTAAATGCTGTTCACGATTAAGTGAGCACTTCTAAAATCAACTGTACAAAAAAAAGTCACTGCTCGTGCCTGCCTGCATATATTTTTACGGGCGCACTGAGTGACTCGCGCCCAGCAAAGTTGGTAACAATGGATGGAAAGTAGTTCCGTATTTTAACGTCGAATAGAAAGTGTTAGGTAATCATTTGTAATAACTTAAATTATTTCGTTAGCTTTCCGTTTTTGTTATGCATCGAAGTGTAATAATGTCCATATTTGTAAAATATTTATTTTTAAAATAATTTAACAGTTTCACCTGACCAATGCAGAATAAAGTAATGAGGCCAATGACAATGTTAATTTTACATTAGGTGGAGGAATACACGTCATGCATACAAGTAGATAATAAGCAGGGCTTTCAAAAGTGCTCATTTTACCGTGAACAGCTTATATCTACCTTGAGGTTGTTCACAATAAAATGAACATTTCAGAAATCAACCTTTGAAAAATGTCACTGCCTCTGCCAACTAATATTTTAACAGGCGCACTGAGTGACATGCGCCCAGTAAAGTTGGTAACGATGGATGGAAAGTAGTTCCGTATCTTAACGTCAAATAAAATGTGCCAGGTAATCATTTGTGGTAATTTAAACTATTTCTTTCACATTCTGGTTTTTTAATGTATCAAAATGTAAAAATGGACAGATTTGAAAAACATTTTCTTTTGTTATAATTTCAGATTGCACTAGACCGACGCATGATTAAAGTGACGAGGCCCATGGCAATGTTAATTTTACTTGCAGCAGAAGAATACACAAGATGCTCATTTTACCATGAACAGCTTATATCTAACCATACTTCCATGTCGCCGCTGTTCTGTCTCCATTTCTCTTCACACCTATGACTTAGTTCTGCAGATCTCTTCACTCACTTCCCGGCCAACCTCAGACCGACCACAAATTTTGAACCCCCCCCCCCCCCCCCCCAAGACTTCCGAGAGTCATCGGCTTGACTTGAACCTAGGGGTAGTCGGGAACCCGAAATTTCGGCCGGTATTTCGGGTAAAGGAAATACCCGAATACCGAACGGGTATTGTCACTGCCCGAAAATATCGGGCCAACATTCCTTCCAATATTAATCCATAGACACGCCTGTTTTTCGCGGTACGCGAAATCGCGATATAAGCGCGAAATACACAGTTTCTCGCGTAATATGACATACCTCGAGAAAAACAACCAAAAAATAAATACGAAAAATATGCATTTCCGCTGTGAATCCTCCTGTTTACGACGCTAATTCGATAAATCATTTCAACATGTAGTCGGGATCGGAAAGTCGACACAATCGATGTGTCGAATTTACACCGCCGAAGCGATATCGCCAACGAGAATGTAATCCTATGGGATACCTCTATATTTCGGAAATAAACTGATCTCGGTGACTTTCTAAAAATAAACTAATTTTGTTTGCATTTTGTCCTTTTACACTTTTTCGTCGCATAATTATGGTAATTTCGTTGGCAGTATACAAATGTGATAAATAGAAAAATGACCAACACTTATCTCAAAAATGGTAACAAAATTTTCCGTTGCCACAAGTGCTGCCCGCACATTTAATCGGCGAAGGCACATAGTACAGTATATCTATGTTTTACCGATTATTTTTTCGGTTACGATTTATGTTAACATGTTTTTAAAATTATTAAGGCTATGTGAGGACGACTTGTATCTGGCGCCATTCTATTTTTGTTTTGTACAAGTAATATATTAGTTAAGGTTCTGTTTATTTTATTGGTGGGGCGGGAACTTTAGTTTACCACATTTATCGTCTTTCGAGCGACGAGGTTGTTTTGCGCCTCTTACGAGAAAGTAGCAATTAGAACTACTCATTGTTTTAATAATGCAGTGGAAAATTTTGCTCGTACGGAAATAAAATTAAAATTACTATAATTCGAAATTTGTAACATCACCGAAAGAACAAAACGCGATAAAGGTGACGCCATTATTCATACCGATATGTGAATTACACAATAAGCATTTTTAGCAAAGTTGAAAATCGTTGGATTTTTTTATGAACTACACTAAAATCAGTGAAATCAGTATGGATTCCAGTCAATAATGCAGGCACTGAAAAGTGTTTCTCATTGTCGGGAATATTATGACTGACAAAATAACAAACCAAAAGCCAAGTAATATGTTAGTAATTAATGACAGTTGTTTGCAATTTCCGACTAAGTGTATGCTACTTGATTTTTGTGCCATTTCTAAAGTAACCAAAGTTTGTTGCAATACCGCTTAGTTATTACTTGTATAAGTATTGCAAACTAACTGTGAATCATTTTAGACTAATCTGAAGTAAATTAATTTTTACCAAAAATGGATATCAGTGGTAGTGTTTTTGAAGACGAGGACCAAACAAGTAGTTCATTCCACAGCAGTGAAAATAAACATGACCATGATACATTAGGTAAGAACACAGATATGGACAAACAAAATGCTAAACGTAATTTTATACTCACATTTCTTTTTTTTAGTTTTTACTTAAATGAAAACTTCTTTGACAAGCACATACAGCCTATTTTTTAAACAAATATGTTATACTTTTATCAAAGTAAATTGTGTGAGAAAGTGTTTTGTGTTCGGAATTCATCCACTTATTTTGCTTTTAATGCCCTACCGAAATTGCCCGAGCCCGCCGGAAATAAAATTTCTCTGCCGGACGAACCACAGTTCTAACGTGGAAAACCATTTTCCTTAAGACGCAGATCTCCTGACGGTTACGTTTGATAAATTACTGTACGTCCACTATCTACACGCGACCAAAGCAGTTGTCACGGAACTGCACTGAAAACCAATCATCATGGCGTTTACTACATACTTTTTGGACAGCCTGCTTGCTTTGTGTCATTCGCGACAATTTTATTACTATCTTAATTTTGTCTAATATGTTTTCAATATTAGCTATTCATTATTTTCCGATTCTGAAAAAAACGTGTAAAAGTGGTTTGGTGGATTACATACAAAACTAATGCAAAAAAGACCTCCCAAAAGATTTGAAGACATGCAAACCCAGAAGCCTTCAAACATAAAGCCTGTTGGACCCAAACATCTAATTATTTCATAGCTGTACCAATCGTTTTTCAACTCGTACGTATTGAATGTGACATTTCCCTGAAATAAAAAAATTTTACACTTTATTTTTTCTTTTAATGATTCGATGTCAAATACAAAATTCCTCAGTTTTGTTACAGCCGTAATTACAAATACTAACTTAGTTGTTCAGATGAAAACAATTACAACATAACATAAACTAATGCCGTGGGCTACTGTTTGACATAGTAATATGTTATCACCAAATCACCAAATAAGAGTTCATAAATTTAAAAAAATGTTTAATAAATGTGAAATTATTTTTTAATTTATTTTTTCTTGTATATATAAGAAAAAATAAATTAAATAATATGGTGATTACATGTGTGTTACGCTTTAGCCCATGGGATTAGTTTACTTTGTAGATTTTTCATTTATACAACATAGTATAGGCTATTCACGGTAGAATGAGCACTTTTGAAAACCCTGCTTAAGATCTACTTGTATGCACGTTGTGTATTCTTCTGACCTGTGTAATATTAACATTTTCATGGGCCTCTTCACTTCATTCATGCGTCGGTCAAGTGAAACTGTGAAATTATTAGAAATTTTTTTTTAATTTGCTTATTTTTACACTTCGATGCATTAAAAAAAACAGAAAGAGAAAGAAATGATTTAAGTTATCAGACATGGTTACTCAACACTTTTTATGTGACGTTTACATACGGAACTACTTCCTATCTATCGTTACCAACTTTACTGGACGCATGTCACTCAGTGCGCCAGTTAAAATGTGTGCAGTTAGGGGCAGTGAGTTTTTTCTAAGGTTGATTTCATAAGTGCTCACTTAATCGTGAACAGCTTTTATTTGTTATTAGGTACGGCTGCAACAGAACAGAAGAATTTTGCATCTGACATCAAATGATTAAATAAATATAAAGTGTCAAATTTATTTATTCCAAGAAAATGTTATCACGTGCAATGCTGTACGAGTTGAAAAAAGTTCGATACAAATTTAAAAAAATGACACCACCAGAGGTCGGCTCATTTTTAAAGTAATACACATATTGCGACTTGAATAAAACGAAATGAAACAGTTTATGAAAACTCGTGGATATGATAGTGACACGGGTGACATGTCACGCCCTGCGCCTCCTGACTTAGTTCATTTATCTTGTCGTTTGTACTTGACCGCAGAGCAGACATTTTTCTTTTGCTGTTAACATTTCTGGTAAAAAAAAATACAGCTATAGGCCGTTCACGGTAAAGTGAGCACTTTTTGAAGCTGTTTCATCAGACATAATAACCAATAAATACATTTCATTGTGGCCTCGGGGTTTTGGTTATGGTGAATATATACACTGTTTTTATTACTCACATGGCAGGGTTTACATTAACAAGTAGTGGGAGGCTATAAATTGGTTGAAAGAAAAAAGTAACCAGGGCTTCAAAAGTGCTCACTTTATCGTGAACTACCTATACATACAATCGTAAGCGAATTTTCGTTGTAGCATATGTTGACTATAACTGAAAACTGACTTTTTGCTAACATTTTCTAGTGTGTACGAATAACCGGTAAATAAGGCCGTTATTTTATTTTTAAAGTAAACGTTGGCATTTTTTCAGCACGGGAACCGATGTTATTAGATGACAAAATAAAATATTTCAGAGTTGTTTTTTTATAACATTTAGAAAACATCGGAGGATTTTTTTGAGTAGTGCAGATTCCTATCTGTTTTGCCATTATTTGAAACCAAAGAAAATTTATGTAAAATGCAAGAAAGTTTAAAACCAGGGCTGTAGATACGGTTTGTACGATATAAAACTAAAGTATGCACATCACGATAAAATGTTTTTTAATGACACCAAACGCTTGAAACAGATCAATTGTTTCCACTTTCCTCATTACTTGTAAAAATGTTGGTAAGGCTGTTCACGATAAAGTGAGCACTTTTGAAATCAACCTTAGAAAAATGCCACTGGCCTTGCCTGCATATGTTTTAACATGCGCACTGAGTGTCATTCGCAAAGTAAAGTTGGTAACGATGAATGGGAAGTAGTTCCGTATCTTAACGTCGAATAAAGAGTGTTAGGAAACCATTTATGATAAATTATTTCTTTCGCTTTCTGGTTTTTTTATGCATCGAGGTGTAAAAACAAGCAGATTTGTTAAATATTTACTTTCTAATCATTTTACTTCTTTTTCACTTGACCAAAGCACGAATAAAGTGATGAGGCCCGTGAAAATGTTAATATTACATAAGATGTAAGAATACACAACGTGCATACAAGTTGATCTTAAGCAGGGCTTTCAAAAGTGCTTATTTAAACGTGAATAGCCTATAAATCGACGTCCATGCCTGCTTTCATTTTGCTCAAATCCTGCAGTGATACGTGATGTTAAAGGGAGGAGTGTTCAAACTTCATGGTCGTGCACGGAAGCCGGGAGGGGCCCTATATGTGGTTTGAGAGGCGGGTAAGGGGTATAATGACTCTCGAGGGGGTTGCTATAATATCAATGTTTGCACGTATGCGTGTATGTGTCAGTAAACACACGTTCTCAGATGGTTTTTTGTTCACCAAACGCAAAAAAATATTTTAGCTAAGGTTGCAATTTTTTTTTTTTTTTTGTCCTGTTAGATACACTGGAAAAATAACTAGCGAGAATAGCTCAAAGCCCCACGTTAGGAGCTGAAGTTGGTTGTTTCCTTAAAACAAGGAAGAAAAGCGGCATCTGCAGTTCAGTTCATTGCCTACCATCGTGTGTAATAATATTTCATTGTCGCATATCTATTTTCGATGAATTTAGCTATAGCGAAGGTCGTCTAAAGCTCTTTGCTTCCTCGGGGCTTGGTGCTGTCTAGCGGTGTTTGAACATCGTCCTACCTACAACACAACCCTCAATAACCGTACTTATTGCAGCTCATATTTCGTTATGGTTCTAGCAAAAAGAGTAGAAAAAAATGACATTTCCTCAGCGTTACAATAATGAAGAAGTAGTTCTCGTTTGATTTGCGTTCCCTGAAACCAGGCATGAGAAATGTTTTCGCAAACAACATTTATGGAAAATGTGTGCTGTGTGAAACTTGCTTTCGTTTCAGAACAATTCAAGACTCCATATGCCTGCATGTTTACGTTACTTGTTTTGCAGTTGTCCTAAAGACCTATCCGTGGGGCCAGCTGTTTTACGCGAAAAGATTTACGCGGAGGCTATAATTAAATATCCTGTATGCACACTTGCAGCCTTCCTTTGGCTATTGGCTGCTTGACTTTGTGTGAAGATAGCCTTTCACTACTGAAGCAACCAGCCAATGAGGAGTTGATTGATACCTGCTTGAATATACACTGTAAAAAATACTTCAGTAAACTTCCATATACTGCAATGGAACATTTTAAATAATACTTTATCTGAGAATTTAGCCACGTATTAAAATCTTATTAAAGGCTGTTCACGATAAAGTGAGCACTTTAAAAATGAACCTTAGAAAAAAGTCACTGCCCCTACAGGCATATATTTTAATGGGCCCTTTGAGTGACATTCATCCAGTAAAGTTGGTTACGATGGATGGAAAGCAGTTCCATATTTTAACGTCGAATAAAAAGTTTAGCTAACCATTTGTGATAAATTAAAATTAATTCTTGCACTTTCTGTTTGTTTTTTATGCATCGAAGTGTAAAAATGAGAAGATTTGTAAAGTATTTCCTTTCTAAATAATTTCACAGTTTCATTTGACCGACGCATGAATAAAGTGATGAGGTCCATAGCAATGTTAAGTTTACATAAGACGGAGGAATACACAACGTGGATACAAGTAGATCTTAAGAAGGGCTTTTAAAATTGCTAATTTTACCGTGAACAGCCTATAAATGCAAATATAAGGATGCTAATTTTCAAAGTTGAGAATTTCCCTAAGCAAATGCCCTTTTCACTAACAAATGTATGAAAGCTACCTTGTACGTACGGAAAAAAGACCACACGTGCTTCCTCAAAACGCGTAAACAATAATGTAAATTAACGAAAAATTTTCTAGAGTTTCAAAGAAAAATAGAGTCTAGCTTACAGTTCACTGAACTCACGAATATACAGGATTTCGAAACACGCATTTCAGGCACGAGTGATTACACCTTTAGTGTAATAAAAAAGGTTCGTTCTTTATACTAGTATTACTGCTGGAAGCCCGCTTACAGGCGTTTAAGAACCTAAAATAATTTTATAAAATTTCAGCTACATAATGCATTTTTTTTTTTCGTTGTGATATGAAATAATAGCCTGAAAAAAATGACAAAGTAGAAAATTAATTTTTGAGAATAAATCAAACAAACAATGAGAATTAACATATATATATGTACAAATTCCAATATTTAATAATAATAATAATAATACGTTAGTTACAACTCAAAATAATTTGTGATACTATTAAAATGCCATGGAATATTTTTCTTGGAAATCTGCCATGCGTTTAATCAGTATTTTAATGATAATTTTTTTAAATAAAATTTAAAGTCAAAATAGCAAGAAATGAAACCCTTAACGCATGTGAACCACGTGTCGTATTTAAAAGAAACTGTAACGTACCTCTCCTGTGGCTTCAAATGAACACTTTAACTAAAACGAGTCTTTGTGTTTTAATTTTTTTTTATTTCTGCACAAATAAAAATTACGTTGGAATTCTTATACGTACTTAAAAAAAAAACATATTTTTAAAATTATTTGGCATTTAAATAAAGTTCTCATTCAATATCTAGCTGGGAAATCATAAAATATCGTCAAAATCTAGACAAAAGTTGTCTCTTGAACAGAAGCCTTACTATCGCGGCCGTGGACGTGGTGGGTGCGCGAGCGTGGGGATAAGGGCCGAAGAAAGAGGGAGGGGGTGCGGGGCGCCCATCAGCCACCCACGTGGGGAGGTCAGCGACTTCCGACTGTACGAGCACACGTCGTCATCTGTCCCGCAGGACGGGCCGTGGGCTGCCGCCGATTCGCCACACGCCTTCACTCCTCTTCCACGTGAATCGCGACCCCCCACTGCAACAACGCTCAATTTTTTTTTTCTTACAGTCAGGCGGGGTGCGGCACGTGACCCTCCGCGACTCCCTCTGCCATCATGTACGAGCAGCGGCATGTGTGGACAAAGTACACCGCCTGACAGAAAAAATGCCGCACCAAGAAGGAGTTCTCAAAAACAGACCAAACTGCACGCATGCAGTGTCAAACAGGTGCAGAACAAACTATTTAACTTTCGCATACAGACAAGGCTTTAGTGGCCAAAAACACTGGTCCCTGCTTATTACTGGCTCACAGATAAACGGGGCGTGTCTAAAGGACTGTCGTCCAATCACAACAGTAGGAGAAAAGAACACGTGATTGGAGTCTACCTCGCCTCCGAATGAATTCGCAAAAAACTCGTGGCTCTAGCGATAGACATTATTTGGGAAGAAAATGCTTCTCTGCATCGCGTTAGCAAATAACCTTTGACCTCCCATGGTCTTACTCTCTGCATAAGCAGATCTGTTAACGACAAATCTAAAAATATAGCCTACTAGTTTTTACCCTCTGCTTCACATGCGGCCCCACTATTGGGTTCTCTAGCCACTGGGCTACTGCGGCCCCACTATTGGGTTCTCTATAACCACTGAGCTACTGCGGCTCCACTATTGGGTTCTCTAGCCACTGGGCTACTGCTGTCCCACTATTTTTTCTCTACCCACTGAGCTACATCGGCCCCACTATTATGTTCTCTACCCACTGAGCTACTGTGGCCCCATTAATTGGTTCTCTAGTCACTGGGCTACTGCGGCCCCACTATTGGGTTTTCTAGTCACTGGGCTACTGCGGCCCCACTATTGGGTTTTCTATAACCACTGAGCTACTGCAGCCCCACTACTGAGTTCTCTATCCACTGAGCTACTGCGGCAAAACTATTTTGTTCTCTACCCACTGAGATGCTTCGGCCCCACTATTTGGTTCTTTACCCACTGAGATGCTTCGGCCCCACTATTTGGTTCTTTACCCACTGAGCTACTGCGGCCCCATTAATTGGTTCTCTGCCCACTGAGCTACTGCGGCCCCACTATAGGGTTCTCTACCCACTGAGCTACTGCGGCCGCTACTATAGGGTTCTCTACCCACTGAGCTACTGCGGCCGCTACTATAGGGTTCTCTACCCACTGAGTTATTGCGGCCCTACTATCGGGTTCTCTACCCACTGAGTTACTGCACTTTCACATTTATATAGTAGTAAGGATTTAGTTTATCCTTTGGTTGTGCGTTGAATATCATTAGGTAGTAAAAACTCATCGAAAGTGCTTTAGAGCCTACAATTTTTCTAGTAAAAAATAAAGAATATGAAATATTTCGCACTTATTTTATTTAAACAGATGTCTCATGTAGCAAGCAAACACAAGCTTATAGGTATGTAATTATACTGTTGTTACATGTTGGTTGTTGCATGGGTAACTATTGACTTATGAAGCGAGAGTTGTGTTGGATTTTTGTAGATCGTTGTAAGGAAATTCGCAATGCTGCAAAAATTAACAATGTACAAATTCAACGTGATTTTGTATATTCAGATTTTCCATCAAATAAAAAATATTTGAACCTAGTGCGAAGGTTCCTGAAATTTCGACTTTCCAATGCACCTCCACCCCCCCCCCCCCCCAATTTTCTTTTTCTGCTGGTATTTGGGAGATAAGTGTAAAGAGAACATATTTAAGGAGCAGAAGATATTATTTTGCAGCACCAGTTGGCCCTACGTAACATTTAGATCGGAAGCTGAGGTTTCCATAGCTCGCTGTGAATTCTAATTAGCCGCTGCTACCTGACACACTTGTGCTAAATGTTGTGTATCTAATTGGTTTGATTAAAAAAAAAAGCTTATTGAATAAGGAGAAGTACAGACATACAGATACAGAGGAAAAAGCCTGAAGATAGACACTGCTTAATTTAAAGCGGGGTAGGGGTATAAATGCAATTCACAATACCTGCCTTTAGCTTGATGTTCTTATAAAAACGACACGAGAAGTATAAGCATGCACTGAGCACAGGTCCTGCAACAAAATAATAAAAAACAATGGAAATTCATAAAGAAACATGCAGTATGGAGCGCAGAAAAATTACAATTAAAAAACATACAAAAGAATTCAAATACAGGAAGCAATACAAATGGGCAAATAGTATCACAAGAATACTGGTTGCAGCAGAGAGCAGTTGTTGATTACAAATGTCAGGGCGACGGACGATTCGACATGCAACAAACTAATATACGACATCAGAACACAAATGTTAGGCAAAGAGGCTATTTTACATGACGGGAAGGCACCGAAAAACAGTGGAATACTGATTAAAATAAACACTTACTGACGAGCATAAGGCAGAGTTACAACACAATAATTGGCACGGGACCCGTATTTGAGTTTTAGGCTGCGGTGATGTCAAAAATACTTTACTTGCAGCTTGACGGGGAACGCAGCTCTTCCACCCCCCTCCCCCCCTCTACATCCAATCAACCACCATCGCTTTCTGGTCAGGAAGCTATGTAGAGTCGTGATGTTAGTCTATCATTTTGTAGTATTGTTTGCAGATGGCTATAGAGAGTCTTGTGTGGAAAGTGGATGAAATCTCTAGGGCAGTGGTTCCAAAACTTCTTCTGTCACAATACCCTTAATGATCTCCTGTATCTCCACTGAATCCCTACCCTATTTCTGATTGTCACCGAGAATTTCGAACTCACAATGTTCTTCATTTTTACACCTATTCAGAATGCCTGAGTTGTTACTTTATATATTAAAGTAGGCTTGAAATCAGCAATTTTACATGGCCAAAAATTTATTTTGGTAAAAGAAAGTTACTGTACTTAAGCCTAAATTAAAATTTGAACATTACCAGAAACTTTTATTTTGGTCGAAAGTTGCCACCGCTCAAGTCTTATGAAGTTTAGACGGAACATTATGGCTCCGCGGAACACAGCTTGGGAATTGCTGCTTTAAGGGACCACACATACATTAGTAACACACAATCTAGAACTACCAGATAAGAGAATAAACAAACGAGGCCACATAATTTAGAAATGTCACATCTTAGAACAGTCACTCAACGGTAACACACAAAGCAGAACCAAGATCCGTTCTAAACACAGACACCTGAACAGCCACAACAGAGGAAATACAGGCGTTAGAACAGTCATACAAAAGAATAACAGTTGGTAGAACTATCCTACAGCCGAAACACACAATTTAGAAACACAAATTGCAGAATCGTATACATTAGGAGCGTACAACCGAAATTCACATTCTAGAACGATCATACAACAGAACCACAGATGTTAGAACTTTTGCAAAATAGAAACACATGGTTTTGAACTATCATACACTAGAAAAACACATCTACGAACCGTCGTACATTCGAATTTTATAACACAGAAATAGTGTTAACTTAGAATGTTCTGTTTTGGTGTCGATCGGTTGTATGTGGCTCTAGTGTATGTGTATTTATAAGTTCTGACAGTGTCCCATCTCCCTACAACCAGGCGGTGGAAAATTTTGGCTTAGGATTAATGTAAACATCATCTTTCCAACTAGATTGGCCTATAGTGTTTTTTGGCCTACTCGTTATTTTTTTCTTCCAGGTAAACATTAATATAAGCTGTTCGCGGTAAGATGAGTATTTTTGAAGCCCTAGTTACTTATTTCCTATCAGCCATTTACTGCCCTTCTACCATTTTTTAAATTAATATTGCCATGTAAGTAATAAACACAGTGTATATATTTTATCGGCCTCGAAAGTTAACACCTAAGGCAAAAATAAAATATTTATTGACTGTTATCCTAAATGAGAGGGCTTCAAAGAGTGCTCACTTTACCGTGAATAGCCTATAAATATTTGTTTGCTAAATCAAGTCGATTCCCCTTCGTTTTCCCACCATAATCAGCAGGTGGTGTGGAAAGAAGAGAAATCAAAGCGAGTCAGTGTGAGGGAGCATGTGTGAATGCGTGTGTGCTGTGGTTGAACACTTCTATAGCCAGCAATGATAAAGGCTGTTCACCATAAAGTGAGCACTTTTGAAATCAACCTTAGAAAAAAGTCACTGCTCCTACCTGCGTATTATTTTAACGGGCGCCCTGAGTGACATGCGCCCAATTAAGTTGGTAACGAAGAATGGGAAGTGTTAGGTAAAGTGTTAGGTAAAGATTTCTGATAACTTAAGTTATTTCTTTCGGTTTCATTTTCTTTTACTTTTTTTTAATTAAATGAATGGAAGAGCAAATTAGCAGATTTATAAAATATTTATTTTTCTAATAATTTGACTGTTTCACTTGACGGACGCAGGAATAAAGTTACGAGACCCATGGCAATGTTAATCTTACATAAGGCGGAAGAATACACAACGTGCATGAAAGTAGATCTTAAGCAGGGCTTTCAAAAGTGCTCGTTTTACCGTGAATAGCCTATAACAGTGTAGAGTCTGCGCAGGTCGATAGCTGATGTTCACTTCGTCGAGGAGAGGCAGGGAGAGAAAGGAGTCAGGGTGTGATGTAACAGCGCATCAGCCCTCAGGATCCACTGTACCCTTTCTAACTTTCCTCCCTCCTCCCGCCTATTTATAAAGTGCCCACAACGCTGGTTTCGCTTGTCATCGTATATTCTCTCTGACTGGTTAGGAAGGGCTGGAGTGTGGAAGTGGGCGGTGGGCGGTGGCTGCATTTCAGCGGGGCGAGAGGAAGTGAAACTTGCCCCCCACGCCCATGCGCGGAAGCGATTTTACAAAACTTTGATATTTTAAATTTAGCAACGTCGCCCGAGGCTGATTCTCGCAGTATGGCAGAAGGCCACACGTGGCGCGTAACTCCCACGTTTTTGTCCAGAGCTGCGACGTTTAAAAACCCAGAATAGTGTAAGCCGCAAGGCGTTTATCCCACGTCGCTTGGCCTAACGGACATTTGGTTTAGGCATTCCGTCGACTGGCGTTTTGCCTGAGATGGGATCACCAAACAATCACGTGCACTAGACGCAGAATAACTCCGAGCTTGAGCTACGTCGCACATATGGAGGGAAGGCGGGAGAAATAGGAGGAGAGAAAGAGGAATAAAACAAAGCCTTTACAGCAGGTAGAGAAAGCAGAAAACACTTGACTACTTACCACTGAGGTATGATGTACTACGGCAGTTCTTCAATGCCACTCATTGCTCCAGCCGATGAGTTCTGACGTGTGAATGTTACTGCTGCCACTACTGTCACTATCCGCACCACTTAAATTTATAATCACTTTATCTATTTCAATGTCAAATTACACATCCTTGAGATAATAGTCTTTCTCAAGCGTCTGGACGTTATTGTAAAGTGGTATCCAGTCTTCTGGCCCCATTCCGTTAAATATGCCCACCCAGAGTTTTTTTTTTTTTACATCTGTCAAAATGCAAGTAACATTTTTTGAAGCTTTTTCTATCGGATTCAAATCCGGATGATAGGATGGCAAACGAAGTATTGTGTGGACATGATTTTCCAGTAGTCTGTCTGCTGAGTACTGCACTGCCAATGTTTGTGTAGCTTTATGAGGTCGTACAAAGTTGGTTTCAGCATGTCGCTAGTAAAAGAAATATTCTCCTCACCTAATAACTGCTGCATTTACATCTTAGTTGAGCTGGAAGTAGGTGTTTTGTTTACCTTTACGTTGTGATAGGGAGCATTATTTATCACAACAATACTGTCAGGTGGAAGATTTGGTATTAATTGCTCGTTAATCCATTTTTCATCATTTTCTTTATTCAAATTTTTGTGATAATCCCCTGTTGCCTGATGCGACTTCCGTATTGCAAGAGAGTTAGGGACAAAACCGTTTTCGTCTCTTGCGTGAATCATTATTATAGGGTAGTCACGGTAAAGTGAGCACTTTTGAAAGCCCTCTCATTTTATTTTAACCTTAGAAGTTAACTTCCGAGTGCGGAGGAATATACACACTGTATTTATTACTTGCATGGCAATATTTATTTAAAAAAGATGGTTAATGGATAAAAAATGTCTTAAAGATAAAAGTAACTAGGGCCTCAAAAGTGCTCACTTTACTGTGAACAGCCTATAAGAGGGAATATACTAACTCTTAACTATGGTAGTTTTTTTGTCGCTTGGCCATTGTGACGGTCATATTGCCGCTAGCACATATCCACACACATAAACCTTCATATACATCCACATATTCAATATGTACAACTGCTAATTCACTTAGAGCTGCACGTAATAACCATACGCATGCATCCACACACTACTTCATTTTCTGAGTTCCTAACCTACAACACTGATGAAATGGAAATGAAAACAATTAATGTTTTCACATTTACGTCTTCACAAAACATTGTTCTTTATGGAAAATTTTGTCATACTCTTCACCTCTCTCATCTACCATGAGTAATTAATGTGATCTTGAAATGTTCTTTTTATTTCAAAAAGAGGCTTTCTCATTTAGAGTTAAGTATTTCTTCAAACTGTTTTTATTACTTGCAAGTGCAATATGTAATAGCCAGAAAAAAAAATGAACTCGTCTCCAATAAAGACATTTTCTATCTTCGAGTTCTTACAATTGGTTGAGCGATAAGTGTGAAAAAAAGACGACGCGGGAAGTTTCAAACATGCAACTGCAGTTGCAAGTTTGAGACCTTCCCCTTCGTCTCCTTTTTGCATCTCGCCAAATCTACCAGCAGCAATTTTTTTTTTTATTTTTTAATTTTTTAATTTTATTTTTTATTTGGTGATGTTACCTCTTTCGAAAATCATCTGTCGTGCAAAACTCAATCTATATTTGAAATACAATCTTGTTTGCAGTGTCGCGAGTTGCTTTGGCTACCCCTTAAACCCAACCAAGTGCAGTTATCTTTAACAGTTGCTGGATGATTTCAAATACCAGTTTACAAGGTTGGTTCGATCGAGAAGACTCCGTAATGTCGCCAGGGATTTTCAGAAGTAAGTAGGTGGTCGTTTACCCGAAAAAAAGGAGAGGGAGGGGTGAATCCTCTACCGTGCACGGGATAATTTGTTGACAATGACTCTTCGCTCGGATATGATTCCTACATTTCGTGCCGTTATAAATGTGACTGCTCCCCTTCGCCACTACCTACTAAAAATGAAACCATGGCGACGGCACTGACCAAGAGGGTTTCATCAGACCTGTCGCGCATGCAATATAGCTATAAAAAATAAGTTATAGGGCAGTCAGTCACAAGAGTGTTGTGATATACACAGGTATTGTAATACACAGGCATGTATGCCAAACGATACTGAATTTAATTAGAGTAAATTCTAATTCGGCCAGTGCTTGTACTACGAAAATATTACACTCATTTATCTCAGCAATCACAATATTAATTCTGAAGTGTTTTTTCCAGTTGCTCCGACAATAAGAATCTAATCCAGTGAACAGAACCCTTTTGAAGTAACTGAAAGACCACCGCAGTCTGGCCGCAGAAGGTTCTCCTGTGCTCACTGCGCTTCTCAGAAAGCTTGCGAAGGGAATTTCTTCACAGTTTCCTGCGTGTTCACGTGATAGTGCGTGGTTTCTGAATGTCGCGAATGTGTTGATGGATGAGCATGGTTATGTTTGTTCTACTCAGGTTGAAGGCTGTTCACGATAGTGAGCACTTTTGAAATCAACTTTAGAAAAAAGTCGTTGCCCGTATCTGCACATATTTCAACTGGTACATTTAGTGACATGCGCCCAGTGAAGTTGGTAATGACAGATGGAAAATAGTTCCATAGCTTAACGTCGAATAAGAAGTGTTAGGTAACCATTCGTGATAAATTAAAATATTTCTTTCGCTTTCTGTTTTTTTTTTTTTTTTTTATAATGCATCGAAATGTAAAACTGACCAGATTTGAAACACATTTTCTTTTCTTATAATTTGACAGTTTCATCTGGCCTACGCATGAGTAAAGTGACGAGACCCATGACAATGTTAATTTTAAATAAGGCGGAGGATTACACAACGTGCATACAAGTAGATCTTAAGCAGGGCTTTCAAAAGTGCTCATTTTACCGTGAACAACCTATAGGAACAAAACTAGATTTCTTATTGGAGAGTTTAGCATAAGGAAAATTTTCGCCACTAGATGCGTAGTGTTCCAAAACATTACTTTCAATTAAAATTAAAAGCTAAGTAATCTAGTACACATGCGACACTAGTGCTTACCTAGCGGCGAACATATTTGGTTGCCAAACTTTTAACATCGATCTTCCTAACAGTAGTAGAAGTAACGTTAGCAAGGTATGTTGTACCAGTGACTACAAAATTGTACCAATGAAATAGTTTCCGCAACAGATCTTCCCGCGTGGTCTGTTGAAATGCACTCACAAATTTTCAACCTGTAGCAAAGTGTTTTCGTGGCAACTTCATGTTTTAGAAATTTAATTCGACCCAAACATGTATTGATGAGCTATCGCCTTGACGCACTCACTGATTCGGCTCCGTGCCTTGGCTTTGTAATGAGTGCAGGAAGGAGGATTTAACAGAACATGAATCTATACGTACTATGTAAAATTTATCACAAAACAGGCTGCAAATATACGAATGTTGAAGTAACTACTATATATAGTAGTGAGGTTCAACATTCCTATTAAGTACGACAATGTTACATGAGCAACGAAATATATTCATTCTTTTATCTTGTAATACACCTGCCATCTGTAATTTTTTTCTTAATGAGTTAATCCCTCGGCACTTACAAGTTTTCAGTATTCTAGCTCGTTAACTGTACACTTTATATTCAGGTAATACAAGATTTCGCCTTCAAAATTATGCGACAGTAGCCAAGAAAGAGTGACATTACTAAGGTATTTGAATGTAATATATGCAGAAGACAGGCTCCTATGTGGTGCAATCCAAATCGTACAAATGGCTGATTTGGACAGAGTTTTTTTTTTATTTATTTATTTTTTTTATGGTGACCTCTGTTAGAAATTTGGTTTCTCCGTCTTCTGGCCTACATATTTAAACTTTAGTAATAGCTACACCTTAATTGTACTACAGACAAAGGCGAAGTGTATGGAATTTATGATTGGAGCACAGGCACAGCATATGCATGAGAATCCTAAATCAACGATAAAAATAAAGCAGTGATATTATTTAAAAAAATGACACGGCCTCCACACTAGGAATTCTTACACGAGTTTCTTTTCTCCCTTCAGTCAGATCACAGGAAGGAGAGGAGAGGACATATTTTATTCATAGATGTCGAGAAAGCTTTCAATAAAGTGAACCAGAATGATCTATGCGAAGAAATATATGGAAGAGTATATTTATCACACTTCGTAGAGAGTACTAACTCAGCTCATAATGAGCAACGTCCTACTCTTAACTTTCCTTTGCTCCTGGGAGATTACATCCTCTCATTTAAGGCGTAGGTAGACAAGTACCGCTTCTTTTCAGTATGTTCGGACAAAGACAAAACAACAAACACCTTTCTACACAAGCACACACATACCTAATGTGCATAATTATTAATTAAGAATTTTGCAACCATTTTGGGAGTAAAATCCAGCAGTTGCAGTAGATTAAATGGATGTACCATCGAGTAATTAGAGCATTTCATCTACTCTAAATGCGATGTGAACGACTAACACAGCGGTACAATTAATATGGCTCATTGCTGACGAAATGTGTGTAACGCTGTTAAGAGAACTTCGTACATGAAGGCAGCGAGAGATATGAGAATGAAATTTTACGCTGTAATTATAGATTCTATCCTTCCCTTTGGGTGTAAATAATGAAGGTTCAAGGATGTAAATCAGATCAAGTTTGCAGAGATGGGGCTTTTAGGTTAGTTTCAAAGGCTACAATTTGCGCGACCATACAAGGAGTGAGATAATATGGGAGGAATTATACACAGATGAGGAAATAGCAGTGTAGAAGTAATTGGAAAGATCAATTGATGTAATGGAGGGCGGTAGGCGGCCAAGGCAAAACAGCCTTACTTTATCAGTCAAAGAGACACGATCCCGATCATCCAAGAGTAATAGGGGTTCTAAAGCTTCAGTACAGGAAATGTAGTCTAAGAACTGAGTAGCACATCTTGTATCTAAATTCTACACGTAAGTTGGTGAAAATCAAATACTCGTGTAGAAATAATGAGTACTATACGTGCCGAAAAGTAGTTAACTAAATTTCGCACTAAATTTGTTCCGACAGGAATATTTAACAGAAATCGTAATAAAAATATGTTATGTGAGCAGATATTTTTTACAAAAGTTGTGAACTTTCCTTTTTGATAGTCCGTCCACATAATATTAATCGAATTCATGAGAAAATAGCATGTATGCACTGAGATTAAACTATTTCAGTGGTACTGAAAATCTGCCTTAAATCTTCACAGGCTTCCATTTCGCCACCGGCTTCGGTTCATATGAACGATAAACTCATAATAACGACAGATGGTTTTAGCAAGCACGTCGTGACTGTATGTGGAACTGCCGATAACTATATATTTGTATTGATTAACTAAGACATGATATATTTGTCTACAGCGCTGGTAAATACAGAAACGTTTAGAATAAACTTTTTTTTAGGTAAACCATCTCTACATACAACATGTGTGTTTGTGTGAAAGCCAAAGGATAAGACGAACAGGCGAAGACATTAAGTCCTTTGCTAATGGCCAATGGGTTGTAGCAGGTAAGTAGGTCTATCTATGGTATGAGAGTTAATTATTATACATGATGAGAACTTAGAAAAGGCCGATAGTTTTATTGTGTTAGCAGTAGCTTTAACACGCCGAGTTGCGCAAACAAATTAGTCCATTAAGTATGGTTCTTTTATTTAACTGAAGTTTAAAAAAAACTCTTGCCAATTAAGGTTGATGGCTTCCGGAGCTTTAAACTGTATTAAGAACACGTAATATGTGATGTGAATTATGACTCCAGCTAGGTTTTCTATGTCCTCCACGCCCGTCCTTCGTCTTATGCCTTCTCTTCCATCCATCTTCACATTCAAGGATGCTTCATAATAAACAACTATTAAGTTCGTCACAATCCTCCCGCTCATTAATACACAAAAAAAATGCTTTGAATAGATCCGTGATTCAAATTAATCTTGTCTAGAGATGAGTAGAGAAATAAACTTGTTAACACTCTCTAAGGCTTTATATCTATGCTGAGTACAGTGACTATCTCGTTATGAAATTCATGTTTGCGAATAACCTTCGCATTAATTTTGTTTCACGTTTTTTAAGAAACATTCTAATGAGTTCTGTCATGTCTCTTGACAAGAGAAATTTCACAACCTTGTCGTTAATGGAGTAAGTTTCAGCAATAGCATCGCCTCCAAAAGTGACCGCTCCAAAAAAATAATAATAATTCTGTGGAGCCGCAAAAAATATATTTACTGTTGAGACCAATTTTTACGTAATGTGTATGAGTTCAACGCAAGCACAAAATAATCGAATGCGTAAAACTGCCTACACAGTCTCGTGCTAGGTTTGCGTCCGGGCGTTTCCTAACATTACCACAGTAAATAAACGACTGTCAGCTCAGACTGTTACAAGGAGCTGCTTTCATGCGTTGTCATCGTGAAAATTATTCCTATAGGCCCCACAAATACTTCTCCCTCACGTTTTGTACTCGAGCAAGATAGCAGGAAACCAGGCACGTGATGCAGCTTACACCTCAAAGTAAGTAAACGCAGCACCACGCGAAAATAGTGACTGTCTGCAATGTAGGCGGGAAAGAAATTACGAATTAGCTGGCAAGAAAAGAAAAGAGTGCTATACAAAACTGGGAGTAGGGAACCTGAAAACTCCCCATAAAGTAGCTGGAAGAGTAAAATGCGGCATAATTATGGAAATACTTTAATTCTGGCAATAAACAACGGAGAAGCTTAACGTAATATATTAAGCATTTCGGCTTAATTTTCTCGTTTCAATACCGTTTTGCAAAAAAACATCGTAATAATAATTAAAACTTTTTGTCTTAATTGAAGGCAGCGCAGAGGCTTAAAATCTTGCTATCGTTCTCACAGTCAGATATAAGCAATGGCGCTACGTCATTGCGAGGCACTAAGGATAGCACGTTATCTGCAACAATAAATCGGTCAGTTATGGTAGCCTATTAACATCGAATTCGTTCTAACCAGTTCTGTACGACCGTCTCTTTTTTCCTTCTCCTTACATCCCCGCCCAATAATTAAAATCCTTCAGACGGGACTTCGCCTTCCACACTTCTTTGGCCCGCCTTTTTATCATAACATTCTTCGAACGTAATAAAAGCATAATATAAAAGCACTAAAAAAAAAAAAAGAACGGCACGACAGAGGGAAAATACTTTTAAAAAGGGATAACTAGGGATGTCGGGAAGGGTAGGATCTCACTGTTTTTATTTTTATTTTTCAATCGTGTCCTTTTTACGTGAGGGAACTTTCTTTTTCCAAAGCTCATAAAGGTACGTAGTTCTTTTCATACTTGGCTATCCTTTTTCTTTTCTTCCTCCATCTTGAGCTTTCTTACCTATTTTTTCTCTGCTGGTCTGAGGCCTCTTTTTGGTCCCGCTCTTTTTTATTCCGCTCTTGCGTCCTCCACCTGGCAGTGATTACACAGCGGGCTCGCTGAAGGGTGTTGTTGGGAGGAAGGGAGGGCGATGGAGAGAGAGCGAGAGGGGGGGGGGTGAATGCTGGATAGTAGGAGTGAGAGGGGAGGGGGTGGATCACGGGCAGCTCTTTGTTCGCGAGGGGTGGCACTATCGATCAGCGGCCGGAGCCACACCCACAAGCTTTGCCACCGGTTTAAGTTTCGTCCGCAGCGTGTTCAAGCGCTTCCGGTAGGTTTACACCGCGTCCTTCCCTCTCTCCTTCCCAAGCCCCTCACCGTTCCCTGTTACACCCCACATGTTTTCCATCGCCATCCCCTTCGCCTGCACAACCATCCGAACTTCTCCGGCAAAGGCGAAACGGAATGTTGTTTTCCCCTCCCCAGAACAATTACTGCCCACATACCCGTCCCTGAAATTTGTTTTCCATTTGATGAACATTCCCTCTTTCTCATCCCTCTCTCGTCCTCAATAACCCATTCCTATTTTTTTTTCGTACAAACCGAACCGACTTCTTGCGCGCGAGTTGTAAACAGCACGAGACACGCGTTTCAGTCATTTTCCGAACAAGGCCGTTTGAAAACCAATTGCACTTTTACAGAGATAACAGCTTGTAAAACTGTCGAAGCGATTGCAAATAAAACGTAAATTAATTTGTCCCTTGCCATTCAGTTCGAATGAAACTGAAAACTGTATTCCTACTTGGCGCGATCTGTGGGGAGGGACGTATTCATGGAATGACGGCTCGTAAATCCTTTATTATTTTGCTTTTGTTTGTCTAATCTTCCTTTTGTTGACTTTGCGGTGACACGCTTACTGCTTTTTATTGTTGGTAGCGTGATATAAATCACATGGTAATTACTTGTTGCACACTTTGTAAACCGCGTTACGTGTGATGAAGACGTATCATACGATGTCAGCACGTGTGAAGAAAAGTTGGCTTCATAAAGAGCTCATAAATTTTTTCTTTTCCTTGTAAAGAATTAAATTTATGATTCAATTCTGCGGATTGGTTCTACTACCGTTGCTTTCAAACGACAGTTGTGTACGCTGACGAGGACTGACATTGAACTTTCGCATAACACAGTTGAAAGATTTTGTTTAGCCCGAGAAACATATGATATGCATTGTCAAATATTGCTTATTTCACTAAAAAATATTCGCACAACTAAACTTGAAGCAACCAGAGATGAAACAGAACGTAGCAGCTTTTAGCTGCTTAGAGTGATAACCAGTTATTCTTTTAGCTGCTTTGAGTGATAGCCAGTTATTCTTTTAATCTCATGTGTTTTGATTCCAGCCTTAATAAGGGAAAAACTTCTCAGTGCAAAATTTTGTTTCATTTAGGGAATTGCTTCGGATACCAGGAAGTGCTATCTATGACATTCGGTATGCTATGCATAGTTTTTTGCTTAGTTTCGCTACTAAACATATACGTGTTAGTGATAAAATCTCTGTGCGAACGATAATTTTCATTATATCAGCAATAATTCAGAATTTCATTTTTCACAACACTTTTTGGACTTATACAAACGCAGGAGCCTGTGAAGACCATTCATTTAACATGGCTAACTACTGCACGCAGACATAACTACAATGAAACGAAGCCAAATTTATGCATCAATAAGTTGCATGTTTTTAATTTCGAAGAGATTTAAATATGATTTTTTTTTCTCGTTTGTGTCCTGGAACTGTTGTTGGTAAACGATGGTTGTGTGCACAGGCGATTATAGTTTTGCTGCAGAATCCCTTGATTAAAATTCCATCCTAGATTAAGAAATTACATACGGAAATAAGTATATCATTTAAGATAGTGTGCACAGGGCTAAAATTTACGGGGACTAGAGCATATAACTGCATTTCAACAGCTAAGCCAACAGGAAAACAGGTCTCCAGAGACCTGAATATATTATAAGTCCCCGATTCTTTGGCCGAAACGCCGGACAAGACACCTGAATGCTGTTCAAATCCAGAAGCCCAGTAGATGTTGATTTATATCGCATTCTGGTTCGTCATAAGTAGTGTTCTGGCATAACTGATACTGATTCAAGTAAATCATGTGCTAACATTAGCCGAGGCCACGTGGTTTTGACAATTCTAATGAAAAGTATAACAGTTCTGTGTTGGAACGTAGACAGATTTTGCCGCGCATCTGGCATGCGCATTCTACCCGTGTTCATTCTACAGTATAAGATGTTTACTGTTAATTAAGAACGTTTGAAAGCCCTGTTAAAGATCTACTTTTCTGTCCGTTTGTATCCTTCCGCTGAATGTATAACTAACATTACTACGGTCACTATAACCATGCGCCTAGTACGTAGAACTGTAAATTAGTAAGGAACGCAAATATTTTAAATATGCCAATTTTTAAACTTGTGCGCATAATACAACGAGAGGGAAAAAATTAATAGTATTCACAAATTTGTTCTCTAAACGAAGAACCATCTCTGATTATCAGATGTCTTGCCACACATCCCATGTTTAGAGTAATATTTAAGCTATCGTGGAATTTGGAGTGTAGGCCTACCGAACTTGGACAACACGGAAATATTTCGTCTGTCTACACAAAGATTTCAAACGTGTACACAAAAAATGTGGTTCAGTAGAGAAGACAGATATGACTTAACTCCGCCAAATGAAGACGATTAATTATTATAAACAAGTACGAAGGTGGAATAAAACTGGAGCGATAAAGACAGAAAGCTACCGTTAGGTGACAACTTGAACTGCAAGTAAAAACAATTCACGAAATAATTTGTTTTAGTTTATGTACAGCTCTGCTCTTCCGAAAGGAAGATGTAACAAATTATTTGTTTTCAAAGGCCGCAAGTGGCGAGCGATAACGATTCAATATGGCGACCTCAATAGCTTGTATGTTTTTATTTGGATTGCAGTACGGATTGAGTTTTCTGGTTACAACCCTTTTTTTTAAGGTGGTCCGAGTATGTCCAGAGAAATTTTCAATCGGGATTCATCAGTCTACTTTAAACTCAAGCCGGAATAGGGACTGAGGACACGTGCTTTGCGTAGCAAGTGAGTTAAATTGTTCATCGGCTCTCTGGTTCCTGGGCAGGGATTGGTAGGTATGACGTAATATCTAAGACTACGTTAAGTTTAGTCTTGCTGTCGTGTGGATTACGACATGCTTCGCTTCCACCATTGCTATCATCATTCCCGACTCCTTCCCTCCCCCCCCCCCCCCCCAACACACCCTTTCATGAAAGAACGCTTATTGCTTCTCATCAGAAGACTTAATGAGTTTCTTTCTTGCGAATAATTTACTTTATTGCGTGCTTTTGTTCCGTCTTACTTGATGTGGCGGAAGTGTGAAGAAAGAAGTGCCGAGCTGCCGCGGAGGAGAAGTGAAGGAGAGAAGGCGGGCGGATAAAAAAAAAAAGAAGACGCCGAGGAAAGGAAAGTATGAGGAAGTTGGGCAGGCGAAGGGAACGTGAGGAATATCAAAGGACCACCTACCAAGGCGTCCGGAAACTAATGAGGTCTGTAATAAAAAAAAGAACCGCCATTCACCCCGGCTCATACCCAGAAAAACGACAAATACTGGATTCTCCGTCGCAGTTTCTGTAACGTAGTGTTTTTCTCCCCAAGAAGTTTCCACATTTTGACGCACTGCTGGTTATATCAAGGTTACGGTTATGAACGCCGCATACCTATATTATATTATACAGCTAAGTCACGCCACTAAAAACAAACACCTAGAAAAGAGAGAAAATGCGTACACGAAAAACAAATTATTGCTTGAAAAAACGCGCAAAAGAAACGGTATAATGACAATGTGAGCTTTACTCTTCGTTCAATACAGATTAATTTCAATACGTTATGTTACAAACAATGCAAGTAAGGTACAAAGCTTACTACAATAGTACTTTTTATTAAAGAATGCTTGTTAATGCCTTGCACTAAATGTTAATAGACCTTTGAACAAGGCTGTGTTCAAAATTAACGCCTTAAAAATTATACACGCACATACCCGTGCAATACATGCGATTCGAAACCAGAAATTACCACCGAACATTCAAACACTACACCATCATCAGATTGAATCTTATAACAAATAGTATTTTTCAGTATCCTGTTCATTTGTCATGACCAGAGGCTAGGCATTCTGTATTTATACTGCCCTCTACCCTCCTCAAACACGCATATAGCCATAACGGTTTTTGACAGAATCAGCCAAGGGATATCTTATAAACAACATTTCTCATGTAACTCCCATTTTGTACATAACAACATGTGCATGTTTGTTTTGCGCTTAAAAAAAAAAAAAAAAAAAAAAAAAAAAGCATGAACTCATTAAACGAATAATTCTGTATGTGCTGGTGTTGCCCACGTTAGAATTAGCGCCGACACATCCGCCACGTTTCCCACATGTGACGATGCCGGGAATCGAGCCCGCATCGCCTTGGTGGGAGGCGAGCAGTCTGACCACTGCACAGCCGCGGCCCCCTCGCTCCGGCTACTCTCTGAGCCAGTTGTGACATGCCCCGTCCTTGCGTCCATGATCGAGGGCGTGTTGCAAGTGATGGCTATTTATGGTCGCACTGTACACAACAAGGAAACAAGTGGTCGGTGTTTTGGGCATCTTTATTGCGAGAAGTCTGATTTGTTGAAGTTTCTGCATCTCTCATTTGTGAATGGTTAATGCTGATAAAGGCTGTCCACGATAAAGTGAGCACTTTTGAAATCAACGTTAGAAAAAAGTCACTGCCCCATGCCCGCATATATTTTAACGGCTGCACTGAGTGGCGTGCGCCCAATTAAGTTGGTACCGACGGAGGGAAAGTAGTGCCATATCTTAACGTTGAATAACAAGTGGTAAGTAACAATTTATAACTTTTCGCTTTCAGATTTTTTTTAATGCATCAAAGTGTAAAAATGACCAGATTTGTAAAACATTTACTTTCCTAATAATTTCAACAGTTTCACCTGATCGGCGCATGGATAAAGCGATGAGGCCCATGACAACGTTAATTTTACATAATGCGGAAGAATACACAGCGTGCATACAAGTAGATCGTAAGCAGGGCTCTCAAAAGTGCTCATTCTACCGTGAACAGCCTATAACACAGAGCACACCACACACATTGTTCACTGGCTGCGAGAAACTCGTTCAGCACATGTACAGATCACACCAAAAAAAATTAACGAATGCAACACTTGATCTCCGACATTAATTCAGTATTGGCGGGTTAAAACAAGCAAGCCCCTCCTCCCCCATCCCTAACCGCTGCACTTTCAAAAACCAAGCGGGCCCCATGGTCGTCACGCCGCAGGGTCGCCACGAAGGTGCCGGTTCGTCAGCTCCGGGCCAGCTGTCAGCCGTGCAAATTGGTCGGATGCCCCGGAGGCGAGTGCTACAATTGCGTTGACGCTACAATAACGCGTTACAAATCTTGAATCCCTGAATCGTATACGCTCTGGCTACAACTGGCGTTAAACGTTGCAATGACGCTAAACGTAAAACGCAACGCGGTGGAAGTTGGCCAACTTTCAAGGCTTTGCGTTTTGCGTTTTACGCCAGCCAATCAGAATTCATAACGTCACAAACAAATGTTACTGACTATTGGCAACAGATAGCACCACTATCGCCGTACGTATTTAATTTGTTAATGTTATACGAAATCAATATACAAATAACGCAAAATGCATTGAAAAATAATTCAGTATAACTATTAAGTCCGCAGTTTTTTTTACAAAAGGTTCTTTTTAATTTTCAAACACAAACTAAAATATGCATATAATGTACACTTGCGTTCTTTTTTTTATTCATGTTAACGTCGATTGTAGACATGTCAGTTTTCTTATGGCGAGGTTTAGCGTTTAACGTTTTGTGTCAACGCGATTGTAGAAGGGCCTTTATCCTGACCGAACCGCCTCTGCAGCTACGACGACGTTATCCTATCGCTCCCCTCACGTCAAGCGTGAGAGGATTGCCGAGGGTGGGTGGAGGGGAGGCGAGGCCTCCCTCGGCAGCTTGCTCCTGAATGGTGCCGTGCGCCGAAGTGGTGCAGCTGTCACACCTTCCAACAACCCCTGCCGCTTTTCAATAATACTCCTGTGGGTTGTTCCCGGCAAGGCGAGCACTTTCCAAACAAAACTCTGAACTGCCTGTAACTACATGCACTCATGAGCGGCTGAATTAAATGTTAGGCTCTTCACGGCAAACTGAGCACTTTTGAAAGTCCTGCTTAGGATCTACATCTCTGATTACACTGTATCCTTCTACCATATGTAAACTTAACATTGCCGTGAGACAAATCACTTGACTCATGTGCCATTCAAGTAAAATCGTGGCATCTTTAGACATAAAAATGTGTATTTTTATGAAAATTCTTACCGTAATGCGAATAAAACAAGAATCACAAACCTCCCTGAACATAAATTTAAACATTACACTTGTAATACAACCACGCATTTTAGGGCTATTTTTTTCTTTCACTGGCTACTTAGGTGGGATCCCGTAGGCCAACGTGGACTGTAACGTATATGTAGCTTCGGAAAGTGGTTTTTTAAGAAATTTGATTTCAAAAGTGTTCACTTTATCATGAACAGCCTATACCTGCACAGTAGCGTGCGTAGCACTCCCTTACGCCCTAATGGCAATGTTGCGACATGGCATAGAACACCATGAGGCATCAGAAGCGATCGGGAGCTTTATACTGGTCCAGGCACGTTCCACAGCCTCCCACAATGCACGGAAATCGGGTCCGAGCAGGATCCACGGTACACACATCCCTCTCGACTGTATCCCAGACGTATTCGATACGAACCTTTTAGATTTAATGAAAGGATGAAGACAGGTATGAGAGGCGAATGTCGGGCGAGAAAGACAGCTGGTGTGGCTGTACAACCCACAGAGACATAAAAAGTACTGGAATCTACAGAAATGTCGGAAAGTTCCCTACAGGATCCTGAAGAAGAACAATGATGTGGTTTTTCGAATTCGCTGTCGAGGCTCCAGGGCGGAGCCGAGGGTTGCCCACGTCGACCTACTGGTATTCTACGAAGGTCCGAATGTTGCAGAGTCAGTTTTGGACGAACAGACTTGTGGGGGGGCAGTGTTACTTGTCGATGGTCTGCATCGCTGCCCTTGGCTCGGCCGGCCGGTGCGAGCGAAGGAGTGTGTGAAGGCCACACTGTAATGTGAGGAACATAGAGGAAGGCGCCAGCGGCGCGTGTCGCTGCGATAAGCTTACTATCTCGCGCGCTCCTCAGCTCCGCCGGATACAATTTCTAAGTTTATCTGAAGGAATGTACTGGTTTAATGCCCTAGCTTCTCTCAGCATGACATTTGTGGCGGGGGAAACCTTCCAGAGAAGGTGTGAAGTGTGCGGACAGCGATCATCGGTGCAGTGTAAAGTGCTAGACTGGCAGGGATAGTGAGTGCAAGAATGTGTAACCTTGTGCGTCCATGCTGTTAGTGTCACCCATCTCTGAGAGTCTGTAACGGCTGCGTTTTGCACTATCAGTATGCAAATTAGACGTTGATTAATCACATGCAAATCCAAACATTTTTATTCAAACGCATGATAATTTATTAAGGTTGATATTTTATTTTTCATCTGTTATGACATGCTAATTTCTATTCGCCTCATAAAAATTATTTTTCTTTATTTTTGCATTAACAATATTGTGCTTAAATGTTTTATGTATATTAAGAGTTTCAATTGTTTATTGTTATGTGGCATTTGGTTGGCAGCCGTAATTGTTGGAGATTGAGACCCGTTGCCAGGGGCAACGCAATCGGTTGTACGAGGAAGCAGCCGCCTTGTGATTGGTTGTTACGTAGCGTCCCTTTTTAAGCTATGTTATTGCTAGAGAGGAAAAGAGGGAGTTCAACTGCGATGTAAGGCAGGGCGTAACGAGTGTTACGGCCCCGGCAGGATTTTTAAATGTAGATATTAGGGCAATCCGCGAGTGATTTTGTATATTTTTCCAGACCAAGAGGAGATGTCGGGGTGCCGGCAAGAGAAGAAAAGGGTCTGAGGCGCTAAGTAGTGCTTGATATAATTTAGTTTAGATAACCTTCCGCGACATTCCGAGTGGTACCATGTTGGACTGTATCTCGCTGTACCATAGCAAATTGGCTAGAATATTAGGGAAGGATATTCGTCCGTAAGAGAATCACCGCATCCCATGACTGTCCCCGATCTGCCTGACGCAGATTTATCATGTGAGACATCCCGATCTACAAGTATAAAGTCAATAGGAAACATAAATAAGATGGTCGTCGATTTTAGTTTTGGAATTAGCTTAAGACAGACGCCATTTTTCCTGCCATAAGACGCCTGTGTTTGAATTTTAGTTGGCAAATCAATACTCGAGATTACTAGCCCATCTCCCAGTTTGCTTGGCATGAGCTTAAATTAATAGATATTCTTTTTAAAGGGCTAAGAACTTATTAAAATATGTTTCGTGTCAACTCACAGGGCGACTTGCTTCCGTTACGGCCACTTAAGATACATGCATGCCACCAGAAGGTTATTAATGATACTGCTATCGAGTTTAACTATTTTTCAAACATCTGAATGTCCAATATTGGCCAGATCCAAACAGTTTTTATTAAAGATCGAGTATTTTAATCTCCTTCCGGACTCCATCTTTGTAGTTAGTTACTCCCGAATCTGTGCATGCTAAGCTATTGAGTTTGACTAAGGTGCTATGTACGTATGGTATTCTAGCCTCCTACTGAGTTGGTGTACGACTATCATCCTGGTAAGAATTAGGTAATTAGCATAAAAGTTGTGGTTTATGCTCACTGGTGTAACTATTTCTAAAAAGAGTCACCTTGAAATTATCTACTCTAAGTTAGCTTGGCACATGTATGTTAGTGTGTGGAAGGCAGATTGAATACCACAACACCATTAGAACAACTTTACTTAAATAATAATTTAAATCTGTTGACACCCCAGATCACACACTACAAGTCATAACCTGTCTATTATTGGTCGATGTTGGCCATCAACTCGTAAGTTGTAAAAAAAATAGTCTTATTCATACTTTAGTTATAAAATTCATTTTGTTTCGTTGTTTTGTTTAACCATGCCCGATTTTGTACAATTTCATGATCCAAGTTGTAAATTCCAAAATTGCTGACAACTCCGCATCATATTCCAGCGAGAGTGTCTGGTCTCGATGCATAGTGGATGGATATGTGCAACTCACTTCAAGCTTGCCACACATGTCTCCCTACGCTGTACGGCCCTCAGAAGTGTTGAAGTTTGGAGGACCCCTCACTGGTCACTTGACCCTACTCTCCCCTACATGTTTCACATTGTATTTTCGTAGTTAAAAAATAACCTCGAATACACTGTTCCTCGTTATATCCAGGATAATAAAATAATGCTAGTATGCGTAGTATATTTTAAAGGCTGTATTTCCAAGTACTGTATTCTACGGTAAATTTTTTTATATTGTTTTCCTCCAGAAAGAGTGTTTGTGAATTGAATTCCTTCGATTATTTATTTTGAAACATCCGATTCAAACACGAGGGTGTATAGACACGTGATAAAATTACTTTAATTTTCGATAGGTCGTGATTTCGGTACCGGCCGACTTGCTGGTTGTAGTTTTCCCCATAACATTTTACAGCCTTATTCCAGAAGCATAAGCTGGGCTCACAACCATCCGTCGCACCCATCAGTCGTCCGTCCGTCAGTCATCCGTCTGTATTTGCGTCCGTCAGTTGAAAGCGACTCACAACAAACCTTCGTCCGTCGATCCGTCTGTCCGGCTAAATTTCTGCGTGACAACTTAACACAGCGATCTTTCTTTCGTAGAAGGTATATTTTGATTGGAAATAATGTTGGGGAAATACATTTTTTACGTGATAAAAGTTAATACTGAATTATTGTTTACGTTTTAAATTCCTGAATTTAACAACAATATAAATAAACACACATCCACCGCCTTACATTTTATTTCAAAGTGCGTATTCGCGTCTACGGAATATCGTCAGAGGGCGGTGTGGCCCATCCCTCGGTCCGTAGAAAGTTAACGTTTGAGATATATTTGACGGATTGACGGATAAAAAAAGGTTCCCTGCGATTGGTCGAAGACCATATGACCGCCTGACGGACGGGCGGCTGACGGATGCGACGGACGTTACGTGGTTTAGTTCACGTCTGATGTAATGTAAGTAAAGAATACAGTTGATTTTTTTCTCAGGGTATGGTAACTTCATTATTTGATATAAGCTCATTAAAATATTATGTTTTAGGCTCCAAAACAACGTATCGCATTATAATATACTAGATTGCTTAGTTTTTACTATAGAAAGGATTTTGTGTAGTGACGTCCAGGAGGACAAAGTGGACAGTCATCTGACCACTTTGCCCAACCCTGTGGTCAATTTGCCAAAATTATTTTATTGCTTTCATTTGCATAAAACTAAATATTAACTACAGTATATACACATGTTTTAACTTTCTAACTGTAGAATAACAGTTCCATTACACGGAGTGAGATTGTGGAATTTTTTTAGTTCCTCAGGTTAAGTAAATGTGTTTATTTTTTGATGATTTTAAACATAAAGAGCCCACTTGTTTGAATGCACGTCTTGGTTTTACAGTTGCTGTTTAATATATTTGATTATATGTTTTACAAGTCGGTTAAAGTAGCAAGCAATGGCAAGTCAAAGTAACCATTTGGTAAACTAATTTCTACAATTCTATAAAAAAAATATTAGTTCGTCATACTTAATAATGATGTGCTTCGTTGCTTGAACAATAACTGTATTGTATTGAGGGTAATTTTATGTTATGATTTAATTACAGTAGACAATTCACATATAATTTTAACTTGAGAGTGGCACTGGTCACTTTACCCTGCTCTCCCTTACTAATGTAAATTAAAATGTTCACAAATCGTGGTGACCAGAAAGAGATAGCCGAATGGATTTTAGTGGCAGCGAAACGTATCATTCTAAACTTTGTTTGTCATTACCCATCAACTGCCGAGAAGTAAGTTTCATTCATTAAAAAATTATTTGCTGCTGAAGATTTTGGAATTATCCACCAGCGATTTCCCTTTTTATTTTACCTCTTTAGTGATTTTTTTTTTTTCGATATATACCTCAAATATTGTTTTCCTCTCACATAATTTATAAACCTCGACCCTCAAAACATCATCTATGATCGTATACTGTGCATTCTAGTCGCCTCTGACGACGCGCATTGAACTGGGGGTAGTATTGTCGGAGTTATTTGCATGGGAAAAAAAAACTGAAATCGGCTCAACTCCTTTCGGCGAAGACACCACGGATAACGGAAAAGAGGAGTAAAACTCTTTGATTGGCTGTCATCTGCTCGACCTGGTCGGAGGGGTCTGCGACCGTATGTGAATCCGTCTTAGGCGACTGCGATGAGTTCAGTGAAGTATCTTCCATTCCTAGAAGCCTCACAACTGCACGATAAACAACATTTAGACTATGTGTAGGAACACAATTGTGTGCATAACCCACACGGAGGTTATTTTTTACCAATACCTTTCACTGCTGGGCTCAACTCCAAGTGATCTTCCCTGTGAGGAACTGATTAGCCCACCGTGCTACTGATACAGGTTATGATTTGATCACGTTACTATCGCCGAGGACAAAGCCTTCAAATTGTTGTGTCGACTTAACCCGTTCGGTCACGCATTAATTCCAGAGTTGTAGCGTTGCAGTCGTGTAATATTTTGATCTACACTGTACTTGTTCTAGCGTACTTTTGTAACCAGTCAACTACGTGCTGTGTGCTCGAAGACGTTACTAACAGCCATCCATTAACGAGAGTTGTTATTGACTTTCACAAATGAAATTACACAACGGGAAGATTCCCACGGCATTGGGCACTGATTCCTTGCTGTGTACAGTATTGGTCATAAATATAATTCATGTGCAAAATGTCCATGGTCGTGGACATGGTGAGTGAACGGGTTAATTACAGTGCGCATCATAAAATGTTTTGTTTTCGACCCCTGAAAACGCGAATTAATGCGGATCTCAAGGGTTAAAGTAATGCATTTGATGCACGTATCCATATCTCTGTAGCAAGCGTTGCTGGGTCGGGAGGGGGTGGAGTGAGCAGGCTTGACGTATCGAGATGTAGAAGTTTACGAGCCAGTAACCAATCACCGTTTCATATGTTATTGCGGAGGAGAGATGTAATGTAGTTCGCCTCTGCTAAAAGAGGGAGAAATAACATTACACTGCATAGTACCAAAGCTAACCCTTTTTTTTTTGGGTTGAGGGGGCGGGGGTAGGTGCTGGTTGCATACCCATGTTATTTAAGTCGATATCATGTTTTTAAATAAAAATATTGTGTTATATACGCAATATTTACGCGTAAAATGTACTCAAATACGTTTTGAAGCTTGACATTTGATTATCTCAAATGTGCAAAGGTTGCTACTGGCGCATGTTTAGCAATACGTACCCTGATCTGCCAACAACAAATTTTGTATTGTCCTTTTCACAGGTTGATAACTGAATTCATACGGTTTCAGCTAAGAAAATAAATATAACGAATGATGTGTTTCCTTATTTTATATTTGGTACTTTGTAACCGCCGTAACTTGTTCAAAATAATTTGATCTAAAATAGATAAATATGTACTGTCATACTTTAAGTTTTAAAATTTAGCAACCATTCAGAAGTGTTACATGTTTCAGCTTTTAGGTCGTAGACATCACTTTATTACATTTTTGCTTCTGGGCATAGATTTTACGTATTATTTTATGACCGCATCACTTTGCATTCAAGGCAGCAAAACAAGAAGATTTCCGCGAATGCTGGTTTTAAATTCTTTACGGGCGTAACAGCAGTTTTATTTTGCTTATTTGCGGCGTGTGTATGTGAGGAGATGTTTTCTTACTTGAGTGGCCAATCAGAATTAAGTTACTCCGATACTGTACGTCTGTGATTCGCGGACAGATGCCTAAAACGCGAAACACCTAGATTTTCCAATCACGGATGTGGATCTGAGTTAAAGTGTTATGAAATTGAACTGGTCGTGAAATCTTTTCGCGAAATTTGGGTGTCCCTACTAATGAACCAATTCCATAATGGCTGTGATTCTTGCGTCGTGGACAAGGAAACCATACGAAAAAGGAAGTGTTCAGTTTACAAAGCAAATATCGTATTAATAAATTATCATCGCAAAGAAAGTATAAGAGCAAAGTAATGAATAAAAAAATGAGAGAAGTTAAAAGACGCCTATTTGGAAAATTAAAAGCTCAGCATTAAACGTATGCTACTCGTATCAAAGCTTTTAATCGCGAAAGTAATATCATTTGAAATTAACTGCGTGATTTTGCTGATTGGGTAGGGAGAGTCTGTTGGCGATGCTGATGATCACGGTTGGTGGGGGGGGGGGGGGGGGGAAAGGAAGGATTGGGGGGGGGGGTATGATTGGAGGGGAGGGAGGATGACTACTAAAAAAAATTTTGTTTCGAAAAAACGGGAAACCGCGAATCATGACTGCATTTTATCTGTGAATTGAAAGCTTTTTCCTCGCTGCTTTTAAATATATTACTTTCTTATGGCGTCCATGCTTATGCATAAATTATCAATCATTAATAACCAAACCATGTAACATGATTAGCGACTGAAATGTTGGAGATTCATTCGACAAGCTGAACGCCACAATTCTTTGCACATTGAAGGAGTTAGAACGGGATTAGGTCATCGTTTTCTTCGCAGACTTCTATTTGGCTGGAGGTCGTCCGGAGCACAGAGTAGGCCCTGTTTAAGAATACAGAGGTAAAACAGCCGCTTATTCCCAGCATTCCAGCCGCACACGCTAGTAACTCGTCGGAACTCCGATCGCCAATCAGCGCCTGGTGACTTGCTCGCCAGCCAACAGCCTAGCCAATAGGGAACCTCTTGTAGGACGCAGTAACCATTCAGACGCAAGACCCATTCCCACGCAGAGGAACCGCGATGCCATTTCGCATCTGTGTACTTGTTTACTCTGTATCCGGGACATTTCTAACAACCTGTGGTCCGACAGAAGTAGGCACACAAGTGAGTAAGTGGGCGGCTCTTAGCAGTGGGGGTGATTTAAGTGAGCATGGAGCAGCGCCGGAATGAAAGGGCGGGGAAACGGGAGATCCTCGAGAAAACCCGCCGACCGATGGCATCGTCCGGTACGATTACCACGTGCGAAAACCCGATGACCCGGCCGGGGACTGAACCCGATTTGCCTTGGCGGGAGGCGAGCGGACCAACCGCTCGGCCACCGCTGCCGCTCCAGGCACACAAGTGTATGCAAACTTGTCCAAAAACAAAGTTGAGAAATTTGCGGTTCTCTAATCATTATCCTCAGGAGCTTGGTCACGTATAACGGCAGCAGAAGCACATTTTAAAGTAAATATACAGACATTTGTGTTTCAGGCCGGCATTTGATCCTAGGCCACGGAAAACACACACACACACACACACACACACACACACACACACACACACACACACACACACACACACACACACACACACTCTCTCTCTCTCTATATATATAATATATATAATATATATATATATATATATATATATATATATATATATATATATATCTGTCCTGTGGAGTACATTCCGTAGAACAAGTGAATTCATCGGAGTGTTCCGGTTCCTGCTATATTCCGCCACTTCTATGTGCATAGTGTAGTCCAGTTGATCCAGTGGAACACTGCACCTGACCAAACTGTAAAAAGTAGCAGCATACACTATGAGCGCAACTGAGAAACATTTCTCTCGACTCGATGTGGCTACTGTAACACTGCGAAGTATGCGACAGCTCGCAGCCGTGATGTAGGCTGTTCACGGTAAAATGAGCATTTTTGAAAGCCCTGCTTAAGATCTACTTAAATGCACGTTGTGGATGCTTCCTCCTTATGTAAAATTAACATTGCCATGGGCCTGATCACTTTATTCATGCGTCGGTCACGTGAAAGCGTAAAATAATTAGAAAATAAATATTTTACAAGTCTGCATATTTTTACAATTAGATACATTAAAATAAACAGGAAGAGAAAGATAGAATTAAAGTTCTCACAAATGGTTACCTTACACTTTTTGTTCGACGTTAATATATGGAACTACTTCTTCCTCCAGCGTTACTAACTTTACTGGGCACATGTCACCCATTGCGTCCGTTAAAATATAAGCAGGTAGGGTTAGTGACATTTTTCTAAGATTGATTTCTGAAGTGCTCACTTTATCGTGAACAGCCTTTAGGCTACTGGCGTCGGTGGCAGGAGCCCGCTTATCCACTGACCTTGGGCGGACAAGAAATTCTGTGACTGCTTTTATACGACAATTTCTTCGAGGTTTTTCCGTTTACCGTATTGCAATCTTCCCCTGGTCCATCCCTACCTCACTTCGCCCTCATTGAGACACAACGGGCGCTACTTTGCAGCTCGCAACCCACTTGAATTCATAAACTCCTGGAGAAGAAAAATCACTTTATTTGTAAAGAAAAATCGACCAGGGTTACTCACAAAAATCCCTCCGCGCAGGAGGGTGTGTGTACACACACACAAGCACGGAATATTTTCCAGAATAATGCTTCTGAATTTAGAAGTTTGGGAAATGGGACACAAGCTAGCCATATTCTCCAGAAGCTCGTTCTACGCACGACAATAGTCTATTTGATAATCATCGAAAGCGCAAACGTTTAACCCTACTTATAGTTCAGCATTATAAAAAAAAAATCCTAACTGTTTTTTATTTTGTGTAGGTAAAATTTCGCGATTTTGCTTGTATGTGATATGAACAACATTTTTAACATTGGCGATCTTTCAATGATCGCAAGCGAGTTCACTTCAGAAGAACAGTGCCCGTCTAACACAACTGCATAATCAGTGGCCATCCGGGGAAAGAGGAATGTTATGAATACAGAATAGTGAGAGCTATTATAGTGCGGCAACATGTTGCGTAGTGTGATGCTGTTTGTTAACAACTGCAAATTCTTTACGTAAGCTGCACGAACTAAAGACAAGCTTCGAGCCGTCACGACCCAGATGCAGACCATGTCTCGTGTGTGTGGTGTGACTGGTGGCTCTGGCAATGGTGCTGATGAATCCTCCAACTGAATAGTTTTTGTTCCGGTCAATGCTGTTGCCTATTCCCCGACAAAAACAACTTGATATGACTTGCAAAAATCTTTACTTGAGCTACTTACATCTTCTGCCACGCTGTTTGACTGGCTGATACTTAAAAACACAAGAAGATAATAAAAAATTTTGAAAGTACTGTGATCTGTGTTTAGAGGAATTTTTTTTTTGTAGTTTATGAACAAACATTTACTTAGCGGTTGAACAAATTACACTTATAAATGTTTATCGGGAAGCTTAGAGAAGCAAGCATAAACAATGCTTTGTAAGGCACGCTGTACTATTCTGGTATAGATCGAACTCTCTCCAAAGTAGAAAACCACTTGTATTTTTTAAATTCATTTGGACGTCGCAAGTCTTACAAACTACACTCAAAAAACCCTCGATATTCGTACCACCCAAAACGCATTCTGAGTGACGAACAGAAATAATCTGGCATCAATATCATATGATTGATAACAGCCTATCACTTGAATTAATTTTGTACTATGTTCCCAACAGTTGTATTCTTTGAATTGCAAAAAAGCATTTATATGTTATTATTGTGATTGTCACATACCTAGTTGTTTTATTTGGGCCCTTGAATAGTAAAGTCATATCTGCTTGATTCCATTACCTTTATAAAAAAAATGTTGTTTCTTGTTTTTGTTTTGTTTTATTGCATCCGTAAGATCTCTTTCCAATACATAGCTGTACAAAGATATTGGACAAGTCAAATTACAGTATCGCATATTTAGCTTGGTCTCATAAAAATATAATTTATTGCTATTCTCTATATTTAAGAAGCAAACGAAAATAAAAAACCACATACGTGGTTCCGATAAAAACTAAGAAATGAAAGCTGACGTCGGCTTGGGGCAGGAAAATTGTTTAGTCAGTCACGCGACGTATAAGGTGCAAGGGAGAGACAGAGAGAGAGAAGGGAGCAGCAGACATGAAAGGGAGGGAGAGAGAAGGAGTGATGGTGCGAGGGAAACACAGGATTACGTACACCGCCAGCTGTATAGAAGTGCAGCCCAAACTCACTCTCTCTCTCTCTCTCTCTCTCTCTCTCTCTCTCTCTCTCTCTCTCTCTCTCTCTCGCAGTGTGTGGCATGGAGTGCTGGCAGGGGCGGCGTGGCAGATAAGGCGGCTATACGAAGAGAAAGATTGCCTTGTGGGGGAGGGGGGGGGCTGTGAAAGGCATGTAGAAAGTGGGAGGAGGGGGAGGAGCGAGAGATCAATTACCTCACCTCAGACTGGTCCCTCACACCCAGGTGATACTGGCTCCGAATCACTGCACGTTATCGCGTGTAATTTATCCCTATGCGACTCGACACTTACGTAACCACTTTTTTTTAAAAACTTCGAGTCTAAATATAATTTATATCCAGTGACCAATGATGATAGCTGAGAAAATTCTTACGGCGGAAGATTTAAATGTATGTTTTCATGTACTTCGTCAACTTTTAAACTTGTGTCTTAACATTCTGTATTCCAGTGATAAGAAAATACATTTTTTTCCCCCTACATACACACACAGCTAAAAGGTTTACACAGTTTAAATTTTAAAGTTTCTGTTAACTATTACGAAGAGTACAGTAAACATACCAATCACATATTGCTGTGTCAATTAAGATATATGCGTTTGTGTACGTCAACAGTTTCGGTCGGCCTTTTGGGATTTTAAATGGTAAATATCAGAAAAATATATTTCAATTATTGTAACTAATAGATACAGAACTCGGTCAAGTATACATATTTCGTAGTACGGCGGTAAATAACAACTTGGTTGCAACCAATTTCATCTCCATGAGTAATCAGGTTGCATACTGTCCTTACTCCATCAAAAGGAGTAGTTTTATTTCATTCAAAACGAGGAGCGGCAAATAAGAGACCAGTTGTATTTCATGTTACATCTTGAAGATGAAATGAGTTTTCTTTTTGTGAACGGTCTTCCTTCTAACCCGGCCAGAATAGATAAAAGCTGTACTCGACACGTACGCAAGTCCGGTTGTGCTCGACAATTTTCTCATGGCGGATGCTCAGTCGAACCGCGGGCTGTAGCACCGGCCCCGGACAGCGCATAACGGTCGTCGCTGGATCTCCGCGTGGCTGGTGGGACCGGGCCGTGCCGAGCCGCGCCGACAGCATCAGGCGTTCCAAGCTTGCTTCCCCTCGCGCGTGTGTACGTAGCGACGACGAGGGAGCTTGGTTAGCTAGCGGCGGCCCCTTCCTTTCCGGGAAACTCACGACCATATTGTCAACGGAATATTTTCGTGAATTTTTTTTATTAATTCGTGAACGGTGGCACGTCATTTCGGTACGATAACGTGGATATAGATGGATGCCAATGAAACTTTTACACGGAGGTTGGTGCTGTTGTCCGCTTTGTTACTTTATTCGTAGTTCTCTTATACATAAAATGAAATGCTTTTAGCACGAACACTTGGTTGCCACGCATAATTACGTTTGATTTTTTGTGTACCTTTTTCCAGTCTGTTCTATGTGTGTGTTGTAAATATAACACCAAGTGATTTCATTGTTAGTGTGCCTGTCGATGTTTTTAGCGGCCATGTCTGTTTTGTCTTGCACGACCGACCAATCTTTTGTCTAGAGAAGAGCTTCCTTCGTGAATGTGACAGTAACGTTTGTGTTGGAAAGTTTGTCACGAACGCAATAACGCATGGGAGACAAGTGATGTACGCAGTGGATTGCAGTGAAAACGTGTTTTTTTTTTTTTTTAAGTAGTGCTGTGTGGTTGTTTTCTCGCTGCACCTAACAGGAATATATTTCTTCCGAAATGTTCAAGTATCGCGGTGTAGCTACTGGTAGTGATGTGTTACCGACTGGATAAATATTGGATTTGCCTAAACGACTACCTGCTGTGCTCTGGACTGACAAGGATCGCACGGCACTTCAGTCTACGTTGCACAGACTGGCTTTACGTCTGGGGAGAATTTACCAGACATAAAGGTCATTGCTGACGCCGGAGATGTTGAAGCTGTGGATTAGCTTTTAATCAGCGGGTACGTCATCAGTTTTGTTTGCCACTTTGCGGTGTCCCCACTCCTCCACCCTTCCTCCCGTGCGTACGTTCGATCCACGAGCGAGTGGAAGAGAGGAAGCCATTTTGTTGTAGGGTTTTTGCCTTTCATCTCATATTTCCTCAAATATTTGCTCTTGAAATTATGATTTACTCACTAAAGTGTAATGTCTCAAGTAGAAGAGACGCCATAAAACATAAAGTGTAGTATGCATGTATACTTTTGCATTTAACAAACTGTTACGCCAAACCATTAGAAGGTTCATTAAACTTTTTACAGGTTTTACTTTGCTGACAAACAATGATTAAGTGTGTGTGTGCGTGCGTGTGTGTGTGTGTGTGTATATATATATAGACTGATTCCCGTTGATAGTTTTATTGGAAACAGTAAAATTAATGTTAATTGTTTATATAGATTGATGTGAAAAAGTACGTAAAATAACGTTTCATATATTCTAAATACCTATCTACCCTAGCAATGCAACCTCATGTAAATTTTAGTAATCGAGTAGGTCTAAGTTTAGTTTTTTAAGTTTTCTCAACACTAAACGATTTGTTATGTATACTGTACTGCATGTATGGTTTTATAAATTATTTTTTATGTGATTCCAATTTTAAAGCACTTAATACAACTACGTGGTTTTCAGACCGTGTCCGAAATTACAAATTCTTCATTTTGTAATTTGTTATTTAGTAAGTTTCAATCCGGACGTTGTCGACAGTCACTCGCGGCAACACATTTTTCAGCAATAGCGGAAAATTTTTAATCTACAGTTAATGCTTAAAATGGACTACAATAATTACTGGAATGCTCTGATTATGTTAATAAATAAGACATAAATTTTGCTATAACCACTTAAAAAAAGATGTTACAAAATATATAAACAAAGCATACTTACTTGCTTTTTAAACCACGCCTAGCGTATTTTATGAAGAATTATTTTTAAAAAAACGTTTTACATTCACGTGTGTTTTGAAGGTGAAAACCAACATGGCGCTGATTGTTTTTTTTTTTTTTTTGTTTTTACTAACATTCCCTAGATACTACGAAATACCAAATAATCAAATGCGTCGCCATTTTTGTTTACAAAATTGGGTCACGTGATCATTTTGTAAACAAAATATTACATTTCGGACACGGCCTCAGTTTTTTTATGCATGTGAACTGAATAATTATTGTAATTTCCATGTCTTTTGAAGGGCGAACTGATAAACATTTCTGTAATTTTTTTTTGTATTGCTTCGCAGATGAAGTTTAAAAATTTCACGCCACAAAACGAAACGGTTTTGGATGGGTAATTTTTCGTATTTCAAAATTGAATACAGCCGCAAAATACTTGCTTAGACATGTAATTAGACCGCACTTCAATCTAGTTTTGGCGTAGTTTTAGGTAGTTTGCAGGACCGAAAATCCATAAACACACCCTTCCGTAAAAATTAAGGGCAGCATTATCTGTACGGTAATTTCCCACAGCAGTTGATCAGCTAGCAGGTAAGCACATGACGCAGTTAGTCACCTAAGGCCTATTTGGTGATTTGGGAGGAAAATTTAACGACCCGAATAAGCGACGATCCCGCAGTTATATTTGGGAAAATATCTGCTGTTGCATCTTTTTTCGTGAATGTTGTTGTAATATTACTTTGCAAATTTTGACCATTAATGAAAACAGTTAACGATGATGCTTTAGCGTATATATTGTTTAAGTATTTTAATTTAACTGTGGTCTCTCATATAGTAAAGAGGCCATTAAGTTAATGGATAAGGATATATATAATTTTTCCAAATGAAAAGTTTTAGTAAAAGGATACGAACACTGGCCTAGACAAAACTTTCGATTACGGAAGCCTCTTTTTAATGCATACCGTAACGCATAACATTTTCTGCTTTTAGCTATATGTATTTTGCGATTAGTAGGAAAATTTGTACCGTTTATGTTCATATGTATTATATTCACGGTAAAATGAGCACTTTGAAAGCCCAGCTTAAGATCTACTTGTATACACATTGTGTATTCTTCCGCCTTATGCAAAATTATCATTGCTATGGGCCTCGTCAATCATGCGCCGGTCAAATTTAACTGAAATTATTAAGAAAGTTAGTACTTTACAATTCTGCTTATTTTTTACACTTAGATGCATTAAAAAAAACGATAGTGAAAATTAATTTTAAGTTATCACAGATGATTACTTAACACTTTTTATTCGACGTTAAGATACGACACTAGGCTTCTTCCTATCCGTTGTTACCAACTTCACAGGGTTAATGTCACTTAGTGCGCCCATTAAAATATATGCATGCAGGAGCAGTAACATTTTTCTAAGGTTAATTTCTAAAGTGCTCACTTTATCGTGAAAAGCATTTATACGTACATATTCATGGGGTATAATACCGTATATCTTCACTAATTTTAGTGCTATTAATAATAACTGACAAAGATATAGGGAAAACGCTTAACAGTGATAAAAAAAACCCGCCGCAAAATTCAGGATGATTTGGAGTGTGGTAGTTTTGTGAACAGAAGAGATCAATAGCATTCATAATAACTTCCACTGAGCATTGTAATTGGATTTTAATTAAAACGACGTGGCACTCGGCCAACAGCCGCCCATTATCAACAGTCAAGAAGTTACGTTGTGTTGTAAGAATTATTACATACTGACAAAACCCGTAACAAAAACAACATTGTATAGTAGTGTATAAAATATAAACTTATTTGATAATTGATTAGCTGCCCACTGCAGTCTAAGACACTATAATAGCGCAAAATGTGATAGCAACAGTGTATCAGATATTCTTACGACTGTATGTGTATTTAAATTCATAATTTTAGGTCGCGAGACATACAGTTATACCATATTACGATTGTATAACTATATACTTGTAGGTATTGACTATTCACGGTAAAGTGAGCACTTTTTAACGCTCTGCTGAAATTTTCTTCTCATTAGATTTCTATCTCCCTGTCACTGTTTAATATAAATCTCGCCATCAGATTAATAAACACAGTGTATACATTTAACCACTCCCAAACTTTAATTTTGGTTCTGCAAGAAAATCTTATTATTAGTGGTTAATGCCTGTTGAAAGGGCCTTAAAAAGTGCTCACTTCACCATGCACAGCCTACACAAACGTTGTGAGGTGATTCCTTTGTGCGAAATGAGATAGAAAACATCAATCATATGAGCCTTGCCCTACAATTGTTCGTAAGGGAGATGGGTGCCCTTGAAAATAGATATTTTAAAATACGGATTTAATGTAAAAAAATTAAAATTAACTTGAGATGAAAGAACAATAATTCTTAAAAATGAAATCTAAAATCTGCGAACTTATGTTGGGTAATATCACCGCCATTCATCGAGGAAATAGAAATGCAATGTTATTATACAAGAAATGTGCATTCGCCTAGGTTTTTTACGTAAATGTACAAAAAAGTTGCCTTGGTTCGTCTTTTGACAGGTTTATGGTTGTCGAGAAAACAGGCAAAGATTGTAAAGGTACATTGCATGTAACCAGCTTCAATTTGAATTAAAACCATACGTATAGAATATAGGTCGTACAGTGTTTTATATCTCATTTTGCATAAAAGCTTTTGTACCTGTAGTTCAGTATCATTCTGGATATAAAAGTCAGTGTTTGTATGGGCTATTGTACGTGTGTAGACTATGTAATTATAGTCCATTTCATGTAAGTGGTGTAAATTTCCAGTTCTAGAAAAGTGTCACGGCCACAATGTATCCTTCCACCACAGCTGTTATCACTGATGAAAAAAGTATGTAAACAAATGTTTCGCCCAATGCACACTTGCATTTCCCTTTTTCCCTGTGTTTCCTGTCATGGCAGGCACTGAAAGACTGACGTTAGCTAACTTCCGTCCAGTAAGTAATGTATATTATAGCTAGTTTGGCACTCGAACCTGTTTTATTTTTGTAATTGCCAAGTAAATTTTTGGGGTTCTGTTTATTTTAATTTTAAGAAAAAAAAGAAATAGGGACGGGTTGGAAGCTTTAGTTTTAATGTCTTTCGTGAGACGGCATTATTTTGATGTTCTTACGAGTGTGTGGTATTTCGAATTGCATATTGTTTTGATGGAACAGTGAAAAACTGTGCTCGTATGGAAATTACATTTAAATTATTGTGACTTCGAAAATTCTAACTCGGTGAAAAAACAAATCCCGATACATTCGTCGCTGTTCGTATTCGTACAAATGCAGCAATATACATACATACACGCAATTACCGAAGTCACCTTACACTCGAAATTACGATATACACAAATAAACAAATATTTTTCACACACTACAAAAGTATTGAAAGTGCGGCTTTTTCAGGCCACGTGCATTTCAATAATTGTAGTAACGGTTTACAAATACATTATTTACAAAACACGCGAACTTACTGTTTGTAAAATTGTGTGTTCGTTACTAGCATAAAATTATTTATTTGCAGAATAATTCAGCAAAATCAACACTGCGCACATTTCCTGAAAACTTAAATTACTGATATTCGTGTCGTTAGATTGCGGACGGCAGTTAAGGAAAATGGCGAAACGAGCAGTTTTACTAAGCGGCTTGCGCCGATTAATATTACATTTCACTCACGAAAACACACTAAAAGGGTACCTACAAGCAACTATGCTTAAAAAAAATATATATATATATATTCCGATAGTTCGAACAAGATACCCGTATTAACACTATTAATAAAAAGCACATTCACAACGGCGTTCACCGGGCTGGAATCGTTTACTGTTCGTACGTGTCAGCATGCTCTGTCGTAATTGCTAAATATGTTTTTAAAGTCTATTCACTAAAAACGAAATAAAAAAATTTAATAGGGCGTATTGCTTAACACTTGACTGAAGTAAGTTCTTGTGAACATAAAAATTTAGCATGGTTTCCACGAACACTAAATACTAAGATCCCCCTTCCCCCCAGGAATGCACAAATACCGAAATCCCGCCACCCCTTTTGCACACCTTTTCAAAGACAGTAGACATTCTTACATACAGGCTATGCCTACTAGTGCATTGAAAGTACATGACTAACTCGGTGTTGATATTTACACTGAAGTTCAGTCCCACAAACTTCCTCCTCAAAATTGTGAATACAGCCCTAAGCTTGTTCTCGGGTACCTAATGAAAAACTGTAATTCTGTTCAGAGATGTTACAAAGCGCTCTAGAGAAGCAGCAACAATATATCAAACGAACATGTTACTTACACACCAAAAAGATGCTCCACCTACCCAAGATTGAAGACATCATAAAGCTCATTTTCCTTAGCGGTAAATTTTGGAATGTCTCAGTTCCTGCTGATGCACGAGACAATTCTTTATAATGTTGGAGAACCTTCTTTGGGTGTTTAAATTTAAAGAATTTTGTTTAATAAGCATGTTGTAATTAACTTGATAAAAAAGTTTTCTTCCCAATGTAAATCCTGTTTATGTGAATTATTCTTCCGTTACTCTTGCAATATCCTTAACAACATTATGTTAAAAACATATGAGCGCTTTTAATTTGCAAAACAAAAATGCTCAAAACGTTTTTGAAAGACTCCAACGTTGAAACCTGCATGCCATTATGCTACTTTCAAATACAGCCTGTAAAAACCTTTAAAAATTTATTTGCTAACTAGCATGCCTGCGTAACAGGATTGACAAATTTTATATACGTTCTAAAAAAAAGTACGAGTGATACAACTTACAAGTTTGAATGGCAAGAAGGCTTTACACAATGAAATGTGGGCCAATTAGGGTATCATCTTCATTTTATTTCGAGGGAAAAAGGAAAAAGTGCGTCGACGGGGGGTTTAGTTTATCGTCTTTCGTGAGACGGGATTATTTTGATGTTCTTACGATGCCGGAATCACATAACCTCAACGCGCACGACACGAAGGCCAACAGCCAATGAAATACAAGAGAGATTGTCGTAAACCCACCCGATCCCGTCGTCCGACCAGCAATTTTGAATTAGAATGATTTCTATTCTTCGTCGTGTCGTGCGGCACCACGCACAGAATGTACAACATTCCAAAATTAAATTGTGTTGCAAGCTTTCCCTACAATGGTAAATACGCAGCTTAAAAGAAAAATAAATTGAAAACTACTGTTTCAAACTCTTAAAAATAATAATTTTACTTTTGTATGCATTATCGATACCAATTTGTCACCATTATATATTACAAATATCCCTCATGTTCACCGCCTTTGAGAGTAACGTAGCCTATCAGCGCCTTATGAAAATAGAAAACGCGATACATACGTCGCTGTTCGTATTCGTACAGATATATATATATATATATATATATATATATATACACACACACACACACACACACACACACACACACCCTATAGACACACACACACCCGCACAAACCTTGAACGAAGTTAACCTTACACTCGAATTTACGATGTAGACAAAGAAATATTATTCACTAACTACAAAAGTGTAGAAAGTGCGGCATTTTTAGGCCACGTGCATTTCAGTAATTATATTAACGGTTTACAAATACATTTACAAAACACGCAAACTTACTGTTGTTACCTCTTGAACACGTGATTTTCTGTGTTAATCCTTGCGTATTTACTTCACTAAAATAACATTTGTTCGTCACTAGCATTATATAATTTATTTGCAAAATCATTCAGTAAAATCAACACTGCGCACGTTTCCTGATACAAACAAACTTATATACGGAAGTTATATTCGTGTCATTTCATTGTGGAAGGCTGGTAGGAAAATGGCCGAACGAGCAGTTTTAACGACATGCAGATTAATATTACATTTCACTCAACAAAACGCACTACAACGGTACCTACAACCAACTATGTTTGGGAAAAGCAAATAAAAATAATTTACTACTGATTAAATATTTCGACAACAGCAAATAGATATTCGTATAATAAACACGATGAGAAAAAAAGCGCACGCACAACTGCCTTCACCGGGCTGGAAACACAAACATAGCTAGCCATTGGCTGGAAACGTTTACTGTTCGTGTGTGTCGACATACTCTGTCATAAATGCTGAATATGTTTTTAAAGTCCCGTTACTAATAGCCAAGAAAATTTAATATTGCTTTAGAAACATAATTTAAACCATAAATGTTGTATGTATAATTGAGATTTTAAATTACAACTTTTAGTTCCGAGAACTATTTTCTTCCGAAGACATAATCAAAATAGCCAACCTAACAACACGGATCCGGCAGCAGTTCATCAGCTCATACAGTACTGTAGGAGCGAGAACATTTACTGTTTACATAGTTTGTAGGTTGGTCTCATTGTCTGTCAAATTTGAGACCACTTATATATGAAATGGACAGTAGCTATGTTTGTTCCCTAAAAAATCCTACACGGTTCGACGGGTCTGGACAGAATTTGGCAGGGATACCATTCAGTACTGAACTTATACTGTGTGGACTTAAATGGGCTCTGGGCACCATGGACCCGAAACCCTCTAAAACCCTAAACCGGGATTGTGTACCTCCCATTAGCCTCGTATTGCCGGGCAACCCAGGGTTGTTCTGCTAGTTATTTGCATAACTTGCCTGTAAATGGGCAGTCATATATTTTTTAATTATAGATATATTTTCGAACATACTGATTTATGATGTAGGGCTATCAACTTTATGTGGAAGAGGATTATATTGACTGCGTATTGTTTACGTATTTACTACATTAAGGCCCTGCAACAATTGCCATGTTCGCTGTCCACGGTCCTCTCTGACGTTGCGAGCACTGATTGGCCCACGTGATCATGTGACGTCATGAGCCATGTCCTCTGTCCACTGTCCTCCGCAGATTGGTTAGGTTCTAATTTTTTGTCCTCGGTTGTCCCCGGTCCGCTAGTCTTTCATGGAAGAATAAGAATAATTTACTGGCGAAATACGCACGAAATCTGTAATAGCAAACAAAAATAGTTGTAAACATAGACATCGAAGCGAATTTGGAGTGTCCCAGTGCTGAGCGGGCCTTAATATTGTAAATAATAAATATGCCCCTTGCAGTTACGGCCTGAATTATCCAATAAAAACAGGAATCACATAAATGCAAAATCAAAGGAAAATTTATTCCAATGAAGGAATTTAATTTAGGATAAAAACCTAATGCGATTATAAATAAAATATGTTCAAATAACCGATAAACAAAATAGATAAACTACTATAATAATAATAATCATCAAGATCGCCTTTAAATCAACACCTAAAATTTATACTAGCCAAATACTCGTGCCTCTAAGCAAACAATTATAAAACAAAATGGCGCAAAGCATTTAGTCTCGTGACTTCAGCGAGGACCGAGGACATGTACTGAAGAAAACAAGTTAATGAGTCGTATCTCTTATTACAGTGTTTGTGACTCTGCCGATTGGTTTATCGTATGTGCCGTTAAGTGTTTTTTTTTCTGCTTGAGTACTACAGCCAGAGAATTTACTCTTATCAGGTGAGTGCTGGGCTTTTGTTACGTCGTAAGCGGAGGTGGTCGCGATTAATAGGAAATTGTGTTTACGTTAGTTTATAAGGGAAGCTTTTGTAAACGTTCTCTGTAAAGGGCGATAATATGAAGTCTACACTTAAAAACAAATAGCCGCGATCTAATAAAAACATACGTTTTGTTTCCCTGTGAGTTTACAAATCCGATAGGGCTGATAAATTTTTTTTTGAAACTTTACCGTTGACTCTGACTTGCTTATCTACAGAATTATCAGAATAATCAAGTTCAATGTTTAGCTACTAACTTATCGCGAGGAAAGTTGACTGCTAACTTCCAATGTTGGTATAGCTTGACTTTCGTCTTGTGTAGAAAGATACTGACTCACTTAGCTTGTCCAGTGAGAGGACTCATGTTCTGACAAGGAACGTGTGTGATTCGTCTTTAAACAACTCAGCTGTACGAAATATTCATTGTCATGTTTCAAAGGAACAACGTACTCGTTACAGTGTTGACATACATTATCGCGATTTCCCTGTGTCACTAGTGTGCAAATTGGTTGTAGGCAATATTGGTTTTATTGTGTAATACACAGTATAGGCTGTTCACGATAAAGTGAGCACTTTGAGGCCCTAGTTGCTTTTTTTCTTTCAGCCATATTTAATCCTTTAACCAAATTTTAAAATAAATATCGCCATGTAAGTAATAAACAGTGTATATATTCCACCGCACTTGGAAGTTAACGTCTAAGGCCAAAATAAAACCTGTTTATTGACTATAATTCCAAACGAGAGGGTTTTCAAAAGTACTCACTTTACCATGAACAGCATATAGATATGTGACTTTTCGCGAAAATATATCGTGCAATGTAGCCTCCGAACATCTATAGTTTGCTACTACTTTCATAATTGGATAACACATTCGCAGTTTTTCGCAGGCGAATCGTGCGGCCAATGTCAAAGCAACAGAAGTCTCATTGGCTCAGTCAAACAGGGAACTAGTACCCCACAGTCACATGAAATAATTGTTGCATACAAGTGCGTAGAACGTTGAAACCATAGAATTAAGATGAGATAGACAGCTTATTCGTATTCTGCGCATGTACCCTACCTGAAAGTAACAACTGTCAAAGTCACATTGTCAACAGTGATGAACGTGTTTGTTTACATCTTAATTTTTAAATGACAAGCACTTTTATATTAATAAAATACTTTTACCAGTTTGAATGTAATCAAAAAGCATTACAAATTGATTAGAGGAAGTACAAAAACATCTCAAAAGCACTGTTTACTAAACAGTGTTCTAACCTCGAACCCAATCCATGCCATTTTTGCTAGACGTGTAGGCAGAAAAGCAGTTCAATGTCGGGACACGGAAATTGGTTGTGCGCAGCCAGCAAGATAGCTCTACCTCATCTTTAGTCTATGGTTGAAACCCAACAGGCTGTTGTCCGATATTTTCGCGGGAAATCGCCATCTCTAAACATTAGAGTGATTACTGACAACGTATTTTTGGAGACCTGAAAAATGCAGATTCATTTCGAGTCGAGCTAGATTTCAAAAACTCTTACGTTTATGTTCGTTTTGAAACTGGTCTACGTGTTATGTGGTGCCGCCTATTGTCCAATCGTGATCACTTCCAACTTTTCTGAAGCACTGCTGAAATTTTTTTTTCAGGCAATTCCTCCACCTCATGGAAACAGCTTAACCAAGTCTAGGAAATAACACCAAAGGGACGATGCACCGCTTTTGTGCGCATTAGTCTTCAATTCTTACTGTTTTTATTCCTATTAATTATACATGAAATATGAAAATTTATAGTTGAATATAATTATGTAAAAGTTCAATTTAACAACAAATAAGATACAACTTTCATGTTAACAGATTGATCAAATGCTTCTGATTCATGACACAAGCAAGTACGTCGTACGCAGGGTGATTTCTCACAGTTTAAATTCATAAAGTGTCCAGATACTCCCTGTAGAGAAATGTGAGCCACAAGATAATAAACGTGCTGCATAATGCAGGCCTCGTCATTTCCTTTCACATCGACATGGGTAGTTAATAGCTGCGTGATTGTATATATGTGGCACTGTGATATAGCCTAGAGGTCACTACACTTGCATGCTCTTCGGATCTCTGCATATTATTTTCCATTTTGATAACATGTTAGACTTCGCTTATTTATATTATACATAAGTACTTGAGCCCAATTGCCAATAAATGTCCCTGCGTTTATATCAAGAGCAGCTACCAAATTCTATTAACGTTTCTTACAATTACTTACAAATCATACGTAATTTATTTATCATTTGAATGTTACCAACAGGCAGTCATTATTTCTTGGCATTCTATAAAAATCAGTATTTATGAACACCAGCAAAATTCAATTTTAAGCATTATGAACAAAAGAAGTGAAATTAAAACTTATTTGAATAAATTTATTAAATGTACAAAGAACCATAAAAAATTTTTAATATTAATCGCAATAAGTTGATTTGGTCCTCAGTTGATGAAGCATGGTCTAAATGCTCCATGATGCTTATAACGTAGCCACATCACTGCTTCTGAGGAATTTAAAGGGTAGGCTAGTGATGTTCTCAAAATGTACATCATTAAAACGTCGTACTGATCGGCCGGGTCACACACTAATTACTGATAAAGCTTGCACTATAGGCTTGAGAAGAAAACATACAGCACAAGTTTTAATTCTTTGATTTTTTCCTATCTGATATTTCACTGTCACAACTGGCTGTAATATGCTGAAGATAAACTACCGAACTGATCTGAAAAAATTAGAAATCGCACCACTCTTTATAATGTATATTAAATTTGATCTTTCATTAATAAATATAAACTTTACTTAACATTTATTTCTTTATGGAAATAATATTTAGCCTTTCCCTAATGTGATTTGCTGTCAATAAAAAATAATGTGAAACATTAAATAAATTGCAAAACAAGATTATCAAAACTTAATTTTTAACAATTTGTTAGGCCTAATATTCTACTGGACAGTGTGAATTTCTGCTAGAGTAATTTTTCAAAATAAACGCGCCTATATCTTTCGCCCAGAATCAGGATATGCAAAATGTTCTAAATTCATAAAATAAAACTTAAATCATAGCGTAAGGCAGGAAATTATTTAATTTTCAGAAGTATTGTATTTTTTCTTTTGACACAATTACATTTACTTTCATGAAAATTTGTAGGCCTATTTGTATGTATATTTACATTTGGCTTACGTACCTGATTGATACCGTTAGTAATATTTGAATTTTATGTCAGTTTTATTTTATAAAGTTATTTTGATGAAACTATTAACTAGTGTATTGTGTATATTGATTCAGTTGCAAGCAGTATGTTACTAGGCCCTATTTTATCATCAAAATTATAATGTTACAAAATTGTGTCAAAACACAGGTAGCAATAATATTCGAGATCAGTTATTCTTTATTCCTGACGAATTATTTGAGCGATTAACCCTTTCTTTCCCTCTTTGTGTTTCCTACATACGTACACTTTTTTCCAGTAAATTACATTTCATTATATTTGGCCATGAATAAGGAATGTTACCCAGAGCTAAATTAGATATGTTACCAGTGGTTTGGTTTTTACGCATTGTCATTAATGCGACTGCCTTAATAATTACAATTAAATGCAGCTCATTTAATTGGTGTTGCTATTTCAATATGAAGTGATTCCGTATGTAAACACAGGCTCCTCAAATTTTGATTTCAATAGCAATGTTTGCACTTAAACAATCTGGGATTGAAGCTGGTAAATTTCCATTGTTTGAACAAACCATACCAGCTAAGTCAATAATTTTTGTAATTATAAGATATTTTGGAGCTGTTACAGCAGCTAGCATGTCATGTACCAGAACCCTCATGTTAGAAAATTTTTCATTTGGAACTCTGTCCAATATTTGTTGCTCACTGAAATATCCAATAGCAAAATTTATTGGAGCCGCACTGGCTCAGTGAATAGAAATATATCAAGTGGGGCCGTAGAGGCTCAGTGGCTAGAGCGATTCCAATTTTCAAAATAAATCAATGCTCAACGAAGCGGGCGAGGTTACAGCTAGTCAAGCATATTTTCAGTATTCTTATACAGCAGAGAATTAAGTTCGTGATATTGGTATTTTTTATACTAGTCCACATCATTTTATCCTACAAGACATAAATTAATTTTTATCAAATTACTTTGCTTGTCAGAATGATTAATATCAAATACCATTGAAACCAATCACTTACATATAGGTCCATATACCGTATTTATTTCGTACGAGTACATCTTTCTGTGCTCTATTTTAATAACCAAAATTCATTCCTGGTTTCTGGGCCTATACAATGTAGACTGAACTCACACTAACTAGTATTGTTCTTAATTTTTGTTTTATAAAATTAAGTAATTAAGTCTTGTAGTCTTATGCTAAAATTCATGCAGATACCATGTATTAATTGGGTATGTCAATTTCGGGATTTTTTTTACCAGATTAGCCTTTATTTACTATTCAAATAACTAGAAATTTTTCAAGATAAAACAATATTATTCTGCATCGTAAGTCCATATCGATAATAATTTCAGCTGGAATCATATAGATTGGCTTTAACCATTAGCACAATTAGGCCTTGTATTTATGTAAAACTCACCAGTTATTGTGAACATCTGTTAAAACATTAACTGAAATTGTACAGATTCCTGATCTCAGTAATATTTGCATATAAATGCACCATGCATAAAAATGTGCATACTTTTTTTGGGTTTTTCTTGATTTTCTACATTTTTTATCTACGATTTTTATATCGCAAGTGCCCTTTCATTACTTGCATTAGTTGTCACAAGAAGTTGAGGCCAGAAAGTCAGTGTCACACATGCTTCAGGGTAATTTGCTACTTTCCTGCTACATTCTGCATGAAAGGCAGTGTGCGGTATTAATTATATTTATATACTATAGTCCGTCTCACGCTTAGATTGCAGTATAGGGCTTATGGCGCTCACTGTTGCCAGATTGCTTCAGCTTTGTGACATAACTGTCAAGAGAAACAAATGGGTGATGAAGGAAACTGCCTGATTAAGATAATTTTTATCTGTTTACCTCCCTGCCAACTCTTAAAGCTAAGCGGCTCCTTTGAAACTGAAGCCTGTGAGAAACCCTATTATTGTGATTGGACGGCGAGTACGCAAAGTAGATAGTTTTCTTTTTTGAAGTTGCAAAAAAATAACTTATCAGTCAACAGTGCCCACAGGAACAAGGGCAGTATTAACGACAGAAAACGTGCATTGGAAAGAGATAGTGAATGCCCATTACACCGCACACTGCAATCTAAGAGTGAGACGCTCTATAGAAATGACGAAGCCCTTGAATCTTGATAAATGTCAATAAATCATAAATAACATGCATGGTGAGGATAAATGATAACTATCCCAGTTTCTTTCAAAATGTAATCATCTTAACCTTCATTACTCCATAAATTTTAAGGTACAATTTGTCATTTTTGTTTGCGCACCGCTTGATATGTACTCACATACCACAACAGACTCGTGTACCACATATTGAGTACCACCAGAAGGCACCAAAAGGGCTGCGGTAATTGCGAAAAAAAGAGTTTAATTTCTGTTTGGGGTGCGGTTTTTTTTCATACAGTCATAGAAGTGGGTGTGTTTATCTAGTATGTAAAGGTATTGGATAGCTTACTTCTCAAAAATTAAATCAAAATAAATTCAAAAATGCAAACACAGTATTTTTGTATTAGTTTTTTTAAAGTTAATGTTTTGTCTTTGTATAGGTATGTCATAGATTTTTTAAATGTAAATAATTTTATATTGTCAGCATGCTGTAAATAAGGGTTTCTTCCGCAGCACGCGTCGGTCTAGTTGCATAGCTACTATTGTTTAGGTATATCATAACAGTAGTTTATAGAAAAATTGGCCAGTCTACATTGGAAGATGCACGTTAGAGAGGAGGTACTAGTTGTCTGTGATGTATCCTACGAACACGTGAAGGCAACCAACGCCGAGTTCAAAAACACCGCAGATAGGGCAACGTGCGGAGTGTAGGACCAGTGGTTAACCAATCAACCGTTTTGACTACCCCCACTGGCCATGAAGAGTGATGAGGCTAACTGCTTCTGACATTTTATACCCTTTTTGTTTTCGTTACGTTTTTCTTAGGATATCGGAGTACAGGTAAATAATTGATGTCTATCGGCAATTTTTCAGGACATTTTTTTAATAGCTGCCTCCTTTCTCCTCATGAATTTTACATGGTAGAGTTCAGTCGGCCGTGAGTTCGTCGAAATTCGTATTTTATGGTGGACGGAAAGGTCTCATTACGGCGTGCTCGAAGAGTTTGGGAATGACAGTTGTTCGGCGGAAAATGAATTGATTTAATTGCTCCGTAGGAACTCGTGACTGGTAGTTTTTATTTGTTACTTTCATTTGACGATTCACTACAGAACCAGCGCATTGCTCAAGGGGAATTAAAACAGTTGGGAAGCTTTCAATATCGGGGTAGCTTCTGTGGGAGATTTCTCCAACTTGTTCCGCGCTCGGTAATTATCGGAGGACGTTTCTGGAATATTTTCAGACTTCTATTACAGCAGAGTCTCCGGATTGCTAATTGTGCACACTGGCTCGTAACTGACCTTGGTGGGTTATCTGTAAAATCTACTACGCGCCGCCACTTCTAATCGTTGTAATTGCGGTGCCAAATTACCGGTACTGTTGGCGTGATTTAGTATTTCACGAAACTAAACCTGTCCTATGGACTGGCAGCGGGCCGTTTCGAGGATTTTTAGTTTCAGGTCGTGTTTCCAGTTCGACTATTGCTCTCAACCAGCTCTTGTGCTCTCTCGTGACTATGTTAACACTATGTTCAACGTTTCGTCTTACCAGTAAGTAATAATTGTATGTAATTATGCGGAAATAGTTCAGATGTTATATATGTACTTCAGAGTAAGTTAACAGGAAAGTGACATTTGTGAATTTTTCTCATTAAAGCCTAAATTAACAAGAAACCAAGCAACTAATGCAGCAAGTAAGACCTAGCCGTAATTCACTTGACAAGTGTAGCACCGTGAGGATAGGTTGAGGTTACAGGAAAGCGAGGACTGAATCCTGTGTTCCTTGGTGTGAGGTAAAACTGGTTACTCACAATGGCAGAGGAGGCTGGGGTATATTCTCCGTTTCACATGACTACAGTAAATTTTGACAGTTCTCGGAAAGAAGTGCGGTCACGATGTTTCGCCCCGCCACAGCTGTTCTGTCGGTGAAGACGATCTTTGCAAACAAACTACAAAATACCAATGGCAGGCACTGAAAGACTGACAACTTCAACTTCAGTCCAGTATTTAGGTTACTATAGCTGGTTGCCATTCAGCATTTGTTTTATTTTTTGTTATGGCCACATAATATGCTAGTTAGGGTTCTGTTTATTTTAATGGTGGTGTGGGGAACTCTAATTTTACGTCTTTCGTGAGACGTGGTTGTTTTGTGGTTTTATTATGAGCGAGTGTTTTGCTGATGCAGTGGAAAATTTTGTTCGTACGGAATTTCAATTTCAACTTCATCGAAAGAACTAAATGCGATAAATGTGTCACTGTTCGTACCGATGCGAGAAATATTCAACACACAAATATTTTTGCATTTTAAAAATATAATGAAGTATACTAAAGGGGCGTTTATTTAGGCCACGTACATTTGAAAAACTCTCTCAAGAACAAATACAATAAATACGTCTTAGTTAATACCGATGTGCGAAATGCACAATGCAAACATTGTCAGCAAATTGTAACGTCCTACGTAAAAATCATTATAGAGTTTCAATAAAATAAATGAAGGAAAAACGAAGTTTTTTAATAGGCCAAATACATCTCAAATATTCTAACAATAATTTAAGAAAACATTATTTATAAAACACACACACACACACACTTACTGGTCTCTTCGTAATAATCCGAAACACATAGCGAGCTTTGGATGATTACTTCACTACACTTTTGTCGGCCATTGATAATACGAAATAATGTAGTTGTTGACGTATTTAATTTTAAAAAACACGAGCTATTCCTTGAAACCAACAAATTTAAACTTCACAACGTAAATACGTTTTCGATAGCGCTTCGCGATGATCACAGAAAATGGTGGACCGCAGCACACAACATACCCTTTTACAAAGCGGCAGGCACGTATTCATAATTCATTTCACTGAGGAGGCTGTTCTAAAAATGAACCTACGACGAAACATTCAATGAAATACGCAAATACAAAAATAATTGAAATGCATAGGACCTATATAATATTCTAAAAACCACCAGCATGTAATTCTCGCATAGAAGTAAATTATGACGGATGAGAGCTCAATGTCAATGGCATTCCACCGGGTGGGTGGAGATCATAAACAAAGGGGATTGGTGGAGACCTTCCACATAACCTTAATTTTGCATGCTCTACCACAAAATTTCTAAATGTTTTTAATCCTTGCTGTATAACTCAGAAAAATTGTACATTAGTCTATGAACATAATTGTAACCATAAATATTGTAATCATCATTAAATTTCTACGTTATAATTTTTAATGCCGAGCTCTATTTTCTTCTTCAATTATCACAAAGACCACCAACTTAATAACACGCATCCCGTAACAACTATCAGCTGACAGTACTTTGCAAATTGTAGGCGTTTACTGTTTTCATGCTGTGTGGGTAGGTCGCAACGTCTGTAAAATTTTACTGAAGTTATGTGAAACAGAGAATAGCCTACATGCAACTGCTGAAATGTAGTAGCTAACAGGTTATTGCACTTGCAAAATTTCCGCGCCTGACCGATAGTTTAAACTTCATCCATGCCATGAGTGAGTTTGAGTGTTTCTTTCAGCAAAAAAAAAAAAAAAAAAAAAAAAAAAAAAAAAAAATCCCGTGGAAATCTTACAATTTTTTTTTGGGAATATAAAAATTATTATATCATACATAAGAATAAGTATACAATTTACGTTAAAAATAATACATAAGGTCACATACAGTGCCTATGTGTTGATTGTTTTAGTTCACATTAAAAGTAGAGGTATTTTCCTTTGTTTCGCAGTGGCATAACCCTCCAGAATTCTGAGTAAGAATTCTTCACTGGGAATCACTTCTCCTTCAGTAAAAATCCTCATGCAGTTTAAATTTTCCTGGCCTTTGGAAGGGGGAGAGTCGAATTCCGAAGGATTACAATCCAATTATCTTAAAATGCATTAAAATATGTTTTGACTCGAGTAGTATGATTTGATATGTTTTGGGACAAGGGGATCGGAACGGGAGCCGCCATCTTGTTACGTCACCGGACCGCCATCTTGGATATGATTGACATTTCACCCCCGACCCGTGTGACCTTGACCCCGATGACCTTTTACCTCAAAACACTATAAAAAATCCTGAAAAAATTCCGACAAAATCTTACTATTAAAATTATTTTTAAAATTATTAAAATAATCCATAGAAATTATCAATTTTCCCCAGAAACGCTGACAGGGAACAGTGACCCAGGAGACAGGTATCAGTACCTATGATCTTTGAAAATGCAAAATTCCAAAAAGTGTAAAAAAATCACAAAATTTTTAAAATAATTTAAAAAAAAATCTTTTTAAAAATATAATTTAAAAATCGTTAAAAAAATCTTTATTACAAAGTCGTTAACCCCAGTGGCCATTTTCTTCCTTTCCCTCGGAATTTCCCTTTTTCCCTAAAAAAATTCCACTTAAAATTTATAAAACCTTTAATTACAAAACTTAACATTTCCGAAGGTCCCGCCCAGCATAACCAATTACTCACCTCTATTCGAACCCAGCAGACGAACGACTCCGACGCACCCACTCCCCTCACCTGTACTCATTCCGCCATCTTAATTTTTTCGTTCATTTGTTTACATGCTACTGGATGCAGCCATATTTATTTATATGTTACTGGAGGCTGCTATATTGGTTTTGCATTTGTCATTTGTTTATACATTACTGGAGGTCACCATCTAGGTAGGCGACCACCATCTTGGTAGGTGACCACCATCCTGGTATACATAATCCATCCTCCATCTCGGAAGACAATGCCCAATAGCAATTGACTTATGACCTTGAAAACCAAAATTCGAGAAAAATGCATAAAAGTCAGCAAGCATAATACATTGGTGACTACCTCGACCTTGAGTCCATGACATTGAATGACCTTGAAAACCAAAACTCGAGAATAATGCATAAAAGTCAGCAAGCACAATACATTACAGACTACTACCACCATGTTAGATGCAAACTACCTCAACCTAGACCCCATGACTTCGAATGACCTTGAAAATATAAACTCAGAAAAATGCATAAAAGCCAACAAGTATAATACATTACAGACTACCACCGCCATATTAGATGCAAACTGCCTTGACCTTAACACCATGACCTTGAATGACCTTAAGACAAAAACTCGAGAAAAATATACGTAAAGAGGCAGAAGCTAGTCGAGACGATCCACCTTCCACTCAGCTGCTGTCAAACTAAACCTCTCTGCTTACCTTCCTACTGCTTATAATATACAAGTGTGCAAGCCTTATGTCTACTTTGTGTGTGACCATGATTTATAGGTGAGCGAACCTGTCTGAAACTGTTGAAGATACAACTGCATGCTAATGTGATAAATTAACTAGCATCTAAAGCCTGCCCACCTGCCTGTGTGTGATGTCTCCATGCTCGCATGTGATTGGTTAGCTGCAATCATGTGGTAACTTGGTGATTGGCTGGTTGGTGTCTGCACAATGTATTAATGGTGCAGTACGATTGGTTGAAAGTCAATATGACGCCATAAGGCTTGCACACTTGTATATTATAAGTAGTAGGGAGGTAAGCCGAGAGGTTTAGTTTAACAGCAGCTGAATGGAAAGTGGATCGTCTCGACTAGCTTCTGCCTCTTCACATAGATTTTTCTCGAGTTTTTGTTTTTAGGTCATTCAAGGTCACGGTGTTAAGGTCAAGGCAGTCTGCACCAAATATGGTGGTGGTTGTCTGTAATGTATTATGCTTTTTGACTTTTATGTATTATTTCTCGAGTTTTTTATTTTCAAGGTCATAGGGTCAAGGTTGAGGTAGTCTGCATCTAATATGACGGCAGTAGTCTGTAATGTATTATGCTTGTTGACTTTTATGTTTTTTTCTCGAGTTTTTATTTTCAAGGTCATGGGGTCAAGGTTGAGGTAATCTGCATCTAACATGGCAGTAGTAGTCTATAATATAATATGCTTGCTGACTTTTATGCATTTGTCTAGAATGTTGGTTGTCAAGGTCAAAGGTCAATTGCTATTAGGCATTGTCCTCCAAGATGGCGGATACGTGATGTATACCAAGATGGTGGTCACCTACCAAGATGGTGGTCGCCTATCAAGATGATGGCCTCCATTGATGTATAAACAATTGACAAACGAAACACCAACATTGCAGCCTCCAGTAATATATAAACAAAGATGAATTGCTCCAGTAGTATGTAAACAAATGAACGAAAAATCAAGATTGCGGAATGAGTATAGGTGAGGGGAGTGGGTGCGAGGGAGTCATTTGTCTGCTGGAGTCAAACAGAGGTGAGTAATATGTTGTGCTGGGGGGACCTTCGGAAATGTGTTTTTTAATTACATTTTTTTTAGAAATTTTTTTTAGGGAAAAAGGGAAATTCCGAAGGAAAAAAATGGGGGTTAACGACATTTTAATAAAGTTTTTTAAAAGATTTTTAAATTTAATTTTTAATTAGAATTTTTATAAATTTTTAATCGATTTTTTAAATTTTTTGTGATTTTTTAAAGATTTTTTTTTGGATTTTTGTTGCATTTTCAAGGTCAAAGGTAATGGGTACCGATCCCTGTCTCCTGGTCACCTGGGTCGTAGATCCCTGGCACCTTGGTTGCTGATCCCTGTCAGCATTTCTGGAAAAAATGGGTAATTTCTTCAGATACTTTTAATAATATTAAAAATAACTTTAAATAATACATTTTTTGGACTTTTCTAGAATTTTTTTGGATTTTTTTTTGGAATATTTGAAGGTTTTTTTTAGTGTTTTTTGAGGTCGTATCCGGGGGGTCAAGGTCAAAGGTCACCTGGGTCGGGGGTGAAAGGCAATGATATCCAATATGGCGGTCGGGTGACGTAACGAAATGGCGGCTCCCCGGCTCCGATCCCCTTGTCTGCAAACATACGAAATCATACTACCAATTCGATTCCTTGTTTTGTCGCCTCTCCTACTATTTGACAAAAATATCGAAAAGCAAAGTTTTTAAAAATTGTCCGTTTTGTTTTCATTCCAGTTTTTTGTTTGAAATTTTGCAAAAATTGCTGTCCCAAAAACTTGACCGTACTAAGGCAGCTGCTTAACTCTTTCTCATTCATAGCATTCAATATATAGGACATTTTGCACCGTAAGCAAATTTGCCTTTTTGAAGGTTATTCAAAAGTAAACCCATCCTTTATAGTAAAGAAATTTCTTAAAAAAAAAAACCAAACCTTTTACTCGCATTGTATTTTTACTTTGTTATTACAGGAGAAACGTTTGAGTTAGTGTTCACTTATTGGTTAAATACGGCAGTCGATCAGAATTGTTTCTTCTAATCCACTGCATAGGTGCTAAGCGCAGGCAGTCTGTGTGCCAGCAGCAAGTTGTTGTTAGGAATACAAACTGTGTGCGGTGAACTAAGCACAAAGAGCTCTGCTTAGGTTCTATTCTTCTCACTACACTTAAATGTATTCTCCTCTATATGTATGGATAGGCTGTTCACGGTAAAGTGAGCACTTTTTAAGGCTCTTCTAGTAGGTATTAACGAATAATAAATATTTTTTATGGCAACTTAAGACGTTAACTTTTGGGAGTGGTGGAATGTATATACTGTGTTTATTGGCCACAAGGCAATGTTTATATTAAAAAGGGGCCGAAATATAGAAAGTGGTTAAAAGGAAAAATTTTGCTGGGCCTTAAAAAGTGCTCACTTTACCGTGCATAGACCATATGTAAAATCAACATTGTAATGGACACCATAGGTCAGTAAAGTAAAATGAGATATAGAAGAACGTAAGCTGATTACTAATATGACAATTCGTACGTTTATGCACAGAAAATAAAACAAAATAATGACTACAAGACGTCAATTAAGACGTGTAACTGTTTCTGTTACATTGCTGCCACCCTTTTTTGTGAATATGTCGATTAATATACATACAATTATGGGCAGGGATTTTTTTTCAGGGTACGTTTTAACTTTTTTAACTAACGGTGTACCAGTTGTAGGTATCAACTTAAGGGCTCTGGATGCACAGGTGCAAGATTTTTACGCACACAGCATCGACCATAACTTATTTACGTTATTCCGTGTTTAGGCTGTTCATGGTAAAATTAGCACTTTTAAAAGTCCTGCTTAAGATATATTTTTGTGCATGTTGTGTATTCTTCCGCCTTACATAAAATTAACATTGCTATGGGCCTCATCACTTTATTCATGCTTCAGTCAAGCGAAACTGTAAAATTATTTGAAAAGTAAACATTTTATAAATTTGCTCATTTTATACGTCGATGCATTAAAAAAAAAACGCTAAACGAAAGAAATTATTTAAGTTATCACAAATGGTTTCCTAACACTTTTTATTCGACGTTAAGATATGGAACTATTTTCCACCCATCTTTACCAATGCTACTGGGCGTATGTCACTCAGTGTGTTCGTTTAAATGCAGGCAGGGGCGGTGATTTTTCTAGGGTAGATTTCAAAAGTGCTCACTTTATCGTGAACAGCCTTTATAAACGAGAGTACTATGGTTATCAAGATCCGTCGTTCGTGTTGGCTGGTGTAACACTGGCGTTGTCTTTTTGTGGTTACTTCCAATTTCTCTGAAGCCATGCTGCAGTTCTACTTTCAATGTATTCATCCGCCTCGTGTAAACAAAGTTTAGAATATTACACCAAAGGGACAACACATCGCATTCGTGCGCACTCAGTTAAAATTATCTCGCATGAGGACTATGTCCTACTAGGCATTACTAAACACCACTTTCTTCTGTTTTTATTCGTGTTAATTATAAAAGGAACATTATAATTGATAAATAAAATGTAGCTTAAGTAGAAGTTCAATTTAACAAAAAAAATTACTTTATGTTGATGGAAGCGTAAAACAAGTAATACACGACACAAGGGAAGAACGAAACACGTCTACATGGGGTGATTTTTCAGAGGTTTGTTTCGAAATTGTGAAGACATCGCGAATAGACTAACTTGTGTATCTGGCAGTATAGGCTGTTCACAATATACGTAGCACTTTTGAGGCCCTAGTTACTGTTTTCATTCAGTCATTTTTTGGTTCTTTAAACCACCTTTTCAAGTAAATATTACCACGCAAGTAATAAACACAGAGTGTATATTCCACCGCACTCGGAAGTCTCGTCTAAGGCTAAAATGAAATATATTTATTTACTATTATTCCAAATGAGAGGACTTTCAAGTGCTCACTTACTTTACCGTGAATAGCTTATAGGCGGCAAGTTCCTGGGGCGAGCGTGTTTGTGCGGGTGCCACCAGACTGCTGTGCCGCTGCCGATAAGTGCCGCTCATTGCGGCGACGGGGCGAAAGCGTGACCACAATCAGCTCCGTGACTGCCCGCCGCATTCGCAGCCTTGGGTTATCGACCGTGGCCCCCTGCGAGTATCTACCTGCTGCCGACAGCCATTACGCCTATCTCCGAGGAGACACGCGCTAGCACTCCAGCCCCGCTGACTTGCTGCTGCTAGCAGTTCAGCCCATCTAGTGCCACGTCCTCAGAGAGAGAGAGAGAGAGAGAGAGAGAGAGAGAGAGAGAGAGAGAGAGAGAGAGAGAGAGAGTATATATATTGGGCGGCTGAAGAGTAGGATGGAGCTGAGCGTTCAAGGTCAAGAAGCGAGGGAGCTATAGAGGTGACACTAACACGCACTTCTACCGCCTCATCGTTCCTACCCGCAAGGCATGCAGTGCTTCCTTCGTGACGCTGTGCTGTGCAAATTAGATATGTAGCAGCAGGGTTTTATTACACACGATGAAATACCACACATGAAAATACGTCCGTATCTTTGTACTTTCTCTTGCCGCTTAAGGAGACTGTATAGGGAAGCTTTACAAATGCGATATTTAACCATTTTTAGAATTTTTTTTCTCGAAGAACACACTTAACATGACAAAGGTAAAAAAATGTGGGCATAGTTATATGTTTTTTAAAATTTTTTCTGACAATAAGTCGTATTTGCGGAACAGTTATTTACCGAGATACGCGTAATCGCGCAAACAACTATTTCACAAAAAACGCGGGGATACATCCCAGTCTTAACAACGAGGCATTTAGAGCCGATGCGGGTGAAATCAGATGAGAATGGAGCAGTGCCGGAAAGCAAGAGCGGGAGAAAAGCGAGATCCCCGAGAAAATCCGCCTACCAGCGGCATCGTCCGTCGCGATTCCCTCTTGCGAATGATTGAACCCAGTGGGAGGCGAGCAGTCATACCGCTCAGCCACCGCGGCTTCTACATTGCGTCAAGTTCATATTTTGAGCTGCAGATTGTAAACATGTCACACTTTTATTGGTTACCTATATGAATGAACACAAGCACTAACAGAAGCATGAATAAATTTAAGTATTTTTTTTTTGGCAGCTCGCCTGTGGCCAATAGTGAGAATGATTTCCCGGCAAAAGCCGGGCCTGGCCTAACCACTATCCCTCCCACAATCAATCCTCGGTGGTGTATGCTGGAAACTCTGTTTTATTTCTTTTAAACTACTCTGTAACGGGATCCTGCAGATATATTTGGCCTATCGACTTCCCCAGCAAACATTGCCACTCGACGCGTCTTGAATCCCTTGAATCTCACCTTCATCCTTCCTCTTAAAAGGAATTTCGCTTGTCTAATCATTCCACGCAATCTCGCTGCCCCCCCCCCCCCAGAGCTGGGGTTCCTATCTCACCCTGCCCTATCCATGTCATACTGTGACTTGCCTCCACGTCATGTGTTACCGACAACGCTGAATTGTTTCCATCTTCTTTTTGTCATTGGCGTGGTGTCTCAAATATTGGCGACGTAGTCCTATTAGGGAATTATTCGTCATCGGGAAAATTGTCACCATCGGTTAAACTAGTGTAGACGGTGTAGCGGCGGGCGGAATCCGATATTAGGGGAAACAGCAATATCGCGAGGATACGACAGCGCCCGCCTGGTTTCCCAAATGTCCGTGCTTGGCTCCGCCGAGATGATTCAGCCCGGTTCGCCGTACAGGGAGGCGACCCGCTTATCATCACGTGGCCATCTTACCATCGTGAGCCCCTATTTATCACTAGTTCATGTCCAAACCGAGCCGTTTTGTTATTGTCCATTTCATGTAAGTGGGGTAAATTTTGACAATTCTGAAAAGAAGCACTTCCACAATGTATCCTTCAACCGCAGCTGTTTTGTCACTGAAGAAAATTACGCTCGTAAACAAATGTTTTGAGTCCAATGCACACTTGCATTTTCCTCCTTCGTCGTGTTCCATGTATTGGCAGGCACTGAAAATCTGATGGTAGCTAACTTCCGTCCAGTAATTAATGTTGGATATTACAGCTAGGTTGGCATTCCAACTTGTTTTATTTTTGCAATGACGGAGTTAAATTTGCTGGGGTTCTGTTCGTACGAGTGTGTGGCATTTTAGATTGAATATTGTTTGGATGGAGCAATGGAAAATTTCGCTCGTATGGAAGTTACATTTAAATTATTTCACTTCGAAAATTTTAACTTTAATAAAAATACAAAACGCGATATATACGTCACTGTTCGTATTCGTACAGATGCAGCAATATATACAGGTACACATTTTGGCCGAAGTTAACCCTACACTTGTTGAATTTACGATATAGGCAAATAAACAAATATTATTCACTCAGTACAAGTTTAGAAAGTGCGCCTTTTTCAGGCCACGTGCATTCCAATAATTGTGTTAACAATTTACACATACATTTTTAAAACACGTAAACTTACTGTTTGTAAAATTTGCAACCTCTTGAACACTTTTTTAATGGCAATCCTTCCCAGGTTTACTTCACTAAAATCACGCTTGTTCGTTACTAGAATTCAGAAAAATCAACACTGCACACGTTTCCTAATACAGACAAACTTAAACTTAGATACGTAAATTATATTGTGGGAGGTGGTAAGGAAAATGGCGGAAGGGACGCGATTACACGTGCCGATAATGTTACATTTCACTCAAGAAAACGCACGATATCTACAACCAACTATGCTTCAAAAAGGCACACAAAAATAATTAACTACCGATTAAATATTCCGACAAGACCAAAAAGATATTCGTATAATAAACACGATGGGAAAAAGCACGTGCCAACGGCCGTTCACCGGACTGGAAACTGGAACATAAACATGGCTAGCCATTGGCTGGAAACGTTTACTATTCCCACGTGTCGATATACTCTTGTCGTAAGTCACTAATAGCCAAGAAAATGTTATATTGATTTAAAAACATAATTTAAACCATAAATGTTGTAAGTATAATTAAGATTTTAAATTACAACTTTTAGTTCCGAGTACTATTTCTTCCAAAGCCTTTATAAAAATAGCCAACTTAACAACACGGATCCCGCAGCAGTTCATCAGCTGATACAGTACTGTACGAACGAGAGCATTTACTTACATAGAGTGTTAGTTGGTCACATTGTCTGTCAGATTTTACCCCGCTTATATGAAATGGACAATAGCTGTTGAATCCTGCAGGGAATGAATGATTTTGTGACGTGAAATTAAATGGGTTGGCGGTTTTCTTTATTGCGTGAAAATTACACAACAGTTAATAACACGTTATGACGTCGGTAACTTAAAGATGCGGTTGCCTAAAAACCTAATATTGTCTTTGTGTTAGAATGCTAATTTCTTTAGACGCTTGACAAAGTTAACTGCGTGCTGACGTGACGAAGATTTGCAGCTTGCATTTGTGTATGTCTGGCACAGCCACATCTTGAAAGATACAAACCACCATATTAATCACATAATTCTTCTTAGCGATTTAGAATGAATGTAGTGTTGTTATTTTTTTTATAAAGACTGTTCACGATAAAGTGAGCACTTTGAAAACAATTTTAGAAAGAAGTCTGTTGCTGCCTGCAACGTGCGAACTGAGTAACATGTGCCCAGTAAAGTTGGTAACAAATGATGGGAAGTAGTTCCACGTTAAATTATTTCTTTCGTTTGCGGATTTTTATGAACCAAAGTGTAAAAATGAGCAGATTTGTAATACTTACATATTTACTTTTCTAATAATTTCATAGTTTCACTTGACCGACGCATGAATGAAGGGATGGCAGTGTAAGTTCACAAAGGCGGAAGAATACACAATGTACATGCAAGTACATCTTAAGCACGGCTTTCAAAAGTGCCCATTTTACCATGGATAGTCTATAGTACAGTGACTGCTGTACTATTGCCATTACCACAAGGCAGTTCGGTGTCGGACGGCGTGCTCTCCTCCACTGTCTACGGTTGAATCATTGTGCGCGGTGAAAGGTCATAAAATCAAGTAACGTTTTTGCTCCCTGGGAGTTTGCCAGTGTCTGCTTCAGTAGCCGGACCACATCGAGTTTTTTCTTTTTTTTCACTGCGTGCAAGGCGGGAGGGGAAGACGTACGTCGTCACCCATCACCGTGTAGGTTTCGGGTTTATGTCGCAAGGTTGTGCATCGAGTGGGCGGAAAGCTCTAGGACCTCTTGATTATAGTGGGCTTCGAAAACTACTCGCTACCGACAAGGTGGTCATAAATCCAGAGTAGTGCTTGTGGGTGCGGTGGAAAGCCCCTCCCTCGCGAAACATCAGAGGCTCGCCACAGCGATTATGGCCAAGGTACAAGAACCCTGCTCCGTAACGGGATTCTTCCTCTGTCGTCACCTGCGCCGTCACGTCAGGGAATGGCGGTCTGAACCAAGCCTACGTCAGGCTTGGGTCAAGCTTCGGTTCGCGATCACTTTTCGTGTACTAAGAGGACTATGTTCGGGAATATTTTCTGTGAAATCGTTGTTTGCGCGAATACGCGTACTTCGGTAAATAAATGTTCTGGGATTACAAAATTTTGCCACAAAAGGTGAAAAACAATTATATATGCCCCCGGTGGCGTGTGGTGAAGTGTTGCAAGGTAAGCTAGTGTTTTCTCAGTGCTGCACACACTCGGCGCACGCAGCAGTAACCAGTAACCAGCGTGGAGTCGGGAGAAACTGAATGTACTGCGGCCACTCACGAGAGAGCAGCGAGGCACCCCATTACACACGTGCTGTGGCGTCAAATGCACTACTACTTTAAGTGGCCGATGTGTAACCTAGGTATAGCACAGAGCTAAATACAGCTTACCTTGCAATAGTCCACCACATGCCGCTGCTATGCCCGTATTTTTTTTACTTTTATCATATTAAGTGTATTCATGGAGAAAAAACTAGTGAACATGGTCAATCATCGCATTTTTAAAACGTGTCTATGCAGTTTCCTTACGCGGTAAGAGAAAAGTACGATTGTACGAACGTAGTTTAATCTGTGGGCTTCCGTCGCGTGTAATAAAATTCCAGTGTTACAGATCTAATTTGCACAGTATAGCATTTTGGCAGAAACATTGCACGCCTTGCGCGTAGGAACAATGGGGCGCTAGGGGTGTGTGTTAGTGTCGCCCGTATCACTCCCTCGTTTCTTGACCGCAGCTACATAGTTCCCTTAAGACATCTGAATAAGAACGTGTACACGTAAGAAAAAGGAGCAGGAGGGGGGAGTGTTCATATTGAAAATGCCCACCTCGTGTTCAATCAATCATACACGTAATGAAATTTGGTTTGAATTTAATATCATTAAATGCGTACAAATAAACTAGTTCTTGTATTCTCGAGAATTCCTATTGGCTGAAGCTTTTAATATGTTCAACGAAATAAAATATGGCCATTTCTTACATGTCTTTTCGTCAGAGTTGCATTGTGCGATACGTGTACCTACACGAAGTGTATTAGTTGGATTTTACACTTCCATCTTCATACGTACATGTGTTATGTTTTATTGTTTTCATAGCGAACTAACTTTCATCCTGTTGTGGGCTTAACCATGCACAACTTAGGTAGGTTCTTCCAGGCCGTTTAATTATTCTTGACGAGTGGTAGACATGCTATGAGCTAACAAAAATGTGAAATTCTTAGTGTAGGCTGTTCAGGTAAAGCATTTTTTTAAAACAAACCTTTGAAATAAATCACTACCCATATCTTCACTTATTGCGAGTGTAATGTTTAAACGTATTTTCATTCAAATTAGTGTTTCTTTTATACTTACGAGAGTATGAATGCAGTAACTAACACATTTACACTCGTAAAATTATTTTTTTTTGTGAATGGCGCACGAATGACAATTTAATTATACATACAGTTTGGCAGAAAGATACAAAATAATAATAATAATAGATCCTAAGCAGGACCTTCGAAAGTGTTCGGCTAAGTGCGAGCAGCCCAAAAATAACATCAGTACTTCAATTATTTTAAATAAAATGTAAAGGACCGCTGCATTTTAGGGGATAACGTTTGTTTCGTTGCGAATAAACAAATTACTTACATGTAAAAATCACAATATTTTATTTTATAAGTACTTCCGATATTTTTTATTAATTGGGGGTAAACATTTGTATCCATGGAATTGTATGCACACAGCTGTGCGGTATACGAAGGCCTTGATTTTTATTTCCGTTTCTGCAAAGAGGTTAGTTATCAGAATATTAATTTCGTCAAGACCTGGAAGGTTGAATGAGAAACAGTTTTAGCAGCAGTGACGAATTTGCCTTAAAATCTTGACACATTGAGGCCTGCGCACATTTACTGGCACTTAAAGACAAATTAGATGTGAGTCACCTATATCCTCTAATGCAAGAACACCGGTTCTGTTGGTGTCTGTGTTAGAACTCACCATCGTCCTATTGGTCCATATCACACCGGACACTATCCTATTGTACAACGTTCATTATTGGCCGGTCATCAACTAATGGAGGCCGGGCTGATATGACCCAATCAAATGTCCTTTACCGTATAAAGTTATTTACAGTAAATCAAGTCCCTTTGAGTGGCTATACAAAAAACAATGCTAATGTTAGCAACATCGTTGTTACTGCTCTGTCGTGTTCTTGTGAGGTTATGTTAAACACTAGTCGAAAAAAGACTGCACATCCATGCGAGTTTTGTTCTGAATAACAAAGAAATTTTCAAATTAGCTTTACTCGCGATACACGCGAGCATAGTCCACAAAGTGTTAATGCATTCTGTGCACGCAGTCGTAGTTAGCAAAGGTGAAGTTGACTTCGACTTTTATAGTTGTGTATACGAGGGGAAAAAGGAACATAACGTTGCAGGTGACGCTGTTCTTAACTAACTGTTCCGCAAGTTTCTTATGAGCTGTCGTAATTGAACTGCGGTTTTTCTGGACACAAACCAGTTGCTTGTTAGCGGGGGAGTTCGATTTCGGAGAAAACGTGTATTGTTCTTTTAGGAAAGCACCCAACTCGTAAATACGTTATCCAGTTAAAGAGAGGGAGCGACTTTTGTCTTTAGAAATGCTTAGTCGTCTGTTAGATTTCGATAAAATTGAGTGGTTATGCGATAATGCTCGTAGGTAGTTTGGTAGATGTTGGATATCAATAATCTATAAGCTTGCCAGTTGCTGTACATGTTACTAGAAGAAAGCATACTAGTATAACACACACACAAACACACACACACGTGCGCGCGGGGCACACACACACACACTTTCAAGGAGAGGGGAAAAATTGCTGTGTATCGCAATCTGTTAGAATAACAGATTACTAATTTTACATGAACAGTTGTATATAAATGCATAATAAAATAACGGAAGTGAAACACGACATGATTGTTATTGCTTGTGTGTCACGTTGGTATGCGTTGTCCTTCCCATCCACAGCATTCTTATGCATTAAGTAATTCCCCTAGTGCAAAAAATAACGCGAAGATAAAGCGTAATCGGAATTGCAGTACTGTATATACTAAATGTTAAAATATTGTAGGTCTATTGGACGAAGTATGTGTTTAACAGTAAAGTCATTGAGTACTTATAGTGGCAGTAATATATAAGAAGAAAAATTAATGCATTATGGGTAACAGTACATAAAATTTAACTTTGTTTTGGTAATATGTTTAACAAAATAGAAATATTAAATAAGACGAGTTTCTTCTCAGTGTATATATCAGTTGAAGTATTTCTACTGAGCAAAAACGGGAAATATTTAAAAAGCTTAGGCTTTCAAATATGGTTCCTGTATAGAAGTTTATACACTCACAAAAAAAGGATATTTCAGAATTCCAATATATTATAATTAGTTTATTATAACATTTATATTTTTTGCATCTCGTCCGAAACACCAAAACACAAAACTATACATAACAAACATTTCGTACTGTTGCTAATATTAAAAGTACCTTGATTTTTGTTTGACACCACATATATGTATATGCATAACATTATAACAATACTAATTTCGTAGTCCAATATGAATTAAAATCACTGAAGTGAAGTGTTGCATTGGCATGGCTTGTAAGAAGTAGTTTTCACACACATATATGTATATTTATAACACTATAGTAATACTAATTTCGTAGTCAATATGAATTTAAATCACAGAGAAGTTCTGTGTTTACATGGCCAGTAAGAAATACTTTTCAATCGAAAATTATATGTTGATTTGTGGTAGGCTATTTGTGAAATAAATAACACTAAAATGTTAGTTTAAATAACAAATAGTAAATACAACTAAATTATGATTAATCTTTTGTAATTTCTTTAACACATGTTTACATTAAAATATTACCAGTATTCATATAGCATACGAAATAATATTATGTAAATCTATTAAATTTAATCCAAACATGAAAAGAACTGATTTGGCAAATACGCACATGGAAATTATGGCACGACTACATCTGGAACCATTTATTATAGGGCCTAATAATGATTAAAAGATTTGGAACCATTTTTGTACAAAAAAAATGACATGCTGATCGTGACTAAATAGATTTTCTAACTTCATCCATGCATGTCGGAATTGTTCAATTCGTAATTTAGTAATTTGTGATTTAATAGGTTTCCTGTTTGTATTTTGTCAGTAGGGTTAGTTATTTCTTTAGCAACTGTAAAAACACGTTAAATGCCAATAAAAAAAATTAGAAAATATACAGAAGAAAGGTAATGCTTATACATAAACGTAATTTATTTACAGAATTTGTGAATCACTACATACATGTTATTATATTTCAAAATTAAATTTGGGTCTAATGGTACTATTATATATGTGTATTCTGCAATGTCCGCTTCCTCTCTCTCTCCCTCTCTCTCTCCCCCTCCCCATATATATATATATATATATATATATATATATATATATATATATATATATATATATATATATATATATATATGGGGAGGGGGAGAGAGATATATATATATATATATATGGGGAGGGGGATATATATATATATATATATATATATATATATATATATATATATATATATATATATATATATATATATATATATATATATATATATATATATATATATATATATATATATATATATATATATATATATATATATATATATTGAAGCGGACATTGCAGATGGCAGCCTAGGTAACGGTACTGATTCTAGGAATGTGGACAGACGTCACACAAACACCCCTTGCTTTTGAACTCTTTTATCTCATGAAGTTCCCTTTAACTTCAGCTATTCTCGCTGCGCACGAGATGGAACCTCTACTATCATTGTACAGTGGAAAGTAACGTAAAAAAGTAACTTTTATCTTTTCTGTTCATTTCAATTAATGAGTAACTTAGTTGAGTTACAAGTTACATAGCAAAAAATGTAACAAGTTACTCTACAAAGTCACTTTAAATAACTCGTTACTTTCGTTAAGTTACTACCAAACACTGCATGTAACACAGACCTCTTAGCTTCAAATTCATTTTATGTCAGCAACAAGTTTTGCCGTGTTATCGTTAGGTCGTTAATTGCGTCATTATGTATTTCGTTATCGATGCATTTGTGTTTTTGTGTAGTCCTGTACTACGTGTATGTAAATAAACAATGTTATCGGGAGACTTGTTCCGTTTGTATACAACGAAAATAAGTTTCAGTGAGAAGAGACCGGTTTGAGCGACAAAACATTCATGTCCACGAGCTGTTTTGATTTTATCAAGCTGTCACAATCTATTCCGGGCCACGCTATCAGCACACGCCGACCTTGCCACCAGACGTATCTACCAAAAGTTTTACTCTCGTTAAAAAAATAACGATCGTTTGTACTTTTACATTTTCTTATCTAGTTCGCAAAAAAAAAAAAAAACTCCTAATCTTGGCCTCCGATTTTTTCCCCCGCACGCAACGTAGATAACTTGCCTCGCTGTTGTATTCGCCAGATGGCGATATGTAAATTCCACTGTAACATGTTGATACCGCGTAAGCCCTTCCACGTGATCGTATCACAGTATCACACGAGGTGGGTATGCCAAGTGTTATGCGCGTGCGGGCAGCTTTGTCGGGGTTTGCTTTGTTTGACACAATTGCGGCTAACACACACACACGCTGTTGGACCTTATAATTTGTAATACAATTTTTGTAGTGGAATAAGTCGATTACGATTCACGCTAGCCTGCAGGAAGAAAAAGAAAATTTTACTTATAGAGAAATTACAGATTAAATTTACGAATAATTGTAGGAAATTTCGCAATTTGTTGAAAGTATGTGATAAAAATTTGTTATAACGTATTTTCAGTGATAATTATAAAAAAAAAGTGACGCGGTATTTCATTTTTATTGTGGCAGGTCAATAATAAATTATATTCACTGGTTACACCACGAAAGGGTGAGAGAGCCCGTGGATTTTCTTAGTTACCCAATTTGTACGTGTTTGTAATCAGTGATTGATACATATTTAGGGTGAATGTGAATAATGCGTCACGGCCACGTTGCTAAATGTGTCATTGATTGATTCACCAGTCTGGATTGGAATATACTTACTGTGATCGCATTGTGACCGATTCAGGTTTAATGTGTAATGTGATTGGCTTTCACGTGATTTTTTCCTACAGCATACATTGTATTTTGTTGTGTGTTTGGCGTTATCTGTAAAACAAAGGAAGTTGCACTATTAGAATAATAACACTAATAAATACTAGTAACATCGTTTACGTGTCACCACAAAGTCCTGCTCCTCCCTCCCTCAGTTTTTTTATTTTTTTATTTTATTTTTTATTAGTCGGGCGAAGACGTACGTACACATTAAGGAACACTTGCCTCTTTGAGGGATTCCGAGATAGGTCCATTGAAACTCATCACCAGTTTTTTTCTCTCAAAGTGTTAGTTCCTGTTTTCACATTTTATGCGTTATCAAATAGTTTTATTATGCAGCACGTGTATGATTGGAACTTCCTCCCGTGAAGCGTTTTGTTCTCTTCTGATTTGGGTTCTTTATAATTTTCCCGAAGATCAGAGAGGCTCGTTTAGGTTTTAACAGGCTAGGACATTAAAAAAAATCTAGATCACATTTAATTTGAAGCCAGTTTCTAGGAAAGTAATTATTGTATTTTCCTCTAACACCTTCACTTATGTGTCGAATGGTTATCACGGGAACGATTTATTTATTCCTTCGTAAATCAGTGGGGACCTCTCAGAGACAACCCTGTGGCCTTTATTACAAGGAGAAAACTTGGCGCAAGAATTATTTACTCTCTGTCGTGAGTTTGCTGCATGCAGAATTTCAACGTTATTTAATTTACTACCACCCTTTCTTTTCATGCTGTAACATTCTTAACTATCTTCCATCGGGATAACTTTACGTGCAAGGTGTAAATTTACATACGTACTGTTTTTCCACTGAATGCCCTTCACCCGAGCAGGTGAAAATTGTTGAGCTTAATTGAGAAGATGTCTTGTAGTTTTTATGAGCTAATGGACTCCTACCTTGTACGTGAAATGGTTCTCGTTACGTCCGACTACACTCTTCTCAGATGATAGTTGCGATTGTGATAATTGACTTAGGCCTAAGTAAGTTTGAAATTGATGCATTGGCACGTTGAAACCTTAAGGGTGTTGTTAAATTACTCGAGTGATATGTTTACAGACATGCGGATGCCCGCTTACAGGCGCTTACTAAATAAAAATTAATACACCCTGCTCGACTCGTTTAATGTAATGTAAATGACTTGTTTTATAATCAGTGATATTTTGAAGTGTCAGTCTGGTTCAAGAAAGCGTTGAAGCTCAGTGTCAGTGAAAAAGCATAATACCTGAAGATGTAATTTTTAACAGGTACCAGCGTCGACTTTTTAGATAAAATTATATGTATATTTTGTATAGGCCCTAAATATGTTTTTACCGTGGTCATTCATTTTTCTTTGGTAGAACACCTTGTTATCAGGTAATACCTCACCATTTGATCAAATGGCGAATCACACATCGCTGTAAGCCTTGTAAGCGAACGTAAAGCCTGGTAGTTTTCGCAAAAGAGCGGAAGTGGTGCTGCTCTACTTAGACTAAAGTATTTCCTGTGTTTTAGAAACAGGTCACGCGTTGCTTCACAGTTTATTTGTTAGCAAATTTGTATTGCCCTTTGTATGATATTTGTAAGCAGAACCCTGACATCGATTAAACATACTCTGGGAAAAACACTTGCTAGTTTTTTTTACAGGATGGTATGACTACCTTTAACTTCGACAGTGTCCATTCACGGTTACTTCATACTTCTCTGAAGCCTTGCTCAAGTTATACTTCCAGGATATTCCTCCGCCTCATTTAGAAAATTAGGCTACACCAAACGGACAGCGTATTCGTGCGCACTCACTATAATAACATTTTGCGCTAGAACTATTTCCTTCTAGTACCAATACACCTATTTTCACCCTGTTTTTATCCATATAAATTGTAAATGCAATATGATTTATGGATTAAATATAAGTAAAAGTTCAATTTAAACAAAAATAAGGTACCTTTATGTTAACACAAGTACAAAACTTTTGTTTATACACGATATGCAGTATATGAGAAACAACTAAACGCATCATAGGGGAGATTTTTCAAAGGTTGGATTCAAAAAGTGTGAAGTAACCGGGAATAGATTGTACTACTGTAAATATAAACCACTCGCCTGCTGCTTCATTGTGAAGCAGCTATCAATGGAAGGCTGCCAAGCTACTATCGTCGTTAGCTGTTGCGGTCATTGTTTATCGTTTCCGGGGTTATTTAGCACTATCAGCCTGGAGTGGCAGGTGAGATAACGCCAGTCTGTCGTTCAACAAAACACGTGTTTTAGAATGTAGCCTACATGCCACCGTATCATCCCCCAACGTGGAAACCTTGGGTAGGGTGATATGCATTTGGCAGAATAGTTGTGAAATGTGTTGACTATACTGACAACACAGTATATTTTGCTCCGGTAAAGCATTGCGAACCGATAGCGAGATATTACACATGCATAGGGCCATCTGTTTTTCACGAAGAACATTACGCTGAGGCTAAACTTCTATATCATATGTGCACACTTACAAGGTGGGTCATGTGGACCCATTGCCTGGCCTCCAAGATCTCCGACCTGAACCCGATGGACTTCTTTGTGTGGGGATATTAAAAAGAGCTTGTTTACTCCCCATGATGCCACAGTTTGGAGGAACTAACAAGAAAACTGCAAGACGCCGAAGTAACCATAAAAAAACAATCGAATGGCGTTTCGACACTTGCAAGAGAATGTCTTCCGGCGATACCGCATTTGTATTGAACAAGAGGGGCTTCATTTTGAAAATTGTTTGTAATGCGTTCTAATAAACGCGTTTAATCCGCTGAAATTTGTTTTTATCACATTTTTACTTACTCTCGCCAATTAGAATTTTGTAAATACTGCATTTCGAATACATTCTAAGGATGAAGCTGTAGAAGTAGCGCGATGAAATTTGCAGGGTACGTAGCTGATAAAACGAGGGAGTTTTTGAAGTAGATAAGGAACAAGTTTGATGTGGACTTTTTTTTTAAAACGTCACCAAATGTTACGGACAAACTATACTATCCTATCTTCTCGTTTTTTCGACATCTTTCTCGGCACTATGCTAAGACAGATGATCGTAAATGTTGTTGCATCGTGTTGGCCATCCAGTCAGCTAATCCAAAACAAATATTCAAGCATCTATCACATTTATTCATGTCACCATACCAATATTTCTCGTGGAACTGTGAATAAGGCACAAAACATAGACAAAAATTCATAGCCCTAAATTATAATCGCCTCTATATACATAGGTGTGTTTCAGATAGTTCTTGAGGTCCTCTACCTCCTTGCTTCGGCTTGACACTACTTGCTGGGACATCCTGTGTGATACGATCGATGGAATTAAAGATGTGATAGCGAATGTTTGAATTTAGAAAACAAACAAGTGCTTTTATACTTGGTTCCAATTCAGAACATCACTAGTCATCACTTTTTGTCAGGGGTAAGTTGTCAGCCCAGCTTGAGTCTTAAAAAGGTGTTTTGTTACAAGTAATTTGTTTTATTTTTATTTGTTAGTCATGACTTGTCACATTGTCCGCTGCCTCCGTTTTTTTTTTGCTTAGCGTGACACTTTCTGTAGTCGAAACCCATGTTTTCTATATCCTGTTACGTCAACCTTTCATCAATATTTAACTTATCTCCAAAGTTACAAGATGTTTCGAATGATTTCATGAAATTCATCCCCTGAAACGCGGTATTAAATGACCCTGGTGCTTTATTTCTTTTCGCGAGTAGAAACATTTCTTTTGGGTCTAATGTACTACCTTTTTTTTTTGCATACTGTTTTGTGGTAGTTTCTTCGACAGCTATGTACAACACTGCTCGTATATTTACTGGTTTCAGTAATAGGGAGAAATAATTGTTTTCTCCATCATGTTTTTGTATAACGTGACGTATATGACTTCCGTGCTGTGAATATGTTTCAGTTCAAGGCAATATTCCTAAATTTATTATTAAATAACATTGCTTGAACTATTACGAAACACTAAATTACTGTTGTGCAGTAACTGCTCTATAAACCACTCCTGTAATGTCACTATACCAGGGCCGTCGACAACCACTAAGAACACGAGGGCGAATTATTTTACTGGTCCTTTTTTTTCCACTTAATGCACAAGTTTACCACAACTTTTTACTCCTTCAAAAAAGGACTCTCAAAGACATTACACTTTTTTGTATTCTGTATACTGGTATGTGAATAGCACAACTAGTATACGTAAGTTTTAACGAAGATTTTTAAGATAATTATTCCATTAGTTTCTACCAATACAACATAGTTTCCATCCAAATATCTATAATAATTTCTCAAAGATACGCAGACATTGAACATACATAGTCCTTGTACTCGGGCGCAGGAGCCCCCCCCCCCTTTTTTTTTTTTCATCCTGCGACTATCACCTTTTGAAGGGCCTGACTATGTCCTGCGACGAACAATCTTTTATCATGAATACCACATGCTTGCTGTTCAGGAAAACAAACATACGAGTAAACAAAGACTCTTCCTCCCTGGTCAGCTGCCCTTTTTTACCTGTTGTTACCTTGCCTCGTCGCTCGCTACAGGCTGTTCAAGGTAAAGTGAGCACTTTTTAAGGTTCTCCCAACAGGCATTAACCACTGTTGAATATATTTTGTTGCAGCATCAGACGTGTTGAATTGTATACATTGTATTTATTAGACACACGGCAAATTTTATACTAAAAAGTGGCGGAAAGATAAACTAAAGAAAAAATTTAGCAGGGTATTAAAAAATGTTCACTTTATCGTGAATAGCGTAGACATGGCGACCGTGAACAAGTTCATTGGACAAAAAGGAAATAGTGCATTGCTTGTTGCTTTTGCGAGACTGCCAGATGGACAATATGTATAAATTCTAACATACGTATCTTACTTCTCCGCTAGGTACTCCAGCATTTTTCGCAATGTTCTAAGGCATGGAGGATTGATAGGTCTGGTGCTTAAGCAGTTGAATGCAACCTTTTTTTTTTACAGTCAAAAGCCACGAAGCAAAATTGTAGACTTCGGCGTATTTTTCTTTAATGGCATGGCACGTTTCGTTCTGGTTTCTTATTTTTATTCTTTTAATAAGTACACACACTTTAAACTTTTACTTTTGGCGTTCAGTCGAAAATAAAATGAGAAACTGACGTGCTTGCTGTTTTAGAAAGAACCTGAACAATGCTATTCAAAAAAATATTTAAAAAAAGGGAGAAGGGGGAACTTCCAACTGCGACTAATAGAGTGCGGTGTGGTTAAAGGTAGACATCCGTAGTCCCTTTTTAATTTTTGTCAAGTCGTTAACGAGTTTTAAAAACCGAGAAAAATGCCGTGAAGAATGATTTTCTCAGTCTTCAAACATACTTAAACTCCCGATAATCTTAGCAGTCTAAAGTTTTTTTTTAATTCTGGGATGCATCGAAGAATTTCTCTAGACGATCTACTTTGGTTTCTCAAATCCACTTAACATGTATGTAACCGTGTTTGTTTGGTTTGATGTAGTCATATTCGAGTGCGGGTAAAATTTTTAAGGTTTTCCAGTATGCCCTTGTTTTTCTACGTGGTCCAGACACATTTATCGTGTATTCCTGGTAAAATTTCGTTTCCGCAGAAGTGATTCGTCTGTCTTCTTTCAAATTGTGCACGCTTCTTTTCCTCATATGAGCACAGGTATGGCAGTTGTCATTATCCTTTAATTTTCGCGTGGGGCTGCGGTGGTTAAGTGGCCAGACTACTCTCGCCTTCCACTTAGGCGAATCGTGATCAATTTCCGGTGGGTTCGCTCCCGGATTCTTGCAAGTGGGAATCGTGCCGGACAATGCCGTTAGTCGGCGGATTTTCTCGGGGATTCCCCCCTTTCCCCGGCCTAACATTCCGACGCTGCTCCATACATCGTTTAACCCTCATCGGCTCCCAAGACTTTGATGTTAAGAGCCGCCCAAATTTCTCCACTCCATTTTGATTTTCGCAATGTTTTCGTAATTTCGCTGAATTAAAAGTGGTGGAAACTTTTTTTTATACATTTATGTAGGGCCTATATTATATTTTCATAATGTTTATCGCACAATGATTTGATTAAAATTGGATATTAACTTTATAATTTTTTTAAAATTTTTATGTAGCCTAGTTCCGTTTTAACCAGACGTATCTATAAATGGTTAGTTTGATGTTTTCGAAAGTCAGTTGATACATTTAATAGAAACTGTTTGTGATTCGGATTTCACAGAAGTTATTCGTGACTGCGAAGTGTAACTATATAAGCAAAAAGCTGATAAAGGTTTTTCTATTTTTTTTTACAAAACATTTGCTAATTTGTCATAATAATTAGTATTATTATTTTGTACTGTAGTGAGTATTGTCTATTCACACTTTACTGAAGCCCTGCTAAAATTCTGCTTCCAAGATGTTCCTTCACCTCGTGCAAACAAAGGTTAACACTAGAAAATTTCACCAAAGGGACAACGCACCGCAGTCTTGCGCACTCAGTATAATAATATTTTGCATAAGAGCTATTTATAACTAGGCTCTCCCAACACAGATATTTTATCGCTGTTTAAATCACATTAATTATTAATAAAATTTAATATATAGGTAAAATACAAGGAAAAGTTCAATTGAACTAAAAATAAAGTACTTTTATGATAACACAAGTATAAAACGTTTGTGATACGTGACGTATTTAGGAAAGAACCAAACACGTTATACGTAGGGTGATTTCTCAAAGGTTTGACTCAAAACGTGTGAAAAAACCGTGGCTAGACTGTTGTATTCGATGGCAATACAATGGTAAAATACAGCATACTTGAGACAATATCCGGCATCTTGGACGAATTGGGGGGGGGGGGGGGGGGCACAACGAGCTGAGATCTCCCAGCCTCTGTAAGAGCGCGTGCCAGCCATGAAGAATGGTCGTTGAGTCGGGAAACAAGGACTGATTTGTTAACTTGCCTTTGTGACGCGTCAGTCTGTAGAGAGAGAAGACGCTGACGAGATAAAGGTGCTAAACCCGGCAGCTGCGTCAAGCCAGTGTGCGTCTATCGGATGTGTCATTCTTAGTGGGGAGGAGTACAAGGCGCGCTCTGTCTGTTCCCAGACGGATACCGATTATCGACTGTCAAGAAGTCACACTTTGTTGAGAAAATAAATGGCTGACATAAATACGTACAGGCTGTTCACGATAAACTGAGCACTTTTTGAAAACCCTGCGTAAGATCTACATGTGTGCACATTGCATACTTTCCCACCATATGCAAAATTAGCATTGCCTGACCACTTTATTTATGCGTCGGTCAAGTGAAAATGTAAAATTATCTTAAAAGTAAATATTTTGAACATTTTCTTGGCCCTATTTTTAGTGCATATAAAACAGAAAGCAAAATAAATAATATCAGTTATACACAATAATGTTTACTTCGCACTATGTTTTAACTCAACGTTAAGACATAGGAGTACTTTCTTTCCGTAGTTACCAACTTTGCTGGACACATGCCAGTCATCTTGCCAGCTAAAATATATGCAGGTATAGAGACAGTGACATTTCTCAAAGGTTGATTTCAAAATGGATCAATTAATTGTGAACAGCCTTTAAAAATTGCCACATCGTATAAATGTAATATAATTTAATTAGCTCCCCACTGCAATCTGAGTGAGACGCACTGTAGCCCCGACGAGCGAGGCCGCCGAACAAGGTGCATTCTTTCATCTTACTACATACATACAGCTAGCTGTTGTTGATATTCAGGTAATAATGTCTCGCCGGGCAGGCCAATTCCAACGCTAATCGCAGGTCGTTAGGAGGTGCATTTGAACCGACTTGGCGTGAGAACAACGGCCTGTTGCGAAATGCCGGGACACATGTGCCAAGCATGTTGGCAGCAGGATAAAAATAAATATTTGAAGAGATTTACGATGGACATCAGCCGACCCATCTGTGTTGCAAATGAAAGAAAGTGACTGTATTTCCATATCACCATATTATACTCACACGTAGGCATATAGTTTATTATTTAAGAACATAGTTTTCAGCATAGTGAACATATATTGTCCCTCACGCTCGGCCAGGTTCCAAAAACCGTTTATAACGTCAAGAAGTAATCTTAGGCTTGGCGTGTTTTCATTCCGTGCGTGATTTCTGAATGACGCACTGCTATAGTCTGTTCACTGTAAATGAGCACTTTTGGAAGCCCTGCTTGAGATCTTCTTGTTTGCAAGTTACGTAGTCTTCCGCCCTGTGTAAAATTAACATTGCCATTGACCCATCCCTTTATTCATACGCCGGTCAACGAAAACTATGAAATTATTAGAAAAGTAAATATTTGACAAATCTGGTATTTTTCACACTTCAATGCATTAACAAAAACAAAGCGAAAGAAATAATCGAAGTTATCACAAATGGACACCTAACACTATTTATTCAACTTTAAGATACGGAACTACTTTCCAGTCATCGTTACCAACTTTACTGGGCGCATGTCACTCAGTGTGCCCGTTGAAATATATGCAGGCAGGGACAGTGACTTTTTCCTAACGTTGATTTCAAAAGTACTCACTTTATCGTGAACAGCGTTTATTGGTTTTTAATGGCGTGAGCCTGTACAAAATGCCTTTTATTTTATACTCACGAACTTTCGCATATTAAAAAAATTCTTAAGTTGCAATTTTTCTAGGAACGCCTTTCCTTGATTACATTTTTTTTTCTCAGTGCTTCACGCAGGCTTGAGCAAGTACGGTTGTTTACTTCTTAGACAAGATTCGTAAGATAAACTCTTACGTGCTTGGCGTCAGCGTTTTATAAGCATTTCTGGTGCTTCGTTCCACTGGTATGTCGACGTTGTTGTAGTTAACGCAATTTTTTGTAGAACATGCTTATTGTCAAAGGTAGCAGAATAATTCCAATATTTTCCTTTCGTACAAAAATTGCAGTAATCAGCTTTACTTACTCATATTTCATTTCGTGAAGGTAGTTCTTTGAGGTGTTGATTCATAGCACACGACAGTAGAATTACACTAATTGCTAGGGAAGGACAGTCTTTATTATTTATTTGTTTTGCCACAGAAGAAGTATATTATTTGGCACTGTAGAGCATCAGTTAAAATAGTCGCGAAAGGTTTCAATTACGAGAGAGTGCTGTTGCACATAATGTTAAACTACGAATACAATTTCCGTATGTTTATCACCTAAGAAGCATTATTCTATATCTAATTAACTTTGAATTGTTTTAGAATTTAAATGAATCGAAGACTACCGAAAGCTATAGTGACACAGGTTCGTCTAAATAAAAAATATCTCCACTTGTAAGTATAACCAGACACTTTTCTAGTCTTATCTCGCACCGCGCTAGATTATACGCGACATCGGGCATCTTTTTATCCTATTTTCAACCGCGCGCGGGTTGGTGCTTCATTTTATAGCCTGGAATATCACATTCGGACTCGTTAAAATGCAGAAACTAATAAAATACTACTGGCTCAGATGACTAGGGCCTGACTCCAAGTCTAGTCCGACGTCATTCTTTTCTAGAATTCTCATTATTGCTATCAAAAAACGTACCTAATAATGAAACATAATTAGCAATAGAAAACGTACCTAATAATGAAACACGATTAGCAATAGAAAACGGCTTATATCTCAACGCTGTGATTTGCAAGAGTATGGTCGCCTCACATGAAAGTAAACAAAGTGCTGGAAACCTCGGAAAACTATAAAATAAAATATACTTAAAAATATCAGTATTTCAAACAAAAATACTTCTCTTAGTTACATCATACAATAAATGAAAATACCGTTTGACTGGCAAAGACAAGAATAAATATAAGAAAAACATTTACGTAAACAACACCTTTAGAATGCAAATTACTAATAACGTATACACTGAAATATTAACATAGGATGATTGCGTTGGCCAGAAAGAAAATAAAATGATTAATAACACAAATTAAAATTACGTGTACAATAAAAACAAGACATAACCAATATTCCAGATGTTACAGTGCAGCTATTTTGGTGAATGCAAAGGGGTGTCAAGAGTGTTTTGATGTAATGAACATGGTGTCGGAAATGCAAGACGCACTGTTGCTGTTGGAGACGCCCTCGCGAGTAAACAGATGTCTCGTCTGTCCATAACACAGCGACAGGGAAGTCTGGAATAGTGATGCACTGCTGCAAGAACTACCTGGCTAAATCAAGGCGACGACGACAACCATCACTACTACCACATGTGCTGCTTCGAATACAGCGATCTTGGTGCAACGTATTCCGCCGAGCTACCATGTCAACGCCATCGCTTCATGTAATACTGCACTTGCGGTTTCGTTGTCAACTCGCTTTGAGTGATTATACTACATGCTATTTACATAATAATTACTGCTTACAGCATATGCATCTTGCGTTTTATTTATTTGTAACACAAGGATGCATTTACGGCATATTCACTACATTTAAAAAACTCGTCTTATGTTCATTACAAGAAAAAACATTAGTCTTGACAACCCCTTGCATTCCCTAAAATATCTGCACCCATTTCAAATAGGCCCTACATCTTGTCGATCCGTAGAAAATGAAATATTTGTGTTCGCACTTCAAGACGAAAGAAAGAAACACGACGCAGTTGCGCCAGGTCGACCCGGTTACGGAACCGCCCGCTGTACACAATCCAACATCCATGACCCGCGTGTTGTGTATTGCCCGTCTTCTGAACACCAAGTCAAGTGTTTTCAACAGTTCCTAACTTTCTGCAAAGAGTATCTCTAGGCGGGAAAATCTTGTCACCCCTCTTGGTTATGGTAGCCTTCTTCGACTAATCTGTGGCAAACCAGATTACAACTGTCTCACCTCTCCCTACAGTCCAGTCACTGTTACTGCAAACTGTTCTGAAGCCCTGCTAAGTTCTACTTTCAGACTATCACTCCGCCTCATGCAAACAAAGCCTAATTAAGTACAGAAAATTACACTAAAGGGACAACGCACTATATTTGTGCGCACCCACTCATACTTTCCATAAGAAATATTTTTTATTACCAACACACCTATTATAATTTATAAATAAATTAGAAGTAAAAGTTTTATTCAAATAAAAATAAAATACTTTTTTGTTAACATAAGTCGCATGTGATATATGACATATTTAGGAAACAACCAAACATGTCATACATGGGGCGATTTTTAAAAATTGTGAAGAAACCGGGAATAGACGAGTGTCTATTATCTACACATGCGTTGTCTCTCGTGCGCTTGCGTGTGGTAAAGGCTGTTCACGATAAGTGAGCACTTTTGAAATCAACCTTGGAAAAATATCACAACCCCTGCCCCCATATATTTTAACGGGCGAACTGAGTGACATACGCCCAGTAAAGTTGGTAACGCGAATGGAAAGTAGTTCCACATCTTAACGTCGAATAAAAAGTGTCCGGTAACCATCTCTGATAACTTTAATTATTTCTTCCGGTTTTTTTTTTGTATTTTAACATAGATCCATCGAAGTGTAAAAATGAGCAGATTTGCAAAAATATATATTTTTGTAATAATTTCACATTTTAACTTGACCGACACATGAATAAAGTGATGAGGCCCGTGTTATGGTTATTTTTACATAAGGCGGAAGAAGACACAATGTGCATGGAAGTAGATCTTAAGCAGGGCATTCAAAAGTGTTCATTTTACCGTGAACAGCCTATACTAAGTAGTATCTTGTTGTATTTACATGATGTTTCGAGTTATTGTAATTAATGTTCAACTGTCTCTCTGATGCATTTCTATTAGTTGTACAATTAATGAAGGAACATTAAAACTACAGTGGCTCCTCCTCTTCGGTTAGTGAAGGAGCACATGGGCGAGGAGTGTGACTCCAGCCTATCTTGAGCACACGTGTGCCTCAGGACCGTGCAGGATACAGCTTCACACACACACACACACACACACACACACTCACACTCACACTGGGGACTGACATCTGCCGGCCCCTCTTCGCTAATTCTAATTCGTTAGCATACTCCAGATAGTCCTAATTTTGTTTTTATCCTTTTTTTTGTGTGTTTACGCTTATCTCTATAAGTAAATATTCTGAGAGTACTACTTCTTGTCTGAAAAGGTACAAATCAATTATGTAAAGCCGCATGGTTTTGCTTTTATCATAAGTGTAATAAAAAAATCGTGAAAATGGCATTAAAAAGTCACATTTTTATGGCTTGCCTGCGCAGTTTTAAGAGGTAAGAGAAAAGTACAATTACATGAACGTAGTTTAATCTGTGGGCTTTCATCGCGTATAATAAAGTGCCACTGTTACAGATCTTATCTGCATATAGTAAAGAGTGCCGACGGGTACATTGCCCGCCTTGTGCGTAGGAGCGATGAGGCGTTGGGCGTGCGTGGTAGTGTCGGCCGTATTACTCCTTCCCTTGCTTTTGTGCCCATGCACTCCTTAACATCTGCTTGTACCAGTTCATCTTAAATGTGTCGCTAAATTTAAAGTACTGGCATTGAGACAATTCACGAAGAGGCCAAATTCGGCCTATTAGCGACAACATTTGTATTTTATTATATTCTCAATCGAGAATTTTCAGCGTTGTATTATATTATATTCTAAATTGAAATTTTTCAGGCGTTATGTATGTGTGTATACACACACGTGTATTTCTTACCCACCCCTTAAATATTTTCAATACAGCAAGAAGAAAATCAAAAGCAAGACTAATTTTAGAAATAATATTGTTTGCACATTTCCATTGCTTCGTTTTGCAATGCCATTTTAAAAAATGATTTTTTATGTTGTTTGCATTTTTTGAGCTTGATTAAATTGTAACACCCAATCTAAAGCAGTGTCACCAGTAGGTAAATACATAGATTTAAGACGGAAGTATGGATCCAAATTTCATTCAGAAACCTAATTTTTTTTTTCATATTGTATAGCGCCTTAGTGATGTCACTGGAGAGAAAGGCGCAGCCCATATAATTATAGACATTCTTAGTGAGCCCGCGAACAAACTTTATGCAATATTACGTGTTCACTAATTAAAGCAGCCAAACGAGTCTTAATTATGCAAAAATAGTTTTTGCCTCAACGCAGCGTAGATCGTTCGAGGACTGCCGACTCGCTTCTGTCCAGAATACTTTTAATTTTTTTATTTTAACCAAGTGTTTAACTTATTTGAAATATGTGCCGAAAGAACGGCGGGATGTCTTGAACCGTTTTTCGCTATGCGCCATAACTTTCTTTTCAATGAAATTAATAAATATTTGTCATTATAGCATGTTTGTATTTTACAAATTCCTTCAAATGTGGTCCCCAAACTTTATTAACGCGTTATCTGGTAATTGTGAAACGGAATAATTCATTCATAATTTAAAAGTTTTGCTGCAACAATTACTTGACCATAGTTCAGAATTTTTGTTTGTTCAGCAGCGTACTGTATAGTTTAGTTACAAAATGAGCGTCCCTAAACAACTGAAATGAGTAAGAAGCGAGTAATTCAGCGGCGCGTGTGTGGCGGAGCCTTATAACGTTGTTGAAGAGTCCATTTTTTTTGTGGATTTTAAGGATAGTTTATGGTTTCCTGACCCGTTCACGATAATGATTTAATTAAAATACCAGATCACTTGAAAAACACTATTCAACGCGTTTGTTTAGCCTAAATGTGAGCATTTTTACTTTAAGTCTTGATTTGTACAATTTCAAAACGTTTTTTAATACAAAGTTAAGTTTTCTGGTAAAGTATTTTCGAAGTTACAGACGTGTCATGTTTAACTTTCTTTGAAATCTAGCGGTTTTAACTTCTAACTATTATAACGTTAAATTTTATTTCAGGAGTTAAAATAAAGATTAGGGTAAACCGCAAAACAAATTTCCCAGAAATATTCTTGACATTCTAGTAACATGAACAATAATTTTCAGCTGTACGCTAACTTATTAATTTGGTTCAGTTTTGCGGGTAGTACGAGAAAATATATAAATTTAAAATTCCTGTAGCCGCTTTTATGCGTTTTGGAGAATGATTGTTTTTCTACTGTCATACTTCTGACTTATTTAATACCAGAACGAAAAAGTTTGTAAACAGTAATGCTAAAATTGGAGAGAATAATAGTGATCTGTTGAGCGGACGTAACTGGAGTTGTCGGCCGTCGGCAGCGAAGAGGGACAGCAGGTGTCGGCGACAAGGTGAGCACGCTCCCTCGTGGCAGAACTGGCACAGGCAGCGAGCTGAGCTGCTCAGCAGGTTGTGAATCGACAGCTGCGCGCTCTCGTGTGGAGGGAGGAGGGGGGGGGGGGGGGCGGCTTCCTTTGTCGGGCGGCGGTAGTCGCCTTTCCAAATATAAAAGTCGCGGAGGGAAGGAGGGGGGCGGCGATGCCAAAGTGGCTATCGTAAAGAGTCGCGCCCCCATCACAGTTGCCAACTTTTTTGAGAGACAGTCTCTACACCGGTATAAAAACGTCGCCGGATTGTAATTTAGGTTTATGTAAAGTCACATTTAGACTAAATATACAAATTTGTCGCAGCACGATATATTATTTATTATTGTATGTATATGTATGTACACATAAATATATTTACACATGTACATTCACACTGTACTGTCAGAAGAAGTTAAAAGAAATACTCTCATCTGAAGTATTTTAATACTTTGACCGCTATGTGCATTATTTTGATTCTGGTCATGTGCATCTCCATAGATTTAGTATAAAATATGCTAATTTTCTTTATTTTGCTGAACTAAACTGATACATTTAATAAACACCGTGGCAAAAAAAAAAAACATTTTACGGAAAGTATTGTGGCAGTCATAGCATTAATAACTTGTTTGCTAGAAATATTACGCACAAAAGCACAGTAGACTGCTTTCAAGTTATAAGTGCTTTCCCCAAACTTCGTGTAAAAGGCCAAACCGTTGCATATACCGGCGAAATGAACAATCTTGAAGAGACAACAGAGCAATAATGTGATGATAGTCTTCCTTCAGGTCCTGTGATGTCATCTGCCGAAGCACGTTTTATTGGTGGAAGTAAAAACTAGCAAGCAACAAGGTACAGCACACAGCTAACGCCAGCTTGCCTTGAAACAGTTCACCACACACCACTGACACCGTGGATGATTGTGTAAGTAACCCGGCGATATACGAAAAACAAAAAGAACTAAATGTTACAAATTTATTTCGCTCAAATTTGAAACAAGCAATGGTGACTGTTGACCATTCTCTTGAGCTATGGCGACTTAACGGAATTTGTGTACACTTCGCTACACGCAATAAAGTACTTCTAAATAGTCATTTTCCTGTGCATAACCCGCACGCAATGCTACGCTTATTTGTAAAATAATTCTGTCCTGAAATTCTGTCGTGGTCATTGATAGGAGCCCTACCATTTCGTGGTATAATCTGGCTTCTTGCTACACTGTACACTCCCTTACGCAATCAAGCAGGACGCCATTTGTTAATTGGCTGCTGCCTTCTGTTAAACCTGTTCCGCCTTTCGTCTTGCCACACTGAATCCGGCCTTCCGAACGCTAACTGTACATCGTCTATAATCAGACAATTCTGAAGGGCGTATCAAATGAGAAATGGTGGAAAACCACTAGTGAAAAAAAAAACTATTGACTATATAACGGTTACTAAATTACTACGCTAAATGACACCATCTGTCATTAGTGCTGTGAAAACACTAAATAACTAGACAAAGTAGTCCAGAAAAAATCTTACGTCTTGAAACTGCAATCAAAGCCATGGAGAAAATTTAACTATTTGAAATGTATAGGCTTTTCACGGTAAAGTGAGTACTTTCGAGGCCCTAGTTACTTTTTTCCTATAAGCTATTTTCCATCAAGCCCCCAATCTTTAAAATAAATATTGCCACGTAAGTAATAAACATACAGAAAGTGCTCACATTACCGTGAATAGCCTATAGCATCAAGTCTCCTTGTAAGATGTGTTACATTTGGAATACTTACATTTGACTATAGAATACAAAACTTGGTGGAAATTTGGTTTCTAGTTTTTGCAAGACGAGCTAAAAACGTATCAAGTCATTGTGGTTATAGAAACGGATTTTCAGTTTACAGATGATATGTATGTTGGTGGGAATTGAGTTACAAATGGTTGTCGTTAACATGGGGATGTTTAATTGGTATAAATTATTCGGCACTTCATACTAAGACTTGGGGATCGGATTGCCGATGCCAAAGCAGATAAACAATTCCTCTTACTAGATGTGTTCCGGACAGGCGTAATTTTAATGTGTGGGAGCCTTTATGGTTGTGGCTTCCTGTGTAGCCCATGTTGGTCTGAAAAAAAAATCTTTCACGCGGGGTTTTCCGTGTTGTTCATTATACAAGGGTGTCATGAAAGGGAGGATGGAAGAAGGGGAGGGGGTGGTAGCGGCTCGGGACAGTACTCAAGAGCCGGGCTCCAACACCGGAACTAAACCCGTGTTTGTACAACGCTGACAGACAGCTGGGAATCTCGTGTATGGCTTCCCCTCCTCTCTCTCTCTCTTTTTTTTTACGGCATATTCTTCCGTCTCACTCCTTCCTCGTTACCTAGTTCCCCCCCCCCCTTTATTGTCTCATATATTTGTGATCGTGCTCTCCCCCTTTTACGGGTAGCTGATGTTTTATCGATCTTCTTTTACGAGCTTGCGTGACAAGGCTGTGCGTGGAACCAATTCATTGTTCGTGTCCCCCCCCCCCCCCCGGTCATACTACTCTTCTCTCCCGTACCCTATTTGGGTAATGAATGTTATCCCCCTACCTCCTCCGACCCCCCAAGAATTTGTGTTGCCAGTGTCGCTGCATAACAAAACCAATAAAAGACGTCTGGTGCCATGACGGGCCGCGGAACAAACAGCCAACTGGTGCTTAGCCGGCCGTCACTTCCAGGCGAGCTTGCGTCATTATTGCCGTCCGATCGACGTCGCTCTTCTCCTGTTTTTGACAACTATTAAAATCATTCTTTGAACAGCTAGGAAGTCTTATTCAGTTATACGTCACGACCTAGCCGCTCGCGTAATGTGCTGGCAGGCCTTCACGTCGACTAATTTTCTTTACGCCAGTTCGTAATTTTATAGTAATTACGTCTAGTACGTTTTATATGAATATTTGCTGGTATATACACTGGTACTAAAGAATTTTTTTTTTCGGCTGTACGTTTAGACATTGTTTATTTGGATACATGTTCAGTTATACGAAGCGCGTTGGCTCAAAAAGATTGCATATAAATTTCTCGGCTGTTCTATTTTCTCCTACAAAATCAAGCAACGTCGTTTCATTAGTAAACGATTTATGGATAACCGCGTGGCAATTGAGGGTTTCTCGACGTCTTCATTTGTGTGAATTCGTTCTGAAATTACAGGAATCGGAGGTAAGGCCAGTTTTAGTGCACACGTGTTTCCTCTTTAATAAAGTATCTTGCCAAACAGTTTAACGCATTTGCTTATCACCATGTGTTTACGGATTGTGTATCGTTTGATTCATTGGTCGTGTGATATTGATAATTGTTCTTGCATACGTAAGCGTTGAAGTATTGCAGAACACGTATTTTTTGTTCTACATTAACATTTCAAATTAATAGACAGTTTTCATTTGCTTTGTTTTGTTCCTTCCGCGAAATGATATGCAGTATATGTGTAACTATATATAATACGTGTAAACGTAATGTTTATAATTTACATGTGTAACCCTACATCATTTGATGATTCATCTGTAACGATGATATGTTAATTTCATTGGCAGCTAACAGTGGAAGTAAATATTATGGTTTTGTCGAAAGTATGTATTTGTTACGTATAGTAACTGTTTTGTTTACCATACTACTACTGCTTTGGTCAAGTGTCGAATCACAACGTTGTTTTTGAGACAGAATGTAATCGGACACTTAGCGATCTAAAAATTTGCTCACTTGTAATTGATACGCATGTTTATTTTAAAGCATGTTTCCCACAAAACGTAGTAATCGTTTACCTCACGTGCACCAATAGTACAGCTTCTGCCGTGGAAAATCATTTATTTATTTTGACTTTATTTATACCGCCGAAGTTAAGGCTTAAATGCCTTCTCTTACACTTAACCAGGTGTACACACTGTACACATACGTAAACATAAAGAACAAGAAAAAATACTTACATTAACAAGAGGCGAAACAGAAATATAATAGCTCAAATAGTATTAAATCTGAAAATGATCAGTGGTTGCATATTATGTACATATGTTGAGCAGGACTACAGACAAGGCAATGTTTAAAGAAATAATAATTAAAATAGCACAATAATATCAATCGACAGTAACACAAAATTTGTTTCATTATCTGCATTACCAATCATAAATATAAATGTGCATAACCTATAAAGTGCTTGAGAGGAAGACAATATATTGAATCTCAGCTCGTTAAAATAAACAGATCTATAATAAGCACTTACATAATGAAAATTGTTGAATAATTTGACTGTAACTATCTCAAAGAATTTAAGGTACGGGAGCAGGAAGCTTATCTGGTATCTTTGGAAACCATGGACTACGTACATTAATATGCCTGTAAGAGATTCTAAGGAGATTAATTATGGGACTGAAAGTCTTGTTGGACTCTAAAGCCTAAATAAAAAAGTGTCGTGGATAGGAATGAGAATATAGAGGAAACGGCCCGGTAGCGAGCGTAGCAGCGTGAGTTATGTCCAGCCGGGCCGTGACGAATATCCCGGCAGTGAGCCCCTGCGGCATTTTTATTGGCTGTCGCACAATTTTCCGCTCGCGCCTCTGTTATGGGCCTCTCTTTCCCGGGAACCCCACACTTCGCTTTGTCACACAAATGCACATTTCCCTTTACCAGCACTGCCGCCATTCTCGCCCGTCATTCGCGCATCTGAGGCCCGCTGCATACATAATGCATTTTGTTTGGCAACGAGGCGTTTTGTTGCATCTGTTCCACTGCCAAAACATACAATGATGTATTTTGAGATTCACATAAGCTAGGCTCCTCGAGTAACACGTGGTTTTTCCTTGGAGGAAATTAATTTTAGCTGTGAGAGGATGTCTGGAACATCCTTTCTGACACTCATATAATTCAGTTACCTATGTCTAGGTATCAGCTGTTCACGGTAAAGTGAGCACTTCTGAGACCTTATTTACTTTTTCTTTTCAGCCATTTTTTATCCTTTAACCACCTTTTTAAAATAAATATTACCATGTTGTAGGCTGTTCACGGTAAAGTGAGCACGTTTAAAAGCTCTCTCATTTGGAATAATAGTCAATAAATATATTTTATTGTATACTTAAACGTTAACTTCCGAGTGCGGTGGAATGTACCCACTGTGTTTATGACTTAAATTGCAATATTTATCTCAAAATGTAGTCAAAGGATAAAAAATAGCTGGAAGAAAAAAGTAACTAGGGCCTCAAAAGCGCTCACTTTACCGTGAACAGCCTATAGTAATAAACACAGTGTATATATTCCAGAGCACTCGGAAGTCTACGGCTAAAATAAAATTAATTTACTGACTTATTTTAAATGAGAGGGATTTCGAAGAAAAGTGCTCACTTTACCGTGAAGGATGTAACCGTGCTTTAGGATTCAGTGGCTGTGCAGGAAAGAATTGACTCACGTAAGGGGGGAAAAGACAGTACTCAGTTCATTGACAGCAGTCGCTAGCAGTTGGCGGGATATTGGTTGCGAGTCGGAAATGCCTATGACTAAGTACGCCGATTACACCAAAGAGACTAGAGTGGACAGAATCTATGGTTTTGAAAAGCGGGTTACCGTTTTGGTTGAAAGCTTAGTTTTAGATTTTATTTTTCTAAAGCAGCGTACAACAAACTAGACGCTGCGATGTTTATCTCCACGTTTGTAATTTCAGTATAGTGCGAAATATGTTGAATTATTTTAAGAGTGTAGCTATAATTTTTATACTTTTTATTTTCATTCCCATACTAAATTTGTTTTATTATGTTTCGATAAAGATAACATTTACACCAATATACGTTGATAATCCATGAAACGTGTGAAACAGTAAACCTCTGGGAAATACCGGTGAGGTTTCTCTTTCCGCGAGCAACAATTTCGGCGTGAGCTCCACATTTCTACGTGGCGGAAAACAAGGGCAGTTTTTGATAGGCTGTTACAGTTTTCCGCTCTGTCTGTTCAGCGTAATAGGCGTACATTTGAACTAGTTTGTTGTCGCGCGATGTGGCGTTGGCTGCCCCCAATGATGCGGAGGGCAGCTTGGTTTGCGACCACAAAATGCACGTGCGTTCAGTGCCGCTCGTTTCATTAAAAGGCGAGATAATTCGCGGACTTCTCTCTCTCCGCTCCAGATCATTTTCGACCTAATGCCAAGTAATTAGGTGGTTTTCGCTGGGTGGGCTCCACTCCAGAGTGGTAATTTTTTTTTGCTCTTTCGGCGTTACGAATATCACCTATGGTAGGTTTCGGTGGGCACTTTATTTTGGTCAACCAATCCGCTTATATGTATGTGAGCTATATATTTTTATCTTGGTTCTTCCTTGAAGAAACCTCGCCACTGAGTTAATGGTTGGAGACATGATATTCTGCGAAGTCAGTTGACAACAAGATAGACACCGCAATCGTTTGTGTACTCGAGTCTAATAGTCGTTCATTGGTAGAGAGGTCCGCATACGTACCGCAAGAACGGCGTCGAAAGAATGTTTGAAATACACGTTTTTCCACGCAAGTATCGTTACAATTTCTCAGTCAGTGGGTTTAGCCATGGTCTTTTAAAGGATGAAGCTCTTAATTAAATAAAATACTTAATAATAATTTCCCAATTTATTTACAAATACTACAAAGAAAACAATCGGGACTTAATATCTAACAATAATTGGATGTCACTTGCTATTTACAGTTAATATTTACATGATCATTCATCGCCGCAAAGAAATTAATGCAATCAGATAACTAGAATCAGTCCTAATAAATAGTACATCAAACATATTGAATTATATTATGAATTGTATTTCCAGTTTTGACAGTTCCAATATTTACAATAAAGTGCGTATCACATGTTCATAGAGCCCCGCCTTAATTCAGTCCACATCCCACCAGCCTAGAATGTCCTAGAGCACTCCGAGCGCTCTCAAGCACAGTAGCACTACTTGTCGGGTACCACGCCCTCACGTCCTTCCACACGACACACAAACACACTCTCTCGTCTGCCGTCGTCTCGCACCCTCCGCCTTCGCCCGTCTTCTCCGCTGATGGCATTCTGCACCAGACTTCGCTCGATTGCCGCACTTTAGCTAGGTGGCTACCACAAATACTCCCGATTCTCCAGGGTTGCGGCGCCGGCTCTGGTACAAAACTTCTCCACATGCTGCGTTGCGCCGAGACAAATGATTACCAGAAAATTCTTGTTCACCCTCTCAAGTCGTCGACTCCACCGGCAGCGAGTTAGGCAGTCAATTATTCCTCCTGGCGCCGGGTGACGTAGTGGTGAGCGGGTCGGCCTGGCGGGAGGGGATGGTCGAGGTAGGTCACTCTCCACAGCGCCGGGACCGCGCATAAGGTAACACGGCGCCCGCGCCCAGTGCAGGAGTCCACTATTAACAGTATTGAATATGCGTCCAAAGTGCTGACCTATTAAAGGAACACACTTAAAGATGAGGCCTGTTACGTAGTGTGAAGAAGTCACGCACATTAGAAACAATTTCGGAGTACTCCACCATAGCTAAAAACTGCCTTTTAAAGCGTTGTATCGCAAAATCTGCGAGTTATTCATACATAAACTACTTGTGGATCCTGCACTGAACCTTGCAAGAAACTTTCCATTAATAAAATAACAGGTCACTGCTGAAAGTATACGCAGTACGAGAACACTGCACGCCAGTTGAGGCCTTGCACCTAGTGGCGATGGCGCACTTCATGCGCATGGCAATGTCGTCCTTATTGTTTCCGCACTTCTTGGCCTCAAACGTGGAAAATAAGTTCCAGGTAGGCGGGCCCTTAAGTGCTCCAATTTAACTGCAGAGCTGGTAGCAGGGGATCCGACCCTCGTTGATCTTGCAGGTCAATTATTGGCTCAAATCTGTCCAGGGTGCGGCCTACAAGCTACTGCTTAAAAATAAAGTTACTTGTACATATGCGTGAAGTTTAGCTTGTCTTCAAACGAATTATCAAAAATTACTGGTCTCCGATTATGACGTCACTGTATGGTCACACAGCATAGTTTCTAGAACCCGATCGTCAGGCTACGTCCTTGACCTAGGGGTCAGTGTGGCGCGTTCATAACACGCAGTTGTAGATTGGGATCCTAGGTCTAAGCTGTGGCATATGCGTGCCGTTTGTAAGGAGTGAGACAGCCAAGCAGGCGGAGATTAGGTGGAACAGGCAGTGTGTCGAATGGGTAATTGGATGATGAAGAGGTGTCCCCGATTAGCCAGCCTCTTGGCGTATGTTAAAAAGCAAGACCGGGGGGGGGGGGGGAGAATATATACGAGAATATCTCCATTCTCGGTAGGTGAAAAATAACACGGCCTGTTGGATGAAACGCTGATATTATCTGCAATTCAATCCTTCTTTTATGTTATAAATGCATTTGTTAGTGAAGAAGTATATCTGTTCTCAGTTACCGTACTTACATCGATATGTATGTAAGTGTCGTCCTTCTCTGGAATATATTTTATTGTAGTCGCTACCAATAGCTGTGGGCCCATTAGAGGCGAGCACTAGTGAAGAAGAACACTACGCAGGGAATTGGAAAGGCGCTTGCAGTTGCATGGAATGAATATAGAACACCACATGGACAAAACCGTTGCAGTAACTCTGATCAGTATAGATGAAAATTGCCCTGCGGGAAGACGTAATGCAGCGCCGCTCGCTATGTTGTGCCGCTCTAATGTTTACAGTCCAACAATCTGCCTATACAGTTTGAATGCGCCGTTGCCAACCTCTCGCGAACTCCAGCTGTACTATCGGAGGGAAAGATGCGTCTTTCCCGGCCAGCCTGAAGAATGGATGAATACAGTACGTATTATGAGAAAGTGGGGACGGGGGAGGTTGCCGCGGAGCCTACGATGTGTGGGGGAGAGGGGGACTGGAGTACCCTGAGAAAACCTACCGGCCCCCCACGTTTCTCACGTGCAAAGGACCCTAAGACAGTTTTCATTTGAAGGCAAGGTAGGGCTGCTAACCGCACAGACTTAGCCCCCGAAAATTCTTTTGCTGCTCGTGAACTGAACTGCCTTCTTGCAAACGTGCGTGTCATTGATCCGTAAAATAAGCGACGTGTTTTGAAATAGGATATGTAGACGTCATGTACGCGAGCGATCATATGAATTGAAATTTCTTTGTCGAAATTTTATCATCTTCGTTGCGAAATCTTCGTTGGAATGATGGTAGCATACTGCCCAGTTACTGAGTAGGTTGTATGTTTGATTGTTTTATGAATCTCATGTTCAAGGCTGTTTAGATAAAAAAAACCTTATCTGCTTCCCGCTTTGGAGTAATTTTGCATTTTCTGGCAGTTTAAAAATAAAAATAAGTTTCATCAGGAGACTAGTAAATGAATGAAACTTTCAGATATCTTGAGTTTGAAACTAAATTTCGATTAGCTAAGCATTTACTGCTAATTAGTATTCAAGCAGGGCTTAAATAATGCTTGAATAGGTTGACGCCATAAGCCGATCTCCATTTTGTAAGGAGGAGCCAACTTTCATAATTGGATAGATATTGCGCGTGATAGATATTGCGCGTTAGGCATGGACGTGTGTGTGTGTGATGCAATATCATGTTTGGTTGACGTGTGTGTTTTTTTTTGGGTTCTGGTTAATGTATCGAGTTAACCTTTTTATTGATGCGACTCTTTTGGTATTCCACAAACGTTCAGAAGTAAGTTTTTTTTTTTAAGCTAATGATAATTGTATTGTATTGTGTTTAGTCATAAACTAATGTGGCACGTCAACTGTGACGTCGGAAACTAATGTCAGTTTCGAGATGTAAATTTTGTGGTACGTATGGTTGGAGTGATATGAAACGAAGCAAGCTACCTTCCTATGTGTGCAGATCGCGCGAACACTGTATGCATTGTACCGCTCCCGCCTACCTCTCATTGTTTCATACCAGGTGGGCGCATGGGTGCAGTTTAGGTACCTGACTGGAACTGTGAATAGATGTGCGTGTTCCCCATAATAATGGAACACCGGCGAGGAAAACATACGCAGCTTGTTGTCGTTCAGTTGTAATCGTACCAGACTTCTGTGACATGCCAAAAAATATCAAATCCTTGATTTTATCGATTCTTGGCTCTGCTCACAGTCATGAGGTTTGAGTTCGTTCCCTAAAACTGCCAACTGGTAATTTTTGAAGGCGACAGCTTATGTTTTTTTTTCTTCCGAAAGTAGTCGAATACCTACTTTTGTTGAATGTCCCAGACATTAAAATTTTTCGGTTGATGAGCAGTATTTTTTTCACGTTCCCCAATGTAGTCAACGAATTTATGAGATCAAATTCAGTCTATAATGTAATTAACGGATACAGTGGTGTATTGATGGTCTGAGTCGCATGTCACATGTTGACTTTCACCGGTTATAAGAAAAATAGTGTCAAGATATATGTAAATAGAGTTGTACATTATCATTCTATACGTACTTTTGCGGCTAAGTCGCCAGTATTTCCCAACTCGAGGCCTTATGACCATGTTACATTTGCCACACAGTGTCAAAAGAAAATGTGTTGGGTAATTACAAGTCGGTGATTGACATATTTTATCTCCGGACTGAATTTTCTCCCTTTTCCTAAAAGATAAAGTGGGTGCCACGCAATAGGAGTACGTGGTGATGACATATATTTGCATCAGATTTGCATGCAGTGTTATGACATTCTAATAATTTTTTTATTCTCAACATCTCTGCTAAACGACAATGGTCATACATTAACCGAGGTAGGGGTGGGGGGAGTGTATTTAAAACTGACAACGCAATGCAATCTACCAAAAACCTGTAAAAATAAAAGTGTGTTTTACATATGCAAGGTTGTATAATCTATATTTTAAATCTCTCAATATTATAAGTATTATTAAGTAGAATCTTGCACACCAACCAAGGAGTGTGTCTTTTATGATGCAAAATAGGAAGGGGGTGGGAGAAGATTTTTGTAAAAGCTGTAATGGATTTTCTGAGAGAAATTTACGTGGCAAAGCAATTCCCGTGGCTGCAAAGCTCATTTGGGAGGAGGCTGAATCTGCACGACTCAGAATTCGAACTCCGTACTAGTACGCATGATTCGAGACCGCTATGAAATCTCGGCTCCTTTGATCTTCTGTGAATCAATCCCCCGACATACAAACTTACAAGTTTTAGTATTATGCGCTGGGCAAAGGGTTGTCAGTAAAGATTAAATAATAAATCGTGTGAATGTGTATGCCATGTAAATTACCAGCATGTTATGTGTTAGCACAACCTGACTCATTTCAAAGGTCGTGAGTTCGACTCCGGCCGACGCGGGATGGGATCAATTCTCCGCTAAGGTAGCGATTTTCATTCCGTTTGGCAGTTTCGGCTTTGCTCGCCGTTGTGGATACTTCGGGCGTGTGACCGCGTAACCGCGTGCTCCCTGATAAATCATGGGAATATGTGCATGTCGGAAGTTAGGTTGGGGGGGGGGGGACTGGAAGGGTACAAGTTTCCTTATAGCTACAAAAATGGGAAACAGTGATTTTTTTAAATCAAATTTCAGACGATAAATGGATCATTGTTGTTGCTTTAATGAACTGCACACGGTAGAAAGAGATGACCGTGCGTGGTGCATCTTGGACTTAGATTAAAGCAGGATGTAGTGAATGTGTTCTATTGTAAATCTTATCTTGTCCATTTTAAGGTGGGATGGGAGAAGGGATTAACGCTATCTAGCTGTGAAGGTGTATTTATTCCCTGGGAAGCATTTCGAACAAAACATAACGTGTTTAGCTCTCTTTATCGTCTTGCTGATCCTTCGTAACTTCCAGCCCCCCCCCCCCCTCCTCAATACACGGCTTTGTAGAAATCTACCATCTGCCTGACGATGTTTCAGTAAATATTGTTATGGTTGTAAGGCACACAACCACAGTCATTCGCAGAAAAGTGATAGTTGGATCCGGCGTCCGGGTTCCGTGACTGGTTGGTTACCTTTCTCTAGTGCGCTCCGCTTCGCTGAAAGTTTTCCCGTTCCCCGAACCATAATATTATCACCTTGGAGTAACGTTTTGCTTGCAAGTTATTGAGGAAGGAATAATATTGCATTTACACGTACATGTGTTTTCTGCAGTCTACACTGTACTTTAATATTACATTTTTATTTTGATGGTAGCTGTGTGATTGAAGTTCCAGCGTATGTAGCTGGCTTTCACAAATATGTTCGTGTGCTGTATATGTATCTCGTAAGGCCGTTTCCCTGACTGAGTTAGCTAAGTTGTTAGCTTACTCTCATAAGTTTCCGATCCTGTGTCGTAAGTTCACGGTCATCGTTGTTCTATATGTGAAGCCATTCTTCTCCAACTCACGTGCTCTTGGCTATGACCTGGGCCACCTGTTTGCCGCGAAAAAAAAAATTTACGTGGAGGCTAGACTTCAATATCCTATGTACACACTTGCAGTCTTAATTTAACTATTCGCCGCTTGTCTTTGTGTGAAGACAGTCTGCTATGTGAGTTAGCCAATCAGAATTCAGTTTCTTCCGATACTGACCGCCCGTGATTCGCGGGCAGAAAGATACGACGCGTAACAATTGAAATGATCCAATCACGAAAATGGTTGTGAACTAAAGTGCGTTGCAACATAACGTATACTTAAATCTTTTCGCGAAATACACGATCGCCTAACTATGACAATAGTATTATGTATGCCAAGTCAGAGCAGCAGTAGTCGCAGCGGAAAGACGTCTGTTAACGGGGGCCGGAGTGGGTTGTTCGAGGTCAAGTGAAGGGTTGGAGTATGCATGCAGGTTACATTACTACGATCACAGCAGAAACATCTGGCAGCTGTCCCGTGACGTAACTAGGTTTCCACGAACCCTTGCGACAGCTGCTGCTGCAGTCATCGCATGTGCAAGAAGTAGCTGAAGACGCCCGCGGCGTCAGAAGGGGAGGGTGACCTAGACCCCCTCCCCGCCGTGTTGAACTTCCTTACATCATGCCCTCTCCCTTCCTATCTGTTCCATCGCTTCCGATTTGAGACAGAACGCTCCTGACGAGCTGGCGTTTTGATAGCCACATCATCCCCCTCTCCCCAAAACCAAATACGCGTTATAAATAAGGAACTTAGTATTCTACACAAACATAATTTTGTTGGAAAGCTCACTGTGAACATGTTTTATTTTCTAATCTTTCTTTAATATTGGAAACGTAAAATACTTATTTAAACTGCTCATACATTAATCATTTACACACAGTGTTATTTATACGCTGTTCATGATTAAAATAATAACTTCTGAGAGCCGTGCTTAAGATCTACTTATATACACATTGTGTATTTTCCCGCCATATGTAAAATTAACATTGCCGTGGACTTTATCACTATATTTATTTATTTATTTCGACTTTATTTATACTTGTGAAGTTACTTTAATGCCTTCTTTTACACTTCACCAGGTATAACTCAGTGTACACATACGTAAACATAAAGAACAAGAAAAATACTTACATTAACAAGAGGCGAAACAGAAATATGATAGCTCAAAAAGTAGTAAATGTGAAAAAGATCAGCGGTTTCATATTATGAACATATCTTGAGCAGGACTAGAGACAAGGCAATGTTTAAAGTAACTAAAATTAAAATAGCACAATAATACTGATCTACAATAACACAAAATTTGTTTCATAATCCACATTACCAATCATAAATATAAATGTGCATAACCTATAAAGTACCTGAGAAGAAAACAACATATTGAATCTTAGCACATAAAAATAAATAAACATTTGTATAATAATAACTTACATATAATGAAAATTTAATGCAGCAACAAATTAAAATAAATTGACGAATGGACAGCAACAATTTACACATTGATCAAAGTGAATGTATAAATCAAAAGGTCTAGGTAAAGTATACAAATAGTTAAGAAGAAAAAAATATTAAAAGTACTATGGAATAATGATGCGTGTGTGTGGAATCATTGGCGCATATTCATAATGTACTTGGCAGCACTGCTCTTAAAAGTTGTTGTTGTTGTAGAGTTCCTCACTTCTACAGGTAAATTATTCCATACTCGTGCGACAGAGACGGTAAAAGTTGTTGTTGTTGTAGAGTTCCTCACTTCTACGGGTAAATTATTCCATACTCGTGCGACAGAGACGGTAAACGAAGTTGTTGTTGTAGAGTTCCTCACTTCTACGGGTAAATTATTCCATACTCGTGCGACAGAGACGGTAAACGAATTTGCATTTACCTGGGTTTTGTGAGCTGGAATATTTAACACAGATGTATTTCTAGCACGCGTGTTGATAGTGTGGTCAACCCCCAATGTTTTCAGCCGAGTGTGTAAGTATTCTGGCGTTGTAATATACGGATAGTATTTTGTACACTAGTGTGAAACTGTGGAGCTGACGTTGTTCGTCCAGACGTAACCAGTTTAGATTATTTAGTTTAGTTTAATTTCTCTTGGTATAGACTCCTGAAGAATCTGGTGGCGATTTACTTGTGACATCATGCATTACAGAAGTTGCAACATGTCGACGTTTGTCGACACCATTCCCGCGAGCGTTAATTTCGCTGCGATTCACATTGATTTAGAAGAGTAAAATTACTCATAAATCGTAGAATAAACTACAGTACGGATTGTAGCATATAGTTTTGCTTATGTTATGTACCTACGGTATGACGCGATCCGTGTAGTTGTTGGAATTGGAACAGGTGACTAATTTTACTTAACTCTGGTTAGTTGCTGTCCTTTTAAAGTATCTTTTACGTCTACAAACATGTCATATTTCCGGTTCCAGTCATAAGGAATATAAATACTTAAGATTTGTTCATTATTTATATTATTCCTTACAGCATTTTGCCCAAGCATACAGTAGTTTGTTCCACATATTGCAGATTAACTCAAGCTGCAAACAACAGTAACTGAAAACTGGCGAATGTACGTGTAAACTAGTTAAATTTCTGCATTTTGCATTTCTCCGCAAACCATGCAATTTATTTTCCGGTATACGTAATTTTTATCGCAAATACATGTTGGATAGCACCTTGTCTGCTCTCGCATATGCACTGCAAGAAAATTTTTTTGTAAACTTTTTAATGGCAGTTTTTAACGTATACATGGTATGGAAATAATACCACATATCAGGCTGCAAATATTGGAATGTTTAGCGTCACAAGCATACAGACTTGGGCACTTTCATACGCATTTAACTCTTTAATGAGCAAACGTAGGAACGCTATAATGGATGCATGGGGAAAAAAAATTGCCACTTGCTGTTTCACACTATAGTACGTAAAAATTGATGTGGTAAATTTGAGAACGATTTCTTCCAGCGTGCTCCTAATTAATTGGTTGTTAACGAGCAGTGCATTACGGATAGGCCTGGCTAGACCAGCGGGCGGGGATTCAGAAATAAAAAGTGCATTTGGTATAACGAACGAAAGGCAATAAAACCCCCAGCGTTGGTTCGTAAATCTGAGGAGAGCGGATTCCGTTCTTTCTTTTGCGTGATAAAACCCGGCCCGGAGTTCGAACGGTCGTGTGTTTTAAAAGGCAGTAAATTGCGAACAGCAATCCGTCGGCTGGCTCATTCGCCTTCGCCGCGTCTCCGCGACAGTTTACAGCGCTATTAGACGTTTTAACGACCGCCATACCACGCGCAATAAAATTATTTACTGGTTGTAAAATTTAAGCAAAACACCCACATTTAAGTTTATGCATTTGTAAACTACTTGTGTTAGTGCAAAGTTTGATCTAACAATGGAATTGCCAAGTGCTTGCATTATGTAGGATGATAATGGCTTGCTGTTCTTTAACGAAGCGGCGTGACCGAGTTAATGTGGAAAACAGCTGTGGCATTAAGATACACTTTAAGAACGAAGTCAGCCGTTTAGATTTTCTTTATTCATGTTGCAAACAAGGTTGTTTCAGATGCAGTGAATACGAGTTTTCAGGCGGAATGATTTAATAAAAGGCAAGAACTTAGTGGATTAAGTCGGATTACGCTCACAAGATAGTTTTATTATATAATGATACCAAATTAAGGAAGAAAAAAACCCTCCCCCCTTTTTTATGTATTAAAGTTCATGTTGCCAGAATGTCAAGGACGTACGCCAATATACTAGTCACGCTGTAACTTAATAAAAATGACAAGTTAAAAAAAGTTGTATAATAAGCTTATGAATAAGCTATAAAATAAATAACGCGTAGGTTAGCGTATATCTGAAGATATATCTGAAAGATCCACTAACGTGTTTCTGTTTTTAGTTACCCGTGGCGAGAGACCTTTCTTTCCGTAAACTGGGTTGCAAACGATTCGCTTATTTTTCCAGCTTGTTACTGGCTCAAGGTCAACCGCGGCGTGTTAGACCATCTGCCAATCATAATTGCGTTTTGTGTTGTGGCTCATAACTCTTAGAATAATTTAAAATGTATAATTTTATCATATTGGCCGGATGCCTCTGTTGATCTGAGAGTTCCACGTCCACTTTTTTTTTGCAGTTGTGATATTGTGATAGCCTAAGGTGTATTTGGTAAAACAGGGTTTCACTCTCGCACCACATGATGTTACGTAAGGGACAATATGTGTTGGTATGGGTTTCCTAGTTCTCAGTTGACGTAATGTCGCGGTTATGGTCGAATTATCATTATATGTTGTTTCTATGGTGTGTTTGCATGTACATATGCAGCGTGGCTAGCGAGTAGCGTCAAGGAAATACCACGGTATTTTATTCGTATGTGAGTATGTATTTTGGTGTTTCTACACATGGAGATGGTCTTAGAAACGTGTGTGTTCGTATCAGCTCATACAGGTAGCAAAACAAGTAAGTAGGACAAGGGAAATTATAGAAAAGGCCACACTTGTGCTGGTGTTAGCGTGCTAGGCTAGGCACCATGGAAAGTTTTTTGTATTATGTACAAATAGTTCTTTGGAAACTAGCAGTCATGGTTTTTTTCCTTAACACTAATATTCCATCTCCCTCCTATCGTGCATGCTTTTCCAAACAGTTTATAGTTTATTTCCCGATTTAACTACCACATGGACAAATGTAACGAGTTTATTTTTCGCGCAGAAATGGCATCGAAAATGTCGATTTAAAAAGGTTTTGCTAAACGGATGTGGCCCGCCGTTTTTGGCGGGGGTTATTGCGTTGCCATGCTGGTAGCGGAGTCCCGATACCGGACAAATGACGTGTAATTGCTGTATGGAAGGGAGAGAGGGCGGGTGTATAATGCTGGAATGTGGTGAGAGGGCGTCGTCCGAAAGGTTGAACACCTCCGATGGAGGTCAACGTTCCGTAGCGCCGCTGGGAGCGTTGCTATCGCGGCATGTGCCTTCTTCTCGTACTTCGTTCTACCCCGCGTGATGTTAGTGCGGGAGGATTTATACCCTTCCATATCTCTCAAACGGGTTTAAGAAAGTCGGTCTATCAAGCGGCTCTAACGTCAGATCCGGTTCCGTTCCCGCTGCTTGTTGCCGTGTTTGTCCCCTGGCGGGTTATCTCGGCGTGGCGAATGAAGAGTCTTCGTCGTCGTGTGCTCTCCCACTTAGCGACGACCAGTGATACATGTAAGCCTAGTTGTAGCGCGACATTCCCCGCCAAGAACTCAATAGCGGGTTGCTTGGTCGAACACATCGACAGGACGGAGGAGTGACTGGCAGTGTGCAGATCACTTCAATTATTTAATCGTGCCTCTCTCCTGGGAGTTAACTGGACTATTTACAAATTGATATAACAATACTATCGATCTGAGATTAGATATGTAAACTAATTACTTGTATGAAGTTTGTGCAAGATGTTAACTAACAAGATTGTTCCAACTTGGGAGTGATACAATGACTGGTTGGAGTGCATAACGTGGAAATTGGGCGCGGCTAAACAGGGTCAATAGGAAGATGACTGTTATAAGTCGACCCGATACAACTGCGTTAAATTGTCGATTGTAGTATGTAAATATGGCAGGATTCTCCAAGATCACGACTGGTAAAAGATGCACACGTGGCGATGAGTCGGAAGCGCCCATGGTTCTAAATTTGTCATTATTGAATCGGTAATGTAGCCCTAGTTGTTCTGAGCTCATTATCATTAAGGAGGCCCCGTTGATTTTGTGTTTAACCGTGTCATGTTCAAACCCTATACGATACAGTTTAGTGTGTCATAAAGATTATGTCGTGGTTGTTACGGTTGGAAAGAGCTGCCACGTAAAACCGGTTTTTGTATTCTTAAATGACGGTCGCGTTGAAATTGTCGTTTGCTATAACATCGGCCCGAATTGCCTACTTCTGGATTACAGACAGTGACAAACTCATGGTGTTAATGGGTTATGGCAGTCTAGCCGGGGATTGTAGTCTCATTACCTACCTACAATACAACCTTAGATTATTTTCACATCTAAATTCCAACAAACTTGGTTTGCTACAAATGTTGTTCAACAGTTTAGTGATAGGACTTCAATTTTTTTTACCCTGAGCTTTTACCAGGAAGAATATGTTACTTAGCGATGTTGTAACACGTATAATTACGATTGGAACTTGAACTATGTGGTTGGTAACTTGTCACGTACCGCCTTAGAACGCGTAACAGAAGATTAGCTTAGACGCGAGTTCATGTTTATGTTGATTCCCACTTAGGAAGTTGTTTTCAGAGAGAAAGAAGTAGCAGATGGCCAGGATTGTCAGAGTTTCTTGGCGGGAAATTATTGCCCTTGTTTCGTTTATCGTTCTCTCTTTCCCGCATCTCTCATAGCGTAAATGCAGTTCCAGGTTCTCGGAATTCCAAATTGTCACGCCGCTTTGTCTGTGGCCAATGGCATATCCATTTGGGAGATGTTCGCGAGATAAACAGTTTGCAGTTTCTGTAAAAGCCTCAACCTGCAAATGACCAAGACTGCCCAAACACACCACTAGTCAGTTCCCAAGTGCCCCCCCCCCCCCCTTTTTCGTTCAAACCGTTGATGGCTAGCGACCATACTCCAGCATGACTCTTTATGACTACCAAGCTTATAACCAATGCTTCATCCTACCTGGAGAGCTTTTTTTCCGCGTTTGTGGCCTAGGAACACGGGGGCGATAAGGGCGACACTGCCTGCCATACGCATGAAGTCCGACATCGCCAGTAGCGCAAGGCTTTTTACCGGCGTGCAGTGTTCTTGTTCTATGTGTACCTAGGGTAGGTAGGTGTAGGAAGGCTTAACTACTCGTTGACGGAGGTCAACAGTGAGGGGGGTACCTATGGGAATTTCAGGGGTGACCCTATTATTTTATTGGCGGGAAGTCTGTTGGAAATCAATGGAGGGCCCTTGAGTAGTTTTGTATGTATCTGACGCGTATATTTTGAGATACAGCTATTTGAAAAAGCCGTTTTGAGCCATTTTGGAGTACTCCTAAATGGTGTTTCTTATGTGCGTGAGTCACGCCTTGAAAGCATTCAGCAGCCCTCGTCTGAAGCGTGTGTGATTTTCGTAGACCAGCACATTGGATGCGCGTTTCTAGTTTAGTAGAAAAAACGTATTTTAAATACACTCCAACGCAGTTCAAGTGCCTCCTGGAAACATACGCATTATAGCCACACATCCGGCTAAATAAAAACTGTTTCATTACTCCCGCGTAGCATCATTTTTGGAATGGGAATGATTGGGTTGGATTTTGTGTAGGTTAGGAAATGCTACCAAGAGCTATTGACATTCTCTGAGTTTGTACTTTTATTAGAACTATGTTTTGATACATCCATTAAGTTAATTTTTATACTTCAATGTAGTGGATTTGTAAGTGGTAGTTATATTTATTGATACAGATAATGAGCAGTTAATATGTTTGGCTTCCAATATCGGGGAGCGAAGGTGGCATGTTGTTATGTTTTTGTCGAAAATAATATTGGGCCTAATAACTTAATTATTGATTTTTAAGCGTGTCGATTACGCGTTAAGCGCTATTTCTCAGTATTTGCGTCTCTTGGCGAACTGTATTTTTACGGTATACATCAGCTCATCAACAGACCTTACAAAAATTACTAATACCAACCACAGGGAAAAGTCAGGAAATTGTATGTGACAAGGAAATGTCAGGGAATTTTCACATGTGTCTGGGAAAATGTAAGTAATAGGTACTTTGCAAAAGTTGTGCGAATATGTAGTAAATTAATCATGAGCATATGCGTTTTAAAATTTTAATTTTTAAGTGCGTCAACTGGCAATAATACGCCTTTGCCAAGTGACATAGAGCTTATACGTAGAAAATAAAGTATTCGTGTATTTGTGATGTGCACTCGTGTGGGGTGCAAGAAATATCGGTGGCCTAATAAAATGTTGGCCCTGCTAGCTTGGTATGTTGCAGTTTGATTCAATTCTACTTCACCAATAGTATAATTTTTCTGTCAGCGGTTGGATAATATGGCATTGGAAGGTTTCGGTCCTGAAAATAGGTCAGGGGAAATGGTAAGATTCTGTCGGGAAAACAAGGAAAAGTCAGGGAATTCCAAAATGGAATTTCAGTGGACATCCTGTAATAACAGAAAATTGGAGTACTCATTTCCACCAGATAATGCTATTTGACAATGAAGCATTTTTAAAAATTTATAGGAGATATTTGGGACATACATTTAAGCGTTTCGAGTAGGATAATTTTTGTACAATATACGCAGTACTTAGGTTGCCGCGTCAGTTGTCATGCGATTTTCAGTTTAATGCTAGATTTTTAGCATTTTAATTTATAAAATATTACTTACTCAGAAGTATGAACACTTAAAATCTATTTGACGTAACGTGAGAGTGCCTTGTCACATGCTCATGTCATCATACTTACGTATCCTAGCTCTCAGAATCACAGTTATTTTATTATGTACGTAGTTTGATGAATATTTATTAATTTGAAAGTTTTTTTTTCAGTACGCGCCCGTCGCAGTTTGCAACTAATTATTAGTAGCCACTGGTATTAACTGAACGAATTAAGTTTGTATTCTAGTTATATTGCGTGGATTTTACCTAAACATGCTGGAAAAAATAATAATTTAAGGTTGTATGGCTTTCATATAATCCGAATTTCCTTTTTATCCAGATCGACAATTACACTGCACTATGTACGGTATTGTAATGTCTTATTTTGTTGTTAAATAAATTAGTACTTTTATTATGATCGCAGTATATTCTGCTGAATATATTTGTTGTACAATCTGTTGAATATATTTGTGCACACCAGCCGAACACATGGTAAACACCATACAAATTTGGCACAAAGGAATTTATTGACTGCACTGGGCATTTAACTAGCAGTTTTTACGTGTCCGAAGTGGTTATGTGGATTATTATTATTTCTAATAAAGTGTAAGTTGTTACGTGAACTTCATGCAATTTGTGTGGCAGTGCTGTACAAAATATTACTAAAATGTACTTTTTATTTGAAAATAAAATGAGTAGGAATATTTTGAACTTTGACATTTCAAGTTTTCACGTGGAAAATCCTAAGAGTCCCTGCTTATTGTCTGAACCACCATTGCCATAAAAAAAAAACAATGGCCTACGGGAGGGCATCTTACGCAACACACCTTCCTTAGCTATTCCGTTTTTGAGCCTTTTTTTGCAGCCTCTAATTATGGACCACCCGCACACTAGTTCATTTAGCGTTACATTGGCTACACGTGCACGGGACCCCAAAGTGTGAACCTGTGAATTCCACCTGAGACTGTCCAGCTGCCCGACTGGAGGCAGCCTGTGCATTGTGTCGCCTCCCCCTCCCCCCTTTTTTTAGTTCACCCCGTAATACGGTCTTCCCGATGTCTTGCCAGTCAAAACGTTGCGACACGAGCCGTCAAGAGCGATTGTCCACACCTTGTCCTCTCTCCCGAACGCCTGCGTGTAGTGCATGCGGATTGCAGACAAGATACTTCATTCGCATTCCACTTTCGTGTTTACAGACGTCACCTTTTTGGACGGCAGCCAAGGGAACACCTTACAGCACAATTCCTGATCTATTTTACTCCCGGTTCTCTTCATTTGTTACGGCATGTTCGTTAGTTGATTCTGGGGTTGTAGGTAGCGGCTGTGAGGCACATTACTTTCAGTGACTGAAAATCAAGTTTAACCATTAACTGAAATACAATTAAACTAATTTTGGTTTATAGGTAGTGCCTAATTCCGTATTGATGTTATCGTCATAAAACCCAAGTTTTTCTAAAAAACTCAATACCCAGTTCGAGCTATTTCCGAAAAGCGTTTTAGGTTTTCCACCCCACCCCCCCTTTTCCCAACACACCTGCTCGTGTCGTAGGACTCTGTGACAAAACAAGTTATGTAAGTTTTTGTGAGTGTAAAAGTTATTTAGGCGTTATGTTAATTTAGAAGCAAGTACATAATGCAACATAGGCTTACCGTAAGTTTTGTTTTATTTTGGTTTTCGCTAATACGAACTTGTCTCGGGAAAAGTATTCAGTGTTACGCTGCCAAAGAAGGCGCAGGGAAAGCTGTAGGATTTTTAAAAATACAAATGAGTTACTTTATTAAAATTGTAGGCAAGTATTCTGGAAGGGGAGAGAGGGCTCTAATAAATCTAACTTTAACTTGAGCTTTAAAACGCCATACATATTTACGTTTTACTCGTAATTTCCAATTCTCTAACTTATTGCTCGTAAAATCGGCCTCCCTGCAGACTGCGCAACAGTGTCAGCGTTAAATGATTGTAGAATTGTTCGGGAAGAAAACTGTGAGTCAACGAAAGCCGCCAACCTATGAAGAAATACGTTTAAGGGTTTTAATGTGCGTGGCAATGACGCTGTTATAAAAATAAACTAGTAGATTATATTTTATTCTGAATACTTTAATATTTACGTTATAATAACACGACTTTTGAAAATACGCTTATCCTTGAAATGGTTCCTACTATTGTATTTTTGTTTTACAGACAGGTCATTCATAATTTTCAAGTGTAACACACGCAGTTGTGGCATAGGCGTGGGGGAGAAGTGAAGACTCTCATATAAACCACTCTGGACACCATAGTAGTACTAAAAGCAGATCCACATAAAAAAATACTGTCAGCTTTGTATTCATGTTCAGTTAAATCATTACTACTGATTCAGAAAGCAGGCCATATTTAAGCTAGAATTACAATACCGTAATCACGTCGTTGGAAGGTATGTTTCATTACGAGCGCAATACATGAGGTTTGTTTCTGGTATATGTAGATATAGTCAGCCCCTAACAGGACAGCCTAACCATCCACCCTTCGGTGACGACTTTTAAGAGAATTTTGTCAAATACTGCCTAGAAGCAGTAGTGGTTGTATACCACCCATGCCTTACGTAGTATTCGAACTCAGAACCCCCCGAACCGCAGACCGGCGGTGCACCAAACCGACTGCACCACAGGAGGTTGGCTTTTGACGTTGAAAAATTAGTCTACCAAATACCATTTGCCAAGTCACTTTTGATGCAGAATAGAAATGTTTAAAACTTTTATTAATACAAGTAAAATTTGTAATTTAAAATAAAAGCGTATGATTTTGCAAAAGTTTCCAACAAAATAAGTTAAATGACGATGTAGGGAAGCCACTGACAGCACTGATGTTCAGAACGAAACCAAAGTCAGCGAGGTATACCATATAGGAAAGTTGTACCAAAATTTAAATCTTACGCTGATAAAGGTGATAATAGTTTTAAAACAAAACAAAATTGGCCGCAGAAATCAAAATGAACGAAGTGGATATATGTAAAACGTGATTTCTTGTAAGGAAGAAGGTTTGTGTTTCATAGTCGTGCACGTGCACGTTAAAGTGACAGGCTCCTTGCTTGTAGTTGGCTCCGAACCACGTGGTTCAGACTCGAATAATACACATTAAACCAGAGCCAATGGTGGATGGGGCTCTGGGCTGTTCCATTCGTCACACGAGCGCGACACCTTAGGCCTGGAACACACGGCACCGGACAACACCCGGCGCCCGGGGCCCAAAACTGTTTTGATGGGTGTCACGGGCCTGGTCCATTTCAGGCAGTTTGTGCAGAGTCATGAACGAAGAAAGGTGTAAATGAATAATTATTGGTTTGCTATGACACCGAAGTAAGAAGAATAACTCTATAATTTCAACTATTTGCGCATGTATAAATGCACATGAAGGAATTTCAAGAAAATAATATAAATTAGTTCTCTAACGAATATTGAAAATATAGTGACTTGTTTACTGAAATAATGACTATAAGGATAACCTAAAAAACGTAAATTCAGTTAACTGAACATTTCCGTCAGGGTGAATTCCACAATTCTGTCGAGCGCAGACTTGGTGCACAGGACTGGCTGGTGGTACAGTGATACCGAGTTGACCTTGAAACAAATGTCTGTGACGATCTCGAGCATTGTGGGACATCAGCAAATGTGTATTTGATAGAGAACTGCTGTGCGATAGCTTTCTCCGGTATGTTACTGCACGCTTTGATATGGAGTAAGAGGCGCTACCATTTATGAGTGGTTGGGGCACGTTATTTATGGCGAGGCTGTATAGGCAGAAAATTTACTAATTCCTGTGTTAAATGGCTAGGTATTGTGTTGATCCCCGACCACCGTACTGCGGGAAGAATTGACAAAACCATCAGCCCTTCGTACTGAATAATCATCACTCTGCACCGATTGAGGTGGCGCATTGATAACCTACTGAACTCGTATTCGGAATGACGGGTTCGATTCCCGGCTCGGTCATCCTGATTCCAATTTTTCATGGTTTTCCAAAATCACTCATGGCGAATGCTAGGATAGATCCTGACTACAGGCTTGCTTCGCACCTGTAATGACTAGGGGCACCCGTTTTTCGTTAAAAGATTTTAGGACAAGTTGTTTTTCAAAACACTTCAGTTCGGAACCACTTTCGTGATTGGAGCATTTGAATTACGACGCGTCTTATCTTGTCTGCCCGCGAATCATGAACGGTCAGCATCGGAAAAACTTAATTGTGATTGACTCACTCATGTAACAGACTCTCTTCACACAGAGACAAACGGCTAATACCAAATGAATGCTGCAAGTGTGCACATAGGATGTTGAAGTCTAGCTTCCGTGTAAATATTTTTGCGATAAACAGGTGGCCCTTGTAATGACTCCTTTTGTTCTTGTGCAGTTCCTATAACATAGGTTTTTGGGGGAATCTGATACCCCGGTGTTGGTGAAGTTAGTATTCCGGCCAGTGGCGTTTATTCCATAGACGCAAGGTAAGCAATGCTTACTCTATAAATATTGGATATAGTTTTCGCCGTAGCTTTAAACACATTCAATTCTGAGTTTCCCGTTGACGATTCGAGAAACAGAGTTTTCATAACTTCCGTACTGTACACGCATAGTGCTGCTATCTAGTATTTATTTCCACAGACGGGAGCGACTAGTGATAAATAGATGAATCGAACTCGCAAGCAACACTCCACCACGTTCCTTCGGCAGGGTAAGCAGCCTTTCTCTTTGCGTCCTCCAGTCTTACATTTTTCCTTGGAAAGTGGATGAAAGTGTTCGGTAAAACGAGAATTTTCTTATAATTTGTAATATGCTCTCTAAATAATATTCAGTTTAATTTTTACTACATCAATTTCGTTTCCGTTTTTATAACTAATGTTAAGTATTATAAAACATGGAGGGTAAGCAAAGTTGGAAGTTGTGTTTGTCAGTAGAAATTGCTTACCATGTAAAAAAAACTCAATACACGCCACTGATTTCGGCGTGGAATGCGGCCGCTTGTGTTGCGCAAGGTCGGAAGACTTCGCATCGCCTCGGCGGCAACGGGACCGAGGCCGCAAGAAGCAGCTTGCTGATCGTGATACTGCTTACACGACTGCGACGTGACGTGCTGTCTGAATGCCCTGGAAGTGTCGCGCCGCGCTGCACCGGCCGGTAGGATCGCGAGCCTCTTTGAAGTGCGTGCGAGCGAATCGGTATGCAGCTTGTGCGTGCAACTGCTGTGTACGTTGTTGACGTGCAAAATTTCTGTTTATAAAGTTTGCTATATGCTGTTCACGGTAAAGTGACCACTTTTAAAAGCCCTGCTTAAGATCTACTTATATGCACGTTGTGTATTCTTTCGTCTTATGTAAGATTAACATTACAATGGGCTTTTTATTCATGCGTCGTTCAATTAAAACAGTGAAATTATTAGAAAAGTAAATATTTAAGAAATCTGCCCATTTTTACACTTCGACGCATAAAAAACAAAAACAGAAAGCGAAATAAATAATTTAAGTAATCAGAAATGGTTGGCTAACACTTATACGACGTTAAGATACGGAACTACTCCCCATCCATCATTACCAACTTTACTGGGCGTATGTTAAAACATGCAGGTAGGGTAAGGTGACCATATTTTTCTGACCCGGATTTCGGGACGCTCGTTTTGGCTCATAAATGGTCGGTAGTCCGAAGGGGAAGAGTAGTGGTGGTTGGTGGGGGGGGGGGGTGAACTGTTTTCAGGGGGTGTTGTGTTTAAAAAAAGTGAATACCATTGTTTTTTTTTACAAATTATTTATCACAAGGCCTATGATTGATTGATTAAAGACACTAAATACAAACAATTACATTCTTTGATATTTTACTTTTATCAAAAAATTGAGTTACAATAAATATTTTACCTCGTCATATTTTGCAGATGAATAAATATTTTTCAACGTGTCTCGCTTAAAAAACAAAATTTTGTAAAAGTCTGGACAAGTTTTGTTGAAGTTAACCTTCGTAATCAAATTGGATCTTAAAGTCTCAATAGTTAATTGAGTTTTGTCCGATGACCAAAAATCGTTCATTACTGAAAACACTCGTTCTGTTGGTGCAGTAGTGCCAGGCAGACAGAGCAAAAATTCAACAATCTTTAACATATTAGAGCTTGGAATTTAATTTTTACTAAAGTGGGTATAGGTGTCAACCCACTTGTTTTCACGTAGAGTTTTCATTTCCTTCCAGTTGGTTACCTTTTCTTCATTTACGTACTGCTTCACATATACATACTCGTCGTAGAGTTTGTTTTCTTTTACTTCAACTGAAGGAACTGTTGTTTTTATAAACTCTTCAGTCTTTTCAATATTTTGCCAAGTAAGAGTTGTCTTCAGCATTACCTAGCCGTGTGTCTGTAAATCTTCAAATGGAGTAGACTATTTCTCCAAATATTCCAGAGCAGTCTGGTAGAACAGCTTGGTTGACGTACGAAAGTCGCTTACTTCCTCTTTTATTATATATCCTTCTTCCTCAAGTTTTAAAAGCATACTTTTTACTGATAAAGGCAGAAAATTGTCATCAATCCTCGACTTTAAACTTAACTTCAATTTGCTTAGTTCTATAACATAAAAAATGCTTACATTCTCATTTTCAGTCAACTTAACTGAATCATGAAAAGTTGATGCTTGACTATGAATAAACCACAACCGAGCCTCAAAGAGAGGATTACCAAAATGTATTTTAATAACATTAGGGCAATTTTCCTGAGACTGAAAATACAGCTTTAAAGGCTCAAACATTTGAAGAATTCGCTCAACAGCGGGACGTAGAGCTAACCATCGGGTTTTACTATAACCCATAATCTTTTGATATTCCTTTTCCACAGATTCACAGACGTCCTTTAGATTTTCTACATAGACGATGTAAATATGGAAATGGCCGTAAATTTTGAAAACAATAATTTCATCGTCCACTGGGAGGACATCAGAAGCTGCTTGAGTGGTGTTGTGCACTGTGTGTGCTGTACAGCCAACTCCCAATAACTCGTGACCAAGGTAATTTTTCAACTTTGTAAAAACGTTATTTCCCCCTTTTTTGTTAACTCCTCTAAAGTCACAGTTATATTGCCAGCACACAGGGCAACTGTTTTTTTCGTTTGCATTAATCATATCTAAACTTTCAGTCAGAAATGTGCTAGTTAAATCAGAGTTTTCATGGGGCAAAGAGTTTAATTTCCACAGTTTCACTTGTACTCCTTGGGTAGCATCAAAATATCTCAGGAGTACTGGGAACAGATTCTATCTCTGTGGTTGGATGCATCAGTCATTACTTTTGTACCTTAGACTTAACCTCAGAAATAGCATGAGGCGCTAAAACATTTGTTACAGTAGCTTCCGCCTTAGTTCGGGCGCAAGAAAACTTTTGCTCCAGCGAAAATTTAATTAATTTGAAAGTACAATCCATTTACCTAAATGATTCGTTGTGCTGGACTGTATGATAAACATATACGCCTTCAACAGCAGCCAGCTGTAAATCTTTTTCGTTAGCTTCTTTACTTTTAAACAATGATGTCAATGACGAACTTGAAGCAGCGGAAACAATCGCTCCTTGTGTTTATCAATATTTATATGAAGTTTAATGTCGGATCGTTCCCCCATGGCAATATTGAAACTTGTAGCACATGTGCTACACCGAACGTCTGAATCAGTGATTTTTTTTTATTAAATAAAAGGATATTCTTTCTGGAGTTCAATATTAAAAGAACAATTACGTTTTTTTTTCAAACCATTCCTTTTCACAGAAACTCACATAAATGTCTAACAACATTTAAAATTCTCGGGAGATTAATACAGTTTTACTCACTAGCACTGAATTCGAAACAACAGTCTGAACAGCGCGTAAGCCAGGTTGGTACTGGTAAAAAGTGAAATGGCGGAGTAAGATCGGTTGATGAGTCACCGGTATTTTATTTTTGGTGACGGAAGGTCACCGGCCTACCGCTCCCTCGTCACCCCCCCCCCCCCCCCCTGATCTGGACCAAATCCATCCGAAACCGGCCACACCGCGAGTAACATTGTCAGGTCCCATAACATTCTGGACAAACGGCCGTCCCGAATGACCCTCTAACGACCTCGAAAATCGGGACTGTCCCGAAAAAAAATCGGGTCGTCTCGTCACCTTAAGGTAGGGGCGGTGACTTTTTCTAAGGTTTATTTCAAAAGTGCTCACTTTATCGTGAACAGCCTTTAGGTGGATGAACACCAGTAAAGTTGCATCTAAGCCACAGTATTAACCTCTTCCCTTCCTCTCTTGCTCTCTGTCTCTCTCTCTCTCTCCCCCCTCTCCCCCTTTTCCCCCTCTTTTTATCCACAACGTGTACCTTTGTTCTCGTAAACATATTGAAGTCTGGGTTTGTGGGACGGGGATGGCCCTTTAGTCTAGTGTCACAAAATTAACACATTCTATTCCAATTACGAAGCGTATGTTTCCTGGGAACTCACATTTCTGGGAGAATGAGATATTCCTTGCCTGAAATAATAGTGATAAAAGAATGATCTAGACGTTATCTCAACTTAAACTAAAATCTAATCCGCCGTTACGATTAAGCTAAATTCTTAAGGATAATCATTAAAAAAATTAATGCAGAACTTACTAGACTTTTTTCTGCATAAATTGAAAGTTTCCGAACTAATACTGTGTATAAACATGTAAATAAATGAACTCATTGTTTTATTAAAGTTTGATAAAACGTACATATCATTTAGGGGCCACGGTGGCTGAGTGGTTAGACCGCTCGCCTCCCACCAAGGCTATCCGGGTTCATTCCTCGGCCGGGTCACTGGATTTTCGCATGTGGGAGTCGTGCCGGACGATGCCGTTAGTAGGCTGGTTTCCTCGGGGATCTTCCGTTCCCCCCGCTTTCTTTCCGATGCTGCGCCATATTCACTTTAGCACCCTCATCGGCTCTCAATACCTCGCTGTTCAGAGCCTCCCAAATCTCTTCTCTCACTCACATACCATTTAGATCTCCCCCCTCCACCTCACTTTACAGCTTAATATCTGCTGTACACACTTTCATGCATTGTTTTTCATGCATTCCAGTTATCATTTCTCAAAGTATGTCAATGATAGTATTAATAATGGTTGTTATTGCTTTTTAAAAAATTGCTAACCGAAAAGCTTTAACGAAAAAAAAATTATATTCAAGACTAGTGAAAATAATTTTGTCTTTTAATGAAGTGAGTGTGTAAAGAAGGGCATGTAATCGTCGGAGGTATCCGAGTATGAGGAGGCAGATTCCACCCCAAGAGCCAGAGGATGCGGGGTTGCGGAAACTTTGGATGCCCAAGGGGGTGGGGGGTGGGCGGACCGCCGGAGATGCGGGAGACCATTCACTTCGCGTGTTCGCCACGCCGCCCCGGGTCGTATCTTCTATTTTTGCCCCGCGTCGTCGCTCCCGCAGAGGTCGCCTGCCGCTGAGCAGCTTCTCCCCTCGTCGTATTTTATTACGGGTTCCTCCGTGTTGTAAATGGCGGCAGTGCGCGTCGCGTCGCACATTGTAGCCTTACTGGCAGTAAACAGCTTGTATTCAGGCGCAAGTGTACGGTTCTTTCACGCTGCGACCAGATGCGAGTCTTACCGCGTTTTCTGTTTTATATTGATTTTTTAAGGCCCCTCTCTTAACTCTTCTCGTTTTTTAAACGTTTAAGTTGAACCAGCTATACTGTATTAATTACATCAATTAATGACTTTTCAAAATAAATATAAAACAAAAATAGGGAAAATAGACATCTTTAAAACATAGCTTTTTTAATTCAATAAGGGACAACGGCCACAGGCCTATAACTGAGCTAAGGCTTATAACTTAACTGAGTTTGAATTTGCCGAACATGAAATCACGGTATTTTATATTCTATCCTAATTTTACTTATTTTGAACTGAAATTACAGTCTTCTTTTAAAAAGTCGTATTCCTTTGTTTTTATATTTGTTTAAATTTTGTTATAAACCAATTAAAATAAAAATTATTTCATATTTATTAACCATAGTCATTTTCGGCTTAGTTTTATCGGACTACTTATTTTGTGTTTAGTAGAAGCTATTGACATTCTTTAAAAACAATTATTATGTAAACAACGCAATCCTCTTCAGACCAGGTATAGGCAGAAAGCATTTGGCAGCCTCGGATCCCAAAACAAAATTTTGGCATGACATTGACGTGAAAACAAGCGTTTGCTCGTTTCTTCGCTACCATTTTTTATGAATCTGAACAGTACGAGCGGGCTTTTAAATTCTCTAAGCGATTACGAGGCTGCCTCTCTTTTACTCCCCTGGAATTTATTCAACAGCAGTTATTGGGAGTTTTATCGTACAGTCATTAATTAATTGTAAATTACGTCCATAAATCTGTTTTACTGTTTGGTAGTTCAAAACTGCCCGCAAATGTAGGAACAAATTAATTTGGTTAAATATTAGTTGTGCCATAATTGCAAATGCATATTTGCTTTTTCGTCCTTTTACTGACAAGTACGGTAATAGTAAATAGCTAAAAATGCGTCTTTATTGTCTCAGTTCTTATTCGCCGTTCGTAACGGCACGACGGCTTCAGACTGAACGACATATTGTAAACATAAAGTACATGTTTTTAAAAAATGTGAGCTTTAATTTGGTACGGTTTCTTATACTGCCTGGGGTATTAAATACAGACCTATGTGATTTTGGCACCATGCCGAAGCGAATGCTTGACTCATACGTGACGTGTGACCGGGAAACAGTACTTTGGCGTGTTACGAGAGCGTGAAGTGACTTAGAACAGACTCTTGCCCATTTTAAAGGCGATTCGTGTTGTGGAATAAACCTCCACGTGTAGAAATCGTGGTTTTCCGGGATTTTTCGTTTCTTACAACCCCATTCTCGCCGTAATTAGTACCGTAGCGCATTTGAACTTACCCCTGGTCACCCCTGTTGCAGATGATGCTCTCTCCCGACCCCTCCGGGTTTCACAATCACCCCAACGTCACCCTACAACTTCTAGGGGAGACTTCAAAAAGGGCGGGAATAAGGGAGAAGAATGAGAGGGGGATTAAGTTCTTAGGTTCCAGCCTTGAGCAAGGGGGAATGAGGAGGTATAGCAATGCCTGTGAATGTATTGCCGAAGCAGCGCAGTTATTTTAGCTGCAGCTTGGCGCCCAAAAGTTTTTTTTTTTTTTTTTTTATATTTGACTTACAAAACAAAATAAAACTCTGGCATTGCTACATGTTTAATATATATTTATAAGTGTGCAATACATTTGAGATACAGTTGTATATCGTTTGGTAGTGCCTAGGAAAACTAAAGGACACGAGCTCCGAACCTTCTACTTGCTCATAAATTATGTAAGCCATCACGATTAGGCGTCCTCGTTACATGTGCGTGACGAATAAACGAGACTTGCCCGTGCCCATGTCCCTTCTCTCTTACCAACTTCGAGATGAACATTCTTGTCGCCTTAATTAGTCCCAAGCCACTTACGAATCTCCTTTGATTACATTTTCATGCGCAACTTTTTTTCATCCCCGCATATTTATTGGTAGTGTAACGGGGTTAATCTGGGCGAGGCGAAAAACACTAAAGAAAAAGTTAATTCGTTCCAAACATCACACAGGCTTGCCGTCTCGGGCAAACGAACTCCGGAATGTGTGGCGTCAATCGGGATAAAGTGTGTATGCATGCGTGTGTGTGTGTGTCTATATGTGTATGTATGTATATATATAAGAAGGGGGGGGGGGATTTGTCTGATCATTCTGAATGCGGGTTTGGGTTTTCTCGTTGGACTGGAAAGTCTTCTTTCCACACATTGATAGCTGGGTTGCTTTCTCGCCGCGCCGAAGGAGGCGCTGAGTAAGAAGTCTTCCCGTATCACGGCTAGTGAAGTGGACTTTTAGTGTTCCTTGACGCATCCAGCCACATGGTTCTTTATAGCCTTGTTCCGGTGGTAAATTTTTCAAAAGTCGCCCAAGTTTGCGTGGGCCTCAGTGGATGGAGCTATTTAGTTGTTCATCGAGCGACCAAATTATGCACTCGATGGGCGCGTGAAAAGTTTCAGCTCCTGCGACATCGTATTTTACGGTCGCGTTTTCGTACCACGTATACGGTGTCATCACTCATATTGGCGGAAATTTTAGCTTATATGCTTATACAAAGCACGTCCATTCTGTAGATGGTGGGCTACTATCAAAAATATATGTTTGACCAAACACAAACCATACGAATAAATAGTTTTTACTAATAAATATTGACAGTTGCTTCGACAAAATATTTTGTTTCAAGTCAAGGTTTCATTATCCCAACAAGAAATTTAGTCAATTAAACAATGTTTAATTGGTTTGTAAAAATTAAGTTTTGTTGTTCATACACATTTACTGCCACAGTGTCTGTACCGTCGGATTTACTGGGTGTTTTTGGATTGACACGGTGGATCTATCGCGCATGTCTGGAATGTGTTTCAAAATTGTATTTCTTTATTTCGGCTTTTGTTACATTTGTGAAGTTAATGGCATATCTTACACTTAACCAACTTGCATATACTTACTATGTACATACGCAAAAATAAAAATCGTAATAATAAATTAAATACGAAAGATATTGAAATCATAATTGCACAAAAAACTTGTAACCGACGTAAGTGGAAAACCTACGAAGAACTTCAACTAACGTAGTCAACAAGATATATCAGCTACGAAATTGAAACCTGATTTATGGAAATAAATGGATATCTGAACGAAATAAAATAAAGTACTTACTGCTTGATTGAATCGAATACAAAATTTAATTATAATTAAGATGATGGGACAGAGCGAATGAAAGTACAATGAAAAATACTGCGGACTGAATAATGTGAAATATTGTTTTTTTGTGAAATCATTTGCACATGGCTCTGATATGTTTTACCCTGTAGTAAAAATTATTTTATATAGTATCATATGTTCGAGTATAATTAAATGAATCTTTTAAAGTGCAAGACAGGCTAAATGTAAATAAATATGCCTGGCTAACTCTGACCTGATAGATGTTCTCAAGTTACCTTGTGGTGTGATGCCTGGCAGTTAATACTAATTTCCTTATAATGCGTATCCGTAAGCTGCAGTTCTCAGGATAACTGAATAACACAGTACTTCAGTTCTAATGACTCTTGCAAATTCTTACTCTCAGGTGATGCAACTGGTGAGCAAAATTACTTTATATTTTTAATGGAAAAATTTAAAACCCTAATCTGAATTTTTAATTCACTCGGAACACTTATGAAGATATGATATTTTATTTTACTGATTGCAGTTCTCTGTAAAAAAAAAGTCCAAAATTATAAACAGAAAATAAATTAGTAACAGAAGGAAGAGAAAATGATCCATGTAACATGTGGTTAGCTTCGAAGTTGATTGGGATGTTGGATCTTTTTATGCTGAGCTCATCTGTGACATGGCAGTTTGCTTATTCGAGTAAGCCATAGGAGTAGGTCTACTTTTAAAAATTTAAATTGTTTGCAGAAACAGTTTTTTTTTTTTTTTTCATGATACATCTTGCTTGCGATTGTATTTCTTTTCTTTTGTTATATTTATGAAACTTACCGTATTCGGTATACAAACTTATTTCGAACTCCAGTAAAAAACGCTGTGAGATGATTCCTGATGCAAGTTGAGAAAGAAAACATGATGCTACTTTTGACGTACCTAGTGCGATTACTAAGGGAAGTACGCGTAATGCCGAGTTTTTCAGATGACTACTCCTAAATTTTCAGAATGCAAAATTTCTCCCGGCGACAACCTCCCGGTATAATGCATTGACGCATGACTCGGAGAAGGAGCGATATCTTGTGTAGTTGTAGTCTCTTTTTTGGCCGCGCAAAGGCGCCACGAGGGCACAGAAGGTATTGAGAGCTACTTTTGTGTCGAGACAAGAAACCAGCACCATTACCTAATTTTTTGTTTTATATTTTGTGCTTTATTAAAATAATAAAACAGTGTTACCAACACATTCAAAAAGTCGCGCTGTGATATTGTTATAATAGCTATTTAGAATACAAGCTTTGAGCCAGATAGCTAATAGAAGACTCCGGGTAGCGTTGTTAAAGGCTGTTCACGATAAAGTGAGCACTTTTAAAATCAACCTTAGAAAAAAGTAACTGCCACTGTCTGCATATATTTTAACGGGCGCCCTGAGTGGCATGCACCCAGTCAAGTTGGTAACGATGAATGTAAACTAGTTCCGTATCTTAACGTCGAATAAAAAGTGTTAGGTAACCAATTGTGCTGACTTAAATTATTTCTTTCGCTTGCTGTTTTTTTTAATTCATCGAAGTGTAACATGACCATATTTGTAAAATATTTACTCTTCTAATAATTTAACGGTTTTACCTGACTGACGCATGAATAAAGTTGTAAGGCCCATGACAATGTTAATCTTACATAAGGCGGAAGAATACACAACGTGCGTACAAGTAGATCTTAAGCAGGGCTTTCAAAAGTGCTCATTTTATACTCTGTTTCATATAACTTCAATAAATTTGACAGACGTTATGATCAACCTACACAGCATGTAAACAGTAAACGCCCCCATTTCCAAATAACTGTGCCAGCTGATGGTTGTTAAAGGATGCGTGTTATTATGTTGGCGCTCTTGACGATGATTGTAAAAGAAAGTAGTACTCTGAATTAAAAATTATAAAGTGGAAAAATTAATGACGATTACAACATTTATGGTTAAAATTACGCTCATAGACTAATACGCATTTTTTCTGAGTTATAGAGCAAGGGCTTTAAAAATATTTAGAAATATTATGGTAGAGCATGTGAACATCACGGTTATGGAAAGGTTTCCACCAATCTTCGTTGAGTCTGTTTGTTGTCTATGGTCTCCACCCGTCCGGTTTAAAGCCGTTGTTACCATTCTCTCTCTCCCGTAATAATTTATGCGAGAATTCCTTGCTGGTGATGTCGGAATATTGTATATGCAGTTAATTAACTTTGTATTTACGTGTTTCATTAAGTGTAGTTCGTCATAGGTGACTTTTTAGAACAGTCTCCTCAGTGAAATGAATTATCGAAACGTGTCCGCCGCTTTGTAAAATGGTTTGTTGTGTACTGTGGTCCGCCATTTTCTGTGGCCATCGCGAAGCGCGAGCAAAAAATTATTTTCGTTGGGAAATGTGAATTTGTTGGTTTCAAGATATAGTTCAAGTGTTTTGTTAATTGCTTAAGTCAGCAAATAAATTATCTCGTATCAGTAGCCGACACGTGATTAATGATTCAAAGTTGGGTACGTGTTTAGGAATTACGAAGTGAACAGTAAGTTTGTTTGTTTTGTAAATAATGTTCTCTTAAACTGTTGTTAGAATATTTGAAATGTATTTGGACTTTTATTTGATTGAAAGTAACAGTTTTTACGTAGAAGTTAAATTTGCTTAACATGTTTACAATGTGCATTTCGAACATCGGTATTAACTGTAACGTATTTATTACGTTTTGTTCTTTGCGGGAGTTTTTCAAATGTAGACCTACGTGGTCTAAATAAACGCCCTTCTAGTGTAGTTCATTATATAAAATGTAATGATATTTATCGGTTGAGCATTTCTTGCATCGATACGAACAGCGACACATTTATCGCATTTAGTTATTCCGATGAAGTTAAAACTTTTGAGTTATAGTAAATCGATTGCTATTTCCATACGAACAAAATTTTCCACTGCACCATAAAAACAATTCACGTTCCAAGCACCACTCTCTTATAAGAAGAACCACAAAAAAATCGTCTCCTGAAAGACGTAAAACTATAGTTCCCCACCCCACCAATAAAATAAAATAAGAATTCTAACTAGTATATTATGTGGTCGTAACAAAAATATAACAGTTGGGAATGGCAACCAGCTATAGTAGCCTTAATCACTGGACAGAAGTTGTCAGTCTTTCAATGCTTGTCATTAGATTCGTAGTTTGTTTACAAAGCTCGGTTTCTTCACCGACAGAACAGCTGTGGCGGAAGGATACATCGTGGCCGCACTTCTTTTCGAGAACTGTTAACGTTTATTGAAGTTATATGAAACAGACTATACCATAGCCTATATGAGATCGTACAACTCTTTTTAACACATTCGGCCTAACGACAGAATAAAACGTAATCACGGCACTACAAGTATTAATAAAAATTGGCCCGTAAGTAGGGCGTAGAAGGGTTGGGAAAGCTTTTTTAATGCGCGGTATACGCCAGAAAAACTGGGTACTTAACAGCCAGTAACGAGCCTTGTGGGATAGTTGGCAACAAACCTCTCTGCTTCTGTTCTACGACACATTCTGAACCGAAAATTATCAATTTGAATAAAAGAAGTGGTCCAGTAAAACGCTGAGTCATGTGTGGGTAATGGCCATTTAGAGTCTCCGCTCCCTCGGGCATCTTCCAAGTTATTACGGTTTTTTTTTTTTTTACTCGCTCCGCCTCTCCAGAGTAGAATGATACGTAATTTCCGCTGTGTGGTGGCTGCGGCGGCGTCCCAATTCCCCAGCCACAGCAGCGCCAACAGCTGTTATTAATGGTTTCACTCGGCAGCACTGTCGCGCCATCTGTCGGCGGCAGTCATCGCCTGCTGGACATTCCCTTGTCGTGTTTCGTCCAGTGTCAGTATCGAAACAGCGTTGTATGTCGTGCATGCATGTCGTCAAGGAACATTTTGTTATTTTATACTACGGGATTTCGAACTACACCGATAAAGTCCGGCAGGTTTTCCTTGATGAAATAATAAGACGGAAATGTCTGTACCACTTTTTCCCTTAAGAGATTATCAGGGGAGCTACACGCCCCTAAAAACCACGGTTTTAAATATAATTGTGTTATAAATTCAGGAACTGCTCACGATTAAGAAACAAATCGGTGAATAGTGGTTTGTAGAACGGAGTTCTTACACCTTTGAAAATGCGGTTTGTAATATCATCCCCCGTCGTCATGAAAATAGGGGTTGCCACCCTGTTTTTGCACGACAAATGTGAACAGTAAGCTGTTAGCGATTTGTTGACATGACGTAAGAATCAGCACATCGTGAAGTCAAATGCCATGCGGTGTTACAGCGCCCTATTTAGCGTGTTGCCTACCTCGCAGGCCACTCACCCCTCTGTTTCATATACGTACTTTCCGAAAGGATTTCGCGGAAACGGTTCACCTGAGAGTATTCCGACAAGACGACCAATTTTTTTGGTTAAGATGTGCTGATTCTTAGTCATCACAACAAATCGCTTATAGCTTACTGTTCATACTTTCCGTGCAAGAACAGGATTGCAACCTCTATTTTCATGATGACGGGGGATGATATTACCAACCGCATTTTTCATAGGTGTAAGATCTCCGTTCTACAAACCACTGTTCACCGATTTGTTGCTTAATAGCGAGTAGTTCATTATATTTTCTACTTAATTACATTTAAAACCGTGGAATGTAGAGGCGCGCAGATCCCTTAATATTCACTTTAGGTAAAAAGTGTTACAGATTTTTTTCGTCTTATTCTTTCGAAGGAATAACTTGCCGGCGTTTGTCGCTGTTCGGAATCACGTTGTATATTTGTAACACACTTTTTCAACCTGTAGGTATTGCCTGCGACTGCTTTTTCCTCGGATAAAAGCTATTTTAGATCGCTTGGTTTTTACAAAATTACATGTCGAAGTCAAAATTTTACTGTCTGGGGGGGGGGGGGGGAAAGGTTGGGTCACCCCCGCCCCTCACAGAGCCGGGCCGCGCATAACGGGAGCTTGCGGCAGGTGCAAGCTACAGCGCGTAACACTATAAATGATGTTATCGCTGGCTCTGTCCTAACCACAACGCATGTGATCCCCGTGGCTTGCTTTTCGTCTCGATATCAGATTTACGTCGATTTTCAATTATATACTTTTCTTTTATTCGTCCAATAGGAAATAATCGCGATAGGTCACAGCTATTTGACAATAAGTATTAATAAATAATAATTTTATTAGCATCATCGGCGTGTGACGAACAGATTCTAAACACACGAGACGGCGTAACAATGTCAACACGCTTGCTGCTGCACGCTTGTTATCGGACGAGACAACATGCAGCAGTAAGCTTGAGATTAGTTTTGCATTAATATTTAACAATGATGGGAGGACATTGGTACGCTTCTTGCTTGTAAACAACATGTAAATTATTATTGGTGATGTAAATATTTGTTACTATGTTTGTGTGGTTCCGTGTAAACATTTTCAACGCTCTCTCCAACATATTTTCTTCTCTTCAACCGTGTCATTGGTTTATCTTGCCGCTGCAAAGTTTGCGCCGCTGTATCTATGGCGTCTATTTTTGGCCGTTGTTGCCGCCGGCATGTGGGAAGTCAGGACAGTCTGGTGTCTAAAAAAAAGTGCCTTGAACTCAACTCGTGCGCCGTAGCGAGGGCCACTTGGTGAGCACACGTAATATTTTGTTTCCGATTTCGGTTTGTCAAACTTGTTTTTAGAACTTATGACGTGTTCAAGTATAATATACTTCCTCAATACTGAACTGTGTGTTATGTGCAACTTTCTAAATTTTATTTTTAATTCTGTTCAACGTGTTGTTTTATACTCAGTATTGAAGTTATTCTTAGCGGGGTATTGATGTGATAATATGAGTGATAATCGTGAAGCTCCCGGATACAAATAATCATATTACGCTACAAAGAAAAAAATGATTGATTTCAGAGAGTTCAGAAATTAACAATGCCGTGTCATTTAGAAAAATTCTTGCCAGAATTAAATTACTGTGGAATGAATTTAGCAAAGAAAATATTAGCACAAAATTGTGTCGAAATCGTAAATTATATTAATGTACGCACGTATTTCGTAATTATATATTTATGTGTAAATTTTGTCGTTGGATTGTTGTGATAAAGAGTTTGATATTGGAAATTTGTGAGGTGTCATTAGATGGAAAAGTGTTCGATCGGAATTCACGAGTCATTGGCGCTCAGGCGAACAGAAATGTGAACAAGTACCAAATATGGAAGTAGCGTTTCTAAGGAGTTGGCAGTCAGGAAAGTCAGTTTTTGTGACGTCTGCGTTTCAAACCTACGACGCCTGATACAACCGAATATCGATCTGTTTGTATGCTACAATGTACTGTACAGTCACGTTATTTCTTTATGCCTTTATTTTCTGTGGTCTGGAGGTAAGAAATTGCGGCTTCCCCCGAAATGACAAAAAAAAAAAAAAAAACTTTTCCTTTGGTTTTGAATAGCGCGATTGTGCAGGAGGGAAGAAAACATTGGCCAACTGCGGTGAGTGAAGCAGATAATTTGTGTTTCGGTCCACTGCGCATTTTGCCTGCTTAGCGTGTCAACACAGGAAACAGCTGAAGAAACCAATTCATGAAGCTGTGGGTCATGTTGTGAAGATTGTGCACACAAAAAAAAAGTGCCTGAAAATAACTTCAGGCTTCCAAAACTTAGTTTTACGTTTGCCGATCATCGTTTTCGTCTCCTTTACCGGTTTTTCAAACCCGCAGTTTATCCTTCAATCACAGGTAAATACGTGTTAATAAACATCACCGACAAACTTCAACAAATACATATGACGAAAATGTGTGTACTAAGTGATTATTAAGGGAGCTATACAATTTCAAAAATCGAGTTTTGAAATTATTTCCGTTACAAATATCAGGAACTATAGGTTATTCACGGCAAAGTGAGCACTTTTGAAAGCCCTCTCAATTCGACTAATAGTCAATAAATAATATACCAGTGAGCGCATAGCAATATTTTATTTTGGTCTTAGAAGTTGACTTCCGAGTGCGGTGGAATTCACATACTGTAAAAAATAATGGGAAAATTACCTGACAAGTGTAAGGTAATATTCGCAAGTTTGTGGGGGAAACACAGTTTTTGTTACAGGTAAGGTAAAATTACCGCACTCTGGAGTAAAATTCACGTACATGGTAGTGGAAATCCCATACATGGATGGGAAAATTACATTACGACGCGTACTTCTCTTCAGCATTCTCAACAGCTGGTGGGGGACGGGCGGAAGAAGCAACATTTTAATACGCTAATGTTCACTGATACTGTCATGCTGTCGTAGTGGTGTAGTGGATAGCGCATCGGCCTGTTGTGATACAATACCATGGTTCGTGCCCACCCACCAGCAAGTATTGTGGATTTTAGTGTTGAGGTTTGGGTTACTATTCGTCAGAGGATATAGGCAATATCTAATATTTATAGTACTAATGATCCGGGATATTTTTAAATATAATTTTATTGTACAATATAACTAATTTTCCCTTGTGTGGGATTTTGCCCCCCCCCCCCCTCCCTCACATCACGCTTCTCAGGAACTTTTCCCGTACGCATAGGGAATATTAGTGAAGAAGAAGAGATTTGAACGGCTCTTAACATCGAGGTCTTGAGCGTCGATGAGGGTGATTGAGGTATGGAGCAGCACCGGAATGAAAGGGCGAGGGGAAACGGAAGATCCCCGAGAGAACCCGCCGACCAACGGCATTGCCCTGCAGCACGATTCCCACATGCGAAAATCCGGACTGAGCCGGCCGGATGAATAGTAGTTAACTTGTTATGTAAATTTACTCTACACATGAGGTAATTTTACTTTACATGTAAGGGAATTTTACCTCAATTTTTTTTGCAGTGAGACTGCGTTAATTACTTACATGGCAATATATTTTTAAAAGGTAGTTAGAGGATAAAAAATAGCTGAAAGGGAAACTAACTAGTGCCTCAAAGTGCTCACTTGACCGTGAACGGCTTATTCTTAAGATTAAGCAACAAATCGGTGAATAGTGTTTTGTAGAAAGGAAATCTTACACTTGTTATAATGCGGTTGGTAATATCTTCCCTGTTCATTGGAGGGGAAAAAAAAAAAGGATCAGCACCTCTATTTTTCTTATGAGGGGGATTATATTACCAACCACATTTTCACAGGTGCAAGATCTCCGTTCTACAAAACATTATTCATCGATTTGTTGCTTATCTCAAGTAGGTCCAGTTCCTAATATTTGTAAGGAAAATCATTTCAAACTCGATTTTTGAGTACACATGGCTCCCTTAATAATAACTTTAATGAAAAGTGGTATGCTTACATACATTCTCGTCGCATGTTTTGTCGGCGATTTTTTTAATACGATGTATAAACATTGTGATGTGACTTTCACCGTTGAACACAATGTTTACATTTACACTGTTGAGGAATTATTGTATAGTTATTCATAACTGGAGAAAAAAATTAGTTGCAGTGTAACTGCGTGTCCACGACATATGCGTGGTTCTTCATGCCAACTCCTCCTCCGTTATTAAATCCTCTGCAGCTGTTCATTTATTTCGAACCGATTTTGCTAGGTGTGTAGTGTCGCGGCCGCACTATTTGTGAAATCCGGGAACTACTCGCAAACCTGTATTTACTTCGTTATAAGCAGCGTTGCGTCATAAATGAAACGTTTCATTGTAACTGGGCTGTATTTAACAGAAATAAACTACGGTTTCGCAGTAATGCACTGCTGTTACCCTGACAGGTATTTAAGCCTACTTGCAGAACATGAGTGCATGTGCCTGGCAACATTATATAGACATCATGCGCGGCAGCGTTGTGCATTACTCCTTCCACTGGAAATTACCATTGAAGTCGCCTGGTACTGTATACTTAACTAGAACTGTACTGGCACGTCTACCTGCGTACAAAGTTTATTTACACGAAGCAGTGGGCGTGGTCCCCACTTGGCAATGCCCACAGTAAAATATTACAGTGTATATAAATATTGAAAGTGAGGCGTTTATGCGTGTGCTCTAATGCTCATGACGGTTATTTGCAGTAGAGTTTTTCCTCCATAAGTTGAAAATCGTTACTTTCCTTCCCTATTGTAAAATAGAGCGCATTCATTCAGATTCTTCATCTCGTCCCATTTATGTAGTTCGTGTTATGTTATCGTACGTATTCGTGCATCGTAGAACAGATCTTACTGGCGTGGGTCGGTATCGCCAAGACAGGTTCGATATAAAAATTGTGTTTATAAAATAAAAAATATACTAATAAAATTACATATTGTATATACAAACTCTTGACGTGTATAAACTGTTAATGAGTACTTTCAAATCTCCTGGCTGGCTTATACTACAACTACAAAGCTGGATGCACATTGAGACGCAGAATGTGCGTCATTCAGCGCAGAACAGTTCACGCCCACCCTGCACGAAAGTACGCGCACGTTGAAGCGCAGTATTCGCAATCAGTGTAGACGCGTTTAGCAATTTCTGAATAAAATTTGATGTAGAAAAAGGAAAATTTATGACTAGGTACTGAATGGTATTCGCAGAAGAAGAAAGGATTTTATGGCGTAGTGCAGAATGCAAGGAACTCTTGGAGACGCCTCATATGCAGGACTTGATGGGCGAGTGCGTGCGTGAGTGAATGTACTTGTCTGAAGGAGGGACGAGGAGCGAGATAAGAGTTTGGACGGCTCTGATCAGCAAGGTCTTGAGAGCCGAAGAGGGTTATTGAGGTGAGTATGGAGCAGTGCCGGAATGAAAGCTCGGGGGAAACGGGAGATCCCGAGCGGCATCGTCCATTGAACCTGGCTCGCATTGGCGGAGGTGAGCAGGCTAACCGCTCAGCCACCGCGGCTCCGAGGGACGAGAGGAGGATGACCAAGAGCGGTGAGGAGGGCGTGAATAACCTGTTCGCGGTTTCTCCACACTTTTTGTATCAAACCTTTAAAAAACCACCCACTGTACTACGTGTTTGGTTTTTTCATAAATATGCCATTTATCACAAGCGTTTTGTACGGCTGTTTAACATAAAAAGTATTTATTTTTGGTTAAATTAAAATTTGATTTATATCTTATTTATAAATGATAATGCTTCATTTGTAATTAATATGAACAAAAAAGTGAGAAAATAGGTGTGTTAGTAATGCGTAGTACGAAATAATCCTTATGCAAAATAGTATTACGTACACTGTGTGGCACTGATAGGGTGTGTCGCCCCTTTGGTATAATTTTCTATACTTGGCTAAGCTTTGTTTGCATGGTGCGAAGGAATATCATCCTGGAAGTAGAACGTCAGCAGGGCTTCAAAAAAGTTGGAAGTAACCGTGAAAGTGAATGGAGTACACCACACCACCCAGTAACCAGTAACTGATAGCGGGCACACATATCGGGCGTGCCCCTAGCCGGGGAAGGGAGATCGTGTTGAAAGTCGTGGCGGTGTGGGAGAGAGGGGAGTGATGGTAGTGGGCGGTGGCGTAGGCGACACCCTCCCGGGTCGGGACTAGAACCTGTGGTCAAGGTCAAGGAGGGTATAGAGTAGTGGCTGGCGGTCGTCGGCTCGTTCAGGCGTGATGGCAGATGCGCGCGGCCGTCGTGGCCTTCGACAGTGCTACAATCATCCAGCTAGCGCCCCGCGCAACGGCCAAACTCTCATTTTATATCACAATGCGGGTATCTGAATGCTATAATTATGTGCTTAGTTATTTTAGTTACGACTCGGTCTCACTCTACTTAGTGCTTAGTTTTCTTACTGATAAGGTTTTAGTAAGAGAGATAAGTTTACAATGCGGGAAATTGAATGCACCTCTAATAAGATATTGTTCGATAATAACCCTTAAGTTAAAGTTATGACACGAAAACAAGTTTCTGCGTGAGATGATATCCGCTGTTAGTTTAGAAAAAATGTGTTCCTTGCACATTTATGCAAAAGTTCGTAAATGCTATAAAATCCTACATAAAATCTCTTCATTACTGGCACCATGACAAGAAATATACTTGAGGGATTTGTTAAATGGCTTTCAAGGATATGATGACGCTTAGAATATATTAGTTTATAAGCAACAGCCGTGTCTGAAACCAGACGCCAGACGAGATCGTTTCCCGCCATACTACAGCTTGGCGAACACAAATGGACTGGCTCTATAAAAATAATATTTACATGTGTTTTCGAAACAGTGAATACTAAGCTGATGACAAACAGTGTAAGTATGCAGCAGAAGCGAAACAGCTGCGTTCATCCCTAACTGTATCTTCACGCTGGCCATGTCAGGTCAGGTCGCCATATGCCGATCAGTGCGAGGAGGCGGGGAACGCGTGTGACGCTAATCAGCCTAGCATGTATTCTCCCACAGCAAGAATTACGAATACAGAGGAAGCGAAACTCGAGCCGCACACGCCAGGAACATGGCGATACTGGCCAGCAAGATGTAAGGATGTCGCTCGTCAGCTAACCGCCTAGCTAATGGAAATGTCTCGCAGCGCGCAGTACTCAAAATCAGGCACGAGGCCCGTTCCCAGAGCCTCCTGCAGCCAACCAGAGAGCCCACATCGCAGAAACCACCACGCCACCTCGCCTGTGTGTATTGTCCACCCTGTGGCGGCAGAGAACATCACACATATAATTATGAACAATAACATAATCTCGTATATTGATGTCGTCCGACTCACAAAGCCATCAATATTATAGATACACACAAGAACAAATAAACAGAAGGAACAACACCTACACTGTACAACACCCTGCACAAACAACATTACACGAAAACAACCGTCGGCTCTTTCTCCGGAGAGGGTTCAAGGGTGCCGGCAGATGAATTTTCACTTGTGACATTTAAAAATTATAATGTAACCATTTTCTTTAAGACTATAACAAAATATAATTTTAAGCCTCTGTAATTTAAAAATATAACTTTTTTTTCCCGCTACAAATTTTGTGTTTCGGCTATTTTTCAAATTTAGTTTAAATTATACTAAGACCAGTTATGGCCTTCAGCTGGGTACTGGTGCCATTTAATATGTTCTGTCCCGTGGCGACACAGAGTCCCTGAAACAGAAAATATGCTGGAACAAGGTCTTGGCAAGATCATGACAGTCAGCGAATGGCAACTTGACGTATACGGTACGAAACAAACAACTGCCATTTACAAAATCCTCTATCAGCTGATGCACGAACGAACAAAAATTAATATTACACTGGCTATTCTGAGTGCACTTCCCACGCACATCAGACAAGCAGAAAATACGAGATAAGAAAGAGTTCCTAGATTAATTAAGATATTTTATTTTACGTGGTCACAAAACTGCGGTTGTTAGTGTTACAAATTAAACTTCGTGCTAAAGTAGTAATTATAGGTGTTCGAAATGAGATGTACAATAACACGATCCGTATCCAAATGAAATGCAACTTCAAACCTTGGGAGTTCTTTTCACGTCGTATCCCCACTCTGCATCCATGCTTTCCATACGTGCTTGATATTAATTCCAAAAACCTACAGAAATATCGCATGGTATTGTTGAATTATTTTTTCAAATAATTTGACGAAATACATTTCAAATTCGTGCCGTTTCGAGCCAGTAATAGGAGAAGTCAACTTTTAAAAAGACGGGATCAAGAGATAGGCCAACCTGTTGAGTAACCGCCCTGCCATACGCGCCATCTGTCCGCTGTCTCCCGAAGCACTACCAACCCTTGTGTAAAATAAGAAATTTACACACAGATACCAATGGTTGTATTTTTCCCTGAGCTCTGCATTATTTATAAAGTAGTTAACATGTATTTCCGTGTACAGCGATGTTGAATACTAGTAATTTCGATAGTGCCGGTAATTGTTACGCCTACGCCCATTACACGCCATGCTGTTCTCCCGCAAACCCATATCTTTGTTGTTTTCGTGTTGATACTATATTGCAGTAATAAAACGAAGAACGCGGGAAGCGCGTGGATAGTTTGAAAGCAATTCTTACGGTATTCCACGCCATACATTTCCAACTCGGAACTGTTTAATTCTGTAATTGCAGAATTACTGCTTTGCAATAATCGTTGGTGAGTTGCTGGCGAATGAAAGTGCGTTGTCAAGCAAGTTCTCCGAATTACTTTTATTTCCAGTTATGTACGCTGCAACGTCCAAAGTGTGATAAGAACTACAAATTACCGTCTCGCAAATGTTAACCAAGTTCGCTGTCTCAGATAAATTAAAAAAGTGTCAGATAATATTTCATTTTTTGCAAGGTTTTATAATTTTACGTTTATAACCTACGAATTATTTTAGAGAGATGTCAGCCTAGGAATACCCGGAAATTAGTGTAGCATTACAATTCAATGGCAAGTGGATTAGCTGACAGCGTGTTGATAAAATATAAAGCCTCCACTTGACGCACTAGCTGATGGCGAAAGGATACATAAACGGAAAGTAAAAACTTGGCGCTACTTTCGTCGAACTGTCAAAATCTTGCCAAGTTACATGAGACGGAGAGTAAGCTAACACCAATGCCTTACCCGGGATTCGAACCCAGGACCTCCCGCAACCCAGACCGGCGCGGCAGGAATGTAGCTCTAGTTTTGCAGGTGTTTTTTATATCTTTGTTTTTAAATTATGCAGTGCCGCAACGAGATGAAAATGTGAGCGCTACGGCGTGACATAATACCCTTGTCGTCGTGCCGCCCACGATGGAGACATTTTCGTGTTAAACTTTTTCAACTATTCATTATAAATTTCTAGCACTGAACGAAAATAAGTTCCAATACTTGGCTCGCCGTCGACTGCTTGTGAAATGTAGCCAGTCGTTTTTAGCTATTTTATAGCGCCTCTAAATTTAGATCAAAGTATTTACGTAAATTTTCGAACTGAGCGTATAAAAAGCCCTCTTCTGCATGCAAAGCAGATGAAGGTCGAAGCAAGTGGAGGTTAAAATTCACTTTGTGATTGTAGTAAAGAAAACATGCAGGTGCAGTGAAACGATTTTGTGGTTCGAACTGAGCGTCCGTGTAAAAGGTTAAAGGTTATATTTTTTAAAAGGGGAATATTATTTAGTAATTTCAGGCAAGGAGCCGACAAAGATCATGTTCTACCTCTCGCCTGGTTTCCCGTGGGATATTTCTTGTGGGAGCTTGTATATATTGAATATTCTTGTACCAGTTTCGTTCGTTCCTGATGGCCGACAGTGACGTTCTTGGCAGACGACCAGACTGCATCCGGCACCCACATGTCGGGAACATGTGAAACCTACGCGGTCGTCTAGCGGTTGTCGATGGTTAGTCACGGAGTTCCTCTAGTTGCCACATCGTTAAATGTTTTAGGAGTTCCTGATATGCCAGGTAAGCACTAAGTATCTTGGGTCGCGCGTGTTAAATAAGACGAGGGCAATTAGGGACCCTTTGTAAGTTACATCATGTCGTCGACGAAAGCCTAGGTCAGCTCCAATTGGCCTGCGCATCATGCCGCTGCTTGTGGGTTGGTTTTATGCTTCTCGATTTGAGAAAGCACGTATTGATATGTCACTTTAATGCGGAAACGTAACTACTGCCGATACTACAAGGTAATAATTTTTCTTCAGTAAGTGGTATCATTTTAGCACGAATTGCCTACTCATTACAAAATGCAATATAGGTACAACTGCATTAGCAGACAGTATTATACTTTGCAGTTTTCATTAGCGTACTAAAATTGAAAAATTCATGTCGGTATGCGTTCACTGTCATCCTCGCAAGACAAGTTCTAAGTGAGCCTCCTATAGCTTACCTACCAGCACAAGAGGATTACTCAATTGCTTCCGTTTAACTGGTTTACAATACGTCGGATGTGCCTACTGTGCTGCACAACTTTTATTATTGGTTGACTGCCAGGAAAGAGAAAAGGCATTTTCAGTTGGCCGTGTCCCAAATGTTAGGCATTTTCAGTTGGCCGTGTCCCAAATGTTCTTTCATATGTAAAGGTTGTTCACGTTAAAGTGAGCACTTTTGAAATCAACATTAGAAAAAAGTCTGCCACTACCTGCATATATTTCAACGGGTGCTCTAAGTGACAAGCACCCGTAAAGTTGGTAACGATAGTTCCGTATCATAACGTCGAATAAAAAGTGTAAGGTAACTATTTCTGATAACTTAAATTATTTCTTTCCCTTTCTGCTTATTTTTTAACGCATCGAAGTGTAAAACTGAGCAGATTTGTTAGATATTTACATTAAAAATTATTTCACTGTTTACTTGCCCGATGCATGAATAAGTGATGAAGCCCACGACAATGTTAATCATACATAAGGCGGAATAATACACTACGTGCATACAAGTATATCTTAAGCAGGGCTTTCAGAAGTGCTCATTTTACCGTGAATAGCTTATAACATACCGTACAATCTGTCGTGTCCATTTGAATGATTACACGAGTGACGAGATAAAGTGTTTGTGTAAGATCCTAAACACTAAAATAATATCCCTGCATCTTCAGGGGCAATCGTACCGGACGATGCCGCTGGTAGGTGGAGTTTCTCGGGAATCTCCCGTTTCCACCGGCCTTTCATTCCGGTGCTGCGCCATACTCACTTCAATCACCTTTATCGGCTTTCAAGATCTCGCTGTTAAGAGCCGCCCAAATCTCTTCACTCAGTTACTCTTCAGGGGCAGACAAACTTTCGAGCAAACTTTAATATTACTGTGGCCGAGTACTTAGTTCTCAGAGTGTTGAAAATTATGTGTAGTTTTCTGTACAAATTCGTGTGATAAGGTGTTAAGGTGTTTGTATATTTTATATAATGTTATTAAACGTTTAGAGAGTAAAATTTCGGTAACTTTGTTTCAGTTGAGTTGTTGAGTTGAGAGCCGATGAAGGTGGATTGAGACGAGAATGGAACAGCACCGGAATGCAAGGGCGAGGGAAAAGGGAGATCAATCGAGAAAACCCGCCGACCAGAACCTTGTTTGAATTGCTTATAATAATTGACACGCGTCCCACGAATAAGCTATGTTGTAATGTACAATATTTTATAGAAAATATTGGTCATTATAGAATGGTTATATATTTGGTGCAACGAAAGATACAGTGTCAAAATATGTTTCACAATTAAATGAAAATGTGTAATATCGTGTACCGTCTGGATCATGTTTTACACTCGGTTACTGTAAAATGGAATTTACTGGTAATTTTTTGAGGGTGGCTTTTTCTCTGTATGGCAGTGCTGCTCATTCTCGAGAATTTTATGCTACAAAATACGGTAATAGCAGACGAGTTCGAATTTTTTTCTGGCAAGACATTTTGCACAGTTTCGTTTTCAGTATTGTAAGTGCGTAAACTACATGTTCGTTTTTGTCGATAATTGCTTTACCCATGTAATTTTTTTTGTTTAGATTACGATTGCTCTATTACCATACATGAGGATGATTCACGAGAAGTTACCGCCACTCACAGGGATTATTCCTTCCGTCATTTGGAGCAAAATATGCCATATAAATGTGGGCTCTATTTCCAATATTTACAAAGTAATTTGACAATCAACATACCCACCATACAGTGAAAAGGAGTTCTCAACACCGTTTCGGCACCAGTGTGTGGTGTGGTGTCCTACACGATCAGCTGATTGGGTCATTCATTTTCCTGGGATGAGCTCGACTGGTGTAGCGTAACTGCGATTTTTGCAAGAAGAATTGCCGCTGTTACTAGAGGATATTCCGTTAGCAGTGAGACGTCGTATGATCTTCCAGCACGATGGTGCACCTCTTCACTTCCACCGTGCTGTGGTTGATCACTTAAGTATGCATTTCCCTGAGAGATGGATAGGACGAGGCGATTTTCACACCTGGCCTTCTCGATCGCCGGATCTATCACCACTAGATTATTGCGTATGAAGATGGATGAAGGATATTGTTTACCAAAGGACTGCACAAACACGTGAGGAACTACGCGTGTGTATCGTACATGCAGCTACAGAAATCAAAGACAGCCGTGGGCAGCTACGTAGAGCAAGCAACACGTGCGGTTCGTAAACGGGGTTCATACGCGTGTGGCCAAGTATGTAGACGGAAACATTTTTGAAAATTTTTTGGAAACTTGTTAGATGCAATTGTGATGTTCAGTTGTAAACTATACAGTCTGATAATACATCACTATATTTAACTTCTGAAATTGTTTATTATATTCGTCATTTTTCAAATGTTTCTAATTACTCTGTAAATATTGCGGATAGGACCCACATTTATATGACTATTCTGCTCCAAACAATGTAAGGAATAGGCCCTGTGAGTGGCGGTAACTCCTCGTGAATAATGCTGTATATTGTCAGATACCTTCTCGGGAAACTCCGTATAAATACATGAGTTATGTATTTACAGAGACGTACATCACTTTATACGAAATTTGTAATTTGCCATCATAATTTCGCTGAATTGCGTAAAGTATGAAAGTTAAAAACTTATTTGTAGTTTTTAAAATAGAAAACATAGGAAACGAAAACTAATTAGTTGCTTGTTGTACAGAAGCTCATGTTTTGTGTTATTTTAAAATATTTATTAACTGAGGGGAAATTCTCTGACATAAAATTAAGAATTGACTATGAAGCAGAAAATCAACACCACAAAGGATTACCTACTATTTGTCGGGTACCTAATTAGTTTGTAGTAGACCCTACTAGGATTTAACTTACTTTGGCATTTTGTACGAGTCCTTATTTTTGCTACACTGTTACAGTAAGAGCAGTGAGCTGTCAAGAGTCCTCACTTCACAGTACTCGCATGCGTGCGACTATTGATAACTAACAGCAAAATAACTCTTGAAAACACTTTGGCTGATTATTAGCCGACAGGCAATGCAAGCTAATTGCGGTTCTGTTTACTGAAGACTTAACACCATTCTCTTTGTTCTTAACATTACCATGCGTTAGCTGGAGGTGTATTATTGCATCTGACAAAGCAAATGAAGAAACTGTTGGTTGGTACGTAGTGTAAAAAACTATTATCTCGACCAGTCACCTCGAGGGCGTGTGTCAGAAACCAACATACTGCCGGGTGTAGGACCGGCCTCGGCCGAGCGAAATGTTACAGACTTTACATGTGAAACGATCTGGGCATTCTCGACCACCTATCAATATACCGCTTTCCAAACAAAAAAAAAACGCTTTGAAGACAAGAGAGCAAGTAGGAGTAAATTAATAAGAGTTTGTGTTTGTTTTTTGTGTTTGTGAGTCTACAAATATTAATTTGCTCGCAGTTCTCGGAGTATAACTATTTTTTTTACAAAACACTTCTTCATGTGGCTCGGGCAACAATGGCAAAGCAAATTTTTTATTTGAAAGCGATATTGTAAAAGGCGGCAGACATACGCTCAACGTAATTTAACATGTGAAACCCTATCAAACAGTCCCGCTCTAGGCACCCTGCCTTAATTTACCGGTTATTCGTACTTCGTGCTGGTGGAAGGATATAACAAGACATATCTACATGAATCACCGAGCTAGGTGGCACAGTGGTAACACACTGGACTCGCATTCGGGAGGACCCGGGTTCGATTTCCGGTCCGGTCATCCTGATTTCGGCTTCCCATGGTTTCCCGAAATCACTCTAGGCGAATGCTGGGATGGATCCCAAACAAAGGTCATGGCCGATTCCTTCCCCCAATCCCTCTCCCCTGTGAAACATGCACTGTCTCTAATGACCTCGCTGTCGACGAGACGCTAAGCCCACTTACCTACATACATGAATAATATCTGAGGTAGTTTTTCACCGCAGTTTATGCATTCGATGCACGTCTTAACGTATTCAGGCGACATTTCCCTGATGCACCTTACTGTACCAATACTATTTATCTCGTCACGAACATGTCGCAAGATAACAAAATATCTACTTCTAACAGTGAACAAGCGCATGCAATGGGTGGAAAGGCCCGTATATCTTAGTGAGTGTGGGATGTCTGTGCAATATCACTCACAATATTTGCGTGATCTCGTGCATGCAATAATGTACAAAAGGTGTGGAAACGTACTGTACATCGCAATATTGCCTATATTTACGATTTTGAATAGTTGGTGAATGAGTGAATTGGACTGCTCTGGGCGAGTATGAAACAACAGTGCCGGAATGACGGGGCAGGGGAGATCACCAAGAAAACCCGCCGACCAGCGGCATCGTCTGGCACGATTTCCACATGCTAAAATCCGGGAGCGACCCAGTCGGGAATCGAAGCCGGTTAGCGTTGCTGGGAGGCGAGTAGTCTAAAGACTACAACGGTTCTTGGAGCAAGAAAGGCTCAGGGGACATTTTAGGTGACTGTTCAGAGTCTGGCGAACGACTGAGCTCTTGGGCTCGGTAGCAGCATAGGTGTTGACTGTTCAGCGTCTGATGAGGGACTGAGCTATGATGGTGGGAGAGGGGAAGGGCGAGCATCGGTATAGGTCCTTCGGAGTCTGAATGAATACGGAGCTTTGGGGTCGGGAGTAGCAGGGCCTACCTGATTGGAGGTATTGTGCAAATAGAGAAATGACCATTACAAATCTAACATTTAACGAACTAAATACATTACCGTTACAAATCCGGCGATTGAATAACTAGAAAACGACCCTTACAAATTTAAAATTTAAGATACTGGAAAAAAAAAAAAAAAATTCAAATTCAGGAAAAATAACTAATTTAAAATTTTTTACGGTAACAAATATTGTAAACGACAGTTACAAATCTAAAATTTAACGAATGATGAAAACCCGTTAAAATCCAGGTTTTGAAAAATAACGTATATAATTTTGACTGTTACAAATGTAGCAATGAGTAATTACTAAGTACTCGTAATGAATAGTAACAGTAAGCACCATGACAATAACTAATTAAAAAATTAAAATTAATAATCACTGGGGCAATTAATTAAACAATTGAAATTAAATAAGTACCGAGAGAATAATAATTGCCATTTGCACAAATACCTGGACCCCAATTATCAGGGACGCCCGCATTTCGCGGAAATATTTCACGACCAGTTGTATTTCATAACACTTTAGCACACGTACACTTTTGTGATTGGGTGATCTAGATGTTACGCGTTTTAGGTGCCTGGCCACAAATCAGAGGCGTACAGTATCGGAGTAACTTAATTCTGATTGACCAGTCGACTAAGAAAATGTCTTCTTACAGACACGCCTCAAATAAGCAAATTTAAACTGCTGGTACGCTCGTCGGGCATTGAAATCTAGCATGCGCAGAAAACTTTTCGCTAAATTCGGGCGTCCCTACCAATTATGCACCATGATAAAAATGTTAAATCTCTTGCCTTGTCATCTTATCGTGCTGAAATTCGAGCCGAAAGAACACGAATTGGGGAAGTGCATATTGAAAACATAAAGCCCGCGAGAAAAGCTAGTCTCATGATTACATTGGGAATGTTCTTCAGTTCTTCGCGCTGTAAAAAAAAATCAACAAATATAATTTTACGGAGCGAGTCGTCGGGAGAGGCCTGCCGGTCGCAATGTAGCCGCCATCGGACTGGCGGGTTTACGATCTCGATAGCGGCCGTCGGAAGCAGGCAGACAGCTAGCTCGTGTGACGTTTAGCTGGCGGGAAAAGGGATGGGTGCTCGCCTTGCGATGGCGCGGCACTGTTCAGTGAGGCGCATGCCTGTGCGGGCCTTGCCCTCTGAGCCCCCCCCCCCTCTTTTTTACCATTCTGAGGGTCTGCTTGCCTGCCTGATCCAATCTGCCGGCGTCGTGAGTGGCGCGCCGGCAAACGGCGAGTCATGCAAGCTTCCGCCACCACTGCTGTTTATACACACAGGATGTGGCAATCTGTCGACGCGCCAGTAAATTGTTATTACGTGGAGACATCGAGGGTAATTGGACGTCCCGACCAGCCTGCTTGGCGCGAGGGAAGAAAATGGTCTGAATTATGGGCACTACGAAGTAGCGCGACTGGCGATTAGGATCAGATGCTCTTGGTTAATGTTCCCGACATTTTTTTTTTGCGTTTATGTTGGAAAAGAGTTGTGCGTAGTACCTAATTACGTCTAAATTTGCGATGCCAAGTGTTTTTCAAATCTTTTTTTTTTTTAATGTCCTTGCAGGCATATAACGGTTTATGAAACACGGCCTCAGCATGTATGTAAATGTACCAATTCTCACAATTTGCATTTTATTTTGGCTCCAAGAACGGAGTTTTTCTCCTCCAGGCAGAACTCCGAAACAGTCGTTTAAGGGCGCGTGTACATAAATCAAAAGTTATAAAAGTTACGATGCGCCATTGACATTGTTGAAATAAAGTTCCTGCTATTTGTGGCAGAGGTGGACTGAGAAACCTGAATATCTAATAAGAAATGTAACGTTCACGGTCCAAACAGAATTATCGTTTTCGAAACCTCCAATAAAACCTTAATATTAAGTTTTTCGACCGTAATATAGTTTTACGGTAAAAAACTGTTTTTTAAGCAACTTCATAGATAACAGTGAATAAGGTAGCAATGCTGTGGAGAGCGAGTTTTCAGTACTGTTTCCGACACAGAACGTAGATGTAAATACGCTTACAAATTTCCGCATCAAATGAACCTAATGCGGAAGTTCCGTGGAATGAGTGAGTGAAGAGATTTGGACGGCTTTTAACATCGAGGTCTTGAGAGCCGATGTGGGTGATCGAGGTGAGTATGGAGCAGCTTCGGAATGAAAGGGTGGGGGAAACGGGAGATCCCCAAGAAAAACCCGCCGAGCAAGGGCATCGTCCGGCACGATTCCCACATGCGAAAATCCGGAGTGACCCGGCCGGGGATTGAACCCGGATCGCCTTGGTGGGAGGCATAGGCACTTCCTAAAGCTGTTCGCATGAGTGATGAATGAGTATTACGCTGGTTTTTAAAGAGTATAATTTTTTTTTGCATGACGGAAAGTGGCGTGAGGTGGCAGTGCTGCAACGATGGAAATTAAGATTTTTGTGCTAATGTAGTAGGCATATATATTTTTATTTCTAAAGAAATATGTTACTGAAACAGATAAATGGTTGGTTGAATTTAGATGCATATTGGTAAAGCCGCTGTTAGCAATACGCAGTCCTGTTAAGTAATTGCCGTAAAAGAAAACTTTAATCCGAACTGGTGTGACGCAGTGAGGTTAATGGAACTAATGCAAAATAACGATTTTCCCGTTTACATTTTCTTGAAAAAAGGAGGAATTTGAAACTTAATAATTAAATTATAAATAGCCGCAGATTTGATGTTAATTATTTCTGATGTCATTTCAAACATTACGAGTTTAAGGCGTAAGCTGTATACGTTTGGAGTTCCGCCGTTGTTTATTTAATCCCCATCAAAATGAATTGGTACTAAAATAATCAGGTAGCTATACAAATCCGTGGGAGATGATCTGACAGTATGCCATAAATTATTCAAGTAAACACTGAAAACCACTTGCAAACAGCCGGCTGCTCGCTGTGTATCCAGTACACAGATTCAGAATGACGACTTTATCCAGCGGGAGTGCGTTTTGTGGACACTTCATAAACACAGGTTTTATTGAACGACGGTGCTTATGTTTTTTTTTTTTTCCGTGCACTAAAACTTTTTGTTCTGCCAGCTTCCGTCATACTTTATTGGTTATATTTATGTGTGTCTTATTTTTTATGCGAAAACAAAATTAAACGGGAATTTGCAATTTAGTTATGCATATAAGAAATGTTTTGGTTACCGCTTTGCGACCAAGTAAAAGTAATTAGTACCCGTATTTTAAAAAAAATTTATTAAAAATGGCGCGAGAGAGATATTTATTTTAGCACTCGTGTCTATTCCCCTTCCCGGTTACTGTAATTGGTCTTGAAATGATAATAAACTTAACAAACATCGCAATAGTTATTTGTCAGCGAAATGTTTTCTCCTTTACCCTTAAAACGTTTACACTTTGACAGCTTTGTGCAATTTTTTTGGCCCAGTGAAGATTAGAAATCTGTTGGTCCAAACCGCCTAGAAGAACCATGCAGTTCGATAGTATCGTAGTCGTTAATATTGCTTAATACTGTTTAAGTAACATAGGTGTAAGACTGTTGTTCAACTGTTCAATATTTTTTCCCTTTAATTTTTAGCATTTGTATATTTCGGTAAAATGTGCTTAGTCAACAACAACCTGACAACTATGGGGGGGAAAAAAAACTTAATTTTTAAAATACAAACAGCATTATGTAATTTAAGACTTATATTTTGAGCCAAACATGCTTGAAAGCAGTATGCAAGTACTTATTTATATTTGACTACAGCTCAAAATCATATTTTACGGCACCAGCATAACATGCAGAAATTTCCGGAAAATTCTAAGAGTGGGTTCCCTTGTAGTTACATTTATTTTTTAAATAAAATTTGAATTTAAAATTTATGTAAGGTAAACCACAGTTGCAGGGGAAGGAAAAGAGGAGTTGTTGTGGCTTAAAAAACAATATTGCTGAAATAAAATGCTTTGTTAAGTTTTTTTACATATATTTTGCATAAAATTTGAAGCTAAAATCTTAAAATAGGCGTTTTAAAAACGTAAAAAATAATATAAAGTTACAAACATATTCTGAAAATGGGAGGAGGTGGGTGATAGGCACCTCACGGCCATTAAAAATGTCTATAAAAAGAGAGCAAAGAGATACCCAATCGTTGTAGAATTGCATCCCATCGCCGGCTGGACCAATACGAGAACGAAGGAGTAGCTGCGACAGCTTGTTAGCGATCGATAATTGGGCCCGTTCCGAGACGAACTCAGTGCTGACAGCAACTTATTTTAGATTATACAAAACTACGAAACAAAAGGAATAACTTACCATAAGTAAAATACGAATTAAACTTATTTTTTTAAATTTGGTCGCTAACTTCTAGCATCTCAGTATAACCTACGCTGAACAATAATATTGCAATTGCGTTCAAAAATAATTTATGCGACGCAGGCTACGATTCTCAAAGCGGCACTAATAATATGCACGTGAAGGGTTACACATTCTCATCACTCACGATTCATTAGCAATATAAATATTTAATACGCACGGTTTCCATGCATTACATAGGTAAAGGCTATTCACGATAAAGTGAGCACTTTTGAAATCAACCTCTGGAAAATGTTACTGCCCCAACCTGCATACAGTATAACGGGTACACTGAGAAACATCCGGCCGGTGAGGTTGGCAACGACGTGACGGTGGAGCGAAAGTAGTTCCATGCCTTAACGTTTAATTAAAAGTGTTAAGTAAACATTTGAGAATACTGAAATTATTTCTTTTGTTTCCTGCTTTATTGCATCTGAATGAAATGATATGCCAATTTGTAATGTATTTAATTTTATAATTATTTCACAGTTTCACTCGACCGACGTATGTATAAAGTGATGAAGCCCATGGTAATGTTAATTTTACATAAGGTGGAAGAATACACAACGTACCTACAGGTAGATCTTAAGCAGAGATTTCAAGAGTGCTCAGTTTATCGCGAAAAGCGTATAAATGTATTAAAATGGAGTATTTGTATAATATTATACCGTGCTTGACACTGTACAAAGACGATGCAAAGGACAGTCAAATTATACCGTGTTCGTATCAAACTACAGACCCTGGAAGGCAGCCCTGGACGAACTGGTGCTGCCGACAGACATCGTGTGTGTACCTCGTCACGCCCCACACATGACGCGCCCCGCGGCGGCCAGTGGTGCAGACGTCACACACATGGCGCTTATTTTTACAGCCCGCTCCTCATGTCCACACAGATACCAACGCCATGTTTTTAGTAAACAAACCGTCTTAATGGGTTTTTTTCCTCTTTAAAACCATAAACCTCGCGGCGGTTGACACAAATCACAATTCTCTCCTTCACCTGTTCCCACCATAGACTAAAGATGAGGCAGACCGCTTACTCGTCTTCTGCGTATGTACCCAACATTGTCGTACCACAATCCTACACAACTGTCACAGTCACATGTTGAACAGTGATGAACGTGTTTGTTTTGTTTTGCGACGGTGTTTGCCAACACACACAGGACGAAGTCTTCGCGTCTCAACTGCTTCCTGAATGTATGTGTTTTAAGTTGGAAAACTACTTAACTTAAAATGACATCAAGCCCTCCCCCTTTAACAATGTTAACGGAACAGCAGTTCCTGCTCAAGTGAATCCCCTGTGTTGTCTCTCCGAACCTGGGCGAGACACCTGCATTTATGTTTTATTTGAAACCATCGAGAACAATACAAAACGATCTTCATTCCATCGATATCCGGAAGTCCTGGGGAATGGCATCCTGGTGGTACATGACTGACTGGCTGGCGTCACGTGGTCAAGGTGTCTTACAAGGGAGGGGAAGTAAGCCCAAGTTTTCACGGACGGCAACAGCCCCGCGGCGCCCACACTTGCAGACCAGCAGGAGGCCTTCCCAGTGGACGTGAGGTGTGGAGCTCGTCAAACACACTCTCGTCGTAGCGAAGGTAAGCCGTCTCAAACGGCCAACATTTTCTCAACTTCAATATGGCTCCATCGGTTTTAGCTTTCGTTCGATGTGCAGGGATAGCCGTCACAGTTTACATCTTAATTTTTAAATGAAAGCACTATTATATTAATAAAATACTTTTACCAGTTTGAATGTAATCAAAAAGCATTACAAATTGATTAGAGGAAGTATAAAAACATCTCAAAGGCTCTTGTTTACTAAACAGTGTTCTAACCTCAAATCCAATCCACGCCATTTTTGCTAGACGTGTAGGCAGACAAATAGTTCGATGTTGAGACATGGTGATTGGTTGTGCGCAGCCAACGAGATGGGTCTACCGCATATTTAGTCTATGGTTCCCACACCTTTCTTTTGTGAGCTGGAAAGTTGGACTCGTTTCGATGCGACGCACTAGACTAAAATGTCAAACGGTGCTTCCGTTGACAGTGTGGCCGTGTCCGGAATAGCAGATTTTGTTGACAAAACAATAACGTGATCCGATTTTGTATACTACAAAAATTGTGACGTATTAAATACGTCATATATTTTATTGTTAGCCTTAGACGTTAACTTCTGAGTGTAGTAGAATATACACACTGTATTTATTACATACATGGCAATACTTATAAAAAAAACTGGTTAAAGGACAAATGATGGCTGAAAGGAATAAGTAACTAGGGCCTAAAAATGCTCACTTTACCGAGAACAGCGTATATAACAATTTTGGTAATTTTGTATGTAGCGGATGTTAGCAAAAATACAAAATGACAAAATCAGCGCCATATTGATTTTGACCATCAAAACATACGCGAATGCGTAATTAAAACGTTTTTTTTTTTTCAATCTAATAACTGTTCATTAAATAAACTAGGCATGTTTTAAAAAGTCAGTAAGTGTTGTGCTTTGTGTATATATCTAGTAACACTTTTTTTTAAAGTCGTTATTGCATAATTTATTATTTTCTTATTTATTAACATATTCGCAGCATTCCTGTGTTGATTGCAGAAATTTTACGTGACTGTCGATAGGGCCGGAATTGAAACTTAAGAAATGACAAATTACAAAAGAATGAATTTGTCATTTCTGACTGCACGGCCTATGTAAACACCGGTCACTGGTAACGAGAAGCCGTTGTCTGCTGCTTTAATTGTTCTGCGTCCTTTTCGAAAGCTGGAGAAGGAATGCATCGGTAATCCATGTTCTTGTGTTTGTCCGCCCTACTTGGAAACACGTTACAATTCAACGGAGCATTTTAAAGTCACAGGGACTAAATAGATCGGAAGTTTTTTGCTCATCATCGTTTCGCGACTGTCTTCCGATTTCGAGATAAGAAAAACCAGTTCATGGAAGCTCGATGTTTAAGCGCTCGGTTGTCGTTTACTTATGTGACGGTTGTCAACTTTTAAAGGCGCATGGGACAAATTAACGCTGTTGAGGTTAATCGTATAAAACTTTGTGGAAGCCAATATAGAAAAGCGAATAATCCTACAAAATGGTATTTACTAACTACGAGAGAAAATATTTTACCAGTGCGATGTATTTCTGCCGATCCATTTCTGACGCCGTAAATTTTTATATTGTATGTTATCGCGAAGCAAAATCATATGCGAAATAAATGGACCATAAAAAAAAAAATTGCTCACAATGTTGGGGAAAACCATGGTCTAGGATGATTCCCCCCCCCCCTCCATTTTGTTTAATGTGTTGGGCTCCAAAATTTTGTAGAATTTAATTGACATATTCAGAGTTAAATTATGTTCCACGTCCTCTTATTAAAGATTTTCAAAGTGACTTCGTGGTCAGCGTATGAATAGTTATAAAAAGTAACTATATCGTAAACGTAATGAGTAAAATTTCAAGATTTTCAGTTCTAGAGACTGAAAGAAGTATTACTTACTTCCCAAACTAAAATGCTTTACAGTGTATTTATTGCTTGTTTAAGTTCTTACTATGTATTATGATTTCCTGGAGCAGTGATATTCATTTTTCAGTCTTTATCGTGGCCAGGCAGTGCTCATTCTCCACAATTATTTGACTGTTTTGGACTAAAAACTTGTTTGCAACCATTAGCTTTCTAAATATAACTCCGTACATTTCAAAAAGTGTAGACCTACCGAATCACAAGAAAATCCGAAACTTCCGACTGAATGTAGCAACGCGAAGACGAAAATGTTGCCATAAAATCAACATAACCTGATTTCCATGTGCTTTGTTTATATAGTCTATTTGTGGTTTCTTCACACTTTTTGAATCAAAGCTTTAAAAAATCACACTATGTATGACGTGCTTAGTTGTTTTCCTAAATATGTCTGCACGTATCACCAACGTTTTATACGTTTCTTAACATAAAAATACTCAATTTTTTGTTAAATTTGATATTTTAGTGATATTTTATGTATCATTCACAATATTTAATTCATATTTAACATGAACAAAAATACCGTGAGAAAATGTGGGTGTTGGTAATGCCTAGTAAGAAATTGTTTGTGTGCAAAATATTATTGCACTGAGTGCGCACTAATGCGGTGCCATTGTCCATTTAGTGTAAATTTTTAGACATGGTTAAGACTTGTTTGCGTGAGGTAGAGGGATATCCTGAAAGGAGAACTTTAACAGGGGTTTAGAAAAGTTGGAAGTAACCGCGAATGGACTAAAATTGTAAATGTCATATTGCCGTATTAGTGTGCCCGGCAAAATACCAAACAATAATTTGCCTTGGTTGACCGAACAAATCGTACCTGTAACGTTCTCGCTCTAAAAGTATTTCACTCACTATTATATCTCGAAATAAAATAAAAAAACTATTAATGCACACCAAATTAAATTAGGATCAATACCATGCGTGTAATAACTGCAGCTCGAATAAAGCTGTTTTCTATTGTGGCGTATATGCGGTTGAATATCTTAACGGTGTAGTTAATGTTCTGTTCAAACTGCATTTGTTAATTATATAAAATTGCGAGTCGGAGAAATTACATTGGACGTACTCTATACTTACGTGTAGACAAAATTTTATCCCGCGCACATTTCACATTAGCCTGTGAATTGCTTAGATTTTCGAAGGGTGACATCACGCGAAGTGTGGTAAATAGCTAGGCTGAGGAACCAGGTGCCAATAGGTTCAGTCCGGAGTTTCGCAAGCGGGAATCGTGCCGGACGATGGCGCTGGTTGGCTGGTTTTCTCGGGGACCTCCCGTTTCCCCCGCCCCTTCTTTCTGGCGCTGCTCCATACTCGACCTCACTTCACCTTCATCGGCTCTCAAGACCTCGAGATGTTAAGAGCCGCCCAAATCATTCACTCACTCACTGCAAATTAATTTGTCAAAAAGGGGGGTGGGGGGCGGTATATTTCGGCAACGTAAGCGTAATACAAATTTATTGACGCATATCCGGTGTTGCGGGACTGTTTCGCCAAGTGCGGTCATCAGGCACCTACTTGTCATGACGTTTAGGAAGCTGAATGGTACGTACTGAAACATCCTATAAACTGTGATGGGAGACTCATTAAATCTTAAATAAGTTTCCATTGCAAATGCATGGTGTACCGACTACGAACCGTGACAACTAAACGGCATATCGTCTGTAGTTTTGCTTACGGCCACCTGTTACGCATGCGTGCACAGTACTGCATTACGCGCTGGTACTTTATGCCTGGCTTTTCACAACACCTGCTTGGCATGATATTCAAGCAATGACTTGTGATGAGTGTAAATTTGCATACCTAACCGTAGGTACTGATACTAGTATTAAACACATTACATTATCACTTGTGTTTTTCTGCCTTGAATGCCTACTATTGATTCTGCCCAACCTTGTATTTTTAATGTTTGTTGCTGGCATTTTTTGTATTCGATCACACGCCAGTGTGTTGATGCTTTTTCAATATCGGAAGATCCGTCCAGAGGTTTGCTAACAATATTTGTTAACAGCTTACTAAAGGAGTTATTAGAACAGTCGAATGATGTTTGCAGTTTTTAAGAATAAAACTAAAACACGTCTAATTCTAGTTCGGTGGGCTGAGAATTGTCTGAATCTGAACCATGAACTGAGAAACGTAAATGTTGCCGTGATTTGGCAAACGCTGAATTTTTATCATAATCAATTGTGTAACTTCAAATTAGAAGACTTGTAGGTACGATAGTAAAAAAGTCAGAAGTTTGGGTTTTACGCTGCTTAGTTATGCAACGTGATCACCACCACCCTTTTATAGTAAGCTCTGATGAACTTCTTGATTCGCCATTGACTTTATGCATATTTTTGAGTCATGCTGAGAGTTGATTCTAACCTATGTGAATAGTATCTCCGAAAACAGTAAGGCACACTTAGAGAGAAAGATAGCTACTCGCACGTACAGACTGCTGCTTGCCATTAAGGCATACCCAGATAATTGGACCGTGTAAGAAGATTCTTTGTCATATAAGTGACTAGATAAGGCTTGGATTCCGTAGGAAGATTTTATATTGAAACGTGTGGATTTCACACATTCTTTCGGTGGCAGTGGAATTCAAACCGTGTGCTCTTGCGTTACTTCTGTAATTGTGCCATAGTCGACACGCTTAATCAGTAACAAACAGGCAGAAATGTTACGGAATCACTTGCAACCCAGTTCAAAGAAAGGAAGGCCTCGTCGTGGTAGCGCCATAGACTAAATATGAGGTAGACCGATCTCGCTGGCTGCACATGCACAACCAGCCCAGTCGCCGTGTCCCAACATTGAACTGCTTTTCTGCCAGTACGGTTAGCAAAAATGGTGTGGATTGAATTTGAAGTTCGAACACTGTTTAGTAAACAAGTACTCTCGAGATGTTTTTGTACTTCCTCTAACCAATTTGTAATGCAGTTTGATTAAATCAAAATTGGTAAAATTAATTTAGTAACATAATAGTGGTTATCATTTCAAAATTAAGATCCAAACAAACACGTTCATCAGTGTTGACCATGTGACTTTGACAGTTATGTTCCTTTCAGGTAGGTCAACGTTGGGCACATGCGCAGAAGACGAATAAGCGGTCTGCCAACCTCGTCTTTATAGATAGGGCAGCCATGGAACACTTGACAGTAGATCCTGCAGTGAAATAGCCTGGCGCCAGATGAATTCGCTAATAGGTGTAGGGAAGCGAAGTGGTGACGAGGATAGAGAGGAGAGCACAGTGTGTATTCTTGCCGGCTGGGAATAGCATCGGGTGCGGGCAGTGACTGCTTCGCGGTCCGTGATTCCCGGTGGCGCAGGCGCAACACTCTAGCCAACCAGCTGTGTCGAGATGCGAGGGTTTCCGCAGCCCATCGCACGCCGCTGTTATGACATAGGCTGGCCTGCATTCCTCTAGCTTGTATACGGCTCCTCGTTCATCACCAACTTCGACGATGACATAATGACTAGCCACTGAAAAAACTTCTGAATTAATTTTAGATCATGCTAGATTTTCAAGACATGTTTATTAATTGACTGCAGCCGTGGCGCTTTAGTTTATTCAGTGGTTCAGTGAGTGAGCATGGAGCAGCACCGGAATGTAAGGGCGGGGAAAACGGGAGCTCTCCGAGAAAACCCGCTGACCAGCGGCATCGTCCGGCACAATTCACATATGCAGAAATCCGAGAGGGACTGGAATTCGGTTCGCGTAGATGGAAGGCGAGTAGTCTAACCACTACACCACCGCGGTCCCTGCGGCCGTCGAGATAGAACTTACGGGGTCGCATATGATATAGTTGCAACATTTCTGTATGTAAGCTGTTGGCTGAGAGTCATCCAGGGCATGCATATGAGCCAATCGCAAAGTATCTGAAACATACATACGTTGTAATTCATTTACCGAAATTTTCCTGTCCTTTTATATTGGTATTATGGCAAATATTAGACACAATTCCCTACTTAATACTGTAAATGTATAATTTTTATAATTTAACTTTGGTAATCACTTTTCATAATATTTTTGCTAAGCGAGAAGGTTTTTAATCCGGGCCACGGTACACGATTCAAAATGAGTTATTTGTGCACGCAACCGTATTATCATTTTTAAATGATAAAAGAATTAATTAAAGAATTATGAGTCATGCGTACTGGGCATTAGTCTGATTGTTATTAAAACAAAAATTAATAAATACGTTTCATTGGCCACCAGTGTAAATACCCAAGTCCTAGAACTACTTTTCATAATTCGCGGTTGAATACGTCGTAGATATTCCAGTCCGTATTTACGACAAAAGTGCGGAGTTAAATACGGGAATTTATTTCAAATGTTGTATTATAAAGAAGTGTAATAGTGAATTGTCGAGAAGTTTGCTTGCAGTCGGTTTTAAGTTAGTTACGTAGAGTGATGGATAATTTTGGGTTTACTGGTTGAGCCTGTTGTGTAGAAAAGGTAACAAGTGCTGAAATATGCCTATTATGCCAAAAATCTGCAAGATCTGCGAATTCTGAATTTTTGACTTGTTTGTGCCTTGAAAATAAGTACTACCCTAAGTAGTGGACTTAAGGCCATTTTCATAAACCCATTTGTGTATCTTATAACTAGTACGAGATAATGTGTTTTCGTACAATATTTTAAACTTAGTTACTGTGCCATAGCAGCTACCAGATACGTTGTCAGCTGTAAATGGCATAAATAAAATGAATCCGCACCATCATTTCATCACGCTACGTAGAAAGTTAAAAGTATAATATGGCGGTCTCACTGACCGCTTGTCCAAACTTCACTCACATAAGTCGCGGCAATAGTAACATATTTTCTTTTACATCACGTTTTATTTTACGGCTTTAGTCAATGTTACGGAGCTGATATATCGGTTCCCAAGAATGGAAGTTTTCGAAATGTCGAAAGAAAAAATTACATGACTACGTATACCGTGTTTCGTGTCGGAAATAATGTATAAAAATACCAGCACAGATGAGTGAAAAAAAAAAAACTTAACATAAATATATAGCTTGTGCCAGAATCACTACGTACCTAGCAGCAATAGTTGAACGAGCCTGCCTAATGAAAAGGAGCTGCTTTCGGGCCAGCCTCTCACAAATACACACTACTTGAGCGCCAAATATGACGTTCGTAAGTTTTTTTTTTATCAGAAACAGCTAAGATTATAGGAATCTCATTCGACCTTCTTAGTAAAGGACGTGTGCCACCGGAAAGGGAATGTAGTACGGTATCTGAAAACAAGTAGCTTTACAAAGGAACCATTACTGTAAAAGTGCGAGTTAACATATATATAGGAGTACGCTACTGCAATCAGTTGTGCAGAGATTTGGCACTGGATGATGGTTAGCTGACTGCGCAGTCGTAATCAGGTTAAGTGTTCGCTACTGGTGTGTGTCATTTGCGAGGTGATATCTAGAATAATAAGTTGTCTGCATTAATATCCTGACCTTGTATCGGCCAGTTATAGACAGACTGGAAAAATTCCACGAATTCATTTTAGGACAAGTTATACTTCAAATACATGTACATCTCTGTCATGTTTGTAATTGGATCACATATTATTAGACACGCCCAGGTTAACGGAGGAGCCAATAACGGACCTGCTAATAATCAAGCACCGAATACCGTTCTGAGTTAAAACAGGCTACATACTGCGGCAGCAGCCAATGAACAGAAAGCCGAGGCTATAAAATACACAGGACCGTGGAGTCCAGCCTACAGGTAGTTTAAACCGAGAAATTTTCCTGTCTGGTTATAGGTACACTAAAGAAAAAAAATCCATTTTGGCAATTTTTTATATTTTTATACTTAGCATTTGTAGTGAGTCGGTTTCTGTATTGTGGTTGTATGTGCAACAGTAAAATTCGTATGTGATATTTATAGTGAAGTACGTGCGTTGGTATGAAAATAATGGAGCGCTTCTTTGATTTTAGAGTGAGTGGAGAGGGAAGTGATTTGGATGACTCTTAACATCGAGGTCTTGAGAAGAGCCGATAAGGGTGAAGCGAGGTGAGAATAGAGTAACGCCGGAATGAACGATAAGGGTGAAGCGAGGTGAGAATAGAGTAACGCCGGAATGAAAGCGTGGGGGAAGCGGGAGATCCCTGAGAAAACCTGCCGACTAGCGTCATCGTCCGACACGATTCCCACTTGCGAAAATCCGGGAGTGACCCGGCAGGGGATTGAACCCGGTTATCCTAGGTGGGAGGCGAGTAGTCTTAACCACTACACCACCGAATTAAGATATGAGTTGGAACCTACTTTACCAAGTCTTGTACCATTTAGGTTTAGTGCCCATATGACCTAAAATGGCGCATGGAGAGATTTTATATGTTACTACTGCATCCATTGTATATCTCCGTTTTTGAGGCACTGTAAATAGCGTGTATTCAAGGTCATTCTGATCGGCAGTTAAAAGTGTTCCATCGTTTCTGGAGCACAAAATGCACAGTCCTTGAATTGTGCGAATATAAACCACGAAACTTTAAGCCCGTAAAATTTTATTTATTGAAAGTATTGTATGTTTGGTTCAGTTGAAGGGCTTAAAAAATGTTGTGTAACCTGACGTCGAAAAAAAAAGTGATAAAAAGAGGGGGGGACGGGACGTAGTCGTACCGCGGCGCCACAGAAGTAGCATTCCAGCACAGACTAATGCCTGTCGGCTGCGATGTCTTGACTGGAATAGCAACTAGCTCACTAGCTGCAAGTCGACCAGCACAGATAGAGAGAGAGAGAGAGAGAGAGAGAGAGAGAAGAGAGAGAGAGACACACACACACACACACACGGGTTGACTTGTACAAGCTGCCTTGGTTGGTATATGGGCGTGTTCTCGGCGGCCACGAGACCAATAAACCGAGCCGTGACAAACGGTACCTGTAAATACACACGCACGCTAGTTACCAGACAAGGTCGAGAAGCCTAGTTTCCAGTTTTCACTTGTTGTGTTTGAGCATTTGTCGTTCGCAAAAGTACAAGGTGTTGCGTTTTACAGCCGAGATGAATATTTTGTCATTCGATGCTAGTTCCGACTCGGATCTCTTCCCATCGTGGAATAGTCCTAGCGTTGTATGTAAGTAGCAATCGCTATGAATTAGTTAAAGATTTTTCGAGTTTAATTGATTTTTCTAGGCTTACTTAAAATTTTAAGGTGCGTATATTAAAAAAAATGCATATAGAAAAACTTATAGAATAGTTTCATAATCGGTTTCCAGAATAGCAGCAACCCTGACAGCTTGCATCACAATGTTTTGTAATTAATTGCAGTTATAGTTGATACCGACAGTTGAATTATTTTTGAAAATTATTCTGTAGAACTATTTTCCTTTGTCGTAGAAACAGAGTAACTATTTTGCTGATAGACTAATAGGCCTAAAATAAATTACAACAGGTACTGCAAACCAAGTAGTAGGCCATTTACAAATAACTTAGGTCTAGAAATATGTGCGTTATTGCTGTACACATTCGATAATGTGAACTTAGTATCTTATACTAAAGCCAGAATCATTACTCACATGCTGTAAGAATCTCGACGAAGTTTGTTATTAATATATAATAATATTGTTGTCACTTTATCACGGTTCTGCCGACAACCAAATTTTTTCTCTTTGCGCTGAATTGTTTAACGGAGCACACATGATTGTTGTAAGCGCTGCAGTATTTAGCATACTAACTGGGTTACTTTTTTTTGCACAATAAATTCATTCTGCGCTAATTTTCCTATTTTGCAGCACTCTTGGTTGGGTTATCGTACTGAAAATACGAAGTCTGCGCAACACGCATAGCAAGATATTTCTTCTGGTAATTGTGGCTTGGAGATAGATCTGAGATAGGGCATCGTAACACTAGTGCAACAACTAGGCTCCTGTTCAGCATAGTTCACCCGGCAGTGACTCGAGATCGGAAACTTTTGAGCCACAGAGTACACTTGGCTCTGTTATGTCATAGTAAATAACTCGGCGAATTCACGAAGTTAATAATGGTACGTTTTTATCTTCCTTGTTAGACACGCAGCTTAATTACGTATAGAAATCCATGGTTTTTTTTATCGCCAATGTGTGTGTGTGTGTGTCTATATATATATATATATATATATATATATATATATATATATATATATATATATATATATATATATATATATATATATATATATAAAGTCGCAATTAGACAGACAAACTTGGGGATGCGATTCTTCATGAAAAAGTAAAAGGAAAACATATGTGACATTTTATACCTAAACCAAATATTAAAGGAGGTAGTATGAGCCCTTATAAAACGAGGTTTTAAACCGTATTTGTGCAAAATATCGGCAACGAAGTAAAATACAATGACAACTCTCGGAACATTATTGTATGTTATTGGGACCTTCAACGTAAGAACCGATATTTTGCACAAATACGGCTTAAAATATGTTTTTTTAAGTGCCCATACCTCACTTAATATTCGGTTTAGGTAAGTGTCACGTATGTTTTTCTTTTTACTTTTTTATGAAGAATCACCTCCCAAAGTGTGTAGGTCTAATTGAGAATCACCCTGTGTGTGTGTGTATATATATATACATACATATACACACATATGTATATATGTGTGTGTATATATACATATATATATATGTGTGTGTGTGTGTGTGTGTAATGATGTGCGCAAAATGTACTTTTATTGTGTATATGTACCTCCCATCGCCAACAAGCATTATAGTCTCTTCGGAACTGTACAGGGACGTACCTCGAAGGCATGTAACTGGTTGCTTAAGTGGTTTAGAAGCAGCCTGAACAGTTCATTCACATTTAACAATCGTTGGTCTTGGGGCGAGGAAACTGTAACGCATGGGATAAATTGTTTCGTTGCACTGACGCTGGAGAAACGTGCTACATCATGCAAGTGGAATATACCCAGTTTCTTTGGTGCGGGTAAGTTGAGAACGGGAAATTTTATTGCCTGCCACAAATTTTAAAGTTAGCATTATACTGGTGTGGATATATCCAGATTCTTCCTACGACGTGAACTTCCAGACTCTAGACTCTATCCAGTGGAAAGCGTTTCATTTACTTGCTCATATGTTTGATAAGTTATTAACACTTGAACACGATACTCGTAAACCTTAACGCCTAAAAAATATGGCTTTAATTTTAAAATATCATACACGTACATAATCAACTTAATTCTTTAGTTTAATAAGCAAGAAGCACAAAAATAAGTATTTGTTCTTCAAAATATATCGTCCGGTCGAATAAATCCGCTCAGCTTTAAAATACGTTTTTGAGCACGGCGAACTTGTAAAAACTATAGTCACGAGTATGCCTAGTGTTATAAGTGCACGTGAAGCTGCTGGCCACACCCTCCAACATAGCGAGCCATTAAGATACATATGTCGGTACAGCTGGTGAATTATGATTGGGCAAGAAAAAAGTAAAGTAAGGAAAGTGCAACAACGAATAAAACGCCCACCGCTTTACAGGCACGTATAGATGTTTCGCATCAAGCCTGTTGGAAGTCATGATTCCAATACATATTTAGCACAGTGTCGAAAGTGTTAATAATTAATCAAATCGATAGTAAAATGATTATGGATAGTCTGATTTCTTATATACAAACAGTAGTTCGATTAAATTATATTTGGTCTGTATTTCTATTGTAAAGAAAGTATTTTATGTGTTCGAATTAAATGCAGCAGCTTTGTTAGACGTTTCAAGACACTGGTAGTAGTATTGCATAGTGCCATTTCCTCAAATCGCTATAGACGTTTGTTTTTATTATACGAGTATAGCAGCAGCGAAATGTGGACATACTGCAAAATATGTGGCATGATTTGATCCCAACTGTATGCTTTGATAACGTGATATTTTTTACGCCAGCATGTGCCAGCTGGACGCAACCAGTGAATCTGTTTTGCTCTGTCCGAGGTCATATTACTGGAGAATTTTTTCTTCGTGTCTAGCACGCTGCCAGTTAGTGGGAAATAGTTTCACAGCGCACTGCCCTAGTGTTTTCGCAAACTAAAGTTTCTCGTACAACACGTGCAGTACACAGTTGAGAGGTTAACACATGTCTTACGCGGAAAAAGAAAGAATAGAAATTAAGCGACTCCTCTATATCTATTCCCACTTTGTACGGTTTTTAAAAATACAACTGATATTTTTATTTGTATTATTTTATAATATCTTGTATTACTGTTTTTTTTTTTAATTTTTGAAAATGAAACAAAGCTTTTGTTACTGCTGCTGTAGCTTGTACAAGTTACCGTTCAGAAATTTGTTCTGTAGGCCTAGTTCTTTTTAAGTGGTGCAGTACTTTCCCCTTGGTGATTTTTGTCCTCAGATAGTAATTGAGTGGTTTATTGAGTATCGTATATTTGACTAGTTTTCGTACCTTTTTAACCTAAGCTTTATATTTTCAGCTCAACCATTTTTAAAATTGAAATGTTTTGTGTGTTTCAGTAGGATTACTATAAGAATACGATTATCGTAATATTTTTGTGGTGCTTGTTTTAAATGCGAAGACTCGGTACGCCAAGGTTTACAAACTCATGTATTACTTATTGCACCAATTGTGACATTTGTTAACTAATAAACAATTCTTATTAAGTGCAGGGAAATTCTACGTGACGACAAAGTTCGTTTGGAAATATTCAATACCAGTGTTATCAGGGAGAGTGAATTGTGAGTAGACCAACTCCGATAAGATAAAACTGTTTTGTGTAGACCTTTAGAATAGTCGTTTTGTTCAGACTAGTTTATTTCAACCACACAACTCCCAATGGGATGTGACGTTCAGGTCCACAATGTATTTCTATTGGCTGAGCGTATTACCGCGCGCAATCACGGCAGGCATCTCCAGTCACCATCACTCGCTACCTTTTACCCACCCTTACACGTCTCTGTTTCAGCTAAGTAGGACTTATGTATGTACATGCTTCGCAGTGACTGATTTTATTGTAAACGATCAATTAGTCTCGTGAGGTCGAGTGACACTTGTATATAGGCTGTTCACGGTAAAGTGAGCACTTTGAAAAATAAACCTTCGAAAATACTACAAACATGCTGCAGTACACACTAACACGCAGGTTTAATGAAAATAGATCGTAACTTTTGACGTATTGTGAGTGTTATGTTAAAATGTATGGCCAGTGAAATTATTATTTCTTGTTATACGTACGTCAGTGTGTGAATTTGCAAATTGATAACACATGTACCTTTCTAACAATTCTTCGATTTCAGTTGGATGGCGCATGTGTAAAGTGATCAGGCCCATGGAAATGTTAATTTTGCATATGGCGGAACGATACAAAATGATAAGGAAAAGTAGATCTTAAGCAGGACATTCATAAGTGCTCAGTTATAGTCTATCTCATATAAGGTGGCGAGATTTTGACAGTCCGTGAGTGGCAACTTGACGTATACGAAACAAAGTGCCTTTTACAAAATCGTGTATCAGCTGATGCACGAACGAACGGAGGTTAATATTAAGTTGGCTATTCTGAGTGCACTGGCGCCGCACATCAGACAAGTACAAAATACGCTATAACAAAGAGTTCTTAGATTAATTAATATATTTTATTTTACTTGGTCACAAAACAGCGGTTGTAAGTGTTACAAACTAATTTTCGTGCTAAAGTAGTAATGTATAGGTATTCAAAATGAAATGCACAATAAGACGATTCATAGCCGAATGAAACGCGACTTCAAACCTTAGATCTGCCCATGTCGTATTCCCACTGTCCATCCATGCTTTCCATATGTGTTTGATATTAATTCCAAAAGCTATTGCATGGTAATATTGAATTATTTTTTCAAATAATTTGACGAAATATATTTCAAATTCGTGTCGTTTCCGAGACAGTAATAGGATAAAAGTCAAGTTTTAAAAAGCAGGACCTAGAATCGGCGAACCTGCTGCTATCTGTTGGTACCACGCGTGGCTCACACGCTTTACCACGTCGTGCGCGCCATCTGTGTGTTCTTTCTCGAACCTAACCAGCTATAAAGATCAAATGAATAGGTTTCGTATGTAAAATAACAAATTTACGAACAGATCCCAATAATTTTATTTTTCCGCGAGCTCTGTATAATTTTTAAAGTAACATATATTTCGTGTACAACGATTTTGATTACTAGTGATTTCTATTGGGCCAGTAATTGTCCGCCTATGTCCTAAACATGCCATTTTTTCCCCCCCGGAAACCCATTTCCTTTTCTTCGTGTAGCCTCCAACTGACGCATCATCTTATGGAGAAAGTATACATAAACTAAAAGTAAACATTCGTCGAACTGTCAAAATAACGCCACCTTTTGTGAGACGGATAGTACTTATGTGAAAGCGTAGGTCTGTTGGAAATTAAAACGTTGAATTTTCTGAAATTACTTATTTTGCTATTTGTTTCAGTATTGTACATCTGTGTATAATGATTACGAAATTTTGTTAATTATCTACTTTTCGAATAATTCTACACTTCCACTTGACCATGCATGAGTAAAGTGACCAAGTCCACGGCAATGTTGTTAGTAGCACATAAATGGTGGAAGAATGCATAATGCGCATACAAATAGATCTTAAAGCAGGGGTTTCAAAAGTGCTCAGTTTACCGGTAACAGCCTTTACGGCGTTGGTCAGAGGAAAATACTGTATTGAGGGGGGAAAACGTGTGATCGGTGGGATTCAGCAGATAGGAATGTGTGTGGGTGTACACACACACACACAAGTTCGTGTGGTGTTTTGGAGAGCACAATACTCATATCTCCCCGACACTGGCGCCTTGTTGGACTAATGCCCAGCGAATATTTCGTTTCTTGTCGGCAGTCTTTGAGACAGCGCCACTCCCGTCTTGACGACCTTGCGCTCGGCGCCGCGTGATTCAGGTCTGCGAGATGTTTCAGACGCTATCGTGCTGGCGAGGTTGTTGATCCTCGAAAACTACATCGCGTAAAGGTGCCTTGCCTTGCCGCCAGTCGTGCCATAATGAGAGTGACTCCCGGCGAGTTGCTTTGTCTTTCGCGGTGACCTGTTACCTGCAAGCTTTCACGCGGCTTCCCACGCCACAGAATAACGCCCTTTGTCCACTAGTCAGTAACGTGACAGTGTGCCAGTAGCAGCCTATCAACGACCTACTTTACAAGGAAGGCAGTCTGCTTGCTTGTCCTCTGCTTTCTCTCTCCGGATGGGTACGAGTTATAATTGCTTAGAAACAGTTCTGTAAGAGGGAAGGCTTTTTCTGGGTTAAACTTGAAATTAATTCATTAAACCTGTAATGATATGCACGGAAAATGTTGCAAAATTTATTTATTTATTTTCAAAATTTGGTAAAAATATTAAGAACATTAAATTAAAAAAAGGGGAGTATTATAAATGAAGCATTGTCAATCGTTAACGTCCTTGCTCTTTACACTCCTTTTCTGTTAGCGGCAGCTGCTTTCTGATACTTAAAATATGAAACAAAGGCGATTATTTTCAGGTCAGGTTATAGCCAGTAAGCCTTTAGCCATTATTGGAATGGTTGGAAGTACAGAAAATGGAACTGACAAGATATCAGCTGTTGGTGAATTGTCACAACGCAAATGTTTTTTAAGTGCTGCTTCCGTTCTAAGTGAACAAAAAATGTAGATTTAAACGATGTGGTCTCAGAATGACATTTCCAGGTTCAGGATATATTTTTACTATAAACTTTTGGGTAATCAGTTATTCCAGTTATAATCTAGAGTAACAGAATGTTTATTAAAGGATCCGTTCATATGCCCGGGTGTGTGATATTACCGACCGCCTGATCTAGGTTATTGTACTACAATTACTGCAGAAAATATAAAGATAGAAACCTTACGTGAAGGAAACGTTAGTCCATAGTCCAGTTAACTACGCATGCCCCAATCAGTAGTCGCCAGTACGTGCGCATATTAATATAGATCAATATTTATTTAATATTTCATTTAATCACTAGCATTTATGTTATACTGTACATCCACGAAATTGATATAAACCAACTTCGAAAAAATTACCTTGGTCTGCGTGATAAGGGAGCTGTCATAAATGCTGCCACTATGCATAGTTTTTTTTTACAATATTCGCCACTATCTTCAAGTTAATTGCCGCTTTGCTCACACATGAAGTGAAAGTAAACAAAGCATTTGACGATTGAAATATTGAAATCACGTGGCAATATTATATTTACATATACCGGGAGGGCAAGTAACTGGCACCTGAAAGTAAATGGGGCTGCGGTGGCCGAGCGGTTAGCACGCTCGCCTCCCACCAAGGCGAACCGGGTTCACTCCCCGGCCGGGTCACCGGATTTTCGCACGTGGGAATTGTGCCGGACGATGCCATTGGTCGGTGGTTTTTTTCTTCGCGGAATCTCCCTTTTCCCCCGCTCTTTCATTCCGGCTCTGTTCCATACTCACCTCAATCACCCTCATTGGCTCTCAAGACCTCGCTGTTAAGAGCCGCCCAAATCTCTTCAATCACCCCTTAAAGTAGATCTTTAGCAGAGATTTAGTAAAATTGTGAAGTAACCTCCTTAAGTAGAGAAATTCCGAAAACTATTTTTAAAATCTGTAATGGATAGTTATTTCTGCCGTTGCAGAAGTTAACGGAGTGAAATACATTAAAAAGAACATGCATCAGCTAAGAATGATTTTTAACAGGCAGGCGCTTAGACCAGCAAAATTCGCTTTATTATTTGTGTGCGAGTAGTCTAAAGTTCAAATCTTGGTACATTCGTGTGACTTCTTCCATTGGCCGACATTTGGCACGCGCCGAAGGATTCCAAGGCCAAGTTTAGTGATGGTAGGAGCTTGCGAAACGCCGTCCCGCAAGTGGAATATATAGTGTAAAGAAGAACAGCCAGTGAAGCTCTTGACGAGTTAGAGTATTTAGAAGTTAGCGAAGTCTTAAAAATTAATATAATAATAATAATATGCAAATTTTGCAAGTCGTCAACTAAGCTAAGTTTCTTCAGAATAGCTTATTCCTAAAATTCCCGAAATTGCGTTTATTCGTCGGCAACCTACACGAGAACATGCAAGCTAATGTTCCATCGCTTCTTGATGCAGTGAGTTTGTTGACTGCTGTTGCCATGCGCAGGTGTCATTGTTTCTTCTTGAAATGTCCCCTTTATGATGTTCTATGTTGTCTGATAACGCTGCGACGCGTTAGTGGGCATATCGTACAGTCAGCTGTGCCGAGCACACAATAGTATTAGCATCACTTACTACGTCAACCCAAACAAAGGCACCTTGCAAAACTTCGCAGTTGTAAACTCAATGTGTAAACATCCGCGAGGCTCATAATCATAAACGTTACCGTGGAAAGGTTTTTATAGGGAACACATTGTGCCAAACAAAAATTGCTATGCCTTGCGTTGAATGGTACGCGTTTTCCAGGAATATTTTTTTTGCGTCTATGACGCAAAATTTTGTAATTCTCTCTTAGAAGTGCAGATAAGAAGTTCATGAGATTAAATACAATTTCACTGTTACATGTGGCGTAGTTTTTTAAATTATTTATTTATTAAGACGTTGATTTTACAGAAATATCTTACTAAGAAGTCGTGTTAAGCGGGCCACAATGGCGCAGTGGTCAGAACATCGCCCTCGTTAACACGGCAAATTGTATTCGATTCCCGCCGAGGTCGTCCCGGGTTTTCGAACCTGGGAAATGTGACGGACGTTCCCGTTCACCCCTAGGTTTTCTCGGGGTATTCCGTCTGTGCTTTACGTCCATTGCGCCTCAACGCAATCGATACACGATACTTTCCTTTTGAGGCGTACGTGTGACGTAACCCACCCTAATTTATTCACATAGATTAAGAAGTATAATTTCTAACGTGGTTACTCAACAGTGAAATACTTTTACAATAAAATTGGCTTTCATTCTGCGATTCGAATAAAAGTGAAGAGGGTACTTAAATAGCACTACATCAATACGCCTTTCACTCTTACCCGAGTCCAACGACAAGTGTTTTCATCGGCTGCAGCCTCAGAATGTGAGCTTGGATGGCTGCGGGAAATATCCACACATTTGCTTAACGTAGGAGTCAGTAAAAGCAAATGACTTTGTGGTCGTACAAGCGAAGGATTAATAAAAATAAGTATTGTTTTGTTAGCAGCTGTCGTATAAGTCGTACGACTATAAACTGCGTGTTAATTTTAAATGTGGCGCTACCAGCTGATGTTTTATGCCCGACAAGCTAAGTAAGAGCGATCTGGCCAGTCCACGGACCGCCGTGAGCCGGACTGCTGGCCGGCTGCACCGCCCATCTGAGACGTACCATCTCAGAACCGGCATCATCTGTCAGGAATCTTGCTTGGCGGTTACACAAACACTGCCAGCGGTGGGCGAGAGTAGTTTATTTGTGAAGCAGCACGAGAAAGAACGCCACGCGGACCGAGGTACAGTAGTGCTGCTATCCTGCTCAACACCCGCGCGTCTCTGTCAGCATATTGCGTCAGCGGAGAAAGCCGTCCGTCATGTACAACACAGTTACTATACTTGTGTTCATGCTACACCAAACATTTTCTTCTTTATAAGTTATAAAATACTACTGCTATTACTCTAATTTTATTTATACGCCAGAGACTTACCCACAAACCTGCGTTGCATTATCAGTTTCGGTATGTTACTCAACACAGAGTTGGAAACGTTGTTTAAGGAAATTTTTTCATTCGAGGTTCAGATTTGATAATCACGTTATTCGGGAGCTTGTTGTAACAGCGGCCTTATCGATTTTAGTTTGTATATGGTCATGCAGTATAAAGCTCAGATGTTTACGTAGGCCCTACCTTTCAATTCTCTTCTAATTATTTGGGGCCTTGTATGTAATGTCATGGTCTTGTAACTTTGGAATATTAAAAGATCATTAGATGTTAGTATTATAAATTGGCCGAAGAGTGTATGGCGTCAAAATTGTAACCATACAGCATGGGTTCCGTACTTCGCTACCAAAAGTTAGAGGTCTAGTAGCTCAAGTATTATACGAGCAGTTGTTATTCTTCTTGGATGTGTAATTTCTGATGTGCGTGTGAATTAAACATGAATTTCTCCCCTCAGTTCAGTTAACTTTGAGGATGTGAAAACAAAAAGGGTAGTCGACTGACCGCCGTAAAAGAGGTAAAAGGACCTATTACGATATTTCTACAGGATTTTCAAACGGACTCGGGGATTCCGACCTAATGGTAGCTCAGTAGAAAGGTTCAATTTGAAAGAGAAATGTCACAGGAAAATAATGGCATTCATGGTGGGGTCAGGTGTTCTGTTGGTCGCTACTCTTCCAGTCGTTCCTTTAAAGAAATATTCCGTGTTAAAAAATGTTAAATTTTAGGTCAACCTTCCTCTATGGAAGAGGAGTTCAGTTACTGGCGGTACAGATAAAGTAATCATCCATGGTAAGGAATAGTGCAGCGTGGTCGTTTGTATGGGTTTCCTGAATTTGGGGGGGGGGGGGGGGACTGTTATTTCTAAGCCGGGCTTGGGCCAGGAGATACTTTTCCGTGCTACTTGTAAATGATAAGGTCTGACTTGTTGATTACATATTTCTAGGTCGTAGCGAAATCTGAGGCTGTAGTTATATTCTTGATGTAACTTTTGCTGTCTCTTGACGCCTGTACTCAATTGTTTGCAGGTGCAAATATTTTATGTAAATTTAATTGCGTCTCAATACGTATGGTGACTATGAGATATCAGTGATGCTATACGGTCCGGAGTTCGAGCTCCATACCCCAATGGTAGTTTTAAACGTAAATGGGTACTGTTTTATATTTTTTTCCCCCGTGGGACGGAAAGTAGAAAGTATAGAAATGCGTACGAGTTAATTTGTGCTGTGAATACCAGTTGAAAAAAAAAAAAAAAAAAAAAAAAAAAAAAAAAAAAAAAAAAAAAAAAAAAAAAACCACGGTTCGTCGAGGAACAAGAAATCTCAACTACAAACCTCTCAGAACTTCGCTGTTAAGGGTCCTATGTAGTGAAACGTTTTCTGTGAAATCGTAGTTTGCGCGTAAACGAGTGTCTCTGTAAATAAAAAAGTTGGAAATACGAAGTTTTGCCAGAAAGGATAAATAACTATTGTCTATGTCGCTATCTTTTTACTTTTATCACAATTAAGTGTATTAATGGAGAATAAAATTATCGTGAAAGTGGTAAAATGTCGCATTTTTAAAGCTTGCCTATGAAGTTTTTTTGAGCGGTAAGAGAAAAGTACGATTATACGCAGGTAGTTTGATGTTTGTACTTTCATCGCGTGTAATAAAACTCCACTGCTACAGATCTAGTTTACACAGTAAATCGTTAAAAGAGCCTCCCAAATCTCTTCACTCGTTCAGTATAAACGAGGAAACAAAATCGTACGAAAATATTTATGGATGGTTCTATTCATGCTGGAAGAGATGACATAAGGTATGGCAGAGGAAACGTAGCTGAGTGGCATGGTTCGTATAGGAATTGCACGCAATGACCCTGTGTGCTCATTCTAAAACAATGTTTATTTGCTACCACGCAACCTCGGACGCATTTCCGATTCACTTTACAGCTTATCAGGAGCCCAGGTACTCGGAGCATCGCTAGCAGTTTGCAGCGGAGTGGGCGATATTCTGATAGGCAAGTGATCACTACACTTCAGACAAGTGATCACCACACTTCAGGCAAGTGATTACTACACTTGGTGCTACTGCAACTTTCACGACGCGAATCCCTTCCTAATAAACAGAAAGTTAATGAGTATCGTGCGCCTGCCTGGCAGGTATTTACCCCTGTTCCTTTTCTTATGCGCGTGCGATTAAAACGGGGAACGCAATTTTCTTCATGCGAGTGATCGTGGACAATTAAAATTGATTAGTTATTCCATTGTAAAAAGCTGATACTGATGCTCCAACGCTCTGAAATTAAGCATCAATAATCCGTCACGAGATTATGTGAGAAAAAAAAACGCTGGTTTTGGATATGTGGGAAAATTATTTATGATTGAAGAATCACCACAGGTTCAGGCTTTCGAGATACCAGGCCTATATTGGCACTGACATTAATTTTCATTGACTTAAATCGACGGGTATTAGATCCTAAACGTGGTTCACTGACTTTGCTAAAATGATATTTCGTGAAGTAACCATGTTATATGCTGTTCACGGTAAAGTGAGCACTTTCGAAGCACTGGTTAATGTAAACACTGCCATGTAAGATTACTTTTATGTATACACACAGTGCATACATTTCTCCTTACTCAAAATCAAAAGTCCGAGGCCACAACGAAATGTATTTATTGGTTATTATGTTTGATGAAACTGCCTCAAAAAGTGCTCACTTTATCCTTAAACAGCCTATACTTATAAACAAATAAAGTATTGAACATTAATGCGCCTAACCTGATTTTATGTCACGAACCAACGCCAACTTATGGACTGTTTGTTTGCCAATTGAAATGTGTTTACTTAAGACATGAACTGAAGGAAATTTTTGCAATTTACTCTCCGTGCAGCACAACTTGCAGTGCCAGTTAGTAAACGTCCCACTACTCTCATTATAAGCTAACAAGGCAATACATCGCTCCCCCGCTGGCGTGGCATCACCGCATGAATCATAACCCTCAAGAGACCTCGTGCTCTCTGTGAGAACGCTTGCTGGTTTGAATTACACCCACGTTTCTTTGTCGTCTCCTCGCTGCTTGTTAACGAAACGCACCGGCCGGCGTCGGTAACTTGTGAAACAGCCCCGCTCTCTTATCTTTTTTTAGGTTTAAAGTGTTACGAAGGCGTGAAGTAACGTTAAGGTGGGCTGGTTCTAAACCGTGACCGTATTTTTAGAGATATTTTGGCGCTGCTTGGACCAGCACAACATGATACCTAATTTCTGTTTCTTTCTGTTATACCCAAGACATGCTAGTTATTATAGAAAAGAATAAAGAACAAATCAATTCATACTTACACTATTAACCAAATTTGTATAAAGTGTGAAGCAACGAAACCAACTTACAACTAGCAAGTGCCAGCTGGAGTAAAATATTAGCTGTATTTGATGCATCCGTAATTTTCGTTGGTATAATTTATCTTCACTTACTTCAGGTAGGTAGGTAGGTAATTGGGCTTAACGTCTTGTCGACAACGAACTTACTTCAGTTTCTGAGTACCAGCACTGTTTGCCTATGAAAAAGATCCGAATTCGGCTTATGTATGTGAAACTAGACTTAGATAATATTGTTACAATTTCTCTCTCTTGAAATTAAGTGGGCTTTACCAAGTTCGTTAAGGGATGAATGCAGTAATCAAATTAAAGAATTAATCATAATTTCTTTATTTTATTTACAATAACTATAGGTTACAATAACTCTCTTGAAATTAAGTGGGCTTTACCAAGTTCGTTAAGGGATGAATGCACTAATCAAATTAAAGAATTAATCATAATTTCTTTATTTTATTTACAATAACTATAGCAAAATTCTCTGAACTCAAATTCTCACAATAAATTGAAATCACTCATTGTTTACAATTAATGACTCCAATTTATGGCATTTATACAATTTATAATTACCACAAAGATATCAATAAAATTAAATAATTAAAAATCAGTCCCAATTACAGTGTATCAACATATTCAATTTTTTCATAATTTATGCGTCCATATTTGACAGTTCGAATATTTACAATAAAATCAGTATTGCACTTCCATTCAGTCCCACCTCAGTTCAGTCCACGTCCCGCCAGTCGCAATGTTAAAGAGTCCTCCAAGCGCCCTCACGCACAGTAGGCTTCACTCGTCGGTTTAACACCCTCTCGTCCATTCAAGCCAGGAATAGCTCACTCGCTGTCGTCCCGCAATCTCCAGTCGTCGTCCACACGTCTATTCGCTCGCGCACACTCGCCAGGCGGCCTCCGTCAAGACTGCCGGCCGCTGGGTTGCGGCAGTATATATAGGTTTTAGGCCGCCACCTAGAATCTTCCCCAACTTGCGTGATGCGTCGCGGAGGGCTAAGGCGCCAGCCAGTCCCACCAGAACATTCTTTCGTCGTCGCTAAACGTATCGGAAACCCTAGCAGACGAGAGGAGGTCTGTGACGCCAGAGTCTCGCCGCTGTCGACATTCACGGGATTCTCTGGGGGGGGGGGGGTGACAGTAGGCCGCGAGCGCATCGTTCCTAGAAGAGGGGAGGTCGAGGTTGGTCTCCGATTACGGCGCGGGGCAATTGAGTTGGCGCCAGCTGCAACACGTAACAATATATTCACGTATATTGTACAGTGGCCATCTATACTCTTCATTAACACATGGCGCAGAAGTGTATGTGTGAATATATTATATTTAATATACCAAGTCTTGTGCTTTTGTGTTATACGCTTTTATGGTTTGAAAGCCAAACATCAGACAGTATTGAAAGTAAGGTCTTTGTGTGTTTGTTATTCAAGTAACGCACCTTAAATTGTGTAAGTGAAAAATAAAATCCAATTCAAGTAGCACACAACTGTAACCACTCGATTGAGCAATGCAGTTATTTATATCGTTGCATTCAGAAAAAAAAAAACTATTTTAGAAATATGCATTAGCTGTGCACAGAAATAGTGCATTACATAAAGTAGGGGAAAAAATTATAACTCGACGGCGATTTGAATGCTAAAACGAAAAAATAATAAGTACGAGTTTAGGTCGCGCTCTGCAAGTTCTACTTTCAGGCGATTCCACCAAAGAGACAACGCACCGCATTCGTGCTCACCCAGGTTAATAATGTTTTATACGAGAACTATTGCTTAGTAGGCATTGCCAACACACCTATTTTCTTTCCGTTTTATTTATATTAATTATAAATGAAATATTGTGATTAATCGATTATATATAAGTAAAAGATCAATCGAATAAAAAATATATTTTTATGTTAGCAGAAGTAACACTTGTGATAAATGACATATTTGGGAAGCACTGTGTGATTTTTCGAAGGTTTGTTTCAAAAAGCTTGAAGATAACTGCGGATGGACTATAGAATGTTTCATACTAACGGTTTATTGTCATATTATGACAGGATATGTTTGTAGTTGAACAGTGTGATCCTGCCATCGATAAACCAAGCAGAACTGAACATATTTTATCTTACTTCGCACTACTTCCTCGATTCCGCCGACATGTCTGTGGCCATGTGCGGTTTCGCTGTTTGTGTTAACTTTTATTACTGGTAACAGATAGTTACTAAAGTAGTTCAGTTTGCATGTAACCCGCTTGTACATGTTTCGACCGAACTGTCTGTACGATCTTGAAGCTGTTGCGTTGCTGAGAAAGAATGATGGATTGTGGAGGGGGAGAAAGAGCTTGTGTTTCACATATTTCCTGGGATTTTACTTAATTTTGTCGAGCAGCAGATGAGTAGAGCCTCCAGAAGTGTCGAGTCAGCCGTGAAGTACCTGCAGTAGAGTGCCAGGGAGCATAAGTAGAGAGTTGTATTGGCCGTTCACGGTAAAGTGAGCACTTTTGAGGCCCTAGTTACTTTTTTCTTTCAGCCCCTTTTTTATCTTTTCAACCACTTTTTTTTAAATAACAAATATTGCTATGTAAGTAATAAGCACAGTGTGTATATTCCACCGCACTGTGACGTTAACGTCGTGGTAAAATAAAATAAAAATTATTTTATTATTATTGCCAGTTATTTCAAATAAGAGGGTTTTTAATCAAAAGTGCTCACTTGACTCAACAGTATAACGAGAGAATCTTATCCTGTTCATTTGTTTGCTGAAGCAAGCAGAAGCAGGTTCTGCAGTAGGGCCAACGTTGGAATTCAGAGTAATTTTCAAATTCTCAGTTTGTTATGTTGGTGACTGTGAATGACGTCAGTTACTCTCTTTTATATTGTTACTGGCGTATGTTTACTGGGAAATATTATTGACGCGTCACTTATTCACAGTTATTTCAATTCGCAAATAGATATGAGCTAATATAAACTGTGAACATGAAGGCTGAACAGTTATTTTCCAACCAGTTTTATGCGTATATTAACGAAATACTTGTGACACGAATACTCACGACCTGAAGGCCACTTTTACAAAGAAGGATGTAGTATAGTCCATTTGCGGTTTATTCACACTTTTTTGAATCAAACCGTTGAAAAATCACCCAATCCATGATGTATTTGGTTATTTCCTAAATGTGTCGCGTATCACAAGCTTTTTAAGTACCTTATTTTTTTGTTTGATTAAATTAATATTTATATTTTATTTAAATAGTATAATATTTTATTTATAGGTAATATGAATATTAACAGTTATGGTTCGGGTGTGTTGGTACTGCCAAGCAAGAAATAGTTCTTATGCAAGATATTATCTAACCGAGTGCACACGAATACGGTGTAATTTTCTAGACTTACTGAGCGTTTGTTTGCATGAGACGGAGTATACTGGAAAGAGATCTTTAGTAGGGCTTCGGAACAATTGGAAGTAACCGTGATTGAAATTTATCACCATCAAAATAAAAATATGCTAATCAAAGATGTGTTTATATAATGTATAAAGAGAGAAACTATATGATTGTTGATTGTATATTAATTATATGTAAACCTAGCATATTATTTGTTTAAATATGGAATAATTTCTTCGGCAAGGATTAGTTTTCTGTATTCCGTTTGGGGGGGGGGGGGGGGTTTGAGTGCTGTGCAGTGTGACTAAGGGTGGAGGATTGTGGGTTGGGGGGGGGGGGGGGAACCACCTCGCTCGCCCTGCAGGCCGGATGACGCCCAGTGGTGCCGCCCATGCGGCTGGGTCTGAGCGGTCATGTGCAGCGGTAATTGGGGCGTGGGTCCAGTCCAGGCGGCGGCCGCTGTAACGAGGCGGTAATTACGGCCAGGGGTGGCCAGACTGTCGCGCCGCAGAGCAGGTGTGCAGCGGCTTGTGACAGTTTGTCGGCGACACCGCACTTTGTAAGACTTTACAATAAGCCACGTTGTCGCTGCGTTGTTTTTTTTGTATGAATAACCGACGACAGCGAGGTTATTATAGTAGCAGCGAATTGCACAAATATGCAAGAGCGGGGAAAGAATCGGCCATGGTCTATAGCATTCGCGTGGAGTGATTTTGGGAAACCTTTGAAAATCGGAATCGGGATGGCTGGACCGGGATTCGAACTCAGGTCCTCCCGAAAGCGAGTCCGAAGGTTTGCCACTTCGCTGTCTCGCTTGATAATTACGGCGCATTTAAAGTTTGTTCATATCAGTACAGTAGTAGGGTTATATGACTTTGGCACAAGGGCGGGGGCGTGGGGAGAGCAGGAGCTGGGGGCTGCCATGTTGTGACGTCACCGGATCGCCATATGGGAAGTCATTGACCTTTGACCTCTACCTTTTTTCCCAAAAATTCAATTTTTAAAATCCGAAATTTTATTGCTAAATATAATTTTTAAAAATTATATAAAAAAACTATTTGAAATTTTTTAAAAACGGAATTTCCCCCCCCCCCCCCTCCAAAAACTTTCCATTTTTTCCCGAGCCAGGCGAGGCCGATCAGAGACCCAGGTAACCTTGGGTCAGGGAAAGTGGACGGGTCAGGACCTTTGACACAACAAATAAAAAAAATAAAAATCCAAACAGCTAAAAAAAAAAAAAAAAAAAAAACCCAAAATGCATTTTAAAAATTATTAAAAACGTTCTAGTAAAATTAATAAAAAATTACTAAAAGTTTATTTTAAAAACTTAACTTTCCGAAGGTCACGCCTCACCCATACCCATTCCACTGTCTTGGTAGGTGTAACCGACGACCATCATGGTAGGCGACCACCATCTTGGTAAGCAACCACCGTCTTCGTAGACGTAACCCATCCGCCATATTAGATGCAGGCTACCTCAACCTTGACCCCATGACCTTGAATGGCCTTGATAACAAAAACTCTAGAAAAATACGTAAAACTTAGCAAATATATGTTAGAGACTACTACCACCATATTTGAAGCGTGACCTTGACCTCGACCCCACAACCTTGCAGATAAAAACTCGAGAGAAGTGCATAAAAGTCAGCAAGCATATGCCATTGCAGACTACCACTACCATATTAGATTCAAGTGACCTCGTCCTTGAGTCCTTGACCTTGAAAACAAAAACTTGAGAAAATTACATAAAAGTCAGAAAGCATATTACGTTACAGACTGTCACCGCCACATTGGAAGCTAGTGAACTTGACCTTCTATTACCTTGTAAACAAAAAATCCAAACAATATTAAAAAATTAATGAAAGACTTGGTTCTTTCATCGATCGTTCCATCAATCTTTAGCAATCCTCCACGTCAATCACAATATTTCCACCAATCTTTAGCAATCGATGGGCCTGTCGTCTGCCTCTATCCACACATATTAGAAAATCGACTCACTAACTGTCTCCAAAATTTGTAAATGTCAACAGAATTAATGTTTGTGTATGCAGTCAACTATCCATGCATTTTTATACTAAAGTCTTTAGTATCATTCTAGGGCCTATATGCAGATCTTTACATGTACATAGTCCGTTCAAGACTGGAACAGACTCTCTTATAATCTTTACTACTCCCATTTTTAAGCAATAGAAAAAAAAACGTTAAAACATTCAAACTATATTCTCTCTCCGTGCTGCCAAACTAACTGTACCCGCGCCAGTCACTGTTTCTAGTAACGATGCATGCAGCTGACGACTATGGTGTTGTTCAAAAGTCTGTGCCAGTCGTGAACCGACTATAGGCGAGTACTCACAGCTCCACTTTAAACTTGTGAGGGATAAAATGATACGATACAAAAAATAAAGAAAAAAAAACAATTATTTTACAATAATTAAATATTATTTTGTAATTACAACTTCAGAAAAAAGCAGTTCATCACATCATCTGATATAATCCCGATCTTTAAGTTCTCTATTGACCGAAACCATCTCTTTCATGCCCAAGTAATCCCCGCCTCCTTGCAGTTCAATCAAATATCTAAGCCTGTCTACAATTTTATTCCGGTCTTCGGTAAACATATCGTCAGTATACTCGGTGACTTCTGCCTTCTTCGCATAATTTGTAGAAGGAAACTCATTGGGGAAATGTGTGAACTGTCGTCATAGTCATCATTAGTGCTGTCTTCCGTTCGTCTTCACTTTATGCTTCATCGCAAGTTTACTTTTCTTTGTAGCAGTAGTTGTATGTGTTCATCAGTATTTAGAGCTGATGGTCTTTTTTTTTTAAGTTCGTCGACTTCACGTGAACGACTTGTAAGTGTACGTTCCGCGCAAACCGACAGTACTGCACTCATTCCGTATTTAACATAAACTGTCTCGTCATAATCGTCTGCGGAAACAGTACTCATCGATGTAGCAGGATGTATGGATTACATCACTTGCTGGCTCCAGGGCTACGGTGGCTGAGCGGTTAGCCTGCAGCGGTTAGCCTGCTCGCGTCCCACCAAGGCGATCCGATCAGGGTTTAATCCCGGCCGGGTCACTCCGGATTTTCGCATGTGGGAATCGTGCCGGGCGATGCCGTTGTTTGGCGGGTTTTCTCGGGGATCTCCTGTTTCCCCCGCCCTTTCATTCCGGCGCTGCTCCATACTGTTTTTCTCAGTCACCCTCATCGGCTCTCTAAACCTCGATGTTAAGAGCCGTCTAAATCTCTTCAGTCACTCACTTGCTGGCTCCCAGTAGACGAACCCTTACAGATCTTGGTATGTTTCTTTATTGTATCACCTTCCACAAACTGCATGTGGTCATTGTCGTAATGCTTCAGCATGCGAAAAGGACTCTTCGTACAGTCCGTTCTCTTATACCGACGAGCATTTTGACCATAGGTGAAAACTCTGTAATTATATATATATATTTACATATTTATATACCTATACATATTTATGTATAAAATAAAGTGAAAATAATTTCATATTTACATATTTGTATACCTATAGCTAAGTATCTGCATGTTTTCTTCTTGGGCGAACGTTTCGTTATCACTTTACATTGGTAATGTAATATAAAATAGGAAAATGGTTTTTCGAAAAGTGTGTAGTGACGAATGGAATGCGGATTGTGATGTGCTTTGCTTTACCAGAATATTTTGAATTCTCATACACGGTAACAAAAATTATTTTATCACATGCAAGCCACAACTCTACTCATATGTTTCAGTTCTAAAAAATAAAATAGCTTTAATATCAAAAGAAAACAAATGTGTTATTGTTCAGGTAAGTTTTCTCATCTCTTAACAACACTTTAACATTTCTGGAAAATCTGAAAATATCAGGGAATTTTGAAATAAATTCCTCGTGGCCACCCTGCGTAATTAAAGCGCAAAGCTTGTTAGCAGTGTTGGTTGTATACTGAAGTTATGGTGACGTTTTAACGAATCTTGTCTCCTTTCTACCACAAATATTCCATCCTAGTGAGTTGATTTCGAAGTAGATAACTCGATGACGCATTTATTTCATACAGATGATGGAGTTGTGCATCTAACTCATGGTCAGTTTTTTCTCTGGAATGATACCTTTTATGCATATAATTACGATTATAATAAATGCCGTTAAACACAGTATACTCCAATACAGGACATTCAGTCAGTAGAGACATATTGGAAACCATTTTTACTAGCGAACCTAGCGGGACTAGTTCGAAAGAGCATCGGCCGTTGATTTATTGCTTTCGTTTTAAATCAATAAAGAAATTTCCAGAAATACAAATGCTGATGTACGTAAGATTGACGCTGCTTCTGAGGGTCTGATAACAATTTGCGACTGGCGAAAAGTTAACGTCAAAAAATCCTAACAGTCCCGTCGGTCTGGATTGCTTGCTGCTCGCAAATCACGCGAATTTTCTATTGTATTCTGTCGAATTAAAATAATACTGTGGAGGGAACGAAGCAAATTAAGAAACATTTTCATCTCTTTTTGGAGTTATTACGAGCCTGGCCGCACAGTGGCGCTGTTATAAAGTTACGTTATTCGGATAAGCTCTAAGACCAGTGAAAATTTCTGCAGCGGTTTCGTTTCTTGTATAGTATTCCTTGGGTAGTTCCAGCCCTTCAACTCATCCCATTTCAATCTAGCAGCCAGAGCTGGGGTGGTGGTGGATTATGCTTCCTGACGAACTATGCACGTCAAATTGAGGCGGCGGACGCCATCTTGAAAGTAAACATTTATGAGCCGTAATATTTAATAATTATCTTTAATAACATTTTTGCCTTATTATTATACAGCAAATAGCTTAATAGATAACTTAAAATATTTGACTCAGTCCTTTAATTATTTTCCGAGAAGGTATTGGCATTAATTAATAAACTATATTAAAAAAGTCAAACACGACTCTCGAAATTTATCAAATCACGTTTCGTAAGAAAAAGTCTTATTGTCAGTAAATAAATTATGAATTCTGTAAATGGGAAAGTGGGAGAAGAATCTGCAAGGTGGCTGTCTTCTGTTTGTCGTCCTTATCATGGCTACTCGATAAGCTGTACGGTCGATTAATTAAAATTAAGGCCTTGAAGAGATGCAGTGAATTGGATGTGTTCATCGTATTGTATAGAGTTTATTGACGTCGCCGGCTGTTATAAATGAAAGCTTATCAGGGGACGGCTTGCTAATTAATTTATGATCTAACTTAACCTAACACCCATGCCTTATCTGGGATTCAAACCCATAGCCTCCCGCATCTCAGAGCGGCGGCGCACCAATCGACTGCGCCACGGGTGGTGGGCAGGGTGTGTTTCATTTTACAAAGGAAAACAAGGTTTGTTAGTTATAACTGTACTGTTTTGAAACTTATAAAGGAACTTGCCGATTTATTCTAATCAAATAACCACTTCTAAAAATAGTTTGTCGGCATTTTTCATTCGTCCACTTTCGCCGAAACGCGAAGAGTTAAGTTCTTGCCTTTCATGAACATTGCTTGTATGTTTGAAATTGTATTAAATAAAAAATAAAAAATGTTTCTGAGAGTTGAAAGCGAGTTTATTTTCAATACTTTCTTTTCCGTTAACAACGTACACTTGCGAAAATGTCGAAAACAAATGCGATTTTGCCAAATTTAAAAACGTGCTGGCTGAGAGAGAGAGAGAGAGAGAGAGAGAGAGAGAGAGAGAGAGAGAGAGAGAGAGAGAGAGAGAGAGAGAGTTAATGAATACACTTTGTCTTTTTACCTTTTTAATTATGTTGAAAGCCATAGGTAGTGTGTCTGCGAGGATGTGAATGCTGTTAAAATAATAAAAAACACCCTGCCACTCGTTTGGTGAAAAGCCATTCCCTTTCATTGAATGGAAACGAGAGCTGTACCCCCTCCCCCAAACTCCTCTTTAACCCTTTTTTCTCCCGTCAACAGACGAGGATGTAGCTCAGTTTTTTTCTCTTGTGTAGCTGTGTTTAGTCGGGGTAGGGCACTAATGAAGCACGGGGGAAATGAACGCCAGATGGAAATGTTTGTGTAAACTCCTGAGCCGGTGTTTATAGATTGTCGTTCTTCCTCTCCTTCTTCGTGGGCCGCTCTAGTGTTGCGCGCTCACTGACCTAGTTTTCCAAATAAACCAGTTCTATTTACGGATCGCTAGATCACTCTCTGTCTCCTTTGCGTCATAATCATCGCCGTAACGAGGAATCTTACCCGGCTAGTTTCCGGGCGCTCGAGTTTTTCCGTCTCATTTGTGCGAGTATTTTCTCCTAGCGCCTTTGATGTGCGCCTCTTTAGTTCGCATATTTGCCAGTAGCGTGCAGCTTACCGCGGCTTGCGTTTTGGCTCTTCACTTTCCACGTCGCGGAATTTAATAAGGCACGCATTTGTGTTTGCGTAATTTATCCCGTCTAATCCTATTTATTTAAATTCTAATGCATGTATCGAGAAATTTAAGATAACAGAAACACCTGCTAATATTTACAAAACTGAAATCCAACCAATACAGATTGGATTAACAGGGTAGAATATAACCTCATTAGTATAAGGAAATAAAGCAACCAATTCATATTGGATTAACAGGTTATAATATAACCTCATTAGTAAAAGGAAATAAAAAGCTAATGCATTATTAATTAACCATTAGACCACATGTCGTGGAAGGTGTACTATTTTGTACTGTCTATTATAAACGCGCCGGATCAATTCCATTGGGTGAATTTACGCGTAAAAACGGTACACGTGTACATTTCCGATACAAGACACGAGCCCAGGACCTCTTGAAACCTTATCTGACGACATAACTAAACACTTCTACGAAAGTGAGGTGTGCCTAGCTACGGCCAAGTGAAACAGAGTTTGGAGTTGTGAGGTAGACAGGCAGGGCCTAACGTCCAGTCCACTGTGGTGTCATTAAGAGGGAACAAGTTCTTAGGATAGGCAGGAACGGGAAGAGAATCGGCCACACCCTAGAAACCATCCCAGGTTTGCCTGGGCTGATTTTGGAAAACCATGGAAATCCGACGTCAGGATATCGTGACCCATAATCGTATCCATGTCCTCCCAGATGCGAGTCCAGCGTGTTGCAACTGCCCCAACTCGCTTTGTTTGCAGTTTCGAGTGTTACCTGCAATTGTTGTTGGTTTTAGCGTAGAAAGACAATTTTTGGGCTATTGCAGCCGCGTGGCTCTTGCTCATATTATGCTCGAACATTTAAAATTCATTTATGTGTACAAAATGAATGTTGGTAAGCTTAACATCTCGTAAACAGCGAGGTCATTAGAGACGGATCAAGTTGCTTACACAAGCAGGAAAGGGGAAGTAATCGGCCAAGATCTGTTTGTAGTAGGGAACCATTTGCCTGGTGAGATTTTGGATGACCGGGCCAGGAGTCGAATCCGCGTTCCCCCGAATGCGAGTCCAATGATTTACCACTGTGCCATCTCTTTGGCTACATCTGAGTCTTGAGTTCTGTAAGCCACTGTGTTTAATCTTGAGTTCTGTAAACCACTGTGTTTTTGCTGTAAAATATGTGGTGACATTAGTAAGCTCTCCCCCACCCAAACTTAGCCTTTAGTGTCCATTAATTTTCTAGTTGCTTTTGTTGAGCTTGAGTTTCCTTGTAACTGAGATCTTGTTCAACACAGTAAGACATTGTAGATGTTACTTCACACTGCACAAATAACTCATGAGAAAATCAGCATACTGAGATTGTGGATCAGGATATTAAACTGGGCATTACAGTGGGAGCAAGTTTCCTCTCAGAGCAGTTTGAGGTCCCCATGAGTATTTTATTATAACTATAGAAGCTATGTGGTTACAAGATATTAATATAAAACATAGTACATTTTATCAGTGGATTGGTTCTCAGACCACCAGGAATGGACTGGTTTCTTATAGACTGCACCTCTGTGTCATTGTTTTCAAAAATAAAGTATTTTAATCAATGCCATTAAGGCATAAAGTCGCTTATAGGTTGTTCACGGTAAAGTGAGCACTTTTTAAGACCCTTCCAACAGTAATTAACCACTAATAAATATATCTTATTGCAGCCTCAGGCTCTAAGTTTTAAGGGTGGTGAAATGTATACACTGTGTTTATTGGTCACATTGTAATGTTTATATTAAAAATCAGCAGGAAGATGGAAATTGGACGAAAGGAAAAATTTGGAAGGGCCTTAAAAAGTGCTCACTTTACCGCGAACAGCCTATATTATGTAGACAAAAGCAACTATATCTAAGTCATTATTTTTAATTTTATCGCCAAATTAATTCCTATTAGAGTTCCTTTTCCTAGATAGGTGTACCAACCTTTGTTACTGATAATCAGTAATCAGGTTACTGAATTTGTATGGTTCAGAAAGGAAAATATATCACCGTTATCATTTAGTACTTTCGTTTTAATTCCTCCAACTTTTCAATCTCAACGCGGTCAGATAGTTCATTGGCTAATTATTTTATCAGTTGTGTACCCATTGGATTTGTTTTAATTATCCGCGCGATTCCATTTTGCGAAGCGGTTATCTATTTAACTCTGGTTGATTTATTCGCAACGTGTGCGTGAGGAATGAACGTTGTTTCCAATTCAAGATAGTGCGTGGCTGCTAATTGTGGTTATGTATGACGTGAACGACATGTAGTGTGCGGGAGAGAGAATGAGCGAGCAGCGAGACTGAAGATTGATGGCCGAGGATAAACGGGAGCGCAGACGATGCTATGTACTGGCTAAAAGGAGCCAGGCCATGCGGACTGCGAGCACTGACATACATGGAGTTCCTGTAATGGTCACGGGGCTCGGTTATGGCGGGGCGGAAAGGCCAACTGGACGCCTGCGGTGCGTCGCTCTTCATTTCCCGTTTTAATTACGTCGTTAGTATGCATTCAGGTGCCTGGCATTCCCTCTCTCTCTATCGGCGGCGGCAGCATGATGCGGGTGGCTCACCTACTCATATTTCCATGACTGTACGTTTATACGTTTGTTTATACGAATGTAATGTACCTATGTACGTGTGTTTAACAGACTGTGAAAGTTCGCGGAAAAATTCCCCTGTAGTAGTGATTTCTCATCGTTTTAAGCAATTTTAAATTATATATATATACACACACACACACACACGTATATAGTATGTAGTCTGTTAAACACACGTACATAGGTACATTACATTCGTATAAACAAACGTATAAACGTACAGTCATGGAAAAATGAGTATTCATACACTGCAGAATAGAACAGAACAGTACACTTAATTTTTGCCACTATAAAAACAAAGCAACATGCTGGATTTTTAACATGCAAATTGCATTCACAACTGTAGCTATGCATATACACAATATAAAAAAAACGAAACGCAGAAACTTAAATTAAGTTAGCCTTTTTCGCTATGAAAAAAGTATTCATACACTGAGTAAAATAAAATATGCGTAACAATGCCAAAACTGCTGGAGTTCATTCCACAGTTCCTTGACTGGGCTGGGACCTGGATTCTGTGTGCTGGAGTTTTGAGTATGTGCTAAGTGGTTAAAATTAATAATCTCTGGCAATATTAAAATCTACGAATCTGTTCATGTTACTTTCGATAAACACAAGTTTCCCAACACCAGTGGCTGATATACATCCACATACCATGACACCACCACTTCCATGCTTCACCGTGGCTTGAATTATTTTACTAGTTCTGTATTCGGTCTCGTCCAGACCAACATTTTACTATTATTTTGAAAAACATTAAATTTACTTTCATCAGAAAATATTACTTTATCATAGAAATAAATATGTTATCTTGAATACATCTTGCTGAGCACATTAAAATTTCAGTTTCCTACTAGTGTAGAGTTTTTTCTCGATACTTTGTCTTTGTTGCCCGAACGTTGAAAATTGTGCACTTGGATTGATGTCCTTTCCAAACTGGCCGTGGTCATAGGCCGATAATTCACATTCTTCCAATGCACGATTTTTATGATCATTTTTAGTAGTGAGGTTTCAAGCAAGCTTCCTTCGACGACCTCTTCTTTTGCCGTATATCGATGCTGTTTTGTCATTATACCGCTTAATAATAGACTTCTTACCATATACTAGCAATGCCAGAATACGATTTGGGTTTAAGATATTGGGAGACAACAATGTGTCTTTCCTTCCACTGTAGTTTCCTACCCTTCGCGGCCGATTTTGCTGGTCCACAGTAAGCACATCTTGTCAGGTGGTGTATTCAAGGCACGCTACATGACTATAGTCCATTCACCATTGGAAACAACTTTCTCGGAGACCTACTAAATATCTACTTACAGGCCCGTTTCGTATCCTTCCGCCAAATGTAAACAAACATTGCCATGTAGCATCTGTCAAAATCAATGTTTACATGCCATTATTTGTGTACATGTGTTCGTATACTTTCGCTACACCTAAACATAAACATTGAAATGTGACTTCTACTTTTGTACGTGTCAAATGTGTTGTTTACTGTTTGCAGCTTTTCAAAGAATTATGTCATATTCTAAAAACCATTCCGTACGAATATTCACAGCTTAGGCGTATAACATTATTTATGTCAGCTTTAAGACGTTTTAAAAATGCCTGAATTAACGATAGTTCTCACGGTTATTTTACATTAACATATTTGTTTACCACGACATAGTACAATACATGTAATACTCGTTAGTATTTTGCCACGATTGTGTTTAACACTTAACTGCGAGGTAAAGGACTGTATTAATTATCATTTTGTTATTGATAGGTGTTGAGTTATTTTTTTTAAGGGGCGGCCTCAGTTGGAATAAATATTAAAACGAAGGAACAACTAGTCAAACGAAAAAGACACATTAAATTCAAGCACGCAAGTCGTGTTGCTCATTTTTGTTATACACACTTAAAATATAGCGGTGAACATGCACTCAAATAAGCCTACGATAACTTTTATTCCGCTCATATTTCTATGTATTGCTACTTACTGTTTATTAGGTTTATTGAAATTTATCGGGATGAGCTTAGTATTTTTCTTCTGGGATTGTGGCACATTACGTTACACGACTGTGTTTCAAACCCCTTAGGGCAAAGGTACAACTTTGTCATAAATAAACAGACGAGGATGTAAATAATTAACTTCGTCATAAAAACAGTTCACAGTTAAAACGTATAAATAGTGATAATCAAATATTTGAAATCACGAACACACAGGGCCAGCGTATCTACCACGATGCACAACGGCACGCCATTTCACAGACGCAATGATTAACGAAGCACACGTCACGGTATATTTATTACTGCCGTGGAAACTCAGATTTATCACAACATCGTAACTTGCCTAGGTAGGTTTAAAAAACACAATGTCCACAAACGTGATGTGGTATTTTGAAGTATTTTTCGGAGTAAGAATAATTTACGCTTTGTTTGGCAAAAAGCAACACGTCATGTCATGGCTCGCCACGTCTGCCAACTTCACTTAATAACTGCCCCGCCATCATATCTAAATGTATTAAAATACGTATTCAAACATTAAAATCTCTTTTCAGTTGTAAATTACAAATTCAAAAATCATTATCTTGCTGTAATAAGTATTAAATATGCTACAATTGAAAATATGTATAATGTTCCTGATTACTAGCGAAGTGAAACTTCCCGAGTGTGAAAGAGAGAAAGAAAGAGAGAGCCATATTTGCCTCGCCCAGCAGACAGTTGTTTTCAGTTGCTTTCTTGCTCGATAAAACAACACCGTACCATTACGGCCTACTCACGATATTTTCCGCTGTTATTTTAAACTGTAAAAATGATATATGTTGCCATCGGGGCTACCTAAATATTTAAATATTTCAATAGGCACCGTTTAATTTACAAATAATATACTAAAAAAACTAGGATAAAATAATATTTTAACTGTGAACTATTTCTGACCGGTCGTTGTCAACACGTCGCTGCTCACGCTATTGTTAATTCTTACCTAAATATAAATAAATATTACAAGTTATAGAATATAGTAAGGCAGAGTTTCATTTATTCAATAATACAGTACTATAAAGTTAACCACAGTGTTACATATTTGTGGAATACAGGTTATTGAAAAAACTATTTGACATGTTATGCCTAGAGTGTTATTTCAAAGGTTGATTTTCATAAGTCGCTTCCAGTCGGGAATGGACTATACACAGGCATTCCGTGCAATGCGGGGTTGGATCAGTTTTTGTTTTGTTTACAACTCCTCTTGTGTGTGAATACTTTTTCCTGTTGAACGCAATGTGAACTGTTACTTCTTTTATTTAAATAGAACATGTTAGTGGAATACTGGAAGCTGCATTATGAATGAATTATTTATAATTCGTTGGATCGTGCTAATTGAAATCGTAGTTTTGTTTTCTAATTTACTATTAAAATACGAGCAATTTGTATTGCACCTGATACTGTATGAATACTTATTTCCATGATTATACATCAATATATGCATTGCACCCTATGCATAATACAGAGCTTTCTATCTAATATGAAACCACTCACGGAACAGTTGACAAACATTGTAGCTTTTGAGAAAAGTTTACCATTCTTCGACGAAATAAAATTTGTAATACACCATAAGATGAAGATCGCATCTAGTGCACCCACCATATACTGGAAGCTATTTTAGTTGCCGACGATGAGATATCTAAAGAATCATTAAATGTGACGTTCCCACGCGCTTTAAATGTTGCACGACTTCCACGATAAGCTTGACAGCCTTCACGAAGACCGGCCATATGGGTTCACATGGCGACTAAGTCTGCGATGTAGTTTATTGAGTGCAGCGTAACGCGTCCACGTATCTAGTTGTTGGTGTTTTAGTATCTCCGTGAGAAACTGGAGTGTGTTGGCATTTATAGGCTGTTTGCGGTTTATCACTTAAAAAACCTGCGTAAGATATAATTTCTGTTCATTATATCCATCCGCCATATGTTATAACATTGTCACTGACCCGATCACTTTGTTCATCAGTGGATCGAACTGTTATCAGTGTGTCAAGTATTAATCCTACATGCCTGAAACATACAGAAACTTAATTTCGGAAGCGCCCAAGTTACTGCAAAACAGCTTCGGCAATTTTATTTAAGATATACATTGAAGGCAGTTGTTACTGTGCTTGGAGACAGGCAGAACCGTGGTTCGCGTCCAACCTTCGGCTCTACTCAGAACTGTGTGTCCCAAGATGGTGAGTCGTGTGGTTTGGAACCCACCAAAATCATGGAGATCTCATCGTCGACGTATGACGACGCTTACAGGGCACGAGGGCTGTCCACCCCACTCACTCGCTATTTTTCATTTGACATAGACGACATACGCCCGTCCCGTATTGTAAGGCTCTGTGTGCCGGGTGTCGATGGGGCCAAGTTTTAATTCTACCAGCTTTCATTTCATCTCTTATTCATTATTTTGTGACTGTCTCCTCCTCCTCCCTTCTTGATGCAGTGTGTACTGTCCATTGTCAAGACACAACTGATATTTCTGAGTCAGCGCAATCTGATGACTTGCCCCCTTGGGCCCACCGCCAATGTGGGCAGATTTAGGCGGCTCTTAACACCGAGGTCTTGAGAGCCAATGAGGGTGAAGTGAGGTGCAGTGTCCGAATTCAAGGGCAGGGGAAGCTGGAGATTCCATGGCACCGTCCGGCAAGATTCCCACATGCGGCCGCCAAGGTACAGCCTAGTGTTATGTAGGAGTCGATAATGGATTTAGCCTGGGTTTCGTTTCCTTGCTATGCAATAATCTTGTGAGAATTAATAACAAATATAACATTTCTACGTGTACTCGCTGACGGACTGCGAGTGCACTTCGAACGCAGGTTGCTGGGTCGGCCTTCTTCTTGATGGTCTCCACGCACACTGGCGGGAAGAATCGCCCCCAGGCAGATCGCTCCGGACATGTCTGACAGACACTAAACAAGGGCTTTCCACACCCCGCTGTTTGGCGGACACCTTGACTGTGACGTCATATATAATGTGTTCGTCGAACTCCATCTGTTGAAAGCTAGAGTTATATACGTACATCTCTGTGCAGGAGTCTTCCTCTCCAGTACCAAGTTCCATGCTTTTAGAGCGATTTGGCTAATTAATTTGTTACGTGCCAATTGACTTTCTCTAACACACGTACGCTTGTCTTTCCGACTCCTCACGTCAAAACCCCCTTTATAATGTTCGTTACCTTTGACTTTCACTTAGGCAAAATAATCGAGTAGAAGTTTATGGTTGATTGAAAATGTTATTGTTTTGAACGTCCAAAGCTGCAGTGTTAACGCGCATAGCGATTGCTGAATATAACGTGGTACGTACATTCAGACTTACAACATGTAGAGTTTGTTAAGTAACGTATCTCTTATGGGTTAATAATCCACGTTCTTTGGCTTTATTAAATACATTTTATTCGCAGCGATATTCAGTATCATCCACGAGCACGTGTTTGTCCAGAATATTGCATTTTTAAGTGAACTACTATTCTGTAGTCACTGATGAGTGTCTTGAATATAATTAAATGTAGTTATTATATTTATTTTCAAATTCATAGATAAATTGGGCAATGTGTGAAATCGCCACATTTTTCATATAAAAGGTAGAAATTATATCGGTATACATACATAGGCAGTATTCACGTAGTAATACTATCCCTTTCTTAATATGTATATTTAGAATGTTAGTAGTTATATTTTGCACACATCTTTTACCATCGTTCCATGTAAGTAAGCGGATATAGTGCGTAATAGTAAGAAAAGGGCAATAATTTAAGTTAGGGTTATCGCAGACGGAAAATTAAGTTAATTTTTCCCCACCGATCGAGATGAAATTTTAGAGAAATCACTGCCAAGCCTACTGGTATCTACGTCAAAGCATGCTGAATAATATTTTGGCGATTTCTCAAAGAAATTATTTTAAAAATTACCATACCAATGTATACGAATATTGAGAAAGTGCGAATGGTTAAACTATTTTCCCATGCAGCCATGGTATCGTTCCTACATACGCTCGCAAAACAGTCAAATGCGTAGGGAAATCCCAACCTTGTATAGTAACCACGCTAAACGTTCCAACATCTGCAGTCTGAAATGTGGCATTATTTCCATACACTGTATAGGTTAAAAACTTCCATTACAGTTTAAGAAGTTTACTAGGAAATTTTTTACAGTGCTCCTTTAAACGGAACCATTTTTAAAGTGTACAACTTTCAGCGTCGTACTGTCTAATACTGTATCCTTGGATAGTAGAAATTTTTCCTGAATAATGAACGTTTTGTCTCTTATGTTAATGATTCTTCGGTGTCAGTGCTTCTGTAACAGTCGGGGGAGACAAACGCATCAATTACTACTTTTGTTAGTTAAAAATGTAAATGAACGACTTCTCGTGTCTTTCTTTTCATATCGAAGTTCACATCAAATTTCTTTTCAGTGTGTAGAGTATACCAATGATTTTTGTGGGCAAAATAAATACCCGACTTGCACATACATGCATATCACACTGAGAGAGTTCGCCATGCACGTCATTAAGTGTAGGCAAATTGATTTTTCTCGATAATCTGGAAATTTTCACCTGTAGTACTGGAGAATTTACTGTTATCTCGCTTTTTTTAAAGACAGATTAAAATCAAACTGCAAGCCATTACCATCGATATTATGCTGACTAGTTTTAAGAAATATACTTATATTTTGAATGGCACGTTGTGAAGAATGTAAACAGAATTATCATTTTTATTTATTTTGTGTTTTCCATTAACAGTCATTTTGAAGGACGTAATTATTGATGAATGCAAACCATTTAACTTTTGGGTCGATATTTTTTTTTCGCTGGTGATATTATTTTTTATCCATTTTTCACTAAACATGGTACAGCTTTCACGATATGCGAGGTATTTGTGACCTACAGCTAATTTATTATGGTTTCGTGACACTTCCCTTAAGGTACACTGGGCTGTTAAGTGATGACTTATAATCAAAGTCTACTAAAGTACACCATAAAAATTTCCTCACTGCAAGTCGGAACCAAGATAGAACTCTTGGCAACGGAAGTAGGCGTTCTACTATTATTCAAACCCGTAGAGCGGTTTGGTAAAAACGAGATGAAGTTGTCATTTTTGTTTTACCAAGCTAGGATTATATGAGAAGAGACTGCCAGGTCGTAGATTCAAGAGTGAGCTGCGAGCCACAGCGTGGCCAAGAGCGATCTTGAGGGAACCGTTTATGATGAATTGCGCGGTGGTAGGCGAGGTTCAGCGGCTTGTTTCGAAACGGCGTCATGTTTGACGTGACTAACATACATTCTTTTTGTTCGGTTGGTAGACTGCAAGCTGTTCACACGGTTGGTTCAGTTTCTTCTCATTGCATTTAGCCCAGTCGCATAAACTATATTAAAATACAGACGAGATTGCTCAACGTTACAGACCCGTATGTTCAACGATTCAGTTACAAGTTGTATGAAATATTGACGAGATTTGTGCCCCTGAGATCGACGTGATACACTAAACATTCAGGGATGTGCAATGTGTTACGTTCCAGAGTTACGGAACAAAGTGCTTGCATTTTACTCTGTAAATAGTAGCACTCCGGGCTGTTTAGTTAACGTCATAACAAACATTAGTATTTGCAGGCTTACGTAACAGTGCTTACGTACAATTTTCATGCAGCAGCAGGACATGTTTGGTTTAACAGTATCAGAAAGTAATAAGCGGACACGTGTGAGTGTGGTGCTCTGTAACATTTAATAGAAATATGTGAAATATAACGAAGCACTCAAATCATAAGCACCACGTAATATTTATTTTTGTAACAATTTCATTATAGAGGCATACACCGTGTGTTTTCGTGACTTAATTTTAATGTTTTAGCTTCAAAGCAAAGGCCACGTTCTTGCATTGCAGATGCCTCAAAGTACGAATATTGTTCAGAAATATACTATACTCGGTTATATAAATAATGACATAAGAATTTTGTGTGCCTCCTTATGATACTATACAGCTTTGAGTTAGTTTTGAATATACTTAAGTACTTCACAGTTGTCACGAGAAAAAATGTTTTTATTTTATTCCTCTTTTGTTAGCGTATGATTCTAGATATGTATAAACGTCTTAGTTTTTATTGCAGAAAAAGGATAAATGGTTTATCGCAATTGTCGCTGCGTTTTATTCTGTATCACCTCTCAACTTTAGTTTCCCTGTGCGAACGAATTATTTGTTTGGCAACACCATAGCACCATAGGCTTTGTTTGAAAAAATTCTGTCGGCTTTACTTAATTTGCTACCAAACATACACTGCTCACGATCGTAATGTCACCGTAGTTTATTTGTAAGTTATTCGAGCGCGAAAAAGTTATTTTTCGTCTGGCCATCGTAGTGCCTCTCTGTCTCTCTCTTTCTCTCTCTCACACACAGATATTTACCCAGCAGTATTTTGTGACTAATCTGTTGACCGATTAGTTTCGGCATAGACAATATAATTTATTGTAAAAGCGCCGCACTATATCTTTCTTAGAAGAGAAATGTGTAAGCCTAGAAAACGTATGGCGTGAACCATAAAACACAATATTTACATTCCTTTGAAAAGTAAGAAATCCTTATCGATTCTTTCTGTGTGCAATAAAACGTTGAACGGCAACATAAAACATTGCTAATATGAAGTACGCCATAAAACTACGTGTGAAGAATAAGGCAAAATTGAATAATTAAGGAGTCCCGGGTAAGCGTTTCTGTGTGAGGGCGTGTCGTTTATGAATATTATGTAATGTTAATGTTTTACGTAAACCGTCCTGCGAGTAGCATTCTCGGCATAAAACTGGTATGTTAAAATTGTGATGAGTATGGAGCAGCGCCGGAATGAAAGGGCGTGGGAAACGGGAGATACAAGAGAAAGCACGCCTACCAGCGGCATCGTCCGGTACGACTCCCACATGAGAAAATTCGGGAGTGACCCGGCCGGGAATTGAACCTGGTTCGCCTTGGTAGGAGGCGAGCAGGCTAACCGCTTAGCCACCGCGGCCCCCTTCAGGACATTTGTTTTTACGGTTAGGCAGATAGCCATTTACCGGCTCTTTGCGAACTTTGTAAGCTTCACTGGGTATGTCGATACTTTTTTTTTACGTAACTTCATCACCAACAAAAGGCAGCGGTAAAGAACGCAACGTCAACAAAATTATTTGCAATATCTGTAATGTGTATGTCTTGTATGTTGGTTTTTATTTTCCGATACATTTAGTACCTAGTACCTACTATTCCCTACCTACAGTCTTTAAACAAATATAGGGAGTGCGTTCTTGATCATCCGTTCACGTGTATTAGTATCGCTAATAAGCCAAAAATAATGTGTCTATAATTGTGTTACGTGGTACTGGGATTCCATTGATCACTTTTCGAACGAAGAATAAATATTTAAAAAAACGTACGCTTAAGAAAAGCAACACACATCCAGTTGTGACAATATCACAACGATGGCTTGTAACTCATCTTTGCCCAAAAACCTTATATGTTTTCCGTAAAACCAATCAAGTAAAATAAACATGCATGGTTTAGAAAAATTAGAGAGGTAAGTGCAGGCTAATATTTTTATTTTCTCTTTATTTTGTCCTAAAATTCGGATTAAAAAATATATCTAACTACAGGCTCCAGCTTGAACTAACACGACGACAAGTGTAGCTTTCTCGATCTTTTTTTTCGTGCTGCAATGTTTAAAGAAAGCAGGCGTCCAAGCTGCGAGATCACAATAAAAATTCGCCACTAATTCTTCGCCAAAGTGTACGACACGCAGTGTAATTCGTCAAAAGTGTACGACACACAGTATAATTATATAACACAGATTTTATGTTGATGAGATGATGTAGAAATTTTATGTAACACATGTAACAGCCGTGTGTACAAATTAACGTTGAGGTATGCTGAAGAAGTATTGGCTGTAGGCAAATATAGCTTACGCACGTGCGTCCAAAAATCTGTCGTTTAGATTTTTATGTGTGGAGTACAACTAGTGTACATTTACAGTGTATGCGTAGATTCTTGCATATTTATTTATTATCTGCTGTGTGTACTACACTGGCGTTTACTTACATGAGCAAGCTACCGCATTGTGCTAGCCAAATCTATATTACTATGTGTATTCATGTGGGAAATGATGGGTATCAACACAGTAAAAATATTCAGTTTTAATTTTAAATGTAGCGAAGTGTGAATTACTAAGCATGGAGTACTGTTCTGCCCGGTTCGAAACTTGGCAGGCAGACGAATACCTCTTACCATTCGAATACTACTCGTAGAGCTGGACCACTGCAGCGTACACTATTTGTGTACATAGACAACTCAGGAACACTTAGCCGATATTTATTATTTATTCACAACTGGTAGGTAATTAATAAGCATGGGGAACGACAGTGATAAACTGAAATGATGTAGGTGACAACCAAGCCACGTTAGTTAAGTCCAGTATTTATTGAAAAATTCTTTTCATTCTTATTTACTTCATTGCTACTTCTGGACGACTATCTGCTATGAAAAATCCTAGTGGCAATTTGCAGGAATTAATGCAGACACATAACTCTCGTAAAATACTTGAGAGTGGCAGTACCCAGCATAGCAAAGTCCCTGAGATACCATCAGTTTCTTCAATATATATATATATATATATATATATATATATATATATATATATATATATATATATATATATATATATATATATATATATATATATATATATATATATATATATATATATATAAGTGTGCCTGGCTCAGGGTGAGTGGAACTCCTTTCAGGTGTTCCGTGTGCAAAGTCTTAAAGCTGGGATGTAAGTCCTCTTAAAACAATACGGCGTCGCACGTCGCCGATAGGGGAAAAACTTCTCGAACACTTATGGCTGACGCTGCATAAGATCTCTTAGTACTATACTTGGACGGGCTTATCTGTTTGCAGTAAACGTGCAGCTCTCGTTGCTCTCGAAGATGTAGATTCACTTTATAGCTGCAAACAAAACTTAGCCGAAAGGTCTCGTAGACAGTATGAATTAAGTAGGGTGTCTCGTCGACGTGGAGATATGGCTCGTACTCGTTCACGGCCTAGCTTCTACCTCCTAACTCTTTAATCCTAGCAAAAGGGGCAAATTGGCACTCTCTAATGCTGGAAACACTCAAATCAAGTAAAATCACAAAGAAGCTAAAAACACCCTAGTAAACTAATTTAAATCCTACTCTGCACCCACGTACAGGTCAGAGTCCTATCACTAACGTCTATGCTGCACGATGGTCGATGAGAGAGAGAGAGAGAGAGAGAGAGAGAGAGAGAGAGAGAGAGAGAGAGAGAGAGAGAGAGAGAGAGAGAGAGATAAACTCTCTTGGCTGGAGTTAGCTTAGATGGGACCTAATGTTCCAGCCAATGGGAAATCAGGATTCAAACCTGTGGGCCAATGGAAGTCAGGATTCGAACCTGTGGGCCAATGGGAAGCTAGGAACTATCTAAACGCCCCTCCGTACCACTGTCAACGTGCTAACTACTAAAAGTCATAAAATACCAGGTCTCAAAACGCACACAACAAAATTAAATAAAAAGAAGCATTTACAAATATGAGACCATGAAATGAAAAAAAAAATATTAATAGAAAATAAACACAAAAATGAAAACGAGATAAGGTCCTATCCTTAAATATAATAAAATTGCAACAGTACAATATACGGTAAAATTATCCTAGCAAAATAAAAATAAAAACAAGAAAAATATTCAAATAAAAACAAATGCAAATTGTATGAAAGTTACATAAGTTGCATGTGTGTGAAAACAGTATTTGCATAGTGAAAAAAAAAAAAACATAATGTAGCATGAGAAATGACAAATATGAACTAAGCAGAATTAAGTTAATTGTAGTCTTCTCTTTTTCGTTTGCTTTCTTGTGCTGTCGCAAGAGTAACAATGCCCTTTTTCTTAAAATTAACTTCTCTGAAGACCTCGATGTTAAGAGCAGCCCAAATCTCTTCACTCTCTTAAAATGAACCTCATTAAATGGTTTTCCTACAGTTAATGCCATTCCTCTACGACCAACTCCTTTGGGAGAATCATAGTTAACTGAAGGCCCTTGTTTACAGGCACTGGTAGAGACGACTTTCTCTCTCTGTCTGTCTGTCTCTCTCTCTCTCTCTCTCTCTCTATATATATATATATATATATATATATATATATATATATATATATATATGGGGATGTGTAGCTGCAACCATTCAACTTGATTAAAATTAAGTATCAGGTACATCAGTGCTCTTACGCGACTCTCTAAACTCAATGCGCTGTTCAGTAGTAGAGGAGACTCCAGATAATGTTTCTACGGTGTCTACAATATTAATGTTTGGCATAGATTTAAAGCGTGGTACACGACAAAAGTGTACTGCCGTGGAAACGAATAGAGTGAAATGGCGCCAGTGGACGGCAGTTGACCAAAGTTCACCTTTTGGCCCTACTGACACGTCGGTCCTTGTGAAACCCCGAGTACCTGACGACTGTGTTTAGGGTACAGTAATGTGTTCTTTAAATATATTTGTGTACATACAAGTTGCTTCTGTATTGGGTATTTTTAGTTGTAAACATGTCTGAAACGAATGGGAGAGGCGCAGGACTATTCAAGGAGGGTATACAAAAAACGCGTGTGAGTGAGGAATCCTGATCAAAAATCTGTTAAGAAATATATGAACAATTTCCGTTATGAGAGATGTTGATATGGACGATTATAAAAACAGGGACAAACATGATGCCTTATTCATTATCATCATGTTCAGTAAATCATCGACAACCTCATAAGTAAGTTTCTCCATCAACCTTGTCCCCATTCTTAATACCGTATATTCTTTTTGGTTATCCGTTTCATAACCCATATTTTACGTTTCTTTTGTATCTTCGCAATCATTTTCTGTAATTATTCACTTGCAACCAAAATTCGGAAACCAAATGCTGCACCAAAAATTTTACTTTATACACCATTTTGCGTTACATTTCCCTTTGCCAATAAATGTTTCTGTGTTTCCGCATAAACACTCGCTGGCCCCAGTACACTGGTGACTGGAACTATAACATGCACCAGTGAACTTGCACCATGTAAACGAGCGTAAGGAATGACCTGAATACCTCCAGCAGCTGGGTCGCCTTTCTCTAATGCCCTCCAGACTCCTAGTATTTAGACATGCACTCCATCCTCTCATTTCACGTATATCCTGTATCCTGAGTTTAGGATGTTATACAACACCAGCTCCTGACTCATTTTAAAATCGGGATGATTATGTGGAATCTTGGCCAATCGTAAGGGTTAGTTATATGGTAGTTCAGAAATGCAGACGCATGCGCAGATATTATGACAATTCATTTTGTCGGTCTTACTTTCTCGACGCGTGCCGATGTACATAGTTCAACAGTTTCCCAGTACGTGAATCATGACAGTTTAGTGCAACTAACCAGTGAGGCATGGCTTTTTTATGAGAACGCCTGCGCCCGGAATCCAAATTCCTGTCGCCGATATATATTTTCAACTTGCAATTTTCCCCGTGAACATGCGGTCAACAAGAGCTCTGGTTGGGGTGCACATAGCTGACACAACTTTTCTTATAGCATAGTGCAGCTGTGTATAGGCCGTTCACGGTAAAGTGAGCACTTTTTGTAGCTGTTTCGTCAGACATAATAAACAATAAATACATTTCATTGTGGCCTCTGACTTTTGGTTTTAGGTATGGTGCATGTATATTCTCTATTTATTACTCACATGGCAGGGGTTACATTAACAAGTGGTGGAAGGATATAAATTGATTGAAAGAAAAAAGTAACTAGGGCTTCAAAAGTGCTCACTTTACCGTGAACGGCCTATGACAAGTTTCCGAGCGTCTTGACTTCGAATAGGTGATGCCAACTTACACGACATATTTTTGTATTTGCAGTGTTATTGATCTGCATGACTTTTCAGATGTAGTGTTACAGCTAATTTTACGCAGTGATAAATTAGTAGATACGTGCAAAAATATCGTGCAAACGATTCGGAATTTCTCTGTGAGTGACTGGAATAGCTGCTGAAATAGAACACTTAAACATTAACCTCTAAGTACGCAGCCAACTTTGAATCGCGTGGTCGTACCTTTGTAATTGTGCTACAGTCTTTACCTAATTTTTTTATGTATGAAGCTTCTTTTGAACGTTTTGTGTGTCTGTGTTGAAACTGTAATTTATTTTGGCTTACAATCGATGAGTGTTGACAGCTTCCATGGACTATGTTTAATGTATAACTAGAGGATGTTTTGCTGTTGTAACGTGTGAGATGTCGATATGCAAGAAAGGTGGTGTAAGAGGAGGTGTGGTCCGCTGTTGCAGGGGCTAAGATGTCGGAGGGGCGCGGCCGACCACGGCCGAGGACTCCCTCTCTCGGCTCGCTCTGTGGATGGCTGCCCCAATGAGGAACGCCCCGCTGGACAGCGGCCACCGAGCGAAGGTGGCAGACCCCAGGGCGGCGGTAGTGGCGGCAGCGAAGGCGGAACCGGCGACCTCCAACAACTTCGAGTACGACGACAATGAGTGGGACATCGGGATCGGCGATCTGATCATTGACTTGGATGCGGATATAGAGAAAACGAACGAAAAGAACGGCGGCGGGGCGGCGGCGGTGGGTGCCGGGGGCGTCGGCATGGCGTCGGCGGCCGGCGGCGGCAAGGGGGGCAAGATGGCGGTGGAGCACTCGGCCACCGTGGACAAGGGGCTCAAGATGAAGATCAAGAGGACCAAACCCGGCACCAAGACCTCGGAGGCCAAGCACGAGATCGTCAAGTCCGGCGAGCTGAACGGCGGTGAGGCGGCGGGTCCGGGGCCGGTGGACGGCGGCGTGGGCAGCGGCAAGGGCAAGCACCCGCTCCCCGCCGCCACCGGCGGCTCTGGCTCGGTGAGTAGTGGTGCGGGAAGTGGTGGCGGCGGGGGCGGTGGCAGCAAGCGGGGGTCGAGCGGCCACCGACGGGACAAGGCGAGGGACAAGCACGGCGCGGACAAGGCGACGGCCAAGCCGCCGTCGTCACCCGGTTCCGCGGCGACCACCGCCCCCGCGGCGGCGGCAGTGCCGGGGCCGCCGTCCGCAGTCGTTCCCGACGTGAACGGTGTGGTACGAACTCCAGTGTCGAGTGCGTTGTTGGGACAATCGGCGCAGCAGGCGCCGCCTCCGACGGTGGCGCAGGTGTCACTGCAGCAACAGTCTCCGCAGCAGACGCAGCAACCGCAGCAGCAACCACAGCAACAACAACAACAGCAGCAGCAACAACAACAACAGCAGCGGCTCGTTTTCCCAGTGTCTTCGGGTCCTGGCCCGCCGAATGCGCCCGGGCCACCTGTAACGTCACCCGCCATGAAAATCGACCCACCTTCCACGCCAGACCCGTTGCCGGACGCGTCCGTTTCGGAAGACGACTCTGCGTCGTCGCCTCCTGCGAAGAAGGTGAAGACTGAGCCGAAGGTGAAGGTGGTGGAGCCCAAGGTGAGTGTGCTGCACATTTATCGACTACCTTGTTAGTATAGCACGGCTTGTATCACCTTAGCCTTGCGCTGACATTTAAAATATGCAGACTGGATGTCTAATTTTTGTCATGAAGTACTGTGAATGCTGCTTACAATTTCGTCGATGCCATAATATAAATAAGTTTTTAATAGTCTGTCAGCCTTGAAAACTGGTGTGGCTAATTCACTGAAATGATATGCCGCTGATGGCACTGGTGTTGGCAAGATCATTAGTATTTTAAGAACTGTTACGGTGGAATATTGTTGTGCCGCAGTCTGCAATCAGATAAGCTCTGATGTTAAACCCGTAAGCTTCGTTGCGGGCTCAGTCCACCATTCGCAAAGTATTCCAAAAAAGGATTAGTTCTATTTTTTGTTTCGTGTTGGGAGCAATGGTATTTTAACAACAAAACTTCGAGTTGAACTAATTTTAATGTTACAAAATTTTAGGACCGGTATCGCAGTAAAAAATTTAAGATATACAAATATAAATTTTTAATAATATAGAAATAAACTTATTTTGTAAATGTGTACGTTTTAAAATTAGTCCAGGGAAATATAAACTTAAGAAAGTCGTACGATTTTCAAAGAAGATCAAGATTTGCGTTGAATTTAAGGTTTTGGTAGAAATATATTTTCATTTATTTATTTACTTACTTATTATTTTGTTCAGAGGATTCAAATGTGAAATATTACAACTGAGAAGAAGACGCACAGTGAGTTGAAGTGCCTCTGTTGCCCAATAACTGATGACACACATGGCTGTAAGATACAGAAGCTATCTTGCAACACACTAGACCACTTGTGGTATCTTCAACACTGTCAGTATATATGACATTATTTTTAAACCTCACTCGTCGAGATACGGTTGCGTAAAGTAAGTGGATTCTATATAGTAAAGCGAATTATTTCATGAATTTTTATCATAAGTATGTTTGTGGGTCAATATTATTTTATCGTAATGTAAGACTCAAACCATGGTACTTTCGCTACATGCTTTTTTTTTTTTTTAAACATAAAAAGCTGTTTTCAACTTTTTAAAATCTGGGAAGTAAGCTATATTAGTTAGGTAAGATCATAAGTTCATAAATACAATTAATTCCGAATGATTGTTTACTTAATGAGTTGAAGAGTATGTTAGTTTTACCAACACAATTTTCCTTTAATTTCACAGTTAAAAATATTCAAATAAATTTCCATGTATGTTAGCATATTATGCAGAGCCAAGATGTTGTAAAGTGTGTTGACAGCAGTGTCTCTAATAAATATTATGCTCAAAGTGCCAATAAGCATTCCAAAATTAACACGCATTTATGGTTGTGCAATTGGCTCTTATGTTTAGCTCTCTAAACAAGAGAAGGAACGACTGGCGTGCGATCTGCCCGCACAACATCGCCACAAGCTTACGTTAACGATTACAAGGTAGCTCCTTGTAGTGAACCAGGCAACTTACGTTAAATCTCTGCTAACTTTTAGATTGGCTCCACGTGTTCTATAGAATTCTTTATAGCCAATCATCCAAGGAGTTAAAACATGGATGATTCTTTAACTATTCATCTGTTATCTGCGTTCAATTTGGTGGACATTTTTTTTATACCTATTATCAAGTTTTGATAATTACTAATTATTCTCTAGGTAAATTGGAACTTAAAAAGTTCCCAGTAATGTACGTTACATAATAATAATAATAATAATAACAATAATAATAACAATGATAATAATAACTCGTACTATTCGTGTCAGAAGTGGGTTTCTTCATCAGAACTTGTTCTTTGGATGCCAGGTTATTTGAGAAACAAAATACGCATCACACATAACCAAACACTCACACACACTCGCTGCAACTGACGCCGGGAGGCTGTCCTGCATTGTAGGAGTGACACCTCGATCCTCCCCTCTTCCCGGAGTGAGGTGCTCACTGCCTCTCCCCTAATGGGAAGCCCCTTAATGATGGACAGCGGCGAGACTAGCTGATGTTACAGCCACTCCTCTCCCCTGCTGGAAATGCTGACAAATATAGCGACGATGCAAGAATATTGAGGTGAGAAGCCCTCCTCCTGCCTCCCCTGCCTGTTGAAGAAGCCGACACCTGTAGGAAGCACACGAATATTCTGGGAATTAGGGTGCTCGGCGCAGCGCGCTAGTTAGAGAAAATTCTGGCCGATGGCCTACGATACTATATATACTGCCGTGGTCCAGCGGCCAGCAGTCTTTGGCGGAGGACACAATGACCAGTGCGCGAGCGAAGTTATGTGTGTGACGAGGGCGGCGGACGAGTGTTCTTAGTGTGAATGGACGAGAGGGCGTGAAACCCAGTGAGCGAAGCCTACTGTGCACTCGGAGGACTCTAGAACATTGCGGGCTGGCAGGACATGTACTTAACCGAGGTGGGACTGAATGGACATGTAATATGGATTTTATTGTAAATATTGAAACTGACAGATATTTACGCATAATTTATAAAATAAATGAATAGGTTTATACACTGTCTATTGGGACTGATTTTTCTTATTTAATTTTATTGATATCTTTGTGGTAATTATAAATTGTATAAATGCCATAAATTTGAGTCATTAATTGTAAACAGTAAGTGATATCAATTTACTGTGAGATGTTGAGTTGAGAGAATATTGTTGTTATTGTAAATAAAATGAGGAAATTATAATTAATTCTTTTATTTAATTACGACCTCCATCCCGTAACGAACTTGGTTTATCCCACTGAATTCCAAGAGAGTGAAATTGTAAAACTGGTGTCAGAAGTGGGATGGAGGAATTTCTAGAAAATAAATAAAATAATTTTAATTAATGTTACAGGAGCATATTTACTAGGAGGTAAAATTTGTAAATATAATCATAGTCATAATAATATACCAAGGTATTTTTTCTTTTAGACATATTAGAATGCTAACTAGAAAAATGTCGGCTGATATGGAAGCACTTCGAACCTTGATCGAAGAACTAAGTAGCCAAATAAGTAGTGTCAGAGGATCTGTAAATAGTCAAGTAGTGTTAATGAAAATGTAAATAGTCGAATTAGTAGTGTTAGTGAATCTGTAAATAGCCAAATTATTTGTGTTGGTGAACTAGTAGACAAGAAAATAGACAGTGTTAGCGAACTAGTGTAAACGAATATGTAAATAGAAAAATTGACAGTGTAAATGGAATTGTAGCTAGAAAAACAGACAGTGGAAACGAAAATGTGGATAGTAAAATAGGCAGTGTGAACAAAAATGTAGACCGGAAGATAGAAGGTGTAACCCAATTAGTAAACAATAAAATAGACTATGTGGATAAAATAATTAACAGTGCGAGCGACAGTGTGAATGAAAGATGGACAGTGTGAATAAAATGCTGGACAGTGTTAAACAAAAGGTTGGACTGTGCCGAGAGTAAAGTGGACCAGGAGGTGAGAGCTCTCAAGAAGGAATGGCGGGTCTTCCTGCACCAGCAAGGAAGAAGACATGCAGCCCCTGAGGAGTAGCTGAGATCGACCCTGCCGAGCCAGCGAATGTGGACAGCTAGGAGAAGGTAGTGGTCACCGCTAATACAGCTGTCTCAGGAGAAACATAGCAGTTTTCAATGTGGGTAAGCCTCAGCCCGAGGTGGGTAAAGGCAGCTTCACAATAAAGCTCGCCTCGTACTATGGACAGACACCTTGGCGCGGATACCGACACCAGTTCGAGATTGTTGCTGTCCTGAATGGCTGGACAGAAGAGCAGCGGGCGTATGCTGCATTAAGCATACTGCAGATGCTGCCAGAACGACATCGACTAGAGTACTCCACATTGGTGTTTGCTTTGGTGCTGCGATTCGGCGACTGATACCTGCGAAATGCCCACCATGCCCAACTGCGAAGCTGCATCCAGCGACCATGGGAACCACTGCAGGAGCTGTGGCAGGACATTGTGAGGCTGTCACACCTGTCTCTGGATGGATGCTCGGAAGAGGCCCGAGACGTCATTGCAGTCGGCTTCTTCGTCGACGCTATCGCTGACACCAAAGTGTGGCAAGCTGTATGGTTGGCTGCGCTTCACACCTTGCAGGATGCCTTGGCCCGAGCACTGGAGATGGAGTCAGCACGGCAAGCATCAGTGCCCCGACGTCCAGTGCGGGCAGTGAGGCAAGATAAAGAGGAGGATGACAGTGTCAAGAGGATGCTGAAGGGCTTGCAGACGACCACGAGGAACATCGCCTCCAGGGTGCGCACTATGGAGACTCGCCGTCCTCAAGCAAACGGTCGGAATGTTGGTCGTGTGGACAGTCCTGAGGGCCAGCTGTTCTCAGCAACAGCAGCAGCAACCACGGAGCAAGCACCAAGGGACAAGTGAGAATGCAATGTCTTTGGGATACTTTTAAACATGGTCTTGAGGGGCAAAGGTCGGTGATTGTTGGAGGGAAGGTCCCAATGTTTTTACAGGTGCGTTCAATGAAACAGGACTTGGATGCCATATATGGCGGAGGGAAGCATAGCTGATGTTTCTTGTCAGATGGTTGTTGACACAGGGGCAACTATAACAGTGGTAAGACCAGACATTCTCGGGTCTTCCCCTCCTCCCCCAGCGATCATCTGATAACAGCATGGATGACTGCTATTTAACTACAGCAATGGGCGAGACCAAACCAGTCAAAGGCAAGAGAAGGGTACCCTTACAACTCGGTAACCTTGAGATAGAACATGATGTATACATAGCAGAAATAGAGGACGAATGCAAGCAGAAATAGAAGACAAATGCATTTTGGGTCTTGATGTATTAAATGAGCTGGAATGCTGTATCGATACTGGACTGAGGGGTGTTACGGGTAGGTAACACCGATTTGTTAGTGGCAACATGACGAGATTTATCTTCGCTAATAAGGTGCCTAGTAGTGTGTAATCAGTCTACTGTACTCCCTGCTTCTAGCGAAGTTGTTATTCCAGGCAGATGCCAGGGAAAATTTGTCAGGCGATTGGGCATAATTGAACCAGTTCAAAAAAGTTGGTATTTTACCCGATGGTATCACTGTAGCCAGGACATTGATTTCTTAAAAATCTGACAGTTTGCCTGTTAGGATGATTAATTTGTCTGCCCGTGCTATCCACTTTGAAAAGGGGGCCACAATAGGTTTTGCAGGCAGATCTCACAGGTACTTCCAAATGTTCCAAAAGCTTCATTGTCCCAACATACTGAATGTCCTCTTCCAGATGCTCTGAGGGAACTGCTGATAAGAACAAATGAAAACCTCAACTGGCGACAGGAGAGAGCAGTTTCAGAATTGTTACAGAGAAGTAGGGGTGCTTTCTCCTGCGAACCCAATGACCTTGGCAGAACTAATGATGCATGCCACCACATCGACACAGGGGATGCCAGACCCATAAAGCAGCCACCAAGGCGACTACCGTTAGCTTGACATGAGGTGGTTGACAGTATTCTGAAAGAGATAGATTCAGATGTGATATAGAGCCATCAGTCAATCGATGGTCTTCTCCCATTGTACTTTTTAAAAAGAAAGATGGCTCTATTAGATTTAGTGTTGATTACCACCAACGTAATAATGTGACCAAGAAAGATTCATACCCACTCCCTAGGAAAGATGACACATTGAATAGCCAATCAGGTTCACAGCGGTTTTCTTCTCTAGACATGAAGAGCAGGTATTGGCAATGCGAGGTGGCCCGGTAAAACAAGGAAAAGACTGCCTTTTGTGTCCAAGGGAAAGGAACCTGGAAATTCAAAGTTATGCCCTTTGGGCTATTCATTGCCCATGCCACCTTCGAATGACTAATGGAGAAAGTTCTGCCATTAGACATTTGTCATGTCTACCTAGACGACATTGTGGTCACAGGAAGAACATATGAAGAGCACCTGGCATGCTTAGATTCTGTGTTTCAGAAAGTGAATGCAGCCAACCTGAAATTAGTTCCCAAAAATGCCATCTTTTCCAAAAGAAAAGTAATATCTTGGACCATGTTGTATCGACCTAGGGAATGGAAACACACTCTGAGAAGACCAGAGCAATAAGAGATTGACCTCTAACAAAGGATAACATTGAAATTCGAAGTTTCTTGGGCTTATGTACTTCACCATCGCTTTTTGCCCGGGTTCGCCACTATCGTCAAATCTCTGCCTGAATTGACTGAGGCAAAAAGAAAATTTTATTGGGCCTCAGAATGGGAAATGCTTTCAATAGACTAAAGAAAATTCTGCATTGTCGGGAGGATGTTGAGAAGTGGTTACGTCTGTGTGATGCATGTACCGCGAGGAAAGGTCCGGGGGTTAAGGGACGAGGTCCCCTTCAGAAGTGCAGTGTTGGGGCCCAATTCGAGAGGATGGCTGTGGACATTCTCGGGCCACTACCAATCACTGAGAGGGGGAATAGGTACCGTCTGGTAACACAAGACTATTTCACAAAGTGGCCCGAGGTCATACCGATACCAAACTAAGATGTTGGCACAGCAGTTAATGCTCTTGTAGAGCAAATTTTCTCCAGGTTTGGGAGTGCCACTTGAGCTTCATTCTAGTCAAGGACGAAATTTTGAAGCAACTCATTTCCAAGAGGTGGCGAGAATCGTAGGAATGAACAAAACCTTTACCAAAGCATTGCACCCTCAGTCGGATGGCATGGTTGAGATGCTAAATTGTGCTTTGGAACAGTATCTGGCGATCTTTGTAGACGACACTCAGAAAGGTTGTGACTCCAAGGTACCCTTATTTCTCCTGGCATATCGCTCGGCATTCCAGACTACAAGGGTAACATCTTCAAGGATGCTGTTTGGGAAAGAGCTCCACCTCCCTGGTGACCTGCTGTGCGGACGTCCAGTGGAAGAAGCAGCAGCCACCCCAGAATATACCATTAAATTGCGTCAAAAGTTAACAGACATTCATGAGTTTGCCTGGTGGCACCTTGAAATTAATAGTGACAATGAACACACGATATGATCGAAGAATGCCTGAGGAGACTTTTCAAGGACAGCTGGTGTGTTTGTACAACCTTCAAAGGGAGAAGGGATATTGCCCGAAGTTACCGAAATCTTGGGAAGGTCCGTACAGGATCCTGAAACAGATAAATGATGTGGTCTACAGGATTTGTCGATAGGGCTCTCGGGCGAAGCCTAAAGTTGTCCACATCGACTGACTGGCACGGTATGAAGGTAAATATTGGAACTGTCAAATAATTTAATTATTTAATTTCACTGATTTCTTTGTGGTAATTATAAATTGTATATAAACTGGAGTCATTAATTAGAAACAGTAAGTGATATAAATTTATATTTATTGTGAAATGCCGAGTTGAGAGAATTTTGTTTGTAGTTATTGAAAATAAAATTAAGAAATTATAATTAACTCTTATTGAATTAAGACCTCCATCCCTAACGAACTTGGTTTACCCCACTAAGTTTCGAGAGTGAAATTGTAACTATACACACACACACACATACACACATATATATATATATATATATATATATATATATATATATATATATATATATATATATATATATATATATATATATATATATATATATATATATATATATAATATATAGAGAGAGAGAGAGAGAGAGAGAGAGCGTATGTAGCTGACAAATTACACATCTGATTCACGCAACCCTTTTCTGGGTTATACAATAACTCCATAAAGTGTTGGTACACCCACGTTTTAGAATCTGGTTATGAAGAAATCTATTTATTTTAGTAAGCAACACCAGTAATTGCTGAGATGCATAATATGAAAGATATTATTGCAAAGATTACTTGTATATTATAAAAAAATACATTATAACAAATGAACACCTCTTCCTGATCATCAAACAGGTATTGGGGTAGAGAACGGTTTATTTACAGCTCGTTTATGGTGTCTCACACGTAACTGTAGCTAATGCAATACCCATGGGAGGTTGTTTACAGTTCCGTTCACTAGTTTCATGCAGTGTTATACGGTAATAAGTCGCCGCGAATCCGAAGCAGAAGGAACATTCTGTCAGTGTCTACGTGATGGCCCCATTCACAAGGGGAAAGTTATCGCAATAGTGGAGACGAACTTTCTGTCGGCTACAGGCAGTCATTAACAAATACAAGGATACTGGTGGAACAGAAACTAAAGCGTAGAGTCGGGCGCCCGAGTGTACTTACAACCCAGGAGCTTATACGTTTGTCAAACTTGCGCAGAAGGAACCCTATGAAAGTGCAGGATCAATTGCTTCATACATCCAGAAAATTTCGAGCAAGAAGACAAGTGCTTAGACAGTACGAAATGTTTTTAATGGGGCCAATGTTCATGGCGAAGCCATACATTTCGGAAAATAACCGTAAGAAACGTCTGCAGTTTGCTACGGAGTACATCAGCACGGCAATAGAGGCTTGGAATACTGTCTTATTTTCAGATTATTATATGTTCGCTTTGTTCGGATCTGTGGAAATGAAGGAAGTGTGGAGAAAGCCTAACACAGAACTCTAGATCAAACATATTTTTCCAACCATTAAACATTAAATATGTGGTAAAATGATTTGGGGATGTATGGCGACCTCTGGAGTTAGATATTTAGCTGAAATCCAAGTTATCTACAGTGGACCATATAAAATACATCGAGGTGTTGCGCGGTAATTTACACGATAGCACGCATAGATTAGGATTTGATGGGGTCTTTCATTTCCAGCATGACAAATGTCCGAAGCACATAGCCGTGGAAACCTGAGAGAGGTCACTATACAATGCTCCATGAATGGTTTATTTCCCACTGCAGAATCCTGATTTGAACACAATTGAGCATCTGTGGGCGCATCTTGACGTCTAAATCAGAAAACGTCATTTGTATGAGAAAGAAAGGCAATTTGAGAGAGTAGCCGTGGAGGAATGGTTTAAAAATCACCCCAGCAGTGACACAGTTTTTGATAAACAGCATGCCATGGCGTCTGCCAGTTGTTATAAATGCCAAGGGTGTGCTCACTATTAAAGTGTGCATACTAGCGAAGGGTGCTATTGTGTTATGTATGTGAATACTTTTTGGTTGTGCAGAAAACTGAAGTTTGTTTGCTATTATGTTATTCATAGACAGACGGTCTGCGCAGAAATATATTCTACGTTTTGCACGTTGCTGATTACAGGTGTTGTGTACTGAGAAAATTACAGCTTTCTTCATAACAAGTATCTAAAAATGAGGGTGCACCCATCAATACTTTTGGGGCGACTGTATGCCTAATAAAATTGTGGCAAGATTTGTTGGCCGTAGGCAAGCAGATCTTTCCCCACGTACTAATACGCGATCTACGTGTTCGTTCCGATGAAACAGTGCCGCATCATTACCCTGTAACTGAAGAAAATGCTGTACACAAAAGTATGAAACTGAACAAGATTTTATGAAAACCGCTGTTAAAGTATTTATAAATTTTTCATTACATTTAATTTGACAAAAGTTAGTTAAATGAGTTTACCGGCGCCACTTTTGATGATTTTTCTCGTCGGAATGAAGAGTTGTCTGTGGTGTAATAACGGACCTTTTTGCAAACTTAGCTACCAAAGTCGCACCCGAATAATCGGTATTAATAGGGTTGTTATTTTTTCTGTAGTCGTGTCCATATTATTACAGTATTTTGGGAATCCACAATTGTATTGAGGGCGTGGTTAGGTGTTGAATTGTCAAGTATAGCTTGGTTAGAAGAGAGACATTTTCAAGCGGTGAAGTGCAGTTCCAAGTAATGTGATGATGCATTTTGAGGTTAAGAGGCAAATAAAATATGTTCAAGTTACTGAAAAATTTTTTTTTGGTAGTACACATGCTACGGTTATACGATGGCTAAGGGTGGCGCTAATAATTAAATAATATAAAACTGTTTAAAATACCGATTTTTTAAAACATTTCTGTAATATTGTTTTTTGAAATTATGAAACTGTGACCCGCTCTCATGCAACGAATCGAAAGTCTAGATAGCTCAATATCAAAATTTCTCACCCCCACCCCCTCTTTATTTTCACCATCCAAAAGTCTAGAACGTTTTCTGAACTGACCACGACGCCATCCCTACGAGCGTATATTTTCAATATAGATATGCAGTGTTTATTTTATTGTGAAACATAAATTTTAGAATTCCTTGCAAATAGGCGTTACGTGTTATGGAAACATCTTCGCTGTAGGGAACTACTACTAAAAAATTCGCGGAGAATATATTTTGTTTGAAACGCCTATCTTTAAAATTAACGCACTGAGGCGAAATTTCCTGAACATGGGATTTCCTATTTAAATTTCGCAGCTTCCTGTCGGCAAGCAATGTCCGTAATACAACAGGAGGAGGAGTCACGAAGTAAGCATGGATGAGAACGATAAGTAAAGGGAAAGGGAGCAAGTGAGCCATACAAGTATTTGCAGCGCGCGAAGAGGAAGAAAACGGCGCCAGGAACAACAGAACTGACGCTAGCCACCCGCAACTTCTCCGGACGAGACTGGTGTTTACGGCGCTCCGACGAAAAGAGCCGGGATGGTGGTGGGGGTTGTATCGCTGCCGGCTCTCCCGGAAGCGAGGTTGCTGGCGTGAATTCCTCCAGACCCGTTGGCGATCAATCACCGCCATTTGTGGGAGGGTGGGTGGGGAATAGTCCATGGGGGAGGGGAGGTAGTTGCGGTCGACACACCCGGGGTATCGATCTTTTCCAGCCCCCTCTCTCTTCAAGCGCAGCCTCCAGCCCCGGGCGAGAGATGGGAACTGCATCCAGGGCCGCCCAAGTGTTGTGTTTCCCCGTGGACGTAGGATAACCTACACGGAAGACTGCGCCCCGTCTTATGTAGCCATCGCTAGGTGTGAACTATTCAATGGCAACATTCAGGGCGAGGTTGGGACTTTGAAAAGTTTAAGGAGTGACAGTAGTGTTTCTAGTTTAGAATGAAGTTATTAAATAAGCAATACTTATCACAGGGTTTAAATGTGTGGTGAATGTTACAATCAGCATAATGCAATGTATACTTGCCGTCGTTCATTTCCTGGTAGATTCTCGCTGACTGCAGAACGTATAGTGTCTGAAATAGAATTATCCGAAGGCTTTATGGATTAGTGGCAATCCCGTTTGCCAAAGAAAAATTGTTTTCTTTTATAGGATGAACAATGGCTGTTATTTCGGACCCCACCCTATGATATAGTTTTACACAAATACCGTTGTATCTGAACCGACTTGTATAAAAGTAGAGGGGAATACTGAGCACTCGATGATCACGGGTAGGTGTGTCGTATTTAAGTTCGAAACTCTTGCAGAAAGTAAACGTACTAATTGACTTTCGCGATACGTTCTGTATCTACCAATTTTTTTAGGTCACAATTTATATTAGGTTTATTCCAAGAAGTCCGCCAAGGCATTGGGCGCAAATTAATTAATTAAATCTGTAATATTGAACCTTTTTGAATAGTTCTGAAGACATGTACCCTTTTGGCTTTATTTGGTGTTTCATGATGGTGGCCATGAAAAGCCATGACGTGATTGTAATGATTTATTTTTGCCAAAAATAAATTAAAAGCCGTCGCAAAATATATGGTACGTAATTAAGCCAGCTCTTATGTCACAGAATGTTTTGGCAGAAAACCTGCAGACAGTTCTTTAAGCGAAATCATGATCGTAAATTAATCCACTTGTTGATCGTGTTTTGAAATGGGACAGCGACCTTCATTAAAAAAAACGTGCATTTATTTTCCGGCTCGCCGGATAGCGGCCTTGCAGCGAAGTATTCGGTTGTCATTCGTTTGCTTGTGTGTTTTTTTTTTCACCTCGTGGTATTTCTTGCTGTGTACTTGTACACCCAAATTTCAGTGGTCCGTATAGAATGGTGTGGTAACTATCATCACGACTGTTCAACCACAGATATGGCAACATCAGTAAATACATACGTAACATACTGCGTGGCAATACGCTGTGAAGGCCACGGTGTAGATAAGCTGTGTGCGGGTTTAACAGTAACGTAGTTGTTGTCAGATGATCAGGGTAACATTGTGGAGTGAACAGGTTCTACTGTTCTACTCCACGCATAGAAAAGAGAGAGATTTTTTTATGTGGGGGGGGGGGGGATTCGACATTTGGGACGACCTGGGTTCGATTCTTCCTCCGGCCTTCAATGGTTTTTCGAAATCGCGCATGGTTGATGCCGGAATGATTCCTTAAGGGCGCTCAAGTGACAAACATGTTTATATTTTTAGTGAATTTTATAGCTTATGTGGTATCACATCAAACAGTTTTCTGCTGAAAGAGGAAAGGTCGCAGAAAGTTGATTAAAAAAAAAATAGCTACAGGAGTTATGGGAATTTTTAACTTAAATGATTTCCCATACACATTTTTGAATTTTTTAATAATTCATTATGTGTTTCGGCTATAATGTTAAGTTCTGCAATACAATTATGATTATAAATAACTAGAAGTTAAACCCTGATAGCAGGTAAACAAAATTGCCAGACTTCTCAAGCAATTTCTTCACTTGTTTATGTTCACCAACAATTAGCAGACGCCTGATGCACAGATTCTTAGAGATAATTATAGGCGCAACACTTTCCGCGACAATTAGCATTGGAGGTAAGTGAAAAATAGTACACTCTTGGTCATTCGTCACCACTAAAATAATTGTACGAGATCTTGCGAAAGTAGGACAAAGGTGGTATTTTTTATCGTCCTATTTATTTACGAAAATGTTTGATGTGAACGTTTATTACCACGTCACAAAATTATAATGTGTTGCCGATTTTTTTATTATAGCCTGGCTGTGTCAAAGACCGTTTCACAATATAGCCTAAACAGATTTAGTCAATTTTTTAAACTAAAAAAAATATACAAATCAACGCACGATGAGTGACCTCGTGGTCTTCCTAAATGTTCCAAAGCTAATCAAGATACCTTTCGAAAGCGACGAGCAGCTCATTTACAAGTAAAAGAAGATAACAATAAATATAGACCTATTTGTACCACAGAGATCGATACTGAAATATGGCAAACTTTATACATTTTGCGGGCGTGATGTAAATGTGTTGTTAACTTTCATTGTCATTACAGACAGTATGTATCAGAAGACATATGATTACGTGGAACTTTCATGAGGCATTTGGATTGAGTGACTAGTAGGGTAAGTCTGTCTACGCTTTGGCTGACTAGTAAATGTTCTAAATGTTCTAAGACTACCATAGCAAAGGCTTTCGTAAAGAGTTTGTTCGAAATATTCAGTAGCTACTTATTATGTGGTTGGGGTAGCTGGTATAAAGCTGAAACTATGACTAGAGCCACCTGTTTTTCGCGAAAAAGATTTACGCGGAGGCTAGGCTTAAATATCGGGCATGCACACTTGCAGCCTTCCTTTCGCCATTGGCCGCCTGTTTTTGCGTGAGGACTGGCTGATACACGGTGTACCAATCAGAACTAAGTTTCTCCGATACTGACTGTTTGTGATTCTTGGGCAGGCAGATAAGGCGTGTAACAATTCAAATGATACAACCACGAAAGTGGTGCTGAACTAAAGTGGTTTGGAACACAACTTGTCCTGAAATCTTTTCGATAAAACGGGTGCCCCTACCTATGACTAGTTGATTGATAGTTGATTTTTCCGTACACCAATTGCTTCACAATATTATCGTGCTATGTTAACGGTTAACGTACCGGTCTAAAACCACTACACTAAGGTTACTTTATTGGCACTTTGTCTTGCATCGCGGTGGGGTATATTCGGCCGGTTCCCAGTCCATCTAGGGGTTCCCAGTCCATCTAGGCTGTATTACTTAAGTGTTTTATATTTTGCGATGTGTAGTGTTTTAAATTGACACAATTTGTCCCAATGTACGAACTTTTTAGCAAAGTTTTAAACATTAGTTACGACATGTTTAACGTTATTTTGACACGTATAAATAATAATTACCGTATATGGTTGACGTAAAATTTTGTGTAAGAATAAGAAAACTATGTATGCAGGAAAAGTATTAAAAAAATTACAGGTATAACAGAAAACATGATATACTGTTCATGAAGATCTCTACACCCATAAGGTTTCATCCATTTTCAATAAAATCAAGACATCGTACAGTACCGATTGCTCAGTACAAATTTTCAGTGAGACGTTGCAGAGACGTCACTGCAATTTGGTCAGTACCCAGTGTTTAAAATGTCCTTACAACAGGCTGGAAAGGCAGAAGTCTGCGTGTTGAGATGCAGGTCAGTGCGCTATGGCGTCGTGCTTGAGATGAATATCACCACTCAGACTTGCTCAGACACATCTGAACGGGGTCGTACTGTCGGACTACATGAAGTCATTGAATATCCATTCGTCATGGCCGTATAGTAAACACTGTGACACGTGTGCAAGGGCGGATACGTACAGGTCGTACGTCTCATAGATGTACTGGTCCTTGCCATACGCCCTACAGGTAGAGAATATCGTTGTATCTTCATGTTGTAGTAAACTATTGGAAGGTGCGAAAGTTTTTACCCTGAGTGTGGCAAATTTGCTTTTTAGGATTTGGGTGTCTTATAATTAATGGTTTTTGAGGAATTTGATATTAAGTTTCATTGTGTTAGTCTCATCAAGAGGTTATGTGACGTGCAGTTAGCAGAACGTGGCACCACATCTAGAGATATCCTGCAGTCTGTTGGGCTTGCACTGCATTCGCCAATCTCAACAAGAACCATTCATCGTCGTTTGAATGAAGCTGGCGTACAGGCATGTCGTCCACTTGCCGTGTGCCTTTGACTCGTCAGTGGTGCCAGGAAAGTTAACATTGGACAGGAGAATGGCGACGCATTGTGTTCTCCGGTGAATCCCACTTCACTCGTAATGCAGATATTGGTTGCAGCATATAATTTTCGTAAACATTATTTCTCGCTGGCACACAGTGTGTAATATCGATAGTGTAGTGGGCCAAAAATCAGATCTCGAAAACTATTGAGTCAATTTTAGTAGGATTTGGAATTTAGCTTTTGTGTATGGTTATGGCGAAGTATTGTAGCATTCAGATAAATATATTAGGCCTGAATAATTTTGGAAAAGATGGAGTTCGTAATTTTTGTGTAATTTTTTACTGTTACCTAAATAGGTCAATGTTAATAATGCAACATGACGTTAATCAATTAATGAGAAAACAATGATAGATTTACACTACTTGCATCTAAGTTAAATGTGGTACCATTAAAATCATTATCCTCACAGTTATCTTCGGGCGAAGAACCGGGCGCAGGAGACTCAGCCAGCAACAGCAGGACTTCGCTTGGTAAAGGTCATTCACGGTAAAGTGAGCACTTTTGAAAGCCTTCTCATTTGGAGCAGTCTATGGAAAGGCAAGTATTTGTGTTTTTCTATAAAGTTTTCCTCGTGAAGATTTCCTGAAACGTTTGGTATCTCAGTTCCTCGCTTTCTGGGTTTCCTCGAAGAGCTGACCAATATGTGATTTGCATTCTGTGATCTCCTCTCCATGAACCAAAAGCTTGTAAAGTTACTGGCATGTTATACAGTATAATTTATATTTACTTAAACACAGTTCTGTATTATCCCTTGCTTGTATGCCAAATCCATGTTTACCGACGGCACACCCACACGAAAGAACTTCTAATATCACACACAGATTGTTAATAAGATCTAAATTTATTCCCATTAGATCTGCAGAATTGACATACTCGCTGAAAAATTTCCTAGCTGTGTTTTTTTTTCCATAATTTGTGTTCCCACAACTTTGCTATGGCATATCAACGAGTAGTCCCATTTATTTTCGAAAACGATTCTAGATGGTTTTCTTTGTACTTTCAATCAGTTTCTTGTCGTTCACGTCCTTTATTTTCCACTTTTTAACGTATAGAGAGTATTCTATAGCAGCAGGCATTCGAAACATCAAACCCATGCATGAAGGAGTGACAGTTGGAATTTAGGTGTAGTTTGGTCTGCTAAATGTCCCAGTCGTTTCGCTGTTACTATTCATCTGCTTGCTATGGTGACAAATCGTTGTTCATAGCGACTTTGATCCGAACTGCCGTCATAGCCTCACTTTTATTAGTAGCTTATATGTATATTCTTGATCTCTGCCATACACATTATTCAGAACATCCCCTTGCACTGTACAAAATTTGCTTACAGTACGATCTAGAACAGCTTTGTAATTTCACGTCTGCAGATTCATCTGTAATTAAAATAGTATTTCTGGGTTAATACTTTTGTTTAATTTTTCTTACTACAGTAAGTAATATGGCGGATATATATTAGGGCTACTGTTATATGATTTTGCATTTCCCTTTAATTCTTTGTACTTATTATGTCAGCTGCAATTCAATAATCATGGAGAGAGCCTCATCAGGTGACATTGTCTGGTTTTCCTGCAAGAACATTCTTCATGCGTTCGTTAGTTTTATCACACTCGTTGGGATGAGGTGTATGAAAGTTCTCCTACAATACTGGCAGCATAATTCCCGGAAGTTCGGAGGATTGTCTGCGTAACATAAACTATTTCTTCTTACGATTTATCTTCGACAGGTAATTTAGTTTCCCATCTCTTAGAACTTCAGCTCGATTCTACAATAAGTTTTCATGGACCTCCTCTAGTGCTAATACCAATAGTTACATCTTGGCAATGTTTAATTGTAGACTGCAGTGATTTGTAAATTACGTGTTCGATGGTAACATTGTGATCCAACCATTTCGCATAGTATTTCAAAAATTTATTCTTAGTTATTTCTACCCTACTTTGTCCATCGAGATAATATTTTCCGCACAGAAAGTTGAGTGCTTTTATTGACTTGAAAATATTATCGGGGCAATCATGGATTATAGAATCATTATAGAATAAGTTAAAAAATATCATCATACCAGTTACCTGCGTTACTCGCGCGCCACAGCTTGAAAACCGCATGGTGCCTGGAAAAAGTTAAGAGCTACTATGTATGCGCCTGGTTGCAGTCGGAAATCGCGTTATCACATACATAAAAGCATAGCAAATGTCTCAACTGAATCTTGTGTCCACTAAATATGCTAACAAAATCGTATAATAAGCCAGCACCCCGTCATTGTGCACTTCCATTTTAAACACTCCAGCAAAGCCATTAAAATTAAATTTAGGCACAAACTTTAGCTAATACAAAAAAAATACCTTCGTCTAATATATCCACATATTTCGTTAACGAAAAACAAACGCTGACTTCCTCGCCATGCTCCTACCAAATAAACTGCGCTCCTGCCCCTTAGTCACGAACATCCTATGTAATCGGGGAAATACCAACTTGCGGGCTTCCTGGCGGGTAACAGACATACCAACACTTGGTTGTTATCTCCGAGTGTTTCTCAAACAAGATTCTGCAAGAGCTATGCTTAAAATATTAGGGCTGAAAAACAGGCCTATAATTTTTGGCCAGCTGGCTGCTTAAAATTACCCTTTTTGCGGCGACCGTTAAGCACGAGTCAGCAATTCTGCGTGCACACCGGGAGTATGTGGTTGCGGGTTTCATCATGAACGTGTCGGCTGTAGAGTTCTGTAGTTAGGCCACCGTGTACCTACCTACACATGTGCGTTAATGGACAGAAATTATGCGCAAAGAAACATTTAGGCCTATTGTAAGCAAAATATATCATTCAAGTTACTAATACACATTTACAGTTACAGTTGTTTGGCGTTTCTGGCAATAGTATTCGCTAGCCAGGAAATATTTACCGTGAACTTTGGTAAATGTAGGTAAATTGTATCCATTTAACGTTTCGCACTTGTTATAAAACAAAATTTAAGGTCTTTTTTTTTACTGATAATTGTTTATCTTCTTGTTCCTTGATCATTTGAGGTTTTGCCGTATTTTATGTTTGTTTCCGGCAGTAAATTTGTATTACACCAATTATGAAATTTATGCCATAAACAATTAAATTACACGTAAAGTAGCAGAGCTGCGGGTGTTACCCTACCGTTAGCTCGGAAAGCAGAAACTATTAATGACGTACGGTATATTGCGCCTCCACTATCGTTTTTATGTTCGAACAATTCCGTCAAAGCTGTGGTTATTGGCTAACGCACGCTTTCGTTACTAGAGAATAACGGAAAAACTGCATTAAAGCTCTGTCGACATTTACCCGTTTTGTTGGTTGTTTTGAAAGAAAAAAATAAGATTTTCCCAACTTTTTTGTGTTCCTTTCATAATAAAATGGTACTGCGAGATACGGGCTTGCATCTGCTGTCGGCGACGGACGCATTGTCGTGAGTCACCCGTGCTTCCACATGTGACGCTGCGTTGTGTACGCGGCGTGCAATCCCATTATTATAGCGATCCAGTTTCTACTAGAGCCGCCGAGCAGTGTTGATGTAAGAGGATGACGAAGTCCTGGTAAAGGCTGTTCGCGATCAAGTGGACACTTTTGATATAAACCCTTTAACTGCTTTTACCTGCATGTATTTTAACGGGCGCACTGAGTGAGTGACATGCGCCTAATTTAGTTGGTAACGGTGGAGGGGAAAATAGTTCCACATCTTAACAGCGAATAAAAAGTATTAGGCAACCATTTGTGATATTTTTAATTATTTCGTTCGCTTTCTGATTTTTTTATTGCATCGAAGTGTGAAAATGAGCAGATTTGTAAAATATCTACTTTTATAATAATTCCAGTTTCACTCGGTCGACACATGAATAAAGTGATGAAGCCCATTGCAATGTTAATTTTACATAAGGCGGAAGAATACACAACGTGCGCACAAGTAGATCTTAAGCAGAGATTTAAGAAGTGCTGAGTTTATCGTGAACATTCTTTATCAAGTGAAACTCGGTAAACTGCTGATAGCATGTGACAGCTGAAGGCGAGGTTTCAATTGCCTTGCGAATTTCTGTCTGTAGGGTATATGTTGACATTGTTCGAAGGACTTTTTCGTGTGTATTACATTCCATATTTTCAAGGATATATTTGTAACTACACAGAACAAGTTGAAGAGAAGTATTTCGTTATAGTCTTTTCATAGTTACTTCCAACTGTTCTGAAGCCCTTCTAAAGTTCTACTTTCAGGACATTATTCCGCCTCATGCAAACAAAGCTTAACTAAGTTTAGGAAATTACACCAAAGGACAACGCACCTCATTCGCGCGAACTCAGTTTAATAATATTTTGCATGAGAACTATTTATCACTAGGGTATTACCAACACACCTATTTTCTCACTGTTTTTATTATAATAATCGGAAATGAAATATTGTAAGTTATACATGTAATATAAGTAAAAGTTAAATTTAACCAAACATAAAATAATTTTTTATGCTAACAGTAGTATAAAAATATTATGATACGTGACATTTTAGGAAATAAACATACTCAATACATGGCGTGATTTTTCAAATATGTCTGATTCAAAAAGTTTGAAGACACCGCAAATATCTACAGCAGTCATGGCCCTCGGTGGGGGGGGGGGGGGGGTTGGAGTGTATCCGCAAGTTGGTGCTTTGGAAGGAATAAGGTCGTTGGTGTCAGCGCAGAGGCTCTCCGTGCTAATGAAAGGCAGATTCGCGCTATTGCCCTCCTGCACTCGCCAGGCAGGCGTATTGATGGACGCTAATGTGCTTCCGAAAGCAACTTTGCATTGTACCGTGTTCCAGATTGCGTTTTAGTGATTGTTACCACTCTTCCTTGCGACCATCGCTATCGTCAACTTTGCGTCAACGCATTTTTTGCAATGACAATTGGCAGTACTATCTCTCTTTTAAAATAAAATCGAGGAAAGATTCTGTCTTCAAAGTTTCTGTAAAGGCTACTGTGACGTCACAGAAATGAACACCATGTGCGCGAAGAAGAAAATAAGTATACAAATGAACACATCACAAAAATATACTAAAATTTTTAAAACGTCATCTGTCAAGAATAAATTATGAACTGTAATATTTCATATTTTGCATCACTCTTGCATGCGTTGTTTTTGTATACTGATAATTAAGCTTATAAACACCAACATTCTTAGTCTATTCATAAAATTACAGGTAAAAATCAGGAATTTATAGAATATATGCGGTGTTTTGATGCAATAAATCCTTTGTAAACGCGAATTTTACTCAAACAATGCAATCTAACGAACATAATACTGTCTCTTAAAGTGTTATTTCACAATAAATACTCCATACCATGAACAGTATTTAATTTAATACATTGTAATTTTAATACATAATACATGATACAAATGTAGGTCTATGTAGATATAAATGTCAGATATTTAATAAAAACGTTCAGAATTTATATGTACGCCGAAAAAAGTAAAAGAACTCGTTAGTTAAAACATTGAAAAATACATGTTTGTTAAAATAAATGAAAGTAGGGGATGTAACTTGCGAATATATTATTCCTCTAATTCGTAAGCAACGAGGCTAATCACTACGTTACAGTTAACATAGAGTTCAGTTCACTCACTACAGTTTAGCATAGGCTGTTAACACAAATTGTACTAAATGTTACATTGTCGTTAATCTTGCGTGTGTTTCTGATAGTACACAGATTGTGGTGCGATTTTGCCCCAGTTAAATTAAATATTACACGATATTCCTTCGTGTTTATTTCTTTTTGTAAAAATATTCCTGGTGTTGAATGAGACAGATACGTACAGTAGATACAGGGTCATGAAAATATACGCAGGGACTCTTAAAAAAAAGTTTTTTCTATGTACCCTGACATTAATTTGAAATGCATGAACACTTTTAACATACAGAAGAAAATTTTTCTGATCTCGATTATTTAATTACAGCAGTTTTGATATGCAAGGTTATGGCAACTAATAAATATCCGCCATTTTCTCGTGCTGCGTAATACTCAAAATTATTTGCGTGGTATGTCTCCCGCGTTAAGTTTGCGACCGTTTTCTTCGTCGACGCAAACTTTGTGTTCGTAAACTGAATAGTCGTAATTAGAACTAAAGCAAAGTATAGTTTTGTGGTTTTGCGTCGTGTATGAACGCAAAACAACTTTTCGTCGCGGTCACAATACGCTTGCAGGGCTGCTCTTAGCGTCGGAACCGAAGTCGTAACGTAATGTTCTGTGCCGCTGATGTACCACATTTATAGGAGGCTGGTCACGGTAAATTTTATACTTTTGAAAGCCCTGTTTTATGATCTGTTCCCCCCCCCCCCTTCATTCCATATCTTTGCGTCATATGGAAAATTTACATTGTCGTGGGTGTAAGGACCATTCATGCACAAGAAAAAAAAACCGCGAGATTGTCGGGAACCTGAAATTGTTACTGATATGCCATTTCGTATTGTGGTGTGTATAAAGCATAAAAAAAAGTTATTTGCCATAAACGCTCTCTGGTCGTCTTAATTAGTCTGAGATAGCGCGAAAGACCGAGAGCATAGAGAGAGCACAAAATTGTGCTCTCGCTGGCGCTCTCTCACACTTTAACCACGCGCCATATTTGTTTACAGTTTTTCAGCGTTTGAATGTGGTTATAGTAATTTTCCGGACCAAAACCATATGGCATTTTACCTATACGTGATTAACTGTTTCCTTCTGTTCTGTGAACTAAGTAACATAATATTTATTTACGAGATATGTAGATAAGGATTTCTGGCAGTGTCTCGATTTTACCATGCTATGTATTTGTAACTTTCGCATAGTGTACACAGCTGCACAGTTAGATACAATTATTGTCACACGACGTAATAGTACTTATGTCGTAACAGTTATTCAGGTAGTGATTTGATTAATTATATGTTACACTTTTTGAACACATTTAAAGAACTTCTAATATCTATAGTCGTGATCAATATTTGGCGTATTTTGGCATTGGCCGTCTGCGTGACCTCAGAGAGGTCGGTTGGTCTCAATTTCACAGAGCGAGAGTGCAAAGTAGTGCTCTCGCCAGGTTGTGCGAAAAAAAAAGTTCTCTCGCAAGAGCACTCATCTGTAAACTGAGACACGGCCTGTATTTCTTAATTTGCTGCCAACATAACTGACAGAGTTTGCTTTGCTATGTTGCTTGGTAGCAGCTACGCAGTTAACAGGCGGTGAATTTGTTCAAAAAATTGATTTCAAAAGTGCTTTCTTTCAATAAGTTGGGCACTAGCAGGCTTGCAGTGCATATATTTATCACCGTTGAGATTAGTAATTGATTCCACGTACTTTTACAGGCAGGAGTAAAGACATTCCGGCACATGTGTGGTGGTCGTGGCACGCACGCCTGTAGAAGCTGCGGTTGAATACCGCGATCTCTTGGGCGGGGACTTACGACCAGGGTGGGTTGGGGGGGGGGGGCAGGAGGGTTGCGAAGTTTGCCCAACGTCAGCGAGGGAGCGAGGTAGCAGGGTCGTTCATTGCCTGCGCCGCGAGGGAACGGGGAATCGCCTCCCGGCAGCCAGGCGCGGCTGTGAGTTTTCCACACTCTCCCCCATCATGTCTCTCTCTTTCTCTCTCTCTCTCACTCCCTCCCTGTAACCATGTACGCGCTCCACCCCCCGGATCGATCCAGGGCTTCGACCCAGCCGAGCTCACTGGCTGCCCCAGGGGTGTGGCGGCTAGGCTCCAGTCCTCCAGGCCAGCATGTGCCTTCACGCCCTTATCGTGCCTTTCACTCCTAACATTTACCTCGATACACGCCCTTCGCACTTATTGAGCATTGTGAAGGCCCACCGTAGGATCTAATTTTTATAAACCACGCTTTATCTCTACTATGGGCTTAACCTACTGGCTGGCAACTGCGAAATTTAAATACGAAATCCCATGCTAAGGAAATTTCGTCTCAGTGCGTTTATTTTAAAGATAGGAGTTTCAAACAAAATGCATTCCTCGATGATTTATATACAACCTGTTTGCAGGAAATTTTTTAAATTTATGTTTAAAACACTGTCTATGTACATAGATTGAAAATATACGCTCGTAGGGATCTTCTTCTAAAATATTCGTAATACATTTTGTTTGAAACGCCTTTCTTTAAAATTAAAGCACTGAGACGAAATTTCCTTAACGCAGGATTTCATATTTAAATATCGCAGCTGCCAGCCGGTAGGCAGTGCCCTTAATGCACGATTTCATCCGCCATGTTGAATCGTACATTTATATGCCATAACTTTCTATTCAGTTTCTTACGTTAATGCATATTATATAGATGCACGTTATTGTAGTCTATTCTAACTATCTTCACACGTTTTGAATCCAACATTTGATTAATATACGACGCGAACGGCGAGTGTGTTTTTTTTTTTTTGCATAACTTATCATGTATTATAGGTGCTTTATATTTCTGTTTATATAAAAGTATCGCACTTTTCGTTAATTTGAACTTTTACCTATAACCTATAGATAAATTACAATAGTTCTTTTTTAGTTAATATGTATACGAACAGAGAGAAAATAGGCCTGTTGATATTGCCTACTAAGAAGTAATTCTTACTCCGAATAGTAATTTGAGTACGTACAAATACGGTGCGGCGTTGTCCCTTTGGTGTTATTTTCTGTACTAGGCTTTGTTTGCATGGGGAATAGCCTGCAAATAGAACTTAAGCAAAAAAGGCTTCAGGAAAGTTGGGAAATGACAGCGAATGGACTGTAACGAATATTTCTTATTATAGCACGTTTAGGTAGGTACATTTCACAAACAGTACCTTTATAAGTATTCTTCAAATTTTACCCCAGCGTTTTCTGATAATTATGTAATTATGAAACGGCGAGTATCAGTTGATAATTTGAAAATGACGCCGCACTAAGTACGCCATAATTACTTGAAAAAGTTCAGAATTTATGTTTGTTCTAGAGCGTAATATATATTGCCTAACGGTAGTGTCAGTATTCTATTTCTTTCTCTAATGAGTATTTTTTTAAATATAATAAAAGCTAATTCAGCTGTTTCCATAAATATGATAGGGTAACCACCGAAAATTTTACGAGGCGAGTGAATGAGAGAAATACCACGTCAGTTTAGTGCCTTGCACGTAAAGGCGACAAGACAGACATCTGTGCGCTGACCAACTGCAGGTCGCCCTTAGCACTCCCTCACTTCTAGACTTCGGTTACGAACCCCTTAATGGCGTCCATCAAATGAAACTGAAATTGTCGGTGATGTAACTATGTTACTTATACAGTATGCTAGTTATTACCCTTATGAGCAAAAAATAAACAATCGAAAATAATTTTAGTGCTCGTAAATATAAATAGTACACTTTTAAATACACACTCATACTGTTCGTATATTGCTGCCAACTTCACTGGAAACATGTCAGTAAGTGTGTCCGTTAAAATAGATGGATTCAGTCAGCAGCGGCAGCTTTTTATTTTTAAAAGTTTTCATTTCAGATGTACTCAGCGGCGAACCAGCATCTACATAGTTTACTTTATTTATGTTGAATCATTGACACCAGTTGATGAGTTATTCTTTTGGGACAATAATGTTTTATGCACTTAGTGTATTGACTACACAACTTAGGTCCGGTAACCGAACCGTATTTTCTACTTAATTCCATCTAAGTATAATAAAAAATACTGATGAAGGGCAGATATCGGAGCATCTAGCAGTACCGAGAGGTTGATGTAAATGCATGTATTCAGACAGTCGAAAACAAAGCAAATAGAAGGAACGCAAGCATATAATTGGAGGCTTGACTTAATGTATGGACAACAGGCTTGACTTAATGTGTGGACAGCAGTGGCGACGAAAGGAAAAAATCTTGCGTGTGTGCTTTAGTAAATTATTTTTTCGACTTCACGTAAACTTTTTCTGCGTATTGTTTTTTTTTATTGTAATATTTTTGTTTGTAGTTTTATTGACAGGACTTTTGCATTTTCGGCAACTTATTGGAATGGTGGAAATGTCCAAATCATAGAAACATCGACGCGCTGTACCGTATTATTTCACTGTGTTTCAAACATATAGCGAAAAGTTACGAAGTAGTGATACGACCTTTAAAAATTCTTCGGTAATCATGATGCTATGGAAATGCATGTGTGTATGTCCGTAATAAACTAAGATTGCCGTTTTGTACATCACTCTCGCAACCGATATGACATACGTTGAAATGTTGAAACATCTTTATCACGACTTTGTGATGCACTTCTAAATCATTACAACATAACATGTGGAAACTTTATTCCGTAAATTTTCACGGGAAGGAAAATGCTGAACACGTCCAGCCATTATGTCTCCAGGATTGTCAACTTAACTTCTAAGTTGTAATACGTCATATCTTTCACATTCAGATATTGATATGATTTTAATAAGTCTTTAAACGCTAAACAAAATCTCATTTTAATAACGAACTAAACTTATTATATAAAAGAGAAAACATGCAGCTTCAAGTTTAGCAAATTATTCAAAATTTCTGAAACACAGTGTAGTTCTTTTTTCAAAAACAATCACACGCTTCGCCTAAACGAGTTTATCTTCCTCCCCCATTATATTTTCTCTCACTCCCCCTCCCCCTTATCATTTCTCTCACTCACCGGTTTAAAACATACTTGAACCAAAGCAGAACTGTGGCAGCGCAAAGAAAACGCACAGATGTGAAGAAAACTAGTTTTCTTTCCGAGCTGAGGCCGTCCGTCCTTTTCATCGTCAAGCGAGAGCTGGCCGAAATTCATCCAACCTTCACTGCCCCGGGGGTTGCCGTTTTTTTCCTAATACAAACAAACTGTTAACGTTTTCTCATTGTTCATTCACACGAATGTGTAGTAACTAAGCAGTTGATCGGTGGTCAACTGATATACGGCATTCACGATACAGCAGGATATTCCTGCAGCTCGCGTTGTTGGGGTCTGCCTTTATATATACATTACCTTCCAGCCTGGTTGGTCACTGAGGTTTATAAAAATAGTTCAATCACATAACCCGCGAAACGTTTATAAATAAATTATGCATTCTGAAGATGTGAACTTTGGTCAAATCGAAATATTTTACTAATATAATATTTAATTGGTTGACTCTTGTATGGTTATACATTTAATGTATCATTTTTTATTTCAGATACGTTTTTAAATTAGGTTAATATTGCGTGGAAAGTATGCCCACTGTACTTTTCCGTAGTTAAATACATCGGTAGAACTGTAAAATATTTTTGTTTTTATTGACCTCGCTTCATCAGTTATTACAAACAAATTAATTAATTTGTAATCAGCTACACACAAATGTAGAGTCTTTGCTAAAGCCAACGAAAAAATATTAAGTGTATTTAGTAACAATTTCTATGTAGACTACTGTTTAATTTAAATAATTTTTAACCTCTACGTTTACAATGGTAATTGTGAAGTTTGCATTACTATTTCAGTTTCGTGTAACATGTTAGTCCGAAAAATGAATGATTAAATGTCTCGGATAATTAATTTGGTTTTTGCATGGGGGACCAATGAGATTTTATTTTATTTATTTCTGTAACTACTCTGCGATCGCTGAAAGCATTTGATAAAAATATGTTAAAAATTACGTTGAATTATTGTAACTGATAAAAAGTACGTAGTTTTAAAAACAGCGTGTTTCATTACATGGCGAAATATGAAAAAAAGAAAAGATTTAATAAATTTGCATGGTAGTAAAATTTAAACTTACGAGGCCACAGCCAAACCTAATCACCTTTCGTTACACAGTGACAAGCTCGTTCATTATCATATTGCGAGGCCGCTAAAATTTAATGTTTATAAAGTTAGAGCTCAAAGTTCGTGATTTAAAAATCACATGTCAGCGGGGGCAGACAACCAAAAGCACCTACGGAAACTGTGGACAGTGGCACATCGCGTAGTATACACTGATTTTCTGTTCTGACTCGGCTTGTAAATTTATATGTTAGCTACTAAACAACACTGATGTTGTGAGATTAGTTTGTTCCACAAAATAATAAATATTCATCGCTCACCACGGCACTGTATTCGCACTGCACCGATACTGTTCCGTGCCTCTTTTTACGCGTATCTGGCACGCCACATTGCTGTTAACATTTTAAAGGGGAATATGCATTGATTAGCATAGTTTAGCTTCATTAATGAAATACAAACCCCGCAGAACGGCCATGTTGTAATGTAGCAGGATATTCGTTTGTTCGCGACTCGAACGCACTTCTCCAGACAGTGTATTAGAAATACAGAGGAGGTTCACAGCTTTGGCAGGAGGTGAGCCACTTGCTCACTTGCGGCCCATTCGTTTTGTGTTACAGAGAGCATATAAAGGAATAACATGAGTAAAGTAGTATAATAAATTCGTGTGGGAGGTGGACCCAGGGCGAGGTGGTAACACCCTCCGAGTGACGGGCTTTCCAGTCGGGACCTGACATGAAATGAGACCCTAGGATGGAGCGGCGCTGGAATGTAAGGGCGGGGAAACATGAGTATCCCGCATGAGAAAATCCGGGAGCGGACCCGCTGGGGATTGAACCCGGATCACCTTCGAGCGCGCTAGCCACTGCGACACCGCTGCCCCTAATAAAGTAGTATCAATTAAGTATATTGACATACACGGTAAGGTAGATATAGGCCTAACCTTTGGCAGCGATTATTGATTGTGTACAGTTCTCCCGGAAATGGTCACAAATGGACACGTGGACTGTGTCAAATGCGCAAAGAAGCTTTGTTTGTAAACCGTCAGACAAAAATTCATAAAACATTTGCGTGGGCATTCAGACAAAATTGTTGGTGGTTTCTCAAATTAGTTGAATGTGGGAGGGTAATAAGGAAACAGCGTTGTGTAAGTTACAGTTTAAACTTAATTTATGATACGTTAGTTGATATAGTAAATTCAAATACTTTCGAAATAAATATATTTGATCGTTAATTTGAAAGTAGCGTAACTGAACTCTGTTAGTGAGTAGGTGGCTTTTATGCGTATATGCATACTTTAGCTGAGAACACTGTTGACTACAAGCAAGTGTTAAAACTTAAAATATTTCTCAAAGTAGGCTGCGAATAACATTATTGTAATATGTGTTACTGTCAAGAAACATGGAAACCTTACAAACTAGAAAACAACAGAATTGGCATAAACATGATCATTTTCTTAAATTGCGATTTCTCCCTAACCAAGGCACTTGTGCTGCCCACTAGTGTAATTTATTTTCTATACTTCAATATTTCAGATGTAAAATTATATCATATCATGTTTATTATCAGAAGTCTAACATAGCAGTACACAAAACTCGTGCAGCATTGCAGCCTTTATACTAATGTTAAAATACTATATCAAACGCAAACCAAAAGTTTTTTTAGTCAAGAAATTGAGTGATAAAAGTGTCGGTAATATAACAATACTAATAAATATATTGGTGGCATAATACAAAAAGTTTACCTCTCATCATTCCACATAACATGATGCAGCCTGCAGGCCATACAATGGACGTTATGTAATGGGAGCTGTAGTAAAGAAACGCAGCGTTTCCGGAACTATGTTCATATAAAGTTTTTTCTTCCTCTAGACGTAAGGATTGTTTCCCCGAAGTGTTATTTTTGCAAAATTTAAATGATTTGCCGAGTAAAATAAAATTCATTGAATAATTCAGAACATTAATAAAATACGTGACTTTGTTGGGTAATACAAACGTTAACAAGTTCGAAACTCTGTCGTTCTAATATTTTGTAAGAATTTCGTACGATTTGTTAGAGCATTGTGTAACTTATACGTTTGTCAAACGGCTGGCATGTCTTAAGATCAATTCATAAAGTGTAATAATACATAATTTTTTGCACAGCTGAGAGTCTTCTGGGTGTTGTTTAAATACCGTTATTCTTGACATTACCAAATGTCACACCGAAACAAGTCGTCTTCGTACAGAAAACATAAAACTGGGAACTTTTTGAATGCATAAAATATGGCGTTACTTAATTTTTTTGACTGCAGATGCACATCTGCCAACAGCTAACAGTCTACTGATTGGCTTAATTTTCTGAAATCAAAACGCTAGTTATCGCACAAAAATTTAACGAAAATGTTTCTATTATGTACACATAATATATTAAGCATATTAAAAATTAGTTAGTGCGCAGTTCCATGTGTCATGTGTTAACTCTAATGATATTTACACTACAGCAGCCTACTTTGAAAGCAGTTGAATATAGTTAAAAAATTGATTTATAAAATGTGCAGTGTTTTGCAAAGGGAATCAAGAATATGTGCTTCGACTTAGTGGATGCATTTACAAACATTTCTGTAGGTTTTATAACCACTTTCTTGTAAATTTAATCCTGTATCCACTTTCGTACGCGTACATTACCTACCCTAGAATGAAAAAAAGTTTCTGGGATTAAAAAAAAAACAGACAACCTAAGTAAATTAAGTCAGAAAATTGTTCCTATGAAAATACAAACTTTATTTAACAAACCAAAGGAGGAATTTTCACGTGAATTTGTTTGGTGTTAGGTGAACTGTGACGAGTTTAATTTACGTTGACGCGCGATTGCTGAAAACGACAGCCCCGTGATGGACATCGCAACGTAAATGCGATGTGTAAGACAGCAAGCAGACCTACACTTGATTACACTGAACGGAACTACGTTATCACCATCCGAAGACAAACGTTTAAACCCAGTCGTTATCGCGGCGTATGGCGTTTCGTAATCACACGAGATATAAGTACTCGCGTCACTGTGAAAGCGTATAGAGAAGTTTACAAGGTGTCACTTTTCATTAAAAATTTAAGCTACGTGAATAGGCCTAATAAAAGAGAAAGATTTTATTTAGTTACGTAGTTAATTTATTTTCGATTTATGATTATTGAAATTATTTTGGTTTTTGTAACGTAGACAGTAGAGAAAATCCTGTACACATGCAACACTAACGCTTACCTAGTGACGATAATTTTTGGTTGCCAAACTTTTAACAGTGAATGTAATTGATCGCGGGCGGCGGGAGAGCAGCACGGCGTACAGTGGGCGAGGAAGTGTCCGTGTGTTTGTGTCGCGCTGTGGGGGGCACCTGATAGTTGCTGCTACGAGCGAGCGAGGTCAAGGTTACGGAGGTTGGTGTACCGGATGACGCAACCGGCTGCGGCGGCTCGCTCTGTTCTGATGCATGTGAGTGGGGGGGGGGGGGGAGCTCTCATTTCATTCAACGCGACCTCCGTGCGACCTCCCCCCCCCCTCATTTGGAACACCGACATCCCATACTACCTCCCACTACTACATGGCTCCCCAGCCACTGCTGAATAATTATCTCGCCGAGCGCCCGTAATCCCATTTGCTCTCGTCTCCTTGTCGAATACACATTCTATAGGGAGCGCCATGAATTATTGGACGATTCAAAACATCGTCTTATCCCTTCCAGAGCTCGCCTGCGCAGTTTCTTTCAGTGGCAGGGGAACATTACAACTATACGTATGATGTTCACGGTAAAGTGAGCACTTTTGAAGGCCCTCTCATTTGGAATAATTGCCAATAAATATAATTTATTTTAGCCTTAGGCGTTTACTTCCGAGTGAGGTGGAATCCACTCACTGTTTTAATTACTTATATGGCAATATTAATGTTAAAAAGTGGATGAAATAAAAAAGTAACTAGGGCCTCAAAAGTGTTCACTTTACCGTGAACAGCCTATAAATCTGTGGACCTTTTTTATAATCGCGTGTAGTAAATCTCACTGTTGTAGTTCTAATTTGCGCAGTAAGAACCCTTTTATACATCCTATTGTGTCGTACGACGGTCGGACTGTTCGAAGAAAGTCAACAAAAGTCGGCCGATTTCAAATCGTCCGTTTTGAGTATTTCCAACACCATTCACTGCACTGAATGTTGTCATTCGTATAGTAGACACTTGTTGGCAGCACTGTACACTACAGTCAGGACGACTCACCAAGTCGCCCATTTGCATAAAACGACCCTTTGTACGCCATGCACTTAGAGAAGTCGTACGATTATAGCAGTCGTACATTTGCTAGGAGTGTGTGACATGACGTACAAATTGGACGACTAAGAAAATCGGACGTTTTCAAATCGCACGGATACAATTAATCATTTCTCCTAAGGCACTTACAATACGTACGACACAAATCAGATGCATAAAAGAGCCCTAAAGCGCAAAGATGGAAACACTGCAAGCCAATTCAGTGTCATTCACGTAGGAGCGTTGGGGCACATTTGCGTTTCCAGTATCGCTCGCTTGCTTCTTGGCCTTGTAATGCCCGTCTCAATATTTCGTGTTTTTTCTCCCCCAAAATTTCCACTTACCCGATACGAAAATTTCCATGACGTGAACGTGGGAATCTACACTTAAACTACTTTGGATGTGTTTAAATATACGCGTGATGAACATTAAAATATACCTTTAATTCCCGTAAGTCCTGGTCTTTCTGTGGCGTATCTTACTTCGGTAAGATATGTAGAACATCATGGCAGCCAGCAGCAGTTCCGCCCGCCCCCGAAACGAGTTCCCTCACGACTGAGGGTATTGCCAGCCGGCGTTTTTCGGCGCTGCCGCTTGGGGCGCTATATGCTAGCGGTGACGTGGTGCACGGCACTTGGGACACGTGGCGTTTGAACTATGACGTCAGTTCCTCCGGAAGCGGTATTTCCACGGAAAGTTAGAATGTTGTGGAACATTACCGATTGTTCGGCGAGTTCCTATTGGCTATCAATGTTTGATACCCCTCTAGGGACTATAGTTGATTCTCCATAACTTCCGCTTTTTCTGAAGCTCTGCTAAATATATACATTTGGCTACTGATTACGTATCCTTCCGCTACACGTAAACATAAACACTGCCATGTGACGTCTACTTTTATAACGGTCAAATGCGTTGGTTGCTGTTCAAAGAATGCCGTCATATTTCCTAAGAATGTTCACAATTTAGGCCTATAACAATATTTAGGTCGGCTTTATAACTATTTGTTACACACGATATAGCACGTTACACATAATACATATTAATATTTTGCCACGACAGTTTTTGTTACTACTGTGGCGGAAACAACAGTAGTTGTTATTAATATATTTGGAATAAAAATTAAAACTAAGGGACACAATAAATTCAAGCACGCAACTCGTGTCGCGTATTTATTGTTCGTAGCATCGACGAATGTAAAAGATAGCGGTGAACATGCAAACATATAGGCCTACCGTAAATTTTATTCCGCCAATGTTTGCATGCATTGGTACTTACTGGTTTGTAGGTCTATTGTATTATTTATTTAAATTTATCTGGTTGGGCTTAGTATTTTGAGGGGATCGTGGCAGACATTCAAATCACAGACACGTAAGCTTGTTACACAACTATGTTTCAAACACCTAGCGCAAAGGTACAACGTTGTGATAACAGACGTGAATTTCAATAAGTAACTTCGTCATAACATCAGTTCATGGTTAAAACGTATACATTTTGTACATATTTGAAATCCACAAACACACCTGGCCTGCGTAACGATTACAACGCAGTCACCACGCCCTTTCAAACTCAGCGATTACAACACATAACTTTTAACCCTGCCGTCGAAACACATTTTTATCATAGCATTGTAACTTGATAGGATGTTAAAAAAAAAAAACACGTACGTACTTGACGCTTAGTTCAGAAACACGCCTTTTCATTGACACGTCGCCACATCACTGCTAGTCGTAAGGCAATGGGTATAATCGCCCGCCATATTGGGTTGGGTTGAGACAAGCGACAATTTTCCTTTCCACACCACGTCTGCCAACTTCCTGTATTTCTAAGCGTCGCTCCATCGCATCACATCTAAATAACATATAATAGGTATTTAAACAATAAAGTCTCGTTCCAGTTGTTAATTACAATTTCAAACATCATTATTGTTGCTTTAATTAGTATAAAATGTGCTGAAATGAGAAATAACAAGATTTAGGCCGGGCGTACACTGAGACGCAGGCGACGCGAGGCAGGGCAGGGCAGCGCAGCGCAGTTTCTGTGATCCATGTGTGTAAATGCAGCAGCGTACATTGAGAGGCAGGGCAGCGCAGCACAGGTCTGCGCCTGCGTCCACCTGCGCCGCGCAGTGTCCGAAACACAGTTTCCTACGCACGTGCGGTGCAGTGTGCTGCTGGATCTGCAGAATGGAGAAACAAATTATTGAAGCGGTGCGACCCCATGTGGTTTTATATGATACAAGTCATCCAGATTACATGAAAACGAAGCTTAAACAAGAAATCTGGAACACCATCGCAAATAATGTAAATGTAAGCAATGGTAAATACACATAGTTCTTTATTGCTACTGTTGTTAGAATATTGCCGAAATGGGAAAATACTGGGTGTATATGTACACAAACGTTGTCTTCATGGTACGTATTTGGTGGAAACAGTGCACAGTTTAACGCACACGGCAACACAGTACGTGTGATACAAGATGTGTGATATCTGCGGTTTCAAAAAGACATCAATGAAGGAAATTGGTTTAAAACTTCCCCCTCGATACGCTTTTGGCTTGCCACGGCACACTTCCAACTGTGTTGAAGTATTCGGTGAACTTTTGTCTCACAGCAAAAGCACTCGATGCACTTCTGGTATTGTTGCGGGTGACTGGAAGCAGTTGATTCGCGGGCATGACTTCAATGTCATTATCCATGTTGCTTTCGTATGTTGGATTGTTCCTTGAATAGTTGTGCAAAACACATGCCGCCTTCACAACATTGTCGACGCTGTCGAACTGTCAAATATGGACGCATAAATTATAAAATAATTGAATAGGTTCATACACTGTCTATTGGGACTGATCTTTAACTATTTAATGTCATTGATTTCTTTGTAGTAATAATAAATTTGATTAATTGGTGTCAATTGTGAACAGTAGGTGATTTAAATTTATTGTGAGAATTAGGGTTCAGAGAATAGCAGTTATTGTAAATAAAATAAGGAAATTATAATTAATTCTTTTATTTGGTTAAAACCTCCATCTCTTAACGAACTTAGTAAAGCCCACTTAATTTCTAGAGAGAGAAATTGTAACAATATGATGACCTGGCTGTTATTTAGACGAAATCAAATTAATATTAACATGCATTTAGTAAAACGGTAATGTTTTTTGAGGCATAATAATGCATCTTGTTTGAGGCATAAAGCGCAATTTTTGAGGCACAATGCACATTTTTTAAGCATAAGGCATGTTTTTTGAGGCATAAGGGAATATTTTTCTATGATTTTTACAGTGATGATTTCATACAGACTTGCGTTGAATTTGTCATTGCTAAAGCGTATACATTTTTGAAAAAAAAAATTATTTCGGAATGCTTTATTTACACGTGTAATGCTATGATTACGTAAACGTGAAGACGAGTGTGTGTGTAGTCTTCCCAATCAAAGCGCTCAGCTGTATCTTTTCCACTGTCCGCAATTCCGTTGTTCTCCCTTCCAGAGATGACGATAGACTGATGGAGGACTGGGTGGGCAGGATAGGCAGTTCTTTGTTGGTAGACGACCCGTGATAGTTTGGTAGAGATGCTGAACGTGGCTAAGGGGTTGTAGACGGAATGAGATAGCTAATTGAAATGCATCTTGTTTAAGTGTTTGTTGTGTATTGCATTAAAACATGATAGGTATATAAGTTGCGCATTATATCAAAGATATGTTAGTCGGAAGATATTTTTTGTTATGGTAAGATGTGTACTTAGGGTGAAATTAGTCATGTTAGTTATTCAATATGTAAATAAAACTTATAAGTGTTCTTAACGGGATTTGAAGCAAGGTTTAAAAAACTCAATCCTACGACTGTCTTCCAACCTCGTTTGTTGGTTTCAGCTCATTACGTACATACTACTTTCATTTGGATATTCATTACATCAATACTCTCGATAATTTACTTTATACGCGATTAAACATAATTATAATTATCCTGTGCCGTTCTTGATGTGCGATTAATAAAATATCTACTTGGCCTGTATGGTTCTTGAATCGATACGTACATAGTACTTGTATGTAGCTATTTAATTATGTGTAAATAATGTTGGTAAATATTCATTATATATTACGCGAATTCCTATGTGTACATACTCTTGATGGGCGATGAGCGAGTGCTCAACTCTCCCGATGTAAGTCTATACCGTATCCCTAGCCTTATATCCTGGACAACATTTTTTAAGGTTTCTCAAAATATAGTTAGGTGATTTATCCATCAAAACATTAGTCTAGATAGCAATTAATCACGACATTCTTCGGAAGCGTGCGAGAACTTAACAGCCATTCATAACACAGTCTTCCTAAAATAAATATATAATAAAAGGGCTTTTGAACATCTTACGACTTGGTTGGTATGATGTACATCTGATGGGATTTCATTACATCACATTGGGGCAAAAGTCATTGATATATGCAAACTCAGGTTAGTTGTTAGCTGGCTGTCTTAGGGAGAGAAAATGTATACGCAAGTGTGTATGGAGTTGGTGTTTATGCGACGTGTAGATTACACAAGTGCGCGAATATTCATTTCTGATTATGCAAGTGTATGCAGTCATTGGGTGAAGAGTAAAAATGTGGAGTTGGTCCCTCGATGAAGATTTGTACCAGGGACTATTTTTTTATTATTACATTTTTTGGATTTCTTGGATTTTTTGGGGATTGTTTGGGTGTTATATCATAAACAAATTGTTTTTGAAAATACGAATTTATAGCCAGGTGGTTATTAAACCATATCACGCCGATAGAGGTGAGTGTTTGCATACTGCGTATGGGACATTGCCTTTGGCCTCTGGCCGACACCAGCACTTCTAGCAGCCGATGACAAGATCGAGTGACACTAGTACCACCTAGCAGACGATGACGATATCGAGCTATACTAGTGCTGCCTAGTAAACATTTTGGAAACCAAGATAGCGCTCCGGGAAATGAAAGTCTCCCTCCAGCTTCTGATGTGACTAACTATTCTTATAAAAGGGCTTAAGGTATATAGGCTGTTCACAGTAAAGTGAGCACTTTTGAAAGCCTCATTTGGAATAAAAGTCAATAATTATATTTTATTTTAGCTTTAGGCGTCAACTTCAGAGTGTTGTGGAATAGCCACATTGTGTTTAATACTTAGATGGCAATAATTATTTAAAAAAAAATGGTTAAAGTATTAAATATAGCGGAAAGGATAAGTAACTAGGGTCTCAAAAGTGCTCACTTTACCGCGAATAGCCTATAATTGACCATACCACCCTCATCGAGAAGGGGGCTAATGCCTATGATATGAATTTGATGACTATAGCTTCAACAGTTCGGAAGTTTTGACTAAATATGGTTATAAAAGGGCTTAAGGCATAATTGACCTTACCACCATCATGCACATCAGGGTCGATACATATGATATGATTTTGATGACCATAGCTTCAACAGTTCGGAATTTATGACTATGCTTATACAAGGGCTTAAGGCACAATCAACCCTACTACCCTCATCGAAATCAGGGACGATGCTTACGATATGACCTTAATGACTATAGCTTCAACAGTTCGGCAATTATGATGGCTTATAAAAGGGCTTAAGGCATGATTGACCCAACCGCCCTGATTGACATTGGGACCGATGCCTATCATATGGATTTGATGACTATAGCTTCAACAGTTTGGAAATGGTGACTAACTATTCTTACAAAATGGCTTAAGGCATAATTGACCCTACCACCCTGTTTGACATTGAGAGCGATGCCTATCATATGAATTTGATGACTATAGCATCAGCAGTTTGGAAATTATGACTTACTATCTTATAAAATGGCTAAAGGCATACTGAGCCATATCACATTGATCAATACTATAAGCAGTATCCATAGTTCGAATTTGATGACTATAACTCAAACTGTTCGGAAATGGTGGTCAACTGTACTTATAAGTTCATGGGGATTGGATATAGATATACTACAAACATGACTTGTAAGGTAACCACTGCGTTGTATTTTATGCTCGGACTGGTTACATAATCAATTTAAAAATAAAAGAAGAATGCTCCTATGCCTACTAAATTCAATTTGGCGTCAAAAAAGAACATGAAAAAATTAAATGCCCTCACCGGGAATCAAACTCTGTATCGATCCGCCAACTTGTCAGTCTCTCCCCTCCCCTTCAACGGGGTAGGGAGTAGAGGGTAAAAATCAATCGAGGAAGGATAGCACCGGATAGTGTCTCTCCCTCCAAAACACTTGTACAGGTTATATTCAAATGGGCACTTGTGCCACTCTCACACTTTGTGTCGTATTATTCTTGGGCTTATTCTGTTTTCTACTGTTATAGTGTTACATGGGGACACGTGAGGGGCGTATCTGAGTTCGTGAGGAATGGAGACCTTAATAAAAATAAAATAATTAAATTTAATAATTATATTTATTCTTAATGCTACAAGCAATCTAAAATCTGCTATTGACCAGTCTGAGCGTCCTGTTAACTCTTATTATTCTTATTGAGCGGAATATTTAATTACTATCGCCATTTCAATTAAAGTCTTAACACAGTCTTTACTCTTACTAATGTCTCTTAAACTGCTCCAATTATTTTCACGTGTTTAGTTAAAACTGTCTATTTTCATCAACCCGAATGACTTTTCGCTCACACATCCAGTCCACAATCCCGCAGATCAGTCCCACTCTTCTCTGCATACAAACTCGCAGACGAAAATCTCGTAGATCGCTAACAAAATCATTCGAAATGTTAAACCTTACTGAAATTTCGTAAACTTTTGCCGCAAATAGTTACAACTTTTAATAAACATTAATTAAATCTCGTATACTTTTCACAAATCGTCAAAAATGTTAACAAACATTTATAAAATTTTGTAAACGTTTTACAAACACGTCTAGTTAAAACTTTTTACATTTTATATGAAATTTCGTAAACTTTTTACAAAATCATTCCAAAATTTAAAAAAAACTTTTGTAACTTTTTACAAATCATTCTATATTTAATGAAATTTGATGAAATTTGCTTAAATGTTAGTCATTTTGTTGGGTTTAAGCATTTTTACATAGTGTTAAGCATTTTTATATAGTTTTATGCATTTTTACGTAGTTTTAAGTATTTTTGATTGTGGTTTAAATATTTTTTTTAGTATTTTTATGTATTTTACAGAGTTTTAGGTATTTTATCGTGGTTTAAGAGTGGGTTGTGTGTTTGGGTGTGAATGATGGAGCAGTGAAAATCGAAGAAGGAGCTAAGCCAGGCTATGCTCAGCGTTTCTGGAGGACTACTAGCCCTGCCTGACTCACAGCTCAGAATGCGATGTTCCAGTGAAGAATGTCTGTGTGATGGATGTTTGGACCATGAGTACTTCTAACGAATGAAATGTTTTGATGTGTGAGACGAGATGGCCTGGGCATATAATTTAATCTTAAGTAGTTTAATAGTTTTTTAAAAGTAGGTCTATGACTGTGAGTGTAAGTGAGGGGAAAGGCGAGAAAATTTAATTCCAGATGTAATTTTTATGTACATTTAAGTTTATTTAGCAGAGTTGAGAGGGATATAAAGGTAAACCAACAGTAGTAGCTACTGCATTATATGTAATAGGGCTGTGTCAATAACACGTAGCCTGCACCTCTTTTCACTGTTTAAATATATCGCAAAGTATGTGAAAAAACATCTAGAATCTATCACCGAGTACTCTGAGAAAAATAGGTGTATGACTGAGTGTGTCTGTGTGAGTGTGTGGGTGTATGTGCGCGCATGGGTGTGTGTTTTGGAGTAGATTTTAATCTTTTTGGATTAATTTGGGGTTATTTTGGGATCATTTGGGTTAATTTTGGGTTACTTTGGTTCATTAGGAGCAAGTCTTGGGTGGAGTGGGTTCGCCTATTGGAATAATTTAGGTTCTTTGCACTTTTGTTTGTTTGTTCGTAAATATATCTTTTTAACAGTAATTGCATGTAAGTATATTAACATTTTTCTGGGAGTGGGTATACTGTTTGCTATTTGGGATAAATTTTTGTATTAGGCAGTTAAATTGTTTGCTAATTTAAAGGAAACTATAAAAATTTCATGTATCCCCTCTGGTTAATAGTTTAACAAATATGTATGTTTGTTGCATACAAAGCAACTTGCAATAGTTTGGGAAACCTTTGACATCTGGGCTGTTATATTTTGTCACACTCATGGAAATATGTGGCATGAGAAGGAGAATTCTCTTTCACTCTCTAGCCTTGTTTTTGTTTAGATGAGTGTTACGTAGAGTTATAAATTAATATACATTTATATGATGAATTGACTAATATTACATGATTTTGATAGGAGCTGAATGGTTTGTTTGCTGATTCGATAAACACGATAGGGAATGTTGGATTGATATTTCCTTATTTAGGAATATTATTTAACTAATGCACATAGTTAGGGGTGATGTAATGTATGAGTGCGAAATTTGTTTCCCGTACAATAATAATATCATGAAATGACTAAATGGTTTATGTGAATAGGTGTTTATTTCATTCTATTTGTGTATGTTTACATGTAACCTGGAAAAAAGAAATAATTATACGTATCATGTATTATATATTTAAACTTGTAACTTAGACACAGCCTCTTATGTTAACATTTAACATTCGTTTGAAGTGATGATAACATTTAAACCATATAACCTAAAGAATAATTTTTGGTTTATGATTATTTACGACGAACAGTTTAAAAAAATATTTACAAACTTTGAAGAGATGCTTTTCATATATAATTTTGTCTCTATGTATGATAGTTACTTCAGGAACAAGTATAAAGGTATGTTGTGTTTAAAGTAATATGATAGGATCGTGGAGAGATGTTTACATTTCAGTGGTTCAAGATCGAATGAGCTCCGAACAGTAGTGGTATTATGTTTTATAAACTGTGTTTGCCCTTGTTTCATTCAATGGATCACCAGTAGATTGGATCTCTAATGATTAATTGCTTTTTTCCCCCCTCGTATATTACTACATTTACGAAAGGTATAAAAGCTCGTTGTCTTAAGGCATTTAGCTCAGTCTGTTTAGAGTGATGGAGGTGAACACATCGGTTCTGCGTTCTTCAGAAGAAACCTCACATCAAGCATTAGATATGAGGAATAAGTGTTGTTAATGTGCCAAGGAGTATTTCAATGAGGGAAAGTTATGTTCTCACGAACAATACTGTTATAGTAAACCTAAATGTCACCTACATAGATGTTTGAAATGCCAGTCTTTGTTTGGTACTAGTGATAAACTAGATCTACATGTTATGAGCTGCTGTGGTTTTACTCCTGCAATGGGTGAACCTCCCTTGGATTACACTGTCAGCACTGCTATAAAAACTTTAAGCATATTCGCAGTATGTGGCGCCATGAGAGAAGTAATTGTGTAATGAATCCTGAGTGTGTTAGGTATTGCTGTGCAATCTGTGGACGTATATTTACAAGATATTATGCATTAGCAAGGCATGTATTGGTATGTAAAGATAATACATCAATGGAAATACAACACGTATATCGTTTCTGTGAAGAAACATTACCGCATATCGTTATGTTCCATCATCATGAAAAAAGAGCCTGTTCCAAGAATCCTACTTTGTAAATATACCAATGTGGAATCCGTCTATGCTTGTTTATGGAAGAGAATGCATTAAAGAAGCATGAGAAAAAATTTATAATTTCTTTACAATCAAGTGCATTGATTACATTATTGGCAACTACTTCGGAAGATAGTACACAAGCTCGTTTCCAGTGTAAAACGTGTGAGGAGGAATTTACTTCACCTCGTAATTTGAGAAGACATCAAAACAAAAATAATTGTTTAGGAAACATAGTTAGAAAGAAATATTCATGTAGTAAATGCCATTCTGTGTTTAGTGATCATACCCAACTTGAAAAACATTTGTTAACTTGCGATGGAAGTGTTTGGGCCTATAACTCAATGGTTTCTGGAAATCAGTGCCGATTTTGTCGGAAGTTGTTTACATTCCGTAATAATATGTATCGTCACATGATGAGCAATTGTTTAAAAAATCCTGCATGTATAGTACATCGATGTATGACGTGTGCAAGAATATTTACCAGAAAGTCTGTATTAGACAAACATATAGATAAATGTAAACACAAAGTAATGGAGCAATGATTGTTTTTTTTCTCATGAAATCTGTATATATTAGTAGGTAAAATGAAAATCTTATGAAATGTTTTTAAGGTTGTAATAATTATGTTTGGATTGTTTGCACCAATGTTTTGTTGAGTGGAGAATATGATTGAGTGTATTTATGTATGTAATTTTGACTATTGTGTGAAATAAAATTCGAAGTGTATGGAATACTGTTGTATTTATTCATTCTCTCCTTTTATTAACTGATTGGGAGAAACGTTTTAAGTCTAATCTTAGTTAAAGGTGAATTGAAGATGTTATCTTCAAATATGCATACTTTCTGATAGTTGTAGAGACTGCTATGATACATATAAATTAATTGTAAGCTAAGATTGATATATCTATTGAGAAGGAGTTCTCTGGTAATTTAAATGGTATTTAGAAGAGACATACGCGACTTCATGATTAAAATATTTTTTCAGTAAATAAAGAAAAGAAAGGAAAACTTGTATTAATTAATTATTTAAGTTGAGAAGTTTTTTCCTCCTTATTATTAAAGATAATGTTAGATTAGCTGGTTGGAATCTTTTGGAATCTAAGTCTGTTGGTCTGATGTAGTATTATAAGCTGAAATGGTCTCATAATATGATCGTGTTTGTTTTGGTTCATTTGAGATGTACGGTAAGTTGATATATTTGTAAAGTAATTTTTTTCCAGTTGGCTGATAAGTGTAGTTGAGTTGTGTGATTGTAGGTGTGTGTGTTTGTGGTGCTGGTGTGGATGTGGATTGGATGTGGATGTGGATGTGGCTGTGGCTGTAGAGGCGAATGTGGAGGAGGAGCAGTGAGTTGTGTGAGGTGCTACGTTAGGAGCAGTGAGGAGCGATTGAGGAGCAAGGTGTGGATCACGTGGAGTAGGTGGAGCAAGGTGTGGAGCAGGTGGAGTTTGTGGAGCATTTGCATAAGTGTGTACTCGCCTCACAAGCGAAGCTGTTCCCTTAGCAATGTTCGCGAGGTGTGATTACTTGTTAAGCATTTTGTATCGGAATGTAAGGTATGAGTCTCGAACCAATATGTATATACTATTTTATATCGTTATCCATTGCTTATTACACCAATCTGTTTACCTTGATGGGTTTCGTTCGTCGTTCACTTTTAAAATTACTAACTAATTAAACTGAATAAAATGTAAGTGTCCTGAATGGGAATCGAGTTTAGTAGCAATCTGCTCATCAGTCGTTAGAGCCCGAGTTTAAGGACTATAGCTTTGGTATATGGGAAATTATGAGTTACTATGCTTATAAAAGGGATTTAGGTGTGTTTGCCCTTGTAGTCTTGTTTGTCTTTGGGGTTGATGTGTATGTTATAAATTTGATGTTTGTAGCTTTGGTAGATGGAATATTGTGAGTTACTATGCTTATAAAAGGGCTTTAGGTGTGTTTGCCCTTGCAGTCTTGTTTGTTGTTGGGTTTGATTTGTATGTTATGAATTTGATGTTTGTAGCTTTGGTAGATGGGAAATTATGAGTTACTATTTACTATGCTTATAAAAGGGAATAAGACATAATTGATCTTGTCAGAAAGGGCTTAAGATGGCTTAAGATCCGACACAATGGCAAAGTCATTTGACTTTGCCATTGTGTCGGATATCGGAGACGATTCCTAAGCCATGAATTTGATGAGTATAATTTCAATGGTTCGGAAATTATGAGTATGTTCATAAAAGAGCTTAAAGCATAATTAATCTTGTTAGAAAGGTCTTAGGGCTTAAGTGCCCTTAGCATCGTGATGTATATCAGGTATGATGGTTATGTTATGAATTTGATCACTATATCTTCAATGGTTCGGAAATAATGAGTACATTTTACAAAAGGGCTTTACTCAAATTAAACTTTTGCCAGAAAGGGTTTAGGGCCTAAATGACCCTACCATTATGTTGTATGTCAGGTACGGTGTCTATGTTATGAATTTGATCGCTATAGCTTCGATGTTTTGGAAATCATGAATATATTTACAAAAGGGCTTAACTCAAAATTGATTGTCTGCACAACCAACGACCAATCACAGCACAGCGACTAGGGATAACGCCAGCGGGTATCCCTGCACTCCAGCACCAGGGATAGCGCCAGGTAGTATCCCTCACTCCAAATATGGTCAGCGTAAGTTTGGTATCCTCCTGTTTGAGAGCCTTCCTGGGTTAATCTTATGGCACTACGCCTTGCCTATGACTAAAGTGGGCCAAAAGTGACATGCTCCCTGCTGTGGAGTAATTGCGTGCGTAGACACACTGTTACCGTTCCAGAGATATTTCGGCGGTTTCTGTACTGTTACACAGGGAGCTGTATTACATAAAGAGGCAATAAAATACTTTGATACCAGTGTACATTCATTCGCCATTTTACAGACCAGAACTGCGACACACTGTTGCCAATGCATTAAATTCAAAGTCCAAAGGTTGTTTAGTGTATTAATAGCACTTTGACCGCTATTATGGGTTGTTTTCAAGTCGACGGCAGAAACGATAATTTAGTAAAGAAAGCTGAAATTGTGAACGATTTGTCCCAGTTTGGTGGTCTCTCGCTTACAGAGGGTTTCGACATGTATTCGTTACCCAATGGGGACAGATGTGGAGATAGTTTGGCTAAGTTTTGGCGGAAGTATTTGGTTAGGCACTCAAAAACGAGTTTTAAAGACAAGAAAACGTGTAAAAATATCACATGTACTGTATATTTATTATTGATCAGCCAATAATTTAAAAGTGGGTACAATATTTTCCCGGAGTTAAGCGGAAGAGATGATAAAGAAGCATAGTAGCACACTTGCACATTGAATATGTCCAGTTATTGCTGGTGCTACAAAGAAAAATTGGTTTTGTATAATTTTTATTGCTGTGGCGTTCCGGTTCTCTCACGGACAGGCCGTCCGGATCATTAAAAGCGAACTGGTTTCGAACCACTTACCACTCGTGGCTCTATACAAATTCGTAATAATGGAGTTACATACTCATGCCTTTGCCACCCCGCATACAAGCTCGCAGCGCTACACAGTAAACGCATTACGTTTAATTGACGGCAGTTCCGCGCTATTTTCGGCCCTTCACCAGGTAGCCGTCTGTTGCGGAACGGCGCGGCGGTTATGAAATATTCAAAACTCTGGCTGCGGCGACCGCACATGTTATTGCGAGACGATGTACTGTAGCCACGCCCCCAGCCTTTGTTTCCTCTCAGGGATGCGCTAATTGGCCAGTTCAATTACCCGCCGCTGCCGCGCGGAGACTAATTTGACACGCTTATTTCCCCCGGCAAGACTAGCGTGGGTCGCACGCCACGCCACTGCGCGGCCATCGTGCGTGACTGCGTGAGCATCTCCCTCCCAGCAGTGTGAGGAACCGCTACTGCTAAAGAGGGAGGTTTGATATCGCTTTAGCCATGAACGACAAGGAAATAATGCCCCTACACATCTGTTCCTCAGAGTTAAGTGTCCTAACTCCAGTCCTTTATACAGGCGTTACATCATCTTAGGCTGCCCACGATAAAGTGAGCACTTTTGAAAACCCTCTCGTTTGGAATAATAGCCAATAAATATATTTTATTTCACCTTTAGACGTTAACTTCCGAGTGCGGTAGAATACACACACTGTGCTTATTACTTATATGTCAAAATGTATTTTAAAATGTAGTTAAAGGATAAAAAATGGCTGAAAGGAAAAAGTAACTAGGGCGTCAAAAGTGCTCACTTTACCGTGAACGGCCTATACCGCTGAGTAACAGATTGTAGTTGGCGAGTACGATATTTCGTGTTCCTAAGCAGCTAGTGCAAATAGTGCGCAAAATGTGTGTCGTTCCTTTAAGCCTGATACAGACGGACTTCTTTAGTGAACAAGGAAGTGATCAGCAAAAGGTGAACAAGACGGTGAACACCCCCTTGTATCCAAGTCTCATTAACATACTGTATACACAGCGGTAGTACTTGAATGTAACAGCATGCCAGTCACTTAATTCCACCGCAACACAGTATTTTACAGACCAAACGAATCGCTAATACAGAATTAAAATCTGTTTTTTACTCTTAAATTAACAATATCAGCATAAATAAATGTGGAACTACATAAATGTATAGAACGCAAATGTAAACAAAAGACTTGCACAAGAAGGTGAATGAAAGATAGAACCGTCTCCAATCGATTCTAGCTAGCATGCAAGCTCTTGCAAACAAGTTAGCCAGTCACACGATGCAAGTTGACGTGTACAAGGTGTACTACCTTCTTGTACAAGAAAATGAACCGTATGTAACATGCATTAAACTGTGGCGCAAGAAAGTTTTGAAATCTCACACAATACGAACACATTTACGATATGATTAGGAATGCCGGCCCTATTGAAATTACTTGTTCGACGAAAATTCACCCTAAAAGGGGGAAACAAATTTGGAGACGTCTATATTGACAAAATATTTTGCAGTAACTGCGTTAACTGATTATTTTCAGCGAATAAGCACGTCGAGCCAAACATTTCTAACAGGAAAGGGAAGATGGGAGGGGTGTGGGGGTCACTGGCCTTAGCAATGGTGACGCACGTATTAAATAGGACAAATAATAGTAAAAGATTTACTTCACTATGCGTCATAGTTCACGACAATTACGTGTTTTTATCTCGGTTACAAACTCATTAATAACTTCAATACTAATTGATGACAAACTTTGTGTGGCAAAGGGAGGTTATAACCCTCCATACCCCCGCTCTCGCCAGCTACGTCCTTTGTCTAGGGTAATTCCTGTTTATTTGCAGTTCAGCAAAAACGAGCATCGTGACAACAGCGAACAGTGTTATGGATTATTCATTGGCAACTTTCCGTGATGTCCGACCAGGCTTCGGGTAGCCAGTATTATCGAGCCGCTGTTTGCGTGACTAACGCTAATTACTGCAGAGGAAATATCGTTTTCCCAATGGTTACCTCACCATCAACCACAGCGGAACTTTCCTTTTAAAAAGTTATGGGCCATATCTCGTGAAGCACCACTTCCCAGTGATATTATTATTTTTTGTACATGTATCATCACCAAAATCCCGGAAATCTAGAGTTCGTTAAGTGGTTTGATTGTTGACCAGCCTTATGCAACTCAAATGGGCCGATTCGTATCCAAGTAGCGTTTTGAGTGAGTTCTTATAGATAGCTCTGCAAGTAATAGTTTTATAGGTGGTGCTTTTGTACATTCATAGATAGCGATAAGAAATATTTGGGGAAAGGTGTTAACTTGGGTGAGTTTGGCAAATGCGTCATAAATACAATACATGGCCTACAGCAGGGGATGGAATTGCACGTTCAAATCATTGCATCTTGTGTAAAATAAATGAGTGGAAAGAAATCAAGTTTTCAGTGGCTCGATGCATATTGATTTCCATTGTATGTAAGGGGAAAATAAAATTAATCAATGTTAATGTTAAACATGAGGTTTTATTTTTTACTTATTACGTTATAACGGAAATTTACTGTCTGATGATAATTTATCGTAACTAAACATAATTGAAAAAAAATGGAATTCTGCTAACCATCTTTGCATTCATCTTGGAAGTGCATTATTTCGTCACATAAGCACTGGAAAACTTACCTTATCATTTATAATTCAATTAATGGCAAAACAATCATAGGTAAAGGTGGTTCACAATACAATGAGCACTCTATAAATCAACCTATGACAGAAATCACTGCACCCGTAACTGCATAGACCTGTATTTTAACGCAAGCAATGACCGCATTTCTCACAGTTAAGTTGGCAGCGAACAACGAGAAGTTGTTCCATGTTTTTTACGTCTTATTAGTATGCCCAGTAAAATTAACCTGTTTTGTCACCTATAATTCAGTTTATTTGTGATGTATGTAAAATGTACCACATTTAAGATTCTAACTCTTTCACATAATTACGTGACATCATGTCCAAGTTAACTGGTTCATTCCTTTCTTTTGTTTTTCTTTTCCGATCCGCGCACGTGTCGACAAAACAGCGGTACAAGACCAACGTGAATTTTAAGTGTGTGTTTGTAACTCCTGAAATAAATTATTCATCAACGTACTTTTATAGTTGTTCTGACTGAAGTGGCTTTGTTTATTGCTCTTTGCTGTATTTCGACGCAATTTCTTGTCCCAGAAATTCTTGGTCTTTCACATAACCCGACCTGATGATGGTACTGTTTCATGCAATTAAAAGTCGGTATAAATTGTAAACTTCGAATGAACTTGATTAAACTTCGGATGTTTGTGTTTCGTTACATATGCGGTAAGTGTTGCAACTGTGAAAGCTTAAATAAATTTATGTGTACATTGTGCAGTATTTATGCGATTCTCAATTTGGCCCGCTTCTCACTTGTTTTGAAAAAAATAATGCCATGATAACATTCTATAATGTACTGTACGCGAAACATCCCCCAAGTGTTAGACAAATTCATTAAAACAGTATTATAACGTTTGTCCGAACGGTTTAATTTGAATGAGCCTATACATGATGTTGCAATATTGCATGTAAATACTCCGGGGGAACATTCGTTACATCTGGAGGATAAAAAAAATATTATATAACCATAGGTCCGCAAACGCTTCGTTTCTGTACTACAGCCCATGATACTTAACGTACAGTGCATGGCCCACTGGCTGGATCATGTTACTGTGGAATGCCATCGCAGCGTTCGTTTGCGTGATACACGACACCTCACACTACGACCTACACCTAGAAAAGTAGGAACTGCACAGGAATCCGTTACACATGTGAGAAAGCTTATCGTCGCCACTTAAGGAAGTGTTTAAAATGCCCTCCATCAGCACGAACACATGCATCAACCCGCCATTGCATGGACACCTGGATGCATTGATGATTCCCTGAAAATTCCGGATTGTTTCGTAACCCACTACAATTTTGGTTATGAAGGGTGCCCACATCGTCCATTGGGGTTGTATACCCAAGTGCCTTTAAATGTCTCCACATACAAAAGTCCAATTGATTCACATCAGGGCTCCCCGAGGGCTGGTACCAACAACTTTCTCGACGTTTCACATGTAAAAAAATCAGTTTTGACCGTGACGGGAATCGAACCTGCTCTCTGTGGTGGGAGGCAAGTGGTCTGACCATTGCATCACCCCTAAAACTAAGTGGGGAAATTTCCATAATCTTCTCACCTTATATTTAGTTTCGGTACCACATAGTCATTCCACGTCAAATCAACACAGGGTATACACCTCACTATCTCAGATTCAGATGAAATTTGGCGGGGAGGCAGTATTCATAGAGACTAACAACAGTACCAAATTTTATTGTAATATGTCAGCCCGTTTGAAAATTGCAGGTATGTAAAGTTATCGCCTAAAAATGGCTGTACATATAATTTTTGAATTGCACTGGAAGTTCTCCTAATTGAGATAGAGAGCTGGGCAAGGTGTCATTTTACAGCTTTTTGCATTATCTTTACAATGTTATGCTACACAGCATAGGTCAAGGATGAAAAATATTTGTGAAATCCAAAATCAAAATTTTGGTTTTGAATTTCTCAAAAAGTACATAATTGAAATGGTTCAAATAAATATCATGAATACATAATACACGTGTAAATCACCTTGCAAAATATAAAAATTTGGTATGACAATAGCTTCAGCGTTAAAATAATTTAAGACTAAAGCTTGATTTTAGATTTTTTTCTGATTGAAAGGAAATATATAGTCATAATGCTAAGATTTACACTAAGTGAGCATGAACACTTACATGATGTAAGAATAATGTGGGTTACTAAGTCACAACAATGTAATACTTGCCACTTAAGTAATGCATTTCTTTTCACTGATGTAAGTTAAAAAAACTTCATTTTTTTTAGATACATCTTTTTCAGGTAGAACATACATTCTCCCAGTAGGAGTTGCAGGATTTACTGACGTTAAAACATCCAATACTGACATCCACAAATATCAGGCTTCCTGGTATATGAAAATGATGATGAAGGCCCAGCTGGGTGAAGAAATGTTATTTTTACTTCATCAAGTTCTTCATTTTTCTGCAAAACATACCCTAGCCACGATTTTCCTTCATAGATGACAGTAATGTACACTGTTACATCTTATAATTTAAGCTTATCAGGAGATTTGGATACTTGCTTTTCGCAAGACACTGAAGCCTCTGAAAAGTTTTTAACCTGATTTTTTGATGTAGGTTTGGGGATGAATGCATGGTACTGCTGCGTACCTTGAATAGTTACTTCTTGATTAAAAGCGGTTTTTTTTTATAAAAGAAAAGTTCCTGCTCGATATAGTCTTCTTGAGTTGAGAACTCAAAGTTTACATTGGTAATGTTTTCCACTGCCCACTGAAAAAGTTGTAATGCGGTAAGAATTTGATTTTCATATGGTCTTTGTAAACTAGCACGGGCTGCCAGTCTGTTAACAGAACCGCCTACTCCATCGGAAAGCCCCTTGCCATGTGCTGTCCGAAAAGTACCACACTGCTTCAATTTTGAAGCCTTCCTCATGAAAGCACAAGTTTGAGAAGTTTTTCTTATTTTTATACTAGGCAGCAGATCCATCAGGAAAATAAATAATTTTTTTGGAAATTTTTTTAACTCTTTCTGTCAGAAATTTTATAAGTTTCTTTTGAAAGGTGTAAACTGCAACTGTGTTGCGCTCTAAGCAGTCTGAAATCACTATATAAATGATATGCTCAATTTTGGTTTCCCCTTTGAAATATATTACAAAGGGATGGATTGTGACCTGTTCACCTGTAGCACTATGCTGTAGTTTAAAAAAAAAACACAGTTGACAACAAATTCTGATTCTTTAAGATTGTGTAGTTCTGGAACAATCCCTACTGTTTTGCGATAAAAGTCATGCCGAATTAAGGAGGGCATCCTGCTGCAAAATAAGTCAATATATTCTTCTGAAGTTTATTTAAGGTCTCGAGATTACAACGGTCAGCAGAAACCCACTGGCGAAATAGTATATTTTCAACTAACTTTTCAGTGAAAGACTCCTCTATAATGTTTTTTCGTATTTCTGTTTCACCTGACAGTACGTACAGTTATTTACCCATGTTACAATCAATAGATGATGGGTTGCAAAGCATTTTTGTTATACATTGTTTATAATCTTTTATTTGACCATTTGTCAGAGAATTAAGTTTAGTATTTTCTATCATGAGTTTGACGTTCTGATGAGTTGTGCACACACATACAGTATGTGTGCCACTTTGACCAGGTAGAACACAATGCTTGGGTCTTAGCTCAGCAAATTTAGAAAAACCCTCCAGGAAACTTGTCTTTGAAAAGTTTGTAAGCTTTATTAAGGTTATATAAGAGATGAGCCTTTTAGAAACTTTCGATTTACTTCCATCTGGTTAAATAATCGTCACACTACCTTTCATACTTACCAGGCATTTGCTCTACTTACTTCACCAAGTTCAAAAAATGAACATACAGTTTCGACAATTTCTACTGACAAACTTTTTCCTGGTTTTGAATTCGGACTTTCTAAAATTCCTTTTTCTTTAAAAAAAGTTTTTTATATTGCCGAACCATGTAGTTGGGTGCATTAAATTCACGCATTATCTTTCTAACGCAACCGGGTAAACATGTTAGAATGATTAACTTTTTGGTTGTACTAGTACAATTCCAAAAGTTACTTTTATGATGTTCAAGTACTGATTTATCAATATCGTCATTTTCTGATGAAGAATCTTCAGCAGCTACAAAAATGTTACGTTTCATAGTTGAGTCAATTATTTTTACTTTAAACTTAGCATACTGCTTACATTGTATTTTTTATCAATGGGAGACTCACCTAACTCTTGAAGAAATGTGAAGTGCCTGAACAATTTCTGTTGTTGCGGCAAAGTCTGGATCTTTATCCACGTCAGAAGAATCTTCTTCAGTTGTGATAAGACTGTTAAGGCGCATGATTCCTTAATATAGTAATTTATTTTCTACATAAGTCACAAATTTTCGATCTATTGGATATTTCAGGGAATGATTTATATATCCAGGCTGTGACATTTCTCAGTTTTTTCCTATTCCCGATAAAGTGTTTTGTTTTCTTTAATGGACTATAACACTGAACTCTCACAAAATTGTTAGCTTCCATAATAAAAAAAAATGAAACAAAATCCTTCTTTTGACAATTAAAATCACTAATCAAAGACTACATCAGTCTAATAAAACATTAACAATAATCCCAGTTTTACTATAAAAAGGAAAAAGAACACTAAACACTCTCACTCACTCACAAACCATAACCTCTCAGCAAGGGCTCTAGTCACTGAATGACCGTCCGCCATCTGGTATGGGCAGTATCTGTTTCAGGAAGCAGGGTGCCTTATCAACTTGTTACAAGTCTGCACAGACATGTCTGCTGTAAACTGTACTTGTAGGCAGTGGCGGCTGGTGACTTTTGAAAATGGGAGGGCTGTAGCGATCCTAACTCATATCATTACAAATATAATTTTTTAAATAGGCTCAGTGATAAATATATTGCGTACGACAGGCTTAAGTAAGTGTAGCTTATGTAGCTAAATACAAAAAATAAGTGTGGTTGTTTGAAGAAATATGTATCATCGCCCGATTTGTAATGGTCAACATACTGTGGCCGCTGGTTTAGATCTAATCACTACCACAGGTATGTATTTGTTTTAAGTTTGTTTAGGTTATATGCCTTCCTACCAGTACCTACATGGGGTGGTAAATTACACGAGACGACGAGAGATAACATAATAATACCAATTCTATCATACTAATGATGATAATAACTTAAATATACTAAAACAAATATTTTTAAAACCAAATACTAACTTGGCATAGCCTACAGTACATACAAAATTCATGTCAAATTTAAATTAGAGGATGAAAGTGGCATATCTTAATATATTTGTAAAAAAAATCCATTCGTCAACCTGTACACACTATCTAACTGGCAGTGTATATTCACCTTACCAAGCAATGAAAATTTTATGGCATTTTTAAATATGTTGTGAACATGATTTATGTCTTTTAACTTTGTATCCCAAATGTTTTAAATCTTCTACCCCATTGAAAGTCCACGCAAGATCATTAAGTTTCATTAGCCAAAAAAAATTAAACAACAACACATTTCCAACTTCACACCCGCATAGCCAGTCCGCGAAATTGTATGTACTTACATCGAATTTTCTCGTATACGAATCACTTACTACCTTGACTTTGTTGTTGAATTATTTTTTAACTGTGGCCTTGCTGGTTCCAGATTCTGTAGCTCTAGTTTATTCTCGTAATTGAAAATCTTTGTCGTAATAAGGTTTAAAATGTTACTCGCCGAATTAACAATTATTTACAAGTTTACACAACACGACATTAACAACAATTCAACACTGCTTCTGACCGATATGCTCATAGCTCATCATTAATTAACAACAAACTTATTCAGAGTATTACACACTATATTTGAAGCTCACGCGAGTTTGAACGATATCTATAAATAAAAAATAATCGAAATAAATACAAGCATTGTTAAGAAATGTGTTTAACTACAAAAGAGTGGAGCGCGAAAGTGTGCTTTCAAAACATGTAGTTTTGGTAGCTTTGTAAAGTCCCAGGAAACCATTTTTTTTGTTTGAGCAGGGGCGCGCCCAGCTCTCTCCGATTTACAGCATGCGATTGGCTGAAAAGGGCCGAACCCCTGAAGTCTTCCCTCCCTCCTGTAGCACCTCTAGTCCTATGTTACGGTCATTTCTCTCTACTAGCTCTACCCACTTCGGGGCGAAGAATCTGCCGCCCCACCACTCGACATTTCCAAAAACATTTCTCTCGTGACAAGAGTCTCGTCTATCTCAAAAATATTCGCTGCGAAATAACCTCCGTATTCGTACGCAGTATTATTTACTGAGTAGCAGATAAGTAAAGGTATGTGTTCAGAGATTTTATTAGGAGGGCTGCGCACCGCAGCCCTACCTCAGCAGCCGCCACTGCTTGTAGTAATTAAGCATGTCTGCATCGGTTCATTTTTGCTTTAGTTATTACAAAACAGCACTGTGTGCTATTTACACAATTCAATAATTAGAAATAAAAAATGATATTTTTCTTATAAAATGTGAAATTTATTATAAACTATTAAAAAATTTGTATATAATTATTATAGCCATTGTCATCCCACATTTATATTACGCAAGGCGATTTACAAGTGTACTAGTTATCCCTGATATTAATTTTAAAATGTTTAATTTTGTACTTTTTGAGAAATTCTAAACCAAAAGGTTAGTTTTAGATTTCAAAAACATTTTTCCCTCTTGACCGATGCTGTGTAGTGTATCATTGTAAAGATCATGCAAAAAACTGTAAAGCGACACTCCACCCAGCTCTCTATCTCAATTAGGAGAGCTTCCAAAGCAATTAAAAAATTGCATATGCAGCCATTTTTGGGCATTTTTTTGAAAACTTTACATACCTGTAATTTACAAACGGATTGATATGTTGTAATAAGATTTGGTATTGTTCTTAGTCTAATACTATCTCCCCACTAAATTTTATCCAAATCTGAGATGGTCAGGTTAAAAATTTTTAATTTGCGTTGTTTTGATGTGGAATGACCTCACTCTGCCACTGTGTACTAACAGCTTGCTGACGTTCGAATTACTTGCTGCCGCGCAAACTGTTTGCAGTAGATGTTATTTTATAAATCAGTCATATTGGGCTGTGGCTGCTCAGAAGCCAAATTTAATTAGTTGGCAGTTTGTGCTTTTTAAGATCAGTCCCACAGCATTGCCAAATATATTCGTCTCAGCAGAGAAACTGAGATATGTAGGTGTTCGAAATACCACAGCGACAGTTACGCGTGACTTCCTTCCAGGGGTTCTCTCTGGTGACCGATCTATTAAGGTTGGACTCGTGCTGGCAGTGGTTGACCCCGTATGCTGGGGGAGGTCCGGAGAGATACCCCCTCTTAAAGAAGGACCCGGAGAGGCACTAGGGGTTAGATAGGCCCTGGCGATACCTCACTCTAGGTCTCTGGGGGCGAGGGTGGCCAGAACCTTGAGGTAGGGCGTTTTGAGGTGTACTTGGATATTAGGTCGGGGCTTTGGATGTTGTTAATGCAGGTGAAAAGCTAGGACGCCTGCGATGAGAGGTCGATGAGGGGCAGAAGCGCGGATATGCCTTACGGCTAAGAGCGCGCTGCGATAAAACAGAAAAGTACATATTGTACTACGGTAGTGTATGCTATGAACATAGTGAGTATCTGTATAAAATAAATAATTTTAGAGCAGCATACAAACATAATTTATTGCTTGGTTATGCCTAGAAATGACCAGAGAAGAATGGGTTCTGTACCACGTGTACACAGTGTGACAGGTTGTCACATTTTCCCGTAAAAAGTTTCAATCGTCAAGATTGGTCGCCGTAATTACCATGCTTGGTTATGAAATGGCGCCCATCTACTCAGCAAGGGTCGCGTCCTGGTCACCCAATAATTGATACGAGCCGACGGCGGGTGGCGCGGTGATCAACACACCCCCCCCCCCCCATCATCCTTCGCCTCCTGCTGCGCTCACTAGAGCAGACGACTTTTCAGCTGCCGGGCACGTTGGCAGTTTGAACTGACGAATAAGATGAGTTGGAAGGAACAAGTGCTTCTATAGAGTCCAGGAATTTTGTATAAAAACATTTTTGGGGCTTTTCGGAGAGTGGGAACGGCTTTGGGGACAAACATTCAGGGAGATTTTGCCTCCGTCGGAATATTTATGTGGGAGGGGTGACGTAAGAAAGGAGAAAACTTGAAAAGATATGTACCTTTATACTTGTGTGTTTTAAACTATTTTAATGGGGTTTTGAGATGATTGTTAAAACAAATGTTAAATATTTTTTCAGAATTTATACAAGTTGTGTGTGATAACCTTGTTGATTATAGATAACAGTTTTGTAGAATTACTGAATTATATAAAGTTTTTGAAAAACTAATGTTCTTGGGGTTCTCCTTCGTACAACATACTTACTTAGAGTTTGTTCATCGCCTCTTCACGGTTGTTTTTCTCTGCTTGGGGTAAAAATTAAAAAGGTAAAGTATTTTGGAAAAACCAAAACTGAAGGAAGGACGTAATTCGCCTGTCTCATGCTTCGGAGGCTATCCATTGCAACAGACTTAGTGCTCAAATCATGTTTGGTCATGTGGTAGCGAGCCTTACTCGCATCCGGCAGGTCATTGGTTTGATCCCGCTCGTCTGTACCGAAATGGTTTATCGGCAATATTTTCCATCCATATTTTAGGCTTGTAATTAATATGGCCGAAGTTGGTACAGAAACACTCGCAAACGTACATATGGCCTACCGCATTAAAGTCGGTTTGATAGAGTTATTTATATAGTTTTTAAGTGACCTTTATCACTTAATCGTAAAACACTACTGATATAGTAATTTACTATAGCTAGGAACACCAGATTTTCACGCACACTACAATTGCACAACTGCAATTTTCCTTTGGGCACCTCTCTCTGCTGGGCCAATCAGAATTAGGTCACTGGTACTGAACGTCTGTAATCCGTGGTCAGGCTCGTATTAATAAAGGCACGTGCATTTCGCGAATTAATTTGCAGCAGCCTATACGTCTTAGTCCTTCCTTTATATATTCCGGCCACAAGTGTTTTAGGGCCACCTGTTTTTCGCAAAAAAATTACGCAGAGGCTAGACTTATTATCCTATGTGCACATTTGCAGTCTTCATTTGACTATTGGGCGATTGTCTTTCTGTGAAGACAGTCATGTTACATGAGTGAGCCAATCGAAATTAAGTTTCTCTGATTCGCGGGCAGATATATTGATCCAATCACGATAGTGATTCTGAACTGAAGTGCGGTGTAACACAACTTGTACTAAAATCTTTTCGCGAAAAACAGGGCCTCCTATTCATTGACTGCTACCATTGTGCGAGGCTTTCTTTTTATTCAACAATTTATACACGTGATACGTTCACATGATTTATTCCTGTTTATTACTGGCTAAACAATTGAACAGGGTGCGTTAAAACTACAGCGGTCCAATCATAAAAAAGGAACAGTATAGTGCAAGTGCTTGAAGTCTAGCCTGCCACCGAAAGAGTTTGCGAAATTTACGTAGGCCTACCTCTAATAATTAACATTTAAAACCTTTGAATCGTGGAAATGGAATCTGTACATGCTAATGTATTATGTAATACAACTATTAGTGACTGTCCCTACTTATGGCACCGTGTAACTTATTATTCTGACATTAAAAATATTTATATGAGGGGCTACGTTGATATAAAACTACTGCCGTATATACGGTAGATCCTTAAATTTAGAGACCTGGAAATTTCGCGGATACATCTGAGCACAAGAAAAACTGCGTTCACGTGTGTATATGTGTTTGTGCTTCCATTGGAACACAGTTTGTTACGCTCTGAACCACTTTCAACCAATAACTAAGCTGCAAGGGGGAAAAAAAGAATCAAATACCGTGCTACCTGGTCTGAGGTTGAACTGGAGCATCAATTGATGAACTACTAACAGATGCCCGAGTGCATAAAGGATTGTGGAGTCTAGCTTGTTACAGAATGAATCCGCGAAATTTCCGTGCCTCTACTAATTTTACAGTTCGCCTCGTGAATATTCTCATATTCACAAGGCGAGGCGAAATCATTATTTCTTGCGGGGCATGTATTTTGGCAGAGTTTTTGGAAATCAATACGGCCTAGTACTGGTAATATTGACTATGTAAATTTACACAAACATCAGAGTGTTATTTCATCGTAGTGTATGTGCATTTTCTCATTAACAAAAAAATAAAATCGCAAATTCGCTGCAATTGTAATAACAAAATTTCTGTACATTAACAGAGTTATAAAAAGTTACCTCCAAAATGTAGATAACGATTAACTTCAGATATAGAATAGGTAGTTGTATACAAAAGCCAGCATATACCAGCAGTGGGAGTTAAGATTTCCTTTTGAACACAAAAGGAGTTCGAAGTAGTTCTGCTTCCTACAAGTAGATCGCATGTGTTTAACAAATACTTGTAGTTCTAGTTAAATTCACAGGAACATTAGTGTAAAATTACAAATAGTGTACTCCTTTTAGGAAATTACACATAAAAATGTAACGTTACTGTAAATTTGTATGTGTAAATATTCGCTCACATACTTTCGAATTTGTAATTTTACAGCCTTGTTAATATCGATATACCAGTACACTTGTGTGTGTGGTTTTTTTTTTTACTGTGAGATGGTACTGCATTTTAAGTGAAATAAGAAAACATGTACTTTTACACTGATGTACGAGTTTATACAACATTGGCATGGTTGTAAAAACACACAGGCTTGGGGTTTTAGTACCATGAATTATTGTACAATTACACATACTTTCGCATTTGTAATTTCAGGCCCTTTTTAATGTCAATATACCAGTACATTTGTGTTTTTTACAGTAAGATTGTACTACCTATTGAGTTAAATAGAAAAATATGTTCTGTTACACTGATGTACGTGTTTTAATACAGCATTGGCGTGGTTATAAAACACACAAGCTTGGGGTTTTAGTGACTTGCATTAGTGTATTTTTACACATACTTTAGCATTTGTAATTTTACACCCTTTTAAATGTCAATATACCAGTACGTTTGTGTTTTTTTTACAGTAAGATTGTATTACCTTTTGAATAAAATAGAACAATATGTACTTTTACAACGACGTACATGTTTCAATACAACATTGGCGTAGTTGTAAAACTACACAAATTTGGGTTTTAATACTTCATACTTCACATTCGTGGATTTTTACACGTACTTTCATATTTGTAAATTTACACCCATCTTATTGTTAATATACCAATACATGTGTGTTTTTTATAATATCAATGTACTATGCTATGAATAAAGTTGTACATTGCTGTAAATTTACACGTACTGTACTTGTTTTTACAAATTAAACACAGAAAACGTAAAATTACCAGAAGGTTGTACGTGTATTTTTACACTATTTTTACAGTGCATTCTGAGTAGTGCATATTATGCGGGTCTTAAACAATCGGCAACGTCGACCTTCTCGCCAGGTGAATGTGGCCGTCACCGAGGACCCTAGCATAAATATTGTGTTGTCACAATAGTAAAGGCCCTTTACGGTAAATCGAACACTTTTGAAAGCCCAGTGCTAAGTTTCTATTTTCAGCTCTTGGCATATGTTACCACGTATCAGAATAAACATTGCCATGTCAGATACAATCATTCCTATTGTGTAATAGTTTTTCTGTTATGTCCGTTCAAAGAGTGTAAACATTAATTTGGGATATCTGCTATATGCAGTTCCTGGAAGGGAATTTCTCAATGGTTGATTTCAAAAGTGCTCACTTTACCGTGAACCATTTATAGTAGAGAGAGAAAACAGCCAGCGAAAACAAAATGCATTCTTTACTAGGCACTACTTCTAGCCTAAAAATCCCCAATAGTAAATATAAAAATACGCCAAAGTGACACAGTAGTACATAAAAACAATTTCTTGGTTTACATTTGAACGGCGAAGAAAAATTAAAAATTATATGTAACCTGAAAATGTAAGCAGTTTAGGGCTACAAAATTTGCCAGAAACACTATCGCCTTATTTTAAACGTATGGAATTATTAATTTAATTTCGGCTCTGGTTTTTAGGTATACCTATCAGTAGGCTTTAAAATGTGCTTTGCCTTACTGTGTTACCATTACAAAACAAGCCCGAAGGAAATATATTTTGAGTATGGGATTCTTATCCATGCACACGTTAGCGTGAGAGGCTAATTCGGAAAGACACGAGTTCGATACCGACGTGTAGCCTACTTTGATACATTAACGTGTTTTCAAAGGGACAACACATGTAATTAATTTTATCGGTGACATCCACAGTGATGGTGCGATTTGTAGCGGTTACACTACCGGGGATATTCTACAGTTCAGGTAGAAAACATCAGTTATTGCGATTCTGCCTAATAATTAGCATATTTAAGAATGTGCAGACTCCATGCTACGTAAGTCGTAACATCAACTGACCATATAAATTGAGCATATAAACACTTTCATGTATTTTACGCCTCTCGGCTAATCTTGGAACGGCTTTCATGTAAACTAACCCGTATTTCGTAATGGAAGTGGTACATGACCTGTGTTTTATCAGGGATTTGAATTCAGAACTCCTCGCATCGCAATCTAGTTTATGTGTATACCTGTTAAAGTTGTTAGGGATTTTTCAGTAATTAAGTGACCAAGCGGTATTCTGCCCACGAAACCGTAACGTTGACGTGATCTTGGGTGCAGTGTTGCGTGTTTGGCGGCCCGCATGCATGTTGGGCGATATGCGTGGGTGCAGTGTTGCATGTTTGGCGGCGCGCATGTTCATGTTGGGCGTTTGGCGGCGCATATGTTCATGTTGGGCGTTTGGCGGCGCATATGTTCATGTCGGGCGGTGCGCATGCATGTTGGGCGATGTGCCTGGGTGCAGTGTTGCGTGTTTTTCGGCGCGCATGTTCTTGTTGGGCGGCGCGCATGCATGTTGGGCGATGTGCCTGGGTGCAATGTTGCGTGTTTGTCGGCGCTCATGTTTATGTTGGGCGGCGCGCATGCATATTGGGCGATGTGCTTGCGTGCAGTTTGCGGGTTAGGCGGCGCGTATGTTCATGTTTGGCGGCGCGCATGCGGCGACTGGTAATCACGCCAGGCACGTTAAATCGAGCAGCAGTCTGTAATTAGTTTGAAATGGTGGTGTTGTGGAAGGAGAGGGGGTGCCCGATAGACGGCGCGGCTGGTAGTAACAAACGGCCGTTCGAAGCGTTAATGCGCTGTAGCCGTAAGGCGTAACTCCCATTCCTCTCTCAGAATCAGCACTGTAAATTTTACTGCCTCGCGCTCCTATCAAATTAAATGCGAACGCTGTTAAATTTTACGATGACGTAAAGTCACAACAGGAACGGGAACTGCTGCTCGTTGTGGGCCGTGACAGAGTACAGCGTTTCTTTTACGGCGCGTTGGGGCCTCGGGTCATTGAGGAAGGAAGGCGTGTTCCAGGTTCACGAGCGAGGCGTGGGTCTGCTGATCACTGTCGCTCGTGTCTCTGGGCACGACATTTCTTGTGTATATACGTATTGCCACCAAGAAAGGCTCCAAACACTCAAAAGTTTAAACTGTGAAGTTTTTTGCTACGTATATGATAATATTGAATTCGGTAATTCCCTCGCTATTCACATGTATTGTGAATACATGTGAATACGGTCTCTGTTTTTATAAAAATTCCAAGAACGACAGACTGTCAACGATCAGTGAATTCGTCATTTAAAGGCTGATCTTTTCATTTATACTCAACCATTACGTTTATGGGATTTGAATCAAGAACTTCTCGAATCGTAATATCGACCATGGCCCCGAAGGTTTGCACAAGCCACGATTATAGAATAATTGTCCTCCCAAAGCATTGCATTTCACGAGTTATGTGTTTACAGTGAGAAGTTAACTATAGTATGTAACAAATCGCAGAGGAGACCTTTCAGAGCGTATTCATTTTTCACTTCAACCACCGAGTGCTCGCCCTAAACGAGGTCAAGCACGTACCTGACTCTACCACCACAATACTACTTGCTTATCGTTTCTGGGCATCAGAAAAACCTGTCTTGTTATCTGACGATCTATTTTGTTCGTGTTTTTTCCCAACGTCATTGTTACGTGTGGGATTTCACGGTCGCTGGTGGCCGCAGTCAGGAAAACTTGTTTTGTAGAGGAGCGTAATCTCTTTTCATTTCGGAGCCACTTCGTCATCTCCTTTAGGCAGACGCTGCTGCTGTATCTTTCTGGCTTATTTACATATTTTCTCGCTCGTGTTCTGTTCATATTCCTCCCCCCTCCCCTGTATTCTGTTTTTCAGACCTTAATTAAGTCGTCGTTTTTTTGTCTTGTTTTTATCTCGTCGACATGTACGCAAGAGTTATAATGTCCTCGTCACTGGCTGTGTGCATCCATGCAACCCTGCCATTACTTGCCAAAGAAAGCCATTATTATTCATGCGTGGCACGCGTTGCCTAGGAAGAGAAATTCGCCAACTGAGATCCGGGGTTGCCCTGCAAGTCAGGTCGCGCCTAATTAAAGCGACCTAACACTAATTGAGTTCAGTGCAGGCTGGGATTGAAAAAAAAAAAATCATTTTAGAAACTTAGCTCATTAATGCCGTGCATTTTTTTTTGCACGGTGGGTAAGCTAGTTTTTTAAATGTGTAGTTACATATTATTGCTGATTGATGCCATAGGCGTCGAATATGGTAAAGGGGGGCGGTCGGCACTCTAATTTTCAGTCAGTAGGGGCGTCGTCGTTCTGGATTGATAAACAGTGGTTGGTCACTTCTTAGGTTTGTAGTAAGTATTTATAACTTATGGTAGACCGCTTGCCTCATTGTTTTAAAATATATTATTTTTAGAAGTCTTTACTTTACAAAAGACAGTTATACTTCAGTAGAAATAACTTTATTTAAATGTCCAAAATCTTGGCTCACATGAAACAAGTGTTACACGCGTCTCTCTCTCTCTCCTCCCACTCTACATCTGTTCCCCACTCTCCCTCTTTTCCCCTACACACTTCTCCCCCTTTTCACTCATCTCCCCTCTTATCATTATTTTCCCCCGTATCTCCCCCCTCCCTTCAATCACTCCTCTCCCCCTTTCTCACTGCTAGTAGTAAAAAAATGATACATGTCTTCAATTTAAGTATATTTCATATTTATTACAGCAAAAATAATGATTTTTGAATTTGCGATCTACAACTAAAACGAGATTTTAATGTTTGAATACTTAATACTATATTTCGATGTGATCGTGCGACAGTCGCGGGGGTTAAATGTATATTCCTTAGACTGGATTAGGGCTGGATAAAGTGGGATAAGTTGCTAGGTAGCGGAGATAGACTTGTGTGGGTTTGGTGTGGGGTGATATGAAATGAGTGCGCAGCTGTGGTGTAACCAGGGTCGCATCGTTGGTGGAGGACAGGTTGTAAGTTGAATTACTTTCCAACCAGCTCGTATTTGTAGTAGTAGTATTAATAATAGTATTAGTGTTAGTAGTATTATTATTAGTAGTAGTATTATTAGTATTAGTAGTAGTATTAGTAGTAGTACAACTCTCAATTCAGAAGAGCGACTACTACTTTCCAACCCTTATTAAACGCGTCGATGTTGTGGAACACTCATTACAATGCCTAAATGTCACCCTCCCCTCCTCTTACTCACTGATAACTGTGATTTAAAATAAAATAGGAGAGCGGATGTTGGATCGATTGATGAGCGGAGACATCTGCACACCTGTGTGTCTGAGGACGAATAACAAAATAACCGGAGGTCGCGCCCCTTTTATAGTCAGCGCTCGGACCGATAGGAAATTCTAGGGGTTGCGAGCGTGTGTGAAAGCATAGTAGGAACACAAGTTAGTAAGTGTAGATTACATTTTTAATTTACTTTGTCGGTTTACAAAAAAAAATATATCAGTCTTTTTAAATGTGAAACATATACTACAAACCAGACTTTAATTACACTTCGTGCACTTGGGAAGACAAAAAACACTAAAGAAGTTTCAAACTCTTTATTTTGTTACATATAATTTTGGTTACAGAGTACATTACACCGGTTTATCACTGGGTGTTTGAAATGTCAGTAAAACAATTTTTAAGACATTTCTTCACCTTCTGCATTCTCTCCTCGACAAGTTGCCATACGTTTCTTACGCACAGTTTTATTCGTCATCTGTTTGATCGTTTCAGATCTTTCGTATATTCGGGTGCGTGCTGTATTATAGATTCTGGTAATTCAGGAAATGTTTCATGAAAGTGTGAGTACTCTTCTTTTTCAGGTCTGGTCATTATATTAAGTCATTACTTTTTTCACCCTTTAAAGGGCATTACTATATACGGCGTAGTTTTAACAATAAATGTCATCTTTCGTAGATCAGTCAGCAACATTGCTATAGTAGCTTCCTCAGTTACGTCTCGGAGATCCCTTATTTATAAAAATATGTGTGAATTTTCGCACGTGTTCATAGTTAGCAAATTGGCCCCAATCCTAGCATTTGGGATCTAGCGAGGTGGCGCAGTAGTTAACTTCCGGACTCGCATTCTTGAGGACCGAGGTTCGAGTCCCGGTCCGAACATCTTGATTTTGGTTTTCCATGGTTTCCCGAAATCACTCCAGACGAATACTGGGAATGGATGGTTCTTTAGTATAGGTCGCTGCCAATTTCCTGCATTCTTCCTGCAACTTTAATCCGTTTCTAATGACCTTGCTGTCGACGAAACGTTAAGCCGTACCTACCTATCCTAGCGTTTTGATCATGGGGGGGGGGGGGGGGGACAACATGGATGGACTGAAAGAGAAAAATATAATGGTATTGGCGAGTTGCCTAAATTATAACTATGGAGTCTAAAACGTTTATCGTTTTGTAACTACATAGAGCGATTAAAACGGCAGTATTAATAAAACGGTGCGTTTGTATCAAGCGTGTGGTATCAACATGTCCGTATTTAGAAGTCATTATTATATTGTGACGTAAAATTAATTGATACGAGGACGAATCAATAAAGCGTGCTGCCCAAAGGAAGATTTTTCTTGCAAGACTGCATTCGTGGAGCTTGGCTTGGTGCTGAACGTGCTCGCCCATTACATAATATCGCTGTGTGTGTGTGCAGTGTTGCGGGCTGTGTGTGCAGTGTTGCGGGCTGTGTGAGCAGTGTTGCGGGCTATGTGTGCAGTGTTGCGGGTTGTGTGTGCAGTGTTGTGGGCTAGACTGCTTGTTTTTCGCTAAAATGGGTGCTTATTTCATTTCGTATTTCGTTGCTGTTTCTGACCGTAGCCAATAAAAGCAGTCAGTATTATCTCATGGCTTCCTTCCGTGCGTGTATTCGACGAACATACTGCAAGTTTTGAATGGGAGTTAAAATGTATGGAGAACAGGAAGCAAAAAAATACATGTTTATTGCATTGTTACATGTGTATCTTTAAAAACTGTGTCATAAATTTTACATTCTAAAATAGTAGGCCGATTGTGTACAGCGTGAACAACAAAATGGTGGACTGAAGGACCTCCGCAAGTGTCGTATAAAGATATAGGTGTATTTTGAGACACAGGAGTGTTTGGTACGAACAAGACCAAAGTAGTAGTTAATCTGAAAACGCATTATTTATGTCGTTATTTCTTGACGACTGATGACACCAAAACTGGATGGCTCACCTTGTATTGTGCTTACTATACACACGTCTTCAAATATTACAGCATTGGAAGCCGTTAGAGTAGGTTTTCTTGGTTGGAATGGCAACCCATCCACTTTACCTTTTATTATCTCTAGGGTTGTGGGTTCGATTCCAAGCACATTTTAGCCGATTTTGTTTTAACATACTTAAATTAATATAATATAATTTAATTAAGTTGAAGAATGTTAAATGAGGCAGAAGAAAAATGTATTATCAATTTCTGAATTTGAATTCTGCAATTTTCATGAGTACTTCTTCACATTTGCAGAATTTCTGTTTGACTTAATCGGCTGAATAGAATTTGCAACAGAAACCGTAGGGTGGTTAGTTACAGAATTTCATCACAATACAAAAAAAAAATTGAATGAGTGAGAAGTTTTATCTGAAACAAAAAAATGTAACAATGTAACAAATAAAGATAAAAAAAAAATGTTATTGTAAAGTAACGTTAACAATTGTTAATGAAATAAAAAAAACGACATTCTCTTACGTCATGGGGAAAAAAATCCAAAATTTTATCCATTGGCAAACCACGCAAAAAATTCTGTATGCCCTGAAACTATACTTTGGTTGGGAATTTTATGTCGAGGGATTAGACGCTCGTTCGATGTACAGAATGTTCCGAAATGATCTTTAAAACTATGATCGCTTATATTTCAGAAACAGTGAAAGATAGAAAGGTGCGGTTTGCGGCACGATGTTCACACACACCTAAAGTTTTAGTAGCCGTTTAACAGAGTTCAATGTGTGTGCCATCTGTAGCACGCAGGATATCTAAGCGACATTCCAGTTCCGCCCACGTCCGGCTTAGCATGTCCTCATTTACGTGTTCAGTTGCTGCTGTTATGCGAGCTCGCAGTTCCTGCAGGCACCGCATTGGGGGCTGGTAGACCACATCCTTCACAAAGCCCCATAGGAAAAAATCCAGTGGGGTTATGTCTGGAGACCTTGGGGGCCAGGAAATGGGTCCTCCTCTGCCAATCCAGCGACCTGGAAATGTGTCGTCCAAAGCCGCCCTAACGTTCAAGGCCAATGAGGAGGAGCACCATCCTGCTGCAGCATGATGTCAGGTTGCAGATCTTCGACCTGTGAAAATGCAAACTGTTTCAACATGTCCAGGACAGTCGATGTTATTGAGGCCTCTGCAAAGAGAAAGGATCCCACCACACGTCCATGAAGCAGACCACACCACACGTTTATCCTTGGACTGTCTCGCACAATTTCCATGCTAAAATGGGGGTTCTAAGAGCCACATATCCTCACATTGTGGCGGTTTACCTTTCCGGACACATGAAAACAAACTTCGTCCGTAAACATCACATTTTTCAGAAAGTCTGGGTCGTCGTCGATGCGACTCAGAATCTCAAGTGCAAATGCTTTGCGCTTTGGCCTGTCATCAGGTTGAAGCGCATGAAGCAGCTGCACCGTGTAGGTATGCAGCAGCTGCACCTTGTAGGCATGCAGCTTCATTCTCTTGTCAAGCACCCTGTGCACCGTGCTCTTGGGTAGTTGCAACTGTCGAGAAGCTGACGAATTTATTTGCTGGGGCTCCGGATAAATGCCTCTTGCACCCGTTCCTCATCTCCATCACTCGTGCTTGGTCGTCCAGAACTCGTCCTCTTCAAGATACTTCCGGTTTCCTTGAACCTCATGTACCACTGTCTGATGGTCGGACGTGATGGTGGTGTGCTTCTGTAACGTGTCCGGAACTACCGCTGGACCTGGGTATCATATTTGGTCTCTATAAACCATTCGACACACTGTGCCATCTGGGGGGGGGGGGGCCGTTTTCGTCACTGACTAACCTGCACAAACATACACCAAAACAACTTTAGGTGTGTGGGAACATACCTTCTATCTTTCCCCGTTTCTGAAATATAAGCGATCAAATTTGTAAAGATCGTTTGGGAACACTCTGTATATCATAGTGACAGTGTTTTCAGCCCGAGGGTTCACATTTCACTTAAACAGTTTTTTTTTTTAAGAAATTAATTAGTTACTTTTATCAGACATTTTATTTAAGACCAAACGTGTTATTTAAGAAACAAAATTTTTCTCTTAATTCAATTAAACATTTTTTGTTGTTATCTTACTGCACATTGTTACATTTATATAGTAAGAAAAAAGTACGGGAACGAATATAAATATTTAACTAATTCGAAAATAACATAGCCAATTTCAGAAAAATAAATATATGCTAACAGAAATGTCCTTCACACTTAAAAAAAAAAAATCAAGAATAAATAGACTCGAACGAGTGAACTAATTTTTTTGGTACAGCATGTAAGCACCCTAATTGTTTCACTGTCACAATCATGCGTACATTTCGCCGTTGGCCTGTATGTACCTAAATAGTTGCAACTCGCCGTGGCGTGGAATTTGCACGTGAATTGCGGAAAGGTGTTTTGCTATTTTGTGTACTGTTAAATGATTAAGCTAAATATAAACAACCAGATGAATAATGCAAATGAAACAAATTGCAAATCTTTTACAATGGATTAAATCGATGAGATTACAGCAGTTCGCAGGAAACTAACAAGGCCATCCGCGTGACGAGACGAGAGAGTAAGTAGATCACAAGGTATTCAGAACCGCGTGCAGTTGAACTAGGTACGGGCATCGTGAGTCACCATCTTACCTATTTCTTCGTAAATATACGTTAAGTATGAATCTAATATACATTGTTTTCTTGTGGCGCGCCCTGGTGTAGTCTTTAACCTTTAACGCCCCCAAGAGATTTTTGGCGGAGATGTGAAGGGGGGGGGGGGGGGGTACATTGAAGACCGTAGTTCAATATTCTATCACCAATACGATTAGATAAAGCCGTAATTATTCTGAGTTAAAAGATTTGACATGTTGATAATAAATAACCGTTTTGATGACGAACAAAACAACAGGGAACAGGACAGTGCGGAGAGATGGCAGAGGCCGTGGGAAGAGACGCGCTTTTGTTTATCGTCGGTGACAGGACGCGCTGACATGCCTGTGTGCTTCGGGCTCCACCGCCACGTATCGCGATTGCCGCCTCGCACTGTCAGGTACGTCTCGCCGAGGCTTGTCGCGCCGCGCTTGCTTGTGCGTCGATATGTAGCCCACCACAATTCGTAGGCTATTAAAGTATTTGATCTGTCCTTGAACAGAGTTGCAATTTTCACTGTGAACTTCTCACTTAACCCTGCCCTACCTCAGACCATTTACAGATATGTAGAACAACGCAGCCTGATAGACTTTATAAATAAAAACGTGGGTAAAATTCATTTTACCAGAAGACAAACTATAATTTTTCCACGTGTGAGTGTTGTTTGGTGTAAGTATAGGCCATTTACTGTAAAGTGAGCTCTTTTGAAAGCTTTCTCATTTGGAATAATAGTCAATATACATATTTAATTTTAGCTTTAGATGTTAACTTCCGAGTATGATGGAATATACACTCTGTGCTTGTCACTTACATGGCAACACTTATTAAAAAAGGTCGTTAAAAGTATAAAATATGGCTGAGAGTAAAAATTAACTAGGACCTCAAAAGTGCTCACTTTATGGTGAACAGCCTATAATGCAAAATATAATTATATTACCGCAGTGTAAATTGTTTACTGCCCGCTGCTTTGTCCGGCGTGAGAGAACGGAAGAGGACAGAGTAGTGATATGGTAGCGGGCTGCGAGTCACAAGGGATGTTTGAATGACAGGCGAGCGATAATACAAGACGCTCGCATCTTGTTATGAAAAGCGCACCGCCGCGATAAAACTTTTGCGGCTCGCGCGCTCCTGGCCTTCAGCTGATTGAATTTCCACGTTTATCTGAAGAATGTTCTGGATTAATGGCCGAGCTTCTCTCAGCGTAAATCGGGGTTCAGCGAACTTCCCAGGTCAAGGCCAGCGACTGCAAAAGTGCGTTGGGCTTCTAAGTGCAGTTTTGATGAGAGTTGATGAGTGTATGGCGTTTTAGTGATAGACGACGAGCGAGAAACGAGCGGCGAGAGAAGTGACCAGCAGGAGGAAAATTTGCAACTGCGAGCATTGGCACAGTGAGGGGTGCGACTGGCAGTATGGACCATTGGATTGGATGCGTGAGTGAAGTACATTACAAATGATGGCAACAGACAGACTGAACATGTGTTTATGATGCGAGTTAAGTGACTATAACCAAACAGACATTGAGAAGGACTTTGATTACGGTAGAGATAAACAATGAAAACTGTGCTCATTGAGATATATAAAGAGTTATAGTGGAGGTAGATAGAGTGATGCTGTAAATAATAGCTGTGTGAATAAATTAAAGTCGAATTTAGTTATTTTACTAAGACCTCCATACCTCACGACCTCGGATACTCCTGTTACTCTCTCTCTCTCTCTCTCTCTCTCTCTCTCTCCCCCCCTCTCTCTCTCTATATATATATATATGGCGTATTTCGCCATAGTTAAACGTGAAAGTTTTAGTAGTGCTGGGCTACTGTTCGTGGAGTTAGAATTTCCACTGAAGTTGGTTTCCTGAGCAAATTTGGGTCAGATTCGCCTTTCTTTCACACGATGAGTCTTAGATCGGTCGTTTCTACTGCGTAATCCAGCTAGGATTAGTATTGTTACAATTTCTCTCTCTAGAAATTAAGTGGGCCATACCAAGTTCGTTAAGGGATGGAGGTCTTAATCAAATAAAATAATTACAGTTTCCTTATTTTATTTACAATAACTACAGAAAAATTAGCTGAACTCAAATTCTCACAATAAATTGAAATAACTTACTGTTCACAATTGACACCAATGAATAAAATTTATAATTACGACAAAGAAATCAATGAAATTAGATAATTAAAGATCAGCCCCAATAGACAGTGTATCAACATATTCGAATATTATATACAATATGGCTCCAAATTGACAGTTCGAATATTTACAATAAAATCCGTATTACACTTCCATTCAGTCTCACGTAACAGGATTTAAAAAACGTGACGCAAACAGTAAAACTCTCTTAAGAAGTTTCTGAAAAGACTGAAAATCTTAGGTTTATTAACCAGAGTAATTTCTTATGAGGGTATATTACTTAGGTGTTTTGAGAGCAGGTGCAAAGTTATGTAAGCTTATTAAGCAGGAAAACCATTGAAAACGGAACTTAATAAAAGGGTTTCACTGTGTATGCAAATGTGCATGCAGGTTTCTGTTCTTAGTACCCACGCACGTTCTTTCTAGTGGCGATGGCGAATCGAACGGAAGACTTGGTTCCAAGAATTGCAGCCGGCGGTGTGGACAGATTAGCTAGCTCCGCTCGGGAGTGTAACGGACCGTGAAATGTTGCGTGCTGCGCGTGCTGCCAGGTCATAACGCGAAATGATGGGGTCTTCATGCAGATGTCTTCGTATGGCAGTGCACTATATATTGCTAGAATTATCTCTAACACGTCGTAATCTCTGTGGTTAAGATGTTAGTAAAGTGGCTTACAGTGGAGTTCTGCACTCAACTACTTACAACGCGCACAACTCATCAGAAAGTAGTACGCGCATTATCTACCAGAAATGTCAGAAGAGTACTATTTGTTACAAATTAAAACAAGAATGTTTATATATTCTGTAACACTGTTAAATATTTTCTTACAATTTACTTTGAATGTTTTGAGAAATTAATAAATGTAAATTGAAAATTTAAGCATATTTCGGTTCTGGATGCTTCAATAAGTACATTCCGCTTGAAGATCTTCGTCAAGTTGCGCTATCATAATATTTTATTCTCGTATGCCAAGAAATATTGGTGTTAAATAATATTTTTAATAATTGTATTTGTGTACACCCATTTCAGTTATAAACATGATTATCTTTGTGGCTGAAATGGATCAAGTATTAAAATTATTTGTTAACATAATTAATAAATTTTTATCCATATATTTCTCTCTTCACCTGCCCCCCCCCCCCGAAATATGTTATTCATGGAGTATTCATAGTTGAAATTCGCATACATTTTGGTTGAAAATAGACTTATTAGTTCATTTTTAGAATATTAGCAAGCGTGGGAGCGAATAGGGCGACACTTGACACGCGCGTCTTGTGCATCGTAAGTCCGACGCGCAAGGCGCTGAACTGGCGTGCAGTTTTACCGTCGTACTGCGTGTACATATCGGACTTAGCGGTGACGCTGTCATTTTATTGCTGGAAAGTCTGCAGCAAGAGTCAATGCTGGTACCCATTATAGTTTCACGTTTCCGACTAGTATATTATGAGATACAGCAATGTAAAAAAAGCCGTTCTTAGCTATGTTGGAGGGCTCGGGAATATCATTTATAATGCGCATGTTGTATTGAGAATATTGTTAGTATCTCGTATGAAGTATTTTCTTTTCGTACATTGGTTTGATTGGGACACGTGTAGTGGTTTCGTAAAAAAACCACGGATTTCAAACCCGATAGAGAAGCTATGGGATAATTTGAAAATGCAAGATGAGGACGCCCAGACCCTCCCCAAACACTTGCCCAGCTAGAGGAAGCTACACGCGAGGAGTGACAGCACATTCCCCAAACACTTGCCCAGCTAGAGGAAGCTACACGCGAGGAGTGACAGCACATTCCCCAAACGCGTATCCGAAGACTGATTAGGAGTATGCCAAGACGCTGTGCTGCAGTACTGTTGTGACAATTTTGCTATAGACTGTTCATGGTAAAATGAGCACTTTTGGAAGCCCTTCTTAAGATCTACTTGTATGCACGTTATGTATTCGTCCGCCTTATGTAAAATTAACATCGCCGTGGTCCTCATCACTTTATTCATACGTCGGTCAGATGAGACTGTGAAACATGATAATTTTTACACTCCTGTGCATTAAAAAAATACAAAGCGCAAAAAATAATTTAAGTTATCACAAATGGACACCCAGCATTTTTTATTCGACTTTAAGGTATGGCACTATTTTCCGTCCATCGTCACCAACTTTACTGGGCACAGTTCACTCAATGCGCACGTTGAACTATATGCAGGCAGAGGCAGTGACTTTTTTGTAAGGTTGATTTCAAAAGTGCTCATTTTATCGTGAACAGCCTTTAGTGTGATGTACTGTGTTTGCAGTGCTGGGTTGGAAGCCACTAGTTCTCGTCGTGCCTTGAAGAGTGAGGTGTAGTGGTGGCGCTACTTTGAAGTGCATTCCAGCACGCGAGGAAACGGACTGGACATGACGTCTCAACAACGCCCACACACCACACAGTAGGGTGCAGGTGGCAGCCCGAGCCTCGCCAGCTTATTACGCTCAGGCGACTTGAACCCAGGAGCCCATATAGCGTGACCCTGGTTACACCACAGCTGCGCACTCATTTCATATCACCCCACACCCAGTACCCTCTCTGCTTTGCGCTAGTTTGCTCTGCCCGTCCATCTACACTCGTCCTCTTTCGGGGTGTGTCCATGGCTACATTGCAGTCATGACAGCAGACAACCCTGCTGTAGCCGCGACGCAGGCGTCCCTTTTAAAAGCAATAATCCCGACCTAAGGCGTATAGGGCTTGCCCTTAGACACATCCTATTCTCCAACTGTTTTAGGACCACAATGTTTTAACTACTGCATCGAATAATTACATGAACTGTATTCTGATTTATAGGCGCGATCAAATCCCTTGCCGTTGAACAAAGAACTCGTTCTTGAGGTCTCGGCTTCGCAGACCACAAACACAAAACACCAACAAGTTTGAATCTCACCACCAACCAAATAAAGAAATGAAGTTCGACGCGGGGCGGATTTTCGCGTTGAACGCTAAGCCATCTCGGTTCTCGAGGCACTCCAATGTCCCCCGCCTTTGCATTCTGCCGCTGCTCTGTCTTCGCAGCTGTTGCGTCGTAGGCAGCCCGGCGTGTACACTTGTGTAGACTTTTCCCTGCATACATGCCTGTGTGTGGCCTTCGTTGCATCTCCCGTTGCATCTCCCGTAGTCATGTGCATGCAGTGCTCTTGGTTCTGGTATGTTTTATTTTTAACTGTGTTTGTCACCAGGTATAAAATGCATTATTCTGTCAGATGTTGAAAATGCTCATTGTTGTCTATATTGCTTCTTTTTAATTTTTGTTTCATTTTGCGTAAATATTGAATTTTTTGTACATTTATTTTGCAAGATTTTGGTGAAATTTTGTTTTCCAATTTTGTATATGTATATACGTATTGCAGTTCTATTTGCTTTGTTTTGTGGATTTTCACATACTCGTCAGTTGGATACTTTTCTGAATTGGCATAAAATTTATTCTCGTGTCCAAACCTTGGTGGTGTCAATTTATTTATTTATTTTATTTATGTGGGTTAAGGTTAGGGACACTAACCCGAGGAAGTGTGCAGTTAAAATTAGACCGCACCGAGAAATGCACAGGCTTCATCTGACTGTGATGTAAGATACTACTGTTCGACGTATTTCATTCATAGTCTTTGTCATTTTCTGGTTGGGGTCTATCAGAAGGCGTGAGGCAAGTTGAATACACGTTATTTTTACAATCGGCGCAGAATTTCGTCGCTTACGCAGGTAAATGCTGTATTATGTACGTGTACAGCACGTATTTGAACACTGGAAAACGTCACTGGCTTAATGGATAATATGCGCCCAAGGTGTTCTGGTGCGCTACGTGGCGGGCAAGAGGCCAAACCAGTGATGGTTCGAGTCAACGTGCCCGCATGACAAGCTTCGAGTCAACGAACAATGTTTGCATCTCGCCAAACACAGCCAGAAAGTTGCTTTATCTTTAACACAACACAGTTTTTCAACATTATTTTATTGAATCGTTCCATCTCAACCTTTGTCGTGCCGAAGATTTTTAATCGGCCTGCAGGACCCAAGTCTTCGGGCTCTTGTCCAAACTAAATGTGGGTTCGGTCATATGTACTTAAGGCCAGGCTCATGGTCGTGTAGGGAATCGAAAGGCTAAATTCGGACAAAGATCTCTGTCATTTATTGTAATAGTATTTTCAACTTTTTTTTTTGTTCAAGACTGAACACACCTACATTTGTAAACAATTCAAATTTTAATTTTTAAAATTTAAATGCACTTTTTAATTATTTATAAAATGCCACAATTTTATAAATGATGAAAATGTACATTTGAAATTAAAAAAATTAAAATATGGAAGGTTTACAAATCTAGATGAGTTCAATCTCTAAAAAAAATCTTTAGTTGAAAATACTACCACAAAAACGACAGAGATCTTTGTCCGAATTTAGCCTTGGATTCCCTATACGCCTATGCTTGGTGAAGCCTTTATTGAAATAAATCATGGTGAATAATTTGCGGTGGCCGGGGATGGGGGAAGGTAGGGTTGACTGAATGAGAGCGATTAGGGCGGCTTCCCCTTGTGTACATACGCAAGCACGTGTTTGCTGCTTTCATAAGCCCCCCCCCCCCCTCATTTTTTTTCACTTATAAGATCAACGTGATTATTTTCTCGTGTGGTAACCAGGAGTCGACCGACATGGTTTGAGGCTCCATAGGGGAATCGCTTGTATAATGGGGGGGGGGGGGGGTGTTGTTATCCGAACCACTACTGATGAGCTCAGCGGTCTGATGGGATCCCCGGCGGAAAGGGTTGACTGGAGGGGAGTACACGACCGCAGTATTGATTTCCGGCGCGGTCACGTGCTCTCTGTGTGATCTCCCTCCTTTACCCCTCCAACACTAGTATTTTTCCCTTCCTCCCTCCTTTCATGTTCTCCACCTCTCATTTCGATAGGGCAGCAGATAGCAGCCAGGGCTGCCAACGCCCATGGGTGATTCTCCCGGCCTCCGACTAATGAATCTTTTAGGATGGCAGCCATTAATGGCGGTCAGGCCATATCGCGGGTTAGCGCATGAGCGGAGTATTTTTTTTTTACGTGCCAACCGGTAATTGTCAGCGAAGGAAAGCAAGACTCGTAAATTTAAAATGATATTCGTTTTTATGCTTTAAAGCCCCTGGCTTAACAAAAAAAAAAGTATATAATGCTATGCTGAGTTTGCGAGTCGGAATAACTTTTCAGTCGCTGCTCGAGAGAAAAAAAATCCCAAGAGATAGTATACGATATACATATTTACAGAATTATCATTAATAGTATTTGCTAAAATTTGTCAATTTTTGGAGAGCGTAACTAGTAATTAATACTTCCCCTTGTAATAAAATGTCTGACCTTCGATTACTTAGATTTCTTAGTGCAAGTAGCTACCGCGTTGGTGGTACCCTTGACTCTTAAGATAACCCATCGTTTCACTGTAAAATGCGTCATTTTGCAGAAGAAAAAAATCGCTTTTCTGAATTTTTTTTTTGTTGGCGATAATTACTATGCAAAATAAGTATGAATAAGCATTTCCTAGCATTTCAGTACACTTTCATAATTGCTATGCCAGTCAAAAATGGCGTTATGTCGTCCCATTTTTATTTCTCTTAATATTTATGTCTGACAGCTGAAAATTGGTAAGAGAAGTTGGTTTGGAGTGGAAACATTTATATTTTTACAAGACGCCAGACGGGCGTATTAGAGTTCGTAAGTGATGGAGGCATTAATACAAATAAAATAACGTAAATTTGATTTTTTTTTCTGACTAGCTCTTCTCTTTTCCTTCTTAGCCCAGTTCTTATATTCAGTGACCAGAACAACTAATTTTTCCCTTACTTAACAATACAAACGTTTCATCAACTTTCTGGAAGGAATTGTTGTGATCACTGTGTGATTCCTTGGGCATAAATCGCTCTCTTAAGCAAACTCATGCGACGTATTATTTGATGTTTGTCTGTAGGGACAACATGTTCCACATGTTCTGGGTGCGTCACGGGCATCTGGCTTGACTCACGCTTACAATTTCCCAACACGAAAGAACACTAAATAATATGCTTTAGTACCCTTGTGTAAAATTGAATTTTACAATATATAAAAATTAATATTTACAATTTTTCTTAATGTCTAGTACACTCACAACAGTGCTGCATATACCTATGGCACTTTAAGGGGCGACCCTATCATTTTATTGCTGGTAATCCTGAAACAAAATTCAGCGCAGTTGCCTATAATTGTTTCGCATATTTCCAACAAGTGTACTATGAGGTACATCAGTGGGGAAAAGGCGTTTTTAGCAATGTAGTGTACTATGAGGTACATCAGTGGGGAAAAGGCGTTTTTAGCAATGTTGGAGGGCTCGGAAATAGCTTTTATAATGTGCGTGATGTATGTAAATTATTATTCGTACCTCTTCTCAAGTGTTTTCTTTTCGCATATCGGTATAATGAGAACACGTTTAGTGGTTTTGTGGAGAAAAAAAAAAAAAAAAACTTATTTCAAACATTCTGCAATGCATTTTCAAGCGTCATTTACGCTGCGCCCGTAACGTGAAATGCTGTAATTTTTATTTTATTTTTTTGCTACAAGATTTGTAGCCAATGTAAAAATGGAGACCTGCAGGCAATATTGTAACATAGAATTAATATTTACGTGCGAGAATTTGACCCAACATCAACATAACATTAATTCAACATAGTGTTAACATATCAGATCAATAAACTTTTTTTCTGTATATTTTTTTTATTACCAACTGTCGTGTGGATTACGGGTTTTATATTGTGTCAATGGCATTAATTAACGATCTAAAGGAATCCATATTTATAGAAAACGGGGCACAAATAGGGGTCAATTTATATGAGATAAAATATTACACAGACCTGTTTTATGTATTTTGGTTTGCTGAAATCGAAAATGTTACTGATATTCTCATGTCACGCGGATTTTTTCCTTAAAATGAGATTATGTAACTGACTTAACGTAAGCTGCACGTTTTTCATTATTAAGGAAATTCTTTACTTCATACTTACTCATTTTGAAAAAAAAGTCTCAAATACTGTTTTATGTTTACTTCTGTTGCACTCTTCACAGTGACAATCCGAGCACTGCGCAAAAGCGGGAAAACCAAACCCCCGCTCCGCTCATTCATGACCAAGGGTAAAAGGGACTATAATACTATTAAATGAAATTATTTGGTAAATTTAAGCATTTTGAAAATATTTTAATAACATATCGATTTACAAATTGTTTTGTTCAATAATATACCCCCGAATAATTGAGCAACAACAGTACATAGGCCTACAGTACAAAGGTGGTTTGCAAACATTGGTACGTGATGGAGAATAACTGAAATCAGTTTCGGATTCAGCATCCCTTAGACATGTTAGGGTAGCATACATTTTTAAAAAAGTGTTTAATGATACAAATTTTGCAGGCCTGTGTTATTATTGGCACGTAGATGCTAATGTTTGAAATTTGACTGAAATGTTTGATATTATAACCAGGCAAGCATTCAGTTTGTAGATAATAACAACAATCTTCCTTCAACTTGTTTTATACCTTAATCTTCATTTATAAACTACTCAAAAGAAAAAAAAAGCTGTCATACCTTTGCATGGATATATTTTTATCTATTCGGCACCAATCTGCGGAAACTAAAGATATACTGTGGCGGTTACCCACAAAGTTATATATATATACATAGTGTCTGGTATTGGTGTGCAAGTGTCGTAGGGAAAACTAAATTTTAAAGTCTTGTATATACACTGAACCCGAAGCAACATAACTTACCAGGAAAACCAATACATATAACATTTTTTATAACATAGGTGGTGTACAATTCGAGTGCCTAGAGTGTTAAAAATGAGTAAGGACAAAACAGAACTCACACGATTCTTACAGCCTCCTAAAACCCCTGGCGCCAGGCACCTAGCACTCAGCAGTGAGAGTAGGGAATTCCATGTGATAATCTTACTCAATCTAGTAGGTAAGTTGTTTGCAAATCAAAATCACTGATAAGTGTAGAACATATATTGTCACTGGCCAGTATAGCTAGAGTACTGATTATTTGAATTACCTCCTAAATTATCTCCAGCGTTATGCATGCAACTCCTTGTCACCAGGATAGTCAGCTCAAAAGACATTAAATTACAATTTTTTAGTATTACTCTATTTTTTAGTAACTCAATGAAAAGTATGATTCAGTGCACACGAGTAGGAGATTCATATTAGCAATAAGGCGTACTTTAGCAACTTCACTACAAAGATTAAACCCAGATAGATTTCATGATTCAATTTACTGGAGTTAAAACCACATGGAAAAACAATCAATAACACCCCAATATTCAACATAATGATACGTGGCATGAAAACAAGATTATACGAGAACACTCTTACACTAACATTGCAGAAAACATAAACCTTCTATATACAAGACTTCCACATTACAAGAAAACACATTGGCAGTAGGCACTCTTACACTATTATTGCAAAGACACAACTCATAAACAGAAAAAAATATGGACAATCATCAAGTAGAAAACATGAAAAATCATCAAACATAAAACATGGGAAATCATCAGACATAACACAAAGACAAATCATTGGAAATACTGCAGAAAAATAGAACATGTGAAATATCACCACAAGAAGTAATTAGAAAAACACTACTAACAGAACTGCTCTGAGGAGAGACCATATCTCTCATTTGTGTGTGATATTGGCGTAGGACATCAAACTTTATTTCTGAAACTTGAATCAAAATGAAAATTGATTTTAACTCAGGATACCATCTCTAAGACAATAGTGAGCAAGGAGATTCAAATGTCTCAATTGCATTAAACTTTAACAGGCTTGCACTCAGCTTCGCCAGATGGGTAGATTCATGTGGGCTGCTGGGCAATCAAAAATATTTAGACACTCTAACATTTAGTACTTGACTCCTGATGTTTTACAAAGAAAATAAATTTAAAATTGTTCAAGTTCACCAAGAAAAGAAACGGTAGATTCATAATGTCCCGTTCAGATGCAGTTCAAACATAAATTAATCACTCACTTTAAATGCATCGCGCGAATCGCGACCTCATCGGAAAAATTCATTTAAACATGTCCACGGCCATCTCTGCTGTACCCTTGTACCCGTCCTATGTCGAAGACGGCGTCATCGACGTAGACCCTTTTAACTTGCACATTTCTGACATTCGCCTAGCCTGTGGGATGCCTGGGCAGGAATCACAGGACTCCTACTGCAAAAACATTTATTAAAATTCAATTATATAGTTAAATTCATTGCCAAGCATCGGCACATCCCACGACAAGATTAGGACCTTAAAAGAGACGCCCGCTTTGTTCCATGGCTGCCGGAGGAAGAAAGGCGAATTCGGGGCTCACACACCTACGCCAAGCGCGATTGCGGAAACCCCAAATTGCATTGTTATCAGCTCCACCGAGATTGGTTGATAACAATCCAATTTGAATTCGTCTTCTTCCCAGGCCTAACACAAACAGGGCACGTTCCTAACTTCACGTAAATAAAACAACATACATGTTTGACAGGTTCATGACAGGATCATTGAAATCGAATGTCAAAATTTATAACATGTTCACTTTGAAAAGTTTTTTATGCACAAATTTTAGGTTAGAAAAATGCAGTTCATAAACACACGTGGAAAAATCACATATTTAAAAGTTCCTGGCAAATAATAGAATAAAAATTCATATTTTGTACACAAATACGTGCCACTGTTTACAAAAGGGGAAAAAATAAAAATAAAATCTGTTAATTCAGAAAGAAAAAAACATAAATATCAATATTATGATTCGACAAAGACCGTCGGCAAAATAAACAAACTACCTATCACCGCATAAGCATTTAACCCTTTCATGGGGTTCTGTAGTGAAATATCACTACAATACAAACTTTTCAAGGTTTCCGAAAACTGAAAACAATACAGCATTTGTAAAGGAACCCGTCTTGTTCCTTTCATCGACACAGTAACGTAATGATGTGTAACACAAATGGTTCATGAACCAACAGAAAACAGAATGTGTTAATTGTACACTCCTGTGGACTGTGAATAAGCTGTGTTGCCACCTCTTGCCTGCATCACTGCAGCACAGAATCTTGGCATACTCCTAACCAGACTTCGGATACGCGTTTGGGGAATGTATTGCAACTCCTCTCATAGATCTTCCTCTAGCTGGGCAAGTGTTTAGGGAGGGTCTGGACGTCCTCGACTTGCTTTTTCAGATGGTCCCATAGCTGCTCTATCTGTACAACTAAAGATTTACGTGGCGCTACGTACATTGAACAGTTGCGGTTATGACACAAAAAAGAGGAGAGAGCTTGACCGAGTTTCGAACTCGTACATTTCGTGCCCGAACGCTACGGCTTAGCGCCCGCAGCTAACTTTATTACTGAAGTAAAATTGATGTTTTTAACTATTTAATAGTACAAATTAAAACATGTACGTAAATAAGTGCCTTCAAGTTTTGCAGCTGTATTTTTTGTTCCTGTTGAGCTTATTTTATTGGAATTGTTTATACTGTTATTAAGCATCAATAAATGCACTAATAAACACTGTTACTATCATAATTGTCACAAAAGTTGTAACTCTCGAACCGTATTTTGGAACGGAGCGGATAGAATGACTCGATTACCCTACAGCTAACCATATAACTGCCAGTGCTTGCTGGATCAAGCCGATTTTGTTGCTGCAACAAATTCTGCAATAATATACATATTGTTTAAGGTAACCAAACTATACCATGATATCTGTAATGTTTACTGTATCCAAACCGATTTGTTGAACATACTTGAAAATTGTTCTAGGCTACATATGTTATATATGTATATAATAGATGATGTTGGAACATCCAAGTAGTTATTCGGCTCAACACATTATTTTATTAATGATTTGTTTGGTTCAAAGCAACGCTGAAGAATGGTTGAGTGAACAAAATATTGTTCATTGTAAACACGTGCTTTTGAAGCAAATTTATTTGGTATCTGCAACTCTAAATCTTTTTCTCAATGAGACGATTTCCATATTTGAGCATAGGCGAACGGCCTATAGAGTGGTGTTTGCACCCCCTTCCTCCCACTACGTATCGATCACGCCACTCTTAATAGTTTTATTGTGCGACGTACTGTAATTGTGTATTAGTATCATTATTATTTCTGATGGACCGGTACTTGATATTAATTGATGACGAAGTAGGCGTATATGCTGTGGATAATTGGACTTTGATGTGCTTAGAATGAGTTTGGGAAACTATAGGTTATTCACTATAGGGTTAGCAGTTTTGATAAAAGCCCTCTCATTTGGAATAATAGTCAATAAATATATTGTATTTTAATCTTAGATGTTAACTTCAGAGTGCAGTAGAATATACACACTGTGTTTATTTCTTACATGGCAATACTTATATTAAAAGTTGATTTAAGAATGACAAATGGCTGAAAAGAAATAACTAGGACCTCAACAGTGCTCACTTTACCGTGAACAGCTTATATATGAGCATAACCATACCAGTGTGACCAATGTGGGAATCGAACTTGCGCCCTCTACTCGGCCAAGCACACTTATGGAATTACATAGATTTCACTTTTCAAGCGTATTTGCGTATTGATAGTTATGGCGAGGTTACAAGCGCAAACCAGTGCGCTGTGACGTGTCTTTTGAGGGCGAACGGGCGTGCGTCCCAGGATATTAATAAAAAAAGACAGCCGTATTGTGAAAGGCGATAGTCGTTTGTCTTGCGAGACAGCTTGCAGCTGGATTGAGTAATTCGGTCACGGCCATTCGATACTCGAAGGGAAACAATGAATGGCCGGGTTGCCCATTGGTTGTGAACATCTCCTTTGGAGGGGCGATGGAACAATCTGTTTGACATTGCTTGTGCCGCCCTGAATGACCTACATCGTAAATAATAATACTTTCTAGTTCCGAAAATTTTGCTATAGCCGGGTTTGTATATGACCGAGGCGATATCTGTGCGAAAATTGTTCAAGGTTTTTAACACCTTTGCTTTTTCAGGAATGACGAAGAGGGCTTTTCGAACAGATTTGTTACCTGTGCCGAAGAGCGTCCGCACATTTGCCACTGCCGAAGAAGTAATAGCGATTTTAATAATTGAAATTAATTTTATTACAGCAAAAAGGCTCAGGTGTGTTGCCATTTTTGAAAGTTTTAATTTATAATTAAAATACTGAAAATGAAAGCGTATAAAATATATACTTTTTTGTCCCACACTATCAATTTAAAGATTAACATAGCCTTAAATTAAATTGTACTGAACTAAAACAGTTTTGACCGTTTCAAATTTATATTTATGTATTGGGATTAAAAACACCCCCAGTTGCATCTGAAAACAGTGCAGATATCGATGCATTACCCAGGAACCTGGCAGTCAGTGATAACGCCTTGCCCCTCTGTCTCGGAGATCGCTTGCGTGAACTTGGTGTGATTCGCTTGGAATAATGTGGGGGTGATAAAATTGTATATGCACTTCGGTTCCTTTTCCCGTGAAAATTTAGCCTCTCACGAACACCTCGTCTGACTCATTTCCCGTGACGTAATTATACTTTTTCGGTGACTGCGACAGCGCCGTGGATGTGGCTGACAAGCGCAGTGCTGAGTCAACACTGACGAGGTGGGCCCACTGGCACAGGCACTTTCTTCCTCAGCAGCAGTCTGCGCGTGGCGCCTCGAGTAATCACTCTTAGCTGTTGTTTGGCGCCATATGGACGACCACTGCAGAACGATTTTCCCATGCCTCCTGCAGTGGCAACGCGCTGACGATAAAGAAGACGAGAAGTAAAAGACGTTGCTCGTGTGAGTGTGTGTCTGCCTGTGTCTATCATTTGGGTGGGGGGGGGGGGGAGGGTTCTGGGGAGGGCTATGGAATGCGCCCTGAGCCATACTTTTGTTTTCCCAACCAGTACCTATTTACAACCCGTCTCGGCAGTAAGCCCATTTGAAGTTTCAGAACGTTGGCTCGCTCGCCTTCATCACACACGACCCTTCTCTTTCTCCTTCTCTCAACCTCGCTCAGTCCCTTTTGTTTCTCTGACTCCTCTACCTACTACTCCTTATCCGGCCTTGTTTCGTTGACGTGTTAGTGCAAGGCTGAGGAGGTCTGTCTTCTGTGGTATTACCGACGTTGCTCCGTCGCGCTGGGGACGCCACCACGCTGGAGAACGTCCGCCACTTAATCAACTATATACCGTGGATTCGTCATGTAGTCTTTTGGATTGCACCCAACTCGAATTGGAGTGAACTCTTACTGAAAGTAAAGCGTAAACACCAAGGCAAAGTTTCGAACGTGTATAATGTGTAAACAAGACTGAAAGTGGGATTGAAAATTGCGTGGAGCATTCTGTTGGTGACTGGCTGAATTAGAAAACAAACAACATGCGAAAAGCTGAACATCTATTATTGTTTTGGTGGCAATAAATGCAAATATTCTGGATGAATATAAAAAAAATTCTGAAAGACCACGCATTTCTCTGTTCGTTTTTCTTGCTGCACACACGTTTCAGTCAACATTGCCACATGCAAACAGGTTAAAAAAGAAACTTCTTCAAAACTGAGTAATATGATTTGCTTTCATTTCCTATTCATTCCTAACGGCAATGTTTAGAGTGAATTTTCAATCCGGGTTCTACAGTCCAGTCCGGGTATATCGGAGGTAAAGTTTCAAACGACTGACTCCTTGACTGTGAGGTCTAGCTTCAATCTCGATTGCATTTTATTTATTTATTTACTGGTCTTATTAAACGACAAGTCAAATTACCTTCTCTTACACACAACTATCTTCTGCATGAAATATTTGACAAAATACAACTATGAGAAGATATAGATGTTCTTCGTCATAAATTATTATTGATTTATGAAATTACTAATGACCTGTTTTCTATATGAATAAACTGAATAAACTACAATTGAAGTACATCAAGAATAAACAGGAGAACGGTAAGAAAATTACACAAAAATAGCTCAAATAAATAAACAATAATATTCCTGCAAACTATGACCAAACAATACTTATTACCAAAAACAATTTTTCCGTAAAAATATACTAAAATTAGAATCTGGGTCCAGTTAGCCATGCTCCCATCGATTCCTGCACTATTAAGACGTTACAAGATTGAGGGCGCAAAGTTATCTGGCTAAACGTTTTATTTTTAATCACATAAAATGGGAGTATTATTTTAATGCTTTTATTTATAATTGCGGTTAGTAGAACTGCAGCCACACCAGACAGTAGAGCAAAATCAGTCAATATATATCTCTAATCAGTAGAGTGATTAACTCTATTTCGTTTCATATATAATCCTGCATTACATTAATCAATACTGCAGTCAATTAGTTCCATACTGGACTCTTTTCAACTCCGCAATGTCCCGAAGATTGACAGAATTTTGCACTATTCGCTTGTGATCATTCTGAATATTCCCTAGAAGTCGTGACAGAGTTAGTGGAAGTAATTTCATGCCACGAATTTTCATAAAGTTCGTCGGCTTACTTCTCGTTCCTACACCTTAAGAGGGTGATAAAGGACATCATTTAGAGCTGTTTGAGAGGTCAATGCGACAGCAAATAGAGGTCAAACAAGTTTATGCAGAAGAATGAGATTTATGCATGCAATTTAGGAAAGCCAAAATTAGGAATACCTGTTCTAAAAATTTCGTTAAAATTTTTATTAATATATCATTTTAAATAATAAAAAGCGCTATATTAGACCAGATCTCACAAGTTGCAGAAAATAAATTAATCGGAATATCGAAAAAGTAAAAAAAACTAAAATAGTTACGTGTCACCTTCGTTCATAGTAGATGGTTTATAGAAGTAATTATTTTTACACAAAGGCAATTTATATGTATATGCGTAATGCACTGCAACATCATGTTTGAGCCGAAAATACCCCACCTCACTGTTTGGAGGTAGGACACATCCTATCCCTTCAGCACGAAACGAGCGGAGTAGATAATGGTGACCATTCGGGGGGTCGTGTTTCCTGCTGTGTACCTTCACCATTGTTCATGGCATTGGCGACAGTTCGAGTGGGTGGAAAAAACAAAAAACAAGGGGGGGGGGGGTGGGATAAGAAGGTCCGGCTCCCCATCTTGCAAATGCCATTTCGTATTTCAAAGACTTGTCGGTATCATGAAAAACAGTATATCTTATTGTAAGAATCTTTACAGTGCCAGATATAACTATAGCAAAACCTTCGCTGAGTTATTGAGTACATGCATGTTTGAAACATTTCGAACTGTTGTTAAATGTAAATGACCTGAGGCAGAATGAATGTGTACATTTGTGTAGTATTACGTCGCAAAAAATTAACAGCAATAAATTATTTAGAAATTTATTTCGTTGAATTATGGCAACTTATGTCAAAATATTATTTACGACTGGAAGTATTTTTTAAGCTGAGTTGAGATGTTTGGACGGCTCTTAAAAATGTGTCTTGCGATCCGATGAAGGATGGCATGAGGTCAGCAGCGCCTGGAATAAAGGGTGGGAAAACGGGAGAACCTCGAGAAAAGCGGGGCCACTGTGGTCGAGTGGCCTGAGCGCTCGCCTCCCACCAAGGCGATCCGGTTCGATTCCTGGCGGGGTCGGTCCACGGATTTTCGCATGTGGGAATCGTGCCGGGACGATACTGCATGTCGGCGGGTTTTCTCGGGATCTCCCGTTTCCCCCACCCTCCATTCCCGGCGCTGCTCCATATCCACATCATTCACCCCTCATCGGCTCTCAAGACCATAGAGAACCACCCGAACCTCTCAACTCAACCTGAGAAAAGCCGCCAAATAATGACATCGTCCAGGTAGAGTCCCACATACGCAAATCCGGGTGACACCACCGAAGTATTTTTAAGAAACCTAATTTTGAATACTGTAGGTAGCGTATTTGATTTTGCCATTTATATTCTGCTTAGGTTTGTGAAAATATGTAAAAAAATTATCCGAATTTCGAATTAAAAAATACATGTAACGTCTTTCTAGTTTATGGCTCAAATTATCCGGAAATCTAGAAAACGTATCTTGACAAGATACAATATTTTTTTGTGAGCAATTAAATTAAATTTTGGAGACAATGTCTTTTTTTTTTTGTTAAATGTAGCATTTCATGTGAGCGGGAATTTAAACTGCATCTGAAGCAAAATTTCATAGTCTGTTCTGGAACAAGTGTGTCCTCATTCCCATAGATCCGTAAATAAAAGAAATTCTCTTACTTATTTGGGGGTAATAGTTTTTAGAACTTGTTACCTGTACGCTGTAAAAACTCACATTAAAAAAAAAATAATGTTTAAAATTTTCGTTGCCAAAATAATTATTTTAAAATCTGTATACTTTTTCATTGTAAGAAATACAATAGCTTGTCCAGTTTATTAGTATTGCACGAACACGAACTCTGAAATGGAAATATTTTCTTTACAAAATCTGCGATACGGGTAATGGATTCATGCAGAGAATCAATCCTCTGAGTAATTTTTTTTCCGCCAATGTGAAGTAGGCCTATAGAACTTCTCTCCAGAGATTTCACAGCACTCATAGCTACAACTCTATGATAACTAGATGCATATAAGTGAAACCATTGCGTACTGCAAATGGTTTTCTTGTGTGGTATTTTAACATGCATTGCGTCCGGTAGCTACATTTGCAGTCCTTAGCAAATCTTATATGTGTATGGCAAACTGAAGTGCGCAAGCAGGAAATCCGGGTAAAGTGTAGTATCTATCCTGGGATGGATTATAGGACACCTTACTGATAATATTAGTTGCTGCAGTTCGTGAATATGAATATGTCCTATAGAAAATTATGTCACAAGAGAAATTCACGTTACATGAGAGCTGCAGTGGTCGAGCGACTGCTGGAGCGTTAGCCTCCAACCAAATCGTTCCAGGATCGATTCCCGGCGGGGTCACTGCCAGATTTTCGCATGTGGGAATTGTGCATGGACGATGATTCTGTTGTTCCACGGGTTTACTCGGGAAACACACACACACTCTCTCTCTCTCTCTCTCTCTCTCTCTCTCTCTCTCTCTCTCTCTCTCTCTCTCTCTCTCAAAAAATTGTGTTCCTGGCGCTGCTCAATATCCATATCATTTTTAATTTCATTCATCAGCCCTGAAGACCTCAGGTGTTACTTGCGAAGTAACTCGGGACAGTTGTGTTTTTTCCCGTATGCTTGTTTAACTACAGGAAACTTAACACAAATGACACGTACGTTATTTTGGAAGTAAAGTAACAATATTGGTTTTACATTAACATTTTCTCTAGCATGAAATTAAACATACCTTTAAATGCCCAAGTAACTGCATGAGATGTTAATGCAAGGAAATCTAATCCCGACTACCTCGCAGTGCCACCCCACCCCCTTAATTTCAACGCTAATCTCCTTTTCCAAGAACTGTGGATGAGCAAAACCGCAAAAGGTCTGTTACCGCAGCTGGCTCCGCGCAATACCGGTCTAATGTACAATGCCAGTCACACGCGCTATTCGACAAGTATTTGGAATTTCCTGTAGCTTTTTATCGCGCTCTTAAGTGACTGTTTCAGCACTGTACACTTCTCGTGGTTGAGAACTAAAGTCTCCAAACTACATAATAACCACTGCACCACAGCTGACTTTCTAACAACCGCCTAAAACTGTCGCAGAGGTGCGGCGCCGTGAAATTATCTGGTGCTTAGTATGAAAACATACTGAATTTATTCTTTCCATAAAAAAAATAAATTGTGACTTAATAATTGTAGAAGTGAATATTAAGTACAATACAAAGTGGCTGGGCCTTTTTATCATGCCCTTTAATTTTCTTCTACTAACCTAAATCCTGCAAATTATTCCGCATATCTGGTTCATTTTATGATGAACTGACTTGATCACAGTATCACTACATTTTGTGACTCATTTCCAAGTTAATCCGTCGATAAAAATTGTTATCTGGAAGTTAAATAAGTGATAAAATCCAACTATGTATGAGATAAAGTGTTTTAATCGCTGAACATTTTGCGTTAATTTACATAGCTGTGTTTTGGGCTACTTTTTTTAACTCTTGAAATGAGGTAAATAATATAGAAGTGCGTATAACGAGTAATGATGTAACGTTACCGTTGGTGATGTTTGTGCTGACCCTTGTGGTCTTTACACTGAGTCCTGTTGAGAAGACGGCTTGTGTACTAGCACAGCAGTTTACTCGTGTTTGTGTATACGGGAAAGGAACTGATGTGACAATTCTGACATTAGTTAATTTATCTCGTACATGTTTTTCACTATAGCATCCGCGACATCTCGCCGTCGGTTTGTTACAGAGGCATTTCCAAGTTCTTCAGCTGCGGTGCCGGATGAAAAGTTACACATGTAAAATTTCCTGTGATAATAAATAGTATTGAAGAACTTAAAGGGGTTCTCTCTGCTTGCAGCTATTTTCTGTTTTGAGGCCCTCGAGCTCACTATCACTTGCTTCATCGCCTTTACGTTCAATGTCCTCAACTGGCCTGCAGTCTTTCCGTTGACGACTCGCCAAAATGGGACTTAATTTTCACGATATACGTATACTGCGCGCTTAAAGACATCTCTAGCTTATCGAAAATTTAGCAACTAAAACCGATTTTGAAGACATCCGTTTTAACCATTTTCACGCCCAGAAATAATCATTAGAGTTGAAATGAGAACCTGGAACTTGTCTTTGGGGCACGAAACGTTGTTATTAATTGGTTTTTGTGTTTTAGACACCGCTACAAAATATAAAACCGTTTCTGAATCACGAGTTTTCTTCGAAACCTCCGCAGCCCGTTTCACGCGCCAGCCGGGCGGAGCTGTATACTGTATCATGTATTAAACTACACTAGAATAACTTTTCTCCGCATTTACGAAACTATCGGTCCGAAATGTACAAAACACTCAATTGTTTTTTCTAAAAAAACAACGATGTGTACGATGGCACTGACTGAATACTTGCTTCAAAGTTGAAGACCATGAACATCCGTGCACACATATATGTAATTTAACTTATCGTTTCTATTTAATTTTAATTGTAATAAATGTACTTTTACTTAAATTTAATAAAAAATGTATTAGTTTATTACGAAAAGAAGCTATTTCTTAATCAAATTACGGATGGTTGCATTCAATAGAAAACATTATGCTGTGCGCATTAACTTATAAATCGAACACCGTGTATTTATGTTAGTGTTTATTGCACCGAAATGAAGTGTAAATAGCCAAACATTTAATAATATCATTCACATTGAAATATTATATTTTTTAGTTAAATAAAACTTTTACTTTTATTTACTTGTAAAGTGAGCTAATATTTTCGTAGTCAGTGCGAATTAAAATAGCAACAAAAGTTAGTAATAAATAGTTTTCATTAAAAATGTTGTATTAAATTAGTTTTGTTACATTATTTGTGAATTAAATGTGTTTTATTTAAGTGTGTTATTTACTTTTTCGGTAGTACTTTCATTGTTACGTGTTAAAACTATTTATTTTTGGTCTGAATAGCGCAAAAATACGGTGTGTAGTTTCTTCAGTCTTTTTTATGCTCAAGTTGGGGGGGGGGGGGGGGAATTGTATTGGAAGAGCGTGCAGTATTAATAATTTCAGTATGTTCCAGGAAATTTATATGAAAATGTACAGTTGTACAGTTAATATACGTAACTCACTCCGTAATAAAGGAAAACGGTACTGATCTCCTTACACATGAAATATTGAACCTCTACATTTTTGCTACAGTTTAGGCCCGAGGGCATTTCAGTTAGTGGCCACACATGTCAGCCTGGAGCCATATTTCACACACGCCATATTTTTTCGGAAATTATTATTTTGTAATATATATTTTTGAATACAATTGCCTAATTTAACATTGACTGCAACTATCACTACCGCAAAACTTGCTGTAAAATTATATTGTTGCAATGTATCTCTCGAAATTCAGTGAGCTAAACCAAGTATGTTAAGGGATGGAGGCCTTTAAATAAAAGATTTAATTATAATTTTAGAATTTTATATACATCATCTACAAACAAAATTTTCTCGGCTCAACATCTCGCAATAAATTAATATCGCTTACTGATTATAATTAATTCAGTCAATTAATACAATTTATAGTTACCTAAAATAAATCAATGAAATGAAACAATTAAATTTCAGTCCCAATAGACAGTGTATCGAAACCTATTCAATTATTTTGTAAATTATGTGTCCATATTTGACAGTTCCAATATTTACAATAAAGTCCGCATTACATGTCTATTCAGTCCCACCTCAGTTTGGTATCTACATGTGCCCCCAGTCCGTAATGTTCTAATGTTCTAGAGTTCTCCGAGTGCCCTCGCGCACAGTAGCCGTCACTCGTCTGGTTCCACGCCCTCTCGTGCATTCACATCACGAAACCTCGCTCGCCATCATCCTGTTCGCACTCAGCCAGATGGCCTCCGCCAAGACCGCTTACCGCTGGATCACTGAGGTATTCATACAGTCGTAGGCCGTCATCCAGAAATTTCGCTAATTCCCTAGTTGCACCGAGTATCCCAATTCCCAGAATATTCTTGCACTTGTAGCACGTTTGTCGGGTTCTCTAGCGAGGGAACGAGGGTCCGTGACGCTAGCCAGATCTCGCCGCTGTCAATCATCCACGGGCTTCCCAGAAGAAGGAGGGCTACAAAGCAACGAGCTTGTTGTCGGTCCGGTGGTAGGGGAGGATCGAGGTGTCCCCCCCCCCCCATCCCAGTGCCCGACCGCGTTGAAACGGAAGTTCGCAGCTCGTGCTAGCTGTAGCGCGTAACAATATGTTATTTAATTTACTACATCTTCACATGCATAAACGTATAAGTGAACGTGGCTCGGCAAGAATTGCGACTATTTGTAATTGACTCGTTGGGAAACATATTGAAGAATAACCCTGGTAGGGTTTCAGAAACGAAAATGCCTGGGCTACACGATGAGTTCTTCGCCGCTGTAACTGGAAAAAATGTCGTCCCTGCGGCGGTTAGCTATCCTTGCCACTTAAATTTAGCCCTTCAAACATAAAAAAGCACAAAATCCTGAAACACTACTAGAAAGTGAAGAGATTTGGGCGGCCTTTACATCAGGGACTAGGGAGCTGATGAGGGTGAAGCGAGGTATGAAGTAGCCCAGGAATGCAAGGGCGGGGGAACGGGAGATCCCCGAGAAAACCCATCGACCAGCGGTATCGTCCGGCATTATTCCCACACGTGAAAGTCCGGGCGTGGCCCCGTCGGGAATCGAACCCGGTTCGTCTAGTAGGGGAGGGGGGCGAGTAATCTGACCACTACACCACCGCGGTCCCTCCTAGAAAGTGACAGTTCCGTGTATTGATTTCCTTTAAATGACATAATTATTACCAGTATTACTGTAAAATATGGTTGGTGCTTGGTGTCAACATGGCATCTTAAGTCTTTGGTATATGGTCAAATTCAGCTCCAGAAGAGAATAATGTTCTCATTTTAAATTTGTTTTATACACAGTGAAACACGCGGATAGTAAAACTAAATATTTCCGAACCTCCCTGTAGAAATGGGGAATGCCGAATAACTAGAACATTTACAGATAGTTCTTATGAAACCTTGCTAAATTCTGTGGATTGCGGGAAGGCCGTTATTGGTGGTGGTTGGCAAGGAAGGGGGAGGGCATTTTAGTTATTTTACAAAGGTTTGTGGATGATTTTTACCAGTACCTTTCGTGATTTCACAGTGTTTTTTTTTAAATCGGCGTGAATAGTGGAAGCGAAGCTGTTTGAGCATGATAGGGAGCATCAGCAGTCGTAGTGCCATAAGAATAACCTGTAAAAAGGTGCCGGAGAGAGGGATACGAATTGCCGGCACCCTAACCTGGGAAATTCAATCCAACGTGCTAGGGAGCATCAGCAGCCTTAGTGACATTTGATTAACCTATAAATGGGCTCTGGAAAGAGGGACACCATTTTCCGGCACCCTTTACCACGGGAAACTGTTCTCCTTGGTTCGAGACCAGTCGAACGCAATTAGATATAATTAGGAGTAAGTAAAGCGTAATGAGCGATTGCATGACGAATAATTGTACAAAGAATAAGTATATGTACCGAGAATAAATACATGTATTCCAGACTAAGTACATGTAAGGAGAGAGTAATTACACACTAAGTACAAATGTTCCCCCATCGGCTGCCGAAACACAATTGAAACGGAGTGTTGAGGTGAGTCGCAGGGAGGTGTGGCGCATAATACCTAATTACCCGTAGAGGGTAATTATGTAGTATTAAAGCGTAACTTACACTTGCATAATGAGTAATTGTAAAAAAGTACGCATACCAAGAATAATTATGTATCGAGAGTAATAAATGCACCGAGACAAAGTATATGTACCGAGAGAGTAATTACACAATACGTACACATCCTATGCCAATATGTTTGTGTTATACATCCACCATCTTCGGTTCCAGCCATCAAACTACCAATGATACCAGCTAGAGTGTAACATCAAGGAGATAGGGTCAATAACACCTTGAAACGTCATAAAGTATAGTCGGACACCATTTACGATCAATTTAAAATATAGCCACCAAATTCATAACATGAGACAATCACATCTGACAACGAACAGGGTCACACACACCGTAAACCCTATGATAAGCATAGTTAGCCGACATTTCCCACCCACCAAAGCTATAGTCACCAAATTCATAACATAGACATCAAACAGGATCGCAGGGATAAACACACCTTAAGCCCTCTTATAAGCATAGTTGGTCGCCATTTCCATACTGTTTAAAATACAAACACAAAATTCATAACATAGACATCACTTCCAACAACAAACAGGACTGTAGGGTCAAGAATACCTTAAGCTCTCGTATAAGCGTAGTTGGCCACCATTTCCCATCCACCAAAGATAGACACCAAATTCATAACTTAGACATCAACTTATTTAAACTGTGTATTCAGAAGTTACGGTGGGATAGTCTTTAAGTTGACGAAATAGGTAACATGGCGTGTTGCTGAATCGAGAGTTTTTTTCCCGTGATATATAATTACAATTTCGTAACACAGTTTGTACATGTGATCTTAAGCTACCCAGGTAAGTTGTTGAGTTACATATGTTTCTACTACAGGCGTGCATAGTTATATTTAATCGGGTTCTGTATCGGTTGAAATGGCCTTTGTTGGCTGATTTAATGTGCAAAGTGTGCGAGTGGAAACGATTGCCTTGAGAGTTGAGGTGCATCAGGGCAAAAAACATACGTACTTACAGTGCCGCAGCATGGAGAAGAAATATATAAGGCCGTTTCCGCCCTTCGGAGCACTCAAGATCGTACGTAGAGCGTGGCGGGGATTGTATGGCAATAATGTAAAAAGTAATGAGACGGCATACCCGTCCCGCCGGCTGCTTGTGGCAGTTTGGAATAGCTGACCATTGTAGGCTTTGATTAACTTTTTGCCCCCGTCCTGGTTGCGCTGATTTCACCGGACAACTTCTCGGAAATATAATTCTGTGTTCATTGTGGAGACCTCACCAAGCCATTCCTTAAAGAGTACTGCACTACCGCCTGTGGGACGAAGCCGCGCGCCTAGATAGTATTCTAGGAGCCAAAAGGTGGGTCTCCTGTTTCTTGTCTCTTGTCTCCTGTCTGTCCCCAGCGACAATAAGCCATGTACGAATCAGGGTTCTCGTGTCTCCCGATTATTGTGGATGATTTTCCTTCGTTTTTACAAACCCAAGCACACGATTCTCCCTACTTCCCCGGTTATTCCTTTAGTCATGGGGGCCACGGTGACTGAGCGGTTAGCCTGCTCGCCTCCCACCAAGGCGATCCGGGTTCAATCCCGGGCCGGATCACTACCGGGTTTTCGCATGTGGTATTCGTGCCGGCCATTGTCGCCGGTCAGCGGGTTTTCTCGGGATCACCCGTTTCCCACGCCCTTTTATTCCGCAGCCGCTGCTCCATACTCACCTCAGTCACCTTATCGGCTCTCAAGAGCCGCCCAAATCTCTTCACTCACTTCACACGTGCACAGATTGTGTTGTATCACATCGGTTTAGGTGTCTCTGTTCTACAGTAAAATTTCCACATTTCCCAGCTCTCAGTCGCGGGTAGAATATCGGATTTGTGATATCCCGAGAAACAAATTTTTACATAGTTACACGTAGATAAACGCATAAACATTAACGTTAGGGACAGGGTACAAAATAATCCATGGTTCTAAGCCTTGCGCTCAAAAAATAAACGCGTATACACCATGCACAAGAAACAATCCAATCTCTCAAGTATTCAGCAGGAAGTCAATAATATACAAAGTCTCCAATAGGCGCTGATGCCTTTAATCCCTTACAAATTAGCGTTACGCTATCAAGGCGGTTCTGTGCTCAGAGGGAGCATAATAGCCTTCGCGAATCCCACGCCCTATCGCGCTTTTATTCGCCCTACCAGGGAATTGATATCCACCCTCTCGCTGGCGGTGTCTCGTTGGAACTCTCTCGATGGCGGGCTCGTCGGGCGTCGAAGGTGGACCCACGGGATGTGGTCCTCTCGTTTCTCAGTCCTCGGGCAGGGCCTTCGGCGGCGGCAGTCAAGATGGCGACCAGAGCCGCCATCGCTCTGAGCTTATATAGTCCTTTCTTAACCTCGCGCTCAACCCCCCGGAATTAGTTATGTTAAAACAATGGCTCGACTGGCCGAGGTCGCTCTGCGCCTTGCCTCAGCGCGCCGCTGAGTACCTCTCGCAGGAGAGCAAGTGTAATTTTTAGACGCACGTAACGCCATATTATCGAATATGTGGTTTCCTGCAGAGGTGAAAATTGCCAGTGTCGCTAGATAAGAAATTGCACCAGTAAAAGCAATTAATTGCATGTACTATGCTGCCGGATTGCAAATTTAGAATTTTTATTAAAAAGTACGACTTGGAATAGTATCATGATAACCTCTGCGCACGAAAGGAACAAAGGTGATTGTGATTTATGCTATTTATAATTGTTATTTTTAGGGTTTTATAGTGAAGCGCAACTCGCCTTTTTTCTCTCTCTCTCTCGCTGTGTGTACGTTTGTATGTGTGTGTGTGTGCGTGCGCGCGCGCGCACGGTACATAACGATTTTTTTTCTGTTGTCCATTATTAAAAAGATACTGAGAAATATAATGTTGCTATAACTTTGAAACATTTTTCTCTCATTACCAACAAAATAGCGCGACACATTATACATACACAATTAACATTATTTCACCACAGTGTATATGAAGTGTTTACATCTGCTCCACATCGCTTCTCGGACATCCCACAAGATATGCTGCTTCTCTCTATCGTCCCGCAGCCTTTTTATCTCCTTAGTACTGTATCTTGTTATGGCCGTTGGGGCTACTGCAGAGTGCTAGGTTGACTAACATATGACGTAAGGTGTGATTATTTGTTTTTAGAATAATACGTAGTACTTTTAAAGTTGTGCTTTTGTGATTAGCCTGACGGTTAAAAAATGTATATGCGTTCATTGACAAACACAGAAGCTGACGTTAAGTTCAGTAAGTACAATTAGTACCGGATGCTAAGTTTGAGGACGGTATCACTTATCACAAAGTTGAACGTTACTGCTTCTCGTAACTATGCGATTTTCCACATTGAAGTTACGTAACGTAATATCTCGTAGAGGTAATTCATGATTGACTCGACACGTAGCGTGATATCGGGAAAAGCTGGCATTTAGGTGGAAGATAACGTGATCTTACGTGTTGGGCTGGTTGCATTAATTGAAATTCAAATTTAATGAAATACAGTCCGAAAATTCTACGTAATTTAAACGTCATAAATAACGAGATAATATTTATTTTATACCATGCAGTCAAGTCGTAAAGAAACTAATTTAACGTATCGTTTCCTTTTGCGTTTACCCCGTAGTTTTGGGAATGGTAGTGATTGGGTGTATTTGTGATTTTGCTCTCCATTGGCGATTTGCACAATAGGAAGATTCAGCAAAAGGAGCGGACAAGGGAAATTGTCATACGTGCAACGTAGTTCTTAGACTTATACATGATGGAATTAATCCTTTTACCGGGTACCATTTAACAAGTATATGCGTGAATACCTTGAGCACCCAAGAAATTTTAATGAGAAAACTTTTTTTAATGAGAAATTTTTAATGAGGAACTACACCAACTATTCCAGACCACTTAATGTTGTTAGCCAAAGACTGGTGGACGTGGGCCTTAAATTTTGTGCAGTTTTTAGCCATCATACTCTATATGTACTTGACTCGCGGGCTATTCGACTCCAACCAAGGTTTTTGCGTACACCGACGTTCGAGTATAAGCTGTAGTCGTCACCTTTATGCGTAACAAGTATAATCTTACTGTTTCACTCAAGATATAGACTGCAGTAGTCGTTTAATGTTGTTTTCCTCAGTTAATGTAAAATGTGAAAAGCCCAAAAACTTTGTATGCATTTGTGTGTTGTTGGCGTGCTTTCAGCACGTCGCGAAGCAGTGAGTCGGGCGTCAGCAAAGTAACGGAGTAGATACGACTATCGCAAAGTTATCGCGCGACTAACCTTCCGCTGCTAACCTACTGTGCCACAAAATGGTTTCAATTATTCTGCCTTACGTCTCCGTCCCTCGCGAGTGTTAGTAGTTTCCTTAACTCTAGTGTATGTAACTAGCTATATGGATATTATTTCCACCTTGTTGAACACTCGGCTGGCCACTCAGTTGTGTGCCTGCCCTGCCGGGATTCGCAGTGGTCGTCGAGAAGTGCGTTAGTTAATGTTCCTGTCACCGGAGCTGTAAATGGCCTGCTCTGTAGTTGACGTAAATATGCGTGTGTTCAGAGCGCCTCACGTCATTCCTAGCGCAGAAAAGTTGTTTTGAACTTAATCTGCGGTGAAGCGTAAACGGTAACTGTGCCTTGAGTACAGACGTACCCAATCACTGGTTGGGCGCGCCTAATGGGTAGGTGTTATAATTATGTTTGGCTAAAATCGGACACATATGAGATAAGTTAGCTTTCCGTAGTATTCGCAGATGCGATTTTGTTCTGTTCTTGTTCAAGCTAGCTTACGTGCCCATGAGGGCGAGACGTAGGTGAACTATACGTACGTGGATTAAACGCCACTTCTCTTTTATGTTGGGTGTGCTGAATTCCCTGCTTAGTCATAAAGCGGCAATTCCTCTGTGGGTTTATTGCCGTAGAAAGTACGAAACATGCTGTTACTATTTAATTATTCATTGAACTTCACCAGAGCGCAGTTTTTGTGAAATACCCCGATTAAGAAAGTCTTAAAATTTTGACATGCCTAGGCTGCAATAATTGTTGCGTTTATTACTACCAATCCGGTACCGTTTCCAAGGAAAAACTTTCATTCTCGCAATTATTTGTGCTTCCCCTTCCCCCTCCGGTAAAGATTTCTGCAAGTTTTGACGTTTCCAGCCCCAGTGTTTTAATACAACAAAGTTTGGAATTCTTCGAGTCGACATTTATTTCCATACAAAACTATTTATGACAACATTTGGTATTTTGTACACAATTGGAGTTAATTTGCGCAAGCTCTTTTTCAGGCTTCACTGGTACAGAAAAACAAGTTTCTTTTAATGTAAGACAGTAATACTAATTTTTGTTATGGTGATATTTTATTTCAGTGGTAACTGTAAAACTTTATTACAAAAAAAATAACAGCACCGTATTATTGCAACTGCCTAGAACTTAACAAATTAACCGTAGGAATAAATTCCAAAAATTTGTAGCTAACGGGAATGATGAAACTAGCAGAATTGGTCGTATTTAAATACAAAAGCAAAGTATTACATGGTTAAACTTCAAACAGCTCCTTTATATAGAAAATATTTCGGCAGTCCAGTCTTTTTGGGTGCCACGATGATTTGTGCAGAATCAGTTTCTTCAGGTGAATATAGGTCAAGCTATCGCGTGACTTTGCATAAGGAACTGATGTCTAGCTCTCGTCACTGCTCTAATAGTGTTTTTTTTTTGCGGTACACAAGCCGGGTGATGGATCCGGCGGTGCATGGAATAGTGTTTTCGCTCCCACTGGCAGGCAGCGACTTTTTCGGCGAAAATGCTTCGTCCTACTGGAATTATTAACTTTATTCCGCCTTGGAATAGAGTTTGGTGACGCTGAGTTGCTTCGTCTCTATTATGTGAAATGTGCTTCAGAAAGTTGTAACCGATAACTGAAGACAAGTTTGATTTTCACTGTATCACGTTTGATGGCAACTTCTGGAGATATATGTTGCGATAGACGGGATAAATGACGGACTTTCGAAATCCTACCTTCATGTATTCTTGTCCTGTGTTCAAGCTTCACACAGCTTCTTCAACAATTATGGGGATGTGGTATGTGGAGCAACATCTGCTATCCACTGACGTCTCCCCCCCCCCCTTTCCCATCAGATATTCCGCCCCTGCAACTTGATGGGGCGGAAAAATCCACGTCAAGTGGCTGCAGTAGATGAGTGTTACAGATTTTGTTGTTTTCCTAACACAACCGTAGTACTTCAAGATTGATGTGTGAATTTAAGTTGTCACCTATTATAACTTCGGTGCCTTCCTGTCATTTTAGGATCGGAAGAAGTATATTAACGAACCAGTCTCCAAAACACTCACAATCCAACCATCCTATTTTGTTCGGTTGTAGCAGGCTCCGGGTGCGGTGGTCCATTTTCCGTCCATACGTCGTCCATATTTTTGGCCTTTATAGTTGATTTACAAAAGGGCGATGGCACCCATGGCATTTCCACACGCCAATCATTGCATGCATTCGAAGAGTTACAAATTTGTTCAGGGCACATGGTTCGTCGCTTGGTAATAACTTTTTTTTTCAGCTCTTGGATTATACACCAAATTCGTTTCGTCAAAACTTTAGATACTGTCAGGTGGAACATCTTCCAGCTCCTTCTCTTAATTGTCGAAGAAGTATCTTCATTTTTTGCAGTATGAGCGTACATCATGTTCTTTGTTGTTTTCTGAATCAGTATTGCTTTGTGTCGTCTTAAGATTTCACTGTACGTTGATGGTTAGTCATAAATTTGAGTGGATTTGTTGGTTATTTGGTCACTGTTTACTTGACCTGGGAGACATTCCCCCCCCCCCCCCCAAGAAAGACCAGCCGCATTAATCTTTGATATTTTTAGATTGTTTCTTGATGTAAAAATACCTTATTGTAATTTGTATTACGCTATTGCTTAATTAGTAAATAAAGGCAACTATAACCGTTTAAAAAAAAAGTTAATATTTTTCTAGAGTAATGCAGCATTACCATAGCATTGTAACTACAATTTCGGTATCCTAATGTCATTGTTCGTTTTCGAGAAAACTTTCGACAAAAAAAACTTTCTTCTCCTTTGTCGAGTTCTTGCATCCCCGCAATGTTGTTCAGCAGTCTTCCTCCAGGCGGCAGCACCTAGGTACGGCTTCCGCCACCCTCGACTCGGGGTGGAGCCTGCTACTACCCGGCGCGCCATCCCTTCCTTCACCCCAGGATCACCATCAGGGCCAACCTACCGTTACCTATCCTTCCAAACTGTCATGCCTGGAAATGTGTTCTGACGGATGATAAGCTACTGGTGAAGTGAAAGTTCAAAGTGCATAATTCGTCTAGATTTAGCAGGAAGGGAAATGTGAAACCAAGACTGAATCTCAGTGCCAAGCGCAAGAAAAGCAATGGTGCCTGCGGGAGTACTGGAAGAAAAAAAGGGCCCCGAAAATGGTTTATATAACCAGAAACATTAATACGAAAATGCTTTTAAAAAACGCATCAAATAAAGCGCTCGTGACGAGAAATTCCAACTCACACTAGCAAAATCTAAAAGATGAGAAAGGGAGAGAAATATTTCGTTACATGAATCTAATCTGTCAAAATAATCGGAAAAGTGATAAATTTGTGTAGGAAATATATGCATGTTGTGATCTCCAGCATTTCTTTTCTTATGTGCATTATGGCATATGTCAAATTTTCAATAAACAAACATGAAACACTTAAACAAAACAAGCGGACATATCGGAACGGATTTAATTTGTTCTACAATAATATAAGTGCGATCATGTGTGATGTTGCAGTAGTTAAAAGCGAAATGAAGCTACTACCTCTATGTGGCGCTTTGTGTTACAGTATTATATTAAATATATTCGAGTCGAAGTGCTATGACCAGTTTGGATCAATATTCCATATATTGTTACAGTTGTCTATGGCAGAAAATTCATGCACCTAATTTCGCCATCTAAAATTAATGTCGTTATTATCTGGCATAGTTATTCGTAGAATTAGTTATGGCCCTATCTTATTTTCAAGTACCCGGTTTGTATTGTAATATCTAATAGTAACGAATATTTATCAAACCAAATACTTGATTTTAGTTCGCTATACGGATTCACGTACACATAATAGTTTAAAGTTGACATGCTTAACCTGTTACTTTTGTACATAAGCTTTCGTGCTCGCATGCTGTTCATTGTAAATAAACTTGAAACGTTTTGTTTTTCCCAGTCCGCAATACGTTATCAGTGATGCAGGTGTGCCGTAGAACCCGAACAGAAATGTGCCTTAAGAAATGCTGTTTTCGCCAGACATACTGACGGTTTATATGCTATATCTGAGCTTTCCCTTAGTTAATCCTTAATACCACTGGTAAAGTCCATTTAATATAATTTCACCAGATTTTGACATCTCTACGAAAGAAGTGCCATGACTCTTTGTATCCCTCCGCCACAGTTGTTCTGTTAGTGATGACAACAATTTAGTAAACAAATGCCATGTGGGTCCCAGTGTTTGTAAACCCACAGCATGTGTTATTTCAGACATGGAATTACGGAAGTTATAGGGGGTAGTAATTATGCAGCGATTGCACTGTTACAGTTAATTTAATGTATATTCACTAAATTCTGAAAGAAATTGGGAACAATGCTTTCTTTGAATATTCTGTTAGTAATAGTGTTTTTGGTGTACTACTATTCAATTTACTATAACATATAATGAACTTTATTTTATAATTCATTATGTATGCATTTTACTTGCTTAAATTACTTTCACAAACATGTGCACAAACATGGTTTTAATATTTGATAGTTATTATATATTATTATTATATATTATAATTTCATATTTCTTGGGTTCACTGTGTGAAGTAATATTTAAGTCATCAGCAGTACACAAAAGCAGAATTTCTAATACAAAAGTCAAACAGAACAATCAAAGCTATCCAAAACACGTAAGGCAGAATATATAATTGCAACACATGCTCCATGCCGATCCGAGATCCGGACTGGATAACTACGTACAAGAGAAAGCTGCAACAAAGAAAAAAAGTAAGGAAAAGGGGGAGAGTAAAGGAAACTAAGTCAAATATTACATTCCACGAAGAATGTTATGATTATTGTAGTGGAACAAGTTGAGTTCGCTAAATAAATGTAATCAGGAAATTTGCTATTTCACAAAATTATTTTAGTCACATAAACTATGTTACTAAGATCCGACTTGCACATTTGTATGTGATAAGATTATAATGTTACTGTATATAATAAGAATGTGGCACGAGCCTTTGTTTAAAACAACCTGGAAAAACTAGGACTTGCATACACTTTGAATTGTGTGGTCGTGTTGTCCGAAAAACAAGGGTATTTTCCATTTCACAATATTTATTCAAGTAAATGATGGCTAAAATGTATCATATTTAAAGTGATAGGTGATCAAAGATAGCAAACTCCTTAAAATTAGACTACATTTAAATATTTCGAATATTAAATCGTGCATTTGTTTAGTTTTACATAAGGGGTCAGTGTTTGGTTAATATATGTAAACTACAATGCATTATATTAGCAATCTCTCAATGAACTTTAGTTATTTAGAATAACTGGCTTAAATATATGAATCAGCTGAACATTTATGTTAAATGTAATTATCTATTAAATACACTACCACAAATCTTTTAAAATTTATACTTATAACCAAAGCAATACATTGCTTGAATATATCTTTATTGCTATTATATTGTAGTTTATTACGAGAAAGAAAAATCTGTATTTATAACTGTATGTATTATATATTGAGCTATGGGCAAGTATTCCACATAGCGCCTCTCTAGCCACAAACTATTTGTGTAATTTCTGTGATATTCATACTTTAACTATCATGCTCAGCACTCAGTAGACCAGAAAAAGTCTAAACTCGTCTCAGATTATTTTTCAAAATTTTCAAAATTAGGTGTTTGTGGGAAGAGTTCAGGGTGAACTCTGGCAGAATCAATTCAACCTCGCGAAATTACGAAAGTGTTTTGTATAGAATTGTATTGTATTTTTTAATTGTTTTAGCGTCACTGTGTGATTATCAGAAATAATTTTTAAAATAGCATATCAAGGAAAGTCAGCATATGATATTGGAATTGGACTTATGACGTAAGTGTAAGTAAATATTTTTCTGTTAATATATTTAGTCACTTACTGATCATTTATTATATTTAAAGTAAGTCACTTTTGTAACTTTTTTTGTTTTAAAAGTCACTTTTCTCACTTTTTACTTGGCACTCAACCATTTTGAGGCCTGAACTTGTATACACTTGCTAACTTCTTCTCGAAAACCAACCAGGAACCACGAACCTTATTCATACTCTGAACATACTGCAAAATATATATATATATATATATATATATATTTTATACATAGCATTCTAATCCGTTTCCACAAACAGTAATTGAAAACGTAAAAATGTTATAAATATTTAAACTATAAAATACAAGAAAAAATCTAGTTTAATAAAATTCTAGACAAGAACTATTTCTCTTTACCCAGTACCAACGTAATACATCTCTCATAACTCGTAAATCCGCCTTAATTAGAAAATATATGTAGGCCTAATTATATAAAACAAAAAATTACTGAAAATGTATTTATACTTTATTTATTATATTTATTATCTGGTACTCTGAAGTTAACAACAGTAAAAAAAGGTTTCACGATTATTATTTAATAATCCAGCCAACGTGTTATTCGTGGGATGTTTTTTCAAAGGGTCAATCCAAAAAGTGTGAACTTACATGAATGGACTTAGCGAATTTGGATGAGTGAAGTTCATTTTACTCGAACTGGGCATCCCATGAAAATCAGGATTTACCTAATAATCGTCGTTGCATCGTTTTGATGCCATAACAACTACGACTTCGCCATTCATGTTCCCAGTATTTTAAATTATGTTTTACTTCTTTATTATAAATAATTTTATATATTTTTATCATTTTTCTACCACCAATCAAAATAAATGGACTGACTAAGTTGCCATTTATACTATGAACATTTAATGTACCAAAATAAAATGGCTGATATTTGGTATAGAATAAACCTCTATCATGAACTTTTTTTTTGTTATTTATATCGAACGTACCTATTTTATACTTGGATAAAATTATTTCTGAACTTAAATAATAAATTCATGCGATACAATTACGTATTATTTTACTTTGTGGGAATACTTTACATTAAAAATATTATGCGACATATATTTTGTATAATGCTGTAAACAATCCAAATGTTTAAGGTTACTATTTATATATGCCACATAGTTAATATTAGATAACTGGTAGGCAAAAAATAATTATGTCACTATAACGTGTTATAAATGCAGGAACAAAAAGGAGTGCTCTAACCTCATTGAGTAAGCGGAAGTTTGAAGATGCTGCTGCCCTAGCCACATTAATTATTTTCGAAATTCAATGCACAGCCAAAGGAAAGTAAGATAATACAGGATTTACGAGTGGCATATCAGTATAAGTTTTTCTTTTCGTTTGCTTCAAATGTTTATGTCCCAAAATATTAGTAAAAACAATACTACAGCGTTTATTTCTTTCCTTACCACTTCCCAAAAAATAATGGCTAAAATACAGCTTTAAAAGATTTTTAACAGAGAAATACTTTTAAATAAAAAACTGACTACAGCAACATAAGTAGAAAGGTGGAGTGATTGATATATCTTACAAATGTTTATGGCAGCTGATATTAGAGGTGGCTGTTTATTTCCTCTCAGCGAGTGAATCGGTTGAAGACGAGTTGGAAACAGCTACACAAAAACTTAACACTGTCTGCAGTAGCATGGCGTGATACAGCCTACAGTTTGCGGCAGCATACAGTATTACACTTTTATACTCGTTTTCTTTGGGCGAACTCCGTAGGTGAAGTAGTCTGCGCCTTGGGCGTAGCCTGGATTTAGTGGAAAAGGAAGGGGAGGGAGGGGGATCCTACTCCTGTTTATCTTCTTGGCTCTGTGTAGTGTGTTCATATTCTAATGTATAAGCCGTAGTTGTTTTACATTACTTTTTTCTTGAACGAAAATGTTTACAGTGTTTCATATTCAGTGCTTTATTTTTTAATTTTTTTTTGTTCTTTATGGTTGCAACAGTCTTTTAAAGAATTCCCTGCGTATTGTTTTCTATACCCTGAACTCAAGCGGACGTTTATACGTCCGACCCATCTTCTAACAACTGAAAATGTGAATAAAAATAAAATAAAAAAAGAACATATTTTCAGTAGAAAAATTTATGTGGTGTAACTTTGGGACAGTATAAAACTTACCCATTTTAAGTTTAATTTTTAGGTTACTCATTCAACGTGTAGTTTTAAGTTTGACAGTCTGAAAGCCGGATAACTAGTCCAGGCATTCAGTGTTGAAAATAATTACCTACCTTTCGAATACAACTTATGTGATTTTCCTTCGCGGAATGAAAGTTCCTGGAGCACTAACTGTCTACGTCGCCGCCTAAGCCTCACACGCCACCAAATGGCCTGTGTGTCGTGAGACCGGGAGCCTAGACTCCCATAACTCACAGGGTTTTTGTAAAGACAAATTGCACCCTGACAATTTCCAATTTGTGCAACTGTCTACGCATGAACCACACTACCTATATAAGATGGCCGTATGCAGCAGGGTGTGATGCACCGAGCTTCCGCAACATGTCACACACACGATAGCAGCACCCACTAGGGTTATAGGTGCCATAGATACAACTAAAGTAACTCGCCTTTGGCGGTGGCGCGAGATTCAAAACCGCACAAAGCCGAACTCCGCTTTTCACTGATGTATGAGTTGAATTTGGTCCTGAGCCAGGTTTCTTTCGTTTCCTTCATTCAAGCGTTACTAAAGCGTAAAAATCCTTCATAGATATCTGTACGCGTACATTTTTATTTGTGACGCACGAAGACTGACACGAAAGATTTGAAATGTTGCAGGATAGTTGCTCCTCTGCATATGACATGCGAATGAACAGTTGTCGTAGTGAAAATGTGATTCAGACAGGCTGTAATGTTAAGCGTAACCTCGCAGTAGAAGTAGTATTCCGAAATGGGACTGAGATACGTACGTTCTCAGAAGTCGGCGTAGCTGCAATGCTCGTATCTTCCCGCAACCATCGCTACGTAAGTTGACATGTGTGTGGTGGCCTGCCCGACGTTGTCTTGTCCGTAAGATCTGATTGTTCGTGCCGGCAGGCCAGTCGGAAGAATTAGAAAACTGGCAGCGGCGCCGCTGCTGCATATCTATAACAAAGACAAGCACGCCCGCCCACCGTTATTTGCGTTGGGTGACCACAAGCTTGAAATACACGTCTCAGACTGCAGACCGCCTGCCTGCCTGTCGCTTGAACTGCTTGTCCAATATGCTGTTCTATGAAAAGAACACACTTCAGGCGAGGGTCTTGAGTACTTTCAAAACTGTCACATACGTTAGAAACGCCTTTTCAGAGTTTTCCAAAAGGCTGAAAACGGTTTTTTCAAAGCGCTGTAGCTTAAAATATACGCAAAGCCTTAGATACACAACTACTGAAGGGCACTGCACTTAACCTTCCTATAGTCTGTTCACGGTAAAGTGAGCACTTTTTAAGGCCCTGCTAAATTTTTTCTCTTAGTAAATTTATATCTTTCGGTCACTTTTTAATATAAACATTGCCATGTGACTAATAAACAGGGTGTATATATATATAACCTCTCTCAAAAATTAATGCCCGAAGCTGCAATAGAATGCATTTATTAAGGGCCAATACCTGTTGGGAGGGACTTAAATAGTGCTCAATTTATTGTGAACAGCCTATACAGACTTTTACCAGTAAAACAATAGGGTCATCGCTGAAAGTCCCACAGATACACGCAGCGTGACGAGAACACTGCACGCCAGCTCTGATTCTTGCGCTTAGCGGCGATGGGACACTTGATGCGGCTGGCAGTGTCGCCCTTATCACTCCCGGTAGTTGGGAACCTTAAGGCGTGACGCATTAACGCTTAATAATATGTACAAGTAGAAAAAAATAAAAGTACGGTAAGAAAATTCGTTGGAATATTTTACGAAACTAGGAGTGGAAAGAAAGGGATGTGCTATCAAAACAAACGTCTAGTGGGTGCTCATCGGGAAGACTGTAGCTGTAGAAACGCCCGCTGTAACAGCTGACAGGTACCAGAGTTTTTTTTTAAATCCTCGTTACTGAAATAATGTCACCAGCGATTTAGTAACTATCAGTAAGTACGTGTGCAGTCTTTTAACTTTCGTACATTTGTTCAAGCTACTTGCGATCAGCTTTTAAAATAACGACCCGCATAGCAATGTAAAAGAAATAGTGTCACGTATCCATCGCAATTTTCCTCTTCATAACAAGCGGGATCCGGAGAGTTCTCGCATACCTACAAAATTGAATTTTTTTTATAATTAGGCTTGTCCATGCCGGTCCCGCTATTATAATGGTAAATATTCTAACAGGGTTCGGGGAAGCTGTCAGTAGTGACCGCGGGTTGGTCCGAGATTGATCACGACCTTTTAAAATTCGAATGACCTTTGACCTTTGATTTCCTTTTTGACCTCGTGTCCCTGTGACCTACTTTCCGGATCATCGACCTTGACCTTTTACCTACTTCCGTGTTCATTGACCTTTTACCTACTTCCGTGTTCATTGACCTTTTACCTACTTCCGTGTTCATTGACCTTTTACCTACTTCCGTGTTCATTGACCTTTGACCAAGTGTGACGAAATGTGATCTACATTTGCATAGCCGGTGCAGCGCACTTCCCGTTCGATGCCCGGACAAGATGTATGTTAATTTCGTAAAATTTGAAAGTCGAACTTCCGATTCGAACTTCCAGTTCGATTGCCAGGCAATGCATATATATTAATTTTGGAAATTTTTGAACTTGGGACATATCCGGTACGGGGGTTCGACTTCCGGTACGGGATTCAAAACTCAGCGAGTGCATTTATGTTAATTCTGGAAATTTTGGAAGTTTTTGGACTTAGGAAATTGCGAGTTCGACTACCGGGGAGACTACTTAATGTAAATGTTTTTTTTTTTAGATTACTGCCTTAGAATCTCGGACTAAACAATTAATACTATTTTATTTTTGAATTAAATAAAAATTAATTTTTGGGTCGTATTCCTGCTAAGGTTAATTAATGTAGTGTTATTTTTGCACTACCGGGTTCGAATATCGAACAAGTCACTTAATATTTTTTTTTTTTTTAGTTTTGAATTTACTAAACATTTATTTTTGACTTGTGTTCCTGATAGGGTAATTAATGTAATGTTATTTTTGGGGTACCGACTTCGAATATCGGACAGAGCACTTATCTTATTTTTAAATTTAATACAAATATGTTTTAGCTGGTGTTCCTGCTGAGGGTAGTTAATGTAGTGTTATTTTTGGACTACCGGATTCGATTCCTGACACAGGCATTTATTTTTATTTTTGAAAAATTTTGTAAGTGTTTTTTAATGAATTTCCGTGAAATTGTAGCAGTCGTCGAGCATTAGTCGAGCGAAAGACGTGGCGAGGTCACATCTATGAAGCAGCTCTCGTAAGGTCTCACATGTGATTGTGAAATTTCCCGGAAATACCAGTAAATGTGCCCATTTAAATATGTACAATCAGGGGCAAATTCTTTTTTAAAAATGTTTCTTGGAAAGTGCTTAATTAATCGTGAACAATCTTTAACTGAATTCAGGGAGGAGTGAAAGTTGATAACTAACTTAACATGTATAAATAAACGACACACAGACATCCACGACTCACCCACGATTCGAACCCGGAACCTCGTACTCCGGAGGTACCTCAAGTTGGTTTCACAATACAGCGACGCGATGCGACACCTGACACCGACAGATGACAAAGTTGAGTTGTGGCTTCACAATCAAGAGACGAATGCAATATCGGACCGTGCTGCTGCCTACTAGCAATACGTTATTTTTGGCAAAGAAGGTTCATTTTTAGGAAAACAACATTTCGAAGCATGTACCTATGAATCCAAAAATAAGTTCTTAAAAATGGTTACCACAACATATACAAGAACTTACTTAAACCTAACACAAAAACAAACGATATAACAGTTTTTATAAACATCAAAATCCAGCGAGTAAACTCTCGTCATCTTAGAGTTCAGCTAATTGAAGTTTACCCTCCTTGGAGAAGCAGATAACTGTAAGGAATATTTTCCTCGTGTTACGCATAGCATAAATGCCATATCAAAACTATCCATATTAGAATATACATTGTGCAAAACAGTGTGTACCGACAACTTACAGTGTCACTGTTTTTTATTTTAATAGTAAATATTTACTGCTGCTGATTCTTCTCTCGCGTCGTCTTCCAAAGCTGACGAAAGGAGTGCCAGAATTTCGTGCAACACTGTCGACGAAAACGCAGTTGCCTCATTCTGGCCACAGTTTATCGCGCCGCATCGAGTCGCGCTATTGTGAAATCAGTTTTGGCGATCTCGGGCATGAAGGTGGCATGTATAAAATTAAATATTCTAGTTACAGACAACCACCATAAGTGTGAGTTGATAGCTCGTAATAAACTGGCTATAAGCTACCCTCTTCAACTGTTTCGCGTTGTGTTGTTTCACCAAGACATGTCATAAAATGAGCTTTTATCATATTAAAGAGACGCGGAAGAGAGGGGAAATTATGCACAGTTTTCTTAATTAATGCCACTTTCTCTTTTTTACAGCCTGCGAGAGTTCAGCTAACCATATAAAACAGCATGGTGCGCGGAAGGTATATACTAAAAATAAGTTGGTGATGATTTAACGTAGTTAATTTCATTCAGCTTCATCCAGCCGTGTACTTAAAAAAAAAAGTGTAATTTTACACAAATATTTTTGGCAGCAGAATATCTACAAAGTCAGTGTATTTTTACACATATATGTCAACCAATTTCATTCTTCGTCCAAGCAAATTTATCTTAAAAATTAGTAAAATAACATGTACACTGCACTACTAATTATGTAGAATGGTGTGAAATTACAATCACTATGTAGCAGAAAATAAACTGTAACATTAATGTATTTTTTCTCTGTGGCAAGTCACAACACCATAGTGTTTGTGTTTTTTCACTTACACAAAAACAAAATCACAACGTTTGCAATGTATCTTTTCACTTACACAAAAGAGAAATCACAGCATTCACTGTAAAAGTAAATATACATTTTCTGAATATTTTTCATAGGTTTACCAAGTAACTCTACCTTCATTATCACTTCTTCTAAAACTGCGTCATGTCAGTTCACTTACTATGTATGTTTTGTTTTAGAATTTTTCCGTTATTGTACTCCTTTCAGTAACTTGGTTGTTAAACAGCGTTATTGAAATATATTTCCAAAATGTGGATAGCAATTGACTTAAGATATAGAATACGTAGTTATATGCAAACAGCAAGCTTACCCCATCAGCGGGAGTTAAGCTTCCATTTTGAACACACAAATAGAGTTCGAAGTAGCTCTATACTCCCTACCTCTAGATCGCATATTTTAAACAAGTACTTGTAGTTATCTTCGAGTTCTTAGGAACGTTGGTGTAAAATTACAAACACTGCACTCGTTTTAGCAAATTGCATAAAAAAAAGTAACATTGCTGAAAATTTGAACGCGTAGTTATGCGCTCACAGATACTCCAGAATGTAATGCAAGTTTACACACGCATGGTTATTGTAAAATTACACAATGGAAGTTGTACAACAACACTGAATGTTTACAAAACAATGTAGTAGTAAAATACACAAGTTAAGATTTTAGTATAGGGAGTCGGTGAGTTTCATAAGTACTACAAAATGTGTAAATTAACAGCACCATTATGTTTACTTTTAACTTTTAACACTGACTTTTAACACTGTTTGGATTTTTAAGAACTGTGTAAAATTATACATGGTGTAGTTTTTTTTTAAATACAAATTGCACAACAAAAATGTAAAATTACCAACATTTGTGTGTGCAAATTTACATATTTTAAAACGGTATGTCTGTAATAGGCGTGTTGTGAAATAATAAGTAATACAATTTTCATTTGGAACTGTGCAAAACAAAACCTGTGTTGCTTGTTAGTTTCTTGCTCACGCAACCATCTGGCGCGCTGTTCAATGATCTACTACCTGTTCCTGACATAAGGTGTCGTGGTTGTAACTTTGATGTTAGAAACCTTCATTGCCGTGACCATTCCGGAGCTACACGTGAAGCAGTGCGTTGTTATTGGGCACTAAGTCTTGGTAGCGATTGCATTTTCATTACATTTTCACTCCTCAAATGTTCATCGAGGCTTATTGTTCATCGTGCCTGGCGGATGCGCCATTGTGATGGGCCCTTGTCTGCTATCGTCTTGCGTAAAAACCAAATCGGCAATTGGATTATAAGTGTATTGCTAACTAGTCCTAACATTAGATTTTTGGGTTTAACAACGGGAGTTAAGCTCCAAACTAAGGATTCACAGTGAATCGCTAAAGGCTAGCATAAACCGAGGATCCACTGACGAAACAAAAGGTAGTCGTGAGCGGGGCTTACAGTGCTGAATGTGTTTGAACGTTACCAGGAGCGAAAATAATACCGCGACCAGGACACCGCAGATGATACAGTAATTTACAGCCGTGAACAGAATACTGTAGTAAATGTAATGCTCGAAAATACTATAATTTTAATCTTCTAGCTGCGCAATTCATATTCACGCATTATCATAGAAAGTATTGCAACATCAATAGTGTGCGGTATGTAAATAACGTGAAGCAAAAGTCGTTATCACTGGTAGGGAATGAAGTATCTTAATGGACGAATCAACAAGTATGTGCCCTAAACTGTGCGCTGTCATCGGCCGATATACAGGCAGGGTTGCAAGCAGCTGCGCGTATAGTGGTTTATCATGTATGTGTGTCAGTTATTCCAAAGAAAGCATGCATTTGAAGGCTTAGTGTTATATTCCATGTAAGCTTTTTGTGCTGTTTTGAGGTTCAGTATCCGCACTCCCGTTATTTCACAGCCGCACGCGCGCACGTACACATTTGCATCTGCATTATGCGGGAATGAACTGGTGGCAGATTATAGCGTCTCCGGTACACGAGAAATACGTCGTGTGATTGTGCATTTTATCATTAATATTAATCGAAAATCACTAGTAATATCATAACAAATTCTTCTTTTAGTACAACATGCTGAAGAACTCCATCGATTTGTCTCTAAGATCGGCGCGCAGGCTTGTGAAAATCAGTCACTTAACGGTGAAAAAAGTAACTTCCTCTCTCTTCTTTTTGTGTTGAGGCAATGATTGCTGTAATTTATAGTTAATAGAAGTCCCCAACCAAGCAACAGGTTTGTTTCCATGATGTTTGCACACTGCCCACTAAATACTGCTCCCTATGTAATGTATCCACAGCACGCCACTGACGGAAACTATTCCGCAGTGTTGTCAGTTCATCCCTGTCCTCTTCCCGCCTGTACCAGGTTGTCTTATTAAGAACACGTGGTCATTTCAATTCCACGTGCTCTAAAGTTAGCCTGTAGGCTAATCAATTTCTAATACAGTGGTGACCAAACTTTTCAGCTCATGTCCCCTATTGAGCTGTGATAAGTTACCGCGCCCCATATCGCTTTTTGACAAACCTGACGGGAGGGTTGTAAACCTAATATTCAAACACAGGTTTAAGTAAAGACGTGTTTTAAGCCGAATAAGTAACTAGACGTATTGCCTACATCCACATTACCATGCATAGAGAGCTACAATACTATTTCTATATGTACACGAAAATTCACTGATTCTCAAATACCTCTCCCCCCTTAGACTGGCTCACGCCCAATCATTGTTCTAGTATTTCAAGATGAAAGAGAAAGAGCATGGAAATGATTTTCATCCTTTCTCTAAGTATCGTGATCCGTGTAAACTTTTGAAAAATTCATCTTGCTTTGAAGACCTTTAAAATATTGTCCACTTCATGTAAGTGGTGTGAATTTTGACAGTTCTAGAAAAGTGGCGCGGCCACAGTATATCCTTCCACCGCAGTTGTTTTGTCACTGAAGGAAAATACGTTTGTAAACAAATGTTTTAGTCCAATGCCCACTTGCATTTTACTCTTTCCTCATGTTCCCTGTCAAACAGGCACTGAAAGGCTGACGTTAGCTAACTTCCGTCCAGTAATTAATGTAAGATTTTATAGTTAGGTTGGCATTCCAACCTGTTTTTTATTTATTTTTTATTTCAGAGTTAAATTTGTTGGCGTTCTGTTTGTTTTATTTCGAGGGGAAAAGGAAAACGAGTTGGGCGGGGGCCTTTAGATTAACACATTTCGTGAGACGGGATTATTTTGATGTTCTTATGCGTGTGTGGCATTTTGAGTTGCATATTGTTATGATGGAGCAGTGAAGAATTTTGCTCGTATGGAAATAACATTTAAATTATTTAACTTCGAAAATTATAACTTGAATGAGAACACAAAACGCGATACATACGTCGCTGTTCATATTCGTACAGATGCAGTAATGTACAAACGCACACACTTTGATAGAAGTTAACCTTACACTCGAATTTACGATGTAGACAAACAAATATTATTCACTCACTACAAAAGTGTGGAAAGTGCGCCTTTTTTTTCAGGCCACGTGCATTTCAATAATTATATTAACGGTTTACAAATACATTTACAAAATACGAAAACTTATTGTTTGTAATATTTGCAACCTCTTGAACACGTGTTTTTTTTTATGGCAATCCTTGCTAGTTTACTTCATTAAAATCACATGTGTTAGTCACTAGCTTTAAATAATTTATTTGCGAAATCATTCAGCAAAATCAACACTGCGCACGTTTCCTGATACAAATAAACTTAAACTTATATACGTAAATTATATTCGTGTCAATTCATTGTGGAAGGCGATAAGAAAAATGGCGCGGAACGAGCAGTTTTAACGACGCGCCGATTAATATTACATTTCACTCAAGAAAATGCATTACAACGGTAGCTACAGCCAACTATGTTCGAAAAAAAAGCAAATGAAAAATAATTAACTACCGTTTAAATATTCCGAGAACACCAATAAGATATTCGTATAATAAACATGGCTAGCCATTGGCTGGAAACGTTAACTGTTGGTATTTGTCGACATACTCTGTCATAAATGCTAAACATGTTTTTAGGTCCTGCTACAAATAGCTAAGAAAATGTAATATTGCTTTAAAAACATAATTGAAATGATAAATGTTGTAAGTATAACTAGATTTTAAAATACAACTTTTAGTTCCGAGTACTATTTTGTTCCAAAGGCATCATCAAAATAGCCAACCTAACAACACACTTAATAACATTGCCGCGCGTCACTCATCACTTCTGGGAATTCTATACATTCCGAGAATATCTTACCTGGCTGGAAGAGGGTTGCACTTCAAACAATATAACATTTCCAAGAATGTTATTGCTGTGGATAACGTCAACAAAGTAGGAAATTTGATTAAGACTAACATAGCATAATTTTGTTAATTTCTTAGATGTTTTAAGTATTTTAAAATTCGTTGTTAGAGGAATATGAGTAGCGGAGTCGGTGCTTAAATCTTAAATAAAGGATTACAGCAAAACCAAATAGTTGATTTCAGTTAAATTACTTTATGTCTACTGTCATAATTGTACAGCAATAGCAAAATAAGCATAAAAGTCTTGGAAAATTTGAAATTAAAAGTCGTGAAGATGAAATGTAAAAAATACGAATATGTTCACATAGTTTCGCATGGCTTCTTTAAAATAAAAGACGATAGGCCTAAGTGACAAAAATAATTAACAGAATACAGGAATAAAGAAAATAAAACACTCCGAAAGGTTCAACATCTGTTGGCAGTGTAAATTTCTAGACCCGCATAATCATTGTCTGCGCGAAGCGGAGTAATATCCTGGAAGTAGAAATTGAGCAGGGCTTCAGAAAAGTCGGAAGTAACCGTGGTCGGCGCGCGGGCTGATCAAGAGTTGCGCGGCGCGGCGCGGCGCTCCGAGTGTAGGCGGCCACGCACCTCGTCGTCCAAGAACCCTTAGACTGTGCCAGGTATAGCCTTCCTTGTATAAAAAATCCTTCAATGAGACCATGTTGTTTCCACGCCAGTTTTACAGTGAAGTGTATAAAATATAGTTATGTTGCTATCAGTTGAAGGCGAACCGGGTTCAATCCCCGGCCGGGTCACCGGATTTTCGCAAGTGGGAATCGTATCGAACGATGCCGTCGGTCGGTGGGTTTTCTCGGGAATTTCCCGTTTCCCCCGCCCTTTCATTCTGGCGCCGCTCCATACCCACCTCAATCACCCTCATCGACTCTCAAGACCTCGCTGTTAATAGCCGCACAAATCTCCACACTCTCCTATTAATTGAAAAATTATCGTTAGCAAGACAGTGTATAGAAATACTTTTCATAACTTTCTGCCAAGAACATTCCTTTATATATACCAGGTCGTTGGTTTCGTTGAAGTGGGGGCGCGGTGGTCGCGTGGCTAGACCACCTGCTTCATACCGGCATTCTATTCCTGGCGAGGTCACTTGGGGAACGTGGTGGACGTTGCCGTCGTTTGGTGTATTTTCTCCTAGTGCTTACTGCAACGTTCGTGGCGATAAAATTTTCTTTCATAAAAAATATCAAAACCAATACACGAATTAAAAAAAAATAAGAAAATCATGATCCTCAGCGACACTGCTGTCACTTATTTTTGTACGCAAATGGACGATCATTATTAGATCGAAGGGAGCAAGCCGATATTTTAAGTTTTTATTAAATTATTATTTTTTATAAAATTAATTTTGTATTGAAACAATTGTAATGGTCACGGGTTGCTGGGAATGGCCGGCCGTGGGATAAGTAGCAGCGTGGGGTAGAGGAACATCCAACAAGGTCGCCGAGCGCGAACTTCGCTTGCTTTCTGTTTTTTTTTTTTTAAATGTATATCAGCGTAAAAATTAGCAAACTGGTAAAATATTTCCTTTTCTAATAACTGCACAAATCTTACGTAACCGACGCACGACCCATGGCAATGTTAATTTTACGTGTGGCGGTAGAATACACAGTTGAACATGCACGCATATCTTAAGGAGGGCTTTCAAACGTGCTCAATTTACCGTGAACAGTTTAGACTCTTGAGCGGGGGCACGGGGCATAAATTATCGCTATAGAGGTTAATCATATTTTACAATTTTATGGAAGCCAATAAAGGAAAACAAGAAAAAAAGGGGCTGGGATTGTCCTGGGGCCGTTGTGGTTGAGCGGTTAGACTGCTCGCCTCCCACCAAGGCGAGCCGGGTTCAATCCCCGGTCGGGTCTCTCCCGAATTTTCACAAGTGGGATCACCCATTTCCCCCGCCACTGCATCCTGGTGCTGCTTCATTTTCACCTCATTTCCCCCTCATCGACTCTGAAGACATCGTTAAGAGCCGCCCAAATGACTCAACTCGACTCGGACTGCTCTGTTTTATTGTTTCTATGTTGGCTACCGAAAGTATGTATAATTGATGTGACGTATTTATATTTGATCGATGTGCCACGGTGTGGACGTGATGGGGAAGTGCGCAGTGAGTGAGTAGAGGTCGGCGTGTGTTGCAGGACATGCTGGATGTGTGCGTGGGCACGAGCGTGGGTACCATCACTGAGCCCGACTGCCTGGGTCCGTGTGAGCCTGGCACCAGCGTCACCCTCGAGGGCATCGTCTGGCACGAGACGGAGGGCGGTGAGTCTCGTCTCATCACACTCGCCGTGCAAATAGTAGCCTACAGTCCTGTTTGTACTCCAATAATGGCGTTCTCAGTATCTTTAAAGGCCGTTCACGATCAAGTGAGCACTTTTTCAAATCAACCGTATAAAAAAGTCACTGTCCCTACCTCCACATATTTTAATGGGTGCATCGAGTGACATTCGCCCAGCAAAGTTGGTAATGATGGATGGAAAATAGTTCCATATCTTAACGTCGCATAAAAAGTGTTAGGTAACCATTTGCGATAATTTAAATTATTGCTTTCACTTTCTGTTTTTTTTAATACATCGAAATGTTAAAAAATAGCAGACTTATAAGATACTTACTTTTCTAATAATTTCACTGTTCACTTGACCAACGGATGAATAAAGTGATGAGGCCCATGGCAATGTTAATTTTACGTATGGCGGAAGAATACACAAAGTTCATACTAGTAGATCTTTAGCAGGCCATCAAAAGTGCTCATTCTACCGTTAACAGCCTATACAGGAGATACTCAGAATTACTTCCTTCATCCTGGATACACGCATCCAGTCTTATCGTAGACTGTCGAATTATCTCAAAAATACCATGCGTTTATTAAAGTCGAATAAGTTGGCAGCCTTCTTGAATACACTGACGAAGTGTTTCGGTGTTGAGGTTAGGTGTTGCATGCACAGTATTGTTTTTAGGTGACCCACAAATAAAAATTCAATGGATATACGTCTGAAAAACCAATAGGTCCTCCAATACCAAATTCGTTTGTTTGGAAATCTTTCGTTCAATGAATTTCTTGCTATTCGGCTCAAATGTGGCGGTTCACCATCATGCATAAACCACATGCGTCGTAAACTATCCAGGGGAACGTCTTCCATTACATCCCACAAGCCTATTCATCAAATGTATGGATGTTATTTCTTGGTTTGTATAACTCATTATCAAGTCCAACTCGCAGTACATCACAATCAGTTGCACCTGGCAGTGAGATATAGTGGCTTATTCAACTAAAAGAGCAGGCTGGTTGAGTTACCTCCCTCAACCAAGCAGGATGTATAAAGTTACATATCTGGAGAGGACATGGTATAGGGCTGGCTGCAAAGCGGGGTGAAGCCGGATATCGGCGTTTACTCCCCGATTACTACGCTACCTGCGCTGGAAGAAAGCGAAAATGACCATAGTTGGCCTCGCGCTACCGAAAAATCATTCAAACTAAATTCACCACCAATCAGAAATATTTACCAAAATCTCTTAAAATATTTTCTCTGGCGAATCTTTCGACATTTTTGCCGATGATGCCGTAATTATATTTTCTATATTTTAAATATTTGTATTTTAAAAAATTATAAAGTAATATACTGTGATAATTTCGGCAAATGCGCAGAGGAAAAGGTAGCATCGTGGAAGATAGGCGAGGGAAAGTAGCTTATGAAATGGAGAGGAATCTTCAAATTTTATTCATGTGCATCTCTCAAAGCATTTCTCCTCGTGATTATCTAATGGCGATGTGTTAAAAGTTGAGAAAATTTTCAGACGTTCACGAAGGCAACAGTTATACATTTCTGATTAATTTTAGAAGCGCTGTTACACAAAAAAAACCGAATGAACTTATGGTTATGAATATGTTGGTAGCCATATTCAAAATTATTCAATTAAATTGTTACCAAAGTGAAATACGTTAGTACACCTCTGTAAACTAATTCCAATATAAGGCATTTCTAACCTAAACACACACTTGTAATTATATATAGGTAATCACTTACATTCCATATTTTTGTTGAATTTTTAAAATTTAAAGACAGTTAGGTTTACTTTGACTGGGGTAGTACAAAGTGTATCGCTATCTGACCTGGCTTTTTATATAGTTCAACGAATGCAGAAAATCCTATCTTCAGCCATGACTGTTCGTTTACTTCAAAGTAGGCAGTTGGAGCACAACACAGAAAAAAAGCTGTTCTGGTTTACATACATACGCCTTTTACTTTGATCAGAAAGAGTCTGCGATCGGAAAAAGTTCGGAGACAATGTAACTACGTACAGAGCTGAATATATTTAAATTATGTAGTTCTCTATCCTCTGTGACCGAGGTCTTAGTTACAGATAATTATTTTTCATCTTACATTTAATACTTGTTCTAGTATTTCTACAGTTATTGATGTTGATAATTGTTGCTGACCATTAACTGTTCTACGTCATTTGTAAAATGTCCATTGTATTTTTCATTACTTTTCCTTTCGATTTCGTATTACATTTGCCTTCTCAGTCAAAGTGCATGTAACCTATATAGTTTACTGTAGCCTAACTGTAAACATTCTGACGAAGCACTGATTCCAGATTATCTCATGTATTACGATGGAAAGTTTTCTGCTACTTTTGCTCTAAAAAACACATCTATAATGGGGCTAAGTAAACATTACAAGGCTATGATTAAATGTAAATTGTTACACCAAACTTAACAGGCTTTTCGTAGAACCATTAAAACACACGCAGAAAAGTTTTATGAAATATTAAACATAATTATCGGTGATCCTATTTATAACTGGTTATAACTAAGCCACTCACAACTTTCGCGTAACTCTAATGATGAAATAAAACCGGCATAAAATGGCACGATATTGCAATGCAAACAAGTATTGCAATCGTGAAATACATGAGTAAGTTGTTCGAAGTAAATCTACACAGCGATATCTTTAAACAATACCCAGCTACCTCACATCAGTTGCTCGAAGAAAAACAGCTTATGGAAATCTGTGAAAGTGAATATACACACACTCGCACACTTACTGCACTCAATAAAATATTAACAATTGCATTTATTTCTATATGTTTATTTATGAGTGCTTACAAGTTATGTGAATCTGTAACTTACATAAAATATTCGCATCCCATTTCTCAGGTTTGTGATAAAAAATGGTAAAATACGTAACTAACGTTGATATATAGTCCCCACAAATTCTGCAGCTATTGACGCCGTTACCACACAGATGAAAGTTAAGGAATTGTGAGAAAATTGATGGGATAACTCCAACCTTTAGCAAAAAACGAGTTCCACTTTGCTGCAAATAATGAGTGATATGATATGGAATAGCTTTCTAGTTTTTTCTTTTCATTTTGTCGTTTTCCCATAATTGCCACTAATCATAGCTAGGGCCACCTGTTTTTCGCGAAAAGATTTACGCGGAGTCTAGGTTTCAATATCCTACGTGCACATTTGCAGCCGTCCTTTGGATATTGGCAGTTTCTCCGATACTGACTGCTCGTGATTCGCGGGCAGACAGTAAAATGTGTAACAATTCAAATGATCCAACCACGAAAATGGTTCTGAACTACAGTGTTTTTTAACACCACTGGTCCTGGAATCTTTTCGCGAAAAACAGGTGCATAAAACGTGGTTCGTTTCGCTGCATTAATAAATAGTTAATATTTATTTTCTACCAAATGCTTATAAATTAGATTTTTTAAATGTTGTAACCGTTGCAAGTTTTCTTTAATGTTATTAACTGTTAAAAGTTATCAACAATCTACAGTGAATTTAACTTGCCATGAAAGCTTCACGTATTGGGTGGACCACTTTGACATCAGAATTTATGGTCACTTATGTTACATTATTTTCCGTCCAATAGTTAGGTAATGCACGTACTATTGAATAACTGTGGGAATGAAAAAACTACGGTACCTTAGCGAATTTCTTAACGTTCGGATAGACCATACCAGATTTTTCGGTTGATCAGAATTTAATATCCAGGCCTACTTAAGTAATGTCAAAAAAATGCTTATATAGTGAAATAAAAGAATATTAAAACCTCACTGAAAGCACTCTCGTTTAGCTGGAACCTGTGACAAAAAAATGCTGTTTTGAATTCTCATAAGGATGCTCATAACTGCCTTTTTTCCCGGAATAGATTTTGTCACTAGCCTCTATTTTTAATGGTCTTTTATCCTCAATGAGAATATGTGATCACAGCGGCTAACACACGAAAGTCTAATCTGTCTTTGCCATTGGGCTGCCTTATGTTGCTATTGTCCACCCGCCAGCTCTGAAACCCCGGCAGGAATGCGACCTTGGAACGATAAGCCGGCCATGCTACACTACTGTACTATCGTACAAAGAAAACATTCACTCACCTCAAGGCTAATGGTGAACCCGGATTTTCTTGTTCACTGCTTGAACTGTACCTGCCTGGTGCACTGGAGGAATCACTACTGTTGTCAAGACGTACAACAATACCGTCAATTACATCTGACACAACACCATCCTTTTCCCAGTGTCAGTCTCAAGCTTCTGTACGTGACCACAGTGCCCTTCCCAGTCGGTCTTGGTTACTCTATCGCTTTAATAGTAATCTCTCGGAGATTCTGAAGAGATAAATCTCCGGTTACATTTCCTTCGCGCACTACCCGCTTCACCTTCGTCCAAGCGAGCTCAATAGCGTTCAGATCGCACATGTATGGGGGAAGCGGGATCACGGTATGTCTCAAAGATGTCAGATGCGTGTCGAATTTGTACACGTTCTCTTTAGGTTTCGCGTGCTCCACCAATTTGTAAAGCTTCTCTTTCCGCATCGGCGTGTGACAAGTTATGCCTTTGTTCTTTAGCCATGTTAACATATCTGCTTTTACAGAGTACTTTGTAGGTGGCTTGTCAATCTGTGCGCAATGATACGGTGCATTAGCTAACACTACTACAGATGACTGCGGGAGGTTAGGAGCAAGCTTCTCGGTAACCCACTTTATGAAATTAACACTGTTCCTTTGGCCGTGATAGTCGCCACTGGCATTGCAGACTTTATAGATAAGGAGAGCATTTTCGATAAATCCATTAATACCTCCAGTGTGTACTACAATTACTAGGTTACCCGAATTCACATTAGCTTGTATGCCAAACTCTTCTTCATGTTGCCAACATTTAGCAAACGTTAAATTACCATCTATCCATGTCTCGTATATTTAGATAATTTGTTTCCCTCCGTGTCTGTGCTGTTTCATTGCAACTGGATAGTCGTGGCGCCAAGATACTATTTGAGGTCTCTCAATTAGTATCTTCCCGTGGCTTTGCGATTTTTTCCACCGAAAATCTAGTTGTTTTACCACCTTACGCAACGAAATATGCGACCACGGAAAGTCTATCTTCTCCTTTACCACGGGTGGTAATTTTGCAATGGTTGGGACACGTTTTTACTGAATATAAAAATCCTGAATCGTCCGCTGAATTACACATAGGTCAAAGTCATCAATATTCACGACAGTATGTTCCGGCCTAGTTTTCCGTCGTGTGCTAGCTACCGCCCTCCCCACTGTTATCTAGTTCTTTCTGTTCCTTCCGTATCTTTTTAATTAACGTCTGCGACACTCCAGCGTAGTCTGCAGCTCTTGCTGTCGCCTAGTTTACTGTGAGAGAATAACGTTTTTGTTTGGCCTCTTCATCACATTTTGTAATTATATTACTTAGGATTCTCCGGACCTCAGAATTCACGACTGTGTTTTTCTTCCGGACAGACATAATACTCGCAGTGGCAATGTTCACGGCACTACGGAGCTAAATGCGTTACTGCGGATAGTACATGCGTGACCATGCTTCCACTCCGCGCTGTCACTCACTGGCTTGCCTTCCCTTTCTTCATAACCCGCTGTTTCATGGTGGCGCGCGGACGGTACTAGGGATATCGTGATCGGACAAGCCAGCTGCTGGCTTTGATTATGCCGCTGGTAATGTTCATTATCTGCAGCCACCTTAGAATGGATAAAGTATACCAGCACGTCGTAGGGACACAGGATGAGAAACGCCTATCTCCACAACAGTCGCGAAAGTTTTCATGTGATCATTTGGGTTGTAATAATATGCACCGTAATTCACCCAGCATGTCCATAATGGTATTGAGTGGAAGGTAATACATAAGATATTAATTCCCCTTTTGATTTTTGTGTAACTTTTTATAAATACTTGGCTTAATTTTAACATACGTGGTTGTATCCAAAAACAACTTGACATAATTTTAATCACAGAAAGAAAATATTGAACGATAAATACTTTTAATTAAGCAGAGCCGACAAGTTTATTAACTGTCACTATGTAGAGTTTCTATCATTCACCGTTTATAGATTTAGAAGAAAACCGTCGTATGGGATTGAATTTGTGACACGGCCTCTTAAGTCGGAAACCAGATCAAATATGCCACGTGTTTATGGGGCTTTTTACACTTTTTCAGTTTCTCATGTACATCGGTGAATTGGTACCCACGTGTTATGAAACATCTTGTAAATCTGTGAGCTATTTGGATATTTATTATTCACTGAGTTGTGTGGTGAAACAGCATCTCAGTCTTCTGGTGTCCATTCAGCGACGTTTAGCCATTTGGAGCGACGTAGTCATAGATGAATTTGTTTATAAGTACTATCTAGGACTTTTGTGATAGTAACAGTGTTTTATTGAGTATCAAGGCCATCGCTCATTAATTCTTAGGGCCAAGTGGAGTTTGTTTACATCAATCGTTTACATCGCCATATACATACCTATATTTTTTTTATTAAAGAAATAACTAAACAAAAAACACTTTAGCATTTTGTGTTAAACATGATTTCAGTAGTGTTCTAAGGACACATTTATGTTTATATAGTGAACATGTTTCTATGGTCTAAAAGCGGTATACTCCTCTGGAGGTCGACGTTTTAATTATTACGAAACTATTTCGAACTTTCGACAAATCAGCAAAAAAATCCGCGGCTCATATTTAATGTAAAAGCATTACGATTTACCACCATTATTCAGAAAATAATGTTGGCTAAAGAAAGTTGGCATTATCAACAAGCTGACAGTCAGTAATTACACAAATAGAAATACCTATTTTTTAAAAACTGCCTTTACTCTAAAATCACAGAATGAAGACCACTGTGAGATTTCAAGTATACCCGCAATTTATTAAAGTCCCTATCTGTAATCGGCTCCTTGCCAGAAAATAATCAATGGGTAAAAACTGTATCAGAGTACACAACGGTCAACCCTGTGATATGTGGAACAGGGAACAACATAGCTAAAGGGAACAGGAATCGTCTATGGAATCCCCACACACCACCCTGTGACAGAAACGCAATATTACCTGACGCTAACGGAGGTCAACCACGTACAACTTCAGTACTGGAGTGTCTCGGAACCCTCAATAGCGAAGGAGAAGTCAACGACGCAAAGTAATTGAAAGGAACTATGGCAGGAGTATTCGGACAAAACTCAACCATTATTATTCCTTTGCCCAAAAAACGGAAGGCAGCAGACTCCTGAATGTGGGTCAGTTGCGTAGAAGTCAGCGGTACTATGCCTCGAGCTCCCAGCTATCTTTCAACGTGTCCAGATATTTTGCCATTCGAACTGTAATTGTGTTGCAACAAAGTCATGATTTGCTTTGGTCGGAACAATAGAAACTAAACCATCACACACGGTTTAAGTTCCATTTCATTTGAAACGCGTACACGTTATTCTAAAACGAAGTATAGTTTGTTTCGTAACAAAATAAAATACATGTACATTCTTGTCTATGAACTCTTTCCTGCCCGCGTATTTCGCCGATGCCTGTTTTGTGAAGGCAAGGCTGTCGGAACAGCCAATATGAAATTCTTTCAATCGTTCACGCATCAGCTGATAACAGGATTTCGTATATGGGATGACGTTAATTTCATTATTGAAATGTTGCCACACACTGGCAGTCAAATAAAGGCATTCTTATATGAAAGAACAAGAAATTTCAACATTACTTTGTATGCTGGCAGTATCTATTATAACAATGAAAGTCTATATATCAATCATTTGGTTAGAAAGTGTATCATGAGAAAATTAAGGTTTTGTCATATCTAGGGAAATAATATACCGATGCGTATCAAATTCGGCAACCAAGTAGTACTACAGAAGCCCATGCTAATTAATTTTTACTACACCAGGCACTTATTTTCAAAATGTCAGCCATGTTAATATTTTAGCTCAGCACACTATATCTACGAAACCATGCAACAGATTTAAACTTACATTTGATTTACTCGCAGTATCTGTTGCAACTATAAAATGTGTCTATACAGATATTCTTTTTCTCCACCATTTCGCAGATAGTGTCACATGAAAAAATACATTTTTATGTCAAATCTCAGGGACCAGTCAACTAATTTCCACCAAAATTTGTACATGGCTAATGCTACCTTAGGTGCTGTAAACTTACATGATTTAACTGACTGACACAACTCTTATTTTCAAAATGACTGCCCTGTAAATATTTTTTTGTTCGTAAACCCTGATTTACCAAAACAAGATTGATTACAATCGAAGTTTATTCTCTAAATCCTACATCCGTAATACAGTTGATTGCATGACAGCTTACGGTAAAAGGAGTTCTGGGTTCGAGTCCTGGGTAGCGTATGTGTGTATTTGTAATTGCTCACTTTTGTTGCGTATGTTTCTGGTTCATCTATATTGAGGAAAGTAGGCTCGTTAGTTAAGTTGTTATTCACGTTGTAAATTTTTGAGTTGATTTAGCCTTGCCCAAAAAGAGTTTACTTGTGCCTAATAAAGCCACTCCAAACTGTCTATCGCCGGGGAATGGCATCGGTTGTCAGTATTGGCTCACATCAGCTGTGATGGAATGACAAGCCTATATTCACTTCTCTTTTTATTATTGTCCAAAATAGTTCTGCTTTATGTAAAATACAGTAGAGAGAGGATTATTGTTTGTTGTCGGTAAGCTTTCTGTGTTGGTTTAGTCTTAGTGTTTGCATTGGCTTGGTGCCAGTGTTTGCTGATGGTTATAAAACAAGCACCGGTGCTGTAGCGGGCAGCACTCACAAGCTGTTTTCTCTACATGCACTTTCAACGTTAAACTTATTCCAACTCACCTTCCAGTCGCATTATTCACTCCCCCCCCCCTTTTTTTTTAATTTCGTCCCTTACGAAATACCTACCGAGTTTGTCGTTCCGTAGAATGCTCGTGTACAGACTTAGAAATGAGAAACGAACGTTGGACATCGAAAAATAGATGTCATGCCCGTTCCTAAAAATATACTCTGTATTTAAAGTTGTCCATAATCGTATGAAACGTTGTAAGAAGACTGACAATGACTGATTGGCAATCTCTTGCACTGTATCAGCATCAGTTAAACTATCACCAGGAGGGTCAGCAGGCCTGCAAAGAAATAACGCCTTGTTATGCGTATAGGAAAAAAAATGGGATGTAAGTTATGTTAAATTAGGTTCTTCGTCTGCATCGGAGCCTATGTCGGGCCAGTTTTTGCGAGTCATCCTCACTTTTCGCACCATCGCATCTGCCAGTTGTGCGACCTGGACCGCGGCTGAAATTAACGATGCGTGAGTTTTTTTAATGCCTAGGAAACCCGGTATCCGCGGTCTGCCCAGGGGAATGTGACGCTCGTTTGTCGAAGGATGATGGGTGAGGGGAGAGTGCGGTTGTTCTTCCACGCCCCACCTCGACATCCCCACGTCCCTGTATGTGTCCCATCGACCGGAAAAAACCAAGCCACCCGGATGTAGGGCGGGGAAGGGGGGTGTGGTTCCCCGGAGTGAAATGAGCGGGGTTGCAGGGCGCGGGGTGTACGTGACGTGTAATCGATGGCAACTCATTAACAGCGGCCATGTTCCACTCTCCAGGTCAGAGGCGACAAAAACACCGCGACATCAGTCTCCTGCCTCATCACCCGCGCGCATCTCCTACCCAATTATCCCTTTCCATTTCCCTCCATCCTAGGGCAAACGGCCGCCCGATTAGGGAGCAACCGCAAATTGCCGCAGTGACACGCCAAGCCGCGTCTATTTTTTCCGTGCCCGATACCTTGTCTTGTATGTGGGACAAGTTACCCAGACAAAGAAAATCTTGTAGTTTCTCATTTGAGGAAGAAAATGTAAGATATTGAAGATAATGGCAGTTTGGCAATGCCCGAGGGTCAACCACATGGCTGTGACTAATACGGAATAATGCATAACTTGCTCTAGTCTGTAAAGACGCGAAGAGAATTATCTGCTGCGGCCACTTCTCTTGCACGGCGCTTGATTCGCGTTGCTGCGTCTGAAGCGAGGGTTTTTCTTTTTACGAAACCACTAAATTTGTTCCCATTATAACGATGTATGAAAAGAAAACACATTCAGACGAGGTACGAATGATATGCTAAATACATCACGCACACACATTATAAATGCTTTTTCCGAGCACTCTTTAACATTGTTAAAAACTGCTTTTTCACATTGATGTATCTCATAATATACTGGTTGACAACATCCGAAACAATTATAGGGACCTGCAGTGAAATTTGCTTCAGACTTTCCAGCAATAAAATGATAGGGTCACTACTTAAAGTCCCATAGGTACACGCAGCACGACGGCAACACTGCACACCAGTCCATCGCCTTGCTCGTAGGAGTCACGGGGCACCAGGTGCGTGTATCAGTGTTGCCCTTATCGCTCACTTGCTTCTGAGCCCTAAAACACCCCCATTTCCCCCCTTCCCAAAAAAACTCCCAAGTAGACAGCGTCCCCGTAAGGTGATATGGACGGCAGGAAACTTTGATCATTGTAAACAAAGTACAGCAGTGTCTTGTTTTGAGGGTATGCTCTTAGACAGATATTGACAGCGGGTGAGCACTGCAACCTTCTCCTCCTTACCTATCTCAAGGGCAGTCTGAACTGCTTATTCTTCCGAACTTCCCACCACACGTGATCACACCCAGACGTGAAATTAATGCTTGTTGGATTTATTTTCCATTTTCTACCTATCTTAGTTCATTATATTGTCCATTTCATATAGTGGGCTAGAATCTGACAGATAGTGTAACCAACCTACAGTCTATGTAAACAGTAAATGCTCTCGTATGTAAAGTATTGTCATCAGCTGATGAATTGGTACAGGATGGATGTTGTTACGTTGACGATTTTGATGATGGGTTTTGAAGAAAATAGTACTCTGAACTAAAAGTTGTAATTTAAAATTTTAATTATACTTACAACATTTATGGTTTAAATTATGTTTTAAAATTAATATTAATTTTTTTTTTGGCTTTTATTGAATGTACTTTAAAAGCATGCTTAGCATTTATAACAGAGTATGTCGACACATACGAAAAGTAAACTTTTCCAGCCAATGGCTAGCCGTGTTTGTTTCCAGTTTCCAGTCCGGTGAACGCAGATATGCATTTGCTTTTTTCTCGTGTTTATACAAATTTCTTGTTGGTGTGGTCGGAATATTTAATTGGTAGTTAATTATTTTTTATTTGCTTTCTTTAAGCATAGTTGGTTGTAGGTACCATTGAAATGCATTTCCTTGAGTGAAATGTAATATTAACTGGTACGTGTTTAACTGTTTTGTAAAACTGCTTGTTCAGCCATTTTCCTTACCTTGCTGTCCACAATGAAGTGGTGCTAATATAATTTACGTGTCGAATTGTTGGTTTCAGGAAACGTGCGCAGTGTTGATTTTGCTGATTGATTCTGCAAATAAATTATTTAATGCTAGTGATGAACAAATGTGATTTTAGCAAAGTAAACTTGCAAGGATTACCATAGAAAAACACGTGTTCAAGAGGTTACAAATTTTGCAAACAGTTTACGTGTTTTGAAAATAATGTATTTGTAAATTGTTACAATAGTTATTGAAATGTGCATGGCCTGAAAAAGCTGCACTTTCAACACTTTTGTGTGAATAATATGTGTTTATCTACATTGTAAATTCAATGAGTGTGAGGTTAACTTTGGTCAAAGTGTGTATGTTATTGTGTGTGTGTGTCTGTGTGTACGTGTGTTGTTGCTTCTGTACGAATACGAACAATAACATGTGTAGGCTGTTCACAGTCAAGTGAGCACTTCTTATGGCCCTCCCACCAGTCATTAGCCACTAATAAGTATGCTTCATTGCAGACTCAGACATTACCTTTTGAGAGTAATGAAATTATACACCGTATTTATCAGTCACATGGCAATGTTGATATTAAAAGGTGGCAGAAAGACAAAAATTAGCCACAAGGAAAAATTTGGAAGGGCCTTAAAAAGTGCTCACTTTACAGTGAATAGCCTATATCACGTTTTGTTTTTTTATTGAAGTTACAATTTTCAAAGTTATAATAATCTGAATTTTATTTCCATACGAGCTAAATTTTCCACTGCTCCATCAAAACAGTATGCAACTCGAAATGCCACACACTCGTAAGAACATCAAAACAATGCCTTCTCACGAAAGATGTTAAACTAAAAGCCTCCCATCTACCTCCTCCGTTTCCTATTTTCCTCTCGAAATAAAATTAACAGAACCCAACAAAGTTAACTTGGCAATTACACAAATAAAACAGGTTGGAATGCCAACCTGGCTATGATATCCTATGTTAATTACTGGATGCAAGTTAGCTAATGCCAGTCTTAGTGCCTGCCATGACGGGAAACACGAGGAAAGAGGAAAATGCAAGTGTGCATTGGATTCAAACATTGCTTTACAAATGTCTTTTTCTTCAGTGACAAACAGCTGTGGTGGAAGGATACATTGTGGTCTTGCTACTTCTCTAGGACTGTCAAAATTTACCCCACTTACATGAAATAGACAATATCTGTTTAGTAGGCTACTACATACATACACATATATTTACACAAAGATAAAGCAAGTACATATTTAGATTTTTAATCTATTTATGCATGAATACACACTAAAACAGAGGTGTATAATGGAGGTGTATTACAAAATTAAAATGTTACGACATGATGAGTTTTTGGCCCGTCATATCCGGCTATACAAGGAAATTGAATAATTCCTGGCCTTATTGGTGGTTGTAAATATCATAAAATACTTCTTGCACATCAATTAATTGAAATTTACGTGTTATAGCTGGTCAGCATTGTCAGCAGTTATTTTTTTATGTCAGTCAATTATATTTTATGCATATAAACCAATTTTGCCACTGGTATTACTAATTTACTTGAAATGCTGTTCAGTTCTCACTTTAAATTTCAAAATATTTTTAAATGGACAATGTTATTGCACAAATGCTCTTGTTTCATATCTAGTAAGTAGTAAGGTTATGGCAGGTCTGCCATATTGTATTTAAATGGGAGACTGTGCGGTTGGGTGACTGGCAGTCTTCGGCTCGACTCGGATGAGCTTGGTAATCTTCGACCCGACTCAGGGGTACTCAAAAGCTGTTGACTCGGCTTTGCCGAACGTGCCCGAAGGTTATCGACAGTTACACTCACTAATTTTCTTCAAGCATATAATATGTTTGTTTCTGGTAGCCATATTGGTTTTATAGACACATGGTATGTCAAATCTTAAATATGTATTTATTATTCAATTTTAAAATTTAATTTTTTTTTGTGTCAATAGTATACATAGGGTATTGTGGAAACATGCAAAAGTTTCTCAACTACATTTCCAGTCCCTTTCTTGAAGTCTCATTGTTTACTGCCTCAACTGTTTTTTTTTTTAGGCATAAGTATGCTACTCAGATTTTCATTTTAATGTATGTATATATGAATAAACCAAGTCCATAATACTGTGGCCAAGTCGCCGCAGTTCCTGGGACACAACTTGAAACTACCCAACCTGCCTTTCTATCTAGTTTCAAGGAATTAGGACAGGAAGGGTTAACTGAAATGTGTCAGCAAAGATGATGGTGTAGTTGTTGAAAATTCTGCTGTCGACCTTGTTCACACACTTTTTCTGGAACGGAGGGAACTACTACCACCTTAAAACTTTGGTTAAATAACATTTACTATAACTTCTTTTATAGTTACAGTATGGTCTCCACATAGATTTTCCATTTTACAAACTTTCCATTTAAATACACTTCTAAAATCATTCAAATGCCCCTTCAACTCAACTTCCAACACCTTTGGCATTGCATTTAAAATTTAATTAAAACTCTACAAAACACTTTAAAAAAAGGTAATCTCTGCTTTACATACTCTCAGCCTGTTCACTTTATCATGAACAGCCTTTACTCATGCAAACTCACTTTGCTTCTACCCAAGGAATACATTAAACATGACAATAACACAATTAAACTCTTTTCTCTCACTTTCTTCACCTTGCAGGGTGATTACAATAAAAATTTAATTTAAAAACCAACTCATATAAAAATATAAGGAAAATGCCCCACTGAGCTACTGGTCTCATGGCAAATTCCCTGCTTTTATCATTCTTTTCCACTTTCCACCCATGAACACTTGGAAACAAAATCATTAAAATTCTCATGAAAAGATTCCACAACACTCTCCAACATCCACCAACCTCTAGCTAGATTCATCAGGCTGGGGAAATTCTCCCCACCAAACACTTGCATGGTGGCTTGCCCTAGAATCATCTCTCAACACACACTCTCCCACAAACCAAAGAAGGCAGGGTATATTGTCCCTACTGACACTTTCATGCAGGTTGCCCATTTTGACCCAAACTACACCATTCATACAGCCAAAGAGTTCAAGGGATATTGTCTCCACCGACACACACTTTTGTGCAGGTTGCCCTCCTCGGCACTAACTACTCTCCAAACATACAACACTGGTGAAAGAAAGAGAAGGGCTATTCTCCTCACCATTAAGGTTTTCTCTTCTTCCATCCATACAACATAAATCCCACACAAATGATCCCTCTCTCCATTCACTCTCCCGCCCCAATGTTCCAGTTCGTTAATTTTCTAAGTCTCTTCTCCACAAAAATTATTCCAATTTTTCAGTTACTTTACCCAAAATTGTTCCTAAAAGTTGCAATGAGAAAAACTTCACTAAGTACAAAGCTGGTCTTGAAGCTAACGTTCAGCAAACGCATATATTCGGGAAACACTCGCAAAAAACCATATTAACCTACAAGCGCTCATCTCCAAATTGCTGACTCAAATTTATAACCATTTAGCACAGCAAAACTCCAAAACAGCCGCTTATCACAAGCTCGACGTAGGTGACCCCTCAAGAAATCAAAGTTCATATGTGAGAGCACAAAAAAACTTAAGTCTTTACTCTTACTCTTTGAGAAAAACAAAGTTCCACTGAGGAACATAAAAATAAGTCCATAGGCATCTCATCACACTAAATATTTATTCTGGCTGCCCCAAAAATAACTAAGTCAGAGACACCTTCCTCCAGAATCAAATTCATTATACACGCCTCACAAAAAAATTCTATCTCCAAACTTGTACTGACCAAAAACTTAAGTCCTGAAGATTACAAGCCAGAAAAATTTCTAAGTCCAAGATTCAGCCTGCCAAAAACTGTCACCCACTCTCGTCGCCTCGCATAAATTTTCTAAGTCCCCACTGCACCCTATTGTAAATTTTTTTCTAAGTCCAAAGATTTGCTAGATACTTAACTCTTCTCTCGCAGACTCCTCAATCATTGCTACTCTGGACGGACTCCACTCGCCACAGAGTAGGAAAACAAATTAACTAATGTCAAAAGAGCTATTCCTTAAAAGAAAGATAATGAAAATCAGATAAAAGAAAGCAGAGATACAGCTTGTTTTATGAATGCTATTTTGAAATGACCTCACTGTGAAAGTGGCACCAAAAAGCATTTCAGTATCCTGGAACATAAAGGAATAAGTATTCTGGAACATAAAGGAATACAATAAAATTGGTCTCTTGCTTTCTTCACGAAGGAGCATACAGACATCAATATTTCACCCTGAGGTCCTGGACTAAGCACCCAGTTTTCCCAGAATATGCATTTTATAACTACTGGCAGAACAACCCCCTGTCAGGTGTACTGGCTTGCCTGCAATTCCATTTTTGATTAACTGCACAGTATAACAAAAATTGATTCAATTACAAAATTTGTTACCGACTTTACAAATTTGTATTGTTTTCAAAGTATACTCTTTTCAGTATAATAATTCATTTGCATAAGTTTTGTTCGTAATTGGAAAAGAAAAACATTAACTTGGAAATATATATTTTTAGTTTACAAATTTGACATGAATGTCAAATGGAGAGAGTGAATGAAACAGTTAACTTATTTTGATACGAGTTGTTAACGTTTCTCATTTATAATGGAACCTGTAATTAGCCTACTGATTTTATAAAAATGTAATTGCAGATAAATAAATACTCAATGACATGTTTAAACATCAAGTATATATGAATGTATCATATTTTGGCTCTATAATTTCTAAGTCTTGTTCATTAAATGTATATATATTAAGCATATACATAAACATTTTTTATTTAGGATGGGTCAAAAAGTGTGACCAACTCATTTTATGTTTTCCCTGCCGTTCATTAATTTTGACTTGTTCTTGAATTTCTTCTCTGCATCCATTGTGCTTCAAGCCCTTACTGTAATTATATTGCAAGCTGTCTCATTTGTTTGGCTCCCTGTGTTAGAAAATGTGTAATATTGTACTTCCTGTGGTTGGTGAGGAAGTAAAAACATTTTGTAGATTAAGTTGTATATGTTTAGCATTCTGTGAAGACATCTTCGTGTTTGTCTCAGGTGTGTTGGTGGTGAACGTCACCTGGCGAGGGAAGACGTATGTTGGAACCCTTCTCGACTGTACGAGGCATGATTGGGCACCTCCCAGGTAACTTGTCCAACCACAGTATTTACTAACTGTAGTTCTGTTTGGCATTAGTGACCAAGTTCTTAAATAAGTTTTCTCTCTGCAAGTTATTTTTTATATTAATTAATTTTATCAATTGGATGTAGTGATACATTGTGTACCGGTACCTTGTGTGATGTATGTTTTAATAACAAGAAAAACAGCCTGTTTTGTTTGGATTTGCTAAGTTAATTTTATAATGATTTCATATTTTAATGCAGTTTTATTCCCAAAACTTTTTAAAATTTTATTATGGATTTTATTAAAACAACCTAGAAGGATTGTAATATTATTTACAAATTCTAATTCAGCAAATTTCATAAATATTGAAAAAGCTTTGCTATGGCAAAATTAATAGTTCTTTGCTTGGAACAAAAGAAAGATCGTTTGGGAGGAGAATTTCTTCTGTTGAATAAGTATGTGCTGGATGAATTTACATAACTGTGCATATTATGCAAATAAAACTTTACTGTCAAATTATGGAAACTGAATTTGAATAGAGTATGGTTCTTTAAGTTGTAAAATAAACTTGTATAAAAGTATATATCACATGTAAGCTAATGTCAGAGAAATTTTACGTGTAAAATTTATTGGTGAACGTTAAGTCGGATGTTGTGAGCATTAGTTGTGTAATCACATAATGGAAGTATTTGTTAAGATATTCAAAAATACACGCACCAAGTTTCTGAATAATGGATACTGTTTTGTCTACAAGTGACAAGTGGCTAATACCATGTGTAATGACTGGCAATATTGTCAATAATCTGTGGTCTGTAACCATTGCAAGACCTTACTACTGTGATGTGGCTTCTCATATCACCTTGTTGTTATTTTACAGGAATTGCCATTACCCCGATTTCTTTTCTGGACATTGCTACGTCCTTGATGTGTGTATATTCTGAAATGTTATAATATCTTACAAGATTCTAAGTCAGTTTAGTGCCTTTGTTGAGAAAATGGGCATGTTTAGAACAATGTTAACAAACTATGGTAAAACTACTATAAGATTTTTATTGTATTCCTGAGAGCTACAAATTTATAATAAACAACACTGAAATAGTTACATTTCCCTATAGGGACAATATTAAATCAAGTAGTTATATCTCATAAACTCCACATTGCAAGATAAAATAAGGAAGCATGTGGTTTGCGGAAGAAAAAAAGTTAGAAAGTATGCTGTACTTTTAATTATTATGTTTTATTAAATCCACTTTGTTTGGTGTTAAGAAGGAAGTGTTGTGTTGCCCGTGACTATGCTTTAACTGCCAGGAAAAATTATTTTAGTAGGGCTTACTGTAGTGCGAAACTATCAGCAGTATTTTAATTTTTGCCAAATTGGTTTTATACATAAATGTAATGTCAGATTTTCTGTAAACAGTGTTTGTGTGTGATAGTATTTCATTGACTGAGATGCAGAATTTAATAAGTTATGTGAACACTGTGCAATTGCAGGTTCTGTGACTCGCCAACAAGTGACCTGGATGCTCGGTTACCAAAGGGCAGAGGCAAGCGTGGTCGAGCTGCAGCCAACTCGAGTCCCAGCAGTGATCTCAGCAACTTCACAGAGACTCGCTCATCTGTGCACAGCAAGTTGCGTAATGGTAGCGGCAAGGGGCGACGTGGTGGCTCGACATCAGGCTCTCCAACACCATTCGTGCCACCACGTCCTGAACCCAGCGGCAAGAGGAAAGCCAGGACTCCAGAAGACGAGGCACAGTCCCCTACCTCCAATGGGAAGAAGAGTCGAGCTGCAAGCAATCCACCGTCTTCAACACCCAACAGCAACAGCCCGCCACCCTCTCCTATCCTCCTTGAATGTCCTGAACCAAACTGCTGCAAGAAGTACAAACACATAAATGGACTGAAGTACCACCAGTCACACGCACATGGCTCAACAGAAGATGAGGACACGAAAGATGCAGCGAGCCTGTCAGAAAATGACGAGAGCAATGTGGAAGCACCAAGTCCAGCCACACCTGTTAAATCACCAGAGAAAGTGCCTGAACCCCCACCAACACAACCTTTGACACCACAGGCGCCAGTACCTCAGCACAAAGAAGATGCTACACCTCCTCCACCTCCACGTCCTCCAAGCCAACCAGTTGTGGCTGCTGCTGCGAGTCCTCCCTTGGTCCCTGTGGTGGTCCAGCAGCCTCTACCGTTACCTGAACAGCTGCCTCCTTGTCGACCCATGACACCCAGTCCCCCACCTCCCCAACCAGCACCTCCCCCTGTTCAGGTACCTACACCCACCAGCCTGCCACCTCCAACGCCACCAGAGATGGTGCCAGCAGGGCCTCTGCCCAGTCCAGAGACTAAGACTGTTGTTAAACCTGGTGTTTTGCGGTATGGACCTCCGGTGGAGGACTACTCTGCGAACAACTTATATTGTGCCAATAAACCGGTATTGGCACCATTGCCAGCTGCAGTCGTGAGCAGCTGTTCTCCAGTGTCGACAATCCGGACAGTTAATGTTGCCATTGCTTCGAGTCAACCTCAACAACAGCTGTCTCCTCAGCCCTCTCCAGTTCCAGTTCAGCCAGTACCGACAGTGCCCCAGCTACAGCCGATGCCACTGCCACTCATACAACTGCCACAAGCTGCAAAGGCACCACCTCCACAGTTCAAAGTGAAGCCAACTGCAGCGCTTATGCCAGATGATAAGAAGGAGCGCAATAAACTGTCCAGCCATAAAAAGAAAAGTAGAAAAAGCCCAGCAGGTAGTCCACATCCACAGCCTGAGCAGCCAGCATTTGGATTGGATACAACAGGACGAGAAGATGTCCAGAGCCCTGCGTACTCTGATATTTCTGATGATGCAGCTCCTGTCCTGGATTCAGATCTGGGTGACGGCAAAGGAAAGGCACCTGGTACGGATAAGAAAAACGAAGTAGGGCAGGGGCCATCACCACACACCATGCCTCATTATGGAATGTACCCTTTTCATTATGGGCAGCCCCCATATTTGGTGCCTTCTGTTCAGCAGCATGATGGGAAACCAAAGGAAACTTGTGAGAAGGTATCAGATGGAAAGCTTGGTGACAAGGAGAAGAAAGATACAAGTGGTGAATATTCTCAGAAACTTCTTCAGCAACATTACTACCCTTATGGATATGTATCGGGTTATCCATATAATCTCGAACCCAGCTATCCAGTGACTGTGGTGCCTTCTGATGATAAAAGTAAAGATCTAATGGGAAAAGATGATAAAAGTCCTAGCCCAATTGATCAACATATGAAACCTATGCCACATATCCCTAGTCCAATCCAGGTGCCAAATCCTGGGAAGGTAAAAACAGAACCAGGACTTGGTATGAAAGAAAAACATCAAAATGAAAACCATCAGATTTTGAAAGAAAGTATTGAAATGAAGAGCCAGATGAGTTCGTACATGTATTCAAGACAACAGCAGCATCAACATCAACATCAGCAACAGCAGCAAGAGGATTTGCGGCGTTATTATTTGTACCCAGAACAGCAAAGGCGTAAAGAGCCACAGGGAGTCATGGAACAGGTGCAGAAACCTTTATCCATTCCTTCTAAACCAACTCTGCCTAGTCCTAGTCATAAACACAAAGATAAATTGCAGGAGGAAAAGAAAGAAGAGAAAATAGTAAAACAGGAAGGAGTGAAGCCTACTATGGAGACGCAAGGTCCACCACCTCCCCCAACGTCGCAGTATGCTTACATCCATCCCAGCTACATGCAGTCTCCACATTATGGTGCTCTGTCGTTTGACCCCAGCCATCCCATGTACCGCAGCATAAACCCAATGCTGGTGCCAGGTCCATACGGTGCCAACCCATACCTCCACCCACAGTTGCCAAGGTACCATGCACCAGAAGATCTGTCGAGGCCGCCGTCAGGACCTACTAAAGCGCTGGACTTGCTGCAACATCACGCTAGCCAGTACTACTCAAACCACAAAATACACGAGCTGCAGGAGAGGGCACTAAAATCGCCAACTCCGAAGGCTGCTGCAGCTAGTGCGTCTCCATCTGGCATGGTGGGCAGCTCCAACATGGTGGGGGCATCAGGCCCTGTTGGTCCGCAGGGCCATTCTCCCGTGGTGCAGAGTGGTCCCACTGCCATCCCTTCATCTGGCAAACAGCAATCACAAGCCATCGTGGGAGACGGCAAGGAAGCTAGGTCTCCCCCGCCACAACGGCATGTACACACGCACCATCACACCCACGTGGGGTTGGGCTATCCCATCCTGGCAAGCCAGTATCCTGCCCCATATGGAGGTAAGCCTCTGGTGCGGTCGTAGTTTCCAGCCAGTCTCCCTCCCCACACACTTTGTTACCAAATATAAAATCAGTACATATTTCTGTTAGGTTATATCAAGTCTGTGATATCTCTTGTTGCATATAGTTATTGGCTCTCTGGAGTGTTTTTCTTGACGCTGATGTAAATATGTACAGTAGCATAAACCAAGTGTGCTAATTATTGTGGCTTTGAGCCAGAAATTCTGTTTAAACTTTGCATCAAAGTTTTATTTTTAGGTCTGAATCAGATAATTCACATTTTATTCCTCCACATAATTTTAAAAGTAATAAAAAAGAAAACCCTAGTAGTAACAAATAATAGATAGCTGTGTGCTTGTCTTCCACCCGGGAAAGCAGGATGCATTTACTTTGTTCACTGTAGTCAGTGTGCATTGTTGGAGAAGGCAGCACAGGCATGATATTTGTTGATTGTTCTGTGCAGAATGTTGAGGGCGTGAGGCGTGCGGGCTGGGTGCTTGCTATTGGTGCAGGTGTGGCTAATGGAGCTCTTTCTTGGTTGCAGCTGCCGTGCTTGCCACCCAGCAGGCCGCGGCCGTCGCCGCTACGGTCATCAACCCGTACCCGCCAAAATGAACTGACGTGTGCGCGTTATCCAACGCCGACTGAAGTGAACAGGAGCGATCTCGTTTCATACACTCTCCCAGTGATTTCAGTTTTCAATGTGGCATGTGTTATTGTGATATACATATATATAGACTGTTTTTAGCGCTTACTTTATTTCTCGGTTCAAAGAGAAGGTTATGTGCACGTGTGTAAGAGAAACCAGCTCACGCAATGAGTTGTCCTTGGCCATCTTTATCGTTGATACCGTAGCTCGTAGCATTGTTAGATGGTGTGCTTGAAAATAAAATGAACCATTCCAAGAGTATCTCTCACAATCGTGAGGTGAATCTCGGCTTGCCCAACTCATTTTTATTAAAGTATTTGTGGGATATGACATTGGAAAGCTGGTTCAGTGTTTTAAATAAAGTTTATTGTAATATTGTAGAAAAATTATCATTTTGTGTAAATATTGTAAAATATGATTTATATCAACTTGTTTTTGTAGAAAAAAAAAGTTTTAAAAAGTACTGCTTAATGTATTTTTTTTGTATCTTGAACTGTTTTTCAATTGTGTTTGAAAAACGTGTATGAAATTCATATTGTATAATTTTTATTAGATGCCTTGTAAAATTACTCAATTGGTTTATATCTCTCAAAATATAAAAAAGCCAAAATTTATCCATTCCAGTTTTATTGGGATGTGATGTACAGAAATTTAATAAAAATAAAATTATATTATTATATAGAAAAAGAAAGGAAGATAGCTGTACCTAATAATATACATGCTTAGAGAAATAAGAAAGACAGGAAAATACGATTAAGTGTTCTTTCCTTCCCTCCTTAACAGTCTCAGCATGACAATTATTCTGGTGATTGTGAATGGTTGTTAATAATACCATATTACTGCTAGACTGCAACCTGTACACTCAAAACATATTTCTGATTAAAATCACAAATTGCTACACAAAGCATTTTTTCTGTTTCCTTCCATCACATTTTATACTTATAAGATCATTGTACTGGATTTCATGATACAACATTATTTTGAAGGTCTTTGAGACTGTGTTCAATAGAAATTTATACTTAGCCACAAGACTGGGTTTGTTTCCTTCATGTGTCTATACAAACTATTTTGCAGTTTTAAGAGAACTATTACAGTACATATTAAATTATGTATGTTGTGACTCAGTTTCTCAGAATATGTACAGTATTTTTTTCAATGCCAGCTCTAGTAATATTGTGATATTAATGATGATGATGATGAGTATCTGCATAAAAAAATTCTCGTGTGTCTAGAGAAATTAAATAATCATGGTAAAGTGAACACTTTAAGGCCCTACTAAATTTTTCCATTCGGCCAATTTATATCTTTTCGCTACTTTTTAATATAAACATAGCCACATGACTAATAAACACAGCACATACATTTCACCTCTCCAAAAAAGTTAACGTCCAAGACTTCAATGAGCCATATTTAGTGGTTAATGCTCTTTGAAAGTGCTTACTTCATAGTGAACAGCCTATAGTAGTCATTTATTATTGGGAAGGCACTTTTTTCACAAAGTAGTGAATCGTAGTACAACATAATCTTAAAGATTGTGATAGTTGGAACTTCTTATATCCAATGAGATTTGTTACTACCAAGCATGAGAAAAAAAAAATTTAATTCCACACACATTCTGTGTTACGGTGTTTGGAGTAATGTTTTACAGTAGGTACTTTCCAATGCTGCATCACATGAAACCCAGATGCATGGTGTTCCCTGCAAAATAAAAATTAAAAAATGTGTGAATCTATATTTGGAAAGTGCAAGCTGAGTACTGTGCGTGACAGAAACGAGCGGCCCTGGCCGCGGGGTAGGTGGGGTTGGAGTAAGGCTGGAGAATTCCTAGGAAACCTGGTCTAAGTAGCAGTTGTTTACCTGTCGCCAGACAGTAGTAAAGTCGTGTGTATAAACATCCGTCCCGTGTTCTAACGAAGTTTTGTTGAAACGTTAGATCTGTCGGTGACCTATCTGAACATTTGCAAATCATGCTTGCATAATTGTGCTTTTTTTATTTAGAAAATTTAACGAATTTTATGGGTTAATTTATTACTCCGGCCATGTCTTTTCGTAAAAAGAGGAAAGTATTGTACAGTGAGGGACACAAAATTATAAGTACTGTAATAGAGAAGTGCGATGACGAAGCTAAACAATGGGATTCTGTCATTACCGACAAATCAAGCAACTCGTTGCGCAGTTTTTTACACGGGTGTTGGTGTAAAAAGACAAACTTCTTTGAAAGTGGGTGAAAAATGAGGTAGACTTTATGGGGAGCAAGAACACTTCACCGCTTAATAAGAATTGTGGAATTTAAGTGGAGAAAGTATAGGTCAAAGAGGAAAATACTCGGTGAAGAGCCGATATTGTGACATGGCGTAATTACTACATACGTAAAATAAGGCACTATTGTGAAGTTGGCAGAGAGATAGTTTACCTTGATGGTAGTTAGGTTGCTAGTAATTTGTCGTGTTTTCCAACTGTTGGCAGCACAACAAAGAATTTGAAGTGCAAGCAATTTAAAGTGCAGGCAGAAGACTAATATTGTTGCACGCAGGTAGTCGGGATGGATTACTTCCTAATGCACTACTTCTGTATAGTGCTGGAACTGTCACTAGAAACTACCATGGCCAGATGAACCATGTCAACTTCAAAAAATTGATTGATGATAAGAACTTACTACCTAACCTCCCACTTTACTCTGTTGTTGTAGTGGATAATGCTCCTTAGCATACTGTGGAGCTCAATAAACCTCCCTCAAAATATTCCGTAAAAAGGACATGCTATTGTCGAATTATTTAGCTGATTTTTAGAGACAAAATTAATTTTTACTTGCGCATATTAAACTGCAAATTACTTTGACTGGATAATCCTTTTACCGAGTGCAAGAATTACTAAGTATATTCCCAAGTGCGTCTTTTTGTAATCTTTATAAAAAAAACACTTTTAATTATGACATATTTTTTAGTGATTGTGTATAAATATGAGTAAATGTTTTTTATTTGCACAATAGTGTACCCTTGACCGCCGGCCCAGACACCATGCTGCCTACTCACCTCAGCTCGTCCGCATACCTTCCAGGGCCGCTGGTTTCTGTCACGCACAGTACATATTAACTTTAGCCACTCATACATATAGAACAGAATGCCAGCAGCAGAGTGTTCTCTGAGCTTCTCCCTATCCCAGACACCTGCTCAGGCTGGTGTTGGTCGTGGTATTAAGTACAGAGTGGGGTGGGTGATAACCTGTGCAGACAAGCCGTTCTTTGCACTGTTCACACGCGTGGGATGCCAGCATACAAGATGATAACAAATATAATCTTTTTTTTGTATCTTAAAGTAAGTAAGGCATGTGGCAACACCTTTATGGCAAGGCAATCTATTAACTGTAATGATACAGTGGTTTCCGCATAGTTAAATAATGATAAAAATATTTCCAATAGCATCACATAAACAACCCACTTGCTTCCACACTGTTACAGCAGCAAACATGGAAATGTTATGTGTAGCAAAGCATTTCCACCTCAAATTGCACTTTGGGGGGGTTTAGACTTTTTTTCCCCCTAGATTTGGGCAGTTCAATCCTAGACCCTAACAAGTGAGACATGTTTGGATGGTGATTCTCATGTAGGAGTATGACCATTGAGTAAAGATGTACACTAGAATGGTCATGGGATAGGAAAAAGTCTTGATCCGTTTTGTTGTTAGTTCTTGGGCTGATACAGAGGAGGCCGCTAGTGTTCTCGATTGGGAAGTAGCAGTCGAAATAACTTGCCACCCGTGTGCTGCCAGTGCCACAGCCGGCAAAAGTTGATCAACACCCTTGCCTCGGCTCACCCACGTGTTCATTCACATTCTTCTAAAGGCAAGATTGTCTCAAGAGAGTTATCAGATTTAGTTGAAGCTCTGGATACCCAACTCATGCCATGGTTTCGCTTCTCTCGTAGAATTTGCAGTGATATCAACTACAATTTGGTTTTATTTACCTCTGCAAAAATGAATTATGAAATTTTATATATATATATATACACACACACACACACACACACACACACACACACAACACACACACACACACACACAACACACACACACACACACACACACACACACACACACACACACACACACACACACACACACACACACACACACACACACACACACACACACACACACACACACACACACACACACACACACACACACACACACACACACACACACACACACACACACACACACACACACACACACACACACACACACACACACACACACACACACACACACACACACACACACACACACACACACACACACACACACACACACACACACACACACAGTCATTGTTTTTAATTCCAATATATTATTTGACTAGTTGGGTGTAGTTCATGATAAAATATAAGTACTGTTAGCACTTACAAATTACAAATTAGATATTAATCATAAATGACATCATACATCATAGTAGCATTTTCATTCTGTTCGTATGTGAAAGGAAATTGACAGGATATGATTGCTAACTAGTAAAGAAATATATGTTAGATGCTCGAAGGTCTACAATGTGACTCAATGTTTACAGTTTGGGGTTGTGATCTACCATAAAAGTGAATGTTCATACAAATAATCAGTATGTTAAATTTGTTGATTCAAGTGTGTCCGAACCTTATGTATATATAAACATACTCCACTCAACTCGATACTTAACACATTCAGACAGGTATGCTTATTTGTATCTGTTAAAGGAACTAGCCAGCTGATAAAATTCTGAACAATCTCTTTGATGGGAAACAAATACTGAACCTGTGCTGGAACGTAGGTGCATATATTTTAAATTATCAACCCATTAGGAGCTGTAGCTGAAAAGTGCATGGCAATGAACGTATTGGTATTAATCAATCACAGACATTTTTTCAAGAAAGGAATGAATAAGTATTTGATGCAGTAAATGTCGTTTTTTATAATTTATTATTAAACTTGTAAAAACTAGAGGTACCGGTAACTGTTATTGTAACACTAATAATGGAATGAATAAAAATTAGTATTCAGATGTTGATATAACTTTTACACTCATCCATGCTTTGCCTTGTAAAGAATTGGCAGTGTTCTCACTGCTGTGCATATTAACTTTAAATTCATTGCCCCAGGTTTATAACAAATCACAAAGAAAACTGGTTATGTTTAGCTTGACTTATCTAGATCATTAGATTAAAGAGTATACATTGTTAAGAACTTTTCTCAGTGACCTGTTTCAAATGTTAATGCCTCCCTACCACTCTTTAGATAAAATATACAAGGAATAACAAATGTGAACTACATATAAATCGCAAAATGTACTGTGCAACCAAATATCACGTGTAGCCCCAGGTGTAAGTGGTAAGAGTGCTGGTGCAGGAAGGTTGCCCTGGGAAAGCATGGGAAGGGTATGAACAGACAGGCGGCAGACCCTCTCCGTACACTTAGTTCAAAATGCTAGAAGCAGTCAGTGCCAGCTGGGAAAGATGCATGGTTTATTTTAAGATAAAAGCACAGTATATAAATTATTGTTGAATATTACTTACAGGAACTATTATATTTCTTTATTAATAACTGTTTAGGTGCAACAATGCTAGAAACGTATGTTAAATCAGATATTCCACTCCAGAAATGTTGCCATCATAGTGTGTTTGGGTTCAGTGATGTCACTTCTCCTGTCACTCTCGCTACCACTGCAGCTACTGCATTTTCTACTACTTTGTATATTCATGAAAACTTGAAGACTCTCCTACTCCATCAGTCCCGTCATTTACTCAATAATCATGTCCTAGTTTTTTTTTTTTACTTGATCACACAGTTTTTTTCAGTCTGCTGTTTAAATACTGTCTATTGCTGAATGAGTGAATTGCAAAATGTCCGAAATCACAACGTTAACATTTTTGTTAGCAACACAGGATTTTACTATGCTCCAGATGTACTCTATTTGGTTTAGGTTACAATGGTCTGGCAGTACATAATCGGATAACTGTGTGTTCTTGGGACGTAAACAGTTTATTGACTGATTAAATGGGAGGTTGCTGATGTAACCAAAACTTTGACAAGCAGCCCAGATTTTCTCTCGGCACAAAAAAGAACGTTATTTATCATCCAATTTCTCATGGTGGTAATAGTAGAGGATATAGTTGGAGGTTTATTCTCGTGTACACTATGGTGTGGAGCATTACTAAGAACAATAATGCTTTGAGATAGAATGTTGGGAAAACAGTTGTGTTTCATTCCATATCTCGAGGTAAATTATGTTGCAACAACAGTTAACACCACTTTACAACTGACGTCACAGTGTACACAAGATGTAGATAAAGCAGTTTGCTTACTATTGGCTGGAAGGAGATGGCAGTGCAGGTAGGGTTGGTGTGTGTGAGAGAAAAGAACGTTAGTTCACATTTATCCCAGGGTTTCACTAAAGTTTGTCGTGATGTACACACATTTGTTTCCCCATGTACTTGCGTATGTCATTATTTACGTACCTAGACGAATGTGAACGCTGTGTGAGTGTGCATCTTGTTAAACAGAAAACCTTACGCATGCTGCAGAAAGGAATATTGATGATCACGTATAAGGTTCAACTCGTAACATATGTTTCTTTAAAGCGACAATACAATTCTGTCTCTGTAATGATCCACGTTTACCATAATGATGTGAATTTGTGGTTATTTTCTGATAAGCTGGCAGCTGTGTGTGTCTACAGTTACACGAGTGTAACACAGCACACCATTTTATATTCTACACTGAAACCTTGAACCTATAACAGTACGAAACAGTTGACACTGAAGTTATTATCAGTAATAATAACCCTAATGAACACATGAAAACTAGCCATAACAAAGAGAGTTGCAACATTCTACTTCAGACTGCATTACAAAATAAAACTATTTCTACATTAAACATTGGTTCAATGCAATGACTGTGCGAATTGCTAATATTTAAGCTAAGTTTACAATAAAAAAAATTATGCAGCAAAAACTATACAGTAAGCACTTAACTTTCATACGGAAATATCTGTATCTGCAGTTTTCAATAATGTTTTAATTCTTAATTCTAGCCAATGGAAACAGGCAGCAACCCTGTTATGCTTACCTATGTTCCTAACCTAATTTTGTATATCACTACCATATTTAAGCAGATCATACTTCAAAGCCAACATTTACTTTCAGAGAAGCACATTTATGTGAACAAATGTGTTCACACACGACTTTTTAATATTGTTTATACTTACATTACCGTAAAATAACTGTTTTCAGACACCACCACCATCTGCAGTGTTCTGAGTGGGCATCGCCTCACAAGTTTCACTTAAGATATAAAATATAACTATTTCTTTCACTGCTTAAGGAAATACTAACAATGCACAGTACCTACTAAGTTCCATTGGAAACCAATACATGAGGTAACACACTTTCGTTTTTTCTGCACACAACTTAGTGCATAATTTTTTATTTTAAACCCAGCTTTACTTCAGACTTTGCAGTTTATGCTAAATTAAAGAGTGTAGGTGTGTATAAATGCAGTTGAATAAAATAATATCTCAGTTCATTGTGTACAGTTGTTACAAAGAAGAACAAAAAGATTTATTAACACCTTCACTGTAACAAAATTATTTAATGTATTCTGGAATGTTTGTCGTCTCCTAGCCTAAAAATGGATAATGATAATTTACTAAAAATATGTAAAAATTTGAATTATTTTTTACAGTAGGGCATTTTTCTGTGTTAACTTTGTGGCATATTGAATGAAAAAATACTTTTTCATTAATGACTGCTCATTTTGTTTGCACGACTATACTATACAAACAAAATATATTTTATATAATTTAAGATCATCTTCGTAACGAGTAGTGTTAACTCATACAGCAAATTTAGTTTCAATTCGTTTATCATGGGTATTTTATCCTCTTTACTAGCATTCCCTTACCTCTTAACAGTGTTAAGTTTAATATGTTAGTAAGATACTAGCAGTATGTACTACACAATACCCAATTTCTGCTACCTTCTGTAAAAAATTAAATTTTAAGGTTAGATAAACTTTTACAAAAATAAGTTTTCTAACTTATAAAGAGACTTTCAAGAGCACAATTGAAGGCATAAAAGTTTCTATAGTAGAAGAGAAGAAAGAACGAATCAGTTCGTACCCACACATTACCTAAATTACAAACAGAAAATTGTAAATGGCCGGCAAAACAATTCTCAAGGGGGCAGGGGTACAAATGCAATCAAATGTTATATGCAGGCGCTTGGTGGTGCATCGAAAAGTACGAAGACTGTTTACTTCTCCTGAAGACATCATTTATTTAGGTTTCTAAGTACAATTACTATTAATGTATGGAAAATTATACGAGTAATGGCACGGCTTATGTATGGAAAACAAGGTACTGTATTCACATCTATGTATGATGGAAATTGATGCCACTCATGAAAAGATGAGCAAATTATTTAAACAGGGTCGTTACCAGAAATTTTCTTGCAAGGAGGGGGGAGGGGGATTTCATATTTACATTTGTTGTAAAAAACATGAAAGCTATTACATTAAAAATTAATTGTTAAATTTATTTATGATCAATGAGCTAATACACAGATATTGAACCACGAAATGCTATAAATATTGTTCATGTTCAAAGGACATTACACATTTCTTATACAAAAATATAATAAAAGTTGTAATTTTGAATATTTTATTTACTTAACTGGGGCGTATGTCCCAATATCCCCCCCCCCCCCTTTTCAGGGCTAGGCCACTGTATTTACATATGTATCTTAAATGAGCACAATAATCAATCTCGTGCTTTCCAAAACTAAACAAGCTTTACAGTTAGAAGGACAAAGGAGGCAAAACTATCACAATAATAAACTTAAGGCTCTTATGTGTGCCTGTTAACATTACTCATACTACACAGCCCAAATTATCTACTTTTTAGTAACCAATCAATTTGATACGCAAACAACCTAGCTAGTCAATTGCACTGTGCTGTTACTTATGTATTATTGCTTTAGACAAAGGGATTCTGGAAATAAATGTTTTTGAACAATAACAGAAGTTATAAACAGCAATAATGTATAATGTAAAAATGTTACATGATGGAGACTTGAACTATTATGCATGGCAGACACACGCACCAACCCACTGAGCTACATACGCAGCCTACTGAAGGACTATGTGATAACATACAAGTGACATAAATCCACAGTTAGCGCATATTTAAAAAAAAATTTGTGGTTGTGTTATGACCGCGTGAGTAATTTGCAAGGTTTCCCGTTACTTATGAATACATTATGTTTAATTTTGTACACATTCATTTTACTACAAAACTGACATATGGCTTGAGGTAATTACATGGGTGTCACTTGTCACTTGTCTGTCCCAGCTTTGTGGCTATAACAAACATTCAGAATATGTTCTACTTTTTGGAGTTTAGCCTGGGAGCAACAGAGATAGTGTGAGAGAGGGTAGACATCACAGTGGCAACGCTGCTGATTTCCCCACATAGCCGCCACAAAAATAGACTAGCGCTACGTGGTGTTCATACCATGAACTACAGATTCTTACCTGCTAGAGTGGGCAGAAACTTTAACCTGGGGAAGTACACTCTAGGTATATCTTTATTCAATGGTATGATACTCACTGCTGTGGTGTGGAGCACTTTCTCAGAGTACTCCCATTTCCTGCTCTGTATTTTCTGCTGCCACTTCATTTTCAACTCATCTTTCATCTTGTCCACTCTACTGCATGACCAGGGCTACAGGCATGTCTCTCAGGTCCTGCAGGTGGGGCAGCTGCCTACACTTCACACCAGGCCCTCTCAGTCACACGTTTTACATCGTTACTTGCAAGTATTAATTGAAGAGGAGCCCTTAGGGAGTCACCAATAAATTATTTAGAACTTTCTGGTAGTGTGGTTTGTATTGGGGGGGGGAGAGTGCAATTGCACATGAAAACTGTTATTTTTGCACTTTTTCGAATGCAGATTTTGCTTTTGCATGCTTTGGAATTATAACTGCATGGCATCTACCAAAGGTGAAATATGCAAACTGAAACAGAAAAAAATATTTCTGTTACTGTCAGTATTTAAATGGTAAAACTCGCACACCAGCATTATATTTTTTACCACAGTACAAAATAATTTTTTTAACATGGTTTTAGAACTGCATGTAGAACAGCACAGCAGCCAACGGACATAAAAAAGAAAAATTTCAAAGATGCTGCAATGAGGAGTAAAGGAATTGAATGAGATGATTAAAAAGCAAGAATGAGGGGAGAGGTTGCCAAAACAAATTATGAAAATTAAATGCACAAGCAGAAGTTTCCAGGATAGATCACGAAGGAAGCAGGATGAACAGATAGTAGCAGAAGTACTGGAGAGGGGAGAAGAGTGGTGGAGATAGGAGATGGAGACATTTCACTATGCTAAAGGTTGAAAACAGTAGTAGTAGTAGTAGATGATGTGAAATGCTGTGTTTACCATGATGCGTGATGGACTTCGACAGTTGTCATGTCACGTTGCCAAAGTGAGTTTAGTGGGCACTAAGCTAGGTGCACCCTGTCGGCAGGTGTGTCTAATCTCTGTGTGGAACGGGAGCTCGGCCAGTGTACAGTACTGGTCGAGTCGCTTTCCGGCAGGGAACCAAATAGGGCTCTGCGAGCACTACTTTTCGCTTTGGCGGGACCCCTCGTTCTGGTAAACCTGGGTAACGTATGGCTTGTTGTTGCGACTGTGCTGGCTGAAGCCTGACTTGTTGCATGCTAGGGTCTGCCACTGAGGTGGGAGTGCTGGTCGGCCTAAGTTGTGCTGGATTCGGTTGTCGACGAGGTATGTGGTTTTTGGGGCGTCCCCCAAAACCAAAGGTTGGCGAAACCCAAGGAGGTGTCTTGCCCACTGTGGTAGATCTAAACTGTTGGGTAAACTCCCTCACCGATTTTAGTAGGTGGTTCAAATGTAGCGGGCTCCTGGTGAAACTGGTATGGAGAGTCTGCGAATTTCTGCTGCCTGCTCCCATGGACTGAGATGCTTGAACCCGGCAGGAAGGCGGATAAGTTCCAATGGATATTTAGAGGCAGCCTTTGCTCGTTTCGAACACTTATGAACACCATCATGATGGATAAAGGACATGAGGAAAGATAACTCTACAATAGGACCTCACAGAATTGGAGAAGTTGACGTGTAGGTAGTGAAATTAGTGTGTGTAACGCAGCCGCCAGCCAATACCGCATCTCACACTCAAACTCTTGACACCAGGGGTGCCAGGTTAGTTGAGATGTGTAACAACAGCGACAGTCCCAACATGGGGGTGAGGTCCTAATAGGTATGGTCTTCCTAGATCCAGAGAAGTACTTCTCTTGGCACCAGAAGCACAATGAGAAAAGCAGCCTCCAAGCTGACAAGCCGACCCTAAGAGGTTAGAGTACCTAGTGGCATGGATCTTGTTAACTGTGTGCAGAAAACAGGTGGCCTTCCAACTTTGGTGTGGTGAGTGTCCCAGAGAAACTGGCCCCCCCCCCCCCAGGTCCAGGTAAATACTCTTCTCGGCCCTACTAGTATGTGTTGAGAAGAACAAACCTCAGAGTGGCAGTCCAATCACTAAGGAAGTGGTATCTCAGTGTCGTGGCTCTACCGCTCACTACACTGGTGCAGATAATGGGTGGCCTTCCAAGACTATTGTTATCGGTGTGAGGTGTTTTAACTGAAAGAATAAAACCCAGGTCACCTGCTGTCCCTCGTACAGGCCTGATGTTTACGAGGAGAGGTACTATGACTATGGGAGTGATATTCGTTAAGTGAGCTAAACTGTGTTTATTTCTTTTAACGGAAATAAACAGTGATGGTGAATGTACTACCTCCTATCCATGTGAGCTTATGGAAGTTAACACTACGTGAACACAGGTGAAGGCGACCTGCTTCTAGGCTAATAGGTAAGCAGTAAAAGTGGTTATGAAAACGACTCTGACTTAAACTATGCTACTAACGTTGCCCTGAAGTGATCTGTACGCGTCTCATTATTGCGGCAACATAAGACGTGAGGTGCGGTATCTTCGGCACCTCGAGGGTACGGAGAAGTCTTGAGGAGCGGAAATGTCTTTGGCACTACTAGAACACTATGAAGACCAAGGTAGGAGAGCTGATGGTTCCCGTGGCACCAGAAGTGTTGTGAAAGAACAGGATAGATGTCAATTGCTTGAAGACTGGCCAGGAGCCTTGGTGCGGCCCTCTATTTATACTGCCCGGCGGCGTGCCCCTTGTTCGGCTGGCATAGGGGTTTGTCCTGGAGAGGGGATAGCATCTGTTAATAGTGTGACATCCTCAGTGAGTGACGTCAGTGGCGAGTGCTGGATCCAGGCTCATGCCTTGGCAATCGTACTAGTAGTTGCATCTAGCAATGCGCTGCTGTACTCTGTTGATCTTGATGCATAGCTTCGGTGTTCGGCCGGCGAATAATAGTATTTGGTGTGGAGCATCCGTCCTTTGCCTTGGGTAGATAAAACAATTGCTCACATCTCATTGGTGGCGGCAGCAAATCAAATTTCCTTGAAAGTGCCCGACGTTCGTTTGCGCTGATGAGTAGAAGTTGATTTAATAATATACAGAAAGACGTCATGCATCAATTCGACCCCTATTCTCTACGAAGTAGACTCATCTGGGTGAAGGAATGAGAAAAGAAGAGAAATTTTTTTGAGGGAATATATGAAACTGTCCCCTCAAGAACAATTTTTTCTTCATCAGCTTCTGTAATAGTCCTTGGTCTGCGCATTTCCTCTTGTGCTCCCACTGCTTCTAGTGATGTAGGCAGGCTGCTCTGGGCAGGTGGCTTGCTGTGATCCATTCATGAAACGGTGGAGCAGTCTAGATGTTTCTATCTCTCTTGGTCACATAGCGAACGGCTTCTTCTCTATGTGTCTGCGGTGCGTAGCCGGGCCGGCTGCCTGTGGATTCTCGATGTCTTCTTTTGGTGTTAAAAGAGTGTCGCGAGGGATCTCCGGTGTCAGTGATACTGCGCAACCTTTTTGAAAGTGTGCTACCCTACAGATCAGCTGAAAGGCTTGGGTGCGAACAATATGGTTTATATATTTAACCTGTGGAAAGAAGAAAGACATGTTGGATGGCACACGGAATAAAATCGACCCTTGGGGAAGACTTTAATTATAATATTGGAACAGCAACGGTTGCCTTATGCCCTACTCGGAAAGGCATGTTTTCGTTAGCCAATTTGCTGTGGCCGCCTGGTGTGGAAAAAAATAAATAACCGACCACTGACTTTGGCCTTCCTATTTTGTCGCACATCAGAAGATTCCACGTGTCAAGTGAGCTATGGGGATTTGTCAGCTGAGACCTTCCGGTATCTCATCTGAGCAGCTAAGCTTGGCAATATGAGTGTGTTGGTAAAAGAATTTAACTATTTACAAGGGCGTACATCACCATCATACAAAAAATAAAAAAAGGAACATAGAAGGCACTTCAAACACATAATGCACTCAGAATAATTCTACATATTCAGAAAGAATTTTATGTCACAAACTTTCCTTGTTTGGCTTGTTAAACTGTCTCTTACGTTTATGACTTTCATGAAATTGAATAGTTAACAAACAAACAATTGGCACACAACAAAGCACTTGGAATATTTTTACAAACTTAGTTAGAAGAAAATTACTTCACAAATTTTTGTAATGGCCTGTAAATGTCAGCCTACAATGTACTGTTCACAGTATATGCAAGCCTGTCAGAAAGCAAGAAATACATATTAAGGGGAAAACCTGCTGGACACAAAACCATAGTATAGCTTAAACCACAAAAAGTGCATGTGAACGAAACAACAGTTGGCTCTCTTCCATCATCATATTGTGTGTGTGTGTGTGACTGGGGGTTGGGGTGTTACATATACTAAGCACTTGTCTTATTGTCAGCTTGGTGCAATGTTAAGATTTGGTGTTTAGTGTATATGTAGTTTATTAACACAGTTGTACCACAATAGCGGCAACTGTACCCATTGATTTACTGTGTTTATAGAGATTAATAACCCGTTACAAACTTGATCTGGAAAATATACACAGTGGCAGCATTTTATTTTCAAAATACTGTAATTAATTGCATAAAATATTTGAAATATATTTAAAGCACACGACACAGAATCAACAAAAGAAATTGTTAACATATACACTAAGAGTTTATAAATGTAAAGTATTCAGAACTTCTCCAGAAAAAAAAACAGATCAATAATTTAGACACCAATTACTGTTAACTCTTGATTAACCGGGTAGATGGTGGGGAAGAAGGTTTCAGTAAATTAAAATTATGGTTAACCCAAAAATAGATTTCATAGGCATACATTCAAAATAAAAAAATTGCATCAAAACTCATTTAGTTGTATGCACCAAGTCATATTTTTATGTTCCATTGTAAAAATTAGATGTGGCATTAATGAATGTATAACTTTTTCTTTATATAGTAATATATTCTGAACAATATTATACAGCAGTTCTGTACAAACAACCACAGAGTCTCTATACTACTTCTTGTTTCAAATGGGCCTACCTAGGACCACGCTTGTTCAACTGTTGGGTTTTGAATTTTGCCCAGTATTGTAGCATCTTCTCCCGGTGTAACTCTTTTTTTTCTTCTATTCATGGAGTACCTTTCCTCAGAGGTTTTTCCTGAAATCCATGGGCTTTTTTCAAGATGTCCCACAGTCTGCCTGTTTTGAAGATCTGTTATTCTCAGTTCCTTTATATCCTTCTCGGTTTCTGTACGCCAAGTGGTACGAATCTTCTTGTTTCGCCAAAAGGTGAACAGTCGGTTAGTCAGTCTGTTTGAAGACAGTCTAGTCACACGACCATAGAAAGAACCCTCCGTTTTCTGGCAGAGTCTTAGAGCCTCTCTATATGCAGGTAGAGTTCCGAATTTTGCTGCTTCTGGAATTCCCCACCTTCTCGTACCAGGCCTACGATCTTCCCAAGAGTTCTTCTCTCTCTGACTTCCAGTTTCTCAATCAGACCTCTTCTGTTCAGTGATAGACACTCCATGGCATACAGGGCTTCTGGCCGTAGGGCTGTAATGTAGTGTTTCGGCTTTAATTTGCGTGACAGGCATTTCTTGTTGTAGGTGTTCTGCGTCAGTCGATAGGCCCGCTCCAGCTTGTTAACTCTCACGGATAGCGCTGCTTTTTTTCCGACAAGTTGGATTCAATCCATTCACCGAGATACTTAAATTTCTCAGTTCTGTTTATTTTACCCTGTTCTAGTGACATCTCTCTGTTAGCCTCTTTGATGTTGGTAAAAGACTGGGTTTTCTCCAGCAACACTTGGAGACCCACTTTGACTGCCTGTCTTCTGAGGCAATTGACCTGCAATGTTGCTACTTCCAGAGATTCTGCTATCAGCCATGTTGTCAGCAAAGGCCAAGCAATCTACCACCAGCCTTTCTTTCTTATACTATTAATCAAGAATCTTATACTATTAATCAAGAAATGAATGTTTGCTGCGTCTAACACTTTACACCCAAATTGTGAGGGTGGGGGATAGGAGGGATCGATAGTGCTCCATGGGGAAGGCTGCGAGTTATGGTTGCCAAACTTCCCTTCCCCACTTCCGGGGGAGAGACATTTTTATACCCCAGGCTTAAAGTTCATGTGTACCATAAATGTTGGGTTTGGATGTACCATAATTATTGTACACAAGTTCATATACCCATATGTTGCATATCCTCAAGTCTCCTAAATGATATAAGCGAAAATGGTGAGGAGAGAAGAAACGGGCCTAGGGGCGATTGATAATGTCCCAGAGGACAGATGCAAGTTATGGAAGGGCCAACTCCCTCTCTAATTCCATGGGGAGGGGTTTTTGTGCCCCACAATTAAGAACGAAAGTTTGCTCCATTAAACACTTCATGAAACTGGGAAGGGGCTAGGGGGGAAGGCTTAGGGGTGATCAATAATGCCCCAGGGGGAGATGTGCACCTTATGGCGCCTACCCCCCTTTCCACTGCCGGTCGGAGGGGGTTTTGTGCCCCTCAGTAAGAACGAAAGTTTCCACCACTAAATGCTTTACGCGAAAATTATGATGGAGGGATTTATAGTGCCCTGAGGGGAGAGGTACAAGTTATGGTTGATGTCCTCCCCCCAAATCACTTTTTTTTGGGTAGGGGGCCCTCAGTTATGATTCGTGTTTACCAAAAATGTTGTTTTTGGGGAGATGCTGTGGTCAAATCAAAATGAGGGGGGGGGGGGGAGCTGACTCCACTCTCCCATCCTTACTATTTGCAATTCCCCCCCCCCCCCGGTAAGGATATAGCCCAAATTTCTGTATGACTCCACTTTCATATATTTTAGTTGTGGTTTCACGGAAGGCTGTTTTTGTATACGCCACCTCTCACACCAAAGTAGGTTAGGCCCTTACGAACCTATTTCCCCTCAAAAATTTCCCCCCTCCCACTATTTTTCACCTTTGAAAAGTGCCATATGGCACATTATTTATTGTATTTTGTTGGAATTTTATTATTTTCCTTTCCTTTTAAGCCCTTTATCCGCCTAAAACAGGTTAGGCCTTTCGCAGGACATTAGGCCCTTCAAACCTACACCACCTCTTCAAAATTCCCCCCACCCTTTCCCCTCTTTTTTGCCGAAAGCGCTATATGGTTCATTTTTATCGTACTTTGGTGGAATTTGGTACTTTTCTTTCTTTTTAAGCACTATGCCCCCCCTAAAACTGGTTAGGCCCTTTGGGTAACTTCCCCTACCATAAGTGCATACCACAATTTGTACCATGATTATGGTACAGTCATTTAGGCTTATATTTCATGTACCATAACTGTAGAGTTTACCACAATTTTGGTATTTTTTTACGATAATGTTGAAATCCATACCATAATTGGATCTGAAATGCAAGCTTTCCAATAAGCTATTGTATGTTCATGACCGATCAATAAATTGCACACAATTATTAAATACATCATAATTTTACCATTTTTCCTCATTGCAACTGCAGGACGGGATGTGCGAGCGAGCGCCGATAGTCGCAAGTGAGCACATACCAGAATTCCGAGACAGTACCGTACCATAAATTAAATTTTGTTTAATTACCTGCTTTACCAATTTTAACTTAGTCTGCAGATTTTGTGGGCTCGTCGCCTGGTGAAAATTAATGAAAAACAAGACAGCAGTGCAGTATATAGGCTGAAAATTGTGCACAGTTGATTCTTGTGTTTACCTTTCCTGCACGGAAAAAAAAAGGGGGGGGGGGGGGCTACAGTACTGCGTAACTATTAATAAAACACCACGATCGAAGACATTTTGAAACATACTGTCATTAAATTGTGGAAATAAACAGCTTAATGGTTATACTACTTAACATTGCACAGAGACAGAACAAAATTACAGCATGTTGAAGACTGGCGGGAGAGGCATGTTGAGGGATTAGTGGAGTAGTTGTACTCCAATGAAGTGAGGTAGATGAATGAATCCTCCTATACAATACCTTACTGCGAGTAAGGAGTCATAGTGGACAAGTAACTTAGCACCATTGGTGGTCACACACAAGCCCTTAACTTAGAAAGCACTGGCTAAGGAGGGGTTCTCCAGGTTGGAAATCATAAAGTGTTCAGAGGTGTCGGGAGTGCCCTTTCTGGCCCGGTAACTGGGGATTTCAACCCCTACTACCAATTCGATGTTCACAGATTTATAAGTGGATCTTGTTTTAGAGCGTGATGCAACCTTCATTATTAACGAAGCCAGAGTCACGAGGGGCAAACACAGGAAATTTAAGAGAGTTTAGGTAAAACTACGGTGTACAAGGTGGTACAAGTGGGTTTTCGTGTTGGCACAAAATCAATCGTTGTGGAGACTATGCACCTCCGAGGTTTTACCTGCTGACTGGTAGGCAACTGCACCCTCCTCCTCGCTGGCTGACTCAATGAGGTGGTCGGCAGCTGGACAGCGGCCAACACTGGTTGCGGAGAAGTGGTGTTAGTGCTGCAGAGAAGTTCCTGGGTTATATGTGGAGGGATTGCTGTGTATGATTTGGGTAGTGAGGTAGGATAAAGTTCTAGGACAGCATTTTCAAAGAGTACCACTAATATGTGTTCTAGTTGGGATCGATCCGACGCTCTTGTAGGTGGTAAAAATAATAGATTTTCTTCTACTACCTGCGGGTAGATAAATTAGTGATGTCTCTCTCCAACACTTTTAAAATCAGTTGTAACTTTAATTTATTCCCTCCTTTCTTGGAGTAAGGCATAAGGCCATATTAACTGAACCACTTAAGACAAAGACAGTTATAAACAATGGCCCTACCATGTACTACTAGTATTGCTTATGCAACGTTATATCCACTTTGTTGTTCTATGTTTGGCCATTACCCAGCAGTGGATGGAACTATTCATCTTCGCCAGTGAAACAAAGCATAGGATATTCACGCTGTTTATACAGTGGCACCTACGAGTGGTTTCCACTGAGGGTCAAGTGACAAGGATAGTTCTCTCTCCCACCTACTTGATTCCACAAGTGGAAGAGTTCCCACAATGTTTTGGCTGCTCCCGATGATGTACCTCCGGCAGATCTCTGTTTGCCTTTTAGGATTGTGTATTTACCTTTGTAGCACTTTTGCACGGTAGCTTAAGTACCTTAAGGGTTTAAAGGGGTTATACATAAGTTAAGGTAGAGAACACTGAAACTTAGAATACAATTACAATAAGTTTTAATGATAACGTATTTCAAAATAAACACGTGGTTCCACTCTATCCTAAAAGTTACAATTCCAAAAGAAAATCAAACTTGAAATATAACGGAAGTTATACACGGAAGGCCAGGCGAAGTAAAATGTGAGTAACCTGTATGTAACAACCTGAGTAAAATGCTAAGACGTAATCTGGTGTGCACTTACAAATGGCAAAATTAATGAAACAAAAGTGAATTAGCCAAATCCTAATTGAATGAAGAGGGTTGTCCTGAAAGGACTTCAATTATTTCCATCCAGAAGAAATCTCATTACAGTATTATGAAAATAAAAATATACAAGATCGTCCACAAAATTTTAAAAAATCTAGGATCAAGAGAAAATATCAAGAAGCCATCAAAATACAATAACGTTTGTTTAAACTGGATTAAAATCCTTTAGGCATATATAAAAATGTAATTATAGGCGATTCACGGTAAAGTGGGCACTTTTTAAGGCCCTGCAGAATTATCCTTTTCATTAGATTTCAAGACTAACAAAAGCTAACGTCTTTGCCCAAGTGGTGAATATGTGGTTTGGCTAGGACTTTATGGGATGTCCAAAGGGGATGTTGTCGCCATGACCCTCAGGTAGACGCCGGCGGCCCTCAGAAGATGCTGGCAGAGGCTGAAGAAGTGGAAGGCCTCTGGAAGGTGGTGTTCCTCCTAAGCTACTGGAGTCGTCAATGGCCACTGGTTCTTCCACAGTCGCCGGCACGGTGTAGGGGTCTCGACTCTTGGCTAACACCCTAGGCTTTCGCAGCAGCGAGAGGTGTAGCAGGCTGACCTGAGGCCTGCTCTGGAACTATACTAAAAATTCCAGCTTGTTGGCTCCAGAAGGTTGAAGGGAGAAACATGCCTGCTCCTAGGGGGTTGGAAAGCTCTTATATAACACATGGGTACCTGGATCCTTATCTGTTCCACATGTAGGCGATGACATACCTTAAACCTCGCACTCGTGGAGGCCATGATTCTCCGCTGGGATGCATGCTGCCCTCCAGTGACGCTGTGTTGATATACCGCAATCGTCCCGAAAGAAGCCGGCAATCTGGTAAACAGCGAAATTTTTGGAGAGGGGTGTTGACATGACAACTTCTAGGCAAGTTGCGGTAAACAGTAAAAACTGAGACCATGTGTCACGCCTCCATTACTGTTTTATTTGAGGCGTGACTTGCCCATAGGATTTATGCTTTCCAAGATAGGGCGAAGTCATTTCATAGAGGACATTTTCTAGAAGCACTGGATGCGTCAGGCTTCAATCCCCCCTTCCCTATTTCTGTGAAGAACCAGCTTTGGAGGGTAGAAAGTTGAATTTTCTCTTCGGTCGATGTGGATCATGTCCACGAGACTATGTGGCTTTGCGTCTATAGTATTGTCTGTTCTACGAGCGAGTAGGTCCGGAGTGTGGCGTACCGAGCTGTTACCTGCGGCCACTCGGCAAGGAGGCGTTTGGTTTCTATCCACTGCTTTCCGGGTCTCTGTCTCTCTTTGTTCACGTGCTGCTCCTTTTTCCACTTACCCCTTACTTCCCCTTGTCGGCATTCAAGCAGTAGGCAGCCTCAGCTGATCGGCTGTGGGTCCGTCACTCTCTTCCGGAGGGTAGGAAGGCGAAGTTGGGGAAAGGAAAGAGAGGCAAGGTCATGACACGTGAAACTCGAAGCTGTGTGTGTTTTACTCCTAAGCATGTACGGGATTGTGTGCCTTCTTTAAATTGCACCATGCCAGTTCACAAATCTTGCAAAAGGCATAGTTTACTGACAGTATTTGATTGACATATTCTCTGAAAAGGGAGAAACTAAGTTAATTCACAAGCTGGCATGTTTGACACTAAAGGGAATGCAAGGTGTCTCCCTCGTACAAAAGGGATGGGAGAAAAAATTAGCTACAGTTTACCATGAGAAGAAAATAACAGTTAAACGGCTTCGCCCGAGCCTGTGTGCGGCCTGCCATTGCTCACACTTGATCTAAGCTCTCCCTGGCACAAGCTAGGTATGAGTCATTATAAAGTTTTTCTTTAAGTTAAGTTACATTAACCTATCTTTGATGTGGAGGACCACTATACACATAGTTCACATTTGGATATACATGATTTTCACTTTTACTTTGACGTATGTCCAATTAGACTGATTGGACATGGTAGTTACAGATTTTACTCGCTAGACCAAAAGCGACTTAGGTAGCAGGAATGAGGCAAGGAGTGTTGGCTAGATCTGATACACTCTCACCTCTAGTTAGGTAGTTGAGGTAAGTTTAGTCTTAAGTGGGGTGAATGCCTGCACAAATGTTTTAAAGTCTAGTGGTGTTTTGTACTTCGTCATATGAGAACCTCTCTGCAGTTGGGACAGCCATGTTCTGGTTCCATAGTTGTACTAGATGGGGAGGTAGGTGCCTGGGTGATTCCTAGCCCCCTCACCGAAGGTACTTCCGATTACTCACTGATGCGGCTTAATCGATGGGGTGTTTGATGGGGTTCTCTGTCGTGGGGACTCCGCCAGGATAATTCAGAGTTGCTGGATCTCGCAGCTGCTATTTTATCGGCGTAGCTGCATGGTGTCGAGGGCATTGATCTTACGGAAAATGCTCCTTGACGTTCAAAATTGGGTCTCCACGGTGCAATGTAACTAGACTCCCGTTCCACCATGATGGGCGTTGGTTCGGATCTCGTTGAAGGTCCTGGCTCGGTATCAGGTTCTATCCTCTTGAGTGGCGGTTCATCTTCCGATTGGCCAGACCTGTCCTCTTCGGTGCCGCCATCCTCAAGTGTTGGCATGTTTCCTGGGTATGGTCGTATCTGACCTCTGGTGGCCTTACAAAGTCGACCACGTATATCCTCGGCAGTAAATGTATTCATGTTTGCCTACTATACGGTACGGTCATTCCCATTTGTCAGCGAGGTCAGCGTTGAATTGGTTGCTGGCTTTGCTGAGTGGGTGACTTTGTAGGAGGCCGGCTTCCCCCAGGTTGAACTCTCTTACCCGTCTTTGGTTGGCGATATTTCTTCGAAATATTAGTATTTTGAGCTCTCTGGGCATGCGTGGTTTGTGCTAGTGCTGCTAGTCGGATGTCCTTGGGCTGAGGTATCTCTGTGGGCTTGCTTTCCCATGCCAGTCGCCTGTTCGGCACAAAGGTTGTCCCAGATGTCGGATGCTCAAGCTGGTGCCAACGGCCTCATTAGTACGGCATCGAAGGGCAAACAGTATGATGGGGAAGCGTTTATCCCAGTGGTTGTGGTCATTCCCCACACTGATACAGAGGCACTTCTTGATCTCCTGGTTCCTCCGTTCAGTGGGGTTGGCTTGTGGGAGGAAGAAGGGGTTTGGGGGGGGGGGGGGGGGGGGGGGGTAGTCTAGGTTTCTAATCCACTCTCTTGACAGGCGGTTTGCCATTGACTGCTAGCAAACTGGGTGCCATTGTCGGTCAATATGACTTTCGGGTAGTCCCATTGTGCGAAAATCTCCGCTTTTGTTTTCCGCATGATAGGGGTGGTTTCTGGAATGGGGAGACGAATGCCTCTACCCACCGGAAGAATTGGTCGGTCACCACAAGGAGATAGCAGTTTCCCTTAGTACTCCGAGGATATGGGTCCACGCCCTCTCGGGTCTCCGTGGTTTAGCGGTGGGAGAGGGATACCGGGTATGCTTTGCCACAGCAGCATGTGATGCAGTTAACGTACTGCGGGACATCACTGCTTATTACGTCCCAATTGTAGTGGGTTTTGATGTCCAACAGGGTCTCTCTTGTACCCGGGTGACCTGCTTGGGGATAGTTGTGATGGTGTCTGCATATATCTGCTCATAGTTGTGGTGGCACCCAGATCTTCCACGGTGTATTGGGTTGCTCGCTACTTATCCATACGGCGACGTCCCATAGGACGTAACGTTGGGGCTGTTCCTGTATTAGATGCCGGATATCGGGATCCTCCTGTTGGCTTAGAGTAACTTGGTGACGGGTTATCTGTAGTTGAAGGAATTGGATTTGCTCTTCCGAAATTCTTTCAATCTGAGGGGGGCAGACATTTTCTCTTCCTCCTCCAACGCCGGGGCACGATACAGGACATCTGGCAGATCGTTTAGTTTACCTGGGCAGTGTTGGACCTTGAAGTCGAACTACATAAGGAACACGGTCCACCGCCCGAGCTCGGCCTTCAAATTCCGGGACTCGTGTACCCATTGGAGGGCTTTTGAGCCAGTTCGCAAAATGAAGTGTCACCCGTCAAGGTAATATCTATACTTCTTCACTGCCCAGATAACAGCCAGACACTCCTGCTCATTAATGTGGTAGTGCTGCTCGGTTTCATTTAAGCGGGTTGACGCATACGCTATCACATGGGGTTGTCCTCCCGCATCTTGTTGGTATAATACTGCACTCAGGCCATTCTGACACGCATTCGTTTGCAGTATTAAGGGTTCGTCCCCTTGTGGCCAAATGGAGTTGGTGAATATTCTTGAATCTGTTCTTCAAGTCGGAAAATGCTCATTGTTGTTGTTCTGGACCCCATCGCCAACTGGTGTCTTTCTCGAGAAGAGGGTGTAGAGGTGCCATGTATTTTGCAATGTTTGGAACAAAGTCTCACAAATAATTACACAGCCCCAAATACCGTCGTCGTTGCAGCTTATTCTGAGGTTCTTCCACTTCTTCAATTACGCATATTGAATTGTGTTGGGGGAATTTTCCCTCGAGCGAAATGGCGTGTCCCAGATAATCAATTGATGTCTTGCCGAAGAAGCTTTTCGATAGCTTATAAGTCATCCCATGTAATTCAAGCCTTTCCAATACTCGTTGTAGATGTCCTAGATGCACCCCCCAGCTATTGGAGTATATTATTACATCGTCAAGATATGCGAAGCAAAACTCGCCCTATGTTTCCTGTCAGTATTTCCGACGACATAAATAGCTGGTACGTCGCGGCAGCGTTTTTCAAGCCGAACGGAATGACTCGAAATTGTAAGGTTTCGCCCTCAGGTGTCTTAAAAGAGGTATACTTTCGACTGTCTGAATGGACGGCAATCTGCCAGTATCCAGACTCCATGTCGAGAATACTGAATATTTTGGCTTTGCCAGTGTCTTGAAGGGTATGAGACAAGCCGATAGCTGGGGGAGCAATCGGGTGGGTGACTTCGTTTAGCGATTTGTAATTCATGCAAAATCGCAATTTGCCATTTTTTTTGGTACAAGTACGACGTGCGAATTGTACGGAGAATTCGATAACTCTACCATCCCCTGGTCCTTCATGTCATAAACCTGCTCCATGATGAGGTCACGTTGGCCGGCTGGCACTCTGTATGGCCTGTTGTAGACTGGTACATCAGTGGCCAGCCATATTTCATGCTGAATTGATCGGGTTTGCAGTAAAAGTCCTCCTTGTCCGAAGGCACGGGCCTGCTCTTCTAGGATGGCTTTTAATTGCAAGAACTCTGGTCCTTTGAGTTCATGATTAATGTTCATTGGATCGATGGGCATTGGTGGGATGTTGTCTGGGTTTTGGTCCCAATTGACAGTAATGCGGTTGGTTTCTCCCAAGTATGCTCTATGTTGATCGTGATCGAGAATACATTGACGGCGTATAAGCCATGGACATCCTAGTATAACGGATTTGGCAGAATTGTGGTTGGTTTCTCCCAAGTATGCTCTACGTTGACCGTGATCGGCGAAACAAATTCTGTTGGCGTAACGACATTTTGGATTTTTATATCTAAGGTAGTCCGGCCAGTTACTTCCAGAGTTGCATTGTGTTGCGCCATTCTTACCACTTTGTTCTGTGGACAGAGTTCTAGAGTTGGCTTGCTGTTAATAGATTGTGTCTAATGAAATTTCCTGTAGCCGCAGAGTCGAGTAAGGCGAGTACTCCGTTGTCATTTAATTTCATCTCCATGTGTGGTGCTACAGGAACCGGAGCTTCCTCACTTAGTCCTTGGAGGATTGGCCATTGTAAACCAGGGTTGGCGGCCAGCTTGGAACCCTGGAGTCTGCGTTTCCCGGCTTGGTTTGCTAGTAGGTCACTGCGAGATGTTTACTGAAGTGTTGCCCACTCGGTTGGATGGTGCGGTGGCTCTCTCTGGTTTCCACAGACAGTCTTATTCCAATGATTCTCCCAGCAAAACCAGCACTTGGGTACAAAGTCCCTGCATGGGGTTGTGGATGTTATGCCTTTAGGAGGCAATACAGATGGCGTTCGCACGTCGGGGGCACTGGTGAAGACAGGTTTCTCAAGGCTTGCCTGAGAAGCGAAATTCTGCTCAGCTTCTCGAGCTCAGATAACCAAATCATCCACAGTTGTAGGGTTCGCTGTCAAGAGTACGTTGTGGAGACTTGGCAGTAACATGCACCCGATTGAGCGAACGGCGGTAGCCTCATTGACACCTGGAAATACTCGGAACGTATGAAGATTTCCGTTTCCTCGTCGAGTATGTGGGTCTGGCTGTAAAACTGGGTGGTTAGCCTAGCCAACATTTCCTCACTTGTAAATTTAGTTGCTATGCGGTTGCAGAACTGTTACCTTAAATTCCTTCTCGCACTCCTGAGTGAATACTGTGGGGTCTTCGTGCGGGCAGCTTGCAAAGTCCGTTATTTGTATGTGATAGTCTCTACCCATAGCAGAATGGCCAGGTGCTGTTCCTGGTTGGATGTATATTCGGGAACACCTGGATCAGTGGGAGAAAGATGTGTTTCCTCCGACATCTTTCGCACTGGTAGGCCATCCTGGGCATGGAGACGCATTCGTCGGGCCGCTCTATACACAGATGGTGGTAGGGCTCACTACATGCAGTGCACCTGATGCGGTTTATGCCCCGCCCAGGGCACGTTACCTCGTTACATAAGCTCATGGACTGTTGTCGGCATGCTGTACAGTGGTACTTAAGCCGTCAGTAACCCTGGTATCTACAGGCCAGCCTATACAGGCATAATGAAAGAGTTTTGTGCAGTAGGTGCACTCGACTCTTAGTGTGCCATTTGCCTGTGCAGTCGGCATGGCTACATGATACGTTAGATATATCGTTGTCATTGTCAGGGTGTTCACTGGTGACGGCATTGACCTCCGCGCCTGACATGGTTGTCGTTGGTCTATTTGTGCCTTTCACTGCACAGTTATTCATCTGACGCCCCACGTTGGGCGACAGAAAATCTCTTGACACATGTCCAATTAGACTGATTGGACATGGTAGTTACAGATTAAACTCGCTAGACCAAAACAACTTACGTAGCGGGGTTGAGGCGAGGAATGTTGGCTAGTTCTGAAACACTCTCATCTCTAGTTAGGTAGTTGAGGTAACTTTAATCTTAAGCGGAGTGAATACCTGCACAAATGTTTCAAACTCCTGCTTCTTTTGTCCAGAAGACCAAATTGTCCCAACCTAGGCGAACTTCCACTCCGGTTAAGAAGCCATAGACAACAGGGTGATACTTGTAGCTGGCACGAACATACGGTGGAAACTCAGTTAATATTACTGGTGCAGGCCCGACTGCTTGACGTCTGAGTTTGGCGGCACGGACCCGTTCCGCCTGTCTATTCTGCGAAGACTTAGGTAGGAGAGCAGACGGTTCCCACAGCACCAGAAGTGCGGTGAAGGAACAGGACAGACATCAATTGCTTGAAGATTGGCCAGGAGCCAATTTTTCTCCCTCTTAACTACCCTATTACTAAGTGTTGAGTATCTCAAAGATACAACAGGAACTAATTGCATCTCAGGGCGAACCCCTTATGCCTACAAGGAAGGGAAATCATGCAAGGAGGCATGCTTCGTGGCAAAGAGAGATTGGGCAGCCATGACCAGCAAGTGGGGCTATGACTACCTGGCTAAGTGTACTTATAACTAAACTATAACTAAGAAGAGACCAGGAAAGACCAGCATAGACACCGTAGAAACCCAGCCAACAGGAAAGAAACCAAAATTATTGTATGCATTAAATAAAAATGCTATGGGAGAAAGAAGGTTGGACAATGGACATCATTCTTTATTATTAGTAGAGATAAAAAGAATAGTAGAGAAATGGGCACTGTTGTTGTCTGGGAATAGCATTGGTTTTAGCCACGAGCCTTGGGGCGGCCCTCTATTTATACTGCTCGGCAGCGTGCCCCTTACTCGTCTGGCATAGGGGGTTGTCCTGGTGAGAGGGTAGGCGCTACGAAGAGCGTGACATAGATTCTCGGCAATTATACTAGTAGTGGCATCTAGCAACGCATTGCTGTACTTTGTTGATCTCGATGCCTTGGGTAGATAAAACAATTTCTGACGACTTATCTGTGGCAGCAAATCAAACTCCGTTGAAAGTACTCCAAGTTCGTTTGCACTGATGAGTAGAAGTCAATGTAACTATAGGGTAGATAAAAGGGATTATCAATATTTGGATACTTAATAGTAGTCAGGCCTACACGGAGATTTCTCCCAGCATAAGACAAATACAGGCAGTCTTCTACTTTCGGACAAGGGACTGTCCTACAGCTGTACATGATTCACCACTTTTCAATTGTACGATAATTTCAAATTTTGTTTGTAGGCTATTTACAACAAGTTTTCTTTGTTTCTTATACACTGTCTTCATTACAACTTTCATTTTTACGTTTCTTATTCATTGCAAAGTAAAAAATAATTAGGTATGTGCACCAATAGATGTTAATATTATTAATAATAGTAATAGTAATAAAATGGTTCGACAATTAATTTCAAAGGAAACTAAACACCATAATAAGAACAATGGAAGTTCTAGACAAGAACAGCATTAATAAATAGAACTGCCATATAGTAGTAACACTCCACACTACATTTAACTGCATGCACAATCAAAAGCATGTACTTAACGAATGTGCACATATAAAAATGAATGTAGGTATGTATTCTTTATAGCACAATTTGTGATCATTGTGTACGTAAATGTATGAACCAAGTCACAAAGAATACTTACTTTTATTTTCATATGTACATGTTCGTTTATGTATACGTTTTTCATCTTATTCACAGTTACATATATCGCCACCAGATGTCACTATGTATAAGTCAACTTTGCTGCACTATTATTTGCAAAAACAAATACAGAATATAAACTATTCATATATCGTTTGTGTTGTTTGTCGTGATGGAGGCATGTGCGCGATACATTTATTTGGTTGTGTACAAAAGTGTGAAGCAAACATGCAAAAGTCGAATTTATAGTGTAAGAAACCAATGTACTAAAGTGTGAATTGTATAAGAGTTGAATGCCCGAAAGTAGAGGACTGCAAGTAGTAATGTTTGTTCCCCCGCATAATTGGTATTGCAAAAATATTCGATCAACTTTGAAATAATTTATAAAATGCTATTTAGTTTCTAGAGGAGCTGTGTCAAATACAGCAGTTGTGTTCAGACGAAACCTAGAATGCCAATAATTTAAATCTAATACATTATCTGCAGAAACCAAACACACTGTAATTGCAAATGAAATAAAGGCTTGGTTTTTATACTTTTTACTGCACCATTTAAAAAAAATAAAATTAGAGTAAAATAATGGGTTCATAACATCTTTTGTATAAAATACCTTACAGTATCCCATTACCGGACATACCAATTTTAGTACATCAAGGCTGAAAAACCATTATTTGACATCAATTGAATTCCTGTTATGTACCATATTGCACATTTCCTGAATCAAAAAGTAATTCTGTACTATAAGACCACAGTCATTAATTAGTTTTAAATCTAACCTAATCTTAGTTGCATTTCCTTCATGCAAAGCTCTTCTTTGTGTTTAATTGTGCCTACGTGCACTTTTAAATCATTCCTACCACCATGTGAAATGTTTATGTCACATGCACAATACAAACATAAAGCGTATTTCCTTTTCTTGAAAGTGTAACCCACGGAAACTCTTTGATGCAACATTCTAAAAATACTTGCTTATAAAATTTTTTCATTTTAACACAAAACTATACGACAGTCACACGATGAGCCTGCAAATTCAAACAACTGAAATTACGTCTACTTACCAATTCATAATTTTAAAAATTTACATGGAACACATTAATTTAGAAGTAGTAAACATATCATAGTGTAGCCATGCTTTTAAGAGAGAGAGAGAATCAAATACCACAGCTGTGTAACCATTTAAGAAATTATCATTATTACGACAAAATACAATACATAATATTTACAACTACTACCAGTGTCTGACAGAGTGCCGACACTCAACGAAGTGAAATGGAACCGACACGACTGCAAACTTTTGTGTACAAATGATGTAGCTACTGATTGACAATCTTTGGGGCTCTTAGGCATTTCTCATGCGTGATAATTTTTCACAGATAAACATGCTGACAAACCACTGGTCAGTAGCTGTCAACTCAACGAAGGCAGTTCGGCAAGATATCATACGTGCGTCAGAAAATAAACTCTGAATAATGTGAACAAAACTTGTGAAATGACACTGTTATCATACAAAAAATCTAGGCAATCGTACAACAGAGCACTGCCATTTTCAACTAGACATCACAGTCACCTTTTATTCGTGAAGATGCTGCCCATTGAGTTGAATTAATATTTCATTTTAAAATCATGTTGATTTGACACCAGATACAATTAAATACCAACTTCCTTGTTAAGATCTATTGCTTAAAATTTTCCGGTGAAATCATTTGCTTTGAAATACTAGCGATGCAATGGAAAATCTTGATAAAATTTATACAACCGTTAGGTGTACTTTATTTGCTATGCAGCCCGGCATGTACAAGCACATGTGGTCGAAGAGATGGGGCACACTTTTTTCACTAAAAAAACTCTCCCTATCAAAGGAATCATAAGGGGAGGAAAAAAAGGTGCATGGCTCTGATATATAGGAGACAGAGATGATGAAAGGTTGTAAAACTGGTAGTTAGGCAACTGCTTCCTCTCTCATCAGGCATGTAAGGGGAGGTAGCAAGCTAGACACTCATCATGCCGTAGACATGGTGGTGGAAAGACCACGTGCCGCAGAACAGTGATGAACTTTGACATACGTGACTTATTTCAAATCCAGTTACTAGATGTTTGCATAAACAACCAGCTTAAACGGGACCAAGACTTATTTTGAGTGTCACAATATCCGGTAAATGATAAAAGCGGGTACGTACACCACCCTAAATTCTATTATTGCCACCATTTTGAAAGTAAGCACCCAGAGTAGCTGAAAACTATTAAAAGGCAGATTTCCTTACTAAGTACTGTATGTGTAATATATGTACTGAATTTGGTTAATATCGGTTCACATGTTCAAAAGTTGCTGCAGAGGAAAAAGGAGAGTTTGAGGTAGGGGGGGGGGGGGGGCAAGCACGCAGGAACACACACCCCCCCCCCCCCCCCCCTTCTACACACAACAGGAAAGCCTTTATTTCCTTCAGAAAATAGGCTATAAAGAAGAACACTGTAGGATCAAATAATTTTTAGCATGGTGAAACAAAACAACTACAAAAATTAGTGTCCACAGGAAAGCTGGAGGGGTAAGTGGTTCCCATCTGTAATATTCACGACCATCTAGCCGAAACACAGAGAATTGGAAGAGTCATTAAATTGCAAAACTATATCTGATATAAAAGACTTTAAAAATAAACAAAAGAGGACTTTTCCTTGTGCAAGTAAATCACAACTGTTAATACTAGAAGAGATAAAGTATACCACAGAGGACATTACATACTATGCCATTCATATTAAAATACTGAATAGAAAACATACATGTATTTTAAGTATGTATCAAACAATGTTAAGAGAAACGCAACATTATTACAAACTGTTCTTTTTTTATTAAAATCAATATGACATTTGCAGTGACTGAAATGAACAACTATTATTAAAATATAACAATAATAAATTTAATATGACTAAATAACTTCTAACAAGCATACCAACTTAACTCAAAAGGATCAAAAATTCAACCACATTAAATTTGCAAACTTATATTATTTCTATATACAACTTTATTACAAACCAGTTGGGAAGCCCTGCACATATAATAATTTAATAAATATACATACATATGTATATGATTGATATAATTGTATTAAGTAAGCAAACAATTGCTTAGCAATTGGGAGATTTCAGGTAAATGCTTGGAAGTTTTAAACAAAGTAAATATCAGGAAACAACTATACACCAAACACCCAATCATTCATAAATACTTAACAATTTCATTCTTGAGACAGCCAAACTCAGACAACATACATTTTAGTGTGGAAGATTTAAAAGCTGCTGCATCATAGTTATTAAAAAATAAAACAGCAATAACTTGGTAAGATGGCCCGACCAAACCCCAGTGCTGCCAAACATGAAAACAGTCAAGTGATGGCACTACATTGCTTGCTAGCAAATGATGATCACATGAACTCATCGTAGTCATCAATGTCGTAAGCTGAATACTCATTTACCAGGGCCTGCACAAATGCATAAAACAGTAAGGTGATGTCATCTTCGTTTCCTCAAACAAAACTTTTAATTCCCTTCACTTTTCAACAGCACAAAGTAAATATGTGTACACTTTCCCTTAAAAGTTGAAAACACTGAATATAACCAAACACATTAAGAGACCAATACCAGTCAGCTTGAAGATTTCTCTGAGCAAATCCGATGGTATTGTCTCCCCCAGCCAGCAGCATCTCTAGTATACAGTACATTACTGTGATGATAATGATACAATACCAACATAGTGGATATGAGGACATGACAAAAATTTAAATGGTGAAAATTAATTTATAACATGTCAAATGTTTTAAAAGTGGAAAATATTTAACACCTCTTGCCACTAGGTTTTATTTTCACACACTCACCTATGCTAATTACATAAAACTGTTCAATATTGGTCTCTAGTGTATTTGATAACTTCCGGGGGGGGGGGAAGTACAATTATATTAATGAAGGCAGTGATATAACACCAACAAGAAATTACACTGATACTTTCTATTGATATTTTTCCATATTTAATGCTGTATAGAATTTAAAACAGTTTTACAGTGAGGCCACTATAAGCCATTATAATGTCTTCAATACAACTGTGCTCACAACATTTATTAATAATTTTAGACTAAAACTATAGTATTTTATTAAAACCACACGGGTAAAATATCCCTCATATTATTTCAGACATAATGTGGGGCCCTGGGAAACTAAAGAGACCAGTCTATTCAGTATATCATTACGTAGTAGAATTAAATTGGAAGAACATTTTACACTCTAAGTAGGTGACTATTAGAACAGTAATTTTAATACAATTTACAGAGCACTGAAACCCAGAAAAGGCCAAAATAAAGATATCTGATAACTAATAACATTCACAAAAGGAAGGTTTTGAAATTATTTAAAACTAGCATTAAAAATCATTCTATATCCCAGCCTACTGTGATGTAGTTATCCCAGCCTACTGTGATGTAGTTAGCCAGAATATACAATTTGTTTGTTGAGCTGGGAAACAAGTTTTAAAGACAATTTATTATATCTTTATTTGCATGAAATTTAGTATGCCCCAAATTTTTATTTACTATTCGCACTTATAAAAATTCTTCTAAAAATACAGCTCAGCTGAAGTTAAACAAAATTTAGTTTACATACGTCAAAATTATGTCCTAGTCAAATTCTGAAACTTTTAATGGTTATCGCTACACACACACTATTTATTGGAATGGACAATAATAAATATTCACCGAGACTGTTTTCATTTTTGGAATTTGTCAAGTCACATAACAATGAGAAGAACGTAATTTACAGTTACATTACTGTTGTATTTGACAATGAATTCTTTGCAGTACGTAGGTCTTCACCAATTGTAAATTGCACAATACAGTTTCAGTTTTCAGAAACAAAATTAAATTGTTTTTCTTAACCAGTCCACTGCAAAAGTAGTTTACCATCTTGCACTTGTGTTTCACTTTCACAAAATAAAATGTGCAAAACTTGCAATCGTATACAACTCACAAACTTTAAGCAAGTCACAGCTGCCAAAACGGGATTGAATTTTTCTCTTACATTATGAACATAGGCTGTATTCTCGCAAAGTCGTTACGAAAAATATGCAATTTAATTTAATTTTTAAAAATTCTGAAAGCAAGATTTTCTTTCTGAGCTTCATTAGGAACCAAAAATATCATTTCAGTTAGTTGAATAAAGGAATGAAGTTTGGAACTCTGTTCATTTGGTAAAAAATGAACGTGTTCCACAATTCTGCCAAATGAAAAGGAACTAAATAAAGTGAATGTGTTCATATGAATGCTCTCTGCGCGTATCTAATGAATATCAGTCACTGTTTATTATTTAAGTAACTTTCTGTAATAATGTAAAGATATCTTAAAAACTTTAATGATAGGTTTCCCACCAATGTCTGGAAATAGTAATTGCTTCGCTTTGTTTACTTTGATTTCCCCAACAAAATTTTATGTTTTATTTACAACTAAATTACACAACAATATAATTATTTATAAGCTGTCCCGATACCTTAATTTCGTTCAGCAACACGTTAAAAAATAGCCAACTCGTATTGTATTCCTTCTTTGTTTAAATAGAGGAAATGGTAGTCTACTGTACTACTCTACAACTATGGTCACAACAGCACTCTGATTGCTACATTAATATCCATGTATCGGTTAGTGTACAAATTGGTGATTGTGATTAAATGCAGACACACCTGCACATATTATATTGTACTGTGCACAGGTGTTCTTGGTCACAGTTCTGTATGCTATTATTTTCTATGCTATGTACTGAACAGCTTGAGACAATGACTCGTGTCAGAGATTAATTGGTTTCCGAACCTTGTTGTAACATTCAACTGGAGTAGTTCTAGTGTTGGTAACGTGTCACCATTACATCATGAAAATTCATTTTCATCTATGCAATGTTTACATCTGAAAATTATAGTTGTGCGTTAAAAATTATTTTGAGTGACAGATAATTTTTACAAATATATTTTGTAAATTATCATAATAAATTTATTGTGGGATCAATTATAATCTTGCCTGGATTTCACTCCTGTAGGCTAAAAGTAGGTGAAACTAATAACCTACACTGTTACATGGTCATTTATTACTATCCATCCGTATTATATTGAAGTGTGACGCTCTCCAGATACATGCAACCACGACTATGTCTAATCTATGCGTATCTCCTTGGAGCACAGGCAGGGTCTGAACCAAGTATAATATGCAGCACTATGGGTTTAATATTAATTAACCGCCAACTGATCCTTGTATCATAAGAGTTGGCAGGATACCACGCCCGCTGGGGTGGCAGGTTGAGGTTTCGCTCATCGGTTGCCAACTAAGGTACACTAAATGACAGATTGTTCATCTAAGTAATCACTAAGATGTGTGACACACAAGTCTCGGGCGTAGCTCTATCGTGGGTCACTTCCGACGCTGGTAGGTAAGATTGTGTGGTGGGTTTATTGGTGGTGACCTGGGGATTGAAACACCAATAAGCTACCTGCATTTAAGTGTTCTATCATACACTATGCAGATACGAGAGGTTGTGGTGGCCTTCAAATATTTCAACGTTAATGCCACGGTGATCATGCCCTGGGGAGCTAATCCCTCTTGGGCAGAAAGTCAATGCAAAGTGTAGGGCGTGTTGGTTTTTGAGAGGGGACAAGTCGAACACTGCAGTAGGTATATTTTTCCGAAGGGGTTACCTGTGGTGTCGGTGATAGTGGAGCTCTCCTCTGCTCCGTCAGCTACCCTGTTGAACAGCGACCAACTCTGGTTGTGGCAGAGTCCTACTTGTACTGCTTGAAGGAGGGGAAGGACGAGGGGGTATGGTAGTGTATTTCTCCGTGAGGTCTGCAGGTTCTTTCAGACTACTGAGTTCCCACAATGTAAAAGCAACAAGTATTCAAATTACAATCTACCTTGGACTCTGGAAGGTGCTGCAAAGAGAGATTCACTTTGTGGTGTGTCAGGCGTACTAATGTTGTTTATCCCATCCTTGAGTAACTTGAGAGCTCTCTTAAGTACGCATATTTTTAACACACCTTTTATGAGCTTGCGGCATAAGACAGTTAAAGATTATGGCAATGCAAACCAAAACTGTATGTAAGACAAAGCTGAGTATTGTAATGGTCCTACTGTGTTCGTCCATATACATGGCTATGTCCAACGTGTCTTACCGCGTAACTCCTCCTAGCCATTCATTAGCCCGATGGGTTATACAGCGGGGACTCTTAGGCTTAATACCTGGATGTAGTGAGTTCCTAGATAATGGCTCCCCTGAAGATTAGCCATGACAGAAATGAATGACTTTCGCAAAACACTTAACTCAAAATACAAGCTGTTCTGTATGGTTCGCGATTAAATAACCAAATTTAAAATTAGCTTTTGAAAAGAAACTTTCTCCAACTGTATATATTTTAACGGACGCGCTGGCAAATTTGTACGCTTGGTCTGGGAAAATCCTAACTGACTTTCAGCAGTATGAGTAACGTTACGATTGAGAGAACATCAAACAGGAAAACAGTACTCAAAAATTTTGCTAGTGTAGAAGAATACACTTATATACGTACACTCGGTGAAGTTGGCGGCAGTGAAGTAAATGTAGTTCCATGCCTTACTGCAGCAGTAAAGGCATCACGTTTAAATTTGTGAACCATAAACTCATTTAATATAAATTGTGTTCGCGATATGCAAGTAATTGTTAAGAATTACCGTATCAATAGAGATGATGGAAAATTGCGAAATTTTTTTAAGCCAACATATTTTCTATAACACTAACAAGTTTATTCTTTCGTAGCTGGATGAACAAGATTTTTATTAAACTAAGTTGTTTGCAGACCTATCACGACTCTTATGACTTATAGCATCAGAATCCTCATTGGCCCAGTGAAATGTAGTAGTAGCTTCATATATGAATAGCAGCCAGTAAGGAAAGAAAACAGTTGGAGATGTGTACAATACGTTGAATCCTAGCAACCAAGTCAACTTTTCTTGCGATAAACCATAATCTTTACATATCAGTAACAAACTTTTGTTCTTAAATATTTCTAAATTAATGTGAGCGATGCATGAACAAAATTACGGGGCCATGACAATGCTAATTTGTCGAAAGGATAGAAAATATGCAAAAATGCACATCCTACGCATGGCTTTTAAAAGTTCCCAATTAAACACGAACAGCCTATAATACAACTTCCACTTCATGCTTCAAGTACTCGCCTACGCTCGGAATACCTCATTACTCATTTTTGCATATTATTCCAGTTTGGAAGTGAATTATTATTAATATAAAAACACAATGGTGTGATGAAGGATATTTTGAGGACTGCGATCATTTCCGAGATCACGACAATTACTGACATCTCGAGTTCTGGAGTGTATATACATGTGGCTAACATAACACGGGTTGATCAATCGATAGCGAAACATACGAACAACTCACATAAAGCCAAAAATAACAGTAAAAGAGTAAACATTTAATAAGCGATACATAATTATATATTGGTTACAACACAAAAGAAAGAAGATTAATAGCTCGTATTAGGACAGAAAAGGACAGCAGGGAGAGTCATCATGCATTTTATGCCTAGTAACACAGTAGCCATTGCAATTTTTATTCCACCATATTTCACCTCCTCGATGGCCTGTCAAGTGGAATAAATACGATGCAGCTTGACATATTTACTTAATTTCAACTTATGGTGGGGAGAATACAAGCATCATACAGCCTTGCACGGAGTTCGGACCAAGCTGTTTTGCATCCTTACAATGTCATACTTGCGATAGAAAAAGTCCCCCATTCGAACACTGCATCCGAGAGTACAATATGCTCAACTCATTACAAAATAGTAGACACACTAACAGAATTGTCAGAAAAGTACAATTTATGCTGTATATGAAGAGAAGAATACATATATTTCGTATCGCTACAATTTACATATTTAATGTTTGAAAAATCAATTAAGTATTTTTAATTCAACACTTAAGCGTATTATATTCTCATTTGGGATGTTTCAGAGAGCACGTTTTTCAAGAAAACATTCGTCAAATAGGGCAATCGTCGTAACAACTATGGATTTACATAAATTTCAATATTGTTAAAAAAGATAACTTTCATGCCTGAAATGGATGTGCATAAAATGCACATATAAAAATAATTGTAAATACTATTACAAACATGTATTACATACAACCAGGGCAATTACTAAGATGATCCTCCTTGATGTCTTTCCTTCCTCTTGGCATGATGAGCTATCTGAAGCATCCAGAATGAAAATACACTTATATTTTAATTTAAAGTAAGCTTCTGGAAGTTTTTTAAAACCAGTGTTACGAAATATATTCAACAAATATTGTACTTTCCTCACAATTTTCGTATTTTCGCTGTGCGTGTGTTTTATTTAATTTAAAATGTATTTCAGATGTTTTAGTGTCGAGTGCAGTGTTCCACTGGATGGCACTCTGCTTCTACCTTAAACGCGCACAAATTCTGTCGAGATAAACCAGCTAGCGTCGCCTGTTACTGCTCTGCCCCTATGACAAAGGCAACCACCCCACACATGCGTGTCAGCCACGTAGTCTAGCGGCTTGTGGACTTTCAAAATGTCCTGAAGGTTCCTGAAAGTTCACAGCACAAAAATGATTCATGTAAGCTTCTAGCTACACTTGACAAAACTGTTGTTTTCATATGCTCACAGTTCTTGGGGTTCATAACAATAATCAAGACCGCAAGACGTTGACATTGCACATATCAAGAACATAGTGTTGGGAATAGTAAACTTATGTTCTAGACAGTTTGCCATTTGTCCCCAAAGAAACCGAAACGGCGCAGTATCTGCTGCAGCCAAGTGATATTTGCATCATCCGAGTTCACATCCAGTTGATTCGAAGACGATACTCTATAGACACCGCAAGAAATACGAGTGGATGACCTTTCTCGGAGATGCTTCCGAATGTACAGTAATACAGCGACGCAGCTACCAACATCGCCATCTACGGATTCGATTAAAGGGAAGACTAGCATCACCTGGCAGTTACCTTTAGCCACAATGTTCCAGCTTCAAAATCTAGGTAATGTATGGGAATGTATACCGTTCAGGTTGGCTATTTAGCTTCCCACCAGTCAATTCACAACAGATAACATAAAAAAAATGCATCAACTACATTTCGTTATTAATTACAGTTGATGAAATAAGCAAACCGCGCATGTTATGGCCACCGTATCCAATACGTTACCAGATGCGATTTCTGTTTCGATTTTCATTTCCTACACCAATATATACCAAAACCGGATTGGTGGTTACTTATTTGCCGTCCACCGCTGGGTCCCTCATTTGAACAGGCGCAGAGGGCCAGCAATTCTCACAGGCCAGGTGTGAGGGTTTCCTCATGGTACTCTCACTTTATCCCGGTCTTCACTGCGCCATTCATCCACTCCTTCCCAACCTCACTTATGCTCAGGCCGATAGAGTAATGCCGGTTCTACCTAGCACCAGCCTCCTTTCGTCTATGCTCAGCCTGCAGGCTGTAAAAAACTTTCTAAACGTGTAAAACGGGATTTTTAACATCTACGTTTGGCATGAAAACATAGCACACGTGTGTCTACGTATGGAAATGTTGAGTGCTGCTATCACACAAACTGTTAACAACACTATGATTCAGACTTCTTCCTGAACAAGTGTGAAGAGTGCTACCATCGACGCATGGGAAGAAATTTCACTATTCGTACATTCTTATTGGGCCTGTACACTTGGGTGGTAAACGTCTGATCAAATTCTTACTGTGTATATAGATAGTGCTGGAAAGCCTAACAAATGGAGATTCATATACAAACATCAAATAATACCCACAACTTTTTGGAAGGGACAAACGTAGAGTACTGATTTGTAGTACGTATTTAAACAGAACTGATCAGCTGTTAGCACAAACAGTAATGGATAAAGCAGTTCAAACAAATACAACTCGAAATTATATGCACCATTTTTACATTAAATAAACTGTCTTACTTGCATAAGCCGAAATATAACAGGCAGATTGTTCAATTACTGTACATATGTCAGAATTAGGTAAAAAAACATATTGAGTGCCCTTAAACTACGGGTGATTGTGAATAAAACATCTGTTTTAAAACAATTCCTCTCACATTTAATGTAATCATAAAATAAATTAATAAAGTGGCCACTTTTGCCAGAAACATGGAAATAAACCAATGAAAACTTCCAAGTTTTTATTAATGTTATCTGTGCTTTAAATTACATTTAACGAGACCTTAAAGTCCGCAACGAATGACCAACAGCAGTAGACTTTATTATTATTGATTTCCTGTACGATCAAATTAGCTTCAAGCATGCAGAATAGTACAATAGAGAGTATTTATGCCATAACAATTACAAGTATTCAATTTAATTTACGACCATGTTTTACCATGTTTTTACGATTCAAATGAAATAGTTTATTAAACACGGCATAAGAGGAGACATGTAAAAATTTCCCTCAAACACGACCTAATGATGAACGAGAAAAACGCATCACTGGAGGATGTGACAATGTTCACACGTCCAGTGAAGTAAGGAGCAGATGAATCAAGTACGTGGGCAAAGGGGTGGCAGGAAGTGCTTGCAGAATCCAAGTACGGCCGCGGAGTGATGGTAGGCATTACCATGGGCAAACTTGGAATATAACTCAGTATTCCTTGTATTTGCATGTGGCTGGTTCGCAAAGCCGGCGATGCCTCACATACCCAAAATAATCATTCAGTAACTTATTTTAATGAGCTCTCATAACACTTGCGGACAAAAAGGTTACTAACATCTAGAATTGAGAAGGTCCTAGAATTCACTTGGTACAGTGCCGAGGGATGGCTGGACAGAAGGGGATAGACGTTGTGCACCCACACTCTGCACGTGGCCAATGACGGGATAGTTCGCGGGGAAGAACACCCTGGTGTGTTTCCGGCCACAAGATCAACAGTGTGAGGAGGTGACTCAATCAGCCCTAGTGCTGGTGTTCATCTGATTATCAAGGTTCGCGAGAATGTTTATGTTAGAAGATAACCTATGCTTCTCTTTTGAAAAAAATTTCACTAGTGTTTGGTTTGGGTACTTATTTTGAAAATTAATTAACCCCCTTTTGTTTTGATATGTGTTTGCTAATTATGAAACATTGGTGTAATCTCCAGGTAGTTTTAATTTAGTTTGGTTTTTACTGGAGCTCTCACCTCCCCCCCCATTCCCAGCCCCCGTAACAATATGTTCTGGCTGTAGTTCATTATGTATTTGTAATGTGAAACTCAAGTTTTCACATATTCTTGTAAATATGCTTGTTTTCACATTTTGTAGCAAGAAAATCACTATTTTGCATTTCATAGCATTTATTTCACTACTACAAAAAATTTCCATCTCTACTCATAGGCTACATGTGCATGTATCACATTTTATTTACCCATTACACACACTTCCTTACGGTTACAAAATGCCATGCAATCAAAATCTAGCAACCCCAATTTATTGATGAAGGGGGATGATAATTACAAACTTAAACTAATCTATATACAGAACACTTATCTCAAGCAGTTTCTAATATTTGTAATTAATTTCATTCTCAAAAACAATTTTCATGTACTCGTACCGCCCTTAATATGCATTTCGGCCACATCCTTAACTGTATACCCTACCAAATTTTGCATAAGGAATCTCCCACTAAATTTGTTGGTCTAATTCACACTCCTGCACATAGGTACTATGTATCTACTTTGGTCATATCACCAACATTTTTGGTTAGAGATGTTCGTTTATAAATAAAATACACGTTAGGCGTGATTCTGCCATTGAACGAGCACCATAGCGAGTCAGGCTGATATATATCAAATTGTACATGTATTAATAATCTTTCGGCCTTGGTACCGATAGATGTACGAATCGTTCTCATGACATAAAATTTAGTTTACATTTTTATAGCCAACAACATGAAGTAAATGAGAGATGTGACGTAACAAATGGAAAATTCTAAAATTTAAAGTTTGCAACAGTTTTCTTGGTAAAAAAAGCTCACATTGTGGTTTTAGATACACTTACACAAGCAATTTTGTTGATGTTTCACAACTACGGGAATTATAACAGAATTTGCAAATAAACAAATTTTCTAAGTATTTTGCAGCTTGTGAAAATTTCTAGGACTTACCATTCAGTAGTATTTTGTTTACAAATCAGTAATTTTCATTAATTTATAATATTTATGTAGCCATCCTCAACAAAATTATACACAAATTTACAGGGTTAGAAAAAAAGTAAATCAAAAATGAAAATCTCATTCACAATAGCTGTGGTTTTTAAATTTATCCGCTAATCTCAATTCTCAATTATTTTTGAATTGGTAAAAAAGGTCTTTAACAACAGCGTGTTTGGTCTGCTACAGACCCTGGCCAATGGTATGTTTACAGGCGATATGCAGGGTTAATTTGTATGTTTAGTTGAAGTAAGAGCTCTCATTTAAATAACACCATTTTCTACAACTTTCTTGGACTGCAGAAAATTGAGTACATATTTTGCATAGAACAGTTAAAGAGGTACAGGTATTTCAGTTTCAGCAATACTTAATATAGGCAGACTACTTTCAATAAAGCACATGACTTAATGTTGTTCACAATAATACAACAAAGTAAATTTTTTTGGAGTTTGTTGTTTGATCTGCTTTTTCACTTTTAAATACGACATAATACATATGGCCAAAATTTTCAGGCAAGAAGAACAATTCTTTCTTTACCATTAACACGTGGGACATTTCGCAAAACATATGATTAACAAATTGCATTTAAAACAATTTGACAGTGCCAAAAATATATTTAAATTTTTTATTCTTTAAATAGGCATACTTAACTTGCATGAGTTAAATCGTGTTTGTCAACATAAATTCCCGAAATGAAGACACTGAATTATTGTCATTTATTTCGCTGATTTTTGCAGCCAGTAATGAAAACTTGCTATTTACGTAGGTTTCTACGACATTTATTGTAATTTGTTAAATTCAATGTCGGTGACATTTGTGCTTGTAGCACATACAGTGAAATTCCGTACCTACGAGTACAACCTATTAAGAGAATTCCGTACTTACAGCAGTTTTTTAATACACCGTCATATAGTACTATACTACCAAGGTTAAATTATCTGGTTACAGCGAGTGAGGGCTTATTTTGTATTTCCGTTTTTTTTTACTAGCAATTTGAATGCATTTCGACTAATTGTATTTGACTTTTCTAACAATTGTGGTGAACTGAAATTGCTTAAATTGTGCATTTAGTATAATTAATTTTGTAAAATGTGTATAAGCCACACTCTATGAGAAGTGGCAATCCTGCAGTGCCGTAGATGTTGCAACGTCGCATGCTTTGTATGATCTGCACTCGTATCCTTTGCCAAAGGGATTTAATTAGAACAGTGACACAGAATCAATACGAGAACAAGCAGATGATCGGTTGAAAATATGTGGAAGAATCTGCAGCATGTGGTTTAGGTTTCACAAGATGGCAGGTATGATAGGGGCACTGGCATTTACTAATTAGAACAGAGGCACTGGATCAATATGAGCACGAGCAAATGATTGGTTGAACATTCGTGGAACATACTGCGGTGTGCGGCTCAGGTTTAGTTATCGATAAAAGTTTATAAATTGCTGGTTTACGTGTGGAGTTGAACTTGCCAATAATGTTTACATAACAGTGACATATTTATCATCTTTTGGCATAGCGGGATGTTTTGAAATGTATGTAGCTAAAATATTTTTTTTTCCCTACTAAGCCGCCATGTTGAAAACAGTTGCAGTGCCATTACAGATGTTTACACAAACCTTTTTCTACATTTGGCTGCACAGTAAAATAAAAAACAATGTGCAGTAATACTAACGATTGCCCTTTATTTATTAATTTTATTCCTGTAATTATTTCCACTGACGATGTAGAGGAACCAGCTAGCAATCGGCCACAACATGCAAGTACAGTAGACCTCATTTTAATGTTTACACACACGTGTCTTGGTGAGTCTCAGCAATTCCTTGTACAATTCACGCACCCTAATTTTTTGGACTAAAAAATTCTGTAAAAAAGAGCGAGATTAATACTAGTAAATACGGTATAGAGTAGTAACTTTTTGCGAATAATTTTTGCTGCTGTAATGACTTCCTCCCATATCACATCTGAATATTAATTTCATACATACGTATTTTAACATTAAAATCATGTTTTAATTATGGATCATGAATTCAGACACGGTTATTTATTACTATATAAATGGTAGCGCACATAATATAGCTATATTTGTAATTCCCGCCATGTTTATATCAGCAGTCACCCTACGTATTCCATAAAATTAATACTTAAATTTTTTTGTGATGAATCTGATGTTACAAGTACTCGTAATTAAGTCAGTTTTTCATACTTTTATGAACTCTCGTAGGTACGGGATTCCACTGTATATTCTGTGTGTCATATCCTGAGAACCATATCTGGCACATTACATGTTTTACGAGTCATATTTTTAAAGTCTTTGGTTGTGACTTTCGGTGTCTTTTTGTTGGCAGACAGATGGCATCACATAAAAAACACATGCTATTTTAATGTCTCAACTCTCGACGTCTTGTTCGATACACTCAAAACTCGCTGTCAATTCATTCTGCTGCAACTATTGCGATCAATTTCTGAAACAAAATATGTTTTCACTACTGCATGAAGTTTTTTGATTAAGTTTCTTAACAATTTTGCCAATCGTTGATTTATTTCACATATATACTACAAATTACGCTAATATTTCAGATTTCACGGTCTGCCAAGAATCTGGTTTCAAACCAGTATAACTTTGAAAACACACATGCCGGAAAAAATGTATCAAGGCCGGGTAAATTGTACCAACTACAGAAAATCTGTAGTACTTGGCACTTCTGCAGTTCTTATTTCTTGCTTCATGCGATGTTTTGTACAACTAGTGTGCTATACTGATTTGGCCAGTAGTTGAACAAGGATTTTGATAGATTCTTAGTCCCAATTCTCAAACTTAAGAACCAGTGACCGGAACCACCATCCCTATTTGCTACTGTATCTCCTCCCAGGTTGGCGTGGATAGGTAAAGCTGTTCCCCACACAAATAAAAATTGTAAATCAAAGCCACACAACATTAGAAATTTAGGTACAAAATCTTTTGTAGGTAAAACAAAGTGGTTAACTGAACACTTCAAATGAATTGCAACACCAGTTATACAACTAAATACTATACAAAATGGCTATAGAAAACACACACCTACGAAATCAACACATTGTGCAATTGAATCACCACGAAAATTTGGTAATGCACATCAATAATTCACTGTGCTAGTTCAACAGTGCACCATCTTAAAAATTTGTATTCTTGGGAAAGAATAATTTTAAGTTTTGGATCACACTCGCAAATCAGGTAAAAAGTATGCAATTAGACATACATACCTTAATAGTGTTATAGCAAATTAATTCTGTCCAAAAAGACCTACAGTTATGCCTTGCTTATGTAGTAATGATTAATTTTTGAGATGTTACAATCATGAAATAGCACTGTGAATCACAAGTAATGTACTACATCACAAAAATTTGATTCCTTTAAAACTTCCACAAACCTGATACTGCTAATAGCACGTAATTCTGTGATGGGAATAACACTTCTTGGACCAATGATAAAACCAAATGATACATGATTACGGAAGCTCAATTAAATTTTTTTAAAAACCATTTGCACCAACACAATGCAAAGGAAAACTATGTTTCGCTTTCCATATCTTACATGGAGTTTAATGTATTTAATCCCAATATAAAGCAATGCAATTGCAAATTTTGCTTTGCACTTCTAGGAAGAAATTTTTAACCAACACTCAGGACTACGTGTGTACTCACATTTTCTCCTTCCACTCTGAGCTTTGCTTTAATTTTGCCTTTCTTCTTTGCTTTGTCTCCTTTCTCTACTTTTGTTTTCTCTAGAAACATGTTTTCTATTGTAGTTTTCAATTTTTTGAGGTCATACGAAGTTACTGAAAATAGCAACACATCACAATATTATTAGTGTTACAAAAATAGTTAACCACACTAAAAATCAATTTTTATGCCAATTACACGAGTTTGTGTGTTTACATACCCGCACATACATATGCAAGCGCACACAAAACTACACAATATGATGTGAACAACTATAGTCCATTCCCGATTGGAAGAGACTTATGGAAATCAACTTTTGAAAAAACACTCTAGGCAAAACATGTCAACCTGTTTTTTCAATAACCTGTATTCCACAAATATATAACACTGTGGTTAACTTTAGAGTACTGTATTATTGAACAAATGAAAATTTACCTTAATATCTTCTATAACTTGTAATATTTATTTCTTTTTAAATATGAATTAACAACAGCGAGAGCAGCGACGTGTTGGCAACGGCCGGTAAGAAATAATTCATAGTTAAAATACTATTTCAACCTAGTTTTTTAAATATACTATTTGTAATTAAACTGTGCCTATTGAAATATTTAGGTAGCCCCGATGGCAACGTATCTCATTTTTACAGTTTAAAATAACAGCGGAAAATATTGTGAGTAGGCCGTAATGGTACAGTGTTGTTTTATTGAGTGACGACAACTTTGAAGCAACTGTCTGCTGAGCGAGCTTTGTCGCTCTGTCTTTTGCCTCTCTCACACTCGGGAAGATTCACTTCACTAGTACGCAGCAAAATTGTACATGTTTTCAATTTTAGCATATTCCATACTTATTACAGCGAAATAATGATTTTTGAATTTGTAATTTACAACTGAAGAGATTTTAATGTTTGAATACTTATTTTAATATATTTAGATATGATGGCGGGGCAGAAACACTGTGAAGTTGGCATACGTGGCGAGCCATGATGTGGCGTGTTGCTGTTTTACGAAACAAAGAGTAAGAGTAAATTATACTTACTTCGACAAATACTTCAAATTACCACATCACGTTTCTAGACGTTGTGTTATTTAAACCTACCTAAGTGTTACAATGTTGTGAAAAATTTGTGTTAATACGGCAGTAATATATATATATATATATATATATATATATTACTGCCGTATTAACACAAATATATATATATATATATATATATATATATATATATATATATATATATATATATATATAGTTACGGTGTGTTTCGTTAACCGCTGCGTGTGTGTGATTAAAAATATTTGATGTGAACTATTTATACGTTGTAAACGTGAACTGTTTTTATGACAAAGTCATTTATTTACATCCACGTATGTTTATTTATCACAACATTGTACCTTTGCCCTGGGTGTTTGAAACACAGTCGTGTAACGTGATTTACCACCAATCCCAACAAAATAACCAAGCCCAGCCCCAATAAATTTAAATAAACCTAATACACAGTAGCAATACATATAAATATGAGTGTAATAAAAGTTATGGTAGGCTTATTTTAGTGCATGTTCACCACTATATTTTAAGTTTCTATAACAATAAATGAGATATATGAGTTGCGTGCTTGATTTTAATGTAGCTTTTTCGTTGGACTGTCTATTCCTTCACTATTCGAACTAAGGCCGCCCTTTAAAAGAAATAACCCAACACGTATCAATAACCAAAATTTAAATACTACAGTTCATTACCCCGCAGTTGTAACAGTGTTCACCACAGTCGCGGCAAAATATTAACGTGCATTACGTGTAACGTGCTATGTCGTGGAAAACAAATATGTAACGTAACTGTAAGAATTATCAGTAATTCACATATTTTTAAAACGTCATAAAGCTGACCTAAATAATGTTATAGGCCTACTGCGAATATTCGTACAAAATGGTTTTTGAAACAGACGTGACAGAATTCTTTGAAAAGCTGTAAACAGTAAACAACACATTTGACAGGTATAAAAGTAGAAGTCACATTTCAATGTTTCTTTTTAGGTGTAGCGAAAGTAAACAAACTCATGTACACACATAATGGCAAGTAAACACTGATTTTGACAGATGCTACATGGCAGTCACATGGCAATGTTTGTTTACATTTGGCGGAGGGATACGAAATGGGCCTGCAAGTAGATATTTAGCAAATGCTCGAGAAAGTTGCTTCCAATGGGGAATGGACTATACATAAATAAATATTAAAAATATAATGCACAAACTACAAATAAAATCTCTCAAATGAACTGCCACAAGAGTTTAGGAAGGACGCCACCTGCCCAGGCACTCTAACAGAGTGCAGATATTCAATTGCATCGTTTACATTAAAAAAATTTTCTGTGCCTTTTTGAAACACATCACAGTCATTTCGCTGTTGTTATACTGTTATTTCCCTACTTTTGTACTATATATGGTTTTAAGACCTCATTTAAGTTTTTAATTTAATAAAAATATTCAGAGTGTTATTTTAATTCTCCCTTTACCTTTTTGTATTTAATTAATGCAGTAAATAAAGCTAATAATATCTATTTCATCAATCTGAGATTTATTTGATTATTAATTGTGTTCTACGTGTCCAGTATCTATTTTTGACATATCTTGTTATAGGAAATGTTTTGTGCATTTTATTTATTTATCAAAGCATATATAGGAAGCTATTTACATAATTTAGTTTATTTAAACATTGTTTGTTATTATTTTACAATTTACATAATTTTCTCATTACTTTGGTTTTTCACTTCAGTTTTAGTCTGTGATGGAGAGGAGGGGGGGAGGGGGAGCTGCTGCTGCTGCTGCTCACATGGTACTTCCTCAAACATCAGTGTCTGAGCATATTTCGCCTCTTCTGGACAGCCTGCGATATCCATATTTGAAAATCTAAACTTCCAATTAAGATATTGTTCCTATCTTCTGTGTACTGCACAAGTCTTCCTTCATGCATTTTCTGTCTAGCCAAAGATGGTGCGTGGTCATAGTACTCTGATGACTGTGTTCTTCAGGAACTTGGCTTCTGGGTTATGTACTTAAGTCATTTCTGCTGAAGCAATGTAATTTTTAATAGTTATTTTTTTTTAAATTGTCTGTGGTGTGTACTCTAGTTGATGTTTGTATGACAAGTTACACAAATATGTAGTTTGATCTCTACTTTTGTCTTTTATCCTCTGTGGTAAGACTTTTGTTGCTTTGTTTCTTCTTCGTCATACCCCAAGTTTTTAAATCTGTTATTAATTTATTTGTTACTAATGAGGGTTCCAGGACCCAGCCGTTGAATACGCAATAGTCTGCTGAGATTGTTCTATAATGTTTATCTTGCTGTCAATTGTTCATTTGCCAACTTTGTTTTACATAATACTTATTGTTGTGTCAAAATGCAAGAACTGGGCAATACATGAACCTAATAAAAAATCAACAACTGCCTCTTACACGTAAACAAAGCAGTCGCCACCTGCCGGCTGATTCTCCTTGGCCCGCGGGAGAGTACAGTCTGTTCACATAGACATGGAAGAATGCACACACGAGTATAGCCCATTCACACAACATGGAACCCTACAAAAAGTCTTTATTTTCAAAAGAAACTCGTTCTTATTTAAAGCATGTATATGGGTTGACAAAAAATTTTGTCCAAGCAAAGCACCCTGCAGATTCTGATAACCAACATTCAGAAAAGTATTTCAACTTTTACCTAAAAATAAATTGACTTGAACATAAATCACGGTTAATCCACAAATTGGATGATCAAATCACAGATTAACCGGATTCTACTGTATGTGGGCAAAGATGGGAAGAATGGGGATAGAGGGAGAGATGTGGTCTGGGATGGGAAGATTGGTGATAGAGAGGGAGAAATGTGGGTGGAAATAGAAAAACTGGGGATAAAGAGGGAGCAATGCTGGACCCAGGTGTGAAGACTGGGGATAATGAGGAAGAGATGATGGACCGAGATGGGAAGACTGGGGATACAGGAAGAGATAACGGATTAAGATGGGAAGACTGGGGATAGAGGAAGAGATAACGGATCAAGATGGGAAGACTGGTGATAGAGGAAGAGATAATGGATCAAGATGGGAAGACTGGTGATAGAGGAAGAGATAATGGATCAAGATGGGAAGACTGGTGATAGAGGAAGAGATAATGGATCAAGATGTGAAGACTGGGAATTGAGAGGAAGCGATGATGAACCAAGATGTAAAGACTAGGGATCGAGAGAGGAAGTGATGACGGACCAAGACATGAGAAGACTGGGGATAGCAGAAGTGATGATGGACTACGATGTAAAGACTGGGGATAGAGAGGGGCAGATGATGGCTGAGAAAGGAAGACTGGGGGGTAGAGGAGATGTGGGTTAAGAAGGGAACACTGGAACAGAGTAATTGTAGAGGAAAAGAAAGAACAGATGGAGAGAGGGGTTACTAAAGGGGATGGGTGGGGGGAAAGGACTGTTTTTATGGCTCAACTGATCATGCTTGGACTACTAGTATTGAGAAAGGAACCATCCCAGCTTTCAAACTGAGGTGATTTTAAAAACTGTGAAATCAATATAAGGTGTTAGCTGAACTGGAACATCTAATCAGGTTCCTCCTACATTCCAGCCCAGTGTCTTACCAATATGTTGCCTTGTATGATGGGAGAGAAGATACACTGTGGGATATGGCATATGGAAATAATGAGCGAGGAGGAATATAAAAAAATGTTGGAAATTTTTTTTATTGCTATAAATGCTAAAAATCACAATTTGCTGCGTTAAATCCTTTTTAAGCCATATCAATTCAATATGCTAGCAGCCCGACTTTTTTTTGTAAATTCAATTTGTAAGCAGTTAAAAAAATAACCAATAATTCTTCTTAGCATGTTAATTTAGCTAAATCTTTTATACACAGTACTACCTTCACATAATTTTATCACTTGTTTAATTAAATACGTGATTGTGTATACAAACAAAAATCTTTAATGCTATTCCTGTTTCAAAACACTGCACCTAATGTACACATCAGCGTATTCCTGTTGGCTAACATGTCAAGTATTATCAGATGAGTAGAAAGAAGTATGCAAGTATCGCGAGTATTTTCCTACAGAGAACATTTGGTAGATACCACTTATTTTCTTGGGGTCAAGTTTTATTGCCATAATATTTCTTCTGTTTTCACAAGTTTTAGTGTGCTAATAATGTTATATTAATGAGTACATGAACAGAATTTATGAAATATTTTTTTAAAGGAAGTTTGGCCCATTAAATACAGTAAATGTTTGTAGTTATATTAAGTGCTAAAAGGAATAAAATGCTAGTTATAAATTCAAAATCCTGAATTTGGAAATTTTAAATGCTACAAATTTCAAATTACCATCACTATATATTAATTCAGTTGAGAGAATTGGACAGCTCTTAACGAGATCTAGAGAGCCAACAAGGGTGAAATGAGGCAACATTGGAGCAGTGTTGGAATTGAAGGGCGAGGGAAACAAAAGATCCCAAGAAAAACCCCTGGCCAGCAGCATCAACTGGCACGATTCTCACTTGCGAAAAACCAGAATTACTGGACTGGGGATTGAACCCGGTTAGAGTTGGTGGGGGCAAGCAGTCTAACAGCTCAGCCACCACGACTCCCTATGTATTTAGTTATCTATAGGATAAAACTTCTCAGAAACCAATACATGCACAATGCAAAGTAAGTTATATGTTAATATTATTAATTTCCTGCACATGTTCTAATCAAAGGTACCAATTTTCTGCTGCTAGTGCACATAGTCATTTCAATTTGACAGCAGTAAAATGCAAGCTAGCAAGCTACCCAATAATTAGAATATGTGGAACCACTTCCTTTTTTACACCTACTTTTATTAAATTGACTCATGACCGGCTGGGGCATGGTTCTACACGTTGGCTTTTTACTGTTGGGGGTTTGAACCAATTATTGGGAAGGTTAAATATAGTTCCTAGTTTGGAAAAAAATGTTTTAACACAAATTGTTTTACAAGCAACAGTAGTAAGGTTTTATATTGCGAGGAATATGGATAAGGCAGGGACCTTAATGTCCGGTAGGTACCTTGCCTGTGTATAAGACTGGCCTGGTAGGATGTCGGGTGGGGACAAAATCCACAGCTGCCGTTACAACCCTTCTTACAACCTGGCACTTTACCTTGAAGTGACTGGGAGAAAATTGATTCCTCTTCTGCAGCTGGCTCAGCGGTTCGGCAGGTGGTGCACTGTAGAGGGATCTGGCAGGCTGCTATGCTGTGGAGTACTCCGAATCAGTGGGAAGTTGTGGGTGGTGTTAAGTGGGAAGGCTGGATTACACAACCAAGGATTGGGTAGAACTAGGGGTGGCTCCTCTCCACACCTGAAGGGCTCTAGTATAGGATGAGGAGGGCTTTCTAATCTTTCTAGCAGGGGAGATATTTCACAGGCGGTATGAACTCTGCCCTGGAAATTGCTATTTGATAATCAAGTGATATTAGTCTCAGAGGTATGTATTTACACCATACCCCTCTTTTCCAGGAGTATGGCATAAGGAACGGATCTAGAGGGCCTTGCAGAAAACTAACTGATGACTCCTACTCTGCTGTGTTAAGCCGAATATTCAGACTTGCAGCGAGCGGCACCCAAGGTTGTTCCTTTCGTTCAGCCCCAAAAGAGACGGTGGACAGAATGTGGATAGTGCTCAAGTGGCTTCCTGTCTGAATACCCAGGTGAGGGCTCCACAGGAGGTTGATCAGGCTAGGCAATTCCAGCTCCATCCCAACACCAAAAGAAGCGGTGGTGGTTATGGACCGACCGAGCTTGGTAAATTCACCTGGTGGATGTATAACTAAGTCTTTTGAGCTCCATCGAAGGACTACTGCTGTGGCAGAACTCGAGTGGCCTCTTTAACGTATGGGTAATTAGTTTAATGCTCGCGTAATGCTGACTTGATCCCTGTTTGGTTAGGTTATGCAGGATTTCCAATACGTCCAACAAAAATTAGATTACAGAAATTGACTAAATACACAAGTTTTATTATTGAAGTAATAATAAACACTGTGGTTTCGTACTACCTCCTAAGATAATATGACATGCAACGGAAGTTAACGAACCTAACATAATTAACCAGGAGAAAGCTACCTGGGGCAAAGCTAGCGAGTGAATGTAATTAATTAAAGATTAAATAAAAAAGTTACTAGTTATTTACATAAGTGATAACGTCTATTTGGAGGTGTTCTGAAGGAACCTAAGGGGTGGACGTCTACCTTAAAGGAACAGACGTCAACGTTAACATTCTCTGGTGTGGATTCCACGGGGAGGGGGGGGGGGGGGAGGATTGGGGATGGAGCGACGTCTTCAGGAACCTCTGGTGGTTGAGTCTCCCAGAAGCTGCTAGTGGACTCTGCTGCAGCAGCAACAGATGGCGGGCGGTGTCTTCAGCGGCTCCTGAAGAGATGGTGAACTTTTGGTCGGAGAGTCTTCCTACTGGCTGAGACCTCGACCCCAAGAAAAGCAGTGTAATCTCCGGTGGAGGAACAGAGACTGAAGAGCATTGGCCATGCCAACCCTTTTATACTAATTCCAGATACAAGCTCACAGACGCTTGGGGGTGCGGAATGAGTTAGCCTCATTTGCAGGGGTTGAGAATTCCAGGATGCTGGAGCAGCGCTTTCATCCTTTATCTCCTCTGGAGACATTGGTAAATTAGATGCTGCCCTCCAGGCGAGCTACGGCACTAGCGTGATCTTCATTGGAGGGAACCGGCAGCTCGGTCAACAGTACAAGCTAAATCACCTGTCTGTAGTATCTTGACAGGGCGCCAATGTGCCCTGTAGCCATGTGACCTGCCTCTTCAGTAGTGTTTTAGGGGGGTTCATGACATGTCCCAGTCTGAACAGCCTGCTTGAAGATGTGGCGAAGTCGTAAAGTAAGTAGAGTGCGCATTCTATATGTGCACAAATGCATTATGCCTCAATTGACCCCCCCCCCCCCCGGCAATCCACTCAATTTCGACATAGAACCATTTTGAAGAGGACAATTTTATTTCTTTCAATTTTGGGTACTCTGGGTTGGCTGACTCAGTATATAATTCGGTTTGCTTCTAGTGCAGTACCTTTCCTGTGCGTGCTCGGACTGTGGTGGTATGTGCTTGCCTCCCCTTATCATGTTGCCAGGCGAGCAGCAACATCTGGAACCCATTAGCGCATCAGGTTTCTTTGTCTCTCTCTCTCTACTTCGTGCATGTTTCTTCCCCCTTCTGCTAGGCTTGGAGCAGTGGGTGTCAGTTTTCATAACAGCTGTAGTCTCGGTCCTTGCACTCTTGTGGAGGATAGCAAGGTTGGGGAAATTAGGTTACGAGCGTGAAACTAATGTCTTTTTGACTTGTCTGTAAATTCCACGGTGGCTTCGTTTGCTTTACTCTACCAGCTCACAAAAGATAGCTGAGGGCTTGGTTAGTTAAATAGTGTAAATTTTAAGTGGTTTACCTGTCAAGCACAATTACATGATGTCATCAAAGAGTCTCAACCATTGTGTGAATACATGTCCCACTCGAAAAGAACTTAGGGAAAGCTGCTAAGTGGATATTTACAGTGACTTTGAAGGAGAAATGTGTAAATCTGGTCTTGCCTGAGCTGTTAATTGTCGCACTGTAAATAAAAAGTTACATGTTCAATGGGCAGCCATAAGCCTTCCATACAATTCTGACCATTCTATCTAAATCCCTACCTAACACCTATGGAAGTACGAGTGATTAGAACAATAAAAAGTTATTTGACTAAGCTAACATGTACGTAAGTCACCTACAAAATGTAAAGAAGAAGAAGAAACAAGCAAGACACTCAAGATACTTAATACCAATACAAGAGATACTGAACTTACACTAAACATGGACACTTTTGTTCTTTAAAACCACATACTTAATTAATATTATGTACCTTCCTATCCGTTTCCTAATTCCTTATTTTACATGAAGATTTACAGCACACTCGAATGTTGGGAAAGCATCCATTCTGGTACACAAGACCATTTAAATTTGATAAATCTAATACAAGTTTCATTCAAATTATTTACGCACTTAATTACTATTTACAGAATACAGCACATTTCAATCTATACAAAAAATAACAAAATACAAGACTCTAGTATACTAATAAAATAATTATAATGATTACACAGAACTATACCCCATAGGCAATTAATTGTAGGCCTGCAAATGACTTAGAAGCCTGAATTAAAAGCCCGTTTACCCCGTTTACGATTTTTTTTCGAAAACGAGAAGACATACAAAATAGCTGCTAATACACATTATAATCAAAGTGTTTACATCATAATTATAATGACTTGGAAGAACGAATTTCGAGGCATGCCGCAAATTTCAGATTTTTTTTTTACGAAAATGGGAAGACATACCAAATAGCCACTACATACACATTATAATCAAAGTGTTTACATCATAATTATAATGATTACATAGCATTATATCCTGTAGGAGATTAATTATATGTAGCACTATATCCCATAGGAGATTAATTATAGGCTTGTAAATGACTTAGTCCCTACCTTACCTAGAGTCCCTTGCATTGTAAGCCAGTCTTATACTGAATGCACCACAGAAGTCGCCATCCCTTTTACAACAGTATTCCAGTGTATTTTAACTTACTTTAGATAAACATTTTGGCATTGAATAATTGTAACTACTTAAATGTATTGAGGTATACAACGCAGCACATTTAATGTAAAATCTTAAGTGCCAGTAAAACTTGGAATGTGGGCGTGCCATCCCCCACACTGATCCAACACTCATATAAGATGGAAAGGTTGCTACTGTAACATTTTTTTTGGCCTGTTTACAAACAAAAAGCAGAACAGGTATACATAATAGGGTCGCATGAAATGAGGACAACTAAGATTTCTTCCGTCAAAGACATCGCACCACGCCAAGGAAATTGAATATGGAAAAACATACAATATTGGCTGTAATGAATCAGTAAAATAGATCTTGGCGCTGAAAGGAGGGAGAACATGCACCTGGTCCACCCCCTTCCTCTTTGTTCATGTCAGCGACCCACGATCACTTGCAGACAGACCACATGCTTACAACTTATTTATTCAGGTCGGGACATAATTTCCCTGCGGTATTCCAGGCTTCCACTGTACTGCGCAAATGTTTTGTGAGTAATTATTACATTTGACAAGAGAAATATCCATCTGTGTTATATATACGTACTATTGCCACATCAAAAACATTTTTTGGCTAGAGACATTAGTTTATAAAAAATTCATGCCGGCGTAATTCTGCCCATGAACGGGCACCATAGCAATTTGGCTCGCTCAATATATATTGAATTGTATGTGCAACAATAATCTTTTGACCGTGATACAAATTAATATATGAATTGTTCTTGTGACGTACAATTTTGTTACGGTCCTATAGTAAACATTGTGATCATCAAGCAAATAGTTTAGTGTTATCCCAAGTATGTGAAATAAATGAGATAATGTATAACAAATGGAAAATTGTAAAACTTAATGCTTGACGCGTGACGCATTCTGACACAATTATTAATAAAGACTCCGCCTCACCTTCATATGATGTCACATCACACAGAGCGGGGTTTGAATCCAGGGCGACTTGCTTCCAGACACAACCCGAACACCCCAAGGCAAGGGGCATCCAAGGACACAGCATCCAAGGCAGTCTACACCATTATGTCAGAAGTCATGTATGTGGTCCCTGCGTGCGGCAGAAGCCAGCCAAGAAGCCCAGAGCTGCCCCTAAGCTCACGGGAGCGATGGAACCCACATACAAGGAAAACTGAACTTCAAGCTTCCCCCGAGAGAATGCACCCTATGCTGCTAAGGGAGGAGCTCCAGCCCGAAGATATCCGACCAGCCAGCCATTTAGAAATGCAAGCATGCAGCTCCAAAAGCCAGTTGATACTCAGCAGTTCACTCCACCACTTGAGTGCTGGAGCTCTCTGCCTACCGCTTTCCTAACGAGATACCAACAGCTTTCCAGAAGTCTTGCAGACCTTCGCCCAGCGACCCCCGAAGAAATCTTTGACCTCCTTTACACTCACTACCACTTTGGTAGTGAACCCAGAGACCCTTCTGGACAACAGCATAGATTAGTTAGGGTCAGTTGTTGTTAGTGATGGGTCGAGTCGGTTCTGCAATTCTTAGTACTGGGATCAAAATAGATTCTTTTCTGTAAGTGAAATAATGGAATCTAAACTGGGGGTCATAATCCGAAGGAAAAAAAAAAAAAAAAACCCAGGATTCAGAGGCTCGCACTAATAAAAACTTAAAATAAAAACCTCCCAATTTTAACATGGGAATGCCAGTTCCAATGCAACATTTAACACTATGGTGCGTTGCAGTGGAACTGGCATTCCCATGTTAAATATGACGCAAATATTTTTAAGTTCTTAGTAGTGGGAGCGTTTGGATCCGGGTCATGTTTTTATTTGTGCCAATGTTAGGGTTTCGGTTAGTATATAAGCAGGTGTCCTAAATGCTGTGTAATGAATATTTTTTATGATGATTCTAGAAACTGACAACAAATGTACTTAGGCGTATTTTGTATTATGTTTCTTACATATGTAAAAAAATTTGAGACAAGGTGAGTCAAAACACATAACGGATTACAGCAAGTTTATTGTGTGTTATGTTACATTCTAAATACTTATTTAGAAAGCATAGATGTTTGTTTTTGATAGGCCTACTAAGTTAAATGAACAGTATTTGAAAAATTAAATACATAAAAACAAGAATCAGAATTGAGAATAGACCAAAGAATCCGTATCGGCATCGGAATAGAAAAAAAGAAAAAAACTAGACTCGACCCATCACTAGTTGTTAGTCGTTACCTAGCCATTTTCTGCTCTTGTTTAGTTTAGCCTCAGGTCCTCTTCATCTGGTTTACTGTAGCTTACTTCTGCCGGTTACAGTTCATTGATAGCTAGGAGATAGTATGGGCCACCATGTCTATTCCTCTGGAGAATAAACATGTAATCTTAGCTAACCCAGAGCACTTATTCTAGGGTGATTGTGACTTCCATCCCTGTAGACCCCAAACTTACTAAGAAGCAGGAGATTGCATCTTGAAACCTCTTTGCAGATGTACAGCATAGCCCCGACCACTAGGAACACATGCCACAAAGCAGACAGACATTCAGATCAGCTAATCCACTCCATCTACTGCATTGTCCTTCGCTGGTTGGAGTGACAGGACTGATTCTGGGTGGCCTAGCCCCTACTCTTAGCCAGGAAACTCGTTGCCTGCTCCTCCTTATTGTGGTAGGCTGTACTACTTCCCCATATGCCCTTAACCCATAGAAGTGGTACAAGGTGGAGAGCTAAAAGGGCAGCTACTGCCTGTAAATCTAGTAAGTTGCTCTGTAACCAGTGCCATCTGCCCTCAGAAGCCCTCCCCACGGAACAGAGTTCACGCCGCCCAGCAACTGTTGAGGCCTCGTCTCCCAGTTCCCCCATGCTCCCTTTTCAGCCACTCCCAGAAGATCGCCGGAGAGCTGCACCTGCTCATAATGCCCATACCACTGGGCATCGCCAGTCCTTACTTATGGCCAGCGAGGACCAGCAATCCACCACGGGAGCCAACCAGCTCAGCCAGCAGCACTTGTTATCGAAAGTATACTTAAAAAAACACATACACAGGACATTTTGTTTTGTAAAACTGAAAACATACAAATCCACATTATTTAACTAACAGATAATCTGTAATTCCGTAGCGAGGCCAGGTAAATCATACAAACTACGGAAATCTTTAGTGCTTAGGACCTCTGCCTCAGTAATGAAATAGGTTGTACACAAGCAATGGTATAGGATTTTCTGGGTTCAAGTCCTGGGTAAGGCATGTAATGCTATAGTCATACTACTGTTGCACATGTTCCTGGAGTAATGACAAAATGTTATATTAACTGGGCCTAGCAACCCACAAACATCTACAGTACACCTAACCTACAATATTTCTTTCCAGATTTTCCCCTAATTCCTGCAGGAAATTTGATTTTCCTAATGGCAACATTCCATTTTTGCACACCCCTTCTCTTCACACATTTATGTATTTTGTAACACTTTTTCCTGGTTTATTTAAAGCATTAAAAATAGATTCACTGTAATTACTATTTATCTCTTGCCCAATATCATTTAACATACTTACAATTTACACATATATTCCTGATAAATTCTTCTGCAAAATCTGGGAAATGTTGGGATTTTGCATACACCAAAATTTTCTTTAACAGTGCATCCTGGAATTCGTCAAACTCTTCCTTGGTGTTGGGGTTCATTGCATCAATGCCAGTTGCATTGGGATCGATACTGACACCTGTAATTAAAATTAGTGACATTTTAATTTTAACTAAATCAGGTAAACAGTGCATAAAGTAATTACTCCCACCTCACTTATTAAATGGTAAAGATACGACAGTAAAATGTAATGCATAAATTAGTAACGTATTAACAGTGTTACCAAAAATATGCATTAAATCTCTTTCAAGAACTTTAAATTAAGGTAAAATCATAAAATTCTAAAATTTAAATTTTTTAAATTTTCTATGCAAGTTTACTATGCTATCAAACTACAGGCTAAAATAAACTATTGAGATGTAGGGCTTTTTCATTCACACACTGTGACTCCGAAGTGCTGCTAAGCAATGATGCCAATGCCATTTCATTGCTCCAAATTGGAGTGTTTTCCATTAGCAATTGTTCGGCATTAAGAGCACCCCACAGTTGCAGGTAGCATTTTTAATCATGTGGCTCGTGGTGTACCAAAAGTGTTAAATGACAGCTTTCACAAAAGGTGATAGAATTAGCAGTGCTGTGGACAGACTGCCAATTGGTGCTGTTTGCTGGCAACTACGAGACATTATCACAGCCTGTTGTCTAACTACATACAATATCTATATTGGAGGAGGAGAGAAAAAAAGAGCTGTGTATGACAAAATAAACACGGAAGCTATTATCACAGAGACTCTGAAATTTCGCAAGTCGTAATATATGAAAAATACTTTTCTCAAAATCTTTCTTTTTGTCAAAAGGTGAACCTAAAATTCCCTTTCGGCCCCTTTTCTTATTGTCTTATTTTTCTCTCTTACCAATAGCAATTAATAACATTAGATCACATTCAAAGTCACACTAGTTGGAAGTGATTTCTGGCAGCAGCACAATGCCACACTGCTCGGCAGCACCGCTAAGTTGCTGTGAGTGAAATGAGCCACAATACATGAAGATTCTAAGGCCTCCACCAAAGTCAGGGATTGTGTTTGAGAAAATGGACCTGCATGTGCTCATGCTGTTATAGGTAGCATGTGCAATTCATGTTAGTAGCAAAGCAAATAACATCATACTGTTAAGGACCATCCTGCCATAGAAGATAGTGAGCCTTCTTCCTCTGGGTTAGGACTCCTATTCATTAAAACGTGTACACTACACAGATGCAGAAATCTTATCAGAAAACTTAAGAGATCAAATGATTTCTAATCTTGGAATTACATTTGTCAGGTTGTCAGTAGATTATAAGGATCTTGGCTGCACATTAACAAATGAAATGTTTAATTACAAAGATATGGTATAACAACATGCACCATTCCTGGAAATAACTTACAGTAGAACCTTAATAAAACGACTCCTCAAAGTTTCTATAAATAAGATTGTAAAGACAAACACAGTAGCTATAGATATTTTGGAAAATGCATTTGATCCACGCTAACCCTTATACATCAAAATTTGCTATATTTTGTTTTTCGTATGAAGTCGGTGTGCAATCATCTATAAGCATGAAAATGACACAATTTTAAAATTACATATAAATTTATATAGACATGGATTGATTTTTTTGGCTGCAGTGATTTTCTGTTCTTCTTTTGGCATATCGTGGACTTCGACTTGGTGGAGAGTCCCCTTGGTGGGGCAGTAAGGTCATTTACAGCATGTTGGAATTTGTTGGCGACAGTTAGGTACCAGCGCATAGAAGTGTACCGGCGGTGGCAGGTGCTCACATTGTCTTAACATAACCACACGCTGCATGCTGATTGGCACTGTGTGATGCAGGCACAGAGTGGTGCACCTCGAGTGTGGGGGGTTGGGAGACAGCCTTAAACCTTGAATTGCAGCAGAGCGTGAGTGGAAATGGCAGCGAGTTCGGATGATCAGGCATACGTACTGTATTTTGACTAAGATGGTGTGTTTCGACATTGGCTACCCAAACTCAAGGCTGCATTTTTTCCGCTATAAGAGGGGGGGGTGGCAGGTTACTTATAAATTACGGTAGTTTCTGAGTTGAAGTGCTTCTTGCTTTTGGCCATTACCTTTGAGTTCTTTACCTGTTTACAAATCGCTTTTCATGAGTGTGTCAGGTGCGTCATGGTGGCCGCTAAAAGACAGTACTAGTAAATAGTGAGCAGAACCAAGATAACATTGCTGTCCTAGATGAGGGTGGACATGTCTGCAGTTAACACCATTCCAGCAATTTCACCATCAAAACAGGTGTATCACCACCAAAATTCAGCACTTCTAGAATATAAATTTCCACCAACTCATTTGCATAATTTTGTCTGGTACACTTGTGACATACTAAATAAGGTTTGACAATCACTTTCTCATTAGTAGATATACCTGAAAAAAAGCACAACTTAAATAATCTGTAGACTAGACTTCATAGTCTTTATGTATGTACAATAGGTCAATATCAACTATTCATTGGTTGCTTATTAGAGAATAAAGCAACAACTGAGCTTGCATTCTGTTGCCATATTATTACTGGGTCAGATTTGATGCATTACGCATTATTTCATGAATATACTACACTTGACTTCGCCTCATGTGCCTATAGGATATAATCTTGTTGCGAGGTGCTACTACAGACTTGTGTAATATTTGGAATGTGTTTGTTTCGAAAAAAATACTTAATATATTTCTAAGTGCCGAAGTAATTTTGCGTATATAATACAGGAGAAGAGTTCAGATATTGTGCATTTGGGTATATTTTGCCTCTAAGGAATGTGGATTAAAGAATATATTAAATAAAATTAAACAATACAGTAAAACTTGCTTAAGACGTTCCCACATAATAGGTTTTCCTGCCTAATAGGATGATGCTTTTAATTCCCTAGATCTCTTCAAATTAGCTCTATGTTAGTAAATCCAATTTAAAAGGTCTTTGTTACAGAAAGTTAACCCGCATATAACATTTACAAATTAATGGACATTTATAAAAAAAATAAAAAATTATATAACTTTCCGATATGCATTGCTTGAAAAGACATTACAAATAATATATTAAAATTTTAGCGATAACAAAACCTCAACTGCACGCTGCAGAAGGTGCAGCAGAAAGTTCAACGTATGTTCAACCAATCATCTAATTGCACTCATATTGATCCAGTGACTAAATGCTAGTGCCTCTATTATAACGGTCATCTTGTGAAGTCTAAACCGCATGCTGCAGATTCTTTCAAGCATGTTCAACCAATCATCAGATCGTGCTCTTATTGATCCAGTGTCGCTGTTCTAACTAAATGACAGTGACCCAATATTATAATGGCCATCTTGTGAAACCTGAACAGAAAGCTTCAAGCTGACCCAATACTCTGTCTGTATACTTGCCGCAGCTAACGAAAATAATATACATTTTTTCAGGTGCAAAATCTGTAGAAAGCTAACAAATGCTGTAGTCATAAGGGGGTTTGGTGTCATATTACTATTAATTATTTTGCGGGCAATTTTTACAGTTGCGCACATATGCATTAAAACATTTGGAAAAGGTTTAGAACCAGTAGGGAAAATGAGATGTAGACGGACGTGCCACTGGCTATGTTCATTGGTGCATGCCCTTGTTTATATTGGCAGTTGTTTTAGTAAAAAGATAGGGTTAGAAAGCATGTGTTATTTAAAATATTTTTACTATTGGTTACGGATGCAATAAAACAAAGAATAAACAAAACAATTCGCAACATGCCAGCAAAATGTCTGTTTTTTGTTCGGAATGTTTTTGTTTTAAATTGTGTTGTGCTCACTCGCAGCCCAGATGCTGACAAACTCCAAACGCAGCAAATTTGCTATGAGAAAAACATATTGACTTACTTAGCTACTTTTCATTTAGTTATCGATAAAGGAATTAGCTTTGTTAGCATACAGATGCAGTATGTTGTATTCCTAACTTTGCAGATACGATGAGACTTGGCTGTGATTGCACGACACGATTCGAAGCGTGTGTTCACGGACGTCAACTGAAAGTTAATTTTCGTAAATTTGTGTCAAATACAACATTTTACTACCAAAAATGGATCAAAAAATGTGAAAGTTCCACAATAGATGCCATGAAATTATACAGAAAATAGCAGCAAACTGAAAACCCCAAGGCAATGTATTAAAACCAATTTAAAGTTACATGTTTTATCATGTCGAAAGTCAAATTTATTAAATTATTTATTATAAGGGGTTTTCCTATTCAATTAAAATTTAAGTAAGTATATTTAAGAAGTGCTCCAAACCCAGAGGATTAATTCGTAGTGCAACAATGAAGTGTATAAAAATATAAAACAATAAGACTTTTCTAGCTCTAATATAATTTTTAACACACAGTCATTATTCAATGTTTATTTTTTATTTTAATGGAATAAGTCATAATAAAATGTTATTCTTAAGGTCACAAACTTCATTATAAACTAAAATATTTGTCCGGATTATTCCCATGAGAAATTTAAGTTTCCCACCCGAATTTTTCCCATTGGCAAAATTCCATTCCCGCATACCACTATTTTTTCGCATATAAGTGTATTTAAGACCTCTTTAAATAAGATTTTTGTGTATAATGCAATAGTTATAGTGCAGTATTTAAAACACAGTAGATGTAAGTGGAATGTTTAAATCAATAGGGCCAGTGTGAAATGCTTAGATAAGTAACTTGGGTAATAATTTTTTTTTTTGTAAATTTTGCAGTTTTTTTTAAATATAAAATTTCTTTTCCCCCTTGACAAGTTCTTAACCTTAGCATCTAGTCCTTCGAAAATCGTCTTAACAGAGTTTTTACTATATATTACAGTGTATTTAACACTTAATTGTCAAAAATTCATAGTCTGTGAAAAAACGAGTACCTTATAATTTTTAATTTTGTAGTACTTTGTTTTATTACATTTATTAACACTGAAAATAATTGTTCTTTCACTGCAGCCCACATACCTTTTTATAGGCCAAATTTTTTGGAAAAAATATATGGCCTGTTAGTTGTGGAAATACTGTATAATTAATTACTTTAACAGGCAGACATTTGCCACGGGCACCAACCTGTAGCGGTGTGGTAATCCTCATGCCAACACCCCTCCTTCACCAACCGCCATGAACACACTGCCCAATAGATAACTTCTCAGTACTCTCTTAGCTGATCGAGTGCACACAGGACATTTAAAATTTGACTTGCATTCGGTGCAGTGGCATGTAGTGAGTTTCTTTATATGGTAAGCAATATAATAGCCCCACATACAGTATTTGAGGGTTTAGGTAACATTTAGTTAAATGGCATTAAAATATGATGCATTACACACTTTACAATACAGTAAATGGTTGATGCAAATTTACGCTTCAGAAAGTCACATATTTTACACTCAGTCTTGCTAGTGCCGGGCTGTGGTTCCATTTTCATTTTCTACTACCAAACACAACTTCCAACTTTGCTTACCCTCCAAATGTATTTACTGTTTTATAATACTTAACATTAATTATATACCAAGCAAGGTGGTGCAGTGGTAACACACTGGACTCGCATTCAAGAGGTCCCGGGTTCGATTCTCAGTCTGGCGATCTTGATTTTGGTTTTCTATGGTTTCCCGACATCACTCCAGGCGAATGCGGGGATGTATCCCAAACACAATGGCAGATTCCTTCCCAATTGTTCCCCCAACTCTTTCCTATGCAACTTGCACTATCTCTAATGACTTCACTGTCGACGAGATGTTAAGCCCACTTACCTACCTACCTACATTAGTTTATAAAAATGGAAACGAAATGAATGGAGTAATACTTAAACTGAATACTATTTAGAGAGCATATTCCAAATTATAAGAGAACTCCTGTTTTCGGGAACACTTCCCTCCACTTTCCAAGGAAAAATTTAGGACTGGAGAATGCAAACAAAACGACTGCATACCCTGCTGAAGAAATGCAATTGGTGACGGAGGAGCTCGAGCGTGTAGCACGTCTTGCGTGCGAGTTTGATTCATGCTACTCGCTCCCATTTGTGGAAATAAATACTAGATAGCAGCACTATGCGTGTACAGAACAGGAGTTACGAATAATGAAAACTCTGTTTCTCAAATGGAAAACGGGAAATTCAGAATTAAATTTGTTTAAAGTTAAGGCGAAAACTATAAAGGGTCAAATATTTCCAATAAGCATTGCATTCTTTGCATCTATGGAATAAACGTCACTTATTCAGAGTTATATAATTTTAATTTGCAGAGGGTTTGAAAGTTTTAGGCCAGCTTGCATTTGGTGTAAGTTTAGAATCAATAATGTAAGATATTTTGAAATATTTTTATTATTTAAATGCAGTTAGGTAAAATGTTTTTAATGTATTATTTACAATAATATTTATTTTCTGAAATTCCCATTTTTACTGTATTCATTAGCTAAACTTTATTCACAGATAATGTACAGCTCTTACTATACTGAACATAAAGTTTTACTGTATAAGGTTAAAAGTTGTACGTTATTGATGTTCGTGTCAGAAACCTCATCTACTGAAATCCTGCATGTATGGACATTTTATGGCAGTCCCCTGAATGAGGTTGAAATAAAAACATTTATTTCACAAGTGATTATAAATACAGCACTAATTAAAATCAAACATTTTCATGAACATAACCAAACATTGAAGTAAACATCACGATGCAGCAAAAACACTACCACCAGTGACCAGCGTTGCCAAAAATTCTGTGTACAGGCAGTCCTCTTCTTTCAGACATAATGTGTTTCTAATCTCATATATGAAAGTTTGACATGTGAAAGTAGAACCTTTATGTGTAATGTGACAAATGCTAGGTTTCTAGAGGGGAGGGGGGACCCCCACATTATATATATATATATATATATATAATTAAACTAAGAAACAAGGTTATGCATAAAAGTTATTCAAAAGTGTTTAAATATACAGTTAACAGTTAAAGGATTGAAAAGACACATTTTACACACAAACATTTGATTACTTACAGTGTTTTACATTTTACAATGGAACACACCAGTGGAGAAGTGTGTATGGAAGCAATGGAAGTGGCGCTTCCCTGGCATAACTGAGCAATATTTATTAATTTTTTTAAGCCTGTAAGAACGAAGATGTGTCATTTGTATATATCAATAATAGTTTTTTGTTAATACAGAATGTATAATGAATCATTACTTTCAGTTAAATAGTATGATAACTTTTGACGTATTTAAAATATGGTTTCTTTAGCTCCAACAGACTGGTGTACCACTCTATGGACACCAAAACGAACTGAATGGGCAGATGGGCCGAATTCCCTAGGATGGAAACTGCTTCACCTGTAGATCTAGTAATGTAAAAAGCGAGCTATAAGCCACACACTACTTTACCTTAGCTAAACACGTTTTTTAACGTTTCAACCATGGTTCAAGACAATGTTTATTCAGGATTTTTATTTCTTAACAGGTAATGAAGTTAATATCACTTGTATATTTTAAATAGAAACTGTAATCTCGTGCAAAATATACCTACATATTGTACATATTGCACCGGGTCGTAGAAGTGATGCTGGTGTGAAAACAGCTTTTATGCAAGAACCATGAACTCCAGCGATGCATCTCGTCCTGAATGTTCAGGCATAGGCTATTCACAGTAAAGAGAGCACTTTTGAGGCACTAGTTACTTTTTTATTTTAGCTATTTTTAATCCTTTGATCAACTTTCAAAATAAATATTGCCATGTAAGTTATAAATACAGTTTGTACATTGCACCGCATTCGGTTGACTATCATTCTCAATGAGAAAGCTTCCAAAAGTGCTTGACGTATTGAATTTGCCATAAGCAGTCCGTTTTTGATAGCATTGAAATGCGTAATGAGAAAGTGAGGAAAAACAGGTGGATCGTGAACCATTTAATAAGAGCAACATGTTTTTTGGCCAAAAAATAATTAGCTTTTTGTAGTCATGACAAGTCTGCCACTTCGCTCAACAATGGGAAATATGTTGAATTTCAAAACCAACTGGCCGATTATGATACTGATCTAAAAATTCACTTAGAAAATTCTACAGTCATTACAAGTTTGTTCAGTGATGCTTAGAATAATGTAATATTGTTACGAAGTCGTTTTTAGGTAATAATAAATTTTTTAGGTAGTTTTAATTATTTGTTAAGATCAATGTTGTTCGCTGTTATTGATTTTCAAGCAAGTGTCGCTGTTTATTTTCTGTTCGGATACATCCTTGTCAATGATAATTTTGGAATAGGTTTGTCTGTTTTGTTCAGTGACAAGTTGTTTATTTTTTTAGTTTTGGCAGTTTTTGACCTTGATTAGTGTTTTTGGAATTTTAACTGTGCAATTTTAACTTTATTTTAATTTTGAGTCATTCGTTTATAGTTTTTGTTATCTTTGGCCCCTTTCTGGACATAATTTGGTAATTGTGTGTTGTTTGATAATTTGCAGTTCTTTTCAAAATTTTGGTTAAGCTCACCCAGCTTAGCTAGGTATGAGAACACTTGGGGTTCTAGCGTTCACGTGTTGCGGCCATGGGGTGGTGCAGATCAAGAGTTTTTTGTGCGGTCAACCGGGTGCAGGAAGAGATAACGTGCACAGCTGGTGGCAGGCCGGTGATAACCAGACTCATGAAGTCGCTGAGGTTGTGGACGGCAGTGCGTAAACTCTAGGGCACCCGAGGGGTAGGGAGTAGGATGCTGAAGCGCCGCTTGGGTGAGGCGGGGGTGGGCGGAGACAAAGTTTCGCTGACGACTACCCAGCAACAGCCAACACGGCAGTGTCAGGATGAGGTAAAGGATGCGTCTACGCAGTCACTTTGTCACAGTCGCGTAGGAGTTGCTTGGGAGCAGTAGAGAGGCTGAAGTAGAGACCTGGAGTGGCCACGGCAGGACCGACAAGATGTAAAAGCTAAGTAAATCATTTGGTTGTTAGCATAATAGTGCAGCTGTAGTTTTGGTTTCCCCAATTACACTAAAAACGAAAAATCTGCAGTTAGAGGAATTATCTTTGATTTAAAATTAAGGACGAAGTTAGAAGTTTCGAAGTAGTCAAGATTTTGACTCGTTGAAGTTTTGACTTTTGAATAAGTTTGAGCCAGTTTTAGTCTCTAATCTTTGTTTATGTCATAATTTAAGAAGTTTGAGTTTTAACAAGTTTTGCAGACTTTAATTTTTGATGCAGGTTTAGCTAGCTGTTAATGAGAAGTTTGAATCCTCGACGCTTCATTCCTTATCCTAGCCATTAATAAGTTTGTGGCCCAGTTTGAGTAAATTCCATAGTTTGTGAGACTTGTAATTTACAAGGAAGTTAGTTGATTTTTCCATGCCTAACATTTTGTAAAAGAAATAATTTTGAAATGGAACAAAGTTTTAAGAATTTGTTGTATTCGTTAACTTTCAAACTAAATAGTTGTCTTCACTGATCGATTTTTGTGAAATTTAAAATTTATTTAATTTTTGATATTGGCGTGAAATACTCATTTTCAAATCTTAATCAAAGAAAGTATTGGTTAATAATTCTTCTCCTTATAAAGAAATTATTATTATTGTTGTATCCATGTATTTTAAATGGTCATAGTAAATGTTATTTGAAAATTCTCTTTTATTTTATTAATTTTTAGGAATTTCCCCCTTTTATTTGGTACAAAAGTATTTAATTTTAAATTTATCTGAAGAGATAAGAATCAGGTTTTTAATAGGTTGTCTAATTTATTAATTGATTTACTGTATTTCTCTATAGTTTAACCCCTTTTAGTCATGTCAGGTTTCGCCTTCGAAGTTCCCAGATGCCTCTGTTGCTGGCTAAGTTGAGTAGAAAATTTTCCTGAGCTATGCTTTATCGTTAGATGTTAGGGGTGTCTAGGCTGCCCATGATAAAAAGCATGGTGGTGGAGAGCTTTTAGCCCCCTTTTGTTCTGTCTCTGAGTCTAGAAGTATGTGTGAGATGCTGTGGGTAGCAACCAGAGTCACTAAAGTAATGAGTTGTTTAGTTTGTGTTTATTTTTGACATTTGCATACTTGGAGCTATGAGTTGGTGAAAGGATGTTTTACAGTGTATTATCTCGTGGATGCTACATTTATTTATATTTGACCCCCCGCCCCCCGGAGGATTTGCAGTTAATTTAAGTTGATGCGTAAATTTGATGTATTATTTTTAGCAGTTAATTCCTACTTTTTAACACATGTCTTCGTCGCCGGATTAATTATGTTGCATAGGTTTGATTCAGTTTCATTCCAACCCATTATCCCTTCCACTTTTTAACAAATGGTAGTAGGTGGCGGCTAGTAAAATTTCAGCTGAATCTTATTTTTGCGGTGTTTTTGACGTTTTCAAAATTTGTAAGCATTTTTTTCTCTAGCCTATACTAGCCAGCGGTAGACGAGGTTATTGACGTGATTAGAATAGATTTGACATTTAATTTAGTCTTTTTGATCATTTTTGTTGTTGAACATTATTGCCGCCTTTAGTGTAAACGGAACCAAAAGTAGCAATGTAGATGTAGTAGAATAATTTATAAATAGTCATAACCTATTTGGTTGTTTGGCGAGCAGAGCAAAGGGATTAGTCGTTCTTTTTTTAAAAAATAGTTTTGGTATGGCCAGATTATAGAAATATAATTTTTTTGCTGCTGATAGTATAGGAAGTCAAATTGTAGTGTGTTGAGGCCGTACATGTAGGGAAGGATAGTTTTTTTAAATGGAGGTTATAAATAAACAGTAGATGCAGAAAAGTAAAGTTGAGTTAGTCGTTTTAAATTGTTTGTTTGTTGTCTAAATAACTTTTACGTAGTCATTTTGATAACAAAGGATTCAGTAGTCAGCAGTTTTGCATCGCTCATGTTTGGTACACTAAGCAGAAAGTTGTTGTCATTTACTTTCTGTTGCGATTTAACAGGCTAGTGCACAGTGTAATGAAATCTATGGTCGTAGTGCCAAATCAAATGTTTATTTACACTGACATTTGCACGTAAAATTTCGTGAAAAGAAAGTGCATTTTCTAAATTGATTATGGAAGATGCTGAAGATGATGTAAAAGACCCATTTGGACATTTTGTCCATGCTAATGTACGTATTTAACCTCCAATGCACAGCAATTGATTTGTTTTGTTTACATTTAGTGGTATTATAAGACCTAGTCTACAATAGCTGGTCCGCAGTTGAATGGTCCGTGGACGCATGTCTCAATGTGCGTGTCTACAATAACGACGTCCAAAACTAAGCTTTCAAACACAGAAACTAGAGTGCACCCTAATCGGCCCGTCAATAAACTGTATGCTATTACTCATAAATATCTATCTTTCTAGCATATTTCACTTCGTTTTCTAATTTGAGTTATGCGAACGAGTACGTTTTGATTTTGCTTTAATTTAACTTCTTTCTGATTTTTTTTTTGCTCTAGGCAGTGAATTTTTGTAATTTTACTTATTAAAGTTTTATTTTCACGGTTACGAGATTAAAGGTCATTGCCTCGAACAACTAGCGAGTTTCAATAATAATAATAATAACTAACACACCAGCAGTTTACTTTTAACGTTTCTGCGCGATAAATGGTAAACAAAACAATTTGGAAAATGTCAGCAGATCACGGTCCACGGACGAAAGTTGAAGTTGGCAACATGGTGGCTCTGTACTTCTCACTTTTTTCAGACTGGATTTTAAAGATAACAAAAGACAGACTACATAGATTAACGGGCATACCCTTGCAACATCATCTGGACGCAAAATTTCTTTCAAGTGCCAGGTCTTAAACTTTGATTTACTACACTGACTTAATTACCTGCTGGATGTACTTGGAGAAAAGCACATTTTAAATGCTGGTAAATGAAGAGTCAAATATTAACTTTGTTTGATGAAAAGGATTTAAGCCATAAAGTGGTAAAACTGAAAAACCCATTTTTATACTGAACTAAGCATAATAACTTATACAAGCCTAAATTTTATGGAGTTAATATATAGGCTACAATAACATAACAGAAAAGACACTGATCATGCATTAACATCATATAATGTACACTGTGGCCAACAAATTTAAAAGCTCACCAAAAGTTTCCATTGCAACTAAGAGATCACTCTCTTCTTGCAGTTTTTGCTGCCGCAGTTTTTCAGCAGCAAGCTCCTCTGCTGTCAGTTCTCTCTGTGACTCAGCTGCTGCCTGCTTCTTCAACACTTCTTCCCGTTTACGTTGCTGAAGTTCAAGAACAACTTATGTAATTGCAGAATTTCAATGAGAAATACATGCCTAAGATATTATAAAATTGGATAACTTTATAAGAGAAAATATATCTCATAAGCAGCAAACTGCACTGCAATACAAAATAAGTAAGCTTAAGTTAAAAATGTGCATGTCCACTGACACAAAACTGAAAAATACCTAAATGAAAAATGACAGTCAATAAACAATGGTCACGATGCAGCTCCACATGCTGATCAAAAAAATTAATGGAACTTATCCCATGTTGTCCCAGGGCACACAAGAGGCCAATAACTGCAGTGTGATCCAGTGGTTTGGAATGGAGCTTGATGTTGGCAGGAGCATGCATAAACTGCAAACATATTTCAAATAGCGAGGGATACCCTCAGCCAACCACCTGCCCATGATTTCCCACACTCACCTATGCTGTCACGGCTGATGTATTGGGAGACACTGGCACACTTCAATTTCTGAGTTATTAATTATAATGCGCACTCAAAAGTTCTATTCACAGTTGTGAAATATAGCAGTAGCCCGTTGCATTAGAGATCAGGGATCGTACTGAGCAGGATAAGAAGTGTCCATGTCTTCATAGAAGGCAACTCGTTCACATTCCAGTATCTGCTAATGTTGTGTTACTCCAGGGGAAGAACTGGAGACAATACTAATAATTACTTTTTCTCAACAGCATTCAATGTTGCTTTTGAAGTAAATAGCTGTACTTGCAGTTGAACTGTCTGGTATGTAGCAAGCACTGTATTTAAACAAGTCCAAGATGCTATAGATTGTACGACACACCCCAGTTTTAGTAATTATAACGTCTAATAAGATGTTACATATGAATCAGCAACATACTTTGGTTGAAGTACAATCACCAACATGTAACACCTACAAACCCCCTCCCATAACATCCTTGATAAAAAAATAACCTTGCTTGACCTTGTGAATGACTGCCACCAGTGAACCAAAAGAAAAGTCTTGTGACAGTTTAGACTCATAAAATTTTCTGTTGATACAAAAGTTTATCATGTAATTACCTTTATTTCACGTTGGAAATTTCTTGCAAACGTAAATTTATTCCACACCCCATTTCTTGTGTAATGTAATCTTTTTTCAAAACCCTGTAATCTTATTTCACAGCCCTTGTCTTGTGTAAGGTAATCTTATTCCACATCCAGATTCTTGTTTAATGTAATATTATTGAAGTTTTCTTATTCTCATAGAATGTACAAGTGATACGTTTGTACTTCTTTTAAATAACTTCTGTAAACATTAACATCACAGATAAATTGGTATTGGTGGTTTGCGATAATGTGAGTACTTTTGAAATAAACCTATGAAAAAAACCACTTTCCGTAATTGCGTATATTTTAACATAAGTAACGACAGTGATACAGTTAAGTAGGAAGGGAACTATGAGAAGTATCTCCATGTTTTAACGTCTTGCTAGTTGCAAAGCTAAAAATTGTTGTCACATACAATTCAGTTTCTTTTTGCTATATGCAAATAAGAATAAAAAGTGACATTCTAACACATACATATATGTTTCTAACTCTTTCACATCGCCTGTCTGATGCATTGTTCGTTAGCTGGTTCATTGTTTTGATTTGATATATTTTTCCCTGACCTGCGCCCGTGATTGAACAAAACAGAGGTTTACGATAGGATTCTAAATGTTTGTAACTTTTGAAATAAAGTTTTCGTTAACATAAAGAATAAAATGTTTATATATATGTCCTGAGCGAAGTGGCATTGTTTGTTATTGATTTATGCTGTATTTCCATGTAGTTTACTGTCCCAAAAATTCTTGGAATTTCACATGTCGACCTGGAAAAAGTACTGTTTCAACCAACTGAAGTCTCTATAAATTTATAACCTCTAATAAACTTGAAGAAACTTCGGACGAGTGTGTTTTGCAATACTTGAGAAAATTGCTGCAATTATGACATTCTAATAATATTATAAATAAGAAAGATTGTATGTTTGTTAATCACGTAGTAACAACTCAACAGATTCAAATGAAATTTAGTACAGAGGTAGATTAAATACTGGATTAACACATAGGGTACTTTTCATCTCAGATAAACAAACCATTTCTTACGGAATATATAAAAACCACTTGAGTAGGCGCTGGTTGGAGGTCAGTTTTTTATATTCCTTAAGGAAATGTTCATTTTCCGGGATGAAAAAAAACCCTATGTGCTAATCCAGAGTACTACAGTAATAAAGAAGAACTAAGAGAGAGCACTTGGTCATCATAATCAAGTTTTGAATTTTGCACACAGATGGATCCGTTGGTAACAGCCAGTCTAAAATAAATGTGTGAATGTTATTTATATTTAGTGTTTAGGTGATACCCAAATTATGACTACGGAGTCTTGGAAATCAGCAAGATGTCACTCGTTTCGAAACAATAATGCCACGAAAGTGTTTAATACTGAATGCAAAACATTCCTTGGGTGTTAGGAATACATTAAAACAGTATTATAATGTATGTTCAAATGGTTTGATTTTGATGAGCCGATATATTGAACAGTAAGTACTAATTATTACTATCCTTAAAGATAAGTAATTTGGGGGCAAAATTTGATTATGCAAGAAATGTGTGGATGCAGTTCCATGAAATGCATTCATTGTCTTCACCTAGGTATTGTTTTTTTAATATTGTGGTGAAGTTATATTGATATTCGTGAATACATTTAAATTTATGCAACCGAAAAGTGATTTTTTCTTAAGCAGAGCTGTAAGTCTTAGCAAACGTTGGTCCTACGTGCATTAAAAACTGTGTGGCTGGACGAATTTTCATGAAACTTACAGCATTGAGTGAGAAATATAAATGTGGAAGTATGCTGTAAAAATTTTGATAAATTCTGTTCAGTCATTGAGTTTTCGTTACGGTTGGTACTCGTAACGTAATAGCAACGCCCGCCATTTGCTTGTGCACTTTTTTTTTTTTTTTTTTTTGTAAGGTATTTTTTCAATACAATTCTACTCATAAATGTTAAACATAATTCTTGGGTCATTTAACCATTGTTTAAGGCACACTGTCTTCAGTATGAAGAAATGAAAACACAGTTTATCTAAAAGTGCGCCTTTCTTTTTAGGCGAACTTTTAACTACAACATTTTAAGATAAACGTTCAATTATAGCAGGAAAAATAATATTTAAATCTGGTATTATTTTGAGAACTTAAATCACACATATTTTCTTATATCTTCAGACATGTTGACTACAGTTACAAGCATTAATTTACGTCTGCACAGAAAAAAGAATCATGAACATCAATCAATATTCACAAACTAATATTATTTGCTGAAATAAATGTATGGTACATGTTTACAATGCAAATTACAATATTTTTTTTTTTGTTTACTTAAGTATGCAGTGCGCATATGAGCCATGTTATAAACACCAGCTAAAAGTCAAATGGCAGTGTTTATGTTGATAGTATGCAGAAAGATACACAGACAAAGAGCTGAAAGTAGAAATTTAGCACAGCTTTCACAAGTGCTCACTTTACTATGAACAGCCTGTAACTATTATCAGATACCACATCCCACGGAAGTGAGAGGGACAGACCGCGCCCTCCCCTACTCCCCCCGCATATTCATTCCCAAATAACTCTGCCTCAATTCTCCGCTTTGAACAAGAGAAAGCGGGGAGAAGAAAAGCAGACATAGTCATGCCCGCTTCTTCCCAGCTACCTAAATGCTGCGATTGTCCTGAAAAGACAGTTGGCTACAAATGGAATAAAGCAGACAGCCCTTCACCTCAACAGTATAAGGGTGAAACGAAAGTCGAATCCGAAATGAAACTCTAAACATTGACCGTGCAGTCTCCAACCCCACCACAGAGGTCAACACTACCTATGCAGATACTGAAATTACAAATGAATGACCAACCAGCTCCAAACCAAATAACCAAGAAGACTCAAAGCTAGGCATGAAAACATAGTGTGCAGCTTCCGTCTCAAGAAGCCTCGGACAGAAGACAAGTACTGCATTTCCCCAGAAGTCTTCACGAGCCTGCTATCTATGCCATTCCAGAGGAAGAGCGGACACTGCAGCTTAACGAGCAAGCTGATGAGAAGCAAACTAACCAGGAAACCACCTACTCCACGCCTACGTGGGTGGAATTCCCTAAACCGCAAGACAAAGAATCTAAGGACACGGCCTTCGACTCCGTCAGAACTCAAAAGAAAGTTTGCCAACCGACCCGGGAAGTGGACTCCCCGCACAAGCAAATTATTTCGGCAAAGTTTGCTGGTTAGAGATCCAAGCCTAAGATGACCTCATCTGAGCTCCACTCCCAAGACAACTCCAGACAACAGTTCCGTCGAGCAGACAGCGCTCCAGAAGTTATCACCTCGATGAACGATGCCTGTAACACAGGCTCCAACAAGCCAACTCAGCGAGAGGACTGCAGAACGAGACGTCATAGCAGCCACATGGACACACCGCCTCCCACGAGTGAGGCACCTGCTAGAATTGCAAGCCCATATTGGGCCTTCCTCAAGGCCGCCGTTCAGCTGGTACTATCGGCCGCAATCTCTCTGGATCGTGTGGCCACCCTGCTGGCTGAGTTATCACTCAACGCAGAGGCCACAAGCTTCGAGTTCCCAACGCCACCCCACTGTGAAGTCAACCCCCAGGCCCAACTCCATGTATGTGAAGCAGGACCACCGATAGGTGCTGTCAAGACGGAGGTCGCTACCCGAACTGACTCAGGCGTCTCCAGTCAGAGGAGCAGGCAAAGAGGTCCCTCGACTGTTCCATATGACTGATGTGGTCAAGACGTCGCCCGATGCCACTGCCATTTTCATGGCCATTCTTTTCAGACCCTGAAAGGTCATCACCGAGGTTCTTGTCTCACCTAATACCACGGTCGTTTTCACTGCCACACCCCCTGGATGAGGGAGAAACCAGAAAGTCATCACGACTTCAGCGTCCCCTGATGCCATGACCGTTCTCACAACCATAGCCGAGTCTACACCCAGGCGTGCAGCACAACTATCGAGCCCAAGATCCATTCCAGAACCTCAACTCTGGCAACTGCATCCAAGGGGGCAGTAACACCAACAGAACCACCACTTCTGCCAACAATGCAGTCAGTCACTCAGGCCCCCTACCTTGGGAGTAGAGGTAGGGGTCCACCCACCAGAGCTGCTGAGCTGGAGGTTGCTGTCTTAACCTGGGTTCCAGTCCCAGTGCCGGAACAAGATACCAAGGGGATCGACCACGCAGCCTCCAAACTACCCCTGACAGCAACGCAGACCACTGAGTACGACAATGCAGAGACAGCCTGTCCCCCGGCACCGAGAGGTCAGCCCCATCGACTACTGCTGGGGACGGCCACTTCAGGTTGGCCGACCTTCCAAGTCGAGTGCAGTTGCCCTGTGCTTCCTAGGCAGATACATAGAGGCTCCCTGGAAGCCACCTGTTCACTTCACTACAGCCTACAGCAGAGGTTCGACGCCCGCTGAGGTCTCTGTCGTATCCAGACTCCCAGGCAGCAACCCAAGGCATCAACTACCACAGAGGTTCCAGCCATCATCAGCCCCTCCTTTACCCCTCTTTCCTACCTAACCTCATGTAACACAAGGTTGGGGCAGCGACATCCCTATTGGACTTCCCCTTAAGGCCCTCGCCAGGCTGTACTTCACCACTTGAGTAAGTCCCCCTCTTTGTAAAATCCACCATAAGTCCCTATGGACACCACCCCAAATTAAGGTTAGGATAATATTCAGGCTAGCTAGAAAACATTTATTTCAGAATTCAAGAAATCCACGTAAATGATTTATATTATACCAAGTCGCCACCACCTGGATATGCAAGACTAGCTTCCGTGAAAATAAATAATAATAAATATTTATTTTAGTGTGGGAACCTTAATTATTTGAGTAGAATTAATTTTTATTTTGCTTAAAGACTTCACACAGTTAAATTCTGAATTGTAGTATTTTAACAAATATACGTGAATTATTATATAAAATAATTTTTACCAGAATTTAATCTTTCCTTTACTTTGAATCCCTGTTAGAGCTTCAAGCAGTGCAGCAGAGTGAGCTCAGTGTTGTGGTAACCCTGAATAACACCGGTTCCTGGGATTAGCCAATAAGGCAGGATTACACACCACCTAAGGACCCTGACTGTCTGAGTAAACCCAAACCCTACCATTTGATCTTGGCTGGAGGAAGCTACATTGTAATTGTATGGAGGGAATACTGGTCAAGTCAGACCTTCGATTTACACATACCCTAGGCTCGCTTATGCAAACTGGCTTTGTACAGAGAAATATAATTTTTCTATATTATTTTTAAAAATTCACTCAAGCTATTTTACTTTAAGCTGGCCTTATGCCGCGCACTCACGGCAGTGGAAAGAGATACCATTTATTACAAACACAGAAAACAATTGAAGAACAGATAATAAATACACCCCAACCAAGGTCCACAGAGGAAAACTCCCTATTTAAACCCCCCCCCCCCCCTGGAGATCAAATAGGATCTAATTTGATAATTTCGTGACCTTTTACTTTGATATCCAAGTAATAGGCATTTCTCCGGAAGATCTTTCTGAATCCCACACGCCATACCTCCCCATAACCTGCAAACTTCAACAACCAGTGGCAACACCAGCCTGCCGCAACCAGAGTTGGCAGCTGTCATACAACTGGTAGCCCAGCAGAGCCAACCTGAGAAGTGGAGGGTACTTGCGTCCCCCGCATCTAAGGAAAATAGTCAACGTGTGGCCATTCCTAGTGTGCCAGACTTCATTCCAGTCCGGAAGGAGACAAGCTCCACACTTTACACCAGAGTGCTTCCCCCTGGACATATTGTGACGCTGGCTTCATCTTTGTTATTGACACTCATTTTCATTGCTAGCCGAAAGCCATGTGGCCAGCATCGCTGGTCAGTGAAAGTCAGATTGGTTCTTGGCGTTACACTCCCCAAGCTCTCATTCATTCAAGACAATTACGAGGGGAAAATCCCTCCTCCCACTCCACGTGGAGAACCCACAGACACACAGTTAGCCCAGGTTAGTAAAAATTGGGATAAATGAATAGCTGGAATTATTCTGATTTCATGATCTAACTTATACACACCACATGCATCACCGCACACAAAGTGCGTAAATAATTTCATGGTGCTCAACATGGGGCCTAAGTCACATGTAGCTGAGACTTAGTGAATAGGATTTAGCCAGACACCTCTGGGATAAGCCCACTCGAGCAGGACTAGCTGAGAGGTAGTTGAGACTTGGTCAGAGTAACCAGTTGCCCCAATCATATAACCATGCCGGTCATATGTGACCCACGTCACCATGTAAGCCTGCAATAATTAATTGGCAGGTAGCTGAGAGTTGGTCGGTTAAACATTGGCAAGCATACCTACTGTCGCGCAGCCCGTGTCACATCCCGCAGTTGTCTGTGGTTAGCAACTCTCCTCACCGTGCAAAGCACGCAACCTTTGGCTTTCAAGGAAGCACCTCTGCAGCATAAATGCCCGGACCTCAGGGAGTCCATAAAAACACTCTGTGGCACCGAACAGAAAAATGTCAATGTCAAGTGGACATTTCCACATCGAGACCAAGGTAGTCTCTCCCAGAAATCAAACACAAGATACGTAAAATCGGTGCAATTTGGAAACGTTCCCCAGCACCGGGACACATACCATCTATTGTACCAGTCACAAATTCTTCCATTCCACCTGTGTTGGGTGGGAACATGTCCCAAGATACACTGATGGCCTAGAATACAGGTCTAACACATGTCGCATCGTCAACCAACCAGGTGTCACTGGTTGGATTGCGACGGCCAAGGTACCCACCTGACAAAGGTTTATATTGTGTAAACACAAATTTAATCTCCGCAATTGCCGGAATTCGGTGGGAGGCTGCATGAAGACCCGGAAACATTCCTATGGGAATGCGAACAGGAATATGAAGAACACAGCATTCCTCAATGCCAATGGGTTAATAAAACCCAACTTGAGCTAAACGGCAAGGTCAGAGAATGGTGGAGGTTGAAGCACGCCAGCTTTATGCGCTACAGAGATGCGCACTCTATGGCTGACTTTGCCTCATCTGAGTGCGCCAAGCGCAGGGTGAAATCAAATTCAATGGTAGCTGAGACTAGGAAACTATATATTGAAGTTATGTCAGGCTTTAATGAGTCAATTTAATAACGGAACTTCACGCCTGAATTTATATTCTTCTACATCCAATCGAGAAGGAACGGGCCAGAGCAACCACAAAAAATATATAATATAATTTATTTGAATAATACTACGTTATTCTGCCTGGCCAAGAAGTACCACACAACCTTCAAGATAGCAGCACCCCCATGACCTTCTGATGTCACGGCCCGCCGCCTCAGTTCGCCTCAACCAGGGGAAATAAGAATCTGAGCAATGCTCCAGCAGAAGAGAAACCAGCCCCTGTGTTGGAAGACTACGCTACTCCCCGCCCCCACGGACAATTGCTAACACAAGGTGATTTTCGTATAAATAGAAGGACGACCCCGTGGTCCACCAGACGCAAGGTTCGCGAGCTCACCTACAGTCTGCGGAAGACTCTCTCCTCTCCAGCCCGCCCAGGGTTCAGCCTCCTTCACTTCAGCAGGCTGAGGCAGGGCTCAAACCACCACCTCCTGCCGGCAGCTAGCAGAAGGCTGCCCAGGGACAGCTCTCCACGTCTGGCAAATCCCACACATGTACCTACTTACCAAGGTCTGTAAAAGGGGAGGTTGGCTCAATCACCTGCCGCGCACTGAGTGGCTGCCTGCTTGTGACGTAGCATGCAGCCTTGAACCGAGCGCGCGGCACGCAAGACGAATATGAAGGAAAGACAAACTTGTCATTACAACTAAACCACTAAAGATAATGGTACAAAACTTTTAGGGTTTGGGAAGAAACATTACCGGACACCTATTGGAGGTCTTGTTTCATTTTATCTGTTGCACTCCTCTTGCAATAAAATAAATTATTGCGCTGTTTTGTGTGCTCGTGTTATTGTAGATAAAATGTTTTTCAGTTATAAGATAAGGGTTTGTCATATGAAATGCAGTTAAATATTAAAATTGAAGATATTTGATTAGTTAACAGTCGTAGAATTAACAGATTTGTAAAAACGAGCGAGCCTCTTTGTTTAAAAATAATGCACTGCAAGAATTCTGCGACATATTATGAACTAATGTAAAAATATGGAAACCGAAACGACTACGGTCACACATTTACAAGGGTGATATTTTTAATACGTTCATATACAGTAACAGAATGTGAAGAGATAATTTCACATTCTTCCAGGGAAATATAAACATGTTTTAAGAATATAGTGTATTTAAAATGTAGATTTTTCAAGCAGAGAAAAACACACACTCAAGGAATGTATGTCATAATTAAAAGAAAATGTAATAAAACACAATCGAGTTAACTCATAACATTTATTTAAAGTTACTTTTGAAATGGACTAAGAATAGTGTAACAGCAACTACATGAAATATTTTCATGGTCTGCATTTGTAATTCAAGAGCTGTTACTAGATTTATGGCAACTTTGCTGAAAATCTATCTCTACAGAACGGCACTGTTAAAAATTTCCATAATTTAACGGATATTTTGTAAATAGAAATTTACGGTTTATGTATGCTAATCAGATCTGTTACGACGGAAAACAGAACCGATTTCTGCACTTAACAAAATACGAAACTATCCATTGTTGTCAAAGCTTCGTGTGTCAGGAACAAACAATGCCAAGGATACATGAAGTCTTCTTAACCGCCGTAAAATAAAAAATGTTTGTTCCTGTGCCTTTTAAAACATTTGCGTCTCAAACGATGTAATTAAAATTTCACAAGATAGCACAAACACTATAACAGATGGCATCTTCATACACTTGAACTATACGGAAGATTGAAAATATGTATATTATTGCAAATATTAACACCACTCCTAAAGTATCCACATAGGAGTATGGTGGATGAGCAGGGTGCTAGGTTACGAACGTTTTTATTCGGATTAAAATTCCATTTCAGGACAAAATGGACGTAAAATATTTAATATATTTCTGTTACATAGTGCAACATCCTCGTTTAGGCTACTCACGGTAAACTGAGCACTTTTGAAAGCCCTCCCATTTGGAATAATAATCAATATATGTGTGTTATTTTAGCCCTAGATGTTAACTTCTGAGTACGGTGGAATAAATATACTATTTATTATTTACATGGCAATATTTATTTGAAAAGTTGGTCAAAGGATAAAAAATAGCCGAAAGGAAAAAGTAACTAAGGCCTCAAAAGTGTTCACTTTACAGTGACGACAACAATGCAATTTTTGGAAAACCACATCGTATATCTGTGAAATTATTAAAAAGATACACGGAAAGTTCCGTAAATTCAAGTAAAGTAAGTTACTGGAAAAAAAAAAAATGTGTGTATGTAATATTATGGAGTTTTCTGGATACATCTATACCAGTACTTTTTCGTAAGTCTACGGAAAAACTTTTCAATGTGGTAGTATTACTTGATTGTTCAATTTGAAAGAAAACATCTCTCTGTCAGTTCGGAAACAAAAACCAGAAGCAGAAAACAACAGCAACAAACATCATTATGAGCCGAGAGATCATGATAGCAATTATAATGTTGCTGAACGTTATTTTACTGTCTATTATAGCTGTCCAAATTATTGGGAATTGTTAGATATCGATACCGGATATATTTTTCCTTCAAAACTTATTTCAAAACACACTTTCTTAGACTTATTTCAAAACACACTTTCTTAGAAGTGTTGAGAGCAGGTGTAAGATGTATCTGGGTAGAATTTGTCTTCTCTTTTACGTTTAAAGATCCATTCCGTTTTCCGCGCATCCTTCGGAAATCTCATGATAAATCAAATTGCTGTGAAATTACGTTTTGTCTAAACTATTGTTGCAAACTGCAACAGCACACCTTGAACCTGGCATTATACAGTCTACTCAGATAACAGAAAACACGTGACCATCGTCAAAACAACAAACAGCTTGCATGCATGGGAACTAAAAGTCGTTATACAATTGAAAACTGTAACATTTGACTTTACGTTTTCTTTCCAACATGATATTTCTTATGGAGGTTGACACAATGGAACTGTCAAAGGTAAAGTCAAGCACTCTTGACTTTACGATTTCGAAAAGTTGAAATTTAAAGTCAAAGTCAAGCAGCCATTTTGCCGAGAACCTAACAGGGTTTATGCGGAAAGTGCGTTATTTTATTGTAGGGAGATTTTAATGTCAGCATATTAAACAAAGCTTGTCTTAAATTAAATAAATGGCCAACAAATATAATGCGAAGAGGAAATATATGAATTTTCATAATTAAAAAAAAAAAAAAAAAAATAGTTTCTGTACTGAAATAAACTTCTAATGTAAATTTTAAGCCTATTTTTAAAAAAGGCACGTAAAAGGCATTCCTTGATAATTTAATTATTTACATAACGAGATACACTTTTTTACGAAGCTCGCAGAACTGATGTACAATTGTGTGAACTTTGACTTATTATTGTGTATTGGTACTTTCATCAGAGGAAAGGAAACAAAGTCAAATGATTAAGTTTTCAATTGAGTAAGAAGCTAAATACCGCGAGGAATGCAGGCTGGGCGGCCAGGGCAGGGTTGCCGATGTCACGCCTCTGCCACTTCCCCTCCTAGACCCCTTGTCTACATGGCCCTTCTTGGGCCAACCTCCTCTTTTAGAGACCTTGCCTATTTACCCTTACCTCAGTCAACTTCCCTTGACTCCACAATAACAGGTTGTTGCACGATTTACACCTCCCTGAATAGAACCCCTTATAATGATCATGATGTAAAAAGTTTACATTTTTATTTAGTTAATTAGTTAGGAATCTTCATAGGAAGTGTAGTGTGCTGAATCCCTTAGGAGGCACGGCCAGACTTCGACCTAATTCCTGAGATTCCAGTGTATCGGCTGCCGATAACAGGCACAGGGTTCTGTTACTTGGGTTGCCATTGTGAACAGCAGGTCCGCGAGAGTGATTGTAGATTTCGCCCCGCCCAGGACTGCTTGTACGCAACCCCTGTTGAAAACCTTTCTTTACTTTTATTTTGCTATGCTTCATTTATCCATGCGCAAGCAACACGGTGGTACTGGAAGCTGTCAGAGGCGACGCGAGAGGCGTGCCTTACTACAGCAAGCTTTGTTGAAGCAGATAGTTAATGACTCACACTCAAGTACTCTGAATACTAGTGAATACGAGAGCAACCAGGTTGATTATAATATAGTGTTACCTCCGGACCATGAAACACCTTTAAAACATTTGTTAGGTTGGTGCGAGCCAGACGAGGAATTACATTCCAAGGAAACCCCTGTTCAGCCCACCCTATGGCTGGGACCACACCTTCCATTTTAACGCGTCCGGCCAAAACGCATCCCGTTTACAGGATGACCTTCGCCCGCCCACACTTTCCTGTTCGGCAGGACCGGTAGAGTGCACTTTTGGCTGACAAATGGAGGATACTTTACACTCCAATACTTGTGGAACCTGACTTTGTTGATGACATTGTAAAGGCGTGTTGTATATTGCATAACTTTGTATGTAAGCAGGACAGTATTGATGTTGACTCAGAAACTTATCATTGAGGATGTAAATAATGATGGGACTGGTGAATAAAAAATTACATGAAGAAAAGTCAGACATTATTGCCAATTATTTGGTTGGCAATGGGGTAGTTGAGTTCCAACGACATTATCTTCAGATAATGAAACCTAGATGGGTAGTTAGTATGAATGTTTGAGCAGTTACATGATATTAGTAATCTAAACAATACTATGTAACTATTTGCAATTGTGTACTTGTTTAATTTTTTAAATTTTTCTTGCACGAACAACTGAAAAAAATAGTTATTTCTATAACTTTAAAGTTTAGTATTCTTGAATAACAAACTTTAACTCAATATCTTCTATAACTTATAATATTTACTTTCTAATAAAAACAAATTAAGATGTGTTAGCAACGGCTAGTAACAAATAGCTCACAGTTAAAATGTTGTTTTAACATACTTTTGTGGTATGCTATTTGTAAATTAAAAATAGCCTATGTATTATGCGTATTCCCTAGTGACATGGTATCTGTTTTTTCTACAGAGGAAGAAACTGTCGGCTGGTTGGAGCTTGTCCCTCTCTCTCTTGTAGTCTCTCTCTTCCTCGGGAAGTTTTGCATCGCTAGCATTAGCAGAAAAATTATTACATGTTTTCACTTTTAGAATATTTCATACTTATTACAGTAAAATAACGATTAATTTGTAATTTACAACTGAAAAGAGATTCTAATGTTTAAATACTTATTATATGTATTTAGATGTGATTACTTGAGGCTTAAAATCTGAAGTTGACAAGATGTGGCGAATCATGACATGGCATGTTGCTTTTTGCCAAACGAAGGGTTAATAGCTCCAAAAAATACTTCAAATTATTACAAGTTTGTAAACGTGTTTTTTTAAACCTACCTAGACAAGTTACGATGTATTGATAAATCATTTTTCCTTGGCAGGAATCAACATACTGTAATGCGTGTCGTGACCGCTGTGTGTGAAAGTGTGTTGTTGCCATTATGCTATGTTGAGCCAGTGTGTGTCATTGCAAATACTAGACGTGCAAAATCAATACATTTTAAACGTGAATTGTTTTTATGACTAAGATAATTTTTTTAGTCATGTCTGTTTATTTATCACAACATTCTAACTTTTCCTAGGTGTTAGAAACACAATTGTGTAAAGTACTTACATTTCCGTGATTTGAATGTTTGCACATTCCCAACAAAATACTAAGCCTAGCCAGATAAATAAAATAAATAATGAAAATAACCTTGAAGACAGTAAGTACAATTGCGTAGAAATGTGAGTGGAATAAAAGTTACGGTAGGCTTATCATTTGTGTGCATGTTCACTACTATCTTTTAAGTATGTCGCTGCTAGGTACAAAAAATAAGTGGCACGAGTTGCGTACTTTAATTTACTGTGTCTGTTCATTCCTTCAATTCGATTTTTATTCCAATAGGGTTAAACACAATAGCTGCAAAATAACGCGTATTACATGTAATGTGGTATGCCTTGTATAACAAATATGTAAATAATCCAGGTAAAATAATATCCGTAAAAACTATTAAAGGTGATCTAAATATTGTTATAGGCCTAAATTGTGAATATTCGTAAGTAATGGTTTTTGAAATATTACAGAATTCTTTGAATCAACTGTAAACAGTAAACAACACATTTGGCAGTTATAAAAGTAGAAGTAACATGGCAGTGATTATGTTTAGGCATAGCGGGAAGGATACGTAATCAGTAACCAAATATAAAATAGAAATTCTGTTATTTGAGGTTGGTTGTTTAATTAAACAATATCCCAAGCTGATTTCCATTGCTTTACTTACACAACTATACAATACACACAAAAAGCACAACATGGCCGCTCGAGGGCTTCCTCCCGCTAGGCTGCCAACTCTATGCGAGGTTGCCAGCTCTAGCACACACATAACATCTACAACACCTTCCCTCTTTAGTCAATATCAACAAAACACTTTGCAGCCTCAATCCAGATTAACAGTTAAATACAGATTAACATTTTAGCAGGTTCATTACATCTACAATATACTACAAGAATACCAAAATATACAACCCTTATTATACACAGATTGATAACTGCAACAACAGACTGACAACTATACAAACTATACACCCTCCCTCTTAGTTAATATTCTTGGCCTTACATATGCATTAGTGAGACACATTGTTTACAGAATTAATCGCTTGACTGGTTTGACAACCCTTCCACTTCTAGTTGTGTTACACTCATCAGTTGCACTCATGCTCCTCTCAAATCTGGTTCTGATGGGGAAGAGCACGGAGACTGCTTCAGCTGTTCACTACTAGTGTGAAACTCATCTCCCTCTGACTTGGTCTCATAATCCACTTCCATCAGGACTGAAGTCACTTCTCTAGGCATATGCGAAACTTTGGACTACCGAATGTGGATAACACTACGGCAAACCCTGTTACCTTCCAACATTTATACCCAATAGGAACGGGGAGATGAATGTCTTACTATAACACCAGGCTTCTAAGTGTCACAGCGGCTGGTGCTAACAACACTTTTTCACCCTGGACAAACTTGACTTCCTGTCTACGAGCAGTTCTATCATGAGCATTCTTCATCTGTTGCTCCTTAAAGCCCAGAGCCTGGACCACATGACGAGGCTGGATGACCTTTGGTTTCAGGGAGTTATGTGACACAGGTAATTTGGTTCGGAGCCTCCTGTTAAATAGCAGCTAAGCCGGAGACCAATCCAAACCAGGAAGGTGAGCGTTACTGTAGTCTTGAAGCATCTCTCCATAGTCAGTACCCTGGCTTTTGCACAATAACATCTTACTGACATTAACCCCCATCTCTGCCAACCCATTACTGCGGGGATAATGTGGGCTACTGGTGCACAGCTCGATTTCATTCTGCATATAAAATTGACGGCACTCAAGAGAACTGAATGGATTATAGACAGCTAACAATATTCGTGGGAGACCATGAGTAGCAAAAACAGTTTGCATGGCATTAATAACAGCAGTAGAATTTTGCTGGGGAATTAACTTATATCAATCCACTTTGAATACTTATCCACAAGAACAGGGTACGACTTTCCTGAAAACTCAAAGATGTCTGCACCTACTTTTTCATATGGAACATTTGGTGTGGGATGTGGAATCGGCTGCTTGAAATTAGATGGGCGAAACTTTTTGCAGATAGGACACAGTTGAATCAAGTTGGCAACATCTGAAATCATACAAGGCCAATTGAATACCTGGCGATCTTTGAATTTGGTTTCCCCACAATGGCCCACATGAAGTAACTGCAAAACATATCTTTGCAAGGTGACCGGAAAAACTACTTTGTCAACAAGGAATATTATACCTTTCTCCAAGCATAGATCATCCTTTATATTGTAATAGCGCTTGTGGCCAGGCACTGGATTATGAATTGGCCAATATGACTTACAAAATTGGGTTACGAGAATCAATGAGGAATCAGTGCTAGTTTCTAGTTGGAACTGAGATAGACGCTGTTTGGACATAGGCAGATGTTTGCTGATTGAGTGAACTACCTCCAACATGGCGGGGTCATCAGGTACCTTTTCAGGAAGGTAGGCTCGTGACGGTCTGCAAAATACTGAAGTTTACCTGGCAGATAGGTTATATCCAAGTCATAATTAAGTAGCTTGAGCCTTAATCTCTGAAGCCATGCTGAGCCTATGTGATTAATCGACTTGGCCATCACATTAACAAGAGGTTTGTGATCCCACTGAACTTGAACTTTTTGCCCATACAAATAGCATTGAAATTTAGACACAGGAAATGAAACAGCTGAAAATTCTTTTTTCAATTTGAGAGTAGTTTCTTTCTGCACCTGTCAGTGACCGGGAAGTCACTGCAATGCATCACACTGAACAACAAGAGTAGCTGATGGGTCAAATGTTGCAAGGACTGGTGCACTAGAAATTAATGACTAAAGTTTAGAGAAGGCTTGATCATGGCAGGGTAACCAGGCCTACTCCACGTCAGATTTCATACAAAGGGCTACAAACACTGGGCATATTTGGGTCATAGGAACGGACATAATTAAACATACCCAAAATTTGTTATACTTCCTTGCGGGAGTTGGGCGCCGGTAGAGCGGTCAAAGATCGAACTCTCTCTGGATCAGGTGACATGCCCTCAGCAGAAAATATCTGACCAACGTACTTAACCTGTGAAACTTTATATTGAAGCTTGTCTGCATTACATTTGATGCCCAGACTTGCTGCATGCTCAACTACCTCTTGCGTACACTCATCATGCTCAGCTTTCAATCTTCCCATGCATAAAATAGCAAAGAAAATCACAACACCTGGAATGTCACAGAAGTTCTGCTCAATAAACTTTTGAAAGGTTTCTGGCATGTTGGTTATGCCATACAGCATGCGCAAATAACGATAGCACCCAAAAGGCATGGAGAAACAACATTTTAGGGATGCGTCTTCATCCAGTTGCACCTGATGGAAACCCTCCTTGAGCTCAAAAACAGAGTAGTATTTCTTGCCAGTCAACTTCTCCGACATCTCCTCAATAGCTAGGATTGCATGATAGTCCCTAACTATCACATGTTCAGTTCAGTTGGACCCAAGCAAAGTCGTAACTTGCCAGCAGACTTTTGAACAAGTACCAGATTGGTTACCCAGGCTTTGGAGTCAAGTTTACGTATAATCTCTTTCTCCACAAGTCTATTTAGATCTGTTTGTAAACGCCCCCTTAATACCTCTAGGCTCCCTCAGTGGAGGTTTACACACAGGCTGGCTAGCTTCTCCGGTATTTATTTTGCACACGCGAGGAAAACAGCCAGTACCAAAAAACACTTCCACACGTTCTTTAACAAAGCGGTCTTTAGCGACTACAGAAGCTGAATGAACTCTTTTTACCAGGTTAAAGTCAACACAGGACTACAGCCCTAGCAAGGGGGTATTGTCAGAGTAAATAATTACAAACTGTATGTAGCGTTCATGACCCTTAATAGAACACAACAAAACAACACCGAGCTGGGAGAATGGTAGCACTCTAAACTTCTATTTTGAGATTAGTTGGATGAACTTTAAATTGCTGATCTACTGTCTGGAATAGCTTGAATGGTAGGATGTTTACTTCCGACCCAGGGTGCAATTTGATATCAATGGACCTGCCTTCAATAAGTACTCATTCCCTCCATTCATTTTTATGCACTGTTTTAGAATTGCCTGACCAACAGAATGAATTGTTACAGCATCATAATACGAGAATTCATTGGAGAACTGATTGACTTTAACCTCCCTTACTCTGCGAACTTACAGGACACAGCAAAATGATTTAAAATGCCACATTTGGCACATTTTTTAACATAGAATGGACACTGTGTAGGTTTGTGTTGAGTTTGACACTGGGAACAAGCGTACTCACCATTGCTGTTGTGTGCTGTATTATTGGTAACTCTGGGTTTTGAAGACCCGCCACTTTTTGCATCCACAAAATCAACACTTGCATCGCTGCGAACTTGAACGTAGGCTTTGGCTTGGATGTCTTTTGCTTGCTCCTGACTCTGGTCTACGAGCCGACAGTGTGCAGCTACTTTCGCAAGTGTTGCATTCTCCATTCGCAGCAACGCCTCTCACATCGCATACCTGATGCCCTGGACAATATGGTCAACTAACATTTTCCTCTTGTACGAATGGACGATCATAACCACACGTTTTCACAAGCAGATGACAATCGGTCAGGAAATGGTCAAATGTTTAACTCTCAAGTTGTACACGTTGATGAAATAAACGTTCTTAAAGAGGATTAGTCTTGGGTTCCAAATGTTTTGTATGCTTCCTTTACTCTACTATACACTAACCTGTCCTCTGGGGAAATGTCAAGGTTTCAAAAAGAGCACGTCCTTGTGAACCGAGCATATTTTTAAGAAGGGTGATCTTAACCAGTAGTGATAAGGTAATTTTCAAAGTCCCCCTCGATTTCCCAGTCTGTACGAGCAGTAAGACTCTGCAAATCAACACTTTCCAGAAACATTTCAATATTTAGTCCAGCCATCACAAACACATTAGCGGAAAGAGCAAACTTTATAAACATGTGCAGTAGCGTTACCACCCAGGCTTGCAGGTTAATTCATCAGCTGAGCACAAAACAATGTAGAGACATTACTAATTTGCTTCACTGAAGATCCACTAGACTGCGCCATGTTTTATTCTGTTATTTGAGGTTGGTTGCTTAATTAAACAATATCACAAGATGATTTCCATTGCTTTACTTACACGACAACTATACACATAAAAAGCATAACATACAACATGTCCGCTCGAGGGCTTCCGCCCGCTAGGCTGCCAATTCTATGCGAGGTTACCAGCTCTGGCACACAGATAACATCTACAACAGATACCTAACTTATTGCTACCTTTATTGCAGATCCTTTTCTTCCCACGCTGCGAACATTCCTTCCCAGATGTCCTCCCAACTTTTATAGTGTACGTTCTGGTACATATGTTTGAAGACATGTCCCAGACATCGGGGTGCGCTTCAATTAACTGTATAAATTTGTCTGTGTCAAACATGACGTTCAAAACGTATACAAAACTACTGACTATAAGGAAAACGGGATCCGAACGACCAGACAGTGTGGATGCACGCATTGAAAAGTATGCATTTTTGTCTCCCCTCCTGCCATCCTGTCGACCGAAGACACAGACCTGCCACTTCCCGCCAGAACCAGTTTTAAGGGATGGTGTGGCCTCCCTTATTTAAAGCAATGGTATATGACCATCCTGCCAAATGGTATCTGCCAAACCGGACCCAGCAAAACAGAAAGTGTGGCCCCAGCCTAATACAAGCACCGCCCAAGAAATACAGAGCCCCTTTAATCGAACTAGCATAGTAAGACTAAAATATGGCAGGATACTTCTGGCTCGACACCCGAGAACAGAAGTACTTCCCAACTTCTGCACAATGATGTTGGCTTCCGGACGGACGATAAGGGTTAGAATCCCTCCAAAGGCAGTTCCCCACAATCAGCCGGAACAATCCATAGCCAATTTCATCCCCACTCGCCAACCCACGAGGCCACGGTGGATCAATCCTGTCAGTACAAGCCAGATGCTCACCCCCACAATCACTCATAACTCGTAACCGATTGAGCTCATTCACCCCCAATCGGGACAGCTGGTGTCCCGACTACTGACGTCCCTTGTAGTATGGAGAATAAGGCTGCCTGGAAGGGATAGCCTAACAGTCCGAATTACCCTGGGGTTTGACTCTCTTCTACCTCAGAAGGTCAGAAAGGACAGTCAGTACCCTAACCACTTATCCACAAAGGGGAGCCCGCGTCAAGATATGGGATTTTTTTTTTAATAGCTGGGAACAGCTGAGCAGGCAGTTAACCTCCCGGTTTACAGGACAAGTGGAAGTGCCCAACTTATTGCTGATTTTCATACAAAAATACAAAGAGTAGAGGAGGAAGCAGAGATTTACATATGGCGTAAGGCGCAAATGTACAGGCGTTCATATCCTGCAGAGCGAGGAGAGCTGTGTAAGTGTAAGAAATGTTTCACGCACTATCCTCTCTAGCTTTCGAAACCATCTCCTTACTTCCAACTCGAGACGCCTGCAGAGCGCCCAGCCGCGTTCTCACATTAAGGAGTCAGCCCAGGCGGGAAACTCCAGGCCTGTGGTGCACGCAGGGCAACCACCCCAGAACAGACCAAACCCCTATATGTAACCAAACTGAATGACAAGTTCATGAGCTCCGTCGATCCTGAAGCACCCCACATAGCAATTGAGGTCAATAAACTTCAATGCCTAGCACTACTGGATTCGGCGGCAACTGTGAATTTTATTCAAAGTGACTTCAGTCAGCCGACCAGTGTGCTAATTTACAACCCCAAACCCGATTGGTAAGGATGGCTCAACTGAGCCATATCCTTGAAGTCAAAGGGAAGATCACCCTTCCCATGCAGATACACCACCTGAAACATGACACGGACTTCAGGGTGACAGCCGTTATCAAAGAAGAAATAATACGTGGTCCACCTTGGTTGTTACAACAGCACTGTCTGTTGGACCACGGGATACGAGAAGCCCACCTAGGGATAGGAGAATGAGTAAAGGTACCATGAAACCCGAGACACTAGTGGGCAAAAACGTGAAGCACAACATGAAAATCTGGAGAACTCGGACTTATTTGGCAGAGGATGGGAAGCACGAGAAAACTAGTCATGTGCAACCTTCCCATCGTTCTACCTCCAAATCTTGGTCCCATTTAAGGGAAAGTTTCTTCCTGGGCTTCCCAGTCTCGCCCAGTCGCTATTTCTTCCCATCCCCTCCTGGAAGAAGAGTTCCGGCCAGTGGACAACATCACATGTTGTCTTGGTGAAGTACTCTTGATCGAGTACCAGCAGTGAGACCGAAGTCACCCCAAGTGAAAGTAGAGGCCATGAAGCCTCCTAACCTTAGAACGAAAGCGCAGAGTCACCCCCCCCCCCGGAGTAATTGATGTCATTTGCTATTGCAGAAACCAAGAGAACATGTAGTTTCGCCGGACTTAAATTGTGTTCAGGGTCCAAACAACCGACAGAACGATGACATCGATGTAGCCGCCTTAACCTTACTTGGAGGATCAGTCCCAGTGATGCCACCTCCAGAGGAAGCAGAGATTCCTGCAGAGTGGAGAGACAACACCAGGGACGTGTCGCAGCCAACAACTTCAGCCGTCGAACAGCCATTTACAGTTGGAGAGACCACCACTACTATGAGGGCAGTCCCTCAATCACCTCCCCTGCCCATTTTGACGGGGAGAACTCAAACAGTCCACGGATATTCGAACCTGGGAGGAAGGCGTGGATCCCCAGAAGGACCCTTCCATGTCCGAGGCAGTTTATTGTCTAACTTTCTGTAGCTTATCTCGAAGTACATGTTTTACTGCTTGTGTAATCTTTGGAATGCATGTTTACATTAAGTTTAGCAAGAAAAAATAATTTATGTATTTACGTGCCTTTTTGCATGCATAACTAAGATTTCCGAAATTTAAAAATTGTCCATATATTCGCGCGTGTGTAGATTTTTACAGTACCGAAGTAAAGTTGTGTAATTAACATAGGAGAAGAGTTCATTTTGTGTGGAGAAAGCGAATTTCATGAGATATCACGAATTTATTATATTTTGGTGTTATTTTCGTTTTATCGCGATTTACCACATAAAGTCACCTCTAGTTATATGCTATGTATTTGTAGGAAGCAGATATTAATGCTTCGATTCTTCGTCTTCCAATCCTCGAAAATACGATTCTTCAAGAATCGCGGGTATCAAGTTTGACATCACTAGTGTCTATAGAGTTTCGACAACTGAACATGGGTTAACATATACCTAATATCTACGATGCACGAGCGACAATTGTTTGGGAGAGTAATGCAATTAATATAGTATTGTAGCACTTAAATTTATTATATTGATTTTAACTGTGTAGTATTGCTTTTGTGTGTGTGTTAATGGCACAGTAAAAAAAGTGAAAAATATGTATGTATTCGTAATATTCAAAGATATAAATATGTTAAATTTAAAAAAGACCTAACCAATCAATACCTATATTGACAATTTTAGCAATACAAGTTACAAATACAATAGTGGGGCGGGCTACGAAGTGGAGGGAAATAGCGGAGTAAAATTTTATCATGAAAACATACTTATTTTTTGCTTTTTTTTTACCCCACAATTTCCCTGATGTTTGTAGCCCTCCCCACTGTCGTATTTGTAATATTGTCAATTTAGGCATTGTTTGGTTAGATCATATTTTAGCTAACATATTTTAGCGATTAAACATTACCATTATGCACTTATTTTTCACTCGTTTTACCCCACATTTCCACGCTTCCTCTTCATTTGTAGAATCTCCTGCCATATTATGGACAGGAAATTCTAACAATGAATAGAAAGAGTAGAAAATTACATGCCAAGTGGAGAAATGAAGGGATGATAAGAGCTAAGGAAATGATGAAACAGATGGATAGAGAGCTCGAAAGGATGATCAAAGAGGCAAAGAATGTATTTTTAGGGAACATGGTCGAAGAAGGGAAAGACAAGGAATGGGGGAAATTGTTCAGGTATGTAAGGAAGTTAAGGTGAGGAGAGGAAGGGATCCCTTTGCTAAAAGGAAAGGATGGTAGGTATGTGACAAATGACTAAGAAAAATTGGAAATGGTGCAAGGCCAGTACTTGTCAGCGTTTGAGGCAAAGGAGGATTGAAATAGGGAGGAAAATAGTGATGGGTGTGTGTGTGTTTATAGTAAGTTTAAGATGAGGGAAGCTGGGTTATTAGAGGATCTGGTGCAGGTAGTTGATGAGGGGAAGCAAATGGATGCCTGCTTCATAGATTTTGAGAAAGCATTTGATAAGTTGCCTTATGGGACATTGATGAGGATAGTGGAGGAGCTGATATCGAACAAGAGGGTAGTGGAATGGATAGAGGACTTCCTCAGGGGGCGAAGGCAGAGGGTGAAAGTGGGGTGGCAATATCGGGGGAAGGGGTGATTATGGCAGGGGAGTCACAGGGAAGTGTGCTGGGTCCTTTGTTGTTTACTATAATGGTATATTACATGGGTTTGGGGATTAGGGGAAAAATAGGTGTTCACAGACAATTGTGTTGTGTATGCAGTAGTCTTAAGAGGGGGGTAGGGGGTGAACTAGCAGATGGACATTCACAAGACATGGTTGTGGACCAGGGAAAACTTAATGAAGATAAATGTAAGAAAAACTAAGGCAGTGAGGTTTACCCGGAAGAAGGTGATAAGCAGGAACATGTACAGATGGGAGGGACAAGCGATTGTATTGGGATTGACTAGGGATTGTATTGCAGGGAGACCTCAGGTGGAAAAAAACAGGTTGAGGGTGGTTGGAAAAGGAAGAATGGTTCTGGGTATGTTGGGAAGGGTGCTGAAGGGAGTCAGCTGTGAGGTGAAGGCATATGGCACAATGGTACGGCCGATGTTAGAATATGTTGCGGTAGTATGGGACCTGTACGTAGAGGTGGAGGTGCGAGAGTGAGAAAAGGTGCAGAGAAGAGCATCAAGATGGGTGAAGGGTAGGTGGAGAAGGCAGGGGCAGGATGATGAGGAAGAAGGGAACTACAGGTCATCAGTGAAGATTAAAGAAATGAGGTGGAGCTCATTGAAAGACAGGAGGAAAGTTGAACAGCTACTCAGGATGTACAGGATGGTGAATGAAGAGCGAGGATGAGAAGGGCTACACTGCAAGCTAAGTAAGGGGGTATTTAGAGGGAGAGGAAACAACAGTGAGAAGCTTCAGAGGATGTGGAGGAGAACGGAGCCAGGTAGGTAGTCCATTCTTGTGAGGGCTGTGAGTGAGTGGAATTTCTTAAGCAAGGCTTGAAAAATATGCTCGTCTGCTCGTCCGTGATGAGTGCAAAATTGTAACTGAGTGAAAAAACCACTACGCATGTGCCCATATTGTAAACAAACACGTCACCAAAGAACATTCAAACTTTTGATTCTCCCATGGCAACGACTGTGAATGCTGTTTAAACTGTAGCAGTGAAGTATGTACCGTATTTATGTGAATATAAGACCACCATGTAAAATTAAACTAGAGTTTAAAGAAATACCGCTTTGGGGGAATATCTGACAAAAATAAACATCACAGTAGATATGTGATACTGTATGCAGACAATGCCACTCGTGTTAATTCTATGGAATATGGAGAATGATCAAGTCACTGTTTAACTATACACTTGCGTTCTTAAAGATACACTCACATTCATAAACACAAATCCATTTTGATGATTATAATCAGAAACTAAGACTTGGTTCAAAATCAAAATAGTTACGCGCATAGTGAGTGACTATGAAATTACATTTGGTATTCTTATGGGATTATTCTGACATGTGGCGCTTATACAACTAATCTAATACGATTAAGACTCATCGCCTAGAGTACCTCATTTACCACTACGGACGTGGGTGACACATTGCCTACTCTACAGGCAACAGGAACGTTGAGCAAACCCTTCTCACCTGGAGGACACGCAACCCAGCAGGCATGCCACCGCCCCCCCCCCTTTTTTTTCCACGTGCTGAGAGCTTACAAGCTGCCCAGACCTCGGGCAAGGCCGAACGCCTCCAACGAGGCACGAAGCATAAATGCTGACCAGAGTATTCCCACGCCAACCAGGGACGGACGTCGTCACGCCTCCCCCGCACCGGCAGCCTACAAGATTCCAATATATAAGTCCGGACGCTGCCGAGCTCGGAAGTCACTCTTTTGCATCTTTAGCAACCTGTCACCTACCACTGCTTGGGATCCTCTGAGAAGTTTGTTATTTTCAAGTATGCCCCCGCGGCTACTTACCACGTACGTCGATGACCAGCGAACACAAACACAGTTATTTTTACTTCACTTTGTCTCCTCTAGACACCTTTTACTTATGAGTTTAACTTTAACTAATTTGTATTCGTATAGAACCAGCTTTTCCCTTTTTACTTAGAACCAAGTTGTCTACACCTGGAATCGCAGTTACCTTCAGCTCTCCACGACTTGACAGGAGATAGCACAGGTCACGTGTTTATTGAACCTTCAATAAACACACACTGTTCTCTACCTTATGCCATAGGGCATGCGCAAATAATGATAGCACTCAGGGTCTTTATTTCCATCATGGGGGAGAAACAGCAATGCCACAACCACTAGAAACACCTTCACAGCGGGAGACACGACATTCAGGTTGCTTCTCACCATCCGCATTAAGTCAGTGCGCAGTGACCATAGCCTCAAGTTTTGCTGTGCATCCTAGTGCGAACGCAAAACCAGTAGATGCTTGGTGGCTCACATGGCTTCACGTCAATGATCAGACCACAACTGTGGGGGAACAGCGGGGACTCTTATCGAGCTCGTGCCGGCAAATCACTATTGGGTTACACTATTAACCCTCCTGCATCACGTAGACTATAGAACTGTTTGCCCCATGTCTCACAAGAGGAGGCGTGGTGGAAAAGGCAAGGAACAATTCCTGGTTCACTCTGCTCTCAAACTGTTGATCGCATTATCCCATCCTACGCAGGAAAGGTCGGCGGAACGGGACCGCGCTTCCGAACTCAGTCAACAAGCAGCCACGCCTGCTTCGGTTGTAATCCCGAACAGCATCTCCAGCAGTAACCAAGACGAAGGTGTTCTTCAATCGCCAACACCCCTCTCATGCCAACTATCTAAACAAAACTACCCCGCTTTTGGTCTAGAGGACAAAATCCTCGACTAACGTGCCAAGTCAGTCTAATTGGGCACATGTCAAGATGAATAGCTGTGCGCAGTAAAAGGCACGAACTAGACCAACCATACCCCGAGAACTAAGGGTCAAAACAGTAGATATATAAAAAGAGAACTGGCGCAGCATATTTTTTTGGGTTGTTTAGTCTAAAAGTACAGGAAAAAGTTAAAAACTCAAAATCTGAAATTTGATGGAAAAATTGTGAAAACCACGTAAAAAAGAAGAAGCAAAAATTAAGGTATTTGAGGATTAAATTTAAGCTCTAAAAGCTTTTCAAAAAGGAGCTTAAAAAAAAAAGAAGAGAGAAACATAGTCTTTAAAATTAGAAAATTTATTTGATCTGAGATCATTTTTATTGATTTTTAAAACAATTTTGAAACGAACAAGGTCCAATTCTTTATCAATAAAAGTTTCTGTTTTTTATAATTTCATATCCAATATCCCAAACTTCTAAAAGTTCTTAATTTGATCCATTTATAATATTAAAAAAATTATATATCTTTTATAAAAAATGATTCTATGAGAAAATTATAATTAGAATTATGAAACAGATTTTTCATTCGATCAAACAACAACACATCTAAAAAGTTGTATCAAAATATCGAGAAACAGTTTCTTGTTTCTGTAAAACCATTTAATAAAATAAAAAATGTATAAATCTACAGTAATATTTTCTTTCAAATAATCATAAGTAAGGTTCCTTTCGCTAATCAAAAAAACATTACAAATTGTGCCAGCCTCGGGCATTTTTATTCAAATCAACACTAATTTTTATGTTTTGTTGTTTCTTTAACTACAGTTGTTTTTCTATATGAACAATGAATAATATATAAAGGTCTTTGCCCCCAAAAGAATAATAATCAAAATCACCTTCTAAGATTACAGTTGGTTTATAATAAAGTTCATTATTTCTAAAGGTTGAATCTAATTTTGTTCTTGAGTTTCTAAAATCATTATAAGCCAGATACATCTTCATACAAATATTATTTTTAATATCTAGATTTCAATATTCTTTTGGAAATATTTCATTTCTCCCATTTTTAACTGAAATATCTTTTACATCACAATGATCAAACGTAGTAGAATGTTTATAACGTTGAGGATTATTTTCTCTATTAATTTGAAAGCCAGCAATTACAAAATCAGGCATATCAAATTGTAAATTATTAAACATCTTTTACATCAAAATTAAAAATAGTTGATTCAGTAGAAACGTCTGTTTCTAAATATTGCCAATAATCAAAACTAATAGGAATTTTAGATTCTTTATATATTTTTTCTTTAATTGCAATTGCTGTGTTAGACTCGCATTCAACAATTGGCCACGTAATTTCTAATTTTTTAATAAAAATTCTACTCGGATCGGGACTGTCTCTGAACAGGACCTTGAGCATTGTTAATTTCATAAAGATATTTACAATTATGATCAGACAAATTACGAATAAAAGTAATTTTATAACCACCTTTCCAATAAAGTTCATTATTATCATCAATAAAACCAAACAGATATCTAAGTGGATACATTATTTCATTTGGTTGGCGACTAAGAAACTGATTTTTGACATATCTATTATCAACACCAGCAAATTCTAAATAATATTCACTTGGTGATCTTAATAAATCATTCATTATAGTAGAAGTTATACCCAGATTATCAACAACTTCAATAATTTTACCATGTTTTGAGATTTCTACTCCAGAAAACTAAAAAGGAAAACATTTTTGCACCAACTTCTACAATATCTAATTTTTCGTATTTTGCATCATCATCATCATCATCCTGTTTATCTCTCTTAAGTATACTAAATTGCTCATAAACATATGTATAATTTGGAAAAGAAAAGGAACCTCCTACTGGAAGATCAAATTCTATTCCATTATTGTAAACATTAAAATTTTTACTAGCTTGATCAGTTGGATGAAAAGTTTGCCTATCATAACTCTCAATGCTTTTATAACACATTGACGCATGATGTCTTCTCTATCATAATAAACGACTGCTACGCATCTGTCAACTACACCCCTGACAATTCACCCAAGAGTCATGTCACTGCCGCCGTCTGCAAGACTGTATTACCTACCGGGCAGGCATCCCAGTGATAATTATAATTTTGTCCAATGAGCCACCAAGACTATGCAAGAGGTCCGTGGCAAGTACTGCTGTGCACCACAAGATGCCGCCAACTCAGAGGATCCAGATGCAGGGCTCGCACATGCTGTGCCCCCTCCCCAAACGCACTATGCCAGCAGAAGAAGGGATGGCCGAGAAGTATAAAAGGGCTGGCAGCCAAGCCTCTTAATTGCCAGTTCTTCTCAGTACTCGATCGCTTCCTGAGCTCTCACCGCCTCAGTTACTGGTGCAGATGCTCCAACCTCTCCTAACCTTCATCGCTCTCTTCGTAAGGCTGAAGTTCCTCGCCAGCGGAATCATAAATAAGGAAGACCCAGCGGACGTCAAGAAGTTAAACTTAGACACGTTCGGTCCCTTACGGCCAGTCCCCAGAGCGTAGAGCTCGCCTCGAGGAAACACGCAGTAAGCAACTGTCCAATCCACCCAGTTTTGCACAGGGCACCTTCCCTGTTTAACGATAGGGTGTTTAACCTTCTGTAGACTTTGTGGGGGAATTAGGAGTTAGCATGTCTGCCATCAGTGTTTATTTCACTTCGGTAAATAAACAGTTCTTACCAGTCATCTGAGCTTTCACTCCAAGCTCTTTTCTGTGTCACATTGGGGCTGCAGCACTTGGCAGGAGAACGGGTTTTAATACTGCCGAACGCACACTGCACAACATAACAAGTACATCCTTGGAAGGCCACCCGTTCCTTGCACCACGTGGAAGGAACGATAGAGCCACGACATTAGGTACGCTCCCGGTGGATTAGACTTGCCAACCAGGTGCCCAACTCTCATCACTCCCCTAGTGGTGCCGAGAGGGCTGCAGTCTGGTGCAGGGAAGTCTACTCCCACGGGACAACTGCACACTGCCTTTAGACTGACACGTCAATTGCCCAACTCTTGCTGCTCTGATCTATACCTCATGCAGTACACCCACAGGGGTGGAGTTGAGAGAAGGGCAGAACGGCGAGGGCAATTGCTTTCCCAGGGAGTACGTATCCTTCCTAGCGGGTCCGGGTTACTCAGTCTACTGCAACAAGCTGCACTTCAACAACGACTCAGGATATCAGTTCCAGACATTGTTCCCTTTGGATTGTTTGAGCCATCCACCAGGGTTGCTGAGGGATACCATCTGGTAGTGCAGGAGGCACTCTTTGGCATCAGACAGCCAGAAGCACCCGTACCGGAGCAGATCACACCCCAGTAAAGCGAAACACCAGTCAGTGTGAATACACGGGTACCCGCCAACCCCACGCAACCTCATCAAACTGCTGCGCCACTACACAAGCCGGTACCTCATAGGGGGTCAAGGTCGTAGGGTCTGACTTTGTGCCCAGCCGCCGACCCACAAGGCTGGTACTGTACACCGGGCAGTCACCTGTGCCCCGGACCGAATAAAGTAGATCAGACGCAACTCGCCTAGTGTCGCCCAAGTTACCTAGGGGCGGGGGCAGTCTGACAGCCGTCTGTCACGCATCCACATTTATATGTTAAAAAAATATATATATAAATGGCCGAATGAAAAGGAGTTCATCTAGTTAAATTACTCATTGATAACACACAGTTTATAAAAATTTAATCAACCTGTTTTATAAATAAAATTAATTATCAAAATTGTTTTTCCAAAACTGCTGGGCCAACAATAATTGCACGTATATTATCAGGCAATAATTCACCATTTTTTAAATTTTTTGATGCCACTGCAGAAATTAAAACGTCAACACTCCAGTTAAATGTCAAATTTTTATATAAAGGGATAATAAAGTATTTAAGTTGACAATCAATAGTTCTATTTTAAAGAAAATTTCATTATGATATAATAGATAATGAAAAATTGATTGCATTAATAAGTTTCTATACAAAAATTTTAACACCAAATATAAACAATAATACTATAACAGTTGAATAAATGAGTCCTGTTGATAAAAACGAAGTTATAACTATTCCAAGAGGTCAATATGATATTGAATCATTAAAAGAAACTACAGTAGAGCACCACTTTAACGAACTTCAAGTTAACGAACACTTCACCATAATGAACTTATTTGGTCCTGCCAAACCACCATACATTTATATGCGAATACTTTCAGTCATACTAAATTTTCGGTAAACATTTATGGGAGGTTTATTCAATATTCCCGTTAACGAACACTTTGTAAACAGAATAAAATAAAAAGAAACTGCAAAATTACATCAATTTTTTGCTATGTTAAAAACATAAACTACATCTGTTTTTTGGTAGATAACTCAAGTCATAGTTTGGTGTGGCAATACGAAACAAAAATCGTAAAGTGCAGCGCTCAACAAGTTGAACAATTCATTATGAATTGACTAAACTATATGACCTCGAAATTGATAAATGGTATGAACCTACAGAATTTAAAATTTATGAATCTAAGTTTGGCAAAAAAACTAATCGCTTTCTAGATGGTAATTATAAAATCACTTTACCAGATTGCTATGTGAAGATAATTGATAAAAATAGCTTAAAAATGATAAATGAGGGGGGAGTTTCTACAGTATATAAATATCTAAAAGAAATGAAAAATGGAAAATCTGTACATGATATTGAGTTTAATATTTAAATTCTATCAATTATCTTCTTTAATATTTCAAATGATTTGCTTGTTTTAACCTTAAATATGCTTAATTTTTGCATAATTTTGCTTGTTTTACTTTGAGTCAAATCCTGCAAGTTCATTTTTGAAAATCTGCTAAAAATATTTGTTTTTGCTGAAAATTTCTTGTTTTTGAGAGCTCTTTTTTAAAAGCTTATAGAACTCTAATTTAACCATCAAATACCTAGAGTTTGGCTTTGCTTTATACAATTTGCATAATGTTTTCATCAAATTTCAGTTTTTGAGTTTTTAACTTTTTCCTGTACATTTAGAAGAAATAACCCCAAAAAATGTGCTGCGCCAGCTAGCTCTCTCTCTCTATACATTTACACAACAGATCAATCAAACGGACTTTGGGGAGTCCTTGAAACACCCCGTGGCACCCCTAACTAATAGCATGTCAGAGGCCGAAGTCAATGCCGTCTCCGGCGAGAACTCTTGACATATCCGATACACAGTGTAGCCATGCCGACTGCCCAGGCCATGGCACACTAAGGGTAGAATGCACTGCACGAAACTCTTCCATTATGTCTGCATAGGCTGGCCCGAAGAAACCAGAGTTACAGACGGGTTAGAGTACAGATGTACAGCTTGCCAACAGCCAACGAGTTTCTGTAATAAAGTTACGAACCCTGGGTGGGGCATAAACCATATCAGGTGCACGACGTGCAGTGAACCCTATCACCACCTACGTATAGGGTGGCCCGACAAACACGTCTCTATGCCCGGGATGGCCTACCAGTGCGAGAGATGCAGAAGAAAAGTCTCTCACTCCCGCAGTTCTAAGCCTTCCCGGATATACATCCAACCCGGAATGGCACCTGTCTTTCCAGCAACCGGTAGAAACAACGATATTCAATTACGCAGAGCAACCCGCGCTAGACCGTAGGCAAGCAGACAAGGGGAAGGAGGGAAGAACACTGACCGGCAATGCGCCCACACCCTACGCCAACCGAAACCCCGACCATGACTTCCCCTCTCCGCTATCAGATGTCGCGAAGGTGTCTCGATCGTGCCGGCTGACATCACCACAAAGAAAGAGAGGGCGAATTCGGAACCAGAATAAGGGGGACAAGAATCCCCAATCTCACTTCAAAATTTAATAAAAGCGTTTGATTTCTTTGGAATGACCTGTGTAGATGTCCGCCTTAATAAAGGAAACACTGTGGCAGTGCTAGACTCGGCCATGGGAAATTTTAAGAGGAGCTATCTACTCACACCCCGCCAATGAGTCCAACTGACCCTAGTTAAAAGTAAGGTCAGACTCGCACAATCAAATTACTTCCGTCAGGTCGAAGGAGGTATAAAGTTATCAATTGGGATACAGAATAAGACATTCCACATTAATTATGTAGCTATGCCTAATATCGGGGAATATATGATTCTGGGCCAACCATGGCTACTTCAACAGCACTGTGTACTCGACCACGTACAACATCGCCTTCAACTGGGAAGAGACGGATGAACTGCGAAGGCAGCCAGCTGAATGCAGCCCCTCCCAGTACTCCGATCCGCCTTCAACAGTTACTGATAGACACAAACCACCCAGCCCACGTAAATCACCCGACTGGAAATCAGGCCTGAAGAACCCGTCGACATCATGCGTGGCCACAGTCCGAAGAGGCCCCAGACCAAGAGCTTTAGAGGCCCTCGACTTATAAGACAGGTACCGAAGTTGAACCTAGGCCAATGAAGCACAACAACATTAAGGATCCCGCCTACCTGTCTAAATTTTTTTCCGTGTTACCTGCCTCAGCACGTCTACCCAGATCTTCTAGTCCTTCCAGAGAAGAGGGGGCCTACGCCTTTGTCCATCACCTTTTCCACGATGAGGCTTCATCACAACAGTGTGAAGGGGAGGGGGGGGGGGGGAATAGATGTGTGCCACTTATACAACTAATCTAATACGATTACGACTCATCGCCTTGAGTACCTCTTCCACCACTACAGACATGGGTGACACATTGCCTACCTTACAGGCAATGGGAACTTTGAGCAAATCCTTCTAACCTGGAGGATATGCAAACCGGCAGGCATCCCCCCCCCTCCAGCTCTGAGAGCCTACAAGCTGCCCACACCTCGGGCAAGGCCGAGCGCCTCCGATGAGACACAAAGCAGAATCGCTGACCATAGTATTCCCACGCCAACCAGAGCCGGAGGACGCCATGCCTCCCCCGCACAGGCAGCCAACAAGCTTCCACTATATAAGTCCGGATGATGCCGAGCTCTGGAGTCATGCTTTCGCATCTCTAGCAACCTACTACAGCACTATACCAGTGCTCGGGATCATAGGAGAAGTTTGTTACTCTTAAGTACGTCCCTGTGGCTACTTACTAAGTACGTCGACAACCAGCATTCACGATCACATATATTTTAACTTCTCTTTGTCTCCTCTAGACACCTTTTACTTAGCAGTTTAACTTTAACTTATTTGTATTCGTCTAGAACCAGCTTTTCCCTTTTTACTTAGAACCAGGTCCCCTACACCTGGAACCGCAGTTACCTTCAGCTCTCCACGACTTAGTATGAGATAGCACAGGTCATGTGTTTATTGAATCTTCAAATAAACACGCATTGTTCTCTACCTTTCTGTCATTCATTTCAAGGGTATTTATTTTCACCAACAGTTGAGAATAAGATATGCTGTGCACGACCAACAGGAACCGAGAGCGTTGTTAAACTGAGTTAGCCTGACTGTGGAGTCCTTTCCAGGTGTCCACATGTCAGTAGATACACATATTAAACAGCTACCTGTTTCTTCCCAGTTACACATCAGCATTAAGTCAGTGCTCTGGGGGGAGAAACAGAAACACCACAACCACTGCAAACACCTTGACACAGGGAGGTGCAACAGACTCAGGTTGCTTCTCACCATCCACATTAAGTCAGAGCGCGGTGACCATAGACTCAAATTTTGCTATGGATCTTAGTGCGAACGCACAACCAGTAGACACTTGGCGGCCCACATGGCTCCATATCCCTGATCAACCAGCAACTGTGGGGGAACAGTGGGGACTCATATCAAGCTCGTTCTGGCAAGTCACTATTGGGTTACATTATTAACATTCCTGTCTAAGTGCATCGCGTAGACTATATAATTTTTTGCCCTTTTCCTCACGAGAGGAGTGGTGGAAAACGTAAGGAACAATTCCTGGCTCACTCTGCTCTCAAACCGTGGATTGCATTCTACGCAGGAATGGCAGGCGAAATGGGACTGCGCCGCCGAACTCAAGTCAACCAGCAGTCGCGCCTGCTTCGGGTGTAGTCCTGAACAGCATTTCCAGCAGTAACCAGGACGACTTTGTTCTTCAATCGCCTCACACCAACTATCTAAACCAAACTAACCCACTTTTGGTCTAGCGGACAAAATCCTTGACTAACGCGCCAAGTCAGACTAATTGGACACGTGTCAATTCAAAGAAACTGTTATAAACTATTCCTTAATAGTACAAACTTTCATTTCATTAAATACATGCTATAGTTGATTCACGATAACTTCAGCCTTTTCTGAAGCCCTGCCAAATTTCTACTTTTGGTTACTGATTATATATCTTCCTGCTACAAGTAAATATAAACACTGCCATGTGACTTATACTTTTATAACTGTCAAATGTGTTGGTTGCTGTTAACAGATGTTCAAAGAATGCTGTTATATTTCCTACGAATGTTCACAATTCAGGCCTATAAGAATATTTAAATTGGCTTGTTTCACACGATATAGCACATTACACATAATACACATTAATATTTGGTCACGACTGTGTTTGTTACAACTGTGGTGGAAAAACCAGTAGTATTTAACCTGTTGTTATTAATATGTGTTTGGAATAAAAATTAAAACCAAGGGACAACCAGTCCAACGAAATGACACAGTAAATTCAAGCATGCAACTTTTGTCGCTTATTTGTACATAGCATCGACCAATGTAAAATATAGTGGTGAACATGCAAACACATAGGCATACCGTAACATTTATTCCACTAATATTTACATGCATTGGTACTTACTAGTTTGTAGGTTTAATTTATTATTTTTTTTTGGGATTGTGGCACACATTCAAATCACAGACACGTAAGCTTGTTACATAACTGTGTTTCAAACACCTAGCGCGAAGGTACATTGTGATAGACGTGAATGTAAATAATTAACTTAGTCATAACATCAGTTCACGGTTAAAATGTATAAACTTTGCACATATTTGAAATCCACACATATCTGGCCTGTGCAACGATTACAGCACAGCCACCATAGACAGAAATGGCGGCTACACCCTTGCAACACTCGTTACAGTATATTAATTATCCCTGCTGTGAAAACATATTTATCACAACATTGTAACTTCCCTAGGATGTTTCAAAAACACGAGTACGAACTTGACACTTTGTTCATAAACACGCAGTGTCATTGACATGTCACCACCATGGAGGCATTAGTCTATGGAGTGGAAGCAGACACACAAAAGTGAAGCCGAGAATGAAAGAGGACAGGGTTATTAGCTGCAAAAAGGTGCATGTTTTAAATTGCTTACTATGTAACTTTTGCCACTCATAATATGACGGCTGACGTAAACAATCGGTCTGCGCATGCGCAGTTGAAAGAAGTCAGACAAGGCATTGGCTTCACTTGATAAACGTGGAGAAGATAGGCTGTTGGCACTCCAGCATTTATTACCTCCATGGTCGCCACACACACCACTGCCAATTGTAAGACACTATAAAAATGGGTATAGTCGCCCGCCATAATGGAACAAGCACGTGGCTAGGGGAAAGTTGATCAAATTCTAAACTCTCCTTTCCACACATATGCCAAACTGCTGGATTTGTAAGTGTCGCGCAACAAGCTGTGTCGCACCATTGCATCTAAATAACATATAATACGTATTTAAACAATAAAATATTGTTTCAGTTGTAAATTACAATATCAAACATCATTGTTGCTGTAATATGTATGAAATGTACTGAAATTAGAAATAACAAAATGTATACTTTTCCTGGTACACAGATGGTATGATCTTCCCGAGAGAGAAAGGAGTGAGATAGAGAGAATGACACACTGCTTCACGTACTGAACCTTTATTCCAGATGGGGGAAGAAGAAAAAATCAGCCTACGCACGAGAATTTGCGTGGATATTTTTAAATGCAGCAATGAAATGTGTTTCAGTCAGTACTACCTAACAATAAAAATATATCAATTAGCAACGTTTAACTTACAAATAGTATACATAAAAAAGAGGTTAAAAATATTGTAACTGTGAACTATTTCTCCCCGGCCATTGCCAACACGCCGCTGCTTTCGCTGTTGTTAATTCATATTTAATACTAAATATATATATTACAAGTTATATAAGATACTACGGTAAAGTTTCATTTATTCAATAATACAGCACTCTAAAGTCAATCACAGTGTTAAATATTTATGGAATACAAGTTATTGAAAAAAAACAGGTTGACATATAACGCCCAGGATGATTTTTCAAAGGTTCAATTACAAAAGGCCGAAGAAAGCATGAATGATCTACATACACGTATACGTTTCGATCATGAACGAAGCCTAAAGTGCACCATAGTTGTAGTATTGTTTGCACTCAACTGATGTTACTGTATCTTTGGTGATATTAACCTGTCATTTTTATATAAACATCCGTGTGAGATTCTGATCCTTGCAGACGTGTTTATGCACACATTTATTTAGCTATGGGGCGTTTTTTTTTTTTTTTTTTTTTTTTTAGCCAAGATTCTGTGGTACGTAACCATAATATCAACAAATATGAGTGGGCTTGGGTTTAAGATCGATAAAAATGTGTTCTCAGTTACGTAAAAATTAGACAAGTGGAAGGTAACCTTACTGTATGTTAGTAGATAACACAATTATTCAAGGTACGTAAAATATTAATCATACTTGTCAACAAAATATTAGTATCCAAAATAGATGGACGGGTATTGCAGAAATTACCAGGCATGTTCAAGGGGACAAACGCCATGCCTGACAGTGCATTTTTTTAATAAGAAGAAATAGGATAGTGTGGTGTAAAAAATACAATACATTTCTTATTGGTATACATTGTTACATAGAAATAAAACTGACTGGTGCAATAGTACTAGTTAAAAATTGTTTACATAAATGGTATTCGCATAAGATTATAATCTGTGGTGATTCTGACTGGTGAACTTAATGCCTGGCTGGTGAGTCATCCTAAAATTTTTCAAGCCCAGGTGTTGCAGGAGGAGAGGAGTTGTAAAGTACGGGAAGGGAGTGGAAGAGGAGTTTGATAGGGTAAGGGAGAGGTGCGAGAGCTCGCTACCGGGCGGTAGTCTAATTGCGTGTGTATGTATTATTGTGGTTCCCTGATCTTCATAAGCCTCGCCACTATCGTTTTTGTGGTTTCTATTGGTCATATGTTGATACCCCTAGTAAATTTGTGTTCTGTGTAATTAGTAGAGTAGAATTGCACCACTTTCAGCAAAATTCCCTCCAAAAAGCCATTATTCTGAACATTTACACCATAAAAATCTTCTAGTTCACTTATTGGAAAAAGCTACATAAAACAAACTCACTTCTTTTTCTTCAATTTTCTCCAGCAATGCTTTCTTGCCCTTCTTTTGTGATGACTGTTTCTGGAGTTCTTGTTTTTCTACATCTTTCTTCTCCTCTTCCTCCTCCTCTTCATCTTCCCAATTATCCTGTAACAGTGTTTATACACACACACACTACACCATGAACTGCTCTACTTATGAATCTGCACCTGCAGAAAACTAATTTTCACCATACATACACACCCCAATCGCATAAAAAACATGCAAAAAAAGCAAGCAAGCCAGCTGAATTTTTCATCAACATAAATTAGAACTTATTTTTATTAAAAATTACTGAAGCTATGACAGCTTAATCTAAGTCATTATTTTCACAGTAAAAGTTTGGTGGGTACAGGCAATAGACAACAATGTAAATATTCAAATCTCAACTCTTCTCCCACCCTTTACTTTCGCACAAAATTGCAAAATTCTAAATATGTTGAATGTGACATTTTCCTCTTATGATTAATGATTCCACATTAGAGCACATGAAAAATATGATTAAAGGCCACTAGGCCTACATTTCATTACACTGGTAACTTCCTTAGAATCAATCCCGCTATGCAGTTTGGGAAGTAAGGAATTATTAAACCCTTTTTGGTATGGGAACTGAAAAGCAAAAATTGTCCTAAATTCATAGTTGGATAGTTGTAACATATTAGGCCTATTACAATATTATATAAAGTATAATAAATAAACAAAAAATATGTATTTAATTTTGGGATAACGGGGAGACACGTGGAGCTCCTGGCAGAGTAAACAAATGTGCAGCATGCAGGGAAGGGCAAAAAAAAAACAAGCTATCTGCAATAAAGTTTACTACATGTCCTACACTCGATTCAGCCGACACTGCAATGACAGCAAATCTTTTAAAATATGTTTTAAAAATGCATTTCTGCGCAACTCACGTGGCAACAGCTGTTTTAATGCTGAAACACTTTTACACTACATGTCACCCAAAATAAATTGTACATGAACAGAATATTCCAAAGGTAACATACACTGAAAAATAAACGTCTGCATACTTCCAAATTTATACGAGACTCTCTCAAAAACTCACTTTAACTTGATCCTCTTCATCCTCGCCTACCCATTTGTTAGCAACAGCATCTGGTACTTTAATTTCCTTTGGTTGGAAATCGTCGTTATCTAAGAATAAAAAATCATGACACATTACACACTGATAACACTTGTTAACATATGTCTGTACCTAAGAGCACTTTCATACTCACCCCACTCTTCGTCCATATTGCAGAGTTCGCGAGATCAAAATCTGGTTTGCCAGTAGCTGACTCAAGCACCAGAGGGCGATGTAACTGGCGAAGGGAATCTGGCTTTACGCCCAAGATATTCCGCCAATGCAACACGCAATTAAAACGTGCCCTTATCAAACACAAAACGTCAGAATATTAAATGACACGACTTTCCAATTTCTAAACCTGTTTCGAACACCAAATTGTTCTTTACGTGAACCAGAAAGACCTTCATTATTCTCCATTTGCAATCGATTTTCCTGAATATGGCGAACTACACAATGAGGCCAACGACCTAAAATAAATTTCTCGTTTCCAATTTTAAAACATAAAAATAATCTCGTAGGAATAAAGATTTATAATACAATAACAATATAAAAAATTAATATAATGTATTAATGAAGTAGACTACTGTGGTACAAAACAAAAAAGTACGAAAATATGTGCAAATGCAAAGTATACAAGTTTGATGTAAGTACGAACATAACTTAGGCTGTATTCCATTGCATGCACAATTAGAAATACGCCTAGCAAAGTGGTTCTCACCTCAACTGGCAAGCGCATTGGTGCACCTTCTACGTCATTCTAAATCCTATCAATATCACACATATACAGCACAACGCAAAAGCACAAATTTTTCATGTGTAGATGTCACAGCAGCGGGAAAATGGAAGAAACGTGCCTAACAAGGCCGTACATTCAACAATTTTGTTGTGCGTAGATGGTATTTGTTTCTTTCCCTATACCGTTAATTCCACGAGTGTAACATTAACTTCGGCCCAAGACAGACAGAGAGAGAAAGAGAGAGAGAGAGAGAGAGAGAGAGAGAGAGAGAGAGAGAGAGTGTGTCTGTGTGTGTGTGTGTGTGTGTGTGTGTGTGTATACATATAATGATGCATCAGTACGAATACGAACAGTGAAGTATTAATCTCGTTTAGCTTTTCTATTGAAGTTACAATTTATGAAGATACAAAAATTAATCTTAATTCCATACGAACAAAATGTTCTACTACTCCATGCAAATGTAAAAATAAGCGCCATTCACAGTCACTTTGATAGTCCTAACAAAAAACTTGTTTTACCTTCTCAAAGAAACGATCCAAACACTGAGGTAGCTTTTTTTTTTAAATTAGAATAAAATAAACAGCACTCCAGCAATTGCAACTAGGCGAAAATAAAACAGGTTTGGAATGACAACTTGTGATATGTTAATCTGCTGGTTGTACGACTTTGAGGTTGATATGTAGTCGTGATCACTGTGAATTATTTAGAATTAGTTAAAATTTTTTGCCTTTCTTTATATATGTGACAATTGTAAACACGACTTTGAGGTTGATATGTACTCGTGATGACTGTGAAATATTTAGAATATATATATATATATATATATATATGACAATTGTAAACACGTTGTACTGTTAAATCATACGAGAGGATCACGGGTATACTATCACCGTATATGCCTTGCCATTCGTAAACAAAGCACTCAAATTATGCACCGAAAAAGGGCCATGGAAGTAGTTCCGTTCCCCCACCCAGTATGAAATGTGTGGAGTAATGGAACAACAACGGGGCTATGCAGCTGGACAATCAGAAAAGGGACCGGAACACGGCCTAATAAACATCGCATTTAGAAACAGTCATATTAAATAAGTACTATTTGATGATGTTTCATCTAGCAATATAAGCAGCTTTAAATTATTATTTTTTCTTTTCATATTTATAATTTTCTGTAAAATGTATTTCCTTTTCGTATCGCCATAATAAAAAGGATTCTTGCGATGTTTTTTATGAAGCGTATCATTTAATTAAAAACAAACCCGAAATGGAAGCCTGTAAGTTATTATTGAGTTAGATGACGAAGTTGGCATAAGTGCCAATTAAAGTGAGCACGAAAAATCGGAGGCCGTATTCTGTTACCTCCACAAAGCGAAATATGTGCAGCGAAGAAGTTCCGAACACTTATCACAGGCACTTCAGTGCACCTCCAATGTCATTCCATTTCCGGCCAATGTCACGCATAACCTATGCAAAGAAAAACACAAAGTCTTCATGTGCTGACGTCACAGTGACGGGAAAATGCCAGGAACTACGTAATTGGAGGTTATGATACCAGGTGGGGTGTCTCCATGGTGTGGAGAAATGAAAAGGAGCATTTAAGTGGTAATTTGGTGAATAGGTTACGTCATCTCTAGAGGCGGTGCCAGAGTTGTAGAGCTGACTCTTGTTGATGCTCCGGGTCGTGCCACCGATGACCAATTCCTTCCTTTACAGGCTCCTTGAAGAATGATGAATAAAGATTAAATGCAAAGCTTTGTGGACTCTTAGGGTGGACCACACACCACCTGAATTAAATATGTTGAAAATTCTGCAGTACAGAACACTCTTGAAATAAACACGTAAAATGTCCACATTAGAAATGGCAGGACATGAGCGTCCCGTGCCCTTATGGACCCAGAGGCGTAGACAGAATTAAACATGCATTTTCCTGAGTAACTGTATTTATTCGTCCGTGAATTTACATACTTCTCTTGGAAGCAACTTACGTAGGTACCAAACATAACTGGTCGGTGATGGTAAAACTGAACAAAGGTCACATGAGCTACACAATAGTTATAGGTACAACACAGCTCTCAGTGGCGATGCAAACCACCCGTGTGTGGAGGGGTGTCCTCCAGGGTAGCTAAACGTAAAAAAGGTTCTGGTAGTTTAAAGTCTATTGCACATTAAGGTGATTAGTAACAAAGTTTGAATGCCAGCCAGGCACGCGCGATGCGAAACACGACGACATGACTCACCCTCCAGATGCAGAGCGATTACTTAATTCGTGTGCGGACGCGGTGTCCGGAAGTGGCAGGCCCGCACACACACTGCACTACTTTCTTGTACAAAGTACTGTTAGACTTACTTGGATCAAGCACAGGTGTAGGAGATATACAATAAATTAGAATACACTTCAAAATTCACGATGAACCGTTAGTACATGTGGATGGATAAGATGGGGCTGAAACACGTAAATTGTAAACAAACTGGAAATTACATAAAACCCTAATGAAGGCTGGTACACTTTAAAATGGCGTTGATATGCACGTCTTTCCCAGTCTTGCAATATGTCTCCGTATTGCATGAACCATTAATAAAATATTTTGTGTTTTCAAAAAAATTAGGTACATTACATATCCCTCCCCCACATTGAATAGCTGGCTGGTTGATCAAACACTCACATTGTGACACTAATCTGCCCCAACTACACCTGGCTTGCCCTACTATTAACCTGCACTGCCTGGCTCTGACTAGACACACTTCACCAGACACTGCAGGTTGCTGCGACCTGAGTAGAGCACGCGTCGTGTGGGCGCAGGTGGGCCGCTGCAGCGGACAAATGGTCTAGGGAGAAGCCATTGTCGGCACCAGTTAGACTGAGCGGCGACCAAGGGCAAGTTTGTTGGTTTTAGAGAAACATGCTCACTGTTGTTTTTACTGAATGAATAAGCAAATAAAGTATATAATGCTAGCGACAAACAAACGTGATTTTGGTGATATAAAGTTGTAAGGATTTCCATAGGAAAACATGTGTTCAAGAGTTTACGATGTTAACTAACAGTAAGTTTGCGTGTTTAGTAAGTAATGTATTTGTAGACCATTGCTTTTTGAGGTAAACCAATCAGCACTATCTCCATTAGTCCTGCTGCCAGCAAAGTTGCCAAGGAATCACACTAAACGTAGGGCACCAGTACTCGAGCCTGTGACCCATGCATCCATGTGAAGAGCATCAGTGCAGTTTAATAATATTGTGTTTATCTTGAATGGCCTTTATAAAATAATATGATTGTGTTTGTGTAACTGTGTGTCTGTCAATTGTGCGCCATAGTATCCTTGTGAACACATGTGTTTGTATATTCTTTGATTGTGCAGTATTTCAATGTAATGTTAGTATAAAATGGTAATGTTTTTATTGTTTTGAGATGCATAGGGAAGCAGCTATCGCCAAACATATATTTTCTGAGTGCCTCGACCACATCAGTGGAATGTGTTAATGTGTATGGAAAGTAAAGTGTAATATTTTGTGGTAGTGTTTTATTTGTGCTTTATATGTGTGTATAGTAGAGTCAGTTTTTTTCAGGTTTAATTAAATATGTTTGTTTACATCCAAGTGTCAAATGCCGTGAGTAGATGTCTATTGCAGATCTTGGTGCAACTCAATAATTTGAACAAAAATAAAGGAAATTTCTCACTTTCAAGCAACTTTTTTCAATTTCTCCTGAAAACTTGATTCATCTCTTCGATTTCACCCCCAAAATCAAGCTAATTTGATCCAAATCTGCATTCTTAATCATGCACACTTTTTTTAAAAACATGCTTCATTTACTCTTTCATCAGTGTCCTTCTTGGGAGTGAATGAGGCTAAATCTAGGTCAAAAAGGATAAATCAATTGTTCAAAAAATTTAAGAAAAGTGTGAAATTTTTTGGAATTTCATAAAAAATATGACGATTTAGATTGTAAATAAGGCTTCAAATAACCCGTCACAAAGACTGGACACAAGTTGAAAATTAATTTTGATTTTGGTCTTAAATTTGATTGATTTTGTGTTGCTCTTCGAAATATTTTTCAAGAAATTATAAACTTGCTTCAATTTGGCTTGAAATTGCTAGAATTTTAGTCAAATTATTGAGTTGCATCAAGATCTGCAATAATGTTGTATCTACTGAATTTATAAAAAAATATTTACATATAAGCACATAAGAAGAGAGAGAGAGAGAGAGAGAGAGAGAGAGAGAGAGAGAGAGAGAGAGAGAGAGAGAGAGAGAGAGAGAGAGAGAGAGAGAGAGAGAGAGAGAGAGAGAGAGAGAGAGAGAGAGAGAGAGAGAGTTAAAGTATAACATTTTTTATTTGAATCTGATAATTACCAATGTCCAATTTTGTACTCAAATCTAATGTTAAAAACCCATAATTTTTGCCTCAGCACTTCACTCATATCTCTTTAAATTTCTTATATGACATGTCCCCAGCAATCAAATAGCAATAGATATGCTTGAGGTTTGTGTCGTCTTGTCTAAATATGCGTAGAAAATTTGCACTGTCTCGTACCAATTGTCTGGGAACTCTCGAATATGTTTGTGCAAGATATATATGTCTCCCTCTATTAAAATATTTGCGGACTACATTTTGTTCATCTAAAATTACATCATCAAAGATAACTAAAGAATTGTTTTCATATTGGACTAGTGGAATCATTTCCTCTGTATTATTTAAAAAATAAGACATAATTTCATCAAAATTTTGTGATATAACGTGAAAGTCATCTTGTAACTGAATATATTTGGGTTGATTCAAACTTTTTGAACAGACACACAATTTAAAAAAATTAACCATACTTTCTTATAAATAAAATTTACCATTAAATTCGTCTACACGCTTTTACTAGAACCAACTATTATAACTGTAATATTATCAGGCAAAAGTTAGATCATTTTTTTTTAGAGTTTTCGTCGGAAATTAAAACACCACATCCCAATCGACTTTCTTCATTAAATTCAAAATTTTTGTTATAATTGGATAATAAAGTTTTCAAGATTATAGATAATAATTATGTTCTTAAGAATAAACTTTACTATGATATAAGTCATAGACATAATCAATTGCATTAGCCAGTTTTCATACAAAATTTTTAAAACCGAATATAAACAACAATACAATAAGGACAATTGAAACATTTGAGTGCTGTTGTTAATAAAAATGAAGTTATCGCAATTCCCAGAGGCCAATAAGATGTTGAATCTTTAAAAGAATCTATAAATTTGATTGAGCCATTTTCGAAAATTGACACTGAATTAACAACAGAAAATGTGAAAAATAGAATATCTGTCAAATATAAGTTTGATATTAAACTTGATGATCACTTATCTGATATGCTTGGATTTGAAATAAATATTACTATTGAAAACGATAAAGTTCTCATGGCCACTAAATTGCCTAATTTTAATTCATATAAAACAATCAATATCCATTGTAACGTGCAATATGGCATGTTCATAAAATATTATTAATATAGTCAATTAGAAACTGATATAATTGCTAGTTTGCCACCAAAATCTATGCTTGGTTTTCATGATTACATTACCTATGAGTCCCCAAATAACATTTTTTATAGAATAAATAATGAACATTTTAATTATATTTTTCTAGAAATTAGAGACAAAATTGGTAAATTGATTGATTTAGATGGTTCTGATAAGGACATTGTTTAGGAGATTATAGATGTTTACAATAAAATATAGAAATATAAAATCTTTCAGAGATATGTGAGATGAATTTTATCATTATATTCATTTTTCATTTTGCCTAAAACCTCTTTATTTATTTACGTCAAAATGATCTAACATCGACTTACTGTGTATTAGGTTTATTTAAATTTATTGAGGCTGGGTTTGGTTGTTTTGTTGGAATTGGTGGTAAATCACTTAACGCGAATGTGTTTTAAAACCCAGGTACAATGTTGCGATAAATAATCCGATATGGATGTAAATAAATAACTTCGTCATAAAAACAGTTCACATTTAAAACTTATAATTAGATAACATCAAATATCTCACATGCAGTGGCTAACGAAACACACCATAACAGTATATCTACTACTGCCCTGGAAACACAGATTTATCAAAACATAATCACATGCATAGATAAGTTTAAAAATCACAATGTCTACAAACATGATGAGGTAATTTTAAGTATTTTTCGGAGTACGTTTAATTTACGCTTCGTTTGGTAAAAAAGCATCACACCATGCCATGGCTCGCCATGTCTACCAACTTCACTTTGTTTCTACCCCGCCATCATATCTTAATATATTAAAATAAGTATTCAGACATTAAAATCTCTTTCAGTTCTAAATTACTATTTCAAAAATAATTATTTTGCTGTAATAAGTATGATGTATGCTACAATTGAAAACATGTTCAGTTCTGCTCGTATTAGCGAAATGGAAAATCCCGAGTGTGAAAGAGACAAAGATAGAGAAAGAGAGCAACAAGCCTCGATTAGCTGACAGTTACTTTCTCGCTCAATAAAACAACACGATACCACAATATTTTTCGCTGTTATTTAAAACTGTAAAATTGAGACATGTTGCTATCGGAGCTACCTAAATATTTAAATATTTCAATAGGCACTATATAATTTACAGTTAGTATACTAAAGAACTAGGTTAAAAAAAATATTTTTACTGTCAACCATTTCTTACTGGCTGTTGCCAACACGTCGCTGCTCTCACTGTTATTAATTCATATTTAAAAAGAAATACATTTTACAATTTACAGATGATATTAAGGTAATGTTTCGTTTATTCAATAATACAGTACTCAAAAGTTAACCACAGAGGTATATATTTGTGGAATACAGGTAATTGAAAAACCGTTATACACGTTATGCTTAGAGTTGTTTCTAAGATTGATTTTCATATGTCGTTTCCAATCAGGAATAAATTAATATACTTTTTTTTTTTTTAACCAATCAGACTGATTAAACTTCAATATTCTATGTATTTATGTAAGCTCCAATCAATTATTTAGGCACTATTTTAAACTACAATAGTGCAGTATATGCATTTCTTTGTCGTGCAAAGTTGTTAATAGTTTAGATTCATTTCTTCCTGGAACTGCCTTATTTTCTGGACAAAAAGGAATATCTTTGTGTAAATTTTGTAGCTCTTGTGTATACTCTAAAGCAACTTCTAATATATAGCCATACTCAGAATCGTCTTGCAAATTTAATACTCTTTCACTCCAGTAATCTAAACCATATAATGTATAATAAACACAGGAAAAACCACTATGCGGTAAATATTTTGCTATTGTGCAAACATATAAATTATTTACATCAATATAAGCTAAATAATTTGATTCTTTATTTGAATTGAAATCTTCCAATATATTTGTTATTTGCATTAACATATCACTTACAGTATTGTGAATTTCCACCTCTTATATCTTTTCTATCATTAAAATCATGTCGTAATCGTGTAATAAATATAGTGGTTTTTTGTCGATTTAAAATTGAATCCCAAGATAAACCTGGTGCTGTGAAATACCACAGAGGATCTAGACCATATGCATTTATACATGTGTCTATATAATTTTCAAGCATATCTGTCAACTGCAGTACTCACTGCAAGGTAGTGGAGCAAAGTGGTGTTCATTACTGTTGGGAGCGGGACATGTATTTGTTCCGTAGATTCTCATCAACTCTTCTACTTGTAGATGACAGGCACCAGGTATTTTAAGTGAAATCCCAAGTAGCTAGCATTGAGTAGACTCTTCTCCTCTCTGGGTCGTGTGCCGACGACTTATGGGCGATGTCCTCCCGGTGTTCCTAAAATCGAGATTAATACAAAAACAGTGATGTTACTGAAACCCTGCATAGTGAGATTTTGTGGCGGCTCACACACCCATAATTAGTTCTACTAGAAAAAAAAGCTGAACGATAATACACAACACTGATACATGACCCTTTATTATTGGCAGGAAACGTGGGGGCCCGCACCCTTATGGCCAGTACAAAACCCGATTGAGAACACACTCCATTTTACATTGAACCATTGGGTTTTATCAATAGATCCTCCAGCAAGCAACTTATACATGATGCAGGGCTTAACCCGCTGGCAGGGTGACACTGTACAAGGGCCCAAAGGCTACAAAGAATTTACATGAAAACTTAAGACTTCCTGGGCGATGCTATTCCATGGGAAGGGATGAGTGGAGCATCTTGGGTGGCTGCGAAGTAAACAAAGGTTATGGTAAATTAATGTCTATTGCTGTGAAGTGATTAGTGAACCAAGACGAAGCGCCGCCAAAGCGCGCGAAACATGAGTCCACCGGTCAGCATGTCCAACTTCTCGAGACACCACGGTATGTCTAATTGTCCCACCGGCGTGCCGACCGAGGTTAGGCAGGCAGGCCAGCCACACTGATTATTTCTACACACACACAAACTTCCATAAAACATATCCATATTGCTTGAAACACTACGATTCTTACAAAAACGGTTTCCCTTGGCATAGGAACTCTTTAATTGACATACTACACTGTATGAAACGAAAAATGGATGAAACATGTGAAAATGATAATTATTGAAAAATACAAAACACTGTAATTAAGGCCCGCAGAGGCATCCTAATATTACAGGGCTCCTTGACTTGCAGTTTCGTAAATGGGCATCCTTGAACGTTTCTTAATTAAACCATATTTCATATACACCCAATTTTGCATGGTCTCCTTTTAGGACATGAGTGCGCGGGAACGCACGGCTTGCTCAGTACTTGCATTTGCACTTGCATCACGGGGCTCCTAGTAGTCCTCGCTTCTCGCCAATGGTTCCAGTTCCTCCCCTTCTATATAAACTTTATGAGTTCTCTCTCCCCTCATACCTGCATCAGCGCCATCCCTCTCAGATGTTGCGACCTGCTTTTTCGCGGCGCTGGCGTTATGTAGACCCCTGGTGAACTCCGTGTCATTCGGCTTCGATGCCCCACCTGCACTAGTTTATCTACCCCCTCCTTCAGGCCCTGGACCACTTTCTGTTTCACTAACTCTCCTGATGTGCTCGTCCTGTGATTGGCCATCTTGTCCGATTTGAGGCTCGTCCCCGTTGTTCTCTGGAATACTCTCTGCTGCCACCCTAATATTGTTGTGGTGGATCCTTAGCATCGTTTAGCACATTCTAACCAGGTATGTGGTCGGGCCCAAGGTCTTTACCACTTGGTGAGGCCCCGTCCAGTGTTGTGTCAGTCCCGGGCAAAATTTATTGCATGCGAGCCATGCACTGCGGATGAGCTGGGACCTATATGGCCTGTCCTACCGATAGTGCTGTTGGTGGACGTTTGTTTTCTGGCAACCAGTCATTCGCGAACCACACCTGCCGATGCCGATGTTTGCGATAACGGTTCATGTTATGCTACTAACTCTTTCTCGTGGACAATTTCTCTCGCTCGGCAGTGTGATATTTCTTCCTAGCAGGACTTGTGCCTTTGTTTGTCTGGTCGCAGCATTTACTCTTCGCCTCAGTGTGAAAAGTGCAGCGGGTAGGTGTTCGGCCCAGCTGTTATGGTGCTCACCCAAACAGAGTCGGAGTTGCACCTTCAACACCTGGTTGTGCCTCTACATGGGGTTCGCACGGGGATGATAAATATCAGTTTTGTGTGCCACACTCCCTAGCTCGTACAAAGTTTATGCCATCTTTTCCTGGTAAATTGGGATCCGTTGTCCGTAAGTAACATTCTCGGTTATCCCCAGTGTGTGAAATTTCGGTTTCCATGCATTTCACAATCTGCCCGGTCCTAGTACTCTTTACCAGGTAATCTTCGATCCATCTAGAAAAGGTATCTGTTATTACTAATATGATTCTCCTTCCGCTGTCTGACTTCGGATAAGGCCCCATGAGATCTAAACAGAACATTTCAAATGATTGTTAAGGCTGCTTTGGTTGTTGTTGATTTCCGTCAGACCGCCAGGATTTGAAAAAATTATATTTGTAGCATTTGCGTTCCCAATTTCTGTCATAATGAGTGACACCGGGCCAAAAAAAACCATTCCAAAATGTTTTTAACCATCTGCTCAGCTCCAGGGTGTCCTGCCATTATGCACCCATGAGCATTTTCAAACAGTTTTTTCCATGTGACAAGGTGGTGCATACAGTCTCCATTTTGTATTATCTTGTGGTGAACATGTCTCAATACACCCTTCTACATTTCTCGATCCGTCCACGTGTTCTTTTACACAACGCTCTTCCTTCTCTCTCACAAACTGACAATCTTCCTGTGCTATCACTTTGTCGCGGTACAAATCTGCTATCAGTTGGTCATTCTCTCTTTCCGTTATCCTGTTTACGTTCGCCTCTGTAACCGGTTATCTAGTAAGGGGGGAATACCTCCTCCAATTCGATATCGTCTGTGACCGTTACTTTCGCTTCTGGAATCCGTGCCAACATGTCCGCTTGCCAGTTATCCTTTTCCGGCATGTGTTCGATAGCAAAATCGTAAGCTTGCAGCAAACGTTCCTATCTCGTAAGTTTGCTCCTGACTTCCCGCATGATGTTGAGCCGTACTAGGCAGCAATTATCAGTTCGCAAGGTAAACCTACAATATTCTACATACGACCTATACTTTCGTATCGCTTATATCCTGGCGAGACATACTCTTTCATTGATATCATATCTGCGTTCGGTACTTCCCAATTTCGCACTCATGAAGTCTATTACCCTTTTATCACCTGTGTTGCCATACTGGTAGAGCACTACAATTCTTACAAAAAGTTACCTTTGGCACAAGTACCCTTTAATTTCATATTACACTGTATGAAACAAAATGTGGATGAAACACGTGAAAATGATAATTAATGAAAAATACAAAACACAGCTATTAAGGCCCGTGGGGTCAACAAAATGTTATAAGACTTCCTGACTTGCCGTTTCGTGAACAGGCTTCCTTGAGCGTTTCTTAATTAAACCTTATTTCACATACACCCATTTCCACAGGATATCCCTTTTAAAACATGTGCCCGCAGGCGAATGTGGCTTGTCCGGTACTTGCACTTTCTTACCTGTTCACGTCACAAGCACTCTCTTCGGCCCCTGGGGCCGCAGTTGTAACTGAGGTCTTCGTGGTTCGACCACTATGGTGCACTCTCCAACCGGTGCGCACGAGCGTCCGGTGGAGTGCTGGTAGCTGCAGCAGGTGCCAGTGATGTCGGGTAAATGAGCTAAGGGGAAGGGGATGGTGTCAGTACATAACTTTTTTAATCTAAATCATGATATTCAACAAGATTTTTTATATGAAATTGATTTCATTTAGTTGAATACAAAATTTATTAAAGGTGAATTGGGAGTTGCCCTCCAAAGGTAATGAAATATCTGGTGTATTTATCAATGAATTTGGTCTATATTTAATCATTTATATTCATTTTTTTATTTTCTATATAAAAAGTATATTTATAAACAATTATTACGACTCGCCAATTTCACTTGCACATAGTTTCGCACATAACAATGGACTCAATTCTAGACATAATTAATAACAAACTTATTTACAATGGTAAGCGAGTTTTTATGATTGTTGTTGAGAATAATAATCCTTGGTTTAAACTAAAAGATGTTGCTGAAATATTAGAGTTTAAAGATACTGATGATTATATAAGAAAACATGTGGCTGCGATAGATAAAGTTAAATTAGAAGCAATTAGTAGACCCGGACAAATGGCAGGTCAAATATATAATGAAAAAAATACAATTTCTATCACAGAATATGGTCTTTATGATATAGCTATGAGCTCAATATTACCAATTGCTAAAAAGTTTAAAAAACGGGTTACACACAAAGTTATTCCTTCAATTAGTAAACATGGTGAATATAAGATTCAAAAATATGTATTACAATTATATAAAGGTTAAATAGAGCACATTAAAAAAAATTAACAAGATTAAAGATGACTAACTTGATCATTTTAGACATATAAATAAAATTAAAGGTGGACGTATTGAAATATTCTGAGAGTCAGTTCGTATGGCATTATATGGAATAGATCACAGAAATGATGTAATCAGAGAAATGACCCCTCCCCCCCCCCAAATGTTGTACAATAAACACAAGATCAAATTTAAAACCCAACTTTTTCTTTTAAAATGATTTGATAATAATTTTGATTATGATGACTATGTAATTAGAACTCAAAGAAAATATAATCAAAGAGAATTGTACAGAACTGAAGAAATACATTCTAATTGAGAAGAATTATTGAGATTTGATTGTAGTCCAAATTCTATAAATTTATTTCAAAGAATGAAAGAAACATTGAATGCTCACATTGAGTGTTATTGTAACAATTTTTATATTGTTGGAAATAATTGTACTCAGCAACAATTGATGAGTTATATAAATAATCTTCATCCAATTGAGTAAGAAGCTAATTTAAAATAAAATATGAAGCATTTTTATTAGAATCATGTGTCAGTAAAACATCCACACTTAGTGCTGGTTCCCAACTCGAATATCATAGTGGTAAAGATATTTACATAAATAAACCCCGCAAATTTAGTGGGGTTAGTTAGAAACAATAAAAATCTAAAATTTAAAGATATGTGTCCAGGAATCATGGACACTAGATACAGATGATACTATTCAAACTTCTACAAGATTTGGTAATGAATTTTGTCCATATTTTATAAAATTATATTCTTTAATTTTTTAATTTCCTTCATAAAAAGTATATATAACAGATTTCCTACTTACAAATGGCCGAATCACTGCATAAACAACTAGAGAACCTTGTTGACAATTAGCCTTGGTTTAGAGGAAAAGATGTTGCTGAAATTGAACAAAATATAAACAAAACAAAAGCCTTTATAGACAACGTTTGCACAAACCATAAAAATGCTTATAAAACTGGTAATGAAGATAAAAAATTTCTTGAAAGCATTAGGAAATATAATAATGGTGCTAAAAATTACATAAATAAAAAGGGTTAATGCAGCTATTGACAAAATCTGGAAGTAGCAAATAAATAATTTTGCAAAACAAATTTCTAAGTGGCTTAATTCAAACATAAAGGTTTTTGAAGGAAAAAAGAAACTGGATATATCTCCCACATTATTAAATGTTTTAAACCATTAAATCATGAACAACAATATACTCTAGGCAATTATAGAATATATTTATATTTTTCAGAACCAAAATTAGCTATTGAGTGTGATGAATCTAACCATAAAGATATAAATCTTAATTATAAAATATAAAGACGTATATAGAAACCCAAATAAATTGTAAATTTGTAAGATTTAATCCTGATGAAATAAATGTTGATATAGCCGATGTGGTTAATCGTATTGTTGTGCATTTAAGTAGAATATAAATGTTGTCTACCAGACAACCTTAAGCAAAAATATTTAAAATTTTCAAAACATCTCTTTGATTAATACAAGAATTATGAGATTTATCAAAACTGGACCACTTAACATAAAATTTATCGACTATTAATTTTAAGTCTTTTTTGTGTATATATTCATCAGGATAGTTTGTTTTCATAATTTCGGATCCACAAATTTTGCATTTTATTTCTTCACCGTTGACATATTTCAGTTTGCAAGTTGGCACATCAAAATTTTAAACCTCAAAAATGGTAAATAATTCTGTTGTCCAATTAGCTGTATAACCCTTTTGAAAAAATTGTTAACTCTTGCACATGCAGACAATATCTCCAACTCTGTATTTCAGCTTAGTAATCATGTCTACAAAATTTTGTTGTCATAATTTATTTCATTTTTTTATTTGTAACCATTACTTATATGCTATTTGCGATATGTGGTATCCATTTCTACAAGATCAATTTGCCATAGATCATAATTTCCATACAAAATTACTTTTCTTCTTGGAACATTTTTTGTGCTGGTTTATATAATTAAGTTATTATTCCTTCTCTTTCTTCGGGCATTTTTTAAAATGTCGATTGATTAGAATTAAATATGAAGACCTCGGGGGATAACTCATGATAACCACCATTATTTTAGTTTTGAGTAAATGTGAAATGAATATCTGGCAAATCATAACAATCATATGATTTATATATATTTTTATTATGTGGTTTAAAATGTTCATCATTTCATGCCCTACCAAATGAATTATTTAGATATTTTGTAAACAAGTAAATATTTTTCAAATTTACTAAATAGTCTAAGAATGTAAACACACATAATTTGTGGCTTATCACTTTTCACATGAAATTGCCTAAGATCTCAAGAAATACAAAAAAACTTATCGTGTTAATAATATTCAACAAAGAAAACATAAATGAAAATCACATCAGTATAAGTAATCATGTTTCATTGTCACTATACACATACAATGTTTCAAAAACACCACATGAAATAGTCATCACACTTGTCATACTCAATGTTTTTTTTTTCTTCATAGCTTTTGCATTTCTTTTTAAATTTTTATAAAATGCAGTATGTGCTGGTGGAATCAAGTTTAAACAAGAAAATCTTATCAACTTTACAGAGTACTAAAGGAAAGTAAACATAATGTGTGAGTTATCACTATTTACATGAAATTACCAAATGCTTTACAGCTTGCTGTGAAACCATTGTTCACATCCTTAATGTCACATTTTAAATGTTAATAAAATACAGCATGTGCTGGTGGAATCCACTTTAACAAGACATTACATCCTTGTACTTTAGTGGAGGTATGCACAGAGCTGCATTATATTTTCCCGAGCACTCTACATTTGGAATATTACTCTCTCTAATACCACATTTTCTTATGTTCATTTTTGAGCACAGTGAATCTCCCAAGCTGTATGATTCGCAAAAAGTAACTGTAAAGGGTTCAGATTCCTGAAACACCATTGAACATTGAAGCACAACTACGAAGCTGAATGAATTCCTTATTTTCGTTTACAGTTTTTCTTTGCAAGTACTGGTTAAGTTCAGCTTTACTAATGAAATCACTTTGCTGTATTTGCAATACTTTGAATGGATGATATTTTCCTGAAAGTTGTAGCACACGAATCCACTCATCAGGGGAGTACACACATTGGACATGCAGCCTGATATGCAATAGCAAAAACTCTGTCACTAGGAAGCATTGTGTGTTCTGGTACAGGAAAATTATGCTCAATTCGCATAATCTCCCACTAATTATCACACATAAAAAAAACTCATATTCCAATTTTTATTATGAGCACAACAATTATCCGATATGGCAAACAAAGTGTCTCCATGAATATAGTTGTTATCAAAATACTTTTTCAGGCAACTTACTATTTCCTCTGATCCTCTTTTCGCCACATTCTCATTCCATACATAGAAATGCACAACACCATTTCCACAGTCATGTATACCGAGGTTGTATGTCCATATCTTCCTCTTGTAAAATGCCGGTCCAGTAGAGATATTTGGTGGTTGTAGTGCCTGCTGCAGGTTAACTTTAAAAGGCTTACTATAATCTATTTTCGTAGTTCCCTTAATAACAGTTAGAATATCATCAGATAAATTATCAGAAATTGTTTCATAAACAGTCCAATCCACCAAAAAAGAAAATAAATTTATACTATTGTCTATGCAAAAAACATTATTATTTTTATTCCACTTTCCACGCAGATAAAATATATGAGATTTTTCTTCCTTGAATTTTTCTACTGATTGGTTTAAATTTTGTAACTTATCATTTAATTCTTTGGCAGAATCTTCTTTGCTTTTTTCAACTATCATGTTAACAAGTGTATCCCAATAACTTACAACAGATTGGTTTAAATTTTGTAATTTATCAACTAACGCTTTATCAACAGCGTCTTTAGTTTTTTCAGCTTTTGTGTTAACAAGTGTATCACAATAATTCAAAACTGATTTGTTTAAATTTTGCAATTTATCATCAAAATATATTTTACTGACAGAATATTTGCCATCTACAGGATCAGCCATATTATTAATTGTACGAATTTGAATAGAAACATTGTCTGTTGTGTAAACAAAAACTTTACTAAGTTGATTTTATTCGGCATCGGTTTTTAATGCATAATCAGAAACAATAGTTTTATATTTTGAATATGCATCCTTTTTTAACACACATATATATATATATCTTTTATTGGTAGCATCTTTATTATTTATATGTTCAGCTATATTAACAATTCCATGTCCTAGAAAAGAAACCTACACTGGAATTGCATTGTGAATCTACATACGATTTTAAAGTATAAGCATTAGTGTAAACATTTTTATTTGATGATTTGATTAATGGTTCCCCAAATATATCTGTCATTTAATAACGTAGAAATTATTTTATTAAACTTAAATTCTATCGAAAAATATATATTTTAGAATTAAACATAGATGTACACAAATAACTGAATCAAATTTCAGAATTCTGTCACCATTGCAATAAACATTTCTTTTTAAAAGTAATTGGTAAAATTAGTAAGAATATTGCCTCCAATGAATCAAAATAGTAAACGTAATTATTTTCTTTAAAATAGCAAACCCAATGAGTATCAGGATTTGTTGAAATATCGAAAATTACCACAGCATATTCATTTTTGTGCAATCTCTTTGGTAGTTCGTCAATCATATAAACATTTCTGAAATTTATAATATTTAATATTTTTACATATTTCTCAATGTCTACATTAGATAGTGGGCATATATTCAATTTTTTTCGGCCTTCCTTATTTTTTGTTAACAACTACATCACTTTCATCTTTATTTTCCATTGCTAAATTATGTCTCTGTTGTTCTTCTAATATTTTATATTATTATTATTTTTTAGTTTATGCAACAGAATTATAAACTGCACTAGCTCCTCTAGCTAAAGTACCGAGAGCACCTAAAGCTGCAAATAAAATTGTTAAAAATCCCCAATTGTGTAAACCACTTTTTGTTTTTTCTTTTAATTTTTTTGTGTATTGGTATTGATGAAGCTAGTAATAAACCTTTGTTGTCTTCTTTCAATTTTTTACTTTTTAAAGTTGATCTTTTGTTAAAATTTCATCTATACCCAAATCTCGTAATTGATCAATGGGTATATCGAAAGTTTATATATATATATATATATATATATATATATATATATATATATATATATATATATATATATATATATATATATATATACACACACACATATATATATATATATATATATATACACACACACACACACACACATATACATATTCAATAAAACATAAACAATTCCCCAACCTAATTTTATTTTTGTAAACATTGTTGATGCAACAGCAGCAGAAGCATTTTTTCTCCAATTGGAGTATTTTTATCTAAAATAATTTCTTTAACATATTTTTGTAAAACTTTATCTGCTTCGTGCCTAGATTCCAAATATTTTTGTTCTCTATATAAAATATCGAAATATTAGCAAGTTTCATCTAATTTATTTTGTCCTGAGTCTCCTCTTTGTTATCTTTCATTAAATTTTGTAAATAGGCCACAATAATTATAACCAGGTAAATACATTTCGGACAAATTAGAATTGTTTAGTACCCAGTTTATCACACCTTTACCATGGTGTTCAGAATTCCAAAATGAGTGTGGAATTTCATTAAAACTCTTATTAGATATGGAATTCCTTTCTGGTTATTAACAACAAAATCAGAAAATTTATTGTTTAGCACATTTTTTATGTTAACTTATTCACTGTAATAATTTTTATTTCCAGTAGTTTCTTCACCATGAATAACTAACAATCTATTAATTAATTTTCTAACATCATCCATCCAAATATATTCTTTTGGCAAATTGTTGTATATTCTTATACCTTCTCCAGATTTTAAATCATTTATAAAATCCTCAAAATTGTGTTTGCTTGGTGCTGGTTGAGGATTTATATAGTCATTATAAATTGGACTAATTATAATTCTGTATTTTTAACCACTACTTGAACTTGGATTATTCCTGTTTGGATTAGGAATATAATTTTGAAATAAATCATTAGTTAATAAAACTATTTCTGTGTATTCTTTAACGTCATTAGTAATGTATCTACCCTCAAGAGCTGATTGTTTTCTTGTTAATAAATTACAAATTCCTGGTTTTTAATTTATATTCTTTATCCATAACAAATATGCGTATTTCCAGTTAACATTACTTTTATACCACCAATGTTAAAATATTCCCCAACTAAACATAAACCATACTTTTCATTAATAACATTAATTCTATTTGCAATTTCTATTCAGAGATTTATAGTAGAAACACCTCCTATGGGTGGCAAATCTTTTAATGGAGTAACACCCAAATTAGGTGATTTCGGGAATAAATCTTTCTTCCAAATGATGTTTCTTCTGGAGTTGGTGGATAATTATAATTTGTTTTTTGCTGCAACAGGGCAAGTGTGTTTACTAAATTTCTGCACTCTTAATTTACTTTTCGTAATTCATCAATCAATGGCAGGTCTTTTTTCTTATTTCTTTCATACTCCACTTCATGGCGATTTTTATAATTTTTGAACCTCTCGATGAGTAATTTAACTCGAAAAATATCCTTTTATTCTTTCATATATATATATATATTTTTTTTTTTTGAGTTATAAAAGTATTGAGAGTTTCGTGAGACAAGCTTCCCCCCACCCCCCTTTCCAAATTCATCCAACTGATCAAACAAGGGGGAATTTAAATGTTTACAATAATAGAATTGAGTTTGATATTTCTATAGAAGATGGCTTTTCTTTTCCAAATTATGCTTATATTTATGAATAATTTAGATTACAAAAGAAAGATAAAGTTGGAGACGGTGCAAAATATAAGTTAGATAACATTGATGTTTGTTCTAACATTTTTCCTTTTCAGTTTTCTAGAGTAGAAATCTCAAAACTTGGACATATTCTTGAGCTTATTGATAATCCGGATGTTACTTCGACAGTGATGGATACTTTGTTAAGATCTCCAGGTGAACAAAATAATTAAAAATATCTTGTGTTGATGATTATTATCGAGTAAAAGCTACTCATAGTGATGAACCAAATGAAATAATTTTTCCACTGAGTTATCTGTTTGATTTTATCCGATATAATAATGAAATTGATTGGAAAAGTGGTTATAAAATTACATTTATTCGCAATTCATAAAAACTGTCTGTATTTCAAAATACGAAAGCAAATGGTACACTAGATAGAGAATATGCTGATCTATGTAAAATTGTTATTCAAAAGTTAGAAATTATGTGGCCTATTTTTGAATACAAAGCTAACACAGCCATTGCAATTAAAGAAAAAATATACAAAAACCCTAAAATGTCTATCAGTTTTGATTATTGAAATTTTTAGTAAAAGTACTCCCTACTGGAACAACTGTTTTTAACTTTGATATAAAAGATCAGTTTAATAATGTACATTTTGATATGCCTGATTTTGTAATTGTTTGGTTTCTAACTAATGGAAAAAGGTGTGCCTAACAGTATATCCAAGCTTCTATGTTTGACCAATGTAATATGAAAAATATCTGTGTTAAAAATCGTAGAAATGAAATTTTTCTAAAAGCATATTGAAATATAGATATTGGCGATAATTTTTCTAATAAAGCGTATCTTGCTTATAATGATTTCCGAAATCAAAACTGGCGTCTGTTTATAGAAATAATGAAATTTATTATAAGAAAGTTCTAAACTTGATGTTAATACCAATTATTATTCAAATTGGGGTCGAAGACATTTCATTATTTTTAATTGTTTACATAGAAAAACACTGTAGATAAAGAAATTTGTAATGATATTTTAATCAGTGAACGAAATTTAACTTATGATTATATGAAAGAATGGTTTACTGAAGATATATAAATTTATAATTTCATTAAATGGAGGATGTAATCTGTTAAAAGAAACAAGAAACTGTTTCGACACTTTAATGTCATTTTTTAGATGTATTGTTAAAGTGAATGATAGAATTAATATTTTTTGTTAAATCTAAGTGAGATTTTTTCTTTCAATTATATTTGTGCCATTTTCATTTGATCATTTTTTGTTCTCAAAGGGAGCAGTTGTATTTATATGCAAACATATTTTTGAAAATCAGTAGATGACTATTGCAGATCTTGGCACAACTCAATAATTTGACAAAAATTCAAGCAAATTTTCCACTTTCAAGCAAATTATTTCAATTTGTTATGAAAACAAGATTCATCTTTTCAATTTCACCCCCAAAATCAAGCTAATCTGATCCAAATCTAAATTCTCCATCAGGCGCCTTTTTTTTTTTTTTTTTTAATATGATATGTTCGCTCTTAGATCAATGTCTTTCTCGGGAGTGAATGAGAATAAATTTAAGACAAAAAGGCTAATTTTACTCTAAATTCACAAGCCAAACCAATTAGTCAAAAAAATATCACAAGAAAAGTAAGAACTCTCAAAGAGTGAACAATAGGTGAAAATTTATTTTGATTTTGGTCTTAAATTTGATTGAGATGTCCCAAGATGTGCTGTTGTGAATATGTCTTGACACAACAGTATGCACTATACTACACACCATTATATATTTTGCAAAGGGTATTGTTACATTTTGAAGTGAAATGTTTAATCTGTCTTGTACATTAAATCAGTGCATAACCTAGTTCCAATCACTGTGCACAATGTACGACTTGCACGAGATGTCACTTGACATGCACACACGTGGTAAGTGAGTGGAAATACCACCATCATATATATTCAGTGTCCAGTTTACATGTATTAATTCTAGGAGGGTTTGCGTTATTATTGAAGTGAGATATTGAGTCCCACATATCAATGTGCTATGACACACATCTTATTTTAAATTCTAGTGGTATTATTTGATGTGCAATTCGCCCACAAACCTTTAAATTGTAAGTTGTGATATAAAATAATATTAAGCCAGTAGTGGCCAGTGATGAGTCAGCTCATAACAGTACAAAGACCACACCAGGAGGTTAGAATACCTTGTTTATAAGAGTACAGACTTAAGACTTGAGAAAATGGCTAAGTAAACCCTACTTTCTTCATTTTTATATTTGCAAATTGTTTCAAATATTTTCAGTGTTGACAACATAACCTACGATATAAAATTTGAGACTTGAGATAATAGGTTTAAAAGGTAACATCACAAGTCACACAATTTTTATAGTTTTATATTGCCATGAATAATTTTATGTGTGTTATGTGAGAGCATGTATAGTTTTCACTTCATAACGAATCATATGCCATCAGTCATTTTATGTACATACAGTAAAACTTTGTGAATAATGGGATTTTATCCTTGGGCGGGAATCGCCAGTGAATGAGAGGTCTGCACGCCATTGTCCAGTCAGCAGCGTAATCGCCTCACCGCCGTTTTGATGCATGGTCTGCGTCCTACCCATATCTTCATGTTTAGCCTAGCCACGTATTGTATCAATAGTTAATTCATATTTTTCAGGAACATTTAAGTTAATTTTGCATCAGGGGAGCGGGCCAATCGGCAATCCAGTCCATTTTTATTTGGCTGGGACATAATGTTCACGTAATTCATTGTGCGGAGTTTGCGCTGCTTTGAAAGCATTAGAGCACTCTGTGCTAAAGTGGAGTTTGTAAATGCAAGTTCCTCGTATGAGGAATCAAGATGAATCAATTTGATCATTGCAGAATCATGCCAATTTTATTTGTTGTTGGCTGCCTCTTTGCCACATAGCCGAATTATCTTGGCATCGATAGGGCCTCAACAATTCCGAAGAGTTTTGGATGAGAATATCGAGGGAGCTCAGATATTATCGACTAGACAAGGCATTTGGGTTATAGTACATAGGACAACTGCAGCAATGTTGCTGGAACATCAGGGCGTCACATTTTGATCGAAAGGCCCACAACCCCAACTTCATCATTGTATTCTCGGCCAAGCGAGTTCCTGGCAACTGGAACCTAGATTATTGAACACAATAACCTATAATCGTTCCCTGATGCCCAGTTTAAAATCACATCACTGAATTGTTTTAATTCTTAAATTACCGGAACTTTTATTTTCGCCCCGGAGCGAGTGCCGCCCCACAGCTCGGACCATTTGTTCATAGCCGAGTTGTACACTGTCTATGTAATACATAATATATGCTTCATGCCATTTTTATCACAATCAGAGCTCTACTTGCAACAGTGGCGAAGTCGGTATAACTGCTTCATACAAGGGTTAATAAATTAATTGTTACTTGAAGTAAACCTTTGTGATATATCTATTGGTCCGCCTGACCACATAATCAGTATTTATAATTTTGTTAAAAAAGTAGGACGAATATTTTACGGCATTGGGTGGCCGAAACAACCCGCTATATGTGTAATGGCATTTAGGGGTGGCATACTACCCTACTAGACAAGGCATAAGAAACATAGCACATCAAAATTCATCTCAGCGAAGCAGGAATAGTTGCTGCAGGAAATTGACGTCGGGTCAACAGGGACTATCATGGACCATCTTCCTTCACGATACCTGTTATTCTTGGGCTCTGCACTGGCGCCCAAACCTGGTAAACCTAAACTAACATCCTAACTAGGTAACATAACCTCCAAGCCACTGTGTTCCGAAAGTTCCACCATGTCACACAGTTATTTAAATGCACGTGGCTTAAAAAAGTTGCACATTAAACACTTTTGTAGTGTATAAATAATATTTGTTTCTTTGCTTATAGTGTGAATTTATCGAGCATTGTATGGTTAACTTTGACTAAAGTAGGTGTGTGTGAATGTATTACTACATCTGCACGAATAGGGACAATGATGTATACTTCACGTTTTGTTTTTTCAATGAAGTTAAAGTGTTAGAAGTTGAAATAAATTGAATGTTAATTCCATATGAGCAATATATTCCACTGCACCATCAAAACAATATGAAACTCAGAATGCCACACACTCGTAAGAACATCGGAAAGTCGAAACAATGCCCATCCCACGAAATACTTTTAACTAAAGCACCCACCCCCCTTTTTTTCAAACCATTGTTTACTTTTTTCCTTCCATATAAATTAAACAGAACCCATAGAAACGTAAGTAGATGAAAATAAAACAGGTTGGAATACCAACCTAGCTATAACCGTTTGTGTTTTTCAGCCAAAAGTATACGTCACCCCACATCTGTGTCCATATTGTACATGGCCGAGACTTAATGTATAATATTACCATGTAGACCCTTGGACATTTTGTTATGCATAAGAGCATGCATTACTATAATGGCGGTTTATGTAATTTCAATGCCAAGGTGCGAAATAACATGAAATAAAACCGGGTGAGAAAAATACCGGCGATTTTAATGCTTTTAGCCGCATCTCGGCTACATAACCTAAATCGTCATTGTTTTCAGTATGTTAAGCAATGTTGTTGGGTGGCCACAGCAATCCATCAGGAATGAACTGGCATTTGAGGGAGGCCTACATCCCTCAACAGCCTAGGCATTCTGGATAAGTATCATTGTGGCTTAATTTCTTCAACACTGGCAATTTGGTCAGAGATGGCAGAATATAGTAACAGCCATGTGGCTGTCGGCATCATGAACCCGAGAGCAGAAGCATCATTCTCATGGTCGCACCATGGGCCGGCACCCTACACTGGTAAAATGTCTAACCACATATTTCCTATCTATATAATCCAGTTCCTCCAAGGTCCAGGAAAGGCGCTATCAAAGTGACTTGCCCAACTAGTTGCTAAAACTCCTGCCAACTATTCCAGAACCTGCTTGTGCCCCAATATTATCCTTGTTTTAATTGTTATCCATGTGTACTATAACTTGTAAACATGTTTTTTCGGTCCATTCCAACCACATGTGCATACATGTACCATTTCCTCTGAGCCTCTGGCTCATTATTCCTGTTACTGGTAGAGTTTCCAATTATTATACCATCGTCACTGATCAACACAAAGTGGGAAAATGGCAAGAAAATTAAGGAGAACAATGAAATGGAAATTCACACCATTAAGCAATATTGTTTTTGGCTTCATCATCAGCCATCTTGGAACAACCTATCCCGTCATCGCATACCAGTCTTGGTGATGTGGGATGGCCATCTAGAAACCGCCAGTGCTGGAGGGAGGACACCACCTGGCACCCCTCCATCCTCGCTGCGCCGTGCTCCAGCATTTTGCACGTGGGTGACAGCTGTTAGCTCGGGACCATGTGATATGGTGGAGGATCAACAAGATGTGTTCATGGCATCAACCACACCACACTCACAACATGGGACATTTCTACTTATGTATTAATATGGATAACCTTCTTCACTGTGTGTTCAGTGCTTACGATCAAATTCACCACTGGATACATTCTCATTGGGAATTAGTACAGAAAATGTGTGCATCTGCCATGATCCTGTGGCCATGCAACAAATGCAACAGGTAATCGAATGGACCAATAAGGAAATATGCAACAACACACTAGCCTGCATCAGCCAGACTCTTGAGCATTCCTGCAAGACTGCAAGAGAAGGCTGAGCAGATATCGAGTTGACCGAGAGGACTGGCCTCACTGCATTAGTGAGCTGTTGTTCGGGGATGCGAAGATGTGATGGCATGGCATTGCCCGCTATGGATTGACATAGGAGGAGTTCAGGCAAAATTTCATGTGTCGGTTCACCACGATGTTCAGAGACGTATGCTCAAACAGCCAAACAATCATGAGGGGGCAGATAGACGAATCTCTGTACATCTTCGCTGCCAGTAAGTTTAACCTCCGGAACTATCATTGCTGGACATGCTAAAAGTGGTTGCAAGTTCAACCAGACCAGAATACCATACCGCATTGGCATCGGCTATCCACTTGTCAGAACAGGATTTCCTGCAGATGGTGTTGTTGCTGGATCTCAGCATTGTTAAACAGCCACACTGTGGCCGTGACACCACACAACAGTGTTGTGAGCAAAATGTAACAAAAACAAAACCATCAGTGCTAAAGATACTGTGAACAAACCACCAGAAACAATGACAGTAACAGCCAGGATTACAATATCTAAGCCAGGAGCGACTAGCACACCAGCTTACAGATATTCCAATGGACCATGGCAGGCCCCTCATCTCTGCAGCTGGTCCGGCAGGCTATACTGGAATAATGTTTGTCCGATGTAGGCGGATTTTCTGTGGGAGCAGAAACCTAGACCACCGCCGCGAAACGGACCACTGGGGTAGGGCAGCGTGACGCCACTCACTCCAGGTCATACCAAAAAAACGGAACAGAATGCAAAACCACATCTCTCGGTAAAATTACTAGTGAAACCTACAATTTTATCAGCATCTGCATTCAAATAAATATCATTCAATGCAGAGCATTACTAGATACGGTTGTTTCACACAACTTTGCTCACTGCAGTTACATCGATCCAGAAGAAGTTCAGCCGAATAAATAAGCTATACAGTTAGCTACACGCCAACACACAGGAAAAGTCACCATGGAGGTAACATCTACAGTACACATCCGAGACATCACAACAACCACAAAAGCTTACATGTCATACGACATAAGAGAGGATGTCATATTAGGAATTTCATGGTTATAGGAACAGAAGGTATTGGTGGAGCTGGCTGCATGACGTACACACTTCGGACAAAAGAAATGCCGCACTATTTACAATTTAGCTTGGGATACACCGGCTGTAGCCTTGGACGACCTTGGCCACACAGTGTCGCCAGAGCATCGTGAGGCTGTACAACGAATGCTGAATGAGAGATGATTTGTGTTTACAGTAGCTGATCCGCTATGCAGAACAACAATAGCAGAACATGACATCCCTTTAACCAGATTCACCGTTATACAACAGCCAGCACCGGTATTACCCCCCTCAGAGGGAGATCATAAAGAATGACATTTGCGATGTTCTGATCTTTAGACCGTTCACCACGTCTGGAGAAGAAAAAAACCCAGACAGCTGTCCGTCACTGTCTGCACCGTATACAGCCAGTGAGCGCAGCTAAGTTTGATTACAATAGGCATGTTGTATAAATGTGTGATAGGGTTTTGTTTATATTTGATTCCGTGACCCTACAGTGTTTGTTTCCAATTGTTTTGTTCTTTTGAGTGCTAATGATGTTCTAAATGTGTTAACGCAATTTTCCATGCCATTTTCATATTTATTATTATTTGTTTTCATGTGACCACGTTGTCAAAAACACGCAGTACCATGTGCATCAATGTGATGTCTGCACGACCATGTGTTGCATTTTTCGTGATGCGTATATCCACCGCGAAATAATGTGCTTTTGTGTTAATATTTATTTTAAAAGGTTTTTATAGTTTTTTATGGTACCTTGTGCTTTATTTGAGTGGAACACACTGATGTGCGCAACACATCAAAACGAAAACAAACCACGCAATCATGTGGTAAGAATCCACACATGTGGAATATTCTGTATGAATTTTTCAGCATCCTTTTATTGCTTGCACTTGTGTTATTTTCTCATTTTAATACATTTTCTTAAATGGAACAGTACTAATCATTACCAATACTGGACATAGTCAGTGTTTTGTGTTACGTCAGCTGCAAGCCATGAACACTGTTACGTAACATTAACACCCACGTGCCAAATACGGCCAAATAAATATAAGTATACTTTTTAATTTAAATTCCCTTTGAATTGTTGTGTTAAAATGTTTTGTGTATGAGAATATTCAGGAGTAAATTAATGTCGAGACATCCCGGCACGTGCAGGGCCGTGCACATAGAAATATAAGGCTCCAAGTTGAGGTTAGGGTGCCTTATGTGGTACGGTTGAGCTTATGTTTACATTTTTTTTGTTTCAATATATCATTCAAGTGTGAATTATAATGCCATGTTTCAAGAGCTTCATATTCATTCAGGGCCACGTTAATCGATTCCATATCACTTGTTTATGTGTTTTCATGTAATTTTTGATCACCTGCCATTGTGGCAGGAGTTTTTGCTGGGAAGGCAACAACCAGCTGCCATGTTAGTGAGTCACCTCTTGGTTACAGTTTGGGATGGTAGTGCCACGTGCTCTCCCCGGGAATTTCGCCACTTCGATACCAATCATGTAGATTTCAATAGTTTTCATTTAAATAACTCGAACCTTTGCTTTGTTTAGCCCGTTGAGTGCACCGTTCCACAGCCCGATCCATTTATTTATGGCAGTGACGTGATTTCCGTAAATTTCATGTGGGGATTTTGCCGCCCTTTTTCAGTATCAGTGTGTACCCCACTTTAGCAGGGCAATATTGTAAGTGCTTCTGGTTGTAGATTTAAATGAACACATGTTCATGCCACGTGAAGTTACGGACTGTATTAATTTTTTTGGTCACTTCTTGACTGCGTAACTCGTATGTAATATTTTTTACAAGGTATAAGACGACCTATAACAGCCTGGGAGTGAGCATGGGCGTATGGGAATAGCCCTGATAATTTCCACTAGACGAGGCATTGGATATGGATACTGGGATAACTTTTACGATTTCTGCAACTATGAGATTGCAATGTCGGACATCAAGGGGAACCCCATCAGACCTTCGACCACACGCCGAACTGAACTAGTGCTCTCTGCTGAGATGCTGGTGCTGCTTTCCACATAAACTATTTTCCTCCTTTATAGTCCACCCTAAATATCGGGAGACCTCAAATGGCTTGCCCAAATGTGGCGTTCCAAATTATGCCTTTGATGGCAAGAGTCATCTACCCATCAGAAAGTTCATTCAACTCAGCAATTACTTTGGCACCAAAAAATGACAGAACCTTTTGTTTTTTTTTGTAGATTTCCATCAACATGATCACGGTTAGTGCACAGCCACCGTACATTCATATTCAAGGCACGCTAAACACCTTCGCAGCGGCTATTGGTAGATGCCAGTAAAACCACCAGATCGCCACAAGACTATATCCACAGCTCCTGATGAGCGCTGTTTCCAATTCTGCGACATTCCCTTCAGCTAAAAATGTGTCCCTTCGACCTTTCAAGAAATTATGGTATGTGTGTTGGATGGACTTATTGGTGTTTGGGCTCTGGCATACTTAGACTATGTTATTGTGCTGTCTGAGTCCTGGCCAGACCATCTGAAAAGTGCCACATTGGAAAGGAGACTATAATATTCTTGGGTCACCTAATTAGTGAAAACAGAAGGAAGCCATACCAGAACAGCCAAGCCTTATTGAGGAGTATCCCGTGCCGAATACGTGCAAGCAGTTGATAAAGTTCTTTGGCATTATCAACTGACTTCGCGAGCACATAGAGAAGTTTTCCATCACTAAGCAAAGCTCACGGAACTCATGCCACCCAACATACATTTCAAGTGGCAAGGTGCATAACGTCATACATTTGAGGAAGTGAGGCGGAATCTCAGAGAGTGCACAGCATTATCTCGATACGACCCAGGGTGACACTTGTATGTATAGACAAATGTAAGTGAGAGAGTGGGTCAGGTGTCTCCGTATTTCAACTTTCTGACAAAAACGAGTGTCACATTATTGACTTTGGAATCACCAAGTTTGCTCCAGTAGAGCGGCGGTATGATGTCAACGAACGTGAATGTCTGGTTTTAGTGTGGAGTTTCAAGACCACTCCGCACCGTACCTCAGTGCTGGGACGATATCCTCCCAAAAGCTTAGCCTGTCTCACTCCTCAAAGGCAGCCACCGTGTCTCTTGGTTGTAGACGAGTCGCTTGCGACTTGACAATACTGTTTTACGAAGTCGGACGATGGACGACGGGTGACAGGACCGTGTAGGGAAGAAGCATGGCCGAAAGGTAACAGCTGAATTGTCTGCTTATTCTTCTGATAACTCGAGCACATTACAACACATCACACGACACCAAGCAAAACAGATCACAAACCAAGCAAAAAACATACAGCATAAATAGTTAAAAAGACACACATTAGTGAATCAGTTAAAAATGATAATTCTTTTTTTACTTTGGAAGAAGTAGACCAATTATACGATAGTCGGAGTAGTACAAGCACAATAGTTACACAACAATACACATGTAAAACACCACTTGCTCCACCAGTATACATTCCGGACACTTAGAAGTTGAAGTTGTTAAATAGTAAATCAGGCGAAGGTTATTTCGAAAAAATTACAGTTACTAAAAAACAATATCTGAGGATAGTTGTAGAAGAGGTGAAACACAAGGCATTTTGCTGTTTTCTTGTAGATTGGCAAATTCGCTACTATACACATGCACGAAAAGAGGAGAGGAAAAATAAAGTAGTTATTAAAGGACTACTGCACAATATGGAAACAACAATTCTATCAGAAGAGCTTCTCGCTAAAGGGTTTACACCAATAAGTGCTTGGAAGATTAGAACACCAGCTGACTCACCTGCAGTCTATGGGGCTGTAGTATACCAACGCAAAGTAGACATTTTAAAAATACAGAAACTATGTTTCATGTCGGTTCGAATAGAGCTGTATAAAAACCGCATTGAAGATGTGGTTCAGTGCAGCCGATATTGTGCACTGAGCCACACCCAGAATTACTGTCAACTCAAGTAAATGTGTACTTTGTGTGAGGGGCATCACACAAGAGTATGCTGTAACTTTAAAGAACGAGACAAGTCACAGTGGCGATGAACACTGCAAAAAAAAAAAAAAACTAAAACAGGACACTCAGCTGCATGGAGAAAGTGTGGGGTGATTCAAAAGTACATCAACAATCGCAAACGAAGGTAGGAAGGAAACGTGACCAAATATTAAGTCGTAGGCTGGATCCCCCCCCCCCCCCATTTAGGGAAAATACAGACTAAACAGGGAAACACACAGAGGGAACAAGTACACACAGAACTAAAAAAGTACAAGCCACAAAAATACGAGAGAAGGGACACCAACACAACAGAAAATGCGACCATGTTCTCAGAATTGCAATAACTGGCCTCTTTTCTGAGAGAAAGACAATTCGCAACACTTTTGGACCATTTTACACAGGCAAAAGCCTTAACAACACTGTACGAGAAGCAGATATTGCTTCTCACAGCACTCGTCACTTTACCCCAGTAAATGGACAAATAGTTTAGGATTCTTTAACTATCAAATCACCCCAAACTAACACTGTCGAATTAAACTCACATTTATTAATATTTAGGGCGTTCTGCCCTGGCTGGTTATGTGGAAATTACTGAAAGGTGGGAATTGGCCCCAACCACCACTCGTCTTCCAGGTCAAGTGACACACATGCCAGTCGTGGTAAGGGTCCGGGGGTTAATACGATACGACATAGCTACTTCAGCTTAGCTTAATTAAAGTAACCTAGCTTAGGTTTAGTATCAATGTAACAATATATTACAATAAATTTAATTTATAAAATTTAAAAAAATTAATAATATAAATTAATAAGAAAAGGAAATTACAAAAAAGTAAAAATAAAGAAAACAAATGAAAAATTTGTATAATATTAAAACATATATATTTTTTATATGTTACAAACATAATCACTTAATTGCAATAACGGGAAGAAGTCGATCCTCATTGAAGAGAGGACGAGTGGAGGCTCTGCTTTGGCTAGGGCCTGGCAGACTCTGGCAAAGTCTGGCATACTTTGGCCCCAAGGCTCCCTCCACCCTATTGCTTTTGTTACTAACACTGTATTTCTTTCCTATGTCACAACACACTGAAATGATAAAACCTACCACGAGGGTTGCTCCCGGGCGATTAGGGACTCACCGTCACATCACACGTAAGATTAAATAGCACACTTGTATACAACAGAACAACATATTATACAGACATCAAGACACCTAATTCTCTCCAGCCGTGAGGCTGGAGGGGTGCTTCATTCCCCTGGTGACAACTCAAACACGTAAAATCACATAATAATAGGCGACAAAACTAAAACAGCCTAAATATGGATCCGGTGCCCCAGACTTACACTGACACGGTCTGCGCCTGGGGACCCTATGATCAGTCCAAATTTTGGGTTGCATTTGTTTTTAAAAACACGCAGTGAGTTATGGGAGCTACGGCTCCCGGTCTCACGACATATCTGTCATTCCGGTGGCATATGAGGGTCGGTGGTGGCTGCGGGAATATTTGACCTCCCACCCCAATCAACTAACTCTTAAGTTCTAATTATAATTGCGGTAGAATTAACTGAGCTGCACTGTAAGGGCAGCTCAGCATAGATTAGTTATTAGATTTAATTAATTTAGTCCCTCTCCCCAGCCAGATGCTTGTAGGCTTTGCCCTTCGCTTTGCCACTGCCGATTCCAAAACAGCCACTGTACAGTTATACCTTCAAATAACTTCAGGGCTTGTGGCGACGTTTGACAGTGGTTGAGAAACTCCTCTTTATCAACAATCACTCAACCCTAACTTATGCGAAGCTCTGCACACTCGTAGCATATGGCTGTAGATACACCCTGCTACAACCTATGGCTACAGGGATTGGCCGCTGCAAGGTAGCACAGCATTAGGTTTAGACACATATGTCCCCGAGGACATATGTTACTATTAAATTTAGGTTAATTCTAATTTAGATTAATAATTGAATCCCTTCTTTTCGCAAGCTGTACCATCTCTTATGGATATCTGTCTCTCCACAGATATCTAAAAACCAGTAAGCATTGGTTCAGCTCTTGCTGACCTCAACGCTTACTGGCAACTCACATTATTCTCTTTAATTTTCAGGTTCTTTTGGGGAATTGGGGGGAAGTCGGCCAATAGTGCCACTTCCCCCACCTGAGAGGTGTGCAAGTACCTCTCAGGGAGAGCCATAGTAGCAGTAATATACCCATTTTCAAGATGGGTGGAAGTATACCCAGTGTCTAGTGCCGGAGAGTTCGAGAGTGGATAAGAGAGTATGCCAGTATTAGGGGAGGATGCGAAAGAAGAGACGAAAGGCACACACACGGCATGGGAGAGGTAAGGGAGAACCAGTGGCGCTACATTTTGCAGTGGGCAGCAGTGTCATCCTGGCCCCCATCACAACTCCTACCAGGGCAATCTGTGCATATCCTAGCACACCATCAGTCAGTTTGGCAATGTGAATTTTCTGCAGGGTTGACTGAGAAATGGAGAAGCTCGCACTGTCATGCAGAGAATAGGAGAAACGGGTTACAAAGTACGTGTGGTGACACGGAGAAAAGACATACACCAGCAGAACACCAGCTACGAGATAATGAGTAGAGTAAAAGCTCCACGATGCTATTTGCTGTCGTAACAGGCATCGGAAATATATACAACTCTCCACCAAGTCCGCTGACAGCTGCAACAACAGAATCCCAGCTTATATCGGGTCGTGGTGGGTGTCGTGGGACGGTGATGGGGAGGGGCTCCTACTCACATCGCAACAGGACAAGAATTATAGCACAACATCATCATCACTGGGTAATACGCCGACACAAGGAGGTATGTCAGATACACGTGTTGGGGACGCCTTCTCACCAAGCCGTCGCTGCCCGCAAAAAGTCGAGAACAGTAGCTTAGACGTGTTTAGGATAGTGGAACTATCCTTCCTTCGCCACTGTTATGTACAGCTGTAATTCCAGGCGTTACGGCGCCTACATCGGCAACAACTTGTAGCAATATCTCAGTGCAGTAGGAAATCACGAATTCGAACCTCATTAGAAGAGTCAGGGTGGCCATCTGAGGACGTGCATTTTCACCAGGTGCGGAGCCCACCTGAGGGCATCGTGACGCTATCGAGATGCCGGTCATCTCCACCATCAGTTCTGCAGGAGGTAAGTCAGTCCGATTGATTGGCACAGCCAATCAGCTTGCCGGGGTCGCCCACTACCTCAGCTGATGTCGGCTTCACCAGGCGGAGAGGAGACAGGAATCAGAATTCTCTTCCCTCAGCGCCTTTCAAAAAGAATTCGGAGAATATAACCTGCAGGCACACCTCCGTGCCAAGTGCAGCCATCAGGACATCACCACTACCAGGAAGGGAGCAACCATCGCCCTGCACACCAAAACCACGTCAGCGTCTTGTCTGCAGCTTGAAGGGTCAGAAAGTCTTTCGACCGCCATCCTGTTACTGTATGTAAAAGAAGAGGAGCTTGCATAGACATGTAAATGGCCTCCAAAAGCGAAGGGACATTTGATGTGTGCAGCACACATCAGCCTGTTCACCACACCTCTTTGGCAACACTTCAGTCAACACAGCAGTATCGTCAAGCATTACCGACACGCAATGACACATGCTACGAGTGTTAGAATCAGTGCTTCTGTGCATAAAGTGTAACTGTGTTTTTTTTCATGGTCATTATATTTCTTTAGTTCAGTGTTTGTTTATGTAATTTGTTACATGTTCATAAGGTAGTACATGATATGTTCTGCATCGTGCAAATTCTGCACCCGTTCAACCAGCAGAAGTGTCATGCGTGAATCTCACCAGTATCCATTTTCAATCAATAGTGCAACGTAGTTGTCATAGGGACGCACTCACGGGCATTTTTTTATGTTCACACATGTATTTCTTTGAGGGTTTGAATTGTGTATTATTATTGAAACTGTCATGTCATAACTATGTTTGTGTACCTTGGAGCATGTGTGTTTCTGCCGGGCACAAAAGTGCCACATAAATACAAGTTCGTGTAGTATTAAGTAAGGGTAATTGTATTATATTGTGTATTTTCAGGGTTTGTGTATGTTAGTTTCAAGGGCAACTGCCACGTGTGTTTCGATATTATTAATTCTGCATAATTTAGTAAAGACATGCTAAAGTCTGCCCTAACATATAAGTTAATGTTTTATGTTAGATATATAATAAATATATCTAGTAGTCTTGTTTGCCCGCTAGGGACACCTTTGGGTGTAAACAGGGTAACACGTGGACATGTGAGAGTAGTTTCACTACAGTAATAATTATACTCAATTTAGTGGTACATGTTATACATGTGCAATAAATAATTGCTTTGAATGTATTAGGATCTAGTTTACAGGCGACCAACCACTGCACCCAGTATCGTGTCTAGCATGTGGCCGGCTAACCTGAAAATGTGGGTACTTAGTATATAAGTGTGTTTGTGTTGTATTGCCAGTGTATCATGCCTTGTTTTGGTTTTCAATATTAAGTGTGTAATCAGTTTGATGCGGGAAGGCTCTCGCAGGGCTCTAGTCCCGAAAACAATCACAAGCAAAAGTGAGGTTACAGTAATCGTAGTAACACTGCCACCAGAAAATATTTATTTCCACATATTTATTTTTAATTGTTACCAAGGAATTATTGGAAGGGTTTTTATATCTCACCTCCACATCTGCTTCATTATCATACATTTAATTTCTGGTGTAGTACGAGTTATGTGACTTGTTTTGAAGACCTGGCCAATCTGCGGGCTCCGTGCCAACTTGTGTTATGTAAAGTCACCATTATCTAGCAGAGTGGACACACATGTAATGTCCTCCACATATCTTCAACTTTCTTGTTATAATCATGTAATTGACATGCTGTGCCTCCCTGCACCCCGTTCAGTAGAGAGAACAATGGGGAATGGGGTCGTATGGCCGAGGGCCTACACCGACTCTGGATACACAATCAATATGAAGGTAGAACTAATTGACTTGTTTGTTAAATTATGTTAATGTAAAATATTTACTTTGGGACGAAGCTGTCGACCACTTCGCATGCCTATATTATCACCGAGTTTAGTCTGTTAGAGGGAGGCAGGCTCCGTAAATACGAACTATCCACTGAAAAATAATTTAAAGTTGATGCTGCTCTGAGGGCGCAGGACCCGATGAACTCTGGAGAGTTATTACAATAAAACATGTCTAATTATGGAATGACAATTTTATTATCCCAAAGGTACAATTAAATGATGTTGCACATAAAAATTTGTGTACCTTTGGTTAAGAGGACCTGGCACTCTGGACCTTCCGGTGATCACTACTGTGGAAAGCAAGGTGTATGCCTTAAGTTAGAGTTACATATAAACACATCTCGCATGTGAAGTCCTGGTATGCTAGTTCAGGATGCAGGGAGACCTCCCCTCGGCTAACCAAAAAATACTTAGATGTTCCTGAATTACGCTAACTATTGCGATGGATGCAGCGTAGATTGAATTGACGAGGGGATATGTGGAGCTTACCGTCTGTCCTGCCGGTTGTCTGGAGAGCTAAAGTTTGACTAACGACATGGCGTCGGCTTCGCAGCACGTCCGACAAATCTGGCGCCGAAAATGAAAAGAAAAAATTGAACTTTATAATTAACATGATAAATGAAACTGATATTGTACATAATTATGATTATTTAAGTAAAACACATTAGTGACATACTCGTGAACACCAGAGCCCCAGATGTAGCTAAGAATGTGACATCACGAGTATATCACCACACTTGATGTGTGATATTAAATGAAATGATATCTCAGGTGGCTAATTCTCGATAGATGATTACACATACATGCTTATAATAGTCACATCAAAATCAGTGTGTGTCGTAATTTTTATAGTTACAGGAATGTGTATTGATGTGACGACTCACAGATTTATTCACTAGGGTATGTTATCTATTTTCTATGCTGGAGCGGGCGGATTCCCTAGTTATTTGTGGTACAGGCACCACTAAAAATGCCTTAAAATGCTCCTATTAATTAATGTGGCTAGGGAGCCGGTCGCCACTTTATACTTCCTGCGGGATTGTGATTCCCCGTCTTTTGACACTACCTGGAGCCACGCCACACTCCGGATTCGGCCACGGGGTCCTTCGACATCGTGCACATCGGAAAGCTAGGGGAATAAGCGGCGCTGCTTATCTCTGTGTTCCCTACAATGGCTGGTGCGTCTAATGGTCTTATCTTCAAGGGACACACTCGTTTATGCCACATATCCATTCATCACGAGTGTTTCCTCTTGTAATGAATGTTACTTATATAATGACCCGCGGCCAGAAGTTACAGGGCCACAAGAAAAGTGTAATCGCCATTGTTGTCGACCTGCACTGATCGAACCAAAGACCAAATGTCGATCGGTCGAGTGCTGCTGTTTTGTTAATACATCTGCAATTGAACAATTTGTTACCAGGTATACGTGAATGCTAGGAACACGTCAAAGTTTGTCAGTAGTTATTAATGTCATGTAACCATAATCTTTTCTTTTCGTTGTCCACAGAGTGAACCACTCTGTACCTGGGCATCTTGTATATAGCTGCGACATATGTTACCACAAGTCATGTAGGCCTAGTGACACTTTTAACAGTATTTGTGTTCACTCACTTTAATGGTAAGCTCCGAATGTGTATGCATGCTAAGGGAATGGTGTAAATAAAAGGATTCGTAAGGAATTAAGCCTTTTATTTACCCGACCGCTTCACTGTTGCTTAATCGACTTGAAAATTGCGACATTACCTTTTAAGGAATAAGGTGGCCTATTACAGCCCGGGTGTGAGTATGAGCGTATTGATGTAGCTCAGATGACCTTCACTAGCCCAGGATCTTCTGATATTACAATTATGGATTCTGCACTTTCTACAGTTCTACAATATTTTCCAGTTACGATACCGAACATCGAGGGGGCCACTTAAGGCAGTTGACTACATGGCCCATCATTAATTGCGCTCTCCACTGAGAATGCTGGCGTCCACCTGGAATTATCATGGTAATATTTTCATCCCAGTCCACATAACCTATCTTCTCGACGGTCCAGCTTAAGAACCAGCCAGACGCCATGTTATCATAATAATTGGCACATAATGTGTGTGGCATGCTGTCACACCCTTGTGCCGACTGCAACCAATATAGCATTGCGGCCAGCACAGGAGCCACAGTCCTGACCACTTCACGGACATCAACAGTCGCCACGTATTTACAATGTTCGACGATGTGGACCAGCATCGCCTTCAGAGCGGGACCCACAGCCCCGGCCTCTGAGCGGACAACAACAGGAGCCATGTGTTTTTGATCTCTATCCATGTATAACACTTCAGCCACCTGTGAGATGTTGCAGCAGCGATTGCAGACATCACAATATCTGAATGTCCTCCAAAGGGGAGGCGTTTGATGTGGACCGCATCTTGGGCGCAGCCATTCACCACTTCATGCCAGTTGAAACATCACAATGCACAACAAATCACGAGAAGTTGCCAGTGTAAACAAACCAGTGGCACTGTGTGAATGAGCTTGTGTAGAGCTTGGTGTATAAAAGTGTAGATTATTTTTTTCATGGCAATGTTTAGTACTTGGTTTATGCCAGTTTTTATGTCAATGCTTCTTTTATTTGTCCCTATGTTCCTTAACCTATCACGTAAGTACATGTGACAAATAGTCTCAGATTGCATTGTTTTGTTAGATATATGTATTTTACCAATATTTGAGTTTTTTTTACTTTTGACGTGGCCATCAGTTCATGCATTTAATGAGCCATTTTTTAGGTTCAGAGGTCCCCACGAAAAATAACAGGGTTACATATTCATGCATGTAAATATTGTTCATAATTTATTACACAGTTTTTCATGTGTTCAGAATGGTTTTAGAATTTTATAAATTTTAAATATTGCAAACCAGTTTGTCCGGTTTTAGAGTACTGACCAGGGTACAATATTCTCAAACATCGAGTTCCGAATGGTTTTGATGCACAATACCACAAGGCCTGATAACCGATGAAAATATGAATCTTGTTTTATAATTGTTTTCATGTGCCATAATGAGGACTTGCATAATTTGCCATCATTTTAATACATACCCTGAATAATATACTTCATAGGGGAAAGGCCCCAGTATGTTATTGCACCTATTAAATTTATGTGGAACGTGGTATAAGAATGTCACGGTAATCGGAAGTGGTTAATTTGCAATATCATTTTTCAAATTTTTCTATACAAATGTTTATATTTTCAACTCACAGCATTGCAATTGTTCATTTCATTCAGTATAATCATTATGGTATTAATCACGTCACGTGATTTGTAGGGTGGAGTGTCTGCCAAACGACCGAGCTCCTTGTCTATTGGGAAGAGATTATTGCATCCTAGGTCTCGTGGGGTGACCACCGTGTCGTGGTGCTCTTGGCATATAATATTTTATCATCCAATTATCGTGTAATTCTGTAAATTTAATGCAATATAATGGAACCATTTGTGTTTTTCAGCATGGAGTACAAGTTACCACACATCTCGGTCCATATTGTACACGTCCGAGACATCACACATAATATTACAGGTTAGGCCCTTGGCCATTTTGTTCCGCATAAGAGCTCAACTGCCTATAACGGCGTTTTATGTAATTTCAATGCATAGTTCGGAATCAACATGTAATAAAACAACTCCTCCAAGTTCCAGATGCTGCACAGTCAGTTATATATTTGTGGAATACAGGTTATTGAAAAAACAGGTTGTCATGTTATGTCTAGAGTGATTTTTGAAAGGTTCGTTTTCAAAAATTTCTTCCAGTCGGATATGAACTTTAGAAATGTGATAAATGGCTTGATAGCTGAATTAAAGAAAGATACAGAGGAACTGCAGCTTGAGATTTAAATAGTGGCCACATTGCGATAGAAAAAGAATGCGTGGCTGTTTTATAGACTTGAAATCAGTGATCATCCTCCAAACGGAAATCCTGGAAAATAGTGTAGTATCCAGCGTGGATTTTGTTCGTATTTTTGAACTTTTGTGTCGGGTTGTGACGTCCTGTTGTGTTTGTGCCGTTTGATGATTTGGGGAATTTAGTGGACTTTTGATCTTTGAGTATTTCGCTTTAAGATGGTTCCACAATAGTGTGATACGTTGGGATGAATGGTAGCAAATCAGCATAGCACATTGCTGTCCAAAGTATCGCAACTCGCTCTTAGGGAATCAGCTTTATTAAGATTTCGTACTTTTGATATTTCGTTCAATTTTGCAGCGTTCACTGGCTGTTCATATAGGTTTCTGGGGCCAGTAACAAACAAGTGAAATCCTGGAAAGGTTTGTTTACTTTTTGACCACGTTGTTTACGTATTTATTTGTTTTGCAATATGTTGTCTCGTTTATTACCTCGGGTTTTAAAATATTAAAAAAAATATTTGCTCTGTAATGATTTAAGATGGAAGCACACAAAGATTGTAGAATAGAGTATGTTCTTGCGAGCAGTTTAAAAATTTTAGAAACATATAAATGGTTACTGGATTCATTTGTACTGGTAAGTTTGTTTCAAGGGATGTTTTATTGTTACTTTTATTACTTTATGTGGTAGTATATAGGCTGTATCTGAATCGCCTGAAGTTCATACTTGTGCGTACCTGTTCCCGGAAGTGACCAAAGTTCTGTCCGAATTGCTAGTAAAGTATGTAAGTATACTAGTAAACGAAGGCTGTGCCTCACCTCGAAGGTGTGGTTACTCGCCACTCTCATTCACACTCTGGCTCACTCTAGCGAATTGAGACTTGTGCTCTCTGTAAGCCTTCGGCATTATTTCTGTGACAGAAGAGGTAGTAAATAGTAAAAAATAGTATTGCTGGTCTTTCACTTTCTTCGAATAAAAGCGTAGTATTTTATGAAATAGTAACTTATCTTAATTTGTTACATATTTTCATGAATAAAAACAGCATTGTTTTTTGCAAAGCACAGTATTTAATAATATGCACACAATTAATCAAATTGTTATGAGAAATAATTTGTGTTCAATATTAAATTGATAATTGTAATTACAAATTTCAAAATCCCAATGATTAAGTTAAGGCGATAAAATATTTCTAACACTGCTTTAGAAATGAAAAATACCTATATGTCTGTATATGTGAAATTAGACTTGAAAACGACATTGCTGCCAGAGAGGGTGTGAGATTCAGCACCGAGTGGATATCGTCTATCGTTGTTCGTGCTTCCTCTCGCACTCTCTCCTCTGAGTTGGGACACCAGAGAGGACTCTCTGTGATGTCAAAAGAGCGCGCGAGAGAGTACTCTCAGCGATTGGGACATAGCCGAAAATGTATACTTCTTGCGTACCTGTAGTATATGTGCTGCCATTTTGAGAAGCAACTTGTAGGTTATAATTGAATTTTGATATAATTATTGTATTTAATGTTTAATAGGGCAACATTACTACTTCGTAGGTATATATATTTAACTGAGTTAATAATTATAGCAAGGTTCACTGTGTATAAAGTTCTAACAATAAATTTGTATTAGGCTTATGTTCCTAACCTACAGAAGGAAAAATAAAGAAGTCAATCACAATTACACTCACATACAATAATTAAATATAATAAATGTTATTTAAATCAAATTGAAATATTATTTAATACTTTATTTAACCCCTAAAACTTTCTGCAATTATAAAATTCGTAGTTGTAATACAAGTACATTGAAATTGGTTACCTGGGTGATAACTGCATTGTAGGTCGCCGAATAACCAGCTTTGGAGGTCTCACTCCCCAGCTCTACCTTGTCATCTAAGTATTTAAAATCTTTTAAAAGCCATATGAAATCTGACATTCATTACTAGCAACTGGCAGTGCTTCAATTTTACTCTCAGCAAAATAAGAGAGCTGAATTTAAAAATTATATATATTAATAATTTTTTATTTTCTGAAACCAACAAGACTGCCTGTCCGAATTCATCAAGTTTGGTGCCAAGGGTAAGTGAAGTATGCAAGGACGCAAGTACGTCAGTATATACAAGAATTCGGACAAGGTCATAGTCTCCACGTGAATTCAATAGCGTGCTTTCGCCATTGTCGTGTGTAGTGCTGCTTTGAATTTAACTGGTGGTACTCTTTCGTGTTTTGGGTCTTTCGGAAGCCTTTGATGCTGAGGTTTATTGTTTTCTTCCTGTGTTTGAGAGGTGGAAATAAAGTCTAGATACCTTGTTAAAGTATAGCAAACACATAATGTTCGATTACCTTATGCCAATGGCACTACACCATTATACGACTACCATAGCGTGTTCCTAAATGTATGATATATTTATTTAATTTCCTTTTTTACTAAATAAATAGTTGCATGAACCAGAGCTCGTTCTTGGGACAGTACTCGGTAAATGTTAAGAATAGTAGCTTTTCCAAAAAGCTATGACCTGCATCGACAGAGAAAGCTGGTGTAGCTGCATTACACTATTTATTATTTATTAGCGGCCTTAAGGTGCAGTTAAGGCAAAGTCGCTTTATCTTACACTAGCTCCATTATGTATTCACTTTCACTTGCTAAAAAATTCAAACACTTCATAGGCTACACTTTTTTTGGTTGAAAGAAACTAACCTATTTATTCATCCATAAAGCCACACAAATTTCATAAATAAGAATGAAAATGTAAGATTAGAATATATACAGTAATTAGTTTAGTCAAATAAAATTGTAAGGAATATTTGTATTTTTAAAAATGACAACACAAGAGAATTACCCAATTTTCTAATAGCTACTAGAATTACAAATCAGTAGGAACACATAATATTGATCATTACTAGAATATGTAAAACAAAATAGAATTAACATACATACATTAGAGCAAATATATTATATTCAATATGGTATTTATATTGAAGTGTGCCGTTGAAGCACTTAACAGAGCGCAGAGGATCCGTTAGGATCCACCCTGCACCTGACACTGTTGGCGAAGGACCTAACCAGCTATGGTTGGTTGGTTGAGGGCTGAAACCGTGGATGCCAACATAGAGTGATGTACATACAGTCAAATACTTCATCTACGGAGTCACCTTCAAGGAACAAGTACACAAGACCCGGGCTAACTCTAGAAGGGGCTCGATCCACGCTGGGATGAGAGACACTGAGAGGGGCTAACTTGTGGCACGAGGGACTTCGGTGACTTGGAGATACTGACCCCGATGAATATCTTTTGAATTTGAGCATACACTCATACACTGCACATGTGTAAGTGGTTTGGGTGGCCTCGAATCTCTTAAAAGTGAGTTTCGGATATAATATCCCCAGAGGCAAACAAATTAAACATGCTTTGGTAAGGTGCCAGCTTAGATAGTAGGTCGGGTAGGTTTCTGTAGTGGAACAAAGTTTTCAACAGTGGGGAAAACACCATGTCTGTGGGTTACTTCAGGATTTGCAGGTTTGGGAATTCTCCTCTTCTCCACCAATGCTGCTGCAGTGGCCGGTTGTGGAACAGCGGCCAACTCCAGTTGTGGCTGACTGGTGTTCTGACTGCTGAAAGTGGTGTGTGTTGGTCTGGAAGGGATAGCTGTGCATTCAGGATAGATTACTGGTGTCTCTATACCTAATAACTCTATACCATTATGCAGCGTCAACAAATGCTCAAAGTATATACGTCCCGGTATTCGGGTAGGTAATTCATATAGGAAAGTGCCTTCTTGTGGTTCTGTATTACTTTGCTCCAGTAGTTCTCTTTCAATCTGATACAATTCTGGTTTAAGACGGTTCTTAGTGCCTGACTTCAATGTTTTCGGCATGAGGCCGAACTAGTAATGTAATTTTAATAATATTTGAAATAGCCACACAAGAAAATATGTATGTGTCGTGAAGCCGGGTATAAGGAACGGTCCTACAGCGTACGTCAAGGCAAATGACTAGACCAGACGTGCTTGCTGCTTAACCATATCTGGCCATTCAGTAGCCCGAAGGGTTATACAGCAGATCACGTGAGCAATCCAAGTACCAGGGTATATTGAGTTCCTAGCGAAGGGGTCCCCCGAAGATTAGCCACTGCAATACACTGAGTATTACATTGGCTAAACTCAGAATACCGCTCTGTGTTACTTGTATTTGCTGTTTGGCTGTACGGGACACCGGCATTACTTCACGTACACAAATTAAGATTCAAATTATTAAATTGTAAAGTTAATTGAGAAATTACTTCTAGCTTACTATGATTCAAATACACAATGGGTGCAGGGTTTACTAAAGCTAGTAAGTAAAAAGCATTCAAATTCATAGGAAGCATGGTTTTAATATATCCATGTAAGAAATTACAGTAAACCAAGAATATTAATAAAATATCAAAAGCAATGGTTTCTACCATAAAAACTAATTGCTTGGTGAATGAATTAAATTTAAAGAAATCTAATTAAAAGATAACTATCTGTGGAACCTAGCTGAACGATATGGGGTATGTTCAGAAGGGACCTCACAATATGTAACTGGGTTACTCTACTCAAGCGGTAGAGTGGCCTGGCTAGGGCCGTAAGATGACTACATCGCAGTGACCTTGGGGTTACCTGGACAGAGCAGGGTTAAGGAGAAGGAGAGGGTAGGTTGACGTAGGAGGGGCTCGAGACCAATGACGACTGGAGGTGCTGCTGAAGACATCCTTCAGGGGAAGATGGCCTCTTGTAGAACGTCGTTGTTGTGGTAGGCGGCTTGGGCATAAGACTGCTGGTCTTAAGTCAGGTGCCCTCTGTCTTCACATCCTAGATGACGATGCAAGACTAGGTTACGCCATGGTATCCAACTCTCGCCTTCGCAGCCTCTTCAGGAGTGGATATGTGACTGGCGAGCCACCCTGTCTTTTCTAGTGATCTCTGCCGATCATGGGTGCTTCGAGGGGTGCGGGAGGCTTGGCCCCACCTCCAAGGGGTGGAGCTTGTGACGTCATGTGCATGACCAGTGGATGCCTTATCGTGCCTCTTCACTCAGCGCCTCAGATGCAGAACTTCCAAACTAAGGGCACTCGTGTAGGCCTTAACGCTCTGTGATTGGGCAGCATCTCTGGTGGCGCCAAGTTCGAACTGGTGAGCTCGCTAAAGTAAATAATTTTGTTGTGGGCAGGGCAGTGATGTGACGGTTTTCTGCGGATGCAGGGGTGCAGTACAAGCTAGGAGCACTGGGTTGAAGTGTGTTGAGACACTTATCAACATCGAGGAGATTTGCAGTGTCCTGCGTCTAGTACTGGGAGTACACTTGCCTATTAAACCAACCATCTCAGATGAGGCAAAGTCATGATTCTGTAGATCGCTCTATCTAGCTCTTGATTTCATCATCCGACTGAGACCCATCCGTCCGTAGAAAGTTGAAGGAAGGTTGAGGTCATCCAGGCGAGGCTCATGCGACTATACACAGCTTGGGTTTCTATAGTTGTAGCTGCTCGGTGCTACAAGGATAAGCGGGTTGTAAGTGTGGAGAGAAGGGTGCCATTACTTCCCCTTCCACCGCTCGAGAAGGAGGCGTCTGCCTCTCCTCAATTGGCACGTCTGGTTGCTCAGTCTGACTCTCGTGCATGTGCTCCTTCTCTGCTCGCCTCCCCGGTATTCCCCTGCGGCTGCGGCTTTTTTCTGTATCAGCTGTAGCTGGGTACTCCGCTTCGCACTTGTTGCATGGAAGTGCTGGAGGGAGGGGTGAGGTAGGTCAAGGGAAGATCACGCCGCATGAAAAAGGGAGTAGTGTTCATATTACGTTCCACGGGATGACTTTGTGGATGGCGTATTGAGATTGTAATAAAAGCAATGTTAAGCTGTTTCAAACCCTCTTGTCAATGTTCTCCGTTAAATTGACTGCCTTTGTCTGATGGAATACATACTGGCTTGCCTACTTCAGCAATGTACAACTTTTGTTTTTGCAGCAAAGTTTTGGCATTCGCTTGAACTACTGGATACAACTTTTTATGTTTTGAAAATAAATCTTAAACCACAGAAACACATTTTACTCCGGCCTTGGACCTAGGTAGAGGTTCAAATATATCAATTGAAACTAGGGATAAAGGCTCTTGAGGTAAAATAGCTTGCATTTCACCTTGCAAATTTTCTGTTGAATGTTTAGCCTTTTTGCAAAGGTCGCAGGTGTTTGTGTTTTCTCAAATGGTATTCAGCATATTAGGCCAGTATACTAGGCTCTTGAGACTGGTGTATAATTTATTCGCACCAATGTGTCCCAGAGTTATATGAACTTCAGTAGCTACAGAAAATTGTATACTGTTTGGAATTACTTGTTTCAATTCCTGCTCAAAATTGCTTACCTTGTCGTTCCTATAGAACAAAATTCCTTCTTCTGAAATGCAGAAAAATCGATGGAAGCCTATCTCTGGTGGTAAATCTTCCAATTTCTTCTTAATTTTCTGGCAGAATGTATCTTGCTCCTGCAACTGGGATAGAGGCTTGAGAATTTCTCTTAAGTCGCCTGCTCAACTTGACAGCTGACATATGGACGTGTGCGACCACAAATTCCTTCAACTTCTTCGGCAGGTGTACCAAATCTTGTTCTCTGCATCTGGAATTCTGCGTAGATAATCTGCTGCATCGTTATCTTTACCTTGAATATACTGAATCTCTGTGTCATATTTCTGCAAGTATAGCAGCCATCTAGTCAGACGATCATCGCAAGCTCTTCCAGTCTTTAAGCATGTTAAAGCTTGGTGGTCGGTTAACAGCTTTATCTTCTCTCCAATTAGAATATCTCAGAACTTTTTAAGTGCCTACACAGTGGCCAAGACTTTCCGGTCGGTAACTGTATGGTTCCTTTCTGTGTTATTCAGTGTACGGCTAGCCATTGCTACCATCTTCTCAGTACCGATCTCGTCTTCTTGTGCCAATTTTATGTCCAACGCATATGCAGATGTGTCTGTGTAAAGCAAGAGCTTGTACAGGGTGGTAAATTACATGGTCAGCCAGGAAGATTTCTTCAGTTGTTCATAAGCTTGTTGGTGTTCATCAGACCAACTCCAATTCATGCCTTTCTTCAAAAGAGAGAACAGAGGTACAGCAATTTTTGAAATTTTGTCAGAATAATTCCTGTAATTGCGTTATTGCTTGCAATTTCTCCAAGGCTGTGTGTATACCTTCACTCGTTAACACATGCCCTAGGAAAGGCAATTCAGATCTACAAAAGAGAGATTTGTGGACTTTTACAATCATACCAGCCCTGTGTAACTTTTCCAAAACAATGTTCACATATTACACATGTTCTTTGAAATTAGTGGAACTGACCAAGATATCATCCACATAAGCTCTAGCAAAGTTTTGACATTCTTCTCCTAAGGTGATATCCAAACATATAGTAAACTCTGGTACAGCATTATATAAGCAGAAAAGCATAACTGTAAATACATATTGACAATTCCGGAACAGAAATGCTGTATACTTCTTTGATTCTTGTGCAAGAGGTACCTGCCAATATGCACAGGTGATGTCCAGTGTAGTTAAATACCTTACACCTTGGTACAGGGGACCAGATGGGATAGGAAACACAGCACTAAAGTTTGGTGGCAAGGAGTTGGCGAAATAATTAGAAGTACTGTTTAAAAAGTCCTTAGGATAGGGTAAGTTACCACAAGATTGGAAGGATGCTATGGTGGTACCTATACACAAGCAGGGAGAGGATAGGGGGAGGCCTGGCAGCTACAGACCGGTGAGTCTCACATCAAGTACAGGAAAAGTAATGGAGAGGCTGGTGGTGCAGTATGTGGTGAGGGTAATGAACAATAGGAATTGGTTGGAGGAGTCCCAGCATGGTTTCAGGAGGAGTTACTCATGTGAGACTCAGCTGGCTGGGTTATTAGAGGATCTGGTGCAGGTTGATGAGGGGAAGCAGGTGGATGCCTGCTTCATAGATTTTGAGAAGGCATTCGATAAGGTGCCCCATGGAACATTGATGAGGAAAGTGGAGGTGCTGATACCAGACAGGAGGGTAGTGGAATGGATAGGGGACTTTCTCAGGGGGCGAAGGCAGAGGGTGAAGTGGGGGAGACAATATCGGAGGAAGAGGAGGTTACGTTAGGGGTACCACAGGGAAGTGTGCTGGGTCCTTTGTTATTTACCATAATGGTAAACGACATGGGTTTGGGGATTAGAGGAAAAATCAGATTGTCTGCAGATGATTGTGTTGTATATGCTGAGGTGGGAGAGGGGGGCGGAAATTTGCAGACGGACATTGATAAGATATGGTTGTAGACCAGAAAAAATAAAATGAAGATAAATGTAAGAAAAACTAAGGTAGTGAGGTTCACAAGGAAGAAGATGATAAGCAGGGACATGTACAGATGGGAGGCACAAGAGATAGAAGAAGCAGCAGAATATAAGTATCTAGGGATTGTACTGCAGGGAGACCTCAGGTGGAAAAACAGGTAGAGAGGGTGGTTGCAAAGGGAAGAAGGGCTTTGGGTATGCTGGGAAGGGTGCTGAATGGAGTCAGCTGTGAGGTGAAGAAGGTGTATGGCACAATGGTACGGCCAATGTTAGAATATGCTGCAGCAGTATGGAACCCGTATGTGGAGGTGGAGGTGCAAGAACTGGAAAAGGTGCAGAGAAAGGCAGCAAGATAGGTGAAGGGCAGGTGGAGAAGGCAAGGGCAGGATGATGAGGAAGAAAGGAACTATAGGCCATCAGTGATGATGAAAGAAATGGGGTGGAGCTCATTGAAGGACAGGAGGAAAGTTGAACGGTTAGTCAGGATGTACAGGGTGGTGAATGAAGAGGGAGGATGGGGAGTGCTACACTGCAAGCTAAGTAAGGGGGTGTTTAGGGGAAGAGGAAACAACAGTGAGAAGCTTCAGAGGGTGTGGAGGGGAACGGAGCAGGGTAGGCAGTCCATGGTTGTGAGGTCTGTGAGGGAGTGGAATGTGTTGAGGGAGGAATTGGTATCTGTGAGAGGGGATGGTAAATTCAGGAAGGGAGTGGAAAAGGAGTTGGTTGGGTGAAAGAGAGTTGAGAGAGCTGGTCACCGGGCGGTAGCCTAATTGCGAGTGTATGTATATATATGTACAGAGGTAGCATGTATCTTGTTTGTACTGGACATTCTCTATTCTTTACCATTATTTTATTGATATTTCATGCATCCAAGCACAGCCTAACAGCACCATCCTTTTTACGTACGTACAGTACAAGACTTGCATAAGGACTAACTTCGTTACTGATGACATTCCAATTTAACATGCATTTCAGATACTCTTAGGCTTTGGGTAAATACTTGACCGGAATTGGATATGATTTATGAAAAACATTGTCGTCAGTTACTTTGATTTCAACTTCATAAAGTAAATCCCTTTCAGGAATTTCGGACATGCATTCACTGTGTTGCACCAACATACTAAATAGCTGTCATCTCTGAAATTCTGTAATAGCTTCAATGGCTAAAATGGCTTTTGAAATTTCCTCTATCAGAGTAGGAAGTTGGCTCTGTCGACAAACAAAAAACTTGAACATCCTTTCTTAGGATGTTTAGTACGCTATCCGAAGTTTGCCACTTCTCAGGTACCGACAAAACAACTTGAGTTTCTGGCGAGGTAATCAACCAACCACCAAAGTTTAGCACCATCGGTATTGAGACATGAAGTCTGTCCCTAAAACCAATGATTTTACAAGCCCTTTCACAATGGGTACATTGGCTAGCTTTGCCTTTCCCAGACCTTCAGTGGACGAAACAGTCTGTCGGTTTACAACCGGACTTGTTCTTGATGTGACGCTGATGATCTTAAGTCTAGGGATGTGTAAGATAGGTAATTTTACACCCAAACTTTCGATTTCTCAACCAGGTCCTCGCTTACGCAGCTGACTTCTGCACCACTAAGAGTGTTGGCACTACTAGGTTACTTGAGTTAAATTCACCTCTGGACATAGAGGACATACTAGGAAATGTGTCTTTGTTTTCAGGTAACAAATTCTCTCTTGGTCTCATCCATAAGTAATGTAAGTAAACTAGGAAAGTTACTCTTACTTCTTGCCAAAACTTAAATTTCGCCATTACCGTCAGGTACGGTGTGTTCACAATTACTGTTCACTACAGTTGTCCCCATGAGATTTAGACGGGTGAGCTTTGGGAGACGTTCGTCACTAACCCTTATTAGTTTAACTTCGGCCTGGTGACTAAGGCCTCACCCGCTTTTTCACCTAACACGACACCATTTACAGGGGGTGGTGGAAATTCAGAGGCTAATGGGTTTAGTGTCACATTCCTCTGAAAATAGCCTTGATGTTGCAGAGTATTATTTGAGGTTGCATAGAACGGGTCCACAGGAGGTTGAGAGCATATTTATTCTCTGAATTTACTGCCAAGGTGGTCCCGTACTCGGATTTCTTTAATCTTGTACAACAGTATTCAGATGTTGACATAAATGTTGGCAGTAAATTACCCACAGGTTTTGTTGACCAAGTAGCACCAGACGGATGCACAGTCCCACTGCCAGATGGAGAATTCGGCCTACTACGAGTTCCCGTGTTCTCGTTGGCCCGTAGGACATATATTGTACTGAGCCTTCAAGTTATTAAACTACTCCTTGAAATCAACTTTTTGTGCATCAAATCTAGCATCAAATTTCTTATCTAAATCTTCTATTAACTGTGCTATCATAGCCATGGAAACTGGGTCCGTGTTCGTATTTTGGCTAGGGGTAGCATTTACTGTCATAACATGATCAGAAACATTACCCATGATTTCCTCCTCTATAATTAATATCATGAATTAAGTTTTCTCCTTCATGGACATTATCCTCTACGAAGTTGGAATTCATGCTCAGTATTGGAGGGCCATCCAAACTAACAGTGTCTGAGTTTGATTCAGTCATTTAGTGATTCTCACTTTCTGGTAGCTGACGCAGAGAAATATGGCTCCGTAGTGTTACGCTTGCTCATTTCCCCTTCTCTATGCTACATCAATAGGCCACCTTGTATGCCAATTTCTGCAAAAGAGTTAGTTGAAGTATTTAGTATATAATTATTTTATACTCAATTTCTGAAAAAGTTTACATCTTTATTCGTATGTTTTCTTTTCTTAGGTACTCACCTACCTAAGTTTTTACAAACTTTGTGTGGGGTTGACAGAAATAAAATATTAGTTTGTGGTTGTAGGGCATTAAGAGATAGCAAACGAAAATTACTATATCAGTGTGAGTAGCGTATTTTTCAAAGCTGTAGGTGTCTCCAGCAAGAATTATAGGTGTCATGCGCCTACACTAGGAACATGTTTATGATGGCGTGGGAAATGTAAGTTTTAAAGCATTTCTTTTAGTAAGAGTACCTGTAGAAAAGGTATTTTAAATTCAATTCAAGTTATTTCTTTCAGTTTCACACTCAAATTACCAAGGTATTTGAATACCAATTAGATGTGATCAGCAGTAAGATTACATACATAGACAAACACTATATTTGCAATGCAAATTAAAATTCATAGAATTATCAAACTTAAAACCCTCAAGAAACATGTAACACTGATACCCTTTCGAAGAAATAAATAATTACTATTACTTCTACACAAAACATAACTACAAACTCTTGGTAAGGTTTCATTTTAATGAAATTCAAAGCAGAAATCATAATTCGTGTTTAGCATGAAAAATAAGTGTGTGTAACCAAATATACTTTCTGCTGCCATATGTGTCTGAAAATATTTCAACTTACCACAAATACGTGAGCCATAGGATCCATGCTAATATATAATAAGGTGGAAACAGTTTATTAAATTTCTCCTTGAAATAATTTTGTACGACGTGATGATTTCTGTAATTAACACAGGACTACTAAAAACTGGGTCCACTGGATAGCGTCTGTAGAGAAAGCCCTTTTAATTTCAGGAAAATGATAAACTTCTTCTTGTAATAAAATTACTGTTCACAACAAATTAATTGTAGATCCATTTTTTTTGACAAGATAGTATAGTTATTCGGTTCGCTACAAGCCAGATTGTAAATTGCAGTTTCAACATCAATCGAAGTAGGCCTTACTTGGAGGTCCCCAGGCGGAGTTGACTGCCACACATCTTGCAGCACTTAAATACTGAATAATCATAGTAGTTCCTTCTCAAACAACTATGTGTGAGTAAACCTGAAACTATGGCACCGCTCTGTACACCGCTAACCTAGCCTTAGGATTGCTGCACCATGCTAAACTTGCCAAACTTGTGGCGGTAAAATTGAGGTTCATCCATCTTAAATGTCCCGGGAGAGAGTGCCTTAACCGGTTCTTCAAAGGAAATGCTAAAGACATCACATCCCGTTACACAATGGGCTTAGATAACAGTTATCAGTTACTTTTTACTTGGCCTTATTGAATGCAGATAATTCAGGTAGAAATACAAGGAGAAAAATTACGTGTCAGTTTACAAAACTTGTGTAACAATTAAATACTTAAAACCCTGCTCACACTTTCAAAAAAGAATAAAAAAACTTTAAACATAAGAAATTCTACACAGTTCCAAATAACGTAAATAAAACAGAAAAAAAATAGTTTGCCAGTGTAAATATTATTCTTAAACCTTCCTGGAGACGTTTGTAAAATATTATGAATCAAAATAATGAAACTTCACATGGAACAACACATGAAGGAAATAAACATTATAATGTAAACAAACCATTTGATAATCTGTATCCTTACAGTACTCTCTGTCCCTTCCTAAACAATCTTGGCGGTCGTATATTGGTGGGCACCCATTTAGCTGTGCAAGCATCCTGATGCACTCAGGCTATTTCCAGTTTCGGTGTTCTCCTCCATTGTCTGGTTGATGCCTGCACTACCTCAAAATAACTGCAGTACGCTGCATCCTTGCCAGGTGTTCGGCAGAAGGCTGCAGTAGGGGGCAGTGGGTCATCCCGCTTGTCCGCCACTACTGTGTCGCTAGGCGTGCGTGACAGCTCAACAGTGAACTGACCTGAGGTGGCTGCCATCTTTGCTATTTTGTGTTGCAACTTCATGATTCGGTGCAAGATGACTCGTTGAGGTAGCAGTGTTACCTTTTGATGTACTTGTTGAGGTGGCTGTGTTACGTTTTGATGGACTCGTTGAGGTGGCAATGTTACCTTATGATGGACTCATTGAGGCAGCAGTGTTACTTTGTGATGGACTTGTTGAGATGGCAGTGTTATCTTTTGATGGACTTGTTGAGGTGGCAGTGCTACTTTTTGACAGACTTGATGAGGTGGCAGGGTCAACGATACTGGGGGAGGTGACGTTCGGTCGACCTATTCCCTCCTCTCGTTTCCTGCCAATGGTGGGCTGTTCTTTGTGCCAGTTGTCTTTTCTGCCTGGAGTACTGGGCACTCGCTGTACCAATGAATTTGCTCCCCTGGGCAGTGCTTGCACTGGTATAGTGGTTGTTCGGTTTTGTCCCACACTTTTCTGCCTTTAGATGTAGTCGGTCCATTGGATTTTGGTGAATGCGTTGCGGTAAGAGGGGTGTGGTTGCCGACTGCCCCGTATTTCCCCCCCGTTGTCATAATTAAAGACTGCCTCTATTGAAGCTGTTACCTGACTTTTGCATTGAACCCTCGTCACGATCCTGGGTTTCCAGTTTCTTGTCATCCAGGATCATTAATGAGCTTATAAAGGTCTTCAATGGTCCGTGATAAGTGGTGCCAGGGCAGCGCGATATTGGGGTAGCACTGTCCCGGCCACCACCTCTAGTACCTCAGTAACCTTCATGTCTGTGTGATACTGTTGTACTAAATGTATTTTGCAGGTCACAAAAGTTGTGAGCGACTCCTGTGCTGTTTGCTTGTCCAGCACGGCGCGACTGCGCACTTCGAGAGATGAGAAGGTGCCACTAAATCAGCAGAGAAGGTGCCACTAAATCAGCACTGAAAGGCTGTGAGAAATGTTGCCACTTCGTTCCATAGGTACTTACTGACCACCATTGTCACACGTGGCTATTCAGTTGGCCCTCGACACAGTTAGACCACTCTTCTTCACACGCACCGTAGTGGTGGAGTCTAGCCGAACATTCCTCTAGGAAGGCTTGGAGGTCTTCCATTGGCAAACCCGCAAACATTGGCAGTGTCTGAAAAGTTTAGTTGTTCTTGGCCAGTTTGAGTTGCGTTTGGGTTCTGTACTATTTTCCTGTTTTGTGCTGATTCTCCTTGCCTCACATGTGGTGTTGACTGCGACAACGGTACCAAAAAATTGGTGACTTGACATTGATTTTGTGTGTCTATTGGAAATGTCATTGGTGGTACACGACGTGTTGTGCACACTGGACACTCGTACATGTTTTCCTTATTAGATGCCACTTATTCATCGGCACGCGCCTCTTATGAGCTCGGTGCTTGCACTGTTTGCATCTGACTACGTCTCTTCCAATACAATAACAAACTGCCTGTTGACAGTGTGTGGCAGGTAGTTGGTCACCACTCAGCAAGTCAGTGCAAACTAATTCTGGTTTGTGTGGACCCTCGTAGCATTGTGTGTACACAAAGTGTCCCTCGCAAACACGATAAGCTTGTGTGAGCTGTACACTGTAACATGACGTATTGTTATTGCACTTTTTGGAGTTGACGCAGTGTTGTTCCTGTACGCCGCAACTACCGTATTGGGCGACCGGCACGGCGTAGGTGATGCTGGGGTTGGTGAAGGTTGTGATGATGCAGCTTCCTTGATGTTCTATTTGTTCCAGTGGTGTGTGACGTCACTGGTGTTGCATGCTGTTGCAATGCAAAATGGCTGCTTTTTCTGCGTGCCCTTATCTCGAGGTTTTACTTGAAAGTTTAGCCAAAATACTTGAAATGTTGCTTGAAATTACTTTTAACTCCGTTTTGAGCCCTTTAAGTTCCGTTGTGACACTTTGCTGGTGCCTTAAGGGTGCTGACACTTGAAATGGTTATTTTATAATTAACGAGAAAATTCTACAAAAATGATAAAAATGTTTAATACTTGTTGAAACAGTTTAGAAAAGTTCTGGCACCACTTGCTTTGGCCACAGTTATGCCCTTGAATGTTTTTCCTATAAAAACTCCACGTGCCAGTTTTTGGTGCAGTTTTTACAAAAGTTATTGAAATTATGAAATGCTATTTTCAGCTGTTATTTCGTGCGTAACACTTGTAGGTTATTTTAAACCCATCCAAATGATGTTGATTGTAAATTTTTTGCATGATGTGTGCTGTGAAGTTTGCATTGAATTACAACACTGACTAATAGATGTCGCACAAAGGAAAACATAATTATTAAATGTCGTTAAATCTTTCAATATAAATTTCACACTTGCAACTTATTATTGGCACTCTGAATTTTAATTGTTTTGGGAGTCATTTGAAAACAAATACAAAAACTCTGCTTGTCAATGCAGACAGAAATTATTGTTTGCCTATCGAAGACAAATTAGTAACTGACATTATTCTTGATTTTTCACGTGATTTAACGTAACATTTAGGCCATCCTATAATGTTCGTCACAACTGCTAGCACCTTTTAAATGTTTCTAAAAGGGATTGTAAATAACTTTTGACTTGCCAAAAAGTTAACCGTTGAAAATTAAAAAAAGTTTTGAAAATTACGAAAGTTATATAACGTGGTTTTTTCCACCATATCATATGAAAGCCATTGTTAGGAGACAGTGGTGTCTGGGAATTCTTGCACTGAGTCCGAAAAGCGACTTTTGTAAAGTTTCTTAAATGTTGAATAAATTTTTTAAATTTTGAATATTTTTTTTTTTAATTTTGAAAAATACTGAAGAAGTGGCCTTTTCATGCCACACACAAGGGTGCCATTTGACGGGAGTTAAGTGGCCAAATGAGTAGCACTTTGAAATTTCCCCACATTGGGTAAGGCTATTTGACGCATGGTCGGGATGGATAGTTGTAGCGACGTCACAGTTTTGGCTGAAAACACTCACCAAAGTCGCTTTGCTGTAATTCTTACTGGCTGCTTTATGCTATGGGTCGTGGCTGAGTCACTCAAGTGGCCAGGTTGCTCTCCCGATCCTCAGCGTCTCTCATTGTTGTGAATTGTATTAATGGTTTGGCTGCTTGCCGTGGGCAGTCACTGTTGTCTAGTACTATTGCGGTTGCCAGTGGTTAGGTGGACATTTATGTTGTCATTGATTTAGCTAAATGCAGAATTGTGTGGCAACTGTGCACGCCAATTAAACACTGTTGAAATACATACTTAGCACTGAAAAGACACAAGAAACCCTAGTAATGCTGATTGGCAGGTTAAGCTCCTAAAATGCCTGTGAGAGGCAAGGCCTGCAAGTAAAGAAAACACAGAATTGGGGCTAGAAGTCTTTTACTGACGTCCCATTTTACAGCACATAGTTTGACTGACTACTCATGTCGTGAATGCGGGCCCGACACATGAAGCCTGTCGGAGGCTTATGCTGTAAGCTCGAGCATGCACTCTTATGAAACAATGAATCTCCTGGGGCAAGAGTTTGGAGCGACACTCTCCCGGGCAGTGAAATTAAATATTACGATTAAGTTCAAAAACAAGTTAACACTATTACCAGCTATGAAGATCTACGTTGGTGGTGAAATGCCTGGGAGGTGCGACAATCGCGGCCGGCTCCGTCAGGTGCCCGGGTCAGACTGAAAGGTTGCCGGCATCCTTCCGGCCACTTACCATGAAGATGCTGGAAACCATTAGTGATGTGTGCATAAAGACACTTTAAAAACTAATAATAAACCTTAATTAGTTACGTGATTGTGTGGGATGGTTCCCTTAACTAGTTTACGTAACATAGTGTCCCTAATAAATAAGTCATGTACCCTTTGCAGAAATATAAGTTACAAAAACATTTGTAACTCTACCTTTTGCTTTGTCAAGTTTATGGCTGTTTGTTATTAGAACTGAGTTTGTTTGGATCCATAAACTTTCTGGTGATGATTGAAGATGACATGTACACTGTAAACACTGATTATAATTAATCAAACATGAAAAACAGAATAACCCTAGTCACGTGACATGCGTGAACACTAAACTCACGTTGGTGTGAGTGAGCTCACAACTCCGAATCGGAATCATTTCACGTTTCACTTTGAATTAATCTCTGGATTAGTTTAATTAGCATTGGTAAAGGGAAGGGTTTTGCTCTGCTTTTGGGAACACTACACTTAAAAAAACACTCGGGATACAAATACGTTGGCTGGTTATCGGCGGCCTGATCAGGGGCACAGTGATGCCTTTTGACACATTCAATTCTGGTATGCCCTGATGGCGCAGCGGTGAGTGTTAGTACATATGTCGGTCAATTGGGATCCGAACCATAGGGCTGTCCTGGTGTTGTTGCCCACATGGTTGTATCAAAGTAGGACAATCAGCTGACTGACTTGTGTGGTGTTGCTTTAAGAGGGTGCATTCCTAAACACTGCAGAGATACTGCATCTGACAGACATGTCGTTTGTTCTTGATGTCGGCAGGGTGCTCGGCAGTTGCAATGTGGCACAGCAAACGTATGCAGACACTCGTGAAGTAGGACTCACGTCGGTACATTACTTAAAGTTCTGTTTTTATGCCTGTAAAATATGGTGGTATTGTAGCCTTTTCAAAGCAGTTTAAAATTCCCAGTAATACCAACTTTAAAACAACATCAATACCCTAGTACATGACATACATTGACACATTACTATGTGAATGTTGAACAACAAGATTACAAATAAGAAAAAGTTTCCATACATACATTATGTGAAGATCAATTATGTTTCCTTTTAAATGATTTCTGCTGAAAACAGATCATGTGATTATTAATAATCAGTTACAATTGATAAATAAGTTTTAGTGAAAGTCCCAAAGAGGTTGGTAACGGCGCTACCCAGCATTCCTCGTGGCATTCCCTTGACATCCAGAGCAAGGTGAAAACAAACTGCAGTTTGCAGTGGCCATGATGTCTCATTGTACATCCTGCTGCGGTTGTCATGTATTGTTGCCATCTTCTTGAGTCTTCCGTGTCGATTCTCAGGAACAAGTCAGGAGCAGCGACTTGTAACAATACTAATACACAGGAGATCATGTATAAGTGTTAATTATTGCATAGGGCTTCCACAAGCAAAATCAACTTGCACTTGAAACAAGGATAATATAGCATAAACAGTCTATGTCACACTATCGTTCACGTAGCTTTGTAAGTGTTTTGTAATTGTTCATTAACGTGCCTAGTTATCATTATAACTGAGCGTAAAGATTATTGAATATCCACAGTAGTACAGCCATTCTTGAAGTTTCGTGAGAAAGTTGTGTCTATGTTTATACCTCACTAATCAATCATTTGTTGGTAATGCTTAGTGGGTGATTTAGGACAATGTAAAATCATCTTATTGCACAGTGTCCTAAATAGTACAACATTCTAAAGCTATTGTAGGCGAGTAACGTATAGGTACGGCAAAAAAAAAGACTTAAGACATAACCCTTAATAAAATAGTACCCTTGACAAATACTGTACAACATGTAACACTAGCCGTGTACAAATACTCATGGCTCTGATCAACTATGACTTTGCAGGACTATCTACTGCGTCATTCACTGCAACATCTGGATGCTTATTAGCACAAATCAATCCCTGTCAAGCCATTGACAAGCATGTAGCTGTCGTTACATACTTCTTATTATACTACTGCTGGTTGTTGATTGAACTTACAAGCTGGGCGCATTATAGTCTTTCAACTGTGTTATATTAAATTTTCCAACTGGGTTACTATATATATCAGCTATCTAATAGCAGTTGTTCCTGGAAACTCCAGTAACTCAGTAATGTCCTTCAAAAATTGGAAACTAGTTGCGTCTCACGAACTCCGAATATGAACTAGTTGGGCAAGTTCTGTGTAACACAAGTTCGTTGGCCTGGAATTTGTTTACTTTGTTTGACTTATAGTGTCATGTCGCTTGTGGCTTTCTGCTGATAAGTGTCTTCTGACTAGTTCTAGCAACTTCCTTCTGATCTTCTCAGGATCTTCTTCCATTTGTACTCATGTCTAGCTTCGGTAGAACGTCTATATCTTACACAAAACATCCCAAACTCTCAGGCTTCTCCTTCCTGGCAGTGGCCAAGGTGGGAACAAGTCTTCAAACTTCTTGACATACTCGAACTTGCTTAACGTCCTTAGGCTGTTCTTCCATCCTCTTTTTTCCCTCTTACATGTTCTTAGCAAGTGCTTCAGTCTCAGATGCATCTCGTGCACTTGTTGCATAAACTTCTGTACATTGACATGCTTCTCCACATCATGGTGGATGGGTTTTCCTTCTCCATACCACTCATTGTGACACAATTTACTGAACAACTCTTACATAAGTTTTTTCTACTACTTGTCACACGCCTCTTCTAAACATGAAATGAGACTGTTCTGTTTTCAGATGGTGTGTGTCACAGACTGAAATGTCGCTTGCTCTATTTCCTGCAGCATGTGAAGCCATAGAATGTGGATTTCAATTCTCAGTTTGTACTGACTTTTCCTGGACGAGGACATAGTGTTCAGGTGTAGTTTCCTTGACTGTATCATGTGAAATTTGTTCACTTGTTTGTGTGAGGTTTACGTTAGCCTGCTTAATGGGTATTTCTCTAGCCACTTTAGCTTTTATCTCTGGTACATCAGTACCAGTAATATCAGATTTGTGTTCGCATGTATCAAATAGGTTAGTGAACAATGCACTCGTTTCATTAAATTTCTTTTTCATATGACAAATTAAATCAGCCTTAACAAAATTTAGCTCATTTCTTTGTTCATCAAACCGGGTCTCATGTACAACCCGATACCAGAGATTTGTTTATAAGTATGACGTAGTTAATGATGTCAGGATGTAGGTAGTAAAGTTGAATAGGTTGGCAGTAGTGGAAAAAAAAAAAAAAGAACATGCAACAAGTACATAAGAAGTTTCCTTTTGTTTTATTTTGTTTTGTTCTTTCAAACCTAAATTTTCATTCTGCTCTTTGTATATTTTGTGTGTTCTGTTAGGTGCATTTTCACCAATTCTCTGTAATTTCCCTGGTTTCTTAACAGTTTTTTTTTTTCTTTTCTTTGGGAATGTTTGGTTGCCAATTTATATCTGTATTTGGAAACAGTGGGCATGCCTCAAAATAATGTCCTTCATAGAAACATAAAACACATGTATTTGCAAATTCTTTCTGTGGCCCATATTTTCTTTGTACTCGACTCTGTACTTCCTTGTTACTTTTATTTTTTTGTTCTGTTTGCTGTGGATTATTTTGTTTCGTGATTTCCTGTACCCTATTTTGAATAATATAAGTTGAATGTTGGGTCTCCTTAATACCAATTTGGTTTGTGTTTGTTCCTACTTTGATTTTTATCTTTTGCTTGCTCATTTCTGTGTGTGTTATTCTATTGAAAATCTCTCATTTTCCCAAATTAAATGGCACTCTGATTTTGTAATCTGCTATGCTACTTTGCCTGTCTGTTGTTGGTGTTTGTATGCTAGGCGTATGTTGTGGTATGATGGAGTAGCAATTTGTACTAGGCGTACAAATCTGCTGACCATTTGTGCATATGTGTATTGTTTGTATTCCTCCTTGTTTGTTTCAAGTATGCAGGGTGGATGGAGGTCCTGCACTACTCATTTTTGTGTATTCCTGAGTGTCTGTGTGCTAAGTGTAGGATAGTGTCCATACATAGGTTGTTGAGGAAAGAAGTAAGGCTATGGCATTGCTGTATTGTAGAATGGATATGGTGGAACTTGAAATAACGGAGGTGAGTGCATTATGGGTGCTCTGTATGTGTTGAAACTTCTTTTCTGTTTAAATTGTGTTTGTCTTTTTGTATCTTTTATGTTAACTGCCTTTTGTTCATTTTGGTGTTCTTCATCTACCTTTGTGAACTGAAAGTTTATTAAATTATTCTTTGAGCTTCTTATTTTGATTCTCCATGAAAGTGGTTGATGGTTTTGTGTGGTTTTTTTGTACTCTGTATTTATACATATATGCCTGCTTCAATGTGTCTGATGTTGTTCATCATCTCTGCTAGTGTGTTATTTTGTCTCAACAATTAATTTATCCACTACTGAGGGTGCTAACGAATTCCACAGAATTTCTTAAATTTCTTTCTATGGCATGTTGTGTTTTATCTTATTTGCGAGAAAAATTATTTCTTGAACATATGTACAGTGGCTGATACATTGGGTTCCTATCACTTGTTTGACATAGTTTTGTATATTTTGTTATGTTTTCCTCTATGGTGAAAATGTTTATTAGTTATTCTGTAATTCTTTGCCATGTGAGTAGGTGAGGTTCTGTTTTGTTTACAATGTTTTCATACACTCTTTTGGCTGGACCTGTTAGTTGTACTTGCAGTCTTTTAATTTTGGCCTGTTAATTCCATTGATTAATTTCCTTACTACTGTGGAATTTATCTAATGGCACTGGTTGTTGAATTATGATGTTGAATTGTTGTGGTAGTTCCATTTTGGCATGTATTTGTGTGTGTGGTGTGTCAGTCATTTAGTTGTGTGTTAACATGCTATCTGATCTGTGTGTGACAAAACATTTCATTACTAATCTATTCATGCAATACTAAACAATTTTGCACCAAAAGCACATGCAATTATTATACATTTATAAGTTAAAATACCTTTTATACTGAAATTATTCTATTAATTTAGTAATGATCTGAAAAGAATGGGAGGGTGGGGGTAAGTTAGATGGTGGTGGAAATGACTTGCTTGTTAGTCTATCGGTAGGGATCTTAAAGGGCCTCCAACACTGTTATGAGCTAAGCCCGCTCGTAAGCTAACATGTTATTGAGGGATAGGAGTAGGTAGCAGGATAAGTTAATAAGAAGATTAATTATTTAGAGAGTAACTAAAGCTTTTACTGACCATCTCGAACAGTTACCTACTGTTACAAGTATACAGACAAGCAGTTAAGGGAAGAGGAGGAGGAAGGGGAAGGTTAAATTAGATAAAGAAAGAAAGTATGGTTGAGAGGGAACTCACTAGAGTCTTGCACCCTGGACTAGTTGCCCCGAGGTCGGACGTCGCCTCTCCAAGTCCCGCAGCTGACCAGCCCGTTGACAATCGCAGACTGTGTTTCTGACAACCCTCGCAGTCCAGTCCACTCTTTGCGCCTGTCCATGTGTGTGGATTGACGTAATTCATTCTGATTGGCTCTTGTTATGCACAAGAGGCGGAGTCTGCTTGTGGTTTGTTGTAATTATACAGGAATGTCTTAAGGTCTGCTGGACCCACATTTTTTGTTACGCTTTGCGCATGTCTATGATAGTTGATACATTCCGCTTCAGCTTGATGTTATGAGTTTACAAAACCCACGTGTGGCCTCCTTCTTGGATATTCTTTATACAGGTGGTGCACAACAGAACCATGTATAACAGTCCACAGTTGAATGGTCCACAGACTCTCTTCGTTCATTGATGCATGTCCCAACGTGCCTGTCTACAGTAACGATGTTCGAAGCTAAGCGTTCAGACACTGGCACCAGAGTGCACCCTAATCGCGTGTCAAGACATTGTATGTGTTTCTAATAAATATTGATATTTTTAGCTTATTTTATTTTGTTTTCTATTTTATGTTTTGTGAGTACGTTTTGATTTTACTTTAATTTAACTTGGATTTTTTTTGCTCTAGTCAGTACATTTTCGTATTTTTATTTATTAAAGTTATTTTTTCGCAGCTGTGAGATTTAAGGTTATTGCTTTGAACAAATAGCAAATTTTATGTTTTCAATCTTCACACCTTCATATCAATACATCATTATTTACTTTTACCATTTGTGCATAATAAAATGTAAACAAAACAAACAATTTGGAACATGTCCTCACGTGCACCGCGGACAAAATTTGAAGTTGGCGGATGATCTTAGGACATTGGGACGGCGAGCTGTGACATCAGAGAGTCACGTGCACCAATCAGCTTTTAAGCATCTGCGGACCAGTTATTGTAGGCCTTCCCACTCGCTGCCCTAGAACTCACTAAACCTCCTTACTAATTTACTGCCACCACCAACTATGAATATAAAATTAAGATGCCACACAGCAGTTGCGGATGTATTGCTAGGAGATGTACGTATTTAATAAAATTGTGCAATTTTTGTCATACCATCTTGAAAATTACTTCATTTGAAATATAGCTTTTTCATAGAGGGTTTTTTGATTTGGAGGATGCTTATTTGGGAGATGGTCTAAGCACATTCTGTCTGTTATATTTTATAATTCTTCATGCAAATTGAAGTGTAGAATGTGGCACCAGTGTGATAAAAAAAAAAGGAGAGAGGTTAGCAGTTATTGAGTCCTGCATGCAATTGTTTTGCATTGGGTAAGGATAATGTCTGTTTCGTGTTTTCAAATATGGTTTTGTTAATGCTTGTATGTGGTAATGGACTTTTAATTTTGTTTTTATACTTCAGTGGTTTTCTATGGATTACAAAGAGTTCTAAAAAATATTCCCTATCTTAGTAATGAATTATTTCCTGTGGCTCTGATAAGTTCTGTCCACTGCACCTGTGGTTGGGCTCATAGTTACTACAGAACAACATTGACTCTTTATTTTTACTGGATCCCTTACATATTTAATCACTTATAATCACAAAGCTTGTATGGAACCTCCTCTATTAACTTTTTGCACCCATTTGAGTATACTTTTCTCCCAGTTTGTCATTACAAGTAAAACCATTGTGTAGTAAGGGTAAATGTGAATCTGAAATAAATTTTGAATTCATTTCTGTGTTATATCAACAGATTTTGATAAAATGCTTTCACTTTCAATTTTTTTAAGTTTATGATTTTTGTTACATTTTTACAGGATTATTTTGTGGAGGATCATTGGGGCAAACTTCCATTGACATGGAGTGAGACATTAAACAACATTGAGCCTCCTGAACTGTGTGGATTGTTGGGTTTTGAATCAGCACAAGGGTAAGTGTTAACTGTGTACCAAGGTTTTTACTTGAGCTGTATGAGGTCTTTCTGGATGAGGAGTTGACAGAACATGGAAACACAGTAGGAAGTCAGGGTAAGAGAAAGTTAAGTGTACTTATAGGTACAGCTATAACATCAAGTTCTGTTCCTGGAAACAGTAACTTTAGAGAAGACATCTTTGTGGAAGTTGGTTTTTTCCACCAGAACACTCCAAAACACGAAGAATGTTCTTACTGAGTAGAAAAAGAAAATGAAATGCCATAAAATTATGGTCATAAATTGTGTGAGCTATTGTCCATTGGTAGCATTTGAGGAGTTGTGTAAATGGTTAGGTATAATGGTGGTTGTATTGCATCACCGAAAGTGTGATATAAAAGGTTTTTTTGGTTGTTGAGCTGTTGGAAACAAGATGACTCTAAATTCGTAGTGAAGTCACAGTGGGCTTATTCAAAATTTTTTGTTACAGTTAAATCTGTTGTTGCTTTTTAATTGTTTCAGATATTGTTACATAATGGAATGTTCTAGAGCTGTCTAAACAAATAAAGGCAGAACAATATAAAAGATGGGATATATGTGATTACAGTGTGTATGCTATACATCAATGTTGAGAGATAATTTCAATACAGAAATTAAGAGTCCTTATCCACATTATATTTTTAGTGTTGAAAGAAAATTGTGTACCTTCCCAAACTGACTCACAGCAAGCAGTCAGACCACAATTAATAGGCATGCAGTTTAAAGTTAGATAACCATAACTTATTTATGCAACAAAAAAAAATTGTTTTACTAGTGTGTTAATTATCTTTTTATAATTGCTGATGAATGAACTATACTTACATTACATCAAACATATTTACTACATGATGAGTGTTTATTCTGTGTGTAAATAATTATTAACTCGTAAGAGAACAGTTTTAAATATTTCATCTGTCAGTAGTATCCATTTTACAGATAATTTGTGTTTGAGGGATAGATCTAAAATGGTGTAAATAAAATTATATGATAATTATTTCCAGTAGTAAACAACCAAAATCACTCAACAGGACAGTGCAATACATTTAGGTTTAGTGCTTTCCTGTAGGTAAATATTGGAAATTAACAAATCTTAAAAATATTAATGCTATATACTGCAGAAATGCCATTACAAATTTCGAAATTTGTCAGCCTGTAAATTTTTGAACTTACAAAATTTTTCCTTTTGAACATTAGAATGTGCACCAATTAGGTCAGCTAACCAGCAAATTGCAGAAATTTTACTAATTTAAGTTGTTGTATTAGGTATATATTCTCAGTTTTGTGTTTTTATAGGCTATTTTCTTTTGGAAATGTAACCTTATGAAATCACCCAATGTCTGTAGGATGTATTCCCCCTCTCCACTCTTATAACTTTTTTTATCCTTGAACCGATTGTAGTGAAACTTTGTAGCAATATGTTGCCACTAATATCCATCATGATAATGACATTAATAATACATATAGTTGGAATAAAATTTAGTGTACCAACATAATACATTGTAAGAATAAATTTGTTTCCTGACTGATAATTTTTTCTTCTGAGCAATTACCAGCTCAAGAATGGTCATTGTTCAATAAAATACCGATTTTACATAATGTATTTGTTTATCAAAAAATTAGGAAACCAGGACACCTAGTTGTTTTGCAAATTAAAGTTAATTCCAGCAAGAATACTATGTAATATGTATGATATTTTTTAAGAGCATCCATCATTAGAACAAAGCAAAAAATGTGTTAGCATATATATATACACACACACACACACACATGCACGCACGTGCACACACACACACGTGCATGTGTGTGTGTGCATGCATGTGTATGTAGACACACACACACATATTATTCATCCATTCTGAATTTTTGTTTGTCCTGTTAGCATAATTGGTAGAGGGAGCTGTTATTAGGTTCAAATCTCTTGGTCGGTTGAAATTTTTTTTCCCATATTTTTTAAATTAACTGAAGTTACATACAGTGAGGGATACAAGCATAAGCACAGACCCTGAAACAGGTGTACAAATACTATTAAATTAATGTATTGAATTATCGGTGCAGGTCAAAAAGAAATAAACAGTACATACTGTTACAATTTCTCTCTCTAGAAATTAAGTGGGCTAAACAAAGTTCGTTAAGGGATGGAGGTTTTATTCAAATAAAAGAATTAAATATAATTTCCTTATTATATTTACAATAACTACACCAAAATTCTCTGAACAAAAATTCTCACAATATATTGAAATCACTTACTGTTCACAATTGACACTAATTAATAAAATTTATAATTAGGACAAGGAAATCAATGAAATTAAACCATTAAAGATCAGTCCCAATAGACAGTGTATCAACCTATTCAATTATTTTATAATTTATGCTTCCATATTTTACAATTCAAATATTTACAGTAAAATCTGTATTACACTTCCATTCAGTCCCACCTCAGTTCAGTCCATGTCCTGCCAGTCGCAATGTTCAAGATTCCTCCAGGCGCCCTCAAGCACAGTAGGTTTCATTTGTCAGTTTCACACCCTCTCGTCCATTCAAGCCACGAACATCTCACTTGCTGTCGTCCTGCAATCTCCAGTTGTCGTTCACACTTCTCTTCGCTCGCGCACACTCGCCAGGCGGCCTCCATCAAAGACTGCCGGCCACTAGGTTGTGGCAGTATATATAGGCCTTAGGCCGCCACCTAGAATCTTCCCCAACTCGCGTGATATGTCGCGGAGGGCTGAGGCGCCAGCCAGTCTCACCAGAACATTCTTACGTCATCGCTAAACGAATCGGAAACTCTAGCAGGCGAGAGGAGTTCTGTGATGCCAGCAAGTCCCATCGCTGTCGGCATTCACAGGATTCCCAGAAGGGGAAATCAGGAGGCCGCGAGCGCATCATTCCAGGAAGAGGGGAGGGCGAGGTGGATCTCCGATTACGGCGCGGGGCAATTGATTCGATGCCAGATGCAGCACATAACAGTACTATGTGTGTATGCACTGGGTTACAAAAGCATACACAAAAAACCAAACTGAAAGTTTTTGAGTAGAGAACATACACATCATCTTATTGTACGGACTGCGACAACGTGGACATAAGTATAGGCACATCTGTAGGTTGTATGTTATAACAATTAAATTTGTACTGCATTAGTACTTTGTTGGCTTCCCTTTCCTTTGAATAATCACCATAAGTCTATTTTGCATTGAATCAATCAAGTTTTCAGTGATTGTGGCCCCTATTCTGTGTCATTCTTGAAGCAACACTACCTTCAGTTGTTCCTTCCTTGTTATGCTGTGTTTGTGCACGCATCTGCCTAGTTCCTCCCGTAGATGTTGTATTGCATTAAGGTTGGGTAATGGTGTTGGAGTATGTAGTTGGGGGGGGGGGGGGGGGTCTACGCAATCCACAGATGAACTAATTCAGCTGTATATTTAGGATCATTGACCTGCTGGAAGTAAAAATCATTTGCCAGACCGAGCTCTTCTCTGCACTCACTTTCAATAAAACACAAGTTCTCCCACACCTGAAGCTGCCATGCAACCTCTTACCATAATGCCATCACTTCCGTATTTTACGGTAGACTGAATATTTTGTAAATCCCACTCGGCATTTTGTTTCCTTCATACCAGAGTTCAACCATTGTTTTGGCAGATATTAAATTACTCTCGTCTTGAAAAATAACTTTCTTCCAGAACTCAAGAGTCCTTTATGACTTATTCATTTGCAAATTGTAACCTCTTCTTCCTATTCACGTCACTGATATAGAGCTTCTTTATTAGCACTCTTTTATGATACCTGTATGTGGTGCAATGATGGGCGTCTTTACCCTTATACTTGTGCATTTCTGCTGCTATTCGTGTGGCTGATATTTTAAGTTTATTTTTCACTGTGCGAACTATTTTTGTTTGGTGGTCACACTGTTTGCGCTTTATTAATCATAGTGTTGTTTATTTAAATTTTTCATTATTGTACGGACTGTATAGCTACTACACTTTTAAACACAATTTATGCAATTTCTCCATGCGATTTGTGCTGTTTATGCAGATTCACTGTAATGTCTCTTTCCCACAAGGTTTACCTCCTTATCTTTTCATCCCATGTTACTTCTCTCTATGCACAATGTTGGTTTCATCACCGAGGATGTCTTGGGCCTGCAGTTGATAACTATGCAGCCAATACTGTTGCGTTCCATGTGATGTGCCTACACTTATGTCCTGGTAGACAGCACTCCTGGCAGATGTTTATGTACATTATTTCCAAGGATGGTTTCAATTTGCACTCTCTGTGTGCAGTATAAAGTACTAAGCATACGAGACTTTCCCCTGCGAAAAATGTGTATCCGTACTAACACATTGTGTGAGGTGAACCTAGGTTTAATGATTGCAGTTCCTCTGTGCTTATGTTTTTGTTCTTTAATGTGTTACTATGCATGATCTATATTATTTGTACTAATATAATAAATAGCTAATGTGAGTTTGTTTGTTTATATGTAATGGCTAATTTCATAAACTACACCGCCTATTCGTATAGTTCTTTCACTATTAGAAAGATACATTCTTATAGATAGACATAGGCTATGTTTAATAAAAAAAAAATTCCTCGAGGAATTTCAAAATTTGTAAACCAAGTCTGAGAAAAATGAGCTACTTGTCTGCTTTCTAAGCATTCTCTACCAAAACCATTGAAGATAAGTTTGAAACAATGTTAGAAGAAATTGTGTATATTAATATATAAAAAAAATAATACACAAGCAGTCGCAGGTAGTCTCAAGTAGTCACAGGTAGTCTCAAGTAGTCGTGGGTAGTCTCAAGTAGTCGCAGGTTGTCGCAAGTTTTCACAAGTAGTCATGGGTAGTCACAGGTTGTCGCTAGTTGCTACAAGTAGTCGCAGGTAGTCACAAGCAGTTGTAGGTAGTCACGGGTAGTCACAAGTTGTCGCAGGTTGTTGCAAGTAGTCACAGGTGGTTGCAAGTTGTGGGTTGTTGCGGGTAATCGCAAGTTGTCACAGGTTGTCGTGAGTAGTCACAGGTTGTCATAAGTTGTCGCAAGCAGCCGTGGGTAGTCACTGGTAGTTATGGGTAGTCACGGGTAGTCGGAAGTATTCACAGGTAGTCAGAAGTTGTCTTGAGTAGTCACAGGTAGTCATGGGTAGTTGCAGGTAGTCATGGGTAGTCACATATATAGGTATGTATTTCAATAACTACTTAAAACCTAAGCGAAGCGGTGGCAGGCTGCTAGTTATGAATAAAGTCTATTAATTTAAACACCTTCTGCTAAATATTAAAATACATCATAATTGATCATTAATGGTACAATGTAATTGGTATTGTTTGACTGAATAATTTTTAGCCTACTTTCTGAAGGAATGAATGTCTTATCAAATCACTTTCCTGTGTGTGTGCGTGCGCACGTGCGTCTCTCTCTCTCCCTCCTCTCTCTCTCTCCTCTCTCTCTCTCCTCTCTCTCTCTCCTCTCTCTCCCTCTCCTCTCTCTCCCTCCTCTCTCTCCCTCCCTCTCTCCCCCCCCTCCCCGCATTAACCAAATTTCACCAATTTTGGTATCCATATAGTATTTTGTAAGGACACCTGACTTTTATAGTTTTCAACTATGGCAGGTGCTTACTTTCAAAATGGCTGCCATTGGAAAAATTAGCACATTATGTTGTATCTCTGGAACATTCAAACAATTTAAACCAAATGTTGTATGTTGTCATTGCATCATGTAATCATTGAATTTAGAGATGGACATGGTTGTTGGTCAGCCGTTTTGGGAGATAGCATCACATAAAAAATAAAGTACTTTTTTTGGCCCTTCTGGCCAAATTTGGCAAGTAGGCCTAAGTAATGAAATGGAAGGCAGTGTAACCATAAGTAATTTAAATTGATTCTGCGCTTATTTTCGAAATGATGGCATACAAATATTTTGGTTTTATTTGGTACATCTACCATACCGTTAAACCAATTCCAACAAAATTTAGTATCATCAAAGTATTTTTTATAAGTGTCATATACACCAACATATAATTACATTTGTTTACCATTTTGTAAGATAGCACTATATGAATTAAGTTTTTATGTCATATATTGGGAAGAAATGGACAGATTCCTGCCACATTTGACAGACGAATAGTACTGCGGCAGGTGATGTAAACTGGTACATTTTAAGTAGATAAGACACTTATTTTAAATGGTGGCCAAATAGACATTTCAGCTTAGTATGCTATATTATTGAAACCATGTAATTAATTTCAACTTAACTGTGTGTGCTGACAATATAAATAACAAAAATAAATTTCGTCCACACAATGTATCATTTGTCCGTTATTTTTTAAGAAAGCATCACGTGACATTAATTTTTTATGTCATACAAGTGAAGAAAACAACAAATTTCTACAAAGTTTGTCTGACTAGTATCACTATGGCAGACTATGTATATTTATAGGTTTTTAGTGGGTCAGACAATTATTTTCAAAATGGTGGCCATATAAATATTTTATCTCAGTGTGTAATATCTACTAAACAAATTTCAACCTAACTTTGTACGCTAACAGTATCTCTAATGAACGTAACATTTATCTGTACAGAGCCTTGTTTTCTCTGTCATTTTGTTGACAGGTGTTTTTTGCAAAAATATTTATGGCCATGCTAGACTTCAATATCTTACGACCACAACCACAACTACCTTTGGTTATTGGCAGCGTGTCTATGTGAGAAGACATGTTCTTATTTGACTAGGCCAAACATAGTAAAGTACTACTCAGATACTGACCGTCCATGATTCGTGGACAGACACTTGAGGTATGTGGCGTTTAAAATCAGTGGTTTATTGTACGAAAAAAATATTTTGTTGACAAAATAACTCGTCTTCAATTTAAGACATTCAACAAATACTTATACTCTGCTGAAAAGAAGATGCTGTCATTAATAAATGTTTTGTAAAGTTTAGTTTTGCTCCTTTGTGTCTCCCTGGTTAGTGCCACAGGACATAGCAATAATTTACAAACAATAATATGACCACATAAATAAATTAAAAATACTAACACCTGTGCAGTTTGGTTTCCAGACTAAATAAACTACTGGTGAAGCTGTATTTAAATAAACCCAGAGTATTTCAGAAGCATTATATAAACGCAAGTATTTTTTTTATTTAGTAAAATCTTTTGATTGCATTAAACATAGAAATTTACTAGTTAAACTCTACTATTATGGTATAATAGATGGTTTTTAAAATATATTAAAGACATATCTTTGTAACATACAACAATCATTACTTATTAATAGTAAGACTACATTAGTGCACATTCTAAGATAGGAAAAATAAAATATGGAGTACTACAGAGCTCTGTACATGGACCATTGTTTTTTTTTTTAAAATCAATATTAACAATTTACCTGTGCCCATCAAAATAGGCTATTACCGTATTTTTTTGCAGATGATACCAGTATTATAGTAAATGATAAACATTTACATTGACTTGGTCACAAGGCACACATGATAGTTGCATTCTTATTTGACTGATTTTCTGTGAGTAAATAAATAGTAAATTTAGATAAAACTGAACTTATCAAATTTTCTGCTAGGAATTAATAGGATATTTTGAATGAATTTCATGTAGTGATGTTGGTTAAGAGTAATTGGAGACAACAGCTGTTTTTGTGTTTGGAAATTGTAAAAATCACATTAAATATCTCAGTTATAAAACTGCATTCTCTTTATATACTTTACATTACATGAGTAATATTGTTTGTTCACTTGTATTAAAGTCAATGTATTTTTCATATTCCCTCTCTCTTATCTTGTATAGAATAATTCTTTGAGGAAATTCAATTGAGGCTGAAAAACATTTTAAATTATAGACATTAGCTATTAGAATTTTTTCTCACTGTAAAAGCAGAGTTTCCTGTAAAATATAATTTATATGACACAATATATTGCCATTACCAAGCTTCTCTATTTTGTCAATGTTGTATGTTAAAGTAAATTGTGCAAATTTTAAAAGTATTAGAACTATACATTCTCATGACACTCTAAGAATGATATGCATATTCCTACAAATCTACAAATCAAACTTAAAATTTATTATAATTTTTAAGTAGAATTTAAATTATTGTTCAGTAGTAACACTAGAATTTTAAAAAGTAACTTGAAAAAGTATTTATTGTCGAATGCATTTTATTCTGTTAAGGACTATTTAGAGTTTTAAATATTGTAGTAGGATATTGTGTATATACAGTGTATAAGCGACTGTATGTAACTTGTATTTGACATGTTTTTCCACTTCCTGGATACTTTTGCCCTTGTATTTTGGAATTAATGGAAAACTATTTTTGAATAAATGAATAACTGAATTCAAGCAATGTGTCCCTTTTTACAAATACTTGTACACATAATACATTAAAAAAAATAGTCAAAATATGAAAAATCAAATATAGCCCTAAGCATATCAGTAGATGGCCATCACTGCTCCTATAAAATGTAGAAGCTAGGAGATGGAGATGTTTTTTAACTGTTGCAACCTGTCCATTAAATCTGATATCCGTTAAATATAAGTCCATTAAATTGAGGGTTTACTGTTAATCATCTATTGAGTTGCCATCAACTAATATTAATTTCTTTAGCTTTTTGTTCCAAAACAAATTTTAATTTCTGACGCCGTTGGGTGAGACACGAGACGAACGATGACACAAATACTTACTGCTAATAAGGGCACCAGCGGTGCTTCCCAATCACCGCACTATTGAGACTCAGGGTTCTCAGGGATGCTGTGGGTTCTGTGTGTCTGTCTCACCCGTGCGTACTTACAAACATGTAGGCAATACTAAACGTTTACTAAACATCATTTTGAAAATAAGTACTTAATATAATACATGTGGTTAGGAGACTGTCTTTACTGAATAAAAGAAGGTAAGTTCACTGTGGACTTGCTTTTATTATTATTGCTCGTACAGATCAACGTGCCAATTAAATTATTATACTCTCAGTTGTGACTAGTCAATTCCGCATGGGTGCTCTCCAGCCCGCAATTAATCCAGCGTATGCCTAGATGGATGATCTCATCACGGTGTACGAAAACACGATCTTCAAAAGGGAAGAGGGCCGACAACTGCTAGAATTGACTGACGATTTTTCCCTGAAGACAGGACACTGTGAATTACAAAATGAAACCCTTGATGAAACATATTAACACGTGTGATTACTAGGCATCACTAACGCAAACTCATCTGGGCTTGTCCACCAGCACGTGGGTAGTGTGATGATGGCCTGTACACAGAGCTGGCGAGGATGGAAGTAATATCACTGAACACAAATTACAAAATTACATAAATACCCTTAAAAGATGATGGGACACGTGATGAGTAGTCACAATAAACTCACACATGTGTGAAAAAAAGTTTATATGGTGCAGATGCCGCTGGATGGAGTTCGTAGCGGGCCATGTGGGGCAGGTGGATTTGCAATATTTCTTTGTGAAAACAGTAAATTAAATTCCAACAAAATATTATTCTGATAGAGAAAATTATTTTCTTTGCGATTGAAGTGGTTACAGGCTTGTAGTATGTCTGATGGCAAAAAAAGCAAACACTAAAGTGACAGCGTGATCAAACACAAAGGCAACCTTGACAAAATTTATCAGAACCCTGAATAAAATTATTGCACACACAATATTACATAAATAAGCTCTCAAAACGCAATGATGGCGTAGACATAGACTTGGCGTTGGTTAGCAACATGGTTGTACGTGATGTTGCCATAAAATATTCAAACATGGAAAATACACTCAAATACATATATGAATACAAAGCCCTTAAAATTGCATGCAGCAATAATACAGAAATTGCTATGAAACGCCTTTAGCAGAAACAGATGGCGCCTGATTCAAGTTTCGTGCATCGCGTGACCTCTCCGACATATTTTTCTTCCTTCTCCTCGATTAAGTTGAAAATGCCACAAGGGCAAAATCAATTAGTTAAGCAGAAGCATAATGTATCTATTGAAATCTCATCAGTGAACAAAAGGTTGTAGTGCGTACGTGACAGTGTCACGTACGCACTACAAGTGTCACGTACATGTTTTCTTACAAGACTGTCCAGAGGCAAGCGTCGCACGGACCTACCATGGCCACCTACGGGGTTGACATAAATGGAAGTGCTATGCACGCCGAGTAAAATATTTTATACTTGAAATAAAAGTGACACAAATAAATTAAATATTGTTTTACATTTTATAATTTTCTTGTGAATTTTCTGTGTTATTTCAGTGTCTCTTTATGACGACATTCACGCCGGAATATCAGTGCCGCGGTCACTTTGAATTTCATAAAAAAATATTTCCAAAATAACAACTTACACTAACACATTTTAAGACATATCAAACCCTGAAAAATAATACAAGACACATTGTACACTGCAAAATAATATTTATGTGACAATTAAAAAATATTGGTCTCTTTGCGCACTTGAAGGTACACGTGACACGTGCGTGGTGAGTGCTGTCATGGGCTCTAGTGCCGCTGGCTGTTAGCCGGTGTCATTTCATTTGTAATTATTTCCATTAAAATTCATTCCTACCTTTTGTACCCATATATTTCCAGCCTAACATCTTAGTAGTGGGATCTGGCATTCACATTTCCCTTACTATAGCCTATGATTTTAGTTTTCATATTTCCAGCAGTCCAGTTTGTGTGACTTCATGTTTAATTCACAAAATTTTTACATTTCTTAAGTACGGATTTATATTTTGCTACAAACGTACACGTGTGCATGTGTAATTGTATGTGTACGTTGTGACCTATTATGAGGTTAGTGTGATAAGAGTCTTCTGGGTCTATAGTAATCATGTTCTTAGGCTGTATATAATTCAGTAATCCAGCAAATTCTGTTTCAAGAATATCTTTTTTCATATTTAGTACGTGCCAACATGTGAAAATATAGTGATGTTTATGTCATACATGAGTAACGTGTTCTGTGTATGCTTCTCATTTGCCAAAATTTGTTAACAGTAATAATTTAACATAATATCCACAATATATTTTCAGTTGTTGTCACCTCTGTGGTGATGTGGGTAGTGATTTTTTTCTCTGATGGATGAGGGGGGGACATCCAGTTTAGATTCCTGACAAACTCTTCAAATTTTTCAGTGACCAGCTTACCTCCATATTGCAGAAGGCAATAGCCAACCACTGCAAGATTATAATGTGTAGTCTCTCTGGGTTCACTGAGGTTTCCATCACTTGAGATATTGCATGAGGTTCCTACTAATATTAAGGATGTCAACATATGTCGTTTCGAGCTGAGTGTATGATAATCAGAGATAACGTTGATTGTGCCTACAGTCACAGGGTAGTGTGGCCCCTCTCGCTACTGGCACTGCAGGCAGCACAGCGATGCCTGGTAATTCCGCGACAGAAAACTCATTCTTCAACACAGTGGCCACTCTGCGACTGCATGAGCTGTCAGGCAAACTCAGTGCTTACTGCAAAATTGGACCAGTGTGGAATCTCCAGCCTGGCAAGTCCTGATCAACTCAAGTCATGTGACTGTGTGAATAACCTCGTCAAAGATTCTTGTGCAAATGAAGTTTCATCAGGATTGATATATTCAGGTTCCGCAAGTGCAAAGATAGCACGTCTCTTTGAGAAGCATGTGAAGCCGAAGAAACGACATGAGATTTTTGAAATGGCACAGGTTAGATGGAGCATTAACGTTATCCTTACTGTATATTGTTTAAAAAGGAAAGTGCATATTTGCAGTTATTTATAGGCAGATTTTGTGATTGGTGTAACGTATCTGCAGTTTATTTCAAGCAGAATGTATCAGTTTTGTCTTTTATGATGGATTGAGTTTTATGACTCTTACTTTTGAATTTACGTTGCTTTAAGGATAGTTTCAAGCAGCCATTTTGTAGCTAGCTGTTGTGTACTTGGAAAGCAAAATATAATTTTGATGACTGTCTCAAAATTATTTCAGTGCAGTTGCTTTCTATGAAAAATATTTTAACAAGGTGGAAGATTAGGGGGGTGTAATGAAGCATAATCTATAGAAATGTAAACACTCAGACTTCACATTTCGTTCACACAAATATTTATTAAAATTCTGAAAACACAACATGGAGCAACACTGAAGAATCCAAAATAAGCCTCTAACTTCAACAACTCTAGCTAAGAGTAGAAACAAAATATCTCTTAATAAGATGTTTAAAAAAATAAAATATTATATCTGATATAGTAACAATAAATCATTAGCTTTAGCTAACATTAGTATTTTTTGAATAACAGATTATGATTCATTTACATTTAACTTATATTGCTCATATGCAAAAATTGTATTGAAAACTTGACTCAAATGAGGAAGTCCAAAATTGTCATACTATTTTAAATTTCTAAAAGAAAAATATTTGATTATAACAGAACTAACTTGGAAACGACAATAGCGTTTCATTGCTATATTAATCACTTCTTCTGAAAAATATAAATTTTAACTAGTGGTGCACTCCAATGAAATATGACCGAAAATGGACGTAGCTGCAAAAACCAGTTGCTGTAGACATGATACTCTGCAATTAGAACACTTTTCCTTCTCATAATTTCAGATATCCAGTTCTCAGGTTTAAATTGTGCTAATTTAAACACCTGATAAGAAAATTTTCTGTCGCAGAAAACTATAATATATTCAAATTATAATATTTAACTGCTCGGATAGTGTTGTTCCATCTATATATTAAAACAATAATTTTGTTACCTTTTTCTTACAAAGAGGAAATCAGTATTCTTTTTAATTATAAACAAATTCCTTCCATTACTCTCATAGATACTGTCTGTCTTATATAAGATGACAAGATTTTGTCAGTTCAATGAATGTTTACTTTTAGTTTATGTATTCTTCGCCATCAGTTGAAGCATCAGTTGGATGCTACACGAAAACAAGGAAATGGGTTTCGGGAAAAAAAATGGCGTGTTTAGGACATCAACAGACAATTACTGGCCCAATAGAAATTTCTAGTAATCAAAATCGCTGTACACGAAATATATGTAACTTTAAAAATTATTCAGATCTTGTGGAAAAATAAACTATGGGTATCTGTTCGTAAATTTGTTATTTTACATACAAAACATATTCATCTGAGCATTATAGTTGGTTAGGTTTGAGAAAGAATACACAGATGGTGCGCACAACATGGTAAAGTGTGTGACCCGCATGCTGTATCGACAGCAGCAGGTTCGCCACCTCTAGATCCTGCTTTTTAACACTTGACTTCTCTCCTATTACTGTCTCGAAACAACACAAATTTGATATATATTTAGTTAAATTATTTGAAAAAATAATTCAATATTATCATGCAATATTTCTGTAGGTACATATGGAAAGCATGGATGAACAGTGGGAATACGACATGAACAGATCTAAGGTTTGAAGTCGCGTTTCATCTGGCTGTGAAAAGTTTTATTGTGCATTTCATTTTGAACACCTATACATTACTACTTTAGCACGAAGATTAGTTTGTAACACAACCACTGTTTTGAGACCACGTAAAATAAAACATATTAATTAATCTAGGAACTCTTTGTTATAGCGTATTTTACACTATCTGATGTGTGTCGCCAGTGCACTCAGAGTAGCTAACTTAATATTAACTTTTGTGTGTTCATGCATCAGCTGATGCAGGATTTTGTAAACGGAACTTTGTTTGTTTCGTATACGTCAAGTTGCCACTCAGTGGCTGTCAAAATCTTGCCATCTTATATGAGATAGACAGAATGCAATATTAAGTACAATATGACAGTTGAGTTGGCAAATAAAAAAAAATTACCCTAATCATAACTCGGATGTTACTGGGAGGTTCAAGAATTTAGGAAGTAAAAATTTCTTTACAAAATCCTGCAAAAAATGTATTTTTAAATTCCCAAAAAATGCTATGACGTAAGTAAAACAGAATTTTTACTTCAAACATAGTTAATTCGCAGAAAAAATGAAATCCTAAAGCTCAGCAGTTTGGAAAGGACAAAAAATAAGTGCAATCCCCAACACCTAACTTAGCCTTTCTAGAACTCTCTACTGTAAGTCTTGGAGAAGATGGAAACATTTTGAAAACAACCAGCCGAAAAATCCTAACTGCCCAACTTCCCTTGGAACAATAAAGAATATTAAAATGTATACAATCTTAACAAAAAAAAAACAATAACTCTTCCTAACAAAAAAATACCTCCAAAAATAAATAAAAATATCCAAATAAGAAAAATATAAATAAAAAATCTATGCAAAATTTTACTTCGTCACAATATTGTGCAAAAAATGTATGGCAGGTCTTTTACATAACATAATAACTCTATTCAGGAGATTCCTGCCAAATAGAGTTAAACAATTTTGCACCTGGTCTGTTGAATTTAATTTAGTTCCAGTCCTTTCCCACAGCAAGTTTCTTATGAAGCTATTCTTGTTCAAAAGAACTAATAATGGGGATCCATAAGACAAACTAGTCTTATAGAAAGTTGTCTCCATAGTCTCTCTGTTTTACATTTTTCTCTGTAACCTCCTCCCCTTTCCTGTTTATGTCTGCAACACCATTGTATTTGTTTATATTGTCTTTGCATTTTTCTATATAGGGCCATGGTAGTGTAGTGGGAAGGCTCGCTGACGGCTTCCCACCAAGACAAACTGGACTCGATTCCTGGTGGAGTCACTCAGATTTTTGCATGTGGGAAACATTGTGGTTGTCGTCATTGGCTGGTCATCTCATTTCACCCTCACCAATGTCCAATAATGCACTGTTAAGTATAAACTAAAACCTCGTAACTCTCAACCCTTTAATTTTTTACCCTGCGTCTATTTTCTTTGTTCTCCTTTTAGTTCTTTAATTTCTTCATTTCTTATTCATTTAATTTCCCAGTATTATATTAAATCTTCTGTTGATTCTTTTCCACTTTCCTTTGTCTTCCCATTATGTGCTATGCAATGTAAATTATGGTTTTATTTTACAGTTTACAATGTATTTTTATGAATTGTGTAACTCGAAATGTTTATTTGGTAAAATTTTAGGACCTCTTTTGTAGTATATAATATTTCTGTTAAATTTGCCTTGAATTTATTTTAAACCCAAAATGCAGTTTAGTCTGTAAAGTAAGTGTAAATTATTATTTAATATGTACTCATGTTGTAATGTTACTTGTTTTTTTGTGAAGGTAGCAGCATGCACTGCCAAGGCACAGGGTGCCACTGCATTGTTGATGTAGGATCTGGTATAGGTCACCTGGCTCGCATGTTGGCATATGGGTTTGGATTGAGAGTGTGCTGCCTTGAGGCCCAGAATATCTTATCAAATCAGGCAAGGTGTGCAAAATATCCTTTTATTCATGTACATCAGTACTCTTCTATCTTAGGTTTCACTTGCATTTTAAGGTGACATGCACATATTGCAAGGAGGCCAGGTCAGTAATGGTTTGCACCTAACCTCTATACGGCTCTATTTATGAGCAGTGAGAGTTGGTGCTCAAGTAGTTCAGAGCCTACTGTTATCATGGAGGCCCCAAAGTCTTGGGCATTTCCTTTCATAACTAATGCATATAACTTTAAAACCAAACATTTTTTGAGGTTTTATCTTTCATTTTAATGATCACATATAACTTCCATAATTGCTTTGGAAAACATCATTTGCCTTAAGGACATGCTCTTTGATTAGTAGAGCCTCTGGAAATCAATTTTTACAGCAAAATCATGACAGTTAGAAAAAAGTTTTGTGATAGTTTAGTAAATGAAGCTCCACAGATTCTAATTATGATTGTATTATTCTTCTACAGATAATATATAATATTAAAAAGTAATTTAAATTTTTAAAATTAGTTTATTTATACTTTTGAAATAGTTGTTATATGATTTGTATTTTGCATAAAATGTAAGCCATCGCTCCTGAGTACAACTGCCAAGTAAAATTTAAAACTTATAAAAGAAATTCATGTTATTAATGCTATTTAGTTTGAAACGTCTGATGTAACCGCCGAACATTGGTCCGTTAACAACAATGGCAGTTGAGGTAGTTTGAGGTTTTTTCTGTAGATGCTGGGCACAGAACGTGATGAAGTGTTTGGAATGGTGTTACTAGATGCTACCATTGTTGCAACGCAGTTCTGGTGGGAATTTGCAAATTTTTCATTAACAGTGAATGAATTTTGCATAATTAAAACTATTTAATTGGTTGTCCATGCATTGAATATGCAAAAGTTGTGTCAAAGCACTACCCAATGTTCTAAAAACTAAATCTGACAATGTTATTCAAGAGTTTTGTTTATTGTCTGTTTTGACAATATTTAAATTTTATGTACTAGGTATGTTGTGCATGTATTTCTGTTAACATATTTTCTGTAAATTTGTGACCTTGTTTTAGCTTAACCTGCATATTTCAATTTTAAATTTGAATTGTGTTTTAACACACACCATGCATGGCTTGGCAATATTATTTATGAAGCAGTGAATATTTCATAAATATATATTAAAATCTGTCCTTGTTTGTTATAATATTATAAAACTTATGTCAATGACTCATACAATTCAGGTGTTCCTCCCCCCTTCTCTAATATATTGCAAATCATTACGTTTTCGTGTATTGTAGGATAACTTATAAAAACTTGCCCTGAGTCGTCAGTCACACATATCATTTACATGGAAGTGTTTATAAAGCCAGAATTGCATACTCATTTACTCATTGTACTACAAATAATGATTATTACATAACTGCTACATTTACGTAAAACTTACTGGTTGTTAAGGTAGGTAAGTAGGTAAGTGGACTTAATGTCTAGTTGACAGCGAGGTCATTTGAGATGGAGTAGTTGTTAAGGTGACAATGACTAAACAAATTTAATGTGGTGGCTCTTAGACTAGAATGACAAAGCGAAAGTACTGACATTTTGATATAATTATATACATGAATTAGTGTAATTTTTTTGTTAGGAGTCAATCTAAGTTCTTGTACTTTTAAGGATAAGGTTAAAATCAAAGTCATAACGTGGATAAACTTTAATAATTTTTGTTATGTGATAAAAAATATGTGAGGACATTTTAAACACATTTGCTTACTATTTTCATAATAAATATGCAGATCAATGGTGTACAAAGGAGGGGATAGAAGATCAATGTGATGCCTCCCCCGAGAATCCAAATTTTTGTATATTTACCGCAGTATGATATTGTTGGATTGGAAAGTAACTTCCATGCCTAACTGGCGGAAATCGAGGCCGGTATTCATTGTCTGAAGCTTGTTTGGCAAACAAGCTCTCCCCGTGAACTTTTTATTATTCTTCATGCACTCTGATTTGAGCAAACATTACTTAACCAAACAATTAGAAAAGAGTAGTGGGCCTACTTTTTTGGTTAGAGCTTTACTTGGAGTATTTATGTAAGTATCTGCATTTACAAAGACACATTTTTTGGAAGGGATGATCAAAAGTGCAGGAAATTTTTTTAAGGGGGTTCTGGAAAATCTTCTCCTGTACAATTTTTTTAGTTTCAAGGTTAAAATTTGGTTATAACTTAGCTGCAAAATCATGCGTGTTCCTCTGACATTATTTTTTAAAAGATAACATTTGTAAACAGCGCTATAAACATACTGTATTTTACAAACTTAATTTTATTAAACTGGCAAAATAAGTCATCAGAATTAAAATTACATGTTTGTAGGGTATTCATGATAAAATGAGCACTTTTGAAAGCCCTGCTTAAGATATACTTGTGTGCACAGTGTGTATTCTTCCACCTGATGTAAAATTAACATTGTCATGTACCTCATCACATTATTCATGCTTCCGTCAAGTGAAACTGTGAAATTTTTAGAAAAATAAACCATTTATAAATCTGCTAATTTTTACACACTGAGGTATTAAAAAAAATAGAACATGTAAGAAATAATTTAAATTATCACAAATGGTTACCTAACACTTTTTATACAATGTTAACGTATGGAACTAGTTTCCATCCATCGTTTCCAATTTTACTGGGAGGGTCACTCAGTGCGCTCATTCAAATATATGCAGGAAGGGGCAGTGCCATTTTCATAAGGTTGATTTAAAAAGTGCTCACTTTATTGTAAACAGCCTTTACACTTTTTCTTCATGCAAGGCCAGTGAGGCACGGAAGTTTTTTCCAGTCCGATGTCATCATAATGAAATAACTATACCAAAATTTTGATTCTTGGGGGAGGCTATCACCCTGATTTTCAATCCCGTCCTTTTCTATGCCACCGACCTGCATATTTATTATGAAAATAGTAAGTAAATGTTTTAAAAACATTATCTCATATTTTTCATCGTATAACCAAACTTAAAAGTACTAGAACTTAGATTTAATCCAAACAAAAAAAACTAACCAATATACATTATTACATATATCAAAATTTCAGTCTTTAGCTTTGTCAATACAGTCTAAGAGCCATTAAATTACATTAGTTTAATTCTTGCCATCTTGACAAGTAAGTTCTATGTAACTTTAGTACTTATGTAATAATCATTATTTGTAATATGTCCAATGAGTATGCAATTCAGGCTTTATAAACACTTCCATGTAAACAATGTGAATATTGGTTGGACATGAGTCAGAGTTGCCAACCTCCAAGCACAGCCATTAGTAATCACAGTTGTATGCAAAAAGTATGCGTACATCATGAGCTGGAAAATTTCTCTCCAAAATATAGATATATCTATATACTCACAAAATTGAATAGGCATACACACAACACATGTGCATTAAATAATAAAATATGTGCACATGGGTGATTCAGAAAAATTATTTCAACGTAGTAATAATCACCAGGATATGTTAAAAACATAAATAAGATACAACCATACCTTCTTACTTATCACTCGCTAGGAAACTCACAGTTGCATGTTTAGCTTCGTGATGTTCCTTGGTGGTGAATTTCTTTCAGTAACACACTTCATTGATCGAATTACTTTTTACTTTCTCAACCATAAGAGTGCCTAAAGTTTCTGTTGACAGAGATGCTCTACATTCCATTTGATTGCAGTGGACACTGCTGAAAATTCTCTCTGTTGAAGAATTGCTACCAGCAACTTGTTTTATTTTTGTAATTGCCAAGTTAACTTTGTTAGGATTCTGTTAATTTTATTTTGAGGGAAAAAATAAAATAGTGACAGGTTGGGGGCTTTAGTTTGTCTTCCTTGAGAAGGCATTGCTTTGATGTTCTTAGGAGTGTGTGGCATTTTGAGTTGCATATAGTTTTGATGGAGCAGTGGAAAATTTCATTTGTATGGAAATAACATTAAAATTATTAGAACTTAGAAAACTTTAATTTCAATGAAAAAACAAAACGTGATACAGATGGCGCTGTTTGTATCTATACAGATGCAGCTCTCTTCTCTCTCTCTCTCTCTCTCTCCTCTCTTCTCTCTCCTCTCTCTCTCTCTCTCTCTCTCTCTCTCTCTCTCTCTCTCTCTCTCTCTCTCTCTCTCTCTCTCTCTCTCTCTCTCTCTCTCTCTCTCTCTCTCTCTCTCTCTCTCTCTCTCTCTCTCTCTCTCTCTCTCTCTCTCTCTCTCTCTCTCTCTCTCTCTCTCTCTCTCTCTCTCTCTCTCTCTCTCTCTCTCTCTCTCTCTCTCTCTCTCTCTCTCTCTCTCTCTCTCTCTCTCTCTCTCTCTCTCTCTCTCTCTCTCTCTCTCTCTCTCTCTCTCTCTCTCTCTCTCTCTCTCTCTCTCTCTCTCTCCTCTCTCTCTCTCTCTCTCTCTCTCTCTCTCTCTTATATATATATATATATACCCCCCCTCCCTCTCCCCCTCCCTCCCTCTCCCTCCCTCCTTCTCTCTCTAACCGTCCACTCGTTGAATTTATGATATAGGCAAAAACTAATATTCACACACTACAAAAGTGTTGAAAGTGTAGCTTTTTTAGGCGACGAGCTTTTCAATAATTACAATTACTGTTTACAAATATTGTACATAATTAAAAAAACACGCAAACGTACTATTTGTAAAATTTGCAACCTCTTGAACATGTGTTTTTTATGGTAATTTTTGCAAGTTTACTTCACAACAAATCATGTCTGTTCGTCACTAGCATGACATCATTTATTTGCAGAATCATTCAGTTAAATCAACACGGCGCCCGTTTCCTGAAACCAACACACTTAAACTTAGATATGTATAATACACGACGACCACAGAGTAAATACACAATGGTGACACTACATCGCTCCTCACAACAGTCCTAGAATTCTCTTTGCCAAATCTTTACTGCTTGTGCTACCGAATTTATTGCACTGATTCTTGACACGCATGCAAGCTTCTGGTAAAAGTACGATATTTACCGTACAACAGACAATACTTTGTACCGTAAATATGTATTGCACTGTTTGCAGAGAATATAGAAATTATCGACTCACATGCAAGCTTCTGGTAAGAGTACCATATTTACTGTATGGCAGACAATACATCGTACCGTGAATATATACAAACTAAAAAAATACGAGAAAATTCTGATGTATTGTCAAGGCTATCAATTTCCGTAATAAACAATGAGCGAGCCTTAGTAATTCCGTGATGTTACTTTAAAATCAGTTAATAATTACGGAAAGTCCATAATACTAGGTACAGTACGACTGATGAGTTTACGTATGTGTGGTTAACAGTAATTTATACTAAAGAGATCACTCACAAAACATGCTGCGAGTCTTGTTCCATAGCAGTGGTATTTTTATGGAAATCATATATTTTTAATAACGCTGTGTCATTATTGTTTCCTTGTGCAATAAATGTTTTCTTTATGCAACTGAAATTGAGTGCTGATTGAATTTTTTTGTTTCTGATGTTAAAAATCATAATAGCAGACAAAATTCCTCGTTATCTAGATTATAACTTAACTGTTTCTTTCAATGGCTCTTTATCAAGGTGGTAATATTGTCTGTCATTAGGAAACTAGGGGGTTGCAGTGTTACTAACCAACAAGAGTGTGTTGCCTACTGATGTTTATTGATTGTATCTCTCGCCAAATGTTCACAGCAGGTATCAAATCAGGCAATCAGTATTCACAGATTTGTTGTTTCATCCCGCATAGTTTCTGACATTTGCAAATTAACTATGGTGAGTCTCTCCCTTAAGCAGGTGTCACACAGTGCATGATGGGTGCAAAACTTGTGCGAGATGCTGACTTTGCTTGAGTATTCTTGGACAAGATAGTGTGTAAAGCACATCTTGCGCTAAATTAAGAAATAGAGTATGTTCTATTTTTTCTAGCAAGATGATGCAAGTTGCATGGAACTAATGAGCCCATAGGTCCTTCTACGCTGGTTTTGTGACCTGTTTTACATCAACAATAGAGGTAAAAGAAAATCCTAATCTGAGGCGTGCAAAGAGGAATACAGGGAAAGAAAACATTTCTGGAAAATAACTTTTTTAACGAAAAACACTCATTTTTCTTGTCTCCATTGTACACTGTAATGTTTTCAAAACAAAAACAATTATATTTGGTGGGATAGGAAGCAAATACCTTGTTTAAGTATCACCTACATATTTTGTATTATAATATGATGGCTGTTTGGTACTTAGCTGGATTTTCAGTTACAGATTCTGATGTGAGTGAGAGTTTACCTTTAATGCTGCGTGTGAACTCGTTTTGATCTAAATTTAGTAGGCATTCTCTCACCAAATTTTTTTGTACAAGATCTCACGCAAATCACATCTTACATTTTGTAAAACCTTTCATAATCATGTTAGGTCATAGATCATATTATGTTGTGTACACCATCTTTATATATAAAATCCATTGTGCGTGACTAAACAGCATCAATACTGACACACCGCTGGACCAATTGAGATCATATTCACACCATATTTTATTGAGGTGGCAAGTAATGTTTTTAGTTATGTTTTATTCTGATAGGTGGCATTGGAGTCTAACTACTATATTTATGGGCTGATTTTGCTCATACTTGCAGAAAATGTTTTTTGGTGTAAAAGAAATTGTTTTATTGTGATTTGCATTCGATAGGTTAAGTTCTGATAGGTGGCGTTGGAGTCTTAACTTCTATGTTTACGGGCCAATTTTGCTCATACGTGCAGGAAATGTTTGTTGACCTAAAAGAGAAAAATGCCAGCGATACCACAGTGCATTCGATAGGTTAAGTTCTGATAGGTGGCGTTGGAGTCTTAACTTCTATGTTTACGGGCCAATTTTGCTCATACGTGCAGGAAATGTTTGTTGACCTAAAAGAGAAAAATGCCAGCGATACCACAGTCAAACATAGGTCGACGTACCCAATGTAATAGAGAGGATGCATTGAGAAGTCAAAATAGAATGTGAACACGCGCTGCTCAAACTGAAGAGGCAGGAACACAAAATCGAGAAGCACACAGCACAGAATAACGTTTGCCGGGATCAGCTAGTTTTCTATAAATAATCATCTCACAAAGTTTGTGCATGGAGTTCAGGATAGCCCTGTATACTATTTACTGCATTTCTGTGAGACTAAATGCAGTCACTTTGACTTGAGCCTTGTGTAACAATATGCGTGTTAAGTCAAATTTAACATAAGCAATAAAGTGATGTTATTTAAAAAAACTAGCTTACTTTACTAGAATAACATGGAAATGTAAGAAAACTAGGTTTCTACAAGAAATCAGTATTGTTTATTCAATTTAACATCTATAAGTACAAGTTTTTATTTTCCATTAGGACTATTTTGTGTACCTGGCCATTTACGTAAAAGAGTTTTAGGCCCAAAATTAGCTTTTCCATGTTGGTTTTGATGCATGACACATTTCAACAATGGTAATTAGATGACTTCAGCTTAGCATAGCTTGCTTTTGATCTCTATGGAGTTTGCATTACCGTTGACAATGAGACATCAGATATTGTACTGTTGACTATGGCAAGAATGGGTGTTCCTCCCAGTAACTTTAAGTGTTCACCGGCCCATCGAAGCTATGCACCTCAAGACATTGAGTACTACTAACCACCTCTAGATGGCACCTCTAGTACGTTTCATCATTTGTCTTCCATTCTCTCAGCCAGCCGGTGATGTCACACGCCAGAGAAGCTATGCTTTCGTCACCCCCGCTCAGCGGCAACCCCTCATCTACAAGATGCCAGCCAATAAATCTAGAGGCAGCCGCCCAGCAAAGTGTAAAAGGAGAGTTAAAATTCGACTGACGACCAGTCTCCAGTCTCCCACCGCTCGAGCTGCCGGAACTGACCAGCCTGTGCCTTAAGCTTTTGCTTACACTTGCTTCAGCATAACTGTACTCAATTGAGCCAAGACACAGTTTGCTACCCACAAATACTCAAAACGGCTAACCTTTCTGCTTACTTCGGTAAACAGAATGGGGGAGCCCACACACAGGTATTTTGCCTTCAGACCAGCTTGTCAGTTCGGTGCTCGGCCTCTTCCACCGCACTTTCAGTGCCGGAAGAGGGCGTTCCCTGGATTGGGAAGACTCTGCTGGAGCATCCAACCATGTATAGGGACTGCATACAAGTGAGGCCTGACTTTCATTTATCACCGCGTTTAAGCGCCGAGCATTGAAATAGGGTGACAGCTCAGTTGGCAGCTGCTTACGTGGCTCAACACGTGTAAAACACACATTCCCTGCATTTCGCTAATGACGTCTGTGTGTACGTGATGTTGAGCCAACCAACCTATTGGGACCCATCTGCCCCATCCTGAAGTCACACCTATGTAAATGTTTTTTTATTAAAACAGTGGACAAGTGTTTAAACAGTGCAACATGTATAACATACATCACCAAGTGTCATTGTCATTTTATGCAGGCGTTGGTTAAGTAGTTTTGAAATTAATATTATGTTAACAGATGTAGTCAGTGCATAGTGAAATAAAGGAAATGCATAAAACTACAGATGTGACGGTAAATATTTAATTTGCAATTGCATTCTGATTTAAATACAGTAAAATGAAGTTGTGAATAAGCACAGCACTAGTAATACAGCACCATGTTGTTTTACAAATATATGCAATGTTTTTAAAATTAAACATGTTTATCTGACATTTTATGAAATTACATGAGTAATATAACACTGTCTGTGGCACTGTAAATTCACAAAAATTTTTCATATTGTGTTTTGATAGTTTTCCATGATGATCATTAATTTTTGCATTAGTACAACATTTTTGTGGATTTCTTTAAATAAGTGATTTTGATATATTCTGTGAAAATAATTTCTGTTGTATTAGTTTGTTTTCCATTAGATACTTCAGGAAAAGACTTCCTTTGTGTTAGGCCTAGAGTTGTAACTACAGATCTCTCATTTATAAGAATGACATAGTTTTGGAGAGGGAACAGTGTGTTGTATTAGCATTAGTGAGAAAATTATTGTATGCCAAAAATTGCTTGAATTCTCTAGGCAATTCAGTTGAGCTGAGTAGGTTACTGAAGGTTATAATGTTATCTGCTGGAATGAATACTGTATATGTGCAACCATACACTACTCACTTTGAACGTTTCAGGGTGCAGTTTCAACATATATTTAGTGTTATTTGGTTCAGTTGGTTAGTGTAAGTTGTTTTTCATTATCTAATTGAGTACTGTATTAGTACCTTAGTGTATTATACTGCTAATGCTGCTTGTGCACTCACACAAAAGCAGTACACTTACATAGTGGCATTTTAGTATTTGGCAGAAATGTTATATGCTGATGTCTCTGTATTTTAGTCACTTCAGGTTTTGTTGTTGTGGTTGAAGCCGTCGGGTGAGACACGAGACAATCTACGATACAAATATGTACTGGTAATTTGGATGCCAGCGGTGCTTCCCAATCACCGCACTATTGAGACTCAGGGTTCTCAGGGATGCTGTGGTTTCTGTGTGTCTGTCTCACCTATGCGTACTTACAAACATGTATGCAATACTAAACTTTTACTAAACATCGCTGGAAATAAACACTTAATAAAATATATGTGGCTAGGACACTGTCACTACTGAACAAAAGTGGTAAGTTCACTGTGAGAGTTGTTTTTATTGTTACTATGCATACACATCAACGTGTCAATGAAATTATGATAATCTCGGTTATGACTAGTCAATTCCACTTGGGTGCTCCCCAGCCCTCAATTAATCTAGCACACGCCTAGATGGATGATCTCACCGAGGTGCATGAAATCACAGCCTTCACAAGGGAAGAGGGCCTACAGCCACTAGGGTGGACTGACAGTTTTTCCCTGAAGACAGGACACATTGAAATTCAAATGAAACCCTTGATACATTAATATGTGTGATTTCTCGGCATCACTGATGCAAACTAGTCTGGGTTCGCCCTCCATCACGTGGGTAGTGTGGTGACAGCCTATAAGTTCGTAACAGACCATGTTGTGCAGGTGAAATTGCAATATTTCTGCATGGAAACGGCAGATTAAAGTCAGAAAAAATATTATTCTTGCCGAGAAAATTATCCTCTTTACGATTGAGATGGTTACAGGCTTGTAACATGCCTGATGGCGGTAAAATCAAACATTAATGTGACTGCATGGTCAAGTACAAAAAGCATCAATTTACGTGAAATTACTCGTTTAACATAGAACCCTTAATAAAATATTGCACATGCAATGTTACATGAATAAGCTCTCAAATGCAACGATGGTGTATACAAAGACTTGGCGTCGGTCTGCCACGTGGTTATACGTGATGTTGCCGTAAAATATTCAAACACGAAAAATACCCTTAAATACATGCATAAAAACAAAGCCCTTAAAATTGTGTGTAGCAATAATGCAGAAGTTACAATGAAACGCCATAAACATAGGCAGATGAGGCCTGATTCAAGTTTCGCCGGTTGCGCGGCCTCTCCGACATATTTCTACTCCTTCTCCTCAATTAAGTTAAAAATGCCACAAGGGCGTAGTAAATTATTAATGCGGAAGCATAATGCTGGGGAAAATGTCTGGCGAAAACATACGCAAGCAAAGGTGGTCCGGTAAACTAAATTGACTATGGAAACCTAAATCAGTGAACAAAAGTTGTAGTGCATATGTGACAGTGTGTCTTACATTGCCAGCTCTCGTCGATAGACTGTCCAGAGGCAAGCGTTGCATGGACCTACTATGGCTGCCTACGGGGTTCACACCGAGTAAAATATTTTATTATAGGAAATAAAATGACACAAATTAAATTAAATACTGTTTTACATTTTTATAATTTTCTTATGAATTTTTTATATGATTTCAGCGTCTCTTTATGATTGCGTTTATGCCGGAATATTAGTGTTCTTAATCTCGGTGCACGGGCACTTTGAATATTATAACCAAACAATTTAAAAATAGTAACAAACACTTGAACACATTTGAAGACATATTAAACCCCGAAATTACAATATAACACATTTACACTGAAAAAATAAAATTTATGTGGGAGTTCAGAATGATTATTGGCCTCTTTGTGCACGTGTGGGACACGTGAAACATGCGTGGTGAGCGCCGTCATGGTCTCTAGTGCCGCGGGCTGTTTGCTGGCGTCATGGTTTATTCAGATTTTGGCTTTGTGGTCTATACAGGTTTCAGCATTGTGGTCAGTGTAGGTTTTGACATTGGGGCATTCGGCATTATGGTATTTCAACATTATGGTATAGCTGAAGTTTCATTTAATGTAACTAATGAAAATTTTGTAAGTTTGTCCTTGTGGAACTCCTGCAGCAGGTTTTTTCAATGTTACGGTATTTTTATGTTGTGATATTTCAGCATTGTGGTTATTCTGTGTTACGGTACACAACTTTTCCTGCCTTTTGGTAGGGTAGTCAATTCTTATTTTGGCATTGTGGTTTCTGGCATTATTGTACATTCGGTATTGTGGATGTGAAAGTTCCGGCGATTCTCGAAGTGAACGTAATTTTACATTTTTATTTTATTGCTCCTATATAATAATCACATACAAGTAATTACAAAATAACAACATAAAAATTTAGAAGAATTTACAGTTATTAATAAAATTGTAATTGGGGAAAATGTTTATGTAAAATAGGGTAGGTTGGCAAGCAGGTAGTTTCATCCACAACATGAATAAAATTGGCAGCATGAAGAAATAATTTATTGCTGGGATACACTCATAATTTTTTAATAATTGCTAAACAAATAACATTTGCCACAAATTAAAAACTCAAGGTATATCATGTTGTCTCAGTATTTTCCAGATCCCAATTTCCATTTTTGTTTCATTGATATCTAGTATATTGTTACAATGAAACAATGCTCATTTTCTTATTGATGTTCATTGAATGGGCAATATATTTCTCTACTTTATTTTTGCCAAATGTTAGTAAAGAGTGTGTGTGGTAGCTTACAGTGTGATGTGTCCAGTGTATGAATCATGATTAAGACATGATTGTGAACTGCTTAGGTGTAAACTTACATTAATTTTAGTGTGTAAACCATTAGTTGTTCGACCAGCATACTGGCATAGTGCTGTAAGTTGCAATATTTTCCTCATAAGATGCAATTTTAATGGTTCTTGTATCTTAAACTGATCAATAAAATTACAAAACAGAAGCTAGGATAGGAATAGTGATGGGCTCAGCTTCATATACTGCGATTATAATGAATTTGGCTGTTGATATTTTTATGAATTTAATTGAAGTGGAATATAGTAATCATATGCCAGTAGACGTGATTTCAAAATGCAAGTGGACACTAGTGTTTTAGTAAAAATGGACAGCCAGTTGGTAATATGGGTTATTTAGCCAATTATCTATGTTTCTTGCAGTTTGATGTCTAAACTCAGAAAAGTGGATGAAGCACTTATCTGAATGTGTTTTATGTATTTTGTGGTGATATGTTTATGCACTCACATATATTCAAATATAACTGTCTAGTTCTAAACTTTTACAAACTCACTTTTTTGTAGAGATTGTATAATCGTTAACAAATGTTGAATTTGTTTTTCATTGACAGGAAACTGGATGAAGAGCTGGAGGTGACATTATCAAAGTATCTCTCTGAGGAGGAACTTTCTCAATATTATCAGCCAGTTCATCTCAACATCACTCTACATCCAAATATTGACCCAGCTGAGTTTGTCCATGTATGTACATCATACTTAATGGTGCAAAACTTGAATATAAATGAAAATTATAGAAATGCAGCAAAAGTAATAAAAAGTTATGCTGGGTATGTTGCTTGTATTCGGTACATAATGTTATCTTGTTCATAGTTCTCCAAATTCCTTGATGGAACACCCTTAATTTATTGCTATTTTCAAGAAACAACTAAAATTAATGAGAACATGATCTGAAGTAATGTGGACAGATCTTTTAAGTAAGTCTTTTATGTTCAATGGATTTACGCACAGCTTTGGGCAAGTTGCTTGCCCTGTTGTGTTCAGCAATATTTGTTAGACAAAATTTTAACTGTACTATTTCCTCATTAGCTACGTAATTGCTTCCTTCAAAGTTCAACTCAAATGACAAAATGATTAGTTGTGTGCATATTTTTGTAGCCACATGCTCTGTCGTTCTCTATTTTTTTCAGCCATTGTTTATATTATGCCAACCCACAAGTCAGCACAGCTTTATTGGAGAAATGAGAAACTTTGAAGCCACAGTGGTAGAGGGAGCGAATAGATTTGGGCAGCTTTTAACATCAAGGTTTTGAGAACCAATGGGGGTGATGCAAGGTGAGTATAAAGCAGCATCTGAATTAAAGGGTGGGGAAAATGGGAGATCCCTGAGAAAATCTGCTGACAGCGGTATCGTCCAGGACGATTCCCACATACGAAAATCCTGGAGTGACCCTGACGAGAATAAAATCTGGTTTGTCCAGGTGGCTAACCACTGCACCACCGCAGTCCTACATCTAGTATAGACGAGTGGCTATACACACAGGTATACCTACTAGCATGCCAGCATTAATAACGTCGCGTAAGGCAGAAAGTCAAAATACATTAATGTGCAGCAGTTAGCACACAACCTGCATATAAAAGTATTGTAACACTTTTCTCAACAACATGCTTGCCCTTTTTTTCAGAGTAATTGATAAACTCAGAAAATACTTTATTTTTGGTTGAAAATAATGATACTAAATGTATATTTAGAGGGTTTTTTAAAAATTTAAAATGGTTTTATCTGTAATAACTTCCTCCTTCCTTCTCGTCTATGGTTTTCCTTGTGGCCTTTTTCCTCTGTCAACCTCTCACTTCCCATCCTCTTGACATGACCATACCACCTGGACACATACATGGACGCAATCTACCTGGTTAGCGCCGATTAAAGATTTTTTGTAGGAAATAAAATAAATGTTGCCATCCTCATTACCACTTTTATGCTCCTTGCTGTATTTTTGTATTTTTTTTTAAAATTATTTTGGTAGGCATTGTCAGCAGCTTTCGGTGATATTTCTCCTTTGGATCTGAAGTTTGGCATAGTTGGCCTACATCCGTGTGGTGACCTTGGCCCCATTCTGTTGAGACTGTTCCAGCAATGTGCTGGTGCTTCATTCATCAACATTGTTGGATGCTGTTACATGAAGATTAGCCAAGGCCCGTGAGTATTTTGTGAGTTTTACACACACTTCTGATAAAAATTTGTGTTTGTGTGTTGGTTTTGTAAAAAAAACTTGTTGGAGAGTTGGTGATAATTATCTTTTGCAGCATAGTGCACAACTTAATTCTTTTGTTCCTTCCCTCCAGCACCTGGGTGCTTGGGGTAGTAGGAAGCAACAGGCAGCCATCTAATGGGTATGTTACCAGACTGGAGGTCCCTAAAAGGGGGGCCTCAGTCAAGGTAGTTCATATTCACAAAAGTTCACGGGTTCTGTCGGTAGTGCATAGTGCAACCTATTCCTAGCGGGCGAAGTAGACGTTACTCTAGAAATGAAAGTGTTAGGATAGAGAACAAAGCTGTATTTATTGAGGACTCAATAAACACAGTGACTCGTGCTATCTCCTACCAAGCAGACGGAGTACTGAAGGAAAACTACGTTAGCTAGGTGTATGCGACCTGGTCCTAGGCTAGAGGGATGGTGAACTAGAAAACAAAATATATAACTACTTAAGTAAAGCTGTCTAATTGCGGGTGTCTGGAAGAGGCAAAAAGAAGTTAAGTTAGTACCAGGGTATATTTGTGTACAATGGTTGTCGAAGACTGCTGTTTTTGCAGGGAGTAGCCACGATGGCTACTGAAGACTCGAGGTTCGCTGGAGGCCCCAGCACTAATGAGAGCTTGGAGTTAACTATAGAGAAAAAATTTGAATGACTACTGGAGCCCTGCTGCGCCCTGATTTATATAGTCAGAAGTGTAGGCTGCCCTGGAGAGGTGCAGGGAAGGCGTGTGTCGTCATTCTGCTGTGAGGTTGGCATGGGAGGTGAGAACCCTCTCATCAGCGCTCTGCTTCGTGGATTTTTGATGGTGCTCGGCTGTGCCCCAAAGTGATGGACAGCTTGTGGGCACTCAACGAGGGGGGAGGTGGCTTGCTCGCTGGTTGCATAACCTTGTAGCCACGCGTTCAGCCGCCCGGTAAATTTAAGTGGCATGCAACAACTGTGTATTGGTTTGCAGTAACAACTCTCACATGGGTGGTTGAAGTAAGGGTATACTTCACTTGAAGAGCGAAGAGTCGTAATCATAGTTAATCGTAGTATAAGCAGCACACGTCAGTACACATATGTAAATCATCTAACACAAGAAGTTGTAGAAGAATAAAAAAAGTCTGCACATGTATTAAAAATTTATGTTTACGAGGAGTATTTGTATCGCCTGTAACATTCACATCTTTGTGATCTGATCACATTACAGTAATTAATTAATTTAAAACCAAGATTAAGTGTATTCAATTTTCTGTATGGCTACATTAATTGTCGTAAAGTGATGAGGCCCATGGCAATGGTAATTTTACATATAGTGAAAGAATACTCAATGTGCAGAAAGTAATCTTAGCAAGTCTTTCAAACGTGACGAGTTTACTAACATATAGCATTGTTTTGTTAGGTTCAGTGCTTAAGATTATCAAAGTGTGTGTAATTTTCTTTAGAAAATTGCATGTTCTTCGAAAATTAACAAAGATTGCGGATCAAGTTCACCACCACCACAGTTCTGACCAATGTGGTTATTACATTTATTTAAACAAAAATAGTTCTTATGACAACATCACAGATGGAACAGAAGGTAAGATATAAGTGTTGTGTGTGATCTAAGTCTTTTCTTTACAAGACCAATCAAGGTTGTATCAGTGTCGTGACTGACATAGTAAGGCAGGTTAAAATTAACACAAGAATCTGAACCTAAAATTGAGCTGTAGTAATATTAGGCTGTTCACGGTAAAGTGAGCACCTTTTTTGAGGCCCTAGTTTCTTTTTTCATTCAGCCATTTTGTATCTATTAATCACATTTAAAAATAAATATTGCCATGTAAGGAATAAAACAGAGTGTATTCCACTGAATTTGGAAGTTAACGTCTCAGGCTAAAATAAAATGTATTCTTTGACATTTGTTCCAAATGAGAGGGCTTCCAAAAGTGCTCTTTTACTGTACATAGCCTATACACACACGCACACTTAAAGAAAGATATCTTATACATAAAATATTGAAGCGTACATAAACTTTACAATCCACTTACTTTTCAGATGTAGTGTTGGTAAAGAAAGCCTGTTGAGCCTCTTCGTTCCAAGACTTCTGCAATCGTTGGACGAGTGATTATTGCAAACAAAATAATTATTGTACCTTTCTAGTCTGTCCAATCCAATCAGAGTCTCATCCGCCACTCTCTTCACCCATTTACGAAATAAACGGAATCTGTTTCTTACTGTTCCCGTCACACCCAGGCATAACCTTATTTTGCACCAAAAAATGATCTAAACAAACATGGCTACCGGTCTGAAAGCAGAAACAAGCTTTCTTTATCACTCTAACAAAGCAAAGCTAGCGTTATGTGGCGGTGGCATGCAGTAGAAGACTGTTCCCGCTTTGTCTTATTGAGTTTTACCTCCATGGTCTACACTGTGGCGATGTGGTGCGGCGAGTGAGTCTGGCTTTGCTACTTCCCTTGACAAGAGGGGAAGTGGTTACCCATAGCAAAGAGCATGGCTACCTAGCATCCTCTCTCTCTCCCCACTTTCTGTCTCTCTCAGCCACTTACCTTCCTCCCCTCAAATGCCACATGCCAACGAGAGGGGAAGTTGTCTAGCGAAAGATAAAGTACTTCCTTTTTCTCGGCCATGCCCGCTTTGCTTGCCTTGCCATCACACGCCGACCTAGAGCCAATGTGTGCCTCGCAAACGTAATTTTATCAAGATTATGTATCGCTCAAAATAGTTGCACCTAACATCACTTGTATTTCAAGGCAAATGGTTTCACCTGAAAATGTTACGCAAAACACTTTAACAAGGAATTATTATTTGAAAAGATGTTTTCTTTTGTGATTAAAGGTGGTTTTTTCCCCATAAGGTTGTCGTTTTATTGTATCTGGCATAAAATAACATGATTTTAAAACGTAATATTTTTTTAAACTCAAGGGGCAGCATCTGTGTGAATAAAATTATACGTCCAGAAGTATATACTTGAGCTCTCCTTGTTACCAAAAACTGTTTGAACATTGAGTGACTTGTATTATAAGTGTAAAATTCATTTTCATTAACTTCTGGAGGGAAATCAGATGATTTATATTAATTTAGTTCAATAGACATGCATCTTTTGAATAAACTGTTAAAATGTAAGGACCTATTCCTCGACAGCTTTTGCAGTCTAATAATGGGTAGGTGAACACCGAGCAGAGTGCAGTGTATCATACGACAAGGAAAATCAGAGGATATGGTTTTGAATGATTAATTATTAGACAGTGAAGAAATCAATTATAATCACATTATTTATTAATTTTTGTCTCAAAATTACAAGTTCTCTTTGCACTATAATGTAATGAATTACTTTAAAAAACAGACATTTGTCTCATGCGCAAGGTGTCGGTACTTGGCAACAAGTAGCAATGTGGTTCGGTAATCGTCCCGCCGCCACCCCTCTCTCAATCCTCAGTCGCTGTGTACTCACTGCCCAGTTGATAACTTAGTCACGCTCTCTCAGTGATAGAGCCTGCGCCGGACATTCAAAATTTGACTTACATTCTGTATCATATTATTTTCATTTTTAGAGAGTTCGAAAGTTTTAGGTCAGCTTGCATTTGGTGTTGGATTACAATCAATTATATACTGTATTTTGAGACTTTTTTTTTATTTAAACAAGTTTTTGCTGAAATGTTTTTTAATGTATTATTTACAATAATATTGTTTCTAAAATTCCCATTTTTATTGTGTTTATTAGCTAAACTGAGCTCACAGATAATGTACAGTTCTTACTATACTCAACATAAAATTTTATAAGGTTAGAAGTTGTATTTTATTGATGTACATTAAAAACCACATCTACTGAAATCCCGCATGTATGGACATTTTTTGGCAGTCCCCTGGATAATGATAGATCGAGAGTTGACTCTAATACGTTTTATTTAACATGTATGGAAAATGCAACGGGGAGTCCGTACTCTCTCCTTTTAAAAAGTTTACTACAAAATTACAGTCAATTATGAAATATATAGGAAGCTTAATCCTATCTGTAACCCAGGTAAGGCGACCTGGACAAAGCTAATTAAAATAGTTTCATTTATATGTACGTTGTTATAAATAAGCGAAGCAGCTAAACCTAACTTTACTTGGGGTGTTCTTAAGGAACGTATTTGTTTAAGAATAACTCGTGACCTTCTCCCAAATGGATTAACGTAAAAGGAAATTGATTATGGGTGGATGGAAGCCGGGTGTCTTCTCTAGTTTGAACCCACACTTTGAATGTGGTCTAGTGGTCAGCTCTTTAACTGTGCAGATTATCCTCGCCCTTATTCAGACCAGAAGGTCTGTTTGACTGCAACTTACTATTCTTGGTCTAGTGGCTGTCGCACCCTTAAGACAGTTCTTTTTCCTTATGTAGACTGGAAGAGAGGGTGGATGGTCACTTACCCCTATTGCTATTGTCACATTTGGTCCTTCTAAAATCAAAATAATAACATATGTGTCATACTTTAACTGAATACTCATACCGCGTAAAAACTATACTAGAAATTTTATGACATACTGGAGCCCTGAAATAAGACTACAAGAAAACTACAACTGCCAAAAAAACAGTGCACTTATTGTTGTAGCAGCTGCATGTTGTGCAGTATAACCATGCTCCTCTGGCCTGAACACCTCGCTTCACCACTCCAAGCTAACAACTGAGTCTGTCTCTCACGACTACCTCCCCACAACATCTAAACAACAACCCTTAACTATGACTTCTTAGTGGCTCGCTTTCAACAATGACACAGCGTCTGACAACATGTGAACAACTCTCTAAAATTCTCTACAATAAATCTAAGGACTATTCCCGGGAAAACAAACTGAACATCCTTATATCCTAACCTTAAAAATAATTAAAACCGTCTGAACAAAATAAATTATAAGACCTTAACCCATCATTACAAAAATGAAAGGGCTTCCAGAAAAAAATTATTGAAATGGGAATAAAAAATAAAAAATTTTGAAAATACCCATAAAAAAAATTTTTATTTATTGTTGTTTCTGCCATCAGTATCTAATACTTTCCAAACGACTTGCCACTTCTCTTCCAAGAAGCAGCCTGACACTAGGTACTCATCCTCCTGGGATTGGACTATCAGTCTGGGTTGTACTCCATCCACAGCGCTTCTGGTGCCGGAGGGAGTATTTTACTGGGTCTGGTGGCGAGTCTATTCTTCATGCCCTACTCCCGCTGGAGTGGTATTCGTAAGAGGGTAAAAAGGTTGCAGAACTTAGCCCCAAACCAACTGTGCTTGACAACAAAAGTCCCAGCGAAAGAGCTTAAATAATCCGTCATGTAGAGAGACCAGTAATTCCAACCCCCCGTACCAGCTGAGTCTGAAGGACATGACTTTAAACTGGAGGGTTTCTCCTTCTGTTGAAGTCAACTATGTGTATTTCTGGCTGTCGGGGTGTACTGCAATTTGCCAATATCTGGACTGTATGTCTAAGGTGCTGAAAACCTTTGTCTCACCTGTCATACAAGGTATGCGCCAGGTTGAGGGCTGGTGGTGGAATTGGAAGTGTGACGTCATTCAAAGCTTTGTAGTTCATGCAGAACCTTAGCTGTCCATCCTTTTTCGGAACTAATATAATATGGGAGTTGTATGGCGAGTCTTACGACTTGACGATTCCTTGTTGTTTCATTTCTTCCAGTTGTTTCTTAATGAAGCGGTGTCACCTGGCAGAAACTTTGAAAGGTCTTTGTATACTGGTGAGGGTGTGTTCAGCAGTATTTCATGCTAGATAGTTATTGTCTAACGAAGCATTCCTCTGGATCCAGAAGTGCAGACATTCTCGTCGAGGACTTCCTTTAATTGTTGGAGCTGAGCTTGAGAGAGCTCATGGTTGATTTCTTTGGCGTGGAGAGACTGTGGTTGCACAGCATTGGGACAGTGTTCCCAGTTAAGGGTTATGTGGTGATTGTCGCCCAGGTATATTTTCCGTTGCCCGCAGTTCATAATATATTGTTGCTGCTGAAGCCAGGGGTGGCCTAGTATAAGTTCTTCCTGGATGTTGGATGACACTATGAATTCTGCTGGTGCCTTGATCTTGAAGTTTGACAATGTTCAGTTTAGCCATTCTTACTGTCTTTGTTTGAGGACGTAATGATACCCTTTGTTCTTCCGTGAGGATGTTTTTAGAATGAAATACTCGGTTGCATCCGAGTCTAGCAGTGCCAGTACGTTTTTCCCATTTACACAAACTTTGATGTGTGGGACTTCAGATGAATATGCCTCTTCATCTAAGAGCTGTACGTTTTGCCCTTTTGGTCTGACGGTGTCACCTCTTTTTTGTTGAAAGTGGTATGCGGGGCAGTACCAACATTTTGGTAAGCTGAGAGCTGGTGGTGCGGGTGGTGGCGTTTTGTGACGTCGCTCAGAGGGCTTGTCTGACTCCATAGATTTGGTTGCCTTCAGGCAGTCGAGGATAGCTTGCGCTTTAAAGTTGCGCTCTGCTTCCAGCGCATGTGCAACAAGTTCATACACTGTGAGTGGCTTGGGGATGAGTAGAAGGTTTCTTAGTCGGGGTAACAACAGGCAGGTTACCTTTCGCACGCAACGTTCCTCATCTCCGTCTGGGGAGATACGACGGTACATCTGTACCTTACGGCGGACAAAATTCTCTACCTCCTCGTCTATTGTGTGCCTGCAGCTGTAAAATTCTGTAATGAGACGTGCCAGTACCTCCTCACCAGTGAATTGTTGAGCAAGACGGCTACTTATTTGTCTCCACTCAGAAACAAATTCCCCGTATTTTTGCCACCATTCGAGGGCTTTGCCCTTCAACTTGGATTGTACTTGTGAGACCCATTGTTTCTCAAGCACTTTGTGCGTGCGAAATTCCATTTCACATTCTGCTGTGAACACTAGCAGGCCGTTGTGAGGACGTCTCGCAAACTCCATTAATTGAGGCTCTCCCGCACATTGAGCGGTGCTGGTGTGGGAGGCCGGCTCTGGATTGTGTAGCCTATACTCGGTGACCTGCCAACAAACTTCACACTGATAGACCATTCAAGGTGGTGTTATATGCTCATCTGGCTAACTGATAGACCCGTGGTAGTAAGTTTCCCCACACAGGCAACAATGCACTGTGTGAGTACCACACACTGTGCAGGTAATCCAGTTGCAGAATGCTGTCTGATGGGTTCTACACTCGTCACATCTGTACTAAAGGCCTTCTGTATAGCGCCGTTCATCTGTCCAGTCTAGGCAAGTATAGTGGAACCATTGTTGACAATGGGTGCACTCGATTCTGTGTATCCCCGGGCCGGGGCAGTTAGGCTTGGAAGAGCGGCTGTGTTTGGTTGCAGCTGCTACAGTGCCATTGAGCTCATGTTCACTCATGTCGATGGAGATTTTATTGCTTGCTGGGGTTGAGCAGCACGGGGTGTTTAGTGGACTCCCCAAAGTCCCTGTGGTACTAGGTAGGGTCTGGCCGACCTGATTGAACTCCTTAGTCATTACTATCACAGTTACTCCCCATGTTAGGCGCCAATAAAACTGCTTCTTTTTGATGCATGACGCCCTGGGGCTGATAAGGGAACGTCACCACGAATAAGAAAGTTTACGTTTGGGTTGATACGTGTCCGATTAGCTAAGACTGAATCACGATCATGTGACTTTGGTTGCATTTTAGTCTGTTGTGCATGCGGGTTGGCTTATGCTTACTTACGGCTGGATATAGCGGTCGGGCACGTAGCCTTACAGGTTGGTACAAAGTTCTCGAATTTACGGGTCACGAGTTCCTTGGATTAGTCAAGCTTCCAACTCATTTCGGGGCTAGTCGTAGTTGACGATGGGCGGGAGGTGCTAGGGGTTGGTGCTAGGGGTTGGTGCCTTGTTGGTTTGCTGGCGAGGGGTAGTGGAATATATCTGATTAAGTCACTCGTCTTCGGCTCGGGGAGTAGCGAGGTCACAACGTGACACAACACAGAACTCGCAGTTCTAGTCCTTAGATGTCCTGCTCCAGAAGTTACTGTTGGAAACGCCTAGCCGGTTCTCTGTCTTAATCAGTAACTCTCTTACCACTGGATGGCAGGTCGGGTGCGTGGTCGTGGCTCGTCCATTCTATTCCTCCAGTAAAATAGCTGGCAGTCTAATGGGTGTGTATTCAACTTGGAGCCGTCTGAGGGGGAGTCTCCAGTTGTAGCTAATTTTGTAATAAGAATAATTTCCCGTTTCCGGTCGGGGGTACTCAGCTCAAGGTTCTCCCCGTAATTGGTGACAGATTACTCTATGAATGAGACTCTAGGGTAAGAGAAACACATCCGTGTTTATTAAAACCTTATTAAACACGGTGACATGTGCTCTCCTGCCAGGCAGACCGGTGGTTGGAAGTAATCGTACGGTAGCCAGGTGTAGGTGACCTGGTCCTAAGCTAGTTGGTGAAGTTAAGTGAAAACTGTCGAGAAAATTACTTAGATACAAACCTAACTCTAAATGGGGGTGTCTGTAGGAGACAAAGAAAAATTACGTGTGGTATGTACTGTAGCTACAGAAAGCTTCTGGTAGCTGTTGGTATCGCTGAAGTATCCAGTAGCGAGGCTGCAGAGCTCTTATGGCAGCGTCAAGGATGGCAGCCTCTGGTGGCTGCTGATGAATGTTAGGTTGTTGGTGACAGCCTCTGGAAGGGCTGTTGAAGGTCTCGTAGTAGTAGGCTCCAGCACCAGGTGCTCAGAGAAGACTGCAGGAACAACTGGCGAGGTCCGCTGCTCACTGCCTTATATAGTGGGGCAGCGCATGTTGTGGCGGCCGTGGGGGAGGGCGTGTGACGTCCCTCAGGTGCAAGGCCGGAGTGGGGGGTAGCACCCTCTGGTCATCTCTTGGCCTTCGCTTATCCTCGGTGGCGCTTGTGCATGGCCCGAGGCAGCTGATGGCTTGTAGGCTGTCAGTGTAGGGGAGGGGAGGGGAGGTGACAGGCCACTGTCTTTCACAACTCCTCGTATCCACGTGTCCGGCCACCCTCCAGGATTGTGGCAGACAGTTACTTCCGTTTACGAAATGGCACGGGGTTTGAATCTTACGTGTGTAGAAGTAGTACACTAGGGTTGTAGTGAGATGAGTCGTAATCGTTTGTAGTTATTGGTATAAGCGGCATGCGTCAGGGTGCTAGGTCAGGCACACCCGTGGTGGGGGGTTCTTGATTTTATTCAGTCTCTATGGGGCACTGGTGCACATCCAGTGTAGAGTACTGGCCTGGTAGCTTTACAGCAGTGCACAAAGTCTGGTTCCGTGAGAGTGGTTTTGCGTTTCAAAGGATTGGCTCTATGCAGTATACCTGGGCAACGCGTAACCTGAGAAGTCTCCCTAACCTGTGTCACCTCCGGCTGGCATAAGGATGAGCTAGGTTGGTTAGTGGGTAGAGCTTGAATGCAGAGTAGGTCACAGAGATGGTTCCGCTGGCTCGATTCCCCTGAAGTAGGTGCTGGCGAGTCCCAAGGACTGGTCTTGTCCGCTCAAATACGTTGCTAACAAAGGGCGCGTTTCCTCATTCAGGTGAATGGGGTTCTCGAAGAGGTCCTTGGGAATCTCTGGCCTGACTGGTATCTGCAGATGGCACAAGGCCTGGGTTTGATCCCTCTGTGAGAACTGTGCTAGTGTGGTCAGGAGGAGGGGAGTAAGCTCTTGCAACGCTCCGAGGTAGTAAGCACCTGTCTAACTTTCTCTCGGATACCACTCCGACGGGTGTAGGGCATCAGGACTGACTCACAACTTTACATCCGTGGAAGAGACAGCAGGCAAATGTGTTGTCTTACGCTGTGTAATGCAACGTGTAGTGTCTGCCAACTAGAATGGTATCCCTATCCCAGCACTCTGCGTCGAAATGCGGTGAGTACTAAGAGTCAGGTATCGTAGGTAGACAGTCCCAGCACATGGGTGAGTGTCTCAGAAGGGGGCAGTCTCCCTAGACTCTGAGAACACTAACTCCGGCATCGAAACGCGGAGGAGAGAGTAGCCACTGAGCAGGCAAGCTGGCCTTAAGAGACCTAGTGTTGGGGCTCTACTATTCTGTACTCCGTGGAGCACAAAAAGGGTGGCTGGCCAATGTCCGTGTGGGTACTCAATTGGTGTGGTTGGCTCGTATGAGTAACTTCTCCAGTCACCTGCAATCCCAGAAATGGCCTGGGATCCACTGGGAGAGGAATTACAACTATGGGAAAAGATGCTCTTGAGGCAGTAAGACGTCTGTTTATTCCATTTAACGGGAAGTAAGCAGAGTTGTGTCGCACTACTTCCTAATGTTGGCAAGAGCTTAAGGAAACTTAACCTATGCTGAGCCAGGTGAAGGTGACCTGTGCCTAAGCTAACAAGGACACGGTAGACGAGCGTTATGAAACTAACTTAAACTGGTAGTACGTCTATGTATGTGTTGCGCAGAAGGGGCTGCAGGGTCTAGGTGTGTAGACAACATTGGCAGAGGTTGATATTTGGCACAAATACGGTGTAGATAGGCTTGCTAGAAGGATGGCTCCGGCAGCAAGTTGCTGTGGAGTCAAGGAGAGGATGTTCCTTTGGCACGAATGTGGTGAAGAAAGGTAGGTTTGGAGCAAGGCGAGCAGGCTGGTCAAGATCTCCGGCAAGGGTTGCAGTGGAGAAAATGAAGTCTGAACTAGGGATGGGTCAATACAACATTTTCTCGATACTCGATACCAGTTTCGATACGAAAACATTCTCATGATACTCAATACCGATACTTTTCTCAATACCAAATTAAAATGGTCATGAACATAAATCAACTTGACCAAGATAAGTGCTTATTTTACTAGGGTCGACACATACTGAAACTATATAAAAACCCATATCACACTGGAAACAATTGGTGGACGACTTATAATCCAAATGCCCTTAACTGATGATAAACCAACACAACCCCCTTTGATTCTATAGAGTTAGGTTTCCACAGTAAAAGCTGTAATGAAACTTTGAGGAAAATCATAGCTCAGTACACATTTATTTTGGAATTTCGTAGTTTTTTTATTTTATTTTGCGACTTCAAGGAAATTACTGTAATGTTAAATAAATATCATAATTATCTGATACACCAGTTGTGGCCTAGCCTGCGGAATATGCGGGCTAGGCCTTGCCAGGTGTATCAGATAATTATGGTATTTATTTTTGTGAATATTTAATAATTCAGTTGCATCAGATAATTATGGCATGTGTGGGCTGTACAATAACTTCTCAATTTGCTCGCTTGTGCCTATCAGCAGTCACTCACAACTCTCTACCTGCTTTTATTGTACCTGAAATATATACAGTAAGTGATTAATTGGATAAATATGAATTAAATGAAAAGTTTTGTTGCGGCATATAATTATGGTATGTATTGGATGTACAGTAAATACTCAAGTTGCTCACTCGCACCAATCGGCGCTTGCTCACAACTCTCAACCCTTTTTTTTGTACCTCAATTATGTACTATAAAAGTAAACATCTAAAATCATAATTGTGGTATGTACGAGTTGCCTAAAAACACCTCAAGGTGCTCGCAGCTGTGTGAATATTATTCTATGAATAAAATATGGTATATTGTGGTACACTTGTACTTAAATTATGGTACACATTTCAAAATTACTGTACATATTCCCAATTGTATGGCACATTTTTCAAATTTATCACACATATCCCAAAAGTTATAGTACTCCCATACCATAGTTATGGTAAGAGAAAATAATTGCTAAAATTCTATACTTTTGGATATTCTTATGCGGTACTCAATACTATAAAGTATCGAGGTATCGCTGTATCAAGGATCCTATCCCTAGTCTGAACTATGCGACACTGCTGCCGAGCGACTCACTGTTTATACTCTGGCTGGTCATTCAGTTTAAATAATGCAGCAAGGCTGCTTGCTGATAAGGCGAAGTCGTTTGTATCATTGTTGAAAAGACGTCATGTGTCATGTCTGTGTACTCTTATTTCAGTTTAAAAATTTGCGTAGATTACGTAATTTATAAAATGAGGGAGGTATCTTAGGCAGACAGGCTACTTGGACCACATCTGAATATTGTTAGATTTTTGAAGAAGCAAAGTATGTTTTCTGTACAGTACTGTTTTTGTAGAGAAATCCTGCATTATGTTGTAACCAATATTTCTGCTGAGTTAATAATTTTTGTCTCAGGCAGCCTACTTTTCAAGGATATCCCATGAGTGAATTTGTGTCCAGTGTGTGCCATGCCTTGAGTTACGAAGCTTGTGAACTCTCCTGCCATGCTTTGGAAACCTACTGTGAACGCCTTTCTTCGGGCAGGTACTCGGATTTGATGGTAGGTCAGAGGTAGTTTAGGAATAAAGTACTCTTTAATTGTGGGATAAGTGATGTTTGCAGTAGTTAATAAACTAGGAATTGGAATGGAACTTTATTGAATTTTCAAATGCTGATTGCCTAAGAATGAATGGTACAAGAGTTATTTATATCTGTGACAATGCCTTTTTAAAATAAAGAAATATGTATAATTAGTATTTTAATAAACGATCGTGCAGTTAACAGAGTAACCAACCTATGTATTCTGTACCATCCATTTTTAAACACATATTTAGTTCCATGTTACTGTTTCTAAATGCAGCATTTAATTATATCATTTTTACCAAATTGTTATTAGTAGTAACTAAAACGTCTGTCTCAAAATTGAAATAATTATGTTTAAGAGTTGAATGGTTGGCAGCAAATTCTACCTAATAGCCCAAACGCAGAGGAAAATAAGTGCTCACCAAAATGGCATTGCGCTTCGTCTCTTTATCTTACTTGCTTTGTGAACAGACATGCTGGAAAGACAAGACACTAGACAGCATGCCGCAGAGCAGTGATAAACGATGGCGTGCGCGACGTATTTCACATCCAGTTACTAGACGTTTACATTAACACATGCCACACTTCTGTGCAGCGTGCCTGCGCACCCGATGGGTTGACTTCACCCCATCAGTGAGTGCTGAGGTCATTTGGGGCATGTCTAAATCAGTATACATTTATTACAGTGGCTACAGGGTTCAGTCCATGTGTTGGACAACTACAGATGTGAGAATAATTATCGCATTTAACAATGGGAAGTATACTGCCCGCCCAGAATTCGGCATGCAGTCGTTATCCTCAAGACTAGAGATTGTTTTACTTGACGAGCCACAGACACGCCGTAGATGATAAGGAAGTTGAAAGTGTTACCACAGGATGGCAGCACCTCTGCCACCAGTGATGTCATCACCACTGAACCTCGAGAAGAGGTGGTAAACTTGTCATCAGCCTCCACACAAGGTGAAAATAAAAGCGTGGTGCTGCCCGCTACCCTGAGATAATCTACCCCTGCGCTGGAAGGCTACCAACCCCCGCACCCCTGTGACAGCCACAAATCTTAGATTTTGACTATATAAGGAATCCTGAAAACGCTCTTGCCAGAGTTCGTTGGCCCACCGACCGCAGAGGTTGGAGGGCTCTCCTGGGCTTGCGTAAGGTTTTTACCTCTCCTATCCTGAAGATGGCCAGCCTTCCTCTCCAGCAGCTTGCGAAGGCTCCTCCAGAAACTCCTGCACCTACCCTGCAGTACACGGAGAAAATCCGGAGGGAAGAACCAGAGGTAACTTTGTTGCCCTCAGCCTGCACCCTTTTACCCAAGTCACTCCTTAACTTCCGTGGTGGCAGGTCGCCGTAACGTCCCTTATAGACAACCACCCCTCAAGTTTCTAGTTCACTGTAAATTGCGACAACTAGTTAATTTTAAAGCTAGTTTTGTTGGAGTTAATTTTTCTATTCAGGTTCACCTTCACCTGACGTAACTTTAATAATTATTTTATTAATTATTTTAGATTTATACAGGACCAGATCCCCGTTGCTTTCTTGAGACATAAATAAAAACGCAACGTAAACCATAACCCTTGGTGAGATAATCATTTCGCACCCCTTTATCATTTGTAATTTCAATCATATTCTTTGGAAGTGTCGTTTCATTTACTTTGCTCTAAACCAACTTTGTATTACCGTAGAATAAGTGTGAGTGGGCCGAACCCCTCAGGTTCCCGGAGCTTACAAATGCTATAGTCTGAATAAGACTGGGATTCCTGGTGCGTGTCCGGTACAACCATGCATATCTTCAGTAGTGCTCCAATATCAGCCCGTTACATCTCTCAGCCAGTGCCTCGGAGTGACTGAGCAAAACACTCCTGTGAGGACTATGCCTCTATAGCTAGGAAAAGCGTGAACCCATTCTAAGTGTTGGTATATGGGAAGAGCCTTACCTAGTGAGAAATTATTTGTATTGTGCTATTAGATTGGTAAGTTAAATAATTCACATGACTAAAAAGGGAAGTGGAAAGAATAGCTAAAATTGTCGCTGAGCTCGACTAGCCATACAGAGGGAATTATCCCAATTAAGTAGTGTGCCACAAGTCGACTCTACTCACGAGACTGCACCCTCTCCACGCCTACTGGAAGTCAGTGTTTACGAACCCAGTAGGATAACTCCCTACTTAGCCTGCGAACATGAGACATATTTGGATCCATTGCTAGGCATCTGTTGGCTCTGGCCAAGTTACAAACACTTTAGTTGTTTGCACCCTCCTACACCCAAACTTGTTGCGAAGCCACGTGTGCCATCACCATCCAGTAGCCCTACCGCACCGACGACGTGTAAGATCCAAACTGCAGCCAGGAAAGTTCTTAATATCGGCATAACCCCAAAAACTATACAGAAACCCTGGATAACATCTCCCCCTCACAACTTTGTCCCCTCTCGTAAGCCTATGAAGCTGGTACCCTACAGGCATCCCGGTAGCGAGCGAGAATCCGAGTGAGGAACTATCTGGGGTGACATCAAAATCATCCCCATTCCACTGTCATTGACAGCTCCATTTTCATTGTTAATTATTCTTTGATTATTATTCCCCCTTGTGAGAAGCTGGCCTCCCGTATTTTGACTGCCTTCACGGTGAGCAAGGTAATGCTCCCTGGGAGGGAGACTTTTTTACTAAGCTCACCCTGGGGTTTGATTCCCCTCCAGGTAATTGGAACCCTTCTTCCAGGTGGTAGCTCATTAGAAACCCTAACAGGGGCAATCCCCGACCTGTCAGTCGAAAACCCCCATCAGAAACGTATCCACCGCCGAAGGATTCACCTGTTTTATCCCAGAGGAAAATCAGAACTCCCAATGTTTCCACCTGACCTTAGGGTGAACGCCTCAGGCAAGGCGTACAAATAGGAAACTAGTAGAAATTATACTAATAACGAAAGCAAAAAACAAAAGAAAAAAAAAAGAAAATGTAAGAAGTGAGAGTGCGTCAGCATAAACAACCAGCTTAAATACGATAGTTGCTGGAAATATTAGGTGAAGGGAACCAAAATATACTTTCATTGATGCACCCTGCGATGAACAATACAGGTTTATGTTAACGTTATTTACATACGGATTTCGCTGGGACCACAAAAATTTGTTGGTGGATGCAGTTTATCGATACATATAAAAACAATACATTGAGAGACAACTGTATGTAGTAATTAATACATAGAAAACTCTGCAGAAGGAATAGTCAGTAATAAAGAAACTAAATGAGATGAGACCAAATTGTTAACTGCATAGTGTGTGTGCATGCGTGCATGTGCATGTGTGTGTGCATGCATGTGCGAGCGCGAGCATGTGTGTGTGCGTGAGTGGTGGGGGAGGGGGGGAGAGAGTTAGGGAGGGAGGGAGAGGAGTAGAGAGAGGGAGTGAGTGAGGGAGGGAGAGGGGCAGAGATAAATTAAATGGACAAGCGTATCGTGAGCTCTTGGGTACAAACTTTGTCCGATGATTAGTTGTGGAAAATAAGGTGGAAACCATAATACTGCATATGACTAACATAATTTTTAATGGAGAGAGACACCGTTGGTAATTGGCAATTAAAATTAGTTATGCGAATATCATTCTGTTACCTAGATTTGGCATTTCCCAGCTGTAACATTTGGTGGGTAATAACATTGCTTTGTAATGTTGTAGACAATAGATTTAGCGACTGGAAATCACAGTTCGGTTTTCTCACTCAGTAGAGACGTGAGACGTAATTAAAAGCATCATATTAAAAGAAAATCAAAGAATTCAGTTGTCAGACTATTTCCCCCTTATTTAATTTCAAGTTAAATAATTTCACATCCTTCAATTAATGCAGGGTCATGAACAGTCAGCTTAACAAGCCAGTCAAAGCACAGAATAGCGCTGCAGAGTTCATGAATAATGCATGTCACTAAAAACTTACATCGCGAGAAAATTACGAAGACAGGGGAGATGCAATTTCCCTCCTGGCACCTTAGGACCTCTTACACTGGTGGAAATAATTTACTAGATTGAAGTTGGCTGAAAATTGAAGTTAAAAAAATTAATAAGGTCATAGGTGCTTGTTGGTGTGGACGAAACTTGCCACGCTCAATCTGACATGTCTTCCTCACAGGCTGGTCGTATACAGTTAGTGGGCGGCAGGTGCACAAGGCTGAAGTCACCATGTGCTTTACCCCCACTCCTCACACCAGGGTGCCAAAAACCTAACCAAATAAGGACAGGTACAGAATCCCTTTGGATACTATGCAAACCCTTTAACAACCATTTTCTCATGCTAACTTAACTGCGTAGTAATGAAACAACAAAATTTCTAGAACGTTCTTGAAAGGAAAAATGTATGAATGTGGTGACAGTTCTTATGTGTGATTGCTGATGCAACCTCAACTGCGACTTCAGAAAAAGCAAACACATGACAGATAAACATACCAACATGGCTAAAACGTCAACTACTGCTTAGCAATTACAATTCCTAGCAAAACAAAAGAAAATTAACATTTCTTGATTAAATTGTCATGTATTAACTGCATCATTACAGTCTGTCATTAGGAAGTTATTAGGTGCTATATTATTAACCAACAAAAGTGAGTTACTCATGAGCGATTGTCTGTTGTTATGACGTAACAATCATTTGAATATTAAAAGAGCTCAAAATGTTGTCTTGGTGTAACTTGCTTACACAAGCGATAAGGAATTAAAAAAAATAGTGTGATGTGTTGAACTGTACTGGTCTGTTTGGTCTCAAGGTGGTTCAACATGTATATAAAAGTTTGTTTATTGTCGAAAATATGTGGAGATTATGGGGCAGTGAAATCATATATTATTGTTTGGGGACAGTTTGGGTATTTCTGACATTTACAGATATACTTTTTTAGTTGTTTGGTTTGTGTTATGTTTGTAGGTACACTGCTTCAGAGCTGCTTTGGAAAGATTAATTGTGAAACATTGGCCACATTTGCGACACAGTGGCGTTAGGAGCATTAAGCACAACAATGAGATTACGTTTGCACAGTAAGTGTAAAATTTCTTCTTTAGAATTTTGTTTTTACCCAGTGTTTGCAGTTGATTTGGAGGTGGAGGAGCTTGCAAAATTGTTTCTCCAGCCTTGCCTTGTTTGTAGACTTTATGTGGGGTGGGAATGAATTACAGAATGAATGCAGAATAGATGGGAGTACAGTGGATTCTGGATTATTCATTCATGTTATTTACGTTTTACCATTTTTATCATTTATTTATTTTGGTTCCGTTGAAATTCCTAAGTAAACAATGCTAATTGCTGACCACATTCATTGCTTGCCAATATAGTTTGTTTTCCCGTAACGTCCGTTCAACACAGATGGTACATTTATCAAAAATTGTGCACATCAAATCATTTTTTAACACTATAACTTTGTTTTACTCAAATGCCCAAGCTGCACAAATTCCCAAATCTGCATAAAGTTGCACAGCACAGTGTTTCTCTCAATCGGATGTGACGTCACAACTCATTTACTTTGTGTTTCTCTTTGTTGGTGTAGATTATTTGGAGCAGCTTTGTGCAGCCCAAACGGCACTAGCTTTTTAGGTGGTGTAGCTGGCGTAATGAAGTGTATTGCAAAAAGCCTATTGTGTTTTCGCAAAGTTAGGCCAATCTTTTGGTTTGAAGATATACGTGTATCGACATGAAATTTAAGTTTACAGGCTTTTGTATTCAGACAAAGGGGTACCAGTAGTTAACAATGAATAGTACACATTGACACATGCTCAATTAGGGAGGGTTCTATTGGCTGGAGCTGTTTGCATCAAACTTTGACCTATGACTTGGGAGGTTAAGTGCCACACAGAACCTAAGTCAGATCATTTTTAAGGAATGAGGCTTTAGTCGAGGTCAATTCGACAGTTTTAGACATTGATGACCGAAACATAAGAAACATATTGGATAAAGGGAGCTTTAATGCGTCTGAGGGGTCTGACTGTTGTACAAGACTGGTCTTGTGGCCTGTCTTGTTGGCACAAAGTCAACAGCCGCTGTAATGACACTGTGAACGGGCTGACCTTTTATCACTGGTTGACCTGGAGTGTGGAAGATACTCTGAGGTGTGTGCTCCAGGTGACTGGCAGGCTGCTGGACGCCGGCGTTATCCTTGGGATGGGAAGTACAGTTGTGGTGACAGTTGTCTGTGACTGCTGGGTGCTGGGTTGTCTGCTGGTTGGCCCTGAACCAAGGGCAGGCTAGGCCCAGGGGCAGCTCTTCTCCCCATAGTATTACCTCTACTACCGGGTTAGGCTTCCCAGGAATCTTGATCAATGGTGGAAATAAAGGTTGGTGGAGGGCTGAGGAGTGAGGTGTCTCATTAGTGCAGGCAGTATGAACTCTACCCTGTGTGGTGGAAGTGTGAAGTGCAACTGGAGGATTAGGGTTGCAAGGCGAATTCGTTTCGGAGGCATAAGCTGCCCTTCTTAGCTTTCTCTGTGCACCTCACTTCTGGATGTACAGCAAGGAAAATTAAGGGTGCAAACTAATGCCTTGCGAAAGTAGAGCCGGCGCTGCAGTTTCTTAATGTGTACTTCTGAATATTTTCAGCCTCACAGGCAGTAACTGTACCTCTTGCTCCTTTTGCCTGGCCCTATAAAGAGAGGTGGACAGAGCGGCAGGTTGTGTTCAAGCTTCTTGACAGGAGTACCCAGATGTGTATCCACAGGCTGCCAGATGGTCAGAGTTAATTTCAACTCTCTCCCAGTCCACAAAGAGCAGTGGAAGAGTATGGAATAATCTGATTCACTGATACACCTGGTGGAGGAGATGCTAGTGATATAGGATTTACCGAAAACTACCAAGTGGCAGAGCTTGGGTAGCCATCTAATATGTGGATATTTAGCTGAAGAGCTTGATGCATTACATATTTTGTGACGCATTACATATTTCACGCTAGAGAAAGCGCACTACAGAAACACAACTTCGCCCCATCTGAATATGGGAAGCCACATGGATAAGTCGCTCATCAGAGCTGGAGGCAGGACACAAACTTCAAGAAGTTGACAGTACCTCAACACCTCCAACCATGTGCTCCTAGCTTGATCCGTCTACCAGAATCCCATGGTATCCACAATCAATTTAACCTGACAGTGTACGTGTTGCATACACTCAATGGGTGCCAATCCCTATTATTTAAATGACGGTGGTGTCTGCGATGGACCATACCTACTGTGTATCAAAGATCTTGCTCCGTATACCAATTTGTGTTCTTCTAACACAAATAATTTGCCTAATATCCCACGTAATGTCCTTGTCACCCACCGCTTTTAGGGCTGCTACAGACATTATTTGAGATGGCCCATGGGTGTCCTATATCAGTCTTCCTCTTTTACGGTCACGAATCACGGCCGAGTTTGTACACGTTTCCTATACATGCTGTATACCTATAAAATGAAGCTAACACAGGTTCAGCATTTCTTGCAGCACAAAATTTTTTATACAGATGATAAAGTTTCTTGACATTTAAATTTGAAGAAAGATACTTTTGGATTGGATGTCGAGATTGGGTATAGTGACTCACATACCTTGGGAAACTGTTAATGTGCCCTTTCACCAAATTAATTCTTTCTTGTGGGATTTTTTTCCAGGTTCTTTATGTCCTCTTTGGTTTTTTGGCGAAGTGATTCTGTTGTTTCCCTTTTTTGCGACAGCATTATCAATCCTCTTGTTAGATTCGCCAAGAGTTAAGTGAAAAAACTCTTTGCAAACTCTTTCACTGCTTAGGATATATTCTGCACTTGGTTTCCTCTCCTTCACTTTGTCTCCTTTTCTTTTCCTTATAGAGTCTTTCAAATGGATCAAATAAAAAAATGAAAGATATTTGTAAATCATAACTACCCATTTTCCAGTAATCATGAAATATCTCTTGGCGCTTTGTTTCAGGAAATTTTGTATTACACTTAAATCTGCATTGATGAGGATATTTCTTCATTGTTTTGGCTGTGTGAATTTTCCACTTTTATATCAATATACTCTTACTTGATGTTTCTATTTTTGTGCGCTTTAGATCTCTTCCACAATGTATCTCTTCTAAACTTTTTCCTAGTTTCTCGTGTCCTAGAACATTGTTTTCCTTCTGATGTCGAGGGATGAATGCCATCGGACGGAGTATCATTGATTGTCTCTTCACTGTCACTTGAAAATTCTGCAAAAAAAAGTACTGGTAGGTCTAAGTAACACAGCTAGTAAGTCAAAAGCTAGGGCCTTATTATGAATAGTTTTAGAGGATGACTTCTGTTACAGTAATTGTAGGCCTATGGGTTTGTTAAGTTATATTACAATACATTAGTTTATGTTACTCTAGGTTACATAAGTTAGGCTAGTTTGTAGTAGACAGACATCAGGCAACTTATAATATTATATTGTTTTTCTTACCTTCATCTAAAACATGTGAAACAGTTGGGCCAAAATCTAATCTTCTCTTTTTACTTCTCGTTCCATTAATGTCATCACCAGGTACATAAGTTTCATCTTTGTCGCTACATGAAAATAAACCAAAAGCTTTAGTCATTTTAAAAGTTATAGGCCTCCCTTTCAACTTTAAAATCAGAAGAACTTGCCAAACCAAAACAAATAACATCATGAATATCTTGCTTTAGGACATGATGTAAAGATCGTAATGTTACAATGAAAGAATATCTTTTCTGAGAAATAAATACTGCCAGTTAAGTGTAACTCCTCCTTTGATTAGTTTATTGTAGACAGAAAACAGTAAAGTAAAACAAAGCAAAGTGTTTAACAACAGTTATAAGAAGGATAAAGTTTTGATACTTACCATTAGAGTAGAGGTTATGTTCGTCAGAATTATCCACATCAGTCATCTTTAAACTGTTAACTCAATTAATTTCTTTACATTAATGAAAAACTGAATAACTATATATTTTTTTAAATAAAAATTTAATACACTACTGTTAGGTTTCGTTACTTGAAATAAAACATGAACCCATAAGAACTCTGCATTTCACAACTATAATCAACAAAACAGCTGATTAGTTAGACGCCAGTAGGGGTAAGTGCTACACATATTTCTCGTGGCCTCCAAATCTAACTTTACCTCTATTGGCTTCCAAGCCAAACAGTGTTATTTTTACATAGATCAATCTTTTGCCATCAGATCTCAGCGCCTGTCAAAGATTCAGTTATATCCCTTTGCCACAAAATTTGATTATACTTTATTAACTATCTGATTCTGCACTTAACTCCAAGTTTGAAAAAAATGTTGCCTCCCTTCGTTTATCGGTGCCTTAAATGTTCACATCAGCATGTAACAGTGATGTGTCTCTTGTGCGACTAATGGTTTAAATGTATGTTGTTTTGTATGTGCTTATAGTTCTAGCATTATAAATGTCATGTATTTACAACAGAATAAACTGTTTGCCTATACTGTATAATTGAATTCCTCTTGTAATGGAAAAGCACATGTATGATTCAGCTGGTCTACCACCCTGGAGCTCTGACGCATCTCTATCTCAGCTAGTGTTCTGTGCCATCCCTTTGACTTGGCGAAATCTGAATAGTGCGTGCATTGCCAGTCGCCCCCTTGGTTTGCCTTACAGATTCTCACGATGTTATTTAGTAGCACAACGACGCCCTGGTCGGACATGTTCTGCTGCTAGTGTTGTGAGTATTATTTGTACTCTGAATTTTATCAGTTTCCCTTCACTCAGTTCGTAAGGAAGTAGTTTGCTATTCTATCATACTAGTCAAGGCTGCCCGGTCTTTATTAGCACAATCTAACGTCTCGTACAACACTTGATGTATGTGATTGTTGGTAAGTGCTTATAACCAGTTTCCTGTACATTATGTTTTTTATATCTGTTTTGCATGGGTGTGTAGTAGTAGTAGTGATGTCATTATCGTTCCCGTACTTCCGAATGGTAAGTTTTTCACCTGACATAATGTACAGCATTCAGTGCTTGTGTAATATACACAGTGTGTTAATTGATGTTCGTTATGTACTTACATATCTACCAGACCTTTATATATCTTAAACTGTTCAGAAATTACAGCTAACTGTGCTTATAAGTGTGCATAGGACATACTTGATCCCATGACCCTTTTTTGATGTTGGAGCTGATGCCTATGTTATGAATTTGGAGTGTATATCTTAAATTGTCCAGGAATAACAGCCCACTCTGCTTGTAAGTGTGCTTATGATATACTTGACCTTGCAATCCTTCTCGTTATTGTATATTATGTCTACGTTATGAATTTGGCAACTATATCTTAAATGGTTTCGATACTACAGCCAACTATGTTTATACGTGTGCTGAGGACATACTTGACCTCGGAACCCTTTTCGTTCTCTGGGATGGTTCCTATGTTATGAATTTGTCTGCTATATCTTAAATGGTTAGGAAATTATGGTAAACTATGCTTACAAGTTTGCTTAGGAGATACTTGACCTCGCGACCCTTTTGGTTGTTGACATATGACATATTTGGGCCTGCACCTCTTTTCATAGCCGAGGGTGATGCCTATGTTATGAATTTGGCAGCTATATCTTAAACAGTTCAGAAATGACAGCCAAATATGCTTACATGTAGACATAGGACATACTTGACCCTACAACCCTTCTAGTCTCGGGGATGTCTATCTTATGAATTTGGCAACTATATCGTAAATGGTTTGGAAAATACTGCCAACTATGCTTATAAGTAGACATAGGACATACTTAACATTATGACCCTTCTCGCCATCTCGGGTGATGTCTATGCTATGAATTTAGTGTGTATATCTTAAATGGTTCAGAAATTACAGCCAACTATGCTTATAAGTAGGCATAGGACATACTTGGTCATACGGCCCTTCTCGTCGTCTGGGGCGATATCTATGTTGTGAATTTGTCAACTATATCTGAAATACTTTGGAAATTACAGCCAACTATGCTTATAAGTAAACATAGCATAACTTGACCCTATGACCCTTCTCTTCATCTGGGGTACTGCCTATGTTATGAATTTGGCAACTGTATCTTAAACTGTTCGAAAATGATTGACAACTATGCGTATATGTACAATGCTAATCTATTTTCATGATTACAAGTTTATTGTCTGATGCAATGTGCGTATATGCCTTATTTTAACTCCTATCGGTGTGCATGCAATGCCAGTCTTGTGGTTAGCATACTGGACTGGCGACCCAAGGGTCGTCGGAATGAAACTGCACGACTAGAACTTTTTGAGTTCACACTTAAAGTAAATTACCAGCGTTCCTGGTGGGCGATGAGTGAACACAAGATCGCTGTCAGTATTCCCAGCCACCACCATTGGAACTTCACAACACTTTCTGGTGGTGAGTGTGAAAAACAAAGATGGCCACGGGAATCAGCACACACTGGTGGCTGATCTGGGAATCAAAGATGGATGACAAACAAGATGGCCGCCTCCAGCAGACAACATCAAACAAGATGGACGCGAGACGACAAACAAGATGGATATCTGCAGCATACTACGATGGAGGGGTGGAAGGAATATGAGGAAACCCCTCTGAGAGGAAGAGAGAGAAAGTTTCGAGGCATACTGGCAGCCAAGATTTTCGCAGGGGAGTGGTTGCATAATGATCTGCAATGAGCAAAAGTCTGCCTGATTTTACAAGGATGTAATGCGAGGGCATGAAGTTGGGAATCTAAGATGGTTGCTGGCAGCAGAAGGGAACAAAAGAGAAATTCCAAGGGAAAAAGGGACATATCAAGGAAAAAAATGGAAAATTCTGAGGAGGGGTGGGGGAAGGAATTTTAGGTGTACTGACTGCAAGATGGCCACCCTTCAAACGGAATGACTGAGCTGCAAGTTCCGCAGATGTCATCCCAGGTGGCCGCCAGGCTCCTTGGCTCCTGCGGCAGGCGCCAGTTGTCCCACATCATTATCTAACTAATATATCTAGTGCACAGTTAATGACTTATACGTAAATGTGACATTTTACTCACTTATGATAACATTATGGGTTGCATGAAGTAAAACAGATAAACTGAAACTAAGATAAACTCTATAAAAATTAAATCCATTAGAATTGTACAACACCAAAGCAATTAGCTGAATAATATTAGAAAATCTTGTTGTCAAAATAAAATAAGTGTAACCAAAAAAGCATACAGCCTAAAAATCATAGACAAACCGATCTCCCGCTTACAGGGAAATTAAGTGAACAAGTGCACGAGGACACTTACAAAGACTTTTGAATGCCACTGCAACATAACACGCGATGAGCGCGAAGAAGAGGGCTCTGCGTCATGCAGCTTCAGTGGGCAGTCCATACTCGCGCTTGCTGGCGTCGACCCCTACTGCACATCCCAAACCACACCACCCTTCCATGGAGATTGGTGATGATCGCTTTTCCAAAGCCCCGCTTGGGGAGGGGGGCTGTTGCAGAGGCATGCTGGGTAACAGTGCCAAGGGCCAAAGCAAGTCGACATGCAGTGTGTGGTGTGTGGTGTTCGAAGTTACAAGAAGTAAACTAGGGGTCGGAAGTAAAAAAGGAGGCCAGTGGGTGCACGAGTATATAAGAGGGTGTTGATAGGACAACCTCCCCCCCCCCAGAAATCTCCAGGACACCGCGACGGATAGTTGTGACCGAGGTTAACACAGTTCGGCAGGGCCCATACATCCGCTGTGCATGCTACTTTCTAAACTTACACAGTGGTGAGTGAAATCCCTTCATAAGCGCAATGCTGGGCTGTCAGACATAAGGGTAGGCCACGATGAGTATTGTCAGTTAGACATTGATGTAATGAGATGCTTTCAGCACTAATGGTTGATTAGGGCATAACTGAGTAGATGGTATATAGTGTATCAGGAGATATCTTGTGTGTTGCAAAAGTTTTAGTAATTGTGAGCAATAAATCGGTGGGTCAATTGTAGTGTAACTTGGAGCTTATTTTTGGTGTTTGATAACCCCCCACTTCTGGTAGGAAGTAAGTAGTGAATTAACTGTGCGGTTCCCCACAAGGGTACCGTAACAATATGCTGCTTTCGAACCCATTCCAAACCCTTCACACCTATAATGGGATGTCTTCCAGGTGAAAGGGTTTGCCAGGCCAAGCCGTTTATGAACACTAGAGTAGGGATGTCACCAGCCCTGAAGCTGAAATTCTGGTTCTTGTACATAAAAAATCCTTTAAAATCCATAAATCATTGGGTAAAATTCTGTAAAATCCTTGGAATTAAAAAAAAATTGCTAAATTATAGAAAAAAGTGGTTATTAAGAATGCTTACCTATTTCATTATTTTTGTTTTTGTTTGGAATGTACAAAACATGGTAATTATTTTACCTACTCATACTTATACTTTTGTTTATACACTTACCATGCCAGTTTTTTTTTTTTTTTTTTTTTTTTTTCCCCGGACATACGCTATTGAAGCAATGGTGTATGTCGAAAATATTTCACTCAGTCATTCATCTCTGTTGCAAGAATCTTTCAAACAAATGCGTCTGTGAAACTTACACACATCGCTGCAAGTGCTAGTGTTACATGTACGCAGGAGCGCTTGTACAAAGTTAACATAGCTGAAGGTAGTTTGACGCACCACTGGCGACATCGTTATCCATTGTAGCCTTGACTCAGAGCACCCCTGCTGCGAATCCTAGTATAGGGTTTGATTCAGCTGCTGCTGCCACCTGTAGGTCTGCAACCCGCTTCACATCTTGGCGCATGCGTTTATCCCGCTGGTCGTGTACAGTAAAGGCCACCCTTTCTCTCTCTCTCTGTGATCTCTTCGTAGCCCTGCATCCCCTGTACTGGCTCTGTGCTCTGGGCATAAATAGGTCCCACATGCAAGAGTTAGAGGCTGACTCGTGCAGTTATATTGTTGAACGTTACTCTGCCCGGATGCAGGCTGACTTCATCTACCATCCGACTAGCACCAGTTCTAGAGCGTAGCGCTGCCCGACAGTTTAGTGAAGCCTTCCATGCTTCATGGCTACCTAGCTATAGCCCGTTCACGACTGGAACAGACTTTCTTGGAATCTTTCCTACTCCCATTTTTAAGCAATAGATAAAACAATACATCAAAAAATTCAAACTATATTTTCTCTCCGTGCTGCCAAACTAACTTTACCTGCGCCATTCACTGTGTGTAGTAATGATGCATGCAGCTGATTAAGGTGGTGTTCAAAAGTCTGTTCCAGTCGTGAACCGACTATAGCAACATTATCACAGCTCACAAGTCAATAGTACCAACTACTGGTGTTACCTTTCCCCACGCGCCACCGCATGTTCTGAGACTAGATGTTACTCCAGTTGGCAATCTAGGGTTCTTGGATCTGATGGAGACTTCCCTCCCAACTAACACACTTGCAGGGAGGCTAACCGGCACCCGTATCAGGGAGCTTCATCTCTTTGTGATGCTTGAATCTATGGCAACTTCCCACCCTTCTGAGTAACATGAGAGCAGTTGCCCTTATTTTAGTATTGACATCTTCAGTCAAGTGCTTAAGTCTGCCGGGGACTTCCCACCTGCCAACACACGTACTGAAGGCCAGTAGTAAGGCCAATTAACATCATCGACCTATGCTTTCTTCCTGTCTATGCTAGCTTCCTCCTTATGCCTTGCCACAGGTTGGGCAGGATAAAGGTGCCAAACAGGGACTATCCATGATTGGAGGCCTGGTAGAGAATGGACAGAGTGCCGACCGGGTGTATTTCTGGATGCAGAGGAAGCAGCTTGGCAGAGGGATACATTGACCAGCTCGACCAGCAGAAGCAGAAATCTACACTACGAGCTACTTTGGCACATCTTCCACGCTGTCTCACCACTGCTTTCTACAACAGCTAAGAAACCAGCAACTTATAACCGGCCCTCAGCCGCAAACAAGTTAGTTCGATGCTTAGAGCCACCAGCAAGCTACACACCTTCCAGAGTTCAAACCCGGCCAACACCAACTAGGACTCCTTCCCATATCCAGCAGACCATTCATAGAATTGCCAAAGGCAACCAATTCTGCTCCCAGAAACAACCTTGTTAGGTGGACAATGCTTGCTTCTCAGCTGTCTAGGTGGGGGAAAGGCTTCGACATCATCCAAAGTCAGAAACACCCATTAGGTGGGGCATCAAGTATGGTTTTGGTAAAAGACCAAAAATTTCACCCCTGGTGTTGGAAACTTGGCAGGACAGTAAGAATCCACCTTGGGGCAGATAGTATTGTGTACATTGCCGAAGTTCGTACCCAGCATGACACCTTCACCATGCCAGCTGTTGCATCCTCTTCCCCTCAGCTATTGCATGACCAGGAGAACTGCTGTTCACCTATGTATATTTAAACTATTTGTGTAAATATACATTGTTCTGTTTCATACATTTGTGTACTGTTTATGGGACTCATTGGTGTTGAAGTGTGAACCTTGCAATGCGGGCAGATGTTTGGGCCACAGGTCCTTTCAAACTCATTTAAATTCCCTGCCACATCTTGGAAACACTGCTGATGGTGGCATCATTGGCACTGGAGTGGCGCTGCCTAAATGTACAAAATCCGTTGGGTTTTGTTCTGTATTGTTAAGTCGTAACTCCTAATTTTTTTTGCTAAAATACAAGCCATAGTGTTCTTGACATTAACCTCAGAGGCTTTCCCTCATATCAAAGTAAAACAAAAAAGAAATCTTCATTCTTTCTCCACCAAGGATAGTGAAATGGTTTCGTTAACAACTGGACTTCCTATGTAGGCATGACGCGCATCCTTAGTGGGTCTAGCAGCTGTTGGGTGTTGGGCGATGGCAAGGCTCTTCCCCCCCCCCCCCGCCTTGATGATGGAGAATCAGTGGTCACCACTCATACAGGGCTTTTTTTGGAGCCTACATTGCTGGGTTTGGCCACTTCTATTATAGAGCATTGTGCCTTAGGGGGCATGCTGGCGAGTGATGGGCGAATGGGTACACATGTAGGGGTATAGGTAGGTGTGACGTTAAGTGATCTGACTATCTTAGTGACGTTAGTGGGCCGAGTGAAGGTAGGTGACTTCTTAGGTGGCATAGGTGGGAGCGGAGAAACAGCACAGGGAACGTGCCAAATAATGCTCTGCATGGCTTGGACGAACTGGTAGCTGACCCCCTTTGGCGAGCAACCTCCTCCTTATTCCAGATATGTACCTAGATGGCACCTGAATCTCTACTCTCCAGGACTCCAGCCAGAGCTAGTCCTGCTTGGCTGCTTTACCCCGCCCAGCCTTATGGTCAGGCATAAGGTGGGTGACAGATAAGATAGGGGGTGTCCAAAAAGAGGTAGGCGTGGCCTGATGGAAAGTAAGATGCTGGCTGTTGGATAGGGTAGGAAGACTGAACTACTGGCCTTCAGTCTAGTGGTTTGGCAAGCCGGATGTCGCTGGCAGATTCAAGTACCAAACTGAGGGTTACAGTATCGGGTTTAGAGGCGTCCGTTCTTGTGGCTACTGGGTGAGCAGGACATTGTTGGCGGACCTAAGCATCACGTAGAAATGGGGCTCCTTGTCAGGGGTTGGCCTGTTGTTCTTCAGCAAGTAACCTGGCGAGTGAGACGTCTCTGTACAAAGTGACAACTTTCTGGTGTTGCCCGGGAAGACGGGCTTCCCAAGTTCCACATTGAGACAGTTCCCAAAGATTGAGGTAGGGAATGAGGTTCCGACTTGTGACTTTCCTTGCAATAGTGTTACTGGATTTGTGATGAAACAGGAGATAGCAGGAGCGAGGTGAAGGACAGATACAGTGTTGGGAGTGACAACGCTTCCAAGTTGATGTATGCCTGTTTTCTGATAGCTCATTAAAAACACATAAATCAGTCTGTACCCTGACCAAGGCCTTAATGGCCAATCCTAGGTTGCTAACTGGTAGGTGACCTAGTCTCAGAAGATGCGACAGTGCGGAGGGTGTGGGCGACCCCAAGTCAGTAGTACTTGAACTCAAGTCAATTGCAGGTGAGGTACGAGGTAGCTGGAAGCGCGGCAGGCTTCGGCGTGCTGGTGGGCAGTGAGGCAGTGTAGTGGACAGTAAGACTTTCCAACAGTGCTACGAGTGGCAGTGATGACTTGAAGTTGGTTGACTCTTGGGTAGAGTGTAACATTCTGCAAAGGTGGACGTGACATTGGTGGGCGCTCAGGCAGAGTAACGTTGTGTTACTGAACTGACGAGAGACAGCATCAAACTGAGGACTTTGAGCTCTATTTATGCCCAGTTCGTAGGGTCAGTGTGGGTGTTGTGGGGTGTGTTGAGAAAGAAAATGGCGAGAGAAGAGATGTAGAGAGAGCGGAGGTGGTTAGCCGGCGGAGATGGCCGAAGCTGGCAACTAATACCCTTTTCGCAGCTGAAGGCTGGAGAGGTAGGGAGTGGCAACGTGATGCGAAGTGGGTTGCGGTGCAGCAGTCGGCAGCAACGGGGCAAGGCAACCCTGGGCGTGAAGGTGTACTGTTGCGTGTAGAGCATAACGGCTCTTCTTCGGAGGGGGTCGTGGCTGTGGCAAGGCTAGATGAGAGAATGATGTTGCTCGTGTCACATCAAACACCCCCTCCCTCTCTCTTCCATTAGTTGGAGCCACAGACGCAAAGGATGAACATTCTCTCGAAGGCATCTGGACTCTCTTGAAGCCATCTGAATAGGTTATTCTCTCTCTTGCTGTCTCTCTTTTTCTCTCTCTCATTCTTTCTCTCTCTTTCTTTCTCTCTGTCACTCTCATAGTCAGGTGTCACCCACATGCTTAACCCGTGTGACGGTATAAGCAAAAATGTTGTAGGAGTGAAACTGGTCAGCATGACCAAACAATGTATGCTGAATGGGGACTGATCTGAAGGATCCAAATTCGTACCCTCGGGTACGGGACTGTGGTACAGATTAGACTGAAGGCCTGGTTACATACAATTATATCCATTTGATTAGGTTAAAACTTTAAATGGGATAAGTGATTTCAAAGTTAATTCACAGCCCATTGCAAAGCTAGGTGAAAAGTAAAAATAAGAATAGAATTACATTGAATCCTAGCCTTACGGAAGTAGATAAATTCACTGCGGGAACTAAGTAAGTTCTCTAACGGTGTGCACAAGTAAAAGAAGTTAACCTGTAAATAACAAATTAATGATTTGATGCATGCCTGGTTAGACTAACAGGCACGATGGTTGAGGATTTTGTTCGCTAGACCAAAAACGGGGTGGTTTAGTTTAGATAGATGGCAAGAGGCGAGGCGTGCTTGTTGGTACTTACTTACTCTTGCTTCTTGGGTGCCATGGTCATGGTGGGTTTTACCCAGACGTAGCGAGCTTGGCCCACGCCGAAACGGCGATTCCACAGGGGGGTTTTGTTGGTCCAGAAGTGTATGTTGTCCCACTCAAATCATATTTCGGTACCGGTCAACAACCCTTTTACCATAGGATGGCACGAGGGCGAATACGTAGACAAGGAGATATGAATAATACATTGACCGGAGCAGTCGACACTGACTCGTACCAGAGTTGGGCAGAGCGATCTCGTTTCGCCTGCCTTTCCGGTGTAAATTGAGGAAGTGCATTCAACTGTCTAGTGGCAAGGAACACTGCGTTTCATTCCCTACGTTTTTGGCTGTGCCTATGGTCGTAAGGCATTGAGTCTGCTCATAGTATACTGTGTACACCCTGACGTGAACAAACTAAACACAATTTACAGTGTTAGTCCGGTTTTGGCTTCCTGACCAGGCTCTGTAAAGTCTCCACTGAACCCCCACGCTATGCGGGCTGATCAGAGACGGAAACTGTTTGGGTCACCAATGCCGCCACTGGATGTGCGTCTACACATGAATGGGTGGCAGGTCTCAAGCTATAATATATCCCAGCACTAGCAATGCTCCTGGATAAGGCAATAACTCAAGACTGTCACTCCTCCCTGCGTGAAGGTGTTATTAGTGGTTGTAGCTCCTCTGTTCCTCTCCGCCGGCACTAAGGACACGGCTGTGACAGTTGGAAAGCAACAAATGGCAGTCTAATGGGTGTGTAAAAAATATGACAGACCCCTGAAGGGCGCCCGTTGTTTAAGTTAATTTGGTTAATATAAATTACCCGGTTCTTGTCAAGGGTGTATGTAGCAACCTGTATCTAGCAGGTAAACAGACAAATACTGTAAGAAATAAAAGCTGAAAGGTAGGAAACAAAAGTATATTTATTGAAGTCTCAATAAACATGTGACGCGTTATACTGCCTACCAGGCAATTGAGTGCTGAAAGTTACTACGCTGGCCAGGTGTAGGCGACCTGGTTCTAATGGAGAACGGGGAAGAATTAGCTAAACAAGAAAATATATAGTACTTCTAAACTGTTCTAATAAAGATGTCTTGAGGAGATAAAGTGAATTTAAAACGTGTTGGTAAGCGTGTTCGCTGGTTGTCGGTTTGACTGATCATCAACGGTGAAGTAGTCGCAGGGGGCGTACTCAAATCTTCGAAGTTCTCTGGAGGTTCTGGCACCAAACAATGCTCTGGGATGTTGTGAGAGATTGAATAAGAATGACTGCCCGAGCCCGACAGCATCCTGACTTATATAGGCGAAGTTTGTAGGCTGCCGGCGTGGGCTGTGAGGAGGGCGTGATGTCCTTCTACCCTGGTTGGCGTGGGAAATCTCTGGTCAGCGTTTCTGCATCGTGCATCGTTGGTAGCGCTCGGCCTTGCCCGAGATCCGGGCAGCTTGTAGACTCTCAGTGCAGGGTAAGTGTGTTGGCGTGCCATCCAGGTTGCGTTTTCTTCAGGTGAAGAGAATTTGCTTATAAGTTCTTGTTGCTGTAGGGTAGGTACCATGTCCCTCACATCTGTAGCAGTGGAAGTAGGTATCTTGCCAATGAGTTGTAACCATAGTTAATTAGTTGTATAAGCAGCATGCATCAATTACCCCCCACCCTCTTCATCATTGCGATGAAGATTCATCGTGGAATAGGTGGTGGAGAAAGGCATAGACCCCCTCTCTGGAAGGTCTAGAAGGTCTGGGTAGATGTCGGTAGATGAGATGAGGCAGATAACATGAAAAAAAGAATTTTCAGACAGGTAGACGAGACCCTTAAGCTTGGGTTGCTTGACTGCTGTAGTGGTGCGTGTTCTGTGTGCTCTGGTTGCCCGGCCGGTGAAGCGAAACATGTGAGACGTGGAGTGGCGGCAGCCGGTTGACGACCTTGGTTCTTTTTCTCTTTTGGTCGGGAGTCCTCTGCCCCTCGCCCTGGTGATGCGGCTTTACTGATGTGGCGAGAGTGTGTATTCCCCCATGTAGCAAAGATTACGGGGTTAGGAAGCGGTGTGTGTCGTGTGTCCCACCGGCCTACATTTCTTATGCATGCCATTGACAAAAACCAGTATATCACTGGTGGATATTACAAGGGAATCAGACATAAAAACCTTGAAAGAAAAATTATACAAAACAATGGCATGACAAAATGAGGGGATTGAAAATAATGTACAAGCCTTACTCATGGAAGGTGGGGAAACGCCACTACTATCCTGGAGTTTACTGCGGTGAGTTAAGAAAGAAATGGAAAATCTTTCCAGGAAATCTTTGTCTCTGTCAGCAAGCTAAATAGTTACGTGTGACAGGGTGTTAGGTGGACAACCACAGGGCCTTCAATACCTGGGTTTTCCGGCTAATCGAATAACAAGCGATTACAATACATGCATGACTATCGCGGCAAATTGTGTGCATGTTGATCACTTAATACAACATAGATGCTGGATAAAATTGAAGTTAAAAATATCTTGCACCTGGTTTTGAGAGCTTTGAAGCTCAGAGTCTTTGGGTTTAGTATTGAGTCATTCACAAGATAGTGCAAATGAAAGCACACACAAAATATAAGCATACAAAGCATAGCATAAAAATATCCCCCTACAAAACAGCATTCTTCTTGTAGGGGATCTTTACATATACACTTTAAAACGTATTGTGATATATAATTGTGTGCCTACATATCATATCAGATTTAATGCTGGAAAGCATAGAAAAAAATTATCCTAACTCTCCCTTGCGAGAGTCCATCTTATATCGTAGGTCTAACAGCTAATATGGACACTGTGTGTCTTCGTTGGAATGTTCAAGGTAAGTTCCTAAGGACTGTACATGTTAGTACGTGTTGAAAATACACTTCCACACAATGGCATTCTTCATGTAGGCGATCTTCACAAGTACACTGTAAAAACGTATGTTGACATTTATAGGTTTACTTACACATCAAGTCAGATTTAAGTGATGAATATTAAAAATATAATGTGAATGTTCTACTTACGTCACTGTCTTTGGCTTGCGGCTAAATTAAATGTGGTGCACGTGACTGGTCTATAACGAGTCCTTTTGCCACGTGCACATAGTAGCGGTTTATGGCTACTGCACTGTCTTTAATATTCGCGTACTTACTGGCGATCTTCTGTCTCACCGTCGTCCTCCCCCTTGGACGAAGGGTAGCGTGCAGAGAGTATGGCCACATGTGCCTGGTTGTTGGTCTCCATGGCTATTCCCGGTACCGGCTAGGCGTGTGGGCGACCTTGGCAGTACGTGGGGGCATCAGGCATCGTGGAGCAGCCTGGGGCATCATGGCATCTGCTTCTACTGCAACAAATTGGGAGGGCACTCTTTCAAGGAACGTTGAAGCAGTGCGGGGGAGTGATAAGCCTTCCACCCCGACTGCACGGGTTCCTACCTGTAGGGCAGGATATTTCTCTGGCGGGACAGTACGAGGGTGAAAGATCTCAACCCTGACTGCAGGTAGCACACTATGTCGTGGTACCAGGTCGTGGGTGGCATTGACGGTCTCGGTGGCCAGGTCCTGGGGCGAGGCAGTGGAAGGGAGATTCACCTCGACCTCCACTGTGGGTGATGTTCCTGTTGAGGGGTAGTGGGTGACATTGACATTCTTGATGAAAGCGGCTTCTCGCCTAGCAAAATGGGGAGGCGGAGCACTTCCAATTTGGCAGCTCGACGTCCGGGTCTGCGAGTATTCCTGTGTCACAGGACCTGGGGATAAAGAACATTTGTTACAGCTCGACGCCCCGGGTAGCAGAGTTTCCTATGTAACAGATGGCTGGGACAGAGTACTCTTGTCCGAGCTCGATGTCCAGGGCAGTGGGAGTTCCTGTGTTGCAGATTCTTGGGGCGGAGTACTTCCGGCGTGGCAGCTTGATGTCCCGATGGGCGGGTCTTCCTGCGTGGTGAGACACCCTTCTACCCCGTAGGGGTGTCAGGTGTGTCAATCCCTACTTCACTCCACGAGACAATAATATTACCGAAATTACCCCTACGGGGCAGAAAGCGATGTCGACTTGAAAAACCTAAATGCCGCGGCCCAAGCTTTTTCCCTTATAAATATCTACAGTCGAAATACTATTATTCATATTACAGGAATACAAGTCTTTCGTAAATTGCATGGTCATTTGCAAATAAAGTCTCTTTACTATTACGTTCCAAGGTCTTTGATTGACTATTTATCTTGCACCAAAACGACTGTTTTTAATGACACTGATTCTGCTCGTAAATTCAAACAATAAAAATATTAAAATGTTTCGCACTCAGTTTACATATTGCATAGGCAGACCCCTTAATTAAGTTCAACGTCTTTTGCCCTACATGTTAACTTTAAATAACTGGTGCTCATAAAATTTAATATTAAAGCCACTAATGAGAATCGTTTCCGCAGCGCTTGACGTGCTTCAAAAGTGTTTCAAAAGAGGAACAATGGACTCCGCATGTGCAAGCTGATGACGGCGTTTATGCATTACTCTTACCTTAAGTTTGGCTTTCATTCAGAATAACGTACAGCTGATTGCCAGGCCATGTTGGGGAACGTCGTTGCTGCCCAGTGTCAGCTCGCTATAGACTCCGGCCCGCTCTTTGTCGTCAAAAGGAGAGCAGCTGACGGATCATTCATCTCGGGGTCTCTACGCAAGCATGCGTTGATTTCTTGCATTCGCTAGCATGTAGAATCGCAATGACAGACTCAGGAATATTCTGCGTGTTTAGTCATTACGCAAAAGTATGGGCATGCTTCCAGCACTCAGACCACATGAAACGCCATTCGCAATAAAGCTTGCATAAGACAAGTTGCAGAGAAATGCTTAAAGTTACTTTTCTAGGCTCCAAGGAAATATTGCAATAAACACGGGCCGCTGATGTACATCACTGTTACTCCACGTACACTTTAATATGCTCATCCTCGAACCCCGTAAAATGGGCAGTTTAACCAGCATGGCAAAATTCAATTTCACCAGCCATCAGTCACAAGTCACAGCTTACAGTTATTTCCGCGATTCTCAGTACGCTCGTATTAAAGTGAATATTACTCGTACACGCAGCATTTCCACACATAGCATGTCCACATCAAGTTTACGTCTCTGCTATACTTGACCCATATTTCACTGGCAGGAGCTGCATGCTACAGGCAGACATAGCAACACTGTTTCTCTGTTCAGGTCAGGCATGTTCTTATAATATTCTTTAAACAGTTAATTTGTTTGCTCCCGAAAACATTACGGCGACGTTCTCTTGCTCACGTAACACACTGCACTTCGTGACCGGAAAGAAATTACATAGCAGTCCCAATTGCTAAACATCTGCCCGACTTCCTGATTCTATCCAGCTCCGTGGTCGACCGCAAACTTCTTCGGCTGTTTCATCATCGCGACCAATTCTCACACATTCATCACCGCGACCAATTCTCACACACTGGCTAGGGCATGCTGTCATAGCCAGGTGATGTCGCGGGATCCCACTACCCCAAGTGCGACGGTTGCGACTCTTTACAAAGCGATTAGCCAATTAAAATCGATTACAAATATCATACACAACACCCATATAAAATACGTGCAAAAAAATCATAATAGATTAACAGTAAACAATAAGAATATTTTTACCATATACACTACGTGCAATATAATACATACTGGATTAATAAATATACCGGCCGGTATATAACCAAATATAAATACACATAAAAACAGTAAATACGCAGCGCTACCAACTGTGGTGCAAAATTACTAAAACCCATACATTTTACTATGTGACAATCTATAAATCGTCTCAGTGGCAGGGGGTTGGGGTGGAGCACTCTCGTCGGAGCGCAACGTCTTGAGATGTGGGTTGTTCTGCGTGGCAGGTTGTTGCTGGGACGCACTCTTGTATGAGCTCGACGTCCCGGCTGGCAGGTCTTCCTGCATGGCATGCGGTTGGGGCAGAGCACTCTCGTTGGAGCTCGACGTCCCGGGTTCCGGTGGTCTACTGGCATCTCGACTTCTGGCTTCGTAGTTGTACTAGGTGGAGAGTGATTCCTACCCCTCTCACAGAAGGTGCTTCTGCTTCTGATTGCTCACTAATGCAGCTTGATCGGCAGGGTGTTTGATGGGGTTCTCTATCACGTGGACTCTGCCAGGATAATTCGAAGCAGCTAGATTTTGTTTTGGCTGCAATCTTTTCGGCGTAGCTGCGTGGCGTCAAGGGCATTATCTGATGTAGAATGAACCTTGGCATTGCTCTACATCTCGCTTCTGTGACACAATGTAGTTAGGAGGCTTGTCAATAATGATGGGTGTCTACTCGGGTCTTGTCGAGGGTCCTGGCTCTGTACAGGGTGCTACCCTTTTGGGTGGAGGTTCGTCTTCATCGCCTGATTGGCCAGGTGTGTCTCCTTCGGCTTCGTCGTCCCCAAGTGTCTGCATGTCCCCTGGGTATGGTCGTATCTGGCCTCGGGTGGCCTTTCGGATTCGTCCGTGTATATCTTTGGCCCAGTAAACGTTGTCTTGCTTGCCTACGATGCTGCGCCCCATCTGACTCAACTTTCTTTTAAAATGTTCAAGTTTGGCTGTTTGATATAAAGTATTTATATTTCAATATATTTTAATTATATCAATTTTGCTGTGATAATTTATTCGGTTTAGAAGGCTTGAAAGAATTCATAATACTCACTTATCTAGTCTCTTGTATCTTTTGAATTGACTATACATTTGCTTGGTCTTAATATTCTGTCAGTTTGCAAGAATGTGTAATTTTACTGTTTTATTGGAGTGCTCTGCTTTGATGGCCATTTGGTGCCAGGGTTGCCTTTTTGAATGTTTTTTTTATATTAATAAAAATTGCTTAAAGCTGTGAACGGAGTAAATGGAAAACTGAATAAAAGCAAATTGCAACTGAATCTGTTTGTGTTTTCGTCACAGTGCAGTATGGTACATTCTATTTGTCAGCAAGGCCAGCGCAGAATTGGTTGCTGACTTTGCTGAGAGGGTGACGTTGCAGAAGGATGGCTTCCTGTAAGTTAAATTCTCTTACCTCTGTTTTCGGTTGGGGGTATTTCTTTAAAATGTAGACATTCTGGGATTTCTGGGTGTGCGTGGTGCAGGCCAGGGCTGCTAGCCGGATGTCCTCGGGTTGAGGCATATCAGTAGGCTCGCTTTCCCACTGCCATTCACCTGGTCAGCGAAATGTTTGTCCCAGGGGTAGGATGCTCGAACTGGTGTCAACGGCCCCGTTTGTACGGCGTCGAAGGCAAACAGTATGGTAGGGATGTGCTTAACCCAATTCTTGTGATCATTACCCACACTGATACGGAGGCACTTCTTGATCTCCTGGTTCCTCCGTTCAGTGGGGTTGGCTTGGTGATGGGAGGGAGAGGTAGTCCTGGTTTCTACCGCCCCACTCTTGATAGATGGTTTGCCATTGATGGCTCATAAACTGTGTGCCATCGTCTGTTAGTATGGCTATCGGATAACCCCATCGTGCGAAAATCTATGTCTCGATTTTCCGAACGATTGGGGGGGTTTCTTGGCTGGGTAGAGGAAATGCGTCTACCCATCTTGAAAATTGATCTGTTACTATTAGTAGGCTGCGGTTTCCTTTCATGCTACATGGATACGGGCCCATCAGATTGGCAGTGATGTGGGTCCAGGCCGTCTTGGGTCTCTGTGGTTTTGTGGTGGGATGGGGAACCGGGTATACTTTGCTGTGGCAGCACGTGGCGCAGTTACTACGTACTGCCGGACATCGCGGCTTATCCCATCCAGCAGGATTTCCCTAGTACCCGGGTGACAGCTTGGGGATGGTCGTGATGGTGCCAGTATATATAAGCGCGTAGTTGCGGTGAAACCCAGATCTTCCACTGTCTATTGGACTGCCCACTACTCGTCCACATGACGTCATCCCGTAGTGCATACTGTTGGGGTTGTTCCCATAGTAGGCTTTGGATGTTGGAGTCTTCCTGCTGGCTCAAGGTTATTTGTTGGCAGTTTATTTGTAGTTGAAGAAGTCAGATTTGTTCTTCCGGACTTCTTTCGTCCTGGGGGGGGGGGGGGACATTTTCTCCTCCTCTTCCTCCTCAGCTTTATCCTCCAATGTCTGAGAACGAGACAGGGCGTCTGGCAAATCGTTCATCTTACCTTGGTAATGCTAGACCTCGAAGCGAAGTCAAACTCAGTAAGGAACATGTCCCACCACCGAGCTTGGCCTTCGAATTCCAGGACTCGTGTAGCCATTGGAGGGCTTTAGAGTCAGTCCATTGACTGAAGTGTTGCCCTTCAAGATAATACCTGTATAGCTTCACGGCCCAGATAACGGCCAGACACTCCTGCTCATTGATGTGTTAGTGCTCATGGTCTCTTTTAAACGAGTAGATGCATATGCTATCACCTGGGGCTGTACTTCTATGTATTGCTGGAATAATATTGCACCCAGACCGTTTTGACACGTGTCCATTTGCAGTATTAAGGGTTTGTCTCCTTGTGGCCGATGGAGTTGGTGGATGTTCTTGAAGCTGTTCTTCAAGTCGGAAAACGCTTGTTGTTGTACCGGGCCCCGTGTCAATGGGTGTATTTCTCGAGGAGTGGATGTAGTGGCGCCATATATTCCGCAATATTTGGAACTAAGTCTCGTAGCCAATTACACAGACCCAGGTACTGTCGAAGTTGACGCTTATTCATAGATTCTTCCGCTTCTTCAATTGCTCGTATTGAATTGTGTTGCGGGAAGTTTCCCTCGGGTGATATGACGTGTCCTGGATAATCTATTGATGACTTGCTGAAGAAGCTTTGTTGCAAGTCATTCCGTGTAACTCGAGTCTTCCCAACACTCGTTGCAGATGGCCTAGATGTTCCTCCCAACTATTAGAATATATTATTACATCGTCAAGATAGGCGAAACAGAACTCGCCGATGTAACCAGTTAATACTTCCGCCGACATTAACAGTTGGAATGTTGCGGGGGCGTTTTTCAAGCAGAATGGCATGACTCGAAATTGAAGGGTTTCGCCCTCAGGTGTCGTAAAGGCTGTCCGGGTGGACCGCAATCTGCCAGTAACTGGACTCCATGTCGAGAGTACTGAGTATTTTGGATTTGCCAATATCTCATAGTGTATGTGAGAAGTCTATAGCTGGGGGGAGCGATCGGGTGGGTGACTTCATTTAGCGATTTGTAATTTACACAAAATCACAATTTCCCATCATTCTTAGGTACAAGGACCACATGTGAGTTATATGGGGAATTCGATAACTTCACGATCCCCTGGTCCTTCATGTCGTTGACCTGCTCCATGAAGAGGTCATGGCTGCGGACTGACACTTGGTATGGACGGTTGTAGACTGGTACATCAGTTGTAGACCATATTTCATGTTGTATGGAACGTGTTTGTTGTAGCAGTTTTCCTTGTCCGAATGCTCAGGCGTGCTCATCTAGTACGGCTTTTAATTGGTAGAACTCTGGTTCTTTGAGTTCATGGTTAATGCTCATTGGGTTGATGGGCATTGGCGGGATGTAGTCTGGGTTTTGATACTAGTTTACAGTGATCCGGTTGGTTTCTCCCAGATAGGCTCTACGTTGTCTGTGATCTAGAATGCATTGATGGCGGATGAGCTACAGACACCCTAGTATTACTGATTTGGACATGGTTGGTGATACAATAATTTCTGTTGTTGTAGCAATACTTAGAATTTTTATGTACAGGGTAATTCGGCCGGTTATGTCCAGGGTGGAATCGGGTTGCGCCATTCTTACTATTTTGGTTTGCGGTACTAGTTCGGCGAGCTGGTTTGGTGTTAACAAATCACCTTCTGATAAAATTCCGCTTGCTGCTGAGTCAAGTAAGGCAAGAACCCTGTCGTTATTTACCTCCACCTCTATGTGTGGGGCTTTGGGAATCGGTACTTCCTCACTTAATCCCTGGAGGATGGGCCCTTGTAAACCAGGGGTGGTGGCCCGCTTTGTACCCCAGCGCCGGCGTTTCCTGGCTTGGTTCCTTGGTTTTCCAACTGGTTGTGTTGGGATATTTGACAGTGTTTTGTCAATTTGGTTTGGTGGAACGGCAGCCCCCTCTGGTTTCTGAGGGCAGTCCTTGTTCCAGTGGTTCTCCAGACAGAACCAGCATTTGGGTGCAGTGGTATACAAGCCTTATCCAAGCTGCAGGGCTGGTGCAGCTATCGCAGTCTGCAGAGGTAGAGTGAAGTCTTCTTGCATGCTTCTGGGTGCTGAGCTGTGTTGCAGACTGTGGAGAGGAGAGAGGTCTTGCGCAGACCTGGTAGTGCTCACTGTCCTACGCGGCCGGTGAGCCCGGCATCTCTTCTGGAGTGTGGTTCTGGATTTCCTTATATATGAAAAAATCCAGTGATCATTGATCTTCCAGAGGTGCAGGGTAGAGTAGCCTTGCAATGCGAGGGTAAGTTTATAAGGGGTTGCGGTAGCGCCGCTCATTTCTTATCTCCTTGCTTGGAGGCAACGGCAAATTAAAACACCTCTTTCTGAGTCTGGCGGTTTATGACGTCACGAGGTCGCAGGGGTGCTGCCATCTCATGGGTTTGCTGGAACTTTTCCACAGCTAAATAGTAGGGTAGTGGTTTGTAAAAATTTTTTATTTATTAATTGTGGGTTTGGCACTTGGATGCTGGATTTCGGGTGGGCTGTACATTTCATAATTAAACGCGTCAATTACTTTATCTATGCGGTTGTTCAAAGCGTGAAGTTTCCTTTCTCGATATGTGAAATTACTTTTCCACTGTTACTTACTTGCCCCAAGCTCTCATCAGCTCGAGATGGAGCGTGGTCGCCTGTAGAGCGCGTATCTGCACTGCGCAGCATGTTAGCATTCGTCAGTTGGCCACCTCTCGAAGCGATGAAGACCCATCTCTGACAAAACCACTATCGCTTCAGGTGTGGGCAACGGCTGCCTCAATCAGTGTATTTCTGTTGCATCTTTAGCTTGCGCCTCTTCTGTGTGCACGCAGCTTATCTCAGAGTTCAGTGCGCCCATCTCTGGGTCTCGCGGCATCTGGTTACTATCAGTGGCTAACGGTTGTTCCCCTTCTTCCTCTCTCCCTCGGTTGTGTAGCAGATTGGGTGTCGGTGCGTGATGCCAGCGTCTTTTCAGTGCTGCTTTACCGCAGCGTTTCTCTTGCATCCAAGGAGGAGAGTTTGTAAAGGAAAGTGCGGGAACAAGTCATTAGTTTTACCGAACCTAGACCTTCCTAGTTCGAGGGCAGTTCACATACAGGTGGAAAATAAAAAAAGAATTTATACAGCGGGTTGTACAATAGTTAGCTTGCACAAGAGATCTTTAAGGTTATTACGTTTTTACTTCTGTCCTAGAGAAATAAAAGTGTAGCTAACGGATTCAAAAGGGTTTAATCCCACTCTCAGAGGATTAATGGCGCGGAAGGTTCACTGTGGCCCCTGTGGGATGAAGTTAACTGGTCTGGTATTCAGCCATCGCTGTCGTACAGTAACCTAATTACGTGTGAAAAAGTGTGAGCTGTAAGAAAAAAATTCTTATTCATCCTACACTACTACAGGTTGCTTTACATATATGAAAAGAAGATAGATCATGAGAGGTAATCTCTCAAAAGACACAGGTTATAACACAAGACACTCAAAGAATAATTAAGCGTGTACTATTTATATGAAAAATCTCAAAGTTAGGTACATGGACACACTTAAACTAGGTTACACATGTATCATTATGTTACTTAACAGTGTTAGCATAGGTTACTACTTCTTACAAGATAGGTTACACATTTCAGTTACTTTGTTTAACATGGGTTAGCAAAAGTTTGATTAATCTTATATTGTAGGTTACATTTACTCTAGTTCCTACGGACTAGGTTACAGGCATGTAATTATTCCATTCTCTCATGATCGCGCTTACAGCGGGCGTTATATAACATGGGTAGGCACCTGCCTTACTTCATGGTTCCATACAAGGTTTTTCGCTCATTCTGCATGATTTTGGACATAAGGTTACGTAATACTTTTGGCACTGGTCTCAATTACTTCACAACGCAATAGGGTTTCACTAGTGTTAAAATTTTTCATTCTTACAGGGGTGCCTTACTTCTCTCAAGCAAAACAAAATAACTAGGGTTACATAAGACACTTCTCTTACTAACTGTAGGCTATGTTACTTACATGGGAGGAGGTTTTCTTTACCTCGATTTAACTAGCCTAACCTACAGCATTTTCAATTATCCTCCTATTGAGGTTATGTTTGGGGTACAAATTCTCTTGCACTCTAGAACTTAAGCCTAACAGGTACAATGTGTGAATTTACTCTCTACTAATTATTACTGGGTATGCATAACTATCACAACAAATTATGCACGTTGGTAGCCTTACTGGCTGGGGGCGAGAATAGACTTCTCGTGACTTTAACGTATAGGGGGTTACCTGACTCATGTGGAGTAGATAAGCTTACGTTGGCCGTACTGATGGCGATACAAGTTACTTTTATGAGAATAAGCCTCTCAGGGCTTACACAATTCTCACAATACAACATAAAACATATTTATACAGGAATTACGCTACAGTTTATTTTCCTCTTTCAACTCTCCAATAAAGTCCAAGGATTATAGGGGTTTTCCTCCTTGAGGAAAATATGATGCATACATTTCTACTTTCTGGATTACATATTTCAGTGCCAATGCTAATGTTCAACACTTGCGAAACATCTCAACTGGGATTCTGTTACTGTTACACATGGTTTCACCTTAGTGAAAGTTTACTTTTACGTTAACTGACGTAACAAGAAAACACAAACAAAGGGTTGGTTAGGTATGTGACCTCTACACAAAATACACTCTGTAATGCTTTGAGATTACACAAGTTTTCAGGGTTAGCAGTACTTAGCGCTATTGGCATTACAACACTTAGAAAATTTAAATTTTAAGAAGGTTGGGAATTTCCTGGGTGGCGGTTACGGCATGCTGACAGGGAGCTCTCGCCTGATGATCTTACTCAAGCTACAGGAGGTTCATTAAACAAAGCACCCAGTCGCATTGCGAGGACTTGAGAGGGTTATGTTGTGGTTATGTTCACGGGCCTACTAATAGGCTAAATTACACAATCACACTTCCTAACAGTGCCCACGGAATTCTGGGACATTACGTTAATCATGTCATACTAATTTTTCAAAAATATCAACAACCAAAATTTCTCATTAAATGCTTATGTTACGTGAGCACTTAGGGGAATTTTGGGGATATGCAAACATCAACTTTTCAATCTGCTTGTGGGTCTGATTCTATGTTACTTTTCCTCTGGGATCATACACAAAATATAAATTTTGTTAATTTTACTATACTGGTGTCCATTGATAGGAGGTTGACTGCGTTAATTGGCACATTCTTTAATGTGTGGGATCTCGATTCCTATTAATGCAATTTTTTATTTGAATTCTCAACCTTAGAAAAGTAAGTTACAAAATTACAGGGTACACAAGCAATATTTACTCTTGGGTGGTGGTGCAGGTACTTTTCGTCGTACTGCCTATCCTAACTGGCTAGGATTTTGGTTATCAGATGTAACATTGACACCTAGCCTTCCCTACTAAGTTATCTAACAAGTTCTTGCACTCTTGTATAGATCAGGTTCAGGCAGTCCTATCAACTATCACTCCCTACTAGGTGGTTATCTATGGGGGCTACTGGCAAGGGAGGCGTGATAGTCCAAACTGGCATTAGCCACTCTGATGCTGATGCAAGGTGCTGGCGCTTGGTGACTCATCGTTTCAGCAAGCGCCCTCGTTTGCGTGGCGCTGCAGCAGGAGTGGCAGGCCAACGATATGCAGTCGGTGCCCTCTATGGCGCCTCTCGGTAGCATCTTGGGATGGGGTATGTGTGTCGTGTCGCCCCCTGCAAACGGTCTGGGGAAGGGGGTTGGGCCGGTGGCCGTGGCATGTGCCATCTGTTCCTTCTCATTTCCAGTGCCCTTGCTTTGTCTGCTAGCTCCTTGACCATCTGCGGCCTCAGAGTGATATAAGGTTCTGAAAAGTGGGTTATGCACTTCACTCTCTGTCCTTCAGTCTGATCAGGATAAACCCTTTTAATGCTTCGCTCCTTTTGTCTCATAAATAGCTCTACCTCCTCATTGCTGCGTTAGTGTAGGTCGGTAATTAAATTAGATAGGATTTCTTCTCCGGAAAAGTGTGACACTAACTGAGATTTAAACTGGAGTCATCCTTCTACGAATTCCCCATACTTTTCCCACCATTTCCTGGCGGGACCGCTAAGTTAGTGGTGCACGCAGCTCACCCACTGTTTACGAGGAATGAGGTGTCTCCTCATTTCCCGTTCGCACTTACTTATGAATTTCTCCAGGTCTTCGTATGGTTTCCTGTGAAAGTCAGGCAGGGTTAATTCGCAGGGTAGCCCTGGAATGACCGGCCTATGCCAACTGGTTGGCTTGTTTGGTTTATACGTTTGTTCCCTTCGACAGATGTGTGTAACAGGGTGCATTTTCACACCCTATGCACGTGTAGTGGTATTCCGGGCGGCAGTAGCTGCACCTGATTAGGTTACTGCGGTGCCTGTGCACGAGGGGATGGGGCATGGCGCATTGCTTACTGCAGCTGCATTTATCTCGGCTAGAGTGCTGCGCACTTCCGGTTGACTCGTTTCTGAGTCCGACATGGCTAACATGTGGGTGCCATGGGGTGTTTAAATCCGACTCCCCAAAGTCGTGGGCCAGCTCCTCTGTAAGTTGTTATCGAAAAAGGGGGGGGGGGGGATGACTGGCTTGATCCTCGCTCCAAAGTCTCAGCTACAGGGAACGTTTGGCCCCATGTTGGGCGCCAATTGACGTGCGTCCTACCTTGGTGAGTAGGTATTTGAGGCGCTGATTGCCCTCTAGAGATTGTTAGGTAAGCCTACCGCGGCGTGATTGGCTAATGTTATTCGCTTGGAGGGTCGTGGTGGTTTTAGATTTCGTGGGTGGCCGCTTAATGGTAGGGTACAATCGGAAACGAGGGAAGTCAAACCCTAGAGTGAGGCAGAATGAGGCAGTTTCCCGGCCAGGAGTTCTATCTGCCTCACTGCTGTGGTTGCCAAAAGACGGGATACCAGTTGTCCGGGGTGTATGAGGTATGGTGCGTTTTTAGGCGATTGTGGGGGTGGGGTGGATGGTCTGCTGAAGAGATAGGGACTATTTGTACGGGCCGAGTGGGTTGGCGTGTAGGAATGTAATTTGTGTGAGATGATACTACACAGAGTTTGGGGACTACCTTTGATGGGAGTCGAACCCATACAGTTTTCCCCGAAGCAAGTGTAATGAGGCGCGTGTTAGATTCGTCCTTCGGAGGGTCTACTGTGGCTGTGATAACGATGGCTACGGGGGTGAGGGCTCCGACTGAGCAGGGTGATCTCTCTCCGGGTCGTACCCTGGCCAACAGTCGCCTAAATATTTGTATAAGTATGTCCAGTGATCTAGAGGAATAAAGGGGGTTATTGGCCTGCAGGGTACTACTTCAGTTTCTGAAGGTGGGGGTTCGACCTTGCTCGTGTCCTTGTTAGTGGGGTTGCTTTGAGAGTTCTTTCTAAGGCTTAGCGTTCTGTACGTCTATGACGGCACTGAACTCCACCCTTCTTACTATTCATTTGTTCTGTCCCCTGACCTTCCCACAAAACGTGCAGTCCTAGGGTTGTGGCTTGTGCAGTCACACCCAAGGCTCTGACATGTAGAAGTGCAGTCTGGTATTGGGATGTCACTGAAGGTAGGTGCAAATAAACCGGAAACCCAAGAGCTGCGGCATGTCTTCCGCAAGCTCCGTCTCCTGTAGAGTTCAGTGCACCACACTGCTAGTCTCCAGTGGGAATTAACTACTGAACCTGGTACAAGATGTACTAACACACTGGTAACTAAAATTACTAATGACACAGGAACTATAGTAAAATTATGGTAAACGGACAAATTAAGTTCACGTAAATTTTATTTCGTTATTTAAGAAAGTGGAAAGTGTAGACCAATCAATTATTACAAGAAATAACTAACTAGCTAAAATATATGAAAATATATATCACGCACTCAAACAGACGAAGGTGAGCCGGGAAAAATAATTAAAAATAAGGTATGCTGAAATAATGTACGGTAAAGTACGCAATTTTACAGCGTATCTTGATTTACAGGAATTTATCCAGGTGGTAAGCTGAAGCACGACGGCCTGCTGCTGCAGAGTCATGGAAGTTGACTGGGGTAGAGGGTGCAGGGTTCAGGAGTGGGAGTGCCTCTGGAGGTGTTGCTGCCCTCACGGTCAGCTGGTGCAGTGGTGGACGAGCCCAATACAAGCTGCAGGGGTGATGCACCCTTCGCAGTCTGCAGAGGTAGAGTGAATTCTTCTTGCAAGTTTCTGGGTGCTGAGCCGTGTTGCAGGCTGAGAAGAGGAGAGAGGTCTTGCGCAGACCTGGGAGTGCTCACTGACCTACGCTGCCAGTGAGCCCAGCGTCTCTGCTGGAGCGTGGTTCTGGACTTCCTTATATATGAAAAAATCCAGTGATCAGCGATCTTCCGGGGGTGCAGGGTAGAGTAGCCTTCCAACACGGGGGTAAGTTTATAGGGGGTTGTGGCAGCACCGCTCATTTCTTATCTCCCCACTTGGAGGCGACGCCAAATTAAAACACCTCTTTCTGAGGCTGGCGGGTTATGACATCACAAGGTTGCAGGGGTGCTGCCATCTTGTGGGTTTGCTGGAATTTTTCCACAGCTAAATAGTAGGGTAGTGGTTTGTCAAGTATATGTTATTCAATTGTGGGGGTGGCTCTTGCATGCAAGATTTCGGGCTGACTGTACATTTCATAATTGAACATGTCAATTACTTTTACGTATGTGACTGTCCAACACGTGGAGTCTCCTTTCTCAATATGTGTAATTATTTTGCCACTGTTACTGCTAGCCCTGAGCTCTCATTTCTGTGAGACGTGGCGAAGTTGCTACTTCATTTAGTTCATTACTAAATATTAGTAATGAAAAAGAAATAAGAGTGAGCTAAGTCATCTTAGCATGAGGTGTTTTACTATACAATAGCAAAGTTCAGTGAGTAGTACAATTGTAGTTGTACAAAGTGATACACAGTGGCACAAAAAAAAGGTTCGCATATCAATGGTTGGTGCAGTAATGGTTGGCACTAGGCTTCCAGGCATGTTTTCGTGTAGGGTTTATATCATAAGTTGATTATGTTTATATGTGTTCAAAACTTTATTGGCTTATAATTCTGGCTCATGCCCTTAATTTTTAAATGGTTGCTAAGCTGCGTACAACGATGAACAATTAAGTTGCAAAACTCCAAGCAAAACCCAAACAAGTAAAACAAGTGAGCAAATAAAAGTAGAAACAATATAGTACTTACAGCCTTCATGAGCCATTGCATGTTGTAGAAGCATAGCTATTACTATGATCTACGGTATCAGTATTGGCTGAACAGCCTTGCATTCCTGGTTGGCTTGAGCACAAAACATGAACAGGTGTTTCCTTAGCGTGTGGTTTGTTTTGATGTAGCACACACATAGGCTAGGGAGTACTCTGCTTTCATTCACAAAAAGACTATTTTGCCTCTGTAGCACTTCCTACTCTACACTAGCTGGCTAACACATACACTTATCTAGGCTAGGGTAATCATAATCTCTCACACACATGCACATGCCCACGCAAATGCACACGGGTCACTCCACACTATGAGGCAAAGGCTCTTAGCAGGTGTGTCGCTGCCAAAGGACTACATCACACAGAGTCTTTCCGTTGTGGAGTCGGCCAGCTGAAGTTGGGAGGGCGGCGCCACGGCACCTCCTTGTAATACCTGGGTCTCTCCTCAATGTTGGTGTGACAAGCTCGCCAAGGCTGCACTTTACATTGCGTTGGAATGTAGCGAGGCTCAGCAGCTGGTGGTGGTGCGGGGGGCACTGGGTAAGTGGGCCGAGGTTCAGCGACCTGTGGCATGAAAGTGGCGGCCTCCGAGCTCAGCTGGCTGCTAGATAGGTAACGAGCCATTCCCCTCTTGGAGGGCAGGTAACAGACTACTTCTCCACCTCTGCTGCGGCAGGCACAGAGGGCGGAGTTAGCGGTGGAGAGGTCAGTGCTGGCTGCTCTTTGCATGGTGATTGTCCCACCAGGGGTGGCACTGAGGGTTCTCTTGTCCCCCTAGTTGGCACTGGTGCCGCCGAAGGCGGGCACGGTGGCTCTGGAGACAGCATTGGCGTGGTAAGGGTAGGAAGGAGCCAGTGCGTGGGGTGCGACAGGGCTCGTGATTGGTCATGGTACTAAGAAAGAGAAAGTAAAGGCATGCGCAGCTTCCCGTACTCTCCCGCTGGGTCTCTGACGTCACTTGGCGGCCAGGGTGGCAAACAGATAGGGAGCTAGGCTGCACATATTCACTATTTCACTCTCTTTTTAACCTTGGTTGGCGCATTGCCAGGATGGGAGATAAGAATAGCTTGCCTGTTGCCAAGCACCGCCTGTCAAGGATGCCGGCTATTAATAGCGCGTTGGGTCATTTGGGGTGTTTTTGCGTGCTCTGTGTTTTTATCTTTTATGTTATATATGGCCATGTACTGGATGTAACTTGTTCATGAAGTATATAAAGGTTGCAGTTTGTTCGTGCATTTCATATCGCTCCGTGTCGAACGTCCGATGTAACGAATGTCTGACAGCACATGGCATAGTATATAAATTGTACCGATTAATTTTACATTATTATTTGCTCGAATTGAGGAACAGTGTAGATGCGCATCTTCGTGGGATTCTACTTGTGGTACTAGGTCACTTTTTGTGTAATAATATCAGTAATCAGAATAAAAATATGAAAATGAGTATATTTCTGCCGAAGAGTGATAGTCCATGAGAAAAACAGTAAGAGAATACATAAAATATACATACTATACTTTCATGATTATTACCTATTTTTATATAGGCCCTAACTGTGCATTTGATCACACATTTTACCTCTCTTACAACACGAATATTGAGAAGAATGCTTTTACAAGAGTATAAAAGAGAGAGGATTGGATTATTCTCTAGCGAAAACATGCAAATAGAAGGAAGACGCAGTGCCAAACTTGAAGCTTGTTAAAAGTACAAGGTAGTTCAGAAATATCTTATATACAAAATAATATAGCATGGAAGATCTTGATCAAAGAAATTTTATTGGTAGTAAACAGAAAATAATAATACAAGCAGCAGTATCTGTAGTATTGATTATTCGTTGTTTATTTCTTGGAATTGTCTCCAAATAGTGACCGAATTAAAAAAAAATCCATTTAAGTGTTTGATCAACACAAAACATGTTTTAATATGTGCCTGAACTATGGTTTATATTTTTTAATGATCTATGTTGAGAATCTCGGTAGCGTATCACTTTTGAATTGACAAGAAATATTCCCGATAAGGTTGTTAGTTTGTTTGAAAAACTTCCACCATGCACTTTTTATGTGGATTTAACTGTTCTGTCGATACAATCTTTACGGTAATCTTACAGTTTTGCAATGCTTTTAAATGCTCACCTTATTGATTCAACAATCACTTCAGTGAATTTAATTAATTAATCAGTGAAAAAATGCCAGATTTACTTCACTTAGTCATTTAGTGACATTTTCCACTGATTCATTTTTTTCACTGTAAAAACGGGCTTCTAACAACGTTTAAAATTGTCTGTTAAACATGCATAACGTGAAATAACAATAAATAAACTTATTAAACCAATACAAAATACTTTCTAAAATGTGTTTCGTCTTTCAAAACACCATTTTACAAGGTAATATGAGCATTCCTCCTTTTATTCCGTTATTACGGCTTTCATTTCTTTTCATGTAATCATCACAGCGCTCTGTTTGAAGGTTTAAACTGCACATAATGTGGTGAAGAGAGTTCATGTATGATTTGTTTTAAAAATCCTAACTGTACCAATTAAACCAAAAATGAAAAGTATGAATGTACAGTTTCAATCTTTATGATTTTGGTTAAAATTATTAGATGTACATTTTCCTCTTGATTTTCAACCAGCTTTCGTATATCACAGGTGATAAGGTAATGTTTTTTACCAAAATTACGGGAAATTGCACAATATAAATACTAAACTATCATAAATATGTTTATTTACATAATTATTTGTCTAAATGCAATAAAAACAATATTTTATTTGCCACTGCAATCGGCCGTCACTTATTCAATCAGTGAAATTGTTTCAGCTGACTAATTCAAACATTGAACACTGATTCTAAGTGGTGCCATTTTCACTGTTTTGAGTAGTTGAATTTCACTGTGAATCAGTGGTTTCCCACTGATTCGAATTTAGTGTGTTATGTAATTATTTATTTCAAAGTTGCGCAGGTATTTAAACTCGTTAGGGCTTTCGGTATTGCAAAACATTTTAGGGCTTTGGTGGTTGATGGATGATACAGTTGAGTAATATCTTTTTTGAGTCTGGCTTGGAGTACTGGTTTTAATACCGCTGAATGTTTATCCTGCGTAGAGCTGTGTTACATCTACTTCATTGTTTTAACGATGCTGATTTGCATGTTAAGCAAGAAAATCACAATTTTCACAAATGTTTTGTTAAATATCTGTGAGAAATATTGTACAATTATTCTAGTAAGCATAAAGGATACACTTCTCACACTCACTGATTTTCGCAAAAAAATTTAAGTGGAGGCTATACTCCAATATCCAATGTGCACACATGCAGTCTTCATTTTATTATTGGCCACTTGTCTTTTTGTGTGAAGAACGTATGTCATTTGAGCGAGCCAATCAAAATTAAGTTTCTCCGATACTGACAGTACGTGATTTGCGGGCAGATAGATTAGACGTGTAACAATTCAAATGATCCAATCATGAACTGAAGTGCTTTGGAATGCAACTTGACCTGAAATCTTTTCGTGAACAGGTGTCCCTAACTATAACTCTGTTAATATTGCTTGTTCGTGACTATTTTATACATTTTCATTGAAAGGAAGGCTATGAAATTTACTATACAGTTCCTGAATGATCAATTATCATTTTGAATTTGTTTGTGAACATTGAAAATGCAAACAAGGAACATGTCAAGGTTTTAGTACTCTCTAATGTAGGACTGTATGTAGATATACAATACTTGTCTTTTTCCTAATATAAGATTTACGTTATTGCGATGATATGAATAATGAAAAAACTATCTCCACGCTGATATGCAGTAAAATAAATCACTTCACTTAAATTAATTATTTTAATTGTAATGCAGGAAATGGGAGCAAAAGAACTTGATTAGCCATTGAATATGACCTCTCTTATAAATGTACACAATGTGCCTCTTATATTTAAAGTCTGTCCGACCGTATCTCAGCAATGACACGGGTTCGTAAAAAATTTCCAGAAGTAGAAACGACTGATGAAAATTTGAAATGTGTTTTACAATACGTAAGCTATTCGTGATGAATGGAAAATCAACTGAAAATAATTTCTTCAATAACACCACATTTCAATTGATATCTAACATTCATTAACTGAACACTGAACTACCATAATATGAAAACAAAGGTTACATATTGTACAACCTTCGAGAAAGATTACTTGGGGAATTTGGAAACAAATTACAAAGAATAGAAATGGGAATAGGCCTGAGTAAACCTCCCCTCTAGATGTCAATACTGGCTCACAAAAATAAATAAAATTTCTATACACTGAAGAAATAGTGCATACAACACTTACATACAGTTCATTCATCACATCATCTACAAACAATTTAAAGGATGATTAAACTAAATCAAGACATAGTAAAATGTTTCTTTACGTATATTAAGGAAAAGGGCCATCGTAATAAACATACGTCGCCAATTGAAATTAAGTGTGGACTAAGAAATTACATTTTTGAGGAGCATTCTTCTGCAATGTTTTCTGTTCAAAATCAGAATATGGACCTCGGATATTCTCACAGAGTATAGGTAAATGTGTCTGCAGGAGTAATAGTTTGTTACTTTACTGAGAATTAGATCGAATGTGTGTTCCATAATTTGTTGCTACTTAAAATGCTAGGTCACCTGCATGTAGTACTTCAGACCATTTCAAATGTGTGTTGCAGAATAGATAATCAAGCAAAATAAATTGTGATTATTTTTCATTTTTTTCAGATGAAGTGCATCACATAAATTTATTTGCGAATATTAAATGAATTCTCGTACAGTTTTGGACAAAACCTGAAAATTGGGTTTGATTTGAATGATTAGTGTAGCCACACTGGCAAGTGAAGCCGAACTCACAAAAGTGAGCGGACCGGGCGACGAGGGCTTCGTCAGGCGTGCTGGCTGCTTGGTGACGTCATGTGCAGTAGCAGAAGAAATTGGTCAGCCACTTGCCTTCCCCTGGTGGTTGGTGCAGTGAAGTCTGTGGGGTCACACTGTATCACTTGCCCATGATCTGGTTCTACTCGTGGCGGCAGTGGCATGCTTTGGATAGTTTCCTGCTCGATCTCAGGATTGCTGGCATTCTTTACTTACGTAATATGGACTTTACGTATGTTGCCATTGCTGTCTTTGACCCACAGGGTGTTTCCTCGTTTTTCCTCGACTTCATAGAAGACTTCCCATTGCAGGTGGAAGCCTGCGTAGAAATGTGCGATTTTTGCAGCTGAGAAAATGTGTTTTCACCCACACGTTATTCCCTTTGTGGATAGCTTTCCCAGGTTGTCACGTAGGCGCTGGGTACGGTACTTGATTTGCATGTGCAGCGTCCATTCGTTTAATTTTTCGCAGCAAATTCCTTCTACGTATGGAATTTTGCTGAGTTCTATTTCATAGTCCTATTTCTTAGGGCTTCGTAGAGGCAGCCAAACAATAGCTCACTCGGTGAGGCTCCCAAGGCCTTGAACCAACAGCGGAGAGTAAACAGGATGTCCGGCAGATACGTGTCCCACTTCCGGTGATCCCCTTGCATTCTGATGCCTTTCTTTATCTCCTGGTTTCTCCTTTCCATCGGGTTTCCTTGCGGGTGGTAGCTGGGTATGGTCCAAGGTTGGACTCTCCATCTGTGGTAGGTATTCTCCCATGCTGCTGCGATAAACTGGGGACCATTATCATTCAGGAAGCAGTGGGGATCTCCCCAGCAGGGGAATAGCTCCTTTTCCATGGTGTCTATGATTGCCTTCGTGCTTGTACAGACCTGGCATTGTTGGATGTAATCTTCCATGTCTCGGCTTACATCATCCCAGATGTATCTCTAGCTGATTTCGTTGACTGTTTCCCTGACTCCTGAGTGTCATGCATGAGGGCGCTGTTGGTAGTAACAGCAGATGTCTACTCGGAGGCTGTGCGGCACTCACAATTTCCTGTCTTCTATATGTGAAATGGGGCAGGCCCATACACATCCTTGTTTTTCCTTGAAGCGCTTTGGGTATTTCGCAAGCAGGTAACATACTTTGGAGTCAGCCTCTTGTTGCTCTGTGAACATGGCATAGCTGGTTTGTGCCTTCAGTAACAGTACCTAACTTCTTGTGTGATTTTCTTGGCATGGAGCGTACTTTGGTGGGAGCATCCTTTCCCAGTCTTCCAGGTTCCCCTTTTCCTGATGGGGGTTGGGAGCTCATGACAGTGCGTCTGTAGCTCGTTTTGCTTCCCTGGGCAGTGCTGTATAGTGAAGTTAAACTCTCTTGCAAGAGTAAGGCCCAGCGGCCTAGCTTGGACTTGGTTGCACTAGCAGTGTGAAACCAGGTGATTGCATGGTTATCTGTCTGTAGGTTGAAAGGCACGTCTTTTAGGTGGTAATGGAACTTCTTAAGGGACCAAATAACTGCTAAGTATTCTTGCTCACTTTAAGTGGTACCTCTTTTCTGTGTGCAATAGGAGGGTGCTGGCGTAACTTATTACCCGTCGACATCCTTCTGGGGTCTCTTGGTAAGAGAACAGCTCCGAGACCTATCCTACCGACATTTGTCTGGAGGATATGTGGTAGGTCTGGGAGTGGCCGATAAAGCATGTCGGGTTAGGCGAACTGGTTTGGGAGTTCCTGGAAATCATTTTCTTCCTTCTCTGACCATTTCCATGCTTGGTTCTTGCTTAGAAGGTTATTTAAAGGACCCATGCATTCATCAATGTTAGATATATAATCGTGAAGCCAGTTGCAGAGCCCCAAAAATTTCCGCAACTGCTTCTTGATCTGGGGTGTTGCAGCTTCATCTATAACTCGAATTTGCTTGGTTGGGGTGAAGTTGCCTTCTGGAGTGACTTGGTGTCCCAAACAGTTGATCCCCATCGTGCTGAAGTGGTATTTGGATAGGCAACATGTGAGGCATTCGACTTCAAAACTTTCCAAGACTAACTGGAGGTGATGCTGGTGTTTCTGCCAGACTCTTGAGAAAATAATGACATTGTTGAGATAGGCGTAGCAGAATTTGCTAATGTAGCCAGTAAGAACTGATGCTGCCATGAGGTGTTGAAACGTTGCAGGTGCATTTTTTAGGCTAAAAGGCATGACTCTGAACTGGTAGGCTTCTCCGTTGGTCCGTTGGGAGCAGTAAACGTGGTATACAGCCTCGACTGCGGCTGTACTGGGATTTGCCAATACCCATATCTTATGTCTAGGGTACTGAATATTCAGGCTTCCCCTAGTGTCTTTAGCATGTACCTGAGGTTCAGTGATGTGGGGGCTAGTGGCTGAGTGATCTGGTTTAGATCATAGTAGTTGACGCAGAACCTTAGTGTGCTGTCTTTTTTCAGTACTATCTCTTGGTAGTGCATAGGTAGACTCGCCCTGCTGGCAGCCTAGGATTGCTTGTTGCTCGGATAACCAGGGTTGTCCCAAGATAATCTCCTCCCCTAGGTCATTAACTACGTGGAAATGTGTCTGTATCACTTCGTTGGCAAACCACAGGGTCAACATCAGTATTCCCTCTATTAGTAGGTGGGCTTCTTTCTGTGCCATGTATATCTGGGTATTACAGGCAGGTTTGATTGGGCTTCTGTGCTCATGGGGTATGGCATCCTTGCAGATAAAGTTGGCATTAGCTGCCATGTCGAGTGTGGTGAGTATTTTGGTCTTCCGAGGAACACTGTTATTCGTGGTGGGTCACATAGGATCGGCTTCTCCTGTACAATGGCATCTTGTAGGGCCTCTGTCTCTACTTTGCCAGGGTCCTGGCCCTGTCGGGCTTCCCGGCCTTTCTGTTACCCTGCTTGCTAGGGCTTTTTTCAGTGTTTTCTGGCTTATCCTTTTTCTTTGGTTCGTCTGCTCAGGTCGGTTTTGCCTGTCTGCTTTGGAGTTTCTGTCATAGGATTGGACATTCTTTGTGAAAGTGCCTGGTTGGGCAATGCCAGCACTTTGGTTAATTAATTGATTTATATCACCAGATAAACAAATGTTAACAGTATATAAGTTACTTGATGAAAATGAAAATTGGTATATTTAAATATATAGGAAATAAACTTTACTTGCTAATCAGACAACCAATATGTAGTTCAAAATGAGAATAAAAGTATTATTTACCATCATAATAAAAATAATAAAAGTAACGAGACATATGATTAAAAAAAACTCAGAATATAGGCAATTAACTTAAATACTGACAGTATTTAAAATTAAGTTAAGTAACAAATTGAGAGACAATGATAATTCTCAGTAATGTAGTAACTGATCAAAACATTTAAAATTATGTTTTCAAAAAAGTTCAAAAATGAGACATCAAAAATTGATAGAGACGCATATTGCAAAAAATCATAGAGGCTTACTCAAGAGACAAAAATATGGTGACATAATTAAAACATTAATATAGTCGCATAAAAAAAATGTAGGGACATAGTTTCTTAATGTAATTAAAAACGCATATAAAAAGTAGTGTTGTATTTGAGACGGCACAGTACCAAACTGAGGGTTACAGTATCATGTTTTGGGGCGTCCGTTCTTGTGTCTACTTGGTGAGCGGGACATTGCTGGCGGACCCAAGCATCATGTAGAAGTGGAGCTTCTTGTCAGAAGTTGGCCTATCGTTCTCCAGCAAGTAACATGGTGAGCGAGACATTGCTGGTGGACCCTGGCACGTATTGGAGGGGCAATAGTCCAAAGTGACAACTTCTCTGGTGTTGCCCAAGAAGGCAGGCTTCCCAAGCTCTACATTGAGACAGTTTCCAAAGGTTGAGGTAGGGAATGAGGTTCCAGCTTGTGACCATCCCTGCAATGGTGTTACTAGGATTTGTGATGAAACTAGAGATAGCAGGAGCGAGGTGAAGGAGAGATACAGTGTTGGGAGTGACAATGCTTCCAAGTTGATTTATGCCTGTTTATTGATAGCTCATTAAACACACATAATCCAGCCTGTACCCTGACTAGGGCCTGAAGGGCCGATTCTAGGTTGCCAACTGGTAGGTGACCTAGTCTCAGAAGATGCGGCCGGGGGTGGGGAGGGGTACCCCAAGTCAGCAGTGCTTGAACTCAAGTCAACTGCAGGTGAGGTACGAGGTAGCTGGAAGCGCGGCAGGCTTCGATGTGTTGGCGGGCAGTGAGGCAGCAGTGTAGTGGACAGTAAGACTCTCCAACAGTAGTGCGAGTGGCAGTGATGACTAGAAGTCGGTTGACTCTTGGGTAGTGTGTGACATTCTGCGAAGGTGGACATAACATTGGTGGGCACTCAGACATAGTAATGGAGTGCTCCTGAATTGGCACGAGACAACCTCGGACTGAGGACTGCGAGCTCTATTTATACCCAGTTCACAGGGCCAACGCAGTGGTCACCGGGTGAGGTGAGAGAGAAAGCGCAGAGAGAAGAGACGTAGAGAGAGTGGCAGCATTTAGCTATCAGAGACGGCCGAAAGTGGCGGCAGTACCTCTCACGCAGCCAAAGACTGGAGGGGTAGAGAGCGGCGACATGATGTGAAGCGGGTTGTGCCGCAGCATGTGGCAACAGCTGGACAAGCCAACCGTGGGATTCAAGGCATGCTGTAGCATGTAGGGTGTAACTGCTCTTCTTAGGAATGGGCCGCGACTGTGGCGTGGCTAGGTGACAGAATGACGTCGCTCGTGGCACGTCAGACTTTACTATTTATTAAATCTTTTTGGTCTCTTTAACTACTGTCTGTAGATTGTCTCTGACTTTCAAGTTAGATATTGCTGAATAGTTTGTATTGGTGTTGTAATTATGTACTGAAGAGTAAGTGCACACTTTTATATTTTAGCAATTTAATTTTTCATGATTTTATTATTTTTAGTATGTCGTAAATACAGGTTGCAGCAAAGAAAAGTGCGTGATTTACTTTAGTTTTGTGCATTACTACAATTTTTTATAGTCATATTATTTTATGCTGTCATTAGCAATATTTTTTTAATGTCTTTTTTTTTTAGTTTTGCTGACTGAAAATTAATTTGAATTTGTTATAATGGAGAGAGTTGGACAGATAAAATGATTCAAGCACTTCAATGTGATATAATTTCTTATACCTTTACAGCAGTAGTAAATATCTTAAAATACCATTTATTTAAGGTAAGATGGAGTGTTAAATTTCAAATGTGTTTGATAATTTTAAGGCTCATCTCATTGAATAATTTTTAGACAAGCTGAACATGAATTAGGTTAGCTCTTGCTGCTAGCCGTAATTAATTAAATGAAAAAAAAATTATTTTGGACTTGAACCATTGTAGAGTTACGTTGTTATAGAAAATACAGAATGTGATCTTTAAAAATAACACAAATACAGAAAAAAAGCTAAGAGTAGCTGTTGTCAAGAAATAACACAAGATGCAGCTGACTGCTGCTTATATGAGTGAGTGAAGAGATTTGAGCAGCTCTTAACAGCGAGGTCTTGAGAACGCTACTTGTATGAAGTGGTGATTCAGTTTATGAACTGAAATATGGTTGGATGATGGAGGCATTGAAATGCGGCAAAGTGATGATGAAAGTTCTGGTAGAAAAACAAACATTTGTGCAAGTTCTGCTTGCTGCCAAAAAAATGTAAATATTTTTGATTCATTTTTTTTTGTTAAACTTTATAAGTACGCAAAATAATAATAGTTTACAATTGTGATTATTTTTTTGGTATTTTTAAAAAATAGATACTGTGTAGCAGCTACTGAAAGACTGAAAATTAACATCCCTTTAGAAGATCTGAACAGTGAAGAGACCACACAAAACCTGGAGCAGTGGAAGAGAGTTGTTACGTTCTATACTCTGCGACTTTTGCTTGCACCATTAGTTGAAAGTGTAATTCTGTTGGATCGTTTGCAGTGCCTTAGAGAATCAGGTATGTTATGTGTTCTGTATTTTGTTCTGTATTCTGATTTGTTATAAAGTATTTGATGCAGTGTGCATACATGTTAAATAATTACTGTAAGTCATATTGTGCTCAGGTTAACCACATAATGCAAGAAATGTACTGTGTAAGAGATGATATATAAAAGTTCCAAATCTAGGTCCAGTAAAGAAAATGATTTTGGTTACCACCCCTTCAAAATAGTTCCTTTGTGCATTGTTACACTACTCACAACATTTTTTCCATTGTTCTTTCCCAAAGCACATGAAACACTGTCTGCAGTTAGTGCTGGATCTCTTTCTTGGTCTCAGAATTTCGACACTTCAAATTTAGTTTAACTTTGAGAAGAAAGAAGTTGCAGGGGGGCTAAATCTGAACTACTATAGCATGATGTAGAGTGATCATATTTTTGTGGGTGAAAGAGTCATGTGAGTTCAGTTTTGCATGAGCTGATGTATTGTTGTGATGAAGCATCAGTTGCTGTCATGTTACAGTTCAGGACTTTTCTCCAAATGTCTGCATATAAATCCCTCAGAATGATGCTGTAGAACTTAGGGTGTGGTTCTATGGCTAGGGGATCAAAGTGGCCATTCCCAAACATGTTGAAAAAACTATAAGAATGTTCTCGTTTGCGCTTCTGACCTGTCTTTTCTTCCACTGCAAAGACAACTGTTTGATCTTTTGATTGTAGCTGTAGACTCAAGTCTTGTTTGGACACCCAGGGCATTCTGATGGAGCTCCTTGATAGACTTCAGTATGATGTTTAATTTGTTCAAGGGTTGGAAACATGAGCTTGAACTTTGCAGAAATGGAATACTAAATCAAATATGAGAATTGCCTGCTTTGTTTATGACTCGTTGACAATTTCTCAAATTTAATGAATGGTTATCATTAGGGACCCCAAAAAAAATGGTAAATAAAACTGGCTAATTTAAATGTACAAACAAAATTAAAGTGGTAGAAAATTTTGTTTTAAAAAAGTGTTAAAATGGGCTAAAAAATAGCCAGAAAGTTTCATTTTTATACTTTATTATATTTTTATGAATTAAAACCTTTGAGGTTAGTAGGCCTTCTGGTACATGTGCTCATTCACGCTGCTTACATCATACTTCACTCAAACTACAATAGAACCCTGTTTGACATTCTCACGTTTCACACTACCTTGCACTTTATTTATTTGTTTTTAAATTCCTTTACTTTCTCAATTTTCCTAATTTGCCTCACTATTATGCAGAGGTAATTTACAAATAACTGGAACCCAACCATAATTATTTGGAAAAAACTGGACAAAACAGACTATGTCTATACTCCTTGAAATTTACAAACCGTATTACAAAACAAATTAAAAGCTGCTAGGTCAGGGCTGCCACCAGCCCTGAAGCAGAAATCCTGGTTCCTGTATAAAATCCTGTAAAATCCTGGAATCATTGGGTTAAATCCTGTAAAATCCTTGAAATTAAAAAAATTTCAAATTACAAAAAAAAGTGGATATGAAAGAAGTTTACATATTTCATGTAGTTGTTTTGGTTTGGAATGTACAAACCATGTTAATTCTTTTCTCCACTCTCACTTATACTTTCGTTTATACGACTGTATCGGTGATAAATTTTGTTTCCTAACCATCGTGATATCAAGGCCAAATGCAAAGCAAAGTCACGAAATAGCAGTGCGCAGCAAAGGTTCTTTTCAATAATGGCGTTGGCCTTTGCATGTGATCATACAGCCAGGAACAGAAATATATAGATAAATGTATACCCGTGCCAGTGAATAATTAGGCAAAATATTTTGGACATACACCATTGAAGTAATGGCATATGTTAAAAATATTTCGCTTAATTATCCACCTCCATTGTAAAAATCTTTCAAACAAATGCATCAGTGAAACTGACACACATAGCTGTGGGCGCTAGTGTCGCCACTTTGAGCAAAGTGGGAGGAAGGAAAAAAACCTAGTGTTAAAAGTCTGTTAAAATGGCAGGCCTGTTAGGTTAACAGCATGTAAAAATGCCTAGCTTCACCGGCTGGTAAGTATCGAAGCTGGTATAAAGATAAATCTCAGAATCCAAATGTAACTAGATAAAGTTAGCACCACGTATTGTATTACACACTGTAATGTAATCTCCTTCAAGTCTGATAAATCACTGGCCAGTGGTTTTTAAAACATGTCTGTTATCTAGGGGATTATTTGCCCTCACCATTATTCCCACTAGATTCGACTCATTCTTCTTTGTTTTCCTGCATTTAATTGACATTTTCAATGAACTCACTACTGCAAAAACGTTTTTATTTCTTTTGCATTTCTCTTAAAATATGTTTTATACATGTGTGTTTACAAAACCAATCAATCAAACATTTAAAAATTTACACATAAGTATTTTGTTTTTGACATTTAAAATATAAAACCCCTCGCACTTAAATTTACTCAATACACTTTACATTTATCGAGCTCTTTAGGAGCTATTTACGAACATCATGTTAATCATTGCTATCATTTTTTATATTGATAACTGTAGTGAGATTATACGTTGAATATACTGCCTTCTTTTGGATCTTATGAAAATTGTACCAAATATTGATACTATTGATAACGTGTGACGCATTCCTGTGCTTTTATGTATGCACTCTACAGAACAACTTCGCCCCATCTTGGAATGCAATAATCCTTATGGGGCAAGTCAAGCCATTTGAACAGTAATTGAGGCGGTACATGTGCCTACAGGGTACATTGATAAGTCCCAACTGATACTTCAGACACGTGCATACATTCTACTGGAGTTAACAGCTACAAGAGCCTCCAGATAAGGCGATAAGATGTCAACACCTCCATCACAGGCGATAAGAAAAGGCACTCCTTCTAAAACTCTGAATTTCTCAACCCATGTGAAGCGAGGGTAGCTTCTTCCTCAACCTTCTGAAGTCCTACACGCTATGAATTTTAGCTAGCAGAGCAGGCCTCAGGGCAGCCTGCTGCACCTTCACCGTTGTGATGGCTGGAGGTGTCAGCGAAGGGCAAGTGCTTGCCAATCCAACCCTGCTCCACCACTGTAAGACTGGAGTATCTCTTCAGGGTGCACAAGTACTAGACCCTCGAATCCCGTTGTTTTCATGGCCGAGGATTCTGCGCATCAGTAAGCCAGTGTCCACCAGAGGGACCTCAATGTCTTCAGCAGTCACCAGCTCCAGAGGATTACTGCTTTCCAGAGGGTCTCCACCACTTCAACAACTTCCAGCACGAGGCTCTTGGACGTCAACGCCACTCTCAATGATCCACCCTTCCTCCTTGGTCAACCGCCTTGAGGTAACCCAGGTCACAACGATGACACCCTCTGGTTCTAGCCAAACCAATTCCTTCATAGCCCTTCTGGTAATGAACCCCTGCTAGGTTTCTTCTGAACATGCCCTTATTAAATTAGGGAATTTAAGTAATTTGGTTGTAATTTAATTTATCATTTCTCGCCAATACAATTCAGAATATAAGCATATTACCTTTGCATTCAGGTTGCCTTCAATTACAGATAACTGCTGTATTACTTAATTAATATTATTGTTCTTTTAGTAGGAGAGTACAGACCCATGTTTCAAAATACGTATTTAATAAAAAATGTATTTCTTTTAAAAACTTAAAAAAAATTTATGTCCTCTTGTTGGTAGATTCACTCCCTATTGTAAGCCCTTAAGGCTTTAATTTCATTTTGAGGAAAATCTGCTACAAAGCCACAGAGGCAAATACACAATCTAAGAGGGAGACCAAGTTCTGCCAATTGGAAGATCTTCAGGAGGAAAGTTATGACCTAAGCAAAAAAACTTATGGGCCAAAAAGTTTTTCTTTTGTTTTTTAATTTGGATAGTTTGTAGACAAAAATTTCTGCTCCAATTATTTTGAATTAACGAGATTTTAGTATATTGCCTCTCACTGTTGCTATGCACACATTTAGCAAGTTATGCCCTGATAATAGTGCATGGGGAGGAGAGAGGACAGTGTGTCACCACAGCCTTTCACGTGTTAAGGCCTCACTACGATTGATTTAGCACATAAAACAGTACATGCACAGAAAGTAGAAAGCATGTGGTGTTGTTTTACGTGCTACAATCACGCACAGCATACACACAAAAATAGAACAAGAGAGATGTACAGAAAATTGAGCAAAATCCAAAATTTTCTGTGCATGTGCGCTGTGTGTCGTAAGTAAACAATCAGAACTAGGATACCGCCAAGTTCATGTGTAAGTAGATTAAAGTTATGGAAAGAAACAATGTTCACTATTGTTTGGAAGATTGTCATCAAGCCACTGTTGGTTTTGGTTGTGCTGTTGAATGTACAGCAGCACAATAAGTTCATTACATTTTGATATTAAGGTAGTTTAAATACAAAATAAACCTGTATTAGGTATACGACGAAAACCAGATGGGATTTATAAATTAAGATGCGTATCAAACTTTGTTTTGGTTCATGTTTCCAGAAAACAGAACACACAGGTTAGGTGTGAAACAAAGTTATTATCAAAATATTGACAGTAAGTTTTTTTAAATTTTATTTTTTGCAATACTGGATAGAAAACGAACCTGCACAATTTACCGAAAAACGCTGCCTTTAATTTTGATGACAACTCCCATCGTTTCGTGTGTGTGCTTTTTAATCTTTTTGACAATTTCTGACGTTCCTGTGTTTGTGCTTTAATTGTAGCTTGCAGGTCTGTGCTGTGTGTGTGTTCCGTGCCTGTGTTTGTGCGGTTTTCTATGCTAAATTGATAGTGGCCTTTAAGCATTGTGCGCGTGGCAGAACTCACGAGGCGCATACTTCGGGCATGTTCCTGCAAAAAAAATTTGTTTAGTTTTTTTAGAGCCATGGCCCACCAAATGACAATTAGCGGCACAACTACTAGTATGTTATTGCTGCATGCAAACAAACATATTTTAATAACTTTTAATTGCAACTACTTGCGTTTTGCCTTTTTCCCCCCTTTTTTTCTGCCGGTTTCCGAGATAGTGGTCATAACAACACTGTACTCATGAGATTCGTGCTCGTTAGATAAGGGTTTTACCCTGTGTGTGTGTGTGTGTGCATATGAGTGCTTGTGTGTGCATGTGCATGCACATACGTGCATGTATGTGTGCACATAAGTGCATGGGTATGTGTGTGTGTTAATGTGTGTGCATGTTTTTTATTACAAGCGCTATAGAAAAGGTGGGTGAATTGAGTGAGTGTGGTAGGCCGACATATTGCTTTACAGTTCTAATAGGAAAGAATCATATGGTGTCAACCAGCCGAAGACAAGGATTTAAAATAAAAATTATAGGGGGCAAACATAATAATAAATAAAAAAAATAAAGCGTGGGTAAGAGTTATGATGTTTACCAAAACACACAGATTGTAGACGGACAAAATTATTGATCATTCTTGGATACATTAACATTGAACTGGAACACAATAAATTAGTAATGAAAAAATTTATTATTCGGTACCCCGATACCCAGCGATTCTACAATACGAATCGAGAATCGAAAAATAAAGCTGATTCTTTGCATGACTGACGATTAGCATAATAGCATCACTATTTTAAGTATCAACAAAACTTCATTAACGAACACGGGCTATACAGAACACACAAAACAACAAAATAAAATTTTGTAATAGAAATGATTTTCATAAATTTTGAACAATCGAAGTTGCACAGTTGTGATTTTAGCCGACCGTAAAAAATATGATAAACAATCCAATAGCTTCATCCATTTACTAATGGAAATTAACAGATTATTTTAACTACCCAAGCGATGTTTTGAATTGACGAACCATACATTCAATATTTTATATACCATGGTAACTATTGGTATTAGCGCAGGGGAAACATTTTGTGCCCGTAGTATCCATTTAAAACAGACAGTACATTCGCCAAAGAATGTGTGCGTCAATCATTTTTGTACACTTTGAATGGAAAGCAATGCTGATAACTGACAACTGGTGCCATTGATAGTATTATTTACATTCCACAACAGTTTGTAGTGATCTTTTAACGACATTTATTCTTCTTATTACATCTTTACTGCACTCATAGGTTGGCGACAGTGAGAAAGCATCTTGTTTTCTTATTCTTCTTACATGTTTATTGTACTCTTTGGTTGGGAACAATGAGAACAAATCGTACCTTTTTTTTTTTTTTTTGTAAATGGAATTTGGAATACGGTTATAGCCATTGCGGTATTTTGATGGACGTGTTTATTATCAGAAACTATCGGTTGTGGGTTTGGTTAGAGTGTTTGAAAATGGCTCAGCACGTAATGATTGACAAAAATTGATGCAAATAAATCAGTTGTGCCAATTTGAAACAAGAGATTGACCATGACTTGGCCAAAGAAAGCACATAGGACGATAACATTAAATTAAAAACTTAACTTTTCTCAATTTCAAGAATTGAAGTTTTTTTATTTAAACTGAATGTTTAAGCATACATTTACTTGAATAAGTTGTTTTTAATGACATGTTTAGGCTTTTGGTGTAAACATGCATTTTGAGATTTTGTACATTATTTACCAGGTGTAAAATCCAAATCTGCGTCCATTTTTTTTCCTGCTTGCAGTTTTTTTTTGTTGGTACACTGAAGAACGAATTTCTGAGAATTCATTAAAAGTATAAAATGTGACTATTCCAGTGAGTTTGCTACGAAACTAGGAAGCAACTGTTGTACAAGTCATAGGATTTGTCATACTTATAATAAAAAAGTGTTTTACGTGTGCTGTGCCAAGTATTGCCCAAACATGAAGAGTTCATACGTGATGAAACTGTGTTTTGGAGAAAAGTAATGTTGGAAAAGTTAGTAAACTTGGAACATATAAAAACTTGGAAAATTGTAAAGAAACCTTTAGGAGCTAATATAATTGGATGCAAATGGGTATTCAAAAGGAAATATGACAAGGAAGGTACCATAGAAAAATACAAAGCTAGACTAGTAGCTCAAGGTCATAGTCAGAAATTTGGAAATGATTACTGGGAAACTTATAGTCCTGTAATTAGAAGGAACACTGTTAGGATAATGTTTGCTTTAAGTGTACAGATGGGTTGCAACATGTTGATGTTATTACAGCATTCCTAAATAGTCTTTTGACAGTACCTGTATATGTGAGGATACCAGAGTTGTGTAGAGATGATGTGTTGGAACATGAACATGTTTGTGAGTATTTATGGATTACATCAGGCTGGCAAAGATTGGAATGATCATGTATAAAATATATGCTTAAACTAGGGATGAAACAGTGTGTATCAGATCCCTGTATGTTTTTCTCTTCTTCTGAGAAACTTATTGTAGGTGTGTATGTGAATGATTTGATACTATGGGAGAAATGGACGGAATTAGTAAATTAGAGGGAAGTTTAGTAACATCATTGAAATGAGATCAAGAACTTGGGTGATGTGTCAACTTTGTTGGTTGGGAAATCGTTAGAGTAGAGAAAGATTGTTTTACTGTTAGTCAGTCAAAATACATTATTTGTGTGCTAGAAAAATTTTCAATAACACATGCCAAGGGATGTTCTTCTCCATATTTAGAGAATGTCACCACTAATTGTGAAAATGAACCCTTTGACCAAACAATTTATAGGGATGCTATAGTCTGTCTATTATACTTAGCTACATGTACTAGACCAGATATTTCCTTTAGTGTAGGGAATCTAAGCAGAAAATGTCAAAATCCCAGTGTTGCAGATTGGCAGGGTGTGAAACGTGTCATGCAATATCTTGTATCAACTCAACATTATAAGATGGTGTATAAGTATGGTGAGGCTATTGTCAATGCCTATTGTGATACAGACTGGGCAAATTATAGTGATGCAAAGTCAGTGAGTGGCTATGTCGTATTAATGGGAAGATGTCTTGTGGCATGGAAAATTGAGTGACAAGGGGAAGTGACAACATCCACCACACATGCCGAATATATAGCCATGTTCGAGGATCTAAAGAGTTAGCTTGGCTGAGAGAATTACTGACTGAATTGAGGTTAGAACAATACATCTCTAAGTCATATGTTTTATATGTGGATAATCAGTCAACCAAGCAACTAGCTGAAGTGAAAAATGTAGCAGAAAGAACAAAACATTTCAAGGTTATGTACCATAAAATAAGAGAGTACATGCAACTTACACGATTATGACGTAAACTAACTGGAAGCCTTCTGTCTCTCTAGCCTACCACTACTTCGAAACTGATGTGATGCAGCTACGACAAGTACTGCGTCACCCCCACCCAGCTAGACAAGGCACTGTTATCATCACTCATCAGCAGAAGCGAACACATGTTTCAGGACAGCTCTGCTCGAGTAAATACAGAGCCCCAATTCCTGTCCAAACAACCACATGTGGTGTTTAGCCCTACCAGCCCACATTAGTTGACGGATTCCTAAGTGCTGATAGAAATTTACACAAACACAGTGGCTCAACTAGTAATTGGTTTCTTCAGAATTACCAAACCATAAAATGACCCAAAAAATTTAACCCACAACCATTGGTCCTAGAAACATGCAATTTGGAGGTAATGTTCATTATGTAATGTAGGCAGTCACTACGGAGGGGTTTTTCCAAATTCAGTCCGTAAAAGGTTGAAATGGGCATTCAAAGTTTGTATGAAGAAAAAATATTAAATGGTGCTATTAACTGAAAACTTCGTGAAAGTTCTATAAAAAGTTAATGTTTAAACATGTTGTTTCTTATAGTAAAACTTCGTAAAAGTATTCTAAGCAATAAAGCTTTGAATAGTACTCTGCAGGACATGAAAAGTAACAAAATCTTAATGGGTGATGTGACAGTGTTGCTTACAAGAGATTTTCGCCTAACTTTACCAGTAGTGCCTAGATGAACACGTGCTAATAAAATAAATGCGTGCCTCAAGATCTTCTTTGTGGCCCTCAGTTGATGGGTTAAAACTTGAATACATCTGAGAAGTGAAGTGTCTGCCGGTCAATTTTCAGACCTCCTGCTCAAACTTGGAAACATATGGCATAAGAGCTATTCCAGACAAGTTGTGCACTATAGTGACTTACAGTTCAGGAGCTGACAGCAAAAATTTATCCAGACTTTTACCAGATACAGAATAAGCCTATGGAATGGTTTTGTGAAAGCCATTCTGGCCCTAAAAAATGACCAAGCAGTTGTTATCAGTGACATTTTGCTGAAATTGTTTGAAGGGGAAGAAATGGTTTACAATTCAATAGACATGTGGTTTTCAAACTAAACCTAAATTATCAGATCGTTGTGAAATTGTGAAACTAAATATAAAATATCAGAGGATAATTGTAATTTTCAAAGCCACTTCCATACGGTGCAGTACTGCTGTTCAGTTTGCAACACAAAGTTCGAGGGGTTTCAATTCCGAACTTTTGTAACAGCCTGTAGGCGTGCATGCATGTAAATAAATTTGCCCTTGGGCATGTTGGTTACAGAAATCTACCAAATTTTTCAGCAGTGCTACAAATTCCTTCTTTGATAGGATTGGCATTACTGACAGTGATTGGCAGTGGTTATTTCATGAGGTGTGTTAGATTATCGAATTAAGTAAAAATTAAGTTTTTTTGCATTTTTGGATGCATTTGTAATTTCTTTGCATGTTGAAAAAAAAGTGCTTAATTAACAAAGTGGCAAAAAAAAGTGCTGTTACAAAAGATTAAAAAAAATGGAACTTTCAACTTGTTTCATCATTTTTGCACCTAAAAATTAAACATTTCTTATTGATTTTGGCATGGCTTAAAAAGAGAGTTTGCACTTTCGTTAATAAAAACTGCATATTGCATAGAGCTTGCATGATAAGTTCAAAGGTTGAAAAACTACCTAATGTTCAACAAAGTGGTATTGGGGTATCAGTACCAGAAAAACTATAAAGCAATTTTTTTACAGTGGAAATTGCCATGCCAATAGAAGTTTTTACAAGCTTGTTTAGATGAAACTGAAAAGTGTTTTGTCAATATCACTATAGACATTTTCATTTATTTTCTTTGGTTTTTGCTGTAACTTAAGATTCAGTTAAAATGTAAGTATAGTCAAATTCAAAATTAAAACTTGACGCGTGCTGCTCAACATACTAAATAATAACAATTACGACTCATCACCAATTGTTCTACTTCCACTACTACAGAAGGGGAGAGAGAATTTGCAACATGAATTCTCGACCGCCTACTCTACCAGATAACAGGAACCTATGAGCAGATTTTCTTTGCCTGAAGGTTACACAACCCAGCGGACACGTGCCCCCCTCCCCCACCCCGTGCTGAGAGCCTACAAGTCCCCTGCCACCGGACAAGGCCGAGCGCCGCCGACGAGAGACAAAGCAGAAACGCTGACCAGCCAATATGCTCACCCTCCCCGCAGCCCGCTACGGCAGCTTGTAAGCTTCACCTATATAAGACCGGACACTGCTGGGCTCAGGCAGTTCATTCTTCACAAACTCTCTCATGACATCCCAGAGCACTAATTCAGTGCTGGGACCTCCGGGAACTTCGGAAGCTTTGAGTACGCCCCCAGTGGCTACTCATCACGCATCAATATCCATCAAACATGTACACATATACTTAACTTCACTTTGTCTCCTGAAGACACCCTTTTCTTAGCCAGTTTAACTTTAAATACGTATGCTTTCACCTAGAATGAGTTACTACCCTTTTTGCTAGAACCAGGTTGCCTACACCTGGAACCGCAGTTACCTTCAGCTCTCCACGGTCTGATAAAAGGTAGCACAAGGTCACGTGTTTATTGCATCTCCAGTAAACACCCATTGTTCACTACCTTCTGCTTTTCCTTTACAGAGTACTTGACTGTGTGATGGTCGGGAACAGAATACAACATGCACCGCCAACAGGAATCCAGAGTACTGAAATCCACATTAGACGACTACCTGTTTCTTCCCAACCCCCGAGCACTAAGTGATGGTGGTGAGAAACAGCAATGCTCCAACCACTAGAAACACCTTTGTGCAGGGTGGGGCTACAAGTTATCTCTCATTTTGAGCACAAAGTTAGTGCTGAAGTGACCTTGGCCGGGGTTTTGCTGCCCAACCCGGTGCGAACGCACAACCAGTAGAGGCTTGGTGGCCCACACAGCTCCATGTCCCTGATCGGCCCGCATGCGTGGGGGATCGGTGGGGACTCCTATCGAGCTTGTGCCGGCAAGTCACTATTGGTTACACTTTAATTACCGTTCCTGTTTAAGTGCACTGCATAGGCTGTCAGACCGATGTGTCCTATGCTATCAAACTGTGGATAGTATTACCTCATCCTACACAGGACAGGCGGGCGGAATGGGACTGAGCCGCCCAACTTAGACGACAAGCAGTAGCATCTGCTTCGGTAATTGTAATCATCTTCCCACCGTGTGTTTGCATATACTCTTCATGCCACCCAGTGGTAAGATGGTTGCTGAACCGAACAGAGGCCCAATACGGCTGGGCAAACCCCAACTTCTGGAGCTGTGAAGCGTACGATGGAATTGCCGCTTCAGAGTAGACCAAGCTTGCCGCCATTGGGTGAAACCCTCTTCAACCCCAACACCCAAAACAATGAAATAAGGAAGCAATAGCCAACACTCCTCGCCTCGTACCGTAGAACCAGTTTAAACCACCCCGCTTTTGGTCTAGCGGAAAAATCCTTGACATACGTGTCAGTCAGACTTAACAGGCATGCGTCAAACTTAAAAGTAAACATAAATGTAAGTGTAGGAAAATTTTAATTTTTTGTATTAGAGAATTAACATACAGCTATATTCAGTCTTAAAGGTATGGTTTGAGTCCAAATTTGAAGATTTTTATGGCCAATCGTTTGAACCTGAAAAATGCAAGTTCACACAACCCTAATATCAGATGGAAATTTTTTTAGTATGTTTCAGTAAATTTGTTTGGAATTATAGTATGTTATTATTATATATATATATATATATTAGTTATATTACATTATTAGTATTATTACTTCCATTTTTCGTAAAAGAAACCATTGGTTTACATACAATAACTCAATGTAACTATTACACAGCAAAATTTGTAGTTGATTCTTAATGGTTCATAATTAACTTATTTGAATCATTTACAGGTATCAGGTGCACCTTGGTTCCTGTATTCGAACCACGTGTCTCCCCTCGAAACCATGTACTTATTGCAACAAAGGAGCAGTAATGTTTGTGACTTTTTTAATGCTGTTTTGAGTGTTAATATATTTATTAATAATAAAACTTTTTTTTACGAATGTGTATTTTTATTATTTTGTCTCTGATGAGTTATTACAGTTATAGACTGTTCATGGTCAAGTGAGCACTTTTGAGTGCTAGTTACTTTTTCCTCTCAGCCATTTCTTATCCTTTAACCACATTTAAAAATAAATATTGCAGCGTATGTAATAAACTGTGTGTATATTTCACCAGACTCTAAAGTTAAGTCTAAGGCTAAAGTAAAATATATTTACTGACTATTATTCCAAATGAGAGGGCTTTCAAAAGTGCTCACTTTACCGTGAATAACCTCTACCCAACTATAGGATGACTCGTAGAGTTTCACTGGTCGGGAGAAAAATCTCCCAACAAATTTTTTTCAACGTGGATACATATCAACAGGATTTTTATTTTGGCACTTTCAATAATCAATTATTGTTGTTACTGCAGACATGAAAGAAAATGTGCTTTAAGTGCAGCAAAAACTTTAGTAAAACTGTACATAATTCCAATATTCTGTACTCAAATTCTTTGCAAACTAATACACAGTCATTACAAAAGTATTCAGCATAAAAGAATTGCTGAAAATACACTGCCAGGCAATGGAAATAGCACACCATGCGACAACCTCAGAAATGATTTAAATAGCGAGAGTACTGGCTGGTATGCACATGATCCCATGTTGTTGCATTTGCAACACGTCACTGCTGGGTGACGTTGCAGGCACCAACCAACAGCCATATATACTTCTGTGTAATCAAAGCTGCATTAATGTGAGAATCACCTGACTATACCCAGCAAGCATATATAGAGAAGAATAATTCCGGGAAGACGCCAAAGATGTCCCTTTATGTAGTTGATGGTCTTCAAAGAAGGAAAGGGTTTATCTGAAATCTGGTGCATCTCGCCCTCACCAGTGTTCAGACCACGTTATATGGCTTGTCCGAACGTGGGGTAGGTTTCTCATAACATATAACCAACGTTAATTGTATATGTGACATGAAGTCTGTATGTAAGTGCAGATTGCTGTTTAATTCATTTTGGAGATTACATTATCCATCCTGTTTGCTTCAAGCATGTGAGAATTGCTTTTGAAATAGTTAAATTTGTCTATGCAAAACACAACAGAGTTATATTTTTTGATTCTTTCTTTGTGATGGCTAAATAACACATTTTAACACATTACATTTACGTGTATACACAATGTACAGTGGAGTACACTGTATTTTTTAAAGTTTTATTAGTAACAAGATTGTCAGCGAACACTTATAATATTTACGGGTACTTTTTTTACAGTTTATACAATAATAAACTATGTACAATGAAATAATAATCAGTTGTATTGAAATCAGATCAAAATAAATAGTGCAGGTTGTCCATAAACAGTATCATTACCAAAATAAGGTTTGAGTAGGAAAATTTTTATAATGTCATTGAGATAGTTATAATGGAGTTTTAAAAAAGCCTTGATCATTTCTTGAACTAAACAAACTACTGGTTATAAATAGTGCAAAAAAATGTTGAAGCATATCCAAAATACCAAATATTGATGGGCAGAATCAAATAAAATAATATTCTTGAAATTAATGTTGTTTCACTATTTTCATAATATGTTTTTAATGTTTACTTTGAATCTGATATTTTGTAATCTCCACTTCTTTTCTGTGTCATGAGAGAAATTTACAAATGATTAAACTGAAATTTAAAAGAGCTGTAGGAATGTTAACTCACAATCAGAGCTGGCAACACTGAGGAATTCAATTTATGTGTGTTCAGAGTTCACCATGTTGGGAAGGGGGCGGGTTGGGGAATACTGGTAGAAAAGTTACATGTTGATCTGGTATAAGTGGTTATTGATGTTATTTTTGTACAGTCAGTAAATTATTATTTTGATATATATATATAATGTCTCCAGAAAGAGTAGCTGAGTTGTCAAGCAATTTTTACTACATTTTTGTATGAGAACTAGCTGATCCCGGCGAACGTTGTTCCGCCTCTTTCAAGTTCGATTTAGCCTTCTCAATGCGTCCTCTCTATTACATCTGGTAATCGACCGATGTTTGACCGTGGTATTGCTGGCATTAAAAACCTTACTCGCCACCTCAATAACATATGGTGTGAATATGGTCTCAATTGATATATTGGTTTGTCAGTGATGATGCAGTTTAGTCACGCACAAAGGATTTTATATGTAGATATATATTTTAATTTTGTAAGTGAAGGATGGAGCACTACCTAATGACATATCATTTACAAAAATAGAATAGGTTGGACAAAGTGTTCCCGCTTTCAAGGGAATCACATGTGTATAGGCTATTCACGGTAAAGTGAGCACTTTCTTGAAAGCCCTCTCATTTGGAATAATAGTCAATAAATATATTTTATTTTAGCCTTAGACCTTAACTTCAGAGTGCAGGGGGATATACACACTGTGTTCGTTACTTACGTGGCATTATTGATTTAAAAAGGTGGTTAAAGGTTAAAAAAATGGCTGAAAGGAAAAAATAACCATGGCCTCAAAAGTGTTCACTTTACAGTGAACAGCCTATAACCACATGCTTTAAAGGTAATTCTTAATCTTGATTGCACCACAGGCGATGTCTTTAATCAATTTAAGCCTCTGACACAGCCAGGCCCTCCCAAGGCATAATTATTACACTATCACACATCACTGAATCTGCATGAGGAGGAGGTTCGTCGCAGAGGTCCATGCAAGCATGTGCAGTATGCATGTACACATTACGGAGCTGTGCCTGCTTCCATTTGGTGTGGCGTCAGCATGCAGCCCGCCCGTGCAGAGTAAGGGCACTCTCTGTCTTGTTCGCTTTCTCTTACCCTTCATCCCGTACCTGAGTTGGTCACTGGTCTCACAGTATAAAAGAGGTTTCAAATCCTGCCACACCATAGCGCCCCAATAGACTGTTAGACTGCTGTCTGTGATGCACAACTATTTGATGTGCCACATGTTGGTTTCATCCATGCCAGCTTTGTGCCTTAATTGCAGGGGTTGCCCCTAACCCTTTAAACACCACATCAGCCATACACTTGGCTGACTAACATTGCCCTTCAGGCAACCATTTTAATTACAGGCTGGAATGTGACTTGTATCCTCTGGAAACAGTAAAGCACACAAAATTCAAGTCAGGTTTTCTTACTCTCAGACCACTTTGTAAATCCGCATCCAACTAACTCCTATTTTTGACAGACATCTGCTTTAGCTCTTTGAGGAAAGGCACAGATGACAACACACACTTCTCTGCTCGTCAGGCTTCTTAGTCCTACAAACTGCTCCTAAGGTGACAACATATGCACCCTTTCCACGTTGTCAGTTGTCACAGTGGACAAAAATGCCAGGACCTTGGTCTGCTTCGCTGGCGGATTCACCAGACTGAGGCTCTATTCTGCTCTTTGAAGCAGGGAGATCGAGGAGGCTCCAACAGTGAACAAATTGAACCTTCATGGGGAGTACAGCATGAGCTAGATCATGCTCTTCTGGAAAACCTATGAAGGAACTGCGAGCCTGGTAGGGCACTGGCACTGGAAAGAGGTCAGCTTTTCAGAAGGTCTACTCAGGATTACCCCACAGATTTCCCAGTTTTATTACGTAAATACAACATGTGCCGTTCCTCACACCCACTCTCTGTCCCTTCTGTTTGCCTATCAGATCATATGCACTGACAGGCTGAGAACCGCAAGCCCGTCCGGATGGCTAACCAGGAATGAGGTTGTCGGGAGGGGTTGTTAGGCAATGCTTTTGTGTACACCGAGTTAAGGGCAGAGGCAGCATGGTGGAGAGGGATTCCTTAGTTGGCAGAACACCAACCACAGAAGTCTTCAAGTAGGTCCAGGGTTCACGCCTGGCTACATGCCCGACTGTTTCTCCATATTGAGAGCCATTATTTCACAACTACCATTTGACATGTCTCACATGACGTCTCCATGAGACTGTTCATCCCGTCATCCGCCACCCACCTGTCAAGCCTGTGCAGTGTTCACCTTTTGTTCTCATGAGTGCAGTGTACAAATTAAACTGCAGTGAAAGTGTTGTGTGACATAAATAAGGCTTTTTTAAGGCCAGCCACATTTCCAGAAGTTACACATGATGCAAAACAGTTACGTCAATTGCGTTTGTAAAAACGTAAATAAGTAAATGTTACTGTATAACACGTAAGCCACATGATGTAGCAGCACATGCTAATCAAACAGTGTAAACAAATAAGTTGTTGTTTTGCAAATTCATATTGTACCAATATTTAAAGAATATCATGTGTACGTTCTTTTTCAGTAAGACCTAGAACTGAAAACGGGCACTGAGCTGTCCAGGCATAAAGCAAATCCATTATCCTAATATGTATAATGTAAACTGTACTGTTAGCCACTAGGTGCTTCAACATATTCATATTTTCTTTTGTATGACTAATTGTGTTTTAATATGTATGTGTTCATTTTCCATGTCATTCAATAAGTGTTCATATATTATCACTTCATCATTTAATATAATTGTTCATAATTTTTGTAGCATGATCCGCCATACCATTTCGCAGGAACACCATGCAAAGCTGTCGGCATGAGTGCAGTGACATTAGTTACATTCTAGTGAATGAGTGGTGTGGACATCATGCGTGACGTTTCCGGGCCTTCATGACTTGCAGTAATCATTTAACATAATCTTTTAGCTTGGAGAGTGTGCCACCTCACACCTCAGGAGCTTGCTAACTCCTGAGGCATAATTATTTTCACTTAATTTCCATTTAGGCTTTGTGTTGTTTTTGTAGTGCTAGAGCTCCTCAAACTACAGTGAGGAATTGAATGTAATTGCCTTCTCTGTGGGTTCATGGAAATAAAATGTGTGAAACTATATGTACGTATTTATTTTCTCTGGCAGTTTCACTGCTGTTTCACTACATGTTTATTTTTGTATGATTTCATCATTATCATGTAAAGGCGTAGAGATGGTCTAGAACAGTCTGTACGGGAATGAATACACATTGAGAGGCACTATTAACTCCTTTCACTAGCCTAGGCAGATGGTATTACAGTGGAACAACTGAAAATAGATCATCAGAGGGAGCTACATCTAAGGGTCGGCGACCACACACCTTCCATTCTCGTGCTCTCTGCACTGACACAATAGGGAAAAATGTAGTTTTTGGTAGGCCTGTGTCCCAGACCATAACCATCCACTTAACCTCACATTCCCTCTGATGTCCTATCAAGCAACCCTGTGTCAGTTGGTCCCCTTTCTTGTGGCCATCCCATAATGCAAACCTTAACCACATGAACTGTTGCACCAAATGGTGCCCTAGAAGCCATTTTTCAAAACGTTGTGTTGCACCCAAAGCACAAGTAACATACAGTTTAATTTTCCAACTTACACCTCTGAACAAAGTATCCTCCCTACCTTTTTTGTGTCTTTCCATGTTTTGTGTCTTTTTCAGTGTAATTCCGTGTTTTGTGAGTGCCTTATGAAACACATGGGTTTCACATGTTTTCACATGTGTAAGATCCATTGAGCCATTGGGCTCACATAACCAATTTTGCTGCTGGCAAAACTTTTGTTCCACATAATTCCACCCTCCTGTATGTCTTTTTATGTGGAAAATTTTCGGGACCAGACTATAGCAACATCGAGATATAGAATATTTTGGTGCCAACGATCGCCATTCTCTTCAGCAACCAGGGAAAATCCGCCATCTGGGTCTGCGGCTATGCACGTCGACCATAATGGAGAAGTATTGACCACAGCCGTGACGTCAGCCTCTTCTCCACTGTGTTGAGGAAGAAGATTGACCGAGATGGGGCGCGCCAGCTGCGTCCTTCCTGCCGCTCCGCCACACCAGTAAGAACCACCCCACCCATGCCGCACCACCAGGGTACCAACTGACAGCATGATGACATCACTGCGCCAACTGCATCGCATAAATGACTTGGACATTTGGACTGACATACAGTGAATGGTGCTCCCTCAAACGTGTTCATGAAGTGTTTGTGTCCCCTACCCAAGCTGAACCCGTTTTCATTAGAACAGCTATGCGAACAAATTGAGAGTGTGAATGAGGATCTACGGGGAAGCATGGACATGCACCATTGCAGGCACACCGGAGAACGGGTGTGCATGGTGCGTGAGACCTCAACAGGTCTGGGGCTTTGTCAACCCTATTCATGCTTTTCACATGCCCTGTAGCTCAAAGTAACAGTGGACACTCATAAACAAACTTTCAGCGAACACTCAGAAAATGTGCAAACACCAGTGAGTGTGATTGCATAGGAGCAGCCACACATGCGTGTACTCGTGTGTTTCTGGGTTTACCATGACAAATGTGTGACATCACAAGAGTTGGCCGGAGTACATACCACCATTTTTTAGTTTGCGTCAGATGTACCAACATGTCAGCAACAAACTCTGAACCTATCATCCATGCCAAACCAGAACCTTCAGCAACAACCACCACCACCACCACCATGTCAACAAAAGCATTGCCTGGAAATTGACTGTGAAGTGGTCAACTTTGGTTCTTGTAGGAAGAGAGCCCACCAGCAGTTAGAGGAATGGTGTGACCTGCAGCAGGAAAATTTTTTGTGTGCACAGTGTACACCACAACAGTCACTGCGATGCCCACCTCTGACCATGTGCACTGGAATAATCAACAGCGCCACTATCACCAGCCCTCTCCATACCTCTACTCCAGGCAGCCACTGCTCCAGTGGGCATTACCACAGCTATGCTCACTATGCTCCCACCAGATGGACGATTGTCAACAACAACACCGGCTCAATTTCCTTTTCTGTCCGCACTTACTCAAGCCTGTCCAAAGAGGACTCGTCTGCATTTTTCCACGACAATGCAAGCCGACTCAATTGCCATGGTTTCGATGAAGAGGACTAGCCCAACAGCGTTCGTGAGCGTTTGGGTTGCGACGTGAAAACGTAGTGGAGAGGGATATCCCACTATGGCAAAACCGAGGTAGAATTCCACAGTGTGTTTGCATGCCGCTTCACCGGTACGTTCACATCGCTACATGCACATAGCCAAGTTATCTTGGAAGAGTAGATGGTAGACGAGTCATTGTACAACTGTGTGATGCACAAAGTGAGTCTCATATGTACCTACCACCCGAAGCTCACAATCAAAGACTTTTTTGAAGTAGTGATAAGCACCCCACGTTCAGAGTATGGCACTGCTGTGGAGCCAATCATTCACTCATCAGAGCAGGGCTTTGTGCAAACCGTCGTGCTACTCGACTTCAGCATCCCGACCTAGCTGCGCCATGACTGTAATGTCGCACATTCATGACGCAACAACCAAGAACACTTAAAGCGTTAGAGTGAAACGATAAGTGTGAAATCATCATTAAACCCTGTGCAAGGTGTTCAGACAGACAGTGCTACCAACCAAACAGTGAACAGCTCCAGTAATTGGACCAATGACTCTGCCCCCTCCAAAACCCCACTGGCCAGAGACAACCTCCTTATCCATGCTGCTGGTGTGACAGCCAACAAATGCATTGGCATAATGAGCGCCCGAACCTGGAGAAGGATGCCAAACCAGGGGAGAAGGGCAAGTCACAGCCGGGAAACAGCAAGACAGGGTAGAGCGGCCTGACGTCACCTGCCCCTGTCTAACCTTAGCACCGACCGATCCAACACCCCAACAGATTTTCTTTCACAAATCATCGACTCCACAAACAGTTTTTTCAGGATTTCAGTGCTGATCAATAACCAGCCTTGTTGTGCTCTCATAGATAGTGCAGCCTCGCACAATTTTGTATTCACAGATTTCATAGATGTTCATAAAATTAGGCCCACGCAACAAATAGTTCAGCTAGCTACTCTGCAATATACTGGTAAAATTGGGGGTGAAGTGAGCATCACAGTGAGCATAGAGGATGTATAAGTTATCACCACCACATGTGTATTATATGACATAAGGGAAAACGTAATTTTACAAGTGCCATGCCTTTCAGAATATACCACTGTGGTAGAACCGGTTGCACATCACATAACATTTTGGTCAGAAAGAGCACTGCACTTTGTACAACCTGGATCCCTGAGCAGCTGGGATTGTGTCGGAAGTGTCGTTAGATGATCTTGACCACTGTATGCCACCGGAATTCCACGACACCATGTAATGCCTCCTGAATGAATGGCATGACGTGTTCACAGCAGCTGACATGCTACACTGCACAAGAGTGGCAGAACATTGTATATTCCTTACAACTGACACGCCAGTCTACAACAACCCATCATGCCTATACCCTCACCAGTGTCGAATAATTAAGGAGCAAATAGCAGAAATGTTACAAGACGTTATCATCGAGCCTTCTAACAGTGAGTTCAACTCCGCCACCACTCTGGCGCCAAAGAAAGATGGCTCGTGGCATTTTTGTGTGGATTTCGGCAGGCTGGACTTGGTAACCAAGAGTGCAACACCACCTTACACCCATGTCAAAGATGCTCTGAATGTACTTGGACATGCTAAATTGCTCGCCACAATTGCACAGTGGCTACTGGCAAGTTCCGGTTCAACTAGAAGACAGCCCCTGATGGTCTCCACTTCCAATTCTGTACAATGCTATTCGGGCTCAAGTGCACGCCCTCAACATTTCAAGCCATGATGGTAAGAGTGTTAGATGAACTGATAGGGGAATTTGCCCTGCCATACCTCGACGATGTGATTATCTGGTGAGAGATATGGGAGGACCACTCTACCACCTATCACTCCTACTTGAGCACCTAGCATTGAATGGCCTACCATGTGCAAACAGAAAGTGTCACCTTTGGAAGGCGAGCATGGAAGCCATCCAACTGACGAGCAGCTACAGCTCATTTACATTATCCAGTGCCAACCACTCATAAACAACTCCGCAATATTTTTGGCTTAGCCAACTGGCTAAGTGAATACATTGCAATAATCTCCATAGTCACTGACTTCCAGTCATCTAACATCAAATTCAAGTGGTCGCAAGTACACCAAGACAGCTTCGACGAATTAAAGCACCTCTTCTGTGAGTGCCCTGCATTGGCATGTCATGACCCCATCCGTCACCTATATGTTCAGACTGATGTGAATGAGAAGAGCCTAGGTGCAGTGCTCTTCCATCAGGGAGATGACAGCACACGCCGCATCATCGACTTCAGCAGTGCGAAGTTCGGACCAGTAGAATGACAGTACAATATGAACTAGCATGGGTGTCTGACCATCGTGTGGAGTTTTAAATGGTACCGGCAACTACTGGAATATCATTGCTTCACTCTGTGCACTGGCAACTGCTGCCTTGTGTGGCTGCACAGTATGACAGAAAGCCAGAGTAAGCTCATGCGCTGGGCACTTTTCCTGCAGTCATATGACTTTGAGGTACAACATGTCGCAGGTGAGGACAAGCAACTGGCAGACTTACTGTCACGTTCACCAAGTGAGTCAGTCGTATGGGACAAAGAGGAGTGGGAAATCATTCTTCCTCCATCCACCTCACGGCATCATATACCAGCTTCCGATCAGATTGACCACAATAAAATTTCCGTGTTGCCCGCTACGTCCACATTACTTGTCTTACGTGAATGCGTAACAGGGGAACAATCAAACTGCTTGGTAGCTACAAAATGGAAAGGCATGTGCGCTACTCAGACAGCTGACCGTTGGCGTGTAGTGAGTGAGTATGTAGAAAGACGTGCAAACATCACCCGTGACATGTGGCACATTTACATGCATTGTAGTGAGTTGTCAGGACATCCTGGTGCAATACAAACACACCGGAACATTCTAAAGTAATTTTACTGGCCCACCATCACCATGCATGTACGTAACCTTGTACGTGCTTGTGCCACGTATAACTGTTTCAAAAGCATCGGCTCTTACGGACAACAGTAGCAACCCAGGGAACCAACCTAGCAGTTTGAGAATTTGGCACTCAATTTAATGGGACTTTATACCCGAACCCCTAAGGTCAAGAGATCGTGTTGGTCGTCACCGACTTTTTTTTCATGCTGGGTCGAGGCACATTCAGTTTCCAGTGTGCAGGCTTGAACTGTGGTAAAATGGCTTGAGACTTGAGTTTTACCCCCCATTGGGGTTATCCCAGAGTGCTACTGAGTGAAAATGGGATGCAGTTCATGGGGCGTGTGTGGTGTGATTTTTGCACACAATGGGGGATGCAACATCACATGACAGTGGTATATCATCCACGTGTAAATCCTAAAGAACACAACAACCAGAACTTGAAAACACAGTTGCGTTTGTGCATGGGGAAAATCATATATTCTGGGCCAAACATTTGCCCACCGCCCTGTTCATGCTACGCACGTGAACAAACCTGACCACCGGCAAGACACCTGCCCAGCTGCTCCAAGGCCATGACCTTCTCCTTCACAAGCAGGGCGAGGGAGGTTGCCATGAGTCCAGCAGCAGATGACAATGAGAAGAGAGGAGACACGAGCGCATTATTCACAAAATGAGGGAAAATCAATACAGCTACACAGCGCAATGGTTGCCCGCCTCCACTCGCCTGCTTGTACAACCACAATCAAGCCAGCTGGTGTATGTCCGCACGCACCAGTCAGCTGACATTCGCCAATGCCGATGTCGCGACGCCCGGCGTCGACTTGCCAGCACCAGGCTTGACAGGGGCAACGTAGCAGCGACACTGCCCACCAACGCCGACGTTTCTGCATCAGACAACCATGGCGACAGTACATGACACATACTCCAAGCGGAGATGCCAGGTACCATGATACCGACAGGGGCTCCTGCCGACGGCATTGGTACATCTGTGAACTCACCACTCACCCAAGCCATTTTTCCATTAGCACCTGCATCTGCAGCATCAGACAACTGTCCCACAGTGTCCGGTCTTCAGGAAACATGCCAGACACATCACGTGGGCTACCTGCCAACAGCCTCAACTACCAGGTGATGCTCCCACCTGATGGTGTCATGACACCCTCGAGACCTCCCACGTCTCTCATATTATGTTTGTGCTCATCAGCCTACAAGCCAGGCATTTCACCAGGACATGATGGGGATACCCAGTCACCTGACTTGCACCACAGATTACCCTTTTTCCGCCCGCATAGTGCCAGCAGCAGTAGCAGCAACGAATCGGAGTCCGAGGACAACTTATCGTCACCTCGACTCTCCAAGCAGCTTCGCCGTACATGGCGTGCCATGTACACGGCTTGTGGGTGCCTCTCAGCATCCAAGGCAACCACCACAGCGCTGCCATCATCATGGTGCCACCACCTCTGGCCGCATGGGAACATCAAGCCACTGGCACCCTGCTGTACCTAATGATGTTGAGACATCAACCGCCGTTGACAGACAAACTGTCTCCATGGGGGGAGGGGCGCATTTGATGTACCCCACGTGACATCTCCCCGAGATCGTTCAGCCCATCACTCACCAACTCACCTGTCAGGGCTGTGCAGTGTTCACCATTTGTCCGCACGAGTGCATTGTACAAATTAAAGTATAGTGAAAGTGCTGTGCAACATAAATAAGGCTTTATAAAGCCAGTAACATATTTGCTAAATTATAATGAGCTTCCAGAAGTCACACAACACAAAACAGTGACGTCAACTGTGTTTGTAAAAACATAAATAAATGTGTGTTACTGCGTAACACGTAAGCCACATGACGTAGCAGTAAATGCTATTCAAAATGTTTTTTGTGTAAACAAATAAGTTGTTGTTTTGCAAATTGATATTGTATCAATATTTAAAGGGTATCATTTGTATGTTCCTTTTCAGCAAGATATTGAACTGAAAACGCACTGAGCTGCCCAGGCATAAAGCAAATCCGTTATCCTAATATGTATAACTTAAACAGTACCATTAACCACAAGATGCTACAACATAGTCATATTTTATTTTGTATGACTAATTTTGGTTTTAATATGTAATAAGTGTTAATTTTTCATGTCATTCACAAAGGTTCATATGCTGTAACCTCATCACTCAATATAATTGTTCATAATTTTTGCAGCATGTTCCACCATACCTTTTTGTGTGAACACTGTGCAAAACTGCCAGCATTAGTGCCATGATACTAGTTGCATTCTTGTGAACGGGTGGGGTGGACATCGTGCACAGCCTTTCCAGGCCTCTTGCAATAATCATTTTGTGTATCAGTTAACAGAGCATGTACCAGAACATTAACATGATTTTTTTAGCTTGGAGAGCATTCCACCCCCACACCTCAGGAGCGTGCTAACTCCTGAGGTATAATTATTTTCACTTAATTTCTATAAAGGCTTCATGCCATTTTTTGCAGTGCTACAGCTCCCCCAGATAATGTTGGGAATTGAATGTAAGCACCTCCTCGGTGGGTTCAAGGAAATAAAACATTATGTGGAACTACACACATGTATTTATTTCCTCCAGAAGCTTCACTGCTGATTCTCTATTTCTTTTTAGACAGTTGCATCATAATTACATAAACGCATGGAGATGGCCTGGAAAAGTCTCTGTACGGGGATGAGTACACATTTAGAGGCACTATTAACACCTCTCACTAGCCTAGGCAGATGGGATTACAGTGGAACATCCGATGCTGGATAATCAGAGGGGGCCACATCTAAGGGTCGGCGACCACACACCCTCCATTCTCATGCTCTCTGCACTGACACCCTACCGAAAAGAATCATTGTCTGGCAGGGTTCTGTCGCAGACCGTAACCATCCGCTTAAACTCACATTCCCTCTGATGTCCTATCAACCAACTCCACATTACATTAACTCTGCTTCACCTCAAAGTTACAGCTACAAGACTGCTTATCTAGTCTACTACTTTCAGAAGACTTTCCTTCCACCAGGGTCCAATTGCCTACTCTACTGTTGTACCTGTTAGAGCTAGTGTTTGACCAGACACCAAACCAGAAACACTTCATTCACGTTACTCGACCCATCGGGAACAGTCAGGCTGAATTAGGCCGAGCTCAAGCTGCAGTTACAGCATTTGCACTTTTTCAAACACACATCCAGTAATTCGACCAGCACCACTCAAATCCAGCAGTCGTGGTTGTGATTCTGGCCAAGCCAGGCCATCTCACTATATCCAAACAGCCAAGTAGGGCTCCGGTTTCATGACCCTAGGAGAGAGAAGGTTTAAGCCAATACCTACCCAAGCTAGAGGTGGTTAGGTGTCACTATCTTCGCTACAGAAGCATCCCATTTACTGCCTGGTTAATAAATTTTGATAATGTTTATGGTGCACTGATGTCATGAAAATATACATACTTATTCTTTCTTCAACCTATCTTGACGAATCCTTTTATTTTTACCAACATTTTCTTACACAAGTTCCCAGTAAAGGGGACTGATGTTGACACCAACTATTTGAATGAAACTAGTCGGGCATCTAGCACACTGTGGGAACTAAGAAGCTGTGTTCCATTAACGGGGTATTGAACACTCACCCTAGTCACTTGGTCGAACTGAATGGGCAGGCATCTCAATAATTTTAAGAACTGCTGGAGGTGGTACCGGTTTCAACATAGGCCTAGTGGGTGCCCTCATTGGTACAAAGTCTATGTTGGCTGGGTAGGCCAGTTGGAGTGTGACACGGGGCGAGGGGCGTAAGTCTATTCTTCTGACAACTGGCATGTCATGAGGTCCTGGCATGCTGAGTGGCTGACATTTAGGAGGCGCTGTTGACAGTGGTGAACTGCAAAACAGGCTCTGCAATATGCCGAAGGAAATGCAGAAGTAGGTGAGGTACTGATCCATGAGGCAGTAGGTGCTGAGACATGCAGTCCTATCCTTTTGCTGTGGAGTTTAACCACAAAATTATGACTGTATCTCCCTCTACCTACTTGGCGAATCTGCAAGATTTGAGTAATGGGAGTACTCACCTGGGGTGCATGGTATAACGCCGGGCTAGGTCAAAGGTTCTCCACGTTGTAAGGAATGTTGGGGTTAATGTTTGTTTACCTTGATCAGAGTCAGTGGAGAGAGAGGGGGGTCAACTCTAGAGTGAATTGGACCAGGTGTTTTTTCAAGTGGGAAGTTGTGGATCTGTGCACTCTGAGAAACTTTAACAAGAATTGCGATGTCAGATTTTCAGAATGCATTAGGGGGCTATTACCTAACTATCTGGCCAGGTTCTTAATCCCACTCCAGGAGCTGGCCGTTGTATAGTATTGGCTGCATGGGCCATCTGACTGGAACGAAATTCTCAACAACACTTGCAAGGTGATGTTTCGGTAGGCACTGTACCTTATTGGACGCGGTGGTGAGCTCTGGGGCAGCACCCAACATTGGTTGTGGAGGTTTAGGGCAGCTGGTCTGGTTGATGGGGGTAAGGGGGATAGTATGGGATCGGTGGGGTTAAATTCCCAGGAGGGCTTCCCCTTCCTGCAGAATAAGAGCTACAGCCGGATGGGCTATACCGGGTAACTTTATAAATTGCCCAAATAGAGGGGTAGGCAGTTGAGGTAGATAAGTGGTTTGAAAATAATTAATCACTGTTTCTGATGATGTTCAATTATATAATTCCTTGATGACTTCCCTGAGAGCTTTCCTACATTACTTATTAATACTTCCATGCTTTACTTAAGGCATTTAGACTGTTCTGAAAACCTTTGAGTAGCAGCAAGCAAGGACAATGGTCCTATGGTGCACTCCTACAGTGCCATCACTCCTAGTACCCACCGTTCGGCCTTTGCAGACTAGGAAGGAGAAGTAAAACACAGAGTCTGACCAACATCAGTGTTGAATAGTGTGTGGCACAACCGATGAAGTATCCAGTGACAGACCTGTGCTTGCCTTTCTAGAAGATGTTGTGGTATTTACCTTAGTGGGATAGATGGGCTTTACTTGCTCTTCTTCTGTCTGAATAATGTCAGTATAACTTGATTCTCAAATAATTCCAATTTTCAAACTACGACAAAATAAATAATACTCTCCAATTGAATTTAAGATACGTTTTATAATGATGTATTTAGGGAAATACTGGGCGAGTCCACACTAGCTCCTAAAATAAAATATTTACATAATAATAAATAGGTAGCTCGATCCTATGTTAATCCAGGCTAAGGCATCCTGGGCAAAACTAGGTATCTTAACCAAAAAAATTAATTTAATCAATCAGCTTTTAACTAACTTAACATGAAGCGTTCTGAAGGAACCTAAGCTGCTACCAAATGGGAAACTGGAGGAATACCAGAGGGTGGTTGGTACAAGCGGTGACATCTTCTATAGCTTCTAGAAGCCAGAGTTGCATGACGACGGCAGAGTCTGCGGTGTCACTGATGACGTTAGTCTTCTTGTGGTGTCTTCTAATAACACAAACGAACTGTGGTCAGCTTTATCCGTCAAATATGCCTTCAGCCTTTTCAGATTGGAAGAGAGAATCGTTTGCCACTCACCATTGGCCTAGTGGTTGTCGAACCCTTAAGACATTTCATTAGACTTTGCAAACTGGAATAAGGGGCGGGTGATAACTTACCCTTACTTTTGCCCTCAGCCTTTTTCGGACTGAAGGGACAGTAACTGCCTAGATCCAAGGATGGCTCTTTCTATTTATACAAAATTTTTCTACTTGTAGTCTTCAAGAGGGGTGCGGAAGTGGCGAGCCCCTTCTGCAGGGGTAATTTATTCATGCTTGGTGGCAGCGCCATCATTTTCTTATTACCTGTTTTGGCGGTCTTGACATATCTTATCGCTTCAGCACTGGATGATATGATGCTCCAGTGGAATGAGTACTGCTCTCTTGCAGCCAACTGTAGAACTCACTTATCTTTGGGAAGGGTATTGATGGCTCATCAAATATTAAAATCCAGTGCTGGGGTTAGGGTGACTACATAATGGCTTTGGAGTAGACACTACAATTTCTCCAACCACGTGTCTGTAGTCACCTATGACATGTAGTTTATGGACCCTGTAGGAAAGTGATTTATTGTACTGTATGACTTGCCCAAATGAGCACTGGTGTTCGATGATAAGGCAAAGTCGCACGTAGAGCGCACATGCCCAATGCACAGAAATGCATCATGCATCAGTGCGCATGCTGCACAGGTTAGTAAGATGACTGCCTCCCTCTTTACATAGTAGACCCTAGGGTTGATAGGCCTTTGCTCATCAGAATGCTTAGTTTGGGCAGCTAAGATCTTGGCGGCCTTCTGGCCAGCCCAATGTTGTGGCAAGGTGACAGTTGTGCACACACAACTGTAGTACATCAAGAATGTTACATTACAGAGAATCAATCAAAGAATAATTTGTTCTTAGTGGATTCAGTGGGTGTTTGTAGGAACAGACACGGCCGTAGCTACAAAAATATATCACAGTCATAATAGCATGGTGATGAAAAGAGCTGGCATAGACCACCCAGTGAGGAAATGACTCTCTCTGGTGCCTGTGCCATGGGGTTATCACCACTGGTGATCAGAGGGGTGGCATCTCTAGCAGTGTTACCAACTGGGACATATGCCTCCTTACTGTTGGTCGTAAAGCCTATAGCAACATGGAGAGAGTTGAGAGAGCGACGTAACATCTAAAGAGTTCAACTTCCCCCCCGGAATCCCAGCATTCCTCACTGAAGCTGCGATAGTACTCGAACTACAAGCAGGTCATACTGCTCATTTAAGTCCCCCGGTGAACTCAAGTGTTTGCTCTCCTGGAGCCTTTGGACCAGTGGCGCCTGGTGACTTTCTAAACTGGGAGGGCTGTGGCGATCCTAACGCTGATAATTACAAATAGCATTTTTTAAATAGGCTCAGTGATAAATATTGTGCTTACGACAGGCTTACGTAAGTGTAGCAAAATACAAAAATTAAGCCCGGTTGTTTAAAGAAAAATGTATCATCACTGAATTTGTAATTCTCAACTCACTGTGGCCACTAGTTAAGATTTAATCACTTGCACAGGTATTTGTTTGTTTTAAGTTTGTGTAGGTTATGCCTTCCAACCAGTACCCATGTGGTGTGGTACATTACTCGAGATGACAAGTAATTAGATGATGATAATAATAATAATAATAATAATAATAACAACAACAATAATAATAATAATAATTATTATTATTATTATACTATACTAATGAAAATAATAACTTAAATATAATAAAACAAATATTTTTAAAACCCAATACAAATTTACAGTCAGTACATACAAAATGCATGTCAAATTTAAATTAGAGGATGAAAGTGGCATATCTTAATTAATGTATTTAAAAACAAAATCCATTCTTCAACCTGTATGGGCTATCTAACTGGCAATGAATATTCATCTTACCAATCACTGACAATTTAACAACAAGCTTGTTAAGAATATTTCACACTATGTTTGAAACTCAGCAACTTTTAACAATATCTATAATTAAAAACTATCCGAAATAAATACAAGTATTGTTAAGGAATGTGTTTAATAACTGCAAAACAGTGGAGCGTGAAAGTTCGCCTACAAAACATGTAGTATATCACTGCCGAACACATTGTTTACAGTAGGATTCGAAGTTCCAGTTTTGGTAGCCATGTCAAGTTCCAGGAAACCATTTTTGTGTGACAGCAGGGGCGCGCCCAGCTCTCTCTGATTTACAGCATGTGATTGGCTGAAAAGTGATGAGCGCCTGAAGTATCCTCTCCCTCCCGGAGTACCGCTATCCCACTGTTACAGCCGTCTCTCTCTACTCGCTCCACCCACTTCAGGGCGAATAATCTGTAGCCCCATCACTTCACATTTCTAAAAACGTTTCCCTCGTGACAAGAGACTTGTCCATCTTAAAAACATTGGCTGCAAAATAACCTCCGTATTCGTACACAATATTATTTGCTGAGTAGCAGATAAGTAGAGGTCTGCGTTCTGAGATTTTATTAGGAGTGCTGCGCCCTGCAGCCCTACCTCAGCATCCGCCACCGCTTTGGACCCCAGAAAGATTCTCTCTACCCTTACCATGGTGGCGATGACCAGACGAGCACTGATACCTGCCAGCAACCAGTTAATATCTGATGGACGAGGGACAGATATTCCAAGCAGTATTACAGCTGGGCTGTATCAAGGTTCGAAAGAGAATCTAATGGGGCAAGAGTGACCCCAGAATGCTTCACCCAGAGCAGATGTGCCACTTGGGGCAATGACTCCGAACTAGACTGACTGCAGAAAGTTGTGTAACAGCAAGAGCAGCATAAGTGCATGGAAAAATACAAGTTTAAATTGTGCAAGCAAAGTGAGGTTAGAACAAGCTACTATCACAAAGAACTGAAGTGTAGGTAAGATGTACAAACTGCATAAGAACAATTACCAAGGTAAAGTTTGGAGCTTAGGCTGGAGATTGCATCTCCATTGAACTGTCTTTATTCTGGCATGTGCTGTGATAGTAAATGCCCTGAGAGATAGGCAAGTGAGGGGCGGGTGGCAATTGCTGGATGGAGGGGGGATACCTCCTTTAATGTGTGGCCACGATGCGCCTTTGGTACCTGCCTGGCCGAACGACCACAGTGAAGGGGTGGGTCCACCCACTCTTAGGCAGGAGTGTTTTGGCAGACTCATTGCCAGCCACCAGGCAGCAAACGAATGCAGCAGTCTGTAGATATCATTCATACAACAGCGTGAGGCAATAGAATGTGATGGCGCTCTGCAACACAATAGGCCTAGAGAGTGTGCCACAGACATTGCTGTATTACAGTAATTGCAAGGTTGTACCTGTCAAGAGAGTGAGACTATAGCAGCATGTGTATATCTCTCATAGTTCTGATTCTGCATTATCATGGAAATAAACGTGGGAAGGTTTGTAACCACATCGATTTCCAGTAAGGAACCTAGTTTCGTTTCCCCACTGTAGTCAGTAGAATATATTGGATATATGAAAAAAGAAACATTTTCATTACTTGCTATCAGAGTGGTTGTCTCTACTGGTGATATGTTGTTCTTAACATTTATTCCATTGTTTGATTGCTTCTTGGAACGCACTTCAGTGGTACACAGCTCTCTTACCACAGTTTCCTGACATTTCTCTTTTGGTTTTGAGAGTGATTTCTATTCAAAGTAGTTGTTCACCTTGGGAACCAGCAAAAATTCTGCTGGGAATAAGTCAGAGAATTGGGTGGATGGGGTACAATAGGTGGCTGATGTTTTGCTAGAAAATGTGAATGATTAACAACATGTGAACCAGCATGTTGTTTTAGTGCAGTATGCAAATTTGGTTTTCTCACATTTCGGGCCTCTTTTTGTGGATAGAATCCCTCAGATGTGCAAAAACTTCCTGGTAAAACTTGTTTATTTACCTTATAACCACAAGTTATAAATTCATGTGCATTGATGGTGATGTGTCTGTAGTTGTTCAGCCAAAATTTGGTGGCAAGATCCTATACATTTGCAACTTTTTAGAGAGTAGAACAGTTTCCATATCACAGCATGAACCCTTTGACTTGGTCATCAGTGTTGATATTTAAGACTGAGAATTCTGCAGGGCAGTTGATATGCAATAGGTCTAGAGGTAGGAATCGTACTGTAAACTGGGGTTACTTGGAATACTTATAAAGGAATGTAGTTTGCACATGTGGCAGTTCTAAAATAAACTTACAGTTTCACAAAGTTAATTTTTGTCAGTAACATACAGAATATAATTTTACTCGGAGCTCTGACTTGTGCAAACTGTTACGCTGGGTCATACAAATAAAAGTACCACAATTCACTAATAAAATATAACACTACTGTATATGGAATTTTAGTTGTTGAAGTAATTGTACAAATTAGAAGTAAGATTTTGGTAGAAAGATGTTGCAATTACTACTTATTCAACTATCTATTTGGGGAGACAACTGTTTACCCAGAGCTAGCACTACGATGTACTCACTACTGATAATTTTCACTTCAGTAGACAATTAATCGCGGGTCCACCTGGGGCTGACAAGACTCCTCTCTCTTTGACATGGCCGTATGGTACTTAACTGTAGCGGCCATAACAAAATTAAGTCTTAGTTCATTGTAGTTACAACCTACACCCACACCTGCCTGCCTGGCTACTTTGCTAACAAATGTTATGTTTTGTATAATTATCGCACACACAGCACATCTGTGCATACGCACACACTCTTGCTCTCTCTTTCCCTTCCCCCTTATCTCTCTCCCTGTTTGGCCCATACAGTATGCTCTCTTGCCATTTAATGTGTTGTTTAAATAATTCACCTTTTTTTTTTTAAACACACCTTGTTTATGAGAAAAAATAATGCCATTTGTGGACTTTTGGTATCCAAATTCTGGTTTTGTAAGCGTTGGGATGTATACAGTGAGCTGTGCATGGAATTAGTATTCTGTGAAGGTTTGGCTGGGTGATAGTTATTACCACTCTAAACAGCACAATCTAACAATGGCACCAGGGAGAGTCTGCACATGAGCATGTGTAGTGTGTGTACACTTGTGTGCATTGTACTTTATTGCAGCAGTATTATTAAAGGAGAACACCAGTATTTTAACATTTTACAAGAGGTTTGTGAAGCCTTTATGGTGAAGAAACACTGGCCTATGCTGTCACCTACACTGTCTTGTGGCTCGCCTATCACCTGTGTCATCACACCTTATTGGCGTTTGTGTTGATTTGGAAACTTCTGGCTGACTGCCAAAACCACAGCATAAATAAAATACTTGAGTTCTCTACAACAAGGAACATTATGGCAGGGACTTCAAATGTACATAACAGCGAGCTATTGAGCGCTGGTGAGGATTAAGTGATGTGAAAGTGGAGCAGTGGTGGAATGCAAGGGTCAGGGAAATGGGAGTGCTCCAAGAAAACCTGCCAGTTAATGACAATGTCTACCACATTCCCACATGCAAAAATGTGGGCGACACTGTCAGAAACCAAACCAGGTTCACATTGGTGGGAGACAAGTAGTCTTACCACTACAGCATCATGTTTAAAAAAACAAGTCTTTAACTTTCTTTAAGATTATAAATTAGACTGTAAAGTTACTCATGAAAGTGCACACCTGCTACAAATTTTTATTTGGGAGTATAAGTTTTCAATGACCCTTTACAAAAAATTTTCTGACATGGGGTTAGATCCTTTTGAAAGAAATAGTTCTCAGACAAATTTAATCGCAAAATAATTGACCTTCAAACTGTTTATATTGATTCTGCCCATTTAAATTTCTAGATACATCACCAAATGAGCTCTCAACCATGGTTAGTAAATCAGTACAATATTCTCTCTGAAAATCAACAACAGTAGGGAAACACTGGTGTAGCATGTCTAAAATGAATGAAAAATAAAAACTATTGCTTTACTGTGTTTATCATGCAGGACACACACATCTAAATTAAAATTAACAAATCCTCATTGCTGAAAAAACAAATACAAAAATTTGTGAATTCTGCAATGTTGCTATTTTTAATCACATTTGAGATGTGTACAGGAACCAGAATTTATAGGTCCATCTGTGCATTTTAAATAATCAACTTTATGAATTTATATATATATATATATAAATATTTAATATGTAGCTCTTAAGATCACACAGATAAGCAATTAAATAATGATTAGTCCTCGGCTATAATCACTCTTGAACACTAACATTCAGGACCACTGGGGTAAAAAAAATTACTCGGACCACGAAAGAACTCCTCTTTGATCAGTACAATAAATAGACTTGCCAACTGAGTGGTATGAATGTCGGTTGAAGCTAGTATCCACAAATGATAAATCATATTACACATTCCATCTGTCCGAAATCAACCATAACATTAAAATTAAAATTAATTTCAATTTTATGAAAAGACACTGCTGTAATATTTCCAATCTATAACTCCATGGGAACTCATGCATTCAGGTTAGTTCATAGAATAAAAATGTATGAACTATAAAACATAAAATAATTAATTATTGGTTGTACTATGTGGCGCTGCAAATGAAGTTAACCTGCCTATAATGGCTTACAAACATAGCTAATTTAGTTTTATTAAATACAGCAAGCGCCACTGGACTCGAGAGTGTTGCATCACAGATGTAATAATATTATAGTCCTGTCACTGTAAGACATCTTTGCACGTAAGATTCAAATGTACTATGGTATACTGTGAGATTTCATGTATGAGAGATTATGAAATACATTCTCAACAAGGATTCATAAATACTGTATAGAGGCTTCAAAAAATACAGCTAAGTAATAGGTACAGTCTTCATATGTCCTGAAATACTCTAATAATGTTGTATAAAACAAACCGAATACTACTGCTGACTTTTGATTTACTCATGACAGGTACAACTTTGTTCTTGTGCTGTCAGCTTATGTAATAGTACTAAATATTAGGGTTGTGTAAATATTCAGTATAACGAAATGAAAAATTACAACTTTCATTTTCATTTCGGTAAGAAATTTGGTTGTTGAAGGTTGTAACAAAATGAAAATCCTCTATTTTGATGACTATTTTGATGTTAATGAATGTTCATTTAGTGTTCCAGAAAATTTTTTGTCTGTAAGTAATATTGTTTGTTTTCATTATGACTAAAATAATAACTTAAAACTGACATTTAAGTGTATGCAAAAACCTCTGTGGTAAATATTTCACATCCTAAAATTGTTATGGTTTTGTTTTGCAACAAAATTATAATAAATAACGTGCTAAATTTGTTAAACATTAAGCCGTGGGTATGTATAAAATTGATTTTCAATTGTTCATAACATATTTTTCAATTTTTGTTTCACGAGAAAATGTTGCATTTTCGCACAACCTTTCTAAATGTATATTATTCTAACTACCAATTAAATTTCATATTTTTAATCTTAAAAGATTGCATTTTGATTTAATAGGGATTTTTCCTAGAAAATCTATTACATTCTTTTTGATGCAATTAAAATAATTGACCATGCAAAGTATTATTACTGTGTGCACTTTATTTTTCAAATTATCTCACTCTCAAAATCTAAAGTTTTTGGACTCCTTTGTTAACAATCAAAACTGTTTCCTATTGGTTAATGTGTGTGTGATGTAGTTGTAAATGTTTTGGTTTTGCCATCTTAGCATCAACATGTGTGTGAACTTATTGTTGGCCGGTTGCTGTGGTTTACAAAGAAACTTTGGAAAAAGGATGAAAATGTTTTTGTAAAATATGTTTCTTGGCAAATTTACTGATAGTTTTAATCTGATTTTGCTTCAATTATCGTTGCCTTCGTTGATGTTTGAAATGTAAGTATGCTTTTCAAAACACCCGTTTAGTACAGCATTAGGCAATGAAGTCAAAACTTGTAGGTGAATATTTTATTCAAGAATTTTACTCTCATGAATAACCTTTTGACGCTGGCTAACAGCCAGCAGCGTTAAGACCATGACGGCGCTCACCACTCACGTGACACGTGGGTAAGCACTTGCCCAAAGAGGCCATAACCTGGACTTTCCCGTAACGGGATATTTATAATAAATTGTAAACAATGTCTTCCTATTTTATTTCATGGTCCAAGTGTTCTAAAATGTTAAAATTGTATGTTCATGAAATGTTACACTACGCTTGGTTAAAATTCAAAATGCACTCTGCGCGAAGAACAAGGATGTTATTATTCCAACGTAAACGCCTCCATGTAAAACAATCAACAAACACAGAAAATTCACAATTTAAAAGCTTAGAGTGATTATGTACTTGAATTATTTATGTGCCATTTCTTTATGATAATAACAATTTGACTCAGCATGAATAGCTCTTCTGCATGTGAGAACTCCGTAGGCAACCATGGTAGGTCCGTGCGACCCCTGCGTCTGGGGAGTCCGTTGAGGAGAGCTGGCGAGGTAAGACGCTGCCACGTACGCACTTCAACTTTTTTGCGCTGAGTTAGATTTCCATAATTCACTTTTAGTGTACCGGTTAACCTTTGCCTTGCGTGTGTTTTGCCAGACATTCCCCAGCATTATGCTTATGCGTAAATAAATAATTTGCAGCCCTTGTGGCTTTTTGGAATTTTAAACGAGAGGAGGAGAAGATGTCGGAGAAGTCACGCGCCCCACGCAACTTGTAAATCATGGGCCATCCACCTACACTAAAGGCTTTTCATTGCAACTTCTGCTTGATTGATACGTGCAATATTAAGGGCTATATTTCTATGTATGTATTTCAGGGTATTTTTCATATTTAATTGTGTTACGGCCACATCGCCCATGACCACGTGGTCAGATATCGCCAAGGCCGTATCTGCGCCATCCATGCGCTTTAAGGGTATATTTAGTAAATCTCAGGGTTATATGTAATATTTTATTCAGGGTTCTGTGTATTTTTCATGAATGATGCTTTTGTATGTTTGACCACACTGTCTTTTACACATGTTGATTTTCCGCCATCAGGCGTGCTACGAGTTTTTGTATGCTTTAATCAGGAAGGGAATAATTTTCCTCACACCGATACCACTTTGTCCTGTAATTATTTGCAGTTTTCATAGAAAACTACTGCAATTCCACCTGCACCACGTGGTTCACTACGCTTGTATCCAGCGGCATCCGCACCATCTAAACATATCTTCACGCATCAGCGTGTTTATTGTGCCTGTTCATATAGTGTCCCATGTTGTACTATCCTTATTTGTGTAATTTGTGTAATTTGTACAGTGACATAATTTCTGTCCTAGTCGGCTATGTGTAAAGACAGTCACCACACTCATCACGTGCTGGAAGGCACTTCCAGACGAGTCCACGTTAGTGACGAAAAATAATCACATGTGTTTAGTGCTCATCATGTAATTCTCCGTGTCCTGTCTCCAGGAAAAATCTACAGTCCATCCTAGCAGCTGTAGACCTCTTTCCTTGTGGGGCCTGTGTTTTCAAACACCCCAGAGAAAATCATTCATCTAGGAGTGCGCTAGAATAAATACGAGCAGGGGGAAGAACCCAACGGAATTAGCTAGACACTTCCGAGTTTTCAATCAGTAATTCATAATTCAGGCACGATATTGTACTTGGAAATCAATAAATGGCATGATATTCAGTGAAAAATCTGTGCGTTTATTTGTAGCATCAGAACAGCCAACTCCCGTCATTTTTCAGTGATAAAATGTTTAGTATTTATCAGTGTTTTGTAAAGACTCTCGGGTGAGATGGACACACAGAACCCACAGCATCTGTGAGAACGCTGAGTCTCGAAGTGCGGTGTCTGGGAAGCCCCGCTGGCACTCCTCTACCATTAGTAAATTGTGTCATAGTTTGTCTCGTGTCTCACCTGATGGCGTCACTTTATTATTATTATTATTATTATTATTTAGGAGGCTCATGTCATTATTCTAATTTAAATATTTTCCTCGAAAGACATACCTCTCAATTTTCAAACACTGGAAGCTTTTTTTGGCCATTTATTTGACAAACATTCTATTTCCTTACACTTGTTACTTAATGAAGTTTGGTATCCCAGTACTTTGAAATGAGTCCTACAACAAAGGAAAAGAATACACCTCTATTGATCAATTAGCATGATACAGGTTTTATTATTCAAGAAATATTTTAAATGTAGGTTTATGTAACAAGCATAAACAAGAGTATATAGGCCCAAAATTATAAAGCAATTATTATAGATAGCATTATTAATATTTATATCTGACAGGGATGTTTTCATATTTTAGTAAAAAAGGGCAAAAACACATATCTTTCATATAGTGTAAACCACATTATACAGTAGACTCTCGATTATCCGTGAGCAGATTATCCGCTTTGCGGCTTAACCGCGGCATATTCAGAAAGATAAAAATATATCTTGGGAATTAACTCAAACACTGCCAAAACGAAGTTATTTAATAAAACGGTGAAATTCGTAACAGGTACTCTCTGAAAATAACTGTGGAATGAAATATGTTTGTTTATCTATGCAAATGCATGTCAAAATGTGTTCCCGATGGCGTGATGAGCTTAGTTACCTTGCAAGACAGCGAGCTGACAACACCGCACAACTCGCTAGCCTAGCTGCCGCCTGCCAGGTATAGCCGAAACCCAGCGCAACCGTCTCATTCCTCCCGCGTATCGCATTCCCGCGGTCAGTGTCAGTTTTATCTCGCCAGTCAGTAATTACGTTCGGTTTTGTTTTGCTCATTTTCAGCCGAAAAATGTCTGCAAAACGTAAACGTATGGTTTTAAATTTACAGCAGAAGCTGGAAATTATTAATAAACTTGAAGGAGGAAGTGTAATAAAACAGCTTTCATTTATATATGGAGTGGGAGAAACAACAATTCGGGATATACGAAACAATACATCCAAACTTATTGAGTTTGCGAGCACTGCGGACTCGACAAGTGGGTTGGTGATAGGAAAATGATGAAACTATCGACATACGCGGAACTAGATAAGGCTATGCTGGAGTGGTTTAACCAGAAACGTGCCGCGGAAATGCCAGTGTTGGGCTTAGTGTGTATGAATAAAGCCCAATATCTTTTTGAAGAACTGGGAATGGAAGGCGAAACTCGTTTCCTACATTAAACACTGTTTTCCACACGCTGAAACAGCCGGCTGTATGCCGGACGCACTGGACAGTGTGGGAGATGTGTGTGTGACACGGGCGACATGCAGTTCGCTTTGCACGTCTGTTTCTCCTCTCCAGGGGGGGGGGGGGGATGGTGGCCTGTTGCCTAGCAACCGAGTGACGTCAGCCTGCCTTCCCTCTTATGCAACTTCAGATTCCAGTATCACTCGGCGATAAACACCACGCGCATCTCGCTGTGTTGTTTGTATTAACTGTAGCTGCGCATTTCTTGTAATGTTTGTGAGAGAACTACCGTGATTACCCGCATATTTTACACACTTTATATTTCGGTTTTGTAAGTTAGAAATTAGGGGTGCATAAATTACGCATTTTTTAAATTTCTTGGTTTGTTAATAAATAATAGGGTACGGAAATTATGCGAGGCTATAAAATATGCGGGTGAATACAGGAGTATGTCAAGGATAGGCTAGGTTTCACACTGAAACACCCAGTATTCAGTTACGACCATATGAAACTTAGTGTTAGAAAAACTGTATTTTTCTCTTGGTATGCGGATTATCTGCGGCAATCGCCCCCGCCATTATCGCGGATAATCGAGAGTCGACTAAGTATTTTTCAAACATAACAACAATTTCTCGTTGGTCGTACAGGCCTTTAAAATAAACATTACAGTGTTACAAATTAAGCCAGTGCAATTATGATAAGTAAAAAATACATTTACTTAATTCTGAAATGGTCTTCACACACAAAACATGTGCTCTGGTAGCAAATTACTTAGTGTTTTATGGCTCTTAACTATGTTTACATGCTTTACACTTTGTTTTTTTACTTAAACTGTTCACAGGTATCTTATCAGGAGTACATTTCCTTGTATTTTTACATAGTGTAACTATGCAACACTTGCTGGTGTTCGATGACACAGCAATAACATTAAAATCCTCAGAAACAACAAAATATAATAATACTTCCAAATGCACATGTAACCAACTAAGGTATCTGCATTTAAACAACAAAGGCTAATGTGTATTGTGATGCCCGAGCACATCAACATGTCAGCATCCATTTTCCCCAAGCAAAATCGTAGTCTATTTTAAAATGTGTTATTCTTGAGCTATACATACAAAATAAATAAAGAACTACAGCGTCAGTCTTAAAATTGATCATAATATCATGCGGTAGGCATAAAAATACCTGAATAGCAAAAATCCCTATTGTACCCTTTTGCTGAAGAGATTCCAATAATTTGTTAACTAAAGAATATATTTTGCTGTCTCAGGTTATGTTACAATAATACACACATCTCGTAAGTTCACTCTTAGTAAATTAAATATAAAAATAAAACTTTTATAACATTTACTGTTTTCTTCCATATTATTTTGTTTCAGAAAATGATAGAATTGAAGTGACAGGCAGTTTTTTACTTTATGAAAAAATGCCATGTGCATTATCTACCTAAAAGCTAAAAGTTTTTAATACATGAACACAATTCTTAGTCTTCAGTAATACATTTTTGTGACCCGGACACAAATAGTGTGCATTTTTTCTAGAATCACTGTTGTTGAAAAAGGTTAACAACTTCACCCCTGTAAACAAAGTGACTGTGGCCCCATAAAGTGTAATTTTGTGTCACATGATGAAGCACAGTGGTCATCACACTATGCATAGTGCACACGGTGTGTTGCCATTGCAATGTTACTGTTGCCACTTGCACCCTCGTCATCACTCTCCTCCGTGCTGACCTTCTCGAACCCCTGATGTCTGTCCAGGAACTGGGCAAATTTGAAGCCCTCAACGGGTGGAATGGGGAACTCCCAACGGTCTCGGTGTTCGCTGTAGCCCCCTGACATGCAGCCTGCACCAAACAACACAGTGCCACTCAAACATACTGATTCCAGAAGAAATGTTCAGTTTTAGATTGAAATGTGTAAGACCATGATAGTAAGACAACCTGTTCTCATTTAAATAATAAAAAACAGCATTTATGCCAAAAGAACGTGTTGATACCTTAAACTTCAGCTCTTCAGGTGTACGGACATCACTGATAACTGGCAATGTAGTGTTAAAGTCTGTATGTGGATCAGATAACACAAAATCAGAATCATTAGTTACACTGAGTAGCATGCCAACACAAGACAGTGAAAATGTGTTAAATCAATATTTAACGACTTTACTTTTGTAGATATTTCCACTTTTCAGTGGTTGCCTGTTCTCAGGTTCCACGTTTGTGGACCCTACCAGTCTTTAGAAAGAACTTGATTCCTCTCCAGTTTGATCTATATCTTATCTTCTTTGAGGTGGTAACCAAATAAGATCATACTGGCCATCACTGTTGAACATGTCCATACCATCATAGTTGTAAAGGCTCACTTTTAAGAGTAATGGGTTCCCATCCATCCATCCATCTTTACTTTAATTTATTCATTCTGTAGCTGGCCCGTAAGGTGATTTCTATTGCACAATTTTACATCTAAATGTAATTTCTTCGTGTCCAGGACTTTTACGAGCTTGTGATGGCATATGCTCCATCACCAATGTGAGTTTGTATTTTATTGTGTGATGGTAAGACTTGTTGCTTTTTCAGCTGTGCATTTATGTTCTCTCCGGCGCTTGTCTCCTGTCTTCACGTCTGCCCTCTGTACATGACTGTTTGGGTCACTTGCCTGAATTATGTGGTATTGGCTCTTGTATTATTGCAAATAAAAAAGGTGGCTTATAGAGAGTGCACTGATGCTAGGCCTGGGGTCTTTGGAGAAGGGGTGTGTATGGAGGGGGCCACCGGGTAATGTAAATAGGGGTGTGGCTCAGGGGATCGAGGAGATTGTCGCCAAGTACCTGGGAGGCTCGGCTGGGAGGAGGAGACTGTAGCCAACTCTCCAGGACTCTGGTTAGCAGATGAGAAGCTGTGGGAATGTCGGCCGAAGTTAAGTACAAGTTGGGACTCTGTAATTTCTCAGTGGTGGGACGGGACTTGTAATATTCTGCAGAATAGCATGTGAGGAATAATTAGTCTCCGGCAGTGGTGCATCAGGACTTAGAATATTTCTGCAGAGTAGAAGGAAAGTCTTAGCCTCTGGCAGTGGTAAGTCTGGAATGGGAATATTTTCTGCAGGATAGTGTGTGGAAATTTAGTCTCTGGTAGTGGTGTCAGGACTTAGAATATTTGTGCAGAGTAGAAGGACTTTGTTTGGAGTGGAAATGCGTGAGACTTTGCATTCGTTTTGCAGGAACAGTGGACTTGGGTTTTGGGTGCCTGTCGTGGAACTTAGCATCAAAATTGGTGAATGTGAGGTTTTGGTACTAAGAAGAAAGGATTTGCGACGGATTTGTGCACACAGTAGGTGATCAGGGGCATAGGGAATATTCATGAGTATAAATGAGATTGTTTGTATGACTGTGTGTTTGTTGTTGATATGCATGAGCTGTACCTACATCCTGGGTGTATCCTCAAGCTCATGTATATGGTTGTATGTGTGTGTGAATGAGTGTTGCTTGTGTGGTGAGTGAGTACTACCTACACCCTATGGGTGTATTGGTGAGGGCAATACCCTCAGGCTCAGATGTTTGTGGACTGGTGTGGGGTTGATTGTATATGGGAAAAGTAATACTTTTGGATTGCAGTTGGGATCCTTTTCTTCTAGAGACCAAAAGCATCTGCAATTGTTTCAATAAGAATTGTTTTTTCATATATGATATTTGTTAATACTGAGTGTTTTTCCTGGAAAATTACTGGTTGTTTTTAAAATATGTTTTATTGGAATCTTAAATGTATATTGTGAATGATTTGTTTGAAACCCAAATGGTTGTATATGGTAAAAAAAAATTGATATTTATATTTTTGTAAATTGAAAGAATAGGTTAGAAGGAAAAGAATATGAGACCAAAATTAAATTAAAAGAAAACTAAACAGTGTTTTGGACATTTGTGTGTAAACCCACCCATTCTGGTATTGAGAATGGTATTGTTACAATTTTCTGTGCAACTCTGCTGTTTTATTGTTTACTGGCTTTTACCAGATTAGGGTGAGTGTAAAGTGTGTAGGGTATGCAGTTAAGGTATTTTGTATTTCTAATATTTGTTATTATGGTGAGGAAATCTGGGTGGCACAAGTTGAGTAAGGAGAGTTTACAAGGTATGCTGAAAGATGGAGTGAAGTGTGGAGACAAAGACACCATTGATGTTTTGCTGAAGTTCACAAGGAATTTGGTACAGGCTGATGATGACTCTGAGGCCTCAGGGGGATCTACACTACACATGGGTGAGCCAGCTCCGTTGTTTAAATTATTGCAGTATTTCCCTAGTGATTTTCAGTATAGATTGCCATGTTTGAGGGTAGTTTGTTTACAGAAAGTTATCAATTTTATTGTTAAATTCGGAAAGATAATATACTTAATGTCTATGAGAGGTGAGTAGTGTATACTGATTCATTGTTTTGGGTTCCCGAGGCATTCCAATGTATCTGGAGGAAGGCCATCGAAGAGGCTCATTTCATTAAGGCATTATTAGCACGAGTCGGGTCTAAAGTAGCTATTATGCACATGCATATGAAAATTCTAGGTAAATATCAGAAAAATGAGCAAACTGTGCAAGACTTTGTTGTAGATACAATGCAGTTCGTGGAGATATTGGGCAGCCCTTATGATGAAAGTTACTTGGCAGTAGATATGTTTCATAATTTATTTCCATAATATAGTCAATTTTTTGTTTTTTCAAAGAAACCAAATACTTTGGGTGAGCTTTTGGAGCTAGTATCTAAAGTGTAAGTTACCCTGAGGGACATCCATCAGGCGAAAAACAAATGTGGAGTACTTGGGAAAATAAATCATAATACTGAGCATTGTTTTCAGGGTAAGAAACCTAAGGATGTGGTTTCTGTCATTGAGAAGGTGGACAAGGAAGATAAATATGTGAAAATAAACCAGGAAAAGGAGCAGATAATAGGTAAAGGGGAAACTGATGAACATAAGGGAGTGAGTAAGACGAAGGTAATTTGTTATGAATGTAAAAAGGAGGGTCATATTCGGCTGTTTTTCTCTGTTTTACTGGGGTCTAAGAATAAAGAGATAGGAAAAGGAAAGTTGTATGTTTCTTGTGTAAAGAGGAAGGGCATATTCAATATTATTGTTCCTCGTTATAAAAGCCAGTGGGCATAAATTGTGTAAATTATATAAAGGCCAGGAAATAGGAAGGATTGTAATTTACACTTTGGGTTTGCTCCAGGTAATAAAAGTTTATTACAGGGAAGGCCAGTGTATGAAAGGAAAATCCACGTACACACCATGAAAAAGGAAAATCCATGTACACACCGTGAACAGACAAAAGAGTAAAGAGATAGAAAATATAAAAAGGGAGTTTTGTGATGTTGTTACTTATAAATTACACCATCGTAGCCAGTATCCCATAATTTTGAGGTTGAAAGATTCAGAGCCTGTATTTTCTATGCCATATAGTGTAGCTCCTCCGAAGGTGAACATTTTAAAAGAACATACTCTAGATTTAAAAAGCCACGGAGGTGTTGAGGATTCCCAAAGTCTAGAAGCGAGTCTGATGTTTCTGCTCCCAAATAAAACTTAGGGAAAGTAAAGGTTAATATGTGATTAACGGAAGATAAATAAGAAACAATTTTTGAACCTTTATCCTATCCCTTGTATAGATACTGTTTTTCAGCATATTGGTCAAGCTTGTTACTTTACCATTTTGGATTTAAACTCAACCTTTTTGCAACGTGATAGATGTGGGTTTGAGAAAACCTCTTGCTTTTGTCACCCTGTGGGGATTTTTACTGATGGGGGCAATTTGTGCACCTCATTCTCTATGTCCAGGATCCTATTTAAGGTTTTGGGGAAGTATGTTTATGATTTTGTATTCCTATGTATTGATGATATTTGCATTTATAGTAATACATCGAAGCATGGGTGTGTTGTTCCCAATTGCTGATTCCTGCATGTGCGTCATTACATGTCGTCCCACTGAGCACCAACAATGTTGTTGCTGACGTAATGTAGTTGCCAGCATTCTACCCTGGATGATTATGATCGTTATGCTAAATGTCACTGTACGGATATCGCAATGTCTCACCACTGACTTGCGTGTGACAATATTCATGTCCGACTGAAATAAAACTGTATCATATGTGCTTTTCGTTACAGTTGTTACTTTCCGTGTATCACTAGAGATTATATTTTAATTTCGTTTTCAAATGTGGGCGTTATTTCTGCCGCATCCTGTAGAATTGCATGCTTTAGTTTACCTTACTTCATAGCTTGCTCATGCATGTAGATGATGTGTTGAAAACTGATTACTAACGTGTGCAGTGGTATGTTACTAACTGCATCAGCATTACACGACTTATGTCTACCAGAGACAAGCTGCCTATGCTACTGCTGTACCTGTCCGAGCTATTGTTCGGCTAGACACCAAACCAGAAACACTTCATTCACGTTACTCGACCCATCGGGAACAGTCAGGCTGAATTAGGCCGAGCTCAAGCTGCAGTTACAGCATTTGCACTTTTTCAAACACACATCCAGTAATTCGACCAGCACCACTCAAATCCAGCAGTCGTGGTTGTGATTCTGGCCAAGCCAGGCCATCTCACTATATCCAAACAGCCAAGTAGGGCTCCGGTTTCATGACCCTAGGAGAGAGAAGGTTTAAGCCAATACCTACCCAAGCTAGAGGTGGTTAGGTGTCACTATCTTCGCTACAGAAGCATCCCATTTACTGCCTGGTTAATAAATTTTGATAATGTTTATGGTGCACTGATGTCATGAAAATATACATACTTATTCTTTCTTCAACCTATCTTGACGAATCCTTTTATTTTTACCAACATTTTCTTACACAAGTTCCCAGTAAAGGGGACTGATGTTGACACCAACTATTTGAATGAAACTAGTCGGGCATCTAGCACACTGTGGGAACTAAGAAGCTGTGTTCCATTAACGGGGTATTGAACACTCACCCTAGTCACTTGGTCGAACTGAATGGGCAGGCATCTCAATAATTTTAAGAACTGCTGGAGGTGGTACCGGTTTCAACATAGGCCTAGTGGATGCCCTCATTGGTACAAAGTCTATGTTGGCTGGGTAGGCCAGTTGGAGTGTGACACGGGGCGAGGGGCGTAAGTCTAGTCTTCTGACAACTGGCATGTCATGAGGTCCTGGCATGCTGAGTAGCTGACATTTAGGAGGCGCTGTTGACAGTGGTGAACTGCAAAACAGGTTCTGCAATATGCCGAAGGAAATGCAGAAGTAGGTGAGGTACTGATCCATGAGGCAGTAGGTGCTGAGACATGCAGTCCTATCCTTTTGCTGTGGAGTTTAACCACAAAATTATGACTGTATCTCCCTCCACCTACTTGGCGAATCTGCAAGATTTGAGTAATGGGAGTACTCACCTGGGGTGCATGGTATAACGCCGGGCTAGGTCAAAGGTTCTCCACGTTGTAAGGAATGTTGGGGTTAATGTTTGTTTACCTTGATCAGAGTCAGTGGAGAGAGGGGGGGTCAACTCTAGAGTGAATTGGACCAGGTGTTTTTTCAAGTGGGAAGTTGTGGATCTGTGCACTCTGAGAAACTTTAACAAGAATTGCGATGTCAGATTTTCAGAATGCATTAGGGGGCTATTACCTAACTATCTGGCCAGGTTCTTAATCCCACTCCAGGAGCTGGCCGTTGTATAGTATTGGCTGCATGGGCCATCTGACTGGAACGAAATTCTCAACAACACTTGCAAGGTGATGTTTCGGTAGGCACTGTACCTTATTGGACGCGGTGGTGAGCTCTGGGGCAGCACCCAACATTGGTTGTGGAGGTTTAGGGCAGCTGGTCTGGTTGATGGGGGTAAGGGGGATAGTATGGGATCGGTGGGGTTAAATTCCCAGGAGGGCTTCCCCTTCCTGCAGAATAAGAGCTACAGCCGGATGGGCTATACCGGGTAACTTTATAAATTGCCCAAATAGAGGGGTAGGCAGTTGAGGTAGATAAGTGGTTTGAAAATAATTAATCACTGTTTCTGATGATGTTCAATTATATAATTCCTTGATGACTTCCCTGAGAGCTTTCCTACATTGCTTATTAATACTTCCATGCTTTACTTAAGGCATTTAGACTGTTCTGAAAACCTTTGAGTAGCAGCAAGCAAGGACAATGGTCCTATGGTGCACTCCTACAGTGCCATCACTCCTAGTACCCACCGTTCGGCCTTTGCAGACTAGGAAGGAGAAGTAAAACACAGAGTCTGACCAACATCAGTGTTGAATAGTGTGTGGCACAACCGATGAAGTATCCAGTGACAGACCTGTGCTTGCCTTTCTAGAAGATGTTGTGGTATTTACCTTAGTGGGATAGATGGGCTTTACTTGCTCTTCTTCTGTCTGAATAATGTCAGTATAACTTGATTCTCAAATAATTCCAATTTTCAAACTACGACAAAATAAATAATACTCTCCAATTGAATTTAAGATACGTTTTATAATGATGTATTTAGGGAAATACTGGGCGAGTCCACACTAGCTCCTAAAATAAAATATTTACATAATAATAAATAGGTAGCTCGATCCTATGTTAATCCAGGCTAAGGTATCCTGGGCAAAACTAGGTATCTTAACCAAAAAAATTAATTTAATCAATCAGCTTTTAACTAACTTAACATGAAGCGTTCTGAAGGAACCTAAGCTGCTACCAAATGGGAAACTGGAGGAATACCAGAGGGTGGGTGGTAGGAGAGGATGTCTTCTGTAGAAGGCAGAGTTGCATGACAGCGGCAGGCTTCTTGTGACGTCTTTTAATCGTGCATACAATGTGTGGTCTAGTGGTCTGCTTTATCCTCCAAATATGTGTACAGCCTTTTCAGACTGGAAGAGAGGATTGGCTGCCACTTACCATTGGCCTAGTGGTCGTTGCACCCTTAAAGCCTAGTACACATTGGCATCTCTCTTGTACAAAAAAGTGAACACTTTTTACACACCGACGTGCATCGTGTGAACGGCTGCCGAGTATGCTAGTTATCAGCACACAAGAGCTTGTATACTAACTAATGACATATAGTGACGGTTCTATTTTTCACCATCTTTCTTGTGCAAGTCGAATGTAAACAAAACATATATTTTGTTGATGTTGGCAACAAGCAGATATGTTAATTTTTTTAATGCGATAAAATGTTTCATAGTCTCATTATCGCAAATAATTCTGTATATGAATTTTAAAAAATAGACAGGTTTATCTTGTTTTCTGTGAGTGATTTTACATTTTCTACATTTGTATTTATTTAGTTTTTTAAATATGTCTTGAGTGGACTAAATCTTTTATTCTTTTTAATGGCAGATGCTATTGATAATGCACAAATTGCCCCCCCCCCCTCCCCCAAACCCCAAAAACGGCTTCCAAATCATACATAGTTGACATCAACCATCGACTTTATTGCTCACCAGGTACTGTTGTGCGTATGGATCACACAATTCCATGCATACTAAATAGTAGGCACTTTAGTGTTCAATTTATTGTTCACATTTATTTTCACTTTCTTGTACAAAAAAGATGCCCGTGTGTACTAGGCATAAGACATTTCTTTAGCCTTTGCAAACTGGAAGAGTGGGCGGGTGATCACTTACCCCTACTTTTGCCCTCAGCCTTGGTCTCAGACTGGATGGACAGCGACTGCCGCAAGCCAAGGATGGCTCTTTCCATTTATACTAAATTTTTCAACTTGTTGTCTTCCAGAGGGGTGCGGGGGTGGCGTGCCTCTCTCTGCAGGGGTAATTTATTCATGCTTTTCTTATCTCCTGTGTTGGAGGTCTTGACTTATCTTATTGCTTCAGCACTGGATGCTATGATGCGCGAGTGGAATGAGTGCTACCCTCTTGCAGCAAACTGTGGTACTCGCTTATCTTCGGGAAGGGTGTTGACGGCTTATCAAACAGTAAAATCCCGCACTGGGGTTAGTGTGACTTCATAATGGCTTTATAGTAGACACTACAATTTCTCCAACCACGTGTCTGTAGTCACCCATGACATGTAGTTTATGGACCCTGTAGGAATGCGATTTATTGTACTATTGGGAGTATGACTTGCCCAAATGAGCACTGGTGCTCGAATGATGGGGCGAAGGTGCAAGTAGATGCACATGCCCAACGCGCAGAAATGTGTCATACGTCAGTGTGCATGCTGCACAGGTTAGTAAGATAACTGCCTCTCTCTTTGCATAATAGACACTAGGGTCATTAGGCCTCTGTAGCTACGAAAATGTATCACAGTCACAATAGCATGGTGATGGAAGGAGCTGGCATAGACCACCCAGTGAGGAAATGACTCTCCCTAGTGCCTATGCCATGGGGTGATCACCACTGGAGCCCTTATCAGAGAGGTGGCGTCTCTAGCAGTGTTACCAACGGGGACATATGCCTCCTGGTTGTTGGTCATAAAGCCTATAACAGCTCAGAGAGATTTGAGTGAGCTATGTAATATCTACAGAGTTCAACTTCTCCTTAGAATCACAGCATTCCTCACTGAAGCCGCAATAGTACTAGAATTACAAGAAGGTCACGCTGCTCATCTAAGTCCCCCGGTGAACTCAAGTGTTTGCTTTCCTGGAGCCTTTGGACCCCAGAAAGATTCCATGATGACCAGAAGAGCAGTGATACCTGCCAGCAACCGGTACGCCAAACTCTGACATGTGAGAGTATCCTTCGAAGGGCATAATCCTGGGAAATACGGGTGATTAATGACTATAGGTTAGTCTATGAGAAAATTTATATTGATCCATACTCAGTTCCGGTATTAGACACTGTGTTTCAGTATTTGTGCAAGACCAAATATTTTACCATTTTAGACCATAATTTTGAATTTTTGCAATGTGAGGTACACCAAAATTCTAGAGAACCTTTGGAGTTTTGTACCACTTGGGATCTTTATCAGTGGACACGTTTGCCAATGGGGGTCAACTGCAGTCCTCAAGCCATGTTGCAACATTGTGTGCCTGTGACAAACAACCAATAAATTTTTGGATGTTTCTACAATTGTAGACATATTTTGTTAATGCATCTTTAAATTTTGTATTGCCACCTGTTCCGGTTTGGGCTGATATCGCGTCTGGGGTGTGGGTGAAGTTAGTTTTGTTTTAATATTCAGGCACTTTGTATGAAGTAATTTTTCTTTTTAAAATGCTGAAACCCACCATAAATGCAAAGCAACGTGCTGCGGAATTTTTAAAACATGGCTTGAATGCAAGTGATGATAGAACTATATTTTGTAAATTTTGCAACACATCAGTGACTTGGGACCATAGAGCTTGTGCCTAAAGCACATTGAAAGTGAAAAAACAAAAAACAATCAGCTGAAAATTTAAAGTTCAAGTTTATAGTCTTTATGTCTCATTTAACAAAGTGTTACTGTTATTTTCATGTGGTTTTGTTTGTATTTACATAGTTAACTGATAACCAAAAATAACACCGATTTCATAAAAAATAACACAGATTTTTAAGAATAATAACCTTGAATTCTGTATAAAAATAAACACCCAAAGTGCATGCCCCTACCTATAACTAGACAATAAATTCAAAAATTTATGGGGAGGTTTGAAATAATCAGTGAGGGACAGGGGGAGGGGCAGGATCTGTCGCTTGGCTTTGACTGTTCCCTTGAATAGGGTAGGATGGATAGGCCGCGTACACGGTTTGAAGTCCAGCTGCGCTAGACTAGACTTTCGACTGGTTTGCGTTGGCAGGGCCGCTGGCGCTTACCTCTGACGTGCCTTATTGCTGTGGGCCGAGTACTCATCTGTGAAGATCCTGGGTTTGGTTTCCCAACCAGGCTAGTTGGCGGCAGCAACATTCACTGGGTGGCTCTGGTGGATGGCTGGTTCAACAGTAGCAGGTAGGCATCTGGCCCGCTGTCAGCGGTGGTCCAACATTGTGGGCAGGGTCGATGCCTGGTACCACGGGCAGGCCCAGTTGGAGGTATTGAATGATGGGGTGAGCAGCTCCAGGAGTCTTTACCAATTAGCCGAACAAATTTAGGGAGGGGGGGACTATGAGGTGAGGCCTCAATAGTTGATTAACTTACGGAAGGGGAAAGCAACACAAAAGACTGATGAAGGGGTCTGTTGGCTTGAAGAGCCTACCTAAAGGGCATGCTTGAAGAGCTAGAGCAACAAATTAGGTAGCCATCAGAACAACTGTACCCTAACTGAAGCTGTGTTGTCCTGAAGGGACATAAGGGGGATATTGGGTAGTTTGAGTGGACGTCAAGTGTGGGGGGGGGGGGGGGGACTACTCTTATGGGCTGCAGCACGTGCTTGACCCTTTACTTCCAACTCAATTTCTTTTTTAATTATATTCCATAGAGTCTTAACCTTATCTTTAGAATCTCTATTCTCTATTTACTGTAATTGTTACTTTTGGCTTTGATTATAACCTTTCATAATTTACAATGCTCAATAATCTGTATATTATTTGAGTCTCTAGAAATGCAATATGATCTTCTTTTATTTATTGTTACAAAAAATCCTAATACCTTTATTGAACCACTGGTAGTTAGGTTTTTGATTATGACTTTTAGCAAGATGGAAAGGAATACTACTTTCTAAGGCTCTTAGGACAACAATGAAAAAAAGTGTTAAATTTGTATTTATACACACAGAGTAGAACTTCATTACAGTTGTTTTCACTCACTAGGCACTGGAACTGTTGGTGAAAGATGTTTGATGAGGCATGGTAGAATAAATCAAGTTCCCTAGGTACATAATGATAAAACTTCTGCATCTTGTTGGATAGGCCATTATTAAAAGGGTTTATAAATTCTGGTAGGAAAATTAACGCTTGACACTATATTAAAAGTCAGGAGCATAGAGTTAATTAAGCCCTTGTTTCTCGTTAGTACTGGATAAATAATCAACATTAGAAAGTCTGTACATATTATTATTTCAACACCAGGATTGCAGAGAAAATTTTAACAGTAATTCTAATTATTTTAGTAATTATGAGATATGGCAGGAATAGGCCACTAGGCTACTGGTTACATTATAAATAGTTGACAGCATGTACACAGCTACATTACACTTTGGTGTAGTACACTTCCTAATGCTATTCTGTTGTTTGCATGTTGGTTCCTGGCCATACTCATTCGTGAGCGGTTAGTCTGCTCGCCACCCACCAATGCGAACCGGTTCAATTACCTGCAGGGTCACCCCCGGATGTTCACATGTGAGCATCGTTCTCCCGTTTGCTCCACCCTTTTGTTCCGGCGTAGCTCCATACTCACCTCAATTACTCTCATCGGCTCTCAAGACATCGCTGTTATGTACCACCACTCTCTCTTCACACATTTAGCAGGGACTTCCTGCTGAATTCCTCCTGGTGCAGTAAGGGTTGTATACTCACTAGGCCATGCTATTGCTACCACTGTACCCTTCGTTTGTGATTTAACCAGAAACTGTGGGTCCTAGAGAGTTGCAACAAGGGGGAGCATATGTGATAATTACATTGTCCTGCTTCATCCCATGGTATCCACAATCAATTAACCTCACAGTGTTCTTTTGCATGCAAAGGGTGCCAACCCCTACTATTTACATGATGGAGGTGTGTACGATGGACCATACCTACCGTGTATACAAGATCTTGGTTTACTCGCTCCGTATACAAATTCTTCTAACACAAGTACTTTGTCTAATATCCCACATAATGCCCTTGTCGCCCGCCTTTAGGGGCTGCTACAGCCCTTATTATTTAAGATGGACCATGGGTGTCCTATATCAATTTTCCTCTTTTCCGGTCACGAATTACTTGCCTGAGTTTGTACACGTTTCCTATACACGCTGTATGTGTATTCTGATGAATAATGTTTGGATTTGCCATGGTGACAGAAAATTCTAGGCGTACAGCAGAATATTATACAGTGTTTTAGACGTTCTATTGTGCATTTTACTTTATTTTTTATCACAAATAAGTCCAAAAATATATGTTCGTTAATGTAACACTTACTTTATGTCTTTATTTTTAGCTCTCTCTCTCTTTCAGTGCACTCTTGTTCTCGGCTCATGACCGATAATTGGTCAGCTAACTGTGTTACGTTGTTTAGCTGTAACGATCGGTATCCGAAAATGTAACGAAAATTTTCGGTAGACCCTTTTCCACTGTTGTTACAGATTCACATCCTTGATACGCTGCTATCGTTACATCCTACGGAATTAGTTATTAGAGTTCTAACAAAATAATTTGTTTTGAAGGTAACGAGTTACAGAATACAGATGCTGGATAGGATAAGTCTGATTGATGAGCCTGCTGTTAGAGGAGAATGACTGGTGTATAGCACAAGAGTTGCAACATGGGCTACTGCGAGGATGAGACCCTCCAGGGTTTATGATACTACTGATTGTGAAACTGGGTGGTAAATATTGAAAGTTACCAACTGGAGCCCTACATACATCCACAATGATAATCTTTCTGTAGCTGCTTTTGACACACATTATTTACTGCATTAATTAAATACAAAATAAGTAACAAGTTAATTTATAATCTTACTCATAAATGTTTTCAAAGCCTTAATATTGAATTTAGGTTTCAAAATTATTAAAAAATACAGTGGATTCTCTATCAGTCATTGTTCAGAGGACTGGAAAAAATTTCAATACAGTGATGTTTCACTGTGGTACAACAGTGGCGTATTTTAAAACAGCATACAGTGGTACTATGGGAACACTGCACGCCATTTCAGAACCTAGCGTGAATAAGCACTAAGGTGATAGGTCAGCTTGTCAGCGTCGCCCTTATCACTCCCTCCCTCCTGTACCTCGAATGGCCAAAACCCCTCCAGGTACATAGAACTCTTAAGAAACAATTTGTGCTCAAAGACAAGTTTTCAAGTTACCATTTAAACTGCAATAAATTTTTTTTTGGGTGTTAAAACAGTTAAAACGGGTGTATTCCAAATCAGTTATGGCTGCTAAATTTTTCATTATGGAATTTCAGAGTTGTCTTTAAATGTGTACAATACTTTTATCTTTAATAGTGTGTCATAAAAATAAAGAGTCATGGCATCAATTCATATTCAGGAGAGTCGCTGATGGAAAGACTACACGCCAGTTGCACCTTGTGCATAAAGGCGACGAGGCAAATGGTGAGTGAGCATGAACCAACCTTAGAGCTGGCACATTTCCAGGCCTTCAACATGTAAACTGGCAGAACCCTGTCAGTCATCCTTATGAGTGGCAAAATAAAGTTTACATTTTTAAATCTTTTTTTTTGTAGTAGTAAAATTGTGTTAATTATTTTTAAAATGTTCTTATATAAAATATTTTTACACGCATATTCACATGTTTATTAAAGGTTACAGATACATTAACATTAAGGAGCAATTATGTTTCAGTTACATTTTCGTGCAATTGAATCATGCAACTACTAGGTACTGCATGCACATACACAAAATAAGCAAACACTGATTAATAGGCTAATACCATGATACTATGTATCAGCAGCATGCACTTTGATACAGTGCACCTGACAACAGTGCAGCAGGTAAGTGGCATGCAGTGTGCAGAAATTTAAAAGTATTTATGGGGATTTCAAAAATTATTTTTTCAAGTATATTTTCCAATTTTTGAACTGCAGGTTGACAGTAGGAGTTAACATGATTTTCTTCGAATAGCACACGTTAATAATTACTCTGATGCAAAATTGTGCAAAATCAATTAATGCAAATAGTCCATAGGCTTAGTCTGTGAAGCACCAGGTAAGTGGTATTGATTGTGTTCACAGACCAGCTGTTGGAGGGGCGTGCTAGCCATCCACCCTCCCCTCATACAATCAGCGAGAACTGTTATACTCACATCATGACACCACCAACCATAATACCTGTGTAATAGACAGTTAAAGCCTCCAATTTTCCTGCTCGAGGTCAATGAATATGGACTTGCACTTAGTAAATGTTACAAGTTTGGTATGTTTAGGCTTTTTTTTTATAAGGGGCAGCCCAATATGCTCTTCTATAGTATAAATTTTTGCACTAAAAACTAGGGCTGTTCTGACACCCTAATTTCTGATATCATCACCTATACCCACTGCAGGTCAGCATCATGTTACAAAATAGTAAACTCGTATCGTATTCCTTCTTTGGTTAAATAAAGAGGAAATGAGTATTTGCTGTACTACTCTACAACTGTGGACGTATGAGCGCTCCAATTACTACATTAATATCCATGTTTCTGTCATTGTACAACTCTGTGATTACATGCAGAGAGGTCTGCTCTGAACACATTATATTATACTATGCATAGGTATTCATGGTCACAGCTTTGTATGCTATTATTTATTATGCTATGTACTGAAGAGTTTGAGACAATGACTCGTGGTACGAGATTAATTGGTTTCCAAATCTTGTTGCGACATTTAACTGGAGTAGTGCTAGTGTTGGTAACATGTTTCCATTACATATATGAAAATACATCTTCATCTATGCAATGTTTACTTCTGAAAATGATATCTGTGAGATACAAATTATTTTGAGCAACAGATACTCAATTTTGACTAATATATTTTGTAAATTGTTTATCATAATTAATGTATTGTGGGATCAAATTTTTGATTTTTTGTAAGTACATATATTGTGCTGTTAAGAAGTGAATAGATCTTCATCTAGGTGCATTCGGCAGAGGATCAAGGCTGCCGACATCTTGGAATTTCCTGTTTTTTTTTCTCGAAATTTCCCATTTTACCCTTAAATTCTAGGTTTTCCATTCAAAATTTGCTCCCCCCCCCCCCCCCCCCCCCCCAAAAGTCCCATTTTCCCCTCAAACAAGCCATGTGCCAGAATTGCAATACCAAGCCCCGTTTTTGCAAAAAATGAGCCAATTCAGGTCATTTGAAGGGCTCGCTTCATACTTGCAGGCTATTATTCTGTCTTGTATTTTCATGCTCAGTCATTCCACCTTGTCTCACTCTCTCATTCCACGTCTTTCCTTTCTGTTTTCTCTCTCTCTCTCATGCCATGTCTTTCCTTTCTCTCTTCTCTCTCTCATTCCATCTCTTTCATTTCTCTCTTGTCACCTTCTTCACCCACCGTCTACTTAGTTCCTTCACCACCTTCTAGAGTGCTTGAATCGCCAATGTGTATATTTATTTACAAATTGAAAGATGTAATTTTTCATATACGAGAAGGTATATAAAAATTATCATTAAGTACATTTCTGGCAGGACTTTGTAAAAAATATTAGAATTTTAATACTTTATTTTTAAAAACCAATTCAGTCAATATTATATTTAATATTTACTTAAATTAATTTGTTTCTACTGTAGTACCAAAAAAACTTAATTTAAAACTAAACCATCTAGCTTTGTAACCATGCATGCATGCATGCACCGACAGGCACGCAAGGCAGATGCACCTGTTATGACAGGCAAAGAGTGCAGGCGGCGTCCGTAAGGCACCGCGGGGAAAAGTGGCCCAGCGTAAATGACCCCGGAGACAAGTGCGCGCAAACTGACTGTGATTGCACATAAGTTGTTGTGCAGTCTTGTCAAAACAATCATACATCTAGGAATTTACACATTTAGAAATAATAAGCATTAGTTTATTTAAATTAATTATATTTATTATTTAAAAAAAATATTGTAAAATGTATCGAAAATTCTCATGGAGGGATGGGGATCCGAACTCACGACCTCTCGAATAAAATTTAGGTGCTCTGACCACTTGCCTACAGTCACCATGAACAGTGAAGCTTAAATGTTGTATTAAAAACCTTTAGTTACTTTCTGAATCATATGTGCCTATGCTCGCATTGATTGTTTTTGTATATTCTTTTTAAATAATTATGTAGCAGACCACATTTTTTCGCAAGTCGGGCTGTAAGCAAACAAATATTTATAGTCACAGGTGAATATAATTTGCAAAATCGTAAGAGGTAGGTAGGCAGTTTCATGAAATTCAGTTTGCAAGTATCATTTCTAGTCCAGGAATGCATGTTTAAGCCCTTCATAACCATAATTAGTCTATATATTTGCTTCATAATGATGTTTTTAAACAAAAACAGTTTATAACAGACTGGTTACGATACAGGATTAAAATAGGAAATAAAATATTTCATTTTAAAAGTTTTAAAATTTATTAAAATATTGATATGTGCCGTACACGAGAACAGATTGTCACTCGTCTGAGACAGTAGGCGACGTCCACCTTTTTGGTTAGGAGCCAAACCATGCGCTCCTATATAGATGGGGGTTTAGTCCTGATGGGGTACTGGTGCTTTCTCATTGTATACGACTGGCACGGGACGATCAGTTGGCCCCACTAGAGGTTCTCTGGTGGCCGATCATTGTGGTTGGACTTAATGCTGGCAGTGGTTGACTCCGTATGCTGGAGGAGGTTTAGAGAGATTCCCCTTTTCTGGAAAGACCAGGTGGTGAGCGGCAACCCGCTCTGGTTGAGCCCTGGAGAGGCACTAGGGGTATGGATAGAACCCCGGGCAGACCACACGCTTGGTTCCTGAGTGCGAGGGTCTCAGAACCTCTGTGGTATAAAGGGCAGGGATGTGCCAGGTTTGGGCTTAGGATCTGGCCAACGGTCACATTAATCCTGGTCTCCTTGCGGTGAGAGGACATGATACCTCTTCCCCACCTAGTGGGAGGCCTAAGTGCAGTAAGTACAATGACCGAGAGGTCTTACTGTATATATACGACCATCCGGGTCGCTTTGCGACGGCACAAAATCGGGAGCAGGTAGCGTAATTTTACATTTAGTTGCCACTGATTTCTTGATGATATCTGGGTGACATGCTATGGGAGTTATATCTGTGCTAGTAATAGATGTTGGAGGTGCTGCGGAGAAGGTAAGTCTGAAGTAATTCAGCGGGTGAGGTGTTGGATGCAGTACTGTAAGAATCAAGTAGGTGATGACAGGTGTAGGAGGCTACTCAGACTAGTTTAAATGTTCTACAATCCACCAAGGGTATTCTGCTGGGCCAGTGCTCTCAGGTGCGGTGAACAGATTCCTGGGAACCACGAGTTCGATTGGGTCTTGCAAGTGCCTCAGGTTCTCTTTAAATCCCCTCCTCTTGGAATAGGGCATTAGGATTCAGACTTACTCTCCTACTACTATAACAAGACAGCAGGCACCTTTTGCACAATATGACGTGTGGCACCATGTGCAGGTTGGAGACTGGTGGACACCCTATTCCAACATTTGACACGTAGTGCAGTTCACGTGGGAAGTCTGACCTCACTTGTCCAAGGTCGCACAATGGTGTATGATCCTGTCCAAGACTTACCAACTCAGGAATGCCTACCTCTCCTGGCTCGGAAAGCAATGGTGAGTTCAGTGTGTTGGCTCGTTTGATTACGAATCCTGGGATTGCCTGCAGTTTTGTTACATGAGGGTAACTACGAACAAGGTGCTAAGTCTACAGGAAGCAGACTCAAAGTAAAGGTTGACCCAAGTTTATTGTCAAAGGGAAACACATGTGGTGAATGCATCCTAACTCCTGTCATCGGCACAAGTCGTGGCCGAGAAGCTACAGTACGCTGAAACAGGCTGGTAGAGGCAACCGGTGAATATACTGGGGAATGCGGGGTGTGATGCGCTGAATGTCTAAGCTATCTCCACTTGCATTGTTGGACATGTTACTAGTATAGAATGACGTTACGTACAGATGCTGACATGTAGCTTGGAATAATAAGCGTTGTTGTCCGGATTAGCTCTGAGAAGGTTTCATGGATAGGAATACCTACAGACACGTCAGTGTACTGTAGGGTGGTTCAAGTTTGCAAGGTACGAAGCAGGGAGAGATCCTAACTATTGTAAAGCAAATTAAATTCCAAGCGACTAGCGCTGGAAGTAAAACCTATTTGTAAGCCGGGCTTAACACGAAGGTCGAGTGGTCAGTGTCCGAGCAACGTGTGCTGAATAGCTGGAGCAATCTGGTCAGATCCCGTGCGACTGGCACTGAGAACTAAGACTGGTCAGAACTCCGTGGGGGAGAAGTAAAGACTGGTCTGGAGAAGCAGGCTCTCTCTCCTTTTTATACTAATCTGGGCCGCTGCTCAATGTTGATTGGCTGGCGTCCTAAAGCGAGGGGTTGTCGCACAGCTGTAGGGGTAGCAAATGCATGGCTTGCCTATCTGACATCACCGGCCAGTAGATGGGATGAAAGAAAAGACTGATGCGTGATGTACCGAGAATATATACTCACTTGTCTAGGTCAGTAGGCTGTGTCCATCTTCTTTGGCAAGGAGCTAGGCCAAGCACTCCTACAAAATTGGGAACTTAGTCCTAACAGGGTACGGGAGCTTTCCCGTTATACAGGACAGGTTGGATAGCTATTCGGCAGGGCACAAAGTCTGGTACAGATAAGCTGATCTTGCGTCGTGGTGCCACCGGCTTTGCAGCGATACCTGGGCGATGTGTCACAGGAGCTGCACTAGTAGGGTGAGTAGCAGGTGAAGGTACAGTTGTGAAGGAAGGTGTGAATGACTATGGTGGACAAGGTGTAGGGTGCAGAATGGCTGGAACCAAATATGTGATGACTAGTGTAGAAAGCTGTTCAGGTTAGTTCAGATGCTCTATCACCCACCAAGGGTATTCCATCGGACCTTGCTTCTCTGGGGATTTCAATTTTCACTGGGTCTTGCAGGTGACGAAGTGCCTGGGCCTGAACCTGAGCTCGTGGTTCGAAGCTAGCTAGGGGGACTACCAGACCAGGCTTCAACTCATGCTGACAGCCAGAAGCCAGGAGAATCAGCCACATCTTTTCCTCGAGACACCTTCCTTTTGGAATAGGGCATCAGGAAGTGGACTTACCCTTTCTGCTATTACAACAATACGGCAGGTTCCATGTGCTCATCTTACATGTAAGCACTACGTGCGGGCCGGAGACTGGCGGACACCTTAATTCCTGTATCTGGCACAATGGTGCAGTACACGCCGGAGGTTCAGGCCTCACCTGTCCAAGGTTGCACACAGGTGTGTGAGCTTGCCAGAGTCTTCTGTCAGGGAACATCTCTCTCTCGCTTGGTGGTGCTCCGTAGTGGAGAGGCTGATGGATAGCGAGCTGATAAGCTGGCTCAAGTTAGTGCGTGTGAGTAAACTTTGTGTTCTAGCTCATTTGAATAAGTTTCCCGGGATCACCTGGAGTATTGTTACGCGAGGGTAACTACAGAAAGATACTACGTTTACAGGAAAGAACTCGAAGTAAAAGCCAACCCACTTATATTTTCCGTAGTGGAAAGACACGTCGTGAACACACCCTATTTCCTGGTCAATGGCACGAGTCTCGGCCAGGAAGCTAGTGTACAGTTCAATATAGGCTGGTAGAGATGATAAACTGGGGAATGCTGAGTGTGATGCATCATGTTACTAAACAATATTCTCTTGCATTGTTGAGACATGTGGTACATGTACAACGATGTTGCACTCCGGGCTGACACAAAGCTATGTTTACTAAGTAAGGCGTGTTCAGGATTAGTCGTAAAAAAAGAACTTAAGCAAAGGCCAACCTGCATTCACTTCCTTATATTACAGGGGTGAGCGGGTATGAGCAGTACAAAGTTTGGGAGAGTCCCTGACTAGCATTGACTTTAACTTTCAGAGCGGCTAGCGCTGGAAGCAAACCCTATCGTAAGCGACGCGTAAACTATGGTTAAGTGGTCAGAACCCGAGTGGCTAGCACTGGGAACAAAGGCTGAGCAATCTGGTCAATTCTGAGCAACTGGCGCTAAAAGCGAAGACTGGCCCCTCAGGTTGGTCAGTGTCTCAGCAACTGGTGCTAGACAACTGAAGACTGGCCAAGAGGCAGGTTGTCTCCTTTTATACTAATTTTGGCCATTGCCTGCTGCTGATTGGCTGGTGCCACTAAGGCAAGGGGGTGTTTGCAGCGCAGGGAGTAGCGAATGCATGACTGATGGCTGTGACTTTACCAGCCGGCTGGAAGGGAAGAAAAGCAAAGACAAATGATACTCCCACTAATGCTATCTAGCGAGAAATAAAAGAACCAGTTGCATCTAAGTATTGTTACAGTGAGCCAGTAAAATAAAAAAATCTGTACAGCAGAGTGTACAACCTCACGTCGTGCCAAATTAAAATGGAGCAGAAGTAATCTTATCTCCATTGTTGATAAAGATATAATGCGTCAAAATATTACTACAAAACTCTCTCAAAAAAAATGAACCCAGCTACTTATATACCTGCCGATATTGATCTTGCCCTCTACAATTTGTAGGCGTAGGGTGTGTCAAATAAAAAATAAGTTGTACTTAAATTGTATGTAGAGCATTGTGGAACTATGCAAAAAGTTCACGGAACTTAATTTCTGGTCTCCTATCTTCTAGACACAATGTCAGAATCTGCAAATTATTCATTGCCTTGACTGTTTTGTAGGCATAACTATCGTACTTGGATTTTATTAAATGTATGTATATGTGACTAAACCAAGCACCATCATATTCTCTATATCAGCGGAAGGAGGCAGGTTACAACACCAATGAGAAATCAACGGCTTTTCCATTGTGTGGGTGTGTCTGCGTGCACACACAACACAACACCGCATGCACGCACACACACTTCGGACTACAAATATAAAACGAGAAACCTTAAATTTTCCACACCATGCATGTAGTGTTTTTACAGCAGCATGCTCTTTTCATGTAGTGAATATAATCTGCTTATACACAGCTTAGGACAGTATGCTAGCAAGTGTCCAACCAGAACCTTTGGCCATATAGTCTTCTTCAAGACAAAGTTTTTCTTTCAAGGACTCTATAGCCTCTGGGATACTACCAACATTATACAGTGCTTGATTCGCAGTCTTAAATGCTCTGTGACTGATGGCTTCACCCAAAGTCTGAGGCTTTTCGTAGGTACACTCCAACCAAACATTGTATTTTATGGGACCTTCTTCAACTTCTGTTAATTGATTACCCTTTGCTTAATGTGATCCAGGTATGTATATATGTGTTTGGGCCTACAAAGCTATTTCCAATCACATGATCCTTTAAAGTACCCTTGAATACTGTTTGTTTCAGGTAAAATCCGTTAAGTGTGGTGTTTTGCCAGCAGCTAGTATAGATTGTTTCTTAGCTGCAGAAACTCTACCTTTACAGTTCTTCTTATGTCTCTTTAGGTTAATACTGCATTTTAACAGATGGTTGCACGTGTTGCATTGCTGCATAGCACAGGAAGGCCCCTTCACATAACTAGTTCTTTCATGCTTCCTGCACCATGGCTGTAGACAAATATCTTGTCACAGTAACAGCAATGAAGCCTCGACAAAGTCGTCGATGGCAGCATTTCTGTAGGTTTCCCATCCGAAGAAGTCGATGGCACTGTCTGTATCATGCCTGAAAAAGTTGATGGTACAGTACTAATCTGAAATGATGGTACTACACTGGTGGAAGTAAATGCTGCTAGTGATGTTGTGCAGAGTGCTGTCGGCAGTGCTTGTGCTTCGTTATAGTACTACAGGTCTGATCTCGGTGTCTTCTTCCCCGCTTCTGCCTTGCCACCTCTTGTCTTCCTCTCCTTGGCGCACTGGCCAGGCCCCCACTGGGATTATTACCTGTGATTAAATTTGATTTTGGTCTCCTCTAGTCTTAGCCAAGATAACTTCGTTCTGGTCTACGACTGTGGACAATGCCTTCTGCGTTGTTGGCTGCCATGTTTCGGTGAGTCAAAGGTGGGTTCGGCAGCTTACAGAGCGTTTTGAATCAATTATGGTGCAAAGCATCGAGAAATAATTTTTATTCTGGGTTTGGAACTTCTGAGTTCACTCGCTTTTAATAATTTGGAATTTAGTATGGATTAACTTTTTCTGCAGTGAATCTTTTAATTCTTTTCCTTGTGTTGCTTATAGAAGTTGGATTGGTGATCATTTTTTTTGGATTATTTCCCATTGATATACTTATAGGCAAATGGTCTCCCAGTTTAGCATTACCGATTTGAGGAATTTAAATGTGTGTCGAAATACTCCTGTTTTAGCATTGTTGGTGTGAATTGATGAGTGATGTATGAATCAACGTTGGCACATTCAACCCTGCCCCACCAATAGGGTTTTCTCAGATGCACTGCTCAGCCAATCCTTAAGAAAATAAAATGCAGATTATCAATTTAATTAATTAAAAACTGTTTGGTCTGTTGGGAATCGCCCATAATTTCACGTAATATTTGGGTGAGAATTTGTGTGGTCGTGCCTTTGCGAATAGTTATGCTTTTCAGATATTAGAAAGTATGGAGGTGCGGTTTGATTTATTTTGCCAGTAATGTAACAAGTGTTCTAGTTTTATAGAAAAGAAATATTTTAAGTTGATTGTGGTGGTAGTCTTTGTTCAGCCAAACTTGGTGCACAACTTATTGCGATCATTTTAGGGTGTTCCGCCGCTTCGTGGTCTTTGACTGCCCCAAGGAGTGCGTCATGCAGAGGTGGTTTGCTTTTAATATATATTTCAAAGTAGTGTGTTTGTCTTGGCATGGTAAAACCTATTTATTCTGTTATTGAGTAATGTAGAATGAAAGTATGTTGCTCTACATCAATTTTGAATACTGTCCCTGTGAAGGTGGCTCAGAAATGGAAGACCAAAGAAAGTAAGATCCTTACAATTGATTGCATTTATGTTAAACCTTATGGGAGATTAATAAAGGTTTTTGTGAATGAAAGTTGATGGTCATTGGATAGCCTACCTTGCTGTTTTACTTGCCAATTAAATATAAAATATTTTGGTGGGCTTGAAAGAACGATTTTTTGAGAATTGTCTACTATTGAATTCTTTCCCAATGTCCATTGTATCTGCCAAGCGTTTTATAATAAAGTCTGTTGTTGATTTTGAACTGTTGTGTTCATGGTATAATAATTTTGTGTTGGGTCCACCACCATGTAGCCATCACAGCTAAAGAAGTCGATGGCGCTGGTAAAACAGGAGACATCCCACTCAAAGAAAAATGTTATGGTGAGAAACCATTAGCGGGCAATATCCACTCCACTTTAATGTAACTAGCCATGGAATACCTAACATAGAAACTAGCCGAGACAATGTATCTTTCACGACAACCGTTGCCAAACTAAGCCTCCAAGGTGACCTTCCTACTGCTTATAATATAAGAGTATGCAAACCCTACGACATCATGTTGACTGTGAACTAATTGTATTGCATAATTAATACATTGTGCTAACACAGACCGGCCAATCACCGAATCACCATGTGATTGAAGCTGGTCAATTGTGGTGGTGGTTGGGGGCAAATTGGAATATTTTGGGCTGTTTGTATGTATGTAACAAGTTCAAATAAATTTCCCCCTATTTTAAAATAAAATTATATAGTCCTATCTCTAAAAGCTGAAGAACTTATTTAATCTTGGTTTAAAAAAGTATATAAAAATTACAGCAGGCTCCCACTACGCCTCGTCATTGGTCAATGCACAACTTGGACTTTGTACTGATAAATGCAGCACCACGGCAGGCCACCACCATGCATCCCAATCGGTCGTTGCATATAAAAGTACTCTTTGTACAGACCGCCCTCTCATGCAGATGAGCGTTTCGAACATAGGTGAAAACCCAATTGCAGAATCGGCACTGACGACAGACAACCAGTTAGCGATGATGCAGGTCGTAGCTCCATGGTTGTCGAGGTCAAAGGCACACCTTCATATTTGCAATTCATCTTCGTGGTATGGGAGCACTCTGAGAAAACCCACATACTTGTTTGACCCAGAAGAAATCATGCATATAATTATGTACGGGTATATAAATACAGTAGAACTCTGTTAAGACTTTTTCAAAGGACTGGATGGAAAAAATTTTTTACAGGGGAAACTTCTAAGGTGTGAAAAGAGATTTTAAATTTTAAAAAAATAATACCCAAGTTACTTATAATCTAAGCATTTCACACAGGTCCTATTGATTTAAACATCACACTTACATCTACCCTGCTTTAATTACTGCACTATAACCATCACTGTATACACAAAAATCTTATTTAAAGAGGCCTAACTGCACTTATATATGAAACTATAGTTGTGTGCAGGAATGAAATTTTGCCATTAATGAAGTTTGCGACGTAAAGAATAACATTCTATTATGACTTATTCCATTAAAAGATCAAATAAACATAGAATAATGACCATGTGTACTAAAAATTAGATTCAAGCTAGAAGAGTCATATTGTTTTCTACTTTCATACATTCAGTTTTTGCACTACAAATTAATCCTCTGGGTTTGGAGCACTTCTTAAATACACTTACTTCAATTTTAATTTACCCTTATAATAAATAAATTGGACTTATGACATGATAAAACATGTAACTTTAAATTTGTTTAAAAACATTGCCTTGATGTTTTCAGTTCGCTATTTCCTTTATAATTTAATTACGTATTTAATGGAACTTTCACACTTTTCGTTCCATTTTTGGTAGTAAAATGTGTGTACTCGACACAAATTTACTAAAATTAACTTTCAGTGGAATTCCATAAACACGCATGCGTATCACGTACTAGTGCAATCACATTACAGCCAAGTCACATCGCATCGGCAAAGCTAATTCCTCTATCGATAATGAAAGAAAAGTGGCTAAGTAACTCAATATTTTTTTCTCATGGCAAATTTGCTGCGTTTGGAGTTTGTCAATGTCTGGGCGACAACTAAGTGAGCACAACACAATAAAAATAAACACATTCCGAATGAAAAACAAAGACAATTTACTGGTGTGATACAAATTGCTTTGTTTGTTTGTTTTATTGAATCCTAACCCATATTTAAAATAACACTAACAATTTAAATAAGAAATTAATTTTAAATAACACATCATTCCTAACCAAATCTTTTTACTAAAACAACTGCCAATATAAACATTGGGCACGCACCAATGAATGATAGCCAGCAACTCATCTGCCTACATCACATTTCCCCCCACTGGTTCTAAACCGGCAAATAAAGTGAACAGCTTGCTGTTCAGGTTTCACAAGATAGCTATCATAATATTGGGGCACTGGCATTCGGTTAGAACAGCGATGCTGGATCAATATGAGCGCAAGCAGATGATTGGTTGAAAACACGTGGTACTTTCAGTGGTGTGTGGTTTCGTCAAAACTTCCTTGGACCGTGTTCGACGTGCGGCTCAGGTTTCGTTATCGCTAACAGTTTATAAATTATTTGTGATGACTTTTCGAACAATATGCAGGTTAGCTTTCTTCAGCAAAAACCTTTTAAATGGGATTCTTTTAAACATAGAGCTAAATGGAAGAGAGCTAGGAAATTTAAAATATCATCCTATTTGGCGGGAAAACCTATTATGTGGGAAAGTCTTACGCGAGTTTTGCTGTACATCAATATAAAATTATTTTTAATTAATTCTATATATAATTATGTACATACGAAATTGGGAATGTGAAATTAGGAATATACATAGTTATGTTTAGAATACATTTTATACCTGCATAGTTATACCAACAAAATGGATGAGGTGGTGAATAATTTGCAGATTCTGACATTGCGTCTTCAGAGATAGGAGACCAGAAATGTAATTTGAGAGAACTTTTAACATAGTTCCGTAATGCTCTACGTACAATTTAAGTACATATTTAAAATAAATTTTAAAATTGAATAATAAATACAGGTTTTTTTTAGTTGACATACCCTACACCTATAAAAACTAATATGGTGACCAGAAACAAAATGCAGGGATGAATATCAGTGGGTATATAAGTAGCTGGGTTAATTTTTTGAGTGTTTTTGTAGTAATGTGTAGTAATATATTTTAAAACATTTTAAATGTAATATTTTATTTCTTATTTTAATCCTGTATCGCAACCAGTCCGTTATAAATGGTTTTCATTAAAAATGTCACTATGAAGCAAATATATGGGCTAACCACTATGGTTATAAAGGGCATAAACATGTATTTCTGGAGCTAGGAATGATACATGCAAACTGAATTTCACGAGACTGCCTGCCTCCTACGAGTTCACAAATTACATACACCTGTAACTATAAATATTATTTTGCGTACAGCCTGACTTGCAAAAAAAATATGGTCTGCTACATAATTATTTAAAAATAATGTATATAAAACAACCAATGAAAGCACAGGCACATATGATTCAGAAAGTAACAAAATAGTTTTAATACATGTAAGCATCACTATTCTTGGTGACTCTGTAGGTGAGTGGTCAGAGCACCCGACTTCTATTTGAGAGGTTGAAGGTTCGAATCCCCACCCCTCCACGAGAATTTTTCTTTTTTTAAATGTTACCAGTTGTCGTGTGAAATGTAATTAATTTAAATTTTTTAAACATATTTTGCATTTAAAAAAATACATTTTACTGTTTTTTTTTTTAACATTTAGGCATAAATTTAAATTAAATAATTACAATTATTTATAAATGTGTCAATTCCTATATGTGTGATTGTTTTGACAAGGCTACACAGCAGCTGATGTGCGATCACTGTCAGTTCGCACGCACTTGTCTCGGGGGTCATTTACACTGGGACGCTTTTCCCCGCGGTGCCTACGGATGTCACCTGCATTCTTCACCTGCCATAACGGGTGCATCTGCCCCCCGTGCCTGTCTATGCATGAATGCGTAGTTACAGGGTGGGGCGGCTATTTTTAATTAAATTATTATTTTTTCATATGACAGTATAAATAAAATGAATAAAGTAAATATTTAAAAAATATTGATTAAATTGAATTTTAGAAAATATAGTATTAAAATTCGAGTTTTTTTTTTTACAAAGTCCTGCTTGGAATGTATTTTACAAAAAATCTTTTATAAACCTCATATATGGAAAATTAAATATTTAAATTCATAAATAAATATACACACTGGCAATTCATGCACTCTGGCAGGAAATGAAAGAACTATGTGGATGGTGAGCAAAGAAGGTGACAAGAGAGAAACCAAGGTAAGAAAGATGGAATGAGACAAAAGAGAAAGAAATGGAATGAGAGGCAACACGTAATGACAGAGCATGAAAAAACCATGGAATAATAGAGCATGAACATACAAGATGGAATGATAGCCTACAAGTATGAAGTGAGCCATTCAAATTACCTGAATTGGCTCTTTTTGCAAAAACAGGGCTCGCTATTATAATCCTGGCACATGGCTTTTTTTTGAGGAAAAATAAAACAGGAAATTCCAAGATTAAAAAAAAAAAAAAGACATAGGTGTCGGAGGGGTGGAGATCAAAATAATTCCCAAATTCACTAACATCCTGTCCCTAGACACCATGAGATAAGTAGGGTTTCACGTAAATAAAAATAAAAGGAAAAACTATGATAGGAGAATTAGGTTATATTGTAATAAAATGGAATGAAACTACAAACATGAACAGAACTAATATTTAATACAAGAAAATTAGCATAAAAAACCATAAAATTAAATAAGAACTAATTGGAGTATATCGTTAGTTATTTTTGAAACCAGCCACTTTTACTATATTAAGGTACGTATTTGTTAATTAGTAAAGTATTCACATTTTACACGACAAGATACTGGACCCAATGGAAGAGTTAGATCCTAGTTATAATTGTTAATATATTTATCACAGATCTCAGACTTTTTGTCACAACCACACAGTAAGCCTGCTAAACCATCATATACTTGCAAACATCTGCTCCATAAAAAAATGTTCTGCATGTTAAGAAACATTATTAAATTAAAAATTCATAGAATTGAAAAACTTCATAGCAACGTGATAATCCCTCATTTTCACATAAATGAATTCTGTACAGATAATAAATGGACAAAAATATTAATATGGCAATCAAGCGCACTATGAATGTGCAACTGAAATTATATCTATACTCTGATGTCAAAATTAGTGCTGAGCCGACACAGATTTTTACTGATACCGGTACTTCCTTGCCGATACACTGGACGTATGAGTAATGAACCGAAAAACTTCTACTAGTACTAAAAGTATTTTGGAAAGTTGATGGAAACCTGTGTTAAAGTCAGTGTCACACTATGTACTATTTAATGCTTTAAGTAAACATACAAAACAATAGGTAAATTAATTTCACATAAATTCTTCAAAATCAGAGAATACAAGCAGCACTCAATAGTTTAGTAATATCATTTTAATCTTAGGTCAGGGCAAAAACAATTTATGTTTTAAACTTATTAAATAAAAATATATAAATCTACAACGTTGTGTACCACATTTCTCACCATAATTCAACTTTGTTTATATTCAGAAAATTAAAAAATTATTAATATGTCTAGTTTTTACATTCAGCACATCCTTATTTTACTGAGAGTAAAATTGAAGCACTGCCAGTTGCCAGGTAATAAATGTCAGGTTTCATATTGCTTTTAAAAGATTTTAAATACTGAAATGACAAGATGGAACTGCAGTGTGACACATGCAAAGCTGGTAATTCGGTGACCTGCAATACAGGCTGTAGATTATTATCTCGTACAGCGCCGATCACAGCAGGCCACGGGCGGGGGGAGGGAGCGGTATCTCCCTCTCTAAGGGCCAGTTTCACCATGCAAGATGAAAGTTTATTGAGATTAACTAACAAATAATCTCCATTATCTGTATGTTATGTTTCACCACGTACATTAATCTCTATTTTTTTTCAATATCTAGATAAAATATTAACCTGCCGATTTTGGTGGTTTAAGTCACATTATCGTTATTAAACTGTAAAACATAAACAAATACTTTGGGAAGGTAATGAGAGGGCAGTTATTTCATTGAGAATAAAGAGAAAGAGGCTCAGGCAATGTACAATTTAATTTTTGAAGAGGAAAGTGATGATGAAGATTTTACTGTTCGTTGTCAGCGATGGTTACGTGAAAGAATAAATTATCTGGAACTTTATGATGAAGAGGATTTTAAAGTACACTTTCGCCTTTCAAAACAGTTGCTAGATATGTTTTCGAATGCACCAAACATCAACTGGAATATCTCACTAACAAGTAGGTTTATATGTAATTAATTATGAATTCTGAAATAAAAAATTCTTAAGATCACATTCGTTTCATCAGGTGATGCTCGAAGATGTGGCAATTTGATGCCAGCACATTGTAATAAATTTGTTTGTTTTCCTGTATGTAATTTCTTTATTTCTTACGTGCAGGAACATGCTTGGCCCAGTAACTATATGAACATGTTCGTCTTTTTTTTTTTTTTTTCCCCCACACTGCCTTCGAGTTGTCTGCTGTCCTGTAGTGATCACGAGATGTAAAATTTAAACTATTCGCAATCGTTTGCCACTGTTTTGCTTTATTTTGTTATGTCACAGCATCAGTTAGTTTATTTTCAATGATATTGAAATGTTTTATTACTAACTCTTGTGTTTTTCATGGGATGAAAAATTTCTGCTTTGCTATTTCCTTACGACCACCAATACCTTCACGACTTGCCATCCTCTCAAACTCTTAAAATGATTTCTCCATACAAGCTCAAAGCAAAATCTCTAATGTTTACCAAGAGAAAATTGCAATAAGTCAGAATATCAAGATCATTTTAACGAGATATTCTTTATGGTGATTACATCTGGTCAAACACGCTCAACATATTGAGATTACAATCAAAGTTATACCTTTTCATCTGGATAAAATTATCTCAATATTCTGGAAAGTTAATCTCCGTTGATGAAATTGGCCCTAACTCACACTTCCAGTAGATGATTATCTCAGCAGCAGTTGAGCCTGTCTTGCTCCAAAGTTACCACCCTACTATCCTCTGGTGTTATGGCCAAGCATAAATGAAAGTATCTGTCCCAAAATCTGCTAAAAAGAAATTGGTTCGAAAGGGTAATACTGTAATATCTGCCAATTTTAATATCGGGTATGGGTATCGGCTCAGCTCTAGTCAAAATGTAACCTAACACAAATATCAGGCACGATTAAAACTGCGGCAGGTACTTTATCCTTCACAGATAATGTAAAAATATTTATCAGGCATGACAAAATCAATTTGTATTACATAATTACATACATTTTTGATAAAACAGTACATTCTGTATGGTACTAATAAAAATTAATAATTTACACAACTTTTTTTAGAGCTGTATAAAATGCAAAAACATACAAAAAATTACAACCATAACTGAAGACTTAAATCTCCAAATGGCATGCCAGAAAAATTATTAGTCACTGCATTCCCTACTGCAAAACACTTATAGTAAACAGCATATTACGAATAAAATTTATGGAATTTAACCAATAATGCATAAAGAGCTGGGCAGAAATTATGAAACATTCACTGCATCAAGAAACATATGGATTTGGTCATGACTTGAATATAGTTACAAAAATAATTATAGTTCCTGTATAAATGTATACACAAATTCTAAAAAAGAAATAATCTCCAATTACTAAACACAGTCAATATTTTGGTGCTAAGAGCTGAATGTGGTTGAACTAATTTCATTGGCAGATGTTCCACCCAGCTCTAAAACTACCAGAATTTCACATCATTTTTATCAACATTACATCACCCTCAACAACATTTTTAAGTAACATAATTAATACTGCTGAACTCCAGCAGTTACCCCAAATTAGCTCACATTAACAACACACTACAGGTATTAGATAGGATTATACCATCAGGGACCTCAGAACTTCTTGTTAATGTAACCAAGAATTCCGACATGAAAATTGGAATTGCAGAGAAAGCTATACCTGCACAGGATGAAAAAATTGTGCAGTTTTCACACAAATACATATATACAATTATCACTAGGGCTGTGCAGGATCCCAAATTTCGGGAGTACTACAATTTTTCTGCCCTTTGGGTGGGAAATAAAATTTTCTGAAGTATTTCGGGATAATTACAGGCAAATAATACCTTGCTTTGGCAAGTCGTGATATTTCGTTTTTTTACATATTTACAATTAGTTCAATACTTTTCAGCAATATGCCAGCACTGGTTAAATCATATTACGAAATCTAAATAAATCTGAAAGGTGCACATTGTACCTAATTTTGTTTTAAACATACCAGGTTATGATACATATACATAACATTAAACAGTAACATGATATAAAAAAATGTTTATGGCAAGAGAAATTTGGAATATACATTCAATAACCACAAAAAAAAAAATGAACTGAACCAATGCACGAAACTTTCCATCAACCGATCACCCATTGTACTTGCACTAGTTAATCACCAAACATGCTGAACACATGATATAAAAAATATGGTTTATTTAAAAACTTTGTACACACAATTTAAATAAAACTTTATTTCAAGTATATAACTAGCTTAAATCAATCAGTGACAACATATTGACAATTAATTCCATAATATGAATATCCACGCACACGTGGATATACAAATAGTCAATAGCATCAGCCCATAGAAAACAACTCCCATCAGCCATTTTGTTACAAACTTGACCAAGTCAAAACTTAAACTGTATAAACAAGTATCCAAATAAATTAATAATACATAATTTAAATACATTAAAAATATTAAAATCATAACGTTCTGTGGTAAGAAATCACTCATTTGGATACATGTGCAGTTTATTTAATTTTAAAAAGAACCCAACTGAGAGAAATACATTGAGACGTTCGTCATTGTATCACCTTTGTTTGTCATGGCGTACTCTTGAACGAATGTTTGTTATGGTTTGCTGTATTGCCCTATTGAAAAACTATTACATGTCAGTATGATACTCATAATTTTCCATATTCAACTTTTGCTATCCGTAATGGATAATAACGGTGATGAAAAAACAGTGTGCACATCAAAATTTAGTGTTTGGAAGTCCTATGAAAAGAACAATAACCAAACTGCCAAATGTGTTGAGTGCAAAAAAAGTATATCACAAAGCAAAAGTAATAACTCAGAAGATTGGAGAGTGGATTGCTAATTCAATGTTACCGTACAGTACTATTGAGAACATGCACTTCAAAGACATGTTACACTCTGCACAACCTCTTTGCACAGTTCCTTCTCAAACAACTTTTTCCAGGTCAGTTATAACCAAGTTTATATAGTGCTCACAATTTTTTTTTTGCATATACTGGATTCTGGTACATTTTATTGTGCTGTGTGTCTGTAGGTACCATGCACATTTAAATGGGTACATACTAGAGATGTCAACATATAAATTTTTCTCGATTCCACCTCAATTCTGATACCATAAATTAAGATATAGTGATTATCAACTTGTGCCTCAGTCAATGTATCCTTTCAAAATTATGTTTTACAGGTCAAATTAGACAGACACAAATATGAAGACAATTACAGGAAAGACTTTCTGGTCTGCTGAGTGAAGTTTATTTCCTATATTTTAACACTCAGACTTATCTAATTAGGCCTAACAAGTTCATATCAGTATTTTTGATGAATGTATGATTTATTTGAAATGAATATAGACACAGTTCTCAACTTCTCAATGCAATATTATAGGTAAACTTATGAAGCTAACCAATATGTAGACAAATATTGATGCTATTCAGTAATGAAACTGAAATACAAGTAACATTTAATTTAGCGTTACTAAATGAAAATGCTTCTACCAGACATTTTAAGTTGCAGGGACACAGGATGACTTGCTGCTACACGCATATTTGCCCAAAAGATCTTCTGAATCATAATTATTGGCAATTTTCTTGTACCCATCGTGTTTATATACATGTTTTCTCATGTTACTAATTGAGCGACTAACCCCACCTCGTGAAATTTTTGCTGAACACAAACTGCAAAATGATTCCTTTGCATCATTTACGTCAACTAAAAAATATTTCCACACATCATTCGACATTTTCTTCACATTTATGTAATTAAAATCCTCAGTACATTGAAAACTTTAACACTATTTACTTTTAGAAGAAAAAAAATACATTTTTTTGTAAAGGTAAACAAAAAAAAATTGCTTTCAATTTCGGCTACATCAAAAACAAAAATGTTACAAACAGGAATTATGTATGGCCCAAAAAATGTACATGTTCTTTATCTAATTTACCGTTAAATAATAGTTAAACAAAATAAAAAAATCTGAAATATAATGCCAGGAATCCTGGTATTAAGGATGCTGGTCCAGGATCCTTTTGCTCCCACTAATAATAACTATTGCGCAACTGAATAAAAGTCAATGCATGTTCCGCATCAGTGACCCGGAATTCTAGGAGTTTTCTGCTAACGAGGGTTATTATCTTGCAAACCACATCTGGTAGCAGACCAACGCAGACTTCAGCTTATCAACTAATGCTGATCGCCACACTTAGGCACAACAAAGTGCTATCTCCAACAGTATCCACGTGTGGCGGTGGCCTTTCATCCATGACTGCCAGTTCGTTTTAGTGTTTCGTCTATGCAGACATTTACAGGTTTAGATATTTGCGGCAGATTTCCACGTGCATTTGTAGCATTCTTGCAACAGAATACAATTAGTACTGAACATGTAAGAAAGTGCGCATAAAAGAAAACAAGTGCAGTTTTCCCATTAAAACCACTACACACAGCACATAGTGACGTCGGAGTGAAGTGAGGCAGCCAAATACTGATAATAGCCGTCTACCACATGGCAGCCATCAAGATAAAAATGACTCGTTTACCGCGAGTTTCGATTATCTGAATATCTCTTCCCCTGCATTATCGTGGACAATCGAGGTTCTACTGTATTATCTTAATTCTTTCATAGTCGAACCATCATTGAATGGTTAATTACGGTCAATGCATGCGAGTTCGGTACAGGTTCAGCCTATTTGGAAGACCAAAAGCCTGTTGCTGTGCAACATAAGCTCAAAAATTATGTGAAAGTGGACAAGGATTTTCAACAATTAACCATTCGATTCTTTGATACCTGTAATAATTGAGGATATCGACTTTGACATCCCTAGTACATACAAAGACCATCACAATGCTGTCCGCTTATTAAAACCATCTTAAACCCAACATACGCACAGTAGAGTAGTGGGAAGGGAGGATGTGGAATACGCGTCTAGTTCAATTAGTGGCAGATCAATACCGGGTCTAACCACCTCAGGTCTGGAGGCATACGTAGCACCAAACAATCCAGTTTGTCTTGGGGCAGAGCATCCCACTCGTGGATAGCAGTGTCCGTCAGTTGTTGAATGTTTGCAGGAGGGGTAAGATGGTTGGCAATTGATTTCTTCAGTTCACCCCATGCATGTTCCACACACTTCACATCCGCCGAATACGTCGGCCACTCTATTCGCTGTATGCTATGCGTTAAATGGAACTGATTGACCACTCTGGCTCAATGGGGAAGAGCATTATCAGGATGTTTTCTCGATATACCAGACCAGGCATGTGAATATGAATGAGTGGCGTACGTCAACCAAACATGATCCCACCCCAAAACATGACAGAACTCCCTTGCTGCTGATGCTCCTGGATGAAGGGCTTGTTCCATCCTTCACCTGATCATCTCCAGACTCGAATGTGCCTATTGTATGGGTGCAAGCTTATAGTGACCTCATCAGCAAAGAACGAATGCTTCCACTGGTCCAGATGCCACTTGTGGTGTGTTGTTGCCCACCTCACATGAACTGCCCAATGGTGTCATGCAGCCGATTTTGCACCGTCTGCCCCGACACATTCACTCCGATGGCCCTCCGAAGATCCTGGCGTAATGATGTAGCAATGCTACGGGGCTGCTGACGTACAGCAAGCACCACATACTGGTCCTCTACGCAGGTTGTTTTGTGTAGGCATCCTGTACAGTGTCAATCAGCAACTGTTTGTCTCTCTTGGGACCAGCGCCACACCCTGGAGACATCACTTTGACTCACTCCAACAGGTGCGGCGACATCTGCTTGTCGTCAGCCCTCTTGCAACAATGTGACAATTTGCATGCAATCAGTTGTAGAAATGGGTAATTGTGGCATGTTTACCACAGTCCTACACGTACTGTCTTTACACTGCTGACCATATGAGTGATGATGTTAAACTGACTGAAATACCATATGCCCCCTATCGGCCACCTGTGAAACCTCCTCGCGGGTTAGTAGCACTATGTGCCTCAAAACATATTGGAGGTTCCACTCCATTAACCATGTTGCATCATTATATACTGTACAAAACATTTTTGAGCACTGTAGTTCTGTGCAAGGTAAACTGCCGGAGAACATTTCCAAGGCTGTTACTAATACTGACCTCATGTCTATCTCATTTTCATTGACCTGTGGACACCACGGAACAACGATCCAGTTAGTTTAAAAACAATATGGCAACAATAGTGCAAATAATCTGGTAAACTCAGGTTTGGTGTATCAGTGTATGTATGAAAAATGTTTAGTATATATGTAACAAGTAAATTTTGGTGTTTGCATGTAATGATTTTATTAGTATTTTATCTTACTATGAAATGATTTTCATGAAGAAAATTACTTTGTAAATGTAATTTGTGAGAACAAAGCACGTGTTTAACAAAAGAAATTTTTTTTCTTCACAGAAATATAACACGGAGATCTCCGGTTATATTTATTGAAATTTGACAGTCTTATTTAACATTTTCCATTGGCTCCCCAATATATCCCACTGGACTCATTTAGAGACACATCCTTCGCCATATCCATTTGCCAGAGCGGTAGCGATGCACATTCTACAGAGGACGGACGCCTTCCCCTCCTGCTAACACTGCTATCATGCCACACTGCCACGCAGACATGCAGAGGGGTGGCACTAAATGTCTCTCTCGCTCCCACACAATCTCTCGCCTTCCATTGCCTACACCCTCATTCCTACTAGTTTGACAGTATATACCAGGATTCCAGTCCTGGTACAAGTAAACCTATCATAAACCAGCATCCCAAACACATCACTTAGTCAGTCTGCATTCCAGTTCATCACATGTTGTGGTCTCCCAGCCAAGCTGTAAACATTATTGTACCATCACACCAGTCAGTAAGCCAACCATTGGCAGCTTTCAGGGTTACTCTTGCCCCATCCGTATGTGCACCACATATCACTATTATAAACTTGACTTCCTCTACTGCCCTTCAGACATCCATGCAGGTACAGGCTAATGTGTGTGTGGTATATTGGTAACCATAAACAAGTACACCCAAACCTGGGTTTTGCTCTTCTTAACCTTGGCCTGGTGTGTTTCTAAACCTTTTATTTCGCTAACCCTACTTCATCAAATAACTTCAACTCTCCTTTGAGGAAAGGCACGAGTGCCCTACACCCTCCCCCAGGCTGAAGGTTAGTCCCTGCAATCTGTGCTGAATACATATGCGTCCCCTCCCCTTGTCAGTCCTCATATAGGTCAGAGTTTCTAGGGTCTTAATCTTTACTGCCAGGGATCCCCCAGACTTAGCATCTCCTCTACTCTTTCAGGATGAACCAACAGAACCACGGTGGGAAGAGATTGGGGAGGGACAAACAGGGGCCAAGCTCGTGAACCTTCTTGGGGGCTACGGGGCACCTTGAATCTGGTTGTGGGTGTATGCCCTGGGGAGTTCCTGCAAAAGCAACATTCGAACAGGACACACGTATCAGGATGCTTAACAGGATCCAACAAGTTGTGCCAGGTTACCTGCCAGGGTGCTATCCAGTACCTCGAGCCATTTCACCCCTGCAGAAGAGACTACCTCAGCCGAAGCTGGTAGAAACCCACCCACCTGTTCCAATGCCTACTGCCAGGCAGCTGCTTTTTCAACCAACCCACCTGCTCCTACCATCTTCAAACTTGCTCAAACACCTAGCTAGTTAGCAAATCTACCTCACCTAAACCAAGAAGACAAATTGTCTCTGTTATAGCCAACCCTGTTGCCCTAACCACATCCAGACAACCAGAATACCCTGTGAATGGGACATCAGCTTCACGGCCCTTGGGAGAAGGGCTTCGAGGCTTACACCTAGCTGGTGAGGAGTCATTTAAACTAGTGATGTAATACAATTTCTATTACCACCCAAAACATTTGTCAATATCTCTACTTTCATGGTCTTTCTGCTGTTTTCTTTCTACAGCACTTATTTGCAGAAATGAAGGCCATGAGGGGTGGTCACTGTTTGGCTTAGAAAGCCAGACTGCCATCAGTGACACACGTGTCTCTAGCAGTACACCTGCTGCTATACACAGCCTACCTGTTTCCTCTGCCAGATGCAGCACCACACAACCTAGTTCCCATTCTAAGTGTTCATCCAACCACCATGTGTGATACAAGGAAGCCCCAGTGTTAGGTTATGTGTCGGGGCTTACAGTTATTTGCAAACAGTGTCTTCTTCTTATTTTTCCTTGGGCTAACTTTGACACGCCACAAGCTATGCCGTACACGCCACAGGGTGATTTCCCAGCCATTGCCGCCTGCTGCGTTGCAACCCGCTTCGCATCACATCATCGCTTACGTTTCCAGCGCCTGATGCATGAGGGGAAGTCTCCGCCGCTCTCAGTTACTCTCTTCTCTCCTCCGCTTCTCTCCCCCCCCCCCCACGCTGGCCCTGTAAGCCAAGTATAAATAGAACCCACAGTCCTCAGTTCAAGGTTGTCTTGTGTCAGTCCACTTGCCCGGTGTTACGCTGCCTGAGAGCCACCAGTCTTCAAACCTCGCCTTTGCAAAACGGTACACTGCCCGAAGAACTACAGACTTTTTCAAGTCTCAACTAGGTCTTATGCTGTTCAGCCGAGAGCTCTGCTCTGCACGACTCTGCCAGTCAGTATACCAAAGCCCCCGTGCTTCCAGCTACCTTGTAACTTACTCTCAGCTATCACGAGTGCGAATACTGCAGTCTTGGGGTTGCCCTCGCCCTCAATGCTGCAGCATCTTCTAAGACATAGGTAACTTCACCAGTTCGCAACTTAGGGCCGACCCTTCAGGCCTCAGTCAGGGTACAGGCTTATTTATGTGTGTTTTAATTGAGCAATCATTATAACAGGCATAAATCAGACTTGGTCAAGTTCGTCTCTCCAGCACTCTGTATTCCAACATCTTGTCCTTCCTCTTTCCAGTTCGTCACCTGTCCTAGTAACATTCTTCTAGGGTTAGCCATGAGTCGACACCTTGCTCCCTTTCTCTCCTATTGATAGCTATTTCAAAGTGCAGCTTCCTGGGCCCTTGGACTACTGACCTTCCAGTAAGTGCCTGGGTAAAACAGCGATGTTCTGCTCTCGCCAGGTTTCTTGCTTGGAAACAATAGCTCAACTCCCAGCAGGCATCCTGTTCTTTATAACACCTGGGTCGGATTGTGAAGTTCCTCGCACCAGAGAACCACGAGAGTTGATGCTCTCTGCCATCTGCTGTAACCTCCAGCTTGGAGCTTGGGTCAGATCGCAACGTTCCACATGCCAAGTGTCTGAATTGAAGACCAGTAGTACAGGCCTCCCACCTCACCTGACCTCCACATCCCTTATTCTATCAGGCTGTGCCAACTCCTCACTGGCCACCTACTATGACCATATAATCCATTTTCCATTGGAAACAACTTTCTCGGAGCCCTGCTAAATATCTACTTGCAGGCCCATTTCCTGTCCTTCCGCCAAATGTAAACAAATGTTGCCATGTGACTGCCATGTAGCATGTCAAAATCAATGTTTACATTCCATTGTGTGTGTATGTATGTTCATATACTTTCACTACATCTTAACATAAACATTGAAATGTGACTTCTACTTTTATACCTATCAAATGTGTTGCTTACTGTTTACAGCTTTTCAAAGAATTCTGTCATATTCCAAAAACAATTCCGTACGAATATTCACAGTTTAGGTCTCTAACATTATTTAGGTCAGCTTAATGATGTTTTAAAAATGCCTGAATTGACAACAGTTCTTACGATTATTTTACATTAACATATTTGTTTCTCACAGCATAGCTCAATACATGTAATGCATGTTAGAATTTTGCTGCGACTGTGTTTAACACTGCCTGAAGAGGCGGGGAAAAGACACGTGCTTAAAATTTGCTGTGTCATATGCTCATGATAGTGGAGGACATAAAAACATTTTTACTACGTAAGGAGTAATTTTATTTCATCAATAATAAAATATTTACTAGTATTTTGTATTTGGGTTGTGGATTTGTTGATTTAATTATAGTACTATTATCTACAAATGAACAAAATCTGTATGTAAGTGATGTAAATATCTTGTTATTTAAAACTCAAATGCTTGTGAATGTTCTTGGGTAGTTTAAAATGACTCGATAAAGTACAAGCTTTATTGCACAGAAATTACTGTGACGTGTGTTACAAGACAAGTGTGCTCTCGTAAGGTTGTCCTTTCATCCTTATATACAATATTTTTGAATGTTATCCACTTAAATATATAGGGATTAAAAGAATAAATTAACACATTCCATTTAGTTTGAGCGAAAACATTACAAAAACAGCAGATTCATGTTCTAGTAATAATGCATGCATTTTTTTGCTATAAAATTTATTTGACAAAATGAAAATATTTTTTTGATGAAATCAGCTCATTTTATTTACCATAAAAGTGGGGCCCTAACTGCACCTGATTTCTTTCTAATATGAATTTCTAAGAACAGTTTATATTTTTTGTACTGCTCATTTCAATATCTTTACCATTTTACTACCACTAACATTTTTAATGAGTGATATTAACATAACTTCGTAAGCATATTCAAGGATAACAATGCAACAAAACTATGCTGGTCCCTTATATTACTACAGTATTCTTTACAACTGGAGACCAGCCCTTTGAGCACAAATAACACCATAATTTATCCAACACAAATAAAGAGAGCTATCACAGCACATTATTAATGATGCATGTAGATCCATGTACAAAAAACCATAACTGTCCAAGCTTCAAAACTCATGCGTGGAATGTTTCAAATGTGTACTTTACTCAATATAAAAAGGTTATGGAAAATGGAACTTTTTTTAATAGACTGATAACAATATTAACTATTGATATCGCTATAAAAAACAAGCATTGCCCAATATTAATTAGGTTATAACAGGTTTTAAATTATTTATAAATTCAAAAATACCTTATTCAGACAAAATTATGACTGGCAAAAAAAAAAACCAAAGGCTTTGTGGTTGATGAAAGGTAACTGGAAGACTACATTACAGTTCTCCAACCAATTACAACTAAATACACGCTGATTAAAAAAAAAATTCTTAAAGGAACCAAAAAGTTCTGGCTTTCAATACTAGCTGGTTCCATCTTCTCCAAACTTGTCTTCACTCACGCAGGATTTCTAGTCTGAGACTAGCATTCACCTACTTGCTTAATCAGATCCACCAGCTAACATTTCTAAAATAATACTTACGTTTCATCGTTACATAACTTCAGGTGCTGTCATATGGTTCCTGTTAACACTTCACTTTCAAGTAGGAAAAGGGTTTGCCCATTCTGGAAAATATTTCCTTGTGTACAACTCAGCAGCACAATAAAACTCAGATAGAGAAGCAGTTAAGTGGCAGGAAAAGAGCTATACCACACTACTGCAACACAGCACTGGTAATGGCAATGGTTTCGAGGGATTAAAAACAATATTGGAAAAAATTGTATTGGAATCATAATTTTCACCTCTGACAGACGGAAAAGTCAAGGAACTCAGGAACATTATTTTGTTAATGCACCAAATCTGCACTTCTACAAGAAGCAGTACATAACCACAACATATATTAAATTCAGTATTATTGTTCTTTTTGAGTAAAACAATATTAAACTGACATGTCTTTCTCTGTACCACATTTCCCCATATTACGTGCATATACTGGTAAACAATGCACATGCAAAACAGTAAAACAATTAAAAACCAAATAGCTAGTACTACTGTACATATTTAACAAATGATTTCAAAACAGCAAACAATAAACAATACTGATCCATTTCATTCACATTGTTAACACCAACAAGAGCAAAAGGAAGTTAAAAGTTAAAATTACTAGTTTGAATTTGAAGACATCAAAAACTCTCTTCATTCAAAAGTACAGCATTTTAAGAGACATCTGAGCTTTTCAAAACATGCAAAACTACACAATATAAATACTGTATGTATATTTGTTTAAGAAATCATATTGGAATTGACAATCATCTCAACTCAGTTTGCTGTATTAAAACTATCATACTAATATCTGATATGACAAATTGTTACAAATTTCACACATGGAATTTTTTGTAATTTGTCAACAGTATGTTATGAAAACTTTAATTTTTTTTATATTCATAACATTAATAAGAATGGCAAACTATTGAAAGTGATGATTAATGATATTATGAATTAATAATTTAAGCAAATGAACATTGTGAAAAATACCACATTGCAAGTAACAAAAACTAAAGTTCAAAGCTCACTTGCAGGAGTAATGCTATATTTGATAAACACGAACACAGACACCACTAGATAAAAAACTGTGCTGAAATTATTATATTTAAAATGCTTCTATAGTTACAAACAATGATTACTGAATGGTCCCATGCAGAGATTACAATATTTTCTTGTAAAAATTATGTACAACAGTTACACTCCAACATGACATTTGTACAGTTAATAGAACATTACTCTATCATTTCAGATCATGCATATCTACAACAAAAGTAAACACAGTGCAAAAATAAATTGTGCAAAATATAATATATAAAATATACCACTAAGAATAATAAATAAATATTAAAATCTGCAACAGGTTTGTAAGCAGATGCAACACTGCTCTCATCAAATCTACTTTTCAAACTGCAGCATCATCCTCTTCTTCATCATCTAACACTAACTTACTGTATTCTGGAGAGCGCTTTTTGCTCAAGTGGATGACTGGCTCACCTTTCCTCTTGATTCTGAAAAGGACTACCAGCACGACAATGCCGAATACTGCGGTGGCGCCGATGATGACTCCAAGTACTGCTGCCACAGATGTGGTTTCTTTGTGGCGGAACTCACTTTCCTCTTTTGCTTTACTCAGGTTGAAGATCACTGTCAAACACAAGTTAATATACAACAGTAAATCACTGCTTTGATTTTTTTTTTTCAATTAAAAGGAAGGAACTGCTGCAACATATAACTAATTACTTAAAAAAAAAATCTATTAACAACACTACAAATAAAGATGCTAGAAAAAAAGCAGAAAAGCAAGGAACGAAAACAGTATGTGTAAAAATGCAAACTGTAAGACTATACCCACACTTACAAACTTCTGTCGCAAACAATGTGACTGCCGTCGATGTTTGCAACATGCAGAGAGTGGTCAAGAATACAATTGTGCGATACATATGCAGAGGTGCCAACCATTTGTAAAAGCTATCCATAATATTTTGTTTAAAAATCAGTAGTTTACATTAATTTTCAGTAGTGTCTATGCCAAGTCAAAATACATACCTTTTTTAGTAGTTTATTTACATTTTCAAGTTTTTTTTTTTACATATTTTTCGAAGGGCTTATGTATTTTCCAAGGGTTTTGTTTACTTTAGGTAACATGTACATTTAAATGGTATTTTGTATGTTTATTAAGGTGAGCTCTGTGTTTACGTTCATTTTGGAGGGAATTTCGTACATTGTTTTATGTTTTTCATATGTATACAGCCATTTTCAAACACTTCTTCTTAATTACGTTAACATCTTCCAAAAGTTGCAGAAATTTTAATGATTGTTTATTTTTATGCAGAATTATGTAAATTATATGTATTTTACCTAGAAATGATTTATTCAATATTTAAACTTTCATGTTTGTTCATATTTTTGTGTTTCGACACATTTTGGAGGGCGATTAAGCACCAAAGATGCATGGGCTTGCACCATGTAGGAAGCGCACTTGGTATTGTTTACTCCTATTACGTCATGGCTAGTCAGCTGATTTTGACGTTTATCACCATCATCATATTTCCGGTATCATAATCCCAGACAGCCTTACAGGAAACTAGCTGTGATTGGATACTGAAGTATTGCACCAAAATCCGAGAAGTAAACTGCTGGTTCGTCCAATATCTTTCTTCTCAGACCAAGATTTGACTAGACCAGATGCTCAACAAGAGATCAGCCTCTAGGAATGATTTTAAAGTGCTAAAATGTTTTCAAGTGTGAAAACAATATGTTGTTTGTTAAGCACTTTTAAGTATGAGGCAAGGGCAGGTGATGAAGCCCCAATATAATGGATTTGTTATTTGTGAAGACATCCAAATTTCTAGCCTGTGATCAATTGCAGCATAGCATAGTTAATTAAGCCTTTGACAGGTATCCCAGGCAAGGAATATTGTAAGTCCTAATGTTAAACTTTGTCAACCCAGGCCAACACTAGTTGCGGAGAATTTTAATTATTTTTGCAACTAATAAAGTTTAAAACCGATGAACACTTTCCAGTTAATTATTTTTTAATTGTTTTTCAACTTTTATGGAATTTTTACAGAATTTCAATTTGGAGAACCACTACCCAATGTGTACCGCAAGAATTTACGAAACTCATGTTCTACTGACTGGTGCCCGAGAAAGTAAATTGTATTTTAATTTTGCAGAACAAACTTGTGAACCATCAAATATTTTTAATAAAGAATTCAAAATATTTAGCAAATGACATGCTCAAGTAGAGACTTTTTCAAGATGTTGACACATGATGCTTACTGGCCCAGAAGAATACAACATTGCTTCAAATGTGCGTAACTTCCCTAGCGCACCGGACGGAGTCTGAAAAAATATAATTATTACCAGAGCACCTACAGGTTATTCCCTTGTTGCGGGGAATAAAAGACATATCAGAGTTATGCTTTTCATCACCGCGGTCAGTAAGCAATGCCACGACACCTTCTCAAGAAGGATTTAAGTATAGTGAGCAAGTGACCGAGCCCCCGCTGCCACCCTGAGCGGGCAAGTAGTTCTAGGGTGTATCGAGGCATGGCACCACCCACACTTCAACCAGTAGACAAACCTTGGCTCCACCTATAGATAAGTGCCTGTCGCACCCCCACCATGCCACCCAGGTGAAGGCCCAGCAGGGGAATATGTACCTGTGCCCCAGCTGAGGATAGTCAGTTCATTGACCCACATCAGCCCTGGCAGCTCACTCTACCACCTCGTGTACTGGAGCTCTCTGACCGCTCTTTGTCTCCTAGACAACGCAGAAGCTCTTCAGCAACTTTGCCTACAACACCCAGACATTCCAGATGATCTCCCCAAGCATACCTTCAAGTAGACGTCAATCCTCCTCAGCCTATTGCCTTTGGTAACTGCTACCCCACGACCCTTCTGGAAGTGGACCACCAAGTTCCCTCAGGACACAGGACAGTGTAGACGGGGAAAGCAGTCAGCTACTTAGTCGAAACTGCCACCCCTTAGTTTAGAGCCAGGTCCCCTTCACCTGGAAACCTGAATAGTCAATTTACTTGTGGTCAGCTCAAGGTAGTTAAGAGGTAGTATAGGGCACCATTTTTTATTCCTTCCCGGAATAAACATGTTCCTCACCTACTTTGATTTTAATTCCTTAGGTGACTGTGTGATACCTAGTAGACACCACACCTGCCAGGATGCAGCATGAGACCAGGACTTTAAACTTATTTATTTTACAGCTTAATGTAGGATACTGGCTCCCCTTTAGGTATTTGTACATCGTAACACACACACACGTTTCACGGCCACCTGTCCGGTGCACTCCAGTGTACCAAACGGACGAGCCCACCCACTAGTCATACAACCTCTAAGGAGAGACCGCCAGGCTGGTTTGCACTCAATCCACCGCACCACTTAAGCACCGTTTGTGTTGCCAGTTGGGGTAACAGTATGGCTATGCATCGGACCAGCCGCCGCTGAGGCAGAACACTTTAGTCAGAGACCTAATAGTTGCCTGCTTCCATCTAGCGAAGCATGTCTTAGCACACCAACATGCCTTACACCAAAAGTGGTGGTAAAGATTTGCAGGAGAGGAAGGCATCTACTATGTACAAAACTACCTGGGGCTGCACCCAGTCTGATAGGGCATCCTACCAGAATAACCTCCGGGAACAAGTTCAAGCCACCCTCAAGTTGATGGGACTTCACTCCCCAGCTCCCTCCCCAACACTTTTTGCAGTACCCCAGAAGACACCGGGGACACCACACCCAGCTGTTGCTGCTCTTCACCATGGAGAGAAGGTGCCACTGGGCCTAGCCTGCCCATGGTTCAATGTACACCACTACCCCAGCCCGGACGGGCAACCACCGGCAGCTCCAGCCACAGCAGCATCTGGGAGCCCACCAGCTCCGCTAGAAGCCACCACTCGACAACCGGACCAACAGCGCCGCCCAGCCATCCCAGTGTCGGCGTAGATAAAACCAGTGACCTCCTATCACATCACCCACCACATATCAGATGATTTCTACAACTAGTGTTTCCTTTTCACTAAGTAGTTTTCATAACCCACACACCAAAGTGTCTGCATGTCACTACTGTATGCTTTTCAAATATTTTCAATTCTTAAATTCACAAGTGTCAATACACTGGATGAATGGAGAGTTTCTGAGCTCAGCTGTTTGATGGTAATGAGACTATTCTTCAGCCAATGCATTGATTTACATTGACACACCATGTACTGACATCATTCACATTACACATAATCTGCTGCATTGAAGTGCCATTGAGTGTATTTCAGTGGTGAGTCTAAGGGTGTACGTCAAGAGTGTACACAAGCTGTTGGATAAGGGTAACTACAGACCTATACCACCAATTGTTCCAACAAGGCTCAATATCCTCCTCTTCGCTCACACACCAACCGCCAAGAAAGCAGAGGGGTGTCACATCAACAAGATAGTACACACACCCTACTTGAATCGCTCCAAAAATTTGGTGCCCTTACATGTGGCATACTTTTGATACAATACCAAGTAAGCAATTAGGAGTCCCAATGCATATGAGGGGCAACACAAGAGTAAACACTATAATCCAATCACCACATGACAATATTTATTTTGATGTTCTCAACAAAATCATATGCAAATTTACAGCGCTAGAAATACAGTACATGTAAAACAAATAATGTTTATTCTCATTCACTAAAGCTGTGGTTTTTATACGTTCAGCAAAATTCTGAATTATTTTTGAATTGGTACAAATTGTCTTTAATAACAGCCTCACCAGGAAAAACCCCGTTCAAGCGACAACCATGGCTTCACTGTCATCCAGGAAGTACCTCAACCTTACCCTCCAACAGCAAATCCCACTAAGGGTAAGTGACAAGGGGACAAGCTTCTTTCTTGACACTCAACATGGGGCCATTGGAGGAATATGGGCCATTTGCCACCTTTTTCCAGACTGAGAAGCCCCTGAGCAAAGCCATTTTGGGCCCCCCAAGAACAACCACTGATGACTTCAGGGAGTCAACTCAAAACACCCCGTGGCGCCCAATTCCCATTAACAGCACCGGAATCGCCACATCCTAAAGAATGACCAATACAGGACAGATCTGCACCATGGAAAATGTCCTGGTTTAGGCTGCCACTTTATATCTTGTGTGCACTGCAACACAGCATTTCACTACCTCTGCCTATGTTGGGAAGACCAGGAGGAGGACACCCAAGGTTTAGAATACCATTGTCCAAACTGGAGGAATAGGCAATGATGATGCGACCAAAAAGGCCAGCCGGGAAGGAGCATATACCAGGTACCTGCCACAAGTGCCCTCGCACGTACATCATTTGCCTTGGATAGCAAGACCAAGACAGAGACCTGGACGGTCTCTACTTCTGTTGCCTGACCTGCAGAATAACACCTGAGCAGATGCTGACCAGAACCGTAACTGCACCACAAGAACGCCTTCCACTTAGAGCCCCTCCAATTACAAGAGTATTTGGGGAAAACCCAAGAGCCCGCAAGTTTCTGCAAGCTTGCCAAAGAGAGTTTGAAAGGACACCTACCCAAAGCCTTGCGAGTCATCAAGATAAAGGGTCAGCTTCAAGGCGACGCCAATAAATGGAGGAGAAAGTACAGAGAGTTCATCACCAACTGAGAAGAAGTGTCTGAAAGACTCGTGATGCACTTCTCAGGACCCAGAATGGTCGCACAACTCACAAACAAGCTCTACACTCAAACGCAGAGAGAATGAAGAAGCAGAACTCTTCATCAGGCACAAAGTCTTGATTTTCCAGCAAGTTCATCCAGACTGCAATGAGTTTGACGCCGTAGAACTCATCACCAAGCTCCTACACCCAAAAATACATTCCCACCCACCTCTGCAACCCAGAACCAGTGATGCTGGAAAAACTAGTACGGAGGGCAGCTATTAGAGAAATAGACTTAGCAGACAGCCACAAGTCTCATTCCAAATCCAAGATCACACCAGCTCCAGTGGAAAAGACAGTACTTACTGGAACTACCCCACATGAACGGTTAATTGAATCAGCTGGGCTGCTGCTTTAATGAAATACTTTTGACTTTTAAATATTTTAAATTGTTTTTTGTAACTGGTGTGAGAGACAGTGAAATGTTCCGAATCGCGGTGATTTTAAAGCGCCTTTGCTTAGTAGAATGGGCAATTATAATTAATAGTAGGTAGATTTTCAGAATAGTAGTGTTTGATATTTATTAACACTTGCTGTGCTGGTTTGGTAGAAATGTATTTTTTGCACTCCCTCCTGGAGAAGTGTTGGTTTTGAGAAATTCAAGTAAAATAATGGTTGGTTACTTGGTTTAGTGGCTCGTGTGTCATTGCCCTATTTGTTAGTGAGCCAAACCTTATGTGTGAACACGTACGCGATGTCTTCAGCTCGCTTTCCGTATTTATCCATTTATTTAATGCGTGAGAGTAATGTTATATTTTCCTGACATTACGGCTTTGCTTAGTCAAACTTTTTCAGGTGCCCCTAAGTCGTGTGTTATGTTAGAATTTTTTAATGTAACCTTTTAAAGCTTTTTATGTGGAAGGCGCTTTACGGGGCTGCAGGTTGCCGCCTTTCAGATTTTAATATATGAATTTCAATGGTAATGTTTTTCTAGGTAACGTTAATACTAGTAAAGAAAAACTTTTTGAAACACGTCACTTACACGTCACTTTTCCACATTATTTTTTAGATTGCAAAGCTTGTGTGTTGAATAATCGTAGTGCTTCACGTACCTAGATACTTGTTGGTTTTCACTTATTTTAAATTGTATTAATGGCTTTAATACTTCATTAATTCTGGCTCCGTATTTTGAGAATAATTTTGATGAGGTTTGTACATTTTAGGAGCCTTGTTACTAAATGCCTTATTTATGGCAAGGAAAGAAAGCCTGCGGTCTCCCCCGTTTGAGACTCGTTCTTGGCATGCCAAAGAGTAATGCTGCATTCTTGCGATATACGTGCTTTTGTAACTTGTAAAGGCATCTGAATGGCCAAACAAAGTTTTTAGCAAGTTGCTACATGTTGCAGTATTTTGGTAATTATGTGCAACCTAAAGGTGAAAGAGTTTAGTAGGCTGATGATTAATGTTATCAACACGCCCTCAGTAAGCCAGCTTGGTAACAAAACTAACGCATTTTCATGTACATGGCTCGGTTGGCCGCAGCATATAAAATAAGAAAGTGTTGCAAGTTTTGTGTCAGTGCACAGTTTTGGCACCACGAGTTTTTCACAATATAGTCATGCCTTAAGTAAAGCCAGTTTTTTTTTTTTTTTTTGATTTCATGTAATCTCTTGTTTATGGCAGATATTTGCCGTTTGGAATTTCAATGAAGGTCAGAAAGTGTTATAACATTAAATTGTGGAACCAATAGCCATTGGCAATTTTTTAAAATTCTAGTCAGCCCTAGTCTAGCACGAGGCTAGTGACATTTGGTACCTGCTACTTTTGCTTGTGTGGACATTGGTGTTAAATTATGCATGTGCACAATTTTAAGGCACAGTATTTTTGTAAAGCTTTTATATGCATTTTTATATTAGCACTTGTAAATCTTTTAATTTATTTTTGAATGGTTTGTGATTCCTTGCATTTACTGGTCATATTTTTGATTTCTGGATAGTTAAGTGTTAAAATAATTATTCAGAATTTTGAACAAATGTTTTTACATTATTTATAATTTATACCTGGTTGAAGTGTTATAGTTTGTCACTGTATATAAATATTCGCACCCATTGTGGTGCAAGAGAATCTACTTGGTTAATTTCTGCAGTGAACTTAGCTACTCCCTTAAGACTAGGGTTCAATGTAATTCTAAACTTGTATTTCACTTTTCACTAGCTTTGCAAGAGGCTGTGAAATAACTTTTCAACTGCTTATTCCATTTTAAAGCTTTCAACCATTTCACTTGTGATAATTGTATGTAACCAGACCTTCAGCCTAATCTGCAACACAGTCTGGTACCCGAGGGTAGGAATTAGGTTCTTTTAGATCCATACCTCTTAAGCATACGCTGTTCACTCCTACACCTTTTGCCTATACCAGTCACACGGGTTAAGCATATGAGTACGATACCTGTATTCAAGAGTGAGACAGAGAGATAGAGCACCACCGTTCTAGTTCACCATAGAGAGTACAGACACCTTTGAGAGGATGTTTGTCCTATGCACCTGTGACTCCGGCTAACAGAAAGAAAGGGGGAGATGGTCGACGTAACATGAGCAACGTCATTCTCTGATCTAGCCTCGCCACAGCCCCGGGCTACTCCTAAGAAGAGCAGTTACGCCGTACACACCACAGGACGCCTTCCTAGCCAGGGTGATTTGTCAGGTCATTGCTGCCTGCTGCACTGCAGCCCGCTTTGCATCATGTCGCCGCTTACCTCTCCAGTGCCTGGCACATGAGGGGAAGTCTCCACTGCTCTCAGTTAATCTCTTCTATCCTTCGTGTCTCTCACTCCACACCCCACAATCCCCATGCTGGCCCTGTGAACAGAGTATAAATAGGACCCGCAGTCCTCAGAAACCTCGCTCCTGTCCTCTTCTATTGATAACTATTTCGAAGTGCTGCTTAGGAAACTTGCCTTCCTAGGCTTCACTAGAGCAGATGTGTCTTGGACTATCAACTCTCCAGTAAGTGCCTGGGTCAGACCACTACATTCTGCGCACAAGTTTTCATGCTTGGAAATGATAACCCAACTTCCAACAGGAGTCCTGCTCTTTCCGCACGCCAAGTCTCTGGATTGAAGATCAGTAGTATAGGCCTCTCACCTCACCTGACCTCCGCATCCCTCATTCCATCAGGCAGTGTCTACCCCTTACTGGCCCACCCACTATCAACCTAATTGGTTACCCCCACCACCTTGTGCCTTATTATAGGAGTGGGTGGAGCAGGGGGGGGGAGAGGCAAAACTGCCAAGCTAGGGTTAACTCAGGCTAGGATATGAAAGGAAAGTGGGTCAGTTGACAACCAGGTATACTCCTGGAAGAAAGAGGAGGCTGCATGTCAAAGATGGTCAACTGCCAGCTCTGCAACCTCCACTTCTAACTTACTCTGACACGTACCAAACACAATATCGCCACTGCCACCTACACAGCCCAAGAAGACACCTACCTTCGTCTAGCCAGCTAACTTTACCAGGGTAGTCAGGGTCCTTAACATCACACCAGCTTACATTCCAACCAGGGCACCCACTCGCCCATCGCATGCCTACGCGCCACCCAAAGCTCAATGCACAATTATTGACTTGGCCAAAGCCATCAACTCAGGCACCCAGGGAAAATCCCGTTCATGCGAAAACCACGGCTTCACCGTTGTCTAGGGCGGAAGTAACTTGGCCTTACCCTCCAAAAGCAAATCCCACTAAGAGTAAGTGACGAGGCGACAAATGTTATTGCTGACTATGATTATATAGTTGATTCACGATAACTTCGGCCTTTTCTGAAGCCCTGCTAAATTTCTACTTTTGGTTACTAATTACGTATCCTTCCGCTACAAGTAAACATAAACACTGCCATGTGAATTCTACTTTTATAACTGTCAAATGCGTTGGTTGCTGTTTACAGCTGTTCAAAGAATTATGTCATACTGCAGAAACCCATTTCCTACGAATGTTCACAACTTAGGCCTTTAACAATATTTAGGTCAGCTTTATAACTATTTGTTATACACAATATAGCACGTTACCCATAATAGACATTAATATTTTGCCATAATGGTGTTTGTTACTACTGTGGTGGAAACAACAATAGTATTTAACCTGTTGTTATTAATATGTGTTTGGAATAAAAATTAAAACGAAGGGATGACCAGTCCAACGAAACTACACAGTAAATTCAAGCACGCAACTTGTGTCGCTTATTTAATGTACATCGACAAACGTAAAAGATAGTGGTGCACATGCAAACACATAGGCTTACCGTAACATTTATTCCACTAATATTTACATGCATTGGTACTGGTTTATAAGTTTGTTTTATTATTTATTTTATTTCATCTGGGTGGGCTTAGTATTTCGTTGGGATTGTTGCAGACATTCAAATCACAGAAACGTAAGCTCGTTACACAACTGTTTTTCAAACACCTAGCGGCGAAAGTACAATGTTGTGATAAACAGACGTAAATATCAATAACTGACTTTGACATAACATCAGTTCATGGTTAAAACGTAAATAAACTTTGCACATATTTGAAATCCACACACCTACCCTGTGTAATGGTTACAATGCAGACACCGTGCCTGTTTACACGCTACGCAGCGATCACAACACATTTAACCCTGCCGTGGAAACACATATTTATCACAACATTATAACTTGACTACGATGTTTCAAAAACACGAGTACGAACTTGATTCTTCATTCAGAAATACGCAGTGTCCTTAACATGCCGCCAAACCACTGCCAGTCATAAGGCACAATAACAACCGGGAATAATCGCCAGCCATGTTGGGACAAGCACGAGGGTAGGGGAAAGCTAATCAAATTCTAGATTCTCCTTTCCACACCACGTCTGCCAACCTGCTGGATTTGTAAGGGTCGTGCTATCGCATCTAAATAACATATAATAGGTATTTAAACAATAAAATCTTGTTTCAGTTTTAAATTACAATTTCAAACATCATTATTGTTGCTGTAATTAGTACAAAATGTGCTGAAATTAGAAATAACAAGATTTATACCTTCCTGCTAGACAGGTGGTACGAACTTCCTGAGAGAGAGACGAGAGAGCGACACGATCCGCTTCGCTTATTGAACTTTTATTCCGGACGAAAAAAAAACCACAGTGTCACTATAGCGAGCCTACGCACTGCAATTTCCGCTGATATTTTTAACTGCAGCAATGAAATGTGTTTCCATCAGTGCTACCAAACAATACAAATATATCAATTGGCAATATTTAATTTACAAATAGTATACATAAAAACAAGGTTAAACTATTTTGTAACTGCGAACTATTTCTTACCAGCCATTGCCAACACGTTGCTGCTCTCACTGTTTTTCATTCATATTAATACAAAATTAATATTACAAGGTATAGAAGACTCTACGTAGATTAATTTATTCAAGAACACAGTACTGTAACGTTAATCACAGGGTTATATAATCGTGGAATACAAGTGATTGAACACAATAGGTTGACATGTTATGCCTAGGGTGATTTTTCAAAGGTTCAATTCCAAAAGGCCGAAGAGAGCGTGAATAGACTATAGCAAATATATTCTGTTTATCATATCCTAAGAAACATATCTAGCAAATCTGCCAGATATGTTTCATGTTTTAAAAGTAAAATTTAAAAGTTTTGGTTGTGAATTTTGGTACCTTAGAAGAATTCACAATATCCATTTTAAACCAATTCTTCAGCAAATGGACAATGCCATATAACATAAAAACACAATAACTTGATGTCTCGACTTTCAACATCTCGTTTGATACTCTCAAATATTACTTGTAAAAAAATTAATTCAACTGCAATTACTAAAACTAATTTCTCAAAAAGATGTTATCACTACCGCATATTGTTAAATATAAGGTTTTTTTTTTTTAATCAATTTTTATGAACATTGATTTTTTTAATGCAAAAACCATGAAATTACTTTACTATTTACCATTTTTTGCACTGCCAAGAATCTGATTTAAACACTTGTTATCCCAAGTATACTTTAGAAAACACATATGGAGGAAAACATATTTTGTAAAACTGAAAATGTAAACATCCGTACTATTCCAGTAGCATTCGTAATTTCATAGCGAGGTCGGGTAAATTGTACAAACTACAGATAATCCGTAGCACTTGGCACCTCTGCATATGTTTCCCATTCGAGAAAATGCTGTATAACTGTTGAAAGGAACTACTAGTGTGGATGTGATTCAGTTGCACATGACTCAGCATTGTGTCTGTAGTCTGAAGTCCTCTTGCTGCAACTGCCCAGGACCCACCATTGTTATGTGAATTGCAAACAAAACATTTGACAGCATTTGACAGCAGTGATAGAGTTCCAGATGTATAGGCAAAGTCAACACTTCCTGCACCAAATCACATACTGAATGTTACCACAAACAAAACAGGCAGCTTCAGTAATGTAAGCTTATTATTGTATGGTACATACTACAATAAGTGCTAAAAGTATCCCTCACAATTATCTTTGCTGTGGACTTGGCAACAAACCATACACACATGTAGTTAAGTACTGCCTAAGCCATAAGCACTGTATCACTGTAGCCGAAGCATTACATGCATTTCACATGAACCTGTAGAGTAGCCTGCGAGGAATGATTACACACATTCCACCACTTGTGCTGAGACTGCATCAACAGAACATGTGACATGGAAGGACTTTGCTTCAAATGCCCACCTTCCGGGCTGGCAACTGCAAGGTTCCCCGAGACACACTAAGGCACCTCTGAAGTGTGCAATCAGTGTCTCAAATCACTGACATTACAAAAGTATGGGAGAAAACCACAGAGGAAGACCTCAGAAACTTTGTTTCCAGTGCCAACGAGTTTAAAAGAACTCAGCTGCCACATGCCCTATGGGCACCGTAAGCTAAAGCCCAATTCCATGGAGATGCAGAGAAATGGTGGAAAAGGTGTGACAAGTTTGTTACCAGCTGCAACCAACTAACAAAGAGGCTTGTCTCCTACTTTTGAGGACCCCACAAGGTAGCTAAGCTAACCAACGAGTTGTAAGGCCAAGCCTAGGAGGGACAACAAGCAGAATTATTTATTCTACACAAGGCTGACCAAGTGCCCATGCTACAGTCAGCCAGCGGTATACCCCGCTGCAATGACATCAGCTGCCTTGGAGAGCCTGCAGGACCACCAGTGAAAACTAATTCGGCCACTACCACGAAACTTTGGCACCAACCATCTTACAGCTGACCCACCGCAGCACGTAAGACACTGTGTGCCTACCATAGCTCACTACTTGGGCTCCTGCTGTGAGACTCAAGTGTGACGGAGTGCCTTCTCAACTACTCACCCGCTGTGAACCCCGCAATGCAACCATCCAGCCAAGACTGCAGTGTGTGCTTGAATGTGTAAATAGAGTAGCCTAGCACTAAATCATTAGCTGTAAATTATTTTGTCTTAATACATAGAAAGGATTAGTGGAAAGCTTCAAAAAGACAGTAAGTGAATACAACCCAAGGTCATGAAAGAATGCTTTATATTGCCAGTAGTCCAAAGATTTATTTTTCCAAATCCTTTGAGCATTGGAAATGTAAGCCATAGGCCTTGTTCAACATTTGCCTACTATTCAAACACATGATTCATTGGTATTGATTTGTTTTTTTTTTTTATTCACCATGTTTTGGTACTCTTTTTGTGATCTGCTGACTATGTGTAAATATGTTGGAGCCTTAACTGCCTAAGGATCCTTATGTAAATAAGGATTACCCAGTACTGTTTCCTGAGATGTTTGACGTGCCAATATTTCTACCTCTCACCAATAATATGATTTTTATGTTACTTGAGTTTTAGTAATGAACCTATTAATGACGACCTTGATCACGTTTATTACTCACCCAGGGTTTATCAACCATTACTTTTCACTCAACGACATTATGTCTAATCACTAACCTGCTTAAAATACTTGCAAAGCAAATTTGAGATAGAGCTGATTTAACTTTGCTTATTAAACCCTACAAATTATGTCAAGTTAATTCTTACAAATGTATCATTCAAAAGGAATTTATCTGATAGCCTGCTAAGCTTATACTCTGTCTGAAATAGAACCTTACTTTAATCCTTATTACTCATATTATCGTTTGCTCTAATCATGCAGCCATTGTAAGGTAACACCTAAAAATGTTTGTATAATACTGTATTTGCCTGAAAGGAAGACGACCCTGGAACTAAGCCAACCCCTTCCTAAAAAAAAATATTTTTGAGGGGAAAATATTTACACCTGAATTCAAGACAAATGTGCAAAAAAAAATTATTTAAAGGTTGAAAGTATTTTTGCATGAATTTATGATAAACCCTTCAAGAAGAAATGCTATTATATGTTTAATAATTAATATGATATATATTATTTACTTTTAAAGAAAAGCTAATCACAATGAAATAGATGTTACAGAGTCTTCAGATCCCACCTGTAATTTAAGCCTAGTTTGCAGTCACATTTGACATTTACCTTGCCCATATACCTGAGCCGTATATGCAGGCATTACACACACACACACGCGTGCAGGCACGCACACAAATATATATACACACACAGTCGAAACACATTATAATGACCACCTGCTAGAAGGGCCATCTGCCATGAGTAGACCATGATGTATGGAGCGTGATGTAGGCTGGTGAAGCTGATATATAATGCAACAGATACGCTGGCTATACACACTGCGTTTCCTGCATCATGGGTAAGGGAAGCAATTTAACTGAGTTGCAAAAAGGTACGATCATCTGCTTTCGGGTCTAGGGGCAGCATTTCGGAAACAGCAACGTTTGTGAATTGTTCACATGCCTCTGTGGTACAGGTGTATCATGAGTGGACGAATGGCACCATTGGGAATAACCATCGTGGGAGCTGCGGAGCTCCACAAGCCACTGATGTCCGAGATGAACGTTGACTACGATGTGTATGAAGGCCAAACAACATGTTACAGCGGAACAGCTCACCGTCCAAATGAACCAGGGGGCATCCAGACACATGTTTACCACAACAGTTCAGCAAACCCTTCTGCGAATGGTGCTCTGGAGTAGACGGAGTGAGGCTGCACCCATGTGAACACAGGTGCATTGATGAAAAATACAGGAATTTGCTCGACAGTATGGCGAATGGACCACTGCTGATTGGTGATGGGTAGCCTTCTCCTACGAATCATGGTTTCAGCTGCATAGAACTGATAGACATTAGCATGTTCAGTGAGCAACATCGGAGAACAGACACCCTGCAGCCATTTCCAGATGAATGCAAGGCGGAGGAGGGAGTGTTATAGTCTGGGCAATGTTCTTGTGGTATTCTCTAGGACCCATCATCCACGTGGAAAGCACTCTTGAAAGATTTGGTTATGAATCCATCCTCTGCAATTACGTCCTCCCATACAAGATTGTCTTTCCTCGGGAGGATGGGATCTTCCAGCATGATAATGTGCCTTGCCACACAGCTAGAAGTGTCCATATATGGCTGGAAAAAGACAATCAATTCTACAGTTCTTCCCTGACCCCCAAACAGCGCCAATCTCAATTGAATTGAACATATGTGGGCTAACCGCAATCATCGTGTTCGCCGTCTTGTCTCCTCTATTACGCACCCTTCAACAGTTGCGGAATGCACTGCAGACAGCATGACTCCAGATACCCCACTGCAGACAGCATGGCTCCAGATACCTGTGAGACCTATCAGTACCTGATTTGAGTCACTACCAGCTCATCTAGCTGCTGTCCATGCTGTCAAGGATGGTTACTCTGGATACTAGCAGGTAGTCATGTGATTTGACTGTGTGTATGTATGTATGTATGTAAATAGATAGATAGAGAGATACAGTAGTTATAGACACTCCAGCTGAGGCTTCTGCTAACAAAAGGGGGAGACTTTACATGCGACGGGTGACATCTTGTACTTGATCTAGCCTCACCACAACTGCAAACCATTCTGTCCCCCAAGTAAAAGCAGTTATGTCGTACTCGTCACAGGGCCTCGCGCACACACAGGGTTGATTGCCCTGCTGCCGCCTGTAAGTTAGCCGCTCGCACCACACTGCTGCACTGCATGTAGGTGTGAGCTGGCTTACTTCCCCTCCATCGCCTGGAAGCGCAGGGATATCCACTGCAGAACCCAGTTGCATTGCCAGTATTGCCTGCTCTCCTCTCAGCACCTCCCTCGCTTTTCATGGGTCCCAGTGTATAAATACCAACTTTTTGAGCCTGTCCTGCTCGGCTATAGTTGTAAGACATCACGCTGCCTGAGCACTTAGTAGTGAGCTATCTTGCTCCATTTTCTAGACCATTCTCCTGCCTGAATGGTCACCACCGAAGTGGTATACTTCACGTAATAGCTGTCATCACACTCTACTTGGATACTTCCATAAAGAATGCAGAAGTGATTCTTAGGGATGTTCAAAGCAAACCTTTTCACGGGGACATGGCATGCTGGTGACTGTTCCACCCTACCTGCTAACCTGGGAAGGTGACACAAACTAAGGGCAACCTAATTTCACTGTTCACCCATTTTGTTTCTACAGAGCCATGCTGATACCTACGATCACCTATTAGCTACCACCCATTTTTGGGAACTTCACGACAGCAATACCTGTTGCAGCTCTCTAGCACCTACCAGGACGTCCATCAAGAAGCACCTTGATTACTTATATTTCATCCAGTCTCTTCCCTTCCACCTACACCACCAAAGGCTGTGTACTCTCCATGTCCAGTTAATATTGCCAAGGTGTTGTACAGACCGGTACCCAAGACTACAAACACTGTAGTAGAGTTCTGCATTCCCTCATGCACCTTGTCAAGAACTGTTTATCTTACCCGCTCCCATAAGGGGTCAGGGGAAGGTGATCCAGCTGTCTCTCAAACCTACTAATCTCTCCACCTAAGGGGAACCAAATTCTCCATCATTAGAGGGAAAAGTTACAGACACCATTTAAGTGCAGAAGTCGACCACGGGTGAGGTGTTAACAGTTATCTTCACATGTATGCATTGAAAAGGCATTTATTTAACATTGATTAATCATTTAATCTTCATATCTGCAGGTTGGTAGGCAGTACCCTTAATTTTAAAAGTATGTAGTCCGCACATACTCCAGTCAGAGCTGGGCAACAAATTGTTAACTTATTAGCATGGACATGATATTATGAACAACAAATATCACATACATTTGTTTAACAAAAATCTGCAGCAGCAGTGTCAGACAGAAGTATGTCAGTGTGGACTGGGCTGAAGGCAACACACAACAAAGTTGAACAAGAAAGAAACAAATGTTGTATGGACCTCACCGTTATTTGGGCTGTTCTGGGACAGTGAAGCGGCAGCTGTTGGCAAAACACTACTTTCTGAAGTATTCTTACTCACTTCTAAACTTGAGCCATTGATATCATCTGAAACACAATAAATTATGCAACAATAATGATTCCATACTAACTGTAAATAAAAATATTAGAGCTGGGCGGGATCCCGACTTTTCGGGAAATATTTTTTCCCAAAAAGTCAGCTGGGAAATAATTTTCCTATAAACTTTTCAGGATAAAAAATATTTAGGCTATTTTGCTATTATTTCTGTGTTCTAAAACACACATGTAAGAGTGGGACTTCCTGGCCCTAATCTTGCCAGAATTAGTAAATAATAAATAAATGCAAGTCAACGTACCTACGAGTATTAATGGTTTCATATAAATATAATGCATACAAAGTTTGCCACCGGCCATCGTATGTAAACAAACTTTGGCGTGTCTTCCTAATATAAATAAATGCTCATTCTGCATAATAAATGGTATTTCCGTTTTGCGAATGGTATTTTTTCTGCCGTCCATCACATTATAAGTAAAACACTTGTTATAGAAACATGAAGTAGATGCAATATAGCAGCTGAATTAATGCAAACTGCTCACAAGCATTAAGAAAGTAACATTTGGAGTTTGAAGCCCGTATTGTTTAAGAATCAGGATAGTCATGAAATCAGTCTTTACTTTTCACACATTCGTAACGTCATTTAATTTTGGGAACTTCTTATAAACATTACTAAATAATTCCATCGCGGGCCGAAAGGCATATCAAATGAATACATGTAAAATCATATTTAAATTGGTGTGAATGCAATTTTATTTCCACGTACTAAGCTCATAAAAACCGGAAAGATCGTGCATTTTTACGGCCACATGCTTCTTGTTAGGTTACAGGACAGAAAAGTTGCAGAACCCGACACATCTAACATCACGCGATGTAGAATGTCACCCAATGATAGCCGTTAAGAATAGTACTGGATGTATTTTTATTTTAATAATCACCTGTATGTGTGATTGCAAGACATAACACAATTAAATTTTCATTCAGAGATTTTGTTTATCAATAAACTTGTACTTTTGAATGAAAGTTTTAATATTGTGTGATTTGTAATATGGTAACCTATACCTATGACATGTTAATTTGGTAAAAAACATTATTTATACTTTTTTAAATGTATTATTTACTCACTCTACAGTTTGTTTACGTAGTTCGTTAGAAGCAATATGGATATAAAAAATATTTCTGAGAAATTCAAGGTGCCTATTTGGCATTTTTATGAAGAAATGCCAGACAATGTGTCTGCAAAATGTAAGGCCTGCTCTAAAGTATTGAAAACACATTTTGGTAGTAGACCTAAAATAATCTTAAGTTTTTATTTGTACATTTTGTTAGTTTTCTAGTGTACCGACAAATTCCCGATACCGCCCTGTTTCCCGCGGGAAATTATTTTTCCCGCCCGAAAGTTTCCCCAAGCCAAACTCTAGGGAATATTCATTTAGTGCACCAGCAAGAAAATCTGTGTCTATAAATCATTTTGTTTGTTGACCCCATTATTTTATAACTGAAATAACTACTTAAATGGAATTTTATACTATAGGCAAAAATCCTTGTGGTAAATACTCCATCTGTTCAATTTTTTTGGTTTGGTTTTGTAAGGAATTTGTTATAATGAATAAGCCTAACACAAGAGTAAGTGTTATTCAGAGCGCAAATCCATGATGATACAACTGGCCTCATTGTTATAAGATTTTCGATAACTACAATACATTATTCACCACCTTTTTTATCCTAAATGCAGGGTAAATAGAGATGGAGAGAGGAATGGAGATATATATATATATATATATATATATATATATATATATATATATATATATATATAAGAAATAAATAGAGAGAAGAGAGAGAGAGAGAAAGTGACAGAAAGAGAGAGAGAAACACAAACAGACACTCCCCCCTTCGTCCTTGTCCTCCACCCCCTCTATTAAGTATTCTTTAATATATTTTTGATGACTTCTCCAATACACACAGTACATTCTTGACATTTCAGAACAGAATTGTAAATATCACCAATGTCAACACATTGACGTTTTTCAAGTTGAACAAATTGTGGGGATTTGTTAAAATGTGATATCTTCTTTGGCCAATACGTACGCAATGTCAGCAAGTTTCCCAACACATTTTTTGCATCTTCACTGACAGATGACATTGATTTGCCAATTGGCATTTTTGCTCAAAACTCTTTAATTGATTTGGGTTTATTACACATATTTAAAACATGTGTATGCATGTCTGAGTTAGTGTGTGTAATGCAACTGTCTTTCTTTAAACTGGTACCACGCACTCCAACACTAAACAAAGAGTTTGAGTTTTGTAACCCACGAAGTTTGTCTTAATTTTCACGACACAGGCCACAGTAAACAAGCTGGACAAAATTATCGCAGGACTCGCAATGTAGCCATATATTTCAGGGATCAAGTTCTGCTATATATTTCATTGATCAAATTCTGCTTTCCACTTTTTAAAAGTGTTTAGTCATACACCTGTATTACCTGCAGCCATTTTATGCACAAGTTAGGTCTCTCCCAAAACTAAATACCATAATTGTAGCCACTAACCATCCCTGGCATTGTTTTGTTTATACCACGAAAGTCACAGACTAAGTGAATGCATATGTGCAGGCATTACTTGTGTGATGTTAGCTGGAAACACAATAAGAGCCGACAGCACTAGTCTCAATTTGAAACTATGATAATCTAAATCATAGTGTTACAGAAAGTATTAGTGTGTACAAATATTTTTGTCATTAGAAAAAATATATGTTTACGTTTTCATGATGCAAAATAGTGTACTATGCATAAAAAAATCAACAAACTAAAGCGTGTAGCACTTTGCAAAGTGAAATCTCACTTATGTTGCAGGTACAGGTTGATTGTAACAGAAAATGCATTGCGATACTGCTATAAATATACACTGGTACATACACATGTACTGTATACACTGAATGTTAAGTAATTGTTTTATTGAACTAGCAAATTTCCGCCAATTAAATAACACATTTACACTAAACCAAGCACTTCAATTTAATATTTTGTTGAACAAAAATTAATTTTACACATACGTTATTTATTCACAAGCAAAAGAATATTTTATAAGGTAGGCGCATTCTGTTACAATTAGTCCTTAGAACTGCAAAGATTAACTTCAAAGCTCAGAAACTTTTCAGTAGGCTCGCTCGGGCTCAGCTCGAACTAAAAATCCCAGGCTCGCAGACCTCTACTTCCCACTCACATGATAATATACATCAATCCAGTCATGTGACAAACATTGAAGAGAGTGGTTATGATTCGCGCCGCTCCGAATCATTTTATTGTTTATACATGGATGTTGCATCAGTTTCAGTTCTCTTGTGAAGAATGTAACATTTTTGGCCCTCCAGGCCGGATTCGTTCCAGTATTTGATCGCGCATACTTTGTGAAGGTGTTAGATTCTTCATTTCGGCACGTGCACCTCACATGGTTTCGATTTAATTTGTGGCTCAAGCAAACTACATTTCTTAGTTTTGCTCTTGTGTGTTGACGTTTTTTGATGATTTCGGCAGGTGTGTTGACGTTTTTTGATGATTTCGGCAGGTGTGTTGCATCTTTTTTTTTTGGCACACGTACTGCATATTTTTGTCACAGCACCCTTTTGATTTTGATAAGTAGCTCAACAAAGAGTGCAAGTTTAATAAGTTCATGAGTACAATTTCATTGTTGAAATTGCAGCTTTCCTTTGTGTGCCCTTTGTCTAGCTGCTGTTTTCTTTGTCTAGTTCCACCTACTTTGCTATCACATTATGTGTGCGTGTTGAGGTCAGTATCATATTATTATTACTCATTTTGGTCGTGTTCTCATAAAACTTACGAACGGCAGACATATGTTCAGCACTGGTATGACTTTGCTTAATGGAAAGTCACATCAAGCAAGTGATCCCGCTCTGTCTGTGTCTTCTGATGAGACAAAGCGAGAATTGTTCTTGGTGACGGTGTAGGATCTTCCAACACACTACAACCATTTTGATACAAATTATATCACCGTTGAGAGGCAGCTGAGGCTGATAAAGATTTTGAGGGCCATGACACATGTATAGGAAATTTTGAAGATAAATATTTTGAGATCATGACTGTCGTAGATTCCCTTACTAAGGTCAAGGAAGCAGCGGAATTATCAACCGGTCATAGGGGTGGAAACTCACATGTGACTCAACCAAAAATTTTACTACCTAGTTTTGATGGGCATCCTAAACACAATGATCCAACTTTTAGAACCGGTTTCCTGCACTTAATAATAATACTGACATTTAACAACTTCAATTTGAAGTGAGTCTCTAGGGATGATCCAATTGTTACCTCCGTCAACCTCAAATCTTACTGTGGGATTTCATAACAAGTCGTCATGAAAACAAATGCCTTACCTTGGGCATGCATGTTGATTCTCTACTGCAAGCACCTGTGGTCACTGCTCAGTCTCCTCAGTCCTTGTGCCAACTACTTACAGTTATAATAGACAAAGTGCCAGATCTTAAAGCCCTTGATGTTCCTGTTGCTTGGTGGGAACAAATACTCCTCCCTATTGTTTTGAAACATTTAGACTCTGCTCAACAGTCTCAATGGGAAATGACCTTGTCCAATGACTTTCCCATAGTGTGAATATTTGGCCTTTCTGTAATAGCATTGTAAGGCACGTGAAGCTGTTGGTGGAGCTAAGCCTAAGAGTGCCAGTGAAACTTCTTCATTCAAAAGAAAAGTCTCAGTCATTTATCAAGTGGATTACTAGTCGCAGACAAATCTCCAAGTATTTGATGAGTTTTCTGGTAGTGTGTTGCTTGTGCAAGGGCCCTCAAAACCTATACAAATATTCACAGTTTGCTGATCACCCTCCAGAATATAGGTATAGAGTAACTAAGGAGCACAAGTTTTGTCTCAATTGTTTTAGAGAATCCCATCAATCCAGAAAAGGCTCATCACAGTCCTCTTGTAAAATTTGTAGTACTCTACATCATTCAATGCTGCACTTTGAAATGTCTAGTAATACTAGAAAACCTGATGATGTGAATGCTAATCCCACCCCATTAACACAGAAATAAGCTCTTTTGTGTCAGCTGTTACTCCTGTCACAAGTTTGGTATTGAAAGCTGTTTCGTTAACAGCTCAGGTCCATGTGTTCAGTACCTCTGAAGTTAATGTCCTATTGGATATAGCTAGCCAGGCCAGCTTTATCACTTAACACTAACTTCAAAAATTGGGGTTACCTCATACCAGGATCAACCTAGCACCTGTGAAGCAGATCTTCATGTTGCTATAAATGCTTTTGTTCTCCCAAGGATAACAAGAAAACTGCAGGGTCATTTTGTGTTTCTCTACTCACTATTCCATTGTTGCCCAAGAGCATGAATAATTTCTACAAGGAAAGTGGAAATTCCTCCAAAAAAAAATTGTGTAAGGGAAACATTCCAGGGACAGTACACACAGATACATTGAATCATTGCCCTTTCATTCAACACCCACACTTAGGGTACGCAGACTGCAAAGCTGCCAATCAATTTCTTTGTGTAGAAGCCTATTTGCAAAGATCCACAATTGAAACAAATCATTCTAATTTCATGCAGGGTTATTTAGATAGTGAACATATGGAATAAATACTATTTACCGCATTACTGTGTGGTCATACTCCGACAGCTCCACACCACAACTTAGGGTATTGCTTGATGATGCATCTTCGAAGGGATTGATGGGTTACTCATTCAATGATGTCCTATGACAGGTCCCAAACTTCAGAAAGACATTAAGTGTCCTGTTGTCATTCTGACAACATAAGATCATGTACACAGTAGACATCAGACAAATGTATTGAAAGATTCAGATGCACAATCAGGATTGGGATTTTCAATGTATTGACGCATGTCGCTAAGACTAGTGACAGTTACTTTGGTGAGCACTGATCAGGTGTGCTCTGGTACACAGTTACTTAGGCTGAGTGGTTTATCTACTGGAGACTAACACCGGTCGGGTTGGCTGTCTACTAGTTACAAAGTCAGCTACTGTCGCCACTGCGATATGTCTGGGTACCCCTTTAGCCCTCGAAGGTAGGGCGGACTTACCAGGGCACTCACTCACCGATCTACTGGGTTCTGGTGTACGTGTAGGTCGGCTGGGGCCAGCAGTCACCTGGGTGCTGCGGGCTGATGAGATGCTGTACAGAGAGGCGAGGTATGTCTGGCTCCAGGTGGCTGCTGCACTGCTTCCAACGAACGAGTTGGCTATGCCCAACCTGATGTCACTCCCAGTGACCAAGACATGTACTACAGGATGTGGCTCTGTGCCACGTCTGGTGTGCGAGGGGAAATAAACTGAGGTGCTGTCTGAAGAGGACTGCCTCTCCAGGTGATGGGCAGACTGAGCACATTCCCATGGGGTGTCTCCACTAAGTGTATATGGGATATTGGCACACACTCACTTAGCAGCAAAGAACTCTTCCTCCTCCTCCTCCCTTCAAGTACCGTGCCTTCCCCAAATGGCATAGAGGCAGTATTGAAACTTAACTTACTTTCTGTCGGTACAGGCAATCGACAGTGCCCCTACTAAGTGTAAAGCCCAAATAGCAGTTAATGGCGTGAATCTTGTGCTCCTACGGATCTGCACCCTGGCGCACAAACCTAAAGTGATGGTTGTATGGGCCATCTTCCTACTACTGTCACGGTGAGGCCCAGCAATAGGCGGGCCTCAAGTCCCCGGCAAAACCCCTGTCTGCACCCTCGGTGTTCTACACAGCAATACAACCTAGGTGGCTGTCCTTCTGATGGAGGTGTCAAGGGCTCAAGCTACATTTTTTTTTAGAGTTAATCTGATACCATGTTTTCTGATACAGATATCCTGATACCATTGCCAATACCCCGATACCAGTGCTGATGTCAATGCCCTTAACACTGAATTTCAGAAAAAAGTATTACTATTAATATAATACATTTAAAAAAATTTTCCCTAGACTCATTTAAAGAAAGAAAATAAGGTCTTAAAATACTGTATATAATTTATTGTAATCCGACACAAAATGCAAGCTGACCTAAAACTTCCGATCACTCTGAAAATGAAAATAATACGACACCAAATGCAAGTCAAATTTTAAATGTCCCGCACGCACTATAAGCTAAGAGTGCACAGATAAGTTATTGATCGGGCAATGTGATGGCTGTTGGTTTGGGGGTAGGGGGTTTACAGCAGGAGGATTAACTCTCCTCTCCATGCTGCTACTTGTTAGCGACACCGTGCACGCATGGAAATTGTTTGTCAGTTAAAGCAATTAATCATATTTTACTGCAGAGAAAAATTATAATTTTGAGATAGAAATACGGCGATTATAATTGACGTCTTCACTATCTTTAATAATTACCTATTCAAAACCACGCCCTCCGATTTTCCGTCGTGAGTTACACTGCACTTGGCTCGATGCTTATTTACCCATTATTAGATGGCAAAAGGTGTTGAATAGGCACTTACATATTATCTGTTTATTTAAAGACACGTGTCTAATGAAATAAATTAATATAAATCCTCCAATTTCCCCGCAAGAAGTTACTGAAAATGAACCAGTGTCGACTTGACAGACATGTTGGGAAGACAAGACATCAGACAGCGCACCGCAGAGCAGTAATAAAGAGTGGCGCGCGTGACGTATTCACATTTTGTTACTAGCGGATCACATAAACAACAAGCTCAAAAACCGTAGTTGTGGGAAATCTTAGGTGACGGGACCCGAAATATACTTTGATCAGCGCAAAATGTGATAAACAATAAAATGATATGTTAACATTATTTAAATACAAATTTTGCCAGGACCACAAAAAAATTTTGGTCAATGCAATTTATTTATTCTTATTTTTCTCTTTTTTTTGTAATGTGCCGTGTACAGTAAAACATTGTTACTTAGAAGTGCTCAGGACCTAATTTTTCGACTTTGAACTACACAATTTCGAATTACCTAATTTAAAAATAAGTTTGATTATGTGTATTAAAGAACTGCACATTTTCCCTTTCGAAAGTAAACACAACTACAGTCCCAGGAATAACCACCCTCTCGAAGTTACAACCCTGTTCTGGGGAATCATAAAATTTTTTGGTTTAAAAAAGGCAAACATTTGAAGGAAACTGCCCAAAAAACTAAGTTTGTTGCATTTATCTTGGTGATTAATTATATGTTCACATGCAGTAAAATATAAGTGTTGTAATTGTTGCATTTAAAAGCTATGCCAAATTATAAAAAACCAAAAAACAGGCAGTTTGGTTAAAAACTGCAGCCATGGTAGTCGGAATTCTCTCACTTCCTCTACTATGAATGCACTTCCAACGAATGTTGTCTCAAACCCATGCTGCCTGACTGGCAGGCCAGGACCCTGTAGCCAAATTCCGTGCAGTTTTTGTGTCAAGCAGCCCCTTGCTTAACGGAGTCTGGCCTCTGAAAAGAAGGTTGCAGGTTGCTTGCTCCCTTTTTTTTCAATCTACCCTCCACCGGATGTCCATCATCCCTCCCCTTAGCCATGCCACCCACACTGCTTCGCTTCCTTCCTCTTTCCATCCTCCAGCCACGCCCACACCGCTACTCTCCTTTTTTCTCCTATCATCAAGCCACACCCACACTGCACCAAACTTCCTTCCTCCCTCCAACTATCACAACAGGCAGCCCAGAATTCTCTTTGTCCTACTCTCCCTAACTTCATGCAGTGCGTGACACTGTCGCTTATTTTCACCTCTTCAGCAGGCAGAAGAGACGACGAAAACCAGTTAACGGACGTGAAAAGTCTGGCAAGATCATATAAAATCCTATTCTTCCGTTTGGGGGCGAATACGCACTTTGAATTATATATGATTTTGAATGAATCGACTTAAAATTAATGAGGTTTTACTGTATACACACGAAAAAAACAGTAATTTTTGTTTCTAAAGAAAGTAATAACCTGATTTAAACCGTCTACAACTGATACTAATATATCAGCCCGATACAGATACATTGGGAAAAGGCGAAGTATCTGTATCGGAACAACTATAATTTTTTTTACTCCAACAGAATAACACAGAAATATGAGTTAGAACTGCTAGGTACAGTACGAGAATCCTTCCAAGGCCTGAAGCTATGGGTAACACCATCAGTGGAGAAAAAATTTTGGAGGAATATTCTAACTGAAGTAGAACTTGCACTGAAACATTTCCCACCATCCTGTAATGTCCCCACAAGTCAGAGCAACCACATGGATTGAAAAGTTTGGTAGATTACCAGTCATCATCGGTAACACAGGACTGGCCACTACAAACATTTAAAACCTGCACCGTTATTGAACACTGTTATAATTTTCACTTTTTTTCTTTAATAGAAACTTAAGAACTGGACATTTTGTTGTTTCCACAAACATCCAGCAAAAATTACTATTTTTTTAGCAGCACATGTTAGTAAAAAAAAAAACTCACCTTTTATGAACTTCCAAACTTTGTAACCACCTAACTCCACAACATACACTTGACCACCATCTGCTGAGACTGCTATGTCATGAGGCTGTGCTGATAAATCACCACTGATAGGAAACTGCTCAACTACTTGCTTGGATGTAATGTTGATAGAAAACCCACTTGCTGCACGAGATTCACCTGCACCATTCACAAGGTACAAAAGGCCCCCTGCAACATTGAGTATGAATAACATTACCACTTACAATTTTTTTTTGCTGAGAATATAAATGAATAACATAATTCATGAAAATTCATGTATGCCACTAAATGTAAAGAATGGCTTATTAATCATTACAAATACACTTACTGTATCACATAGCATTTTTAAAGTCACGGTACAATAAACTTTTATGTACCATAATTTAACAAATGCAGTTAACTACAGTGAAATTGTCATTTTTATGAGGCAAAAATAAATTCTTAAAAGGAAATGTACCAATAGAAATGTGTATAGCAGCATTCTTCGAAATTATCACCAACCAGAGTTTTAAAAATGTCTTTCAATCGTAACAAACCTGCATGAACATAATGACTGCATCAAAATATGTTAACATGACATTTTAAAAGAAAACGAAGCAATAATACTGATTGAAATGCAATAAATTAAGCTCATTTAAGCAATTTCTGTTTGCTTAAAGAAACTCACTATGCGAGTTTTTATCACAAACAGCCATAAAGACATCTTTATGTGGTGTTCTGCAGGGCATATCTTTATTACTATCTTTGGAAAAATTTTGAGCTATTCTGAAATCCATTATCTGCATGCTGAATTAAATTTTTTCTGTTATTATAAGGTGACAGCTATCACAACTTATATCTATTTGACTATAACAATTTGAAAATGTCTTAGAATTTTGTGCATCGCATTATGGGAACACTGAGTGGGTGGTCTATTTCTGGTTACCTTAAAAGCAAGCACTGGTGAAAAATAATAAATATAGTCTATTTCATGTATGAATTCCTCTCGTTGACAGATTGTGTAGAAGTAGTAACTTTTAAACAAACATGCCATGTATCCTTCCGTCACCACGTGGTTTTCACCTGACCGTCAAAACATGTTTTGTCTGTAATGATAGACATGAATGAGACATTAAGACTAACTAACTACCTACCTACATCAAAACGTGTTGCCTAGCTGCACACGAATGGATAATGAGAAAAAATTAATTTTGCTGTAGGATTTTTTTATCGCTGCAACTGATATTAGGTGATTAAGATCCATAATTTATTCACTTGAAAATGATGTTTAAATATTGCAGCTTTCTTGCACAGCAAACAGAAATAATACATCATAATGCACACAAAAAATTTGTTATATTGTCTTAGTTTGATTTACGAGGGTAATATGTTCATCATATTACTACAATTTTTCTGTCAATTCCACACAGACACTGCCAGGTGGCGGAGATTAACCAGATGCCTTCTGCCAAGCAGGCAGAGATAACTGATCGCCATGTAATGCTCTGGAACTGGTAGCGTGCAGAGTAGGCGCTACTACAGAAGCAAACCAGCATATAGTCTCATGAACCTGTGACCTACTGTGTAAATAAACTCGCAACTACGAGTATGTGACTTAACGAGATCTCTGTAATTACAACAGTTTTGTAATCACCATCAATTTACATTGTAAACAATGGTAATTATATCCTGTATTTAAGAGTGGTACATCTGCTCACACACTCATAGACACTAGTGATTAGAAGTATCGCAACACTTTGCAAAAGCCGTAAAAAAAATTACAGGAAACACGTTTAACAGAAACACATGTAATAAACTAACAATAATTATTAAAAATACTTTTGTGCACATCCAATGAATTGTCTCGGGCATGGAAGATGAGGCAACAGTGGAATTGCCATTGTATCTGGCAACACTGTCGTGACCTTACTTGAACCTTTGTGTGGACGGATTGATACACTTCACTCTCCTCCCATATCCTAAACTTGACACAGAATTTCCATCAGCTTTTGTATTCAGCATCATTCACGAACAAATATTTTATTTTTCTTGTGGTCTCGCAGTGGGATTTTTGTCGATATCGCAGTTACGTCTGCAGTATCTGTTTCAAACTTTACTAGTGAGAACTGTAGACACTGCCGTAAATAATTGAGTAAATTTTCTACACAATATGTTGAAGTTTGTTTAGTACCGTAAATGGTGAACCATACTCGTTTGCAATTATGGCAAATTCCAGCACTGCTGGTACACAAAAAGCTATAGACTGATGCATGACACATTCCTGCACATTTGACATGTGCACTCTACTCGCAACTTCGCCCCATCATCGAGCACCAGTGCTCACATGGGCAAGTCATTACTCACATCAGTACAATAAATCACGCACCTACAGGGTCCAAAACACTTCACGTCACGGGGACTACAGACACATGGATGGAGAAATTTTACTACTTACCCCACAAGCCATCACAGTGTCATCCTTACCCCAGCGCTGGATTTTACTGTTCAACAAGCAGTCGAGACATTTTCCCATTAATTAAATCTTGCAGAGCAGCCAAGAAGGTAAAGGGAGATAGGGGGTCAAGAATTGAGCTTAATCCGGTTTAAACGCGTTGTTTCTCAAATTAGCTTCAAAATAATGCACACGTTGAGAGTGTCTTTAAATCTAATTCACTATATTAGTAGAAAAGAATAAATCCTCCCCCCCCCCCCCCCCCCCCCCGACAATATCCCAGCATCCCAGTTTTAAAAGGCTTCAAGATATTGCTACGAAATATGAAATAGTGAAGGCGTATGAAGAATGATGTGTTAGTAAAAGAGAAACAGGCAGGAGCTTCAGGCTTAGCAGTCATTTTCAACTTTTTGAATTACAAACTTCCATATTGAATTTGTGTATGTAAATGGTACTACCTACAGAATAGTACTCAGTACTATGACCATCGCGAAGCATGAGCGGAAAAGTATTTACATTGTGAAGTTAAGTGTGTTGATTTCAAAAAGCAGCTCAAAGTATTTTATTAATTGCATAAGTCAGCAAATAAACTATTTCATATCAGTGTCCCACAAGTGATTTTAGTGAAATAATCATTCAAAGTTCGGCACGTGTTTAGGAATTGCGAACTGAACAGTAAGTTTGTGTTTTTTATAAGTAATGTTTTCTACAATTGTTGTTAGAAAATTTGAAATGTATTTGGACTTAAAAGAAACCTTGTTTTACCTTATTTATTTTATTGAATATGTAATAATTTTTACCTGGAAAGTAAATTTGCTGAACATGTTTACATTGTTAGTTTCGTACATCGGTATTATCAGCGACATATTTATTGCATTTTTTTCTAAATAAACCCCCTTTTAGTGTAGTTTATTATATAAAAAAATGCAATGATATTTATGTGTTACGTATTTCTCGCATTTATTGCATTTAGTTCTTTTGATGATGCTACAACTTTACAGTTATAGTAAATTGAATGCTATTTCTGTATGAACAAATTTTCCACTTGATCATCAAAACAAGTTCCAAATGCTACTCTCTCATAAGAAGAACTGCAAAACCATCACATCTCACGAAAGATGTTAAACTATAGTTCCCCACACCACCAATAAATAAACAGAACCCCAACATAGTAAATTATGTGATCATAAAAATGAAACAGTTGGGAATTGCAACGAGTTATAGTAGCCTAGAAGTTGTCAATTTTTTAATGCCTGCCATTGCATTCGTAAATTGTTTACAAAGATCATTTTCTTCAACGACTGTGGTGGATTATTATATCTGCAGTTATTTATTTTTGTATTTAAATATTTCATTAAACATAGTTCGTTGCAGGTATCTTTCTAAAAGTGTTCTTAAATGAAATGACACATCAACAGTGCCTGTCGCTTCCAAACCACCATGAAGCCCTAGCAAAAGCATATTTATGTTTTGGAGTAAGTTTGCTGGTGAATAAGTCAGTAAATAACTTATTTTGTATAAGATATTACTGAATAGCACACCTAATAGGTACGTAAACATAGGCCTAATGTTCTTTTCATGCTGTATATCTTAAATAGCCAGGATATCAAGCAAGGTACAGTGAAAAATGACCCCTTATTCAACAGAGGCAATAAAATAATAAAGTATGTGTTCAAACATATATTCGTCTACCACGAGAACTCGTAGTTAAAACAATTTTTTGTGCTATTGTCAACTGTCATAATTACGACATTACACTCCCAACTTGAAACTTCTCTTTCTTCACTACAAGATGGTTCATCATCGAAACAGAGGGGGGTGATTGACGCATGACTGCACTTTTACATATCACACACTCCGCAACAACTTCGCCCCATCTTGGAGAGCATTAATCCTTATGGGGTAAATCATGCTAATTAAAACAGTAATCAAGGCAGGACACGTGCCTACAGGGCTACAGGGTACATTGGCAAGCCCCAACTGAAACTACAGACACGTACTCCCAGATCTTATTGTTCACCGTAACTCGCCCAGAAGCCCTCACGTCAACACCCTTCTCCGAAGATTGTACTATCTGTTGAGTCGCCGGCTCCCTTCAGGATGCTTGTGCCAGTTCCACAGCATACCGCTGGAGGGAAGTATGCTTTCCGCTGGAGCGCCACTGCCTCCAAGAACGGGCCGAGGTTTAAGATATGTCAACGCCTCCATGCCAAACAGATAAGGGAACCAAGGCATCCTGTGTAATGTCAGAACTTCCAACCCCTTGAGAAGCGAGGATAGCTTACCCCTCAACCCTTCTAAGGTCCCACTAGCTATGAATTTTAGTATAAAAGGGTGTGACGAGTGAGTCGTCACTTAAGAAAGATATGTAGTGGTTGGTAATTTTGAAACACGTTTGTATTATACTTATATTTAGCATTGTGTAATGTGTTAGAGTTTAGTTAGTAATTTTATAGGGTTTTTGAATGGCTCCTGAGTGCTGTAGAAAGCCAGCAGAGTGCACGCGTGTAGCCAGCGCTGCCACTAGTGGTAGCGGCCACACGGGGCGGAGAGAATCGTGTAACCGCAGCAGACGAGTAACACGTACGAAGTTGTAGCACACCCAGCTCTGGTATGGCATTGCCTAGTGAATCTCCGTATGAGCTTGGGTTTTTAGTCTTGCATTCAACATTGTATGCAACGTGGTTGTTATAAAAATTGTGGAAATAAGTGTGGAAATTTGTCTGCCTGCTCGTTCTAAATGCTAACGTCTTGTGTGTTGAAATCGGTTCGAAAATGCTGCCGAACTTCTGTGGAGTCGTATTTTTCTGCTGTGGATCATCTCCACGAAATTTGCCTGCACGATCAGCGTGGAGTTTCACCTTTGCATTTCTTGGACAGTGGTTTGCAGTTTGTAAATGTTTGCAAGCTGTGGACGCTTGTATGGAGGCGTGCTATGTCTGCAAAATTCTCGGCGTCCTCAAATTTGAAGGTACTGTCCAGCTGTCTTTTGCGTGGGGGCAAATTGCGCTCGAGGCCTGTTACTACTTGGATAATGTTGGCGATAGTGCTGTTCAGTTGGCCAAAAGAATAGCGACATTATTATAATGTATTGACTTTTTGTGGCAAGAAAAACTATTCGTAGAAATTAAAACATACAAAAAACTTAGCACGTAATTTTTCTTTAATTAAATTAAATTCCTAGGCACAGGTGTAGAGGGAAGGGAAAATTGATTTATTGTGATTGTAAAACACAGTATGAGTGAGGTCGCTTTGACCCTTTCCAGATGCCTCATGCTTGGGGGTTTCAAGGGATAGAATAGCAGGCCTCAGGGCAGTCTGCTGCACCTTCACTGCTGTGATTGGTCGGAGGTGTCAGCCAAGGGTAAATGCTTGCCAACCATGCTCCACCGCTAGGCCGGAGTACCTCTTCAGGGTGCACAAGTAATAGACCCTTCAAGTCCAGCCATTTTCATGGCTGAGAGCTCTTCGTGTAATTAAGCCAACATCCACCTTCCAGAGGGTCTTCATCTCTTCGGCGACCTCCAGCTCAGAGGCCCTTGGACGCCGATGCCACTAGAGGGTCCTGCCAATGCCGCTCTCCTTGACATCACCCCCCCCCCCCTCTGGTCAACCACCTTTAGGTAACCCAGGTCGTGGCGACGACGTCCCCTCTGGTTCTAGCCAAACCAACATCTTCATTGCCCTTCTGGTAATGAACACCTGCTAGTTAGGTTCCTTGTGAACACGCCCTTATTAAATTAGAAAATTTAATTAATTTGTCTTTAATTAAATCTTGACCTTTCTCGCCAAGTTCAATTCAAAACAAATAAGTACTAGCTTTGCAATCAGGTTGCCTTCGCCTGAGTTCACATTAAAAATAATTGCTATTATTTGTGCAGTTAATAATAATAGCCTTTTACTAGGAGCGTACAGCCCAACATGTAAAAATACGTATTAATAAAAACGTTCTGTTTGTAAAACATAATTCTTTAAAGATTTTTTTTGATAAATTTTCTCCCCTCTTTAAGCCCTTAAGACCAAGTTGCATTTTTATTTCACTTTGAGGGAAAACCGGTAAGTCCGTGTACAAAGCCACAAGGAAGTTGCAATCACAATCTAAGAGGCAAACCGAGATCTGCCACTGGGTAAATCATCAGGAGCACCTGAATCACCTTAGGTACATGTCCATACGTAGAATTGAGATGACTGAGGTACCTCCCTGTTCCGCCACCGCTGTCATGGACGGCCTGGAGAGAGGAGTGCTTTAGCCACCCGACCCACTACGGAGACTTCACCTGAACACTTCTGCATAAAATGACGTCTCCACCTAAGCTCACTCTGTTCCACTCCGTAGCGGCCTGAAGTTCCACCCCCGCTGGAACGCAGGCCGGAACAACAGTGTGTGTGGTCCCGTCGAAAACCAGTGTTCAGAAGTACACTATAGGGATTCTCTTCTACACCGGTTTATTCTCAGGAGTGTGGATATCTGAATGCTCATGCCTTACACAAAAAAAGGAGGCACAAGATATAAACTGAAACTTGAGCTTAGGGCAACAGTGAAAGAATTAGTTAGACTAGCTACCTCATCAGCAGAAGACACACTACATCTTTATTTTAATTACCAACGCAGTTACCATTTGAACCACACTACAATTAATTAAGCAATTATAAAATATGGAGATGCCAGCCAGCGAGAAGTGTGCACAGCCTGGCATCCAAAAGGTAAGGTATTGACGATGGAGTGTACTTGTAACACAAGTTTTGTTCTTGTAAGGAAACCCACTAGACCTGCACTGTACAACGGCAAGGTACTAAAACATAGCCAAATCTCCTTATGTGTCCGACATTTTAAACATCCCTCACAATACTGGCTTCGCGTTGTCGAAGTTATCATCAGTAATTAAAATCAAAACTACCCATAAACTCACATCCAGACCATGAGGACCAAGTAACATATATTACATCAAAAATATACAGAGAGCTCAGGGAAAATATAAATTTCTGCGAATTTGTTTGTATATTTGTATTTAACACATGAACCACGAGTGACTAACAGATGGAAGCCCAGTCGCCTACTCTGAAGTTATATTGCAAGAGTTATTTATCACGTCCATTTAAAAGAAAATTTTTCTTTTCGTACAGACCCAAAACGACTCAGGTTTGAAATATATTACTTCAAACTAATGTAGAAATATTTGCAAATTACTCTGCGCGATATTTGTAAAATACTCTTGAGACATATCTGTGGCCTCTTTAATTAATATGAAGCATGAACGTGAAGACATTAACAATACCTATGGTGGATACGGTGGAATAACCCTAACGGTAAATATGAACCGCCTCTCGGCGTCAACCGAATTCATTGTATCTCCTACAATTTCCGAAGCGGTGATACTAGGTTGCCCATGGCTACGGCAACAACAGTGCATCATAGACCATGGGCAACTCCACGTGTACATGGGCGAGAAGGATAGGATCACCGTGAACTGGGACTACAGCCCAGACAACACTGAACCTACACCTATTGAACCCGCCCAGATTAATCACGAGCTGGGTGAAACGAAATTCAACCAGCTACACCTAGTATTAAATGAACATGTTAGTGCATTTGGACAGGGGAGGCTGTTATGTCAGACGAGGTTGATCCAACATGAGATCTGGATGACAACCAACGTCCCCATATACAACAGACCCTACAGGATGTCAGCTCGCTGCAGTGAATTAATCATGGAACAAGTAAACGACATGAAAGACCAGGGGATTGTGGAGCTCTCGAACTCACCATGTAACTCCCACGTAGTCCTTTTCCTGAAGAAAGATGGGAAACTTAGATTCTGTGTTAATTATAAGGGTCTAAACGAAATAACACACATTATCCCACCAGCTATCGACCTAACTCATACCCTGCATGACATTGGCAAAGCTAAAATCTTTAGTACCTGGACATTGAGTCCAGGTATTGACAGATTGCAGTACACCCGGAGAGCCGCAAGTACACGGCATTCACTACACCCAAAGGAGAAACCCTCCAATTCAGAGTAATGCAGTTTGGGTTGAAGAACACCCCTGCCACTTTCCAATGCCTCATGTCCGCGGAGGTACTGACCGGTAACATTGGAGAGTTCTGTTTCGCATACCTCGATGATGTATTCATCTATTAAAATAGCTGGGAGGGGCACCTTGAACACCTACAGCGAGTTCTTGACCTGAAAATCCATGGAATTACTTGCAAACTGTCAAAAAGCTATTTCCGCAAGTCATCCATAGACTACTTACGACATGTAGTTTCACCTGAAGGGAAATTCTTACAACAAAATTTTATTCGTGCTACCGAAGAGGCAGACGAACCAACAAACAAATGACAACCACGACGGTACCTGGATCTGTGAAACTGGCTATGCGACTTCATACCAAACATTGTACAAAACATGGCACCACTTCCCCCGCTCCTCAAGAAAGACACTCGTTGGCGATGGAGACTGGAGCAACGACAAGCTTTTAACAATCTGAAGGCCAGCTTCGTGAACATCAGGCAACTCCACCATCTGCAAGGAGATCAACCACTAATCCTGCAAAAAGACGTGTGTCAAAACGGTCTAGGCGCGGTGTTATATCAACAAGACGAGAATGGCCAGCCTAATGTGATAGCGCATGCCTCAACCCGGCTTAACGCCACGGAGCAGCACTATCATATTAACGAACAGGAATATCTAGCCATGATCTGGGCAGTGAAGAAGTATCTCTACTATCTCGAATGACAATACTTCATTCTGCAGACCGACTCAAAAACCCTCCAATGGCTACACGAGTTACAGAATGCAAAAGTTAACTTGGACGGTGGGATATGTTTCTCACTGAACTCAATTTTGAAGTTCAACACTGCCCAGGATAAACCAATGACCTGCCAGATGCCCACTCTTGCTTTCCTACACTGGAGGAAAAAGCTGAGGAGGAAGAGGAGGAAAGGATGTCCCCTCCCCCTCAGAAGGAGAGAAGTCCGGAAGAACAAATCTGTCTCCTCCAACTACAAATCACTCATCACCATATTACATTGAGCCAGCAGGATGACCCCGATATATGCTACGGAAACAGCCCCAACACTTTGAATTATGGAATGACGTTGTGTGGACGTGTAGCGGACAACCCAATATGCCCTGGAAGATCTGAGTTCCACAACAGTTACGCGCCGATATATGCTGATACCACCACAACCACCCTCAAGCTGGGCATCCGGGAACCAGGGAGACCCTGCTGGACATCAAAGTCCGATACAACTGGGACGGGATAAGCCGCAACGTCTGACAGTACGTAAGCAACTGTGTTACGTGCTGTCGTGGCAAAGCCTACCCGGTCCTACCTCCTACAGCACGACCAAGGAGACTGCGTAAACACATAGCCACCAACCTCATGGGGCCCTACCCACGCAGTACCAAGGGGAACCACTATCTGCTGGTAGTAACAGACAAGTTTTCCAGGTGGGTAGAGGCCTTCCCTCTACCTAACCAAGAAACCGTCCCAATCGTGAGAAAGATAAAAACTGAGATATTCGCACAATGGGGATATCCTAAGGCTATTTAAACTGACAACAGCACTCATTTCATGAGTCGCCAATGGCAGTCAGCTTGCCAGGGATAGGATGTCGAAACATGGAGTACTCCGCTGTACCATCCCCAGGCCAACCCCACTGAATGAAGGAACCAAGAGATCAAGAAGTGCCTTCGTATCAGTGTGGGAAACTACCACCATTACTAGGATAAACACATCCAAACTATTCTGTTTGCCCTACGTCGCAGAACTAACGAAGCAGTAGACACAAGCCCTAGCTTAATCTTTCTGGGCCAAACACTACGCCGACCAGGCAATTGGCAATGGGAGAGTGAGTCCACCGATATGCCTCAACCTGAGGACATCCGGCTAGCTGCCCTAGCCTGCACTACTACTGCCCAAAAAGCCCAGGATGAGTATATTCATAAGAAGTACCCTATACCGAAGACAGAGGTACGTGAATTTAACCTAGGTAGAGCCATACTACTCAGAACGTACCCCTTCAGCAAGGCCAGTAACAAGTTCAGTGGTGGCCTCGCTGACAAATGGGACGGACCGTATTGTATTGTCGGTAAAAGAGACAACATCCACTGGGCCGAAGACCTGCGAGGACAGATCCAGAAGGCCACCCGAGGCCAAATATGACCATTCCCGGGGAAAAAGCCGACACTCGAAAATGACGCCGCCGGAGAAAAACCTGGTCAATCCGAAAATGAGAACGAACCTCCCCCCAGAAGGGTAGTTCCCGACATTGAGCCAGGACCCTCAACGAAGTCTGAGCCAATGCCTATCATCATCGACAGGGCACCAAGCTACATTGCGCCATGGAAGCCAGATGTAGAACAACGCCAAGGAGCATTCTCCATCAGATCAATACCCTCAACGCCACGCAGCTAAGCTGAGAAAGTAGTAGTCAAATGCAACAAAGCAATCCCTAGCTACTCTGAAATGTCATGGCAGAGTCCCAGTGACCAAGAACGCCGTCAGACACCATGAGTGAGCAGTCGGAAGCACCATCGGTGAGAGAGGTAGAATCACCCAAACGCCTACCTGTCCACCTAGTACAACTCCAAAGCCATAAATCAAGGCAGTTTCAACTTCCACGAAGCCAACCACTGTTCCTGCAGATAAATTGCAACCGACGTCGAGCATAGCCTATGGCAGTGCTCAGTTGCACCCTCCTGCTACGCAGGAACCTTCACTCGTCAGCGCCGTTTAGGACAAGAGGGCTGTTCTGCCTCCCGCTCAACTGGTCGCAGATGATCGGAGCGTCGAGGCCTCCTACTACCCGACACCTGGCGCAACTCCGACAGTCGAGGTTGAGACTCCTCTCGCTCGAACTGCCTCACCACAGGACCTGGACATCGAGACCATCGACGCATCCAACTACCCGGCCCTACAGCAAGATGCACCACCTGTAGCCAAGGTCGAGCGCGGTGATCCGCAGCTCCCTTGCGCTGCCACAGCAGGCGCCGAGACAGTCGATGCCTCCCACTACCCCTCAACTGGAGCAACACCTGCAGTGGAGGTTGAGAGTTCTCTCCCTACCACTGCCTCGTCGTGGGACCTGGACATTGAGACTGTTGATGCCTCCAATGACTCGGCCCCATGACATGATGCATCCACAGGCAAGGTGGAGAGTGGTCTCCTGCTGTAACGCCCTTGCCCTGCGCCAACGGAGAAACGTCCTGCCCTACAGGTTGGAACCCGTGCAGTCAGGGTTACGGACCCTCATGTGTCACTCCCTCACACTGCCTCAACGTCCCTTGTAGCTGTGCCCTCTCTATCAGTACCGACAGAAGCAGACGCCATGACACCTCGTGCTGAATCACGACTCCTGATACCACCTCGTGCCGCCAAGGCAGACTCAACTTCTGGCCGGTACCGAGAATCACCATGGTGACCTACGTCAAGGTACACATGGCCGTACACACTGCATTCTGAACTACGTCCCAGAGGAAGGCCAGCTAAACCAAAGCTCGATGAACACAAGTAAGTGCAGTGCTTGACGAAGTTGAATCGCACACGTTGTAAACCACTACGAAAAACATAACAGGACTCGTTACAGATCTGTAGCAAAAAGTGACGTTTAATCTAGCAGACCAGTCAAAGACACTCACATTTAGGCTAGATTAAATATTATATATCCAGTAAAAGTGCCTACCCAGCTGTCATCAAACGGGGAGGTTGGGGGGGGGGGGGTAAGTGTAGAAACCGGTGAGATAAATGGCAACAAACAATTATTTAGACACTCGATTATGTGCAAACTGAACTTGTAAATACAGAGGTCATTACGCTGTAAGTAATTAAAACCAGGAAAACAGATGTTTTACACCTCACAGATGACAAGGTTCTGTACGAATAAGTGGGTGACAGCCCACATAAAAAGGTAGTATTAATTAGAGACGCTCACCACAGTGCCAGTGATAGTTGAATGTAGAAACTTCCACAAAATACATGTTAGACTTAGTCTACGATAAGAAAAGACTCCTGCAAAGCAATTAGTAATTTTAGATTTTTGTATTATGAGTTGATGTGTGGATACACCTTTAAATACTACCTTGAGTTTTTACAGTGTACTTGTGAAGATTGCCTACAAGAAGAATGCCGTTTTGTTGGAGGGAATTTTTTTGTTATGCATTTGTATGCTTACATTTTTCTAGTGTACGTGTTTTGTTTGCAACACCTTGTGCACCAACTCAGAATCAAACCAAAGAACTCTGAACCATAAATCTCCCATGAACTCACTATGGTGAAACCAAGTGTAAAATATTTTTAACATTTAAATATATTGCAGTGTTATGTATGTATATTTAAATTGACCAACAAGCGCCAATTACCTGTGTTTCATGCATGATTTAAAGTGTATTCACACTGTTCGTTTAGCCAGTCAACCCAGGTGTTGAAGGGCCTGCGGTTGCTGAACTTTTACCCTGTCTCACGTAACTGTTTAGCTTGCTGTGCGACACAAGGTTACCTGAAAGATTTTCCTTTTCTTTTTAACCACCACAGCAAGCTCCAGGATAGTTAGTGGCATCCCCCGCCTTCCGTGAGTAAGGCTTGAATATACTTATTTTATTCCCCTTAGTTTTTCGCATGCTGTTATTTTCAAGTGCTTTTTATTTCAGGTTCATGTTGTATATTCTCTTGTAAGTATCCACAGCGCTATGCTGAGTGTTTGTCGACGGCATGCAAAAATAAAGGCCGGTGGGACACCCGATAAACCACGGCACTCTGAACATCATAATCTCTGCAACAGGGAGGAAAACAAATTTGCAGCATCAGCGAGTGCAGCACCGCCTAGGCAAGGGGCAGAGAGAGGAAGAGCTATGGTCTCCACATCCCACGTGTCTTGACTGCGCCGGCTGGCTTGAGAGCAAAGAGTGAGCGCTGCTACAACGGTCAAGCATTCAACACTAGAATCCTGCCTACCTGATGATGGGAAAAAAATTTTTTTCTTCTTTTCCCAACTTTCTTTGCTACTCCTACCTAGACCTTCCAGAGGGGGGCCTACGCCTCACTCCACCACCTTTTCACAACAAGGCTTCATCACAAGGAGGGGGGGGGGGGGGGCGAATTTACGCATGCCGCTTATATTAATTAACTACGATTGCCACTCATCACTCTTTATGTGAACTATACCCTTACTTCAACCTACGTAAGAGTTGTTACAACAAACCAATACAAAGTGCTGCGCACCGTTTAAATCCGCTAGCTGGCCGAGCACGTGGCTACAAGTTTACGTAACCAGCGAGCATGCAACTTTCCGCCCTCCCACCCCCGCTGATTGATTACAAGCTGTCAGCCACTTCGGGAGCAACCAAGCACCACCGAAGTTCCACAAACCAAGAACGCTGACGAGAGGGTTCCCACCTCTCACGTGAGCCTCACGGCAGAAGGACATCACACGCCTTCCCCGCACCCCGCCGCAGCAACCTAGACTTCTGACTATATAAGTCAGCGTGCTGTGGTGCTCCAGCAGTCATTCGTAATTCTTCTCTTGAGTTAATCCCGAGCACACCTTAGTGCTGGGGCCTCCAGCGAAACCTCGAGTCTTCAGTAGCCACCGTGGCTACCCTCTGCGACAACAACAGCCTTCAACACCCATCAAACACAAATATAGTGTACCTTGCTACTTTAACTTCTTTTGTCTCTTCAAGACACCCGCATTAGACAGCTTTAGTTGTGCAGTTAAATATTCAGTTTTCTAGTTCACTTCCCCTCTAACTTAGGACCAGGTCGCCTACACCTGTCTACCATAGTTTCCCTTCAGTACTCCGTCTGCTTGGTAGAAGATAGCATGAGTCACTATATTTATTGAGTCCTCAATAAATACAGCTTTGTTCTTTATCCTAACGCTTTCATTTCTAGAGTAACGTTTACTTTGCCCGGTAGCAATAGGTTGCACTGTGCACTACTGAGAGAAACTGGTACTTTTGTAAATCCGAACTAGCTTGACTGAGACCCCCCCTTCTGGGGACCTCCAGTCCGGTACACACCCATCAGACGGCGACCTGTAGCGTCCTATTACCCCGAACACCCAGGTGCTGGAGGGAAGGAACAGAGAAACCATGACCACTAGGAATACTTTCCACCAAGGAGAGACCGCAAACCTAGGTTATATCACCTATGAGAGCACCTAGGTGCTGGGGGCGGTATTGACCTCGGCGTTGTGGCCTGGCCTTGACTGGATATCATATCCAATAGTAGTATTGGTGGCCCACACGGCTCAATGTCTCTGATCAGCCCGCAGACTTGAGGGATCAGTGGAGACTCTTATCAAGCTTGTGCCATGAATCAGCTACTGGACCTAAACTATTATAGGGGAATAGTTTCTCGTCCGAAGTGCACACCATATCTTGTTCAGCGGCGAACCAAACTCTATGACATAAGATAAGGCATGGCCGAAGGCGTAGGGGAATAAAAGATTGCTCATCTAGCTGCCCAGCAGCAGAGTACCTTAACACTTCCTACGCAGGAAACACAGGCGGAACGGGACTGCGCCACCTCACTGAGATTACGGGCAGTCTCAACCGTCCACGTGGTACGGTATATTAATTTTCCATTGCTCGTCCGAACCAGTCCTGACTCTCACCCGGTGTTGAGGGGTCTAGTCTACCGGACTGAAGCTAGGTACGGACTAGCCAATCCTAACTTCTGGAGTCAAAGATCAGCGGCCTGGAACCTGGACTACAACGTAATCTAACTCGAGGACTGTTGAAAAACTGTTTCACTCAGCCAGTTAACCCACGTTAACAACCGACCGAAGACCTTCAGAGTAAGTCAGGTTTCTAACACCTCCTGTCAGCTACCTATAACTGTGCACTTGGTCTAGCGCAATAAATCTTGACGATCATGCCATAGTCAATAGCCGGGCTTGCGTCAATACTCTGGCTAGTCATTCTCCTTCAGTCAGCTGAATACGGTGGTGATGGAGAGGGGGTAGCTGTAGCATAGCTTTCTCAAGGCGTGATGTCACCGGCCAGCTTGGAGAATCGAGATACGGTGGAGCGTATTGGTGGAGCCATATGGTGGCATGTTGTGATACTGAAGTGCCTTGGATGCATAATTTTGGTGGTCAGTGAATAATACAATCTTCGGGCTGGAAAGTCCATTCTTACCGCTTTTGAAACCAACCTTACAAAAGAAGTAACTGCCCCTGCCAGCATGTATTGTAACAGGCACCTGAGTTACATGTGCCCAGTCAAGTTGGTAATGATGTATGAGGAGTAGTTCCATATCTTAATGTCAAATAAAAAGTGTTAGGTAACCATTTGTGATAACTTAAATTATTTCTTCCAATTTCTGTTTTTTTTATGAATTGAAGTGTAAAAATTATTAAATAATTACTTTTCTAATAATTTCACAGTTTCACTTGACCGACGCTTGAATAAAGTTATGAGGCCCATGACAATGTTAATCTTACATAAGGCAGCAGAATACACAACGTGCATACAAGTAGATATTAAGCAGGGCTTTCAAAAGTGCTCATTTTACCGTGAATAGCCTATAGCAAGCAGAATTGCTTCACATGGAAATATGTTACATTAAAATATTTATAGAGCTCGTGGAAAATTTAAAACTCTGAGAATTTGTTTGCATATTTGCATTTTACACATGACAAACTAGTCATTTCATGGAGCCGTAGTTTCTGAAGCGAACCGCGTGCTTTGGCCAACAGATGGCAGCATGGTCACCTATTTCACTGCTGTGTTGCGAAAGTATATATATCACATTCTTTTAAAAGTAAATTTTTCATCTCATACAGACTCAAAACACCTCGGTTTTGAAATATATTACGTCAAATTAATGTATAAATATTTTAAAACTACTAAAAAGATGTGAGGCCTCTTCAATCAATACAAAGCATGCACATGGCAACGTTAGCAGCAAGCACTAGCTACGGCCTATGAAGAAGAAACAAACAAAGCTAAACTATTGCATACTGTATTCCATTTTGTTTAAACACCTACACATTTTTCTAGAATGAAGTTTAATTTGATACACTAATAACAGTAAATGTAAGATGTCAAAATAGCCAACTTGAAATTTTCTTGCAATCATTCACGCATTAGCTGATAAAGGTGGAGTAGTGGAGTAAAAAGAAGTAGAGTGGAGTGAATTTTTCCTAGTGAACTTGGAAACAGACACATTCAGATACACCATGTCAAGGTTCTATTGGCTGTATACAATAAGAATTACATTCTGGATTGCTAACTGTATCACTTTAGACAAAGTCCATTCCTGTACATAACAAACCTTGCGCTTGTGTATATGCCACACTGTAGATTTTGCTGCCAATGTTCTTTGACTGGATCTGCATTACAAATGTGGTATTATGGCAGTTGAAACACAACACTCGTCCATTTTCACGATCTGCAACGCACAGCAACTGTTTCTCTTCTGCCAGCGCTAGTGCATGAGGGACGTTGAAGAAGTAATGTGAGTATGGTGGTGCTATGAACAATCAACCACGTGCAAAATTAGAGAAAAAAAGCAACCAAACTAATACACTCATTAGGTACTATTTACTAAATTTATCTATATAGTTCACAAGAAACAATTAACCATGTTTAAACTACACTGAGAATTTATCCCATTCAATTAGGAGTTCAGCATTGTCCAGGTATTCTACACAAGAGTATTTCAGGAATAGATTTAATAAGTTAAAACCTATCACCATTCTGCTGTTCCAAACTCTATACAGGAGAAAATTAATAAATATTTAATGAACTAAGTACACTGATTATTGTAAAAAGAATCTGAATTTACTGCAGTACACTGACATGCTGTGGGCAACAAATTTTTATTTCTAGTGTCTGTCACAGGTGTGGTAGTCCCCAAGAAAGAACTGTTAGGCCATATATGCAACTGGATATCTGGCCCGTTGCCCTGCTGCCACCTGCCCACATCACAAATCTGCTCAGCACTTCTGCAAGTGCCTACCTACTTCTCCTACCTTCCCTCTGTCACCACTCTTTTTGCCTCTCCTCTCCAGAAATATCAATACTGCTTGTGGACCATGGTTTTAAGCTGTCTCACTCAGCTAGTCAGAAAATCCTCCTTTTTGATCTTTATGACGTTCCTCACAGTTCCGAGGCATCAAGCGTCACAATGTTTAGAAAATTTTTGACTGTTTTCTGTCCATTTCTTTTGGCAAGAGTCTGGTTGGTTTTGCGTTATTGATAACATTGGAAGTCGTCTTTATTAAAATACGTAGCACTGGCACTGAGGGGTGTCCAAAAGTGTTTATGTAAAAGGTTTGAGAATGGCAGTCGGTCATTGGACGTCACTGATTATCGAATACTTTATGTAATTTCTGTCTATTTTATTAGGGTTTACTTACAGCTATTTATGAATATGTAACGTCTGTTTCTACTTGGTTTTAGCACTGTGGTGAGAGTCCAAAATGGTTTGAAATTACATAAAACTTCACTGTTTTTATTATGTACTACCGACACATACATGTAAATTGCTACAATACTGGTAAATAGTATATTGACTGCTATTTGAGTTTGATAAGTCTGTCTTATACAAAGCACTTCACCTACTCCTTTTGCGAGTGTTTCTTCTTCACTAGGCGGCTTCGCTTTTTCAAGGCCACATGTTGAGGGTATGGCCAGGTGAAGTGGGCCATCTGCCTCCAGGGTGACTCTTGGTACCATCCTGACCCCAAGCCGGCCTGAAAGGTGCAGGGTAGCAGCAATCTGTGGAGGTGATCGGCAGGCTCTGCGGGCTCATCCCCGGCAGCGGTCATTGATGGACCACCAGGCAGCAAGGGACGATCAGCTGCCATCTAGTCATGCAGAATTGCCGTCCGGGTGGCCATCGGAGGTGGTGGTTTCACTGGTTTGGCCACTTCCTCGGCCGGTGGCGCCGGAGTCAGAGGCATGTGGAGTACCTCCATCTCGAGGGTGGGCTGATGGGCACATCCTCTCGTTATGGAAGCTGCATCCAGGTGTTGGCCTCTACATCTAGCGACACCGGGAACTCTGTGGCTGTCAGAGGTAGTGGTTCTGCTGGTTTGACTACCTCCTCGGCTAATGGCGCCTGAGTCAGAGACCCGTGGGGGACCTCCGTCTCGAGGGCTGGGCTGCTGGGCTCATCTTCTCGTCCAAGAAGTTGTACCGGAGAGTTGGCCTCTGTGTCAGGCGACACCGGGGCCTCTGTGGCCGTCAGAAGTAGTGGTTCTGCTGGTGCGACTACCTCCTTGGCTGATGGCGTAGGGGACCTCTGTCAAGAGCAGAGCTGCTGTCCAGTTGTTCGTCAATCAGACTAGGCTGATGTCTTCTCTGGCAAGGTGTTCGGTCGAGTGGACTTTGTCAAGAGATTTCACTTGTCCTTGGTGTCATTTTTATTCATCGGGTGTCAATCTGCTAGTTGAATTCCGTCGAGTCGAGGGTAGTGTCCAAATAGACTGTCGCTCTTAGTTTCAGAATTTCCACCGGGGCTGATATGGAATAGCTGGCTACCTGGGTGGTGCTAGCCCGGACCTCAGGCTCTCTGGGAGGGGACGCTTGTCTTCTGGAAGGACTTCTTGTGCTGGGTCCTCAACATCGGCCGGGGGTTCCGAGGTCACAAATTCCAAAGTGTGGACTTCTGGATGGGGAGCATGCCCGGAAATGGGTGTATTTGTCCCCTAGTTGCTTTGTGGATTCACCCTCTTTGGTCCTTGGCTCAGTAAATGTTATCTTACCACCCTATAATTTTATACGGGCCTTCCCACTTCTCTGCCAAGCCCATACTGAATTTGGCCATGGGCCTTGCTCAGATGGTGGCTGCGAACGAGGACTTCTTAGTCCATACTGAAAGCTCTGATTCCCATGTGGGGTTATGGGTATTTCTTCTTTATGTAGAGATCTTGGGATTCTCAGGCGTTGTCTGCCCGGGCCAGGGTGGCTAGGCGGACGTCCTCGGGATGCAGTATCTCTGTGTGTGGGCTATCCCATTGCCAATCTCCTGGGCGGCAAAGTGTATGGCCCAGGAGCAGTTGGCTAGGACTAGTGTTGATTGCTTCATTGGTTCACCTTCGGAGAGCGAAGAGGATCTTCGGGATGTGCTTGTCCCAGTGTTTGTGGTCTTAACCTATACCAAGGCAGAGGTTCTTCTTCAGCTCCTGATTCCACCATTCAATGGGGTTGTCTTGTACATGGTAGGGGGGTTGTTCACGTCTCAACCCCCCCTCATTGTATGCTGTCTGCCATTTGTGACTGGTAAACTGGGTCCCGTTATCCGTGAGAATGGATTCCAGGCAACCTCAGTATGGAAAGATTTCTTTCTCAAATTTCCAAATTATGTGGTGGTTTTCCTGGCTAGGCAGAGGGAATGTCTCCACCCCATCTGGAAAACTGGTTGGTCACTACCAACAGGTAGCAGTTCCCCTTGATAATTCAGGGGTATGGCCCCATCAGATTGGTTGCTATGCGAGTTCAGGCCATGCATGATCGACTGAGTTTGGAGGTGGGTTGCAGTACAGGATATGCATTGCCTCTGCAGCATGTCTTGCAAATGTAGACATACTGCCGGACATCTCTATCATCCCATCCCATATGTAGCATACACCTATGTCGGTTAGAGTTTCCCTTGTTCCTGGATGACTTGTATCGGGATGATCATGGTGGTGTTTGCATATATCAGCCCGCGTAAGTTCTTGGGTACCCATATTCTCCATTTAGCTGCAGGTTGGCTGCTTCGCGACCACACGTCATCCCTCAATTCAAACTGCTTGGGTTGTTTTCGGAGGAGGTTCTGGAAGTCCGGGTTTTGCTGCTGGTGGAAAGCTATTTGGCTCTGGCTGAGATGTAGTTGTAATAGCTTTATGTGTGTTCCTCGTGGCTGCAGTCTGGAAGCGGGGAGTGGAGCCATCCTTTCCCATTCTTCATCGGCCTTGGTGTCTTCATCCCCAGGTCTGGTTGGCGGGATAGGGTATCTGGAGAAGATCATTGGGACAGTACTGTACTTCAAAATCGAATTTGGTCAAGAACATGTCCCACCGCCTATACTTGGCTTCGGCATTACGTGACTCACGTAGCCATTGAAGAGCTTTGCTGTTGGTCCGCAAGTCAAAGTAGTTGCCTTCTAGATAATACATGTATTTACAAACTGCCCAGATAACGGTTAGGCATTCTTGCTCATTTATGTGATAGCGTTTGCTCAGTGGCATTTAGTCTTGTGCTAGGATATGCTATCACCTGGAGTTGGACGTCGGGCCCCTCTTGGTAGAGAATGGATCCTAGGCCATTCTGCAAGCATCGGTTTGCAGAATCAGCAAGCTCTCCCCTAGAGGCCAGTGGAGTTGCTTGATATCCTGAAAGCTTGCTTTCAAGGCTTGAAAGGCGGCGCAGTGTTCTGGTTCCCACCGCCACCATGCTTCCTTTTCCAGCAATCGGTGCAACGGTGCCATGTGGCTGGCTATATCGGGCACAAAATCCCAGCCAATTGCACAGGCTGAGGATGCAGTACAATTGTTTCTTGGTGGCCAGCTCTTCAGGTACCTCAATAGCCCTTATTGAACTTGCTTGTGGGTAATTTCCTTTGGGGGTACCACATGGCCCAGGTAGTCAATACAAGATTTCCTGAAGTGGCTTTTCAAAAGTTTACATCATCCCATGAAACTAGACGTTCCAGAACTCCTTGGAGGTGACCGAGGTGCTCTTCCCACAATTTTGAATATATTATGATGTCATCCAGGTAGGCAAAGCAGAACTGGCCTATATATCATGTGAGGACTTCTGCCAACATAAGTCGCTGGAACGTGGCTGATGCATTTTTCAAGCCAAAGGGCATGACCCGAAATTGGAGTGTTTCCCCTTCAGGGGTGGTAAAGACAGTGTATTTTCTACTGTCTGGATGTACCACCATTTACTAGTACCCTGAATGCATGTCATGCAAATTGTGCTGGAGGAGCAATAGGATGAGTGACATTGTTCAGCGCTTTGTAGTTTACACAAAACCACACCTGGCCATTCTTCTTGGGAACGTATGAATTATAAGAGGAATATAAAGGCTCTATGATAACTTGTTGCTTCATTTCCTCAGTTTGTTCCATTATTAGCCAGCGCCATTTAGCAGACACCTGTGGGGCCAGTTGTAGATGGGTGTATTTGTGGTCAGCCATATTTTGTGCTGGATTGTCCTTGTTTGAAGGAGTGTTCCTCCATGCCCGAAAACGTTGGCATATTTGTCCACGATATTCTTCAGTTCCTGGAACTGTGCTTCAGGGAGTTATTGATTGATATCATTGACTTTGATGGCTGGCGGAATGACTACATCTAGGCAGTGTTTCCAATTTACAGTTATGCTGTGTTTGTCGCCCAAGTATACTTCACGCTGGTCGTAATCCATTAGCCACTATTGCTGGCAGAGTCAGGGGTGCCCAAGTATCACTGCTTCATGAATGTCTGGAGAGACTGCAAATCCTGCAGGTTTAGAATGTTTGTATAACTAGATGGTGAGAGTGGTCCGGCCATCGACTTTAAGGGTGCAGTCGTGTTTAGCCATCCTTATGGTGTGGTTTGCGGGAGGAGTGATACCCTTTGTTTGGCTGTGAGGATGTCATAGTGCACGAAATTTCCCGTGGCGGCCGAATCTGTACGGCGAGTACTTTTCTCCCATTTATTCCGACTTCAACATGGGAAGCTTCTGGTGGTTTTGCTTCTTTGCCTAGGAGTAGTATGATGGGCCCTTTCTGTCCGATGGAGTCTGCCCGCTTCGCCCGCCAGCCACCGCATTTCACGCCTGCGGGGTGGAGTTCCTATTGGTTGGTTGCTGCTTCACGTTCGCCGTTCGGGTTGTGTCCCCTTCCCCTGCTCGTCCACGCCCTGTCGGCCGGTGCAGGCAATCATTACTGAAATGATGCTCTGGGCAGAACCAGCATTTTGGACGTTTTGGAGTGAGGGGTGCGGGCAGGGAAGGATTTCCACTTCGCTCAGATGTCTTGTCGGTTTCTGTAGGCTTGCTGATTTAAGGCCAATCCAGTAAAGCCTGCAACTCGAAGTTTCACTCTGTTTCTTTAGCTCTGTCTACTAGCTCGTCTACTGTGAGTGGCTTGGATATCAGTAGCACGTTTTTGAGTTTGGGTAGCAGCATGCGTGTCACATGGTGCACACAGCTTTCTTTGATTTTGTCTGGGAAAATCTGCAGAAGAGAGCCCCAGCACACAAGGTGGTGGAGTGAGCTTACTGCTGATGGTTTCTTTGGCACCAGGATTGCGATGAAGGAACAGGACACACTGACTTCCAAGGGCTGTGCCCCGGTATCTAGACTCTCCCGGCTCACCCTTGTCCAGGTGGAGGGGGTGGTGGCGAGACCACCTCTGGCCGTGTGACGTCACCAGTTGGCCGAAGTTCCAGCTGCTGCATAAGTTGGTGATTCATACTACTAGTGCCATCCTATTCTTTGGGATATAAGCGTACATCTTTTACCATTGGGTAAACAGTACAATTTCTTGGCTTCTGGGAGATTGTACTGTCAATCAAACTCAGTTGTGGTGCAGCAGGATGGTTCGCACTGATGAGGTGAAGTTGATTTAAATAGGCTCAAACAACGTCATGCATCACTATTGACCCATAATGCTTACAATATCTTTACCTAGACACAACTATGCCTGCATGTGCCTCCACGTTACCACATGCGGGTTTTCAACCCGAAACAACTAGCTATGAGTGCCTACGAGATACGCCAGTGGTCACGGGGGCACCCATGGTCCGTTAGCTTGTATTGTTGCTCGATGTCAAACACCATGCCAACCCCCCGAAGTGTGAATGAGCCACTGGCCAAGCAGCCAAGACTGCATTCCAGAGCTGCATAGTTCCACAAGCGGACCGAGGGATGGCGTTAGAACACAGCTCTGCCCAGGGGCGGAGCTAATTACCGCCCGCACCCTTGCAGACCAGACAAAGGCGAGAAGGTAGAATATATGCCCATGTGCAGCCAATCAAGCCAGTTGTAGTTTGCTCTTCAGCTCCAGCAGCTCGCTCTACCACTGTGTGTGCTGGGACACTCTGCTGTCTACAAACGTCTTCCAGACCTTCCAGAAGCTCTTCACCTGCAACCTCCCAAAGAAGACTCCAACACCTTGTACTGCTTACCCTTCTTGTAACGGAAACCACACTGCCCTTCTAGTAGTGTTAATACCCCACTGCCCTTCTGGTAGTGGCCTCTGAAGTCCCTTCTGGACAACCGGCATTGAGATAGTTACGGACAGTTGATGCAATAGCTACCTAGCCGCATCTGCCTTATTCAGGTTAGATCCAGGTTCCCATCACCTGGTTTCACGTAGGTTACTTCCGGTCAGCTCTTAGTTAGTTACAAGGTAGTATGAGCCACCGTGTTTATTCCTCACACAATAAATATGTGTTTCTCTTAAACCTCTGCGCACTTATTTCTAAAGATGACTGTTTCATTCCTCTGTAGATACCAACCTGCCAGAGTGAAGCAGGAACAAACGTATTTTACCCAAACCATTTCCGAATATAGTGTAGGACTGCGGGCTCCCTTAACCTGGTGCACGTACGTCAGAAAACACACACAGTCGACGGCCACCCGTACTGTGCTCCTGGTGTACAGTAAGGCAAAGCCACAACCACTAGTAACTCAATCCACAAGCGGCATAGTCAGCCAGCCCAGCCTGCACTCCGTCCACCACACTAAACTGTTGCAGGAGTGAGTGCTAGTCTGGTCCTGTAGGTCTGATCACCATAGGACCCACACCCACTGTCATTGTCAGACACACAGAGTAAACCCAATTCCCCGACCACCGCGCCTCGTGTCGCCAGTTGGAATATACGGGTACGGCTCTGGGTTGGCTCGGCCCCAGCAATGGTTCTACACATAACTAGACACATTCGTCACCTGCTCCCTCTGACGAGGCCGGTACGTGTACCTGCCTTATGCCTTACACCCAGAAGAGTGGTACTAAGTGACAAGAAAAGAAGGCAGTCACCACCTCCAAAATCAACGGAAGCTGCAAGTCAGCTCCAAATGCACTTTGCAGCACAATCCCAATGGGAAGGAGTTCAAGCTGCCCGCCAGCTGCAGAGGCATCACCTCCCAGTTCCCTCCCACTTCTTACTTGCAGCCCCGATCAAGACGAAAGATGACCACAACCAGTTGTGACAGCTCTCCACCAGGGCCAGCACGTCCCGCTCAGGTTAGCCAACACTTGGTTCTGGGGCAACCGGTGCAGCAGCCCATTCCAGGCTCACCACAGCACAGCTGACGTCCCAGGTTGAGGAGCCAACATCAATCACCACCAGTAGTCCCAGCAGCTGGGTCATCAGCCACCCCGGGCTACATCCAACCAAAGTAAACCGTGCCGACCAGTGTTGTATACCGGTTGGGGCCTGGTAAGCCAGTAAGAGGGTCAACCATAGAAACCCAGTGTTCCTGACCAACACGACCAAAACCTAGCCCAACCGTGATGTTGCTGTCAGCCACCCGACGTCACGCGTCACTATGTATTAAAATTATATATTATATATATCTTAAAAATAAAATCTGAAAAAATTATATCTTTTTATAATTATTTAAAACTACTAAGAATAAAGCAAAGAAAATTGTGTGTTAGTAATGCATAGTAAGAAATAATTCTTACGCTAAATATTATTCAACTAAATGCACACAAATGGGATGGATTGCTCCAGTGTTGTAATTTTATACAGTGTAACCCTGTTATAACATCCCCTCTTATAGTATTTTTCTGCTTAATAAGATGCCTTCTCTTGGTCCACACATGTATTTCAATACAAAATTACCCTCTTATAAAAGTTTTCCCTTATACATTTCTTGGGGCCCTTGAGAAATGTTATAACAGGGTTCTACTGTGGTTAGTTAAGCTTTGTTTGCATAAGGCAGAGGAATAGCATGCTGGAAGTAACCATAAAAGGACCATAAAAATAAACTAATGTTTAAATTTTACAAATTAGTGATATTACGTCTTCAATTACAAAGAATAATTATCAGTAGCACAAATATTCACACTCACTGCTGTTATGTTAAAATATATCACCTGCCATCATCATACAGTCTATACCAGAATATACAACCACCTCGCAAATAAGGCAACCCCCAAATTTTTACTTTGGTCTCCAGAAAAAATGTACCTTTCCACAGCATATTTGAGCACGTAATTTAGCAGGATTGTTAAATATTGGCTCTAAATTAAAGGTATAACACAGACAACTTGCACTGCAATATGCCAAATAAAACTGATGTACAAACTTAAACCCGCAGTAATAAGAATCATAATCCTCCTATCCAACAAGTATGTGGAATGAACCTATAATTCACTGGGGCAACTGTCCATAAACTAAAACTCACATGACTCTAAACACATATTTAAGACTACATGATAACATTGCACCATATTCACTTTGTAAATGCTTGTAGTGATGGGCGAGTTTGATTTTTACAGTAACTTTTGCAGGGGTGGAGTGGGAGGGTATCTTCTAGGCTAGTCCGTCAGCATGCCAGCCGCTGGGTGAGCGGACAAGCAGTTCACATTTAAAGTTTTTAATACCGGTACCTAATAGTTTTTTTTAACCCTTGGTTTAATAACAATAATTAGATGAGTAAAGTAGTAACAAGTTTACTGTAATGCAAATTCGGGCCACAAGACAAACACTTTTCATGTTTAAACACTTATGTCCTATGGTTGTACATATTTGTGTCGTGCTGAGGCTGTACCTGTCAACCTTGACAAGTTACCGCCCTGAATGACAACAAAGAACAAAGAGGAAGCGCATTGCTGGGAAGCAAAATGGCTCACATCACAAATATAATGCCCACCGGATTTGATCACAGTTGAACATCACATATGTCAACCAGGTGTCAAGGTATGTAGTAGAGTAATTGTTTTCATTCTGATGCAACTTTGGCGGTTTAGCAACTTAAAATGATTGATTTTTGAGATAAAAAAGGTGACTGTTAGGTGCAAATATTTGTTGTTTATAGCCTAAAAGGACCATGACTCGACTTGCACAATCAGTAACTCAATGTCTGATGTAAAAAAAAAAAAAACTAGACTCGAATGATGAGTCAATCTTTGTTGACATGACTCAATTTTTCGAGACTCGACCCAGCACTATTTTTTAGTACAGGTATCAATCGGGTAATATCACTTGTGAATATCAACGTCAGGGTAAACTTACTGGACATTTAAATGTTTTAAAACAGCTTGGACATACATCTGTATTTCATTTTTTGCATCTTCTAATATTCACAGTAAAATATTATACATATTGCACAAAATGACGACATTTAATGGATGGTAGAAAAGGCAGGCAATTTGACAACATTCTCAGAATGCAAACTAAATATACAAACTGGTGCATTTCCTCATGGTTGACATTTATAGATAATTCTTTTAAAAGCAAGAGTAAAAAAATTTACCTGTGTACAGACTGCTCCTACCCCATTCCAGAAGTTTGGTACCATTCTTTGAGAACTTTATGATCCTGCTATTACAGTACCCATCAGACACAAAGAAGTCGCCATTGCTCTTCATCACTGCAACATCAGTTGGTTTGCAGAAATGGTGATTGTCGTTTGCAGGCGTGAACTTAATACCAAGAGTGAGTAATGGCTGCCTGCTACCACCTGGTGGGAACTTGAACACCTGGTGGAGCGCTACATCGGTGACCCACACATTGTCCTCAAAATCCACAGTTAAGCCATGTGGCATATAAAACCTACATGCAACAAAAAAATGCACAAAAATACATTACATTTTTATGACTGTTTTATAGGTTAAACTATTAAGAAGTGTGAGTGAGAGTGTGAGTGAGTGTGAGTGAGTGAGTGAGTGAGTAAGTGTGAGTGAGTGAGTGAGTGTGAGAGAGTGAGTGCAAGTGAGTGTGAGTGAGAGAGTGCGAGAGTGAGTGAGAGTGTGAGTGAGAGAGTGTGTGAGTGAGAGAGTGTGTGCGAGAGAGAGTGTGTGAGAGAGTGAGTGAGTGTGAGTGTGAGTGTGAGAGAGTGAGAGAGTGAGTGTGAGTGAGTGAGAGTGTGAGTGTGAGATTGAGTGTGATCACAATTACAACATTGATGAAATGAAAAGAATACATTAATTTACAGTATTTCTTGATGCAGCATCAAATCATTTTAGTTGACGCATGATGTATTTCCGCACATGAGCATGCGTGCTCTACTTGCGACTTTCCACCATTATTGAGCACCAGCGCTCATTTGGGCAAGTCATACTCCCAACTGTGCAACAAATCATGTGCCTACAGGTGCCTACACATCACGAGTGACTACAGACACACAGTTGGAGAAATTGTACTGTCTACTCCAAAGCAGTCAAGCAGTCACCCTTACCCCAGTACGGGATTTTACTATTCGACGAGCCGTTGACACCTTTCCCAAAGATACGCGAGTTCCACAGTTGGCTTCAAGAGGGCAGCACTCATTCCACAGGAGAATCATAGCATCCAGCGCCGAGGCGATAAGATACGTCAACGCCTTCAACACAGGAGATAAGAAAAGGGTGGTGCTGCTACCAACCACAAATAAACTACCCCTGCAGAGAGAGGCTAGCCACCTCTACACCCCTCTGGAAGACTACAGGTTAAAAAATTTAGTATAAATAGAAGGAGTCATCCTTGGCTCTGGGCAGTAGCTGTCCCTCCAGCCTGAACAAGGCCGAGGGCAACAGTAGGGATAAGTGATTGCACGCACTCTCTTCCAGTTTGCAAAGGCTGAATAAATGTCTTCAGGGTGTGACGACCACTATGCCAATGGTACATGGCCGCTGATCCTCTCTTCCAGTCTGAAAAGCCTTAAGACATATTTAAAGGATAAAGATTGACATGTGCCACTTATTGGACTATTACTTATCGGCTACCATTCATGCTAACCTGCAATGTCAACCCAAGGAAACAACTCCAAAATGTCTACAAGATGTGATCCCGTGGAGAGACATTGATGCTGCTTGGTTTCTGGATTATTCCTGACCTGCCTTCTCTCTCTAATAAGTAGTATTAAAACCCGAGGAAGGGTCAAACCTAGCACATTGTTTCACGAGTGCACAGAGGATCATTTCAACCCGAGTGGGCTATTCCTGCACGTGAAACCAATAGTATTCCAAGCAACCACGTATTACGTCAGCCTCCATGAAGCACTAGGCAGACAGAGTGTCGCCACACCTGCTAAAGATGGCAGAGCGCCACCAAGAGCTTGAGGCCATATGTCGAGCATATGAGGGTAGTTCTCTCACCCTTCTTGCTCCAGGCATATGTCACAGAGGCACGTCACACCTCCCACCCTGGCCCAGCACACACCTGTCATTGAACAACATATAAGGCTGTGCGCAACCAAGGTTGGGAGTTATTGTCTCCAGTAGCTCGACTCAACACTTTGTGTTCTGGGGCTCTCTACTGATCTAGGCCCTCACAGTCCTCTCCAAGAACTTCCAGTTCTTTGACTACCACCAGTGGCTGCAGCCAACATCTTCCAGAGGCTTCAACACCTTTTGCAATCACCAGCGACCAGAAGATCTTCGTCTACCAGAAGGCCACGGCCATACTTAACACTTCAGTTGCCAATCCTTCTGGGTCAACAGCCACCACTACTTGCTGATAGTGGCCCCCATAAGTTAGTCTTTCTTCTAGACAACCCAATAGATTTAGTTGCGTAGTATTTAGTTTTGATATCCTTTGTATCTTAATAGTACAAGAGCCAGTGAGAGATCAACTTACACCCATCTGATAACCAGATGAGACACATTTTTTTTGAAATTTTATTACGAAGGTGATGAAAAAACAGTAATAAAAATTAATTTAATTAAAAATAGTCATGACAGCTTTGCAATAGGCAAGCTATCATAGGTGTGTTCATTAATTAATAAAATTTCAAAAAAAATATGTCTCATCTGGTTATCAGATGGGTGTAAGTCGATCTCTCACCGGCTCTTAGACTATAAGTAGCTTTAGGAGCAGATCACCTCCACCCGTTATTTGCGTAGCATTACTTCTGTATATGCTCTGCTTTGTTATAGAACGAGTTACCCAGTATTTATTATCACAATAGATACTAGTTCTGTTACCTTATCCGAGAGTATTTTGTCCTAGAGACAAACATTTCTTCTCAATGAATTCTGACTTCGGGAGAGCAAGCAAGGGACCGGGCTGTTTGCTATTGTGAACTCTGAGTAGGACAACAGACCCCTTTTTGGAGCCTGTCCATCACCACAAACACAACCTCATCTTTTGATGGCCACCCATTCTGTATGCCTTGGTGTACAGAATGGTAGAACCTCAACCACTAAGTACACACCCCACTGACATGGGACAACCACCTCACGTTGTATTGCTGCTGGAGCACCGAGGGTGCTGGCAGGGGTATTTGCTTGGGTCTGGAGGTCCTACTTTTGTGGACTACACCCGGCAGTGGTAGGAAAGCAGTCTCATGACCCACAGCTCCAGGTTCGAGTACCAGTTACCCGCACTGATTGGAGTTAGGGAGCACACCGTCAAACACTGTCGGCTTACACTCTAGCCAGGGTAATTGTCAACTGCTTGCCACTACCGACGGGATATTGAGTGTTGTTCTCCTATGCCATTCAACACCAGGCACAGGGCTCCGAGAGAGGTAAAGAAGGCACAATTTACTATTGCCAAGCAGGTATATGCCGCCAACCTTTCCGCTCCTAGTCTTTAAACTCCACGGGGCCACGCTCAAGCCGTCCTTCATGCAGGGAGACCGACTTTTCCCGTCAGGACTTTTGTTTACTTCCCAAACCCCACTACGACGAACAGCAGGTACCATCCACTGATTCGGGATCTGGTTACCAGGAGTGACACCAAAATCGGAATCGCCAACACTAATTTCGGCAGCTGGGAAGGCACCCACTGGAATCGTCAGTACCTGCCAGACCACTACAGCAGCTCCATGACCAGCCAGACAAGGAAGATGACAAGAGTTAAAACGGCCCTCTTGCAGCATCTTTGCTCTGCAGAAACTGACCGCTCAGAACCTAGGTAAGTCAAGCATTGCCTAAGCAGGCTAGTGTTCCTGTTCGCCATGTTGCCAGACCTGTTGAACCAGACTTTGTGACTAGCAGACAGTCAATGCAGTCAGTGTTAGTTTCCAGTAAGAGATCCAGCTAAGTAACCTAGGAACAGTGTAGCGTGCAACTGATCTAGCAGCAACCAAAAGACACTTGTACTAAGACACTTAAGCAACACGCATCAAGCTGACCACTAGACCATGCTTTGTGTGCACAATTAGAAGGCGCCACAAGAAGCCTACTGTCGTCGGTCTGCCACCATCGTGCAACTCCGCTTTTTAGAAGCTACAGAAGACTTCATCCACTCCTACCACCCACCCTCTGGTATTTCTCCAGTTTCCCATTTGGTAGCAGGTCATGACAATGTCGAATGCAGTATAGGTACCTACAGAATGCTCCCCATTAAGTCAGGTAAAAGCTGATTGATTAACTTAGTTTTTCTGGTTAAGATACCTAGTTTTGCCCAGGATGCCTTTGCATGGATTAAAATAGGATAGAGCTTCATATTAATTACTACGTAAATTTTTATTTTAGGAGTTAGTGCGGACTCATCCTGTATTTTCTAAATACGTCATTATAGAAGGTATCTTAAATTCAATTGGAGAGTATTATTTATTTTGTCGTAGTTTCAAGTCAGGAATTCTTTGGGAAGAGGAAGAGCAAGTAAAGCGTGTATACCACTACGGTAAATACCACAACATAGGCTGTGCCACACACTAGGAACTCCAATCCACACTGAAATTGGTCAGGCTCGGTGTTCTACTTCTCCTTCCCAGTCTGCAAAGGCCGGACGGTGGGAACTAGGAGTGATGGCACTGTATCATGGAAGTGCACCGTAGGATTGTTGCCCTTGATTGCTGGTCCTCAAAGGTTTTCAGAACAGTCTAAATGCCTTATGCAAAGCATGTAAGTCTAAGTAAGCAATGTAGGAAAGCTCTCAAGGAAGTCATCAGGGAATTACATAATTTAACTTCATCAGAAACAGAAATTAATAATTCTCAAACCATTAATCTACCTCAACTGCCTACCCCTGTATTTGGGCCATTAATAAAGTTACCCGGTAGAGCCCACCTGGCTGTAGCTCTTATTCTGTAAGAAGGGGAAACCCTCCTGGGAATTTAACACCACCGATCCAATACTAGCCCCCTACTCCCATCAACCAGACCAGCTGCCCTACACCACCACAACCGACATCACCCACCGCCCATCCAACAAGGTACAGTGCCCGCCAAAATGTCGCCTTGTAGCTGTTGTTGAGAATTTTGTCCCAGTCAGATGGCCCATGCAGCTAATACTATACTACAACCAGCTCCCGAAGCAGGATTAAGAACCAGGCCAGACAGTTAGGTAATCACCCCTTAATGCACCCTGCAAATCTGACAACGCAATTCTTGTAAAAGTATCTTAAAGTGCACAGATCCGGAACTTCCCGATAGAAAGAACACCTGGTCCAATTCACTCTAGAGTTTACCCCCCTCTCTCCTTGTTCTTAGATCAATGTAAAGAAACAAACCCCAGCATTCCTCCCAATATAGCGAACCTTCGACCTAGCCTGGCATTAAACCACGTACCCCAGGTGCGTACTCCCATTACTCAAATCTTGTTGAGTCGCCACAGAGGTAGAGGGAGATACATTCTTAATTTTGTGGTTAAACTCCACACCAAAAGGATAGGACCGCAGGCCTCAACAGTGAAGGTTACAAATAGGCCGCTAAGCTACCAAAATTATATAGAAGGAAAGAAACTCAAGTACTTACAGTCTAACACTTCGATGAAGCTATCGCACAACCGCATGAAAAATGTGTCGTCCTTCCTGTGTATGTGCCTACTGACAACTACTACACTGCAAGTACTTGAGTTTATGGCCTTTGTCTTTGTACGTACGTATGTATACATACGTTTGTACGTACATATACGTATGTACGTACACACACACACATATAATATATATATATATAGGTTAGGGCATAAGTCATGGCAACTATGTTGTAGTGTGAGAATACTGGAACGTGTGGATAATGTGAAATAGACACATGATAGGACAAGGTAAGCGCTACGTATATGGCAATAAGGAACACGCATGTTGCTGATCATTGGTTGCTACACGTCCTCGCTGGAACGCTCCTACCCACCCCGCGACTGTCCGGTATAGCAGGGCATTATTCACAACAGCTTCTACCAATTCCCTGTGATATTCTCTGGCAGTTCTCCCACGGAGAATGACTATTTTGATGTATGAGTGCTGCTCAACACGAGTTTTACATCCATATGGCATGGCGGTCACCGGACAACTGATTTCACATTGCTCTCTGCAATCCTACAGGCCAACCCTGCGCCATTTGACATTGTCAACGCGCACTAGGACCACCTGTCTTCTCTGCGACACATGCCATTATGTGCGCAGATAACAGTTCGTCACAAAATTTAATAGTTGCCATGATTTATGCCCCAACCCCCGTATATATGTATAAAATCATTTTGTAAGGTTAAACAAAGCTTGATGCCTACCATTTACTTAGAAAATTTTATTACAATGTGTGATAAAAAAATTACTGCTACATTTTTTTTATTTAGAACTTTGTCTGCATTTGAAAATCTCACCACCTGAATAGTATGTCTAGCCATAACAGTGTGCAGCACTGTTTTCCTTACTTCGCTGGAGGCTTGATTCCCCTCTCTTCTCCTACCCTAACTCCTACCCCGCCTCCCCTTTCTTGAGTGTGGCTCAATTTTTTATTTTGATGTGTCACTTCTCCACGCGCCACCGCTTGTGATACAATGTCCTTCTGTCTGCATGGTGCGGTTTTGGTCTGCAGCTACCTTGCTATCAACTGGGACATCATGAGAGAGAACTGCGCTTTGGGATTGGTGGTTATTAATTGTCAGTAATAAAATGTTTAGAGAATATAGTATGCTTAAATATATTGTGGCGGAAGGTGTGGGGCCAGAATGAGCGGTGAGTAGTGGAATGTTGCATAATTTTGTGTATGGGCACATAGTCTATTCTTTGAGAAATTTTGATTACCTGAAGTGCTAACGTAATTTTGAGGGCGTGCCGTAGTTTTTGATTATAGCTGTCATTTCGGCTTGCACATCAAAATGGTAGTTATGTAGTTTTGGCTTTGTAGTTTTTTTATAATTGTATATTTATTCGCCAATTTAATGTGTGTGTGGTTAGTCGAGCCGCCTCTTTGGGCTGCCCTAATTGTTTCACCGAAGTGCATCCACTACTCATACGGTCGCGATTTTAAATGTGTGTAATCAATATTGTTTTTTAGGACGGTGCAACTTTAATGAGCCATAAATAGCTGCTTGCCAGTCTGATGTATTTTTAATTGATTTTAATCTGTGTATTTTACAGTGTATGTCCCTTAATGGGCAATGTCTGCCACTGCATGTGCTAACAATTAATTTTCATGAACTGTTACGATTTTCAGCACGTTAAATAGTGCTTCCATGATTTTTATAGTTTGTTGTAAATGTTGGAGTATTTGAAAAGCATTTTCTTCCACTCGTTTGAAAAATTCACGAGCTTTAATTTAGATGTTGGTTTGGGCTCTAAGAAATACTTCGGTAATGTAATTGCCTCAAATATGTCCAGCCTACAGACCAGTCATGTTTACACAAAGTGTAATTTACTTTTTTAATTGCCCAATTGTAACGCAATGGAGTTGGGGCTGCTGCTAATTAACTATCTTGTTGGATGTTTATCAATTTAGTGTGAGATACTATTCACATGTTATTAGCGAGACCAAGTAGTATTTAACGTATTTTTGCAGGGCAAGACACTTTGCTAATCACTAATGTTTTTTCATGAAACATTTGAAACTGTACCAAAGAGTTGTAATAAATAGTGTTGTGATTTGGAATAGTGTTTGTAATTGTGTTAGCCCATGCATGGAACATCAACTGAAAACATACACAAGGAGTAGATTGATAACTAAAAGGGCTTAAACCCTTATCATTAGCATATATTTATTTCTGAAAATGCATGTCACTTGTAAGCAGTCTAGAAACTTCAATTAAGTAAGAGGGCAGAAACATGTCGGTTCAATTATGTATCTGCATTAAGAAATTTATCCTCCTACTTAATGACAGTGAAAATTTGTGCATTATTGAGTATTTCCAAACCCAACAATACTGGCTCCACATCCTTCATCATGCATCCTGTAATACTGTGGGATGAAAGTGACCATTTCACATCCCCCCCCCCGCCAATTCTCACTCGTGAATCTTCGCTATGGCTCTCAATTAATGGGTGAAAATACATATAGTGAGGTTGTCTCCTGTGAACAGGGTCTAGCTCAAAATAAAGGAGAATATATTTATTGCCACAAGGAGAATTTTTGGGACTGGAGTACAACCTGATACCAATTATTTACAAAGAGGTGATGAAGTCACCAATATGATGTCAATGACATCACATTTTTACCTATTACCCCAACCATTCTCTCCCACAACCTAATGGGGTGGCGAAAATCTTAGCATATAGAGACCTTATCGGGAAGTACAATTGGGCCCATCCACCCAAATGTACATGTGATAAAGTTGGCCCTAAACCCATTTAAAAAAATCACTGACCTCAACAGCACGTATTTTAACGTAAGGAATGATTGCAATACATATTCGCAGTTAAATTTGGCAATGAACTACGACAAGTAGTTCCATGTTTTAATATCTTACAAGACGTAAAGCTAAACTTATTTTTCACCTAGATATTATTTGTATGCAAATCAATCATAATTGTAACATATTTATGTTTCTAACTCTTTCACATCATCACCTGACAAATGCAATGATCAAGTTAGCTGGTTCATTTCAATTTTTTTGCAATTTGCACTCGTATGTCTATTTTAACAATTTTACGTGTGCCTTGCGAAAAGTTATGTTGACACTGGTTACGTAACGTTTAAGTGAGGAAGTGGAAGTTTTAGTCACCTTGACAGTTTTAACTTGTGATGCCAGAATCACAATTTGCATTAGGCACATTAATGGTGTAAAGGACAGGTGTAGTGACCTGTCTGAGGGACATAAAATTTATAACCACTGTCATGGCTCTATGAGCTGGCTGACCCTTGATCATACTGTTACCTGAAGGTTTGTTGATCTTCTGCTGTTGTGGTCCCGGATAGACACACTTACCCTGGCAAGGCAAGGGCTGCTGGTCGCTTTACTAGCTCGTGGACGGTGGAGTGTTCTTGACTTGTGGGTTCCTGTGCTGCTGGGTACTGCTTGACTGCAGGTTAGGGAACCGCCAAACCAGAGGCTGGCAATTCCTAGGAGATGTTCCTCTCCTCTCAAGAATGCCTCAACCATGGAGTGAGGGGGACCTGGGAGCTTAATTAATGGTGGAAATAATGGGGTAGGTAAAGCAGAGGGGTGAGGCCTCTGTGACACTGTGGCCCTGTACTACCTCCTAAGCTAATTCAACTTGACACGGAAATTCAGACTAACGTACACTGCCTGTGAAGGCAACCTGGATAAAAGCTAAAAGGTGGTTAAAAGTGATAATTATGTTAGACAAAGTATTCAACAACTCTAACCTAACTATCAATGGTGTGTTCTGAAGAAACAGAAGTGGGATGAACAGCTACAGGCGGGGAAGTGTGGCAGGGAGATACTGAAGGGACTTCGTCGTGACCATTACCAGCTCTGGGGTCTATACTAGGGGGGGGGGGGGGGTAGGTGATAAGGAAGGAGCGAAGTCTTCAGAAGCAGTTGGAGGGTCCAGTCTCCCAGAAGCAAAGGGCCTACGGTTGCTGCAGAAGAGGCTTCTGGTCAGTGTTGTCTTCAGCTGTTAGAGATTCCGGCCCAAGAAGAGCAGTAGAATCTGCGGATGTACCAGCCAAACGCGACCCCGATGGCTACGTACAGCCCTGTACGGGAGCGGTGGAGGAGTAGTTGTTATAATTAAGACAGCCAAATTGAAAACAATACAGAAAGATGGCAATAACCAAACTGCCACCATATTGCAGTGGATGAATCATGGCAGCGTGGCATTTACATTTAGTACTACATTCTGTACAATTAAGAATATGCAGGATGGCATTATTAATTAAACAGCAACAAACAAATTAAATTATGTGTAACATATTTTCTGTTATGTATTTCACGCACATAGGTTTTTAATCATATATGTTTTTTTTTAGTTTTGTTCTGCCTTGATGAAGAGAAACACATTCATGAAGACAACTAAACTCATCTTCTAGGTATACATATACTAAGGCACCTCAAATTCACGTCTTTGGATCCTGGTGAATGAAACGTGATCTAACATCCACATTAAAAGTTATTTTTGTGTTATGTTTTGTAGTTGGCCTTAAATGTATGTTCGTAAAACTGAATTTTTTTATGTACGTTCAGTTTTCAGAACATTATTTAGAGACGTTTTGAAGTGAACCAAATCATTATGTTCGGTTCAGCTCAGTTCAAAATTTCCGAACTTCGCAGAGTACTAGGAAATATACTTGAGCTCATCCGCTCAATTGTACTATACAATACCACAACCTAATTTGAGTCAAAACAACATACTACCATTTACTGTAACCTGATAATATATTTATTTACATATTTTGGCGGTATCACGTAATACACTTGAGCGGATGGGCTCAATTGCACGTTGATACATGATGCATTCCGCGCTGGTAGATAGCGCACTCTAATTAAACAACTTTGCATCACCTGATGGGCAAGTCACTTCCTAATCAAAACAGTAATGGAGGTGGGACACATGGTCTAACCAGAGTTGACAGAGCCTCAACAAAACCTTCAAATAACATAATTTCAGCTTCTACTGTACGCCAGCATTTCGCCTAGACATCATCCCATCAACGTCCCTTTCCGAACAGCGACCAATTCAAATTTTTCACGCCCTCAGGATGGCAGCGATATTCAAACTTTGTACCACTGAAGGGTAGCAAGCTAAACAGTGGAGAGTCACAGCCTCCAAGAATGCACAAGAGCTATACACATCACCTCGTGCTAAGCACCAAACGCCGCTCAGATAAGGATCCAGGAACCCATGTGTGATGTCAGAAGCTCCACCTCCAATGGATGGCGTTAACCCCCCGCACCCTTCTGACAGCAACGAAGCTGGAAAAATTACTATATAAGGAATTCCAGCTCTGGTTTCAGGATAGTTTGCAGCACTCACTCAGCTGAGAAGGCCGAGGGTGCTAGCTAAGGGCGGAGTCCCTCACCCGTGCCGGTGACCGCAGAAGAACCAGTGGCTGTTGACAACACCAGTAGCTCCAGAAGACCACTGTCTTCCAGAGGCCTTCCACTTCTTCAGCCTCTGCCAGCAGCTCCAGAAGTCGTCAACAGCTACCGGAGGGTCCTGCGGACGTCGTCCCTTACCACTTCTTCCTACCACCTAGGCAAAAGTAGGTTACTGCGACGACATCCCTTCTGGACTGCCCTTAAGGTCCTAGTCAGACCGCATTCTCACTACTTGTGTGAGAAACTCCCTTTGGAATTGAAAAGTTAGGTCCCTTCAGAACAATCCCTTGTAAATAAAATATAGGGATTTTAATGGCTAAATAGATTCATGAATTTACACTCAATTCTAATTACTCACATCAGCACACGTCCTTCAATGATATTCAGGTAGCTTTCACCTAATTTGAACATTTTATTTCCACTAAATTAGTATTATATATATATATATATATATATATATATATATATATATATATATATATATATATATATAAAAATTTTTCTTTGATTTTAATTTAGGAGAGTGTGGACCCGCTGTTTCATTTATGTTTTCATTAAACATAATGATATTTTTAATTTATTTGCTATGTTTTTTATCTTAGTATTTTAGACCCCCTTGAGCCGTAAGGTTGACGCGGGAGAGCAACGCCACGTCCTCCCTCCTGCACACATTTACCCAAGCCACTGCTTGACTTCCGCAGTAGCAGGCCATCATGACGTCCCTTCCAGACACAAACCGGGTTAACTTGCTGTAAATATCGACTTAGCTACTTGGAATTTTATTTGGAGTTTGAAACTAAATAATCAGGTTCATCTTTGCCTGCCTTAACATAAAATAATTCTAATTGATTATTTTAGCTTTGATTATAAAGAATCGTATATCTCTGTTCCTTTCCAACAGCAGTATAAAAACGCTGTGTAATATTTAATCATTGGTGAAGTAGTTATTTCTTGCGCCTCCTATCATTTACAATTTAATTAATTTTTTTTTAATTGAGTGTAATCTTTAGTAACGGGCAGCTCAAAACACCAACTAAGCAACCACTGCAGAATACGTGCAAGTGGAACGAACCCCTTAGATTTCCTGGAGCTTGCATAAGGCTACAGTCTGCATAAGTCTGAGACTCCTAAGGCGTGTCTGGTGCGCCCAGACATATCTGCGGAAACGCTCTGACACTAGCGAGTCATATCTCACGCTCATCGCCTCGGAGAGACTATTACAAGACACTCCCCAGGTGGGCTGAGTCCCGACTGCTAGGATATGAGCGAGCTAGTCTAATCAGTTAGTATAAGTCCTCTATTTTTATTTTTGCTGGTGACATTTCATTAGTAAAAAGTTCAGATGCAAGCCCACGAGGCCAGCCCCAAATAAACACCCCAGAAGCAAGCGACCGACTGAGTAGGGTACTATCCAGGGCAGTACACCATACACTCCCATTTTATCATCATTTCATCTCCATTTGACATAATTTCATATAAATTCACTCTTTCTTCGATGACCACTGGCATCCCGTATTTTGACAACCTTTACAGTGAGCAAGGTCAAGTTCCTTGGGAGGGAAGACATTGATGATCAAACTCATCCTGGGGTTTGATTCCCCTCCAACTGGCCACAGCCATTCTACCAGACGGTATCCCATTAGGTTCCCAAATGTGGACAAATCTTCGACCCCCCCAGGTGAAAACCCTGACAGAAACTATTCCACCGCTGAAGGGCCAAATAAATACACCCCGGAGGGAAATCAGCACATATATCCACCAAGCTCAGCCCGACTCTCTGATTAGGCCCAGACCGAGGCTAGGTCTCACAAACCCTCCTCCTCCCCCTGCCACAAGTGGGTAACCAGGACACGAGCCAGAGGGAATTGCATCAAGGTATTGTGTTTTTATGAAGTTCACTTTATTCTGATCTTAATGTGAAGCCAGTTACCGTGCAATCACCGCCACTAAGGCAAAACACACACCACTAAGAAGTAAACCGAGACCTGCCGGTGAAATATTAATAGTATTTCTCTGGCAAATATTCAGAAATGCACAAAAGCACACAGGCATTCTTTTTCCATTCAGGGAAATGAGTAATTCTGATAGTATCCTGCTCTACCTGTTGGAGAACAGCCAAGTTTAAGAGAGAGATCTATAACTACCACTTGACCCTCGGTGGAAAACTCGCCTAGGTGCCTCTCGATTCCTGCATATTTATTCTGCGTTCTGTTAGTTTCATCCACGGCTGGCAACGGCCGCACATGGACCTTCGAAACAGGGAAAATGTCGTCAAATGCAGTACCCCTGACTGTACACTGTAGGGCTGTTTTTTAGTTTAACCTGCTTCGCATTAAGGTTCTTTTATTCTGCCTTATGCCTTAAAAGAAGAAAAGGACCAAAAAGTTCACGTTAAAGCAGATTTTGAAGGAATTGGAAGCAGACCTCCCTATATTACCAACTTCAGAGATAGTAGAGGAGAATCCTTTGTTAAAACTGCCATCTCTACCATCTAACGCACTCCCCTAGAACACTTATTGGTACTACACTTTGACACCGCAGCCCTAGGATTGGAACCCACCCTCTTACCCGATTCTTACACGCCATACCCCCACACATATCCCAGACATCTACGAGCAGCTTGAGCACTACTCCACCGCAGTCAGAGTCAGTTGCTGTCCAGTCGTTGGCTGCCCCAATGAGCCAGCAGGAGAGGAGGACGGCACCGCTGCCAGCAAGTAACATGTCGTAAAATAGTGCTCCCTGTGTCACTCAACTTTGTTCCCGTATGCAAACCTACCAGACTCGCACTTTATACAGGCATCCTGCCTAAGCGAGAGTAGCTTTCTGAGGGTATGATCTCTGTGACACTGACATGGCACTATTAGAAAGCCACCTCCATCACAAAAGCCTGCGCTGCTTATCACAGAACATTGAATGTAAAACTTGTCATCGGGGTTGTAATCTCCAAGTCATCGAACAGACAGAACACTCCCAAGCCTCCCTCTCAGTAACCTTATTTTAACGTGGCAAACCAGACGCGTGCCGGAACCCACCGAGGGACATGTGTTCGACCCCCATTGACGACAGGACTTGCTGCTACGACACACATTCAACTTTAGGCTTTAATTAAATTTGGGTGCAGAGGTTTGAAGCCTCCATTTCCGCCCATTTTAGATTTAGCATTGTAGCCATCTCTTTCACATACTTTGATACCTAATAATTTTACCAGGTAGTTTAAAACGCTTCAACGCCCAGATACCACACATGGTATCAGAACATAAAATTGAGCCCACCTACCTCAAATATAATATCTGATTCCTCGACAGGCAAGGCTCTTTGACACTACCAATTGTAACCTAATATTATCCACCTACAACACAGTTTGTACTTATTACCCTTCATAATAGTTTACAATTCCATCCACTTCTAGCCAACTATTAAATAATAATGACAAAGACTCAACATGACAGAACCCTCACCTACCATTACCTACCTACAACATAATTTATTAAACCATTTGGTATTATTATACAAGACTAACCACTGTTATCAAATAATGAAATAAAATGGCAAAGGCTGACTGACACTACAGATCCCTAACCTAACATTACCTACCTACAACAGTTTTATTGCACCCTGTGATATCATTATACGACACCATCAACTGTTACCCAATTATAATAAAAATGGCAAAGACTGATTGACACTACAGATCCCTAACCAAACATTACCTATCCTACAATACAGTTTCATACACCCTCAAAAATATTATACGATACCATCTGCTGCTAAACGAGGTAATTTACCAACATGTATAAATACTACTGACGTGTGCTGCTTAGACTAGTCGATCTTACTTTTGGTGAGCGCTAACATCAGTACATAACAGTCTTACCAAACACACTATGTCATTCTTCTCATAAGTACATACCTTCAAATGACTTCACACCCATTTCCATGTACAGTAAACTCCTGATTAAATGTGTTAATCAGAACCCGAGAAAACACGAATAAGCAAATTTGTATTAAAAAACCAAGATAATAAAATTTACACATTTTTACTATTAATGGAACAGTGATATTGGCTCCGAAAATCATGATAAAACACAGTACCTATTACAGATTTCAAAGAAAACACACATCACGCACTGTATGTACAGGATTTAAAGGACTGTACTGATGTAGTACAGTATATGATACTTTAACTAATATTTATGTTGCACCAAGTGTAGTGTAATTCATGGTGCATCGAGCAGATACCTGTGCCAGGTGGGTGGCATGCAGTGATACGCATTGCATAGTGTATGTGTGTTGTGTCTGAAATGACAAATTTGTTATTTTGTAAATTGTCATTTCGTAAGTTTCAACTTCGGACATTGTCGACAGTCACTTGTGTAGCACTTGCTGCAACACATTTTTACTTTAACAGTGAAAAATATTATTATCTAAATTTAATGCTCAAAACTGAAATCATATTTTACAATCATCACTGGAATGCTGCAAATAGGTTAATAAATAATAAATTATGCAATGACTTCAAAAAACATTAGTTATGAAATATATGAACAAAGTACAACACTTACATGCTTTTTTTAAAACATGCCTAGTGTATTACATGAACAATTATTTGTTAAAAAAATTTTATTTACATGTTTACGCATGTGTTTAGAAGGTAAAAAACAACATGGCGCTGATTTTGTAATTTTGTATTTTTGCTAACATCCACTAGCTACGAAATATCAAATTACCAAATACATCACCATTTTTTGTATACAAAATAGTCACGTGATCACTTTGTCAACAAAGTCTGCCATTTCAGACACAGCCTGAATGAGTGCGATCATATACGCACTTCAATAGGCGGAAATGGATGACTCACACAGGTCTTTGTGACAGGCTGGCAGTTTAAAGAGATAAACATCAGCTGCACGGCACAATGATACAGGCTATTCATGGTGAAGTGAGCCAGTTTTGAAAGCTCCTCACATCTGGAACAATACTCAATAAATATTTTTATATTTTAGCCTTAAACATGAACTCCCGAGTGCAGCAAAACATACACACTGTGTTTATTACTTGCATGGCAATATTTATTTAAAAACGTCTTTAAAGGATACAATGTGGCTGAAAGAAAAAAGTAACTAGGGCCTCGAAAGTGCTCACCTTACTGTGAACAGCCTATAGACATGCATGGTACCGCTGCTTGTTAAACAACACACGTTACAGCCAAAAATCCACACGCACAATTACGCCGAAAACCAGTTAAGCGAAGCACGAATAAATGGGAGTGCACTGTACATACCCACATACTGCAATGGCTCCTTTCAACACTCCTATCTGAAACTTTCTCGATGAACAACACACTTGCTACTAACAGGTATTACCATTCTTTAACTAAAAAATATTGTGTACAATTCACAAATCACATACACTAATAACAAATGCATAATCAGTTGCCTCTTTCTGGTGTTTTAAATACTAACATCTTTTTTGCATTGCTGCCCGAGCAGCACGTATAGTCATTTTACTATACAACCTACTTAACTAAACAGTTATAAAGATTTAGAACAATAATGGTTTTGATAGCAAATCACAATGTTACCATACACATCTTCTACATCTTGTTACATTAACTTTCACAACTGCAAATAGTTTACGTAGCATACAAAACAATACTACCAATCTCTTCCACCAATATTCTTTTCGTTTTCTACTGTTACCACCATGCTTACCCCTAGATCATCACCTATGTGTGTGTGTCTATATATATAAACAATTTCTGATATTGTATTGTACAACAACCAATTTTTTCACATTTTCCACCAAGTGTGACATCTCTGAACACACATTGCCTACAAAAGAGGGATGTTGCATAATACCCAAATCATCAAGAAATAGCGAACAGGCATATGTGCTACTGTTACAACTGTTAGGGAGGGTGACTGTCGGGTCTAAAGTCAGTTCCGACGGGCAAACAACAGTCCAGTCCGTCACATGTCAGTCAGGCATGGTGACTGTCAAGTCACAAACCAGGCAACTTAACTATCCATTCACAAGTCAGTTAGGCAGGCAGAATAAGCAGCTGCCAGAACAAGTCTCTTTCCTTGGTTATGTATAGGGCTGAGGTGGCATAGTAATCAGACTACTTGCCTCCCTCCAAGGCTTTGTTTCTTGATGGGGTCATCAGCTTTTCACATGTGAGAAGTGTGGCAGATGTGTTGGCTGCAGGTTTTTTCATAGTACTCCTGTTCACTCCCACCAGTGTTCAATATCTGAATATTAAGAAAATGAACCAACCAAAACCTATAAATGCCTTGGCTCTTTGGTTCTGAATTGGCTTGTATACCACTTGACCTAGAACAAAAGGAAAGAGATGAACAGGTGTCCATGGGAACTTGACACCCTACACCCAGCAGTGTCATTCTCACAGTATCACCTTCAAGGAACAGGGAGAAGATGGAGAGAGTGGATGGGAGCAGATCACAACACTTGCAGTTCCATGCAACACATCAACCCCGTGACAATGTCACTTCAGTTTTCCATTGCTACAGCAGCTATTCCACTGAAGATTTTCTGAATGTATAGTTCAAGGTATGTAATATAGACTGGGTTTGACGGTTAGAGTAATGCCTGCAAATCTTGCCAACATGCTTTATTCACTATGCACCTTTACAAAATGTAACACTTTCAACATAAAACAAAACACCTTTTGATGCATGATGCCTTTTCAACAATGAACAATCAACTTCGCCTCATCAGTGCGCATGCCTTTGCCGCTCGATTCCACGGAATTTTATTGTTGCCACGCATCACGAGACGTCAGGAATTGTACAATCTACCCAAGGCAAAGGACAGACGCTCTATGCCAGATTGCATTATTAACCGGCCAAGCCACCAAAGTTATGCATCGAGATCATCCAAGTACTCCAGCATGCCACCAGATGATCCTACTAGTACGAATTCCAAGACATGAACCTAGATCCAGCGCCGGCCACTGACGTCACACGCCAAGAGGATCCATGCCACATCCACTCTCTCCAACTCCAACCAGGGTGCGTCGGCCAGAGTATAAATAGCGGGCCACTACTCTTGTAACGCCAGTATGTTCTGTTCTTTCACTGCACGCTCATCATGCCGAAGGAACCATCAGCTCTCTGGCCTTCACCGGAACTCATTGCCGAAGATCATCCCTTTACTTTGCCTTCACCGCAACCTGGTCCCAAATACTCCTGCCATCGTTGAACATCATAACACACATTGACACTTTCGGCCCACTCTGGGTAACACATGTAGCATATTCTGTTCAAGTTATTTTAATAGCACTCGTCTACTTACCTCGTTAGCCTAGGTACAGGTCGCCTTCACTTGTAAATGCGTTGCAGCTTCCGTTAAGCTCCCGTTGATGTTAGGAGTTACGCAAACCACCCTGTTTATTTCCTTCACTAAAATAAACAAATATGTAGCCAACTCGAGGGTATCTTTTCCATAGTCTAGAACCTCTCCCAGTAGACATTAGGCCCGTCTGAGGGATAGCAGGTGACCAGGAGATTTACTCACAAACGCTACACACTAATAGAGTACCCACACACATTTTGGACAACCACCCTTTCTGTGCACCACAGTGTACGGAACAGTAGAGCCCCAACACTAGGTGCTCAGTCTATTGAGGTCGGCTTGTCGGTTTGGTGCTTACCCTCGCCACCACGTTCCTTGCCCCGGAAAGGGTATTCCCCGAGTTGGGAAGACTGGTCCTCCTGAGATACTCACCCATGTGCTGGGACTACCCACCAGTAAGACCTGACTCTCAGTATTCCCCACGCTTCTTGCACTGAGTCCTGGGATAGGGATGACGCATTCGGTTGGCAGACATGGTACGTGGTTGTACACCCGTAAAGGACAACACATCACCTGCTTGATTTATGCGAGACTTGATAGTAGTTATTCTGTCCTCATTTCCTACTCCCGTCAGAGTGGTATCCAAGAGCGGGTTAAATGGGAAAACGCTGCCTCAGAACACCAGCAGGAACTTAACTTGTCCTTGCTGCACTCGCCATGGGAGAAAGTTCAAGCGATACGACACCTGCAGAGACCAACCACACCAGAGATTCCCACAGATCTCTTCGCAGCACCCATCTGACTCAGCGAAGAAACACACCCAGTGTTCACCACCTTTCTGAGTGGACAAGACAAATCCTACAGGATCACCAACCCACACTTTTAGGGGATTCAGATAACAGAGCCGGAAACAGCAACCGTACACCCTAGCAAGCACCTGCCCACCAGTTCACCAAGTTCTAGGTCGCCCACGACGGAACCACCACAGGTCAGGCAGTCTCCACAGGTTACACATCGCCCAGGTATACCTGCTAGAGCAAACCTACCGAAGCAGAAAGTGGTACTCACCGTACCTGACTTCATGCCCTGCCACAAAGTTACCAGGCCCGTATTATATACCGGATACACTCCAGTACCACATAAGAACTAGAGTCCTAAACCATACCCCCCTTCCCCCGTATGCGATTGACCTAGCACCCTCCAAAAACACTTTGACGGGGTTACGTCCCTCCTCTCTTGCCACAGGGTATCACACGTCAGTTTAAACAACAGTAAACAAGTACTTGTGACTATTTAACTTAGTCATGATGTACTAAACAACCCCGAAAAAAAGGACATACACATTGAACTCAGACAGTGGAAACCTATCAGACCTTCTCCTGAACAACAGAATACCATATTTACTAGTGTACCACCTGTGCTTTTTTCTCATTAACAAATTTGAAAAGTAAGGGTGTGAATCTTACATGGAGATTAATATTTTATAGAACAATACAGGAGTAAAAAAAGTTGGATTCATCATAGCAGACTGCTTTTCCCTCCAGCCAACATACTTGAGGTTTCTGTTAAAGCTGTTTATATTTTCCAATGAAAGGTAACTATTTAAACAGTAATTACATTATAAAAAAAAATGACATGTTCAAAAATTAATGTCTATTTACGTCAAAGGTGTGATGTGCCATGAGACAAGTAGCCTTTTGTGTTTAAATATCTTGTCTATCTGCATCGCACTTGGACTGTACTCGACAATAGACAGCTTCCACTCCTGTTATCAATTGATCGCTAGGTAGCAGCACATGTTGGGTGGCAATACCCATTTTTTCAATAATTGGAGGCTTTTATTTTAAAGTACATAAGGTACAGCTTGTGTCACATGTATAAATATTTTTTCCCCTGGGATAACATTGAAAATGTGGCATGCAGGACTTACATGGTGGTCAGAAGTACACTAATAAATACGTACATGAAAATACAACAGTAATATGCATGATTACCATAAAGATCTTAGCCAGAGTGACACAGACCAACTATATTAAATTTCCAAAATTTAACACTATATCTACCAACATATACTTCTCAGATGCCCACATCACAATTTTTTGAGAATAGTATCTTATTTATAACTTCTGCCCCATAAAATAACTTTAAAATGGTGTCAACTTACATGCCGCTGCCCACCTCCTTCACAATCTCACCAGTTGATGAATTAAAAATCACAATAGTGTTGTCTGTGATTGGACCCAGGTCCTCGTGCAGATACTTGTTGTCTGGTGAGAAAGTACCCAGGTTCCACACTCTATCCCCACGGTGAAAAACTAAGACACTACCATTCTTGTCGACATCAACTGCAGATAGCTGACCCAGTTGCTTCTGTGAGGTAGGCCAGCTTTCCACCACGCTCAGTGCTGTCAGATAAGAAAAAGACAAACTTGCCATCCACAACACTGCAAAAGCTCTCACATAGTTCATATACAGAATGTTCAGAAAATCACTTGAAATATTTCAGTGGGTTATTTCTTGTTGAAAATGAGGTACACAGAAATATGAAATGCAACTTGTAGCCTGACCCAATTTCTTAGGGAGATATACACCATTAAAAATTGAGTTCAGAAATGGTATTTTTGCAAAATATCAGAAATGGTGTGGAATCAAACTATGATTCTCTGGTTATTGCTGTGTTAACAAGATCTTCAACCTATTAAAAACCAGATATTTAAGACCTTCCACATTCATCAAAATAGTAGGGATTGCCACCCTATAATTGTGTACAACTGTTTTGCCTTCAGATTTTATGGAATCATGATGCAGGCTTATTGAGCAGTACACCCAACTTAACAAAAAAAAAAGACACCCTTTTTGTAAGTACCTAGGCCCCACTGTTTCTTTTTAAAATGCTCACAGAGTATTCAGCGAGCACACAAAGTATTCAGCGAGCACACAAAGTATTCAGCGATGAATATACAATAATGGAGCATGAAGAAGTACTTCAAACACGCATAGTAAACAACCAATATTGGACCACTATTCTTAAGAGGACTTAAGTGGGACTGAACTGGGAAAAGTACCCTAGATGGTAGTGCAGTGACGTTGACAGACCTGCCAAGCCCAGCTTGGCCTACCATGACGAATACTATATATTCAATTAGGCCTAGGAGGCGTAAGGGGATTAGATGTAGTATTAGGCCGCTTAGGGGTAGGTTTGCTATGAGTTGGAGGGGTGTCAAACCCCAGAGTGAATCGGATAGAGGTGGCTTCACGCCCAGGTAGTGCAATCCTTCTCACTATTACGGTCGCCAATATACGGGATACCAGCGGTCCCAACTGGGTGAAATGGTGAGAGATTTAATCTGACGTGGTGATGGGGGTGCGTGGTCTGGCAGAGGAAACTTCACGTGGGCGAGTAGGTTGACGTGTCGGTATAAAATCTACCGAGGGGAGTGTTATACGAGAGCAGGTGTTGGGTTGTGCTGGGAGTCGAACCCAGATCACCTTTCCCGTTGCAAGCTTAATATAACAATATTTCGGGAGAACTGTGCCCACAGGATGTTTCACTCTGATACGCTGTCCGAACTGTAGTTGGACATTAATAGTGGTTTTTGGTGACTGACTAGCGGGTTATCACGGGGAATGGTTTCGTCCTCCGAGTTAACAATTTCTCCTGTTCCGCGTACTCTGCCGTCGGATACCCTGGCCACTGACTACCAAATAGATGATCTAGCGGGGTAGAAATATCCAAGGGAGTATATGGAGAAATGGCCCATGGAGTTTGGTCGTGACACCTGACCGGAGGTTCGCCTCAGACATGGAGCGGACGTTATCCCCTGCAAGGGCGCGGCGTTCCCTACGTCATTGTTTACTAGGAGCACCTCCTTTCTTGCTGTACATCTGATTACTAGAGTTTACACAATACCACAAGATAGGGAGCAAGGGTCCGCTAGCTACTAGTAATGATACACAAGAATTTAACATGATGTGGTTATTTATTGTGGGGATTGGTCCCTGGGGAGTAAACACAAATAATTATATATAGTACAAAAATGCACAATTATTTTTAAATTGTACTGGCAAAACACTGGAGACAAATATGGTACGAGAAAAACGTTAACCAAACGGGGTCAGGCAAAGGCGAGTCTGAGAGAGAGCAATTATAGCTACGCAACTTTGACAGCGGCTAGTAATTAAAGGGAAGCTAATCAGGTAAGCAATACGAAACGCGACTGCTCATTACTTCAGAATCAAAGGAAGCTGACTGGTGTAAGAATTATCAGGTTAAGGTAGGGTATACCTGTAGCTGGTAGACATCTCACGTGCAGGTCTTGAGAGAGGTTTTAAGGTGCAGCTTATGAAAGGAGGGTTTGCGGACGGAAGTAGAGTAGTACATGGTCGGACTCGAAGGAGAGCCTTCTGCAAGCTGGGTGTAGGAGAGTCCTCTGCGGACTGGAGTGGTAAGCAGCAGGGCCCTTTTGGACTGGAGGAAGGTAAGCCCTTTCAGACTGAGGAGAATAAGTCCTTACAGAATAGGGGCTGGGCTTGCATCCTCTTCGGTTGCAGAGCCCAGCGCCACTCTTCGGTGCTGGTAGCCAGGGCTGTATTTATACCAAATTTCCTCCGATCAGCAGTTTTCCGGAGTGTAGAGGGGTAGCGTAGCCTTCCACCACGGGGGCGCATTTATAGAGTGCAGACACACTGCGACTTTATCACCCCGCGTGGAGGCGACGACATATTAAAACCCCTGTCTCTGAGGTGGGCGCTATGACGTCACGACACAGGGGTGCTGCCATCTCTCATGATTGCAGGAACTTCTTCCAGGGCTTCAAGTGCAATATTTATTCCAGATGCTCTCAAAACTTCACTTGAAATTACAGTAGGAGACAAGCATGATGCTCCCTTAACAATGTTAAATGTTAAAGAGCATTTCATGCAAAGTTTTCCAAATAGATGCTGTAAGAATTATTACACTCATTTTTGAAGACAATAACATCAACATCTTCGCAGTTTTTTAATGCAGACTTAGCACCAAAACCAACATCAACATTCTGCACAGATTTCAAATTTACAGGATCTTTTGGATCAAAGTTAATAAGTTTGGGTGTACTGCTGCAGTCAGCTAAAACAGACTTCTTCAAAAACCGGTAAGCTATCCCACTCAACAAAGAGTATGATACCTCATACAGAAAAGGCAGCAATGGATCATTAGACTGAAAAATTGTCAAAAATGGTTCAAGTTGCAAGGAAATTGACAACATGAATTCAAGTTTTGGCAACAACAATGGATCTGTCAGAAGAGATTTCATCTTTGGAACATTCCTTGAGTCTGGGGGATGTTTCTCAACAGCAGCAACATACATTTCTATTGCCCTCTTTAAAACTGTTGACTTTTCTATCCACCTTATCTGACAAAATTTCAATGGAAACATAACAGAAGAAGTAACCCCGAGTGTAATTAGAATGTCTAGAAGGGAAGTTTTTGAATTGGTAATACATACATCAAAGAAACTCGTGTATTTCCCTACCAATCTCTTTATGGGCTGTCTTGTAAGCACCTCGCACAATGTGAAGAGAATATGTTCCAATATCAAACATTAATCGGTCGTCGCATTCATCTGACACATTTGAAAAACACTTCTGCTGTAAATCTGAGAAATTTTAAATTTACGCTGGGGCTATCCAAAGAAATTTGAATCATGTTTTGCAAACATACATCCCATGTGGCTATTCCTGTGGTAAAAGCACTAACCAAGTCCTCTGTTGTAGTCCTGCCTAGAAAAACTGAAGTTAAATATCGAGTACCAACTTCATTTTTAAGATCATCCCAATAAAGGATCACAATACACATTTGAATTTCCTGGGCTACCTCATTTAGGTTTTCTCCAAATGATACTGCATAAAATTGTGAAACTTTAACATTCTGAGCAAGATTTTGTTGGAAAAATGGTCCAAGTACATAGGTAATTACATAAGACAGTTTGTCTTTACGCATCCTAGAATTTTGGGCCACTGCACTATCTGCGAACATCAATGGAAACAAATCACTTGAACTACCACCACTTCTTTTGAAATTATGACACATAATTGTATTTAAAGACCAGATTATTTCAGCTTTGGTTACTTTATCTTTTATAAGATAAGGCTTCATGTTTTCACTAGGCCTAGAACTAGAGCTCTGGTTACATGTACGGCTTGCAACTAAAGAATTCACATGGGTCAATTCACAGGACAATGTGTCAGATGTACTTGGTTAAGAAAGTAGGCCGACATAACTTGGTTGTGATGGTAGATTCAAAACACTTTGTGTGGGTGCATTTGAAAAAATATGCCACAATAGTTCGTTAGGAGTTATCTGACTACTGCCATATAACATGTGGCTCTTGAAAGCTTAAGTTAAGGGTACTAGAAAAATTTTTTTTGTAGACTGTTTTCCTGAAACAGTGTCAGTCATTAATTGGGCATGACGTTTTCCTTTTTCGTGTACTTTCACAGAACTAACTCCTGCATGAGTCACATCAAAATCTGTTCTGCAAACACTGCAAAATGCTCTAAATTTATCACTTTCAATACATTTCCCACCTATCTGCAAATGGCAGGTTATACCAACTGTCTTGGAAACTGCACTTTCCAGGCATTTTCACACTACCAAAACTGGCAGCTAGTGGAAGTAGATAGGCACTCGGTTCAAAAAATTCAAAATTAAAACGCTCATAAATAAAAACACATTTAAGTAGATCCATTCAGTTTCCCCCCTCCCCCCACCAACAATTAATCCACCCATTTCTGCCACAGGCATATTTTAAATATAATTTCTAGACTGGACAACAATGTAGGGTTATAGGTTTCCTTAAGTTGACTATTTACAAATGACAAAATAAAAAACTGCACTACAGTCAAGTTCCTAGCTTAATATTTCACACTTAAAAAGACATTGCTGTCTTCCACCAACTGTACTGGCCACACACGCCATATAATATACAAAAGGAAGAAATAGCAGCGTGAGCGAAGCAACGGAATGTGAATTAACAGTATTAGTGGTCTACTGGCCGTGCCGTAGAGTTATCGAACCTTGTCAAGCCTGCCAAGTCAAGAGTGCCACCAGCTTGCATACTATGCTCTGTGGTGATATGCTGCGTCTCTATTTACATGCGCATTGTTTTTGTTTTGGGGTCCAAAGAATTTACCTTCCTTGCTTTGAGAGTTTTAAAATACTACTGTGCAACTACAGAAAATAATCACAATTAAACATATTGCTGTTTTTTTTTTCAGTGACCTTGGCCCGAATTTTGTTCCTTTTTTGGGACTTCGTGACCTCGCTTCAAAATTTGTTACTTTTTCGGTACTTCCATTGCTTTCATAACCTGTAAACACACTGTTACAGCTTCTGATAGTACAAGTTCATCTCTGACGGTAGACAGAGCAGGACTAGCAAAGCCACACAACTGTGAGTGTATACACAGCCTACAGGCACATGGTAGCTATGCAATATTTGGTGACACAGATGATTCCTATGTGCACTTTCAAAATATAAATTTATCCATAACCATCCCCCAGTTTGCTGGGGGATGATTTGTAGGTGTTTTGGGAACAACCTTCGGTGGGAGTCAAACCACAATGATTTTCCTATATGCCAATTTTATCGTAAAAGAGCTTGACAGATCCACCTTCGGCAGTTGTCGAACGCAAATGAATTTCCCTGATGCCAACTTTATTATGCACGAGTTTGGGGTGTTCACCTTCGTTAGGGGTACCTTGGGATCAGCGGTGCTTACTGCCGGATGGGACATGCACCTTTGGAACGTATCCCGGACAACAAGCACCCAGTAAGTGGTCCAGTGGGATTCCTGTGTGGGTGGTAAGATGGATGCATAAGACAGGCGTAAGCACTCTGGTTCCATAAGTAGAGGTTCTACTTTACTAGGGATTACATTTATCCCTGCAGTAACCAGCTGGTGTAAAGCAAGTCTCTCTCGATGCCTTATGCAACTCTTAACGCCGCCGTGTTCAGTGTGCATTTGAGTACAGCCTTCTACCTTTCTGCAGACATACAGTCCTGGGGGTACGACTTTGGCAGTCGCACCCAAGGCCCTGAGACAACTAAACACACTTCATGCAAAAAAATTGCAAAATTTTATGTATAGTGGTCAGGAGTACATCAATATTGGGCCAAAATTTCCCTAAATACTTAGAGTAACCTTCTTTGAATAACTACCTTATCTATGGAAACTGTGAGATGTCATTTTTGAAAGGTTCTAATGTATCAACATCATTTAATGCTAGATAGTTTTGGCCAAAAATTCCATTGGCTAGGTTTTGTCCAAATAAATAAGTGTTGTATAGTTTGTTTGTAGTAGCATCAGATATATTTGATCAAACCTTTGAAAATTCATATCATGTATGAATTTTTTTTTTTTTTTTACGTCATTTATCACAAGTATTTTATACTTCAGTTAACATAAAAATAGTTGGTTTTTGGTTAAATTGAATTATTACATATGTGTTATCTAAAAATTTAAAAATTTAATTCATAATTAAAATGAATTAAACCTGAGAAAAAAAAAGTATGTTAGCAATGTCTGGTAAGTAATTCTCCTGCAAATTATTATTAAACTAAGTGTGCACAAATGTAGTGCATTTTCCCATTCGTGTAATTTTCAAGACTTAGTTACGTTTAGTTTGCAAGGGGCGAAAGAATTGTCTGAAAGTACGCCTTACAGTTATCATTAGGAAATGTGAACAATTTATTATCTGAAAAACAGTTTCTATACATGGCACTGCACCCTACAATGCAACCGTTTGACGCCGTCGGGCGAGACACAAAACAAATGATGACATAAATCCTTAGTGGTAATTTGGGTACCAGCTGTGCTTCCAAATCACTGCACTATTGAGACTAGGGTTCTCACGGATGTTGTGGGTTCTGTGTGTCCATCTCACCCGAGCGTACTTACAAACACGTAGGCAATACTAAACTTTTTACTAACCATCATTGGAAACAAACACTTACTAAAATATATGTGGCTAGAACACTGTCACAACTGAATAAAAGAGTTAAGTTCACCGTTGACTTGTTTTTATTATTATTATTATGCACAAACATCAACGTGCCAATGAAATTATGATTATCTCAGTCATGACTAGCCAATTCCGCTTGGATGCTCCCCAGCCCACAATTAATCTAGCGCATGCCTAGATGGATGATCTCACCGAGGTGTGTGAAAGCACAGCCTTCAAATGGGAAGAGGGCCGACAGTCACTAGGATGGACTGACTGTTTTCCCCTGAAAACAGGAAACAGTGAAATACAAATGAAACCCTTAATACATATTAACACATGTGATTACTCGGCATCACTAACGCATACTCGTCGGGGCTCGCCCTCCAGAAAATAGGTAGTGTGGTGACGGCCTATACAGAGCCAGTTAGGACAGGAATAATTGCACCGTACTAACTACAAAATTACATAAACCCTCAAATGACACATGAAACAAGATGGGACACGAGATGAAAATTCACGATAAACACACACACGTGTGAAAACAAGTTTAGATGGCGTGGATGCCGCTGGATGAAGTTCATAATGGACCACGTGGTGCAGGTGAAATTGCAGTATTACTGCATGGAAACGGCAAACTAAATTCAGACAAAATATTCTTCTTGCTGAGAATATTATTCTCTTTATGACTGAAATGATTACAGGCTTGTAACATGCCTGATGGCGGTAAAATCAAACATTAACATGACAGCGTGGTCAAGTAAAAAAGCATCCATTTACGTGAAATTACCTGGACCCCTGACAAAATTTTAACATAGAACCCTTAATATAATATTGCACATGCGATGTTACATAAATAAGCTTTCAAATAGCAATGATGGCGAATACAAAGACTTGGCGTCGGTCGGCCACGTAACCATATGTGATATTGCTGTAAAATATTCAAACACAAAAAATTACCCTCAAATACATACATAAAAACAAAGCCCTTGAAATTACGTGCAGCAATAATGCAGAAGTTACAATGAAACGCCATAAACATAGGTGGATGGCGGATGATTCAAGTTGCACGGGTCGCGTGACCTTTCCGACATCTTTCTCCCCGATTAAGTTCAAAATTCCACAAGGAAGCAAGAAATTAATAAAATTGGAAGCATAATGCTGTGTGGACGTGACAGTGTCTTACCTCGCCAGCTCTCCTCGAATGACTGTCCAGAGACAAGTGTCACACGATCCTACCATGGCCGCCTACGGGGTTCACAGAGGCGGAAGTGCTATGCACGCTGAGTCAAATATTTTATTAGTGAAAATTAAATGGCACAAATAAAATTAAGTATTGTTTTACATTTCTATAATTTTCTTATGGATTTCAATATTATTTTAGTGTCTATGACTGCGTTCATACCAGAATATTAAGTGTTCTGAATCTCGGCGCAGCAGGCCTTTGAATATTATAATGAAACAAGTTTAAAATAGCAACAAACACTTGCACACATTTTAAGATATTAAACCCTGCAAATACAATAAAACACACTTTAGGCAGAAAATAACATTTATATGAAAGTTCAAAATTATTGGCCTCTTTGCGGACCTACGGGACACATGACACGCGCATGGTGAGCACCTTCATGGCCTCTAGCGCCGCTGGCTTTTAGCTAACATCAAGTTCTAATAACTTTTTGTAATTATCTCTCCATATTTAATATTAATAAAACACTAAGAAGTTTTATTTACATATCAAGCCTCCCACACACATCCCACCAACAGCTGCACTAGTCTCCCACCAAAAATTTACAAAGCTTGTCAAAAGAGAGCAGCATACAGTAATACCCTGTTAAGATTTTTTGATGGGATTGAAAAAAATCATGCTTATTTAGCAGGAAAACTTATTAAAAGGGTTAAGCGATAAATTTTTTTTATATAGACAAAGTGCAAAATTAATGAACTTATTTGATAGGAAACTGCTTAACTGGGTATCACTGTATGGTATGTCATTTACATGCTCCCTGTGAAGAAAATTCAATATAAAATGCCACAAAGCACATAATTTCACAGAGTTTTCAAATTGTGTACAAACTTACTAGAATGACGAGGTGCAGAGGCCTTCTGTTCTGCACTACCTTGAAGGAGCCTTGAAGCTGACGGCAATAAATCAGCTATTTTAGTTTGCCCCCTCGGTGCAGTGTCCCAAACAACATTCCTGGCATTCTGCTGGTCCCCAGCATTGTAGTCCAGGCCATCATCACTACCATAATCAGGGAAAGATGGCTGGGGAATATACTTCTGTGGATGGTAGTGCCTGGGATAGTGCTGTAGCCCTACCTCTTTATGCTGAAGAACAGTGTGTACAATTATAACATATTACTTAACAACTCATAAACACACTTTACAACATCAATTTATGCACTATGAAAGTGAATTGTAAAGACACACATTTCTATTGATTTTACATTCACTACACACAAATACACATTAAATTCTTTATATTATTTAATTTATACAGTATTAACAAACCAATACATACAAAAGGGACAGAAACCTCGTGTTTGCTGATAAATCAAACACTCACTCATTAGACTCACTTTTAATACAATTTGCAACTGTAAAGACTTTCAATTCCCAGAAACTGAAAATTGTCTTTTATTTTTGTAATAGCCTCCACTAAAAACATTTGATAACCAACCTCACACTGAATTGGCTTAATACTGTGAACTCGCCCACTTCACAGAAAATTAACTTGCATTTCAATGATATTTTCTGGCCGCACTGAAACTTTTTACCGTCATACCCAAGCCACTCCAATAAGACCAATGTTTATATAAACAATAAGACCAGATATTTCTATAAACTCCAAAAACCCATCCTAAACCGGAAATGTGGGGGGGAAGGAGAGAAAACTGTCCACAACATACTGAAATATGTGTACCATTATCAATTCCATCCCTTCACCATAAAATTTTGATGAAGGAAGGGAGAATGGGAATATTTTTGTATTTAAACACAATACAATTATTACATGTACTGTATGAAACGTATATTAAAAAAAGAGGGCTTTCAAGCACAAAACTAATTATAGCTGGAAGAAGACAAGTTAATAAACATTTAATAAGCTTTTAACTATGTATTCCATGTCAATACAGAGATAAATTAATAGGATTGTGCAATTATTTGATGTACCAAAGATGACATCCAAAATACAAACCCAAATGTTACGCTGAACAAAATATTTTTGAGTTCAACACATCTTAACAGTTTACCAACGTTTATTTTTCTGTCAAACAATAAAAAAAGTTTTATCTGCATGTCCATGTAATTGTTTCCAATATTATGAGAGTAATTCAAAAAGTAGTAACATAAGCTTTCATCGACAAAATTTATCAACAAGCAGATATACAGATATTCAGTAGTTTGGAACTAGTACGTATTATTTTTCAAAATTGTCAATGTGCATGTCCAAACATCTGTTCCAATGGTACACCAAGGCTTCTATGACAGTACAGAAGAAACCTGCGTCCAGTGCCTGAAACCAGGTCACAGTAGCTTGTTGAACTTCATCAGTTGTGAATCACTTACCACCCCAGTGCTTTTCCATTGATGCAATAATATGGAAATCACTGGGTGCCAGATAGAGGCTGTAAGGGAGATGGTCTAGTACCTCCCACCGAAAGCAGCCATAACAATTCAGATGTGCCTTTGCTTGAGTGTGGTTGGGCATTGTCACACAGCAGCACAATGCCTGTTCCAAGCAGTCCAGGTGATTTCTGAAAATTAGCCTTTTGCAAGAATTTCAATTTTAACTTAATTTGCGAAAAGACCTGTCCCAAATTTCTTGGAACATAAAGGTGGTCGAGTGTTTCCAGAATTTGGATGTTTGCTATGAATTCTGTCTCACATGATGCACACACGTTTCATACCCTGTAACTATACTGTGCAGAAATGACACTCATATCATATATACATACACTTGCAATTAGGAGACCACCCGGTGGCGAGCTCTCTCAATTCTCCTTCACCCAACCAACTCCCTCTCCACTCCCTTCCTGACTTTACCAACCCCTCTCACATATACCAATTCCTCCCTCAACACATTCCACTCCCTCACAGACCTCACAACCATGGACTGCCTACCCCGCTCCGTTCCCCTCCACACCCTCTGAAGCTTCACACTGTTGTTTCCTCTTCCTCTAAACACCCCCTTACTTAGCTTGCCGTGTAGCCCTCCCCATCCTCCCTCTTCATTCACCACCCTGTACATCCTGACTAACCGTTCAACTTTCCTCCTGTCCTTCAACGAGCTCCGCCCCATTTCTTTCATCATCACTGATGGCCTATAGTTCCCTTCTTCCTCACCATCTTGCCCCTACCTTCTTCACCTACCCTTCACCCATCTTGCTGTCTTTCTCTGCACCTTTTCCAGTTCTCGCACCTCCGCCTCCACATACAGATCCCATACTGCTGCAACATATTCTAACATTGGCCGTACCATTATGCCATACGCCTTCTCCTTCACCTCACAGCTGACTCCATTCAGCACCCTTCCCAGCATACCCAGAGCCCTTCTTCCCTTTGCAACCACCCTCTCTACCTGTTTTTTCCACCTGAGGTCTCCCTGCAGTACTATCCCTAGATACTTATATTCTGCTGCTTCTTCTATCTCTTGTCCCTCCCATCTGTACATGTCCCTGCTTACCATCATATTTCTTGTGAACCTCACTACCTTAGTTTTTCTTACATTTATCTTCATTTTATTTTTTCTGGTCCACAACCGTATCTTATCAATGTCCGCCTGCAAATTTCCGCCCCCCTCTCCCACCTCAGCATATACAACACAATTGTCTGCAAACAATCTGATTTTTCCCCTAATTCCCAAACCCATGTCATTTACAATTATGGTAAATAACAAAGGACCCAGCACACTTGCTTTTCAAATGTGCTTCAAAAAATATTTCTGAAGCAATATTTACTGTACTGATATTGATGGTACTAAGTATCTTTAATTTATGAACTAGGTTGACAATATAAGAAAAACCTGCAAAAACGTATGCAGTTTTCTGTTAAAATTTCATTTTTATTTAGCTCACTAAAAACTCCTCCCCTCCTCCTTTTTTCAAGGTCACAATCTTTTCATTTCATAGGACATCATCAAGGGTGGTTGTAACTTGGTCCCAACATGAATCCTGGTAATGACAAAACAAGCCCTTGCCCAGGAATTCTCAAGCTGAACCTACTTCAGGAAATTACCAAAGCAGTAAGTACAGTATTCAGGAAAAACTTCGGTCCTAAAATCAATATGGACTTAAAAAATTCAAGTATGAAAAGTTCAGTTTCCAATTAACATGAGGGAAAATCGTTGACTCAAGACAACCCTTAAGTAAAATAGGGTTAGGCCACTCCAGTGGTACAGGGAATTCTGAAGTACTATTACTAATTGAAGTGCACAGCTGTATGTGGCACTCTCATCCGTAAAGGAAGATCTATAGTGTACATAACTACCAAATAAATGAACAATATTGTAAGATGTAGTAATACTGTCTTTGTTCACAGTGACAAAAATAACGTTAAATAAACACCATAGAATTTATTTTTATATTTGTTGTAAACATTTTATGACTTAGTATTTGTGTATCCCATTGCCCCTTAATACCAGAAACATGGTAGAGTTATAATCTTTAATTCTCTGAATCAACTGTTCTAGCAGTTAATGGCTTACATACTTTGTTTAATAACGCTAGTTATTTATCTTTATCATGCATACTTAAATACAACATTATAACTGACCTGTTGTAGCTGTGTGGTACTGATATCCAGGCATATTACCAACAAAACCAGGAAAGATACATGCTGGCTCATTTCTGGAAATAAATATGATAGTCATAAAAATTTTTCCTGTTACTTATTCCTCCTCATTAATGTCCACTACTTAATACTTCAAGGCTTATGATGAAAATGACACAGTAGTATAAAAAGGCCTAAGCTAAACCTAATTAAATTTTCAATCAAAATTACCACGGTTCAAGGTGAAAAATCTTAAGAAACAAATAAATTACCCCACACAAAATGTTTTAAAATAAAATTAATAATAATAAATGTAATAAAATAATAAAATATCATTAAAATAAAATATTTAAAAATTTTTTAATAAAAATAATACAAAAAACAATTCTAACTAAAATTATTCGACAAAACTCACAAGCCTCGATTGTGATAATTTTGATTGAAAATAGAATTTGAGTTATATTTGGCCTTTTTTGTACTACTCTAGACCAAAAAATTATTTTTGAAAAATCTAATAAAAAAAATTATTAATTCAATGAAATACAAATATAAGAATATACCAAAGAAAATTCAATATAATGCATATATTATTAATTTTATGAAATTCAAATATAAGACTATACCAAAGAAAATTAAATATTATGCATTAATTTACATTTTTCAAGTTTTTACTAAACCTTTATAACATAGATAACATTTTCCGTATCATTTTTAAATCTTTATTACCGTTAATTTTCGCATATCTGTCAGGTAAAATAATTTTAAAATTTTAATCTAAAAATCAAGAAATGTTTATCCAATAAATTGTATCAATAATTTTAAAATTTTAAAATGTTTAATATATTTTTATTTAATTATAACTAATTTAGTATTATAAACTTGACTGAGTTCTTGTTGAGTATTGAATCCATTTATTATAGAATTATTTTTTTAATAAAATAAAAATAAATAAATGGATAACTTATCTAAAAAATGTAAAACGTGTGGCGAAGAAAATTTTTTCAATAGCATAAAAATGCAAATCATAAACACATTAATAAATGTAAAACTTGTGTTAGTGAACAGCCTACAGAAGAGGCCATTATAAAAATAATAACATACCTAATTCAAGAAAGTACTTTGTGATCACATTTGTGAAAATTATTTAGATAAACACTAAACAACAAAATTACATCAAAATATAATTGACCCAGTTAATGCTTTAACAAAAAATGTAAACAATGTGAAAAAACAAAACCTGTTAATTTATTTTCTTCTCATCCTAAAAGAAGAGATGAATAATCACATAAATGTAAAACTTGTACTAATCAAAACACTAAAAATTATTTTTAAAATAAGAAGGAACTAAACATAAAAAAAATTTTCATTATAAATATTCAAAAATAATTTTGTAGTATATAAAAAAAAAAAAAAAAAAGGTACAACAAATACAAGATTAGTTAAATGATATAAAAAATTGAACATCAAGAGCTAATTGTGTTGTAAATTTAAATGCTGTAGAAAATTGTTAAATTATTTAATAAGTCAAAACAAAATCAGATAGGCTATAATTAAGTTTACTACAAAATAAAATCTATGTTAAATTGACCCAATTTGTCATAAATTGACAAAATTATTAATTTAGTGGATTTTAAATCTTTAGCAAAAAAAATACACTATAAACACAAATAAATTGTTTTATGAATTAGTTTCAAAAACATTAAAACAAGAAATTAAAACAAAACCCTTTTATTGACTTTGCTGAAGATATTTTTAATAATGAAAATAAAATAGCTAGAAAAATTATTAATACGTTTTCAAGAATTAATATACTATAAAAGAAAATAATATTATCAGAAGAAAAGATACAACTTTTAAATCAAGAATACAAACATTTGAAACTAAAAGTAATATATATGTAGATAGATTGTAATGAATATTTACAATCAACTGACAAAATTAATACCAGAATTAATAATATTTGAAGATCAAACAATGCCATAAAATTGAATTTTTTAATTAATGCTACATATATTAGAAACAATACATTTCACATATTTTCATTCCATCATGTGTTATGGTATACTTTTTTGGGGTAATTCCAATGACAGAAAAAAGTGTTTCACATGCAAAAGAGAGCTGTATGAATAATCAATGGCAAAGAAAGTCAGACTCATGTAGACCTCTTTTCAAATGCTCAGAGATTTTAACATTTTCATGTGAGTAATGTCTTCAGTAGGCCTACTTACATATACCAAGGTAGGATGGCCCGTCCAACGTTGGTGGCCAACTCTTCAATAAATTAACACACCACCTTCAAGAAATTTGCTTCTCTAAACCAAAACGCTTAAAAAAAAATTGAAAAAATTTTTTTATTGCATGTGCATTGCAGCATAGATGAATATATAAACTACAAAATTTAAGGAATTACTGTATAGGTAACATTTAATTGAATATTGTGTAAAACACAACATACTTATAGAAAAATTTTATTTTTATGGAGTCTCAGGTACACCAAATAAACTAATAAACTCATACCTTTCAAACAGACAAGTGCGGATCAAAGGAAAAACTATTTCATTCTACTCTGAACCATGAAAAATCATGCATGGGGTCAATATTAGGCCCCCTACTTTCCTAGTTTATATAAATGACCTTCCATGTGCCTTAACCCCAGAAACTACTCCAATTTTATTTGCAGATGATACTAGCATCTTAGTCTCTAGAAACTCAGTCAATGATCTTACACAAAAAATGGACACAACATTTACACAGCTAAATTCATTGTTTACGGCAAACAAATTACATCTCAACCTAGATAAAACATATTGTATGAATTTCCTCACAAAGAACAGAAAAAACATTAATTCATATGTTAGTAGTAACAGACAAAATTAATGACACTGCAGTGATTAAGTTTCTTGGCTTAAAAGTCCACAATTTACTTAACTGGAAATCTCACATTGCGTATATTTACCTAAACTAAGTTCAACATGTTTCGCCCTGCGGAGTTTTGCAGAGGTCCTGAACAAAAATACAACAAAAAATGTATATTTTGCATATTTTCATTCCATCATGTATTATGGTATAACTTTTTGGGGTAATTCCACTGACAGCAAAAAAGTGTTTCACATGCAAAAGAGATCTGTATGAAATGGCAAAAGACAGTCAGACTCATATAGACCTCTTTTCGAAAGCTCAAGATTTTAAAATTTGCATGTGAGTACATGTTTTCAGTACTTATATTAATGTCCAAAACAGTCATTTACTTCAGAAAAATGAGTCCTTTCACAAGCATGACACTAGAAATAATAAAAAAACACTTACATGTGGCTTCAATTAACTTAAAACTTGTCCAAAAAGGGCAATCCTACCTTGGCAGCCAACTTTTCAAAAAGTTACTACAACACCTTCAAGAAATTCACTTCTCTCACCAAAAACTCTTTAAAAAAAAATCAGCTGAAATATTTTTTTTTCCAAACTAACATTTTATAGTGTAGATGAATATCTAAACTACAAAAATTAAGAAATTACTGCATAACATGTCTTTGCATGCATTTCTTGTTCCAGTTTTTCTCGTTTCCTTTTTCTTCTGTTTCAGCAAAACGACGATGCCCCACAACATGTTAGAAGGAGATTGGTCAAATTATGAGGAAAAGATGTGATGTATGTATGTGTAGTCTGACATATTTTATAATGTAATTTGCTTTGTCCAATACCTTTGTAAGGTACATATTTAAAAAGGATCTTACAGATACTATAAAACAAACGAACCTATATGCGTGGGGGGAAACCAGAGTGGAGAATTTCAACGCATATCTGGTTCATGTCAATGAGAGCATTTCTACAGCAAATACACTTCTTTACACTTGGATCAATGCACAATGTACAGCATTCACGAATACACACACACACAATTTGCTGCTTTTACAAGTCTATATGTGTATAATAGAGGTGAAAGGAAGTCAGGGTGGACTTGAGTGTTGGAATATTCGACATGACACAATAAATGCAAAAGCTCTCACAGAAATTAGAAAATATCATTCTCTTCATTCTCTATATATTTGTTTCCTCTCTTAAGATTTCTACTATTGCTGTTATTATTTGCAAATTATCTCCTCCCCACAAAAAATATGAAAGCCCACATATTTTATAAGGATAAAAAGAATATGAAGTAACTCAAATTATTATTATTATTATTCAAAATATAACTACTTTCACTTGGAATAATAAGTAATTATTTGACACAGCCAGACATACAGAGAATAAGCATATTGTACCCGGCTCACCAAAATATCACAGTTCCTGATAGAACTACCGTTTCGAAAGCGATTCGTATTGTGCAATGACTTTCTAACATTTAAAACCGTATTCTCTACGTGTCCTCAGCTGACAGTTATCACTTGTGTTTACTCGAATTTCAACAAACATACTGAAAGTACCTGCTTTTGTTTTCCAAGTTTACATTCTGCTCCTACCACAGACTGCTATTGCCAAATGTGAAAAACAAATTCCAAATAAAAATAATTAACAATAAATTAAAGAAGAAAATCTTCTTTTAAAAACAAATTACTTGAGTAGTTTAAAAAAGGAAGTATTTTCCCACGCATTTTTCATTCTGTTAGAATGCTACAGCGCAGTTGATACAGTGTTAAAATGAGCAGATCACCAAAGCCATGTTCCGTAACGTGCGCAAAACAAATATGTGCAGCAAAGTAGATCCCTAACCTTCTCGCAGAAAAATGGTGCACCTTGGACGTCATTCTACATCAAGCCAATCTCACGCATAAAGAGCACGACGAAAACGCTAAATGCTTCATGTTCATGGACTGACGTCAAATAGGTGGGAAAAGCCAGAAACGTGCTAATTTGCAAGTTAGATTAGGCAGCGATATATTTGTAAACTGTTATTCAGGCCGTAATCAGATGTGCCAAAGTTTACGAATGCAATAATGCGTTATCAGGATGATGTGTATTTTGCCAAGTGTTATGACAAAGTCAAATTTTTTATATTCCCGTGTTACCTTCCTAAAGAAAGGCAGTGGCTACGAGTGAGGTATATGTGAGGTGTGTAGGGATTTGGAACCTACATTTATAGATAGTAGGAAATGGGTAGACTGGGAAAGTGTAGGGAGGAACCAGGTTCACCTAACAGAACAGGGAAAGAGGATTCTAGGTGATCTGCTAGGTAGAGAAGTAGCTGGCTGCATGGAAAGGGTCAGGGTAGAGCAGCAGTTGTTGAAATAGCAATCAGTTAGAAGCAAGGAAACGGAAGGGGAGAGAAATGGAGAGGATAGCATTTTTGAGGCCGCAGGGGGGGAGATAGGAGGTAAGCAATGTAGGATGGTAAAGCAGAGTACTAGTATAAAGATTATGGTGGTGAACTGTAGGAGTGTGTACAACAAGCTGGAGGGCTTCTGGGGAAAGGTTGAAGGATATGGGGCGGATATAGTGGTAGCTGTGGAGACATGGTTGACTGAAGAAGTACTGGACATAGAGTGTAGGCAGGATGAGTTCACCATCTTCAGAAGAGACAGGGATGGGAGAGGAGGAGGAATAATGGTGTGTGTAAGGAAAGGGGCGGTAGAATGTGTTAGTGAGGATGTTGAGGTAATGTAAATTAAATTGAGTGGTAGTAGTAATAGGAGTATTACTTTGCTGGCAGCGTATAGACCACCAGGAAAGGGGTGGCAGGCAATTGAGATGATCAAGGAGAGGGTCGATAGACTAAAGGACAGGCAGTGGTTTGTTGTAGCAGGGGATTTGAATATGCCAGGGGTGAAATAGGTAGAGGGTGCAGAAGGAATGGGTAGCATAATGCAGAGAATGGCTGTACAGTTAGTCAACAGAGGATTAGTCCAGATAGTAGAAACACCTACGAGATGGAATGAGGAGGGTGTTGGGTCAGTGCTGGATGTGGTGTTGGTAAGACCTAGGAATGCTGTAGTTGGTGCAATAGTATTGGATGGTATAAGAAACCTTCATATCCCGGTTGTGGAAATTGGGATTGGCAGGATGAGGGAAGTGTAGATGGCAGAAAGGTTGGTGTGGCAGTATGGGAGAGGAGACAAGAAGGGGAGAGAAATATTCCTGAGAGACAGGTTTAAAAAATGGTCTATTGAGGAGGGTGTAGAGAGGTTGTGGAGGGAGTTTTTAGGATTAATAGAGGTTATGTTGGAGAAATATGTGCCAATGATAAGGTTACGGACTGGGGGAGATCCACCATATTATGGACAGGAGATTTTGAAAATGAAGAAGAAGTGCAGAAAATTACACGCCAAGTGGAGAAATGAAGGGATGATAAGATCTAAAGAAATAATGAAACAAATGGGTAAGGAGCTTGAAAGGAAGATCAAACAGGCAAAGAATGTATTTCTGGGGAACATGGTGGAAGAAGGAAAAGGCAAGGAATGGGGGAAATAGTTAAGGTATTTAGCTGGATGAGGAGAGGAGAGAAAGCGCTCCCTCTGCTAACAGGAAGGGATTCTAGGCATGTGACAAATGACCAAGAAAAATCGGAGATGATGCAAGGACAGTAGTTGCCAGTGTTTGAGGCAAACGGGGGTTGGAATATTGGGGGCAAACAGGGTTCGGGGTGTGTTTAATGAGTATAAGATGATGGATCGGGAGATACAAAAGGTAATTAGGTGTTTGGAGAGCAGTAAGGCATGAGGTCCAGATAGGATAGGAAATGCAGCACTAAAGTTTGGTCGCAGGGAGATAACGAAATATTTAGAAGTGTTGTTTAAAAAGTCCTTAGGAGAGGGTAAGTTGCCACAAGATTAGAAGGAATCTATGGTGGTACCAATACACAAGCAGGGAGAGGATATAGGGAGGCCTGGCAACTACATACCGGTGAGTCTCACATCAAGTACAGGAAAAGTAATGGAGAGACTGGTGGTGCAGTATGTGGTGAGGGTTATGAACAATAGGAATTGGTTGGAGGAGTCCCAGCATGGTTTCATGAAGGGATACTCATGTGAGACTTAGCTGGCTGGGTTATTAGAGGATCTGGTGCAGGTAGTTGATGAGGGGAAGCAGGTGGATGCTTACTTCATAGATTTTGAGAAGGCATTTGATAAGGTGTCCCATGGAACATTGATGAGGATAGTGAAGGCGCTGATACCAGACAGGAGGGTCGTGGAATGGATAGGGGACTTTCTCAGGGGGCGAAGGCAGAGGGTGAAAGTGGGGGAGGCAATATCGGAGGAAGGGGAGGTTACATCTGGGATACCACAGGGAAGCATTCTGGGTCCCTTGTTATTTACCATAATGGTAAATGACATAGGTTTGGGAATTAGGGGAAAAATCATATTGGTTGCAGACGATTGTGTTGTAAATGCAGGGGAGGGAGAGGGGGCTGAAATTTGCAGGCGGACATTGATAAGATATGGTTGTGGACCAGGAAAAATACAATGGAGATAAATATAAGAAAAACTAAGGTAGTGAGGTTCAAAGGAAGAAGATGATAAGCAGGGACATGCACAGATGGGAGGGACAAGAGATAGAAGAAGTAGCAGAATATAAGTATCTAGGGATTGTACTGCAGGGAGACCTCAGGTGGAAAAAACAGGTAGAGAGGGTGGTTGCAAAGGGAAGAAGGGCTCTGGGTATGCTGGGAAGGGTGCTGAATGGAGTCAGCTGTGAGGTGAAGGAGAAGGTGTACGGCTCAATGGTACGGCCAATGTTAGAATATGCTGCAGCAGTATGGGATCCGTATGTGGAGGTGGAGGTGCGAGAACTGCAAAAGGTGCAGAGAAAGACAGCAAGATGGGTGAAGGGTAGGTGGAGAAGGCTGGGGCAAGATGGTCAGGAAGAAGGGAACTATAGGCCATCAGTGATGATGAAAGTAATGGGGTGGAGCTCATTGAAGGACAGGAGGAAAGTTGAACGGTTAGTCAGGATGTACAGCGTGGTGAATGTAGAGGGAGGATGGGAAGGGCTACACTGCAAGCTAAATAAGGGGGTGTTTAGAGGAAGAGGAAACAACAGTGAGAAGCTTCAGAGAGTGTGAGAACAGAGCGGGGTAGGCAGTCCATGGTTGTGAGGTCTGCGAGGGAGTGGAATGAGTTGAGGGAGGAATTGTTACCTGTGAAAGGGGTTGGTAAATTCCAGAAGGGAGTGGAAAAGGAGTTGGTTGGGTGAAGAAGAGTTGAGAGAGCTCGCCACCGGGCGGTCGCCTAATTGCGAGTGTATGTATATGTATGTAGTTTGTACCGCTCTCTCTGGTGATACATTTGGCATGCTATCTTGCCATTAATGTGCTTGATTTTCGGCTTCGGTGGTTGGTGTTATGTTGATCCCACTGCCGGTGCCTCCTTGTGGGGGCAGTTCGATACCAGGCATCGCTATGTCAGCGTTGGTGAGGCGCAGCGCTTCATGATAAAATGCCGTTGTTCTGTGGTGATTGATGTGAACATTGTCACATGTTTCGCCCAAAGTTTGTATAATTATATCAGAACCACTCCACTTAGCAGCGAAAACTGCACATCATTTCTTTTGATCTCCCAATAGCGGATGGGTACACACGTGATGGACAAAGGGAAGGAAACTCCCACTGTGCAGCATAGAGGTGCTGGTTCTGTCTCGCCTCTTCCCTCATTCATTCCCTTTCCTTAACTCTACTTTCCCCTTCGGCTGGAGGGGTGGAGCACTACCCCTCTCCAGAATTCTCCAGGGAGGGGACGTTCACGACCCTGTAAGAGATGTGCCCGCACCTTCCTTGTGGCCCGCTTAGCCTTGTTTCGCAGTGTGAAGAGCGCCACTGGTAAATGCTAGGCTCACGAGGCATGGTTTTCTCCCATGCAGAGACAGAGTTCTGTTTTGAGCTCATGGTTCCACCTTGGTGTTGTAGGCATGTGAGTAATACATAGCTGTAACATGGTGGTGGACACCCCATTTTGTACAGAACTTCCACCATGCAGTTCCTGTGAATTGAGAGCCATTGTCTCAGCAAAACACATGGGTATACCCAGTCGGCGAAGAATTCATTTTTCACTGTCTTGCCCATGGTGTATGCATGCAAACTTGACACAGGATAGGCTTCTACTCAGCATAAGAAAATATAAGTTCCTACCACTATGAACCACTTCCCTGTAGGTGTATGTGGGTAAGGTCCTATGAGGACCAACATGGCTGTTTCAAATGGCTCAGTTGGTTCGTGTCGTTGCTGTTGTTGCAGGTTGTCGGTTCGACTGCTTTTGAAGCTGTTGCACATGTCACACATGCAGACAATGCTCGAATGTGCACAGAGATGCCAGATCAGTAGAAAAACTGCAACACATTGCTGTGGGTCTGTTCTGCACCTGGGTGGCCAGAAAAGTTACTGGAATGTGGATACAATAGAATTTATTCACGTGCTGTTGCTGGTACATATATATATGGCACATTACTTATCGCACCTGCGGGCGTTTCTACACATTCATCAATCGACTGTCAATTTTCCACTATTTGATTCGCTCATGCTTCCCACCACTTCATTGAAATGAGGCACTCCACCTGTGCCTTAATGACAGTGCCATGTAATGCTGCCAGTGGGGGTGTGGTTGTTAGCACTATAACCGTATTGCATTGACCTGTTGACATTTCTGATGTGCAGAGAGGTAGGTTGGGGGCGGATGTCTTGCCACTCCTCATTGTTGCATGCCACTGCTTCACCTTGTGAGCAGGAGAGGTGGTCAGCAAGCAGCATTTCCTCGCCTGCTATGTGTTGTACCTCAAAGTTATACGACCGGATGAAAAGTGCTCAACGCTTCAGTTTGCTGCGACTTTCCCTATTGCTATGGAGCCATAGCAAACCTCTATTTTCAGTCTGCAGTAGGAAGCGCTGATATTCCAGTAACTGGTGATATTTTTTAAAGTTCCACACCACAGGGAGGCACTCCTGTTCGTATACATAATATCTCCTTTCGACAGTGCCGTACTTCACGTTGCTCTACTAGGCAAAGGAAAATTCACCGATGAGTCTATCTAGCACTCGTACAATCATTGCTTGAAAAGTTGATGAGGCACATTTTAAAACACATGGCATGGCGCTGAACTGAAAGTGTGTGCCATTGGGTGCTGTGAAGGCGGTCTTATGTTGGTTTTTCTAGGTGAAACGGTACCTGCCAGTAGTCACTGTGGAGGTCAATAGTGGTCATGAATTTGGCGCTGTTTAATTTATTCAGTGCATCTTTCGCATGGATGTAGGATGGCGGGGCACTTTACGTCGCTAAATTTTCGCGGCGGAAGTAGAAGCAAAAATGCCATGAGCCGTCTTTTTTCGGCGCCAGACTGACAGTGGTGTTGAGTTCTGTTGGTTCGATGATACCCTTCTATAACATTTCTATTATTTGCTTCTTCATTATGCAGAATTGATATGAGTAGTATATGTGTGGAATGTCATATACTGGGACATTTTTAGTAAGCAGAACGGCATGATCAGTGGCAGTTGTGCATCTCAGCGGGTCAGTTATTGTGAAGACAGGCATCTTGGCGTTCATCAAGGAGGCGTTTCACTGTGTCTCGGTACTCTGGCGGTACTGAATGGTCAGGATATTCCAGCTTCACTTTGGGTGCAGTCCCATCTAGTCTAACATCAATGGTTATGCAATGTGTGGAACTCTTTCTGGCCGAAGTGAATGCGTCGGGCAACTGGTTCAACTACAGTATTTTGCTCGGTGAGCCAGGATTCCCCCAGTATGACGTCTTCCCTGATATTGTCTGATACATACGAGGTAGTTGTTTCTATGTCCCTCATTCTTACTGTGATTTTTGATTTCGCCTGTTATCTCGCGGATGTGATGGCTGGTTGCAAATTGCACTGTTTTCTGCATGGGATGGATGGTACTGATGTTGATTAAATCTGTCCAGACGAAATTGTGTGATGCTGCGGTGGTGATGAGTGGTCTGCAGGGATGATTATTGATAATGACAGAAATGCAATCGAAACTGTATTGATGGTCTGATGATTTGCGATAGGTGCACATGTTGCGGAGTCGTGTCAGTCACTGGTGGCCTGGGGCAGTCGACGTCTGGTCGCTCTACCTTGTTCGGTCGTTTCCCAACAGTGGTTTTTTTCTCCTTACTGACTGCTGGCCCTTCTCTGCTGGGACATAGGTTTTTCCAATATTTGCTACCACACGAACATCACGAGCGTGGAGGTTTTGTGCTGGGGAATAGTGAGCATGGAATGGCTGTATTGACAGATGGTTTTTAAGTGGTAGTAGGCATAAGTTCTTCTGTAGTTTTTGTAGTAGTTACTGGCTGAACTATCGCAATCGCTGTACTGTCCCAACTTTGGTTTTGTCCACTGTTACGCCACATTTGCACAATTTCCTGGTCGCGGTGCAACTGGGCAGGAATGCTGGAGTCGAGAAGTATTATTTTTTTTTAGTTTGATTGAAATTCTGTTCAGTTGTGTTTATAATGTGTGCAAGGCAGGACAATACTCCACTCGCGGGGTGCCCACAACTATTTCAAATAGGTTTTTAATTACAGTTCCACGTGGTAAGTCTGGACTAGACTGATTTTAAGAGTTACAAAATTATAATGTCATTCTTCCCCTTGCTCCTCCAGAATCACTTGACTGTGTGCACGGGGAGACGTAGAAGTGCTGGCGAAATGACATGTGAATGCACTGCTGAACTCACTTCACGTAATACCATAGTGGGCTACACCTCTCCACCATATCCTGAAGTATTCTCCTGTGCTGATGTACCAGTCATCTACTTTTATGCTGTAGTAATGGAGGCAATCTTCACAGTCTTGTAGAAATGCAATTGGATCTTCACTCGCCGTATCAGAGTATGTTGGAAATGACTGTAAACATGCTGGTGTTGCTGCGAAGGTTTTGGCAACCCTGTGAATCTATGAAAGTGCGATGCAATGGGCATGACTGCTTCGTTGCTTGTGAGCACGCGTTAAGGTTGTAGTAGCAGTGAGGAGTGAACAACAGGTATGGTGAATGCTGCTGTACCCATACACGTTATCAGTGGTGGGTGTAACAATAACAGTTGTGGTGCGCACTGGTACCCTGTTGATATGCATGGTTGCTGTGTGTTGCCTCCACAATACACAATATGATAGATGCTGCTTCCTGTTCGGATTCAATGTTGTTGTTGATATGTTGCATTTTCTGTGAAATTCACCACAGGTGGTTCAGTCTTGACATTCGCAATTTGATTGGAGTTTGTAGTCGGTACTTCCTTGCTACAAACAGTACAAAAAATTAAGTTTTTTTCCCCTGAGTGTTGCACATTATAGAGATGAGACACTCTCCTCATGATACAATCGAAGACACTGAGCGCATGCGAGTGTGGTATTTGCAATTCTGTCGAACCAGCAATGATTTGCAGATTTTTGTAAGGCTCGCCTAAAGTATGTTGTTGAGTATACTTGACAAGGTTAACAAATCCCCAGACCTGACAAGGTCTAATGCAGCGTACACACCCATCTTCCGGTATGCCTGCAATAGTATGTCACAATACTCTTTCAGAAATTTCTGCATTGTTGAGTTCCACCTCAGTCTGCAATTGGGAAACTGCAGTAGGATCATTGCAGGTGCAGTGGTTTCCCCTCAGAAAATCCAAGGAAAATGGGTCAGTATACCAGTCCAGACGACTCGGGTCATCTGCATGGTGCGGTCTACACAGAGAATAAGAAGCCATTACAAAGTCTGTGTTGCTATTGTTGATGCTAGGCCATGTGGCCTTGCAACTGTCACCCACGTGGTGCGATGCAGGAGGGGTGGTTCCTGCCGTGGTGATTGAGGTGGAGGGGGTGGCAGGTTGTTCACTCTCCTTGGCAATGGACTTTCCCAAGATGGTGGTAGGGGTTAATGTCATGGTCTGCGATGGTCGAAGCGTATATGCATAGGCACAAGATGCCGGCTTCTCCTGGTGCTGGTAGAAAAATGACAACATTGATGCCAAACTTCTGCTTTTACTGTGCAGGTTCTTCACTGGCCCACAGTTGTGAGGAAAAGGCGTGGAACAATGAAAATTTCATGCGAAACATTTTTACCACTAGAAAATGCCTGAACCCATGGTTTCAATTCGTCCTAACGTCGTTAAACCTGTGCTCACATGTGGTCACAAGAACATGATATATGGAAAACACTCAATATATGGGGGCATGGGGAACTTGAAAGGTTTGACGCTGTGATAAAATGCATGAAACACTGGGTTACTGGGAGTTGTAATGCATTGGAAGATAATGAGTGAGATTACAGGAAACTGACGTGTTTCACTGTCCCACAACCTCACATCAGCTCGTTTGCAGCATCGAAACCTCTCCAAATGCTATAAAGTTATACATCATTTGCATTTCTGTTTTTTATTTATGGTCATTTAAATTCTCATTCAGTGTTGACATCGGGTGTTCTGTGTGCACCACAACGACCAAATGTGTTTGTTTATTTATGTTTTGTAATTATGTTATGTTTTTATGTAACAGTTGTTTTTATTGAATGGTTATGATTAAATGTATTTGAAGGGTTTGTGTATTATTGTGTTAAGAGAAGTGCAGAGTACAAAGTGTACACGGAGAATGATTGAGTAATAAGAGAGCTATATTATATTAGACAGATATAGTGTTTTTGTGTGTCCCATATTGTGCACTAGTGTGAACCAAGTCAACTTGTGTCTCTTTAATAGTAATAATAAGAGTGTTATATTTATTTTTGCGCCAATGTGTTTTGTTGATGTATCAAAAGGCCAACAACAAGTAACATAGCATCATTGTTTGCATTGGTATCACGTGCAACATACAGCCCATATATATTGTCAGTGTTTCTTTTAGTAACAGTGATTAGAGATTAATTGTATCATTGTTTCGTATTTTGTTAGCATGTAAGAAAACATAACATCCAATGGCCAGTCAGGCCATTGGTGATTGTCCCATATTGCGTATCTGAATAACTAAAAAAAAAACATTGTATTATGTATCCAATGATAAAAATGTCCAGACAAAAAACAGCGAATTATGTATCCAAACATAACCGGGAAAAAGTCCAAATAAAATACAAATTTTCCCCCTGTGTATCCAGTACACCTTGAAAAAGCTGGTCTTTACCAATAGTTTCGATTCGTGTATCCAGGTGACAAAACGTGCAGACCGAAAAGGGCGACATTGCGTGTCCAAGTGGGCAGGGGAGAAATTGGTGCCGGACCCCACTTGTTTTGAATTGCGTATCCAGCCGTGTCGGAGGAGAAATTTCGACCAACACCCAATTATTTCCTATAGCATATCTAAACCAAAAATGGAATATAGGCTAAAAGATCCCATTTATTTCCCGTGGTGTCTCCAGGTGCCGAAAGTAACTATTTTTAAAAGTTTCCTATTGCATATCCAAAAATGTTTTTTTTCGCCTTTTTCTTCTCCTTGTTTAACTACACGCGTTTCGCAATGAACAATTATTTTTAAATTTATTTTTAAGAGAATATTTAATTATTATTAATATTTGTTTATAATTTTAACCATTTATTATATAAATATCCACACGTAATCAATCATTAAAATGGTACGGTAAAATAATGTACAGTTGAAAACTCAACTTTTTATAAATTTAACCATTTAGATTTTAAAGTTTTATTTATATGTCATCACTTTTTTTTATAAATTACCTCATCACTCGAAACTAGCAGGTCCAAAGTCCGCAAAAGCAACAGTGTATGGAATTGCATCCGCCTCTGAATGAAACCGGTCATGAGAGACACATCAGCACTATGCCTTTTCGGGATCGCGAATTAATGTTTTTTTTATTTTATCAGTTTGCCTCAGTAATTCAAACTAACATCGAAGTTTTGCAGATACAACAGAAGCAAGTACACCTGTTGTTGCAGGGTGGACCCATCATGAACCACTCGAATATTTTAGGCTTTTTACCAGATTGGGAATGAATGTATACACAAACAGCATGACATTCAAACATTAATTTTTAACAAAAACAAACAGCTTATCAATCAAACATATTTTTTTAAACTCAAACAAACAGCAAGTCATTCAAACATTTTTTTACTGAAACAAACAGCAACTCAACCAAACTATTTTTTTTCTGAAAAACCAACAAGACAATTAAACATTACTTTTACTTAAATCAAACAGTAACTCGATTAAACATTAATTTAAAGTTGCATCAAACAGCAACTCAACTGAACATTATTTTTTATTTCAATCAAACAGCAAATCAATTAAACATTAATTTAAACTTGAATCAAACAGCAAGTCAATAAAACACTAACAAACAGCAAGTCAACTAAACATTAATTTAAACTGAATCAAACAGCTACTAAATTAAACATCTTTTAAACTGAAACAAACAGCAAGTTATTCAAACATTTATTTAAATTTGAATCAAACAGCTAAACTGTCTCATTCGAACCTGTAATTTGAATCAAACAGCAACTCAATTAAACATTAGTGTAAACTTGAATCAAACAGCTACTCAATTACACATTAATGTAAACTTGAATCAAACAGCAACTCAAAAAAACATTAATTTAAACTTGAATCAAACAGCAACTCAATTAAATATTTATGAAAACTTGAATCAAACAGCAACTCAATTTAACATTAATTTAAATTAGAATCAAACAGCATCTCAATTACACATTAATTTAAACATGAATCAAACAGCTACTCAATAAACTTTTTCAAAACTGCAACTGCAACAGCAACTCAATCTCGCTCATGCCTGTAAATTTAAAATAAAACCATAACAAACAGATACCTGTCGACATTGGGATTGCCTTCGCCTCTATCTCCTCTGCACAGATTACGATGATACAAGTCGGCGGCGTGAATCAACAAAGTGTGCAATCGTTCTCTATACCGATGATTCTTTTTCCAAACGTACTCGGCTAGGTAGCCGACACAAGATTTTTTTCTGTCGGCCAAAGCAGGGTATGCTGTATCTCAGAGAACACCAGCTTCACTCGATGTTTTGAGCGTTAACCCTCAATGTCTCGCCCTCTTTATCTTTAGCATGTGTTGGAGTGTTCACCGTTCCGCTCTTTTCGCAGCACAAGAATTCCCGCATGTGATTCACCTGCATGTTATAGTAGCCGTGAATGTCCAAATTGCTGTAACTGTGCCAGCAGTATGAAATTATCATATTGCCCAGAGTGATCAGTTCGCGAATGATTTTGGTCAGGGTGGCTGCGTACCTCTTTTCCACTGGCACCAGGAAGAGTTTCGTGGGATCGTCCCGCTGCACTCCCCCGAAAACACACTAGCCGTGAACTTTACATCCTTTGTAGTGCTTGTGTTTGCCCATATTCAATTCGTCGATCTCTACCACTTTGCCTGGCCCACCGATGTGTTTCCTGTACGTCAACACCCAGTCTATGCACACTTTGCAGCAGAAACTCGACCAGCCGACGACCGTCTTTCCCGAGCACAAAAGTTCGTTCACTATAGTCTGCTGTCGAGGGTATGTGATCAGGCACCAGAGTAAACACAACTCGACTATCTTGGCTGGAGACAAGTTTGAATAGCCCCAACGAAACTGCCCTGTCTCGCCGAAACATTAAAGTTGCATTTTATACCATCCTCCATTCGCCGTCGACACCAGTAAAACAAGCCCTTGTTTTCCACCAATTTCGCTTTGCTTTCCCCACATTTTTCGCACCGCATCGTCGATTTGAGAATGTCGTGCTCGATGAGAAATGTGTTTATGTCTGGCGAGGAATGAATAACTTGTCTGGCATTCAACATTGTGATTTTACATCCAGCGCACACCAACTTGCTATTCGCGGAGAAAATTTGAGGAAAAAATTCTTGGTTAGGATATAGGAACAATTGTTGCCAAATTTGGATACACTAAATGGAACTTTGCCAGATATACGAAACAGTATTGAATGCAAAGTAAACAATTGGAATGGTTACTTATAGAACACACTGAATATTTGATGGTTTTCCTATTACGTTACGCAATATGGAACAATTACCCTATTTTCCATTTTTTTTCATTGGGTCACGCGGAATGACCGTGCTTGGTGCAGACCATCCTATGCGGCCATGCTCAGTAGTCTAGCAATACTCGAGTAGTGTAGACATCGCATCGCGGCCTTCGCTGGCCCATCATAATTTTTATACCAATAATGTAGTTTTTCAATAGTAATTATTAGTCTCTAACTTTAACTTATGTTTCCTCGCTTGGGAATGTGCTGCAATACAGTCCGGTCCCTTTTGAATGTGGCTGGACTTTAATTTTGCACTTAAGTGTTAATGTTGGCTTAACACCATTTTTACAGTTACGTGCACTCCCACACCAATAGAGAAAGTGTGTTTAATGTGCCTCATACGAGGGTAAGAAATAAATGTGTGTTTAAATGAACTTTACCAGCTTTTATTTGTGGGTATGCAACATGTCTCATGTAATTACATTTTTCACTACATAATAGGAGGGCATAGGATGAGCATAACAATCCTTTGGGATTGAGTGGCATATAGGGGCGGCTGACAACTCCTATTGGTGTAGGCATTAAAGGAATACAACAACGGGAATCTTCAGCATCCCTTGGAGACAGTCTCCACAGATGGTGGAGCATTGGAGGTACCCATTCTGGTAGTCAGCCACACGACCCTGCCTGCATTCTCATGCTCACCACACTGTGAGCTGGTGCCTAAAGAGCAATATTATTTTTCCATTCCACATAACCTCACCATCCCCCCAATGGTCCAATCACCATACCGTCAAAAATTGTGTGCGACCAAAAACACAATTAGCTTATGGTTTGAAATTACATAAAAAATCACAGCGAAGTTTGATAGGATTCTTGGCAATTGTGTGAGACCACACATAAAACGACACTTGATGGGAGAGTGGAGTCCTGGAGACAGAAAAACTTTGCTAGGCAGAAATGATGAGGTTGCCGAAAAATTTGTGTTATGGTTTACGGTTGTGTGAAGCCACATAGAAAGGCACAATTTGATGGTTACTGGTTTCTCGATCATCAGCAAAGAAAAATTATGTGTACAGGATCGATTATTACTGTGGTTTGCCAGGTTGAGCGCCAGTGCTAAGAAAAAAAGTAAATGGGGGTTTGGTGCCGAGGACCCAAGTGGCTATCCCTGATGATCCCCCGTCTCTTGATGTGTTTGCTGAAGATAGTAAATCTATATTCCAGAAAGCCTAGGCTAGTAGAAGGTGTATAGCCCCTTACATATGCTTATTTAAGTCCTGTAAGAATGTTTCGAGTCACATTAACACCTTATATATTAAGTAAAATATGGTGATGTGTTACATGCTCGAAAAGCAAACCTGATACAAATGATTTCAACACATCAGATTTAAGACATGAATTTATCTCTGTATAGCCTCCGAAAAGGCACTGACGTACATGATTCTCTATTCAGTGGGAGAGTACTTAAGCAGACAAAAAGGCATGAAGCCTACATGGAATTAAATATGAATTTACGTCCCAGCCATGTACAAATGGCCTGGGTGTGGGATTTCACTCTTTCTGGTTGAAAACTAAAAACTCAAATGTTCCGGTATTCTAAAAACGAAGTCAACTATCATTAAATGATTAATGAAAACCGCGAAGGCTGGAGTGGACATGCACAAATATACGTCCCACTATGATGTCTAGGTGATACTTATGGCGAGTTGGTGCAGAGCTCTTGAGTGGCCGAGCCTTCCTGTGACCACATGGAAAAAATTACAAAAATTATGAGAATGAATGGCATGAAATGGATGTATGCAATGCTGATGAGATGAGGATACACAAACATATATTCACTATAATTAAAAAATGCACAAACAATAAAATATAACATATAAAAACACCTAACACTTAAATGGGAAACATACCACTTAAACTAAAAAAAAAAGCACCAATTCATGGAGGGCTGGTAAAACCTGTGATGCATATATTGATGAAGTTATTTATTCACCAAAACTAAAACTAAAAGGTGTTTCTTTGAACATACCAATATTTAGAAGTAGACAAATGCTTAAGACTGATAATTGAAAGTGGTGTTATATTACCACATAGTTGGTGCGTTAAAGAAGCTAAGCCATAGCCCAATATTTTACATTACCGCAAAAAAAATACTGTACCAAAGTACTGGTCAAAAATACTGGATGTAAAAGAAATGAATATTATACAGAATATCAAGTGTGAGCAGACATACTAGCCAGTGTAAACCAATATTAAATATCAATAGCACTATGTGCTGTAATGGGAATATAAGCACAGATTTATTGTATTATTTGGCATTGTGCATGAGACATAAAGTTTGGCATCTGGCATAAAAGTGTACACAAACACTCAAAACATATTAAAAGGGAACCTTTACAGTTCATTGTGTCTTATGAATATATAAATTACAAACAAATATCTCACTTTCAAAATATAAACAATCCCTGTAAATACTGAATGGTGGATGATGAATACACTACGGTAGCAAGTATTTGGCGGGTACAAGGACCGTCAAGGTAGTTATTATTTGATGTGTGCCCCATGTCTGCTTTTAACCCAACCAGTATGTCACTAGTAACTATGCATCAGTTCACCACATTGCCACGTGGGGACAGCAGCATACACAATGTTCTATGTGTGTGCGCACTAGTGCAGTGTATAAGTTTATATTTTATTTACTTATTTTTCTATGCGTTTTTACTGGCCTTTTTAATTAATTTTATAATTAAATGTGCACTGCTTTCTTTCGGGGTGTTAAGTTTAGCGTTTGTGTACCACGGATGGCATACCACAAGTGCACATCATTTGGTTTCCATTGTTTTTTTTTTCATAAAATGTTTAATTTTCTATTTCATCACAGTGTGTAAAGTTATTTTTATTATGAGAGTTTTCTTTTATGTTTATTGATAGTTTAACAATTAAATCTTTCATTCCCAATTTTTTGGAGCTAATTTTAAAAAAATTGGGAAAAATGTAGTCTAAATTATACCTAATGAATCTTTTCTGTAAAACATTTAGATAGACGTACAATTTTTAAACTAATTTTGAGCATGTTGCCTTATGGCTGCATTGGGAAACACAATGGGCCTAGTTATTTGTGTATAAAACAACATATACACTCGATATACAGACCATAAAACAGTTTGTCATGAAGTGCATGAACACACATTTGTCACCAAAAATACATAACAGTTCAAATTAACTACAAATTACAATTATTGAATACATGTTGCCATATGGCAACAATTGACTTGTGGGATCATCAAACATTGTACGATGTTGTCGCCATATGTCAACATTGGGCACATTGAGTCATCAAATATTTGTGCTGGAAGTTCAGAAAACAATTACTTTGTCCAGTCAGACATAGGTTTCCATTACACTTAGTACATGAAATTCTGTTGAATCCTTTAGGACACATTAAGCAGCGCCCTTTCTTGGAATGGACTGGCCAATGTCCTACATCGTCGTACCTTGCATTATCGATGGGAATCACTGAATGCTGAACAGGGTGCTTCTTAGAAGCCGATGGAGATGATGAATGTTTGCTAGGTCGTCCCCTTTTTCTAATAATGTCTTTGGCCGTAGTTGTCAGTCCAACAGCAATCTTGGCTTAAAACTGTAAAATGCGACATATTTTGCGAGGATTTTTGAGCAGTGCATGGTGTCTGTGGTAAAGTAACTAATAGTTGATGATTGCAACACTGAGTGTTTAGTGGAATATTCGCATGTAGCCACTCTTCGACTTCATAAATATGCGGTACAGCTCGATTAGCATATCTGCGAGATACACCCCACCCATAAATTTGTTGTACTGGGATACAACTGCAGGACAAGGTATTTTAATGTGCTTCTTATCTTTTGCATACGTAGAAATGAAATTGATGGCTTTGTTGTCGAACCACTTGACCTAACACTGCCACTATTTGAATCCACAGCACAACCGTGGGCTCCTTTTGCTTCTTCAACTCCTGGTCTGTCTTCAAAGGAGGGTTTGGGATCCTATTTTCTCTTAGGGTTCCAACACACCATATTCCTTTGTCTTGCAGCTGTTTGGCAAGTGAGAATGAACTGAACCAGTTATCAAAGTACGATTTTTAGTTTTTGTGTTCAGGTATTGTATTGGTAAGTTTGATGACAATGTTGCCTGATATCCCTATTCCAAAGTCCAAACAGGTACTATCACCTTCATATATTGAAAATGAATATATAATTCCTGAAGTACCATACCGTGTAAACACATTATAACCCCACTTGTGAGACATGTTTTTTACGTATTGACGTAAGTTTGAGCGGCCCTTGAATGGTATGAATTGCTCGTCAATGCTTTGCATGTCTTCCAGCGGTTGGCCTTGCAAAACAGATTCCATGTGCTGAAGAATAGGGTGCACTTTGAACAACCGATCTCTGTGAGAATATTTAGGATCAAAGTGTCGTTCGCAAAGTGAATGTATATTCGAGTAGTCACGAATATATTGTGGCTCATTATGTCAGCTATTGATTTGAAGATATCTGCTCTCACTTAACCAGTACAATCTGTATTGTGGCATGCCAATAATTTCCTATGTACAACAGAGTCCCAAGTAATGCTCGATTTCCGATATGGTAAAGTTTGTTGTCACATGGTCTATCTCAAAAGCATATATACTGCTATGATAGACAATGTACTCAATAAACTTTTCGTTGTAGAAACGATGGAAATACTCGAGAGGTCACATTAGTTCTGATGGTGGATTGGGAATGGAGTCTTGCTAGTTCTTTTCTTCACACAACAGATATTCTGGCAAACGCCAATCGACTTGAAGCATTTCTTTTTTCTGTCTTTTTCGTGCTTGCACAACTTTTGGCTGGACAGTGATTACAGGTACTGCATTTGATTGGTTTGATGTAGACGGCCCTGTTTCACTTATGTCCACTATTTCCTCCTGAACATTCGATTTGTTCAAATAGTTCTTCGATGGTGGGAAACACTAATTTTGTTATATATTTTTTGTATCTGTATCACTATCACTGTCATTGTCAGAGTGAGTAAAGTTTGGGACAGATGCACAGCTTGTATTCCATCTTCTTTATGCTTTTCCATTTCGAAAATCAAGTTTTGGGCATAATAATACCTCTTTACCAAAATGCAAACAATTATACTCACATGAGACCATTGTTATTACATGGCAACATGAACATTTCACTCACTATTTTATATGAATATACTGTCACTATTGCTTATTTCTTCACTCTATGGCGCTCCTTCTAATTGTTCTAACGATTTTTCAGTCAGAAATTAATAAAATCTAAGGAATTTCTAATAGACAAGAAAATTTACTGCAACACTGCAAATGTAAACAATGGCACTGTGCTACAATGGTTGGATTAGGAAGGATCAGAGAAATCCGAATTGTTGTAACCAACTGAAGGGCTATTTTTAAGATTATTTTACAAATGTGACACTGTCATAAAACTGACAAAAAAATATAGGTCATGCTAAAGTTGTTATAAAATGTTTAAAATCGAGTTGCCACATGGCTACGCTAGGAATGATATGGTTAAAAATGGAAAAGGTTATGTGATATTATCTGTGTACAACACCAGTTATTTATTTCCATGAATAGTTTTTCATAATTACCGCAGCACTGTGTGGATAGCCCATTTACATGTAGTGCCAATAAGCCAAATGCTTGCACATACAACCTGTCATTTGTGTATTCTGTGTTCAGATTTAGTCACTAACACATCCAGTACCATGTCCAGTAGATTACAATATTTTCATTTGAGAAATAATAGAACACTAGATTCAATCCCTAACTAAGTAACCACAAAACGCAGTAACTTTACTTTTTAGAGAGCTGTATTTATTCTGTGTTTATTTTCCTTTGTCAATTTTCAAATAAAATATCTAAAATTTAGAATCCATGTGAGATATTATGTCACAACTGATGCATGTCTCATTCCCCTGTAGTAGACTATTTGCAAAACCCTCAGCACTCTAGCAGCCCTTTGTCCTCTTCCACTATATCAGTGCTGCATATGTAACAGGTGAAGTTCCATTTAGAGTAGTGCCTGGTCACAGTGACCACGAGCCGCACGGGAAGAAGGATACAAACCCTCCAGTGCTAGTTTTAATTAAATGGCCAATTATTAATTCTTTAAGGCTGACACAAACTACCGCACAGCCTCTAAACTTTGCTAGGTTTGCATCTGCATCTGTATCTGCATCTGGGTAGTATCTACACTAGACTCTAATGTAATCTCCGAACCTTCTTTCATCTTCAGCTGCCAGTTAAGCCACCTCCTTTCCATGTGGGAATAGCATTGCGCCAGGGAGATTAAGTTTTCCATAGTCATAGTTTATCTCAAGATGTTTTTATCAGTTCCCCGCATGGCCGGTCAGAATAGTCTCCAGTGTTTTCTGTAAAGTCCTCCCCATTGAGGGAGGTGTAATTAAATTTAACAAATACAAATGAGAATAAAACAGTATGTATTTATTGATGGCCGCAACGTGCGACCCGTGGGACAGGACCTTACAATACCAGCTCACTAAGATTACTTAAGTCATTTCATTTGCAGGTGTTCATAAGAATTGTTTCTCAATGTATGGTCATGTGGGAGGTCTTGACAGCCCATGAACGCTAGTGTTAATGACTGGGTAATTTTTCCACCAAGATCAACAATGGTGCATTGTCGATCGACGGGCTACCATTTAGCAAACACCAAACATCTGCACCATTAACCAATGGGTAAGAAGTAAACAATATCGTCGGCGAGGAGATTGGTCTTGGCATACGACCCGCAACCCCGAGGTTAAGAGATTCAGCAGCTACAATGATGTAGCCTTGGCGGCATCTGTTACTAACCAGGTATAATCACATCATCGACCTCACCTTCACTGCCCCCAAACCTCATTAAACCTTTACCATCCTACTACAAGGTATCAGTTGTCTGGCTGAACTGGGGCAATTCTCCTATCACAGTTATCTCCTACCTCGGTGTATAATTAACGGCGTCAGTTGGGGCCTCTCCACATGGCCAAATCTCCTGCCAAAATTTCTCCTGCCAAAAAGATTTTCCAAAATTTCCTAAGTTTTTCCTGGATATCAATAGCTGCCTTCTTTTACTACACACAATGGTGGGAGGACGATGGAAAGGCAGCAAGGGCAATGGCAGCATCGGGACGCCTATGAGATGCTGCATGGATGGTTGGAATTCTTGTCAACAATCAACAGACAACACCATGCCTTAAGCCATGCCATGCCGCTTGGAGGTAGGAACAGAGGGAAATCGCGAGGAGAAGTGACAGGCTACCCACCCCCGTCCCCTCATCACTCACCGCCGCCGACCGCTAGCTGAACCCCTCATGGGCGCCGGGCATAGACTGGGTGTCGGGTCAACAGCCCTGCATGGAGTAAGCAGGCCAGGCATGCTTCTAGAGGGGACGGCGATCGCTCTTCCCCAACCCCGCGCGACCAACTTGGTTTGTCTGTCTCTCCCGTGCTTATAGCTTTGTTTACTATCAGAGCATTGCTGGCCGGATGAATGATAACTCGCCTGAGCTGTGTGTCCGAATTGTTTACGCCTTATTGAAAATCCTGTACAATCAACCAATAAAAAAAGACTTAATACCAATGCCATCACAAGACCAGCCTTCCGAACATCAGCACCATCACATCTGCAAGTGGGAATAAGACAGCATCTATAAAGTGATATAGGGAAAGTCAAAATTTTCAATTTATGCATTTCCGAAATATTGTGACAATTTTCTATGCAACTGTCAAGAGTATCATTGAACTTAATTGCGTACAACGTGACACAAAGTATCACATATAATGCATCGGTGACATGGAACACAAATTTGTTGTGGGACTTAAATTTCTTTGCTTGTTGTGTCACGCGACCACAATGAAAAATAAGCAGGACGTAAACTGAACGTAGAACGTAAGCACAAACACCCCATCTGACCAGGTGTTGGACTTGTAGGACAGTGGGCTAATGATTTGGCAGTAAATGTAAACAGTAACCTTTCACAAGTGATAATATCACGGGATGGTAACAATGTGCCAGGAGGGGAGTGTCAGCAGTGAAGAGGAAGAGAACAGCATGAAGCAGGGATACTGTGCACTCTTGCCATGCATGTGGCAAACATAAATTAACTTTTGCCACATGAACCTACCCCAACAACCACACCGCAAGCATACCAGCCACCCATGCCATTTTTTCCGCCACTACCGCAAAAGTTTCCAACACCTGTCCTCTCACTAATCGTACCAACCTACCTGCAAACCTTTCCAAATTTCCCACTTATTAATCCATACATGACAACAATACGGCAGACTGTGGAGAGTAAGCTATGAAGAAGAACCATAGAGCCTAACCTACCTCAACACCCGCCAGTATTGAGAACGGCAAAAACACAATTCAAATTCTTAACATTGCCCACGTTCACAGGTACCTCTACGGATGATCTGGCAGAATTTTTAGAAGCTTACATGTCCTGCCTCACCAGGTACGTGGTGAGACAAGATGAATGGACAGGTTGTGTCGGAGCGCAACTCCACAGAGACGGGCACTCTTGGTGGGCATCACTCAATCATTATGCACTTCAGTGGGGGGAGTTGCGACGTGCATACCAGTGCCGATTCAGAGGGGTCCTTGCCTCTGTACAAGGCCAGAGCAGATTGACTCTGGAGGGTCAGCAATTGAGGGAGTCATTAACCCCTTTAATTACATGTAGAAATTGGCTTGTTAAACATTTCCATGGAAATTAGCTGGAGCGGGACATACTTGAATTAATTGCTGAGATGGCTCGAACTGAATTCAGAGCAGCCTTAATGTCTTTATTAAATGGAACATTAGAAGATTTAATGCATGCCACAATAATTTAGGTGAGAATGCATGAATCACCAAGCCATGATGCAAATGCAGTAAAATGGCAACATGAGAAGAGCGAGGACAGTGCAACCAAGTTACACACTGGCACACTAAAAAATTTTCCCCGCATTCTCATAATAATAATGGACAAGTGCATGCAAAGATGTATAGTGGGCCACAGCATGAGAAATTATAGAGTGTACAAACACATAGAAATATATATATAAACACGATCAGAACAAGGGTGGGCCCATGGGGTCCGGTGGCCAGAAGCCACATTACCAGGTCACAACAAGTAATGGTAACAGCCAACAGCAAGGATGGAATCCTGAAAACCAGCCTCGATATCCATGTAGGTACTCCCCCAACCCACAATATCACTGGCATAATAAATGCCCGAATAATCCAAGCATTAGGTAAATTAATGAAGCTGCAGAACGTAAGCAACGGCGAAACTGGTTGCAGGTGTGAAGGGGCAGGACGCATCTGAAAACCCGTAAAATAGAATTCGGACTACAAACACAAAATTAATCCCACAACAAGTATTGGTACAACAAATGAGCACTAGTCACACACAATTGATCCACATCTAAGATTTTTTTTATGGCCATTTGTACCAAGCTTAATCGATACTACAGCCTCACATAAATTCATACCCTCACACTTTGTACACAAGCAGTACGTGATGCCTACAGATCACATGTTTCAGTTGGCCACGAACGAGCATTGTAGTATAGCCGTAGGACAGGCAGTAGTAATGGTCCAAGTCCGCGACATTGTGACGAATACCATGGCCATTGTTACACCAGAGATACACGAGGAAGCTATTTTCGGGATACCCTGGTTAACAGAACAACACACAATCGTGTAGCCAGCCACAAGGCGAATACATTTTGTCACGAAGGAAAAACGCACGTTGTACAACCTGGACCACTGTCCAGTGGATAACCCACCCAAAGTAAAATTAGGGGAATTTGACAACATGGTCCCGCACGAGTACCAGGCCACATTTCAGCCTGTCCTTGACAAACACCATGACTTATTTGGTGGAAACGATGCATTGAAATCAACCACAATCGCCGAGCTTGCATACCATTGGTAGACGAAAAACTGCTATACACCAGCCCATGAGGCTATTTGACACATCAAACACAGATAATAAAAATACAAATTCAGGAGAAGCTTGATGTTGGAGTGGCCGAGCTGACGGATAGTCAGTTTAATTCCGCGATCAAATTAGCTCCAAAAAAGGATGGATCTTGGCGATTCTGTGTGGATTTCCAACCTTTGAATCAGGTAACATGCAGTGCGCTTCCGCCGTATTTAAGCATGAAAGACATGTTGAGCTCATTGTGGCAGGCGAATGTTTGGACAACCTTGGATTTAAAGAAAAGATTTTGGCAGGTGCCGGTGAAACTTGAAGATAGGGCGAAAACTGCAGTCGCTGCCCCAGATGGCCGACTTTTTCAATTTTGTGCGTTGCCATTGGTTTGAAATGTGGACCCACGATATTCAAGGCAATGATGGTACGTGTTCTGGATGGCATTATTGGCGAGTATATGTTGGCGTATCTCGATGATGTAATTATCTGGTCAAATAGCTGGGAGGAACACTTGCATCATTTAGCAGTAGTCCTGGAGAGGCTTGCAAATCAATGTCCTCGCGTGCTCGATTGAGAAATGCCATGTGGGTAAAACCAGCATAGATTTCTTAGGCCATGTAGTTATTCATGAAGGAAACCAGCCAAATACAGAACAGTTAAGGCTCATTAACAACTATCCACAACGTAAAACACACAAGCAGCTATAGAAGTTTCTGGGACTCATTAATTGGTTGCAAGAATGCTTCCCAAGGTTCGCAACAATCACTGCGCCCTTGGCAGAGCTTTTTTCACTGCAGAAAAGGTTTCAGTGGATGAGCGATATTTTGAAAGCATTCTTAGATATCAAGTGTGAGTTCAGATCATGTCCAACATTTCAAACTGATGCATGCCAAAAGAGAAAAGGTGCAGTATTGTACCAGGTTAGCGACAGGGGGGAGAAACACGTTACTGACTTTGCGAGTGTGAAACTGGGGCAGTCTGAGAAATGTTATGATGTCAACATGAGAGAATACCTGACAGTCGTTGGGCGGTTATAAATTCCACGCATACTTCAAGTACAAGAGGTTCACACTACGGACCAACAACCGGTGCCATGTGCGGATTCACAGTATGTAAGAACCAAGGAGCAACCTGACACTATGGGTGTTACACTTGTAGGCCTAGAATTTCGTAGAGAAACATGTGCCCTTGAAAGAAAACGAACTGGGGCATGCATTGTTATGTAATGTTCACAATGAGGTAATTGTCTGTGATGTAGAAGAATGGGATGGTATTTTATCGCCATATTCGTGTGACCCAGTATTAGAGGAATGCATACAACAGATCATAGCTGCCAAAAATGTGGACTTTATAAGCGACTTGTACAAGGAAGTCATCGAAGCGCTGAGAAGCTGCTGATTCATGCAGGAAAGACAAGACAATGTGAGAAGCAAGAAGTGTAGTGATGGCGGGTCGTAGATGGCAGGTTGTAAACCTGTTCCATTCAACAGGTGGGGAATTGGAGGGTGTATGTCTCCACGTGTATGAGTGTTCAAGTCATCGCCTATTGCAGCGCGAGTGGACACCCAGTCATTGAATAAACGGTCAGGAACGTACGCGACAATTCTTTGGTCATACCTAAGCAGGGATGCGAGGAGATATGTAAAATAGTTTCAAGAGTGTAACTTTTACAAGACATGTCATGCTGATGGGAGTCAGCAACAGCGATTACGCATGCCAAAAACCATTTGGACATGGTATACTTGAACCTGATGGGTCAGTATTCCAAGGACAAGAGAGGTAAACAATTTCTTGTAGTATTAACCAACAATTTTTCACTCTGGAAGGAGGCGTACCCCACCAGTGAGGCAAGATCAGGGAATGTGGCAAAAGTTTTGAAGGAGAAAGTGATTAAGCATGAGGTGCATGTAGATAAGCAGATTGAGCAAGAGCAAGGTGCTAAGGCATGTGCAAGTGTGTTTACAGGGACTGTTCAGCCCGTTTGCACCCGAAAATGGCGAATTCAGCAGGAGGATAGCAGGAGCGTGGAAGGAGACAGTGAGGGAAGTGAGTCGGGGAGCTCGCTTTGCCTTCGGTGGTCACTATAGTGCCATCAATACAGGCACCCGGAGTTGCCTAGCAGGAAGGGGCAACCACCGCCAGTGCATTGTGCTGTAGGGCCACGGGAGCGGCAGTACCACCTGCAGTGAAGAAGGTCGGCCCTCATATACAGCTGCTGCCAGTAACATCGGACGGCCTACAAACGATCTCATTAACAAAAAAAAAGTGGTTGTGGATTTGACATGTGCCTCAGGTTCCCATCCCTAAGACCATTTGTCTAGCCGTTGATAGCAATACCACCGCAGCAGGGCTGTGCACACTGCACCATGGAGAGAGTGTGCTAGTGCAGAGCATGTGCAAAGGCACTCCAGTGGAGATCAGCTGGTGGGTGGTTTCCATGGTGACAAGAGATGCCTCGTAGTATGAAATAGGATGACTATTTTTTTGAACTGAGAGTCCAAGGCCTAACTCAGGCATTATTTGTTATTTTGATTAAAATATTTATTGCTTGATTGTTTTATGTGTGTGTTACTTGTTTACAGTGCAGTGTTAACATATCATTATTTATTTCATCATTCATCTAGTGTTCTGTCCATTCCACTCACAAGAGTTTTGTATTGCAGAGTTATTTTTGTGATTTTCAGATGTTTATTAGATTATTAGGATGTTGCAAAGGGCAGGAAAATGCAAGTCATTAGTGCAAGTAGAACAGTTTTGGTGCATGAGTAAACTTAGGTGAGCCTATGCATCGAGTAGGATGTCAGTCAGTGAGTAGCAGCCAACAGAGGTGGAGTACGTGCCGTGATCTCCGCTGGACGTCCTTCGATATTTGCATCTTGAGAGTAATTACAATAGCCTCTAAGTAAGACTCCCGGTAAGTCACATTCTCTCCGCGCAGGAATAGCATTGCCCCAGGGAGCTTCCATTTTTCATAACCATTGTTTGTCACAAGATGTTTTATCAGTGGTCGAATGCGACGCCCCACAGGAGGGAGTGTGACCAGGGGACAGTGGTGTAGGCGCTGACGATGAGCTGACTGGCAGGCCACTGATGTTAAAATGGCCGACAACCCCCAACCCTCCCTTCCCCTGGAGAAATTTGGTAACCTGGTGCGTGTCGGAGGATGGTCGTTCAGCGAGGCTAGAGCGATCCCCGATCAGCGAGTCTGCCGATGTTGGAGCAACGTCGGGTGGAACCAGTGCCGAGTTGATCCAGGAGCTGGGTCGAGACCAGGCTTCGGCAAGCCATCTTTCTTTGCCAAATCTCCACTACACGATCCGACAGAGGAGCTCCAGCGATTCAAGGCTGTCAGTGGAAGGTGATCTTGAGTAGAGTGCACGAGAGAGCCGGGTGCGATATGAGTCAGGTAGAGCGATTAATGTCATTTAAAGTAATTATTGAATCAGAGAAGAATTAGTAGTTGTTGACATTAGATATGTGATTTTAAAGTAATAACTAAAGTAATTATAAGTAAGATAGCCGAGATCTGAAATATAACTAAAGGTAGAAGGAGTCAAGTAGTGTAACATTTCTTGTATCTGTGTAATTTGTAATTGAGTTTAGTTTTGTTTATGTGTTAAAGTTTGGTATTAATGAAGTAACTGGTGGTAATAACTTAGAAGAGTTAATATAATCGATCCAGGTACTTCGTTGAGGGTGTTGAGCTAGTGTGGTTAAGCAAGAATATAGCTGTAGTGTCAATGGTAGTAGTAAAATATTAGTTTCTTACTGTAGTATAATGACTGTCCAACGGTTCCGCTGGGCGGAAATGTTTGGAAATGCTTGTAGTTTTCCTAGGCGTAGCAATTAGTCACGTAGATTGCTTGTAGATTAGCACAGTGGAATGTGCAGGTGGAGGCTAAACAGGTAGCAAAGGGATTCCAGTAGGTAAGTTGTACACAGCAGTCTAGCCATATACAGTTTAGCCACACGATGACTATAGTGAGTATATGGACACTAGGAGTAAATCAGTGACGGTCAAAATACTTATAATGAAGGCTTTATCAGACACTTCTGAGCTCGAGGATTTAATTAGACAGCAGCAAGCAGGAGCGAGCATTTCAGGGCCACGAGCAACAGCTGCAGACCAGAGAGTTGGGTCAGAATTCCTGTTTAATATTAGTTCAGAGAACACAGCCATAGATCAGGAGAGTGATATACTGCTCGACGCGTAGCAGTATCTAATACCTAAGGAGTATACACTAGCGGCAGGGGTTGACAATCATCAGTACGAAGTACCTGCTGTAGTGCATAGGGAACGACGAAAGGCGACCATAATGAAAAATATTCACATAGTCGTTAATCAACTGGAGAAGCTACCGACATTCTGCGGTGAAGACACAGAAACGGTCACAGAATTTTTAGAACAGTTTCACACAGTAAGTGAGGAAACTGCTCTCCGAGGTAAAGTGGAGAATCACGTGCAACTGCCTCAAACAAGGGTTTACAAGTAAATTGTTTCATTAAATGAGTGCGGCGTACGAGTTAATTAATTGGTTGGTCTAACCACTTAACCTCTACGGATGATTATTTCTCTTAAAAATGTTTGACGAACATACCCACTACATATTTAATAGTGTTTTAGGGAAGGCCTACAGCTCCTACTAGACAAGGCATAAGGATTATACCTCATCAGAACTTCATCTCAGAAAAGCAGGATTTTGATGTCGGGTCACCAGGGAGGCCACAAAGCGCCATCGACCGTCACGACCCCTGTCCTCTTGTGCTTTGCACTGGTGCCCAAAACCGGTAAATTTAACTAAAAGTCCTTAACAAGTAACCTAACCTCCTAGCCCCTTGTGTTCCGAAAACTCCAACACGTCAGCATTTTGCCTCCATTATTGAGTTTAGCCTATGTTGAGTTAGTGGTATTTGTGCTCACGAGTTGAGAATTGTACCATACAGTTATTTTACGCCGTGTAAAAGCCAGCGGCGTGCGTGCTCTGCGCACATCTTATATTGGAAAATTGAACACATGGTTCAATCTTAAAACTTGAACACTTATTATTGGAAATTGGTTTCATTTGCCTGGCTAGGGCACTATGGCAAAGCCTGTTTTATGTTGACCTGTTATAGTGACGCACTGCACTTGCGAACTTTTGATCAGGCTGGTCTGGTACCTCTAAAACCGATATTTACTCAGGCGTGAAAGCGCATTAGTATAATTCTGAAACTGCGGTAGTGTAAATTTTGCTCTCACCTGTCTAAGGCACATTTGTTGTGTTAACGAAGTGTTTTTCTAGTCACAAACTACCTGTTTAATGATTACTTTAATGGGTTTTGTAACATTTATGATTCGTAGTGTGGCTCATAGTAAATTAGTACCAGATTTTGTTACAGTCTCTGATGTTTTTCTGCACTGCATGTTCCTTATGGAGAACAGGTTTTTAAAGGTTGTGCCTATTTCTTAAAGATCTTATGTAGTTATTTTAACTATTCTTGTCAGTTTTGCATTTCTTGAAACACTACCATAAAATAAAACTGTGTTTAAAAGAGGTTTGGTGTTTTTTTTTATTTCTAGCTATTAAGATCCTGGCATTTTTGTTAATATTAGCGAGTGTTTACTAATTGGACCTGTTGGTGCACTCTTATAAAAACACAAAGAAAACTTTTTGAAAGTCAATTCATTTCGTGTAACAAATAAAAACAGGTATTTTGCTATCCAACAGTTTTATAACAATTTACTACACATTTATCAACGGTACAACTACATATGTTATGTTCATTAAAATAATAGTTTTGTAATTTGAACATACATTTCGACGCCCCTTTTTATTCTGCACCCTGTGCAGTGACACTTGTCGCATCACCCTTAATCCGCACCTGCAATTATGGAGATACATATACATCTGTGCAAGAGCAGAATAAGTTGACTTGGCAAGAAGAACAGCTGGATGAATAACTGTCAATGTTCATCAACCGAAAATCCCACCTTGTAAGAAGATTCCACCTGCAGCTTTCCGAGTGAGAAGTTCGTGCAGCACTGGTCGTGGAAACAGCAAAAGACGACGTAAAAACATATTTCTCACATAACCGGAATAACAAAAGTGAAAACTTTTAGTGACAGTGCGAATCATAATGTCAACAATGACAAACAAGAGAATGTGATGCGGAATGTAGGTAAAAAAAAAACAGTACATGGAATGACAGTAATGTCCTGGACACCTTGCCAGTCCTGCAAACCTGCAGAGGTCTTCCATTGGGACAGAAAATGCCCTAACAACCCCCACCTTACGACCTGCAAAGGCCTTGTGACCAGCCAACAAGGTAATGGTGAGCGGTGGTAAGGAGGCCGGACACCTCTGACGCCCGACATCCCGCCACAGCACGCGCAATTGACACCACAATAAGCACTAGTACAACAGGTTAGTGGTGACATGGAACAACAGTTTATTCGTATTCTTGTATTTGTGAATGGGCATCTGAGTCATCTTTGATCGATACGGCTTCATCGCATAATTTTGTCCAACTGCCGTTTGTAAACAAACAGGATGTAATCCCTACCAACCACTTTTTCCACCTTGCAACTGGCCAGTCCAGTAGTACAGTGCTGGTCAAATTTACCATTACAATCAGAGTAACAATTACGACTACAATAATTACGACAGAAATACGATAGGATGCGATACTGGGAGTGCCATGGTTATCAGGATAAAATAATATAGTTGAACCAGCTGCAGATCATATCCATTTCTGAGCTAGAGAAATGTGTACTGTTTACAATATAAACAAGACGACAGCTAGCAGTATACCTAGCATTTTTCTTTGTGAATTTGACCACAACATTACGCCCAAACAACAAGAAGAGTTCCAATGTTTATTGGACAAACACAAAGAAATTTTGCTAAACATTCATCACATAGAACAACTGAAATGGCTCATTAAAGTCCACTCGTGCAAAAGAGACCTATTTACACTGCCCTGCATAGCTATATGTCTCATGAAGCATGAATTAATTACACGTGAACAAATTAAAGAGATGCTTGCAGATGGAGTTATTGAGCCAATGCACAACAGATTTAATCTGCAATTTCATTAGTTCCGAAGAAGGACAGGAGCTGGCGTTTTTGCATCGATTTTCACCCTGTAAACCAGGCAACTTGTAGTGTTTTGCCACCCTACATCAGCGTCATGGGTGTACTTGCGTCTCTCGGCAAGGCCAAAATTCTCTCCTCTTTTGATCTTCGTAGCGGATACTGGCAGGTGCAGGTTATACTGGAAGACACGGAGAAAGCTACTTTCACTGCATCAGGTGGAAGATGCCTTGAATTTTGCGCAATGTCTTTTAGCTAGGATGTGTGGCCGCAACATTTCAAGAAATGATGGTGAGTGTACTAAACGGGCTCGTCGGCGATGTCAAGCTCGCCCACTTGAATAACGCAGTCTGGTCAGAGACCTGAGAGGACTATGTACACCCCTTTAGCATCGTGCTGGAAAGGCTGGTGATAAATGGGCTAACGTGCACAGTGAACAAATGTCTCATAGGTAAAACACAGTTGGATATCCTCAGACACTTTGTTGATGAAAGTGGAAATAAGTCAACTCAAGAAGTTAACTTTAATTAACAACTACAAGCCACCATGTACGCAAAAGCAGCCACATAAATTATTCGACTTTATTAACTGGCTCTGTGAATTCATTCAGGATTTTACTGTTGTTACTGCATAACTCAGACTTACTGTCATCACAGAAACGGCACGTGTGGGATGATGCAGAGGAAACCACTTTATAGGAAATAAAATCACGTTTCAGGTCGTGCCCTACACTTTCGCAGTACGGCACCAGTGGACATATTTACTTAAAAACCAATGCCAGCCAGGAGGGACTGGGTGCAGTATTCTATAAGTGTACAGATTATGGTGTTAGTCATGTAATCGAATTTGCGAGTGCAAACTGGGCCAGCCTGAGTGAAGATGTGATGTTTGCAATAGTGAGTGTTTGGCCATATTGTGAGCAATTAAAAAGTACAGTACGTACTTCTAGTATCAATGGTTCACACTACGGTCCGACAACAGGGTGTCTGTTTACACAGTACGAAGGAGACGCTGAAGAAATTAACACAGTGGGCATTACTGATTCAAGCATACGATTTTACAGTAGAAGCCGTCCCCAGAAAGGAGAACCAATTAGCAGATTTGCTGTCATGTGCACCCAATGCTAATGTCAAAGTGCACGACGATGCAGAATGTGATGGCAACCTAAATCCGGTATCCCAAGAACCATTGTGCAAGGCAAAGTTAAAACAAATTAATTTTTTGAAAGGAAGCATTAATTTCTAACCTGTATCACGAGGTAGTGGATATGTATGTGATGCGCACATTTACGCAACAACAAATTACGAAGTACACACAGGAATACGTAGAACAATGGTGTCTTGTTGACAGTAAGGTAGACGTTCTCGCCGAAGGACGCACTTACGAGGAAACTTTGTGTCATCTATGTGCAGAGATAAGGTGTTTGCACATGCGCACACGAGTCGCTTGGTAGTCCACCCCAGTACCGAACAAACCAGCCATAACATGTCAAGGAACACTTATTTTGGTAGCAAATTTTCGGGCATAACTTGGGCCTACCAGCCGAAAAGAATTACCCACAAGTGTGTACAAGTACCAGCACGGATAGCAGTGGAGCACAATGAGAAGAATGTAAGCATAGTTGTAAGAAGCAGTGGAAGCACCTGATGGGGTATGCTGCATGGTGAGTTCAAAATCAGAAAAAGGCCACCGCCAGCACTTCAAGCCAGCCAATCTGTATATCTGCTTGCGCACACACAGTCCACTGTCATTCTAGTAGACCACTTGCCCACCACTCCGCACTCTAAAAAATGCATCATCCACCTGTACTATACCAGAGCGGCAAGTGTGCTGGAGTGTGTATGGTGTCATGCATGAAGTGCAGCATGGTGTAACAGTTGAAATGCCATTCAGTGTAGAGCCTGATCACAGTCGCCATTAGCGGCATGGCGTGGAAGGATACAAGCCTTCAGTTCTATTTTTATTTAAAAGGGAAAATATTAAGACTGATGCCAACAGATACACAGTCACTAAATTTTACTAGATGCTTAATAAAGCAGCCCGTATATTTTATTTCTTGTCTTAGTGTAGTGTTTGTTTCATTATTTTCTGTTTCTGTTTATCTCATATGTTCCATCCACACCTCACTAATCTTCTTTGTTACTGTCTAATTTCTAATGTGGTATCCAACATGGTGCATGGGCCAGTGATGAGTGGGCAGTAAGACTACAAAGAATTACTTACTGTGACACACTTGTAAAAAATCATGTTACCCAGTTAACGTGTAAGCTCAAAACATAACAGAAAAATATATTGCACTCTCAAACCTGTAATAAATTGAAAACAATGTGTGGAATGAGATGGGTATGGTTACACGTGGAAATAATCATTATGAACAACATATAAAAATAACTTGCTCTAGACTCTGGCCATTAAGACTGTTGTTGTGGGTGTTCTTATACACTGGTGTGTCTTTGCGTAATACCACGCTTGCCATTTTAAGCCTTTTTGCGAAATTATAGTATACTGGTACTATTTACATGTATCATGGCACGGCCCGGGTGCATGTGGCTGCTTGACCACGCTCACACTAATTTATTTACTACTTTGCACTACACTATCTTGCTCACTATTGTAGTGTCTCAAGTGTTCCGTGATTTTTCGCTCGTGCATGACATGGGAGCACTGGTATGCCAGCGTTCTCAGCAGATTGCGGCTCTCTGCTGCTCTGCGGAACTCGTTACGGTGGGCAAACGGTCTTGGATGTGGGGGACGTGGAATGCGTCATTTAATGTAGTTTTAGAAGAATTTTTTTTATATTTTTCATATTAAAATGGCACGTGAAATAAAAACATTAACTATAGACATTGCTTAGTACAATGTGCTGTTGTATTTTATCGCTATTCAAACACATTTTCAGTTGACTTTGAATCATTTTGATCCTGGCTTGACCATGTGTGCCTTATTTCTGATTTGAAAATATAATTTTTCTAATCCGCTACTGTGACTAATGACACAAGTAACTTAAAATTCGAATTTTTTAGGTTTTTTTTTCTTTGGTTGCATTTTCAGTATTAGCTGTAAATTTAGGAGTATACACCAAAGATTTTCCGGCACAATTTTTTTCTTGAAAATTGTGTGTGTTTTGACAGCTTTTCATGTAGGGTAATGTGTCTGTAGGTACAATGAGTATTTTGATTTTTTTGTAGTTTGTTCTTATAGCACTTTTCCATTAATTAAATATTACAGATATGCATTTCTACATTCATTTTCCCATGTGTTTTCTCTTCTCATTTTAGTACATAATCCATTCCCTTATAAATATATATTTTGCAGGTAAACTGTAAACTCAAGCATTTAGATGGAGATCAACAAATAATGTTCTGGCGGCGGCGGCGCCAAGGTCACGGCGCCCACATGAGATGAAGTATGCAATTACTCTGATGTCATTATGACATCATCTGAAAGTGCGCTGTTCTTCAAAGCATGTAAGTCCTCAATGTTACTTCAGCGTTGTTCGCGCTGAATGTAATTATTCCACTAAACAGTAGCAGTGTTATTCTTCATATAATTTTTGCACTACTGGGAAACTAATAAATCTGCCAGTGAGGTCACGTTAAACGCGCAAAGACGTCCGTGACGTCAGAGGAAGTGTTTCTTGTTGAATATCGTCCGTAGTGTTGTTGGGAGATTTTGAGGTGCTGCACGTTCTTGTGGAAAGTTTTTCAATTAAAGATAATGAAATTTACGTGGGTGAAACTTACTGTTTGTTATTTAAAAACGAATGTAACATCACAGCTGTTGCTAAACCTGTGACATTGAATATTTTTGCCTGTCGAGGGGAATGCAAAAAGAAGGCGGTAGAGGTCAAGTAATACAAGTGAGGAATTTGCATGTCAACATCTCGAGACAAAGTGCGAGTTCGTGTCTTTCGCAGATGGTTATTATTATAAGTAATATTTGTTAACTTATCTCTGGAGGTTTATTCTACTACTATCGAAGAATCAGTTCGCGCGCGCGCGCGCGTGTGTGTGAGTGTAATTTTTGTGTATGAAACGTGATCTCGTCGAATCGAATGTGAATACTGAAATTGAATTTGGTTATTTTTCTAGTTGACGTTTGTGATTGGATTAGTTGGCGACACATATGACATTACAGTTCGCAAGTTGAAGTGCAACATATACCAAGGTAAGCTGACAATTACAGATGTAAATAATACAGTATGTTATGTCTCTTGTGTGTGGGACAGTTCAGTATCGGCTTAGGTTGGAAAGAAACTGCCGATTTGTGAATATTGTTTGACCCATAAATACAGTATGTCATTACATAATATAATGTAATTAGAACCATTTAGTATACAATTTCAACAGCGTGTGTCATGTTGGAAGTGCCTGTATTTTGATTGGAATGGTTAAGCTAAATGCATGCAGGTATTTTTGATGCATGACAGTGAGTTCTCTTACTGGCAAATTCCCTTTTACATAACTTACATTGGTTTGTGTGAATAAAATTGGTACTTGTATTTGAAATTTCCACATAAAAAAAAAAAAGTAAACATAATCACGTTGCTTAAACCAAAATTGTTCATTTAGACAATCAAATACAATTGTTTACATACCATAGGGTGTTATAGGTTCCTGGTAAGCAAATAGATTTTAATTACATTTTAACAGAATAAGTTACTTGACTTCATTACATCATTTTAAATTATTTTGACTATGAAGAATGTTAAGTTTTTAACAGAAAATCAATTATCATGAAAAAGAAACTGACCGAGGTGAATACCATAATGCCAGATAATTACAGTTTCATTACTGATACAAGGCATTTATGAAAAGTAACCTGAAAGATTAAACCGGGTTATGTTGGTGATGTGACCAGTTTACTTGATCTCTAGGTGTTAACCAGGTTATTACTGAATGCTCAAAAGCATTGTGGATTGGAGATGGCAGGAACTCAAAATAAGTTTGAATAGTTAGTGAATAACAAGTGTGTGTTAAATGATGTTGAAAGTGAACTCGCAGCTAAAAAAAATGCTATTAGCCTTTTAAGCATTACCACACAAATGCAATATGCCGCAGTAGGTTAGTATAAAATCGTATAATACGTCCTGTCTATTCTTTTGGCCAAAGTACAATATTTACTTCCATACTATCAATTTTATATTTTATTTTTTTTTTGGTTTGTTTTAGTTACATCGTCTACATATTTTCGTGCCATTTGTTGGTTTTATTGCATCCATTTGATCTATTTTCCATAGATGATAGAACATTGATATAGGACAGGTCATACAATTCTTGTAATATAAGGTTTCACAAGAACATATGTTATACAAGTTGGGTTATACATATAAATAAATGGGATTATTGTAGAACCCGATTCCATGTTGTTTACAAGCATTTTATGACATCACCAATATGGCATTGATGATGTCATACTTTTTTTTTTCATTTGCCCCATCCCATACCTACAACAATCTAATGCATCCACTGGAATGTCGGGGTTTTCAGGCGGGGACACACTCAGCATTTATAGATGTTGGTATCGCGAAGTACACTAGAGCCTATTCACGTTAGTGTACTACCCGATACCACATATGGTATCGGGAAGTACACTATAGCCCTTCCACTTAAGTGTACGCCCCTATACCACATATGGTATCTGGTGACATACTTGAGCCCATCCGTCCAAGTGTAAGACACGATACCACTTTGGGATCACAGTCAATATATTACTATTTTGTCGCCTAAACTAACGTGTGATTTTTGTGAAGGACCAATCTCATTTGTTGGTAGATCAGCCACATCTTGTTTATCATGGGTCGTATCTGTGTGATTCACTGTCATGGGTGCGTATTTTGAACAAACATGGTCTTTAAATTACAAATTTCCAGCCAAAATGAACATGTATCTGTAAAGAACGGATCACACTTTCGTTACATCGGCCACATCTTATCATAGGTCACATTTGGGCGAATCACTGTAATGGGTGCATATTTCGAACAAACCGCCTTATACTTAACACTCCTTATTAAACACCTCTTCAAACCTCCTCCTACACTTTCAATTGCACCTCTTCAGGCACCATGTGCTTTTGTTACTTGTTACCTGCTATGGTATCCTGACCTAACATTACCTACCTTCAACACTGTTTATTACACCCGATACACACACTTGTATATCTGCACACTTACCTTTACCAAACATTTTAAATTATTCTGTAATACGATCACACAGTCCTACAACTTACGAAATCATAAATACTCTTCTGTTGCAACATACAATCGTACAACTTATGAAAACTAATTTCCTCATCTGTTGTAAATTACTGCGTTGCTCTTACTACCAACCTTTTCTACTATACGGCCAACGTTCTGACGTCATTAATTATGTCACACTTGTAAACACTTTTCTGGTATCGAGAAGTAAAATTGGTCCAAATAAATAATGTAAAGTTACGATTTTTTCTTTTCCTCCTGTTGTCCGTAGGGTCTTATGTTGTCTCCTCAAGCCCACTTACCCTTCTGTCAAGTAGGATTCGCCCGGAGTTGATCGTGTTAACAATCAACTTAACTCTGTATCGGTAGACATTCTGAATGAGAGTAAGCTTCGACCGGGTCAATTATCAAATGAAAAGAGTAAACTTTCACTCTTTTAAAGGGTTAACGTAGTAACTTTTTGTATATGCCTGTAGTGGTAAAACAGTGACAAAAACCTCTTGAGGTATGTACAATAAATTATGAATTCAAAGTCTGACTCCGAATCAACAGTAACATGCAAATAGGCCACTTTATCAAGTTTATTAAAGCCCTCCAGACTCACCGCTGTTGACCGTCACACGAAAGGTCTGAATAGCATGGTACTTTAGAGTGAAATCGCTGTAGAAAATCCAGTTAAGTTACAGAGTACGTAGTGATACGAATAGAAAATTGTATATAATGCAACAGAAGTGCTATGACAAAGTACTGAAAATATACCACCAATTTAATGCACTACACGTGTGCTGGTGTGAAACATGTCAGCAATATTAAATCATGCCAAGAAATGCTGCTGTGAGAGGCAGGCCAAGCAGTGCAAATATAATTAAGTACTAAAATTACCAAGCAAAAAGGTAAATGTACAGGAAACTTCATAAGATAAATTGGCGGCTAATCACCATCAAAACTCTTATAAAATACCCTAGCCAAAACAATTACCTGTCAGTATGAATACTCAACGTCACTGGGCGATAAAGCCTAAAGGGCACTGTGGTTTCATTTCCTAAAATTCAGAATTAACAAACAATCAAAAATTGGTACAAAATGTGAAAACCTAAAGGGCAATTTTCTTTTCTTCACAAGAATCATAGTCAAGAGTCAAACAAGATTTGTTCTATTACAAATATATTTTTTGAGATTGCAAAATCCTTTAAACAAAATAAGTTTATGTCTGCAGGATTCTTGAATATCATGAACTGTAGACTCGTGTCTGTAAAAACAGTCATGGCTAAACTTGAAAGTGAGGGTCAATTTCATCGCTCAGTTGTACGTGGAAAAGGGATATCAAATGCAGAATTTTTCTTCCAGAGACGCTCCCTGTCCAATGTTGTGAAGGTATTACAGCTTTGGTAATATCATGATTTTCCATTTTGTTTACATTTTGTGCATAATATTGTTTGTTTACAAAATTTTGAATACCTATCCTTTTAGCTGAATTTATAGTTTTTTGAGTGAGTGAAGAGATTTGGGCAACTCTTAACAAAGAGGTCTTCAGAGCCGATGATGGTGATTGAGGTGAGTATGGAGCAGCACCGGAATGAAGGGGCGGGAGAAACGGGAGATTCCCCGAGAAAACCTGCCAACCAACCGCATCGTCCGGCACAATTTCTACTTGCGAAAATCCGGAGTGACCCAGCCATGTATTGAACCTGGATCGCCTTGGTGGGGGTGAGCATGCTAACTGCTCAGCTACCATGGCCCCTATAGTTTTTTATATCACCACTTAAAATGTATTTTAAAGGGTATAGGCCCTATTGAATTATTCAGTTTAGGCATACTTACATCTATGATACAGAAGTGTTTTCTCTTAGCACCTTAATTAAGACAGATTTGAAATTTTATTACTGATACAAACTGCAAGTCAAGGAAGTTTTGTATGACAACAAACTTTGATTTACGCTTATTAACTTTTGTGATAATAATTTTAGATTTCTGCCTTTTAAGTAGCCTACAATTTCTTGGAAGTTAACAAGGACAAACTTCTTCCGGCCATCAGACTAAGCAGTCCATTGTAATGTTAGGGACAGCTTATACACTAGATTGATTAAAATGACTGCCCATCCTAACTTAGTTTCCACTGGGGAGAGGCGTAGCAGATTGGTAAAGGGGTCTTTTCACTGCCTGCTGTTCTGTGAGCATGACATCACAGGTGGGGTGCATGTCAGACAGCAGACTGTAGAAAAACCTTGTTTGCTGTGCGTCGGGCATGTGCGAGAGGATCACTCTTGAGGCGAACCTCCAGGTAGCTGTGCACGTAGATGAAAGACACAGACACAAAAACCATTGTTTGGAGTGTGAAGGGACGGACAGTGGAAACATCACCTGCACACAGTTGGGGTTGTTTCCAAGGACCAGGCATTCCCCAACCATGCTTCGAACATGCCATTGCTGTAAACTACTTACGTCCTTTTGGCTACCAAGATTTTATTTAATATGGCAACTTATTTTCATCTGTTGTGCCCTCATGCTAATGAATTCGGCGAGGGTAACCCAGAATCTTTTTTACTACAAGTAACTAACTCCACATGTCACTAGTTTTGAACAATATCATCATTAAATGGATTAATGCTTAATGTTAACTTTCTTAGTGTGTTATTAACAAACAACAGTTTCAAGACTTGTTTTTAGCTCTTAATTGTACATGAGCAGCTGTTGGGAAATGTCAATTTGTAGGTTTCCAGTAACTTAAAGAACCTAGAAGGAAAATAGATTAAAACCTATGTTATTTGCGTGTAAACACAGTTAGATGATATAAATTGTCATCAGCTAGGTATTACATTGTAGATGTTTTGAAGTTACGAATGTGTTGGTGCATGCATTGCAATTTTATGTGCGAAAAGTCACTGCCTCCTAAAAAAAGTGCAGGTGAAAATTGTATTGCATATACTGTAGGGATTATTTGTGTGGATAGACTTGTATTAAACTTATAGGACAAACTAACGTGAGAGTGTATTATCAAAATTGGAGCTATTTGGTAAAGCTTCTTAGCTGTAAGCAAGCTCTGGTAAAGAACTTATCCTACTTACATGTACGTGGAACATGTTTTAGGAGTAGGTATTATTTTGTCTGTAATCTTTAGTATATTACATCTTGTATTTCAGTACCTATACATTTTGGTAATTACCAACTTTTTTCACTATTTTTATGAATACTGTGGACATTTAGAGTGTGTAACATTGAACTGAAATAAAATAACAATTGACATATTTAAAAGCACCAGAAATGAAAATTGTTTTCTTAGATTTTACCCACAATGTTTTAAATTATGTTTTCCATTACTTCACTACAGCTTCGATACTTACATTTTGTGTTGTATGATAGGTTAGAAGCAAAATTGTCTGCACATTTATATAATTTCAATATTTTAAGTTGGGAGGAAATGTATTACAAACCATGTTCACAGTGATGTATTATGTTCATGAATGAAAGAAACAATAACCATGTGCAAGCCATTGGCATTTCCTTGTGACTCCTCATACCTACCTATATTCTAACCAATAAATAATGGTTTTTGTCTTAAGAAGGGTGGAAAACAGAACAGAGTTTATTGTTTCAGTGTAAAAATAATATCAACGAATATACAGAAACTCGTAGAGTGAAATAACTTTGATGACAGTAGTAATTAATTGTGTATTTATTGAACAAAAAACAGTAAAGTATAATCTTTAGAGTAGTTGAATGTAAACATTTGTTTGAAAATGCAAATCATATGGCCATGTTTTTTCTTATATGTGAACTTCCTTAGTATGTATACTATGGAAGTTCACATATTTACATAGAGGATAAACAAAATAGGCTGACAAAAATGCTTACTGTGACTAGCTTAAATACCCTCGGACCCCAGTTTTGCACGATAGTAGTCACTGAAGTACAGTAGTTGGTTTCCAGTTAAACACCTTCCGACCCCGGGGGGGGGGGGGGGGGTGTTGTAACAAAATGTGCCTCACTCCGTCACTCGGACAGCAATCCCCATCCATGCCCTTGAATGGAATTAGACATGCTCAGCATTAAACACACATCTGAGCCATGCCCCGTCCACAATATTGTATGAACTTATAATTAAATTACGGCTAGAATTCACCAAGCAGTTATATTATTTAAATTACACTTAATCAATTCACGTCGCATTCCAAAAAGTCCAAAAAAAAATTTCTGCCCAACACATTAAAAATACTGCATTAAAAATTACTCTTTGACGTGCGACCAGTTCAGAAAGTTTGTTCTCACTCTATTTTTTACCATGTCTCATTACCATACAAAAAAATTTTACACTCATCCCAAAAATTTACACGGTTAAAAGCCACCTCGGAGAAACCACTTGGTTCGTGATTGGGCGAATCTTAACTACTGTGTTACGTGTCGCACCTCGGTAACGAAGAAATAACAATGTTATAACCACAGTACCTTGGCAGCAGCCCTACCATGGGCCTAACAATGAAGAAAATAGCCAGACAATTCAGGGTGTCTGGCCGCCTCTGCCCACGACGCCGTCGTATCGTACTTTTCATCTCTCGGAAATCTGCCAAGCTGTTTCCACCCCGCAGACACAGTCTTCATTTTTCACCGACTCTGCACTTGAATTGTGCCGCTGTGTCGTGACACACTCTCCCCATATTAAGTTTACAGCGGCAACCATAAAGTGGACGTACATACCCGGCAAAAGTTTTGGCTAGAGGAACAGTCAAGGTTTTATCCCCAGCCAAAATAATTTCCGTCATTAATCCCTACAATTTTACCAGCACACCGTCCAGTAGCGCAGGGCACAAATTCTAACATGCCCGCAGTTACCACAAAGTCAGGGTTCACCTCGACACATTTTACACACCACCAAAGTCCAGTAATTATTTCAGTGACTTTCATAGTTAAAAAATACAACTACGGATATTTGGCGATCTACAACCGTCTCTAAATAGTGTTCAAAACCTCGACACACACTTTTATTAGTCGCGAACAGTTCATTCCTCCCCAACTCCATGCCCTCAATTACTTTATACAACCTGTTTATATTTCTCGTCCGTTTTGCACACGTTTTCCGGGGAGGGTTGCCCCTCACACAATATTAAACGCCAGCTTGAGTAGTCCCGCACGCCCCCATTTCACCATGATAATTTGCACGCCTCGCTCGATCACAGGAATGTTTCATTGCAACCCGACAAGACACAATCGGCTCACTATCGTACAGAACTGGAGCCATCCAAATTTATGTGAGACGACAACTGTGGAAATCTTGTCGCAGTTCGACATTACATATACACCGTCCATTCTCTCTAACCTGACACAGGCTGTAACACACATAATCGGGCCTCTGTTGCGTTAGCTTCCGGGACAACAGACAGACAATTTGCAGCTGCGTGATCATAATTAAGTCCCATAACATTACATTGCTGGCGCAAACAGCTGACTCTCGATCGCCCACCGAAGTCACACTCTACCAGCATACCGCTTACTACGCCCCGCCGTGGCTCGCACGTACTGTTTGCACCTACCCCACCCCGCGATGTCACGCCGGACACGCCAGAGAGGACACCCGGTGGCCACTCTTTATATCAAGGCGGCGGAACAAGGAACTACAAATGCCATAATCGACTCTCAGCCTATATCACAAACGTTACCCAGCAATTACACTCATTGATAATTATCACGCAGTAAATAATTGTAAATATGATTAAATGTTAGATAAAACAGTGACAGTGTATATATACGCATATGATTAAATGATAGGGATAAATGTATGACTGGTCATAATACAATTATTAACATACATACTACAAACTGCCAGCATGGTGATGCCAACCGCGATAAAAATTACCCTAAAAATATTTACTAAAGTACAAAAAAACTGTGGCAATCCCCAAATCATCACAACCACCCATCTTTAAAAAAAAGGGGGCGGACCCTCTTTTGAACCACATTAAAACTCCCTGAATTCATAACACCCTCATTGCCATTTCCTCATGTAGAAACATACCAATACCCACTAAGTTCACTTCTTTCCTACGTCTGTTGCCAGGGTGTCCACACATAGCACATACATTAAAAGCACAATAAAAATCTTAACTCCCCAAAAAACATTGACATATCCAGATAAGATAAGAGTAAAACAGAGAATGAAATTGAAATAGTTGTCACATGACACAAGATCCAAGAGTCACATTGCCACTTTAGAGGAAAACATATCCTGCATAACATCCAAACAGCTTTGATCTACATTACTAACACAACGCTCCTTACAAACTACATATCAACTTGATCAGAAGCCATAAACAGCTTCAGTTGGCTAAGGTAGGCCTTTTCCACACTAAAATTAGCTGGGTCTCGTAACAAGACCGTGACAAGGCCTAAAAACTGTAAAATTTTATAAGGGCCGTCAAAAGGCATAGACAGTTCGGAAGAAAAATGCTGTCATCTGACTATGGACATAATGGCAACAAACCACCACGTCGCCCACATTATATGGGTTTGCCACTCATTCCTGGTTATACTTTCATTCAATTCCTTTCCGTGCTTTCTCCAAATTGCCATGTACTTTTTCCCATAAATCCGCTGTCATCCCGACAGGGTATCCATTGATTCTGAAAGAATTCCCCACACGTTTAAAAGAGGCAGCGAGAGCTCACGTCCTAGAAAGACTTTACTAGGTGAAAACCCCTTGACGAGTGTGGGACCGAGTTGAAGATAAGATTTAACTCGAGCAAATGACTGTCCCACATCTGTTGATCTGCATGATTGAAAATGTGCAAAGCTGCTTTAACATTTTTATTGAGGCACTCAACGAGATTTCGGCAGGGATAATAGGGGTTTGTGTTTACGTGGTGCGCACCCCACTGACAACACATATCTTTAATCAACCTAGAATTAAAATAACTACATTATCCTTTACTATCTGATCTGGGCTCCCGAACTTTTTCCACTTTTTATTCACCAGATCCTGCACAATATTACGTGCCTTCATGTCTTGCAACGACAGCAATAAGCAAAACTTACCAAAGCTATCTACTAAAATCAATATATAATTGTTGCCTCCTTTCTATCTTGGGAGAGGCCCATAAATATCCAGAAATACTCTCTCCCACTTCCTTGACAGCAGCACTACAGAGTACGTCCCTACTTTGGAATTTTGCTGTTTTTTCTCAAATTGGCATTCCTGACATTCACTGATGAAACTATGCACATCCTCCTCCATATCCGGCCAACCAAATTTTCGTTTAATTAGGGTCTTAGTCTTACCTTGCGTAATGCCCTCTTCTTGGAGAGTCATGAAAATACTTCAACGCTAAGGTTCTAGCCTTTTTCGGGACTTTTTTTTCTCATCACGGTTATTTCTTATATTGATTATCCCATTTTCTACAGTATATTTGGTTGTCCTCCCCTGAGATATCGCCTGCTTAATTTTCCCTCAGTCCTCATCCCTTTCCTGCCATTTCTTAAAGTCTAAAAATACCTCAGGCATGGTCTTAATCACAACCCTGCAATCTTCTGTTGCACCCTTTCCCCGTACTCCAGACCTGCCTTTCTCTTCCATCGCTCGCACCTCATAGTCGCCCTCATCGTACATACGTGACAAACAGTCTGCGACTACATTATCTTGTCCCTTGATGTGGCTGATTTGAAATTGATGGTTGTTTAGTTTCGCTATCCATTGCCTAATTTGACCCACTTTTTTCGGGTGGCTGTACAACCAGGTGAGGGCCTGGTTGTCCGTTTACAAATCAAACTCTTGATCTAAACAAGTTGAGAATTTCTCGACCCCCCCAAACACAGGTTAGAGCCTCCTTTTCGAAAGTGCTCAGATGTTGTTCGCGATCATTTAAAGTACGACTAGCGTAAGCGATAGGCTGCATCCCCTTTCCCTGATCCTGCAATAGCACCCCTCCTGATGCTAGCGAAGTAATGTCTACCTGTAGGGTGAAAAGTCGGGTGAAATCTGGGAGAGTCAAAACCGGGGGATGGGAGATTGCCTTCTAACTTTCAAAATCCTTGGACTCATTTTCGCCCCAGCGAAAGGGAACATCTTTTTTATTTAGTCATTTTAAAGGCGCACACATCTCAGCGTAACCATCTGTAAAGCGGGAAAAATACCCCAGCATTCCTAAGAATCGCATCACACTTTTTACGTTCTTCGGGGTCGGAAAGATGACGATGGGGGCAACTTCCTCGGGGTCCATCACTAACTTTCCCTCAGCTAGAATAAAACCCAGGAACTTCATTTCAGAGCGTTCCCAAGTAACCTTTTCCGGGTTAACGGGAAACCCTAATACTCTGTTTTTCCAACACCAAACGGATGTGCTTTAAGTGCTTTTCTGGATTCCTGGAGAAAATGCATATATCATCTAGAAATAAAATTAAAAACTTGAAATGGAATTCCATTATAGCCTTAATGGAGAATGTGCCCCAAACACTGTCCACAAAAATTCACTCCAAAGGGTACCTTGTTCCACTCAGAGTGGCCCCACGGGGTGACAAACGCTGTATACTTACTATTCTCTTTGCTCAACATACGTTGATGGAAGGCTGTGTTGAGGTCAATAACTGAGAAGATTTTGTTCCCCCAAAAATTGTAAAATGTTCTCTACGTTGAGCATGGGGAACGGATCAAAGCTCACTTTTTTATTGAGCTGACAATAGTGACCAAATGGTACTGTCCTAATACTTTCTTTTTGACAAGGAAAGCTGGGAACGCATAAGGAGACACAGATAGCTTTATAATATTTTTTTCCATTAACTCGCTGACAATTCTACAAAATGCCTCTAACTTTGGGGGGGTGACACTGGTAGGACTTTAAGCCTGACGGGGACCTCATCTTCCATGCGAATGTCATACGGGAACTGGTCGCAACACCCTACCCGACTCATAATTACGTCATTGTATTCACGCAACATTTACTCTAGCCCGTACCACAATCATTTTCTCATCATGGCACTCCTGTTCTGGTCATTAAAACATCGCTCTCTCACTCTCAAGTTCTTCTGGAGATGTATTTCAGCTCCTTGGCCGTAGTTTCTGCCAAAATATTTAAACTTAGGGTAATGTCACTTACCAATCCCGGCACCACCCAAAAATCTCTATTCCAACTATATTTTTCTAGCTTGAAATGCAGACATTATTTTCAAATTGATGTTACGTACGCTCCCATTAGCTACCATCAAGACAAAACCCTCACCCCTACATAGTTTCTGTTTCAGTTCGGGAAATTTAGTTATGAGGCGACTAGCAAATGATTGGCTAACGAAACACTCACAAAATGCCACTGCCATCTCACGAAAGACATTAATTTAAAGCCCCCATTCCCTCACTGTTTCCTTTTTTTCCCTCAAAATAAAATTAACAACGCAAACAAACGTAACTCGGCAAAACTAAAACAGGTTAGAATGCCACCTAGCTATAATATCCTTCATTGATATGGTTAGGCCCATACTATTTTTCCCAACTGGGAAACTATAAGTTAATTAATACATAAACATTAATGTGATTGTTTGTGTTTCAAATTATTATTCTTCATTTTTCAATACATTAATATTAGTTTTCATACATGCACTCGCAATTAGGCTACCGCCCGGTGGCGAGCTCTCTCACCTCTCCTTCACCCAACCAACTCCTTTTCCACTCCCTTCCTGAATTTACCAACCCCTCTCACAGATACCAATTCCTCCCTCAACACATTCCACTCCCTCACAGACCTCGCAAGTGTGGACTGACTACCCCACTCCGTTCTCCTCCACACCCTCTGAAGCTTCTCACTGTTGTTTCCTCTTCCTCTAAACACCCCCTTACTTAGCTTGCAGTGTAGCCCTCCCCATCCTCCCTCTACATTCACCACCCTGTACATCCTGACTAACCATTCAACTTTCCCCCTGTCCTTCAATGAGCCCCACCCCATTTCTTTCATCACTGATGGCCTATAGTTCCCTTCTTCCTCACCATCTTGCCCCTGCATTTTCCAACTACCCTTCACCCATCATGCTGCCTTTCTCTGCACCTTTTCCGGTTCTCCCACCTCCACGTCCCATACTGCTGCAGCATATTCTGGCATTGGCCGTACCATTGTGCCATACGCCTTCTTCACCTCATGGCTGACTTCCTTCAGCACCCTTCTCAGCATACCCAGAGCCCTTTTTCCCTTTACAACCACCCTCTCTACTTGTTTTTTTCCACCTGAGGTCTCCCTGCAGTACAATCCCTAGATACTTATATTGTGCAGCTTCATCTATCTCTTTGTCCCTCCCATCTGTACATGTCCCTGCTTATAAACTTTTTCCTTGTGAACCTCACTACTTTAGTTATCAATGTCCGCCTGCTAATTTCTGCCCTCCTCTCCCACCTGAGCATATACAACACAATTGTCTGCAAACAATCTAATTTTTCCCCTAATCATCATTCTCGCAAATATGCAAACATTTTCATATTTTCAGCCATGAGTGGTCAAAATAGTGTTTTTTATGTTGTGTAAAATTGTTTTCATTAGGATCACATTTACAGTGACGTCACACCTGTTGCGCCAATGTAAATCCAGCATTAATGGTGTCCTTTCTTGCATGTAACAATGACATGCCCTCTACTTCCTGTTGGCTGGAGACTTTGGAAACAATCCCAAAGAAACCCCATCAGCAGAAGGCAGAAAGGTGATCATTTTATTTTGGTCTGTATCATGTAGTCTCACACACAAAGGTGCCCTGATGCGTTTTCTCAAACCTTTCAAACTTTATTATTTGCGTGTTTGCAACTGGAAACATTTTATGGGGTAATTAAAAAAATTCATAATTACAAAATGTGAAATATTTTACTTGAATCTTTTTATTTAACTACTTTTATACCAAATGTTTAATACAGTGTTTCATAATCTTTTAGGAATTGCAACATTTAAATTTATACATAAAATATTTAGCTAACAAGCTATCAAATTGATACAAAAATATTTATAATGATACCTACAATCTCACAGCATTACATTTCTTTGGTATATTTTCAATGTATCATCCCCAAAACTTACATACTTTAAATTATTTTTACCTTTTTTCACAAAACTTCAATTCAAAATCATTCTGGCCAAAGTCTAACACTTAGAAATGTTTTATCCTTTTTCTACATTTAAAACTATAAAAAAAAAAAAAACATAAATATTAAAATACTTATCTCCATGATTAACACCTCCAGAGTCTGAGAACCAAGCGCACCAGCTCCAAGAATGCATGCAGATTTATTTAAAAACTCTTTCCTCATCCCTCCTTCACATTTAATAGATTTGGCAACGAGGTGTACAGCATTTAACTCGCTACATTTAATTTTAACCAATAGGAAAAATGTAAGACCTATTTTGAAATAGAGTGCTCTCATAACTACACAGTGACAGTCTTTTATTTTCTGTCGTGAGCATTTTCTCCCTTCAACCTGCAACTCTTGGCAACACCGCTGACATCACCAAGGCGTAGCCAATAGAAGTGAGGCATGTCAGTCTTTCGTCTGGCCGGGCTGGAAACACTGGCACTTTCTGTAGTTAGATTTCTGACTCAGGTAGCCACTATGCTGGTCGACTCGCTGCTCCTTCGAAGGCCCGCTTGACATCTGGCATAGAATCTGCTATGTATGTTTCACCATAGATGAGGCAGCATACATTGTGGTCTTCGAGAACTGTTCCAAACTACCATATTTTGGCGTGTATAAGCCGCATCAGAAGTTTTTTATGAAGAATTAGGGATAATTAATATTTCAAGTATAGGCCACACTGAATTTTTGTATTGCTGTAAATATTGTTAAGTTATAATTTCGTACAAACATAATAAATTCGGACTTAATTTCTCCCCTTCAAAACATTTGTGACAGGAAATTTGTATTATGTTGCAATTTTATACATCGCACAGTTACGATTCCACAAATGGTAATGTGACTTTAGAAAGCAAAACCACGGCAACACATTACACAAAATGGCATCTTATCAATGTGCACTTGTAGTACCACAGTGGGTATGGGAACGATGTATGATATCTTTCTCTTGTACAGCAGAAAAATTATTTTCTCATTGCACTAGCAGAACTTTTTTTTTTCTTCTTCCCTTTTTTCCCGTCCCTTCCTTCATTTAAGTTAAAACATTAAAATGTACATTATGTTGACGAATTTCTAAACATATTTTGGGGAAATAATTTTTTTAATGCCAATATCTCGTAGGCCTATACAAGCCACACCCCACTTTTTGTAGTCTTTTTTTTTGTGAAAATGTGTGGCTTATGCACGTCGAAATACAGTATTTGCCAAATGTAGGAAACAGTCCATAGCTGAATTTATAACGGGCAGGCAAAAATACATAAGGCGAACTTTTTATAGGGAATTGGAGCTCTTTAACATGAGACGGAGCTCTTTAACATGAGACGAAAACATATTGTCTCAACAGTGATCTTATTTTTTATTTCCTGCTTATAACATCAGTATTTGTTGACAGCAATTTTTCTCTTAAGTAAAATTTGAGATATATTTCCATGCAGTAGCCTACAAATAGACACAGAAAACAGTTTATACCTAGGGAAATATGAAGGATTAGAGGTGATGGTTCTGAAAATTATTAAGATAAAGAAAACTATATAAATGAGACCAAACCCTCAGAATACATGTCATTGTATATTTAATTGATGATTCTATGGTCCATGGAATACTGTAATACCATTTCCTGCTTATAACATTTTCCTGCATATAACATTTTATTTTACTGACTACTTGAAAAATGTTATAACAGAGTATTTCTGTATTTCACTGTGCTCTTTATAAATGGTTACTGTAAACATGTAAGTTACATTCAGTTTGATGGTCTGCAGGGTCAATAAGTGTTCATATTAAAATTACAGCTTGGAGTAGATCTCAGTTTCATGCAATTTTTACAACATGAATTTAGTTTGTAATTCACTCAAAATAAAACTGGTGAATGGACTGGAAGGATGGGGAAGTTGTGTGGACATTCACTCAAAAGGCTGTACAGATGAGAGGTACAAACAGTAGAAAGGTTGCAGAGGTTATGGTGGTGGACAGAAAGAGGAATGCAGTCCATGCTGGTGAGAACTTTGAGGGAGTGGAATGTGTTGCGGGAGGAGTTGGAGATGGTTAAGAGGGTTGGGTGATTTAGGAAGGGACTAGAGAATTAAACAGGATGAGGGAAGGAAATGCTTGCAAGGGGTGATAACCTAGCTGCAAGTTGAAATTATTATTATTATACTATATTATTATAATATTATATAATTTTTTAGATAATCTTTTTTCTAATCTAACTACCAGAAAACAAGTAGATGGTATATTTTTTGATTTACAAAAAGCTTTCAACACCTGTAAACATCAAAAATTATCTTTCAAAAAATAAAAAATTTAGGATTAGGTCACTCATATGTTAAATGGTTTTCAAATTACTTTTTGAAGAGAACCTTTGTTCTTAAATTAGAAAATTCTCCTGTCTACTTTGGTGTTCCTCAAGGAAGCACTTGAGTACCGCTATTCTTCAATATAATTTTTATGAACAATACAATAGGTCATCATAGCCATTTGTAACTGATGTATTGCTAATGTAATGAAACTTAATATAAATAAGAAACTTTGTATATCTTTACGAGGAAGACCAATCCTGTGTTTTATAAGTATCATGTAAATAATGTTATAATTAAAAGAGAGGATTTTGTTTGAGATCTCGGGAGTCATTTTCGACTCCAAACTATATTTTCATGTTCATGTAGATAGATAGTACCATTAGTCGTATGGCTTAATTAAATTTATAATTTTTTGTGCCAGCCCCTCAAATTATTTGTTAGGTTTAATATTATTTGTTAGTTAGATCAAGATTAGAGTAGTCTTCAATCATTTGGAATTATATTACCCTTACAGACACAAATAGATTAGAAAATATCCAAAAAAAAGTATTAAAAATCAATTTGTATTATATTTTCCGTGCAAGTAGAACTTAATTATAACACTGAACTAGCCCGATTCAATACTCTGACTTTATATGAACACTGCTATATTAATGGTGCTTCTTTTTTAATTAATTCCTTTTTAGGCTTTATAATTTGTCTAGCTGTACAGAATAAAGTGGGTCTAAAAACTCCTGTATACACTCGTGGGATCTTTCCTACTTTCTCTTCTGTAATACATAAAAAGTACTTAGTTTATATATGTATTAATAATTATAACAAATACTTCTCATATTTTAATCCCTTTTTTGGTAAGAAAAATCATTTTTAACTATCTCTATAAACATTATAAGATAATTTCTTTTTTGTGTTATCAAACTATCCTGTTTACATCATATTTGTAATTGGTTGATTATTACTCATTTTTATTTGTATTTTAGATTATGTGTTTTTTTGATTATCTTATGTGCTTGTCCTGGTTGTATGTATTTGTCCAACTTTCTTGAAGCACTACTTAAGATCTACTTCCAGGATATTCCTCTGCCTCATGTAAACAAAGCCTAACCAAGTAACCTATAGAAAATTACACCAAAGGGACAATGCACTGCATTAATGGACACACAGTTTAATAATCTTTTGCATGAAAACTATTTCTTACCAGGCATTACCAACACTCCTATTTTCTCCCTGTATTTATTCATATTAATTACAAATTAAATATTATAATTTATTAATAAAATATAAGTAAAAATTGAGGTCAATAAAAAATATGATACCTTTATCTTAACAGACAGAAGTATAAACGCTTGTGATACATGGCATATTTAGGAAACAACCAAAGATGTCATATGTGGGGTGATTTTTCAAAGGTTTCAATAGAAAATCTGAAGAAACTGTGAATAGACTATAGTTGCTAGTGCATGAAAAAAAGCACACAAACAAAACCTGTCAACCCATGAAAAAGCAAGCACAGTTTATTCACCAGACAGTGTGTGAATCACGTCTGATTTTAATACAATAAAGTACTCTCCTATTTACTTAGCATCTTTTTTTGTATTTTGTTTTTCTGACATGTTTTCTAACCAACCTCTGACCACAAAATATTTGCTGTCCTCTGCCAATTCAACAGTTTTCATATATGAGTTGCATATCACCTCACATGACAAAACTTTGTGATCTAGTAATATTCATAAAGAAGTGGCCAGGATTGTACAATGACAGCAAATTCATAAATGTATAGCTTATCCATAACTTCTGAAGCACACAAACTTGCAGCCTCCATTCGTCATTTATGAATATTCACAGTCAATTTGAAAAATGTGCCATAAATAAATGCTATAGCCCTACCATTCCACACACTGCAAAAGACATTAACTGGTATCTACACCATAACTGCAGATACTGTCTTTGATGCTTCAGCTCTTTGATGCTCATTCGATCACAACTTTGGGAATCTCGTACATCCTGTAGCGTAAACAAATGTGTTGGCTTCGTAGTTGTCAGTTTGGCTATTATACATATTTGAATCACAAGCATGTTGTTTTCCTCACTAAGGTGAAAAGAAAAAAATGTGGTGGATCCACAGAGAAGTAGCTGGCTGCATGGAGAGGGTCAGGGCAGAGCAGCAGTTGTTGAAATAGCAATCAGTTAGAAGCAAGGAAACGGAAGGGGAGAGAAATGGAGAGGATAGCATTTTTGAGGCCGCAGGGGGGGAGATAGGAGGGAAGCAATGTAGGATGGTAAAGCAGAGTACTAGTATAAAGATTATGGTGGTGAACTGTAGGAGTGTGTACAACAAGCTGGAGGGCTTCTGGGGAAAGGTTGAAGGATATGGGGCGGATATAGTGGTAGCTGTGGAGACATGTTTGACTGAAGAAGTACTGGACATAGAGTGTAGGCAGGATGAGTTCATCATCTTCAGAAGAGACAGGGATGGGAGAGGAGGAGGAATAATGGTGTGTGTAAGGAAAGGGGCGGTAGAAAGGGTTAGTGAGGATGTTGAGGTAATGGAAATTAAATTGAGTGGTAGTAGTAATAGGAGTATTACTTTGCTGGCAGCGTATAGACCACCAGGACAGGGATGGCAGGCAATTGAGATGATCAAGGAGAGGGTCGATAGACTAAAGGACAGGCAGTGGTTTGTTGTAGCAGGGGATTTGAATATGCCAGGGGTGAAATAGGTATAGGGTGCAGAAGGAATGGGTAGCATAATGCAGAGAATGGCAGCACAGTTAGTCAACAGAGGATTAGTCCAGATAGTAGAAACACCTACGAGATGGAATGAGGAGGGTGTTGGGTCAGTGTTGGATGTGGTGTTGGTAAGACCTAGGAATGCTGTAGTTGGTGCAATAGTATTGGATGGTATAAGCGACCATCATATTCCGGTTGTAGAAATTGGGATTGGCAGGATGAGAGATGTGCAAATGGCAGAAAGGTTGGTGTGGCAGTATGGTAGAGGAGACAAGAAGGAGGCAGAAATATTCCTGAGAGACAGGTTTAAAAAATGGTCTATAGAGGAGGGTGTAGAGGGGCAAAGAATGTATTTCTGGGGAACATTGTGGAAGAAGGAAAAGGCAAGGAATGGGGGAAATTGTTTAGGTATGTTGGGCGGTTAAGGAGAGGAGAGGAAGGGATCCCTCTGCTAACAGGAAGGGATTGTAGGCATGCGACAAATGACCAAGAAAAATTGAATATGCTGCAAGGACAGTACTTGTCAGTGTTTGAGGCAAAGGAGGGTTGGAATAGGGGGGCAAACAGGGTTCGGGGTGTGTTTAATGAGTATAAGATGACGGATCGGGAGATACAAAAGGTAATTAGGTGTTTGGAGAGCAGTAAGGCATGAGGTCCAGATAGGATAGGAAATGCAGCACTAAAGTTTGGTCGTAGGGAGATAACGAAATATTTAGAAGTGTTGTTTAAAAAGTCCTTAGGAGAGGGTAAGTTGCCACAAGATTAGAAGGATTCTATGGTGGTACCAATACACAAGCAGGGAGAGGATATAGGGAGGCCTGGCAACTACATACCGGTCAGTCTCACATCAAGTACAGGAAAAGTAATGGAGAGACTGGTGGTGCAGTATGTGGTGAGGGTAATGAACAATAGGAATTATTTGGAGGAGTCCCAGCATGGTTTCATGAAGGGATACTCATGTGAGACTTAGCTGGCTGGGTTATTAGAGGATCTGGTGCAGGTAGTTGATGAGGGGAAGCAGGTGGATGCTTACTTCATAGATTTTGAGAAGGCATTTGATAAGGTGTCCCATGGAACATTGATGAGGAAAGTGAAGGCGCTGATACCAGACAGGAGGGTCATGGAATGGATAGGGGACTTTCTCAGGGGGCGAAGGCAGAGGGTGAAAGTGGGGGAGGCAATATCGGAGGAAGAGGAGGTTACGTCAGGGGTACCACAGGGAAACGTGCTGGGTCCTTTGTTATTTACCGTAATGGTAAATGACATGGGTTTGGGGATTAGAGGAAAATCAGATTGTTTGCAAATGATTGTGTTGTATATGCTGAGGTGGGAGAGGGGGGGCGGAAATTTGCAGGCGGACATTGATAAGATATGGTTGTGGACCAGGAAAAATAAACTGAAGATAAATGTAAGAAAAACTAAGGTAGTGAGGTTCACAAGGGAGAAGTTGATAAGCAGGGACATGTACAGATGGGAGGGACAAGAGATAGATGAAGCAGCAGAATATAAGTATCTAGGGATTGTACTGCAGGGAGACCTCAGGTGGAAAAAACAGGTAGAAAGGGTGGTAGCAAAGGGAAGAAGGGCTCTGGGTATGCTGGGAAGGGTGCTGAATGGAGTCAGCTGTGAGGTGAAGAAGGCGTATGGCTCAATAGTACGGCCAATGTTAGAATATGCTGCAGCAGTATGGGACCCGTATGTGGAGGTGGAGGTGCGAGAACTGGAAAAGGTGCAGAGAAAGACAGCAAGATTGGTGAAGGGTAGGTGGAGAAGGCTGGGGCAAGATGGTCAGGAAGAAGGGAACTATAGGCCATCAGTGATGATGAAAGAAATGTGGTGGAGCTCATTGAAGGACAGGAGGAAAGTTGAACGGTTAGTCAGGATGTACAGCGTGGTGAATGTAGAGGGAGGATGGGAAGGGCTACACTGCAAGCTAAGTAAGGGGGTGTTTAGAGGAAGAGGAAACAACAGTGAGAAGCTTCAGAGAGTGTGAGAACAGAGCGGGGTAGGCAGTCCATGGTTGTGAGGTCTGTGAGGGAGTGGAATGAGTTGAGGGAGGAATTGTTACCTGTGAAAGGGGTTGGTAAATTCCGGAAGGGAGTGGAAAAGGAGTTGGTTGGGTGAAGAAGAGTTGAGAGAGCTCGCCACCGGGCGGTCGCCTAATTGCGAGTGTATGTGTGTATATGTATGTATAAGTAAATTGTTTCATAAAGAAGGAGTATAACATAATTAATACATTACACATTTTGATTGAGATTGGTAGTTGAAGTTTGTTAATGTAGGTTGTTAAGTAGTTGGGCTTAACGTCTCATCAGCAAGGTCATTAGAGATGGAGCTAATTGGTCAGGGAAGAGGTATTGGAGAAGGAATCGGCCATGGCCTTTGTTAAATACCTATTTCAGCTTTTTACCGGGAGTGATTACATGAAACCATGGAAAACCGAAATCAGGATGGCCAGACAGAGAATCAAACCCGGGTCCTCCCGAATGCAAGTCCAGTGAGGTGTCACTGTGCTACCCTGCTTGGTGATTTTAGTCAATGAAATAACTGTATGAAAGTATGAAGTGCCATAAAATTTTATAACAGCCATACAAAATTCTGCTTGCTAAGAAAATACCTAAGAGTATTGAAACAATAATATTTATTAAATTAAGTTAAATCTATTTCCTGTCATTAATAATTATACAACATACACTGCACTTCACTAATCAAACAGATTAACTGAATAAAAATTATCCCGTTGAGATGCGGTTTCCCAGTAGCTCGCTGTTTCGTACTAGCTCATCAGGGAAACGGGAATATGATGTTGCAGGAGGTAAAATTTCCCTGTCTGTTTACATCATTCCCCAACCCTCCTTCCCAAACCATCGTAGCATTTCTCATTTTATGTGGGAAAGAAAAGTACTACAAATCCATCCTGCGCTGATCTCAGACATTACTGTTACTAAAGGTTGTTCATGATAAAGTGAGCACTTTAGAAAGAAACCTTAGAGAAAAGTCTCTGATACTACCTGCATATATTTTAACAGGTGCACTGAGTGACATGCACCCAGTAAAGTTGGTAACAAAGGACTGAAAGTAGTTCCATGTCTTAATGTTGAATAAAAGTGTTAGGTGTCATTTGTGATCATTTAAATTATTTCTTTCCTTTCGTGTTATTTTATTGCAGAGAAGTATGAAAATATGTATATTTTAAAAATATTTAGGTGTTCTTTTCTAATAATTTGATGGTTTCATTTGACAGATGCGTGAATAGTGTTGTGACCCGTGGCAATGTTAATTTTGCATAACGCAGAAGAACACACAACGTGCATACAAGTGGATCTTAAGCAGGGCTTTCAAATGTGTTAATTTTACCGTGAACTGACTATAGTCGTACATAGACAGTCATTCCGTTTCCTCGTATTAGGAATGGCAATGTTATCTCTAGCATACAGTAATCAACCTTTTTTTGCTAAACATGTATTTTATAACTAACATGTGAATATGGACCAAGTTAGTAGAAAGGATTTTAAATGAAACAATTTTGAAACTGTCTTAAGTTGAAGGGGCAAAACATTCCCTGTGTGCAGAAGTGGAAGCAAATGCTCCCTTTATCGCCCCCCCCCCCCCCTTTTCCCCCATCTCAGTTACTATGCCTCGTTAGCAGTCAGTCTAAACCACTACTTCAAATTAAATGTGTGTTCTTTATGTGCCATCTGCTTTTTGCAACTCGTATTCTGTTACTCTATTGGTTTAATATTGGTTATAATTGTCCAACTTCTGAAATAAACTTGTCATTCAGTACCTACCTCTGCAGATTTTCTTCTTCAGAGCTGTCCTTGCATATGATGGCAGAGTTGTGACAACATGAGTCTTACAGACATTTTTGAAATGCCATCATAGCACGTTTGTCATCCATGCAATTTGTCACAATGACAACAGTTCCATTTATAACAACCATGCTTGACCTGCAGGTGTGTTTGTCAGAATATCTCTCGCCTTCCTGCTGTTCAGCTTTATGATGGTGTGGGGTGTGGTTTGAGAAACATGTAATCATTTTATTCTGTGCTTCTGACTGCTCTTTATTGAACTAATTGGGTTTCAAGATTATAGTGCTTCCTATTCTCACTGCTCAGTGCATTGAAGCATAGCCCATGAGAATGAAGTGTGGAACATCTCCTCAGTGCCCTGGTTTTAATGTAGTTGAATCTTTGGAGTCCAAATTGTATGCCAGTTTTGAACCTCCAGTGCTACTTTCTCAGCTAGAGAATTGTCCAACTCCATACTAATAATTACTGTAGCACAGTTACTCATATTGTTTTGTGTATTACCTAAGCTGTTTTTTGTTGTCTATTTTACATAAGGAAAAACATGTTTTGTTAAAAAATTGTTGTGTCAGGCAAACTATTACATCCACTACGTTATAAAACACCTAATCCATATCACCATACTAATTCCTTAGTCTTGTGTTCGCCTTTGCATGTCAACATGCACAACAAACACACTGGCCGCCCGAGCCACCTGGCAGACATACCAACCTACACACTTCAGTACATAACATAAACAAAGGTAACATTTCTTTGGAAACATATGTAGTTATTATTTTGCTGTCAAATTGCATCAGTTGGTGGCTGAAGAGGCAGTGTAACAATTTACTTCGTCATTAGTTTACAAATTTATTCCCATACAATATTAGTCATATTTTAGTGTTCAGTTAAAATAATCTCACTGCATTTGTGCATTTCATGTGATGGTCTGTAAGTTATAAAATTTGGTAATAATAAAAACAGTAGAAACTGTTTTACTTTTTATAGCCACTGATTATTCTTTTAATTTGAAATTGTTTTGATTCATTTGTTACTGTTACAGCAATGTTACTGGATTGACTTTTTAAGTTTTTAAGTTATTTAAAAATAATAAATATAGGTATAATCTAGTAATAATGAAATCAGTAATTTAAATTTTTACTTTAAAAACTATAAATTAACTTGGTTTCTATTTATTTTATATTTACAATTGGTAAGGAGCCCAGATACCTCATAAGTATAAAAATACAAAAACCTATATGTATAGTGACAAAACAGTGTCTTGCCCGTGGTGTCTAGGCATAATGATTCTGGGGTGGTTTGTCATTGCCTCCCTCAAATTAGAAATGAGTCAAACGCACCAACCTCTTTAAATAGTTTCAGGGGCCACTGCGAGAATGAAATCATATTTCCCAGATGAGAGCCCAAAATGCAACATGTACACTAAGGAGGTAGTCATATATAAAAATAACAAATCAAAAAGACTTTTTCTAAATAGTCTTTTGTAAATAATGTTCCTTATTTGGGAATACAGGTGTTTTTTTTTTTAAATACATTTTGATGCATATTTTTCAACACTAAGCTATTGTTATGGTTGTAACTATAATGTACACACTGTTACACAGATACATAAAAATTCAAAAACCATTTAATTTGTCTTTACAGTGCCAAATTTACTAAAGGAGCTAGTATTTTTCAATCAGTATGAAGAATTAGCTTGTGTTGTGAGGTTTCCTTAATCTCTGTACCCATGTCATGAGATTGAGTGATCAAATGAAACCTTATCCATTTTGTATATTTTTAAAATTTTATTCCCATAATATGTCACAAAATAAAATAATAAAAATTGTTAGGTTTTTTTATTTTTTTGTAGTAGCAGATGTTAAGTTTTAATTCTTTTTATAAGGTCAGAATTGTTTCAATTGTCAACTAGAACATTATATTTATTTAGATTAGGTTTGCAACTGAAAAGCTTTTTCATACAGCTTTTGTGCTCTCTGTCTTGACCTCCATGTTCATTGGTGTTGTTTTGATCACAGTTTTTCACATTGGTGAGTGTGTGCATCATATTTACTTTCTTGTTTGCTTGATTACTCATCTACTTATGTCTTGTTTATTTTTATCTACTGGCATAATTACTTTGCAGAAATATCTGTTGCCAGCAGTTACTCTTGGCTTATTATCACTGTGTTTCTAAACATCTTGTTTTCACAAAAATAGCTCTCTAATAGCACACAGCTGTAGTAATAATGTTTCATTTAATTAATATTCATGTTACTATGTAAAGTAGGTTAGAAATGTATTTAAATATATCTATATTTGTTCTCAGTGGTGCAGAAAATAAAATAAAAACAATTTCAGGGAACATTAATTTTAACATTACATTTATAGTTAGTGTTTAATACGTGATAATGCTTTTTTCCTATTTTGTTGCCAACATTACTGTGAATATTGCAGTCGGTGTGTATGTTTTAAATATATGCAGCTATGAACACAGATATTTTTTTTTCAAATTGATTTCATGATTACTAAACCGTAAACAGCCTGTAGGCCTACTTATGGCTTAGTATTGAAGTACGTTAGAACTGAATTTTTGTCTATTTCATAAATCAGGAGAGTACACATAGTTAATTTACTTGAGGTAGAAGCGTTGTAGCTCTCAATGGAGCGCTGTACCAGACAGTTCAACATGCAGAATTGTTTTTAACAAAGTACACACAATACTAAATTGTCAGGAAAAAATATTTATGTAGCATTTGAAAGAAAATGAATGCATTTTGTAATTTAAATGTTTTACTACAGTCTATTTGTATATTTTTTTAAATATAAGGATATATATTAAATTAAAATTTAAGCATATTTCTATTTCTAATGTTTTGGATATCATAATTTGCAAAAGAAAGCCCCTCATTAAGTAAGACCATTACAATAATTACAAAAATTTTTAATAACTGATTTTTTGCACATCCATTTCACTAATTAAAAAATATTATAATTTTGCAAAAATGGATGTCCACAAACTCAGTTGCTAAAAATATTTGTAAACATTATTACCTACAATACTGATTTTTTATTACATACAATTTTTAAGTGTAAAATGTGCTTTCTGAAGCATTAAAATTGAAATATATGAATAAGTTATCAGTGTCTCCTCCACACAGTGGCACTAGAATTCTGTAGATCAAAACTATTTATCTTTTAGATAAATTCTCAATGCCAGTGATGCATCTGTTAATGTGTGGTATATTCAGAATGTAAGGTTGGTAGTATCATCCAAAGAACCACCAAAACGTCTAAAACTAGTGCCATACATACATAAATACACTCGCAATAAGGCTACCGCCTGGTGGCGAGCTCTCTCACCTCTCCTTCACCCTACCAACTCCTTTTCCACTCCCTTCCTGAATTTACCAACCCCTCTCACATATACCAATTACCAATATAGAGCAGATTTCTTATCTCAATTACCTTTAAACCATGTAGTTCCTAGTTCCTTTGAGGATGAGAACACTTTGTACATACACTTTATTAACAGTGAGGTCCCTGTCACCACGGTACAAGAAGTAGCTAATGAATCGAGGCAGGATGGAATACTCAAGAAAGTGATACAATATGTAAAATATGGCTGGCCTGATAAACAGCTACCAGAGGTCTTTGCACCCTACTCGAGTAAACAAAACGAATTGACAGTAGTGGGACATTGCCTGATGTGGGGCCATAGATTAGTGGTCCCCAACAAATTACGTAACGTGTTACTGTCTGACTTACACTCTACTCATATGGGTATGATAAAATCTAAAAGCCTGGCACGATCATATTTCTGGTGGCCATCCTTAGAGAAGGAAATTGAAAGTCATTTTCAGTCGTGTGAACTCTGTCAACAATTACAATAGAACACCCCAAAGGCAGAATTAAGTTTGTGGGCATGGCCGTCAGGGCCAAATAAACGGCTCCATGCAGATTTTTGTGGACCTTTCCAAGGCAAAATGTTCTTAATAATATTGTATGCATACTCAAAGTGGGTGGATGTATTTCCAATGGATAACATCACGTATTCCAAGACTATCATTGGTTTTAGGCAGTACTTTTGCAATTGGGGTTTGCCACTTTCTCTTGTAACTGACAATGGGTCAAGCTTTATGTCGGAGGAGTTTCAAACATTTCTGCGGAATAATGGTGTGCAGCACATCACCACTGCTGTTCATACACCCCACTCCAATGGAGCGGCAGAAAATAGTGTGAAAACCTTCAAAGCCAGTTTTAAAAAACAACTTTGGCAGGGTGAAAATTCAACTAAGGCAGTACAGGCATTCTTGTTTATGTATAGAGCCACACCGCATACGACAACAGAATACTCCTCAGCCGAATTGCAAATGGGCCGTTGATTGAGGAGACAGTTTGATCTTTTCATACCTAGTAGAGACACTGTTGTCAAAAAGAAACGAGAAAGCCAGTCCACGCATCATCCAGGTTGTTGAAAAAACATGTTCGCAGCGAATCAAAATGTTTAAGTGAAACATTATACAGCGGGAACTGTCAGGTGGGTCCCAGTAGTTATTGTCAAACAATTGGGCAATGTGATGTTCTCGGTTCAAACAGTTGACCAACAAATATGGAAGCGTCACGTGAATCAAATTATGAGGGAACAAGAGGAACCCCCACACACTTGTATTAGATACTCAACACCAAAAAAGCTATCCTCAAATTTTTCCAGAATGTTCCAGAGTTGGCAGGGGAGGGAGTCACGAGGATGATTGGATAGGGTGCTGGGAAGATAATGGGAATAATCAGAGTTTAGATAGTGGTGATAGAGTTTAGGGGGATGTGAAGAACAGTTCCTAGGTTTCAAACCCTCTAAACAGCAACTAGTAAATGCAGAAGTGTTCCTAGTGAGGCTTCTGATAAACAAACCATACAAAAACCCTTTCCAGAAAGAGTGATTAGGAAGTCTCAGCGGAGTACTTTCTGTAGGAGTACTGTGAGAGTAGAGTAAAGTTACTCTAAACAATGTCCTAGACTGTAAGTGGTGTTGTTGATTATCATAATGAATTGTAAACTAAGGTGGAGGAATAATGTGGTATATTCAGAATGTAAGTTTGGTAGTAAAAAGAGTGAGCAGTAAGATGACGGGAGATGGAGAGCAGATTGTGAGAACGCTTCAGGAAAAGTAAGATTGTTACAGATTTGTATAAGATTGATGGAAGTTGAGGTGTAATTACAAACGAGCAGACTCAGTTTTTATTGATTTGCTATATAATGGAGTGTTTGCTGAGGAATTGTATCTTCCTTACATGACAGTGTTTCGATAAATGAGGGATTTATAATTTTATTTGAGGTAATGTATGCCTACTATGGATAGCCTGGCCATTCGTGGCACAAATTATTTTATATGTTACCTAAAGAAATTCAACATAGTAGTTGTGTTTCATCCTTTCTCTTACCCCTCCCTCCCCCCGCAACATTCTGCACATGCACCGACCTCTTCAGACAAAATTGTTAGATGTTTCAAGTTTGTCTGAAAATGCTGAGATATCACAAATAGTGGTAAGGTTTTGCATTACCTATTGTGTTTGTTTCATCTCCTGCTGATTTAAATATTTATACATTAAAATTTTAAAAATTCAGCTATAGAAGTTCAGCTGTTTGCTTTACTCTGCAGTACAGACATCAAAGCTGAACTATCAATGTAAAATTTTGTTACAAATAGCCTAGTGTTAATTTTAAAATATTAATACTTTCCTGCCTTTTTACAACTATCAGATAGTAAAAATATAAGTACAAAAATATTAAACGACTTGTAAAATTTAAATGGTCTATATTCAGAAAGTTTTAATAATTATTTTTAAACTAAAATTATGGCAGGAAATCTTAACTTCCGCATAAAAGGTGAAGCCAAGGAAAGACAAACACTAGTTACATGAGAAAAAAATTCAGTGACATGGTTATGAACCCTTTCTTTGCTATGGACAGAATATCTCACCCTTCAATGTAGGAGCCCTGTGTGCTATTTAGGAGATATGTCCTCAACTCAGCTTGCCTTTAGTGCCAAGGAGAGATATGTCGTCCCACTGTTAATACCCACCTGTTGCCTGATAAAGTCCAACATTCTTTAGTCTCAGATAAGAGTATCTTAAAGGGTCCTATTTATATTGAAATACTGTAGTTCTTGTTTCAAGCAATGTCAAGAGGAAGTGTGTCAGCAGACAAGGGCATGGGTGGTAATAAATGCTAGGTAGTGAGAAAGGCCAGCTGTCTGCTGCCTCCTGCCCAGGGGCCTCCTGGACCACTTAGATAGATAAGATGAACAGGGGTGGGGGAGAGGGGCACAGAGATAAAATAAACAGGGATGGTGGGGGAATTTTATGGGGGGTGGAGAAAGGAAGAAAAAGACCTGTATGGTAAAATGTGGGACAGCCGGCCAGCTACTTAGTGTTGTATGTTTTGCTGCAGACTGCAACGTTTTGGATAGTGTTAGTATGCTAAAGTCTTAGTCCTTTTTTCTTACATTTTTTGTGATTGTATGTCATTTGTTCGTAAGTACAAAAATGATGATATACTGCTGTCTGACAGACTAAGAAGCACTGGAGATGATTCTCACAAGGAGTGACAGTGACGATGTGTTTACATCAAATTATTCAGATGTAGAGTACACTCACACAACAAAGAAAACTCTCCTGTCAACTATGTCTACTGGGATTACACATAGAACTTAAATAACAATATTTGAAGTATCGTCTTCTGAATTGGAGGAAAATAGCAGCAATGAAGAAATAAATTAAAATCGTGGTACAAAAAGGAAGTGTGAAACATTTCAGGGGTCTTCGAATAATTTGACTCCCATTATTCATCCTTATGATGATACAAACACAGGATGTAAAGCAAATGTAAATATTAACAGTCCTATCATAGACTTCTTTCTAGTCTTCTTTGATGTATCTTTGATGACATTTGTAGAAAATGAATGTAACAGATACTACAAGTATGCCATTGAAAATGTACCACAGATTTTGCAGTACCATTCCCGTGTGAAGCAATGGACAGACACAAATTGTGAGGAATTGTTTGGTTTTCTGGCAGTGTGTTTACTAATGGTACGTGTGAAGAAACTGAAGCTAAGTGAATACTGGTCAAAGGATGCTCTTTTGCGAACACCAGTATTTGGAGAGATAATGTTACAAGGCAGATTTTTACTTTTACTGCGAATGATGCGTTTCTGTGACAACAGTGTGGATCAAGGTGGTGATCGTCTATTCAAAATTCGGGCTGTTGTCGATGGAATTCGAAATGCTTTTCGTATTTCATTTGTGCCTTACAAAAAACTGTGCGTTGATGAGAGCCTACTCCTCTTCAAAGGCTGTTTGATTTTCAAACTATATGTGCCTTCAAAATGAAGTCGCTTTGGAATAAAAACTTTTGTTTTGTGTGACTGTCTGACTGGATACGTTCTTGATTTCATTGTGTACACTGGTGCAAATAGTGACACATTGACGAGGCAGGTCTGGGATAGTCTGGTGATATTGTGGCTACTTTATTGAAACCATACTTGGACAAAGGTCACATGGTATTTGTAGACAACTGGTATTCCAGTCCAAACCTGTTTCATTGGTTTCATAATTGCATAACAAATTCATGTTGCACAGTACGAAAAATAGGAAAAATTTGCAGAAAATAGACAACATACTGAAGGAAGGAGAGATTTCTTTCAAGTCCTTGAGCAAGTTACTTGCAATGAAGTGGTACGATAAACGGGAAGTATGGATGCTGAGCACCTGCTATAATGCAGATATGAAAGAAAGTGAAAAGATTGACAGGAAGAGTGGATGTAAAATAATGAAACCCACATGTGTTCTGGACTACAACATTAACATTGGATCTGTCGACAAAACTGACATGGTTATAAGTTCTATAGAATTAGTGAGGAAAACTGTGAAATGGTATAAAAAACGGTTCTTTCATGTATTGGATCTTGCAGTTCTGAATGCCCATGCTCTTCACAAAAATGTTACTGGTAAAACATTGCCTCTTGAAACATTCCATCTAACGCTCATCAGAGACATTCTTGAGAAATATTCAAAACAGAGAAAAAAGTTTGGAGGAGAAAGGAGGTCAGAAGAAGACACTCCGATACACTTATCACAAGGCATTCTCCCACAGCCATTGAAGCAAAAGGAGTTAAAAAATTTCTCACCCGAAAATGTGTTGCTTGCACCAAGCACAAAATTCGTAGAGAAACACAATACTCGTGCAGAGACTGCGAAGTCGTACTGTGCGTCACACCATGTTTTGAAAATTACCACACCAAAAAAAATTACTAAATGTTGGTGTAATAACATATAATTTCAATGTGTCTAAATAATATATTTAGACTAAAATAAGTGTAATATAAACCAAGGTAATTTATTGGAACTTTCATAGGTTAGTGTAACAACTCGGTTATTTTATTGAGAGAGTATCAAAATTTTGTTTTTTGAAACTACTACTGTATATATTTTTTTAAAAAGTTAGTGTAATTTCGCTATAGAAATATAGTGTATTGACTCCAATGAATGTGATGTCTGTTTTTTTTTTTAAGTCAGGAAAATAAACTATTACTGAAAAGTGCCATAGATCTACTTGTATTCCAGATTTCATTAGAATCTGTTATATAGTTCCTGAGATTTGATGCAAAATCCTTATTTTTTTAAGTACTGCTATCTTCCAAAATGGTGCATTGGCCAAGATGAGTGTTTCTGAATCTAAACTGATATTTTGAATGGTCAACTTACAAAATTTGGTTTTAATTAGTTGAATAGTTCCCGAGATATGCGGTACCATCCAAAATAAATATTTAAAAAAAGTCCGCAATTTTGAAAATAAGCATTTTGCATGGTTGAAAACTATGGAAATCATGTTCATTACTGTGTACTATAAGTTTGAGTTGGTTCGAATTCGGTGTACGGGTGCACAAGTTATTAGAGGGGAAACTCACACATGCAGGTAGGAAGATGACATCCTTTGCCTATTCTTCCTTCAGAAAGTAGGTTTGAAAACAAAAATATTTTATAAGTTGTTAAAATAAAAGCAAACAGTGCAATGTCACTATGCCAAAATCAATGTAGACATTACAAATTACAATTAATTGTATCATTAAGGTAATACGTCTGCCAAAATAAGATAGCTATTAAAATTTCTCCAAAAAGGGTGCAAAAATTGGCTACACAGGCCATGTCCACATTTGCTATAAAAAAAAAAAAAAAGTATACAGCACATCTAGTGAATTGGTGCTATGTGACTGCTAGCACTACAGAGATGACACCATTAATAAGCTTGTAGCAGCGAAAGGGTTAATGTGATTTGAAAATTTACAGGTGTAAAATGGAGAGTGTTGCAGTTTTTTTTGTGCAAGTTGCTTTAGCCTTTTAAAAATATAATTTTTCATATTTTTATTTTTATTAAAATAATAACTGTGCCAGGTGGTTATAACAATGGTATACAGTTTTTCATAAACTAACACAAGTGAATTTGTTTGGGGATTATTATTAATTCTTGGGATATGGTGGAAAGCTGCTGGAGTTTCTCTGTACAGAATTAATAATATTGGCCAGCTGTCACAGCCTCATGACTATGGGGCAGGGGTTTATACTAGCTCTGTATTCTAAGCGAATCTCTTGCTCTTTGCTAGCCGGAGTTTAGAATAGCTGTTTCTGGATGTATTAAAATTTAACTGTGAGATTATTGGTTAGGTAACATAAACTAAAGCAAACCTTGCTTCGTATCGCAGGAAGAAGTATGTTGTAGTAGGCCAAAGTCCAAGTTATCAGCCTAATATACTCCCTATTTCAACTGTGCTAGAATATTCATAATATAGCTTCATTCATGTCCGTCAGAACAGTGTCGAAGAGTAGGGAGAAGAAAGCTAGTGGTAAGGATGGTAAGCAAGGGGCTGTAGGGGCGTAGATAGATTATGGGGCTTCTGGGACAATAGTATTTGGTAGTGGACCAGAGGATTGACCTTCACCTTGACTTTGACCTTGACCTCCATCTGCCAGGTACTTCATGCTTTATCATTACATGTTGCCATCTTGTTTCTAGAACTTTCCTGTTCATGCTCTGTCATCCCACTGTGGTATCTCCTGCCCTGCCATTCCTTCTCACCTCTCTCCAACCAGATATTGTCTACTGTTGGATGTCTGTTGGCCGCCATCTTGTTTCGTCCGCCACATTGGTTCTCATATCATCTGCTAGGTGGTGCTAGCTGCCATCTTGGATAAAAACCTGTGGAGATGAGGAGCTGCGAACTGCCTGACCTTGGATTGGTAGACAGATGTCCTAGTCGACTGAGCCACCAGGACATGGGTTCCAGTACAGGTTTAGATTATGTATATAGATAAAATTACCATTAGGATATGTGTATTCAAGAGGCAATGAAAAATATAAAGTGCAAGATGTCATCAGTTTATACGTATAGTTATGCATAAATCACCAACCATCCATGAGGGTGGCAGGGTCGATTTCGCCATAGGCCCTCTTATAAGCACAGTAAGCCGTAATTTCGGATCTGTTTTAATATAAAGCCACCAAATTCATATTGTACGCATAGCACCGTACATGGATGAGGGTAGTTGGGTTAAATATGCCTTAAGCCCTCTTATAAACATATTTAGGCATAATTTCCGAACCATTAGGATATGTGTATTCAAGAGGCAATGAAAAATATAAAGTGCGAGATGTCATCAGTTTATAACCATAGCTATGCATAAATCACAAACCTTCCATGAGGGTGGCAGGGTCGATTTTGCCCTTATGCCCCCTTATAAGCACAGTAAGCCATAATTCCGGAACTGTTTTAAGATATAGCCACCAAATTCGTATCATGGACATCGCTCCTGATGTCGATCAGCCATAATTTCCGAACTGTTTAAGAAATATCCACCAAATTCATATCATAGGCGCAACCGACGACGAGCAGGGTGACAGGGTCCGTTTTTGTCACATGCGAGTGCTAAACTGCTTGGTTTCGGACAGCTAGTATCTCGGTCGACCTAACATGCACATGCATACACACATGCCGATATAAGTACCGAAATTCATAAAATATATGTGTATATCGATCCATGCATAATTGAGGGTAGTCTGTGTGGTTATTATTCAGAATGACGAATAAAATTTTAAGATATACTGTGACATAGGGGTTGAAAATCAAATAAAAAACATTTTACACACATATTCGACCTAGGATGCATATGTTAGTAAAAGGAGAAATTCGACATTATGTAGGCTACACAAACATAAAAGTTAAAGTTCAAAGTAAAATACATATAAAATATGTATAACGAATTATTACTGGGAGTGGGAATGTAGGGGACGAGGGGCACACATTTCATGTATTTCGTTGTAGGAAGCATAGTTTTCGAGTTATTAAAATATGAATATCAACCACAACACGTAAGGGTCATAATAGTATTCATTATTCATATCATTCAAACTGAGAAGCACTTTCATTTATGAGAGAAATTCAGCTATACAATGTACAAGAATTATTTATTTTATTTTTAATAAAAATTCTAAGTATTTAGAATTTTTCGCATATTATTATTATAGTGCTAAGCAGATGAACGATCATATTAAAATATTTTATACATTCACGGATTAGTTTATTTTTTTTTACATAACGTATCCAGACGTGAGATATTGCATGCTGCACATAACTGGACATTTCTTTGAGAATAATTCTAATATGGCGTAAGAAATTATAAACACTCATTCTAATCCCTGGAGTTCCACTCATATAATTTCCATATTAGATTTTAATAGACATAGATATGCATTAAGGATTTTTCAAAGTAGACATTTGAAGTGTTAAATTTCCAGACTTGACTCTTCCAAACTAATTCGTACATAACGTCACAACTGCTGATTGTGCATGCTTTTACAAATAAAAGTTATGCATTTATTATAAATTTATTTTGTGTATTGTTTCAAAAAAATTGGAAATGTGAGTATATAGTATGATATATGTACAGATGCTCATCTTTAAGGTAAATATTAATATGATGTCACAACAGCTGATTATGCATAATTTTATAGATACAAGTTATGTATTTAATTTTATTTATTTTAAAAACTCGGAAATGTAAGTATATCGTGTAATGTATGTACATACATGTTTATTGAAGGGGAGTATGAATATGAAATCGGATCGGAATATTGCGATTACGTACCTAAAGTTTAGGGCAAGCTAAGATAATAGGGCTCTGAGAGACAGGGTGGATGGCATGACAATTTAAGATATTTAGATCTCAGTCAGATTTTGTTACAAGCAATGGGTACATGCAGGAACCTGTATACTGCATACTAGTTCTGTACGATCTCAATAGACCATCAGGAGGGAGGATCATTTGATTGTCGCAGGTATGACCAGACCCAGTGGCATTCTTGTCTACCATCCAGCGACATAAGGCAGCTTCACTAAAATATAATAACCGCTCATTCGACCATGTTTAGCACAATTTTGAATTTTTTGAAAGCATAGGTGTGCTATTATTATTTTTAAAGTATGTATGGTCAGTATACATAACCAGCCCGTTTCGATAATGCAGGACATCTGTCGCCTTACCTGAAGTCATGGGATATGCTCATGTCAACCCTACTAACTTGACATAGTTGTTGGTCGTCTTTCAGAAACTGTTGCAGATAGATAAATGTTTAACATATACCATATCAGATCAATGCAGAGCCCAACCAATGTGATATGGTCCATTATGCATTACACCTTTTTATAGGCATAGCTACATCATTTAGGCACTTATTGAGATGGAACCATAAAATTCACACTATAGTCAACACTCATAACCTAAAACAGACTGCTATGTTTCACTATACCTCAAGCCTTTTACAATCATAATTGACAGCAATTTTCGAAGCATTTATGTAAGGGGCGCATGTTTTCAGGATTGATTTGTATGTCATCACAAACTACATTAGTTGCCATAGTAAATTTTATAGTCTTTACCATGTACTTATATTCTGTTCATATTTTACTACAGTTGATTTAAAAAGGCAATCCACGTCCCGAATATAACCAAATTCATTACAACATATAATGCATAAAATATTTTGAAAATTCATTTCCTCACTTGTTAAAAAAATCTAAAAATATTTATTAATTGATTTTACATGCGATGCTTAGCAATCAAGTAGTAATTTACAAAGTGAAGACGTACTTGTTAGTTTCATTACATTGCTAAACTCACATATTGGAAAAGTGTGCACCATATTCAGGTTTTTACTTGAAACAATTGTGATCGCATCACTTAAAAAAAAAAAGACGAATATCGAAAATATTATTACAGCTTTTCCTAAGAAAGAGTCTTGTACACCCACATAACTTTTCGTTTACACTTTGCTATTGTTTTAAATAAACGATTTTCTAGTCGAGGATCGAACTTTCTTCATGCTATAGTAAGAAGCACTGCTAACAATCATTACCTCCTGCCCCGCTTCTCCGAAGGCATGGACATATTTCGTATGTGAACATAGAATGTCTTACAATTAATATTGTGTACCGAGGTGAATAAAGAAATCAGCTGAGGGGGAATATATGTGTGCCATATCACCTTGACATATGCCTCAGCTTCGTACTAATGTAGGGGCGGTTAATTAAAATAGTTATAGAGTAATCGCAAATTATCCAAGCAGCAGCAGAACACTTCCCCCAGCATAGGTGAAACAACTGGCTGGCTGTAAGGTCACTGCTCGAGCGTTATTTTTACTCCCAGCATGCTCAAAACAAATTCATTTGTCAATAGTGCAAGCAAACGTAAACAGAAACGAAATGTGGTGGTTCCTTTGATGTGGGTGAACCAGTTTACCGATTGGCTTCGCAGAGCTCTGTACAGGGCCATGTGTCTGATAGACTACCACGTGTAGTGAATGATTCCCTTACTGGCTGGGCTGCCAGCTGGTGAATAAGTTACCAGGCGCTGATTGGCGAACTGCATTCCGGCATGTTACTAGTACAGCTAAGAGTTCGCTGTACATACAGCTGTACTGGTTTTCAGTGAGTCTTGCTATACATGACCTACATATCCAATCCGAATGAATTTGAGTTTTGTGTCATTATCATTACTGCATATCTTTTACTGGCCAAGAAATACCCTAGATGTACGCATTACAATAAATCATCAATTGTCCCCTGTTTGCATCTTTAGCCGAGATCATTTTCGTTAAAAAAAAATAACGATATTTGCCATACACGTTTATCAGTTCAAACTACTGCAACAGGATTTATTTCAATATCAGAATTGTATGCAACATACATATTTGTTTAAGTATCCTGCAGACGAAATGAACTCTGCATACATCCGATAAACAATATTTTTATATGCAGTTTGTCACAAAACCTTTGCACATCCAAGGATTTTTATTTAGTAGACAGCATTTGCTATAAGAGATAGGTATGTTCGAACCAAGTCACGTTGCACAGATAAACGACTTTGTAAATTCATTTTACAATCTACTAGGCCTATAATTTATTGGTTTGCTGCATTAATTTATTTTTCATTCATGGAGTTCCACATTTATAAGTATTACAGGCAGATATGCTGTTTTCTACCAAACTCACGATAATCTTATCCTTGATTATATTTTTTATTCACTTTGCAAGTATAATCACGATTCACTTTGCAAGTATATTTACTATTCACTTTGCAAGTATATTTATTATTAACTTTGCAAGTATATAACATTGATTTCGAAATTTTTGTAATCATCTCAAACATTGTTTTCATAATTTGGGAAATTGTATTGCAGTTAAAAACAAATACTGTTGAAAATATGTAATTTATAATATTACAACCTGATAAACCCACATACACAAAATACACACACACACACACACACACACACACATATATATATATATATATATATATATATATATATATAGTATATTTTACTATACGAGCAGACTATATCACGAGACTATATTTATTTTTTATATTTGATGCTACATGGAACATCACCCCTAGCCTCCAGTCGATGTCAGTGCTCCTAGCAGCTGATGACATCAAGCGACATTAGCACTGCCTAGCTGACATTGTGGGAACCAAGATGGAACCCTGGTGGGCAGTGAAAGAAGTTTCCAAGCTAGCGGCTAGCACCATCTAGCAGATGATATGAGAGCCAAGATGGCGGAAGATGGAACAATATGGCGGCCTACAGGCATCTAAGATGGCAGTCAGCAGCAGACGATATCCAGTTGGAGTGAGGTGAGAAGGAATGACAGAGCAGGAGGTACCAAGGTGGAATGGCAGAGCAGAAAAATGGAAAATTCTAGAAACAAGATGGCGGAATGGAATGAAGGTGGCGGCTAGCCCGATGGTCTTCTGCCAGATGCCATGTGAATGAATGACAGGAGGAGGTACTAAGGTGGACTGAAAATGGTGGCTAGTCCTCTGGTCCTCTGCCAAATGCCATGTGAAGGAATGACAGGACAGAGATAGAACTGAAAATTTCTACAAACAAGATAGCATCGAATGATAGAGCATGAAGTACCTGGCAGATGGAGATCAAGGTCAAAGGTCAGTCCTCTGGTCCTCTACCAGATGCCATTGTTCTAGAAGCCCCATTATCTACCGGGAGGAAGGGGGTGTTGCTGGAAACACACTTTACGTACTTGATCCTTCGAACACGCATATACTCGACTTATCCGGCCTGTGATTCATTACATTCTTAAGAAACAACCAAAACACGCCATACATAAGGTGATTTTTCAAAGGTGTGGTTAAAAATAATTGTAAAGATACTGTGAATACATTCTAAATCTGTTTTCCAACGTAAAATGTGTATATCACGATATTCGCTGTATTATAATGCTACAATTGCAGTTAATAATACCGAAATAATTCTGATTTGTGGTTGAAAATTTGAAATCAATAAAATCCGGAACATTGGTCACGATTTTCTCGTCCATGTGACATACGACGTCCAGTAAATTCAATTTGATGAAAATTGACTGTAATTTGAAGCTAAATTTGCTCGTGCGTATTATCGTTTACACTTGGTTGCACTTCCATATGGCGTGAGCAGTTCTTGGAAAGAGAAAGAGTTGGAGCTTCACGCTTGGTTGGCGGACGAGCAGCATAGTGTATCTGCTAACCGCAACTAGTGTCACTGCGCTACCGATAAAATGTTTCCTCATACAACAAAGTGGCGTGACATCAGCAAATGTTTGCGAACGAAAACCTTACAGAATCTTTGGTGAGAACTTTAAAAGCGGCGGACCGCAAATTACGTTGCCTGATGCGTGGAGCGTACAGTAGCGAAAACTATACGCTGTTCACGGTAAAGTGAACTCTTTTTAAGGCCCTCCCAACATGCATTAACCACTAATAAATATATCTTATTGCAGCCTCAGGCATTAAATACGTAGAGTGGTGAAATGTATTCACTGTGTTTATTGGTCACATTGCAATGCTAATATTGAAAAGCACCAGGAATGTGGAAATTGGATGAAAGGAAAAATTTAGAAGGGTCTTAAAAAGTGCTCACTTTTCCGTTAACAGTCTATAATTATAATTTTGCAGCAGTTATTTACAACAAGGAAAAAAAGTGTTCTTATATTATCTAGAATACATATCCGTCTTTGTGTAACTAAATATGCGATATTCATATTATATTTAACAACATTTTGTTCTGTAGGTAAAACCTTAATTTCAAAGTCGGCACAGAAGTAATTTTTGTGCTGTTACAGGATGGTAAGTTTAGTTTAAATGTGTGCATCTTCTCAGACATCCCAATAACTGTGGGCTGTGCCGTAGTTAAAAATAATGCCGATCTGCTTCGTGTAGCTATATACCATTTATAATGCAATATGAGATATTTAATTAGCAAACTGTTGTTAAATGTTTCGGATTTTTGAGCAAATAATTTTTCAAAGCGGTAAATTTTGCTTTTAATAGTTGCTTTATTTTTGTTATAAACGAGATTAAAAAATAACGTTGTGATTTAATGACTGTATCTCAAAAGCGATTACAGTAGAGTGTGAGTGAAGAGATTTGGGCGGCTCTTACAGCTAGGTCTTGACAGCCAATGAGGGTGATTGAGACGAGTATGAAGCAGGGTCGTAATGAAAGGACGGGGGAAAAGGGAGATCCCCGAGAAATCCGCCGACCAAGGCATCGTTCGGCACGATTCCCACATGCGAAAATCCGGTGATCCGGCCGGGGATTGAACCCTGCTCGCCTTGGTGGCAAGCGAGCAGGCTAACCGCTCAGCCACCGCGGTGTCTGATTACAGTAGAGATTTTGAAAGTTTACTTAAGAGATGAAAAAGTAGTAAATTGAAGGCCGGATTTGTTGGAAAACGAGATGATAGTAGTAGCGTAAAACAGAGGTTTCGTACATCTGTGATGCTTTATTCCTTTCGGACTTGCATTGCCAAATGTTCGCGTGAACTAACCATTATTTATTTGAAATGGGGTTACAATAATTCTTTAAACTAACCCGTCCCGGAATGATGGTTTGATGTGGACCTACGGTCTTACAAACGCTAGTCCGCCTGCAGTTGTATGCTGTGTGGGCCACTTTGTAACCAGCGTGTGTGATGTTTTTTTTTGTCCGAGAGTGACCATACAGTTCGGAGCTTATTAGCTTTGTCTTAAGCCGCCGTCGAGTACCGACTAGATTATTTTGGTTCCGGCGTTGTCGGTGCGGCGCTGTACGGTGTCTCTAACGTCTGAGTTTCCATAGAATTTTTATTGTATTTCTGGCTAAACGGGATAGTAAACATGACCATGGTGCGTTTGCAACTTTTAGTGAAGATTGAAGAAGATTGTTCGGAGCTTACTGTAATTGGGACCCGTCGCCGTTAAATGACTTACAATTCAATATTTTAATCTGATTTTGATTTGAGCATTTGGCTGTCATTGTTGGCAATGTCTGTGATACTTCTATAATGTAGCATACTTCTTGACTGCTATTAAATGTTTAGAAATGTGGTTGCCGGTGTTATTGTACTCCCAATTGTTACGTCTTCGAAGGGGTCGAGATTGTCCTGAGCCGCTATTGGGACAATACTTTTGTAACGGATAGTACTGTCTGCCCAAGGCGAACCCCCCCCCCCCCCCCTTCAAGTATACCATCTTTCCTTTTTCTTCTCTCGCAGCATGCAACACTCTCTTGAATCGCGGTCAGAGCTCTTTGTATTCGTAATCAAGAGACTCCGTGTGAATCTCGATGCGAACCCAGCGTATTGTATTCTTCGGATTCTTCGATTTTTCCTGATGCGAGAAGGAAAATGTTGAAAACGCGACTATCCCGCTTTGTCTTTTTACCGTTACCTTGAAATGCCAGGCGTATAACATCTAAACTGTAAGTGATTCTGCATATACTTTCTCACATTTTTACAGTTATAGTCCATAAGTGGGATAAAATCTGACAGACAACGTGACCGACCTACACACTATGTAAACAGTAAATGCTCTCGTTTGTAAAGAATTATATCAGCTGATGAGTTGCTGTGGGGTGCATGTTGTTAAATGGGCGATTTTGATGATGGCTTCGGAAGAAAATAGTACTCAGGACTAAAAGTTGTAATTTAAAATTTTGATTTTACTTACAACATTAATTGTCCTAAATATGTTTATAAAGCAATATAAAAATTTTATGGCCTGTAGTGAATTGACCTTAGAAACATGACAGAGCATGTCGACACGTATACGAACAGTAACCTTTCCAGCCAATGGCTAGCCACAAGCCATGTTTCCAGCTTCGAACACTGTGAACGCTGTTGTGCATGTGATTTACCGCGTGTTTATATGAGTACCTTGTTATTGTTAGAATATTTTATTTGTAGTTAATTATTTTTTTGTTTGCTTTCTTTAATCATAGTTCGTTGTAGTGCCTTTTCTTGAGTGAAATTCATTTAATCGGCACGTGTTTACAGCTTTGTAAAACTGCTTACTTGGCCATTTTCTTTAACCGCCGTCCGCAATGAAGCGACACGTGCGCGGTGTTGATTTCACTGACTGATTCTGCAAATGAATTATTTAATGATAGTTATTAACAAACGTGATTTTTAGTGAAGGAACTTGCAAGGAATTTCATAGAACAAAACGTGTTCAAGAGATTAAGATTTTACAAACCGTAAGTTTGCGTGTTTTGTAAATATGTCTTTGTAAACCTTTACTATGATTATTGAAATGCACGTGGCCTGAAAAATCCGCATTTTCAACACATTTGTAGTTTGTGCATAATATTTTTTAATTTGCGTGTAGCTGGCTCCGCCATAGTGCGATGCGTTGCGTTGCGATGCGCTGGGCTGCGACGAGCTATATTTGCTGTTCCACAACTAAGCGATGATCTGTCGGTGACGAACGCCGTCTGAGATAGTGCTGGAGGAAATTACATTTTCAGACCTCACGAATGTAACGAAATATACGCATATAAAGTTGAAACTATGTTTTAGTGGTAGAAGATAAAAACATGGTAGTATAAACACGATGTGTGACGAAAACCAGCGGGAACGAGACGTAATAAGACGAAGGATAATTATTTTGATATTAATAAAAGAATTTTATTTCATTGTCCATATCTATAAGAGGCCTTGTCTTCTATTTTGCACACCCACGCAGTAATAATAAAAATACAAATACAAAATCGTCGGCGTAAACGCGATCGTAGTTTTCAAATTGTAAAAAAAAAAAAAAAAAAATGTTTTATTCTCCTTGTAAACAAACACTTATTCTTATTCTCCGCCGCAGACTGACGCCGACGCACTGCGACGGAATCTGCTTTATCCTGATTGGCTACCGCTCATCGCAACGCATCGTACTATTGTGGAACCAGGTTTAATCGTAAATTCGAGTGTAAGGTTATCTCTGATCAAAGTGTTTGTGTATTGCTGCATCTGTACGAATTGGAACAGCGACGTATGTATCGCATTCGGTTTTTTCATTGAAGTTCAAATTTTCGAAGTTATAATAATTGGGATTTTATTTCCGCACGAGAAAAATTTTCCACTCCCCCCATCAAAATAAAAATGTATAACTCAAAGTTCCACACACTCGTAAAAACCTCAAAGCAGTGCTTTGGACTAGAAACATTTGTTTACAAGTTCATTTTTCTTAACTGAAAAAAAAACAAAACAGCTGTGGTGGAGGGATACATTGAGGCCGCGCTACTTTTCTATAACTGTCAACATTTTCCCCACTATGAAATGGACAGTACCAAATTTGTTAAAAATCCTCTCAAAATACTGTGTTCCCCTTTTCTACGTTTTATTACTTGTGGGACGAGACACAAAGTACATACAATAAACTAGGTGTCACCTGGAATTCAACTAACTCTAAAATAAAATAAAATAAAAACAAATCAGGTACAAGAATTAATAATGTAGTAAAATTAGGCAAAATACGTAACAGCTTCTAAAACTATAAATATTATTTGCCCTTTGCTGTCATGGGGTGTGGCGGCTTCGTTAGTGTGTTTGTTGTATTACCCGTGTTCAGTGGCAGTGTTAGTGCTACCTGCTCAAATTACAGTGGAAATAATCTTGAACCATTCTCCCGATAACCTTTGCGTTGCTAAGGCGATGATATGGAAGCGAGCGGTGATATATTTTTTACGGCTGTATGCAATTGTTTTTGCTGTACCTCCACATTCCTAAGAGTGCTGTTCAATATTAGAATTCAAGTGTATGAGTTAGTGCGTGTTGTGAGTGCGCCTTGGATTCATGCTTTGTGCATGTTCCTAAGATATTGTTTATTCATCTACGTATTTAGCGTTTGGTCTTTTAGTCCGCACAATATCAGATAGTGTGCAATAAGTTGTGGGAGTGCGAGTGAGAATGGTAAAGCTAGTTATTTGAAACCCAGTCATATAATGAACCAAACTTATTACATTCCATACTTTTAAAGGTTTCTTGGCTATTGAGAAAGAATAAAAACGGCTGGTAGTTGTAGGAATATGATTACAAAATCAGTGTAACTACCACGTTATTCAAGTTATACATAATTTCACCAAATAATAGTTGTTAGCGATTTTATTCTCTTCGGAATTTAATGCCCTACAAATTTCGGGGACACTGTTTTCTATGTTAGTTATTCGTCAGTTTTAAAAATTGTATTTGATCCGGTATGTTTGGATTTACGTCATAATATATAATCGAGTTTTGTTTTGCCGCAGGGTGGAAAAGTTAGTTGATGCTACTTTTAATTTTTCATCTAATAAATATCTGCAATTAAAAATCCAAAACATTTATAGTTTTACCACGGCCTCTTAACGCTATTTACAACTTCTTCAATGAATGAGTTAAAGCATCCATGAAACATTTACAAAATTGGATAACATGAAATTATTTCCTTACGATTACACTTTCTCAGTGGCTGCCCTAGAAAAAAGTTTTAAAATTATTGGCTTATGGAGAAAGTAGAAGTGGAAATTTCTTCGTGTTTAGTTGGAAAACGTGGAAAAGTCAGGGAACTTTGATCCTGATATCGTGCAGCAATCTTAACTGAGCTCGACCCTGACTAAGAACTAATAAAATATTCAGTGATGCAAGAGGTTAAGTATTCGAGTCATGAGTGAAGTGCGGATATCGGAACTGCATCTGCTCTTGTCTACTTGCCAAGGAAATTAAGAAATTCATGTAATGGGCTCTTTGTACCCGGTTTGTCTGTGTCTGCTGTCCTTCGGACCCTTATTTGTAATGTGGGAATTACGGCCCAGTCTTCCAAAGGTTTGTATGTGTACTGCCTTTCCGGCAGATGATTATTGACTGGGAGCTGAGGCTGCCTGTAAATGAGAGAGAATCATTTCCAGAGATTTAAGCTGGTGGTTCATTGTACATTGTTAATAATATTGTGTCTGCGTGTTGCGCATGCTCAACCCCATTTACTATAGGCTGTTCACGGTAAAGTTAACACTTTTGAGGCCCTAGTTACTTCTTTCTTTCAGCCATTATTTATCTTTTAGCCTCCCTTTTACATAAATATTGTCATGTAAGTAATAAACACAGTGCGTATATTCCACTGCACTCGGAAGTAAACATCTAAGGCTAAAACAAAATATACTTATTGACTATTATTCCAAAAGAGAGGGTTTTTAAAAGTTCTCACTTTACCGTGAATGGCCTATACCGAGAGTGCCGCCTGTAGCTCGCAAGCCAGTTCATGGGCCATGAAAATGTGATATTTTAGTAACTTGCCGTCTGTGATCTATAGCTCCACCGCCAACGCTCGTCCCGTACCAGAAGGTGGCTGTTATGGTGTTGGGAAATCTCGAGAGATAAGCGTGACCTTCGCACGCCCATCAGATACTCATTCAGCTGTGTCGCGCTATCTTGAGAAGAATCTTGAGAAAACTTTGGGACAGTTGTGTAGATCGTTGACATTAACACGCTCTTAATAACGTCACGACTGGCGTGTGCTATCGCACGTAATCGATTTGACGGATTCCTTAGTTTCGTTTGTGAAGCAACAAATCACCCTACTATGCTAAATGCATAGCATTATAGGCCAAAAGTGGGGTGACGTGATTTTTCAGTCTCCTAAGCATGTCCCTGACATTAGATAATTATTTGCGTGCAGAATTACCGAAATCAAGGGTTCAAACAGTAAATTAGATTTTTTTCCCGCTGTGCGATGTTCCTCCCAATAGCGACAGTCCCCTCACGTCCCGATATCACTGTTACTGTATGTTGATTGAGGCATTGAAAATTGTCTAAGTGGGTTATTTCTGCCTCGGCCAGCTCAGTAAATAAATAGATGGTATAGGCTGTTCATGGTAAAATGAACACTTTTGAGGTCCTAGTTAATTTTTCCTTCCAGCCATATTTAATCCTTTAACGACATTTTAGAATAAATATTGCCACGTAAGTAATAAACATTGTGTGCACATTCCACCGCACTCGGAAGTTAACGTCTCAGGCTAAAATATATGTTTCTTGACTCTGATTCCAAATGAGAGGGTTTTCAAAAGTTCTCATTTTACCGTGAACAGCCTATACATTACTTTCCCCGTACTGACTCGTAGTGACAACCCCACGCAACACGACTGGGGAAGACTGCTGGTCGGCTCTTAGTGTAGAAAATTAATATAATACTACGGCCGTGGTCAACACACGCACCTCGGCGATGTAACGCTCCGCCGTATTCGCCGCGACGGATATTTGTTTTTACCTCGGCCAGAAACGCAGGACCCCCTCGTTCCTCGGAGAGGCCTACTTCCTGGTTCGGTGTCTCTCGCCGAAGTCTCCCCAGTCGACGAAAAACTGTTCCCCATCGTTTTGGCGCGGGAATATCGCCTCGCCCTCTCCAGGGTGGGTAGATTTTCCCCTCCACGTGTTTCTATTCGTTCAGTGCTCCGGGAGTGTTGCGTGAGTTTGCCAATACTCGGTACGCATTTTACATTAATATCTTTCCTCCACGGCAGATGGCCGGGAGCAAAGGAGGGTTGGAGGGTTGCTACCTGGTCAACATGTGTACTGCCTCTCACCTCTTTTCACAGTTTTCAGTTCGTGGCCCGACAGAATCATAAACTAAATACAATTTATTTAATTTGAAAAATAATACGATATTGTGGCAGGCCAGCAAACGATGGTAAAAATGATATGAAACAACACATACATTACATTAACAATTAAGGTGTTTGCCATACATAAAATATACGTAATACTAATATGGTAATAACAACTGTTTTATCGACAGTCCCGTGCTTTTGTAAAAATAATGTTTTGTTTAACATTCATATAGCCTAGTTGCATTAAAATGTGGTCAGTGTGTGTTGCCACTTCAGAACATTTATTTATGTAAACCGCGATCTAACATTAGTCTAATGCCCGGTAGCTCCATGAACCGAGATCCTAGGATGTTATTTCGAACACGATCTTCAGTTGGATCCGAGTTCCAATGTGGGATTGTTTCACCAACGTGACCGGCCGAGTTTCGATCGTAGGCCGAGTTTCGATCGTAGATCTCCTGATCTCGGTTCGGAACTAGGATTGGGATGAAACACTGTGATTGGCTCTCGTTTTGTGACGTCATAATGCAACAATTTATTTGAAGTGTGAGACAATGAGTTAGTGTGGACATTTTTTAAGCCCAGTGCTTATTACTGTATAACCTGGTTCAATGCATTACAAAATTCCCGTTGCCGTCTTGTGTTTGACTAGCAACACTTTACACGCACTTTTCCTTCTCTTTATTTTTATACCAATATGCTGAAGAAGATAGTTACTAAATGCTACGATGTTTTATCTCGTTAAGTAAAGTGGTAGTTGTAAGAATGTTACCGAATAATCTTTAAGTGTGTGTAAGTTATTTGAAATTTCCAACCAAAATTTCCTGTGGGCGTCACCTGTAGGTGAATTCTCTAACAACACTTATCTGCGAATTCTGCTTCTCCAAGCAAAAATTTCGACGTGAGATTCACTTTTCGACGGGGCTTGTGCGGGAAGTAGGCCAGTTTATAATATTTGAATGGCTGTTCCAGTTTTGCGTTGTGTTTAGTCGGAGGGAATTTCGTTATCTGTTTATAAATCATTAATACATCTTTAATTAAATAAATGCATAGGATTGTTAAGCCGTCGTTATATGTCTCAATTTATATTTTAGAACAGTAAAAAACAATTAAACATTACTAATTTTATTTCTGGTCTTAGCACAGTCATATTGTCATAAACAATGCAACTCTTGGGAAAGTACCGGAAAATAAAAAATAATATCACTGTCGCCTCAAATAACCGTTACATTTTCCTGTCACAGTTATCTCAATTTATTTTTGCAATGTGTATGCTAACGTTATATTTGTTTATGGCAGATATATTTTATTTACTCCAGCTCTAATTCATAGTATTAATTGCAAGTGGTTTTAACAGCAGATAACGTATTTCAATGTAATTATGTTTGTAAGTCTTTATGTTTTCAGCCACAAAGTTATTTTTATGTGGGCTGCTTTGCATAGAGACATTTGTTTGGTTGCTATGGTAACGCAAGACGTATGAGTAAAATATGATATATAGCTGTCTCGTGATAGGCGCGATGTTTAAAGGCGTCGTTTTTAAGTATGTTGTTTTTGAGGCTTTTAGCCATCTCGGTTTTCCCGTTAGGCGGGCGATAACCTACTGGATGGTGGACCTTGGTGACATTTTATTTTGCTGGTTAATTGGCAGAGTCCCGTACAGAAATGCAGACTGCCGATGGGGCGAAGACGCGCGGCATCTGAAGAGGAATATTTACACGTATGTTAGAGTAGGATTTAAACATATATTTCTTTGTCGTTCTTGTGTATGAAGTATCTGCAAATTCGTAGTGAAATTAAATCTCCCTGCCAGTAAAATGCACGAAATCTGTATTTGTCGCCCAGTGTTGTTTTCTAGTTCTCAAATTAATCTGGCGACTTGTTAAATTTCCGATCCTTGTTATATAAAAATGTTTACACTAGAAGTACCTATTGCACGCGTATTTAAGTGCAAGAAAGGACACACGCAGACTCATGCTGTTACTTCATACTTAACGCAAATACTAGTAGGTGTAATAATTCAAGTTCAAATTTGAATTTTAAAATTATTCCCACAAACTGTAATTTAATTCTTTTGTCATGAATACAATGTACTCGATTTTCGCATCGAACCATCATTGGTTTTAGTTACCGTATACAAAAATCTTCATTTGCATTGCAATAATTCCACGTTTAATAACTTGTCTCTTCAGTACTCCCCACTTTCGACTACTGTAATCAGCATTCTAAGGCTTAATAAGAAAAATTATTGCCCTTTTTACATCTTTATGCCCAACTGAGGAGCACGATTAGACTTATTTTGCAGATATTTCTGCTTCTCCCAAAATCTCCATATTCTCGCTGTGGTTTTTCTTGCGTTCTTCTGTCTAGGTATTGTTCAGGCTATAGGTTTATCCGCAAATTTATGTTTGTCGATTAATGTTCTTAATGTAGATCTGCCCTGTATAGTGTTATCTGTGATATTGATTATTGGCTTTTGAAATATGCTTTTCTAGTACTGGGTGTATATAGGTTACTCAACAAACCAGCAGTAGACAGCACATTCAGGCGTTTGAGACTGGCATTAGTTCTCATAGCGTAAGGTCATTCGTTCATCACTCCGACTGTTAAATATCGTGGTGACTGTTTATAGTGACGAGTAAGTTCTCATGTAATTGGGTGTTACCGAGGTTTCGTATATGTTTTAGGGCTAACAGTTGTGGACATTTTAACGTGAACTGTTCGAACGAAGCACTGCAGTGGTGCAGACCTCGTATAGCCCTAGTGACTGCGCGGTGCGATATTTACGAAACATCAGTAAGTACGATATTATTATACAGATAACTCTGGACAAAAATCGAGTTTTACTATATGGACAATACACTTATTTCCCGATATGGGCGAGAGATATGGTCACGCAGTTATTGTAAATATTTTACGATTGTTTAATCAACATTTGTTATGAAACTCGCGATATATTTCAGTACATCGGGAGATATCTAAGAGCCCCAGGCACATGTTGCGGTGGACCTCGGTATCCACGTCCGGAGCGGCCGTCCACGAGATGCCGCGGAGACCAGGGTAATTGACCCCTATCAGTTCTGTTATACGAGATGCGGAACGCTCTCCCGCTGGCCAATAAGAACACAGCCGCGTCTGCCTTTGCCAGAATTCTTCCGCGTCGTGCTTCACTTCTATTTTAATTGCGCTCGTGGAGGGTGGTTCGAACATGTTCCCTCTTGTGCACCGGCGTAGACATGTCAGGTGGGTATCCTAACGATACATGGTCAGGTGTAAAACATGTCCGTGCACAGGTGGTTGTTTGTATTTACAAACCCCAACTCAAATTGGGCTTGCCAAGTAACGTGTAGCAGTATTATACCAGGCACAGAACTTAGCTGCTTGAGGTTATTCGGTCAGTGGCGCTCCTCCCACTAGCTGCATGGTGCCAGTAGCCTGATACGGCTGTGCGTTGTTACCTAGTTCGCAGTGTTACATTAGCCGCAGCGAGTTGAGCAATATGTTTCTCAGAGGCGCCCAGAAAATTGTGAAAGATTTCGTTGAAATTCGACGAATTTTTACAATCCCCTTATTTTTCTGAATAAATACGTGCAAATTCTAAGCCTGTATCTTAATCCGTTCGTGTTTGATATTATTAAGGACTCTGCATGACAACTGGCTTAAACTTATGGCTATTTTTCAGAATAGAGGATATTTTTCGTTCTTCACCTGAGAGGAAATTATATTTCATACGTTTATCTAAATGTTTCCTCCTTGCTATCAAAGCAGACGACGGATGGTCGCCAAATTTTACGTGGCATGTGTTGTATTTATGTATGCGGTTATGGCGAAGCACTTATTTTTGTGTGTGATCGTGAGGAGATGTAGTTAGATGTGTTTTATTTAGTTACCTCTCGTATTACATGGGAATAACGCTTTTCTCTCTTGCCATTTGTGCAGCGGTGTCTCAAGATCCTCGGCGAACTCAGCTTGACAAAACATACACGTACGTAAATTCTTTGCTTTAGCAAAAAAATATAATTTTATTTGCAAGTATGATGGTAGGAAAATTAATAATCTATATAGAAAGAAAACATAAGAAATAAATGTAGCTGCAAAATTTTATTTGATCAATTATTGTCTGTACTTTTCAGCTCTGCATGACTCTGGTTTGAAATAAATATTAAATGCTGACTGAAATCATTACTTGAAAATAGTGTGTAGGAAAGCAACTTACAAATTACTGCAAGTAGATGTATGATTGCTGCAAGTAACCACCATCCTTACAATAACTTTATTGAATAATAAAATAAAAGAAATTAAAGTTATTAGAATTAAATTAATGGTGCTTGGTTCTCCGTAGGTTTGGAAAATTATGGTGTCTATGTAGTTTAAGTATAACACGCCTCACGTAACTGAGATCAGTGAGTAGTTCTAGGGATCCGTTAGACAGACGGTGTTTTAAGGCTTCTCATACTTTCCAAATCCTCCAATTATAATAGGTAATACTATGACGAAAATTATTACAAAAGCATGAGCTGTCACAATTGTGTTATAAATTCGATCATTTCCTAAAAGGTACTAAAATCTTAAGTTCTCTCCTATTACCGCTCCTGTTAGTTATCACACCAATTCACGATAGTTCAGGTTCTCAGGGTCCTTAATAAATCTGTCCCGGCACTAGTTCAACCAATCGAGCTGCGGACCTCTAGTTTGCCATTCCTCCTATTAAGTTTAGGTTTTCAAAAATCTCAGAAAACGCATTAGTTATAGAGTTCACACTTCGGTGTAACAGATTAACACCCCAAATTATCAGGATAGGCTCTTCCGGCTTGAATAAAGGGTTGGCATTACCTGATAGTAGAGCCGGGTTCACACCTACATCATGGCGCCTGGCGCTAAGCTGCACTGCGTCTCTTGAAGGCTGGAATAACTCTAAATTATAATCCCTTTGATTTGAACCCTCAGATATTTTTTTTACGTGACCGGGTTCATGCACCTATACTTCATCTTCCGGGACTTTAGTAAATACTAACTTTATGATGGCTCCGAAGATTTTCCAGATAAAAATCTCTGTGAAATTACGTCGGCCGATTATTTGAAGGCCCCTCCTAGAAGTTTCCGGCAACTATCACTAATGCTAGCCAAAAATGGAGAACTTACTTCCGTTGAAATAAAAAAAGAAAATATTAAGAAAATTAAATACAATTAAAACAAAAATGAAAAAGAGTAAATTACATTTCAAAAAATTGAAAAATAAATATTGAAACACAAAACTTTACATAGGCCTAAGTGTACTATTTAAGATTTTTAGGTTAAAATATATAATAGTGTTTAAAACAAAAGTGACAGGTTAATATGCATAGATTTAATAAAATATTGAATTTACTATAGCGAACTGCTATACCACCCAGCTTTGATGCTGTAGCCCCAGTACCGTGACGGACTTTGAACGATTCTCACTGTTTTACATTGCATTTATGGTGCTAAGCAAACGTTGTGCTAGCATTAGTTACAAATTGGAAGTGGTTCACAAACAAGAATAATCTGTAATCTTTAGTGAGCACTCTTTTTTTTTTTGCTATATTATCAAAAAAATGCACAAATCTATATAAATTGTAAACAAATTAAAAATTTTACAGCGAAGGTGTGTGATGTACGTGAATGTACTGTGCAGCATATATAGTATGAAAGGAAGCAGAGGACTGCATTGCATCTACGTCTAAAGCAATATTTGTGTCACTTAGGGAAAAGAATTCCCAGGAAGCGAGTGTCGGATTGAGACTGTCTTTGGAAAACGGTGTAGAATTTTACGACAAGGGGGGAATTCCTACAACAAAAATAATTTTTGCAGCTATGCGTGAGAAAATAAGTTAGGTATATGATTTCGACAATTTTCTTGGGAGAATGGTTGAAAAGTGTTGTTTTTTGTTATAACACATCTAATGACGGGCGAATGTTAGTAATAGAAAGGAATGTCATTACAACTGTTCCGACACGGAAGAGGAACTTGTCCGGCTACAGAACAAATTTGAATTATTTTATCTATACTGCAAGCAACTGTAAGTAAATAAAAATTATTTCACATACGTTTAATATCTGATGTTGCTTTGTAAAGTTGTGTGTCAGGAAGTTTTTATTGCGAACGTAAAAATTTTGCATTTCGTATGTTTAAGCAGTTTCTTAATATATACGAAGTCGCAAATATGTCACGTATGTGCTCTTTCCATTTACTTTATCATATATTCAAATGTTCCTGTTTATGTAAGTAAATGAAAATTATAGTACTACAATTACGCAGCGGTCAAGTAGTTCGGACCTGTACCGGTATAGTGCTCAACTAGGTGGCTAGATTACAAATTGACCATCCAGGTCTCTGGAAAATGAGTCTGGACATACATTCATAGATATATACACATACATACATAGATACACATACATACATAGATGTACATACATAGATACACATACATACATAGATACACATACATACATAGGTACACAAGTACGCCGGTGTGACGCCTGTTGGTCAAGCCTAAGGGCCCAGACCGTTGATTTCCCGGACAGTGTGGTTGGGGGAAACAGGGGTTGGCTAAGAGGCGACGAAAGTACCCCGAAAATACCCAACACCCATGGAAAACATTCGGTAGGTCTCTCGCATACGAAAAATCTTGGCTTGGACCCATCGGGGCTAGAACATGTATCTCCATGGGAATGTGACTTGCCGAGTTAATCGCACGTTCACTGATGTCCCACGACGTGTGTGGCATTGTACGCTGTTCACCGTAAAGTGAGCACTTTTGAGGTCAAAGTTACTTTTTTCCTATCAACCAGTTTTTAACCTTCCACCACTTAAAAATATTTATTGCTATGTAAGTAATGAACATTATCAACAGGATGTCAATGCGTGTTATAAATTAATATGGGTTGGTACATGGGATGAAATGGAACATATTTTATTAAGGTTCCCATGTCCGGAAATGCCTCCTTATGCCCAAAATGGCGATTATAGCGTGCAAGGGTGGCGTTAGGTATTAAGAATTATGCATCTGAATCAGTATTGTAAACAGGTTTATTGCACACACAGAGAGAGAGAGAGAGAGAGAGAGAGAGAGAGAGAGAGAGAGAAGCACCTGCTCAGAATTGTTTCCCCCGCATTCGATGCATGCTGTGCAGCGCTGCAACATGTTGCGGAGTAAATCATTGGAGATAGTCGGCGTGTTCTTGATGGTTTCGAATGCTGCACGAAACCTGGTCTCAAGTTCTTCTCTTCTCTGGTGTTCACAGTAGTGTCGTACACCAGTGTTTGTAGGTGGCCCCAAAGGTAGAAATCCAAAGGCGTTAGGTCGGGGTAGCGAGGTGACGAGAATGGGACCTCCTACAGTGCGTCAAATAGGGCAGTGCAAAACAACCTTCAACCTATACGTGTAATACCCGGTACATGTTGTTATACTGCTCGGTTGTCACCGGGGTTGCCTAGTGACCCTGCTCGCTGGTATCACCATATTTTGGTATATGGAGTTATTTCTGGTCATGGGTACCTTAATAAAATATGTTCAATTCCATCTCATGTACCAACCCTATTAATTTTTAACACTTATTCATTTACATCTTGTATACTTCACCGGACCCTAACGTCTAAAGATAAATCAAATATATTTATTGACTGTTATTCCCAATTAGAGGGCTTCAGAATGTGCTCACTTTACCGTGAATAGCCTATAGTAACATTTGGTACATTATTAGAAATAACTATTTCGTAAACAAAATTAAATTTTGAAAATAGGCCAGCCGATGTGCTGAAGTGCTCAGCATGTGTTATGATTTTACACTCCATGGCCGATCACACAAGAGATAAATTCGTGTGACACAAGTAGTAATGCATGAGATAGATTGCGATATTTTTTTCCGAATTCAAAGCCACTGTAATTTAGGCCTACATGATAACTGTACCTGTTATTGAAAAGTGCGCTTAAGTGCTCGGTTCAATTTTTATTAATTAAATTTCCTGTCATCTTGGATGAGTTATAAGGATTCGCTTTGCGAAAGCTTAAGTGAATACAATTTAGGGTTCCAATTATCCTTTGCCCAATAAGCATTAGTTTGATTTGTGTGGTAAGTCAACAGAGCATTGTCGGCTGGAGTGATGTTACTGAAAATACCCGAGGCAGCGTCAGGGAATCTTAGGACTGATTGATTTTCTAAATGATGACTTTAACCCGAGCGGGGTTGCCTCAATCGGCTACCTGGTCGTCAAACGAGCTGAAAACAGCTTTCATCTCTAGGTTTAGCATTTATACCGCATTAAATAAAGAGAAACTTCTTCACAACCCTCCCCATTTTTTTCTGTATAAAACTGTGGAATTAAAAATCGTATACGAAGCTGTTAATTCATTTCCCAACAATTCTACGTACAGTAAAACTGAGGTTGGGAGGGATTTGACTTCTAATGGATGTAATAACGCTGCAAAAGCAGTTATTTGTAATACATTTTAAGCTAGCAGCATGCATGCTAGCAGCTTTAATAATACTGTAACTTGATTTTCTTGCAAAAACATTGCAGTTCTAATACAGCATTTGGTTTATTACGATTAAAATTTGAAGCACATGTGTCGTGAAATTTTTCATGCAGGAAACGTACAACTGAAAATTTACAATATTATTGGGAAGTACATTCTTTAAATAGCTGTTAACCATAGTAGAACAGAGAAATTCTTTTTGGCACAACTGGCTCCTGGTTGGGGAGAAGGGGACAAGCTGGCGACCATATTGGATTTCCCTCTTTCCGCTTTCCCGGGAAATTTCCCTTTTTTTCGTCAAAAATGCTCAAAATATCTAGAATTTCTCTCAAAATAGGCAAAATTCCCTGCAAAAAAATGGCTTTGCACTATGTGGTTGGCACTTGCACAATATGATGGGATGCGGCGAAAATTGTGCATCATCGTGTAATAATTAACAACGAACTCATGCTCTGTCATTCCATGCCAATTCCATCCATCTTGTCTGAAGAATGTTCGAGTTCATTGCTCTGTCATGCAACTTCATTTTCCACCTTGTTATAAGCATATATTCTACGACCTATGCCAAGTACGCATATGTTAAGGATGCTTATACCAATTACACACATTTATATACTAATTGCACTTATGCTAATTGTGCAAATGTCAATCACCCTGCAATCTTGCCTCCATCCGCCCACCATTTTGGATTCTCACCACCAAACTATCAATCGTGCACGCTAGAGCATAGCGTCAAGGTTGTAGGGCCAATGATACCTTAAGCTCTCTTATATGCATAGTTTACAACCATTTCCCACCCACCGAAGCTATTGTCACCAAATTCATAACATAGGCAACACCTTCGACGATGAACATGGCCGCAGGGTCTCAAGTATACCTTAAACCCTCTTATAAGCATAGGTGGCTGCCTTTTCCGAATTGTTTAAGATACAGCCACCAAATTCATGACATAGACATGACGTTTGATGAATAGGATGGTAGAGTCAATTACGCCTTAAGCCCTCGTATAAACATAGTTGGCCGGCATGTCCCAACCACCAAAGCACGCTGTACAAAATATTTGGTAAACGTCCTAAACTGTAATGAAAGTTTATTATAACCCATAACCTGTATGGAAATAATACTACACATCAAGCTGCAGATATAGGAATGTTTAGCATCGCTACTATACAAAGTTGGGAACTTCCTTATGCATTTGACTGTTTCTTGAGCAAATGTGGGACTGCTACAATGAATATATAGGGGGGAAAATTACTATTTCCGCTTTCTTACTAAGCGTATACACTGGTATGGTGGTCCTCATATTATTTACTTTACAATGTTTAAAATTTATTTTTAGATAGTCAATGTGTGCATGCATTCGTTGACACTTATCACACCGATATGTCATACAAATGGTGATTCTGGCACGCTTAATTTTCTCATGCCTTCCTGTATCGTACGCATACGTAAATGGCTCGTCACAATAGTTGCATGGATGTCTTGGTGGGGGCAAAGAACTGCTCTCATCATTCGCAAATGAATTTACACATTTATTTGGTAATATTCGTAGATAACACTTGGCAGACAGTGCAGGGAGACCTTTACACAGTGCAAGGTGTCTTTTAAAACTTCTACAATGTTAAAACTGAGATTTACGCTTTTCGCATATGAACATAGTATGCTCTGGATTTAGATGACAACCAGCTTCATGCTGTCTACAGTTGTTTTTGTTAGGAAAGATATTCTTCCAGTAGCAGTGCAAATAAATTTCCTGAATATTTTCCATCGTCGAATAAGAGCACGTTATCCACAGCTGCTGTTCACTCTTTGCAGCTTGAATAGCAACTAAGCTGACCAGCCTATCCTGTCATCGTATATTACCAGTCGGTTCTTTCTTTTCGCGAGTGACACCACTAGCATAAAATTATGCAAATCACAATATCTGCCTTGTATTAAAACGACCACATTGTACAATTACAACACGATCAATTTCTCCCAAGTTAAACTGTAGAGGAAACTGGTTATAAGCACCAACCAAACGTCGCACATTACGCGAGCATGGAGCACTGTACGTTAAGTTAGGCCAAAAAAAATGTCCTCAACGAAGGACGAGAGAGATAAGGTCGGCACTGCTGCGCACTGACGCCAGCAGATGTAAAAAGGAAAAATAGTTATAATCACCTAACAACCAATGCATATTGCACAAGCGGTGAGCACTGTACATCACACTAGTCGTTGCTAGACAAGACCATCCGTCCGGAAAACTGACGTGTAGCTTTCGTTAGTACGGCAGAATAGCAGATGATTTTCCCCACGTACACCCCTCCTCCCCCCTACCGAGCTACGCTACAATACAGAGGCACACGAATTCCACTACCAACCAGCGCATTATGTGCGAGCATCGAGCAACGCACATCACATTAGGCTAAAATAAAATACTATGACAGAGTCAAGGATGGTAGCGACAAGGTCGACACTGCTGCATGCCGATGCAAACAGATATAAAAATAAAATGTAAAGGAAAATGGTTATAAGCCCCTTCCAACCATCATGTATTACACAAGCGCAAGGTGCTGTACGCTGCGTCAGACGATGCTAGACAAGACCAAGTAGCTCTGGTTAGTAAATCAGAATAGCAAACGATTTCCTTACGATGCGATTGAAACAAAACCATTAAATTCAGAGTACAGCCAACACTCACAACACTATCAATGAAACGCGTCCACCCCGCCCGATGTTGCACGATAAACTAACATCTTGAGAATCTGTAAGGCAGCCCGTGTGGTCGGCTGATGGCATGGGTACCGTGCAGGTCTCAGAAAGTAGAAGAAATGGTACATACACTAGTCGAGAGTCGCGTCAGATTCCAGGGTGGCAGATCAGCCGAGTGACACATGCACTTCCTTTTACGAGAGGAATTCAGTTATACAGGATCAAGGTAAAAAGTTATTTTGTTTTAGATATTTTGTACGTGTACTTATTTTTTTAAATAATGAAGAAAAACTATATTTGGTTTATAAGACAATCATGGGAACACACTGAGAAAATCCATTTGCCGCGCTCACAATAGCAGCAATCATAACAAGATCTTGGCAACTGAAGATGGGGCGTACCTTGTCTTCAGCTTCGTTGAAGACGATGCCAAAGTCTATTGATATTTCCTGCAATTATAGAATTTTCTAAAAAGAATTACGATTCTTTTTTGTTTCAAGCAGTAGATGATGTTCGAGACGGTGGCCGAAGGTCAAGGTCACGGTCGCTTGTCATCCAAGGTTAAGGTCGTCACCGTTCCTGCTATTATGAGCTATGCAAAGGTCAAGGTCAGGGTTGCAGTGTTTCCATTGTTTTTTTATAAACCAAATATAGTTTAAGTCGCATTTCATCATCCAAGGTCAAGGACAAGGTTGCTTGCCATGGCTTCTGCAACAAGATTCTCTATTATACGGCTGGGCCCACATCTTTAGCGAACTACGTCGTATCAAAAAACTTCCATGCAGGCTTTGAAGTACCTGCAGCTGAACCTGACGTTTGGGATGGTTGTTGCATAATTGTGCGGAATTTGCCCTTTCTGTTTTTCCATTTCCGTTTCTTCTCATCGCCTAAAATAAACAGAAAACTTGTTAATTTTTTTTACTATTACTTCTGTATCCTATATAAAACTAATTCACGCCATATATAATACACCATAATTGCAGCAACACAGGCACAAACCACACCGTATAAGTTAATTCACAGTAGATTCCTTCCAGGGTCACAGCCGCGGAGGAGGTGGGGAGTATACCCCCCCCCCCCACCAAATGAAAAATAATGAGCAAAAATTATATTTGACAAGTGTAAATAATGTATATCTCTTAATAATATACCGAAAAAAAATTAAATAGTACAGTGGCACTGTAAGGTGTATAGCTGTAAAGGTTTTGACTGCCTATCATGAATATTGTCTTTTACCAAATATAAAAAAAATGTGTGCTTTTCCCCTACGCCCCCCTCAATCAAATCCGGGCCACGCCATTGAAAGTATACATTTTTCTGAAGCCTGCAAAGTTCTAACTTTAAATACTCATTACATATCCTTCCACTTTACGTAAAAAAGTTTGCATGTTATTTCTATAATTTGATTACAAAATAATGTATCTATGTTCTTAGCTGTCCAAACAATGCTGGCGTATTTCAATAAGTCAGTGTAAAATTATTTTACATGTAAACTATGTTTTAAGAGCAGTTGTCAACTTGGCACGTTTCTCCTTAGGAAATAAATATAAGCATGTATTTATAAAATATTAGTAAATGGTGTAGTTCAGCAAAAACTTCCGAAATTAGTACTTCACATTCCGTATCAGTCAACCGATTATCACATTTGACCTTCTTCGCTGAAATACTCGCTGAATGTTCTCTCTCAGCAGGAACAGCACTCAAGTTTGCTCACAACAATCTCTTCCGACAAATGACCCAAACTGAAACCAGAGCGGCACACGCAATTATGTCTGGAACCTGCGACGAGCGGCATCGTGTGAGCGGCGAGATGTGCCGCCCTGCACACAACATAAAATTTGTCCACGGAATTCAATGACATATTTACCTTGGATGATTGAGATACATATTTTATATCTTTATACAGAAGTATGGTTGGGTCTACTGTAAATACAATACATTCCTTGGCAAATTACACATTCGTTTTACTGGAAAAAGTAGTTTTATTCTTTATAAAAGTAGATACCTGTAATTTTAGTAAATGTGCCTGGGTTTCATCAGTTTTTCGAGTGATGTATGACTTAATTTAATAAAATTGCCAATTTAAATCTCGGAATTTATTGACAGTATTGCAGTTTGTACAGCTATGCCTTTCGCAATGCATTGTCACTCACTGTATTACAGTTCTCAGTGAAAGTAATTCAGTACGCAGTATCTTATTTCGTTTATCAATCAAATTATTACATCCGTCCTATTAACAAAAAAATATTCACTCCATTACTCTGCATCAGTTATCAGTCTCTCGTGTACTGCTGTCATCTTCGCTCGGTCGCCTCTGTCACAAACACCACAGCACTCGTTCGGGAGCACTCTGATGACCTCCCCTTCGGGCGCGCAGGTCGCTGTCTCCGGGCTGCCAATAACCTCAGTAACTCGCCGAATGACCGGGAACACGCACAAGCACCGCGTCGGGATAAAGGGCTGTATTTGCACATGCATTGATCGTTTATAAACAATTCGACACGTACGAGCTTCCAGAGATGACCTGATACAGAGTCGAGACAGTTCTCAGCAAAGGAAAGAGTCCCCCGATCTTCTAGTAGGCGTTAGTGGTCGTCTGATGAGCTGTCACACGCAAAATCTCTCTCTCTCCCCCTCCCTCTCGGGGGGCCGTGGTGGCGGAGAGGTTAGTATGCTCGCCTCTCACCAAGGCGATTCGGGTTCAATCCTCGGCCGGCTCACTCCTGGATTTTCGCCTGTGGGAATCGTGCTGGACGATGCCGCTTTCCCCGCCCTTTTATTCCGGTTCTGCTCCAGTCTCGCCTCGATCGGCTCTCAAAACCTTGCAAATCTCTTGTTCACTCACTCACCCCCCTCTCTCCTTCTCGCTCACCCCCCCCCCTCCCCTTATTCCAACTCAGGTTCCACCTGCTGTCCAAGTTCCACAGGCGTTTACTACGAAAAGTTATGATTAAAGTTAACCGAGTTGACTCGGTCAATTGATCAGGTTTAGTTAATCATTGGAGATTGACCGGGTTACGGGCCAACATAGAAGCAATCCAAAATTGTAAAAGCGCAAGAACTTGCATTATAATAATAGAAACCTGGATCATTAAGTGCATTAATTTAATGCTGTATTACATGTTCATAAAGACGACAAAGAGCATTCCTTATTTTTTTTTGTTTAAATAGAGAAAAGAAACGGCGTTAATTTATACTACGCAGCGCAAAAAGAGAAACATTTTTTGTTGTTTTCAGTGACACGTTAGTATAAAACGTAATTCCCGAGTGCTGTATCACGGGCCGAGTTCAATTTTTTTTAACGTCTGGAGTGTTTTTGTAGTTCAGAGAAAATTTTCTCAGGCACTAAAAACTTGAAAATTTAGTACCATTCCCTTGTATGAATATATATATATATATATATATATATATATATATGTATGTATATATATATATTTACGTCCATATTTGGAATACTTACTGTTTACTGTATTTGTTGCAATTTTACATTTTCGCGCCGTATCATGCTTGTCGTCTGTTAAAGTTAGTTTACACTGGGATAGAGCAGGGTTAGACCACAGTTGATCAAGTAGAGGCTCTGGTTAACACGGTAGACTTTCGGAACCCGAGTGAACTTCGATCTATCAGTTTTCGAAGGAGCGGAGTAAAAGTTTTCTATACTGACCCGCACTATTGCCACCAGGTGCCTGCATTTAAGTGGGGAGGGAGCAGACCGCAGGCCCGCAGCAACACGAATAAGTAAACGGCAAGAAAACAAATGCTAAAAATGCTTTTGCGAGAAATTATTTTGTCATTGCATGCAACTCCAGAATACATGGACAAAATTAGTGCTGCCAGTAAAAAAAAAAAAAATAGTGGACGGATTTTAGTATTTAAAAAATTGCGTATTGTGTTGCGCTTCGCTGTATTCTTTCAGGATTGCATAGGCTGTTCACGGTAAAGTGAGCACTTTTTAAGGACCTCTTAACAGTTATTGGCCACTAATAAATATATCTTATTGCAGCCTCAGGCATTAAGTTTTAAGGATGGTGAAATATATACACTGTGTTTATTGGTCACATCGCATTGTTTATATTAAAAAGCAGCAGAGAGGTGGAAATTGGATGAAAGGAAAGATTTGGAAGGGCCCTAAAAAGTGCTCAATTTACCGTGCACAGCCTATAGTTGCATTCGATGTATAGAAAATCCTCAACGGCAATCCTGGGAAAATTAGGAACGGACATTTTCGGTGTTTTTAGATGGCGGAGAGCTGTGTTAGTACGTCCCAAAATAAGTTTATTGTTGTTGCGTTTAGGCCTATATTAAATCCATAGTTTCTGTATAGACAAGGCAGATAATGTTTAGTTTTCCTGGAAATGCCGATGTTTTAAAAATTTCTCTTTTGTAAAGTGAATAATTAAAATAGGCAAATTGATGTAATGTTTGTACCTCATTTACTGCCGTACTCATGTTAATTTTTACCCCTTGTATGGATGCAGCACCAAATGCATTTTCTAGTGAGGTATTTGTCAAGAGCGGGGATGTCTTGTCAAGGTCTTTCCAGGAATTCTGTCTTGCGTTACGTGTTTGCACTGCATTGTCCTCCCCCCCCCCCTTTGCACCTTCACGCTTAGTTTTACTGGCGGACTTTAAAATACCGACAGTTTTGTCAGTACTCCTCTTATACAGTTATTGCCCAGCACATCCCCGTTTCAGAAAAAAAATTCAAATGTCATAATCTCTTCTCTTTCTATCGTCTAAAGGCGAGCATTGATTTGTCTTTGTGTGATTGTGATATTTTTTCTAGCATTCATTCATTGTCCGAGTGTTCATTTGTTGCCCAAGGCAGACACGATGCTCAGCTTTCTCGAGGATGGAGTTGTATGCTGATACATTACCTGCAATTGTCGATTTTTTATGCATAACCTTGATTTTGATTAATGTCTGCAGGCATATTTCGTAACCGATAGGCCCGTGGGGAAAAGAAAGAGGGTTGGGGGGGGGGGGGATTTTTTGGCATTCATCATGGTGACCAGGGCATCGATTTTTTACCTCAAAGGCCCCAAATCCTAATTACAGACTACCATACTGCTTATTATTTCTGAAATTAGTAATACTTAGTTAATGTAATTCGCCCCTTTATGCAGCTTTCATGGGATGCAATTCCGCCATTCCACGTTCATATTCTTTGTCATATACTGAATTAATACATGTTACGTATTTGCGGAGTTGCTACTGATTAAGTACATATTTAAGCAGCTGTTGTGATTATATTTAACTCATTTTGTACTTAAATGAAGGAAAAGATTTGCTTCATAAGACAGCATAATCTGCTGTTCACAAATACAAAAAGAGTCGCAGCGACAGAACCCAGGAGCTAGTCACGTGTCTTTGACGACGGATGATTGCACATTGCTGTCAGTTCGTGTGTTTGCGGAGTTTTTAAATATTTGACAATGAAATATGCATTAAGGTGGAGACTCTAAATCCTTCGTTATAAACTAAAAAGTACCATAATTGGTACAAAGTTGCCTCAAATGACTGTACTGATTGTAGTACAGAAATAACCAGAATATCTATACACAACACTGGAGCGAATACGTACGAGATAATTCTAGTCTTGCTGTCATGCAGTGGCTGTATGTAGGCCTAGATTGTAGTTATATGTAGTTTGCGCACCAGACATATAGTGTCTGTTCTTAAAGGCACTGCTACCGGTTGAAAGCGGCGAAATTAAAATAGGAAATCCCATGCATGTATATTTTCATTATAGATAGGCAGTGTGTACTTTTATTAAAACATTACTTTTAAAAATTCCTTGCAAATAAGCTACATGCGCAATGGAAACATTGCCGCTGTAGGGAACTCCGCCAAAAAAATTCGCGAAGAATACATTTTGTTCGAAACGCCTATCTTTAAAATTAACGCACTGAGTCGAACTTTTCTTCCTATTTAAATTTCACAGCTACCAGCTGGTAGGCAGTGCCCTTCGCAACAAGGTCTATAGAGCTGATGAGGGTGAAACGAGGTAGAAATAGTGTAGCGTTGGAATACAAGGGTGGGGGAAACGGGAGATCCCCGAGAACCCCCCCCCCCCCTCCTTTCCAACGTCATCGTCTAGCACGATTCTCAAATGCGAAAATCCGTGAGCGACCTCGCCGGGAATCGAACCCGGTTCGCCGTGGTGGTTGGCCTATTTTTGTGCGAAATACCGTTCAAATGGTAAGAATTACTTGTAAGTACCCTTTCCTCGCACAAAATTTATTTAGATCGCGTAGTTATTATGGCGTGCCAACATCACATTTTTTTTTTGGAGAATGTAATAATTAATGAAAAATTCCCAGAAAATTTGAGAATGGTTATTGAAAGGCCAGGCTTAGTAAAGTTTATTTTACACAAAATCATGGACTGCTACAAATAAAAAATATTTTCAAAATTTCCTTCTTTGAGTATTTTTGAAAATTGCGGAAAACACTTCATAACGTAATTTTAAAGAATTATTGAAGTTACTCGTGGTTTTTCATTTTCATGTGAATTATTTTATTTAGGCTAGTTAGTTTTTATTATTCGCATGTTCCAAAAACATTGAAATTGTGTGTGTCATGCCATCAGGCGTAAAATAAGTGATCTAAAATTTTTCATGCAAGGAAATAGTGTTTGCAAGCAGGCCTAAGTAAGGACTGCAGTTGAATGGCATTTCAACAAATATAAAATAATTACATTTTTTTTGTGGTTTCCGCGTTGAAATTATTGCTCACATACTATTGTGGTTACGATCGCGTTGCTGTCGGCTATATTTGGTTGGTTGCGGCCATCACATGATTAGTCTCGATCGTGTCCCAGTCACCATGGTGCAGCATTGTGGACTGGATGGCGTCTCCAGGGCGACGCGACGGGCCGAGCTACTCGACGCCGCGCGCGCCGGCCGCCTCGCTGGCGAGGTGTGAAGGTCGCGCCGAGCCGGCGGGTGCGTGCGCTTCCGACAGCCCCTGGGAACGGCGTGTTGTTTGCCGAAGGTTTCGCAGTCAGGTTCTAAACGCTGCACCTCCTCCTCCCCCCCCCCTCTTCTACTGTTTCGTTGTCGCTCGCGGGTGCAGCCAGCTGGGGTTAGCACTTTCTAGTTCGCGTCCCCCGCACGGTTTACTTTCTGAAACCACGCTCAAGTTCTACTTACATGTTATTCCTCCGCCTCATGCAAACAAGCTTAACTGAGCCTAAGAAATTACATCACAGGGACAGCGCACCGTATTCGTGCGCACTCTGTGTAGTAATTTTATAATTTATTGACAAAATACAAGTAAAAGTTCAATTTAACAAAAACCTCTCGGGTTTTGGTCGGCGCTCCAAAGCTCGGCTTCACCTACCATGCAGAAATTCTTCGTTTTCATTTCATAATTTCAGCTGTAGAGGTATTATTGGAAATGTTTGGTTATTGGCTGTTCACGGTAAAATGAGCACTTTTGAAAGCCCTGCTTAATATTTACTTGTATGCACGCTGTGTATTCTTCCGTCTTATGTAAAATTAACATTTTCATTGTCCTCATCACTTTAATCATGCGCCGGTCAAGTGAAACTGTAAAGTTGTTAAATAAGCGAATATTTTACAAATATGCTCAATTTTACACTTCGATGCATTAAAAAAAAAAAAGACAAAAAAAGAAAAACAGAAAGTGAAGGAAAATAATTTAAGTTGACCCAAATGGTTACTTAATACTTTGTATTCGACGTTAAGATATGGAACTTCTTCCCATCCATCGTTCTGGGCGCACGCGCTCGTCACTCAGTAACTGTTCACGTTATCGTGGATAGCCTTAATAAAGCATTTACAATTTACTAGTAGTTTAATACTTTTGTATCTAATGTTCACTGATGTCTATTCTCTGCTTGCAAAAAGGCAGGAACTACTTGAGAAATATAAATATGTTCCTGACTTTTAACAACACGCGGATAACACAGTTAAAATTACCCACAAAAATACTGAACAACTCTTAAAATGCAAATCTTCTATAATCGTACATTGTCAGTAATTACTATGAATCCGAAATTATGACGCGAAAACGAGGAATTTCTGCAATAGAGGAGAGAAATTCGGTCTCATGTCCCCTGTTGGCATACTGAAGAGAGTGAAGATGTTTGGGCAGCTCTTAAGGGTATTATGTAGCTGCGCGTCCAAGGTCAAGAAGCGAGGGAGCTATACGGACGACACTAACACGCACGTCTAGCGCCTCATCGCTCCTACACGCAAAGCCTGCAGTGTTTCCGTCGTAACGCTGTACTGTGCAAATTAGATCTGTAACAGTAGGGTTTCATTACACGCGATGAAATACCACAGATTAAATTACGCCCATATCTTTGTAATTTTCTCTTGCCGCTTAAGGACACTGCATAGGCAAGCTTTAAAAATACGATATTTAACCAATTTCACGAATTTTTTTTCTCCAAGAATACACTTAATGTGACACAAGTAAAATATAGGGATATAGACGATAGTTTTCTATCCTTTCTGGCAAAAAGTCGTTTTTCCATAACGTTTATTTACCGAGATACGCGTTTGCGCGCAAACTATGCTTTCACAGAAAACGTTTCAGTACATAGTCCTCTTAACATTGAGGTCTTGAGAGGTTGAATTACTGGTTTCTAGTTTATTCCAGTTATGTAGGGATACTTGTGTTGAAACTAAAACTGTATCACTCTCTGACAATATACTGTAAAACAAACATAAATCCTGAACTTTTTTGTCAAATAATTATAGCGTGTTTAGTGCACCATCATAAAAAAATTATCGGTAGCTTCTTCATGTTCTACCAGGTAACGCATTGATACAATTCGGCGACTTCATTAGAAGCCGTTTGAGAAGTGCAAATGTGCTATAACTAGAAATAGTTAGCTCAGTGAAAAAAAATGTGGCACATGAATGGAAAATTCAACATGGCGGATGAGACTGAGCTTTAACAACAAATTCTTGAGTGCGTTGAGGGTGAATTGAAGTGAATATTGAGCAGCGGCGAATGCAAAAAGGGGGGAGGGGATGGAAGCGCCCCGAGAAAACCCGCTACTAGCCAAAGGCGACGTGCGCCACGTTCTCCACGTGAGCGAAAATTCGGGTGAAAAAAGAACATTTCCTTGTGCGATTTTATAGACGTCTTGAACTTGAGCTCTTGGCATCTTCTTTCGGAGTGAGTTATTTAATTTAGTTTTCTTTATTTGTGCAATTATAGAACAGTAAAATTGTGATTTTGACATGTATGTATGTGAAAACTATGCGCTCTTTTTTTTGCTAGGAAAGAGTAATCACTGGTAATGTCTAGAAGTTGGACAGTTTGTGGTGCAGATAAAATTTTTTTTTTGCGGCTAGCGAGCGTCTCGGCATTCATCGGCGCCGGAGACTACAGCTGTCGCGCGCCGCCCAGTTCTCCTTTCAAGTTTATTTATCTAGGTAGGTACCCCTCAAGCCTACCTGACGCGACACACATGTGCATACAATCATTTCGGAACCCTACAACTCTCATAAAAATTGAATTTAGGTCATTATTTTATGAAAATGATTCAAACGAAATGTACGCGGAACTACTCGAGTGCATTAATTTAATTATTAAAAAATATATTGGATGTATACAGAACGACGATACATGTGCAACTGAAATTCGTTACGTACATTCCGCTTTTAAATTACAGGTTCATCGCCCAAAATCAAATAATTTGTTATACCCAGAACGACGAAAACACCGCACACATGTGAAGTGCCTTAAGTGGAGGGAGATGTAATGTTAGCGCGACACTTGACGCATATATGTGCTTCATTTTGTTCTTCACTGACACAAACACTAGGGGATGATGTTAAGGGTATAATACTGTCTATGACTTAAATATTATAATTATGGCAAGTGAATGAAGCTTAGAAACAATTCGAATAAGGAATATAAGCAAATGGTGGGGAAATCTAGTACGTACCTGCGCCGTATAATTCTGAAGTTAATTATTTTGAGCATCTGATACATAGTACACTTGCTATACTTTGTTGTTGTAAGTAAATGTTAAGCATAATTCAAGATTGTATTTTGACGCTTAACGTAAGAATTCGTACACTCGGACATGTAAGTGAACTTCCTGGGCATGAAGGGTTTGTCATCGTGAAACGATACGTGTGCTCCTTGCGTGCATTTATCAAGATAACTCTTGCTGTGTTCAATAATACTTGATTATGCGAATTTCTTTCCAGTGAAGTACTGCAGAATAAATGTGAAACTATTCTCTGAAGAAGGTTGAGAGATGCTGTAAAATATGTGACATGTTAGAAATCCCCAAGCATCTGGATTTTTTTTTCATGAGTTGGTATAAGGCAGTGTGTAATGGAAAAAAATAACTGTAAAATTTATTGATTATGTGCTAAGTCATGACGTAGATATACGTCACACTAAATGTTTGTTCATATGGCCAGATAAAATACGTAGAGTTGAATAAGCGGTAGTTGATACAACTAAAAATTTTTTCTGGACTTAATAATGGAGCATTGTTAACTCAAATTTATATTTTGTTAGACGAGCACTATGTTTTAACACCACGTAGTCAAGAACAGAAAGAAACCAAGCTTCTACAACATGAACTGATGCTTCGTAACCTTTTGTAACCAACTTTCACTGCTGTGTTGATGTCCTTCAATTCGTGTTGTTTACCTCGGCGCGGAGATTATGGGTATTCAGATTGGCCCCGAGAATCCCAGTTAGGATAATCGTGAATAGTAGAGGTGCGCCCAACTTTAGACGACACTTGAAAGGGGCTCCCTAGACTTTTTTGAAGAACAGGTAGCCATGACTTCGCGTGTAATGATGGATAGGCAAATAACGGTAACTACAGGAAGATAGTGAAACTGTCTCCTGTGGTTTTTATAATTTACGGATCTACTTTGCGACAATTCAAAATATTGTGTTTGTGCGTGCGTGTATGCACGTGTCACGTGTGTGGTGTATAGGTGATTGGGTTTGCTGATACTTATGACAGGAGTAGTCTGTATAGTCTATTCGTGGTTTTTTCACACTTTGAACCATAACTTTGTGAAAAATCACCCCATGTATGGTGTGTGGTTATGTTTTGTATCGAAAGCGTTTTACACTTTAGTTTACAAAAAATACCTTATTTTTGGTTGGATTTTTTTACTTTACTTTACTACCAATTCTTTTACTTATATTTTATCTATAAATTATATTTAATATGAATAAAACAGGCAGAAAGTAGGTGTGTTGGTAATGCCTAGTAAGAAATAGTTCTTATGCAACATATTATTAAACCGAGCGCGCTAATGCGGTGCGCTGCCCTTTTGGTGTAATTTGCTAGACTCGAATAAGCTTTGTTTGCGTGAGGCGGAAGAATCTTCTGGAAGTAGAACTTACGCAGGGCCTCAGAAAATTTGAGGTAAGTGTGAATGGCCTATATACGATTCGAAAAACAGACGATCTCTTTTATTCTCATTTTTATGCTTTAGGGAAGCAGTGTAATTTTGCTTTACTATTCACAAATTTTGAAATAATGTGTAACTACTCCGTGATCTGATTAGCTAATTTCGTGGACATGTAGGTACGTAAGCAGTTTTGTTTGGTTTAAAGCGTTAGGGTAAACTGGTGTGCTACAGGTCTATATTGGATCTATCTTGTAATTTTTCTTCTCTACAAAAATCCATGAACTAGAGAAATTATTTCATTAAAAAAAACTTAATTTTAAAGGCTGATTTAGTTACAACTGCCTGTATAGAGATATATACAGTTTACCAAAATATTAATGACTTTGCTTGTGAACAAGGTTTAATAAACCAGAACTATGTATAAAACATTGTAAAGTGAAGGGAAATATTATACAACAGAAATAACGCAGTAGGTATTTACTTCTGTTAACTGTTAGTTGTCACCAGTTACATAATCTTTGACAGCATCAGTCAGTATTTTTACAGTTAATCATTTCAATGGCTTTTTGTGGAAACGTGTGATTTTCTGAGGCTGTGTTCGTCGTGCAAGTTACTTATACTTTTGAACGATACCGGCAGTATACACATCATGTCATGTAGTGTTTGTTTGTGCAGTGAACTAACGTGGCTGGTATTTATTAATTGGTGCACTTCATCAGACATTAGTAAAACTGATTTCTCGGTGAATTGGACATTTTTTTAAAAATTACCTTGGCTCTCTTAGTAAAAAATGTTGAAACTCATTTTCGGTTACGTCTCTTTTCCAGCCTATCTTAGCTCTACTCGTGCGAAACTAGGTTTTTTAGTTGAAGTCGGTTAGTAAATTGTTTCATTCTGGTCATACAGACAGTGTTGAGTGTTTTTAGTTGGAAGTCTGTGGAAATGATACCAAACTATTTCTCATTTACGTTTTTAAGTTAACGCCATACCAGCGAGAAACAGGGTACAGCCAAATAAAGTCAAGCAGCAGAATAGAGGGCTCTGAAAAACATTTTTTGTCTCGTTTCATTTGTTGAGTTGTGGGGGCAGGGGGATTGGTCGCGATAAACTCGTCCCTTGTGACAAGCCACCCTGGAGGAATCATTGCCACTTACAATTAAAGGTATGAAGGAAAAAGCATGTGCATTGCCTTGCAGCTACACTGGTGGGTAAAAATTAAGCACTGTGGAGGGAGGAATGAATACAACAGCGAACGGACAGGCAAAACCGCGACCGGAAGAGCATTCGGGAGAGCGTCAGGGTATGATGTAGGGTGTGCACGTGTACACAGCGTGATGTACCTTGGACGTGTGTGAAGGTTAATAAAGCACGGGCATCGGTGTAAGCTCAGCATTGTAGTAGAATCTAAACCACAGTACACATATGGTAGAACAATGTCGAATAGTTGCTTGATGTCTGGTATAGCCAACAGATTGTACCGTAGAAAACATGTGGTTACTTCAGCTGAGGTCGAATCGATGAGAATTTGGAAGAAGGTAAAGTGGGGCTAATGTGGCCGAGGAGTCGGGGTCGTCTAAAGCATCGTGTCACAATGTGGGACGGCATTTAGAACGACAGGAACAGCTGTATGAAGGTTTAGTATTGCTAGTCCACGATAAACCACGGCGACAGAGGACCGGTGTATTATCCTACAGGTGGGGAGAGATCGACTACAGACAGCGGGTGAGATCGTAACACATGCAGCACACTACTGGACGCATAGTGTACTCCTGAGGAAGATCTACCACAGTTGGCGCAACTGACCCTCCAAATCCCCCGTAGTTGCCGCTGACCAAAGTTGCCTTCCAATCTGGTGCCTAATGTATTCGATGGGCGAGAGGTCTGGGGACTCTGCTGGCCAAAGAAGCATTTTAACATCACGAAAGCAGGCCAGAGATACCCGTTGCTGTGTGAGGCCAAGAATTATTCTGCTGGGATATGAGATTGTCAAATTGCACCAGGAAGGGGAGCACACATGGTCGCAGAATTTACTGGTCGTGGCGCCGTGCCATCTGGGTTCTGGGTGCAGAAATAGTAGGAAAATGGCACCTTACACCCTGAGACTTCTCGTTGGAGTGGTGTGTCGCTCTACACTGAAACGTGGATCATAGCACTGACCAGGACCTCTCCAGACTCGAATTCGGTGGTCGTCTGTATCCAGACTGAGCCATGATTCGTCGCTAAACACTACTCGTCGCCATTCCGCAAGTTCTCATGTTGGCTATTCCTGGCTGAAGGTCACGTGTTCTCAGTGATGCTCAGATCGTAATGGTAGACATCGTAAGGGACACCGCGATGACATCCTTTGCTGCTAGTTGCCTGTATATGGTACTGATGGATACAGGCGTATCCCCAGCTGCCGTGACTTGTCCCTGGATGGTGAGCAGCGACACCTGTGGAGTGTTTGCAACCTGTCGTACGGTGAAATGATCCTTGATGCTGGTGGTCCGCTGGGGTCGACCCGAGCCTTCTAGGCAAGTTGTGTCCCCTCCTGTTCCCACTGCGTGCAACACCGACAGTGTAGGTAGAACGGTTCATGTGACGATCAGTGCGCCAAAATGTCCAATCTGCCTCTCTGAGGCCGACGATGCGGCCTCTCTAACTCATTCCGCTGGGCAATGGTTCGTCGAATGCGCTGTCGAGTCGTTCACTGTCGTTGCGTGTTCACTGAACTTGGCTCTGTGGCTCACACTGCTCACAGGGCCTTATTTGGTTTGTTGCATCCTTGATTGTCGGAGGGACGTTTATGCCTCCTAGTGGCACATCCTCACGAGTAAATCGAATTAAAATCAAATAGGATGTTGGACTATAACAATACTTTGTGGCAACCCTCGTACTCGTGCGATCCGTTCTTGGTCATTTTTTTTCACATGAGTGTATATTCATAGCGATCCCCTCTGGACTCTTTTACAGCATCCTGTATATCCACATAAATCTCGCTCAATTTATGCTTCTGCCCCACGCCTGTGATTAAAGGGTTGGAGAGTGTGATCATTTTTGATGGTAATAACGACCTTCCTCTGGTAACTTCAGGTATGTTTCCGAGAACAGGCAGTTGCGAGCTTCCAGTGCAGTGCATTGCCACCAAATCGCAGCACGCACGTTCTACGTAGTTACTTTTTTGTCCTCGCTTTCAATAGTCAGCATTTTGTATCAGTGCACACTGCCTTTTGACACACTGAGAAAAGGTTTCGTTGAATCAAAGTTTGTTTGGTGCAACTAATTTATTTGTTTGAATAAGAGCAAGGAAATCTTTTGTTGTTGAAACCAAATTATTTTGTTGTTATTTGGTTGCGCCAAATTGTAAAATTTAGGTGATGCAACTAAAGATTTGTTTGGCTGTACGTAAATAACTGTTTCGGATGATATAAATAAATTTTGAAAGCCTAATCGAGACTAGAACCTAAATCGCCCTAGCAACCTCAGCTAAAGTTATTACTGATGAAATGAGAATGTTTTAAATACATTCATTTGAAAAACCGGACAACGTGCGTAAATACACATTTCAAGTTTTACAGCTTTAAATCTTAGTTTCCTTTTGAACTTGTTTCATTACGGTTTTTATACTATTATTGAGTATCTGTGAATGCACTAACAAACACCTGTCCTAATTGTACAAAATTACAAACAAACTCTGGAGCCGTAGTTTCAAACGAAGATAATCAAATGAGTGGTCAAACAAAATATACAGTTATTTCAACAAAATATTATGTTGGCTGTTAATTACTTTTGGCGTAACACCAGAGGCTTTGTTTATTTAAGCGTCTATTTTGCTAGACGAACAAAATTAATTATGTTGGTGTTCAAGTTTCGTACTCAACAAAATATTGTGTTGGGGAAACTATATATATTTTTGGCCTTATACAAACAAGTGTTTTGTTGGATTTTCTCTCAGTGCAAGCATAGCTTTTACCATTATTGATGCCCGTCGCAGACGAACCATTGGTTTTTTTTAATACAGGACGACAACTTGAGAGTGAAGAAGGCGAAGACGTTGTGTGGAAATATTGTTAATGATTTGATTTAGTAATCAAGCTGGGCGCTTTTTGTAACAGCACACGACATCTTCTTTGGGAACGTATATTTTTTAAAGTTTTTTTTCTTCTTCTTTTTCGTATTCAAATCTAAGGTAAAAGGAAGGCTAATCATTTAACCACTTTTGGGCGTAGATTAGGACACATTAACATTTTTCGGATGATATTGTCGTTACCGTGCATGGAATTTTGAATGTCCTGTAATTATATCTCGCCATCTCCATTTACTACTGGTGGGAAATGTGGTCGCTTAACTAATGATATGCTTAGAAAAACCGTCTTGATACTTCCTTTCGCTACCAGTTAACACGCAGACTAGTATAACATTTTCAATATAGGTTTATTCCGCGTAGTTAAACTATAGATTCGTGTGTATTGATAGCAGGTTCGCTTCGCGGGGAAATTTGGCGTTTGAAAGGACGTGAAAGTGTTTGCAGTGATTGACGGTGTTGTGGAGGGATAATTTGAACCTCATCGGCGAGCTGCCAAGGTATCGTAGTTGCCCACTTAACGAATGGTAGACGGAAGTGCCCTGAAGGTATTGAAGGGAAATTGCGTTTGCCATTTCAAGAGTTGTTGGAAAGTGAAATCGAGGAAGGGGAGGGGAGTACTAACTCAATGGAATGTCGATTAGAAGAAAACATAGGAAGCGGGAAAAAGATAAGTCTTACGCGTGGACCAAAATAAAAATCTGCGATCCAGGATATATATAAACGGGATAGCGAAGAAGAAAAATAAGTGTTTGGGATCAGATAAAGTGGTACAGTTATTTTCTACTGATTTTTTTTTAAATTACAGTTTCTTCAACGTGACGTGGACGATTTATGCTTCAGTTACATGAAGTTTGATTTTTGGAGAAGTTTAATGTAGATATGGAGCAGAGGAGAGCAAATTAGACGTAACATTAAATTGAAGACTGACATGTGGCCGCGTTTTAAAGAATATTGTAAACTGACAGTAGAATGACATTTGGTGGGTAGGTGGATTCTGTTGGACACGCAGACGAGTGTACGAGAACAGGTGTGTTAGTATTGATGTGCGGAAAACTTGAAATTTAAAAATACACGTAGTTAATACGGAAATGTAATTTTTAACATATCTTCTAGATTTGTCGAGATTAAAATTTTTTTTTTATGTTCCAATTTCTGAATAGATTATGGGGTTTTGTCGCTGAAATTGAGTGGTAGTAAAGTTTCTCTTCCGTGGCGGCGTTCCAAAACTCTATTCCGAGAGTAGAGTTGAGCAACATAAGCTGATCAAAGCTAGAGTCAAATTGGTTTTGGAACAAGCAATAAATAGAATGCTGTGTTTACGAAAAATGTTCTGATCAAGCAACTAATGTAAAACTATTAAAAAAATCTGCATCATTTTCCAGAACAAGCTATACCTACATAACCTAATAATAAAATTTATGCCCGGAAATGCAGCAGTATATACGTTACAGTTTACTTTTTAATAAAAAACAAGAACTATATCTAACGTTACTTTTACTTTTCCGTCCAGTTTCCAAGATTTTGTCTCATTCAACTAAACCTTCCGCCATTTTGCACTTAATGTGTGTAAAAGATTTACTAGAGTAATTACTCTTCAGTTCCCAAACACCGCCGAAAGTGAGTCAAACGTTTACCGAGTGTGTTTGGGGAGAACCAAAGTTGTATTGCAGCGTAACATTTCGGAAGGTCCCGAGAAAGAGTTAGAGGTTGTTTACACAGAGAAAAGCTAAGCACCAAGCAGTAGAATTTAGACATTTTTCAATGCCCCGACTAAAATTTAAGTACACACAATTTAGTTATACCTTCTTACTGCATAAGTTTCACAGGAGGAAGAAAATCATTTCCGAAGTCTTAAGTCCAGTCAATCACACAGGAGTACACATAAAAATGAATACGTATTTCAGGTTTTCATTCAAACAACGAGCATTCAATATTTTTTTTATGTTCTACTGCTAAAAACAATTGCCTACTGCAAAAGTTTTATTACATAAAAACCTACTTCTATCTTGATTTCGAATAACACACTGTAAAATGTTCTTTATTGGTTGAACATAAGTAATAGGATCGTTATTTTGTCGGTTAAATTTCTGGAGCCTGCTACGTACGTATTAATGCTTACTGCTTTTTTTTTTTTTTTTAATTGTGTAAAACCCATGGAGGTAATAGATGATGAGTGGCAGCATCCTATCTTCTCCGCGTTTATCAAGTGAAGCCGATGCCTTGTCTGACTTCTTTCAACTGCGCATGCGCAGACCGATTGTTTACGCCAGCCGCCATATTATGAGTGGCGAAAGTTACGTAGTAAGCAACGTAAAACATGCACCTTTTTGCCACTACTAGCCCTGCCCTTGTCTTTCATTTTCGGCTTTACTTTCGTGTCTCGGCTTCCACTTCATCGACCAATACCTCCATGGTAAAACCCTGAAGATAAATAGGTAAAGTCACGTCGACGACGAGGTCATTGGAGACGGAGCAAGTTGCTGAAGACATGCAGAAACTGGTAGGAATCGGCGACGGCCTGTAGTAATGAAACATCCCACCACTCGCCTGAGGGGCTCGAAATCGTTCGGCTTCCGCAGAAGATTCCGCAGAAGAGTGGTGAACCCCATACGGCCTCATGTGTGCGAGATTTGCTATGCTGGAGCGAAAACCTCTCGCATACGTGTTGACCATTCGATTTGGACCAGCGTTGTCGTATGCGATTTCCAACATGGCAAGCGTCCGTGTTGTAGGCGCTCCTCCTAGCTGTTTTAATATACGATTCTAACGATTATAAGGTGAGAAATGGAACAAAATGTACGTCGTACAACAGGTCCTTCATATCAAAATCATATTATGTTAATAAAACGTGTTAATATGCACTAAAAGTACTTCACATTGTTACTGGAAAGAAACCGTACGAAAATTGTCTCCTATTATACAGTACGTAGGTCTAGTTTTTACAGCAGTAGTGTTGAATGGTTAGTCATGTGGCTTACAAATTCAAGGTTTGACGGTTTGAATCTGCTGTAGGTACAATTTTTGTTTATGTTATACATCTTTATTAGTTCAGTTGTATAGTCAATATATTGAAAATATTTTCTTGGTGATATTTACGCTCAATATGTAATCATAAACGAGAGATAAAATATGAAACAAAACTCTCCTTATAGTAACTGCTGAAAGTTATTCGCCATAAGCGTCGTGTAATGTCTTTGGTATTTGTTCTTATGGTTATTTATTACATTTAGAGTTATTCGTAGCTAATTGTAATACGTTAATTACGGTGTTAAGCTCGTGTACAGTCTTCTGAGAATGAAAATTTGGCTTTTATCATTTGCAAATGCCAGATGATAGCGTATGACATGAAACAGTTTCGTTTGTGCGAGAAACTTATCGCTTCTAAAATATTTTAATGTTAGAGCTTGCAATGCGACAAATACGTCCGCATGCAACGTGTAGATAATACTCTTTCTGTGGAAAATCATAAATGCTGTTCAATCAGAAATAATAAAATATGAGACCGGAGTCAACTTAGGCAATATTTAAAGAATTTACAACAATAATTGTACTCTATATGAAAACAGCTTGTCTAATTTCAAATAAACAGCAATTATTGTTTTAATAATTACTAGCCAGCACCTAACACAAAATTTCTTAAACAGTAATTTAGTAAAATAATAAATAAGTATAAAATGCGAGAATATTGCTTCCTAATTTGTAGACCTAGTACAAAAGCACGGCGAATTCATTATGCCTCATGATGACTGATTTGAAGAGCAAGTTATAGTTCCTCGTCTTATTAAACTTCAAAATGATTACATTTGCTATTATCGACATGTGGCAATATTTTTGTAAAATTGTCCTAGTTTATAAATACCAGCCATTGTTCGCTAAGAATTTTTGCTATAATACATACAGAGAACTTATAAATCAGTGACATTCAGCACCGTGATAATCAGTATGCTTATAGTGACTTTAAGTGCAGCCATGGTAATGTAGCCAAGTTTAAGTAATTTTAGCGGAAAACTTTACGTATGTGTACCGTATGCACATAAAAAATGGTTGTGTCAACAAGTTTGAATGATCAGTGACTAATGGTTGAAACACATTTACACACAATGCTTATCGAAATGTGTCATATTTTAATATTGTTTGTATTAAATGCAAAATTAGGGCTAAAATGTTTTCACTTACACTGAATCAAATTGAAGACATCAGTACATTGTGACCATCATATTTTTCTGACCCGAATTCGGGACGCTCGTTTGGGCTCATAAATGGTCGGTATTGGAAAGGGGAGAATGGTGGTGGGAGTTAGGGAGGAGGGTGGACTGTTTACAGGGGGTGTTTTGTAAAAAAAAAGCGAATACTATTGTTTTTTTTACAACATAAGGCGTATGATTTATTGATTAAAGACACTAAATAAAAACAATGGCATTCTTTGTTATTTTACTTTGATCAAAAAATTTAGTTACAATAACTATCTTACTTCCCTGGTCTGGCCCAAATCCACCCAAAACCGGCCGCACCACGAGTCAACACTGTCAGATCCCGAAATTCGGGTCAAACGGCCGTCCCGAATGACACGATCTCGAAAATCGGGACTGTCCCGAAAAAATCTGGACGTCTGGTCACCTTACAGTACACAGGTTTGAACAACAACTATAATTTCTTGAATTATCAAACGTAAAAAAATATGTAAAACCAGATCAATTTATTGAACATTATTAATAAATTATCCTTATCAATATCTATGTCAGAACACTGAGGAAAAATTCAAGGGAAAGATATTAAGATTGCAGTAGCGCGACATATCATATATTAACAAACATGGAAATTTGGACATGACAAAAAATACCAAGAACCTAAGTAATAGCGGCAATAAATGTGTAAGCAAAAAAAAAATAGCGTGAACAATAAAAATGAAATTTCATTGTCAAACTCGAAAGAAAATGAAGTACATCACATTTAGATTGAATAACGTGGTGCATAAGCTGTAACTGATATAACCAAAACATAATGAAGCAGAGAGGATGAGATAAAATGTTATATATACTTTGGACTAAATACAGTAAGCTACTTATTTTTAGCATCGCATCAATTAATCAGTGCTAAAATTATCCGAATTTGTTAACTTCAACTTACATTTTAAAATTTATAAATGTATTTAAATAAATGGCAAAGAAATTCATCATGCGCTTGATAAATAAAGGTGCTTTCGTATTAATAAAAATGTATGAGCTGCCGAACAACCCCGCAGTACGATTTCCAGCGTGCAGTCGCATACGAGATAGCCAAGTCACTCGGTTCCAACCACTTGGCCGGCTTCCATTCCGAGCGCTCAAGTCACACGGGAACAGACCCGAGTGGTTCCAGCATACCTAAACAGTGTCCCGTTCGGCAAAACACCACTCGATAAGTTACTTGCACCCGACTGAAAACTCCAGCATAAAGCCCCTGTCACACTATCAAATTTTTGCCTTCAACTGTAGTTGACAGTAAAATTTGAGGACAAAATACGGCCATCATATTTTTTCTTCCAACAAATTTTATCAAATAATCTTGAATGTGTTTGAAAATGTTTCACACTGTCAAATATTTTTATTAGGAGAATTTATATAGAAATATTATTTAAAAATTATTTTCATAGTGATATATTGCTTTTGTTTTTCCATGCGGTCCATTACAGGAAGAATGTAAGTAATATTGCAATTTACTTTTGTTTCTTCATTAAATTAAAATCTGTATTTATAAGATATGTTTCCTCCACAATGAAATAAATGCCTCTTGAGTTCGTAATATTATGTGGGATATTCACTTAAAATAGCATTCATGTCCAGACAGCTTCTACATAAATTAATTAGCTTCGTAACATACTTCGTTTCCAGCAATTGTTCGTTATTTTAAGTTTCATGACGTCCATTTTTGTCGTGCACGATTCGGATTGGCTGAGACCGTCAAACATAAAATAAATTTTAGAACCGGTTAAATTTTTAAATGTTTGATGGAAACTGAAGCCATCCAACTTTCTCAGACAAAAATGGCGACGTTTATTGTAGTTTCGATAGCGCCATAACTATCCAACTTTATTTGACCAAACTTATTGGAAGCAATTTGACGGGGAAATTAGACAGTTTGACAGGGGCTTAAGGCCTCTGGAAGGAAAGCGAGGAATACCGGCCGGCCGGCCGGCGTGGCGGGGGTGGGTGTTCGCCTCGTGACCCCTGAGGGCAGGCTCGCTCCGTGCCTGCCGGGTATCGACCCGCAACTCACGTGACATCGCGTGCCCCACGTGCTCCATCCACTGTTGTCTCCATCCCGCCCTCGGCGGCTGGCTTCGCCAGACGCTTGGCGTGTTCCCTCCCTCTGCGGTTCCGGCTCTTCCTAACATCATTTAAAATATGTTTATTTAATTACATGTTGAGCTCTGGTTAGCTGTTACTCGTACCATTACAGTACAAGAATAAAAGCCCGGTGGAATGTAGTGTAGCTTTGATCGGCGAGGATGAAGTGAGGTGACGTTGGAGCAGCGGTGGAATGCATGGGTCGGGAAACAGGAGTGCCCCGAGAAAACACTCATTTACCTTATGCGGAAATCCAGGTGACTCCGCCGGGAATCGGGGCTGCGGTGCACTGAGAAAAAGGAATTGTCTAAACAACCAAATAAATAATGTTGACATTTATATTGCTGTTTCAAACTAACTGTTGTTAAATCAAACACTGGGTTGTTGAAGTAAATATAGTGAATTTTTTGTTTTGAACAAATAATTTTGTTGCTGTATTTTTTCAAATCAAACGAGTGTTTTGCTGACTATGCCATATTTCTCATGTATGGTATGCTCAACTCATATATATATATATATATATATATATATATCGTTGTTCAGACGGACGTATCAAAATGGTTATATATATATATATATATATATATATATATATATATATATATATATATATATATATATATATACCAAGAAACAAGAATGATCGTTATTTCATGGGGATTTGAAAAATGTACACCTGTTTTTGAAGGTATGTGGAAGTTTTGTTTCTATTTTTTGCGTTCCTATTGTCAGTATGGATTAATTCCGGTGACATTTCATAGTGTTTCAAAACGTTCGTGCTTTACTGCCCTTGTTATAAACTATATTTAAAGTAGTAAAATTACGTTTCCGAGGCGTGTTTCTAAATAACAGCGGCCAGAAACAAGTAGGAGTAACAGCTAAGTGGGAGGATGGGCTGAAGAAACAATCCTTTAACACGCTAATATTTTCTTCTAATATTGTGGTGTAATGGATAGCGCATCGGACCTACCGTGATAGAGGTCCGTGGTTCGCGCCCACCCTCCGGTAAGTATCGGTTACTATTCGTCAGAGGGTATAGGTAATTAAAAATATTAGTAGCACTAGTACCCCGTGTATTTTTAAATATAATTCTATTATACAATAAAGCTAATATTGTTATTTTTACAGTGTGATTACAAGAAGTAACACTAATAATTAAGTCGAATAAATTGTATGTCTGGTTTAACTAAATGATTCGGTAAAAAAAAAAAAAAAAATCTTTGCAACCAAGCCAAATAAATGCACGTTTGTTTTAATACAGGCATATATTTGGTTCGACAAAATGATTTGGTTAAAAGTAATTGTCTTATTAGTCAAGCCAAACAGCTGCTTGGTTGTTTTAACACAGACATGTTGAAGTTCTACAGAATTATTTGGTTAAAAGAAACTAGTGTTGTGGTTCTGCCAAACCTGTGAACTGACTTGATTCAGCAGTGTATATCGGTTATTGTTACAGCAATATAACATTCTTGAAACAACTAAATAATATCAAACAAATAATTTTGTTTTGCGCCAAGCAATGATTTTGATTGCTACTAGGCAAATATACAATTTGTTGTTTCAAACAAATTCCATTAGATTTTACCAAATATTTTTCTCAGTGTGGCACAGCTGCCAGAGTGCTCACATCCTACCAGAGGCGAACCGGGTTCGATTCCCGGCGGGGTCGCTCCCGAATTTTCGGACGTGGGAGTCGTGCTGAACAATGCTTTTGGTCGGCGGGTCCTCTCGAGATCTTCAGCTGAATTCCGGTGCTGCTCCATACTCGTCTCGCTTCATCCTCATCAGCTCTCAAGACCCCGCGCGATGTTTTGAGCCATGGTGAGTAGTCTGAGCCGTAAACCATCACCCCCCCCCCCCGACTTGTAGAAGGAGCCTGGTAATTAGATTATTCTTAGTTTTATATAAATTCAGTAAAATTTGACATTGTGACCAACCTACACAGCACGTAAACAGTAAATGTACTTGGAATGTACTGTGTCAGCTGATGGTGGTTGTGGGATGCGTGTTATTTGTTATTGTGTTGGCGATCTTTGCGACGATTATAGACGAAAATAGTATTCGGTATTAAAAATTATAATGTAGACTTTTAATGGTAATTACAACTTCTATGGTTATAATTATACTCATAGGATAATATACAATTTTTCTGAGTTATAAAACATGGGCTTTAATAATATTTAGACATATTATGTTATACGGTTATGTGAAAGGTCTTCAGCCGCCCGGTGAAATGTAATTTACCAATTGGTATTGCCATTGCGCTCTCTTCCGTTAGTAATTGTATTTGCGTATTTAATTAAATTCGTCTTAGGTGCCTTTTCAGAACAGTCTCCTCAGAGAAATTAATTATCGACACTTTTATAAAGGGGGTTTGTGGTGTGCTGTGGTCTGCCATTTTCCTGGACCATCGCGAAGCGCGATCGAAAAAGTATTAAGTTGTGAAGTTTAAATTGATTGGTTTCGAGAAATAGCTCGAGTGCTTTGTTAACTGAATAAGTAAGCAAATAATTATTTCGTATCTGTGGCCGACAAAACTGATTTTATTGAATTAATCATTCAAAGCTCGCTACGTGTTTAAGAACCACGAAGTAAACAGTAAGTTTGTGTGTTTTGTAAATGTTTTTTTTTATTGTTGTTAGAACATTTTAAATGTAATTTCGCCTTTGAAAAAACTTTGTTTTATCCTCAGTTATTTTATTTACACATGATTTTTACTCGTGAAGTTAAATTTGCTGAAAGTGTTTACATTGTGCATTTCACACATCGGCATTAACAGTGACGTATTAATTTTTTTTATTGCAAGAGGGTTTGAAATATACGTTTTCTAAATAAACGCCATTTTAGCGTAGTTCATGATATAAAAGAAATAAAATAAATTTTATGCGTTGAGTATTTCCTGCATCGGTACTAACAGCAACACTGTTGACGTGGTGACCTGTGTGCCTTCACGACGTTGAAGATAAAAATGCGCCGTAACTTTGTTTCTTAGCCATCGTGTGCTCGACTGTTAACTCACACGGTCAGTATAATGCCTGGGCACTGTTCCATTCGACAGGGTGACCACAACGCAAATTCGCCAGCACGGCAGGTGCCTGTTTTATACTGCTCATGAGTGTATACCTCGACGCGCATCACTGATTTGCAGTCGGTTTTATACTATCAAGAATAAGTCGCTAAGAACATTTATTTACACTTTGGAAATATTTTACGTAATCGTGTATTATAGATACAACTGTGTTTGCAGATTGTATTTTACGCCACGATTTTCGGCATGTTTAGGTGACGTGTTCTATTTGTTATTCAATTTCGAGATTACGTAGACTTTAATGTAATAGATAGTACATAGTATCAAGTTACTAAAATTTCGCCTCTCACAGTTTGACCTTACTTATTTGTTTGACAATAGAACCTGCATGTGAAAATATTGTGTTAGCCATAACCTTGGGGGCATGTTTTTAAAGCATTTTGAATATACGCTATTTATGTTGTATTTAAGAAGGCATTAAACACGGCAGTGTTTTAATAGCGAAACCCTCACTTTTAATTTCTTATACCAGCTACGCATGTATTAGTGGATTTATAATGACTCATCATACTGTTCACTCCTATCGCTAAAAAGTTGCTACGACCCAGTTTTATAGAATTTTCACGCGCCTCATGTAAATTAAGCATAAATAACTTCGAGATTTTTTACATTTTAAATTTTTGAAGAAGTTATTTGCAATTTGGCTATGTTCTTATGTTGCTTGTATTTACGTTTCAGTAGGTATGGATACTGCAACAAATTGGCTGAATACCCTAAATTAAAGGCGTAACTTAAAACCTATATAATCTATTGGGATGATACAAACAGACGTATCGATTTTTTTAAAAATAAAGTTTCGTGCACAGCGTGGTAATGGAAGTTACTAATCCCTATTAGAACGCGGCTGTGCTTTTGAACGGGTGTGTTGCATTTCACACATGTTCATGATTCAATCCTTGTTTAATTGTTTCGGTCGGCTATGTCATAGGAAAAGCACAGTCATTTTAGTCCACTTTCTTTGGAGATAAAGGCTTATAAAATCATGCGAATGTCTGATCGTACCCTCTAATAACTTACGAATTCGTTAACCAAATTTCACTAAAGTAGATCTACAAGTTTTCGAGCACACCGGGTACTTATTTTCAAAATAGTGGCTGTTTATTTAAATGTCGTGTGCTATGTCATATCGGGGGAACAGTGTAACCGATTTAAACCAAAATGCAGTATTTTGACAATGCATTATGAATGTATTGAATTAAGAAAGACATATTATCACTAGCTCGCCATTTTGTAAGATAGCACTACATGAAAAATATAGTTTTTGCTTTATATCTCTGAAAATTCTTAACGGATTCCTACCATATTTCGCAAACAAGTAAAAATACGGCAGGTCATGTAAATTGACATGTTTTAATTGGGTCAAACACTTATTTTAAAAATGGCGGCCATGTAAACAATTTAGTTTAGTATGCTTTACCTATGCAACCATGTAACCAATTTCAACTTAAATTTCTGTGCTGGCAATATCTATTACAAAAATCAAATGTGTCTGCTCAGTCTCTCTTGTCCGCCATTTGTAGGATAGTTCCACATGAATAAATAAAGTTATGTCATACCTGGGGAAACCATCACAGATTCCTCGGAAATTTTTCAAACAAGTAGAACTACAAAAGACCATGTAAAATGACATGTTTCAAGAGCGTCAGACTGTTATTTTCAAAATGGTGGCCATAAAAACCTCTTTGATTAACGTGTCCTATCTACGAAACCATGTAAACGATTCAACTTAACTTTGGATGCTGGCAGTTAATACTAGAACCATTAAATGTGTCTACACAGATCCACTTTTTCCGCAATTTTGTAAGATAGCACGAAGTTTTATGCCATAACTCGGAAGCTGTCAATAAATTCCTATCAAGTTTAAAGTAGTACCATTGTAGGGGATATATACTGATATGTATAAGAGGGCCAGACACTTAACTTACAAATAGCTACCATGTAAAAAATTTAGCAACCATTTTATCTACGTAACCATGTGCCTAGTTTCAACTTAACGTAGTATACTGGCTGTATTTACGCAAGTATCAAATGAGATAGTACATAAACTCTTTTGCCTGCTATTTTGGAAGATTGCACAATATGAAAAGTTATCCCATCTCGGGAAACAACCGATTCCCACCAAAGTCACACAAGTTATGCTTATGGCGCTTTTATGGCATGTTCCGGGGACCATCAACAAATTGCCACCAAATTTTGCACGCAACTAATGCTACAATAGGCTATGTAAACTTACTTGTTTGAGACAGGATATTTTTTTTATGGCCGCAATATAAATAATTTAGACTAACATGATTTATTTACTAAACAGCGTAACAAAATCCAATCATACTTTGTATGCTGACAGTATCAAAAGCGTCATATGCCTATACATAGCCAATTTTTTTTTTAGTCTTATTGGTACGATTGTACTAAATGAGAAAATAAATATTTTATTTTTTAAAATCGAGTATCAATCAACCGATTTCAACCAAATTCTGCACACATGTAGTGGTACTGTAGTCCACGTAATTCAAGTGACTCTCACTTTTTTCTCTTCAACGTAACGACTCTGTAAATATTTCAGATTAAAGGCTGTTCACGATAAAGTGAGCACTTTTGAAATCAACCTTAGAGAAAAGTCACTGCTCCTACTTGCATATATGTTCACGGGCGCACTGAGTGACATGCGCCCAGTAAAGCTGGTAACGATGGAGGGGAAAGTAGTTCCACATCTTAACGTTGAATAAAAAGTGTTAGGTAACCATTCGTGATAACTTAAATTATTTCTATCGCTGTCTGTTTATTTAATGCATTGAAGTGTAAAAATTGGCAGATATTTAAAATTATCAGAAAAGTAAATATTTTAGAGTTCCACTTGACCGACGCATGAAGAAAGCGACGAGGCCCATGGCAATGACAAATTTTTCATAGGGCGTAAAAACACCCAACGTGCATACAAATTGATCTTAATCAAATTTATCGCGAACACCATATAGTAAAGCGTATGTTTGAAAATATTAGACTATTACATACTAAGTTGATGCTCCGAATCCTATCCCCGCAATGTAGTAGGTTGCGCGCCAACGTACGGTACGAGTGTTTCTGGGTTAGAGTCCCGGGTAAGGCAAGTATGTGTTTCTAATTATCTCAGTAGTGTTGCATATGTTTGTGGTTACATCTCTATGATATAGCTGTCAACGATACGTCAAGGTGTACTGGCCACAAGCTTTTAAGGACGTCATAAATATTATTTGAATCCATGTAGAGGAAAGTAGGTTCATTAGTTACATCGGGAATTTTTAATTTTTTTACTTTTGTTGACTGCTACGTATTGCTTTTATATAACGCCCAAAAAACGAGATTTTTTTTTTCGCACTTACGTCTACACAGTTTCTTTTTATACTGGCAATAAAGATTTGTGTTGAGACTGAAACACTCCATCACGAAGTGCGTAGTACATTTGGTAGTCTCGTTTTCAGACTGTTAGTAAAGACAGGATAATCATTATTGAGGGAGCTGAGGAAACATTTAAGCACTAAAATTGTTGCGCCATTACTTGAATTGTTCCCGAGTTTATTCCTTTCGGCTGTTACAAAGAGCAAAGAGTAGTCTCATTGAGTAAGTAGTTGGTCATGTTACCGTGCTACATATAGGCATCTCATGGTTATGTGGCTTTTATAATAGCGTTGTGAATATTGCCCGTAATCATCATCAATGATTTGATATTATCACGTATTGTGTGAAGTTAAAAACTTTCATTGCATGTGCTGTCAAAAATCAAGACATTAAACACAGTATTTCAGTTCCATATCTTCACTATGAATAATCGGTTCTCAACACCTCGATGGTAAGAGTCTCCCAACTCTCTTGCACTCCATTCCGTTATGAAAGAACAATCAAAGTGATATGTCTAAGAAGCATACATTCATTTTGACACTGTTGTCGTTTGTAAGTTATTTAATTGACGGAGGCGTGTTTTCGTAATTTCCCCACGGCGGATGTACTGCCGCGAGTTTTATTTATTACGTGACTTGTTTCTCTTCGTGAATGGCTGTTGCAATACGGAGGTTATATTCACGTCTTGGGTCATCTTCCACACCGCCGATGCGGTCACGTCACGTTACGTCCACGGCCGAGCCAGGGACCTTGGCGGGGGATGACTCGTGACGTCACTCGGGCCTTGGCTTGACATAGACCTTGGTTGATGCCATCATGTGCGCGGACCTTGGGCTGGAGAAGATGAGATTTACTTTCCGCCATGACGGGCGCTGATGAGGTACACGTAGTACGTCATACTGCCTCCTCAGCGCCTATCTTCTTTTCGAGCCCCCATTCGCTGTCCACATTCACGTTCCGGAATTGTTCCGTACCGGAAGCTGAGGAAGGGCGTTTTCCATTTTTTTTTCCAAGGCACTGTCTTAGTTTTTTTTGTGTCGTAGTCGAAGTTTTTTTTGGGACTTATAAATGTACAATTTGGCTCCAGACGAAACAAGTTTAGAACACCACCTAGATCCAAAGCCGTTAAAAGCGTTCGTCTGTCTTTTTTATACCAAATACAGTAAATATTCCTTGAAATCGAAACCAGTGCGAATAAATTTGTTGGTTAAAACCAGCTCATAATATTATTTTCCTTCGTTTCTAAGTTTGAAACTAACGCAACTAACTGTAACTGTGTCTGTGTTTCGGCGAACGCTGTAGCTGCATTGTTTCAACCAGCAACACGTTTCATATCAAGAAGCCAAGAAACAAATTATCGCGGGCTATAACACAATATCATAAAAATTGATGCCACACTAAAAATTATTGAATATTATATCTACTAGTGATAACTTGCACAATGTATTAGACTGCGTCCGTATGATTGGTGTGTAGTACAATGCAGAACACTTTGTTTATCAGTTCCATTTGCAAAAAAGCATCCTGTACATGTTATTTAATCAGAGTCCGTTCAGCCACATAAAATAAGCGGTAAACTATTCACTGTAAGATTTTTACGTCGTTTGAGCCATGTCCCATACATTTTTAATGGTGGAAAATCTGACGATCGCGCCGTGGTATTATTAAAAAATATTGCCCTACGTTATGAATAACAGCGGCCACCGTGTTTGGAATTTCCGTTAATTTGTGATTGGCAAGTCTCAGTTCGGGTTCACTCGGCAGTATTTTTTTTTCCTTAGGACGGCACTTCGATATAGCAACGCCATTTTTAAAGTACGGTGTAATTTTCTATATAATAACGGTCATACTATGATTTAGATGATGCAATTAGAAAATCATCTTGCAAAAAAAAATTTAAAAAGTTAAATTTGGAAATACTTTTGTAATGGGTTCTGAACCACTTGAAACGGACTTGGTGCTCAAATTGGAGTTTAATTGGGTGTAGGTACGAACCGTCAATAAGGTTATCCCGCTCCATGAGCGGACGCATTAACTGCACGGCCGATGAGGACCACACAGTAACTAAAAATATTTTAAAAAAAATCACAATTACTTTAGTTTTCATTCTTGAAGATTATTGTGTATTGATTAATTTCGGTAGTAAGTAAATTATACTCCGTTTTGCTGCTCTGTGTAGGGTTACAACACATGACCAAATTTTGGAGAGTTTGAGACTAGTTAAAAGTCCGTGGTACATTACAATTCTATTTAACAATCCTATGGAATCTGTATAGAAGAACTAAGCAAAGGCAATCTAAGATAATTTTTCTTACTAATTTTGTGAGGAGATATTTTACCGAATCATGTATTCCTGCTCAGCTGTTTTTGACACCGTAAATTTTTATCTTATTGCGGTAAGATATTAAGAATATTTAACGCACCAATTTCGCAAAATAGTTGCTCACAAAGTGGATAGAAACAATTATCTAGAATTGCCATATTTTAGTTGTTCTGGTTTTGCTTACAGGAACTTGTGGACTTCTTTTACGTATTTAAAGTTAATTTATTCCCCGCGCGCTCTTAATTTGTATTTTCCAATTGCAAAATCGTGAAGCATGTTGCTGTGCGCCGGATTGGTCCATTGGACGCACGGCCATGTGACCCATTCGTGTATTCGCTGAGACTTCTGCCCGGGCCAGTTCGTCGCTCGTAAGGCCCTCGTGTGACCGATGCAATACTCGCGCAGCTGCTAGTAATGTTTGACAAACTCAAGTGAAACCCCGGGAAATATGTGAAAGACAAGCTCTTCCACCCTCCCCCATACCTCATGCTTTATTTTTAAATCGACGCACCAATTTCAAGGTTATGCAGTTTGGACTAAACGTATACAAGTGGATTACATGCATTCTGAAAACTTCCCTTCTAAAGGCTGTTCACGATAAAGTGAGCACTTTAGAAATGAGCCTTAGCAAAAAGTCACTGCCCAAGCATGCATACTGTTCTAATGGTCGCACTGAGTGACATTCGCCCAGTAAAGTTGGTAACGATGGTTCGAAAGTAGCTCCATATCTTAACGTCGAATAAAAAGTGCTAGGCAACCATTTGTCATAACTTAGAATTATTTCTTTTGCTTTCTGTTTTTTTTTAATACATCGAGGTGTAAAAATTAGTAGATTGGTAAAGTATTTACTTTCTTAATAATTTCACAGTTTCATTTGACCGACGCCGCATGAATCAAGTGACGAGGCCCATGACAATGAAAATTTTACATAAGGCGGAAGAATACACAACTTGTATACAAGGAGATCTTAAGCATTGCTTTCAAAAGTGCTAATTTTACCGTGAACAGCCTATGCATGTTGGCAGTAACGGGAGTTAATACAAACAGCAAAGCCGCACATGACAGTAGACGTACCAGCGGAATCGAGGAAGTAGTGCGAAGTAAGAGAAGATATGTTACAGTTCTTCTTGGTTTGTCGGTGGTAGGAATACGTGTAAGAGGTAAAACGGACAACACTGTTCAACCCTCCTTCCCTCCCGGGGGCCGTAGTGGTTTAATGGCTAGACTACTCGCCTCTCCCACCAAGGCGAACCAGGTTCGATTCCGTGCGGAGGTCGCTTCCGGATTTTCGCATTTGGGAAACCTTTCTGGGCGATGCTGCTGGTGGGCGGGTTTTCTCGGGGATCTCCCGTTTCCCCCGTCCTTTCATCCCGGCGTTGATCCATAATCACCTCGCTTCATCATCTTCGGCTCTCAAGACCTCTATGTTAAGAGCCTGCCCAAATCTCTTCATTCCACTCCGCACTCCATCCCTCCCACCGCATCCTCGGCACCTGTAGCTCAATACATCTCGCACTGAAGGCGACTGCAGCTCTCAGTCGCGTGGTCTTGAGATAAGGTTGTTGAGCAGTACATTACGTCGCCGAGTGGACGCGGCGGACCAAAGTTCGCGGTGGAACCGGCGCTGGCCTCTCCAAACCTCCCCTCTAGGTGGCCGATAACTATTAAGAGGTCATACGTAGAGCGCTACTTTCTACCAGTTACGTTAGCCCCCGCAAAACAAAAGCTAAATCGGCTCTTTGATCTTAAGGGTCCACCGGGAACTTTGCGATTTTAAAACCGCCATGCTGTCTGAAAGAGAAAAATAAAATTTACACTAACTACTCGCGATCCGCGCATGTCCTTCACGTTTGAAGTTAAGCATGACGGTGTCCCCATTAACTGCATTCGCGGCCCAGAAGAGTCTTCAAGGATCTTTGTAAGATCATGCGTAGGTATTGGAATGAGTGTTTGTGTGTGTGAATGTGTACCGTCCCGGAAAGAAGCAGTGTGGTTTCGACTATACCCTTTGCGCCCTGGGGCGAGGTGGTGGGGGATGCTTCTAGCTACCGGGCATCCCCCAAAGCTTAGTCCGTCTGTACCCAGACGCGGCGCAGCGTGAGATCGGCGACTGGAGAATGGAGACTCGGCGCAGTACAACCTTTGATGAAGAAAGGAACACAGGGGGGGAAGGGAGGTGGCGGCTCCACGGGGCCCCGACAGCTTGAGCGCGACCTTGGCGCGCAATTACCAGGTGGCTCTAATTAGTCTGTCTGTCAAGTTACGGCTGTAGTTACCGTGTGCTCGGTGGCGAGCACGTCTTCGGCTGCAAACAAACAGCGGACGACGCTCGGCTCTAACTTGCCAGCTGCTCGCAACCCCGCGAGGTATTTTTAACGCCCAGAAACTTCTTTCGACGTCGTCTCACGTGCGGCCCCTGACGCCGGCCGCAGCTCGGCAGTCGTTAATTTAATTGAAACTTTAAGCGGTGTTGACGTTGCTCATCTGATTCACCGGGTGTGATTGTAAGCAGCCAAACTGATATGAACCTTCCACGAGCTGAATCCCCTTTATTAAACGTGTCAGCAACTGAAACTGATACATTGAAATGTCCGCCCCTGACAAAACCCAGTACGTTCTCCGTTTCTTGTCTCGAGTACAACATACAACCGCAATAGAAATAAAAACACAAAAGAAAACTTCTTTAAAATCAAATAACCTGAGTAAGTTGGTCAGGAAATTGATTAGATAACAGAATTTTTTTTTGCAGCCAGGTATTAGAGAATAAATATCTAAAATTATGTAAACCCATTCATCGGAAAGCCACACAGAATCATGATGAAAACCACAACAATATATGGAGAGAGGAAAAATAAGGAGGGGGGGGGGACGAGAGCAAATTAGACGACAGAATAAAGAAAGAATGAAGCTGTTTTGATTTTCTATGCTGAAGGCAAGACATTCATACTTGAACAAACAGCATCAGTAAACTCGAAAAATCGCTCATGAAACAATAATAGTAAAAAACAGGTGCACAAATGTGCGGATCGTCATGTATCATCAACCTAGGCAATGTTGAATTATCTAGTTAGAACATTGAATGTTATTAAAATCCACCAATGTCATCTCATCGAACAAACGAATTTTTTCGTCTCCTGTAGAGGTAATTCCCTCGTATGTTCTTGGAGTTCAAGGGTGGTTTCTACGGCAGACACGCATGTCTGTTGATTAGACTATCTGCCCTTTCCTTGAACCTGAGCCTTCCCAAGATTGATCGCCTTTCTCCTTTGGGATTAATGTGACTCGTTTGTTGCAGTGGCTACTCGCGATGCCCATCGTATTGCTACTTCCCTTTCCCTTCTCACAGGTGACGTGATATTTCGAAGTTACTCCGATGTGGTAGATTCTTTTTGTCACCTGGGCTTGGTCAGGATCATATCGGACACGTTCAAATGTTTCCAAATCGGAGATCTCGGAGGTGGTGGGTGGGGGGTTAAGGTGCAGTTTGTTTTGGAGGCTGGAAGCTTACGAGATCCTTGAAATGTGAAACTGCTGGAAGTGTTGATGGACGTTGCATATAGTTTTCTCGTCTAAAAACTTGGCATATATCGTAGTTATTGATTAATTTAAAGCTTTTCACTAACGTGACACCTGAGTACGAACTAGCAGTTTCCGTGGTCGTGCAGACTTGTGGACGATCACTAATAGTTTTCAAACTTTTTACCACAAGATACAAATTTCTAGGTAGGTTAGTGCTCTTACACAAGTAAGTACTCCTCGCGCGCACACTCATATATTCGTTAGTTTTGATACCTTAATGCTATTAGAATATTATTTGCAACTGACTATAACATCAGATCACAACCGGCGACAAATTTACTTGGAATTCGAACCCCGCACCCCTAAAACCGAGCAGGGGTTTCGTCGATTTTGGTCGTATCCTATCCCTATTTTCGCCCCCTAATCGGAGTCTCGGGAAGCGGGCTGCTTCGATTACGAAAACGCTGTGTAAGAACGTTCGAGAAAAATTAGTCCTATAGCTTTCGAAAACAAATTTGTCGTATGACACCGACAGCCGTACTCTTAAGCTTCCTTTTTCTTCACCCGAAGTGCTGTGCTACCTGGGTGCCGGGAAGCATGCAGGTAGGTTTGAGTTCGTCGCACAGAGAAAGATATTTACTCGAACCGACCTAATATTTTTTTGGATGGTGGTGGTGGTGGTGGACACTATCGTGGTGTGAGGGTTTTCTCGGGATATTCTCGCCCTCCAGAATTTTTTATTTCGCTGCTTCTCCACCCCCATCTCATTTCACGTCATCCGTTCTTCGGACTGGCTAAGGCGAAAGGTCTGTGCCTTGGGTATGGCAGCCGGCTCCGATTTGCGCGAGCTTCCTTCCGTCCATACGTGACCTTGCCTCAGGCGGGGACAACATGGATTCTCATTTTCATTTACGTATAATTTAGCTGTCTTTCATTTGACACTTCAGTGCATATTCCATGCTATTGTAAAACTCCCCACTTTTTCGTGCATCCAACTCATTTTATGTGGTGGCGACAAGGAATGCGCAGTGGTCTACGGTGTGCATTTTTTTTTATATAATGTACTACGCGCTGCATTTAGTGATAAGTTTGTGATCCTGGAATGAGCACGTCCACGTCGAGGTATAGAAATATGCAAATAGTTAACACGCGTGAAATTCTCACGAGTTGATAAAATGATTTAAACAACTCTTTGCTGAAAGACAAAGGTTTCAATTTTATGCTAGAATTTCGGGTGCATCACTTTCGTTCATAATAAATTGAGGTTTTTTTTCTGAGGAGTACATTGATTAATCGTTATGGGACATTGCTCTGCCCTTCCCCCAAACCCCCTCTTCTTGCACATTTTGTTGAGATATTTGGGTGGCTGACATCGAGGTTTTTACAACCGATGAGGGTGAAATGAGGTGATAATGGAGTAGTGCCGGAATGCAAGGACGGGGGAAACGGGAGATCCCCGTGAAAACCCGTCAACCATCAGCATCGTCCGGCATGATTCCCACTTGCGAAAATTCGGTAGTGACTCAGCTGGGGATAGAACCCGGTTCGCCTAGGTGGGAAGCGTGCAGTCTAACTGCTCAGCCACCGCAACCCTTCACATTCTGGAGAAGTGCAAGTTACATGCAAATTAAAATTTAGTTATTATTTTCTGCTGAAGTCTCTTATTTTCCAAAGCAAACGTCCTTCGCGCGTGGCAATAGCTGCGGCCAGCGATATGCTGCGGAGCCAAGGTCGCGCAGACTTTGCCGTGTTGTGTAAGCTGACAGCTCTAGGCTCGCCGGCTGGCAACGATCATCGATCGACAACACGGAGATGCCTCACGGTCTAATTAGACGGCCGCGGGGACACTGGGACAAGCCGCCGTCGCTAATGCCCGTCATTTGCAAGAAAAATGCCATCCGTCCATTGTTCTAATGGGCGGCTCTGCACGACGGTACCCGGCTTGGCCTCGGTTCCGTGTCTTGCCGTGGAGACTTCTAGAAAATGCTGGCTGGCTTCTGAATACTCTCGGAGAAGCCCGCGCGGTATCTGCAGTTGTATTGTTCTGCCCTGTTGTACAGGGTGATTTAAAGTCATCAAGGGACTAAAAAAAAATGTGTCATTCATAGCTCACAGGGAAAGTGTGTTAGGATGCAATTACAAAACGTAATCAATATGTCCCACTCACTACTGATGATTGATCTATGTTTTTAATGAGTATTCAGTGTAACAAAAGAGATAATGATATATGGTTTTTATATATGAGTTTGTGGGTTAACTCTATTTATTATTACTGAAGCAGCTATTCACATTAAGAATCCTTACTACTATATAAATTTAAAGTGTGTTTGTTGTCCTTCTTTCACGTCAAAGAGGAGCAATGGATCGACGTGATTTTCTGCACAGAGATAGTTGGAGGGCCGGAGAGTGACATTGGCTAATTTTTATCCCGGAAAAATACCTAATTTCCTTCAAGAACACTTTATATTAAACTTTTCTTAGGATTTATTACTGCATAAAATAACCATTGTTAAAGAGAAATTTTCGTCATTTATCCTTTCTGTTTCTTCTAATGGGCTCTAAAACTTTCCTTCCAAAAAGCCTTAATGGCCCAGTGGCTAGCGTTATTCCAAGTGGGGCCGCAGTGATCCGGTGGATAGATATATATCAAGTGGGGCTGCAGTAGCTCAGTGGCTAGAGCACCCAATAAGGGGGCAGTAGAAGCTCAGTGGCTAGAGAACCCAATAGTGGGGCCGCAATAGCTAAGTGGCTAGAGAACCCAATACTATCACAAAACTATAAACACGCGCGCGAAGCAGCGGGTAAAAGCTAGTAAATTAATAATTCGTCTGTTTTATTTGAGTTTCATGAGTGATGTTTAAAAGTTATTTATATTTAAAACAAGACGTCTTCTACGAGAATTTGTAAGTTTTTCCAAATTTATTTAGGTGGGTAATTTCTACAAAGCAAGTTTCGCAAAATCAACTGAATTCGTACAAAATCTTCTTAATACTCACTAACTTCTAATATAGGTTCCAACTTCATTATGCCTGCTCTGGCTTCTCATCCACGAATCTGAAGTAAGTCGTGCAGTTAAAAAAATTTTCGTAGTCAAGTTCATTTATCAGTTACGATCCTATTACTCGTTATATTTACGGGACCTTCTTGAGGTTGAAAGAGTCGTTTGCACGTCATGCAATGTTTGAATAGGAATTTGAGCACAAGCATCACAAATGTGGCATTGCTAGTATCACGTTAACCTAAAACACAGGGACAATCAATATATTATTCGAATGGTGACTTTGGTGGCACAAATAATATTTCGAAACATTTCTACGTATGGTGAGTTTTGAATCTTCCTGTAGATCAGATTCCGGGAATAAAACAGTGTTACAATAAACTGCGTATGCTTTTGGGCATATGTACAGTGCGGTGCTTTCCTTCTAAATGATTACGTCTCTTGCCTGTGTTTAATACCTGTGATTTTATGTGCAGTATTACCCCTAAGATGACCAGTACCGTTGTGCGTTGTGACTGTGACCTTTTTGAATAAAGAAATTTACATAAATTGTATTTAGACGTTAACCACCTTTCTTGACTGACAGATGTGATAATATTGCGGAATTCGACCGCCTGAAATCTTGCGGTAATTACTATCAGTAAGTAGGTCACATTCGGCCAGAACCACTACGGTCACACACGAGAGATGACTATGGTCGAAAAGAGTTATCTTTAGGTTACAGTCGACCAGAATTACTATGTTCACGCGAGAGATGACTATGGTCGAACAGGGTTATCTACAGGTTATTAGGGGCCGCAGTGGTGTAGTGGTTAGATTACTCGCCTCCCAACAAGGCGAGCTGAGTTCGATTCCTGGCGGGGTCGCCTCCGGATTTTCGCATGTGGGAACGATGCCGCTGGTCGGCGGGTTTTTTTTTTCCGGGGATCTCCCTTTTTCTCCGCCCTTGCATTCCAGCGCTGCTCCACACTCACCTTGCTTCACCCTCATCGCCTCTCAATACTTCGATGTTAAGAGCCGCCCAGATCTCTTCACTCACTATAGGTTAGTAAATAATATGATATACTCATAAATTAATTCGAATTATGTATATATCGTGGGAAACATATAGTTAGCGTAAATGCGCCTTTTTTTTCTGCAAGATACGAGAAATCTACACATACGTAATGTACTTGTTTTGACCATAGCAATCCATGGGACGACAGTAACACTGATTGATAAAGATTTTATCTGTTTCAAGAAATCCTATGCAATGTGCGTAATGATATATTTTCATTGCACCTGGATTGCGTTGAGCACCAGTCAACTCTGTCCGTAAGTAGACACATTTGATGTTGACACTGAATGGAGAACCAACAGTAAATTTGGCAGCGATTTAGGAACTGTTCTGTTACGTCACTGTTTTAAACTATTCCGTTGTGTCCCTTGAATGGCGCACGTGCAGTAGTTGAAAACTTAACATGGCGAAGAAACATGACATTAATGAAAAAGAGGGTGTAAACATGCGCACTACGTATCTCGAACATGTTTGAGATCATTTAGAAAATCTACTCCTACAAATTTTGTTTTGGTTGTAAATGGAACACGTTTGTATCATGTATGACATACATGTGTAGGGCCATTACGTTGGGAAAGCCAAATCCTATGTAACATAAAGATTTGGTTACGTAAGGTGATGTTAGGTGTGATTGGTGTGAACTAGCTGGTTTAACAGGTGATATGAGTAGTGTTTTAGTATACGCCTCCAAAGGAACCAATTATAAATTATTTTGTTCAACACCCTAATTATATGTGTTTGACACCTATTTATCTACACTGTTATTAAAACACCTACGTCCTGGTAACCTACCAAGATTGAGGATCACGGCAGAGGAGGACAAAGCTTCGGTATTCTCTCTATTTCTGACTTAACTTAAGAGAGAAATACTGGAAGTCTGATAGTAGCTGTGAAGACAGGAAGACAAACAAATAATACCCTTTTGCAATAACTAGGATGACTAGACTTCTTTACTAGTAATAACTCTCTCGGAATAGCTTTTATGCGCCTAATATTAAATGTAGATTTACAATCATTTAAAATTATAAAATGTTTATCTAGAGTCGAATAATTGTGCATGAAAGTGGCCGTAACGGAAGTAGCTCAGCCCTGTGATTGAACCTTTAGAATTAAATGTCTTTTAAAATTAATATGGCATCATACATATTAACTCTCACACCAATTCTGATTGGGAGCATGAACTCAAAATTCATCAGGGATAGTAGATTATATTCTTAGAAAATTCTTGGCGTCTGCCCAAGATAGCGTGGCTAATTGGATTGATAAGCAAAAAAAAAAAAAAAATAATCGTTGGCCATCTTACTAAAATATTCCCACGACGAAACTAAGACTCGTTCAGACTCACTCCCCGTTCTCGAATGTAGCAGGACGGAGAAACTCTGCCCTGTGGGGCTCTCGAGATCTCTCTTGAAACCTTCCCTAATTAGGCTCGCGGGCTTAGGTACACGTTGACAGTTTTTAACGTCTTACACGATAGGTCGGAGGAGGTAAACTATAATTAACTAGATCTCGTGTATGCATTCCGAGCAGACTCTTCTTTTCTTCTTACGGCCCCGAATTCTCCTCTCGGCAGTCTGCTATCATCATAAACGGCACTCGAGTGACTGTCCCTATACTACAATCAAAATTCCTACCAGGCCCGTGACATACGTCACGACCCGCCTAACGGTAGGCGAAGACACATGGCCTCAAAAAAACTTCGCTAAAGCTTAAAGTTACGCTTAGGTTAGCGACCAATCAAGGGGCGACTACTCCAATAAATTATGACCAACGCTATGTTGCCCTTGGCAACCAGCACATAGCTTCCAAAATCTCGGTCACTTGAAACAAACAACATAACCATTAAAATAAATATTAGGAACATCCTCAATTCAAGAAATTATGTAAAAAATATACCACATATACTATTCAAATAATTATCATTTAACCTTGCAATAACATTTGCATATCAAAATAATATGTTCCGGTGCGCATAAATTGTGTGTGGAAAAACCCAGGCGTTACATGGTGGAAATTATTCGTTTTTCGCTGTGGTTTTATATTATTGCTACTGATTATTTTTTGGCCACGTATCACAATATGCGTGGTGATGGCTGCCAAAATACAGTACTTCAGAGTTTTATATATATATATATATATATATATATATATATATATATATATATATATATATATATATATATATATATATACACATACATATATACATACACACACACACACACACACATTGCGGTGGGAGAGTGGACTGTTACAGTTACGTGTATTTTAATTTATGAATGCATGGGAATTGAAGTTAAAAAAAATACTTATTTTTAGGTGCCAAATAAAAAATGTCGTGTTGCTGTTCTTCATAAACCTTCTCTTTTCAGGCCATCTCGACTATATTTTCTCCAAAATTTTAAGGAACATTTTGATTATGTGAATTTTTACGGTAGAAGTTCGTTGTTTTTAATTGTGAAAATATAAAACAAACGAAATTTACTAAAATAAAAGTATCTGTAAAATGATTATGGGTAATATTACCTTTTATTTGTACTGTCATAGAACACACGTTCGAAAATAGTTTTAAAGCTACATGCTTTGCGAAAGAAAGTACGCTTGTAATGAAAGTGCATTGTCACGCCGCGAACGTTCCAGGAATCGATGGAATAGGCGGGAAATCCGATTATGCAGTTTCTCGTCCCTGACCCGTTTAGCCTTGGAACTTACAATTTACGCGGGTCTTTAGAGCGTGCATTTCAAAATTAGATTTACTTGTAACATTAAAAGGTTAACTTCACAGACGTTTGAAAAGTATTTTTGCTGCTGAAGATTTTCTAAGCGCGCACACACACTTACACGCGCACACACACACACACACACACAGAGAGAGAGAGAGAGAGAGAGAGAGAGAGAGAGTGTGTGTTTCTTGTGGCGTTAACGTCTACACAACTCGGAAATATTTTGTTTTGCTGAAAATAGGTCATTCATGATGCCACTTTCACATACGGCTAAACAAGTTAAAAATTTATGTTAAATACCTGCAGCAATGCTACTTTAAAAACTGTAAAAATACAATATCCTGAAAAATGCTTAACCGTACACTTCACTTCAGCGTGAATCCACATTTCTCACTACTTACCACGACTAAAGGAAACTGATCAAATTACAGTTTATCCTTTCTCCGGCTCTTGTCACAAGTAAGATTAGGAGAAGCATGTGTAGTTTTGAAACATTGATAGCGTCATATGGCAGGTCGTTCTTCGCCAAATTGTGCAATAACACAGCTACGGGTTCCCGTCTATCGAAATTTTCTCCTGGTGAAACAAGAGGTTAGTTTTGCAAAACTGCAAACGTGATAAATTGAAGCCATGATCTGAGTGAAAACTTCGTAAAGCAATCTCGTTATTACAGCTGAACTTGTAATCATCAATGATTTTATTTTTCCATACGTAAGTTGCACTAATATATTAATACCGTGGACTAAAACGTTCACTTGTGGACATATTAGTTCATTTGGTTAGGCGCTTAACTATTCATGTAAAGACGCCAGTTGGAATATTACTATATTATTATTATTGTTGTTATATAAAAGTGCAATATGCATATTCTTCAACTATTATTTGATTATTAAATTTAGTTTTCAAAAATTACCAGGTAGTGCTGTTCATATTATGTCCAAAATTGAATAATGAATATTTACAGTGTGAAATCAACTTTGGATATATAAATTAAACAGTGACGTTAGCAAGATCGGAAAGTTACTCGCGTGATAGTGTATAAGATTTTTCTTATAATGTCTAATGTCTGATGTGCAACAGTACGGTGCCAACCATGACTAATTAAAATTCCTGTATTTATACATAATGACTGTTTTCGAGATACATAAACAAAATAAACTGTTTTCGGTACACCTGAACTATATAATTGCGAACGTCACAGAACGGCTGTTTCAATAAAATTGAAGTCCACTGCAATTGTTTGATATGTATTATATTAGATGAGTGAAACTAATGTTATACACGGCAAGCAATAATATAGATAAGTGCGCAAACAAAATTTTCAGTAACGACTGCGCCTCCTGGAATAGTGTGAGAGAATTAAAAGCTGCGCTGCTAGTCATCTACTGAATTGAATGCATGTGAGACCAAAAATGGCGGACGATTGTACTTACAGGCTGTTCACGGTTAATAGGGAATTGAACTACTACTTTTGCCCCCCCCTCATCGGCTCTCAAGACCTCGGTGTTAAGAGCCGCCCAAATCTCTTCACTCACTCACTCTTACTCCCCCCCCCCCTCCCTAGCATGTGATAGTATGATAAATTTTAAGACTCACGCTGTAATACTTTCTTTATTTGTATGTGTGTCTCTATAATAACAAAAATGCGGGGATCCATCCCACTCTTATACATAACGACAATGTCTAAAAGAAATTTGTTATTCGTGAGAATAAAATGTGTACGTATACATTTAAATTCACTGCCGACTGCTGTATTAAAATTGTGTTCATATCAAAGATCGACGAAGTCGGAAACAATTGAAGCAAAGCCATGTTAAAGTATAAGTAAATTTTGCGAGAAACCTACGTTTCCAAAAATATTCCATCCCTTTTTCAATCCACGGCAACCGGCTGACAATACGTTTGCTCGTATGCTGACATAATGATGGCGAGACCAAAACATGTACAACTACGTAACACGTACGTTAGCCAAAAGCAAACAGTTTTTATTGCTTACAAAAGAGTTTGAAAATTTTTCATTTTGAAAGCGTGATAATTTGAAAAATGAAGTGCGCCCGGGAATAATATTTTGCGTGGTAGTATTACATTCTTTATTTATTTTAATTTAATCAGTAAAAGTTTAATTGATTTTCCAGGAAAAATCCGTATTGAGCACTTCGGAAAGCTCTGCGTAGGATCTACTTTTACTCCTCGTTTTGTATCTTTCTGCCATATGTAAAATTAACATTGCAGTGGGTCTGATAACGTTTTTCATGCATCATCCATGCGAAACCGTGAAATTGTGAGAAGTGCATACTTTTGTTACTAATGAGCCAATTCATGCTATGATGTATATAAAATAAGACACACAAACTTTAGTGGCCAAAAATTTAAACATTGCACATGCGATACGTCAGTTGTTACTATTTTTATTAATTAGCTTGGAGCCTGCATCATAGTACCTATAGGCTATTCAGGGTAAAGTGAGCACTTTTTAAAAGGCCCTGCTAAGTTTGTCTTTCAATTAATTTCTACCGTACCGTCACTTTTTAATGTAAATATTGCGATATGACTAATAAGCACAATGTATATATTTCATCACTCTTAATAGTTAACGTCTGAGACTGCAATAAAAAATATTTATTTAGGGTTAATGCCTTTTGGGAGTGCTTTAAAATGTGCTCACTTTAATGAACAGCCTATAGTATATATGCAGTTACTGGCAACTATTATATATATATATATATATATATATATATATATATATATATATATATATATATATATATATATATATATATATATATAATGCTTGCTTTGCCGTGAACTTTATGGTTAGAGAGCCCTAGCCTAGACTACATCACAACCGTTTTACTAGTGTGCTACCCGGTAGTTTTCGAAGACGAAATAAATTTTTCCTAGTCCTGATAAACCACGCTTATGATCTATATTGCTTTTCAAATGCTTCACTACTTCATAATTAATGTGATTTAAAGTAGTATGTTGTACTTTCTCCCTCCCTATTCACCATTACTTACAAACACAATGCAGGCTTTTTAAGGTCTTTGGTCTCAAATCATAAGCCCGTGGAATTATTACGTAAGGGAAATTTCATGCGCGTTTTCACGAACTTGTTCATTTTTCAGACTGTACTTATTGCGTCGCAGAATATAAAACTACAAATATATTTTGGGCCTGAATTTGCAACATGCGCTGGTGCAACAAACTTACTTTCCTTTTATCATTCCCGGCGACAAACGTTGTTGAAGGGAAGGGAAATCTTCCTGCTGTTAATCAACATTTCTTCGTATCAGATTATTGTCCGACGTAATGTTTACACCACTGTCTACACCGCATTTTGTGTGTAGACTCTTTATCTGTCTTGTCGTCTGGGAGGTCAGGGTCTGTCTTCCTTTGTTCAGGATCTTTGCCTTAGTCATCGTACAATAATGCTGGCTGGCTTCAGGCGTGCGGAAAGTTTTGCGAAACTGAAAAACTTCGGAGCAGATCTAGTTCATGGTAAACGTATAATTTTCATTTCTGGTAGCATGCATTGTTTCGAAAAGTTGTCATCGCTTTGGTATTTGAATAAAGGCCATACATAAAAGAGCTGAATAAAATACAAACTCGTGTAAGTTACGGGCTTCCTACTGGAAATTGAGATCAGTATGCATTTCATTCCATTTTTTGTTTGATATGGTGAAATATCTTCTATAACCAGGCCAAATCATTTCTATAGGGCATTCTGCGTTCTGAGCGTGATGCAAACGTACATATACCTAAATTCGCAGTTTAAGTTAATCATTTGGACTAGTTAGAACTGGCAGCCTCTAAGATTATTGTCCTGCTGATATCGGTAGTTGTATTAATTATACGAGATGTAAATGTCTCGATTTTCAACTTACGGAATGCGCTGTCACTAGGATGAGTGGTGTGCGGAGGACTCTAGGTGTTCCTGGTTGACATAACTGTAAAGAACTTTTTACCACATAGTTGAGTCTCGTGAAGCGGAAGCCACGTCACTTATGTACCAGTTGATTTAATTTTCTTTTAAATCTTGGTGGTTAAAAAAATTTTGCTATCTCAGAAATAAATCATCGTACTGGAGGGAACGGGGTACATTACATCTTACCTCCTTCGTCATCGAGACACCATATTTTTAATACAGCTGCAATACACCATTTTAAGCAATATATTTTTACACTACACTGTTTTGCGCTACAACGTAAATTAATTTTACTGTCTAGTAGTCACTAGTACAATTTTTTAACGTGTGTATTTTATTGTATACCGTATAAATCATATTATTGCTTTCAACTTTCTTAAAAATCAATTTATCCACTGTATGAAACTAACACAGTAGCTTTAATGCGTGTCCTGTACAAATAAATAATAAATATTAAGTACACCAGGTAACGAAATGCACTTAACGTAAACCTTCCAAAAAAGAGGGGAAAATGGGGGAGGGGAGGTGGAAAGCATGAGAGAAAAACAGATTTTAAAAATAAGTTCGCAGGTTATATAATCATCCAACATACGTAAGAGAAAAGTACTGCATTCCAGAGTACTTTCTACAACTGCGTCATAAGTATGCACATTTGAAACGGTCTCCTCGGCTATTTGGTTTTGAAAAGGCGGTGTAAAACAAACCTTTTTTTTTTTTCATGTTAATTTTGACCATATTTTATACAAACAAAACCGAGGCACGATTAGCTTTGAACACGTAATTTTCAGAACATACAAACTACGGGAGATTATTGAGATGAATATTCAAGAACTTATACTAGAAAATACAATTTGAGAACAGCCACCACCACGGCGCGGGGCGTGGGAACAAACCACAAGTCACACAAAAAAACCAACGTTAGACCATTCTAAAGACTGTGTACCAGCGTCCAGTTTTTTTCCAACTTTAGAAATTTGGTAATGTATAAATCCTTTGCAAAATGAGGAACTGTTAGCCTTTTTGAACAACACGTAAGAAGTGACCATGTGCATCTGTTACCATTCTATAAACTTGTACATTCTGATTGGTAAAATTTATAATTATTTCGCGGGATTTTATATATAATTTTATTTTACATTTTAAACTTGCACCTTAAATTAGTATTCAAATTATTAATTTGACGTTTCTTAAAGATTGCTTATAGAATGTCACGATTACTGTAGGCTATTCACGGTAAAATGAGCACTTTTGAAAGACCTGCTTAAGACTTACTTGTATGCACTTTTGTGTATTCTTCCGCCTTATGTAAGATTAACATTATCATGGGCCTCATCACTTCATGCATGCGTCAGTCAAGTGAAACTGTGAAATTATTAGAAAATTAAACATTTAACAAATGCTCATTTTTACACTTCGATGCTTAAAAAAAAGCAAAGCGCTAAAGAAATAATTAAAATGATCAGAAATGATTTTCTAAAACTTTTTATTCGACGTTAAGTTACGGAACTACTTCCCAGCCATCGTTACGAACTTTACTGGGTGCATGTCGCTCACGGCACACGTTGAAATATACGCAGGAAGGGGCAGTAACATTTTTCTAAGGTTGATTTCAAAAGTGCTCACTTTATCATAAACAGCCTTTATCACTGTACTAATAATGTTGACGTGACCTTCCTGGGCGCTGTTTTTCCGCATTTCACGCCAGAAAGCAAGGGAGCGATAAGGACGACTTTATCACACGCACCATTGCCCCTTGGCCGCTACATGCAAAGAAATGAACTGGCGTACATCGTCGTGTTGGGAGTTGCAGTGGAGTGGCCATACTACTCGCCTACCATGACGGCGGACCGAGTTTCATTTCCCAGCGGGGTCATTCCTAGAGTTTCATGTGGTGAACACGGATGGCGTTGCCGGCAACGATGGGTTTTCTCGGGGTTCATGGGATGCCTTTGCTGGTCAACTTCCACCTTGCTTCACTCCCATCGGCGCAGAATATCTCGGCTATTAAACGCTCTCCAACTTTCACATTGTTCATTGTGTTGCGTGTAACTTGTGTACATTCTAAAGAAATGATTCGTAAAATTACCATATCAGTTTATACGAACAGCGAGAAAGTGCGAACGGTAAACTATTTTCTTATACATTCATGGTAGCCTTCCTACTATCACTCGTAAAACAGTCAAATGCGTAGGAAAGTTCCCAACCTTGTATAGCAGACGACGCTCATCATTCCTATATTTGCATTACGCATGTGTAGGAATGTGCATAATTCGCGATTTCTTTCGGTGACAGGATAAACTCCACTGCCTCATAAACAAGCCAGCATAGTCCGTGGTTTCATTGGCCGCTGCATTTAAATCGTCACCTACCTGCTTGATCTCCTTGAAAGAGATTGGCCACTCCACAGCTGATCTAGTTTTATTGGCTCAAGAGTTCTCTAAGGCGTGACAGACATATTTCGGGCGAATGGCTGAAGTCGTTCAAACGTACAGTAACTTGGAGTTCAGTCTGTCATTAAATAATGACGAGAATATTGCAGGTTTATAGACTTGTGATATTATTATTGCCATACAATGTACAGGTTAAAAACTTCCATTACAGTTTAGGAAGTTTATCATAAAATTTTTTACAGTGTACTATAAAGAGCATCCTATTGGTAGAAAGTTAGTGGCACAGTTTAGTGAGCAACCCTTTGCAAGTTTCGCAGAAATTTCCGTAGTATATTTTCAGATAAAATGTATTTTTAAAGCAACAAGGCGTATTTACAATTCGTTAGTAATGTTTAAAATTCATCTCAGTTCCAGTTTGAAGTGTGATATAGTTTTTTATGAAATCGGCGAACACGCAAAGCGGTTGGGTTGCTAGCCATGCGTGCGACACCGTCTCTTGTTAAATTTTTGTAAGATGGTTATCAACGGGGATGCAAGTAAGGTTTTATTTTGAGCGTTACTCCAAGTATAAGTCTCCTCTGTACGAAATTTTTAAAGAGTGGATATTTCTGGTATGAGGTTTGTGTGATTTCGCCCTGATTTTGGTGGTGTGGGTGTGATGGAAATAGTTAATAGGCCAGTATTTTCGTGTGGCATCTAAATATTTACAAATATTAAGACTTTTTCACCAATGGCGTACATCATAAAAACTATACAATCGAAAATGTTCGCGGTTTAAAATAATTGTGCTTTGTTTTAGCGTTTTATTTAACTTAATCTTAAGTGTTTTCTATTCCTTAAATATTTTATTTGTATTTTAGTGATTTATTTTTGTGCGTTATTTTACTTTCATAGATTTATTGTATACTTTACATTCACCTTCTCCTCTCCTCTTGTCAACATGCCATTCGTTCCGGCTCGTACTAGCCCTACATCGGGTTTCACACAAACGCAGCTGGGAGGGGTGCAATTTAAAAATCTCTGATAAAGCGGATCTTCTTGGGGTCGCGGTGGCTTAGCGGCTAGAGCGCTCACCTCCCACCAAGGCGTACCGAGTTCGCATCGTGCCGGACGGTGCCGCTGGTCGGTGGGTTCTCTCGGGAATATCCCGTTTCCCCACCTTTGCATTCTAGTTGTGCTGCATACTCTGTTTGCTTTATTCTCACCGGCTCTCAAGACCTCAATGTTAAAGCCCTACTGAGCACTGAGAGTCTATTTGCACGTCCATCCTCGACGACAGCAGGGGGCATAGGGGACTCCGAGGCCACTTTCCAACATGGCAGCTATGTACTTCCAGTGCAAGTGAATTTCCGGTGATTGTAATTAAAATGCATGTGTAATTGTAATTGTATAATTGCAAGTGCATTTGCGCTCCGAGGCAATAATTTATTCAAAATGGCGGCGATGCAGTTGCATTCCCCTTCCCCTGTGAGTGTGCCGGAAATGTGAAGGGTTGTTCTGGCGGGCGCTGTTGAGTAGTTGGCCGGTAGGGTGGAGTTGCAGCGGCCAGTACTTGGTTCGACGCTTGTCGGGGGTACTTACATTGCATTTTTGCGTAATTAGCAACGGCGTAATTACAGTTGAGTAGATATATAAGGGGAGTTCTAGCTCACTCTTTATTTTCATCGAAATTGCGAGTTTTTTGCTTCGAAATCAAAGTTTTGAGGCTAAATTTTAGGCCCTAAAAAATAGTAAACAGGAGCTCTCCAAAACAAGGAATTTTCCTCGAAAATCATGTAAATTTAAGCAAAATCAAGCAAAATTTTCAATTTGACCAAAAATACAAAATTTAAGCAGAAAACGTGCAAATTTCTCGCTTTCAAGCAATTTTTCACGTTTTCCAGAAACGTCAATTTTGCAAGCGAGCAATCTAAATCAAGAAAATTAAGCTAAAAAGCAAATAAAAAGATATAAATTAATATAATTCAATTTATTACATGAATACAATATCATGAATAGTTTTTCCATTTTTCACTTAAACTATTATGTTTCTCATTTATCAATTTTAAATCATTTTCATCAATTATCTTTGCTTAGCAATCTGGTAAAGTAATTTTATACCTATCGCCTAGAATACAATTAATTTTTTTTTTACCGAACTTAGATTCATAAATTCGAAAATCTGTAACTTCATACCATTTATCAATTTCTAGATCCGTTTAGTGCATTCATATGAATTGTTCAACTTGTTGAGCGGAGCCTCCATTTTTATTGTTTATCCAAAAGGAAAAAAAAAAATTACTAACGAAAAATATTTTTTCATTCTCTTAATAAATTAATTTTCTTTATAAATAAAATGGTAAATATGCTCGAAATGGAAAATAATAACACATGCAAGCAATGTAAAAAGTGTGGCAAAGCATTAAACATAGAAAGTTTTGCACCACATAAACACACAAAAGATAAACATTTTAACATCTGTAAAAAATGTTATAGTGAATATGCTAGTAGTCGTTATGAATTTAAAAAAAGAGAGAGAGAGAGCAATGTGCGAATATGGAAAATATGTTCATAATACATCTTTCAAAAAGCATGAAAATAGTAAATTGCACAATACAGCATTAGATATTCGAAACGAAAATCAACAGGATAATTATCCGACAAAAACATGTAAAGTGTGTAATGAGAATAAATCTATAAAATTATTTTCTCTTAATAAAAATAGTAAGGACAAATATTCAGTCACATGTAAAAAATGTTTTAGTGATTATATGAAGAATTATCGTCATAACAAAAAATTAAATACGGTTTCCCATTAATTTAAGCACTTTTCGATCTATCCCGTATATCTGTTTTTACATTATATTTTTATTTCTTATAAATAGAGAATTATGGCGACAAACAATCTAGCTGTTAAGCTGGGTGAGAAGACAGTACGGGAGTTAAGAATTATATTTAGACGATTTGAAATTAAATATTTGCACCATCTAAGGAAAGCAGATTTAATTGCAGCTATTATAACATTTATTATTGATGGGCAAAGAAGAAGAAACTTCGCAAATTTACCATTTTCTTATGCCAATATCAATGAATTATATAAGAAAGATAGAAAGAAATTGGAAAAAAAAATCCCATTCTCTAATAATCTATTTGTAAAACAAGAGAAAAAAGAATTAAAAGAAATATTCCCACTTTCTAATAATCTATTTGTAAAACAAGAGAAAAAAGAATTAAAAGAAATATTCCCATTTTCTAAGAATGTATTTGTAAAACTTATAAAAGACAGCAGGTAAAAGAAGCGATAACAAAGAATATTTTTTCAAATTTTCCTTTGGCTAACTCAAATATCAATTAATAATTATATCACAAAGATAGAAAGGAATTGGAAGAAATATTTACATTCTATAATAATTAATTTGACAGCAAAAGAAAGACAAGAAGAACCAATAAAAATTATGTATTTAACAAAGCCTTTAAAAGTAGGATATCAACATACATCTTTGAAAATGCTTGTAATTTAGTAGAGCCTAATCAATTTTTATGTTCTATAAAAACTATGTTTTGATATAATATGCAAGAATCTTAGAACATATAGAGGGTTGAAAACCAGCATTAAATTATATGCCAATTGTCGCAAAGAAGAAAATAATCAAGTAGAATTATTCACATATCAATCATCTAATTATTCAATATTGAATGAATGAGATATTGAAAGAATTTATAAATTCATATACCAAGAAATAATGATACAATTATCTGAATTTCAAAGAAGAGGCTCAGGATGGACTTTAGATAGAATAATTGGATTATAGTTAGCAATAAATAAGTATATTCTATTAAATAGAGCAACATATATAGAACTACCAGAATTTATTAAGAATAAAAAAGCCTGCATAAATGTTAAGAATAATGATAAAAAATGCTTTCTTTGGGCAATAAAATCAGCATTGTTTCCAGCAGACAAAAATTCAGATAGAGTAACCAAATATAAGAATGTGGGGCTTGATATTGATAAAGTAATAGTAATTATGAATATCCTATTAAAATTGATGATATACCAAAAATAGAAAATCAAATCGAAATTCTATAATCTATTGAATATGAAGGTAAGAAATCAAATCCATTGTATATCCACTAAAACTTACAAAAAGTAAAAAGGATAAGCATATAAATTTACTTTATTTCAAAGAAGGTGATGACTCACATTACTGTTGGATTAAAGACGTATCGCGACGGCTTTCAATGCAAGTAATAATAAATATGGTAAAACTTATATATGTGATATGTCTTCAATTCTTTTATTAACAAGAAAAATTAAATAAACATACAGAAGACTGCTCTAAAAATGAAGCAGTAAAAATTCAGTTACCTTCAAAAGGAGAGCAAATATTTTTCAAAAATTATAAACATACAATGAAGGTTCCTTTCGCAATATATGCCGATTTTGAATCGATTTTAAATAAAATATCGACAGTTAAGCCAAATCCAAAGCAAATAACGTAAGTATATATTAATAAAAAAATATCCAGTTTTAACAGAAGATGATATCAATAATGGTCTTTGTAAGGAGATACTTAAAGAAATATATAACCGTACTAATTAAGAAATAAATAACATTGATTTAAAACTAAACAATGAATCATACACAATGCAATATCAATTGCATGAAGCATCTGGTTTTTGCTATTATATTGTGCCTGCTTATGGTGATTATAAACCACAATATGTATATCGAGGCCCAAATTCTCATGAAATTTTTATACAATCAATTAAAAGAGAAGTAGAAGAAATTGGGGAAATATATTCACAAATTGAACTAATGCATCCACTAACAAAAGAAGAAAAAGTGTTATATAGTAAATCAAACTAATGTACTGTGTACGAATGCAGAATTAAAAAGTACGCAATCATGATCACATAAGTGGAAAATACAAATACAAATAAAATTGCCCATTTTGTATCAATTTATTTCCATAATTTTGCTGGATATGATGCACATTTATTTATTAAAGAGTTAGTTTATGATGGAAAAAAAAATAGCAAATAATGAAGAAAAGTTCCTTACATTTGGAAAATAAACAGAAAATTTGAAGATGAAATTTATACACACATTAAAATTTATGGCCAGTAGTTTAGCTAAATTATCATCGAATTTAAGTAGAGATCAACTGAAACACACTCAAAATCATTACCCAAAAGATCAAGTAGATTCAGTAACTAGGAAAGTTGTTTATCCATATAATTATATGGATAATTGGAAGAAATTCAAAGAAACAGAACTTCCATCAAAGAGTGAATTTTATAACAAATTTAATTAATCTGACTTAACTGACGATGAATATGAGCATGCAAAACTTGTATGGAATCAGTTTAATATTAAGAATCGCGGTGTATACCGTGATTAATATTTAAAAAGTAATGTATTATTGTTAGCAGATATATTCGAAAATTTAAGAAAAATTGATCCTGCGTGGTATTTTACAGAACACGGATTATCATGGGAAGCAATGTTAAAAATGACGAAACAACCATTATATTTATTACACAATTGTGATATGATTTTATTGTAGAATAAGATATTAGAGGCGGAATATCGCAATGTTGTAAGTGATATGTTAAAGACAATAACAAATATTTAGACGATTTTATCTCTAATCGAGAATCAAATTATTTAGCATATCTCGATGCTAATAATTTATATGGATGGGCAATGACTCAATATTTTCCATATGGTGGTTTCGAGTGGGAGAATTATACAGCATTTCATTTTTACAATGAACATATATTAAATTTGGACGATTCACCACAGGGTTACATTTTAAAAGTTTATTTAGAATAACCACAAGAACTACATAATTTTCATAAAGATCTACCATTTTGCCCAGAAAATAAGGTAGTTCCGGGAATAAATCAGTCTAAATTATTAACAAGTTTACATAAAAAAAAAAGTATGTAATACACTTTCGTAATTTAAAACACTGTCTAAAGAATGGATTACGACTTACTAAAATACGTAGAATATTAAAGTTTAATCAATCTGATTGGCTGAAGAAATATGTAGATCTGAATACAGAGATGAGAACTAATGCAAAAAATGACTTTGAAAAACATTTTTATAAACTCATGAATAATTCTGTGTTTGACAAAACTATGGAGAATATTGGAAACAGGGTAGATATAACACTGATAAATGATGAAGTGTGGAAAATTTATCTCAAAACCAAATTTCAAAAGAAGTACTATATTTAATGAGAATTTTGCAGCTATTCATATGAATAAAACAAATGTAAAATTTAACAAACCATTTTATGTTGGCATGTCCATTTTAGATATAGCGAAAGAATGATTGTATGATTTTCAATGTGTAGTTATGAAATCAAAATATGGCAATAAATTTGAATTATGTTATCAAGATACCAATAGCTAGCTCTCTTCTCTCTCTCTCTCTCTCTCTCTCTCTCTCTCTCTCTCTCTCTCTTTTCTCTCTATATATATATATATATATGGCATAAAAACAGAAGATTTTTATGAAGATATGAAAACAACGATGGGAAAATTCGATACAAGTGATTATCCAAACAACAGTATTTATAACATACCTCAAATAAACAAGAAAGTTTTAGGCAAAATGTAAGATGAATGTAATGGCAACATAATGAAAGAATTTTGTTGGTTTGCGAGCAATAATGTATGCTTACATGGTCGAGGAAAAAGAAAATAAAAGATCGAAGGATGTAAAGAAATGCGTAGTTAATAAAGAATTACATTTGAAGACTATAAATATAAAGACTGTTTTTATAAAGAGAAAATACAATATATAACAATGAATTTAATGAGTGAGAAACATGAAATATATAAATTTGAAGTTAATAAAATAGCATGAAGTCATTGTGATAAAAGGATTATACTAGAAAATAAAATAGGTACTTTACCATATGGTTATCGAAATTTATAGTTTTATTAAGAGGAAGGGGGACTGCCATGCCTCCTTTAAATTTCCTAATATATTTAATTAAATTTTGTATTTTATTCATTATGGATTCACAAATAATTAAATGGTCGATGTGCCGACCACTGAAATTACACAAATTATATTTTAAACATCTTTAATTTCCAAAAGAATATCGATATCAGCACCATCAAAATCAATTAGTTTACCAATTTCTTCTCTAATTTCAAAACAATATGATTAAAATGTTCATTATTAATTTTATAAAAAAGTAGGATATGCGGCTCATAATCAATATAATCTAAAACCAAACATAGTTTTCGGTGGAAACTAGCAATTATATTCGTTCCAAAATGATTAGATTCATCATATTTGACAAACATGCCATATGCTAAGTTACCGTGAACATTTATTGTTTTAAATGGGTTAAAATTAGGTAGTTTTGTACCTACAACCACCTCGTCTTTTTCAATAATAATATTTCTATAAAAACCAAGAATATCAAATAATTTATCGTCAAATTTAGTATCAAACTTAGATTTGATAGATATTCTGTTTTCTACACTATCTGTTTTTAATTCAATGTTATTCATTGAAAATGGGTCAATCGAATATATAGTTTCTGTTAACTACTCGATATTGTACTGACCTCTAGGAATAGTTGTAACTTCATATTTATCAACGACAGCACTCATGTTTTCTATGGTTGTTATAGTATTATTGTCTATTTTTGGTGTTGAAAATGTTTGTATAAAACTAACTAATGCAATCGATTTTCATTGTGGGTGATATAATGATGTTTTTTCTTTAAAATAGAACTATTAATTTAAATACTTTACTATCCGCTCGTTACAAACTTATTTTATTAAATTAAGAAAGTTAAATTTGGCGTGGGTGTTTTAATTCATGAAGATAATTCCGAAATTAAAAAGAATGGTGGATTATTGATGATTATTGATAATTTTATGATAAATTTTATTTATAATGTAGAATGGGTAAATTTTAATAAATTGTATATTTGTTCAAAAAGTCTAAATAAACCAAAATATAATGAGTTACAATATAATTTTAGTAGGCTTTCCAAAGAGCTTAAAGTTAGATAAATAATTGCATACTTTTTAAATAATACTTAGAAAATGGTACCTTTAGATCAGTGTGAAAATGATTCTTTAATTGTATTTGATGATATTATTTTAGACAATCAAGACATAGCTCGCGATTATTTTACTAGAGGAAGACATAAAAAATTAAATATATTTTATTTAGCTCAAACTTATTCAGAAGTACCAAAACTATTTATAGGAGATAATACTAATTTTTTAATGTATATTTAGTCAAGATTATACTTTTGTTATCAAGTGTATCACAGTAATTCAGAACTGATGTGTTTAAATTTTGCAATTTATCAGCTATTTCTTTGCCAAAATATCTTTTATTGAGAGCATCTTTTCCATTTACAGGATCAGCCATATTATTATTTCTACTATTTTGAATAGACCCAGAATCTGTTGTATAAACAAACACTTTACTAAGTTGATCATGTGAAGCAGTAACAATGATATTGTATTTCGATTCTACACATGTTTTTAAATCAGAAACAATGGAATTGTATTTCGAATCTGCATAAGTCTTTAAAGCATAGTTAGCTATTTCTTTATCGAAATATCTTTTACTGAGTGCATCATCTTCATCTATAGGATCAGATAGACATAATTATATGATGCTGAAAAGATATATAACTGTATAAGTAAAAACTTTACTTATTTAATCTTGTAAAGCAGAAGAAATAGTATTGTATTTGTTTAATCTACTTCCATTTTTAGTGTCTGTTTTGCATTATTTATTCTATTTATGTAATCAGAATTGTATCAGAAACAATATTAGTATATTTGAATCGACATCCTCTTTTAATGCATAATCTGCTCTAATATATATATCGAAATATCTTTTATTGACAGCATCTTTATTATCTACAGGTTCATCTATATTAACAATTCTACGTCCTAGAAAAGAAACATACGAGTTTGTGTAATCAAACCAGTTGGATAGTTCACTTTGTAAAGAAGAAACACTGGAATTGCATTTTGAGTCTACATATGTTTTTTAAATCTTCAGTAATATTTTCAATGTCTTCATTTAAAGATTTGATTAATGGTTTTCCAAATATGTCATTTAATAAACTTAAATTCTCTCGAAAAAAAAAGGTGTAAAACAATTAAACGTAGATGTCCACATATAACTGAATTAAAATTCTGTATTCGATCATCATTGTAATAAACATTTCTGTTTTTGAAATAATTAGTTAAATTAGTAGGAATATTACCTCCAAATGGATCAAAATGGTAAACATATTCTTTTTTGCTTTAAAATAACAAACCCAACGAATACCAGGATTTGCTGAAATGTCAAAATTTTTTTGGTCTTCCTTTTTTTAATCTGCTTCCAGCATTGTTTTCCATTGCTAAATTATGTCTTTTTTTGTTCTTCTAATTCTTTTTTATTTTTTCTATTTTGTCAACAGAAATATAAATTGCAGTAGCTCTGCACCAGCTAAACCATCGAGTGCACCTAAAGCAGCAAGAATGAGGGGGAATAATTCCTCCATGATGTAAACCACTGCCAGTGTTTTTTCTTTGAGTAAATTATTGAGTATTGGTAATGACAAAGCTAGTAAGAAACCTTTGCCTTCTTTTAATTTTTATTTTTTTCTCTCAAGTTGATCTTTTGCTAAAAGTTTATCTCTACCAAAATCTCATTTATAAGTAAAAAAAAAAATTAAATAAAACATTTTAATTCCTCAGCCTAATTTTCTTTCTGAGAACATTGTTGAGGCAACAGTGGCAGATGAAATTCGTTCTCCAATTTGAGTGTTTTTATCTAACATGATTTCTTAACTTCTTTTTGTCAAATTTTATCAGCATTATGTCTAGATTCTGAATCTTTGTGCTCTCTATATGCAATATCGTGATATTTACAAGATTAATCTACTTTATTTATTCCTGACTCTCCTCTTTCTAATATTTAGTTTAATTTTGTAAATTGACTACAATAATTATAACCGGGCAAATGCATTTCAGGTAGATTTAAATTGTTTAGTGCCCAATTTATTATACCCTTACCATGGTGTTCAGAACTCTTAAAATGTGTGTGGAATTACATTTAAAACTCTTATTAGGTAAGGAATTCCTTTTGTATTATCAACAACAAAACCAGAAAATTTATTGTTCAGCATATTCATTATGCATACTTTTTCAGTTTAATAATTTTATTTCCATCATTTTCTTTACCAGGAATAACCAACAATGTATTGATTACATTTCTACCATCATGCATCCAAACATATTCTTTCGGCAAACTATTGTATTTTTTCTATGCCATCCCCAAATTTAAAATCATCAAATGAAAAAATTCCCCTTTCGGTTGTGTTTGGCTCTGGTTTTTAATACAGTTATGATAAATTGGTCCAATTATATTAATCTACTTCCAACCACTACTTGAACTTGGATTATTCCTATCCTCATTAGGAATATAATTTTGAAATACAGCATTGATTAATAAAACAATTTATGTATATTTTTTATGCTGATTAGTTGTATATTTACTTTCAAGATTTGATTTTTTTTGTTAACAAATTACAAAGTCCTGGCGTTAAAACATTTTTTATCCTTAACAAATAATGTATCATTATTCATGGGTACTTTTGTATAACCAATGTAAAAATTTTCTCCAACACCATGTAAAACAAATTTTTCATTAATATTAATTCTTTTTGCAATTTCTGCTCCGAGATTTATAGTAGAAACACCTGCTATAGGTGGTAAATTTTTCAATGGTACAATTCCCATTTGCTCTTCCAAATTAGGAGATTCTGGTTCTGCAAATAATTTTCTTTCAAACGATGTTTCTTCTGGTGTTGGTGGATAATATAATTTTTTACTGCAACGGGATGCAGTGTTGTTATTAAATTACTATTTTCTTCACTTTTTCGCCTATATTTCGTAATTCGTCGATTAATGGTTGCTCTTTCTTCTTATTTTTTTCATATTCTTTTTCATGATGCGTTTTATATTTTTTTTATTGTTTTCGATGAGTAATTGGGAATGAGCAAGGGAACAGAATTATTTAGAATTGACTGGTGTTGATAATCTGTATCGAGATAAATCTGCTTCTAGTGAAAAAATATCAAAAGATGTTATAACTGTTTCTTGTCTTAAAACAAATGAAATAATCTATCCTCTTATATATCTGTTTGGTTTTATTCGTGATAACTATGAAGTTTATTGGAAAGGTGGCTATAACATTTTTTTTTTCGTAAGTCGTGTGATAACAACTGTTTATTTCTTTATGAATCTTCTGGTAAAGATGATAAAGTTACGAAACATAGTCCTGATCCTGGTAAAATTGATATTAAAAAATGAGAAATTATGTGGCCTATTGTTGAATATGAATCGAACATGGCCATTGCAATTAAAGAAAAAATACACAAATAATCTAGAATACATATTAGTTTTGATTATTGACAATTTTTAGAAAAAGAAGTTCCTCAAGGAACAAATGTTTTTAACTTTTATATAAAAGACCAGTTTAATAATTTGCAATTTGACATTCCCAAATTTGTAATTGTAGGCTTTAAATTTAATAGAACATGCTACTATGTTTGATCATTGTAATGTGAGAAACATTCATGTTAAAAACGGCAGAAGTGAAATTTTTCCTAAAGAAAAATGGAATCTAGACATTGAAAATGGTGTTTATCTAAAACAATATCTTACTTACGTGGTTTTAGAAATTAAAAAACCAAACTATATACCGACTACAGAAATAAAGAATTTTATTATAAACCAACTGTAAACTTTGATGGTGATATTAATTACTATTCATTTTGGGGGCGGAGGCCTCGTTATGTTATTGTTTGTTCATACAAAAAAACAACCGTAGTTATAGAAAAAACAAATATAAAAATTTGTGTTCATTTTAATAAGGCTCCTGAAGAAGCTTGTAATGTTGTTTTAATTAGTAAACGAAATTTTACTTATGAATATTTGAAAGAAAGCATTACTGAAGAGTTATAAATTGTTAATATTACTAATGGAGGAATCAACCAATTGTTCTGATAGTTTAAAACAATTTTTTGAGCTTATAGTTGAATGGTTAGGTTTAAAACTTTTACAATTTTTTGATGAAATAAAGGATAATTTTCATAACTATAAATAAATTTCTTTTCCTTATAAATAAAACCAAAAAAACCTGTGTTACCTTGCAGTTTTACAAACATTTTAAAAGGTGGTAGTGGGTCAAAAATTCCTTCTTAGAGATTAGATAATGCATCTGAAGATCTTAAAAATATGGTTCGCAAATTTCATTCAAATTTACAAAGCGTACAATTATCAATCTTAGATAACATTGGCGATAAATAGGAACTTCGAGAAATTGGTGAAAATCTAGAGCAAATAGAAGAAATTAAAAAAAAAAAAAAATTAGTAGAGCTTCGACTATAAGAGGTAAAGAATAATAAGATAATATTTTATTTGATTTTTAGCTTAATTTGCGTGATTTAGATTGCTCGCTTGCAAAATTGACGTTTATAGAAAACGTGAAAAATTGCTTGAAAAGCGAGAAATTTGCATTTTTTTTGCTTACATTTTGATGTTTTTTAAGTGGCACAAATTGCCACTGTATTTTTGGTAAAATTGAAAATTTAGCTTGATTTAGCTTAAATTTGCATTATTGTAGAGGAAAATTGCTTGTTTTGGTGAGCTCCTGTTAAATAAATTTTAGAGCCTAAAATTTAACCTCAAAACCGTGATTGTGAAGCAAAAAACCTCGAAATTTCAATGAAAATGAGTGAGCGAGAACTCCCCTATATCTACTGAGATGTCGGTTGGGGAGCTGAGACTAGACTGTGATGTGAGGGGTGGGAGCAGCAGCATACATGGACTTGCCCCTTCTGTGATTGGTCGTTTTGGTGTTGAAGAAAGAATGACAAGTACTATTTTAGTTTTTGACACTTCGGGTACTGACGATCTTCGTGGTCGAGGTCGCTAACGGACTTTGGCACTACTAGGTCCCAGATTCAAATCAACGGTAGGCCTTAAATGTACATGACAGCGACACTGTGCGTCCAGTCCTCGAGTTTACTGACCGTCGCCGTGATGCGTGGCTGCCTACACTCTGGGCTCCAGTCCACCAAGTTATTGACTGTACTGCGTATTTACTCGCGCGAAGTATTTACTCGTGTGTTCTGTTTTAAAACTGTGGGACCAATATAGAATGAAGTATAACGTACAGCAAATGGACTCAAGCTTTTTTAGGACCAGAAATGGGTTGTTGGACCTTTTAAAAAGAGTAGTCACATTGAACCACAACAAGTCGAGGTTAATTTTTTATTACAATTTTTTCTGTATTTCAGTGTGAATTTATAAAGTTTTTTTAAAACTTCATAGTGGAGTTACTGTTAAGTTGTTGCATTATACACAGCTCCGAAAAAATAAATATATGGTTCTATTTGGAACATTGTCTTCGTGAATCTTGCGTGACAGATGTATAATTTTCAACAGTTTATAACAAAGAAAAACATTGTGGTATGTTGTATATGCATGGTTGCATAAACTGTAGAGGATAATGTTTATAATTTCTTGAAAGAAACTTGTCATTTACTTAAAGTAAATTACTTACCACAAACTTCACACGCAATATTTAAGCCGTTGAAATTAAAAGAAAAGTATTGAAAAGTTTTTTTTGGGTTTATTTAGTACGGCAGTTGTTGCCTGTATAGTTGAACCGATACTTGACACACTGCAGAGCATCGCTAGCTTGTATTATATGGTAAAATTGTGTTTCGTGTATGAAATTGATTCCGGATATTATTTGCAGGTACTACTGTAAAAATCATGAATAGTTACTCGTCTTGTTTTGGCTGTGGAACTAGAAAGGTGGGTGTATGAAGTTGCTAGTGAGTCATGTCATTAACTCTTTCAGGTCGTCTAAAGTAGCTATATTACTCTAATTTATTCGTGGATGAAAAATAGCTTCTCAGCGCATGAGTTGCGAGTAAAAGAGAACTAATTGTAAATGTTAGCTATAAAGTAATTTTACGATTAAGAATGACGTCTTATCTGTAGAGCAACAGCTGTAATGAGTGACCTTTTGTATCTGCATTAAAATTGTTTGCATACTAAAAAAAAACCTACGGAAATTGGATAATTTCTGATTGTGTGTATAAAAGTATGTTTGCAGACAAGGAAATTTCGAAATTCCCAACCCACATTGGAGTGTAATTTATAATCTAAATCAATATTTATTGGCTCTATAAATCTAACCAGATATACGAATAATTGCGTTAAATATTTTGTGATTATCGCGATCATTTTAGAGAAGTTATTGGCTGCTGTGTAGTAAAAAAAAATCCACTTTGTACAAAATATCGCATAAGCTTACTTCGATTGGCTGTGCGGAAGGTTGCATGACGGTGTGATGCTCAAAATTGTTCTGCATTATTGACTTGGCTGTAAGATATTATTTCGAGCTGACGATTAGATAGTCTTACAATCAAAAGTATGTAATTAACTTTAAAAAATGGTAATAAACTTGACAAACTCCGTACGTTTCACTCTGCAAACTCTTAAAATGTATCCTGGATACCGCTGTATCTCCCGTGTTAACTTCATAAGCTTCACGCTTACAATCACGTAAAAATGTATGTTCGAATAGCAGTTTTATGTGATCTATAGTTATGGGCCAAGTCTCTTCCACTTCCTAATACTCATTGGTGTTTATATGATCTGAGAAATCCATTTTAAATAGCATTGTTGTGTTGAAGACAGTGAAGTAACATTACCACACGTGGAAGTAACATTACCACACGTGGAAGTAACATTACCACACGTGTAACCGAGTTAGTCTCGAGAACTCGCTCAGGGGCCAGTTAACGAGTTGAAAGTAGTTCAGCTGATTCTGATGGCTGGGAAGTCCATGCAGGAACTCCAGTGTGAAAAAAAAAAAAAAAGGGATGTGGGTGGGGGGGTTATTAATTTTGCACGAAACGTATGTGGTAGCAGTTTTTACGCCAACACTGCCTAGTGTATTTGTGCACACTAAAGTGTTCTTGTGTTTTTACTTCGTGTTTCAAAGTAAAATTACATATGCAATACAAAGACAATTTTAATCAGTAATAAAAGTAAAACTTAACAAGTTGTTATAAACATTCTGCTATGAGAAACATATTTACCTGTATGGATTTTTTTTCTCTGTTTTGTAAAGTCTTTGGCCTTACTGGGAATCGAAATCGGGACGTTTGACATACCATTTAGGCATTCTCGACACTCAATCGTAATGGGTATAAATGTTAGCACTGGTAAACTGTCGTGTGTTTACAAATGTAGCAGCGCTATCATCATTTAGCGATAAACTCATGAATGTTATTTTTCATGGCATGGTATTATTGATCTACGTAAACGAAGTTCATTCTTATTGCTATCGTTACCCTGAAAAAATGGGGAAGGAGAAGTTTTGAGACGGCCTTTTCAAATGCCATATATTGCATAAATGAAAAATTTAATGTGAATATATTTGTTAGAACAGTGTTTATGTTGACTCAAACATAGATGATCAGCGCCTATGTGCCATTATGAACATATTTATACAAATCACCGTGATTTGATTTATTTATATCAAAATTATGGAGCATTAAAATTATGAATTTGATTATTTGTAGAAGAGTAGATTGTCATTACTTTTCATGTTGTAAATCGGCTTCGTGTTTAAAACTTATCAAGAATAGATGCACAGAAAACAATATTTTTTTAATGAAAAATACCCAGGACTTATTTTACGCAGATATCTTCGAATGTTTACCCTACATAATTGTTACATGACGTATTACAGCCTATGCGTTTATAGTCACGTTAATAATCTCAGCAGTATAGGTTAGACTATTGTATATTTACATTGTGTATATATAATTAACATCAGGTTTCATAAATAATTATTCAAATGACATCACTCTTGGGATTTTTACCAAGTTAACTTAAATGTTATCCGTAAGTTGCAGTCAAGAGATACCATTTAATACATTAAAAAAAAATTAAGACTGTAGTTTATCGGTATAAAAATGCTTCTAATAATCAGCGTGCAGTGGAGAAAATGGTAGGCCTACTGACAACTTAATCAGTGGTTCGCACCAGTACTGTCTACCTGCATGTATAGGCCGTTCACGGTAAAGTGAACACTTTTTGAAGCTGTTTCATCAGACAAAATAACCAACAAAATATATTTCATTGTGGCCTCGGACTTTTGGTTTTAGGTATGGTGAATGTATACACTGTGTTTATTACTCACATGGCAGGGTTTACATTAACAAGTGGTGGAAGGATATAAATTGGTTGAAAGAAAAAAGTAACTAAGTCTTCAAAAGTGCTCACTTTACCGTGAATGACCTATAAGTATGGACAAGAACAACATTTTTGGATGATTTGCTTGCGTGAGAAACTGTCGGCGTCACCAGGTGGAAGTGAGGACTCGTGAAACACCGCGTGAGCTAGATGTTAACGTCATTCAGTTGGAGTGGTGCATTGCTTACGCCGTCCCCAAGGCCACTGGTTCCGTGTTTGGCCGTGTGGCTGCGCCATATAGTGCAGCGGTTATAAATAAGAGCGTCGCGTGCGTAGTTGACAACGACCTTCCAGAAATACACTTGGTGTTGGAAGAGGTGAGGGGAGGGCTGTCCTTTTTGTCACCCTTTCCCCGCCCCTTTCAAGCAGAGCCGCCTACTTAGGATGGAAATTAATTCTCTTCAGAAGTTGAAACTGACTTAGTATAATATTACTGCTTTTTAACAGCCCCTCCCACGGGTAGGGGCTGTTTCCCAAGGGGAAACTTGTGACCTGAATTACTGTGTATGTACACAAAAAATATACACACGTGTCCACAGACCCACTGAAATTGTCCTCAGATGATGGATACATTTTTTTTATATTACTGTTATAACATTCCAGCTATACCGAGAGACTAATCGGGCGACGGCCAAATCTGTTATCTCAAACAAATGGTTTAGGACAGCTACAATTCTATAAGGAGTTTCTGTTATGAGGGCAGAGTTTACATAAACAATAGGTATTCGGTCCCAGTAGCCTAGGTCGATAATATGCTGGACACACTCCACGGGAAGCGCAGTCTATTGGTGCTGAGACACAAATTTTCAAAGTAAATGAAGTAGGGAGAAGGTCTACAGGTTTTGATGTTTAACATTTTATGTGAGTGAGGTGTTTCCGATTTCTCTTTTGTCCCTCGGTTGGATATTTTCGGGTGATAAAAAAGCTCATTTGTTGACAGGATTAATTTGATTGCAGAAGTGTTCGTACATAATTTCTTCTAGTGTTTATGATCTGTAAAACCAATACACAGTCATATTTAGTGTTCTGTAAAATAATGGCCACCGTGTGGTTATTCGGTCAGTCCTTGGCAAGACTGCGAGGCTGCAAAACTGCGCATCAGTCCACTGCTTTGTTTCGCATACCAGTGTCATCTGTAGAGCTCCCGTGTTTTTTGCATTACAAATGCGTAAAACAATTCAAATTGGCGGATCTTTCATCGATATGCAGAGCTGTGCTCATTGATCTTAGGTTTGTCTGCAAGATATCCGCAAACATTTTGCAAAAAATGCATTCGTGGTTCTGGTTTTGGCTTTGGTGTAATTTTTGTATCGAATGGCATCCTGATGACCCAGGCGGGGTTGGTGCTCACGGGAGTGACATTTTACAGTCAGCATTGACCAGTTTATAAAAGTCAGTTACCAACTTTGGTTCATTATTACTTCCAGAATGATGCCTAGTTGCGCGAAATAACATAACAAATTAACTTCCAAATCGAAAAAATTTTGAGAGCTATATTTCCTTTGGAATATTTAAAAACACCATAAGCAAATTAAACGTGTTTACTGGAGGGTTTACTATCACAAAGAAAAACAGATGTTTTCTTTGTTGACCGCACTTGATATTGAAGAATGAGCTCCAAAAATATCATCCTTGGTGCTCTATGCGCTATTCCGACTGTTCTTTAAAACTTGAATATAGCCTCCGAAACGTTCAGTTGAGTATATTGTGGCGAGACTGTTGCGTACGGTTCATGCCGAATACATTTTATAGATTTTGCTATCAAACATTTGCGGCGAGATGAAGAAAAGTTGAAAGTGACTAAAATTGGTAACAAACGCGAATAATATTGTTACGTGTCGCTGTCTTGCGCCGTGCGAAGGAGTGTGTCAAGGGCGTTGCTGGTTACCCGATACGATTGCGTGGAGATTTACAAAGGCGAGCCGCCGCGTGGGCCACGATGAGCATGTCGGGTCTCGTGCGTTTCCGTCTTCATGAGCGGATTGAATTTCTAGAGTTATCATTGTAAGCATTTTCTGGTCATCGTCCTAGTTTCTCAGCGGGGAACTTTCTAGATCGGGCCAGCGAGACTACTTAAGCCGCGACGGACCCCCCGAGCCGACAGTTTTTAGAGTTTGGAGGATTGTGCTACCTTGAGCGCCAGGTTTGCGACACGAGGCAGCAAAGCCACGATTGGCGGCGACAGTGACCAGCGGGAGTTGGAGTCTGCGGACTGCGAGCATCTCTACAGTGAAGACTGGGACTGACGGGCGGGGCTGTTGCTCTTGATGCGTGAGTGACATACATATAGAATAATGGCAATATACAGATTGAATATGTGTAAATAATGAGTGTGAATTGACTGTACCCAATAGGTACTCCAATTAGAATTGAGATATAGACATTAAATATGGCGCTCACTGAGGATAACAGAGTAATACTGGAGATACGGTAATTTAATTTTGTAAATAATAGCCGAGTGAATAAATTCTAAATCAAAGTTATTTCGTCTTATCCCTCACGAACTCGTATACGCTCCTGATGTATTGTAACAATAACGTGGAGTTGTTTATTGCGGGATGTATGAAAGGTACGTCGTCAGATGTTTTACAGTACCAGTATTCCAGTATCTCCCTACTACCTGCACCACTGAAGCTGCAAGTTTACGGCGTAGAGTCCAGTTCGTTCCTCTCCATTCAAAGCTAGCTTTTATGGATTACGGTTACGTTGTCTTCTTAACTGCTTTATGGACTGGTGGCTGTACTAGTGTGAATAAATTTATGTTACTCTTTTCAAACGAAGAATGTTACATTACGAAATATTTTAATTGTAATCAAAATTGTAATTGGTTTTATAGTGACAACAGAACGGCTTTATTGCACGCCTTCGCATTGATGATTACAAATGGCGATAAAATTGTTGCAACAAAACCTTCGCATTAAAAATGTTGCTGTAATACAATTACATGAATTATTGTACGAATAATACTAACAGCTAAATAAGAGGAGGTAGGTGCTGTGATTCCTTTGACTTTAAGAGCGTTCTCACAGTGTAGGCATCGAATAAATGACGCTTTCTTTATTCTGTAAGATTATGCGCAGAAAATCACGAAGTCGACAGAACTTCAGATTGTTTTGGGTCACGAACTATTTGCTGCTCAAATGCTGAGATGGGACCCTTCTTAATTTCGGCATTTTAGGTCTTTTTAAGTGGTTACGCGTGTCTGGTTGATACTGCACTATCCTTTTGAGTACGGGGTTTGGGTGTGTTAATAATTTATCATAGAATTTATTGTTTTGGGAATGGAATTTATTGCCTATATAAGGTACTTTAAGTGCGTCGTGAATGTCGGAAATGTGTGTACGCGGCGGTGCATTTGTGATTATTTTTAAATATTTGTTCTGGACGACTTGAAGTGATTTAATTAATATTTTAGACGCGGTTCCCCATACTTCATTTCCATACATCATGGCTGAGCGGATTTGAGAAGTATATATTAAAAGTTTTAGCCGTTTAGGAAGCCGAGGCGATTTTAGTAGAGGGTAAATTAAGGGGATTTTTCCTAGAGCTTTTTTCCTTGTTTCGTTTATGTGTGCGGACCATTTTAATTTATTATCTATTGTTACGCCTAAATATTTAGCTGTGTCTGAGTAGGGAATGTCTACATTATTGTATTTTAATGGTTTAATTTCTGGCTGTTTCCTGCGCGTGATAATGAGTGCTTGACTTTTTTCTGCATTAATTTTCCATCGGTTATACCACTGACTCAGCTCGTCTAGTTGACACTGTGCAAACAAATGTGCATATTTTATATGTTTATCTTTTGAATAGAAGAGGGTGTCGTCAGCATACATCTGTAGAGTGCAGTAAGTGCTGGGGATATCGGCAGTGTAAATATTACATAAAAATGGGGATATTGCGGAGCCTTGAGGTACTCCTGCAGTTAGGGGACGGTGGGGGAGTTTGCGCCTTCTAAATTTACGAAGAATTTTCTGTTGGAAAAGTAGTTATTTATGAGGTGGATGTAGCAATCGGGAAATTTTAAATTTATGAGTTTTTGAATCAGGCCAGGTATCCAAACCTTGTCGAAAGCTTTAGTCACATCCAGGAATACAGCTATTGAATATTGTTTATTTATGCGTGAAGTTTTTATAACTTCTGTAACAAAAGTGGTTAGAGCGTGAGTTGTGGAGTGGCCTGCCCTAAAACCGAACTGCCTTTGCGGAATAATGCGTTTTTTAATTGCATGTGAGTTTAATCTAGCTAAGAGAATTCTTTCAAAAACTTTGCTTAGGAGAGCTGAGTAGCGATATGGGCCTCCGGTTTACAGGTAATTGTGGGTCCTTGCCTGGTTTAGAGATAGTGATCACTTTTGCCAATTTCCATGCAGGTGGGAAGTAGTTGAATTTTAGTATGGCGTTTAGGATATCCAGTAAAAGACAGAGGGCTTCGTATGGGAGGTTTTTAATAGTTTGGTTGTTTATTTTGCCTGGGCCTGGCGCTTTTTTAGGGCGTAGGTTTTTAATGGTAGCTATTAATTCTGGCATGGTTATTAATTCCGGTTCCTTTTTTGGTTTTCTATTTAGAAATGTCTGTGTGTTTGTTATTACATCTCTGGTAAAATTTATGTCTCCGAGGTCCTCATTCGGAGTGAATTGACTTTCCAAAGAATTTGCCATAGTTTCTGCTTTAGTTTGGGGGTCGTAAGCTAGTCCTGTTGGGGAAAGGATAGGTGTAGATTGAGTTTTATTGCTAGAACCTCGGAGCACTCTGGATATCCGCCAGAATTGGTTTATGTTGTCTGAAAGTTCGGTAACAAAATGTTCCCATTTTGTTGTTTTTTGTGTTTCTAATTTGATTTTTAATTGTTTTTTCAGCTTGTTGTATTTAGCTTTGTTTGATTCTGTCCTGTTACGTTGGAATACATGTCTAGCTTGTCGTTTTTCGCCAAGTAGCATGTTTATGTCTGGGAAATTTTGCTTTAAAAATTCTCGCCTGTTTAAAAATTGCGTGTGTTTTGCTAGTTGGGTTTTTAAAGTATTTTCCAGGATTTCTATGGCTGGATCGATATAATTTTTGTCGCGAATCGTTAAGTGTTGTTCTGTAAAGATTTCCGCCAGTTCACTTTTAAAACCTTCCCAGTTAGTTACCGGGATTTTTGCTAAGATGGTTTCTGGATGTTGGTGATTTTGTGCTGATTTTGCATAGAACTGGCATGTGATCTGAGTCTAGTTCGGTTAGGGCTGTAAGTTCTGTAAATAAATTTGGTAGGTTAGTAATAACTATGTCAAGCACATCCGGATTATGTCTGCGATTTGCAGGAAAGAAGGTAGGTGAGTCGGGGGCCTGAATAATATAGCTGTGGAGCTGCGCGTGGTTTTGTAATATGTTACCACTAGCATTATTAATTATACATTGCCAATCGGTATGTTTTGCGTTTAAGTCGCCTGCAATTATGAAGGGTTAGGGCTGGTTTATTAATTTATCGAGATCCGTGGTTTTTAATTTCGCTCGGGGCGCTAGGTAGGCTGAGATGACGGTTATATGGCCGGAGTTTGTGTATATATTGATTGTAGTGGTTTCTATGTTTTCACAGTCGGGGTCCTTATTTACGTGATGTTGAATTTTATTATGAACTAGTTTTAAGGTACCTCCGCCTGCTCGTACTCTGTCCGTTCGGTATGTAGTGTAGTTTTTAATGGCAAAACGACGACGTGGTTTCAGTCTAGTTTCTTGTATTAACGCGATTTCTATCCCGTACGTCTCCAGCACTCGCTCCAACTCATAAAGCTGTGAGAAAATACCGTTACTGTTCCAGTACAACAGGGATAGGGATCCGGAAGCTTGCAGGGATTGTGGGTCCATTTAGGGCATCTGCTCCGCAAAAGTCATGAGGAGCATGGACTTGGTTTGTGGGTCTGGGTGGGTGTTTGCTACTATCATGTAGCCGCGGAAATGGCTCATGATGGCCCGGAAATTAGCCTCTTTTGGGAACCTCATGAGGTCCTTCATGGTGCTTCCCAGGTCGCCAGGAGCCGATGGGGCGGAGTTGTGGACAGGTGCGGGGGTTTGCCGGCGGGGTGGGGCGGTTGGCATCTGTAAGGTTTCGTGGTCTAGGGGCACCTGCGTGGCGTTTGTTGGGATTGAAACGTGGCGGACGGGGCCTCTGGCTGCCTGTGCGTAGGAGGCTTGCCGGGGAAGAGATTTTGCATCAAGGAGTTTAGGATATTGCGAGATATTCCTAGCTGGAACTTGTGGGGCAGACGTCGTTGCCATTTGTGGATTCATTCTAGATTGCATTTTTTTGAGGGCCGTTTGCTGTCGCTGCTGCACGATTGCGATTAATTTGGGACAATCTTTCGAGTTGGCAAGGTGGTCGCCATTGCAGTTAACACATTTCGGTGCAGCAGCTATCTGGGGACAGGCATCCAGAGTGTGTGACCCGGTGCAGTGTGGGCAGACTACGTTCAGTTTACAGTAATTATTTGTGTGGTCCAGGGCCTGGCAGAGCTTGCATTGAGCAACGTCACTGAGCTTCCTCTGGTACTGGCGGGGATGAACAATTGTCATGTTAAGCCGTGTTACAGAGATAAGAGGGTCGAGAGAGTCATTCTTTGCTGCAGTGACGCAGAAGCGGTTCTGTGGTACGAGCTGGTATTGGGAAGGGTCTAGATCGTTTTGTTTTCTGTACTTAAACTGGTACACTTCAGTCACCTGGTACCCGCGCAGTGTGAGCTCCTGTGCGATGGTATTAGGGTCCGTGTCTGCCGGCAGATCAAACACGACCTTCTGGGGTGGATCGATATTTGTACTGTAAGTGAAGTATGGAATGCCAGTGTTTTTCAGCATGTTTGTCGCGGCCTCATATTTTTGCAGGTCGGTTGCAACGATGTGCAGACCGTTCCTGGCCATGCTGATGGTAAAGCCTGAGGGATGGATCGTTCGGAGCTGTCGAACGAGGAAAGAGTACCTGCCTGTGTCACGCACCACGAGGCGGAAAGTAGGCTTTCTGTGATTCGCATTGTTTGCGCAGGTTCAGGTTCAGGTTCAGGTTCAGGTTCACGTTTGGGGGTTGGCTTGAAGAGCCGGGGATCGAGGTGGAAGCCACTTGCTCCCTCAAAATTGCGTACAGGTTTCGAACCGGAATGTTCGGCTGCACGTCCAGTGCCGTGCCAGGCGCACATTGTGCCTGTTGCCTGGACTCACCCAGGGTTTGCTGTTCGTACTCAATGTTTTCTTTTGCTTGTCGTTTGCTCAGTTGGGTACGAAGAGCGGCTCTGGCATCCTCCGAGTTCTCATAGGAGTTGCGCCTTTTCAGGTTGCTACCCTGAAGCTCGAATTCAAATTCCATGTCTGAGGAAGAGAGGGGAAAACTAGAATTAACTTCCCGGCTCGAAAAAACAAAAGACCTATTGTTCAGGTTGGGTTCATAAAATTCTGCACCGGGTGCTGTGTTTTTTACATGACGATGATTATCGTCGGATTCATTGGGGGGCCCAACCCCCTCCACAGAGCTACGCCCGTCCAGGACCCGAAAAAGGGGGGGGGGGGAAGTGTACTAGGAAAGCAACGGTAAGAAGAAAGAATTAAGGATGCCTATTCACTGCAAGAGAGTCTGTCGCCGCTGACCCCCAAGGGGCTAGGCTCGAGATGACTGTTAGGTTTTTAGACCCAACAGCCGACGAGCAGACACTCAAAAGTCGCGAAAGCTATACAAACCTACAGTGGCAGGCCCAACTCCTTACTCCTTGAAGACACGTCCTCACTCGTCGATACCAGGATCTCGAGTGTTATCTCAAATATGGACATCGATTGACTTCTATATACAAAAAACCAGCGTATTCCATCACTGGGAGTTAGATTTCCTTTTGATCACACAAAAGGAGTTCGAAGTAGTTCTACTCCCTACCGCTAGATCGCATGTTTTAAGCAAATACTTGTAGTTATATTTAAATCCACAGGAATGTTAGTGTAAAATTAAATACTGTACTCGTTTTAGGAAATTACACATTAAAATGTAAAGTTGCCGTAAATTTGTATGTTTAAATATAAGCTCATATACTTTCGAATTTGTAATTTTACACCCCTTGTTAATGTCAATACACCAGTACTTTTTTTTCTTCTGAATGACTGTATCAAATTTCGAGTATAATAGGAAAACAAGCACTTTTACACTGATGTACGGGTTTTTACAATATTGGCATGGTTGTAAAACACACACAGATTTAGGTTTTAAGTCTTTGTGTACGTGGATTTTTACACGTTCTTTCAAATTTTTTAAATTTACACCCCTCTTATTGTTAATATACCAATACATTTGTTTTTTTCTTATAATATCATTGTACTATGTTACGAATAAAGTTGTTCATTGTTGTAAATTTACACGTACTGTACTTGTTTTTGCAAATTATACACAGAAAATTAATTACCGAAAGGTTGTACATGTATTTTTACACTTTTTTTTACAGTGTACACCACTAAGCAAAACTTGTGAAATAACCCTTAGTGGTCAAACGACTACGGGAGAGGACGCTGTCCGGCCAGTATTGCAATCTCCCCTTTCTTTGCCACGGAACGGGAATTTTCAATAGCTCTCTCAGAAATAGTTGAGATTAATAGTTACACCGCCATGGGGGCTGTATCAAATTTCTACATGTTAATTTTTTGGAGCACTAAATTTGGTAAAATGAATCAATAATGGTCCTTGTTGATACTGTTGCTCTTGCAGCTACCTCTACAAATACAGTAATTCTACGTAAGCAGTTATTTTAATTCTTCATCTATCAAACACTCTGGCACAGGATATAACATAAAAATTATGGGGAGTAAATTTAAAATTACAAGGTTGATGAAGGCTCCTTTCTGCGTAGTCGCTGCGGTGCATGCTGCTCTGGTCGAGTTTTGAATGCGAATCATGTAAGTGTCTTGACGAGTGTAAAATCGCACCAGCCGCCACTTGTCCCATTGTCTGACGTGCTTGCTACATGTCACGCCGCTCCTTCTTGGAGATGGCAAGGGTCAGACCACAGCGTGACTGTTGTCACACATGACATTTGCTCCACCAGTCATTACGTGGCTTCAGCTGCCTTCTCCTCGACTTCCGGTAGCTTGTTGATCTCTCTTCAAAACAGCAAGTTTTTATAGTCGAACACGTGGAATATTTCGTTACGTAGTTTACATGTGGTTCTCGTAATTAAACTTTAAAATAGGGAAATTTTGCTTTCGGCGATAGTTTTTGCAGGTTCAATTTTTAGTGATTGCGACATTTGAGCGGCAAATAAAAGCTCTGATTCTAAGGGAATGAAGCAAAGGGGATATTGTGCAGCGACAAAATGCAATGGTGGGAACACGGTAGAACTCCGAGAAAACCCATAAACTTCACCACCAGCTCTACTACGCGTTTGAATCCGCCAGGATTAGAACCTGGTTCGCCTAGATGGGAGGCGAGTGGCCTGACCGATTACACCATCGTGACCATGTACATTTTTATGTAATAAAAGTAATTTGTACGACGCGATGTCGTGAAGTTGTTAATACACATTTTTAAAACGAATGATATACTACCGTAAAATTATTTTTTAACCTGAAAATACGCCACTTTGTGACAGTGTTTCGTATTCGATCGTTAGTTATACGAGTGGCTTAGTAGTCGAGTGGCCGTGTTGCTTGTAGTTTTTTTTTTTTTGTAGTCATAAAAATTTGACCATTTAGAAGTACGGATTTTCCTCTGATCGACTTCTGATGGGTGCTGGGTGCACAACACTTAATTTATCTGTCCCATCTCTACTGTGAATAAGGCCATGGTCACACGATTGGCCTGAACGTGTTTATTGTAAATTCGTTCGGCAGCCATTGTCATGCGTGGACTTGCGCAGTGGATTAGCGGCCTCGTCGCTGTGGGAATGACTCATGACCAACCTCGATCCTCCCCTCCAACCTAGGCAGACCCGCTCACCACTATGTCGCACAGCGGCAGTAGGAATGATTGACAGCCGACCTGGCTCCCGGAGGAGTCGACGACTTGGGAGGATGTGCAAGTATCGTTTTGTAATCCCCGTACTCGTCACAACCCGGTATGTGGAAAAGTTTCTGGATCAGAGCCGACGTCATTGTAAATACTCCCCGCAGCCGGAGAGCAGTCAGTCTTTGTGGTAGTCATCTGGCTGAAGTGCGGAAATCGGGTAAAGTCTCGTGTAACGTGGGACATCAGTGGAGAGGACGGACGATTGTGGAGAGTGAGAGACGATGGCGTACGAGTGTGTGGTGTGGGTGGACTAGAGGGCGTGTTACCCAACGAGTAGAGCGCTACTGTGCATTGGGGCGCCCGGAGCGCTCTAGAACATTCCGGACTGGTGGAATGTGAACTGAATTAAAGTGGGACTGTATGAATGTGTGAGACGGACTTAATTGTAAATATTGGAACTGTCAAACATGGACATTTACTTTCTAAAATAGTTCAATAAGTTTTGATACACTATTAAATGCGATTGGTTTTAGTTGTTCGTATTAATTTCTTTGAGGTGATTGTGAATTGTATAGATTAAATTTAATTGTAAAGTAGTAAGTGATAGTCATTTATTGAGTTAAGTCGAGATTATTTTTGTAGTAGTTGTTAGGAAATTAAAATTATTTAATTTAATTAAGACCTTCATCCCTGTAACACGCGAATTCGTCCAGCAACCATGATTGATCACATTTGCGATAATATTAGTTTCATTGACTCTTTATTTATTTAAGCCAATTTCATCCATTTTCAGCACAGTTTGCTTCGTAGTTGCCAAACGGCGGGTAACACACAAGAAAAGCAGTTCGAATATACTTCAACGTCCAATGAATTTGAACAAGAAGTGATTGCGATATTATTAAGTTCGGAGCCAATGTAACCATTTACAGAGCTGAATATTTTTAATTGAAGTAGTCCTGTGGTCCGTGTGACCGCGGCCCTGCTCTGAAATTTTCATTTGGGTGCACGTGGGCTGATTACTTTGGAATTTACCACGCCGTAATTACTCAAAACGTCCTCATCGCCGAAACTTAGAAAGGTGCGGCCACAATTCTAAAACCAAAAACTACCAAAATGTTGTATTCTTTTTGTGTCAGACTCCAGACTGGGACGGCACAGTTTTGCAGGAATATTGTAAATCAGTTTTATTAGCAAGCAATACGTATACTACTCTTATGTAAAAGTTTATACTGCAATTAATCGCAATCCTTAGAAAGGAACGGTTGGTCGTAGTAATGCATATAAGAACACAAATGCAACCCACTAGGAGATACTTTGTATCAAAGATTTCCCAATATTCTAACTCTCCTGCAGGCAATAACTGATTATTTTTTACAGTCTTTTTCATTCTGAACTGAATTTTAAAGCACTGGAATTTGTTTTGTGAGGAGTAACCAGATCAAATAGATCTCATTTGCAAAAATACTTTTTAATAAAAATTTAAGTTTGGGTTGGTGCGAAGACTTTTATTTAAAAAAAAATTGTTTAAAAATTGCATGGAAAATCATTACGAAACTGCACTATGATAAGTATTATTAATTTAATCTTGGAAAGTAAAAGTGGGGTTATCTTTCGTATAACCTTAAGTTTTTTGTACCAACTACGTGAAACATATTATAAAAACACGATTTTGAGGGTTGGTAATTTTTTTTTGCATAACATCAATTTGTGTTACAGACTTGCAGCACAAATACACAGCTAATATGTTAATTTATCATGGCTTAAACACTTCCTTGGAGGTGGCCTCGTTGACTGAGGTCACTAAGGGGATCACCTTCGAATCATGGGCAAACTGTTAGTGCACCTATGACTGCAATTAAAGAAACAGTAAGAAGTTCTCTTGCCGCTCTATTAGCGTAGCAATTTGAAACTGGAGGCGGCGCCGCGGCAGTGTAGTGGGTAGACTACTCGCCTCATAGCTTGGCGAACCAAATTCGATTCCCGGCGTGTTCGCTCCTCGGAGGATTCGCTCCCGTATTTTCGCATGCGGGAATCATGTCGGACGATGCCGTTGGTCCGTGGGTTTTCTCGGGGATCCCCCGTTTTCCCGTTCTTTCATTCCGCCGCTGCTCCATACTTACTTCACTTCACCCACATCGGCTCTCACGACCTCGATGTTAACAGCCGTCCAAATATCTTCACTCACTCTAACTGGAGTCATTCAGGAGATCGGTGAAGTCAACTCGCATCCCTGGGACTAATATTTTGTTGATTCAACTTGATACAAACACGGTTTATGTGTAGGTTCGTGTCCCTTGTAGCTTATGCTTGAAAAAAGTGATGAAAATACAACTAGTGCACACTGTGTGACGTAGTTGTATACGTAGTGCCTTTGGGTTGGCTATTAGCATTCTGAGGCCTTTGGAAAGGCGCGACACCCCTCCTTCCCCTGACTTTACCCCCCCCCCCTTCATTTTCTATATTGACCATCGCACACCCGCCAACTACTCTTGACCCTCCACGTCGTATTCTCGTAGTTCAAGGTTCCGCACGCGAAACGCTTTTTATCTCTGCGTTTGACGCAGGTTGCGCCGAGGGGTGACTCGTGACGTCACCCGACGTCGGCCAACACCGAGACCCACCTATAAATAATGCATTTTTTTTACCCGCGCGCGGTAAATGTCGAGTCACGCACGTACACTAAATATTTTATTTAAAAATAACAACTACGTTATTAAACACGTATGTGGCACGCGCCAGGACGTGCATGAACGGTTTACATTGTCAGCTTACAATCTGATGTGGTACTGGCTATCGCGAATATATATAATTTATTACTCTATAGACGGCAGTTCTGCAGTACGATATAACAGTTATATTTCTTTAGTTAGCTTATAGTTTTATTTATAAATGTATTAATTGAACGCATTAATGTAACTAGTTCACATACTTTTCATATTGCCAAGTCGTGTAGTTTGATTTTATAGATGTTGCATCATGCCGAAAGTGTTGTTTAAAAGGTTTAATGTTCTGATAAAAGAAGAATAAGTGAAAATTGGAGGGTGAAATGTTTATAGGCAAAAGTTTATGGTCGAAAGTTATAGCAATGCTCTATATTGTGTATTTTATACGGATCGGAAACAGCTGTGTTAAACCTACCCTTAAAATACACGTCTGTGTTAAATCTAAAAAATATATTTTCGCGTTTACAGCCATGCTGTCCTTTAAAAAAGTCTTATCGTAGGCGTTTTTTTTCATACATCAGTTGTTCCCAACTATGGTGGTGAGTTACAGTTTGATCTTGCATTTATGTATTCGTTACTTGTTCCCTTTCATGACTGGCCGTCGACCTGTTTGTCTTCGTCCATATTGTACATGTATAATAAATAATGCAGTATACATAATCCAGTACACTTCGATCCTTGGCGAGAGAGAGAAAGGGTAAAGTCGGGGGGTGGGGACAAATTGCAGAGGTTTGTCCGGGTTTGCGTAGGCGGTTGTCGGTTCTTTGACGAAGTGATAATAGTTTAGCAGGGGGTGTCGTAAACGCATTTTAAAAATTGCATGGAAATTCATTATTAAACCACATTCTGATCATGCATTTCTCCTTAGCAAATCCATGTTCGTAGACTGGATTGAGGATGTGTACGTTTATGAATATTTAGTAGAAAATTTGAAAGTAAGCTTTGTATGCATCCCCACAGAATTTTACAGGATCTGTAAGGGCCATCACGCAATAAGAAATAGTAAGAGTGGAATAGGAATGCCAAACTCACAGGTTCGTATTCCCGCTCTTGTCGATAATTAATTGGCCCTATTCTTCACCCGCCCTCCTTTTTTTCCCCCGGATACTAGAGGATACTAGCTAAGGTGGCGTATAGTTGACAATAACAAATTCATATCGTTCCCAATGGTCTTCTTGCACGCCAAGATGTCGCGTTGATGTGGCAAGGTCGGATCGATCTAAGGTGCACTCTAAAAAAAAATTGGCTGGTGGTAATCATCCTAAACTGAATGGCAAGTTTTTAACCCATATATTGCTTGGAAATAAGACCACACATCTGGCTACAAATGTGGAATGTTTAGCGTTTCTGCTATGTAGTGTTAGGAAGTTTCGTCGCATTTAGCGGACCTCCCGTGGCGCAGTCGTTTGGTGCGCCGCCCGTCTGCAGCGCGGGAGGCTTTGGGTTCGAATCACTGGCAAGGCATTGGTGTCAGTTTAAGTTAGGTCATAAGTTGGTTTCCAAGCCGTCCCCTGATATGCCTTCAGGCATAACAAAGGATGATGTTAATTAATCCCTTCCCAGTACTCCAATACGCATTTGACTGTTTCCTGCGCAAATGTAAGAACGCTAGCATGAATGTATGGGAAAAAAACTTCACCATTAGCGCTTTCTCACTCTACGTGGGTACACTCATACAGTAAATTAACGAATTATTTCTTAGAGTGTATGTGGTTCGCGCGCAACCATCGGCACAACTTCTTGCGAGAACCGATTCAACAATCAAGTGGCTAGGAACCCGTCATAAACCATGACGTCCCGTCACCTCTGTGCACTCTCTGTCCAGCATAAACTCAGAATTTAAACAAGGGCACAGAAAGGATTAGTTGAAGAGCACGCCGGCAAATTTAATGTGATTTCGTCTTAGTCATTCTTGCCGTGAATGAATTTTTCGTTCGGGAAAGAAAAGTCACGTTTAAGGAGGTTCACGTAATCGCTTTCAGACACAATCGATTTTAAAGAAGTTTCCTCGAAAAAATAAATTATTCCTAACAAAGTTGACGATTTGGGCTTTGCCAGGACAATTCTGTAGTGATATACTGAAGTATACGAGACAGGCTTTATACAATTTCATACACAAACTTGCGCAAGTGGACTAGGTTCGCCACCTCAGGAGTAGGACCTACCGAACGAGTTTCGATGGTTTCGTGCTTTTCATATTCAACATGCAAGCTCCAGCACAGAGCTATACTTGTACATGCCCATTGCGCTGATTCAAATAGAAAGATTTGTTTATATTTTTCTAACAATTTTTTTTTTGTTATTTTCTTCTTCCACGCAAGATTGCATATGTATTTATTTATTGTGGCGTGTCTTGTTTATATAATAACTTTTTCTAAGCATATTTCCAAAATAATTACGGTAGTACCTTTCAGCACCCCTTTGTTTCATTTTCGTAAACATTTAGACTAATTGTGTGTTTTAAAATCAGGATAACTAAGATTTAACAAGTGTCGATATAAACCTTTGGAATAAGTTTTTATTTATAAGGCGGAAAATATCACACGTAATGTGTGCTTGGGCATAGCTTTTTTCTTTTCACCTCTTTTAATAACCAAAATAACTGCTTTGTTTTCCTCTAGCACAGTAGTGCACTCCCATCTGGAGTTCTTTTTGCCGGGAGGGGAAGCGGTAGAGTGGGGTCTAACGGAGTCAGTTGAGGCATAGCCATTCATTTCGTTGTTGCAGCGACGTCGAGAGGCAGCTGGGGCGAAGTGTCGGGCACGTGCGTGAGTCTCCACTGTTACTCGTGTTACTACCCCTCTCCCCTCTGTACCTACCCGCCGACGCCAGTGGGCCAATTACTATGAAGGCCCTGCCACACTGTCAAATTGTTCCATCAAACCTGCTTCAGGTAAAGTTGGTCAAGTAAAACTGGGTGATTCTGACGTCACCGCCCTTCTCCAATCTCCCCAATATTTGTTTTCCATCAAACATTTTGAAAATTGGACGGGTTCTAAAAATTTCTTGATGATTAACGGGCTCGGCCAATTAGAATCGTGAATGACAAAATAATTGCCTTTTACAACACAATGAAAATTTAAAATGGCCAACAATTGCTGGAAACCAAATAAGACTATAAAGATAATTAATTTCAATAGAAACTTCTCTGAGCATGAATACTGTTTGAAGTGATTATCTCACGATAAAATTAAGAATTCAGAGGCGTTACATTTTATTTTGCAGGAAATATCACTGAAAAATAAAATTTATCTGAGCAAACGAGTGAAAATAAATCACATAAGTCGTTACATTTATTCCTGTAGTGGATTTCACGGAAATACATCACTACCTCACTTTGAAAATAATTTCAGAATAAAATTCAGACCCGATTCTCCCAGTAATAAATATTTACAGTGTGGCATATTCTCACACATTCAAGATTACTTGATCATATTTGTTGAATAGAGAAAATTCGATGTTCGTGTTTCCTTTTCAGATATTATTGTGAAATAGTGTAGACAATTTGATGGCGAAAATTTGACAGTGTGACAGGAGCTTTATTGCAGATGTATTCGCGGCGTTCGCGCGGTTTGTTGGCCGGAAATGGGCCTCTGCGCCGGCGCTCTGTCTTCTTGCGCCAGACCTAACAAAGGGGCTCGCAGTCGGAGAATTTACCCCCCCCCCCCCCCTTTTCCCCCTTTAGCACCCAACTCCCATCAACCTACACCTCCTCCTTTTGCAGTCGGGTTTTATGGGTGTCGCATCTGGGTTTTCTTTTTTAACCGGGCTCCCTTCCGCGCGCTGAGGGAGGGATGTGCGCATCTGTCGGTGTAGCGTCCCCAGGATCCTCGTGTCCACGCTGGCAGGATACAGGATACCCCGCTTCGCGAACGCCAGGCAGGTACGGGTCGATTACTATCGAGCGAGGTGGTGCAGTGATAACTAACTCGACATATTTGACTCGCATTCTGGAGGACCCGGGTTCGACTCCTGGGGTGCGGCCATTTCCCATTATTCCTTCATACAACCACGACATATGCTATCCCTGTCCCTGCTTCCTGTCTCTGACGACCTCCCTGTTGACGAGACTGTCAGGTCCAACCTACCTTCGCAAGTAGGAATCGTGCCGGACGATGCCGTTGGTCGGCGTGTTTTCTCGGGGATCTCCCTTATCTCGCGCCCCTTCATTCCGGCGCCGCTCCATATTCACTTCAATCACCCTCATTGGCTCTCAAGACCTCGCTGCTAAGAGCCGCCAAAATCTCTTCACTCTTCATTCAACCTACCTTCGAATGTGGGGAGGAGGATTGGGGGGGGGGGGGGTGCACCAACATGTTGAGCGTGTTACACTTCATATACGACATGCCTGATGTTCTATCCCGACCTCCATTCAGTACTGGGAATTTATTTGCAGTTGACTGACGGTAATCCTGGGCGTGGGCGCAAATTTACAGGCAGTATGCAGTATATCTCGCGACTCCGGTGTGCCAACGCTCTGATCTGTGTGCCAAACTAAATATCTCTTCTCGATCTGTCGATTTAAGCCAACCAAGTCAAATATCCACGTAGCTACTTTAATTTCATTCCCGTGTCCCGAGAGAAAGTTTGCATGCTAATGCAGACATATTCATTTAAAATCCATGTCAGTATAACCGATATCGACCCCTCCCCCCTCCTGTAGGAAGTTCTTGGTCTCCGCCTGTATAGCATCCGCATGGGCGGTAGAAGATCACCAAGAAGAACCCTTCTGGTGGGTCAGTCGTGTCGTTTTGGACGTCCTGAACAATGTGTGATGAGGTTGGGTGGGAGGCGACGTATTAAAAGTGTTGGAGGGACCAGCAGTGTCCCGAGAAAATCTCACCACTGCATTTCGCGTCACACTCGAATTAGAGCCATTTCCGAAAAATACGCCCCCCCCCCCCAAATCAGGGAATGATTTGGGATGCTGGTTACTAATAACAGAGTCGCTGTAACACCAAAGGTATAGACTAATCATGGTAAAGTGAGCACTTTTGAAAGCCCTCTCATTATATATATATATATATATATATATATATATATATATAATAGCCTTAGGCGCTAACTTCTGAATGCGGTGAAATATATACACTGGTGTATTTATTACTTACATGACAATATTTATTTAGAAAGGTGGTTAAAGGATGAAAGATGGCCGAAAGGAAAAAGTAACTAGGGCCTCGAAAATGATCACTTTACCGTGAACAGCCTACAGCTAGGCAGATGCACAATCTAAGGGCTTTGTCAAGTCTCGCTGTGCGTGAATTTCCGAAATATAAAATCAGTAATTGAATTTGAACTACTTAGCATCAGTAGTGTTTGTTTGAGTGACTATATATCCGAATTTACAAAACCATGATATACAGCAATAGTTGATGAAAACAGTGTAGAGTTTTCCAGTAAAAATGTACTGTTTTTTTCCTGATAATGTATGGAAAATTAAATTCAAAACATATACAAAAAAAATTTTAAACTTAATAAAATTGTATTTTTTAATTTAATTATTTAGAATTCTGTAAGAACCAAATTAGAAAAAAATTGTAGGATTAATCTAATTTCATCTCCTTAAAAGCTCCTGTTAAAAATTGTTAATTTTGTCCCGCATGACTTACAAATTTTAGTATCCTAGAATTTTGATAATTTTAAAACAATGATTTTGCAATATTGACTGATTTTTGTGGTGTATAGCCTTAATTTTTCTCAAAAAGTTGTCAATTATTAAATTGGAATCTATTGATTGTATCAAATATTGCTGTAACTTCTTTTCAATATTATTATTAAATTTTGGGAATTCGTTCACTGCGGGACATTTCCATAGCTCTTAAGGAAATTGTCTTCAGTTCGTAGATTGCTGCTAGAGTGGGTACTCAGTTTTTTTCTACGCCGGCGTTAGTGACTACACGTGGGGTTGCAAATTTGAATTGCCAGTAAATTACAGCAGATATTAAGTTAACAGTGGGATGGACCCCCCGCTTCCAAAGCCAAGAAGCGAGGGAGCGATACGGGCGACACTAACAGGCACTTCTAGCGCATCATCGCTCCTACGCGCAAGACGTGCAGTGTTTCTGTCGTAATGCTGTGCTGTGAAAATTAGATGTGTAACAGCGAGGTTTTATTACACGCAATGAAAGTCCACAGATTAAACTACGCCCGTATATTTATAATTTCTCTTTTCGTTTAAGGAATCTGCATAGGCAAGTTTAAAAAAAATGCGATATTTGACCATCTTCACGATTTTTTTCTCCAAGAATACATGTAATATGACAACAGTAAAACAAAAAGGGCTATAGATAATTGTTTTTTCTTTTATCTTTTTTGACGAAACGTCGTATTTGCAGAACATTTATTTACCGAGATACGCGTATTCGCGCATTAACTATTTCACAAAGAAAACGTGGGGGTTTATCCCACTCATAATGGTAAATATTTTTGTGAATTTCTTCGTAGGAGATGCCATTTAGTGAGCCTTCGTCAAGTTTTGTCTATTTACTTTGCCCTTATTAGGCCTACAGAATTTTGTCGTTTTATTTTGACTTTTATAGAATTCAGACGATTTATTTTGTTCGGGCGTAGTCGATTAGTTCTCATTGAAACCTAGTTTTGTAACTACCTCTTAGTTCATATTTCATTAAATGTGTAAATACATGTATTAGTATTTCTAAAGTTAAACTCGAGTATGTGAGCGTACTGGGTAGGTTCTGTATTATTTGTATTTTCCCATTTATCTGTAACTGCGACAAACAGCACAAGGAAAGAAAGTTTGGGTGATACGTTGGTGTTGTTTAAACCGCTGTTGTTAAAGAATATAGATACGCTAATTAGCAGCTCTAATGTGCAAGTGATTACCACAAGTTGAGTATTACAAAACTTACAACCTCGGTAACGTGTTGTGCCATCATCAACACGATCTTGAACGTTAAAAAAGTTCACTGTTTCGATTTTCATTTATTGTGTGTACCTAGAATGCTTTCTTTTTTTAATGCGAATAATGAAGTAATTTTGTACACTGTATTATATATTATTAAATTAAAAAAACTTGAAAAATATGTTGGGTTACATTAATATTTTTAATCATGAAAAGCCTTTGCCGCGATTATTGAGCGCTTCCTACAGCTTCGTATTTGCATATTACTTACAGTTTTTGTTACAAGTAAATCGGCAAAGTTACTGAGGTGGTTGTAACAGTGATTAGAAGCTTCAAGTCATTTAAAACTGTTAAATGCTAATTTTCAGAAGTAGGTACTTGAGGATTGAGGCAGGAACCTTTGCATGGCACATGTAGCCGACTACTGTATTTCGTTGCAATTTCACAGGTTCGGCAAACTATTCGTCCAAGTTACAGGCATGTTTTTGTTTGTAGGCGCAGCTTAATAGCATACTTTTTAAGAGAGTGGCTCGGGGTCGATCGTTGAGCTTTTTTTTTTTTTTTTTTTTTTTTTTTTGTTGAATGACTTCATATCGACCGCCTCCAACTAAGAACATCGTATCTGCATGCATCAGTAATGTTTTACGGTTTCTTTTTTCATTTAGAAGGGTCGATATATCCTAGTAGAAAGTAGTTAAAACAGGTTTTTATCTGTTTGGATTTTAGGATAGGCCTATGGTTTTTTACTGTAGGCCACTGATTACTAGCGATTATATTCTGTAGACATTTATTAATACCAAACTGCATTTTAAAGAAAATTTTAAAACATTCCTGCAATAGTCCTGTACGTTACAGTTTATAAACTTAAGCTCAGCATGACTTCATAAACGTTGGTGCGTAATTCGGGATTCAAATCCAAAATGTATCGTTCACAATCACAGGATGCGTTAAAACTTGCGCCCCGAGTGTAGGTACTCGTTTGTAATGGGTATAATTCTCCACGTTCATTGTAACTTTAGCTGGAATCGTTCCTGAAGACGCCGCTGGTCGGTGGGTTTCCCCAGGGATCTCCCGTGTCCCCCGCACTTGAATTCCGGCGCTGCTCCATATCCACCTCACTTCACCTCCATCGGCTCCCAACATCTCTTTGTTAATGGCCACCCAAACGTCTCCAATCCACTTTCGTTGGATCGGGAGAGATCACCGGGTGCAATCACGGAATAGTGAATGCTTCGAGCCAAGAGAAACTAATTAGTGTCGAAGTCATGTAACTTCTGTCGAGAGCGTCACTGTTCCGTGAAGAGCTTGTTCTGAACAGACTAAAGGTGATGTAGACCGATCTCGCTGGCTGCGCACAACTTTTCTCCGTGTCCCAACATTGAACTGCTCTTTAGCTAATACGACTAGCAAAAATGGCTTGGATTGGATTTGAAGTTAGAACACTGTTTATATTCTGTTCACGGTAAAATGAGCACTTTTGAAATTCCTGCTTAAAATCTACTTGTATGTAGATTGTCTATTCTTCCGCCTTACGTAAAATTTACATTGTGGTGGGCCTCATCACTTTATTTGTGTGTCGGTCAAGTGAAACTGTGAAATAATTTGAAAAGTAAATATCTAACAAATCTGCTCATGTTTACACTTCCATGCATAAAAAAATATATAGGGAAAAAAAGTTATCAAAATGGTTGCCTAACACTTTAATTCGACACTAAGATACGGAACTACTTTCCATCCATCGTTAATCAACTTTACTGGGCATGTCTCTTAGGACGTTCGTTGAAATATATGCAGGCAGGGGCAGTGACTTTTTTCTAAGGTTGATTTCAAAAGTGCTCATTTTATCGCGAACAGTCTTTAGTAAACAAGTGTTTTGAGACGTTTTTATACGTCCTCTAACCAATTTGTTAATGCAGTTTGATTAAATTCAAACTGACAAAAATATTGTACTAATGCATGTTTAAAAAAAAATTAAGATAGGAAAAAACATGTGCATCACTGTTGACCATGTGACTTTGACAGCGGTGTTCCTTTGGGGTAGGTCAATGTTGGGTACATGCGTTTATTGGTGTATTGTGAAACATGCTACGTAAAGTATATTGTCATGTAACCATATTGTAAATATATTGTGGACTTACAAAGACCTCACTTATGTAAATCCAATTTATTGTATATAACAATGAAGACAAGCAAAATAATGGTACTTGACGATGCTATGTATGAATGTACTGCTTCCATCCTAGTCGATGAGGTTTACAGCAATTTGTGAAGGTTGTCTTTACTCATTGCTGTAGATGTAAGCAATTGGGGAGGCACTGTTTTGTAGAAGTCTAACCACAACCGTACCTCGTTAAGCAGATGACTACTAGTGCATTAAAAATGACGTTTACTTTCGAATAAAATTTCTCCTTATCTGTGACATAGCCATGGCTGTATAAACACCAATCATGTTCTAAACACTTGCTGCTTGGTAGCAGATAGGTTAGGTCCAATACCTGGGAAATACTTAATTTCACATAGACCTTAAGCTACCATCTGCCACGAATTTAATGGGGGGAAAAAAACTATATGATTTTAGTACAAACATTTCGTCGGAAATTTCTTTGCGTAGTAATCGGCCGATTCGTCGAAAAAATTTCGAGGAAATTCGTACCATAACTTAAGAAGTGCATCTTTACAATTGTATTGGGGGGGGGGGGGGGAAACCCCTGTAAATCTCATAGAGTAATCCGAAACTAAAGCTACTGGTTTGCTGTAGCCGGCCATATATTTAATCACCTATAAAAACATATACATACTGTTCAAAGTGCGCATATGAGAATAACATTATATATCATGGAACGTCTTTTCAGCTAAATTCCTGCGAAAGTCACATTGGCCTACACTTTATATTTATTTATTAATCGCTACTCAAACGACATAATGCACGATATTTGCGTACATTTTATGGGCCATTCCAAGCAGTGGTTACCTCTGCCACGTCACAAAATGAGAGCAGAGGCAGAGATACAGTGCGCAAAAATACGCAATTATAGGTACATCGTGAACGGGCCTAAAGAATTTCTTGCTCTTCGTAAGCAGCTCCTACCCATATCTATACGTTAATTTTCAGAGAACAGCTGTTTCCGTAACTTGGTTGCATGTTAGGTAGGCGGGCCCCGTGTCGATGTTTTAATAAGCGGTTTTCAGGGTCGCGTGAGACGCACGCCGCTAGCGTGATAGAGGAATAGTAAGAATGGCCGCAGGGCCGCTATAAACAAGCACGTGTGGCCGGGCGTGCGTTGTCGGTGCAGGGTGCCGTTATCTATTGGGCGGCGCATTATAAATGCCGCTCTCGTGGCGTGCGGCCTCTCGTTGTTTAGCATAGCCCATTACTCGGCGTGTGCCCCACGATGTAAGCGTCCCGATACGTAAAGGTCGCGGCCGTGTCCCGCCGAATGGCACGCGTGTCGGCCCGACATCTGCTGTCAACTACTCCATGTCGCTTGTTCTCACTGCTCACCGTGGCCAGTAACAAGTCAACAATTAGGGCGGGGGGGGGGATGCCAAACACATGGTTTCCAACAAGTAAAATTGCAGAAAACTTAAGCGTGAAAAGCCGACCTCCAGTGGCGCAGTTGGTTGGTGCGCCGCTGGTCTGGGGTGCGGGAGGTTCTGGGTTAGAATCCTGGGTAAGGCATGGGTGATGGTTTAAGTTAGATTTTAGTTTGTAAGCCGTCCCCTCATAATCCTTCAGGCATAACACCGGGGGACGTTAATAAGCGCTTTCCAATCCAATTCAGCTTGAAAAATTCGGGTAGTCATCCTGCAGAACTAAGGGAGTGTGGAATGTAGAGTAATGCTTTAGAGATAAATTACATTTTACAGTTCTACGAAAGCTAATATAGAGAAGATATTTCACCGTAGTGATGTATTTATTTCGAGGTATTCCTTCCGCCGGAAATTTTAACATACCACCGCGGCGTAAGACATTTACAAAAATAAATGCATTAATATTGTTGCATGACGCCAGAAGGGCGTATTCGAGTTAGTAATTTACGGAGGTCTTAATGAAAATAATTATTCATTTATTTATTTATTCACACATCTATTATTTACAGGGTTAAGCTCTCATCTATCTCAACTCTTATTAATGTCCTCAATATGTCTATATTGACTAGTCAACAATTTACACATTATAAACACTTGTTCGGTCTTTCTGTTGCCATCATTTGATATGTCTTACTCTCACGCATCCAGTTCAATAGTCCCGCCTGCCAGTCGCACTCTTCACTGCACCGGTGCTCGCAGTCGCAGATTTTACTCCCACTGGTAACTTCTGTCGCTACTCGTTGCTATTCTGGCTCGTTACCTATCGTTTAAGGTCGCACAATCGCCCAAACTCCCGACTCTATAATCTATAAACCTCTCGGCATGGAGGCCCATCGCGCTTAAATAGTTTGTCGTCAAGACCTGGAACGTTTCCCGCATCCAAAGTCACTCTGAGAGACACTTAGGCAATAATCAGAACATTATTTCGTAGATAACCTTAGATATTTAATCCGCTGAAGCGTCAGGAGCACGCGAGATAGGGTAAACTTGTCACGGCGCCACGCAGGGTTCAGTCCAGAGATTTGGGTGACTCTTAACAAGGTCTTGAGAGCCGATGAGGGTGAAATTACGCGAGAATGGAGCAGCGCTAGAATGCAATGTTAGTGGAAATGGGAGATCCCGAGAAAACCCGTCGGTCAGCGGCATCGTCTGGCACAGTTCCCATTTGCGAAGTGGTATGCAGAGGAATACGCAGTGGTACGCCTTTGTAACTAAAAAAAAAGCAGTAGTAGGATTATGGCTTTGCTGTCCTTCAAACTTTCCTTCAAGACTTGCCGCTCATTTATCATGCCACTACTCTGCCCCTCTATTTCGCCCGCTCGCGCGCCCGTGTTGATGGCAGCGATGCAGACCAGCGGCATGTAACAATATGGCAAAATATTCACTCCCAAGGTTGACAAAGCCCAAAATCTTGTGGGCTACAGCTGACGTGTTTTCACGTGCCTTCTAAAGTTGAGCGCACGTTTACTTCGGTGTCAACACTGAACGATATTTTAGTGATTACGAAATAAAGATTTCCTTTCTAACCTAAAGCAAACAGTTCACTGGTGATCACAGAATAATGTAGAAGAGATATTTTCCCTGTAAAATATTGTTACATGTGGCTAGTCTCCAGCGTTGTCCTTGATCCGTCCCGCGGAAACGAGCGAAAGAGGGCAGTAGTGGTGTGATAAGCCGGCGGCAAGTCATGAAGGAATGTGTGAAGTACAGGCGAGAGACATTCCTACAAACGCTTCAAGGTTACAAAGGCCTGCCGACGGGCATGACGCCGCGTGCCACCGCGATAAGCATTTTGCAACGCGTGCAATCCTGACCTTGGATAGATCGAATTTCTGCTTGTATCTGAAGGAATGTTCTGGTTTGCTGCCCTAGTTACTCTTATCGAGACTCGGGGTGCGGGAACATTCTTGATGTTGGCTGTCGAGATTATTTAAATTGCGTCAGCCTCCGAGCCGAGAGTTTATGAGTGTTCATGGGTTTGGGCGATTGTGCGACCTTAAGCGAAAGGCGACGTGCCAGAAGAGAAACGATTGACGATGGAAGTGACCAGCGGGAGGAAAATCTTTGACTGCGAGCATCGGAGCAGTGAAGAGTGTGACTGGCAGGCGGAACTATTGGACTGGAAGCTTGAGAGAAATACATTAAAAATTATGGTAACAGACTGACTGAACATGTGTTAATAATAAATGTGAATTAAATGGCTATAGTCAACATACAGACACTGAGAAGTACTTTGATTAGAATTGAGATAGACATTAAATATTGCGCTCACTGAGAATAATAAGAGTAAAAGTGGATAAAGTTTAGTGTCGTAAATAATAGACACGAGAAAAAATTAAAATTAGATGTTCTTTTATTTCTGTTAAGACCTCCATCTCTCACGAACTCGTCTAGTAACAATATATTGATTGAAGCTGCGACAATTTTTTCCGGCGTGTATGTGTATTTTTATGTGTAGTCAAAAACTCTATACTAAAAACTTCGGCGAGGGAAATAATAAACATGGGAAATGTTTGTCATCGTCTTCCCTGATTTTATCAATGAATGCCTTACATATGAAAACAATCCGAATCACACCATTCTTCTTGAATGTAAAACTTCATTTCATTTTTTTTTGGGGGCGCTGCTTTCCAATGTTAGTAATACCTCTATCAATGGAACAAAGACCATTGTTTTTGAACGGCATACAGCATGATGAAGATACACTGCAGAATTCTTTCCCCTTCTAAACTGTAAACTCCTTACATCAGTCCTACCTCGTAGTCATGCATAGAACCATTACGACTCGTGGCGACAACTTAATTGTTGGCAGCAGGAAGGAAGTGGAAAAAGGAGGGGGGGGGGAGAAACATTCTTAGTCACACAGCATAACTTCTTGGAAGGGGGTGGGGAAAGGGTACTCTCCCGACCCCCTTCCCCTTTGATGGCATGGCGCTGGCCGTGGCCAGTGCCCGGTCAGAGCTGAAATAGCCCCTATTTTTTAAACATATATTTTTTTGGATTGTTAGCATTGAAAAGTGAAAGTATGACTCTACTCCCCTCCAAACACTTTACGTGTAGCCTATACCGGGTGTGTGGAAACTTGCGAATACAGAATGTGGCATATGATTCCATGGCAAAATTTAAGGCGAAAGTACCTTTAGGTGAAATTGCATTCGAGGCATAGTGTCTGAGACAAACGACGTGAAATGTGATGAAAGAACTTTAATGCCATTAATATCACACACTTGCTTTATAAACAGTTTTAATAGGTGTTCAAAGTTGGCTCCGCGCAATGCTATGCATTTTTCGGCGCTTGTAATTTAATGCGTGCGCGTTGCACACGGCCCAGCATGGGGGCGTCCATCGTGGTGATAGCAGCATGTAGCCGCGCGATGATGTCCTCTGGCGACTGGGGTGGGTTGTCTGGCTGATACACCAGAGACAAAGTGATGCCACAAAAAGAAATCCAGTGGAGAGAGGTTTGGTGACCGCGGTAGCCATGCCACGTTTGTTTGCCAATACTGAGCCCAACTGCTTTCTTCCACCTTAACACTGCCTCGCCACGTACGTCACAGCCATTCCACACCACCACACTAGTTCCATTAACACACACCTACCACGGCCGTAGAAGACAGGTCTGGACATTCGCCTATTTAACAATGTTAGCGAATAGACCCCCTCATTGGCTGATTTAGTTCATGCAGTAGGCGAAGATCACTGCAAGAAAACTAGTGTAGTTAGCATTGCTGGTATATGGATAACACCATATAGATATTAATATCATTTTCCCTGTTTAAGGAAAAAATTACAGTTCCCCTCGCTATGCTAGCCATGTCAACGTACTTCGGTAGCAGCGCTCTGCGGCTCGGTTCACGAACTAAATGGGTCAATAAGGGCGTCAACTTTTTAAGCTAGTGTCCAGACCTGTCTTCTACGGCCGTGGCCCCTACTCATTCCAGACATGACACGTCGTTTTCTTCAGAAACTAAGCCTGAAATGCAATTTCACCTGAAGGTATTTTCGCCTTACATTTTGCCATATAATCGTATGCCGCATTCCGTATTCATGATTTCCCACCCATCCGGTATAATGCACGCCACCATCGATTGACGTAGTGACCTTGGAGAGCCTTACGCATGTGTATGTGAACCAGGAGTAGGGACGGCATTAGGTGTTAGCAAGGAGGTACCCGACTTCGGAATAGGTGTGGAATACAGTCTTTGTTAGTTTTTTACTGTTATTAATATACGGTAATCTAAATAAATGAAAGGAGTTTCTTTGTAGCAGAAGTCGCTAAGGTATCATCTTAAAACGGCGAGGTTTCATGTTGTAGTCTCGGTTTGGGCATACATGAGTGTGTCGGTTCTAGTCTATAATTTTGTTATTACAAAATTTTTTTATAAAAGTTGCATCCACATTAGCTTACAGATGTTCTAAAAATTTGGGTTTGCAAAACAGCTTCAAGAGAATCGGTGCTTCTAAAGACCCATCACTAACTTTATTATCACTTTTTATAGCAGTAATTAAATACATTTTGATTTATTAAATAAAATGGTGTTGATTCATTTCCTACATCTCAGAAAAAATCGAAATTTGGACGGTCAATGTATTGGCATTTAAATATGTTTTCTCTTTATTAAATCGCTCATTTACATTGGGAAGCAATTGTACAGCCTTGACAGCTGTGCATCCTCACGGCAGGCCAAACAATCGAAGAGTCCAAACTAGTCTTGCACGGGGAAACAAAACGACTGCGTGTAACTACATTACAAACGTAGAATTATTAAAAAATAATAATACAGAAGATGAGTAGCGAAAGAAAAAATACAATATAAATATGGGAAAAAAATTAATAGTACATTGAAAATAATTACAGAGCAGATATAATAGACATACTGGTGACTGACTGCAGTTGTGTCTGACAGGGGGCTGGCGCGGATTTTCTACCATCCACCGTCGCGCGGTGCAGGGTTTCCCGACCTTTACCCATACACAGCATATATACTTGATCATATTTTCTGGACACTCGTCTAAAGGCCGTTGTATCTATTTTCAGCGATAAGCCATCGGTACCAAATATGTGCATCACATTTAAATTGGACTTTAAATCGTTAACGTCAAGTATGGTAACGAAAACTTGCCTCATTTCAACATAATTACTTACAGATTTAAAAAATCACACTGTTTTGAACCAAGTTAGTTCCGTCGGTGCCACATTTGTAATTAATGTAGCTTATAAATCTTATAATTAAATAAAACTTTTGAATTGATTTACAGATTTTAGTGACTTTTTAATGCCACGTTTGCGACAGGAAGATAAATTTTTTCTCCATTTATAACGTACTTATTTAGCGGATTTCACTTCTTCTTGACGATTTTTTCCGCACACTTTGTTGAGAACGCTGAATTTCCTTCTATAATCATAATTATGTGTTTTCATTCATTCTTTTCGTTTTAACGAAGGCCGAGAACCTTTGAGAAACGATCTGTTTTTAATTATTTTTCTTTAAAGTTCCATATTAGCCTATCTATGTGTGAACTTCGAAATACAAATGTAATAGTTATAATTTACGAAATAAAAATTAATGAAAGTAATTAGTATTCTTATTCCCCCTGCAATATTTTGTTGGCTATGGAAGTATCCAGCTGTCAAAGTATGTATGTTTAATCGCCCTAGATATGATGGTTCTAATTTGGTAAACATTGTATAAATACAACAACCTGAAAATATATGTCTACGGACCTTTGCAATGCTTCAAACCAATAAATATAATGAGGTTGTACTAACACTAAGTGGAATGTTTGTTTATAGGAATTTTGGCATGTAGTTACTGGTGCAGGGCCATGAGCGAAGAGGGATTCTTATTCTTCCCCTCTCACCCTCTTAATAAGTATAGTATGACGGTCGTTGTTCCTATTATAGCTCACTCACGACCGCTATCTTCTATGTAAGCTATTATTTAATCTTTGGAATATTTTAGTTTAACGCGAGTGTGTCCTTGGTCCACTATTTAATTTCTCATGCTTGTGTATGCGTTCTTAGTGGTAATTTGTATTTATTAATATATTATTGAAATTGTATTAATGGTTTAAGTTTTATTATTTTTATAATAATTTAATTATTGTGTAATTTGGTATAAATTGTAATTATTTTGCTTTAAAGTTGTGCCATATACATTCTATCTCAAAAATTAAAACGCTTAAACATTTCATTTTAATGATGCAGTACAGCCAAAACAAATTGAATACTAAAATAAACTTTTTATACCTCAAAAATCGCTAACTTTACAACACGAAAAGCCATTGTCAGTAAAAATACACAGTGCCGGAATGAATGCAGAGGCGTTTAGTGAAATTAGGAAGAAAAAAAAATCGCCCTTATGGAGCGGCTATAACTGTTACATAGTAAGCGAGCGGTGCTATATCCAGCAGGAAGCAAGTGTGTGTCTGTGTGTGCGCGCGCGCGTGTCAGGAATGAGCAATGATTTTGTGCTAAATTAAGCTGTGCTGGATGTCTCCTCAACCCCTCACCCACCACCTTCAGAAAACACATCCACTTTTAACACATCATTTTTTTTCTTCGCTTTTACTCAGGATAGCACTGTAAAATCGCCAACTTAAAAGAACGGCTTAGAATGTTTGCTTTAATATTCTCATTGTTTTGCGAGTGTTTCATTGTATATTTTAATTATTTACATACATCACTTTAAAAAAGTATAACAAATTAACAATTTAGATATTTCACACTAAATGATTATCACATTGTACTGAGAAGAATAAATGGGTTCTTTTAGGTTTACAGCATGCTCGAAAATGGCTTTTCCATTTTCCTCTGCCTTGCTTCTTGTTTGGGATAGCCGTGTTCGTGTATCTTTTGCTTAACGATGTGCCCTTAACCAAGTTGTTACATACGGCGTTGTATCCTTCCCCTTGCAAGGAATGTCCAGGTCAGTTCCCGTACTTTTTTTTATATTATTATTTTGTACCGAAAAAATAACCGATTGTTTGTTGCTGTCACAATGTCAGAACCAGTGACGGAGCTGAGCTCGGGCTGCTTGGGGCAATACCGCAGCGACGCTCCGGCACCACTACACCACTGGAAAGGAGCACGTACCTCAAGCAGCAGTGTGTTGTGTTTGGTTATCACGGACACGCGGCGGTCGGCAGTCGCGTATCGCCATCCACCGCGGCAACCTTCACCACAGTCTTGCTTGTCGGCGAGGCGTGTTCGCGAGCACGGGCGAGGAGACTGCCGTTGCCCCTGGCGGGAAAATAAACATCTCTCCTCCCTCGCCCGGTTTTTTACTCCCCTCTGGCTGCGTAAGGCCCTTTCACACGATCAAACTATTATCGAGTTTAGTTACTTGAATTCAGTTTATTGAACTGAAAATTCACTTCATTTGCCATTCACTGAATTGCATTCAATAAGCTTTCAAGTCTCCACGTGAGAACGTATCACAAACTTTTCAATGAAACCAGTTTAATAATACCAAAAGTGAATTTTTAAAGTATCTTACGATTTATGCACGGCGCGAAAATAATCGGTTTAACCACAACAAAATGTTATTCATATTTTTGTACATTTTATTTTTTCAAAATATGCGTCCTTATTTTGTAATAACTTTAAATGTTAGCACAGGGCTTTATTATTGTGAGATTACTTCCCCATTAATGCTGTCAGAAAAACTGTGACAAGCGATTGAAATTTTGGATTCAAGAAAATATAGAATATGTTCAAAACGAAAATCTTGAAGGAAAATGAGACATTCAAGAAATTGAAAGAAAATTGCAACGATTATAAGAAAATGTCAATGATTATAACGTTTTTGTGACGTCGTATGGCATTCAATGAATTGGATTTGTTACGTGATTTACACGTAGCAGGTAAGAAAGGGAGACAGGATAATAGGATACTATGCTATTGTTGGACAGACAGGGTCTAAACCAGTCACAACAGAGAAAATTCCCAGAACGCAGCATATATTAACAACATTGAAACTACAATCAAATCATCATCAAACATCGTAGATAGTTTCAAATATAGATGCTGCTACAGCTACAGGATGACCTGAGGGAGATAGACGAACTGGTACTGTAACAGTAAGACAGACAGACAGATATTACCTCTACTGCAAAAAAAAAACCATCAAAACTCTCATTCACACATGTACAAAATGAAATTAGCAATAAGACAAAACCTGACCATCATTAAAGAAAGATCCAAGTAGTAGGGCCCAGTGGTTTTCAGACTTAACTTTACTATGGACCAATAGGTGTAGTCAGTCTTCCTAACATAGGAACATTGTCGACACCTCTTCCATTCAAGTAGCAAAACACAGGAATAATGGTTTAAGTACTCATTAAAACTAAACACGGCCCTAAAAATGTGGTATTTGTTTAATAAAATAGTTTGACATTAAACATTACGCTTGCCACCTGGGATCAAGCAACAGACGTGGACCACAGTTAAAGAATCACTGTTTTAGGCAGTGAGCTGATAAAATAGTACTGTGAACCATATTTTTAAATGCGAGAGTAAACGCTGTGAAGGTTGTGCTAGATCGTTTTTCATTACAAAAGTGTAAAGAGTGTAACTAGGAATAATATATGGTAAGACACTTAGAAAAATATAATTACCCACAAAGTTATTTCCGGTTCCAGGTTACTTGAGCTCTTTTCGGATCATCCTTTCAAAAATGTCTCTATGCTCGTCATGCTCAGAGTACATTTGGTAGAGTGTTATTAACATTGTTTTGACGTTGAAATTTGCGAACACTTAATTTTTTGTTCAGTTCCTATTTGTTTTGTGCATTGTTACAAAGTACACCTTCATATCGTACTTGTAATTAAGGGCTAGAGGGGTTTATGGTTGAGATATATGATGGGGGCTGTAGCCAGAGGTAATGGGCAGATTGACGGAAGACAATCTGCAATAAAGCCGGGTTATTATTGTGTTAACAGAACATTATAACTACAAGACGCTATATATTATCGGCGGAGTACTTTGTATATAATTATGATAACCTAATAAGAGCCTGAAATCAACTGGGCTTGCCCCACCTTGCGTTGAGTACCGAGGCTGTTGTACACGATGCGGGGTTACTGCGAACTGTACAGCGAGCTCCTGGGGTCCTCTATTCTGGTTGGCGTCACTACAGAGAAAGAAGGGGGCTTCCACCACTTGTCACTTAAGTTGACACCACAGCTTGAAGGTTGATAGGAGAGAATGTGAAATAAAAGAAGTGATAAAAATACTACTTCCCTTTAATCATAATTAAAACAATTACAATTGAATAGGGATAGGTTGGGGAAGGACAGATGAGGGAATTGCTCTATTTCCCTCACTAACTCACCCTTGAAGATAGCCGGAGATCGTTGCCCTTGCTCGCTGCGTCCACCTCGTGTCGCCGACGCACCAGGATGACGCCGTTTCCAGGTTCGGATCCTTCGACCACGCTTCTCGCCCCCCCCCCCCTCCTGGTAATGTGTTGTAACTCCTCCCATATTCGCCGATAGCTTGGCATGGGCGGAGTTAAAGTTGCCGGCCGATGCCCCTTACTTGTGTGTCAACCAGACCTAATTACAAAGATCCAACCTGCAGGTTTGTGTTGAACAATTCCACTTCCGCAGTGCAGCTCATGCTGATCCAGCTCCGAGTTGGCCGTCGGTGACAGCTTTTCGCCTGGGCGCACCGCGTGGCTAATATCACAATCGTAATAACGTGTATATAAATTAAAATTCGGAAGGATACAACTAGGCATTAAGTTATACCCTTAGCCAGGCTTTCAGAAACGCGCGTTAACCGGAAACATACTATAGTTCAACGGGATCGGCCAAATAATACCTTTTATTGTGTCTTGGCGTTCTGCATTTAATGTGCGGGGACTGGAATGGTGCAACTTTTACAAATAAGCGAACTTGACAATTCACAGACAACCTTAGAAAAACAGTACTCAAAAGAAGGAATTAGTAGGGCAAACAAATTATGCAGTGAATGGATATTACTTGCTCACGCCAAAGTGATGGCACATTTGAGGTAACATGTTTAGGCAATTTACATCGTCCTTGAAATGAGATCACTTGCTGTAGAAGCGATGGTATTCGTTGAGGCAGGGGAGGGAGGTGGAGGGGGGAGACGGGAGTAGTATCCCGAGAGAATTCATAACGTTCACCCATTTCGCGCGTGGAAGACTAACTCGGGAGTTTCTCTCTGTGTGTGTGTTTTTTTTTTTTTTAATTTTTTATTTAATGTGGATTGTACTTTACTTTCGTCATTCTAGTTGCGTATACATAACTTGTACATCTTGCGTATTTATGTTTGCATGGTACCCTTACATTGAGGATCATTAAAATTTCGACTTAACATGTTCTGCTTTCTAATTTTACGGGTAACCAGGCCTTCAACGCGAAGTTCTGGGCGAGAATTTCGAGTTAACCAAAGCTGTATACCTCATTTTAAGTGTAAGCGTAGGGCATCGGCCATTTTAGCATGCAAGCCACCCTCCCGGTTAGCCGAAAGCCACGAGTGCGTTAATGAGCACTAACAAAAAAACTCGGCATCTATTCGTTCCACAACCTGTATCCTTCCCCGCACACATGTGACACACGTGCGACTACGCATGAACGTCCAGCGGAACTGTATTTTTTGTGTGGTGATCTGGTGAATTAGTAAACTTGCTGTCGAAATACTTTTTGAATGCATGCATTTTTCACGTCATTTCCCGCTCGGCCTACATCCCACGCCCCTTCGCGCTGTCCCGTCCTCCGTCTCGTCTTCGGCAGCCCCGTGACAACCCCGTGTCGTTTTCGACAGGAGCCGCCATTACTTATGCATTCTCCTGCCCACCCAGGAGCCGGATATCGACTCGACGTACGTCCCCCTCCACCAGCTGTGCCACCTGTCGGGATTCCGTGGCGTTGCCGCCCGAGATGCGTTGTCGCACGGCAGGCATAACGCTCATGCGGAATACGCAAACAGCAGGGAAGAGAAATGACAAGGAGGTGCAATCTGTGTCTGAAGTGCTCGCTCGTCTGGCTTCGCTGCATGCTTGCGCTGTAACATTTGTCTGTATTTGTGCAAGGAATTATTTTGAAACTAATCGCCAAAGATATTTTTATAATGCTACAAATAAATGAGATAAATTTCACTAAACCCCAGCGTGGAATTTGTGCACAAAACTAATGTCGAATTTTAACAAGCAAGTGTTGTAGGCTTCGAGTTGTTTATATGCTGTTCACGGTAAAATGAGCACTTTTGAAAGTCCTGCTTAAGATCTACTTGTATGTGCGTTGTGTATTCTTTCGCCTTATGTAAAATTAACATTTTCATCGGGCTCATCACTTTATTCGTACGTCGGTCAGGTGAAACTGTGAAATTATTAGGAAAGTAAATATTCTACAAATCTAGTAATTTTTGTACTTCGATGCATTAAAAAAACAGAAAACGAAGGAAATAATTTAAGTTATCATAAATTGTTACCAAACACTTTTTATTCGACGTTAAGATGTGGAACTACTTTCCATCGTTACCAACTTTACTATAAGCTGTTCACGGTAAAGTGGGCATTTTTTAAGGCCTACCCAACAACCATTAACCACTAATAAATGTATTGTATTGCAACCTCGCGCGTTAAATTTTGAGATTGACTAAATGTATACAGTGTTTATTAGATACATAGCAATGTTTACATTATAAAATGAAAGAAAGATTGAAATTCGCTGAAAGGAAAAATTTAGCAGGCCCTTAAAAAGTACAAACTTTACCGTGAACAGCTTATAGGCGCATATCACTCAGTGCGCCCGTTAAAACATAAGCTATGCAGGAAGAGGCAGTGGCATTTTTCTAAGGTTGATTTCAAAAGCGCTCTCTTTTTCGTGAACAGCCTTTATAAACATTGAGCTACATAATAGTTTTGTATGTTTTCTAAAATAATGTGCTGTAAATATGCAGTATTTCTGCTTTTAGGGTTCCAAAGAAATCTTTGGCAACTAGTTTTAAATAATTGTTTCTAACAAGTGCAGGAAATGTAGAAATGTGTTGGGTTGAGTGTACATGCTAGCTGTCTAGTAACTGACCTTCGAGGTTAAAAGTTGAACTTCTTTTCCTCCCTCCAACCAACCACCCGGTTTCCAGAACTGTAAATCACATGACTTCAACTAAGGCCAGCTCGTGATTTACATGAATACGTGTTTTGAAATGTGATTACAATACATATGACACGTTTCAATAGAGGTAGGATGTATTCAGGTCGTAGCAATACAGATTTTTTGCTTAAAATTATTAATCTGGTTGTAAACTTATGCATAAAGACGAAAGTTAGTCTACTACATCTGAAGGTAGAAGTAGATTGGCTTCCGATGGAGAACTGCGCCCGATTGGATAACATGTAAAACTCACTTAAAATAGCATACACACTACCAAAATTGTTTTAAAAAGAAATACGGTTTATTTTGCATATAAGAGAAGAATGCATTATTTTGTAACACTGTAAAATATTTTGCCTTTTACTTATTTAAGTGTTTTAAATAAGAAGTTGATATCAATCAATTAAAAAACTGAATATAAACTATTTCATTTCAGGATGCTTAAAATCCACGTTTTGCAAGATAAACTGCTAGATATTTCGTCAAGTAGAGCAGTCATTATTATTACTATGGTGGCATGTAAAAATATTAGTACTAATGTTAACAAATATGTGTATTTATTTAATTTGTAAAAAATTAATTTGCGTTGTTTAAATGAATGCGCGTAAAAATTATGACAATTTTTTCTAATCATTATTACATACAACCAGAGTAATTATTATGACGGTCTTGCTTTATTAAATCGTCGTAGCCATTGAACAAATGGCTTCTGGAGGGACTCGAGGAAGACTGTGCCGTCTACTATGGCACGACCATATTACATCGCGAAATGGTAGACACTAGCTATAAGGACATGCTGTTGACTTGCTGTATTAAGGCTGTGCTACAATCACCGTAGCATTCTAGCAAGAAAATTACAGTAGTGTTACAGTGCGAGCCTGGGAAATTATCATTGTCCACAAACCTCAGTAAGAAAATTTTTTTGCAATCAATCATAAACGAGCAGCCCGTACATGTTCATGACTACTTGGGAATTGATGCTCTGATGTAATAAATATATTATATTTAAATGTAAAAAAAAAAAAAACAATTTGATGTCATGTATATTTCCAATTTTTCTTTTCAAATTATTGCCAAACATTTCCGTGTTACCTTTAATTGGGTCATATTTATAGTTAGCATCAGATTTGTACAAAACTAGGAAGAACTCGACACACGAAATAAATGCCAAATTATGGTCATCACCTTGATATTATTTTTCACAAATACCCGGCACATTCACAAACGTCCGTTAAAAAGAAACGGAAATCGGAAGTGTACCTTGCAGTTCGTTAGCAGCCATTTTCTTGTCACAAATGTTCATTTTACACTTACTCGCATAGTTGAAAATACTGAATTGTCTTTGGCCGGTATAGAACGCGCCATAAGAAAATATAACATTTTTAAAATCATCCTTATGGGCATATGGCGAACGGAGGGCCACTAACGTATACTTGCCAGCTAGTTGCAGTCGGTGCTTAGCCGGTCGTAGAATTCTCCTGCAAGTTACGTCCACTCATCGACCGCACATACTCCATGGCAAAAGCACTAAAACACCATTTCGCTTATCGGTAGCTTACATTATGCAATCGAATCAGTGAATGTCCGTTGGTTGCCCGTGGATTTGTGCCGAGCCAGTAACGCTTCATCACGAATGAGTGAAAGGTTACTCGTTCGATCAGTTTAGTAGATCAAAATGTTCACTTTAACCCCCCCCCCCCTCCCCCGGCTCCATTACCTTATAGATCATAGAATTGCAGTTAACGAAAATTATGGCTGACAGAATTTTTGACACCAGAAAGAATGGAAATGCTTACGAAGATGTACAGTAAATATACGGGAACGCAATCCGTAAGACGAAAAACGGAACAGAGTCTCGTAAATACAAAATACGGAAAGTCTTCGTATTTCCTATAACCTCTTTTTTTCGGGAACGAACGATGCCAAGTCTGTACAAATCTCGTAGGTTAGTGGTTCAGAGTCAAGGAGTTAGAAACTTTTGATTCGGATTCAAATCAATCTACGGTATAAAATACTTTAACTTGTTTTCAAAATGCTTTTCTTACACAGTAAAACATCGGCATAACGAAAATTAACGATTTTCTTCATTATTTCTCCTCGGAAGTACACAAAAACTAACTAGAAACTTTACGGAGAGGTTCCGTTAATTCACAGAGAGTTTTATGAAATTTACGGAGAGTCATTAAAAAAAAAAAAAAAAAAAAAAGCAACGGGTCCGTAATTTTACAGACAGTTCGGGAAAAAAAATTTACTAACTCTTTTCCGTTAAATGAAGCAAATAAATTAACAGTGTAGATAAAAACTAAGAACGATCGTATATTACAGCTTTTACTATCATTTTTAGCAATTATTTTAACAGATGGAGTTAATTTCGGACGTGATATTTATTGCCCTGTAAATCTGTACATATAATTGCGGCGCAATATATATAATGCAAAATTAATGCATTAATTTGGCAAAATTTGTTCACAAATGTTTCTTAGTTTTTCTATATTGGCTTCCGAAAAACCTGTTGAATTCAAGTTACACGTACAGCGTTAAGTTTATGTTCCATACCCTTTTAAGCACTGCATTTTTATTAAGCAACTATCTATTTATTTTTCATACAAATGTTTTCTCATTCGTGTGACGATTGGACAGCCCCCAACCCCCACCCTCCCCGCAATTCTTTCGCATGCTCATTATATATACATTTTTTTTCCAGAGCATGAGGAGAGTAAAAATTTAGTTGGCATCGATGCATAGAAAGTTTAAATTTCGCACCGGACTACTTCAGTGTGCTCTCGCGCTGGTTAGTTCTACGACTTCGGACCATGGGTTGGAATCGAACTACCCATGGTACGGCTTCTTCTTTCGGTGTAATAAGAAGGACCAGGAATTTACTATTAAAGGCTGTTCACGATAAAGTGAGCACTTTCGAAATCAACCCTAGGAAAAAGTCACTGCTCCTACGTGCACGTATCTTAACGGGAGCACTGAGTGACATTCGCCCAGTGAAGTTGGTAACGATGGAGGGAAATGTAGTTCCATATCGTAAAGTCGAATAAAAACTGTTAGGTTGTCATTTGTTATAATTAAAATTATTTCTATCGCTCTCTATTTTTTTTTAATGAGTCGAAGTATAAAATTTAGCAGATCTGTAAAATATTTACCTTTCTAATAATGTTAAAGTTTCACTTGAACGACGCTTGAAGAAAGCGATGAGGCCCATGGCAATGATAATTTTACATATGACGGAAGGACACATAACGTGCATACAAGTAGATCTTAAGCAGGGCTTTCAAAAGTGCTCATTGTACCGTGAACAGTCTCTACCTGTTTTAAGGTTAATATAGCACATCCCGAAAGCCGCGCAAAGTTACTTCTGCCTCCCTATTGTTTCCTTCATCTGCGTGTAAACAGCATTGCCTGTTCGTGCGTCGATCAAGTCAAGCTGTAAAATTGTACTGTTGGAAACATGAACTTGTTACTTACCATGCTAAGGTTTATATATATATATATATATATATATATATATATATATATATATATATATATATATATATATATAACCTCTCATATCCATACACGTCCATCAACTGCCGTTTCTTCGGGCAGAAATATTGAACCCCATAAGTCTTATCCATAAAAACGATGATTGTCTAAAAGGAAACGAAAGCTTATGAAAATGTGTGTTTGCGACGTATCGAGCTGTGCGGACACACCGTATACACCCAGTTTACGATTAAATACTGAAGAATTAAAGACGTGTACTTATGACTCGTTAAGTACACGGAAAATAAGTTTTGCAGTTTATAATTGTTCTAGCAACTGTTAAGTCTAGCCAATCAGAATCGTCGGATACCAAAGCAGCCGACGTAACCTAAATGAATGGGCAAGAGTGAAGATTATTTACATATATTTAATTATTTATGGTTACTGCTTGTGCAATCGTTTTGAAAAAACTTTTGGTATCTTACAGAATCGAATGCCGACGCCAGCATCGGGCATTTACGTCGATAAATCTGTAGAAGGTTAAATTAAGCGAATTAAATAACCTCTTCCAAGAAATAAAACATGACCTCGAACAGTTCTTTCAATGAAGAGGTATCCTCTCTATTAAAATAATTCATTGCATACTATTTCACGATACGACAAAAACAAAATGTTAATATAAAACAAACCATGAAGTTACTTCTAATACTGTCCATATTAAAGGAGGTAGAATTTTTAACAAACTACCAAAATATATCAAAGGAATAAAGTGTCTAAAAAATTTCAAGCAAAGCGTTTTCGACTTTATAAAAAAAAATGTTGCACAACAGCTGAATATCATAATGAATATAAATACAATTTCAGAACATTATATCTAGACAATATAGCCTATTCAAACTTATATAAATGTTTTTTTTTGTTTGTATTTTGTATTGTATTTAAAGCACTTAGTGTATTTCTGTTAATGTAAGTTTTTCAAAGTCATTTGTGTTTCTTTATATTTTTATTTCGATTTATATTTCACTGTTAACTGCCTTTGTATGTAAAAATCTTTCTGTGATTTTTCATAATTTCCCTAGTCAAGCAACATTTTATTGCTTTTATTCAGTTCGTCTAAGTTTATATGCAGCTTTTAACCTTTAAATTATTCATAATTTTCATAGTTTAGTAAGTATTGTTTTTGACATGTCCTATACCATTTATGTATGGTCTTTTTGGATAAATAAATTGATTGATTGACGACGTAACCTAAATACAACATGTAAATACAGTTGCCCGCTAAAACAAATGTCACTGGGATAGATCTGATTGGCTACTTCGAGTTGACTTGTACTTAAGATATAAAGTAAAGCCAAGAACGCACACGACCCGCACACAGCAGTCATAAACCAATACCTTCAACACATTGAATCATATTCTAAGCACACGGCACAACGATTCAGTTAAGTCAGTCGTAAACGCACCCTCAGCGAGAGGACATTGTTCGAGCGGAGTGTTCGGCGGGCGCGCGAGATAGGTTCATGTCGAGCAAACGGCGGGCGGAGTTGGCGTGTACGGGGTTTAATTACTCCTGGTTTGCAGCGAACCAGCCGGCGGCGGCGGCTGCGGCTCACGTGGCCGCCTGTCTGGGCCACTGGTTAATGACCTTCAATAATTGAGCGGATCTGCACCGGACGGCCTTCCAGCCCCAGCTCCACGCTGCCTGCCTGCCTGCCCGGACGAGGCACTTCAAGGAACACGCGCCACCGACAGGGTTTCCTGCCTCGCCTCTCGCCGTGCGAGCCTGTCCAGTTGCGCGAGATCTGCGGGCTCGTCTTGTTTTCGCTCCTTGCAGAAATTCGCCATTTTCTTGTCGCAATTTCAGTTTCAGAGGTATTATTGGAAATGTTTGATTTTAGAAAATTCACATTTTACTAAAGGCTGTTCACGATAAAGTGAGCACTTTTGCAATGAACCAGTCACTGCCCCTGAACGCATATATTTTAATGGGCGCACTGAGTGACATTTGCACACAAGTAGATCTTAATCAGGGCTTTCAAAAGTGCTCACTTTACCGTGAACAACGTATATAAATATGTTCTCGACCTTTTCTACAAGAAGAAGATAACACACAATTAGAATTACGCACAAAAATATTAAACAAGTCGTGCAATATACATTTTCTATAATCGTACATTGTCGGTTATTACTATGAATCCTAAATTCGAAATTGTGACGCGAAAACGAATAATTTCTGCAAAAGCTGCGAAGTCGAGCCTTAAGGAGGTGTATCTATTCATTCTTGGTGTAATTATTGTTTCACCATCGCTTAATTTTCAGATCATATATTTGAAAACGATTCCTGTTGGAGCTTACGGCATAAGATTCCACAGTATTTTGTCCGTGTTGCTTCTATTGTATCTGTAACTGTAATGAAGATTAACTCCTTAGTCATTCTTTTTCCGCCTCAGAAAAGAGAATACAGACGACTGAAATGGTATCAGAATTTCTGTGAAGTACCGTATGTAACACTGTTTGAATTTTAATATTAAACCCTAAAACAGTACGTTATAAAGGGATTTAAATAAACTCAAGATGGCAAGGAAACCACCACCTTAAGAGGCGTGGGAGACAAAAAAATTGTTTTATATTTTTACCGCATACGCCCAACTGTTCTACTTGTAGACATTACCTGTGGCTACTTTTTCGTCAGATAAAATTATTTTTAGGCTGCATAATTTTTTTTTTCAAAACGGTGTATGCCAAAGTCAAAATGTTACTGTTTTTGTAATGTACAAATAAAATAAACTAATAATTTGCAGAAATTCTAACATGGGGATCTGAAAGGTCTTTTCTTAATTAGCAAATTCAGAAGCAGCCACAAATCAAAAATGTCCTTTTTTTTTATTAGCAATTTTTGGAAAGTGCAGAAACATATCCTTGTACGATTTTATAGACGTTAGCTCTTCACTGCATTATCTTTCAGTGTGAATTATCACAGTCCTGTACATAAGTTAATTTTTATTGTTTGTATATTTCTAAAACAGTAATATTGTGATTTTGACATGTACTCATGCGAAAACTGTGCGCTCAGAAATTTTTTGGTGCGTAAAGAGTAATTACTCATAATGTCATATAGTTGAACAGAATGTGCAAATATTATATGTATATATATTTGTAGCCAACGCCTTCGAGACAATGCGAGACATCAATATCTACAAATAAGTCAATTGCATTATATATATTTGGACGCCAGTAGATGAAAAAAAAAACCTAAATAACTCCCCCTCCCTCCAAAATAAGTTGTGAGCGACTCTTTCGCAATATTGGTGCACTTATTTCGTGGAATGTTTTGCGCCGCGATAAAATATAAACATTTACGTCGTCAGAAATGGTTTGACAGAAACGCATCACTGTAGTAAAAATTTGCTCTTATAGTTGGTAAAAACAATTCCTAGGGATTACCCTTTCTTCGTTTTCAGCCTACGTTTCGAAGGAAAAATAGGTTTTATGAAATCACTTTCTTATCTCTGTGTGTGTTCCTAAAATCTTTCACCCGACTCGGGACACATATAGTACTTAGTAAGGACATCCGACTTCCATAGTTTGAGAGCACGTTTGGTGCTTTCTTTCAAAATGACGGTCATGTAGAACTTTTGCCGTTATCTCACTTCTCGAAAACTATTCAATCGATTTAAACCACATTTTGTATGTTGACAATGCTATACGTAGGTATTGAATTTAGAAATTAATATTGTTGCTTGTCCGCCATTTTGGAAGATAGCACCACATTAACAATAAAGCTTAGGGTATATCTCGAAAACTACTCAACCAATTTTCGCCAAATTTGGCACGTATGTAACACTACGGCAAGCCATGTAAACATATATAATTTTTATTTATTATCCACTTAGTTTCATTGTGGCGGGTACACAAATATTTTAGGTTTATTTATTATATCTATTACACCGTTCTGCTAATTTCAACCAAATTGTTTATGCTGAAAGACTCTATAACAAGCGTAATATATGTTAACGAATATCGATTTTTGTCCGCCGTTTTGTTAGAGAGCGCTACTTAAATTGTAATTGTAAAGGGCTTTTTAACGTCCCCCTGTTTTATGCTGGAAAGCTTAGCAAGGGACGGTGTACTAACTTATAACCTAACAGAAATTAACACCCTTGCCTTACCCGGGATTCGAATCCAGAGCCTCCCGCACCCCAGATCGGTGGCGCACCAACCGACTGCGCCATGGGAGGTTGGCCGCTACTTGGGAAGAAATGTAATTTTTTTTCTGCGGAAACACATTGACCGATTCTTACCAAATTTGGCAAACAAGTTATACTGCGGCAGGTGATGTTAATTGTTGTATTTTAAGTGAATGAGACATTTTTGTCAAAATGGTGGCCATATAAACATTGTAGCTTAGTGTACTAAACTCCGAAAATATGAAATAATTCTCAACTTAACTTCGTATGCTCGCAGCATCTATTATAACCATCAAATGTGTGTACACAGAACCTAATTTCTCCTTCATTTTTTTTAGATATCCCCACGTGGAAAAGTTATGTTTTTATGTCATCTCGGGAAACAATTAACCGATTCCTAACGCATTTAGTGAAGAAGTTGTACTATGGTAGGCCATATTAATTTATACACTATCTACCAAAAATAATTGGGCACCTGTCCACAATGTTTGCGCAGTGGTTGTCACCCCGTTAGAATCTCTTAGGGCCACCTCTTGCCGCTATAACAGCTGCCACCCAGTCTGGCATGCTGTGTACGAGTGTGTGCAGGACATCCACGGGGATTCGTCGCCATTCCTCTTGCAACCATTCCATGAGTTGAGCAATGGATTTTGGCCGCGCCTGACGAGCCCTCACCCATCGATCTAATTCGTCCCAAAGATGTTTTATAGGGTTGAGGTCGGGGCTCTGAGTGGGTCAGTCCAATCGGCGAACATTGTTGTCGGCGTACCACTGCATAGTAGCCCTTGAAACATGGCCCCTGGCATTGTCATCCTGAAAGTAACACGGGTCCATTCCGTAAAAACGCCACAATGTTGGGAGCATTTCATTATCCAGAATGTTAGAATATGCGTGTGTGTTCATGCTACCACGGACAAACACCAGCGTTCCTACGCCGAAGGCCGTGAAACACAAGTCAACTGACATACTGAATTACCTATCTTCACGGGTGCCCAATTACTTTTTGGTAGATAGTGTATTATTTGAGTGCGCTATATAAACATTTTAGTTTGGTAGGATATGACTACAAAACTATATAACCTATTATAACTTAATTTTGTATATAGACCATTCTCCATTTTATTCAGTGTAAAATCAAGCTCCAATTTGGTGGAAGGAGCAACAAAAATGGTGGGGGTGGGGGGTTTCTCAAGCTCCCTTAGTCTACCTTGCTTGAAACCGCCTCTTGTTGCACATTGTATAAATGAAGTAAAGGTATATGTGTGTGTGTTTCTAACCGTTTATAAAGGGTGGAAGCCTAGATTATAGTTATTATTACCACGGTCGTACTTATTTTCGCAGTTAACAGAAAGATGCACAAAAAGGCAGAAAAATGTTCATCTGTGGACCAGTTAACAAGTACAGAAAGGAATGCAATTGCTTTCTGTAACTATACAAGGCGAAACGTAGTGATTTGGCATACTGGATGGGAAGTGTTGAAGGCAGTTCTTAAGAACCTACACCAGCGTATTTACCAGGAGTGGGACTAGCTAAGAGTATGTAAAAACGCACTCCCAGCGAAGCTTGTTGGTTTCGAACCCGCGACTTCAGGTATGCCAACTTCTTGACCGGACACGCGGTTAGGGGCCAGTCTTCAGAGTGTAGAGAACTGGGCGCCGCCACAGCCGCTGTGTGAGAGACAGATGTACTAGAGCATTAATTTTCAAAGTGCCCCCCCCCCCCTTTTTTCAAGGGTAGCGTAACGACAAGCTAAGGGGGGCGCGGGCGCCGTGCTGTTCACTTGTACAGGTAGTAAATAGAATTCAAACTTTTTAAATTTGACTGTAGGGTAGATACCTAGAACTATTACAAATTCACAAAACCAAGTGTAGCCAAGTAGAAGCAAGCTCGATATTGCCAGTGATTTACGATGTGCAATTTCTTCTATTCAACCAAGAATTGGGAATCTTGTAAAAATATGCAAGCTCATTTGTCTCATTAATTGATTTGTTCACCACCATTTGTGTTCAATAAGCATTAAAATTTAATGATTATTTAAAACCTTTGAGACCTCTATAATAATGAAGTTGCGACACGGGGGGTGTAGTTTTTTTTTTTTTTTTGCAGAAGGGGTGCGTGATAAACTAAAGTTTAGGAACCCCTGTACTAGAGGAAGGAAATTTTCCCGACGCCACTGTGCATCTGACAATTGCTCCGTCGTAGTCGTCGTCGTCAGCGTCATTGCTATCACCAACGTCGCGTTTCCGCTGTGGCGAATGCCGTCTCCATCCTCAGCGTTGTTGATAATGTTCAGTGTAATTGAGAAATTCTTCACGTTCATCCGCTGTTGCGGGATGCTTGCATCCGCCCTCAGCCAGTGGCGTGTAGTGAGTTTCTTTTACAGCGTAAGTATATAATAGCTCCACATATTTGAGTGTTTTAGATAACATTTGCTAGTGCCGGGCAGTGGTTCCATTTTCAATTTCTACTAACAAACGAAACTTCCAACTATGCTTACTCTCCATATGTATTTACCGTTTTATAATACCTAACATTAGTTATAAGAACGGACACGAAATGAATGTGATAATAATTAAACTGGATAATATTCAGAGAGCATATTACAAATCATAAGAAAACTCCAATTTTCCGGAACACTTTCATCCAGTTTACAAGGAAAAATGAGGATTGGCGTACGCAAACAGAACGACTACGTACCCAGCTGAAGGAACGCGGCAGGGTAACTCGCTTGCGAGTTGGATTCATCGCTAGTCGCTCCCGTTTGTGAAATAAATACTAGATAGCAGAACTATGCGTGTGCAGTAGGGGAGATACGAAAACTCTGTTTCTCTAATCGGAAACTGGGAAACTCAGATTTATATGCCTTTAAATGTAAAGTGAAGGCGAAAGCTATTGAAACCCTGCTTCAAGTCTGACACGCGTGTCAATCAGCAAAATCAAGCAATTTTGTGAATACTACTGTTCTACCAAAGACTGTCCTGCCTGAACTATTTATTTTTCGTCCCGCCAGCTGGTGAAATGTGTGATGCCTACAATTTCCTGGAGTACGATTAAATGCTGCTATTATGGGGTTGGTGTATTTACAGAACTACATGACGTTAATGAACTTGGTTAGCAAGTCTGCTTGGTTATTTGCCACGTCTGTATTTGGTAGCCCAGATTAATAAACTGTTATTTTGTTTGAAAAGGGGTTACCATTTGAAGAGGCATTATTTTTGCTGCAGAAAAAATGTACTTTGTTTTTCTACTCCCCCCCCCCCCCCCCCCCTCCACCTCTCGGGGTGTCACACGTCTGAACGCTTCCAAACGCTAAGCTATACTGAAGAGGCGCGCGGCGCTCCTGGCGCGGCCGAGCGCTGTCTGGTGGCTACTAGTGGCAGCTAGTTCAGCCTCGCACACTCTGGTACCTTCCATACGCCTGACTGCTATTCCCGCCGCCATCTTAACCTTCCCGAGCCGCGTTTTTGCGTATAAAGGCCGTTCACGTTAAGGCGAGCACTCTAGAAATTAACCTTTGAAAAAACCACCGCCCGCAACTGCGTTTGTATAACCATGTGTGTCACCACAGGCTGGGGACGAACACACCCAGTTATGTTGGCTGTGAAATGTGAAAAGTAGTTCTACGAAATAACGCGGTATTGCAAGTGTAATGTTTAAATTTATGGCTACTTAAGCTGTTTGAAGTTTATTTTATTCACTTTGAAGTAATTATTGGCGTAAAGATAATGTATTTACTGTAACTCATAATTATATTGTGTCACGTGATCGGCGCAACGGTCAAAACCAATGGTCCGTTGTTGTGGTTCCTTCATGCTTGTTGCTTGGCTTTGCTTGTGAGGCAAACTACAATTTAGAAAACAGTGAGTCATGGGAAACATTAAGTTTGCGGTACCGTTTTTAAATGTTTGGTAATTTGTGTGACAAGTGGTGGTGTACCTTGGGTGTGCAATAGTGCTTGTCTATTTCAAAATCTGGATTTGGCTGCCTTTCCAAATTATTTTTCAGCTTAACTAATGTGTGTCCTTTTTTAACGTGTCGTGTTGGTCCTTGTTCACCACCAAAGTTTAATGTTTGCTTTTTCACAGTTTCCATGACTTCATCGCTAGGGCGTTCATTTTTCAAGTGTTTGTTGTGTAAAGTTTTTGTCTATCGGATATGTGAGATGACCCAAACAATTATATATGTTATGTATTTTATATATATAGTATATTTTACATGATACATATATATATCATGTGTTATATACATCATATATGTTACTTGTTTTATATATAATATACGTGTTGCATTTAGCAGTCCTAAAATGTAAACATTGAGTTTATTAACATGTGGCAATTACACGGCAATGTTTGTTTACATGTGGCGGAAGGATACATAATGGTCAAGAAAGTAGAATTTTAGCAGGGCTTTCAAAAGTGCTCACTTTATCGTGAACGGCCTATAAATGTTCGTCCCCAGCCCGAGTAAGTGTGAAGTGCTTAGTTGCGCGGGCTGGCCGTCGATATATGATGTCTACACCACTTCGTACTTCGGGGCTTCAGCATGCTAGACGCGTTTTCACGTAATATGAGTACTCAAGTTAAGTATTGCAATGAACGTAGTTGTTGTTATGTTGGGGGTAGGTTTCCTTTTTAGTAGCGTTTTTAATAGCAATTTTTGTATATATGGATTTTTGTAAGGAAGTGTTTCATCTTTTTTTTTTATTGTGCGAATGTTCAATATGGTATTTAATGGGAATGTTTGTAAGAGTTGGATTCTTCCTTTTGTTTTTTTGGCGTGCTGTAGGAATGGTCTCCTGGACTACGATTTGCCAAAAAGAATTTTACTGCCAAGGAGTTTAGTGGATATTTTATGACGTGCCTTTATGCTTATGGTTAAGTGTAATGTGGGTTTTTGCTCCTTCCCAATGGTATTCTTGAAATTAGTATTCCATGTTGTACTTTTTAGTGAATCATCAGGCGTACTTTGCTTATAAAGTTGTAATGGTGCTTGCTTTACTCAGGGAGTCATTTTACCCATTCTAATGGGATTTCACATGTGTTTATTCAGGTTGGGTGATTTCTCAGGATATATTAATATTGTTGTTTTTCTGTTTGTTCCAGTGCATGTGTGTTCTCTCCTTCCCCTAGTTCACCGATTGGTACCAAACAACATAAATTAACACAGGCAATTTATATGTTTCAAATAAGTTGCAAGATAGTTGTTCTTGGTGATAATGTATAGATAGGCATCAATATATTTGTATTGATTTTGGAATTTTTGTATCCATGCTTTCTTGATTTTTTTTTAATGGTGTGCGTCCTTCTCCTTATCTTCCTTTATCCCTGCTACGCTCTAAAGGGGCGTAACACTATAAAGGGTCAAACATTTCCAATATGTATTGGGTAAGCTAAGCACTGCTTACCTTGCGTCTGTGAAATAAACCCCACTGCCCTCTACTTTCCTTCCCGTCTACTTTTAGCAGAGTGCTGCAGTGCAATGCTGCATCCTGTACTTTCAATAATACATTTGTATTTGAAATTGTAACCATGTTGCAGCACACGTCATCAGCAAGCATTTTTTCTGGGCAAGTTTGTCGGACATGCATATTTCTTGTCTTAGTCTATCATTCTCAGTAAATTCGGGAGTACGATAACTTCGCATAACACGTATATCGTTATTAGTTCACGTGTAGGTGGGGCCACGGTGGCTGAGTGGTTAGCCTGCTCGCCTCCCACCAAGGCGAACCGGGTCCAATCCCCAGCCGGGTTACTCCCGGTGGGAATCGTGCCGGACGATGCCGCTGGTCGACGGGTTTTCTCGGGAATCTCCCGTTTCCCCCGTCCTTTCATTGCGGTACTGCTGCATACCCACCTCAATCACCCTTGTCGGCTCCCAAGACCTCACTGTTAAGAGCCCCCCAAATCTCTTCACTCACTCACTTTTACGTGTACGAAAATATTGTTTTTTTTTTTTTCGGGTACCATATCATGCGGCGTACTGCGAGTACTAAAGAAAAACGTCGGCAAAAAATTTTGGATCTCAGATTAAACACTTTCAAGTTATAATTATACAGGTGTATTAATGTCACCAAGAATAAATTTCGACAATTGGGCGTTCGTGATTTATTTGAACTCTTTAAACTATTATAACCTTAACCACCATAATAATATGCATTTGGGAGCCGCAGAAATGTTTTTTTTTGTATATGCATATAATTCAAGAGGTGTGTTGAGGAAACAAAGTAAAGTTGCGTTTCGTAGCACAGTTAATGGTAACAGTAAAGCCGATATTACACGTTACCTGCAGCCGTACTTGGTTCTTGTACAAGCTTCTACAAGGCCTGGTGCACGACCGGTATACCAGCCGCTATATGAGCCGCCATAGAAGATTCATATTACACAACAGCAGTTTGCGTACTAGTATTTGGCACCCTCGGTGGATGCGCAGTGTGTGATTTGTAGTACATATGTACCCCAATCGTAGAACTGCTACCAGTTAGTAACTTGCGTAGGCCTATGAAAATTACAAACACATCTTAATATTGCTATAGTAGTGCTCGCCTTTTACATAGATTGATTGTTTACTAGTATAGTTTCATTCATTTTCTGGGAAATTATATGAAGTCACTAGAGTACGAGTGTGTTTCATTTTGACGAAAATTACTGACTGCAAAATATAGTTTTTTCTTTACGTACCGGGATATTATCAGCATGTAAAATTTAATGATAGGTAGAATTAGGGTACGGCAGAGTTTCGAACTCACACCCAAAAGTTACATATTTATAGCGGACGCTGCAACTTTATCACTCTATTACCAGTTCCCACAACACACATAGAGTTTATATACGATGGAGTAGCCACGGGGAGCGCCATACGCTTTGAAACTGCAATGTGATTGGCCAGGTACGAGAGTCCGCATGGAACCTGCCACGAAGAATAGGACGTGTCCAATTACCAAACCTGGTATGAAATCTGACCGTGCAAGGCGGGAAATGCCATGACGGGTGTCACACTAGCCCTTATACCGGCCGCTATGGCGGACCTTGCACACGCTTTTACGGATCTGGTATCGTGTAATATCGCCTTAAGCAGTGCGTGTGAACATTTTTATACTTCTGTAAAACATAAGCAATCTGAGAATTTCAGCAGTATATAAACTAACTAAATATTTTACTATTTACAAATATTATTCCTTGTGCCTGAACGTTGTGATTTATAAGCGATTCAGCAATTTTATCTTGTCTCTCAAGTGCACAGTCATATGTATGGTATAGCTGCTTATTTCAAAACTAATTTCTCAACAGTTGCATTATTAAATTGTTAATTCCATATTTAACCTAATTACTGTTCTCTTTTATCCCGCTTTCCTTCTGAATATAGCAATTTTATCCGCTGTATTAAATACGTCAGCAGACTTGTAGACAAAATGAAAAAAAAAAAAAAAAATGGAAAGCGAACATACACTTCGTTCCATTGGCTCGCATGATAATTGATACAGATTCACTTATAACTTGTATAATGTAAAAGCTATACCTTGAGATGATTTTCTTTACGCGAATATACGTTTTACGTTACGTGAAACGAATGTGATATATGTCGTTGAAACATACCTGCTTGCATGTGCTTACTGCGTGTAATGTGAAGAGATCGTAATCCTGGCTTAAGTAGAAATAATGCGTGGCGAGCTGGTTACGTAGTATTTTTCAGGTTATCCGTGTAATGTGACGGCACTCGACATGAAACCTTAGCACAGTACCTTAAAGGCTGTTCATGATAAAGTAAGCACTTTTGAAATCAACCTTAGAGAAAACTCACTGGTTCTACCCGCATATATTTGAATTGTCTCACTCAGTGATATGCTCCCAGTAAAGTTGGTAACGATGGATGGGAAGTAGTTCCTTATCTCAACGTCGAATAAAAAGTGTTAGGTAACCATTTGTGATAACTGACTTGACCAACGCATGAATGAAGTGATGAGATGTCCATGGCAACGTTAATTTTGCATAAGGCGGAATAATACACAACGTGCATTCAAGTAGATCTCGAGCAGGGTTTTCAACAGTGTTAATTTTACCGTGAATAGCCTATACTTACGCATCAAGAAATTGAATCCGTAAGGTGGAATACATACTTATATAGGCATACGAGCCAGTATGCATCTTTCATATCGTGCTCAGGCTGAGAGAGTGTGTGTTGTTCAACTCGTACCTACATTGAATTCCATTCTTGGAATCTTGTACTTCGCGCCAGTCGTGATGTTTTATTAATGCACCAGGCACTTTTCATTATTCTGTTTGGTGTGCGTGTTTTAAATATTTATTCCTACTGCTCTTGCTCTTGTCACGGAAATGCTCTGATTCGATTGTGAAAACTTTGTTTTTCTTTTACTTACAGATTTGTCCAGCAAGATGGTCATCGTCACGAAGAGAGTGCCGAATGAGGTATGTCAGACGCAACACTTACGTAAATTGTATTACATTTTTGTTGTTGTTGGGTATGTCTGCCATAATAACCTGATAACCGGTGCTCAGTTTGTTTGACTAGAGGTATTAAAATGCATTCCGATTCTGATATATATTTTTAGACATTCCTGATATTCTTAAGCCTGCATACTGGCGTCAAACGGATAATAAGTAAATCGTTTGCGGATTTTTTTTTGTTTCTCGCGAATTCATTGCTTTTTAGTATGTAAGTTATTAATACATTTTATACTTTATTTGACTGCTATCCAAATTATATATAAATTGGACAGGTCATAGTTTTGAAAAGATTGTTGCCCATCAGTTCACAAAATTTCCGTTACCGTCCTTACGTTATAGTGCACATAATCATTTTGCTGCCTGCTAGTCGTATCTACCGAGTCGTACTCCATGGAATCGAACCGAATATTGAACACGTAACACTCATACCGTTATCGACCTTGTCCCCAGAATAGTGGAATTTGCTCGTCCATGCCTTTTTGGACCTTAACAAGATCGAGGAACGTCGGACTTCTCTTAATGATAACTATAACACCAATAAGATAGGGTAGTTTCGGGTGAGATGGACCACCTGGAGAGACGGACCACTGCTAGTATTTCATAAACCAGTCGCTAGAGTGCAGCTGTGTCCAGTTTACTCGATGATTGTGGACGAGTAACTTCCGTGATTTTGCTATGGAGTGTTATGTTGTACAGTTTACCTGTAATTCGTGTATATTTTAACGAGGTAGGTACAACAGTTTTTTACACATTCAGTTCATTTTATGTGTTGTCAGTTTTTATGTAGGATTTTGTTATATTTGCATTTTTTTAAAGATATATTGTAACTTTCTGCGTCACTATAGCTCATGTGTAGCTTTGTTTGCCAAAGAAGGTTGTAGTTCTTGAGTGGTCCGTCTCTCCCATACTTTTGGGACAGATGGACCACACACACTTGGGGACAGATGGACCACTTATTTTAGTATTGCAAATTGTATACGTGTATGTGTGTAGTGTAAACAAGCTCTTTTGAGGGAAGGGTGATTAAATTAATAGCAGATAAAGATTTTAAAATAAGTGTAGTTGTCGGTTGAAGCAGGTGTTTTTAAAGTAACTTAATCCTAGATATAAAAAATAATAACATTTCTAACAATTAAAAATCGAAGTTTTGTTCTGTTATCTTATTTTGACCAAACACACTGGATTCTTAAATTTACGATTTTAATGTAAATGAATATGGAGAAAGTTATACAACCTGTGTGTCAGTAAAATAAGGTTTGTGAATGTATAGATCACCACTGACACAGACATGGCAGATCTAAGTACCTTATACTGACCTAAATACTTGACATGCATGGGGCACTGTGGTTTGTTTTCCTGAATATTGTTTTAGCAGCTAGGCACATTGCTTTGGAAATTGTAAACCAATAAAACTTATTACAATAGTTTTACATTAAACTTACGGAATTCTTTGTTCAACTGAAAACGATTGTTATTATAGGCTATTGCACTAAATATTTAGGCTTATAAATTGGATGCAAGTTTATTTTTAAGTAATGATGTAAAAATAGTGTTCTGATTCGAATTGCGCATGCTTAAAACCGTGAGAACTTCAGACTTTCTGTATTAATTGTATCTCTGGACGGTAGCGAAACTAGTAGTTCATTCACGGGCTCCTTTTTTTCCCTAGGAAAATGCCAACATTTTGCCAGTATAAAGGCGTTTCAAATCGAGGCCAGTGGACAGAGGAGAGTCTACACAGATCAGTGGATGCTGTTGGTAAAAATCTTATGGGTGCAAATGAGGCTGCAAGAAATTTCGGTGTAACCAAAATGACCCTGAAACGGAGACTGAAATCCAATAATATCACTGACAGAATTCTTGGCCAGCCATCTAAATTAGGTGAAGATAATGAAAGAAAAATGGTTGAGCATATTAAAAAGTTTTAAAAGCATGGATTTCCTCCTACAAAAAACAGTGTCCGATCGATGGCCTTTCACTTAGCAGAACGCTTGAATTTTGACCACAAATTTGACAGGGAAAATGAAATGGCAGGATACAACTGGCTAAAATCTTTTCTATCTCGTAATCCAGATCTCGCCATCAGAAAAGCTGAAGGAATGTCAGTAGCTCGTGCTTTAGGAATGAATAAAGATTCTTTGAAGGAGTAACTTTGATTTGCTCAAAGAGTTATTGTCTGAAAACCACTTGATTGGCGAGCCCGGACATATATTCAATATGGACGAAACGGGTCTGCCATTAAACAATAAGCCTGGAGAAGTTATTGCAGAAAAAGGTTCTGGGAGTGTATCCTTAATCAAATTTGTTGAAAAGGGTGAAACAATATCAGTTCTGGCATGTGTCAATGGAGAAGGTTCATTTCTTCCTCCATATTGTATTTTCAAGGGCAAGAACACCAATGGAATGCCTCCAGGATATGTGGTTAAAATTTCACAGAAATCAGCATATGTAAATTCTTAATTTTTTTTACTGGCTTCGAAACCACTTCACTCCAAGAAATCCACAAGGAAATGTTTTACTCATAGTAGATGCCCATACATCATACACCAGTAGGACAGAAATGCTTGGATTTGCAGAGAGCAATGGAATAATTTTTCTGAATCTCCTAAGCCACACAACTCATTGGCTCCAAACACTCGACATGGTATTTTTCAAGTGTCTGAAGTCCTACTACTTTAAGGCATGCAACAACTTTATGGCAAACCACCCTTCAAGAAAACTGACAAGGCTACAGTTTGGATAAATGCTGAGTGCTGCCTGGAACAAGTCAGTATCAGTTTAAAATGGCGTCTCTGCATTCAAATCTACTGGAATTAAACATTTCAATCCTAATGTCATCCCAGAATATGCTTTTCTTACTGACATTACTGGACAAAACCAAGCTTCAGATGGGATCCAGCAAGCAGCTGAACATGTTGATAAGCCTATGGCTGAACAAACTATCGAAAATTCTCAAACCTGTATTCCAGTAAATTCAGGAGAGACTATATCGTATTCGTAAGAGACTTCTAGAAGATCTCTTCCAGTAATCTCAACAGAGAACATTTCACATTTCCCTGGGACTGTGCAAAACTCTCTTCTAGGAACCTCACCAGAGAATATTGCACCTTCCCTTGGGATTTCCGGTAGTGAAACAGCTTCCGTAATACGAAGGCAAGTTGCTACACCTGAAAAGATACCTCAAGAAGTTTCGTCAAAACAGTTGACACCCAGTAAAATGCTGTGTGGTGTTTCTCCAGTGCCTTGGTAAAGAAAGCTAAAGCAGTGCGACGAAGAGGTAAAACAATACATCTAGCAAAAATTCTCAACTCCCCTGAAAACGTAGCAGTACTGAAGGAGAAGAAAATAATACAAAAGGAAGCCCAAGAAAGGAAATTGAATAAAACAGAAGAAAGAGAAATATGTTAACAAGAAAAAGAAAGAAAACAATAAAAGAACAGGCAAAATTTGACAGCAGGAAAACACATCATGCAAGAGAAGAGGAAAATCAATTTTTCGGATGGGAAAGGAAAAAGAACAAAAATAAATTTAAGTCTGCCTTATTCATCGGAAAGTGAAGACGACTCCCCAGTTATGTATGATGCAAGTGACGACAGTCTACCAGAAGAATGGAATGAAAATGAATGTGTTGGTTGCGGAGAAGATTATAACGAAACAAAAAAATGTGACGAGTGGTTTCAGTGTGTGTTATGTCATCGTTGGCTTCACGAAGGCTGTAGCCAATATGAAAATGTGGTTCACAAATGTGGGAAAAAATAACTAAACGGAAGGCATACATTTAACAGAGTAAATTTTTAATTTAGAAACACAATTGTTAAACATTTAGATTTATAGCAAACTGTATTTTGTAATACCATTATTTTTTCAGCTGAAATAATTTTACTAAATAACAATATTTTTTCTATTGTTATAATTGTATATTGTGGCTTTGGTACTGTTCAGAGCAATGTTTTCTTGAAATAATATCTGTTAAAAGTGTGAACTGTTTATTTTAGGAAGCTATTAATGTCTCCAAGGTTTTATAATTCCTGGTCCATCTATCCCATACGATGTGGACTATCTCACCCATATATGGACCATGCAGACCTTTTTTTTTAAAGGGACAAAAGTGATAGAATTAGTTCACCTTCAACCTAAGTATATCAATGAATGCAAAGGAAACATTACTGGGCATCATCTCGACTAATTACATTTGTCGTTGAATATGAATTTTCGGAATAATTTATGAAACAAAAAACATGTTCCATCTCTCCCGGAACTACCCTACATCAAAATTATATTAATTTTTAATAAACATACGGACCGAAAAATATTAGATCAAATAATTAAAGCAATTTTGAGTCTCCGCAGAACAAATTTAGCGTTTACCAACAGGATGAGCCAAATAAATTTACGAAGTAGACATCGTACCTTAATTTCTTTTTATTCGATATTTAGAGAATTTAAATTATAAGAATATATATATATGAAGCGGTAAAATATGTAAAATAAAGGAACATTACTTACAATGACTGGAAACTACGTTGACAAACTCTGAACCGCCCGGTCTTGCTACAAGAAATCAAAATTAGGGCGGAAATACAAAAAAGTTATAAAATACTTTACAAAAGGGGGGCGGGGGCATCTTGTGGAAGTATCCTAAAAATGCCGCTTTTGCCAGATAAAGTGTCTATTTTTTAAAGGGAAATTCTACATGTATATTAGCAACCTCCAGTTCGAAAGTACGCGAATGCTTGTTCCCCCCCCCCCCCCCAGGAAACGATAGATGGCTTTGCAATCATGTAAGCATTGTCCACAATACATATATATATATATGTATGGAGAACATCATCATGTGGGGAAAACAGTATTTTGGAAGGGATAAGTGAGCAGTATGCCAGCGCGATCGTGCATGCGTGCATATTAGTCACGAAAATATCGCAATATATTGCATACAGTATGGCCACTCGACACTTGGTAAACCTGGGGATTGTGTAGCTACAGGGAAATGTAAGTAAAGTCGAGAAATCTTACGAATAACCTGAAAATATTTTGTAAACAAATAGTAAATATAAATTTGCGTACATGAAGCGACAAGTTAAGAACTAGAAATCTAGGGGGGGGGGGGGTCAAGAAATTTAAAAGGAAGCTGACGATATCAGTGCAGAAATAAGAGGTGTAAGAAAATTGTGTAAGGTTTTATGATTTTTAAAGTGTAGTAATGTTGTATAGTAAATGTATTTGCAATACGCTAAAAACTATGCAAGTTTCAGAATATAATTTCCTATCGTCACTATGTGAGCAGCTTGGTTAAGTATGTACAGGATATTCACGGTGTAGTGAGCATTACTTAATGCCTTCCGAGCAGACACAAGATCCAAAAAATTATATTTTATTGTGTTCTCAGACGTTGACTTTTGACAGCTTTAAAATGTATACACTGTGTTTATTAGTCACATGGTAATTTTTAAATCAGCAATTGCCGGATGAATAAAAATAACCTGAACGGAACTTCAAGCACGGTCTTAAAACGTGCTCTCTTTACTGTGAACAGTCTATAAAAAGTACAATTTTGCATTATGTTTTCCATTACTCGGAAACTTGGGCTATAATTTTGTTGTATTTTTTTATCCTTGGTGCGAGGGAATTCTCGTATGTACATATTCCATATTCCTTTATGTGATAGGGGAAACTTCCTTCGCGTGGTGGCCAAACCCAGACTTAAAATTTGTGCTCCGGGCCACATTATTAACTTCTATTGTCGAGTGAGTTAACCGGATCATAGATACTCGTTTGCTTGGACGATCGTGTACGGCTTGTCCGTACGTGTAACGTCTTTGCTGGTGCCATACCCAATAGGAAGAGTAATTCCCGAGTCTAAGTAATATGTAAACATTTTTTTTAATGTGTAAACTTCCAAAAAAAATATCACGCTCTGTTATTTGTAAAACGTTTCGTGGGCCACTGGGAGTCACTTCAGTTACATACTATTCACAGTAAAGTGAGCAGTTTTGAAAGACCTCTAATTTTGAATAGTTAGAACCACGAGTTTTTCGCGAATTCATTCGGAGGCGAGGTAGACTCCAGTCACTTATTCTTTTCTCCTACTGTTGTGATTGGACGAGTCATTTAGACACGCCCCGTTTAACTGTGAGCCAGTAATAAGCAGGAATAAGTTGTGAGTGAGTGTTTAGCAGTCGTGTACAGAGACCCCACTTGATCACAGCATCCAATAAGCAAACGATAATGTCTCGAGTATACAGAAGGCTGTACAGCCTAGCTTGCTGCTAACTCAATCCGCGAAATACTCGGGGCTCTAGGAATAGTCAATAAATATGTTTTATTTTAGCTTTATACGTCGACTTATGAGTGTGGTGGAATACCTGCACTGTGTTCATTACTTACATGGCAATATTTATTTTGAAAAGTTGTTTAAAGGATTTAAAAAAATGGCCTCTGAAGTGCTCACTTTACCGTGGACAGCCTGTAGTGTAGTGCAGAGCGGAGCTGGGCGCTGTGGATCAGTGGCGGACTGCACGTCGAGCTGGTTGCGATGCTCGGCAGGCTGATAAGACCGCCGGTGATAAGGGTCGGCAGTCGCCGCTGGTTTCCGCAGCTCTTCGCTCGCCGGGCGATTTGCACGCTCCGATAGCGCCGCTGTTTCAAGGTCGCCCAAACGCGCGCGCCGTCCCAGCGTCACTTCTCCAGCCATGGGGTGTCAACCCTTACCTTGCTTTTAGGCTCCACTTCACCTGTCGTGCAGAAGATGTTTGTTCTCGCGTCGTCATTTCAGTTTCAGATGCAATTTTTCATTATAGAAAATTTTCAATTTACTAGTCGTTTAATACTTTTGTATCTAATTTTCACTGTGTGTTGTTTTCTGCTTGCAAAAAGGCAGGAACGTTTCGATAAAATATAAATGTGTTCTTAACTTTTTACAACTAGCAGATAACACGCAATTAAAATTAGGCACAAAAATAAACTACTCCTGAAATGTAAATTTTCTATAATCGTACATTGCCAGTAAGTAATTAGTATGAATTCAAAATGTAAACGAACACGAATAGTTTCTGCAAAAGGTATGAAGAAGAGCCTTAATGTACTGGTGTGTTAGGGGTGACTTTGTAGACTTTGTAGCAAATAAGAAGACCAATATTGCACTACACTTTTTCTATTTGAAATTAATGCTCCACAGCCCCCACTTTGATTTTTAACATCCTATTTAAGATTTTTATTTGTAAATAACACATTAAAGGGTATACAATATCCAGACCTTCATTTGGGATCTTATTAAGCACATAGACTAAAGATGAGGCAGACCACTTATTCGTCTTCTGCGCATGTACCCAGCATTGACCTACCCCAAAGGAACACAACTGTCAATGTCACATGGTCAACTGTGATGAGCATGCTTGTTTATATCTTAATTTTAAAATGATAATCACTATTGTATTAATAAAATACCTTTACCAGTTTTAATTTAATCAAAAATCATTACAAATTGGTTAGATGATCTCAAAAGCACTTGTTTACTAAACAGTGTTCTAACCTCAAACCCAATCCACGCCATTTTTGCAAGCTGTATTGGCAGAAAAGCAGTTCAATGATGGGACATGGAGATTGATTGTGCGCATAGTCGGTGAGATCTGTCTACCTCATCTTTAGTCTATGATTAGGCAGGTGGTAAAACCCTATCCTGACTGATACAATGATATCGCTATTGACTACTGCATACATTTGATGGCTATAACTAAAATACGCGCTTTTTCCATTGCTGGATACGTAACGGGCGAAACATTTGTTTTTGTTTAATCTGGGTGTTGTTTTGCATGGTTATATATAGAAAATGCCAACACTGTGGTTCTATGCAAACACTGTAGGCTAGGAACAAATTGCAATCCCGATCAGGTGCCAAATACTGTTCGCGGCTGCGGCTGCGTATTGCGAGATCAGTTATAAACTAAAGCTGAGGCAGACCGGTTATTCGTCGTCTGCGCACGCACCCAACATTGATCCACCTCAAAACAACACAACTGTAAAAGTCACGTGATCAACACTGATGCACGTGCTTCTTGATACCTTAGACAATCACTTTTATATGAATAAAATACTTTCTCCAATTTGAATTTGACTAAAGTACATTACAAATCGATTAGCACAAGTGTGCAAACATATCAAAGCACTTGTTTACTAAGCAGTTTATTTTATGTTGTTTCTGAAGTTTAATGGCAATTCTGTGGTGAAACTGAATTTCAATTACAATCTGAATTAAAACAGTGTATTAAACTCGAATCCAATCCACGCCGTTTTTGTTAGTCGTGTTGGCAGAAAGGCAGTTCAATGCTGGGACACAGAGAATGGTTGTGCGCAGTCAGCATCTTTAGTCTATGGGAACAGCCGAGTGAAAGGATAGGGGTTTACATGTCAAATTATATTGGGCGTGCCTAGGGCCACCATTCAAGATATCTCTTTAAAAAATAACACTTTGTCCGTCTTTGCCCGAACCACATTATTACAACGAAAGTTGGTTATTTTATATTTATACCACGTACTGACCAACTGTTAAAACACAGTGATTACTCTCCCCTCGCAAAAATCATTTTTTTTAACGCATAGTTTTCCCGCAAATGCATGTAAAAAGCACAATTTTACTGTTTTATAAATGTACAAATAATTAAAACTAACGCACAGAAACGAGATAATTCACACTAAAAAATGTCAAGAAGTTTTTCAAGGCGTCTATAAAATCGCTCAAGGAAATGTTTCAATTAAAAAAATGCTGAATATAAGGGAATTTTGGCATATTTATGATTTATGGCTGCCCCTTAATAGTCGTTAAATAACTTTTGCTTAGCATACTTTAAAACAGGTTAAGGCAAGATATTTAAGTTATCCTTGTTAAATTTTCTTCAAATAGTTTGGTTTATTTTATTTGCACATTAAAAAATTCGACTTTGACATGCTATTTTGTAAAACCCAGCGCCCTCAAGTTAACACTTGAAACAAACCTTTGAAAAAAAGTTGACTATAACTACATTCCTGTTATAGAACTGGCGTGCTGGCTCCTAGCTTGAGTTGCAGCGTATTAATGGAACGGCTCCAAACACTGTTAGGTAGTATCGCGAATGCAATAGCCATTGAAATGATTATTTCTTGTTTTATACTCTAGAAATTGCCAGGTTTTGCGTGGATGACGCACGGATTAAATGATCAGGCCCACGGTAATCTTAATTTACATACGAAATGAGAATAAAAGTAAATGGTAAAATGGGCGTCCAGAAATGCTCGGATAACCATGGATAAACCCTACATAACAAGTAGAATCATGCCGAAGGTTGGACTCAAACCATTACAGGCCCACCCTCGTCGCCATATGATCGTCGCGACGCCTTAACTTGCACGGTTGTCGAGAAGCCTCGACGATATGTTACATATGCCTATTGAGAGTTAGTCGTTTCATTGGCTGTTACACTCGCCATATGCACTGTTAAACAAAATTCCCTTCATTTTACGGAAAAGCGCTGGTAAAAATTTATCCAGAAGTGTCCATAAACTCTCCGTAAAATTACGGACACGTTGATTTTCAGAAACAGACTTCCCGTAAATTTCACGGAACCTCTCCGTTAATTTCCAAGGTCGTCTTCTGTACTTTCCGTTTAAAATAACAAGAGATAATGAAAGTGTCTTTAATTTTCGTTATGTGGGCGTTCTACCGTGTATAAATTATTATATTAAAAAAGTTAAAATACTTTATACTTAAGCGAGGTTTGAGCCGGAGTCAAAAAATTACCAGTCCATGACTAACCATTCACCTACAACTCTCACTGGAAAAGTGCGATATAACTTAAGTATTTGTATTCAAAAGACGAAAGCAAAAATTCAGTTTATATTAAATTTAGAGTATGTTTAGTGTTGCCAAATGTTACAGACGCCTGAATCTATTCTTGAATGTTTGTAAGAATAGGTCATAGTCGCGTGGCTAACCTGCCGCAGAAACGATCAGGTTCTTGTTACAGTGGCGAAGAAAGCTTCGTGTAGAATCGGCATTGTCCAAAGGGAATACAGAGACTGTCTGTATTTTGTATTTCCGGACTTAACTCCGTTTTTCGTCATTACGGGTTGCCTTTCCGTATATACACTGTATATTTCCGTAAAACATTCCGTAAATATACGGAAATTTTTAACAGTGTGTATTTTGCTTAGGCAACACATTTCATTCACAAGCTGCGCTCGTTGTGGTCCAGGGTGTGGCTATTACCCTGCATACCTACCACACTACGACTATAGGTTCGTCACGTTCCGTACTCACCAGACAGGAGATGAACAAGTGCGTGATATAGTATTTCCAGGCAAGGCACTGTTTCTTATTATGTAGTCCGCGCCACATAACGTACTTTGAGGGCAATAGGAAACGTGCTAGCCCAGCCATCATAATATGTTGGCATTCAGTGATAAACCATGTCTCGAAAATAGCAAAAAAGTAGACTACCACTTAACAGTGTCTGATATTATGTAGTGTTGGTTATGCCCGAATAGCATTGCAGCCAAAGAAATTTTGTAACGGACATTCCTGTATGTATTTGAACCGTATCTCAACTTTGGTTACGGAATTTTACCCGATAATTTATTGAGATGGTAACTTTTTCTCTTTATGAATGTCAGAACAGTTGCAGCCACACAGTTTATGTATACGGAAACTTTGTTCCTCCTTAAAAGGTTAAACAGTAAGTTAATCAGTCCTGTTGGAATTCAGTTAGTTTTTTATTGGCCGTTAAATTACATGCCTCTGTTTTCCCTTGCCTTGAAAGTTCTAATGTACCAACTTTTATACTATTATTGGACTGTAAAAATGTAAAGAATTGTTTTGCCTTTGTTTTTTCATTCAAACATCGGAATTATTCCTTATGTTGCAACCCACCAGATTATTTACAGCGGTAACGAAATTTGAAACGGGCCATTTTATTGACTAGGTACACCTGGGTTGTGAAACCCAGTTTGCAGCAACGTCTTAATAGTGGTCTTGTTTAATGTAGAAAAAAATTATATGGGCCGGTTGTCGTTTCTTTTTTCATTCGTTATCAAAAATGATAATGGGTATTTCTCGTAATTATATGCGGTTCATTATACCGTGTGATCCTCACTTAGGCCGACAAACTTCGGGAGGTGATTCTTCATGAAAAAGTAAACGGAAAACATATGTGACACTTTATACCTAAACCGAATATTAAGGGAGGTATGAGCCCTTAAAAAACGAGATTTCAAGCTGTATTTGTGCAAAATATCGGCTCTTACGTTGAAGGTCCCGATAACATACAATGATGTTCTGAGAGTTGTCATTGTATTTTATTTCGTTACCGATATTTTGCACAGATACGGTTTAAAATCTCTTCTTAATAATGGCTCATACATCACTTAATATTCGATTTAGGTGTAAAGTGTCTCACATGTTTTTCTTTTACTTTTCCATGAAGAATCGCCTCCCGGAGTTTGTCGGTCTAATTGAGAATCATCCTGTACAGGCGGTCTGAAAATATTACATCTAGAGCGCTGACTATGTGATCGACATGAAAATTATGTAAGTACTATGATTTTTTTTTGGTTAAAAATGTATCAGTATGTAATAGATTGAAATGTCAGATCGCTAGATAACTTGGTTTAGCTTTGGTTACTGAAGGATGCTTCCTACAAATTGTCACTACTTCTTGCTTAATTAGTGCCAAAATCAAAATATCTAAAAAGCTGTTTCTCCTTTTCTCATAAACTAATAGGAAAAAAACCTTTACTTCCTCCCCTGGCCAGTCTCTCACTAGAAGCAGGAGGGGACCAATAACCTCTTGGTTATCGCGGGTGAAACCGTAACAAATATGTGGTTTTCTGCTACTAGATATGGTAATCTGTTGTACTCACAGCTTTGGCCACGTGGATTCGAAAATACGTTACGTAAAAAAATGAAAGAAACACTAGCTAGAAAGTGGACACGAGAACGTTATATTAGGTATCACGTAGGGCGGGCCCAAATTCTTGTAAAATTTTTGGAGTATTAAGAGTGTAAGTTTAGGCGTAGAGATAGAGATCTTAGCGATTTTGTTAATTTATGGTCTTAATCTCGAATTCAAATTTATGTTGAAACTGTGTCATGGAACGGTGTTAAGTCATCAGTTTAATAGATTTTCCGAAACTTAATTGTTGTTCGCGCATTAGTAATCGTCCTTGGAGAGTAGGTAATTATTTATTCGTGTCGATCCGCCGACGGGAGAGACTGACTAAAGCAGTCCATCATCATTAACTTCGAATAATCTGTGGAGTTGTGTGTCAGGCTTTGGCAGAGCCGTATTTTTAGGAGCAAGTCCGAAATGACATTTACGACTCTGAAACCGGCGAAGCCAGGATGACCCTCAACTTTCCTCTTTAAAGAAATGGGTCTAATCCGTCTGAGTTGTTCATTTTCCAGGGCGAATTTCACCCCGCTCGAAGTTTGCCGTAGCTATGTGCGCTATCATGCTCGTTTATTTCCCTCCACTTGGCTTTTTTAATGGTACATTTACGCTCCATTTTTACACCGGTGTGCTAATCGGAGGTCGGCTTACAAAGTAAACTCAACTATAATTACATCTACAAACCGCGCACACATCCGAGAGAGATCGGATCTATCACAGACTGGCATTCCAACCTACTGCGCCGCGGAAGCCGACTGCTTAAATGATGTTCCTCTTTGACACCACCGTAGTTAGAAATCTAGTTCACATTAGGGATGTCGTAGCCGTTTAGTGTTGCATCAAAAACCTAGCAAGCTAATCTCAACTATGGGGAATTTCAGAGGCTGAAGACGAGATTGTAATATGAGCCGAAAATCTTCTTTTGCAGCCCATGTTTTCATTATCTTGTTCAGAGTAATATACTAATCATAATAACTATCAAAACTGTGTAATTTGTTAAAAAAAAATAAAATTACTGCTCTTTAATATTGTAGCAATAGCTGGAATTCCGAGCGATTAAAATCGCCGGGGGGGGGGGGGGGGGGGGGCCTTCTGTTTATCGAATTTGAACGATCGGCTTTTGAACTTGATCGCGTATTGCTATGGCGTATTCCTGTCACGCGTATATTTGCATTCTCCCAGAAATAATTCAGTGCCTGGTCCCATGTGGCACTGATATGAGAGATGGATTAAGCTTTCAGTATGTTGGCAGGATCGTAAACCGGATAATAAACCTGAGAACTTGCTAAAGAAATGTGTTCAAATGTGTAAGGATTATTTTTAAATAATACTTTGTTTTCTTCTGTGCCTACAGTGGTACTTCGTCCGTTCTGGTACTCTTATTCGTCATTGTGCGTGTTAAATCACAACGTACTGATAACAAGGGTATTGTATCGTGGCCATATTCCTGCTGGAAGATGATGTTTAATGTGGACTTACCATTTTTTTTTTCACGATGTTCGGAAGGTATGAAAACAATATTTATTGATTATAGTATTCCGTTTGATACCATTTCCTTTTTTTAATTTTATACCCATAGTCTACGATAGTAAAATTATATAAGAAAGACGAGTTCTCCTTAGTACTATAATAAATGCGAAAGTTTGTTTGTTTGTCTGTCCTTCTTTCGCGTCAAAACGGAGCTACGGATCGACCTGATTTTTTGCACAGATATAGTTGGAGGGCCGGAGAATGACATAGGCTACTTTTTATCCCAGGAAAATACCTCAAACTGTTCCAAAAAATTATGATCAGTGATGTTCATAGGTACTGGATTAAACTTTCCTTAGGATTTCTGCAAAAAAAAGCATTGTTAAAAAAGGTTCCGTCATTTCTCCTTTCTTTTTTGTCCACGTGCTGTCTTCAATTCCTTCCCAAGAGCAGTAGTGGCTCCGTAGTTAGAGCACCCAATAAGGGGGCCGCAGTAGCCCAGTGGGTAGAGTACCCGATAGTGGAGCCCCAGAAGCTCAATGGCTAGTTAACCCAATTGTGGGGAATCGGTGCGGGGGGGGGGGGCAGGTGTAAACGCGTGTAAAAGCTAGTAGACTAATAAAAATGATATTGCAAATTTTACCGTTAAAAATTTAAGCTCAGGTATTTGTGATGGATACGTTTAGGACCGTATCACACTTATTTATGGGGCAGCGGTGGTGTAGTGGTCTGACTACTCGCCTTCCACCTAGACGAACCAGGTTCGATTCTCTGCGGTGTCGCTCTCGGATTTTTGCCTGGGGGAGTCGTGACGGACAGTGCCGCTGGTCGGCGGGTTTCTCGGGGATTTCCAGTTTCTCCCGCCCTTCCATTTCTGCGCTGCTTCACACATACCTCGTTGAGCTCTCAAAAATCGCCCAAATACCTCCACTCTCTTCATAAAAAAAATTCTTTACAGATTTCCGGTAAGAAAAAAGTACAAACGCTTAAAAGTGCAGCAGCTGGTTTAAGTAAACCTGTACGTGCATAGGCGGTATTTGTAATTTTCCGTGATATATCAGATGTTACTGTAGTGTGTACCAAAATTAACGGCCGTTACGTACAGTGTGGTTTGTACATAGAAAAAGACGATAGCAAAGTAAACAAAACACGTTTCGGTTTCGGGCTTGATGGTGAGCATGGGCCTGCCGAAGTTTGGCGACGTCTTACAGTGTAAAGAGAGTGTGCGCGCGCGCGCGCGCGCGTGTGCGTTGACACGAATAGTGATGGATGTGCCACACGACAACGAGTCTTTAACGTAAGTGGACTAAAATGGAGCGGTATTCACGTGCAAAGAAAATCGACATAGTATTATTTTACTGACGCGTCAGCCAGTGCGGTGGGGCGTATTTTCGCAGAAACATTTTCAAACGGGCGTGGCGGCTTCCCAACGAAAAGACTTTCGAGAGTTTTTGTCAGTTTACGAGGAACAGGGCTTTGTAGGTGACAGCAAGGGCAGAGGGTGCTGGCAGGGATCCTGTGTGGTGTATACTGAGGGAATACCGTTTGTACCCCAAACCATGCGCAACAAGTCCAGGCGTTTTACCGAGGCAGATCATCCAGCACAGGCTGCTTTCTGCACGCTGCTGCGGCGGCAGTGCACAGAGAAAAGTCTGATGTCGTGGCAACAGTGTAGTTAATGTTACTACAAGATTTTTTTTTTTAAATCTGAGGTCAAGTACTTTTATGACCGCCTTACTGTACTGGCAACACTGAGGTGGTGTTTATGTTGCGGCAAAATAAATTATGTGTACCGACAAGACAACTGTAGTGGTGCGGCAAAACTAATTTTGTGTTGCATTGATGTTAACATTTGTGTCAAAAATTTTCTTGTATTTTTTTAGCTTTAAATAAACATACCAAGTGCAATTATCGTGCCACAAAGAGAAATATTACTAAGGAAAGAAAATATGACGGCAGGCAGGGGAATCGAACCCACACGCTGAGTGCTTGACGCACAGCACTTCACGGAACCCGGAGCCTTACCAACTGCTCTACCTGAATATATCTGTTTGTTTTATATTGTATGTATTGAATACAATTTAAACGGGAAACTGCAGTTCTCTTTCGTTATGTGGAGATACTTTATGCTCTAGAAATATATGCATATTTGGTATATGTAAACTGCTTTGCAAGGCTTGAGAGCTGATCTAAGCTACATTTAGTCCACATACTATGGTTTAAAATTTAAATACAGTGGTTTCATTTTATGAGGTTATCACTGTTCTCCACTATCCACCATTTTTACAACGCCAAGTCACTGTAACCTTGAGTTGGCTGGACATTTCGTTACTGTCGCAGTAACACAAAATATTCTGTTTAGCTTAATACAATTTTTGATTGCGGCAAAATTACTTAGAGGCTTTGTTAACAGTAACACTTCAACCGTATGTTTGCATTCCAGGAATATAGTTTATTAACGGTTAACATTAATTAACTTTGTCACTACATTATTAATGTTACTACAACATAAACGATTATAGAAATGCCTCAATATTAATTTTTGATTAGTGACATTAGGCTTTTTTTTCTGTGTGTGATCGCAATTCTCTGCTTTTGAAATATGTGTTGTTCACAAATGAGGCAGCCTTCACAGAGTATGGTGACCTTCAATATAACATAGTGCCCGTGTTTGAGCGGATGCCAAACTCCCCAATTTTGACGCGGTCTCGTCATTAGGTCAGTCAGCTATAATTATGTGTGGATTTGTATGAGTATCTGGGCGCCGCCTATTCGGGACACGGATTGGACGCTGAATGACCCCATGCGTTGATCGCCCTATCGTGAGATCTTAATCCCATTGACTTTTACGCGTGGGGACACTTCAATGCGTTTGTTTCACTTCCCTCATCAGTGCGTGCAGGACCCATACCACCAAATACGCACCGTGCCAGACGCATTCTTCAGGATCAGGAGATTATGCGCCCATGTTTACAGGCCTTTTTAATGCTTATGGTGATAATTTCGAACACAATTCCTCTAGAACCAGTACATTGAAAGCCATCTTCTGCGGTGACGCAGCACCTACACACTGTTCACTGTAAGAAGTCGTCAATCGTCGGCTGACCTTATTGCTGCCAGGTTGATTGCTTAGAGCGACGTTGCAGAAGTTGACTTTTTAACCTTATCGGTACAACTTTTTATGCATGTGAGATGGTCTTAACTATAATTACACTTTATACAAGTTTATTTTGCCTGAGGCAAATTCTTATATTAATTTGAAAGTGTATTATATATTCGACTGTTAAGGTGTTGAACGTGACCTCTGGTTTAGAGGAGCTTTTCACTCCAAGTTTGAATGAAAGCATATAGTTACAGCTCGTTTGAAGGGACATATGTAATGAATCAAAGCGGAATGTCTGCTTGTAATTTAATTTGTTTGCATTTAGGACTACCACACGCAACTGTTTTTTTGAAATAGCGAAAGTATTTTCCGTTTCCTCACAAAGTAATTGTGAAGTCAGCATCGTGTAATTGCTTTGACATAAAACTGTTAGCCATCGTGTACAACTGGCAAGGGGGTAGCGAGTTTTTATGTATTCCGCTCTGCTGCGGTAAGTCGTAAAATTCTTGGTATTCTCTCATTACCGGCGTTCTAAAATAGCCGTCTGATGTTTCTTTTGGCCGGTGCAGGATTAGTAAACATTAATTGTTGTTGCTCTTGTGAGAGGATGTGTTTTATTTTTCTTTTCTCTTTAAGTATTCTTCGAGGAGTGTTTTTTTCCTCATCGCCGTGTCCTAGTTCTGATCGGGCCCGGCTCTGCCATGAAAGTTTAACAGTCGCGTGGCTCAAAGAAGTGGCGGCTTGTCGGGGCAGAGCCACCGTCGCCGGTGCTGAAGGTTCGTGTCGTAGGTTTAGACAGCAGAAGCCGAAATGCGGCGAAAAAAACCTGCCGCGTCACTGCAATGGCAGTCATATACAGAATGGCACGCCTATCGTGGAGACCCCAAAAATTTCCGGAACGGTTGCAGATCACGAAGTGCTGTTTTTGATTAGTGAAATTACATACGGAGGCAAGTAATTTGCCGCAAAGTGACTATTTGTAACACGTGTACGGACAGAAATAATTAACAAACGTGTGATTTTTCCCCTGGAAACACACTACATATAATTCAACGGCATCTGAAAGTACTTGCAAAGAGAAATTCAGTGATATAGCATATGCAATGTACAGTAACACAGAAACGCCAATAAATAATGCGCATATATAATTAAGTTAGGTGGGTCGATAGCATGGGGCAGTGGACCTGTACTCACAGCTGTAAGCAAGCAACACGCGCAGTGACACATCCTGACGGGACTGCTTACTAATAGCAAATTAGCGCTTACCTTATGGGGCAAGGGGCACGGAATGCGATATTGGACAAAGGTGAGCACCGCAGCGGAAGGAAGACGGTCAATGTGAGTGCAAATCAGATATCAATATATTACATCTTATTCAGATACCAATGTAAGTCAGGATATTTGTTTCCTAGTCATTCACTGTACTGAGTAACGAGTACATACAGCTGCAATCGCATCGGCATGCATAGTACAAAAGAGCACAGTTATGGTTGAAACACTCCACATTAGGTCTTTTCATAGCAAGTTTTCGATGTGTGTACCATCGACACCAATACACACCTGCAAAGGCACATGTAGCGAGCGACGAGCGGCTTGAAGTGTTTCTGGCGTAATGCCTCTGCAAGCTGCCACAGCGCGTTCCTGCATGTCTTCTGGCGTCGTAGGAACCGTGTTGTACACCCTATCTTTCAGTGTTCCCCATAGGAAAAAAATCAATATGTGTGAGATCGGAGAGCGAGCTATTCATCTTACACCACCACCACGCCCTAACCAATGGTTTGGAAACGTTTAATTTAACACTTTCCTCGCCACCAAAGCAAAGTGCACAGGACAACCATCATGCTGAAACCACATATCACGACGTATGTGGAGCGGTGTGTATTACATCGGTGCCGTTAAGGTCTCTTGAGAAAATAGGCGTATGTACAGCCGGTCATTGCCCCTTGAATGAAGTATGACTCCATGATGTACTCTCCAATGGTTGCACACCACACCACACCACACTTTCACTTTTCTTTGTTGCTGGTGCTCCACATGCCGGACCCAACTTCGATTCTCCGTCGCCCAGTAGTGCATATTTCGTAAATTTACGCGCCTACGGTTTGTGAAGGTCGCTTCATCGGTAAATAGCATGTTCTTCAGAAAATTGCTATCATCCTTTGCAGACATCAGAACAAACCTACGAAACTAAACACGCTACTGGAAATCACCTTCATGTAATGCTTGATGAAGAGCCACGTGATGTGGATGGAATTTTCGTGGGCGCGGCATGCGTAACACGCTTCTTTTACTTATTCCTACGAACCTGGAAAGTTCTCGCGTACCCATGTGGGGGTTTGCATCGACACGTGCCAACACATCGTGTTGATGCGTTTCGCTCGTAGCAGTAATTCGTCGCACTCGTGTTGTTGAATTCCAATCGCCTCGTGACAAGAGACGTGTGCAAATTCTTCGTATTGTTTACCGTGAGCTTGGCTTCCGATTAGGATACCTTTCACCATACACTTGGACGGCTTGCTCTGCATTCCTGTCACACTCGCCATAAATAAATAGAGCGTCCAGGTTTTCCTCATTCGCGAACTTCATTGCGTACTTACAGCCACACACTGCAGTTCTATAGGCTGTTCACAGTAAACTGAGCACTTTTGAAAGCCTTGCTTAATGTCTATTTGTATGCACGCTGTGTACTCTTCCGCCTTACGTAAAATTAACACTACCATGGGCCTCATAATTTTATGCATCAGTCAAGTGAATCTGCAAACTTATTGAAACGAAAATATGTTACAAATTGGCTAATTCCTACACTTTGATGCATTAAAAAACAGAAAGTGCAAGAAATCATTTAAGTTTTTACAAATGTTTACCTAACACTTTTGATTCAACGTTAAGACATGAAACTACTTTGCCTCCATCGTGACCAACTTTACTGGCGCGTGCCACTCAGTGCGTCCGTTAAAATATATGCATGTAGGAGGAGTAACTTTCTTCTAAGGTTGATTTCAAAATGCTTACCATTAATGGCATGTTATTTTTATTATATTAAATCGTTTTATGTTCCTTATTTAATACCTCGGCTACTTTCAGCTTGCTTATATACTTCTGGCGTATAGTTAAACATGTTTGACATTAACGTACTTACAAATCCGTACCCGTGTGGCTTTTTTTTTTGTGTATAGCATCAATTTACGGCGAGAGACGCTGTGGGATTTGAATCCCGGAGAAGGTATGGACGTGTGCTATTTTTTTGTAAGCCTACAATAGTTTAATTCGTTACATATTCTCTTCCCCCCTCCCTTTTCCTCTACGAATATAATTTATCCATAAAGCGAATGCATTAACAAGCACTACTCTTTAAAACATACATACGTGAAAAGAAATGTAAACCGAATGACACAATCATAAATGCTATTTAAAAGCAATCGCCACCAAAATTACGGGTACGTTATGAATGCGTTACTGGAGTTTTATACGTCATTTGCCGACCTAAAATCAGGCCCCTTAATGTGCATTAAATTTAAATAGTCGAAATACTTATGCTTGGTTCACGAGTAGACGTGTACGAAATGGCGAAATTTTTGTATTTAATGACGTGTACGTAAGGCCTTCAGCCAATGTAATTAAAGGCGAAAAAGAATAAGAAATGGTCTGTTGCATTTATTTGAATATCTTATCTCTAAAGGAAACATCGTTTTTTTGTTTTACTTACGCAAAGAATTACATCTAAATTATGTAATTTGGTAATAAATCACTACTTCTCTTAGTCAAGTTAATTTCTAGTCGTGTGTGATTGGCTGAACATGGGATGAATACATTCTCTATGAGCCACGCATATTTCTGTACGTTCTATGTATACGTATTTTATATACAAGCCGTTCACGATAAAGTGAGCACTTTTGAAAGCCCTGCTAAAATTCTACTTTCTTGCCCATTATGTATCCTTCCACCACATGTAAACAAACATTGCCGTGTGATTGCCACATGTTAATAAACTCAATGCTTACATTTTAGGACTGCTAAATGCACACACGTATATTATATATAAAACAAGTAACATATATATTATGTATATAACATATATAATTGTTTGGGTCATCTCACATATCCGATAGACAAATTTACACAACAAACTATTGAAAAATGAACGCCCTAGCGATGAAGTCATGGAAACTGTGAAAAAGCAAACATTAAACTTCGGTGGTGAACAAGGACCAGCACGACACGTTAAAAAAGGACACACATTAGTTAAGCTGAAAAATAATTTGGACGGGCAGCCAAATCCAGATTTTGAAATAGACTAGCACTACTGCACACCCAAGGTACAACACCACTTGTCACACAAATTATCAAACATTTAAAAACTGTACCACAAACTTAACGTTTCTCGTGATTCGCCGTTTTCTAAGTGCCCCATCGCTCTGTAGCGTGACAAGTAAAACGTCAGCTCTAAAACATGGTAGCTGTGTTTGGCCTCAGCTAACTGAAGTTAGGTGCAACTAAGCCATCAGGAAAAAACATACATCCTGCGGGCATAAGGTAGCGGCGTAACGTAGCCGATGTCTGAAGCGTATAAGGTAGACAGAGCGAGGCTGTGCAAGGACTTAAATAAAAAATTACAAATAAAACAATAATGATGCACGAAGGGGAAAGGGGAAGAGAGGGAGGCAAGGAAAGACAAGGGGGTCTGAACCAAACAAAGAGTACACCACTGCACAGAAGTAGATGGTGCTAATAAACTTAACGTGACGGCGCAAACGTGGCAGTATATAAAAATGTAATATATAAAAAAGAAAAATATACAAAATATATGCATGTATACGTACATCTTAAGGATAGTTTTGTATGCACTTTTATAAATGGAGATAAATTTACTTCAACATAGGCCTATAACCTATATATAAAATAAAAATAATTTACACTAAAAATATAAACATATCAACAAATGTAATTGTGTGTATGTACTTATAGGTTTTTTTTGACACCGTTACTCTGTGTTCGTACACTTGTGAGACCCTCCAAAAAATAACATTTATACTGTGAATTGAAGTGGTAACAGAAGGTTATACCAAGATTGCAACTGGCACCACCTTCATTTTTACAAAATAATTCTAAAAATAATGTATTTTATTTATAGCTAAGTGAAGTGCCGATCCGGTGATGGCCACATTTCCTGTGTCTCTTGTGGCCAAAATGGGTGCGACATTTCCTTTTTGTCAAACCCACACAGATCTCAAGAAACCAATTTTACAGGTAAAGTGCATGGACTCTCATCATTGTTGTGGTTCCTTCATTGCAATGATTGCAGCAAAACCGAAAACTTAAATGAGAAAAGTATTTAAAGAAAATTACTATACTTACAAAAATGGTTCATACGTGCACACATAAAGCTGAAATAAATGGCTTGTTATTAATGTAAAATCAATACATATCCACAAATGACAGCAAAATGATAATGTAAAGGACAGATTATAGAAGTAATACTTACAGGCAAGTTACTGTGCCTAGCGATAAGCACTTGGTCTAACTTTCGTTGTTACTATAGCTGTGCGTCAATAAACAGCCAATCAGAAGCCCCGACATTTATACTATGTTATCAATTGAAAAACCTATTTACAAATCAAGAAAGTGTGTATTTTGACTTCATTCCTCGGGAAGATATTTTGTTTTGTTTATTTATGGATAATCACGACTACGGAAGTTTTGTAACGCTTGTATGTAATGTTTAAAGTAAAAATTGAAATGTAAATAATTTACTATTTTAAAAATGTCTCAGATCAATTGCAAATATTTATTTTTGAAAAAACCCACTACCAACTATATGTACAGACCTTAATTTCTTCGGTACATGTGTAGGAACATAAACTAATATTATCGTTATATCAATTGGAGCCAGGCCACTGTGCGTTTGTGTTTTGTATGTTCTTATCGCTATAACAGTGAATGTGTTTGGTATGTCAATTGTAGCCCGGCCCATATTGAAAGCTAGCTCATACAGCTTCTTTAGAAATACTTTATTTAACACATACAATGCGTAATGTAATCTAACCTTTACAAAATATGCACTCGCAAGTAAACAGGAGCTCTGGGAGTCTGGGGTGTTGACTATGACGTGTAATTTACAGTTACATTAAATTTCAATAACTACAATAATTTTTGCGGCTAAAGTGGCAGATGTTAGAAACAATTATGCCTACTCAATAACGCATACTATCTTCGTTGATATTTTTCAAAAGGTAGCAAGTTGTCTTGTCGAACATCCATTTCGAAATTTAAACATGAAATTGTTCTATAGGCCTAACTGTTGACAATTAATTGTAAATTCTTTCTGATTCTTATTACGGCAAGCATTGCCAAATAAAACAATTAGGCCTACACTTGCATCACGAAAGAATGCCGGCAACAAGCACAGCTATAGGTCTATAGTTAACAAAACCATCTTCAAGATTTTATAGTTTATATGTTGGAACACCTTTGGTGTAGCATCAAACAGCGACGTTTATGTTATGTTAACAATAGTAAAACTTAACACTGTAACTTGGGATGAATAACTACATGAATACAAGTTTGAGGTTAGGCCTACATTACAAAACTACACAGTGATATAAAAACGTGTAAAATTAACGTATAATTATTGACTGTCAAATTTGCACTTGTTATAATGACAGATTTGAAGAAAAAAAAGGTTAAACAGTTTGGCGTAGGTAGATAGGTAACGGTAACTTTTAATATTATTTGTCAAACTTAGGCTATAACATGTACTTCGCAAACTCACATGAATGAATATATTAATGTTGCGTTTCTGCTGTCGTTCATTTACTTTATAATTGTTATTAAACTTTCCGTTTATAATATCACGTTTCTAACTGTCGATTTATAATTGTTCTTTTTCACTTTATTTACTGGGTATAAGCGGCGAAAACACGTCGTAAAAACACATTTACATTTACCTTCTGACAGTTGCAGTTGAAATTTTCATCATTTCTGCAACTCGTTCGATCACCTTGCACGGCTTCATCTCTCCTCGACGAATTAAATAATAAATTCTCTCGGCGGGATTTATAATGTCCTCCTGACGCTGAATATTTGTACGTACTTTGTTGGAACTCATAACTTTACACAAAATCACTACAACACAATTAAACACTATACAGCCTATAATAAAACAAAGCTGATTGCAGACAAGCTAAAAATAAATGAGAAATATTAAAACACAACAACTTCCATTTTCCAAATTTGTAGTTTGCGTCGCAACCACTCCACGCAAGCAAAGCCAAGCAACAAGCATAAAGGAACCACAACAACGGACCGTTGGTTTTGGCCTTTTGCGCCGATCACGTGACACGATATAATTATGAGTTACAGTAAATACATTATATCTACGCGAATAATTACTTTGAAGTGGTTAAAATAAACTTCAAACATCTTAAGTAGCCATAAATTTAAACATTACACTTGCAATACCGCGTTATTTCGTAGAACTACTTTTCACATTTCACTGCCAACATAACTGGGTGTGTTCATCCCCAGTTGCGGTCGGTGGTTTTTTTCAAAGGTTGAATTCTAGAGTGCTCACTGTGACGTGAACGGCCTTTACACGTGGTTGGTCGTGGCTTAAGCTTTATTAAACGTGCTTGATAGTATTTAATTTTGTCTAAAAGGAAGAGGTTGAGACAGTTTAGTTTTGCTTTTGTATCCTGCTGGCGATCGCAGTCTGCTTTGTTATCCCGGATGACGTAATCCCGCTGGTGTTTTGAAGGGCAAGATCACGGTTCACAGCACACTATTACTCAAGTCCCGCGAGGATATTTTTTATGGAAAAGAAACCGGAAAGGGGGGGGGGGGGGGGTTAGTGTTGGAGACATGCGTATTGTTTGTTTTCCAATTGGGAACTTGGACGGCCAGCCCGCCTAGGTAGTCTTGGCCATGAAATCTCCGATAAGAGCCTTTGCAATGCAAATCTGCCTGGCCGCGCAGCATTGGTGATTAGCTTCGCCGCGTGACGGCGCCACCGTCGCTGCCCGACTCCATGAATGTCCTTTCTCGTTCGGTGGGCGGCGTTCTCGTCTCTTGGTCCCCTTCCCCCTCTGCGAGATCCACGCTCCCATCTGTAGTCGGAAGTCGTGGGTAACTCACTGAAATTTCTGGAGTTGACGGACTAATACATAGTTGGCGTTGTGTGTCAATTCAGTTGCGCCATTGCGCAGCGCTGCTGTTGACAAATATAAATCTTGTCACCCGGATTCACGTTTATTTTGTGTTGTGTTTTGTAAACTGAGCGTACGCCCTTGTAAGTAATTATTATGTGTTAGGTAAGAGCATTCAAATCTAAATCTCATGCTCACTCGTGTTTTAAACTTTTAAAACTGTTCATAAATAAACACGTGTTCGTAATATTATTAAGAAGTAATATTTTCTCTGACTTTTTGCCAATTGTCGTGGATGGAAGTAACTAATTGTTATGAAATATAATTTACCGATTAGAAAAGTAGTTATGAAAATGTAGAAAAATGAAGTTAATAAAACAAATGCCTAACTAAATTCCCGGTACTATACTCTAGCCGTGTCTGTAACAATTAGTTGAAACTTATTTTTTTTTTTTACAATATTATATGCAATGCAATACAGGCACTTCGCCGGCCACGTGCAGTAGGGGTATTTCTAGAAACAAAACAATTGCATAACGCAGGATGCTGAAAACTTTTATTTCACATTTTAGCTAGTCGCAGCATTTGTTCCTCGATACATAGTATCGTACAACGACTTTAAATATAATCGGTATTAATAATATAAAAAAAATTTATGATAACTGCTGTTAAGTCATATTTGTAATGCTGTCTTCAATATAGGATTGTTTCCAGATAGACTCATATGGGCTAAGCTAACACCATTGTTTAAGAAAGGTGACCAGACCGAAGTAACCAATTATACACATATCTCACTTCTTACCTCCTTTTCAAAAGTAACTGAAAAACTAATTTACAGTAGATTGCTGCAACATTTTGAGAATCACAAAATTTAATAAAAATTTTAGTTTGGCTTTAGGAAAAACGCCTCAACAAAGGATGCAATTTTCAAACAAATTGCATTCTTAATGAGCGTGATAAAAAGATGCCATCTAATGGAATCTTTCGTGACCTCACTAAAGCATTTGACTGTGTAAATCACAGCATACTTACAGAAAAATTGAAGTTTAATGGAGTCTCAGGTACACCCAATAAACTAATAAGCTAATACCTTTCAAATAGACACGTGCAAATCAAAGGAAAAAACTACTTCATTATACTCTAAACCAGGAAAAATCAAGTATGGGGTCCCACAAGGCTCAATATTAGACCCCTACTCTTCCTAGTTTATACAAATGACCCAATGTGCCTTAACCCCAGACACTACTCAAAATTTATTTGCAGATGATACAAGCATTTTAGTGTCTCCGAAGACTCAGTAAATGATATTATGCAAAAAATAACAAACAACATTTACAGAGCTAAATGCATGGTTTACTGCAAAAAAAAAAACTCAACCTAGATAAAACATATCTTATGAATTTCCTCACAAAGAACAGAATAAACGCTCATTTATATGTTAGCAGTAACAGAGAAAAAATTAATGAATCAGCAGTGACTACGTTTCTGGGTTTAAAAGTAGACAATTTACTAAACTGAAAATCTCACATTGCGTAAATTTTACAGAAACTAAGTTTAGCCTGTTTCACTCTACGAAGTATTGCAGAGGTCTTGAACAAAAATACAACAAAAATGGTATATTTTACATATTTTCATTCCATCGTGTGTGATGGTATAATTTTTTGGGGCGATTCCACTGACAGTAAAAAAGTGTTTCACATGCAAAAGAGAGCTGAGAGAATAATCAATGGCAGAGGAAAGTCAGACTCATGTAGACCTCTTTTCAAGAGCTCAGGGATTTTAACATTTGAATGTGAGTACATGTTTTCAGTACTTATATTTGTGTCCAAAGACAGTAATTTATTTCGTAAAAATGAATCTTTCATAAGCATGACACAAAGAATAAAAAACACACATGGTTTCAGTTAACTTAAATCTAGTCCAGAAAGGTCCGTCGTATCTTGGTAGCCAACTATTCAATAAATTACCTTCAAGAAATTTGTTTCCCTAACCAAAAACTCTTTAAAAAACAGCTGAAATAATGTTCTATTGAATGTGCCTTTTATAGTATAAATGAATATCTAAACTTCAAAAATTAAAAAATTACTGTATAACATTTCATTGTATACATTTCTTGTGCTGGTTTTTCCCGTTCCCCTTTTCTTCTGTTTCAGTAGAAGAAACACCCTATAACATGCTTGAAGAAACTTAGTCACATTATGAAGAAAATATATGATGTGTGTACGAGCAATCTGACATACAAACTATCTGTGTGTTTACTATGTCCGGTGCATAAACTTTGTATTCTGTAATTTGACTTGTCCGATATCTTCGTACAGCTATGTATTGAAGAAGGGCCTTACAGACGCTATAAAACAAACAAGCATCACTAGCCCACTGCGCCGCTGACTGAGTCGTGAGTCAGATATTTTCAAGGAAGTGAGCGGGCGCACCATGTACAATGAACTGAGTTAGCGCAATTTTGCTTCGTAGCACTATGTTGCCCATCTCTACTGAGTGAGTCTAAGGAATGGCCGCACGTGGCGTCGATCGACTGCTGTAGTTTGATTGCCCGCACCAGTCAGTTACGGTCCCAGCGGAGTTGACACGGGCTTTCACAGTGCGTTTGTAAAATAACTTGCCCACGGTCGTCACTTATAAAATATGGTCCATTTCAAATGTAATTGTCTCCATGTGCTGTGGCGGCCTTTAATGGAGGGGAAGGGAAAGGAAATTGCAGGATTACATGCATTGGAATCGAATGCCAGTTGCTCTTTAATACTTCGGAGACTGCAAGCAAATTTCTATAAATAAATAGGTCATTAAATTTTTATTTTTACCAAAATTTTTCTTGTTATTAAAATATTGTTTGTTAGGTATTGTTATAAGCCATTTATGTAAGGGTGCTGTCTACCAAACCTGTAGCTACAGAGTTTATAATGGGAATCTTTGTTAAGGAAGTTCCCCTCTCAGTGCAGCATCGTTTCAAATATAAGTGTTTCAAACAAAAACATATTCAACGCGATTTTCTCAGAAAATACTGCCACGTTAAGGAATTTAAAAAAAAAAGTTAATTTTTTTCGTAAATGTAAATTTTTATGTTAAATTTTAGAAGAAAAAAATACTAAAGAGAAGAATTTGCAAGGTTTCTTAATGTGCCAGTATTCCTTAAGAAATGTTGCGTAGAGGGTTTTTTGTTTAAAACTATTATCTGTAAAACTGATTGATGCATTAAGATTTCTTTAATAATGATTTCCCATGCTCTCGTGCTTCTTACAAAGTTAATCAACAATGGATAACACAGTTCTCAGTCATGAATTTGGTTTCACATAGCCAGAATTTTATCTCCGTGTAAAAATACAGTAAATCAGAGATTTAAAAATTATTTATTTTAAAGTCTGTGTAACTATTTTTGTGTACATAACGTACCATTGTGGCCACGCCTGACTGCGCATACAAGGCGAAACCATAAATATCAAAAGCTCCAAAATATTCAAAAACCCGCGACAAAACGCTATAGCAGAGAAACAGCAGAAAGTTATCATAAGACAAGAGTTTAAACGTATCTTAATATTAAATATTAAGTCGAAGACACGCATGGTTTGGCAGAACTGGTTATATATTATATTATTTGAGTTTACAAACACACACATTAATTTAAACAAGTAGTAACATTTTGTTCAATATATTTTCTTAAACCTTCTTTAGAACATTATTTAAAAGCGCGTTAACACATGAGGCTATCATAAAGAATTTATATAGAAAGAACGAACAAAACCTCATACCAAAAATCTATACTGCATATTGGTCAATACTGATTATGTCAATGTAAAATACTAACAACCACACAATTGTCTGAAATTTTCAAAACAAATGCTATTCTGGAAATCTTTACAAACTCCAATAGCAACTTTTTAGCCTTTACTGAATATTTTTACAAGTTCTCATAGCCATGGTATTTAAATCTTTTTCAAAGTCTTGAAACATTACGGTTTCCCAAAAAAAAAATTAGTTTTTTTTTTTTTACTTGAATTTCTACTTTTCCACGTGAGACTGACTCAATACAAATAATGCTGGTCTTAGCAGCCTTCTAAAAAGAGTGATTATTTGTCCAAAAATTTGTAAAAAAAATATATATACCTTAGAATTGCCCTACATGACGTCACTGGCAATAATTTCTTTCGAATCACACGATGTCACAATTTTTCAGATCATTTTTTGGCTAGAATTTTACAAATTCTAAAAGTTCACATAGCTTATAATTTATGCCCACTCTACAGAAAACTGCAAAATTTAATTTCAGTATTAAGAACCTCTCAGGGTTCGTCCTTCATTGCAAGAAACCTGATGGCCTTTAGAAATACGAGATACATTATCAAAGAAACACTATCAAGATTTGTACTTAACTGACACTATCTCAGGAGACGACTTGCCCAGAGGCGGGCTCCGAGGATCGTTATATACATGAAGTTTTTAAAAATAAACTCAAAACGGACCAATAATAATTCCACCAATCACCATAAGTGGAACCTTCGATTTGGTCTACAATTCTAGGAAAAACAGTGCAAGTGGCACGTCTATTCATATTTGCCGCTGAGCGGTAGCGCTCCAAGCGACGGTTCTGCTCTCACATGGTGCCTTACCGAAATAGCGTCGGCCATGTCAGATATCGGGTCAATAATTTGCTGAGCGGACATACCGCCGCTCCGTGCTGGTAACCTTGCAGAAAGTAAGTTTGTCATGTCACACACGTACAATGTTCGGGCACAGAGTTCAGCTCATCAAAAAGCACTTTATTTTCACTGTTGTATTATTCTTGTAGAGAGTCTTTAAATGTGTTTTCAAACGATGATTGTGATTTCGCATGCGTGCGAGAACACGTCTGGGCGCAGGTTGACAAATGCGTCCGTTCCACTAGGCCGTCGGGAAGTTGAAGTAGCGAACATGAGACGAGCTGTCTCACGCTGATATAGCTCGTGGAAGTAAGCCATTATCAAACGGAGACATATCAAAGCATCAAGCAAGTACTTCGGCATTGCTGCTTCACTTGAATAGGAATGCAAGTTGAAAGATAAAAAAAAAAAAGTTAGGGGATGATCATGCTACTACTACTACTACGTACGTCCCTGCACTACAGTGTAGCCCAATCTTCTTTCTCATAATTAACGGTTACAAAAATTCTATGTATACGCCATTCGCCATTACTTCACACTTTTCTGAAGCCCTGCTTAAGTTCTACTTTTGGTTACCGATTACGTATCCTTTTGCTACATGTAAACATAAACACTGCCATATGACTACGTTTGAAAACTGTCAAATGCTTTGTTTACTGTTTTCAGCTGTTCAAATAATTTTGTCAAATTAAAAAGAAAAACAATTTCGTATGAATGTTTACAATTTATGCGTATAACCGTATTTAGGCCAGTATTATGACTCTTTAACAATGTCTATTTGACGATAGTTTTATGGTTATTATTTTACATGTATAAGAAGTGGAGTGTCTTGTAATCGGGTGCATGTAAGTTGGTTGGTGCGTGTGTGTGTGTGTGTGTGTGCGCAATGATAATAGTTTTTTCACGATTACAAGTATGCCCGGCGAGTGTCCGCTCACGTATATGACATATTTTAATTCCTATAGACCCACATGCTATGGTGGTCTTGTGGTTAGCACACCAAACTGGCGACTCAAGGGTCGCCGGAACGAAACCGCACGACACTAGCACTTAAAATAAGTTACCAGCGCTCCTGGTTGACGATGAGCTCGTAGCGGCAAACAAGATGGACGCCGCCAGCAGACGACAAACGATATGGACGACGAGGATGTTTGAAGGAATATGAGAAAACCCCTCTGGGAATTAGAGAGAACAAAGGAAGAGAGGTAAAGAAAAAGATGGAATGCAGAAGAAACTTGGGAGGACCGCGAGGAAATAAGAGCGAACGAAGGAAGAGAGAGAACTAGAGGAAGAGATAGAACGAAGGAAGAGAGAAAAAACTATGGAATGCGAAAGAAATAAAACTCGGGAGGAAGTGAAATCCAAGATGGGCGCCGTCGGAGACGAATGAACTACCAGGAAGATTTGAGACGGAATGCAAGAGCATGAATAGACCGTGTACTGACTGACAAGATGGCCACCGCCCAATCGGAATGACTGAGCGGTAAGTTTCGCTGGTGTCATCCCAGGTAGCCGCTTGGCTCCGGAGCTCCGGCTGCAGTTGTCTTTTCACAACTACACTCCCGTGTAGGCTAGCAGCAGGTGTTCAGACGGACGGTCAAAAACGATATTGAAACAAGGAGACACCGTCTCAGTGTATAAATTTCGCACGTCCGATATTTGCTATTTGTCACTGGTGCAACGTAGCGTAACGGCAAGAATACTCTTTCAGACACAGCAGTCACGACGCACGTTACAGTAGTGCCTATATTTATTCCTGCCGTAGGAAACATATTTATCGCAGTGTAACTTGCCTAGGTAACACAACATGTACAAACTTGCAACTTTATTCTAAAACACGCCATGTCATAGTATTATCGCCATTCTGACAACTTATGGTTTATTACTGTCCCGACATCACATTGAAATATATTATGTTAATTATTCAAACAATAAAATCTCTTCTCAGTAGTAAATTACGATATATATATATATATATATATATATATATATATATATATATATATATATGAGAGAGAGAGAGAGAGAGAGAGAGAGAGAACCACCACCACCACACACTCACCCACCCACACGCTCCGCCTGTTGAATTTTCTTCCTCGGACGAAAAAAAATAGTATGTCACTAGGGTCCACGCACGATAATCTGCGCTAATATTTTTAACTGTAACAATGAAATATGTTTTCTTCAGTGCTACCTAAAATTTTTTAATGTATCAATAGGCGTTTTATTTGCAAATAGCATACCAAACAACTAGGCTAAAACAATATTTTTTAAATTAACTGTTTCTTACTAACCGTTCCCAATACATCGCTGCTCTCACTGTTTTTAATCCGTATTTAATACGAAATAAATATTACGAGTTAAAGGAGATACTAAGTTAAAATTTGATTTGTTCAAGAATACATGCAATACTTTAAAGTTAATCACAGTGTTATATATTTGTCGTATACAAGTTATTGAAAATCAGGATTAAATGTAACTTATGGGGTTATTTTTCAAAGGTTCATTTAAAACACTTGAAAAAACCGTGAATTGACTATAGGTATTAATTCAGAAGATACTTATTATACAACTTACAATGCACTTCTGTTATGTTTATTTAACTCCGCTGAGCGATTTCTATTTGTTTTGTATCATATTATTAGTCATTCTTTTTTACTGCTTTACAGTTTGTGTGCATTTTTTAGCTCGTGAATACGTTTCGTGTATAAAAATACATTTTGCTTCTATCTGCAGTTTGAATTACGAACAAAAAAAAAAGCACGTACTCACTTTCTCTCTTTAAGGGGCCTTCCTATTTTCCATATGGGACATATTGTAAGCAGCCGTGTCTAGTCAAATTTTTTTAAAAAGTATGGAACATTTCGATGCAAATCTTTTTTTCAAGAGGGAAATGGAAGTCAACATTTTGTTGCCATTTTTTAAATTTGGTTACTGAAACATAAATGTGCCCGTTGAAGTGTCGAAGTCAACAAAAACCGAGCCAGCCTCTGTTTACGATATTGGTTCTTCTGTAAAGCAGTGTTTTAAAATATAGCGACAATGCTGTATCTTTTCTGAACGGATTGCTATATTAAAACTCTGTAGTCACTGCTAAAAATTCTGAGGAAACAGAGCACCTGCTAAACTTGTTTATGCATTTTCTATCGCCGTCGGAATGCTTCCTTACGTGAACTTGAGGCGTCTGGAAATATATTAATGGGGGGGGGGGGGGTTCTCCTAGACGGTGAATTTGTTGAGAGTTACAGGTCGTCCATAGTTTCCAGTGGTAACTACGTTTTTAAATAGTATATTACGGCTGTCGCCCACGAATTCGTTTTGCAAAATTATTCCTATCCGACTAATTTTTAATTCTTGGATATATAAACGTGCGTTTATATAGCGCCATATTCCGTAACTGTCCAGTTTGGAAGGTTGGGGAGAATCAGCCGTGATATTGTTCGTAGGGTACACAAATTGAATTTTGTTTTTTACTGCAGGGTGTATTGTTTTTCCAATGTTAAATGCATATGCTATAACGACACACGGCGTATGTTCTTTTACGACTTCTGTCTCTGTATATTTATTTATCTTACTAGATACAACAATTATGAAGAAAGAAATGGTGTTTTAATCGAACACAGAACACCTTCATGCTGTGTTGTAGTCAGCAGAGGATGTTAAATTAAGGGAGGTACGTTGCCGCCATTTTGGATATATCAGTAATTGGGCATAAGTTCCATCACGACAGGTTTAAAGAAATTTTTGCACGACAAATTATAAGTAACAATTTCTCGAACTTTAAAATGTTGCAACCTCCCTGCTATTAATTTTCTAGTGTTGACAGTCGATAAGGAAAAAGTAAACATTTCTTGCGGACAATTATATAAATGATACGAGTTGTTAAGCAATAAATTCCTTTTAAAAAATGTAAACTGGAATGCATTTTACATAAAACAAGTTCCATAAATACAAGAGCCTCCCAAACCTCTTCTCTGTTCACTCACGTTGAATGCATTTCTATTACACTATTGCAATTAATTTTGGAAGATATAATAATCATCTTGAGTCTTATGACTGTGACTGTCTGCTGACATGTCTATGTCGGCGCGTGTGTGCGTTGTCCACAAAGGGTTAATGTTTTTGAGTCGCCGCCGAGTGTGGTGTATTCAGGTCGTGTTCCAATTAGTTTGGCTTTGGTTATTTTTAATTTGTGTTTTGAATTTTATCAGATTGTAATTGGAAGACTATGGCAGCCAACTGTTTACGCATGCAATGATTTTGTACACAACTTGACTGATACCAGTTAAATGCAAAATAATGATTAGAAAACAACAAAAGAAAGACTCGTAAAATAAACCGCATATCAGTGTTTCAAATACTGTTTATCCTCATCATCAAAACAAATTAATGCCGATATTAAGCTGTGACTAAAAATAGACAGTAAGAAATCACACATTCCATGCATATTTCGACATTTTACGTTAGTAAATAGCTGGTTCGATTTTGAAAATGCGTTATTATACTACAGTATCTTGCTCTGCACTTTTGAAATCCCTTCTCAAGATCTACTTCTATGCACATTGTGTATTTTTACACCACTTTATTCATTCGTCGTCCAAAAGAAATTATGAATATATAAAAAAAGTAAATATTCTGCAAATTTCCTAATTCTTGGATTTATATTATAAAAAAAAAAAATCACTGTTTGCTAAAGTTTACCTGACACTTTTAATTCAACATTAAGACAGGAACTATTTTCCCTCCGTCGCGTCGTTACAGGCTATTCACGGTAAAATGAGTACTTTTGAAAGCCTTCTCATTGGGAATAATAGTCGATATATTTGATTGTAACCTTAGACGTTAACCTTCGAGTGCGGTGGAATATACACACTGTGTTTATTACTTACATGACAATATTTATATTTAAATGTGATTATTAAAGGATTAAAAAAAATAACTGGAAGGAAAAAGTAGGCCTAACTAGGGCCTCAAAAGTGTTCTTTACCGTGAGCAGCCTATACCGACTTTACTGGGGGCATCCCGGTCAATTTGCCTATTGAAATAACATGCAAATGACAGTGAAATTTTTCAAAGGTGTATTTAAAAAGCGCTTAATTAACACTTTTACTCCCACCATACTTTTCGCAAAATGTGTTTTTTTTTTTGTCAAGGTCATTTTATTGAATTCATTGCTTTAGTGTAGTAAGATAAAGAAAATTATAGGCTATTCAAGGCCCTGCTAATTTTTCCCCTTCAATTAATATCCTGCTTTCCGCCACTTTTTAACGTAAACATTACAATGTTACTGATAAACACAGTATTGCATCACTCTCAGAAGTTAACGTCTTAGACTGCAATAAAATATATTTATTAGGGGTTAATGCCTTTTGGGAGGGCCTTATAAAGTGCTCACTTTACCGTGAACAGCTTATAGCATATTTTATACAAGTATCTAATGGAAGATGTTGCAGAGTCACGTGAATAAATGTAATGCACGTGGCCAGTACCAAAATACACCTGTGCATCATATTGCTGCACGTGGCGGTCAAAGTGTTATTCTGAATAGCGTGCAAGTAGTAGCCTACTACCAGCTGTAACATGGCTTTAGTTACCGCGGGGACCCGATGTCTTCCGCGCGGCGGGCCCTGCCCTTCGTCGGGAACCCGGGCCGACCGCTTGCCGCGGGCAAGGAAATCGTGGCCGGGTTCAAGTACCGCCATTGTTGACCGGCTGTGTGGCCCGCGGGCGTCTGGCCGGAGAGGGGAGTTGTTTCGCCGAAAAATCGGTTAGCAAGCTCGCCTGATGCATTCCTTTCAGCGCGCGTCACGTAGTACTTCCCCCCCCCTTTTTTTTTCATCAACTCTTCTCTCCACCGTACCTGTTCTACAAATCACATGTTATTACGGCCGGTTGTTGATGCGAGATCGAGGGGCTTGGCCCCGTACTTTCGTCCGGTTGTGTACTAGGAAGCGCAGACGTTGTTATTTTGTGGTAGCTCCAGATGTCAGTTCCCTGCCTATTTGGTACTATGTGATCAGCTCGGATCTTTGGCATAATGTAATTATTACCATAATGTATCTTTATTTACGAATAAGAGAATTGGCACAACAGAACATATGCGTGCGTCTTTAGTAAACATGTGCCCATTATATTGCTATGAAAACATAGATATTCTTGAGCACAGAGTTGCTCTAGGTGGACACACACACACACACACACGAGTAAAGGAAAAGACACATTTTAGCGCTTTATTTTGGGCAGTTTTTGTAGGAGTCAACACATACTGGCCGTCTGAGCCTTTTTTCGCGAAAATATATCGCTCATAAGATAACAAAAAAAAAATTGGCAATGTATGATACATTTTCTATTTGATATTTCAGTTGTATGCATGTGGAGCGTAAATTTTTCTGTATTAATTACTACCCCTTACTTTCGAAGAACAAAGAATTCACCGTGGTTACACGCGAGTGTTTCTCCTAGGGCCTTGGGTTGTGTTCTGATGTCGGCGCAAGACCAGTGCGCCGAGCGTGGCATGTTTTAAACCTGCTCAGAGGAGAAGCTGACTGGGAAACCACCCGACCTTCGTAATTTTCCTGTACCTTTTTCGGAGGGGGAAGTTGAACACACGCTACAGAAAACGTTCCAAGGTTGAGATTATTGTCGACACGCCAGTGCGACAAAAGTTATGTTGTGGCAGCGTATAAATTAAACTGACTACTAGATATTTACAGTATAAATCTCAATACACACTTGGTAGAGGCTGTTCACTATAAAGTGAGCACTTTTGAAATAAACATTAGAAAAAAGTCACTGCTCCTACCTGCATATATTTTTACAGGTGCACTGAGTGACATTCACCCAGTAAAGTTGGCAACGATGGAGAGAACGTAGTTCCACATCTTAACGTTCGGTAACCGTTTGTGATAACTTTAATTATTTCTTTCGCTTTCTGTTTTTTTTTTTATGCGTCGAAGTGTAAAAATGGGCAGATTTGTCAAATTTTTTTTTCTAATAATTTCATAGTTCCACTTGACCGACGCATGAATAAATTGATTAGGTTTATGGCAATGTTAATTTTACGTAAGGTGAAAAAATACACAACGTGCATACAAGTAGATCTTAAACAGAGCTTTCAAAAGTGCTCAGTTTACCGTGAATAGTAAATAGTAACTTATTCCAGGGGCCCAGTTCTCGAGATCTTGCTATTTAATTCCATTGCAAGTTTGGGTGAAATCTCGCAATAGTTTCCACGTGTCCGGATTATTATTTATAGACATGTCTTTAGGTAAGAGGTAAAGTACGCCTCGCCTCTGCTACATTTTAACAAGTAGAGGTTTAGATATTTTGTACAGAATACACAAAACACACATTGAATGAAACATTTTTGAACCGGTAATAACGAAGTAGACGTAGTTTGTTATTATAAAGAAGTGAAGATGGTTGGGATAGAACCTCCACCTAAAATATACACAGGGTCCTCTCACAGTGTGTGCTTGTCTACTCCTCTATAGCAACACGTTGTTTCTAGCTGCAGCGACACATTGGTTCTAATTACTGTAACAAAATGGTTCTAGCTACTGCAACACATTGGTTCTAGCTACTGCAACACATTGGTTCTAGCTACAGTAACACATTGGTTCAAGCTGCAGCGACACATTGGTTCTAGCTACTGTAACACTTTGTTCTAGTTACTGCAACACGTTGGCTCTAGCGTTTTTCGGAATGCTATTTCAGACATCGCGGAATATGTAGCACGCACTTCACAGTTTACAAATATTTTAATTCAGAAATAAATGCATATTCTGTAAATTTAAATAATTACGCAGAAGTTTGAGTTTTACGTGGAACGGTTTTTATGATCAATATCATAGTTAACAGTGGCTGTCAATTCACAGGGTCATTTCACAATCGACCATTTTGCAGTTGAACGCAGTTCGGAAGCCCTGCAGCGAACATATAAAAATCAGTGAATTCAGCTTATTGTAATATTCATGGTGCTGTTTCAATTTCGTGCGTATTTCTGTATTCATCTTATTTTCTCTGGCCTGCGATTAGTGTGTACGAAAAATGCGTTCTGTGTATTGCGTGGACGCGTCTCTCACCGCCTTGGTAAACATAATTTCGAGATTGAGAAAGAAGTTTTACAAAAAGATTCCGCATTTAGAAATTTGTAAGTGAAATTATGGTATCGAAATTAAAGCAGCGAGGTTCGACAGTTCGAGTGGAGATATTTGGGGGCTCTTAACATCGAGATATTGAGAGCCGGTGAGGGCGAAGTGATGTAGGGAGAAGCGCCGGAATGCAAGGACGGAGAAACGGGAGATCCCCGAGAAAACCCTCTGACCAGCGGCATCGTCTGGCACGATTCCCATGTACGAGTCGACATCTCGAAATAATCTCGCAACAATTCAGGAAGCGACCTCCATTTCGGCGTGGGCCATAGTGATAAGTAGCTTTACATTTACCTTTTTCTGATATAGGCTGGTCACGGTAAAGTGAGCACTTTTTAAGGCCCTCACAAAAGGCATTAACCCGTAATAAATATATTTTATTGCAGTCTCAGACGTTAACTATTGAGAGTGATGAAATTGTGTTTATTAGTTATATTGCACTCTTTACATAAACAAGTGGCGGAAAGGTATAATTTAATTGAAAGGAATAATTTTGCAGGGCCTTAAAAAGTGCTCATTTTTCCGAACAGCCTATATTGCGATTTACTGACTTTGCTGTATTGTAGTGTTGGTGCCTACATAAAATGTGTTGTTCTGTAGTTCGCGAAGCCGTGGTTGTTTAGTGGTTAGACTACTCGCCTCCCACCTAGGCTAACCAGGTTCAGTTCTCGACGGGATCACTCCCGGATTTTCGTATGAGGGAATCGTGCCAGACGATGCCGTTGGTCGCCGGGTTTTCTCGGGATCTCCCGTTTCCCCCGCCCCTTTATCACGGCACTTCACCCTCATCGGCTCTCCTCTTCATTCACTCACTCTGTAGTTCGCTTCTTTGGTAGGCAAGAAGGGGTTAGAGGGTTGGACCCTACTTGGTGATAGGGGAACGTTGGCGTTGTGCATTGGTATTCAAGTACAGTTCGGTTTAAATTGGCTTGGGGTTTTTCTAGAAACCGTCAGTCAAACTATAATTTAGAATACTCCGCGTCAGCTCTATCCATGCTAGTTTTGCTTCGAACTCTGGCACTGAACTGTTAGTTTTTGTGTACCTTGTCTATGGCTCATTGTTTTCTCGTGTTTTATTGCTTGATTATGTTGATCTACGCGGATGTACGTTTGAAGTTCACGGAGTCTACTGAAAGATTTGTTTGACCGAACAGAACAGTTTTTTTTTTACCATTGTGATTTACCAAATATGGATAACTGCTCAAACAATATAATTTGCCTTCTGATTTTTGGAAGAAAGACTAGTAGACATTTCAGTGGTATGTTGCGTTATAAATAAAAACTCAGTTTCATTTGTCCCTTTTTTTATTTGAGTCAGCTGCAGCTAGCTGTATATTTATCTGTAACCGTTAAAATATTTTATTTGGAACAAAGAGTTTTTTTCCGTTTAAGACGCTTTGTGGAGAATCATGCTACATGTTTCAGTGTTTGGTAAGATTGACGTAATACGATCAAGTGATAAGATTGCACCCAGCGCAGAGATATAGTAAAACAGTCGCGATAAAAGTACGCACATTATCCTATTCTGAAAGCCGAGATAAGAAAACCCTAAATAACCACAGGCAAGCTCAAACGAAACTGTAGGTCCAGCGTTCTCTTACTGTAAACGTATGCGAGCAGGTGATTACAGCTCTGTACAGATATGTACGGACGTAGGACTCGCTTCTTCGTGGATAATGAAATATACCGACGGCGTGTTTTCTTACTGTGTTTATTGATGATTAACGTTCTTGGCTGAAAGCTTTGTAGAGCTATAAATAAATGACGATTTACGAACGAAATGAGCTTAACAACTTGCCCAAGGTTGCATTTGAACCAGCGACCTACAACGTCGTACTTCGATGTGCTAGTCGTTGCATAATCAGAGCCGGCGTGTTTCGTACTTAACGACTTACGGGTGTACCTTTTTTGTGTCTGGTAACAGTAACATTTATTTAAAGGATGTTCACGATAAAGTGAGCACTTTTGAAATGAACCTTAGAAAAAAAGTCACTATCCCTACCTGTATATATTTTAACGGGCGAACTGAGTGACATGCGCCCAGTAAAGTTGGCAACGATGAATGGAAAGCAGTTACATATCTTAAACGTGAAATAAAAAGTGTTAGGTAATAATTTGTGATAACTTAAATTATTTCTTTGACTTTCTGTTTTATTTAATGCATCGAAGTGTAAAAATGAGCAGATGTACAAAACTTTTTTGTTGTAATAACTGTACAGTTGGCACTTAACCGACGGATGAATAAAGTTACCAGGCCCATGAAAATGTTAATTTTGCGGAAGACTGAAGAATACACAATGTTTATACAAGTAGATCTTAAGCATAGATTTCAAAAGTGCTAATTTTACCGTGAAGAATCTGTAATATGAAAAGCTAGCGATTTGCAGCTGACGCGAGCGTTCTAAAGCCAGGTGAGCTGGAATTTTATAAAATGTAGCAATGCTCGACCGTACTCAACATTGGAAGCTAGGTTTCTCGCGGGCACTTTTTGCATCATTGCATTCTGGAACTGTGTAATCGCTTCTCCGAACAATTAGTGCTCTCTTAGCTGGAGCGGAGTAATACGTTGGTCCTTAACTCTTTCAAGCCCTTGTTGTGTTGAGTGTGTATTGTTAGAAAGTTACTTGGGAACGAAGCAAAATGCTATGTATTTCCACAGAAATAACATGGAATAGTTGTTCAAGGTTCATTCCCAGTTTGAAGTTGAATGTGCTCTAACTGTTAAAAGTGGCTAGTTCAAGTTCTGATGCAATTTAATGTGACACTGGGAGTAAATTAGGCTTAACTGTCTTTTGGTTTTTGTCAATGGAAATTAAACTAGCACCACGAGAGTCCTTCCGAAAATTGATTGTATATAAAGTTAATTACTCATTGCCATCTTTTTCATTTATGTTTCTTAACTGACCTCTCACTAGACGCGCACACCATCAAGTGTTTTAACCCAACTATATTTTTTCGTACTGTTCTACTTGTGCTATAATGCTTGGTTGTTGCACACTTGATATATATATATATATATATATATATATATATATATATATATATATATATATATATATGTGTGTGTGTGTGTGTATGTATATGTGTGTGTATATACATATATATATATATATATATATATATATATATATATATATATATATATATACATACACACACACACACACACACATACAAGCCCATGTATAGCCGAGGCCTCTCTTACTCGTGTTGCGTTCTGCGTTGTATAATACCGACTGCAAATTTGAAGTGGTTAGAGCGTATTATCATGCCGTGTTCAGAGAAAGAGAAAAGGGCGGGGGGGGGGGGGGGGAAACTGAAACTGAAAGTAGTTCACGTTCCAAGGATAAATTGTTACATTCGTTTGGTAACGCTGCATTAATACTTGCGGTAACTGTCGAGTACCAATACGTAGTTTATAGGACTCTCCATGGAATCCAGAACGTTTCGATTCCCACTAGGTTTAACCTACCCCTCTTCATCCCTCACACACCCCTTAAGCTGATGTTACATGATACTTGCAGCCGTACTTGGTCTTGTACAAGGCGTGGTGCACGAGCCGTTATACCAGCCGCTATATGAGCCGCCATCTTATTACACGACGGTAATTCCCGTACTAGCATTTGACACACTTGTGTGCGCAGTGTGTGGTTTGTAGTAAATATTAACACCATTCGTAGAACTGATAGGAGTCAGTAACTTGCGCAGGCCGATAAAAAAAGCTAGCATATAGTTCTCCATTACTGTTGGCCTTTTGCATAAAGTGATTGCCTACTATAATTACATTCATTCTATTGAAAATGATGCGAAGTCACTAGAGTACGAGTGTGATTTTTTTAATTTTGACGAAAATTACTAACCGTTTGCAAAATAATTTTTTCTTTACGTGCCAAGTTATTATCTACATGTAACATTTAATAATAAAAAAATTAGAGTCCGACGGAGTTTTGAATTCACGTCCAACTCACTGGCGTTGCCGTGACTTTACCACTATGTTACCTGTTCACATACCAGTATTGTGTTTGTGCACTATAAGAACCACTTGAATTAATTTTTTCATTGTATAGGTAATGTTTTAAATATTTATAACTGTTTTAAATAGTAATTAAAAGTTGTTATTGCCAATATTATTCGTCATTGTCGTATTTTTAATCTATTCAAGATGGAGGCGTCCTTTTTGGATACTTTCCACGAAATATAGACGTGTCCAGTTACCAAACCTGGTACGAAATATGGTCGTACAAGGCGGGAAATGCCATGACGTGTGCCACATTAGCCCGTATGACAACTGCAATGGCGGACCCTGCACAAGTTTTTACGGAATCTGGTATCGTGTAATATCGCCTTGAGTCAAATGTAAGTTCACTTATTTAACTATTGTTCCACAGATAAACACGAAGTGTTGTTTTCTGTGTCGGTAGTTCGATTCGTTGAGAAAGAGAAGTTGTAGGCTGTGCGGATAGAACAAATTGTCACCACGTAACTACTAGGTGGAGGTACCTTGTCATATTTAGCATTACAGTTGTAATACTATGAGAATTGAAAAGGAAGGTCGATATTGTCTTGCAGCTTAATTTTCTTTCAAAAGAGTAATGCATAAAATTTCCCTTTTGCATCTCTCCCCTCAACACCCATTCGCATCACCTTTTTTTTTTTCATGCACGCACTCACATATAATTATTATCTATACTTTATATCTCTCAACGAGGTATTTAGAGACGGAGCAAGTTGCTCAAAGAAACAGGAATGGAATCGGCCACAGCTTGTAGTAAAGAACAGTCCGAGCACTCGTCCGGAGTGATTTAGGAAACCATAGAAAGCCTAAATCAAAATGGCCGGACCGGGATTCGAACAAAGGTCCTCCAGAATGTAAGTCCGAAAATTAACAACTGCGTTGGCACCACGCTCGGTCTTTACTTAACAGATATAAGCCTATATATGAGAGACCGAAAACATTTGATGTCGGAAAGTGAATATTTGTTGCTGTTCATTAACACTAACGCTTTACTTAGTTCCTAAATTACGTAGTATTCTTCAACTCCGAAAATATGCGCCGGACATAAAATTTGTGCGACAAACATTGAACTTTTCGTTAGTGACGATTTGAACTAGATATTTAATGCTTTCTGTATATGCGTGTAAAATTTGGTACTCATAATTCTGTAATACATTTTTTTTCTTGGGGTAGTACTGCGTTAACTAGTCTATCTACCATTCATTCCCTTTGAAGTACACCGAAATTCTCACTAAACCACAGAGCACCGACATGAAGTTATTATTGAAAGTTGTGTACATCACTAGAAAGTAGTAAAATCAATTATTTCAACAATTTTTGTACCTTTCTTGTATTTCGGAACTTATCGTACTTTATTATCTCCCCCTCGTCTATTAATGACCGTGTGCACTGAAGAAGTTTTGGTTCGATTTACAAGTATAAACGTTATTACACAGATTTAGTAATTGAATATTTTTCTTTTCGGCAGTGCGATAGAAATAAACCAAATTATATTTACTAGTATGTCTTCGCCAGAGCTTCGTGGTGTCCCCCCACTCTACCCCCCCCCCCCCATTTCCTCCTTTCCGTTTTTATTTCATCACAATAGTAGATGCCTTCAGCATCCTCGAAACTTACGTCTGTGCTTTTTTCCTAGTCGCCGACTCTGTGGATGCCGCTAGACCTTCGAAACTGTAAGGTTAAGTAGATTTTTTTCCCTTCAAATTGGCAATATTTTAGAATTGCTTTTATCTTATCGCATTTGGCAGAGCTTCAAGTGCCGAGGATATGTCTTATCTTGTACATCGGCATTCAAGAAAATAAGAATTATTGCGCAAGCTATTATATGATTGCAGATAACGTGAGTAATCATCAGTCTTCAGTCGACGAATCGAAGCTCACTCGAACACGCGCACTTTTCTTGCAGTGTCTGTCAGAACGCTTTAATACTCGTATGAAGTTTGAAGAAATGCATTCAGTGATGGTCTTTCAATTTAGATATTACTGTATCACATAATTGATTATTGCCAGGTTTCCAAATTACTGACATCCAATATTACATGCATATATATGATGTCAAACATAAATACAGAAAACATAGAACGGAAAATTATTCTGTGTGGTTATCATAATGTGTTCAACAAAGTAAATCATCAAGAGTAAAAACTTGTATACAAATGAATGGGCAGTGGCAAACGGTATCAGTGATGAAAAACAGAGGCATCTGTGTCGCCTGTGGACAAATGTAAAAAGGAGAGGGAGCGTAGACGAAAAATTAAGTTCAATAAATGCTCGTTTGTTGCTTACATTTATCTGAAATTTTGTCTGTTTAATTAAGAGTCCTATTTTATATCTACTGTGAATTTATAGATCTAACCAAACAGGCACACATGTTTAAATCTTAAAATGAATGAAAAATAAATATTTCCTGTTTAACACTATATATATATATATATATATATATATATATATATATATATAGAGAGAGAGAGAGAGAGAGAGAGAGAGAGAGAGAGAGAGAGAGATAGAGATAGAGTGGTGGTGTTTATTTATTTATTTAATCCGTGAAATTTTGAGCTTGCACAAATTTTCGGCTCGGTGGTGCAAGAGTTTTCCTTTAAAAATGATCGTAATTTTAAATTTGTTAAAGATTAAAAATTATAATTTCTACAATTTTGATAGGTTAAAATTTATAATATCAATGAAAATGCAGTTCCGTATCACATATGACTAGATCATTTTTAATTTCTTTCAGTCCCTCATACATAAAATAAAAAGAATTTCGAGTTATTTTAAAATTTGAATTTTGAAAAAGTATATCTTACTAAATTAATAAATTATAAAGCTTTTAGAATTAAAACAAGTAATCTCAAACAAAACAGATTAATTAGAAATACATAAATTGGGAAAATTATTAAAATATAATTTTTTAAGTTTTGTTAATAAATAAAGTAGATCTTTTAAGTTATATGAATTGTTTTGAACATTCGTAAAGGCATTGTACACATATTACATAAACTTTCTGTAGGAAAAATTTGTTAGAAGTAAAACGATTCGTTGAAGTGGATTACTTACGCATAAAAAAAATATATCAGAAATTAACAACACGTACAAATATACCTTAAGTAATTTTTTTTTTTTTTTTTCTTCAGATTTTGCGTTCTTAGTCTTATTTTAGGCATAACTGGCATTAATGTTACATTTCCTTGTGGAAAAAACTTAAAATAATAATTATAATTAGACTAATATTTTGAATGACATATTAGATTGTATAATAAAAACATAGAAGTTTTGGCGTGAAACCGATAAGATATTCCTACAGTAATAAAAAAATGTTTTAAAATATTTGGTTTGGAATTATAGACTTAAAAATTTTTAAAGCATATATATATATATATATATATATATATATATATATATATATATATATATATATATATATATATATATATATATGCTGCAATATTGGTTATCTGATTGTTTACGATGTATAAGGTTTTAAAACGTTTTGCTCCTAATTATACTTTAAAATATATGAATAATGAAAAAATGATCGGAATTTTATGAATATGAAAATATGTATATTTGTTGCTGATTTTGTTAAACCTAATTTAATTTTTACTATATAATTTGCATGTGTGTAGTGATGTGATCTCTCTTACGGTCGTGGCATTCAGTTCACACCTCGGTATCGGTGATAATTTCGACTAATTATTACACTGTCTGTTACCTAGACGTGTTACGACTCAGTTAGCCTGTTATCTTCTTGAACAGTCAATAAATATGAACTAGTTTTTATTTGTTCTTTATTGTCTCGTAATAGCAAACCCACACAATACGATCGGGTATGCTTGTTTCTAGAATCTTAAATAAGTATTAGCTAAAATAAGTATTAGCTAATTGCCAATGGTCGCGGCCCACGATAACCACACTCGCTTCTCTGTGGCGTTCGCGCTGCCGTCAATTGTATTGTCGCGACGGATCTGTAATTGTTCTAACACTTTGTACCAGTCGTGATTACATGACCTCCCACGCTCCTTGGGAAGGTCTGTACAACTATCTACGATGAATATAATGCAAGTGTCCTATCTCCTGTCGACAAAAACCTCTCCGACCCCCGCTTTGGAGCAGGAAAGTCTGATCTCTCTCTCTCTCTCTCTCTCTCCTCTCTCTCTCTCCTCTCTCTCTCTCTCTCTCTCCCTCTCCCCTCCCTCTCTCCCTCTCTCTCTCTCTCTCTCTCCCCCTCCCTCTCTCCCTCTCTCTCTCTCTCTCCCCTCCCTCTCTCCCTCTCTCTCCTCCCTCTCTCCCTCTCCCTCTCTCCCTCCCTCCCCCCTCTCTTTCTCGAGTGGGGCAATGCTCCATGTGTCTCTTGTTCCATGGCTCGGTAATGTTGTGTAGGTTCGTTAATACTCGAATACAGATTTAATCCTGTCCAGTTACATTTGCCATAAGATGGTCCTGGATGCCATTAAACCACACTGATTGTATGCATTTTTGTAATGCATATCCTGAACTATCTTTTTTAATCCGCTTCTGCTCAACAGATGGCTGGAAACAAAAAATGAGGAGAGGCGGAGGGGTGAAGTCTCCCTGGTTACCCGGACCCCACATGCGCTGGAAGTTGCCAGCTGCTTCCTTCATAGTTATTAACTTGCCCGACATTGAACACTCTTGGCGCCACTCGACGTTCTGCGGACTCGTCTTCGCGATCGCCGCATACCTCTAGCTGAAAGTCGCACAATCCTCCAAACTCTCAACTATCAAAAACTGCCAGCTCGGAGGCCATCGCGGCGTAAGTAATCTTTGTGACCCGATCTGGAAATTTCCACGCACCCCGGATTCTCGCTGTGAGTGGCAATGACCAAAGACCCAGAGCATTCTTACATATACGTGCAGAAATTCAATATGCTGGAGCTCAGGAGCGCTCGAGTTGAGATAAGCTTATCGCGGCGGCACGCAGCGGTATTCGTGGCGGAGGGACTTTGAAGATTTCCGTGCTGTTCCTACAACTCTGACCTTCACACATTCGTACGCTCTCGCGAGCAGAACGCACGTGGCAACGGACTGCTATGCAGACAAGCGACACGTAACAATACAAAAGACATATTCACGCTAAATTGAGCACTTTTGAAATCAACGTTAGAAAAAAGTCACTATCCCTACCTGCATATATTTTAACGGACGAACTTAGTGAAATGCTCCCAGTAAAGTTGGTAACGATGAAGATCAAGTCACATACTGACACCTTCAACTATACAAATAGCCTGGAATTTTTAACATTTGCGATAATAATTTATGACTAGCTGTCCCTTCATAAACACTCCCTTCTTTTCCTATTTGCTTTAAATAGTACGGAAATTTTTCCTGTACGTCCAATGTGCTCGGTTTAAAACATTTTTTTTTGCATTTTTTATTTATTTTGCAAGAGTGGGACAAGCCATGCAGTAATATAACTAATTCAAGGTAGTATACTATTTTTGAAAAGCTCTATTGCTATATGGTTATGGGACAGCTGCGTCTTTCATTGTGACTAGTTTCTGTTCGGCCACTCCACGGATTATGTTCCTTCTTTGGTTACAAACCACTCTAGGAGTTCGGCCAATTAACTCTATTCCTAGCAGCCTTGTTAGGCCATGGGCTGTTGCACTACACATAGACTCGATATTATTTTCTGGCAATAATTTATTTCTGGCAGTCTTTTTGGTTCTACTTCTCTCCAGGTATTAGACAACGACAGCATATCATTAAGTTCTGCTGGGTAGTGAGGTTCAAGATGTTATCTCGGACATTTCTGTTCGCAGCAATGCAAGAGTTGAGCAGAATTGTCATGCAAGTTATCTTCGAGGCACCACGAAACTTTGTTCCAAACGAAAGCTGCAGGGTTTGTAAATTTTCGAGCATTCGAGAAAAAATGTCACTAAATATATAGCATAGACATACCGTACGTCCTTGGCGCTTTTGTCATATGATAAATATTTAGTATAGTCATTTGACACTAATTTCATGCTTTTCTGACGCTCTGTTGAAGTTTTGCTTTCAGGTAGTGATAATGCATCCTTCCGCTACATATAAACAAAAACATTATTGATCTTCTTCTCTGAAAAAAAATACAAGAAACCTTAGAATCCACATTAATCAGTCAATAAAATAATAAATATTTTTAGTAAGTAATATTGAAATATTATGTTCCCACCATTGCGACCTGAAAATGTAAATACTTCAATATGAAACATTTGCTTGAAATATAACATGCCAAAACTCAGCTTAGTAATATTTGACGGGTAAACCATTTCTTATGAGTCATTTCTAACACAACACTACGTTCAGTGTTTTTAAATTAATATTGATCACGAAATAATAATATAACCTATATACAATATATGACGGAATACTTTATTGTTAATAACTGGGGTAAATTATTATTTTTTTAAAAAAAGGTAACGTGTTTATTTTTGGGAGATTTCTCGATATTTCTTTCAAGTGTGATGGACCCGAAAACGTGTTCGCGTGGACAACTGTTGCCCGTCACTCGTGCATTTATTTTGAAAGTTGTATTTGATGAAACATCCCGCTGGAGTACATGCTCGCAACGTCTCCATCATTCATACAACTTGGACTTAACCTTGTTAGATACCAACTGCCAGATGCTGTGCACTGTTAATGGCCTAATAAAAAGCTGAGTAAATGTGCGCTGTTGCAAGGCCACGCCGCAGACAGCAGTACTTGGTTACGAAACTTGCTGTTGGCTGACACTACAGTGGACATTAGCACATTGGGTACCCGAAACTTCTTTTGTAAATACACTTACTTAGGTCACAAACGTAAGTATATTGGCATAAGATAATTTTCCACTAAATAGAATTTGGTTTTGCAGTCTGTAAGCATGGTTTTTTTATAATTTTACTTTTTCGTGAAACATATTAATTAGAATCTACAAACTTCTTATAAAAAATAAAAAAATAACCAAATTTAGTTTTTTCTTGATCGTATTGATTTCTTATTACCGAGTAGGCGTACATCATGGAATACACATTTGGATTATTTGAAACCTTTTATCAGTTGATTTTTTCAATTATTCAAATATGTGTAGCCGACACAACATTTTTGCTTGCAATGAAGTATAAACCCCTACTTATCAGTGGCAAGTTTATATTTTTAGGTAGCTATATTCTTAATAATGTGTAGTTGCAATTTAATTGCAAAACGTCAGTACAAATTGTTGTCTGGCGTTTCTGCCAAAAATGATTGACTAAGCTCTTGCAGAGACTTTGTTAGTTTCTTGGTATTTTACTGGAATGATGCAGTGCCGGAACAGCGTATACGCGAACGGATGATGTTTAATTTGTAATAATTTTCTTCGCCTGGGAGACAGTACACGAAAAGTGCATTGAACATGAACCGAGAAAAAAAAATTCAGGTGGTATAAGAAAGCCTACTAAAAAAAATTTGTGCACAGTTTGTGATTAGTGTTCCGGGGTTTTTGAAAGCCATATTCGATGTAAGGATTAAAGCCAGAAAATAAATAACCGACATCGACTTTGTATCTAATTTAACAAAATACTAAGCAATTCATTTTCTTTTCCCCACAAGCCTGCTCGTGACATCCTACAATCCTTTCAGAGTAAAATTTCGGAATGGACCTAATTCGGATTGGAGTCAACACGTAGTGAACACGAACGGAGTGAACTCGCGCCAAAAGTAAGCGTTTAGAATTGTTTCGAAGTGGGCTAAAGTTAAAGTGTAAACTATTTGCGGATTGACCTTGGGTTGAAAGTTGCGTAGAGATGTCTATTTGTGACTGGCTGAATTAGGAATATCAAACGACAAACGAAAATATGAACATTGATATTGTCTTGGCGGTGAGTGATGCAAATGCTCTGTTTTACTCTTTGACCGCACGTTTCTCTACTCATTTTTCGTAACTGCATGATAACGGGTTAAGGAATCTTCAAAATGGCGTCTTACATGTTTTTCTTTTAGTCCATGTTCATTCCTCTGACAATGTTTAGATCCATCCATTCCTACTTCAGCCCAGTCCGAGTGTGTTTAAGGTAAAGTTCCAATCGGGATTCTTCGGTCCCCTAAGAGTTCAGTCCGGAATGAAATGTTGAAACGTATTACAAGGCCCGGCTAAAAGGGAGGATAGTTTAGTGTGGCGATAAAACTAGGCCAGTGTGTTCTAACGTCAACAGCGGGATTTAGCTCGTTCCTGCCGACGTTTTTGTTATCACGACGAGCATTAGCAGCACAAACAGCTCTCTGGCCATTGTCGACACTGGGAAATTACAAGTGCAGGCACTATGAAAAACTGACACTTAGCTGTTTCGAAAATTATTTTACGCATCTGTATTCTAAATTACCCCATTGTGGACCTAAACGTTTTATGAATTGAACATATGTATAAGATTTTCGAAGAGCGTAAATTCTGCGCACTTAATTTCTTTTTCTCACACCTCCGCATACACATACCTTGGCAGAGATAGAAATCAGCACCGTATATAAGAATATAATCCACACTCACAATGTGATATACTGGGAACCCCTTTCGGTATAATTGTTTGTGTTACAGACTCACATGCGAAATAGTGTGCATGCTGCCTCGTAGACTCGCAGCTGACCCATTGGTTAGACGCTAACCTCGGAGGTTTCGAGCCGGAAAATTTTTGAGTGGGGATTATTGCTTGTAGTTAGACGGATATTTGTCTCTAAGGGTGGGAGGGGGGTGTATTCTCGGTGTACTGCCATTTCCTCCACCTTCTTTGTCACATTCCTGCTCCTCCCTCACAGCCATGTGGCCGGGAGCGACAGCTCTGCCTTTCTGGTACACTGTTAATTTTTGTGAATTTTCCTGAGAAATGGTTTGTATTTTTACAAACGTTTGTAGCGGTTCAAAAATCATACTGTAAAATTACTGGTTTGTAATGTTTCTGCATCTACGTCTGTTCCCAAATTTTGACTTCCCACAGATTAATTCCCGTGTTCGTTGTAAATGGGGTTTAATCGATACAATTTTCTACCCGCGACGAATTTGGTTCGTGTGACTACTAACGATTATGCAACACTATTATCTTTTATGCGCGATGTAATAATTAAACCCTGTCACGGCCTAGGTAGCAGGAAATTGATGTAATTACGTTTTTTTTAATCATGGGATGCCTTTTAACTTATTGTACATGTTTCACTCTAAGGGTTTTGTTACGAGCAACGGCTAGTATTGGGGATAAGATTTTACCGTTTATGGGTTGTGACACCGGTTTTGTTTGACCCTTCTGAAAACTAACGCCTGTATCACTTTCTGGTGTAATATTTCTGCTTACCATAATAGGTTCAGTTCACCATACATCATGCACCCAGAAGAAAGAAAATCTTTTAAAATCTTTTGCTGGTGCTTTATTTGTTTTAACAACGATTTGGTCACTGTATCTTTAGTTAGTTGACAACGATTATAATATTTATGAGACGAAATTTATAATTGTATAATCAAAAAAGTAGTTGGATATCACTGATATTGGACGTATGACTATATTTAACTGCTGTATTATTTGTTGCATTTATAGTCAATAAAGTAATAATCTAAGACTGTTTCGCAATATTAAGCATGAAATAAACTGAGAAAGTACGAAAAGCGCTACCCAGGTGTAAAATTTTGGGAATTTAAACTCATTTTAAATTGCTTATTCATTATACGCAAATATGATTGTCCCCTTTGTTTTCCAATGTTGTTGCAGGTAAGCGTCTTGAGGCATTTATCACATTAAATACGAATTTTGACAAAATTAACTTAAAGCAGTGACTGGAAATGAGATATGAGGGATTTTCTGGGAAGATCCGTGTCGTGGCGTTTTTCTCTGGCTGCTGTACACGCTACCAGCACCTTCAGCGAGCATGTCGACAGCTGCAACACACGGCGTAGGCCTGCAGGGGGACATACCTGGTACAACGAGGTCTGGCTACCACAGTGGCCATGAAACTGGACCGGTACCTGTTGGCAACGTCCGCAGGAAATGCCCATGCTTTGCATACTAGTGAGACGCGCCGAAGCGAACCTTTGGTGGGCGCGCATTGATAAAGGTAAAATGTGAATCACTTATTAATAAAATCAATTACTTTACGTAGTACGATTTTTCCATCCTAAAAATACCCTGAACTATTGATTCGTTTATTGTTAAAGTACTTTATAGAAAATTGTACTAAATTTATGTGCGCGCGCGCGCGTGTGTGTGTGTGTGTGTGTGTGTGTGTGTGTGTATATATATATATATATATATATATATATATATATATATATATATATATATATATATATACACACACACACAATTACATTGTGTATCTACGTATATGATTTGTTGTATCGCACATATTATAACTTAAAATTAAACTGCAATTATTTTAGTTTTGCAGAATTCGTTTGATCAAATAGGAGCTCCTAAAACCTTGAAATGTTCTATTCTTCAGGATGGCGTAATGCCAGTATTGTGTAATGGTTGGTTAGAACTGTGACCCTATTTAATATGAACTGTAACGTATGAAAAATGGCTATACATTAACACACGAAGAGTGGGTTGCTAAAAGTGAGGCCGGAGTGGATATATTCAATGAAACATTAACTATATATTATATATAATCTGCATGATGTATGGTGAACTGAACCTATTATGTTAAGTAGAAATATTACACCAGAAAGTGATACAGGCGTTAGTTTTCAGAAGGGTCAAACAAAACCGGTGTCACAACCCATAAACGGTAAAATCTTATCCCCAATACTAGCCGTTGCTCGTAACAAAACCCTTAGAGTGAAACATGTACAATAAGTTAAAAGGTATCCCATGATAAAAAAAAACGTAATTACATCAATTTCCTGCTATCTAGGCCGTGACAGGGTTTAATTATTACATCGCGCATATAAGATAATAGTGTTGCATAATCGTTAGTAGTCACACGAACCAAATTCGTCGCGGGTAGTTAATTGTATCGATTAAACCCCATTTACAACGAACACGGGAATTAATCTGTGGGAAGTCCAAATTTGGGAACAGACGTAGATGCAGAAACAGTCTGTCTAGGAAACACGACGCACAGTAAATTTTGGTAGATGACAGATATTCCCCGTACTGAGTTCGTAGTATACACTGCAAAAATTAAAAATAATTTTCTCCAAGACGAGACCGTTTAGAATTCCATTAAAAGTCGAAAGGAAACAGACGGAATTTTCATTGTTATAGTGGGCTCCGAACCACATGAATTTTAAATTCTGTCAGAGCTGGAGTTTGGTGTTAACTATAGTCTGTTTGACCTCAGCGTCGCATGAGTTTGGCGCTTTGGCGTGCACGACCGCAGAGTAGCGATATTGGAAAGGTGGTTCCTGCCAGAAGGGAATGGAAAGTATATTCTCTCTCTCTTCCCCCCCTTTTTTTTTCTTCATTTCTAAATTCCACGCAGCCGAAAAGTGCAAGGAACTGTAGCAACATCGGTGTATGGTAAACAAGACGTGCATAGTTGTCCGCTGCTTCCATAGAGGGGGAAATGAGGTAGAGTGCCCATTTCAGTGCACTGTTAAAAAAGAATTCTGCCATTTTACGGAAAATTGCTGGTAAAAATTTATCTAGATGTGTCTGTAAACTCTCCGTAAAACAACACACACATTGATTTTCAAAAACGGTCTTTCCGAAAAAAAATACGGATCCTCTTAGTTACTTCCCTAGTTAGTTTTCTGTACTTCTAGCTTAAATAAGTATTAATATCTATTTTATTTAAATTTTTATTATGCGGGTTCTCTACTGTGTATAAAAAAAGATATTTAAAAAAGTTAAAATGTTGTATACTTAAGCAAGTTTTGAACCCGAGTCAAAAAGTTGCAAGTTCACGACCCTAACCACTTATATACAATGCTCATATGATGAATCTGGTATAACTTTTGAATTTATATATTAGTCACATAAGCAACTTTTTATTTTTGTTAAAGTTAGTCTAATTTAAGTGTTGCTAAGTGTTACGTACGTGTGTTACTACTTTTTAATGTTTTAAAAAAGAGGTCTTAGTGACATGGATAACCTTAACTGCCGCAGAAACGATAATTTTCTGGTTACAGTGGAGAAGAAAGTTTCGCGTAGACTCGGCATTGTTCGTGCCCGAAACCCGAAGTTATACGAAATGCGGAGATTTTAGGTATTTTGTATTTACGCACTCAACTCCGTTTTTCGTCACTACGGATTGCGTTTCCATATATTTACTGTGCATTTTCGTAAGAAATTTCCTTAAATATACGGAAAATTTTAATAGTGTGCGGATCAGCCACTCTTCCGTATTCGAACAATGGACTGCTTTTCTGCGAACAGCACCATAAACAGCGTGGATGGAATCTGAGGCCAGAACACTAAGTAGGTGTTTTGAGATATTTGTACACTTCCTTTAACCTAGTTGTAATGAACATAGAAAGCATTCCAGTTGGTTAAGAATATTTTATTAATATAAAAAAGTGCGTCTTTGAAAATTTCAATGTAAACAAACACGTTCATCACTGTTTACCACGTGACTTTAAAAGTTGTGGGATGTGCGAGGCGAGTCATCTTTGGGGACGAAAATCGGTTTAGCTCACCTTAGTCTGTAGCTGCGTCAGTTTTTGGCGGATCAGAGAAAACCGGACCGCTGACAGCTTGCCATACCTTCCAGCTGATGTTCTCTACTCCAAAAAAATGTGCTGGGGATATTACAGTAAATACAGCAAAGGAAGATTTTATACGCACTCCGACAATGTATTGCTTCTCTTGAAAGGTTAGCGCATCGGCCTCTGTATAAGATCCGGGTTCGATTCCTGAAGGAGTCACATCTGATCTTCGCATCTGTGAAAAATGACGGACGTTGTTGGTTGGTGGGTGGTTTTTCTTGGAGTTCTCCCTGTGCTGGACGATGCCGCTGGTCAGCGGGTTTCCCCCGCCCTTGCATTCCGGCGCTGCTCCGTACCCACCTCGCTTCGCCTTCATCGGCTCTCAAGACCTCGGTGTTAAGAGCCGCCCAAATCTTTTCACTCACTCGGAGTGCCCTTGCTGTCTGTATTTCTCTATTCCATCCTCGTTGACACTAAATACCTCGTTTTATCTTTGTATCATCTCGATTATTGCATAGGGTGGGAGTGATTGGGGGAGGGGAGGGGGAAAGAATGGGGATAGTGCATGCTTTTATTCTGTGAAAGCAACTTAGTATTTCTTATCGCCAGTATAACTACATTACTGTCGAGCTTACTTCGGTGAAAAAAAAAAAACAGCGGAGGTATTCTTTACTGATAATTTCTCTTTATTTCAGCTCGCGGAACGAGATTTTGACCAAAAAACAAGTCGGGGACGTAAGAAGACAAAATGGGACATACATTTTTCTCCGTAACTTTTTAAGCCGAAGGCCACGCACGATCACGAATCACGAGAAAATATGTGCAGAATAGCGCGCCCCGTCTGTTTGATAATGACGCGCTCAAGTTCGGAGACCTTGAAATATGACGAAGGGCAAGGGAGAGCGTGGGAGCACTCACGGTCTAGAGGAGGGGGTATAGGGGGACGAAGAGAGAAAAATGAGACACAGATGTGTGTCGGAAAGGGAAAGCGAGAGGCATCCCGGGCCTGGAAGATCCATCCCCTCAGCCTCCCGGGGCGCGGTTGCCGCCACACGGCCAGACCCGCAGCGTTGCGGGGGTGCGTGCGCCTTGCGGCGCGGCGTTGGCGGGCCCCTTCCTTCCAGTGCGTGTACGTGTCGTCGTGCGGTGCGCAGAGGTACAGCCGCTGTCCTCTGTTGTTCGTGCGCCTCACCGCGGTGAGTTCATCCTCCTTCTAAACTATAGGTTGTTCGCGGTAATGTGAACACTTTTGAAAGCCCTCTCATTTGGAATAATGGTCAATACATATATTTTATTTTAGCCTTAGATGTTAACTTCCAAGTGCGATGGAATATACACACTGTGTTTATGACTTTCATAGCATTATTTGTTTGTAAAATGTGGGAAAGGATAACATATGGCTAAAAGGAAAATGTAACTAGGGTCTCAAAAGTGCTCACTTTACTGTACACAGCCTATAAACACATGAATGTGGTATATTTTCTATTTACTGATATACTTTTCGCCCTTTAAGGCCGTTGCCTGGCTCGAAAGTTGCGAGAACTTGGTATAGAGATATACATGTTGATTAAATTCTTTTATTTTTTATAGCCAGTTGTGAATACATAGACTTGCAATGAAAAACTACGTGTGAGAAATTATACTCTCAAACACCTGTATAACAATTTGTTTTTTTTTCGGTAGTTTTTTATTTAATTATTCAGTTTTCTCATCTTTCCATAAAACAGGCTATTCATTAATGTTACAAAAGGCTTCGATAGCAAAGAAGCACGTATTTTTCTGCTTAAAAGAGTCCCCGGTGACATGTATCTATCTTTAACAGGAACGTAAAAAAAAAAACTAATTTCATTAACACGTATGTCGCTGTACCTAGTTCTCGCTGCTTTCGAACCAGGCGACAGCCTTAAGAGGGCACGGGACATAAATTATTGCTATTGAGGTTTATCCTATTTTACAAATTTTATGGAAGTCGATAGAGAAAACAAAGAAAGGGCAACCATACAGAATAGTTTTTACTAATTACGAGAACAAATATTTTACCTGAATGACGTTATTCTGCCGAAATATTTCTGACGCCATCAATTTTTGTGTGTTTTCGTGGCGGAAGACATTATGCGAAATTAATACAGTAATACTGCAAAATACTTAGTCGTTAAGTTGGCAAAACCTATTATCGAGGATTGCAGTTTTTGCTTTTCTCTGTTGGCTTTCAAAAACCAGTAAACATCAATTTACGTATTTGGTGTTAATTTATCTACCACGCCTCCCCTAAGGCTCTCTCCTACCCGGAGTGCGACAGCCTCCTATCTGGAGCTCATTTCCCAGTTTGAGTCCGACAAGCGCGGGAGCGATGAGGATCGCCTCTACGCGCAAGGCTCTGTCTCAACTGGCGCGCAGTGTGTACTTATGACACTTTCGGCGGTGATCCTCTTATTTTATTGGTGGAAAATATGTAGGAAGTTTCATTGGGGGGCTCTCGAGTAGTTTTGTAGTTATCGGAAGCGTATATTTTGAGATACAACACTTTAGAAAAGTCGTTTGTAGCCATTCTGGAGTACTCTCTGGAATGGTGTTTCTAATGTCAGGGAAGTTTTGAAAGCACTCAATAGCCCTCTTCAGACACGTGTGTTATATTCGTGGGTCAGCTCATTGGACGCACGTTTAGTAGTTTTAGTAGAAAAACGAGTATTCCAAACATTCTGCAGCGCATTTCAAGCGCGAGCCTTCAAAACAAGAGGCGGGGTGCGCAGATTAGTACAGGCTATTCACGTTAAATTGAGCACTTTTAAAATCTACCTCAGAAAAAAAATGACACTATCCCTACCTGCATATATTTTAATGGGCGAGCTGAGTGGCATGCGCCCAGTAAAGTTGGTAACGATGGATGGAAAGTAGTGTTCCGTATGTTAACGTCGAATAAAAAGTGCCAGGTAACCATTTGTTATACCTTAAATTATTTCTTTCACTTTTTTTTTGTTAATGAAACGAATTGTAAAGATGAGCATATTTGCAAAATATTTTCTTTTGTAATAATTTCACAGTTGTACTTGACCTTCGCATGAATAAAGTGACGAGGTCCACGGCAATGTTAATGTTACATTAGGCGGAATAATACACAATGTGCATACAAATAGATCTTAAGCAAGGGTTTTAAAAGTGCTCATTTTACCGTGAACAGCCTATAAATACTTTTATTGCAGAACTTCCAACATTCTGCGAAGGATCGTTCACGTACGAGTGAAAGTGCCGGTCTTTTGATTGTTCTTCTATAGCAATTCTTTTCGGGAGTAGAAATGGCTCAAACATTTGTTTTCAGGATGGTTGCTAGGAATAAAAATTGTCACGCTGAAGTTTTTAAAATATTTTAGAATACCTATAGAGTACATTGGTGTGCATTATTATGCAGAAAAAGTAGTATTGCGACCGCGTAAAACTACCGTGGTTTCACAGCTTCTAGCAGCACGTACTGTATGTTCTGTCTCTTGCATGTAGACTATGAGGTGTGCGTGGTGCTACTAGTGTATAGTCCATCCACAGTTACTTCACACTATTCTGAACCCTGTTAAGGTTCTACTTACAGGATATTCTTCTGCCTCGTGCAAACTAAGCTTAACTAGGCCTACAATATTACACCAAAGGACAACACACCGAATTCGTGCGCACTCAGTTGTAATAGTGTTTTGCATGGGAACTCTTTCTTACTAGGCGCTACCAACATACAAATTTTCTCACTGATTTTATTCGTACCTATACATAGTATAAAACAAAGTCGCCCGGTCGCGTGTGTGTGTATGTATTTGGCTAAGGCTTCTAAACTACTTGATGGATTTTGATGCGGTATTCGCCGTCATTGAGAGAATTTCTTTAAATGTCGACGTGTTCTAATCAAGTCTGGAAAAGCCGATTTTGGGGCGCTTACATGGCTTACACTGACTAAACCGTAAGAGATACACCAAATTAATGTACTACAGAATTGTAGATCTCAGAAAGGTTTAGCAAAGTAGTCCGCGACATCATATGTTTATCTTTTAAGGATGACTCACAGTAACAATTTGAATCCCTTAAGTTCACTTACGAAGACGTTTTGAACAACATAGTATTAATCCTATGTTAGTTACCTGAACTTAGTGTATATACGTGCTGTAAACTTCAACTACGCCATATCTGTAAATCGCACCCGAGCGAAGCCGGGGCGCTAGTTTATTATAAATTAAACATAATTTATAAATAAAATACAGGTAAAACGTAAATTTATGAAAAATAAGATACTTTCATTTTAACATATGTAGGTATAAAACGCTTGATACATAGCATATTTAGGAAATAACTACACACGTCTTACATGGGGAGATTTTTCAAATGTTTTTTTAAAAAAAGCGTGAACAAACCGCGAATATATTATAGCCGTTAGTGCTTTTAATGTTTCGGTGTCTCAGAAGAACGTAGATGTTTTAGTGAGTCAGATAGGAGTGCATTTGCTTGAGGAAACGCGACAACTCGACTTCCGTACGTGATCAGGCACAACGTTCACCCTTATGGCACGTCGAGGTAGATGTGTGGGAAAGATGGTGTGTTACGAACCTGAAGCGGTGATTCGCTTTTTATTTATTGCGGTAAAATAGTTAACCTTCTTTACAGGCAATCCAGGAGAATGAAGTTCAGGATTGCATAGCGCAGCTGGTAACCTACACAGTCTCGCACGTTACGCAACGTATACGAGGCGATTGTTGACAGCCACAACCACCTCCAATACTAAAACGCCTCCCTTATTCCATAGGAGTAGTACTCGAGTGTTGCCGAGTTTTATTTTGTCGTGTTACCCTGCCTGTATGAAACAAATCGATTTTATTTTATACAACAGCTAGTCGCAGATCGCACTTAAATTGTATGGTGCTGTTTTTTCATTTTACGCGAGAGCAGTTGATATTTATAAACAGCTACGCACATAGTATTTAGGAGAGATGGGGGCGTTACTGTCAATTATCTGTTGGTTGCAACAGTTTTACTGTAAAAAAGATATGACGTTTGGCAGACATAATTTGTGGTTTGTAGACTTTAACGCATACATGGGACTTTAGTTTATGTAGATGATAATAGAAGGACGACTTGATAGGGATACATTTTTCCAGAGCATAAAATTATTTAGAAATATAACCATTACAGTTCAAGCCCATCTTCTCCGTCTCGAAATAATTTTATGCTATGCAGTTTTGCTTCTTTATCCTGTATTGCAAACATATTTATGATTATTTAACTCTGTTTATGTCTATGCTCAGTAAGATGATTGTGTTGTTTTTATGGTTAGCGGGTTTATTTATTAACTCACTATGAAAACAAAACGATTAATTTTTTTATAATATAAGTACTAGTAGCTTTACATATTGATGTAGTTATAAAATAATTGTTTTAGAGTCATTCATTACAATGCAGTAACAGAGGCATCCCACAGAAAAACTTATTCGGGGTATTTTAAATTTGCAAAAAAAATTTGAAATAATAATTAGAGATCATTGTTTATCGCGGGGAAAGTTGACTGTTTGCTAGGATCCAACGTATGGTAGCCATTTCACTGGGCCAATGAGAATTCTGATATTCTAAAAGCAGCACGTTTGTGACTGGTCTGCAAAGAACTTAGCCGAAGCAAATTCTTAATCATCCACTCATAAGAGAATACACTAGCTACAGTGTTATCGAATATATGCTGGCTTACAAAATTTTAGCGATTTTGCCGTATGTCTAATAATAATACTGCCATTGAAACACATTACAGCGGATAGAGAATTCACACATGGTACAAAGTAAAATTCCAATCTTCAGCTAACACCTTTGACGATAAATTTTACTTTTAGTACTTTCTAGCATATTTTTGTGTAGTTGTATTCCGTACACATCACTTCAATCCACGCTTCATAAATTTACTGAAACATCATCACACTTCAAGGGAGATACCACTTCAACAAATTGTATCTTACTGGCATTAATGCGCTTCTTACATACGGGTGGCTCTCTTGTGCGGTTCTTACCTAATAGACAACCCACTCACTCGGCACATCATATACGAAGGCTCTCGAATGATGTAAACATATTGTTTAAAAATATATATACGATCTACGGCCACACAACTGAGCATTTTCAGTATACGAGAGCGAAGCATGAGTTTAGGCCCCAAGTTCCACTCTTCCACTTCACTCTAGTGAAAGCAGTTCTCGTGTACACGACCCCTCATTTGGGGTGTTTCTCTCCACTAGTTTGTGCACTTCAACACGACTTCAAACTTTTGTGAATGTGAGTGCTGGGATAGACAGAGCGTGGTTCTCAACTTATGTTTTTTATGATATTGTCTTCACGAGAATCACGTGCTTAAGGGCTCCGCCGGGCTGGCTCATGAAGTGCGTTGTAGAGGTTTCATAGAAAACACTTATTCGAAAACTGTTCAATATTTTGTAGCGATGTCTGAACACGAAAAGCATTTAAGAATCGTTTCCTGCCCAAAGACAAATTTCAAGTTCTCATTTCAACTCCAAGGAGGATTTGTTTTCCCGTGAAAATAACTGGAAAGGTTGTTTTCAGAATCAGTTTTTAACTGCTAGATTTTTATACAGAAACTTTAGGGTTGTCTCAAGACATACGCCATACGCCATCTTTAAGGATACTTCTTGCCTGTCGCTTGAACTGCGTTGGAGTGTTTCAAATACTCGCCACTCCAAGAAACTAATAAAAACGCGCCCATGCTCATCTACGAAAAGAACACACACTTCGGACAAGCGCTGTTGAGTGCTTTCAAGACTTCACGCATATTATAAATACTATTTCAGAGTTCTTCAAAATGACAAAAGAAGGCCTTTTTCAAAGCGTTGTATTTCAAAATATACGCATCAGATACACACTAAACTACTCAAGGGCCTTGCATTGAACCTTGCTAAAGGCTGTTCACGATAAAGTGAGCACTTTTGAAACCAACCTTTGAAAAATGTCGCTGATCGTGCCTGCATATATTTTATCTGGCGTAATGAGTGACCTGCGTCCAGTAAAGTTGGTAACGATGGATGGAAAATAGTTCCATATTTTTACGTCGAATAAAAAGTGTTAGGTAATCATTTGTGCTATCTTAAATTATTTCTTTCGCTTTTTGTATTTTTTAATGCACCAAAGTGTAAAAATGAGCAGGTTTGTAAAGTATTTACTTTTCCAATAATTTCAAAGTTTCACTTTATCGAAGCATGAATAAAGTGATGAAGCCCTTAGCAATGTTAATTTTACATAATGTGAGAGAACACACAAAGTGCATACAAGTAGGTCTTCAACAGGGCTTTCAAAAGTGCTCGTTTTACCGTGAACACCGTATACAAATTTTCCACCAATAAATAATAGGGTCGCCGCTGAAAGTCCCATAGGTACACGCAGCGTGACGAGAACACTGCACCCCAGTTCGGAGCCTTGCGCTTAGCGGCGATGTCACGCTTGTAGTGCGTGGCAATGTCGCCCGTATCACTCCCGCACTTCTCGGTCTCAAACACAGAAAACCAAGCTCTAGTTATGCGGGATGGGATCGCCGTTGTGAAGACACGTCCTTGAGGAGAGTCGCTACTGTACGCCGGCTGAGCGCCTTGCGCTTAGAGGCGACCCTAGAGCTTACCACGTACTTCAAAACCTCAAACGCGGAAAATAGCTGTATGGAGGTGGGACCATAGTGTTTTTCGAGGGGGGGAAAAAAAAAAAAAAAAAACGCGTGCTGGAACGCGTGCTACTTCTCACTGCTACTTGAAGCTATGGAATGGACGAATTGCTCAAGGTTGGAATCTAGCTAGCCAGTTTCGTCGCTGTAATCCGGAATGCTAATCGTTAACCTTCTCCACTCTCCAAAAGACGATGTTATACTTTATACATTTGTATCAATATTTGGCTGTCGAATTTCATAAACTTGATGCTTTTTACGGTACTGACAGTCACTCGTTACCTTCTGTTAGAAAATTATCTTGTTTATTCAGGTCATATGCGTATGTCGGCATGATATATAGTCGTGTAATGTCGCGTAGTTGTGAATTGTTTTCGATCAGCTTAATTATTACGTTACGAAAAGATGCACACCAAGAACTACTGTCGTAATATAACAGTAATACTTATATAATGCTACGAAACGTGCTGAAATTCTTAATTCTTGAATCGTGGCACCTTTCAGAAGAGAATTTATCGACAACAGGATATACTTAATTCAGTATTCGATGGAAATTCTTTATAATTCCAAGATGTCTGAGTTAACAACTACGTAGGCTGTCCTTGACCGTCTGAACATGTTTGGGGTGAGTTTTGCGCCGTTTGAAAGCCAAACTAAACGGCTTACAAAATATTACAGCACTGTTCATAATTTTGAAGAAAATGTACCAAATTAATGCGGGAACTTGTTGCAAGTATACGAGTCCTCCCCGCAGTGCAGAGATGTGATAGCGGCGGCCCTTCATCATACCGACGTCATAGCTGCAAATATTGCGTACAAAGAATGTCTTGTAACAAGCCATTTTGATTTGTGCCTTGGCTATAGTAAATAGAATATACCATTAAAAATAACTTTTGTTAGAATTGTCCTAGAAAAGTGATTCAAATTTCCATTTATTTGTTCTGATTAGTATAATGTGATATGTGTATTGGTAATAACGATAAGCAAATAGTTCCCATTCTAATACTTTATTGTAAAGAGAATGCCGAAAGCATGAAGGGGCCATAATTGAGGGCGTCATGGGTGGTGGCAATCCACTCCCTTTTGTGAAGGGCCGCTTCTGTTACTTCCTTGGGACAGAAAAGAAAGACAGCTTTCGCCGTTGGGTGGGAAAGAGGAAAAAAAAAGGGGGGGGGCAAACGAAGACCCTTACAGTTATATTAAGAATCGATTTGATAAATAATAATGTTATAATGAAACTGTTGGTTATGTAGGTAGATAAGTATATGAATGTAAACTTGTGTAAATTTATAATCAAGGTGCATTAAACGGGGCATCCGAAACGGACGAGGAAGTCCGCTATTGTTTGCATTGGGAGCACCTGATTGGCTGAGACGTTTTACTGTGCTTCTGAGCCGTGGTCTGAGGAATTCGTTTGCATTTCTGACACTCTCCGTCTGACGGTCGCCCTACATAGTCGGAGGCGTCTCGCGAGGCCCGCGGTTGTTATAGTTGAAAGACTCGTTCGAGTCACCCTGCATGGTCGGGAGGCGGCTAAGTAGGGCGCGGTGTCTACGGTGATTAGTAAACTGTGAGAAAGGAAGTATAAAAGTATTATAATACGATAGATAAATTTCAATTAAAATGTAAATCCAATATCTAACTCCACCGAAGAAGTCTGTAAGTATATGTACATATCTATGTGTGTATTTTCAAATAATAGATTTTGTGAGGGACGTGACTTCATGTAATATAATGTTACGCACTGTAACTCGCACGGGCTGCGAGCTCCCGTTATGCGCGGTCCGTGTGGGGAGGGGGTCACCACCACCCACCCCTCCCCCAGGACAGACGCACTCGCTGCCTCGTCGTCACCGCGGGCAGCGGGGGAATGATTGACAGAGGCGAGCCATGGCTGACGTCACGGTCCCTTCTCCTGCCCCTGCTGGAGAAGTCGACAAATTTGGAGGAGGCGCAAGAATATTCTGGGAATTAGGACCCCCCAGCGCATCGTGGGATTTAGCGAAATTTCTGGGCGATGGCCTACGACCCTATAAATACAAGTCACAGCTGTATTGCTGGCAGTATTGGTAGAAGCGTCCTGGTTGAGTGCGGTAACCGAGACATCAGTGAAGAGGACGGACGACGACGGGATATTGCGCGACGGCAGGCGGCATGTTTTTGGTGTGAATGGACGAGGGGGCGTGAAACCCGACGTGTGAAGGGCACTTGGAGAACTCTAGAACATTGCGGACTGGTGGGACGTGGACTAAAGTGAGGTGGGACTGAATAACGTGATACGGTCTTCATTGTAAATATTGGGAACTGTCAAATATAGAAATATAATTTATATAATAATTGAATAGGTTTTGATTCAGTGTCTGATGGGGCTGATTTTTAATTATATAATTCCTTTGAGGTAATTATAAATTGCATTGACTGAAGTCAGTAATTGTAAACAGGAAGTGATGTCAATTTAGTATGAGAATTTCGATCGAGAGAATTTTGTTTGTAGTTTTGTAAATAAAATTAGGAGATTATAATTAACTTGTTTATTTAATTAAGACCTCTATCCCTTAACGAACCTGTTCTAACCCACTGACTTTGAGAGAGAGAGAAATTGTAACAATACATAAGGGGGGCATAGGCCTAAAAGTTTGACAACCCCTGATGTATAGGTACCATGTTATTTACGAGGCTCGTTTGGTGTATTTTACTACCAATAAATATATCGTGTTTTAATTGTAGATAATAGATGTCCTTTACGTAGGATCAGGGATAGAACTATAGGCTATTCACGGTAAAGTTAGCACTTTTGAAAGCGCTCTCATTTGGAATAATAGTAAAAAATTACATTTTATTTTAGCCTGGATGTTAACTTCCGATTGCGGTGGAATAAACGGACTGTGTTTATTGCTTACATGGCAATATTTATTTTAAAAAGTGGTTAAAGGATAACGGCTGAAAGCAGAAAGTAACAAGTGCGTCAAAAGTGTTCACTTTAAACCGTGAACAGTCTACAGGCGGGGGAAACTAGAATGCACGAGAACATTCACCAGTCAAAGGAAAATCCTGATCGGCCCTGCGGGGAATCGAACGTGGTTTGCCGTGGCGGGAGGCGAGTGGCAGTGGTCTGAACACACCACTGCGGGGCCCTCGAATATTAGACTATACATATCAAAATTTGGTGTTAGTAATGAACGATGGGTGCATACTGTTTTGTTCTTCATGCCGATGATTTGATGATTAACACGTGATGATGTTTAAAGGACTTGCCCTGTGTGTATGTGTGTGTGTGTGTGTGTGTGTGTGTGTGTGTGTGTGTATATATATATATATATATATATATATATATATATATATATATATATATATATATATATATATATATATATATATATATATATATGGTGGAATGTTTATTAGTGCAGAATGCGAATATATTAGCTGAGATAAAGCAGCAGCAAATTAATTTTTGGTGCGCATTTTCATTGTATAAGTAGATAAAAATAAAGAAAAAAAATTAATGAATGGGAAGTTCGACGGACTGGGAATAATGAAAATACCGGGAGGAAGGTTTGTCGTTTTTGTTGTTTTATCTTTTAAAAAAATTTGCACGCCTTAAAAGCAGTAATACTCTACAAAACAATACGAGAAATGAAATATGTGAGAGTGAGTGCCGAGGATTTAATAAAGTTTGCGCGTTGAAATGCAGTGTTATATTTAATGGTCGGTAGTTTTTTTTTTTTTTTTTTTTTTTTTTTGCTGAATGTTTTCATTTCATTTTAATTTAGTATTTGATAACCTTATTGATGGCACTGTAGTATGTTTAAGTTCTTTTATTGTGCTCGAGTGTGAGAGGGTGGAATATTGTGTAGGTGGCATGATTTTTTATTGGGGGGTCGCAGCAACGCCTACTCATATGCCATCAGACAAGCTTCGGCCGTACACTTGGCAACAGAGCAAAGTGAGCACTTTTGAAAGCCCTGCTAAGTTTTTACTTTCAACCCATTGATTAAGTATAGTTCTACACAGCTATCAAAATGAACACTGTAATCTGGCTTTTAGCTGACTCATATGTCCACTGCATACTCTTTAAATATACAACAAAAATCAGCACTATAAACACGTAGACGTTAATTTCAGTAAATAATATTGGTCTGTGAATATTGACTGATGTTCACGATTCTGTTTCTGTTTAGACATATCTTTAACTATGGCTAACCCTTCCATGGCCGTGAGAAAATTTGCATGGTTTTGTTTGTCAACAAAATAAAAGAAGTGTTAACATGATTCTTTTTCCCGTTATAATGACGTCTAAGACGTTCCGAAACATTTGGGAATATATTTATATTGCATAAATACGTTACAAATGAATATTTTTATACAAAACTACGCACAAGCTTAGGACGGGCGTTTTTAATATATTACAAGTAACGAAAACAATAAACAATAGTCACGAAACTCAATGGCTAAATATAATTGATCCAAAATTTTACAGCGTACTTCGGCATTAATATTTGTCATTCGATGCAAGTTTCGTGAAAATTCGTCTACCACACAGTTTTTACAGCACAGCAACACTACATTTGCTAAGGTTTACTGCTTTGCTTAAGAAATACTAACAACACAATTCGTAGGCGATGACAATGTATTTCATGAAACTGCATTCACACATTTATGCAGAATCTAATTTTTCCCCATATTACCTACCACGATGGTGGTTTGAATTGTTCGATATATTGGTTGATGCAAATTAAACAATTCGGACAGACGCTATAACACTGTTTTAACATATTCTAATACGGAAGGAATTTTTCACGTGCAGTATAAAATACATGTGACACACAAAACGTGTGACATACGCGCCGAGGTATCAACTCGTAAATTGGTAATCGCGAAATACTAAAAAACACACACATTTATTAACGCTTTCTGAATAGCAACACATATCGCAAATATTACGAGAAACACTCATCCAAGTTCTTTCAAGTTTAGTTGAGATGTACAATTTGTACTGACTTCAATTGCATGAAGCAGGACATTTTCTACGTCGGTATATTATGTGAAATTTCAAGAATTTCTGGGAAATATTGCAGAAAGCAATAACCACATGCCACTTCACTCAAAGCAGATATAGAAATGTTTTATCACGTTAAAGAAAATACTTTATTTCAGGATTTACAAACTGGCACTTAAAATCACGTTGGCCGTGAAATGCTGTTTTGTTGGCACACGAGCGCGGACCGGAAAACATATATTGAATCGGCGAACTTGAACGTTGCGTCAACCAGGTGATGATGTAAAAGAGTTAGAAAAATTAATATGTTATCACGCCATATGTCATTTTTATTTGCATAAAGAAGCTGAACTGCAGGTGACAACAATTTTTATCTTTATGTCTAGTAAGGAATTAAAACATGGAACTACTTCATGCAATTCTTTGCCGACTTAATTGTGAGTATTGCAGTCATTGCTTACGTTAAAATATAATATGCATTTATGGGTAATGGTTTTTTTCGAATGTTGATTTTAAGAATACCTACTAACCTTATCGTGAACCACCAATAATATAATTGATCTATTGTAAAACTTGTGCCTATGGCTGCATAAACTTATTGTGTAGGTTATAAATTCTCTTCGGAGACTAAAACCGTACAAAATCGCAATTCATCACACACCAATTGAAATACGTACGCAATTTCTTTTGAAAAATATTCATCTTTTAATATTTTCAAAATATTAACAATGCTTATTTTGTAGTGAAGTGCTGGCAAGTGACGTGACACTACTGTGCAATCGCGAGTGGCCTCGCTGCAGCTCCCGGCAGCGCGGCGAAGCTCTGTCGTCGCGTGACTGGACACGAGGATAACGACCACACTACACCACGCCCGGCTCTTCTGGGCACAGGCTTGCCGATGTTCTCGTCACGAAGATTGTGGGCGATATTGTGGCTGCCTTTTATGTTCCCTCGCTTCCTCTTTTTATCTTCCCTGCCTCGCTTTCTGCTTGCGAGTTGAAGGACACGCACAGGTCGGCCCATTGTAGTGCAGATTTTTGTTCGTCGTGGCAGAGCATCACAACAACGAGGCAGGATTGCGAGATGAATGAGTTGGTAGAGGAGCGAAGCAGTGGGACGTTGTCTGTGGGTAACCGGTGGAAAATATTCTTCTTTTTAAATTCCGTATTTAAAATTCGCAGCCCTGCCTCCCCATGCCAGTTTTCTACAGTACATTTATAACGTTTACAATTTATTTTTAGTAAAACTATTAGGTATATAGTTATTTCGGTTTCAACTTTTTTTTTTTTTTTTGTGAGAAATTTTGTACTTTAATTTAAAATGTTTGCACTTTCCGTGCTCTTCTCACGTATAAGTTGCTTCTCCTCCTTACACACCTTATTTTGCCAGAAATGCTTTGCCGCTCCCGTAGTTTCTCCCGCATTTTTTTTAAACGCGTAAAATGTGAACGTCATTTGTTACGTCTAGAAAAATAATTTTGCGCATTGAATCAAATTTTTCTTCCCCTCTGCATCAGCATTATGCTGAAGAAATATTTATTCGTACTGGTAGTTATATTTCTGTGCATAGTTAGCATAGTCCGCTAACTTAAATATCAAATAGCCCTTGTATCTGTTGTCCAATAGTTTTGTTTTATTTTGAAGAAATCGGTATATCGATTTGTGTAATATTAGCTTGCACTTCATTTACTTTATACCACAAGTCACAACTTTTCAACTTAGGTTACGTGACTGTCTGGAAATATATGCCACTGAAAGACTCACCCGGAATTGTGCTAATTCGTTCATCTGAAATTTTTTCTTCTTCAAGGTTAAATATCGTGTGGGTGTTTGCTGGTTCAGAAGACCACTATATTTTACCCTGTTCTCAACGTGTGAAATAAACTTTTAATATTTTTTCTCTCGTGTTTTCTGTACAGTTTTATATTATCCTAATGACATACATTAGTGAATTTTGTTTAAGTGGTGAATTTTATTCATTGTATGTCTAACATACGTGGAAGTATAAGCGTCACGCAGATTTTTAAGGGCAGTACCGCGTCGAATTAAATTCCGTTCTCTTGTGTGCTATACTGTATAATATTCTTAACCAGTTATGCAAATAAAGTTACCACGAGGATAAGACTAAAAGCAATGACATTTTGGGGCAGAGATTCAATCCGAAGTAAATTGTGTTCAGACGATGTTATTTTTTATTTTAGCCATAGTTTTACAGTAAAAGTGGGATATGTACAAAAAGATTTAAGATTGGTACAAAGTGCGTAAATAAATCATCACGAAGAAACAAGAACTGCAACTACAATTCTAAAAAATGTAGAATTTGCTGTTTCTAACATACAGACAGGATGGACAATTCAAGACTAACATAATTAAATTTTCATTATGAACGTCTGGAATGAGAGAGAAATGGTTACAGAAAGACACTTGATAGAGCATTACATAGAGATAGAGTCCGATATATGTACAACGATATGGAGAGATCAAGAGTAAAATGGAGAGTAATGTTGTTTCATTTTCATTACATCACGTACATTAAAAATCATTCCAGAAAAAAAAACGGCTTTTTCAGAGTGCTGTATCTCAAAATATATGCATCAGATCCATATTAAACTACTTAAGGGCCCTGCATTGAACTTTGCTACAGACTTTCCATCACTAAAATAATGGGGTCGCCGCGTTAAGTGCCATAGGTACACGCAGTGCGATGAGAGCACTGCGCGCCAGTTGAGAGCCTTGCGTTCAAAGGCGATGGCGCACTTGTAGCGCGTCGCAGTGTCGCCCTTCCAGTTCTCCGCATATACTCTCGGCCTCGGAGGCGGAAAACAGCTGCGGATAGGTGAGAGTTTTAATATAATAACAAAGCCTCAGTATGAATATGTGTAAGCACACGTGTTTTATATATATATATATATATATATATATATATATATATATATATATATATATATATAATAAACACGTGTGCAGATTTTTGCAGGTGTAAAATGAATAAATGGTAGGAATGAACCAAGAAAATGCTTTTGAATGTTTTTACAGCATATTTTGTTAGTCAATATTTGAAGGGCATCAGAATTTAGTTACAAAATATTACAAAATGTTCGGTTGGATGGAAGATTTTCATTGGGCTCGTATAAACGTCCTATGAACATGGTGGTTCTTTGTCACTAGAAATTTTTTTCTCGGTCTAATAGTGAAGCGCGCTGGAAACTAACATCAGTGATTTCGTGCATATGTACTTTAAGTGTTGTTTTTGAACGTAAACGTGAAATTAAAGGGACAGTAGCGAATACTGACTAAGTTGGTATTTTGATATAAGACATTGATATATAATTCAGATTTAACAGAAATGTGTTCTGAAACGTGCGACTTAATAAATGTCCCACCTACTAATAGTTTTTATGATGGTTTCGCGTAACACAGAAATAATTATACATGCATGCATCATGTGCTTAAATAAATCCCCACATACATGTATACATACATTTGCTAGCTCCTGCGGTGGTCAACCACTTCTCGCTTTGCAATGTCCACTGTCATGGTGTCGTACACTCCTCTACTCCAGCTTCTCGATGGTCTCCCACTTTTTATTTTTGGAGGATTCCATTGCCACACCATCGTAGGCCATCTCATATTGTATATCCTTTGAAACTGTCCATACCAGGTGAACTGTAAATTTTATTGGTGTCGACAGTGTATCCGTTAACATTATTTTTCTCGTACTGGCTTTTTAAGTGATGTTCGAATCGGGACATTACAATTCTTTTACCAAAACCCCATTACCTTTTATTATTTATTTGTGATTGATGTATATTAGAATTTATCCTTTAGTATTCTTAGGTGAAATATACACTACAGCAATATTTAGGCTAGTATGCAGTTTAAGCAGTTTAGTTCGGCGCGCGTGCACGTCCAATACATGTGCGCGCGGGCGCATACACACGCGCACAGATCTGTATTATACATGATGTTTCAGTAAAAGCGTGCAAAAATGAAACTAGGTGTAGGGGCCGCACCACAGATCGTTTTGAGGTAGGGAACGTGTGGTCCGCGAAACTAGTGAAAGGAGATATGGGCGCAAACATGTCTAACACGAATATAGGTGTCCGTATTGGTTACGCGGATTATAGCCATTGCGTGTGTACACTGTTGACAGGTAGCGCCTTGCAGGACCACTCCATTGAAGGACCGGTGTTGCTCAGATTGACTACCACCATCATCAACGCAAGCATGTCAACGGCGTACGAGATTATACCCCCATCCGTTCAAATATTCCATGAGTTTTGCGTCTGTCGTCACGTGCTGTGTTAATGTAGGGTAGACAGAGCCACCTTGCGGACGATAGGTGATCCTGGCGTATTACGTGGGTCGTCCACAAGTATATGCCCACATATTTTAGCTGGCGTCCTGGACCACTCTTCCCGAATTTCAAAACATTCTGTGAAGCGGTCCCTATTCCCAGTTTAATTTTTTTATATGTACATATTTATATCTATATCGTGTTGATTTATGTGGGAGGTTACTGGGGTGTGGATATTTCACCTCAGAACAGAACGAAAAGTCTATATGAACAGTGTCATAGGTTAGACGGTTCCCGAGTTACAGGCCCATGTCACGATGTTCCTGTTCGTAGTTGGTATGCCCGTGTTTGTGTACAGCGTGTGCTAGATAACGAACTTGCTACGCAAATTTTACTTTTGACACACAAGCGCTTGGCAGGCCAGGAGTGTCGCAGCAACAGTTACACGTACTATTCGAGGATGTCCCATTGGATATGATGCACTGCATGTGGTTCATGCATGATTTGCCACGAGGGAGGGGGGGGGGCAACGCGTTCGGTAGTGGCCAGAGTCTATCTGGTATCTGGATGAGCGGTTCCCACACAGATGGGAGGATCGTTCCATAGACTTAAGATGAGGTAGACCGATCTCGCTGGCTGCGCACAATCAGTCTCCGTTTTCCAACATTGAACTGCTTTTCTGCCTATTTGTAATGCAGTTTTATTTAATTCTAATTGGTAAAAGTATTTTATTTATATAATAGTGCTTGTCATTTAAAATTTAAGATAAACACATTCATCACTGTTGACCATGTGACTTTGACAAGGTTAATGTTGGGTACATGCGCAGAAGGCAAATTAGCGGCCTACCTCACCCTTATACTGTGGATCGTTCAGGACCAATTGCCTGGCATGCACTTTGCCCTGATCTGAATCCAGTGGATTATTACTTGCAGGTATGTTTCAATACCTTCGTTTACGCAAAAACTGTTACGATCATTGCAGCGCTTCGCCAATGCGTGGAACAAGGTTGCCAATAGATCATCTGGCACACCTGGGTTTTTGAACGTGCCAGTCACTGATAAGTGTGCAGGCGTGCAGATTCAAAGTGGACGTCTTGAGCACCTCGTAAAAGTCAATCGCCGCTGTTACACAGGCCGGGCTGCAGCAAGTATGGCTATTAATTCCAGTAGAAGAATCGTGGAAGCGTTTATCTATGGATACCGTCGAACATAGAACATATTATTTTCATATAATCTTTCGGTCGCCGCTGCTGGTTGGCGGGGTTTCTCGAAGATCTCTCGTTTCCCCGCCGTTGCATTTAGGCGCTGCTCCATACTCATCTCGTTTTGCCCTCACCGGCTCTCAAGACCTCGATGTTAAGAGCCGGCCAAATATCTTCACTCCCTGACTTTCTGTTTTGTTTTGTACTGCCCATACTCCAAACTGAAATCTCCTGTATACACATGATGCGTTCTCAGAAAAGGTACCTTGGGATGAAAACCAAAGTTTAGCGTTTTGGGCTGTTTCTGTAGACAAATCTACGAGGAATTCAATGAAACAAGCCACAGCGTAGCGTTTGTACTCTCAGCATGTTCCATTCATATCTCGAAAACGATAACTTTCGAATTTGCAACACTTTTTTTGGACCTCCTGAAATACTTACGTTTTCAGCCTAAGGTACCTTTTCTGAGAACGCATCACATATATAACGTGTTTAGGAAACATGTGTACAGACTCGGGCAGGTGATTCGTGACCGGAAAAGAGGAAGTGTGGTAATAGGTCACCCAGGCATGGTCCATCTCAACGACTGTTGAAGTCTTTAAAGGTGGAGAGCGACATGCATACTGTGTCGTATATTATGCAAAATACTTGCGTTAAGGAACACAGATCGGTATACGGATTAATTAAACCAAGATATTGGATAAAAGGACGGTATGGTACATCCCTATCATGCAAATAATAGGGGTTGGCAACTTTTGATTGCATGCACATGGCCATGATCTTGTGCATGCAATCGTGTCCCCGCTGGTAAATACATGTTGGTGGTATGATACACGATGTTACACGTCACAGCCAGTTCCACACCGCCCTTTCCTGAGCAGTGTAGTTTCCCCGCCCCGTCTGCCCAAACGGCCTGTTGTTCGCAGCCTGTCACTGCTTCGATTCACTAGGTACTGCGGACGTGAACATGGACGAGTACCCAACTTCTGAAATAACTGGATGGTCTTGGTGCATGGTGAAGTGAGAGGCAACGGCAGGGTAGCTGCGCGTGTGTACAGCCAAAGATAACCTGCATGACGTCAGCCGAATCACCAGACATTTGCAAACCTTACATAGTGACTACGGGAAACATGCACGTTTCAGCGTCGATGTGGACCTGGTCGATCTAGAACCGTCCGAACTCCGCAGTTTGAAGAGTGGTCTTGGAGAATGCAGCGGACAACGCTTCGACTAGCACCCGCGTGGAGAATGGATGTATCGAATGACACAGTACGGTGTGTCGTCCTTAAACAGCTGCTGCGACCATACCACGTGCGCAGAGTACAAACAATGGAGCTAGCAGATTGTGCCCCACAGCTAGAATCTTGCGGATGGTTCATGCAGCGATTTGAAATTGATCCTGATTTTCCGGCGATTGTAATGTTCAAACAGGAAGGCTTTTGCAATAGTAGAAATTTCCATATGCGGGACGACTCCAGCCCACATTTAACAAGAGACTACCAGCACCGCTTTGCCATCAACATTTGGGTTGGCATAGTGGGGGACAATGTTATTGGCCCATTCTTGCTGTCGAAACGTGTGTCAGGATTTCAATATTATGATTTCCTGCAGTTTCGATAGTCACAGTTACTGGAGGATCTTCCGCTCGCCATTAGAGAACGGATGTGGCTGAAACGCGACGGTGCACCACCCTATCACCAGGATTGTGCATGACCACCTCAACACAGCGTATCCCTCTCGCTGGATAGGACGGGGTGGGCATCGTGCTTGGCCAGCACGCTCCCCAGACCTTACGCCATTAAACTTCTGGCTGTGGGGGTTTCTTAAGGCGGTGTGTACGAAACCCTAGTGGCATTTGAAGAGGACCTGTTAGCGAGGGTCGTGGCTGCCCGCGATCAAGTGCGAGACACACCAGGAGTTTTTCAGTCTCTAATACGCCGTATGAACTACTGCATTGACATTGGAGGGGCACATTTCGAACGTTTATTGTGAAATTGTTTGTGATACGCCATCGGCATAATCTCGAGTGATTTCAGAGTCTGTTCTGCTGTGCTGTCAGTGCCTTCAGTACCGATGACGCATTGCTACGTCACGGAATTTTCATGTGTTTACACACATTAATACAGAGTGATGCTACTGGGCTCATTAAGTTATTATTACTACTCAGCGTATCGCAACACCGACGGCATTATACATAACACATCATCACTGGACGCACCAAACGTGAGTTTATCACGGATATGGTTGCAGTTTGCCAGTGCAACCCACATACTGAATTATTCGTTTCTATCCTGTGCTGCACACACTGCCACCTACGCAGTTACACTTTGGTGTAGAACATTTCCTAATGCTAATCTGTTTGCTGCGTGTTGGTTCCTGGCCATACTCATTCGGTGGGGAATCCCCGCTGTATTCCTCCTGGTGCAGGAAGGGTTGCCTACTCACCAGGCCATGGTATTGCTACCATTGAACACGTAGTTTGCGATTTAACCTGAAACGGTGGGTCCTAGAAAGTTGCAAATAGGGGGCCTTATTTGTTAATTATGACTGCCTGCTTCGTCCTATGGTATCTAGAATCAATTTAACCTCACAGTGTAAATGTTTCATGCAATCAAAGGCTATCAAACCATATTATTTACAAAATGGGGGTGTGTATGACGTACCATACCTTCCTTTTATCCAAGAACTTGGTTTAATTAGTCCATATACCAATTTGCGTTCCTCTAACGCAAGTAATTTGCGTAATATCCCACGTAATATGCTTGTCGCCCTCCGCCTTTAAGTGCGTCTACAGCTTTATTATTTGAGATGGGCCATGGGTGTCCTATGTCCTCGCGCCTCTTTTCCGGTCACTAATCGTGTGCCCGAATTCGTACACATGTTTCCTAAACACGTTGTATACATGCATAATGTACACATATGTGAATACACATACATGCATACATACATATTTACATACCACACATAAATATATCGGAAAAGGCTGCTTGCTACGTCAGTTTAGAATTGACAGGAAATGATATCCTGGCAGAACTCCACGCAGGACAGATTTTTCCACCGGTGTCTCTACTTTTTTTTTCCTCCCGTATCTCGCGCAAGCGGGTTAATTGGTTCCTACTGATGCGATCTGCTTCCAATCTTCGCGTGGCTCGATAGTTTGGAAAATAGATGCCAGGCTGCCTGATGCCCCCTCCTCTCACTCGGCTCCCCATTCCTTCCCTCGGCGAATCGATTGCCGTTTCCGCAGTAATTGGCCGCCGACCCACGGAGCCGTCTTGCCTGCTCAGGGAGCTCTGGACGGGCCGGCTCCCACCTGGTGGCGTGGGGGTGTGGCGCCCGTCTCTGCGTTAAGACCCTAGGGGACTTGCTATACGTATATGTCACTTTCTGCAACATGAGCGTAATAACAAATATATAGTCTATTCGCAGTATTTTCACACTTTTCTAATCAAATCTGTGAGAAATCACCTTATGTATGACGTGCTCATCAACAAATGTAACTAAACTGCTACTAGATAGAAAAAAATAAAACATATGTAAAAAATTGTAAGATGTCATGAGCAACTACTGGACATGTAGGTACTCAACACACATGCAGAGCTTAGAATTTCCAAAATAATTTTGGCTTTAAAGATGATTTTACATTAGATCATATAGACATAACGTACATCTGCTCAACTCCCTATGAAAATACAAACACAAAAATTTAAGTATAGCGACAATACGTATGACATTTCCTGGTATGAAAACTAGCGCTTCTATTGTAGCGACCCACCGAGCAGCCGAGGCGCTGTATTCGCCATTCAGGCCAAATCGTAGTTAAGGTTAAAAAAGGTTTGACGTGTTGGGTTCTGCGTTCTCAGAACTGATTTGGGGGGGGGGGGGGGACGCGAGTGTTAAACAAGTAACGTTATGTATTTTGCGTTCAGGTTTGAAAAAAAAACTTGACTTCTTAGGCATCACAGTTAGTAAACGTCTCCTAGTCTTTAACTGCCCAGTTTTCGTTGGGACGTCGGCAGTATTTTTGTTATGTCATTCTAAGAATCTATTATGTGCCGGGAGGAAGTGTTCGTAATTCACTTAGGTACGTTAATATTGCATAATGTATTGAAAACGCCTAAAGGGTGCCAATATAGATTTTTTTTTAATTCTGTAGATCTCAACGAAATTTGTGCGACAGTTGCTCTGCATATAGCATAAGGTCACAGTCAACACTAATTTGACCGCGAAATTTGGACCTGCGGTGGTAAAACTACAACCCGAATAGTGGCTACGAATTTTTAAATGTGTTTTGTGTAGCTCTAGCGTGCATTAATTACGCAATAACTATGCAGCTTACGAAATTACAAGTTTTATTTATCGTATTAACATTTACAGTGCTGCTGATAGTATTTGTGGTAGGGTTTGTAAGTGCTTTGGCATTACCATAGTAAATTTTTACTCTTTCATGTTAATTCAAATTCCTCATCGAGGAAGTCAGAAATAATTTTTCTTGCGTAAATCTGAATACGAACGTGATGAAATCGAGTGATTTCCACCATGTAAATGAATGGGATAGAAGGTGCAACCTTAATGTTGTATGACTGGTTGGAACTAAACGTGCGATGGTACCGTGACGTCACTATTAATGGTGTCCATTGCAGTGGCTCGCGTCACGGCTCTCCCCCCTTGCCCTACCCAGCCACTCCCCACTATGGCTGCTGGCGACGATCTTTTCCTGTGGCGTTATGTCACACGTGGGTGGAATGTCGAAGGGCACGTTAACACCATACAATCATTATTTTTTTCATCTTTGCGTACTGTGGTAGACAGGTACACCGTCCTAGGTAGACCGTTCTAAAAATAATTTTAATCTGTCCAAACAGTTTTCACGAGTGACGCCGATTTCACGAAATTTTATTGGGCACTGAAGCTTAGAAGGCAAAGGAATAATATACATTGGCGGAAAGTGGTTTTAGGGGTGGGGGGTTCAAAATGGTATGCGTTTGTCACTGTTTTCCGGTGGTTCGTGGATTAGTTTTGGGTTCGCTTTTCTTCTTCTCCACAGTAATATGTATTGCATACCAAATTACACTTAGTGGCCCGAAAACATGTGATGCGACCCGTTAGATCTGGATCTAAATTTATGCACTTCTAAAATAATTTTTTGTGTTGTCGTTCGAGTAACGTTTAGGCCCTCTTGAGGTTTACGTGGATTACTAATTATTAAAAGTTCATTGATGCGAAGTGAGTTTTCTGCGCCATTTACTAAAAATTGGCTTCAGGCTAAGTTAACAATATCAATATTAATACTGATAATACACCAAACTGTTTTGAACTTTAAGGTGTTTGATATAATTCTGTGCCATTTTCAACGTGATCAGCGTTTTTTTAAATTTATTTACGAAATTACAAATAAATTGAGCTTTTATTCATGCAACATAATGTAAAGCATTTTTTTTTTTTTTTTAAGTTGTAATGCAAGCGTAGGTGATCTGGGGATTTGGTACTTAAAAAAAAAAACCTTTATATGCGGTTTCATATAAATAAACGATCAAGGAAAACTGGCTCGCACCATGTTGGTTTATTTTACATCCAGTTGTATAACGCAGGTATCTTATCACCGCCATACTAAGTGACCGTTGGTCCAGCGGTGGAGTGCTAAAGACGTTTCCTGTTAACTCTACATTTAGTATAACACTTTGATGCTGATCACACAGTGCCTAAAAATAAGAACTCGTATTTTGCTCTACCGAATTTTGACATTGCTAGCCAGGAACATTTTATTCAGTGTAGACGCATAGGCAGATTTCTTGTAAAATGTAACGCGTGAGTGGGATTACTATTTGAACATTAACCAAACTTTCTGCACACTAAAACATTTTAAATTTGGCACGCACTTTTAAGAACTGCAAAGACTTTAATTATGGTTGCCAAGCACACACACACAATTGCTATTTTTGATAGACATACAGAGTTTTAAATTTAATATCCTAGTCCAGCTGCTGCGTGGTATTTGTAAATATTGCGTGGTTACAATATAAAGTTGGGAGAAGTATTTGAATTGAGAAACGATTTTGTTTGCATTAAACTCCACTTCACCCTTGGACTTCTTTAATTGATATGCTAGTTGTTAGTTTCCTTATTATTTCCCAGGAAATATTTAAGGTGTGACACATGTATAGCTGTTTGGAGGCGGAGATAAGCTTGGATACGAGGAAATGTGATGGTAAGATGTAAGTCTGTTGACGTTTTTGCGGTGATATTTAGTATTTTGCAGTGTGTGTTCTGTCACCTACACATTCAGTTGTTTATTTGCAAACACTGCCTACATGTTGCATAATAATTACACATATGAATATCTCTCCATTTGTTTTCACATACATTAAAGAACCATAACTCACCACAGTGGCTAATACCCATACGTGGGGCTTAAATATTATTTCTCACACTATCTATCTTACAGTCTTCCCCACAGCATAATTCATTTCAGTGACGCCCATGCGTGGTGCTTTAATGAGCCCTAATTTGCATATACAAGTCCCCACCTATTTCACCACAAGTGATTGGTAAAGGTGTAACATAATCAACATCGTACTGTTGGTAATCGTTATCAAACAAACCTGCTGGCTGAATGCATCATATTGTCCATTTCATGTAAGTGGGGTAAATTTCGACAGTTCTAGAAAAGTATCACTGCCACAATGTATCCTTCCACCGCAGCTGTTTTGTCACTGAAGAAAATGACGTTTGTAAACAAATGTTTTGAGTCCAATGCACACTTGCACTTTCCTCTTTCCTCGTGTTCCATGTCATGGCAGGCACTGAAAATCTGATGGTAGCTAACTTCCGTCCAGTAATTAATGTAGGATATTACAGCTAGGTTGGCATCGAACTTGTTTAATTTTTGTAACGACGGAGTTAAATTTGTTAATGTTCTGTTTATTTATTTCGAGGGAAAAAGGAAACAAGGACGAGGGGGGCGGGGGTTAGTTTTACATCTTTCGTGAGATGACATTTCGATGTTCTTACGAGTGTGTGGCATGTTAGGTTTGCATATTGTTTGGATGGAACAATGGGAAATTTCGCTCGTATGGAAATTATTTATTTCTCTTCGAAAATTGTAACATTTCTACACTTGTTAGCTTCTACAGCAGGGGGGGGGGGGCTCTTTGATGCCAGCTACGTCACCGCTGTCAGTCATTCCAGCAGTTGGTGGGTAAGGGGAGGGTCGAGGTGCGTCCCCTCCCCCACATAGCCGGACCGCGCATAATGGAAGTTTTCGGCCGGTGCGAGCTACAGCGCGTATAGACTACTCACAGTAAAGTGAGCACTTTTTAAGGCCCCTCCCAACAGGCATTAACCACTTATATGTTTCATTGCAGCTTCAGACATTCACTTGAGAGTGTGGTGAAAGTATACACAGTTTTATTAGTCACCTGGAAATGCTGACTTTAAAAAGTGGTTGAAAGTAGACAATTGGTTAAAAATAAAAATTTATAAGGGTCTTAAAAAGTGCTCACTTTACCGTGAATAGTCTGTAACACTATAACTGTAGTCGAATTGTAATTGTAAAGGGCTTTTTAACCTAAAAATTAACACCCATGGCTTGCCCGGTATTCGAACCCAGAGCCTCCTGCACCCCAGATCGGGGGCGCACCAACCAACTGCGCCACGGGAGGTCGGCAACTGTAGTCGAACATATAGCCTACAGCTCATTGGCGGCGACAACGAAACAAGTGTTTTCGCCTAACTACAGTACGCATCATAAAATGTTTTGTTTTCAACACCTAAAACCGTAAATCAAAGTGTGCCAGAATAGATTAAGAGCGAGAGAGAGAAAATGGGAAGGGGGGGGGGAAGATTAAAATGAACGTAGGTAGAAAGTTTGAGACTACTACTCCCTCTGGAAACAAGAAGTCAGCGCTCATACTTGTCCTTAAATTAATTGTAATGTATGGGTGTGCAGGTGGCATAGCAGGCCCCACACGACGCGGCGTCGTTCACACATCAATAACGATCAGTGTGTGTCGGACCAGGCAGGGGTGGGTTCGCACGGGCCGTGGCGCGGGCAGCAGTGCAAGGCACCGCCGGGCCCGGCCCGTGCCAGTCCCTAGCGCCTGCCCTTCGCCGTCAGCGGCTGCCGGGGACCATCGTCGTGCTCCGTGGAGCCACGGCTCTCCATTTCCACCGCGCCGCTAAGATAAGTTACTTCGGACATAAGCCATTGCAGCGCTACGTATGTCGCTGAGGAAAACACAGGCTATGACATTAAGAGGGCTCACACCCCGCCAACTTGAATTTTCGCTGTGTTTGCCATTAGTTACTTTTAAGAATGTTGAACGAAATTTTTCAGCAGAAATAATGGTTTTAAAAAAAGATTTATCAAACTGTTACAACTCTACCGCGTTTATTAATTTTTTACTTAATAACTGCCGTTAAAAATAAGTAATTTTTCTTTCCGGCAGTTACAGAAATGATCCTGGCAATATTAGTCTAGCTATACATGTATTAGAGCACGTACAAAGCCATGCCCTATGCGTTGTTGACGCCGAAAATAAAATATAAAATCTGTGTTCCAAGTTAACGGCGGAAATTACGTGAATCCAAGATGGCGTGGAGTGATCCCCCTTAAAAACCTATAAAGGCTGTTCATGGTAAAGCGAGCACTTATGAAATAAACCTCTGAAAAATATCACTGTCCATAACTACACGTATACTACAGTACGCCCTTACACGCAGGCTCCCAGTTAAGTCGGTATCGGCTCGATAAAAATAGTTCTAAGATCTGACGCTGTGTTGACAGCACAATTTGTAAATGCATGGCTACTGATGCCTATGGTTTGTTTTGTTTATACACATCAGAGCACGACTTGGCATGTTACTAATATATTTACATTTATAAAAATTCCCTCGTTTCCACTTGTAAGGCACACTAATAAAGTGAGATGGCCCATATCAATGTTGATCTTTCATATAGCAGAAGGAGACAAAATGAGAACGTAAGTAGATCCTTAGCAGGGCTTTCAAAAGTGCTCACTTTAACTTGACCAGCCTTTACACAAGAGCAAGCCAAGACTAGCTAAATTTTCAACATATATTTAAAACATTTAAAATGAATCCCACAAGGAAATTCTGTCAAGAGTCCTACATCAAACTGAACGAAGCAGAAAAGGACGAGTAACAAAGGCAAAAATTAAACGCAAATACAAGCACAAACCTGTTGGGCGACGACCACAACGAAGACAACGTAGGCGAACACTGAGACGAAGACTAGTATGTAGGCTCAAAACCTGACGACAGAACAGAACACATACAGTTTTCTTGGCGAGCCAGTAGCGGCGTTTTGGGAACTGGCATCTGTAAACAGCTACTCCTGGCTTGTTCTCGCTTATATTTGTAGTGTTATCCTCTCTCTTCTTGCTTTGCAATGGCGTGTATCCTAAGTAGTTTTTCGTTTAATCACTTACCCCCATTGCAAGTAACATTCGATGGACTTGTGTTGTTGAGAGACTTTAAGGGTACTGCCTACCGGCTGGCAGCTGCGCAATTTAAATAGGAAATCCCATGTTAAGGAAGTTTCGTCCCAGTGCGTTAAAGATAGGCGTTTCAAACAAAATGTATTCTTCACGTTTTTTTTAAGAAGTTCCCTGATATAGATAGGCTGTGTGTACTTTTTTGTAACACATGAATTTGAAAAATTTCTTGCAAATATGGGAACATCTCCGCTGTAAGGATCGTATAAAAAAAACTCGCGAAGAATACATTTTGAAACGCCTGTCTTTAAAACTAACGCACTGAGATGACATTTCCTTAACATGGGATTTCCTATTTAAATTTCGGAGCTGCCAGCCGGTAAGCAGCCCCTTAAGGCCAAGTCCACACAGGCCATTCGGCCGCGCCACAAAACCATTCTGTGTGATAATGACTTTTGCAGGGGCTGTCACCCATCTTACTGTGATTACAAATGTGTCTCCCGCGGGGACGCTCCTCTTATTTGTGCTTCCTTCCCGGTGTGGATTTTGGTAAATCATACCACCACAATCGATAAGTTACGATGCCTCACTGCAAGAGTGTAGCGAAGACGAAAGTTTCCTCTGATCTCACGTTCAAACTAAGAGAATGTTGAGTTGAGAGATTTGTGCGGCTCTTAACAACGAGGTCTTGAGATCCGATTAGGGTGAAATATGAAGAAAGAATGGAGCAACGCCGGATTGCAAGTGCGGGGGAAACCGGAGATCTTGGAGAAAACCCGCCGACCAGCAGCATCGTCCGGTACGATTACCACCTGCGAAAATCCGGAGTGACCCGGCTGGGAATCGAACTTGGTTCGTCTTTGTATAGGGCGAGTAGTCTAACCGCTCAGCCACCGCGGCCTCCAAACTAAGATAAGTTTTGTGGTGGCGCATCTTGGCAGGCGGCATACCGAAAGGCTGTTCACGATAAAGTGAGCACTTTTGAAATCAATCTTAGAAAAAAGTCACTGCCCCTGCCTGCATATATCATAACGGGCGCACTGAGTAACATATGCACAGTAAAGTTGGTAACGATGGATGGAAAGTAGTTCCATATCTTACCGTCGAATAAAAAGAGTTAGGTGACCATTTGTGATGACTTAATTATTTCTTTCGGTTTCTGTTTTTTATTTATTTATCAGTGTGTAAAAATGAGCATGTTTGTAAAATATTTACTGTTCTTATAATGTTACAGTTTCACGGGACCGACACATGGATAAGTGATGAGGTCCTTGCCAGTGTTAATTTTACACAAGGTGGAAGAATACGCAACGTGTATACAATTAGATCTTAAGCAGGCCTTTCAAAAGTGCTGCTCATTTTACCGTACAGCTTATATTCACACGAGCCGCTGAGCCACGCAACTTGGCGAACAAGCTCAGCGGTCAGTTCCAGCAATCGATTGGCGGAACCAAGTAGTACGGCCGTGTGGATGAGGCCTAGAGTACGGGTGAGGGCCAAGTGAGATGGACACAGAGCACCTCGAGAAAACCCTTTGGCCAGTGGCAACGTCCGCTACGTTCCTTGCCTGCGAAAATAAGGTTATACCCCCGCCGGCGGCAGTCGAACTCGGACCATCTTTCGAAGCGCTAGCCACGCGGCCTCCGCAGCCCACCGCGACCCTGAAACAGGACGGACCGCGCCCTGAATGGCGATCAAGCCTCGACGAGGGTTAACCATAGAGAGAAATTGAGGTAGTGTTCGCATGCGAGGTGAGCAGCAGCGACTCTCCGTGTTCCAACACTGGAACGCTCTTCTTCCAATACCACATGCACTCAAAAACAGGAAAACTGTTCGTGTAAGTACGTGCTTTCTAGTTGTTTGACAACTTCCTCTAACCCCTTATTTTATTTAAACGCAACTAGAGTCTATTCATTTTGGTCACAGTATTTTATTCGTATAAAAGGGCGAGTCTTTTGAAAATTCTAATGCAAACAAACCCGTTCATCGCTGTGTACCGTGTAACTTTAACAGTTGTAGTAGTGATCGGCGAACCAATGTTTGGGCGATATTCACAGAAGACAAAAATCGACCTACGCCATTTGTAGTCTGTGGAGTGAGTTTGAAAGTTTGCTCGCAACGGAGAAGCGACGGTGTCGCTTGGATCACCCTCGATCCAAGCAGATTCGCCTGTCGTTGGCTGACAGCAGTCTCTATTTTCTGCATGCAGGAAAATCCCGGGGCTCGAATCACCTTGCCGCAGAACTCATGATCGCAGCCGACGAGAAGTCGGCGGCTCTTTTGTAGCCGGGCCACCTAAGTCTCGATATAATCACGTGGACTATTTTGGAATCCCTGCGTAGTTTATTTTCCCACTGTGTAGTTTTTTGCCACTTATGATTGAGACTTAATTTTGGCATGTTCCTAATGACATTCCCCATCAAGCAAAACATTAAAACATAGATATACTTTCCATAATTCTCTGCCAACGCTGCTGTAAGAACTGTTTACTTTTAATCATTTTAAAATGATTCAGTGAACTGCGTACCAGCTCTATATTTGCTCGTGGTGCGTAAGCCTAACGTTAATCTATTTTTTTTTACATGTTCAATGCAATAAGTGAAATTCAAATGCTAGCCTTGCGGGTATGATGTGTTGGTGTTTTCGTCACTATCAACTTATTGCATTTTGTTCAAAAACAAAATATATTTCAAGTAGCAGTTTCTAATACGTGCAGTTGAGTTAACCAACACAAATAAGTATACTTGAGCTTAAACCACCGAATTCCATGCAAGGCGATAATTGGCACAAAACTTAAGCCGGCAATAAATCTGGGAAACAATTTAATCTTGTTTATACCCTTAGTTGTATGTTAGTCCTGCAAGTTTATCGTGTAATATGTGACTTGCATAAGGTTTTTCTTATTACTAATCACACAAAATTTTCCGAAGATCAGTTCATGCGTAAAGTTGGGGAAACAGTTCGACTACATTTGTTTAGTAATGAGTTCACTCTTGCCGATAAAAGTGCGTGTTCTACCCAAAAAAAAAAAGTAGATCTTACAAAATATTTTTGCCGTCGTAGTTAACATTGTTTCCTCCTGTGCAGTGTTAAAAGTGGGCATTGAATTTTTGAGTCTCTCGTGTCCCGAATTCATGGCAAAGAATACCCAGCAATCAGATTAGTAATGCGCATTTCGTTCTTTGTGGTCCTGAGATGTTTCGCATTTGTGAAAAAATGAGAACGGTGAACAAAAAGAGAGAGGTTTATATATATGGTTTATGAGTACGTTAGTGGTCTAGGTAGATCTCGTGGGACTTACTCTATTATGAATATCTGTGTTAAATTACGTGGGTTTGGAACATGGGATATCTGCGCGCAAAGGGCAATGGCAATTGCTTTGTTTTATTATCCACGAAAGTTGGCATAAGCAAATCTTAAAATTGTACACACACCCTCCCCCGCTTTTGTACCTTTTGGCTTTTCTATCTAAGACTCCTTGCTGCAAGTACAACAACCAGTATTTTGTCTTTAGAGAGCGCTAACAAATAAAAAAGGAATGATTATTTCTTACAAATTTAATTCCCTCGTGAGTACTTCGAAACAAAGACACATTAGCTGAGGGTTTGACTCTGGTGATTGTGATAAGCACCAGTCTGTAGGTGCGCTGAAGGTCGCTGGTTCGAACACTGTCACTGCGCATTGCATGGAGCTGCCTGTGATGCAGGCGCTAGTTTCTGAACGTCGTAACTAACAGCATTATTCTAGTTAAAACAGTAGTGTAATTTACCTTCCATTAAAGTAATGATTATAATCATTTCGCACATTTTGGCAACCAGGGGCGAGTTGTGAAGTTAATTAAATCTTATTAAAAATAGCACTTTACTATGCATTAACTTGAGAACCTTCCTCAGATTCTCATTAAGAGAAGATAACATCTTATAAATTCTGGTTTTTGTTGTGTTGTAAAACTTTCATGTCGTGTATCAGTACTTTGCGCGCGGAAGTTGTTGTATGTTCGTTTTTAGTAAATGTGTTCATGCTTCGTTCTTTTGAACTGTTGGGATACGTGTATTTGTGAAATGCATAGTGTAGTTAGAGAAGCACTACCAAGCAGAGCGTAGCTTTTCTCCACCGCTCACACGAACCGTTTCCAGCCATAAATATAACATTCAAATATCACTTTGGACCACTGAACCTACTCACTCTCGTTCTGTATAACTGTTATTCACGCTCTGTAGTCTAGATTTTGAACATTCGTGCTAACAGTTTTCTTGTGGGCTGTGTCTCGCGAAGTACCGACGTCACTGACGCACTTGCCAGCAGTGATATATTTATTGCACCGTAGTCGCTTCAGTGTGGTATTGTCGAGACATCCTGGACAAGTACTCCTAGTATACCTTTGTTCGTTTAGCCACGGTGGCCTATTGGTTGCCCACACGTCAGGCGTTGTTTATATCGTTTCTACGTTTCAATGAGTGGAAATGCCTCGCTGCCCCAAAATGGAGATATTTCGTCACTTTAGTGATTAACTTAAATAAATAAAACTTAATTTACTCCAAGTGGCGTGAGAACGAGAAGTGGCAGGGCAGCTGGGAGAAAATTACGTATATTATTTTACTCACGTCTTGTGCACAGTAATGTTTCCGACTAATTATAAAAAATGTGTTGATCCATCCATCTTCATAAAAAACGACAGCATTTGGATGATCTAATGTTTAATAATGGGATTTTGTGTTTACGGGTACTACGTGGTTCATTTTTATTTGAAACGCATTAATGTAAGGATTGGCGTAATAGCGACCTGTTTATATCCATAATAATTTCGTAGTATCAGATGATGCCCCTATGGAGACTAGGCATTAGATACGTGACAGTATTAAATTTAGCAGAACCTTCAAATGTGTTCGGCAAACCTTGAACCAGTTACTGTAGTCTCTGGATGTTGACTTTGTTTTCTCGGTTCGTTTATATATTATCCTTTTTGGTCTAAATACGTCTTTAAAATGAGACCCCGAGACGCGGGGTACCAGGGCCGAAACGGCGATGAAACGTTTGCAGAGTGATCAATTACAGCACTATAACGTGCTGACTAATGGCAGGATTAAAATTAATGTGGTCTCGTTCCATCAGACATACGGCTACGATGCAAATATGACCTTGAATTGGCGCTTGCGGTGACTGGTGGCAATTATGGGACTCTACGGAAATTTCCGGCAATATATCTCGCGACTGCGATGTGCGAGTGCGTTGACTTTGGTGCCAAATGAAAGATCTAGTCTATACATGTCGATTTAAGCCATAAAACACTAGTATCCGTTCCAATATTATCGCAAACGTGTTCACGTAAAATCCACGACCGTGTCCCCGACACAGTCACACCTCAGGTTTTCTAAATTTCATATTATACATACGTGGCTGCGAGTCTTGGAGACATTCCGCCAACATGCCACAAATAACTAGCACTAACTTTATCGTGGAGTGAGTGAGTGAGTGAAACGATTTGGGCGGCTCTTAACATCGAGATCTTGAGAGCCGATGAGGGTGAAATGAGGTGAGTATGGAGCAGCGCCGGAATGCTTGAGCGGGGGAAACGGGATATCCCCGAGAAAACCCACCAACCAGTGGCATCGTCCGGCACGATTCCGGCATGCGAGAATTCGGCGGCAACCCCGCCGGGAATCGAACCCGGTTCGCCGTGGTGAGGCAAGTAGTCTAATCACTTTACCACCGCGACCCCTTTATCGTGGAGTGCTAAACTTTGACGAAAGGGGCACTCCTGGTTTGTTCCTGCGTGCTTGCTGCCAGCTTCTCCGCCATCGTCGAGGCTAAACCGACTGGGGCAAACTTCGTTTCTTGCGCCAGCAGGTGTGACTAGGTGGCAAAGGGGGACTCCACGTCACTCCTACCAGCCGATCCGCCTATTGAAACATCGGCAACACTGGACACTTCAGACCGGCGTGACGTCAGCATCCTTGACCACGACCCAACACGTACCTACTCTCGTGTTGTCAAGGCCGTCGCCACCGTGGCTGCGCAGCGTGACTGCTGTTCCGCGGCAGGCGATACACCTCAGGTAAACTGCGAGGTTAACTTTCCCTTAACCGTGGGCGAATAAGGTTGAGTGGGACGCAAACACGCTGCGCAGTATGTTTCTCGTTTGGCTTATTTCGAGGTTGATTGTACTTAGTTTCCCAGCTTCATTTAATCAACCCTTTAATGAATACATTACTTGAAATCTGCGAAAAAATTTACTTCGCAGAAAATTGTGGCTAATATATTTTCCGATCTGCCATGCATTGTGACCCTTTTTTAAATATTTTTACTTGATATTAAAGTATTGCCATATTTTTTGCTTTAATCTGTAGTTCTATGCGTATTTAAAACATAAGTTTTTTATGATTTGTATAGGGTTTATGTATATCCTTCAACTCAGTATGCTAAATATACCGTACTTATCCAAGATTATCAGCAACATCACTTCTTCATTTTAGTGAATGCAATAAACGTAGATTTCAGTTTCTCAGTGCTCTGTTAGCAGTGTTGTTACATTATAGTTTTCTTGAAGTAGCCGGTAGTATTATCTACACACAGTTTTTGTATTGGCGTTGATTTCTGTCATCTGTAGCAGTGGAATTTCGCTTACTACTCAGCGTGCCGTTAGTGAATACTATTCTCATTTTAGATAGCCATAAATATTCTGAGAGAACTCTTGTACATACAGTGTTATTTCTGTATATTGAGGTATTCTTTTGTATTTATTATGGTGCAACGAATTTATTTTTGTTGCGTGCCTTGGAAATTATGAAGACAAAGCTACGTTACACCTATATTTAACTATGCTATTCATGCATTTTTCGCTAGACATTAATTCGTTTCACTGTGTACGTATTTTAATCCGATTGAAATTGCATAATTACTTCTTCCACGGGAAACTTTTTTCGTTTACGTTGGATTAATTCATCTGTTATTTTCGGCTACTGTTTGTGGTACAATGCCGCCTTATTAAGCCCCCTTTACCCAAGCCAACAAGTAGAAAAATATGGTAAGCTGTTTGTACCCATAATGGTGTAGTTAAGTGGATTGTGAGATCAATCTTGCAGCAGCGCTATGTCGCGCCGGAGGAAGTGTTGTGCGCTGCGCCGTGCAGCAGCCCCACAGTGGGACGCGTCCTTGGCGCGGCACTTCCGCCAGCGGGTGATGACGGGGTCCCTGGTCTGCTGGTGGCTGGAGCACACCTCAGGAGCCGCCCAGCACGTTGACACCTCCACAGGGGGAGGGGGCGGCGGCCTTGGACGTCCAAGTGTACGCGCAGTCTCGCGCTAGCCGCCGCTCGCTCGAGAAATGGACAAGTCCGGCAGCAAGTAACCTCGAGTGCTGGTTACGACTGTGGCTTTGCGCGAGTCCTGGAAGTGTTCGCTGGCTAGAACCGCGTCGTTGGTTTGCGTGAAGCGAGCTATTGTCGGCCTTCGGCCATTGCGGCAGATGTCCTGGACAAAATTCGAGCGTAATTTTTTTTTCGGCTCGAATTGTAGGTTTCGTTTTGGGTTACAGCTGAGCGATTCTTGTTGAAGCGTGAATGCGTTTCAAACCCGGAATCACGACGGAGAAACCTACTTTCGATGGTTAATGATTTAAATTTAACCTTACTGTTTCATTGTAATATTTCAGCGCATTTACTTTTTACCATCTTCCCCTCCTCTCCAATGTCTTGGAGAATAATCGAAGTGCGCTTTAAGAACTAATTTGAAATTACAGCTATATAAGTCTTATACCCACTTGGCTGAAGTGGGTCTCGAACCCAAAACCGCATGTTTGTTAAGGAGACATAATAGCGTGGCAATCGCAGGGGATCGTATACGTTTTTTTTTTTTGCCGAGAATTGGCCAAACGCCTTCGAAAACGTAGTGCAGTTTTGTACCAAGTTAATGCAAGTTCGTGTGGAAGAGAACTAAGTCAGACGATTGTCGTCGAATATGCGGATGTTTGACTACGCTGTGTTACTTACTGCAATATGTTCAATTCAGGTTAAGGACACAATATACGGGATGGAACATACATTTGGATAACTGTAAGGTAGCTTTATGGGACATACTGTGTGAAGGGTGTAATACAGATACCACTATAAATAGGCTAAATAACGTACATAAAAAAAAAAAATTGAATTTGTATTTACTAACCGAAAAAAAAAAAGATTTAAGAATTTTAATAGATTCCAAATATTGACTATTTTAAAACTCAAATTTGTGCAAATAGGATTAAACATGACGTAAGCCGAATTTACCTTTGCGTGAGTATATAACATATTCGCCCATGCTCACGTGAAAACTTCGTTTGCATAATAAAAAGTTTGTTAGGGTGTTGATAAGTTGTAATGTTTTTATCTTTTCGACTTGCCACGTTTTCGTTCGGAGCTGAAATAACTTGTGGTTGTGCGCTACTATCTTTGATAATAAAGTGTTTGAATCTTAGTTTAAGTTCTAAAGAGACTACACAGCGTGTTACTGAAAATAGCCTCATAGAATTTGTAAGTTAATGATCATTTCCGATTATTTTATAGAAATGTTAGAATATTTCGACTAGCAAATGGTAATTTAGACCCGAAAAAGAGGCATTAGAAGCATTTTTAAATAGTGTACTATTTATATGGAATATAAAATTATTTACACTAACGGAAATACTTATTAATTTTTTTTACCTGTTTAGAAAGGGACGGGGATATTTTGCAACAACTAATTGCATGTAGCAGTATTTAGCATAAATATATGCGAATCATCTTCCCAGAAGGGCAAAATTGAGCGCTTTTAAAGCAGGTTAAATTTTTCCTCGTACGATTACCGTATATAGTGGCCGTGTAACAAGGTAGCAGTAAGGATAGCGTCACTATGAGAGCGCAGATATTATCTCTTTGATAAGGTGTTGGATTAAGCGGTGGCCATGAAAGCTCCTTGGAACTCGTGTTGTCGCGATACCTTGGCGACGCCTTGGAGCGGGATCGCTGTCTACATGCAACGCCGGGTTGCTGTGCTGTTTGCAGCACACGTTGGGCAGGCGTAGCCGTCTGGCCGCCAACCATCAGCTGCCAGCGTCGCCTTGCGGGTTCCATACAGGCCGGGCAGGCTCGTGGGTGGATGAGGTGAGTGTAAGTAGTGATTTTCAATCCAATGCCATGAAGATTTACTACTTTGTAATTATTTTAATGTTTGAGTCGATTGCAGAGGTTTTAAGGTTTATCCTGGAACGATTTTTGAAAGTTCTCCACCAAAGTAATTGATTCACCACCACAGCCCCCTCCCCTGTCACTGCTGCTCCTACTGATCTTACTAGATATATTACTACCACAATAGTTACTATTATTATTAACAAAGTAGGTCCCGGGTGTGATTGAAATTCCAATTCCGACAGCGGGAAACTTTTCATTCGAAGATTCTCATGGGTATATTTCTTGTGGTGAACTAATTTCTGCAACCTTTTCCATTATTTCTCCATTTAAGCTCCAGTTACTTTACCTCATCTATTTTGCTGGCTGTGAAGAATCATAGTAATATGCCACTTGAGTGTAGGGAAATTGTCTTAGCTCGTAATGTTGTATCATCCATTTCGCCCATGTCTAGAGGAAATAAAGTTTTGTTCGTTATTAAAGAACGGATTTATTATGAGACTTGTTTTTCGCACAAACGGCCAAAAAGGAACTTTTGATGATAGTCGTATGCAAAATCCAATTTCCACGTGTTCGTGAAAATGGTTGAACATAGTTATCTGTTTTAATTGGTTGTCAGGTAAAATTATATATTCTCAATAGCGCAATTTTACTAACTTAAATTTTTTTCACATGTGCACGTTGATGTTTCCTGAAAATATAGTTATCGAATGCATATGTTAATTTACTCTCCTTCGTGACTGTCCTCGAATTAATCGTCGTTATGCGTTTGATTTAAACGAAGAAGTTTGCCTCATCGTTTTCCTTCGCTCACAAAGAGTTTTGTAATGTCTACCCAACGAAAATGTTAATCTTCAGGAAGCGAAAATCGGAAGTTCAAGTGTACAATCGATAGTATACAATCGATAGTCGTTGTACTATAGACGCGAAGGTACGATAGAGACAACAAACTACATCATTCTCGAAATACTTTTTTGCAGTGCTATAATGAAAGGATTAATTTGTGGAAACTCTTCTTCATATTTGGTGCGCAGAAAAAGTTATATTCTTTTTCCATCAAATTTTGATCAGTCAACAGTTTGTCTGCAATACGTTCATACATTTGTTAGGCACCGTTTAAATATTACTTTTGTTAGCCGAAACTACGAGTATTATTTCAGTTTGTTTGGATAAGTAAATGACATAGTTTAACATAAAACTTCACGTTGAGTTTTTCAATTGATATATATGGCAGACTTCCAAGGCAGCGAAAATGGCGTCTTTTTGGTTATGAGAATTCGTAGAGCCAATTTTTATACAACCTGCGTTTGTGCTAATAAAAAAAAATCTGTTGCCACCAACCCACTCAGTGTATTAAGTTGAACATTGAGGGGAGGACACCCCAATTAGTTACCCATCCTATGTTCTAAAAACCTCTGTTCTGAAGCTAACTCCTCACTTTTCCACTTAATTTATTACTCTTTTAGTACTATGTTTTAGGTTACTTCATCTAATAGTATACACATCTTCCGACTACAAAAGAAAGCTGCCAGGATTAATACACGTTTTTTATTCAAAACTTTTGGCATATTGACGCTAACATCACAGTATATTTACTCAATTAAAAACTGTATTAGTGGAAAATCCTGCATATTTCGTAATTAACCCCATAACATCTACTCATACAATACAATAAACAGTGAAAACTTACATATACCTAGCAATCATTTAACGATAGTTGAAAAAAGTGCCCATTTTTCATGCATAAAGGTATACAACGAAGTTCCGGCGAATTAAAAAAAAAAATTATCATAGTTGTTTCTACACAAGTGTTGAATATTTTAAAGTTTTATACCTATAGATATTCATACTAACATTTACCAGCTGTGCATAGGCCTATCTGAAAAAATGCAATCTCAAGACTTTGCAATAGTAATTTATAAAATTTCCCTTGTGATGTATTTTCATTGTACACTTGCATCGATGTTCGTATCTTTAGGCTTACGCAAATTTTGACTATTCGATGTAATGTTGTGTAATATTGCAACTTTAATTTTGTATGTTGTACTATATTTTCAGTGTACTCTAACCTTGTAATTTATATTTTGTGATTCGCATTGTATGACAGTATGTATCACTTGTAACCAATTGGTAAATTTTGACAACTTTCATACCCTTGGCCAGTCTGACCCACATGGGAACTAAGGAAGGCAAAACGATTAACTTCGTGTCTTTACTATAATCCCTTAATATGCATAGTCTGCTCCCTTATGTATTAATTTTATTGCCGGTTGGTATACTTCAGAAGTGTGCAACTGTATTGCGGTAAAATTTATTCACACAACAAACGTAATCGCCTCGGTTTTTCACTCCCACTTAGTTACACAATGACGTATAATAAAAATTTATACTCTAGGTATCTTTACTATTACAAAATTTTTTTACATCAGTGTATACGTAATAATTGTTTACTGGAGTGTTTATACCTAATAATTGTTTTGAAGCCACCCATTTTATCAATTTTATCAATATATACCATTGACTAACACAAACATTTCGAGAATGCTTTTGACTGCAAGACGCCACGGGATAATACCCATTAGTCTTTCAACAAATTATGAGTTTCTAAAGAATGCCCCTATGTGCTTGTGTGGTGGGAGAACTTTCCAAAGTAATGGTCAGGACTTAAAGTTCCATGGTTGCACGCTGTACAACGATAAAAACGACACGCCAGGTCAGTGCCTTGCGCTTAGAGGCGATGGGGTGTTCGATGCGCAAGTCAGTTTCGCCCTTGGCGCTCGCTTGCTTGTGTGACTCGTGATCGTAAAATAGTTTCAGGTTGGCGGAGCCCTTGATTTTCCCTCCCACCGCGCGTTAGGCGGAGAACTACGTGTAGATTTATCTCTGCCAAGTTGAAACGTAGATTTTTTTTTAATGGTGCTTTCTAACACCATGTCACTTTTACGTTCGAGATAACGGGGAATAGTTTGCTTAGCAATCGTAACTTACTCATCCTTACCACGAAAGTCAGCCTGAAGTGTCGAGTGTGTGTCTGAAGTACGAATGAAAACGTTCCTCAAACGGATTTGCCTCCAGGATTATCAGCCAGCGCCCCTCATTCGGCTGACGCGACGCGCCGTGTTGACACTTCCCTACCAGCAAGGCTGTAACTAATGGTTTGACGTCAGCTGCGTAATTTCACCACGGTTGGTATGAAAGTGAAATTAGGGCTTTCGCGTTACACTTTTATGCACGAGAACGCCAAAGACGAAGCGGGTCCGGAGCAGCTTTGATACTGACTCTGCGCTATTCAGTTTACTCATGCAGGACATTTTAAATGCAAGCCTTCATCATCTGCAACTAGTGTTGAACCCCTAGATAATATATATTCCGTTTTATATATTTCCTTTTAGCTTTCACTTGAAACAATTTATCGTCGAGATTGTTTATACCGTAGACTAAATATGACGTAGACCGATCTCGCTGGCTGCGTACAACCAATTTCCCATACCCAACACTGCTTTTCTGCCAACACGTCTAGCAAAAACGGCGTGGATTGGATCTGAGGTTAGAATACTGATTAGTAAACAATCGTTTTTGGGATATTTGTATATTTCCTCCAACCAATTTGGAATACAGTTTTAATTGAATTCAAATTGGTAAAAGTAATTTCATTAATATAATAGTGCTTGTAATTTAAAAATTACGATGTTGACCATCGTAACGCTTTACTAGTCATTCTGAAAAGCACTACTGATACCCTAATTGTCACCTAAGTTGTATACAAACGCTCGAGGTGTATTTTATAACAAAGAATTCCAAATAATTCGATGGTAGTGCGTGTAACCAACCAAATGAAGGCAGATAATGTAGCCTTTCGGTTTTGTTGTTACAACAGATGGGGCATTCTTCCAGCCAACAAAACATTGGCTAAATTTTAAACAATCTGGTTATTTGAATCTACTATTATCTTTATGAAACTGTACAAAACCATACAATCAAATGATGATATGTGCGTTAAATGGTAGCATTTAATACATACTGATGATATTGAAACAACTAAGTAGTTGTTTGGCCGAACATTTAATTTTTAAATACGTTATTTGGTTCAAGGGATTCGTATGCGGATGTTTGCAACAATAGCAGTTTGGTTGTGTGAACGAAATATTATTCGATGTAAACAAATACTCTCCGGGTAAATTTTTGTGGTGCCAGTAACTAAATATTTCTGTCAGTGCACATGCTAGTTTTGCTTGGCGTAGTTTAGTTGGTATCGACTTCAGTTCTTAAAATTCATGGGTAATATTTTCTCATGCACACTTACTCTGAAGTTGCAAAATAATTTACTCCGAGAATGTAGTTAGTAAATAAGCTTCAGCTGACAGGCTAATCAGTGGAATGCATTATAAGCCAGTGTCCCGAGTAGTGTAATTCCGTATCACTGAAACAAGCAGTAGACTTGCGGTATTTACATTGGAGTAATCACCAATGGCTTTTAGTCAGTTTTATTTGATCTTATACAGTTTTTAACTCTTTGGTTTTTAGAATACACAGCAGGAAAGATAAAAAAAAATGGAGAGAGGGAACCAAACACATTAGTTTTCAAAAAGAGCATTAGGTCCGTAAAATCTTTTATACTATAACGCAGTGGTGCTTTGTTTACGTACATGTCTGGTATAATATTTAAGACGGTCATGTATGCCTAAAAATAGAGAACATTGTTATGTTATACTGTAATAACCTTTTTTATATAACGTTCAAATTAAATTATTTATATATGCTAATCATATTAGGTAATGCAGGGCAGTTAAGATTAAGTTTTAATGTTTTGTCGCTAAGAGTGCTGATCACCGAAAAATACATTATTTTATAATTGTACGAAATATTGTTTAACTTGTACAAATTACTTACAAGTACTGTTTACTTGCATAAAGAAATTTTAGACAGTATTTTTTTACATAATGACATGTCTAAATTACAATGTGTGTTTTTGGGACATACTTTTACTGAAGAAATACAGTCGTGTGTGTCACTCAGCTCACATCGTGTATTCGCAGCTGAGCTTATTTTTATGAGGTGTTCTTAGTGTCTCCGAATGGCGACATGGTCATGTAGGATGACACTAGACATTAAGGAATGGGAAGATGACTAGACCAAGGTTTGTATTAAGGAACTATCCCAGCATTCGCCTGGCGTGATCTCGAAAAACCCTGGGAAACTAGAGTTAGGATGGCTGACATTTCACGAGTGTGAGGCTATTGGTTGACCACAGCAATTTTTGTTTTGGATGGAGGGGAACAACAGTTTTATGGTAACCAAAAAAATAATGTATTGTTTATTAGTCGCAACAAAAATATTAAGATTGTAGCAGCAATACTGGTTAGTGAGCCTGCAAAGTGTTTTGGAAACCAAAATAACAATGACCGAACCAGGGATATATTGTAGGCCTGCTCCGGTCTTGTTGAATAAGAGTTGAGTTGAGAAATTTGAGCTGCTATTAACGAGGCATTGAGCCGATGAGGGTGAAATGAGGTAAGAATGGAGCGGCGTCGGAGTGTAAGGACGGGGGAAACGGGAGATCTCCGACAAAACCCGCCGACCGACCAGTGGTATCGTCCGGCAAGATTCCCACTTGCGAATATCCGGGAGTGACCCGGCCGGGGATTGAACCTGGTTTGTCGAGGTGAGAGTCGACCAGTCTAACTGCTCAGCCACCGTAGTTCCTTGTTTAATAAGAGTTCATTTAGTGCTTTACCTGCACCGTGCCTCCTCGCTCGGTGTTCAGGGTTTTGACTTGAGCGTGTTCGTGCCGTAAATGTAATTAGTGGCACATACGTGAATGCCTGTTAGTTGACACTAAATGGCTTTAGTAGTTGTTATTGTGCACAACAATGTTTCTTTTTACCAGCAGCAAAATTTCGCCTTTGAAAGCTGTAACTAAATAGTTTCTGTAACCACAAACAAATCTTGTCTTTTAATGTACGCCACCTCGCTGTTGAACTGGACTGCCTGTGCCTGACGCTAAGCAAACTATTGTTCAGGCTCTCGCTTACCTGGCGCGTGAACTGCATGGTTGAAACTCGTTTGTTGACAAAGAAATATATTATCCGGATATGAGCGAAACTACGCTAGGGGTCAGCGTTGCACCTTACTTCTGACTTTTCACCAATATTACGAGTCACCGCTTAAAGTCCTGTAGGTACAGGCAGCACGACGAGAACACTACATGCAAGTTACTAAGCACTCACTGAGCGTAGCGGCGATTGCAGACTCGATGCGCTTGGGAGTGTCACCCATATTACTCCCGCACTTTTCTGCCCCGAAATGTCTAGGTAGGTGAGCTCCTTTACGAGACTGTTGGGTTGTGCTAGTATAGTACGCTCACGGCTACTTCCGACTTTTCTGAAGCCCTGCTGAAGTTCTACGTCTAGGATATTCCTCCGCCTCATGTGACAACAGTTTGTATAAGGACTATTTCTTACTAGGCATTACCAACACGCCTAATTTATCTCTGTTTTCATTCGTATTATTTATAGATGAAATCTTATGTTGTATAAATAGAATACAAGTAAATTTTTAATTTTACCGCACATGAGCTAATTTGATGTTCACAGAAAGGTTCAAACGCTTTTTATACGATTCATATTTAGGAGTGGTTTTCCGACGGTTTGATTAAGAAAATGCGAAGACACCGCCTGTAGACTATAAGTGGGAGGTGTGGAGATGCAGTGCCTGTTGAAAGATAGCGGCGATCTCGGGCGGGACTGCCCTGCTCTCGAGGACGTCCCCCAGGGGGTCCCGCCGCGAATATCTGTGTCGAAAGGCGTCACATGGCCGTCTGCCACGCCTGCTGTTACTCACTCCCGTCTCCGAGTCGCGGCACGACTCTGCAGCTCACGTTCCTCACGTCGTCTGTCTACGGCCCTGTTGCCAATTTAGCCTTTCCACCGGCTAAATTTTTTTTAAATATTTTTTTATTTCAAAGTTCAGTTTAGTGGCATAAATATTTTTATTCCTTCTAGCGAGAAATGTAGCTTTTTTCTTCTAGTGTGAGAACAACTTAGTGGATTAAATACAAATAATAAAACCGGGACGAGTTTTTCTCTCTCTTCTGAGGATGCAGGAATTAACCCTGATCATTCAGAGCATACGATAACGCTACACCGCCACTGGTTAGCATCGTAGTGTGGTTTGAGAACGTTCAGTGCAAACTTCTCGTTTCGTTGTGCCGAACATTTCTTACGTTTATTTGCAGTTCGTAGGCGTGAATCTTGTAGATTTAATAACTGTCTGGTGCGACATTGCTCTTGGTATTTTTAGTCTCTGATAATATTTGTAAGCACTTTTCTGAAGATTTCGTACAAATAATTAACGGCTATCTGCTACTTCACCGGCAAACACGTTAGGTTTGTCAGTTGTGGGTTTCATGTCTGAAAGAATGGAGAACTCATCCTTGGGAATTTTTGAACTCAGAATTTCTCAACCCGATATTAGCTAAGTAGGTTGTAATGTATCTTGAAATTGCTTTTGGTGAAACAGTTTAATTCCCCAAAAACTTCTAAGAAATAAAAAGTCGATTAGGGGATTTTTTTTTACGGGTATCGAAATAGCAATGAGCCACCACGGTATCCCATTCCCACTAAAATATTTTTTAGACCAATTTAAAAACTTTGTGTCATGGGTCTAAAAAAATTATGTAAAATACTGAATGTTTTCATCCTTTAGCAGCCTGACAACTAGGATGAATTGTCTAAATTATGTAGGCGTATCTTCTACCGACAAAGTCTCTGAAAAGTACAGTTCTCAGGTCACTCCTAAGTTTCGTGTCGCTTTTCAGCAGTCGCTAGATTATTTTTTGTGAATTAAGCCATACTCGGTGACACAAACTAAAAATAAGCAGTGAGCGCGCCGTATACTTGAAGCAAATGGCTTCGTAAATAATTGTTCCATTAACCGTGTGGCCGTTCCTGATGTTTGCTGGGTGGTCAGAATGCTTGAAAGGTTGTTCAGTCAGTTGGTTCACTTATTTTGGCTTGTTAGGATCACCCCGTGCTCGGTTGAAAACACGACAGCCTAGAGTGCCGAGCATGGAAAGCAGTGGAAGTTGTCATGTGGTTTCCGGAAATGAGTGGGTGAATGAAGATATTTGGGTGGGTCTTAACATCGAGGCCTTGAGAGCCGATAAAGTCTCATATGTATAAGTTCGTTATATTATTTGAAACATTTGTACTTCAGTGCTACTATTAACATCATTTATTACCTAAATTGATGCCTATATGCGCTAATAAATTTTCTTGGAATTTGATGGTTATGAAATCGTTATTTGGTTTAGCATTCAAACAGAAACAAATGTAAAACACTACCAACTTCCATTGCAATCATATCCCATAACATAACACACAATACAAACGGAAGTTGGAAGGAATAAAAATTAACACAGAAAAAAAACTTATATTGATCTTTAGCTGTCACTACTTTAACTTTACGTCACTATTAATTCAATAAGATTTTACTGCTGCGCGATCTATACCCGAACATAACAATGCGGTGAAGTTAACGTTGTTAGGGTATTCCTCTGCCTCATGCAAACAAAAGCTTAACTAATTCCATAAAATTCACCAAAGGGTCGACGAACCGCATTCGTGCGCACTCAGTTACATAATAGTTTGCATGAGAACTATTTAGTGCTAGGCATTACCAACATATATATATATATTCTCTCTGTTTATATTCATATTCATTATAAATTAAATATTGTAATTTTTGGATAAAATATAAGTTAAGTTTAATTTAACCAAAGAGTAAATACTTTGTTACCAGAGGTATAAAACTCTTGTGATATACGACATATTTAAGAAAGAACTAAACACGTCATACTTGCGGTGATTTTTCAAAGGTTAGTTTCGAAATGTGCGAAGGTACCGCAAATCCACTATGCCTTATTCCTTTTGTAATAGTGCTTGAATTCGATGGTTCTGTTCACAAAAATAAGGTTAAACAATGCGTTAAATGAGAGTATTATGAGTCTCAGAAATGTTTTGTACTTTCTGATATTACGTATTGGCCGTTTAAACCATCACGTTGTTTGGTTGGATTCCTATTTTTGTCTAATGTACACGGAATTCGTGAGGATTTTGGTAACGTAATGTATCGCGATGTTCACCATGGTTTTACAATACCACGCATGTTTGTGTTATAAACCAAGAACGAAGATGCGGTTGCACGTGTGTAGAAAAAAAACCAAGGTCAATACTGTTGGTGAAAGCATTGGAAAGATGAACAGCCCAACGAATTTGCAGCAGATTTCACTTCCACCTGACGTATATTTCCACTTCTACTCTTTACCATTACTTTCCATTTGTCAGTTATTGAGGGTCATTGAAACGCACTTAGTGTATGATTTTTTGATTGCGAACAGGTAATCTTGGTAATTTGAGGGCTGTGATGACAGTTTGATGATTTCCGTAATGAATTATCACCGTGTTTAAACTCTCATGGCCATGTGAATACTTGATTTTAAGAGGTTATTATTCCAAGGTTATCGTTTGTTTCAGATTGCGTATTTCCATTTATGATAATTTAATACACATTTGGTACGTAGTTTTTAAGGAAATGGGTATAATTGAAAGCTTTTCGATCCCAGAATCGTGTGATGTGCTGTATTCGGATAGTTCGCAACTGTAATGTACAGAATTTCGGAATAGTTTTATAGAGTATCTCCAAAAACTCTACTTCTGTGTATCTTACTCTGCGGAATGTTTCGTGAACGTTCAGTCGTCGAATTACTATACCTTCTTTTTATTGGTCACGATTTCAGAGAAAGCTTTTTGTCGCCCGCCTACGTGTATGTACACACTTGCTGATCTCCTATGTTGTATTTCAGTCATGATACTTCGCCACATTTAATATTTTCTGTAAAAGTAAGTGATACATAATGTAAAGAAGCTATCGGTTGTAAATAATAAATAGTCTCATTTCTAAAATGACAACGTCCTAAAAAAAATTGTACATGTATGTTAAAAGATTGTTGTGATAACTTCGCTTTTGAAAATGTAGTAGAAAACGTGTGGCATCTTTATGAGTTTCTTACCGGTTGTGTTTCGGCATTGCTGCCAATTCTGAGGAAGAGCCGGGACGAGGCCGTGTGACCCTGCAAAGTTAAATGTTTGTTTCCTAATAGTTGAATTTTTGTGGGGGGAAATAAATGTTAACTTGTGGTGTAATTTGGTGTATGGCACTCTGCTGTAAAAACATATACAATTACGGAAATAAAGTCACCCAGTTTTCGAATAATTAATATCCTACCGCATATATCAATTTTCCGAATTCATTTTAATAAATTTGGAATATAGGAAGATATGCTTAACAATTTTCAGTGAAAGTGGTATAAGTATTTCACTAAAAAGAAAGGAGAAATAAAAAAAAACTTCTTCGTGAGTTTATACGACTCTTAGACGAAAAACATAAGGGATAGGCCTACTTATAATCCATTCATGGCTACTTCGCACTTTTCTGAAGCCTCGCCTGCTAAAGTCATACTTTCAGGATACTTCTCCGCCTCATGTAAACAAAGCTTAACTAAGTCCAGAAAATTACACTATAGGACAATGCTCCGAATTGGTGTGCACTCAATTGTCATAATATTTTGCACGATAACTATTTCTTACTAGGCACTGCCAGCAAACGCGTTTTATCACCGTTTTTATTGTTATAAATGAAATATTATAATTTATAAATAAAATACAGATAACTTCAATTTAACGAAAAATTCGATAATTGATAGAGGTATAAAAGGCTTGTGATAAATACATAATATATTTAGGAAATAACTAAACACGTTATACACGGGGTGAGTTGTTGAAGGTTTGATTTAAAACGTGTGAAGAAACCGCGTATATACAATACTTGGTTTTGCGTAAAACGGCACCGGACGCGAGCGAGCAAACATCTCACGTACGTATCGCCCACGCAACTGTCACTTGCAATTTGGTAACTGAGCGTGGTGGATGGAAAAGGGGGGAGGGGGAGGGATCAATACACGCGGTTGGTGTGTTGTCATCAGCCATTCAGAAGCTGCTCGGAGACGCCAGCGAGATCGCCCGTCATTTCCCGGCGCTGTCACTCACCGGCCATTTGCGAGGAACACGGGTCGGCCATTTGGACAAGGTGCACCCAGAGGCGTCGTCCGGCCATTGCCGTATATTAATCATATACTAAATATGAGGTATAGGCTGATGTTCGTCTTCTGCGCGTGTCCTCTGAACTGTCCAGTCAGTTGCCAGTAGAACTGTCAAAGTCAAAACTGTCAACAGCGATGGACATGTTTACGTTTGAATTTTGTACAGACCCCACTTTTATTAAAATAAAATATTATGGCTAAATTGAATACACTGTAGGTTAAAGAGAGTTTACAAATACCTCGGAGCACTTAACGCCTGTAAACGGTGTTCTAATTTCAAATCCTAGCCTCGTTGTATTTGATAGTGCTATTGGCAGACAACCAGGCCTATGTTGGTACACAGAAAGTGGCTATGCGCAGCGTGTATCAGCGCTCTACCTCTTTATTTCTGTGCGGTATTGAGAGGGCGAGGGACATAAATTTGTTCCAAATACGTTTGTTTTCTATGTCCACGGGTTTTTTGGACGCGGACATAGAAAAACTACGGAAGGAAAATTCTAGATGACGGTTTTTGCCGACTTCGTGAGCACATATTTTTTCATATTACTGCATTTACTTGCTATGATATCTTTCGCCGCAATGAAGCGTAACACAATATCTCGACGGAAAAATATGCTTCGGCAAAACATGTGCTCAGAAAGCTAGTGAAAACGGTTGGATAAGATGGGCCTATTTCGCTCACTTTGAATTAAATCATTAAAAAATATATTTACTAAGACATTTACGTATAAATACTGAAACAGTAATATTTGCGGGTTTGTTCTGCTCAGTTATGGAGCTATTTCACTTACAATTAACTTTCTCAAAATTTACATGCGCTTTTCACTTGTAATTTTTTTTTGTAGTGCATACACACAACACACTATTCGTGCAGATACACTTAAAAACGTCTGGCATGCTGTTCAATTACAAATGTTTGTACTAATTTTTTTATAAACACTTTATACCACGGAAAAAACGTAGTGTATTTTTGTCTAAATTTATTCGTGCCTGAGTCTTGCGTTGCTGCAAATGTTTTGCGCCTAATATTAGTTGATGTGGGTCTTGTTTCGCTTTGGTTCTTGTGGGAATTTCCGAAAGTTCAGATATCTGGAAATATTTTTGTTAAGGTCCGTCTTCTTTTAATAAATGTTCTATGATCTCAGTAGAATTGAATAAAAAGTTAAAATCTTGAAGGACTTGAATACAGTTGTATCTAGAGTTGTTTGTTGGAGACATTCTTATTTTTCACAACCTGCATCTAACAAATTCTTGAAATAAGAGATGCTATCCTTTAATATTAAGAGAATGATTAACTGAGTCGCTGCTCCCAAAGGCTTATTTGTTTAGTAAAACCTTTTATTTAGTTCCCAATTAAACGTTTTTTTGCCTACCAAGTTATTGTATTTTTAACATTTTAATTTCTTAAAATTTTGCGCCATCTGGAGCGTAGTAGCCCCAAATATGTGGATAAGTGCACAAATTAAAATGAAATACTTCATTGATCGAAAGTTCTATGGAACTAAGTATAGCAAGGGCTGGGTGTAATACTTGGAACTAAATCAATACCGCCGAAAGGTAGGAAAGTTCAACAATTATTGTACGTAAACTGTCGCCATCACGAAACTGCTTCGGCTACTTCATTGGTCAACCACTATTCTCAGAACTGAAAATATGCTTTATCTTCTAGACGATATGTTAAGATAAGAAGCCTCAACACCACCACTTATACGTCCCTGGACGGACTAATGGCATAGATTTCCCAAAGTGAGTGTAATAGTCCGGTGAGCGTAAAAGCCCCGCGCTATCTTATGCAGGCTGTTCACAGTTCACTTTTGAATCCAGTCTTTGAAAAAAAAAAATTGCTGCCCGCAGGCTCCTGGTTAACTTGGCAGAGAATTAAATGAAATAGCTCTTAGTCTTGACGTCGTATTGCGAACGTAATGTTTAAATTTATAACATAACAAGGGATTTTCTTTTCGCTTTAGAGTTCGAACTGGCGCGTGAATAACACATTTAGTTTACTACAATTGCTGTTTTCACTTGGTTCTTGAATGAAGCTACTAGGCCCGTGGCAATGTAAATTTTACATACGGCGCGCGGAAGGCTGCAAACCGAAGTAAAAAGTAGTTAAAGCAATGTTTCCAAAGTGTTTAGTTAACCTAGGACATCATAAGTGTTGAATGTGTGTAACTACCCAGAATGAATGGAGCCATTGGAGAATTTTCCCACGTTTCTTGAAATAGTTTCCTGGCCTGCAACAAGAAAGCTCTGTGATCGCTTCTATGTGGTCGTAGGGGGCCACGCGGGTGGTGTTCGCGGTTAGACCACTCGCCTCTCACCACGGCGAACCGAGCTCGATTCCCGGCGGGGTCGCTGCAGATTTTCGCCTGTGAGAAACGGAGAAAGGGGGGGGGGGGGGGGTTGGTGGATTATTCTACCATTACATTCCGCCGGCTACTCCATCTTCATCTTGCTTCACTCTCATCCCCGCCATCTTGAACTTTTCAATTTTTTCGCCGTAAGTTCCATTTAAAAGGTTTAACGTAATTATTTGCACGACACAGCGCAAGAAATAGCCTCTGCAACAAATTATTGCACCTATGTCTACACTACCTTTGTTATTTTCAACTAGGCGTTGTGACTGCAGGGAAGATATTAGGGTTTTTTCTACAGAAATTATAGTAGCGGCAGTATTCAAGCAATTCAGGCTTTAGAAAATGTACATAGTAACGCTTGTGCCCAGTAGATTAATAATGCAATAGAAAATCTGTGGTGCAGGTTGTGGCGAAAGTTCTCTAAATGCATGCAGCGCCATCGTGCGGCAAGTCAAGTAACTGATTCCAAGCCATCGGTGCCCCACCCCACTCAATTTTGAGATGCCCTTGTGACACAACTTTGGGTGAAAAAGTGGGGTTGGGTCAGAATATAAGGGGAAAGCCTAGAATAGAATGTTAATGCGAAATTTTAGTCATCTTGAAAATTTCAATATAGAGGCTAGAAAAGAGGGCGACAGTGGAAACAATTTGAGTAAAAATCAAATCAAATAAAAAAATGGGGTGTGGTTGTGTTGGGGACACGGCAGTTTGTTTTGCGCAAATACGTCTACGTTGACGCACTCGGACGCTTTTTTTTTTTTTATTACGGCACCGCTTCACTCTATCGTATGCGGTTTTATGGTTATTACTGGATTGCTTTTGAGAAGCTCTTTCCAACCATATACGACTAGGGACCCAGCCCGTGACCTTTTTGACTGAGAAAAAAAAAGATGTGAAATTAACTGAACATTGGATATAGTTCTATACACTAAGCCACTGCGGCCCCACTTGTAATCGCTCTATTCACTGATCCACTGTGGCCCCACTTGGAAATTAACTCAACATTGAAGCGAGACATGCGTAATATGATCTTGCTGAAACTCGAACTTTACGTGTATTTTACCCTAAGGATTCGCTCTGCAAAATTTGAAGAACGTCTGTTGAGTTTCAAGGGACTTAGAGGTATTTAAGACGCACAGACAGAGAAAAGACAGACAGAGATCGTCTACTTATTATATAGGATTTTTGTATTTCGACTTGGCCTTTTGACGAGTATAGGTCGAAATTGTGTTACGTTTTCATAATTTTTTTTACATTAAACGCATACAATTTCACCATAACCACGCCACACAAATATTTATATACACGCACTAGATTGATTTTGACGAGAGCTGTCGATTGAAACTTAACGAGCGTCGTAGCTTCTCCTAGTCAATAGAAGCTATACTACGCGGAAGTTATGAGACGCGGCGAAACGAACTAAAAATTGCTGCGCCGCTTCCCCCCTTTTTTTTTCACTATGCTGCGCGCGATGCTTCGCAATCCTCACTCGACGTAACATGTTCTTTGATCATTTGGGGCAATCGAGTGGTGTAATTGAATTTTGAATGTAGACGATAGATTCAGAGCTGCAACGGCAAACTCTATCCCCCGATTTTGTTATCTATCATCGGATTTTCTGGATTGCCTCCCACTATGGTCGCAAATTTAAAGACGTATTCGCGTCAAAAAATGTGCCTGCAGTGATAGCTGGTGAAAAAGAGGATACAGTTATATTATTTTGTTTTTTGCTGTTATCACCCAGCGATGTCGCGAGATGAGGTGAAATTACGGTAGTACCTCAATGAATATTTAAAAGAAATCAAAATTTCAAATAACACAACACAGTGTCAATGTTAATGATGAAAAATTCTGCAACAAACAATTCTAGCTTTCTTTCATAAATTATTAGTATTGGAGCGAACAACGGCATTATAAGGATTATTTCAATAAAATTAGGTCAACTTCATCGCTGATCCAGTTTTAGTGTTAATAATGTTTGTTGCGTATGACATATCTGACGCTGCAACTTCAGGAATTGCAAACGATGCGTTGACTCTCTTTCTCTCCGACTTGACGGAACCTCGCGAAGCACGTTGTCACTGCTCTCGGGTGTGCGGGCGTCGTACTTCGTCGTCGATCCGCCGCAGAATGATCCCGGTTGTACAGCAGCTCACCAGTTGATTATGGAATCCTCGAGGAGATGGGACTTCCTGCCACCAGAAATTTCTTCTTTACAATCTTGCATGTCGTTAGATATTATGCAACATCTTCTTCCTAATATATCTGCAAGCTAAATCATCTTACAAATTTCACCTATTTATAATCAACTTCTTCTTGTGGAAATATAATGTTTGTTTACACGTGACGGTGATTAATTATAATTTTCCTTTTCAAAATAATTTAACTTTTATGCAACGAAACATCACTTCAATATTCTTGCAGAACTTTCCTTTTACGAAACTTTTTACTCCTGTTCCAAATTTTTATTCCAAACAAACTTTCATTTTAAACAGTCATGTTATTCGCCCCTATCAACCAATGTTTATTATTCCTGCAAGTAAGGTGTATGCTTAGTCATAGACAAATACATTAACAAAACATTAAATCATCTCCAAGGAATATTATAATGCTTTTAAAACGTATCTGAATATAATAAATTATCATAGTGCAAAAAGAAAGAAAATAATCAAATTAAAATTAAATTATACCTTAACACAGAGCAAAGAAAAACCAGTTGTTACAGCAGTTTAATCCTTTTTTGCCCTTGGAGACTTGCCCATTTGCATCCCAGTTACAGTGGTGCACTGATATCTACTTTTTTCACGTAATTTTTTATTACTGCAGTTTTTCTGCCTATGTTGTAACATGCCATCAAGTACTTAATTCAAGGAAATGTTGCGAGGCAGCTTTAATGCCTTGCTCATAGTTTTTTATAACGCTCTCCAAGAACCTGTGTAACTGGTGTGTTCTGGATAATATCCCGGCGAGCTTGTCTTTAGAGATGCTTAGGTGATCGCGCGATATGCTTGCCATTAATTTTTATTTCCATGTTACGAGTCCTCCGTAAATTATACTATATGTTGTGGTTTTATGTTTAAGTAAGGATAGCATAAATCGTAAGTTGAAAACTGACACGGACAAATATACCGCGCAAACAGCTGTATCTATAACGATTTAAAATTGCTTGGTTTTTCCTTACCTGTTCACTTGTTTGCAGTGATAACCAACAGTCTAACAGCCTGTTACATTTCAGCAGCATCAGATGTGAAGGAATTATGTGGAATTAGCAAGTCTAAATTCTATTTACCAATGTTATTCTTCCATTCGTCTTCGCATAACAAAATCAACCATTATCACTCGATTCTTGCTATCGAGGATGAAATTTAAAATATTTTTGCAGCAATAGAACTGCAATTGTAGAACGTATGAATGAGGCAAACACGAAGTTGTCTTGACCCTTACGGCCACGTACGTAGGCGGAAAAATAATTTTATAGAATAAGGTTTAGTCCGAAATATAAAAAAAATTGCGACCATGGGTGCTACCTACGCACGTGAAGTTTTCATTGATTCAATTATCTAACCTGCTCACTCTCCTTCACACGCCCAGTCTTGACGGTGATGGTATTCTATTTGTTAAAAAAGATTACGTTCGATTTTACTCCTGCCTTACTTAGGTTGTCACCTGTCCTCCGATTGGCTGTCTGACCACGGCACGCATCTCCGCCAATCAGCGATGACGAGACGACAGACGACCAGGATAGTGTTCTTTCGTGGTTTTGTCTAATAAACGTTCATTACGTGTTACCCTCTAGGTAATAAATGAAAAATAACAACTATAACATGGAATACTGAATACTGTCTAGAAATAAATGAAATATGCTTACACGTGATCTCTATATCAAACTATTAAATTAACAAAAGATTATACTGTATTTTATTTAACTCATAATAAAGCGTAATTTGGAAATTATATTAAATGAAGTGACAACATAAGTAAGTATTCCGTAATCATATCTAATTAAAATATCTCTGACCAACGGTAAACACAACCCCTCAGAAACTGCAATGTTACAAGCCTTTATGGCTAGCTTGTTAAATAACTAGACTGGTTATGACTTTCTTTTCCTCTGTTATACCTTTTTAGTTTAACAAGTCGTTTCAAATAGGTCGGCGTGTATTCTTTTTACTTGTAAATTTCTTTACAAATAACCTCTAAAGGGAAAGAGCTCATCATTAATCTCAGTTGTGCTGTAGATCGTACTTGAATTTTAGTTTTCAAAGTAGCTTAGTGTTTGCAATGTCGATTTTGGTCCAACTGAAAGTTGTTCGTATAAATGTTAGTTTCTTTTTTTTGTAACAGTTGTGAAATATGTGAAACGATACCGTCTATATCGGCTGCGTAATGCAGTTTATACCTGTCGCGTTTGTTTTTATTAATAAATCTACATTATACAATTTCGTGTGAAACTTTGTGGTTCCGGTTCTTCCTTTGCCACACGTTTCACTGCGAAGAATCTAAATTCCATTAGAACCAATTCACTTTCCGAATAACACTAAACTGGTAATAAAGTATGCGGTATTGACGTTATTTTGTTTTCTGCGCCTCTTTGTGACACTGGGGAAGGCAAATCAGCAAGAGAAAAGCGTTTGACTTCAGCGCATTTGCGCGGCAAGGGAATTGATTATGTTCCCATCGGTTACTCTCTTTGGTGACTCGTATGCTGGCGGATCTCATGAAGTGTGATAGCTGTTATCGTGTTCATACACTGAAAAACTCACGTTGACTTCTCCCCTTGATCCGTAGCGTCTTTCCGAATTTTACAAGAATCAGTGTTCGCTGGCATGATTTTGCAGACGTGTATCGTTACCTCTAAATAAAGTCTTACTCTACCAATATTATTCAAACAAACATATAAACAATTCATCGGAATTCAAATTACAAAATTTTTTATCGTCAAAGTTTTTTTTCGTTACATCTTTAACCACGCTTAGAAGAACGTACGTTCGTCCTTCCGTCTGTCGCAAGCTAAAGTTTGTTCTTTCGTCGGGCGGATTACTATACTAGTGCCAACGATTGGCTGTTGGTGACGTGATTGATAGGCGGGTAGACCCGACAGGTTGTTGATCCCACTGAAGGCTAACGGGACCTCTCGATTATTACTGTGGACCAGTGGCGTGTGTTAAACTGTTGCAAGATAAGCTGGCGTTAGCTCTGTACTGTACCTTTCTGCTTGCTAGTTTACGCTTCCATCACTAAAACGTAACTCGGCAGTTGACACCACAGGACGTGTATAATGGATAGAGACCCGAGAAATTCGTGAGTGCAATCACCTATAGGCTAGACTTCACAGTCTTACATACTACCATACAGATATCAACTGTTTGTTGGTTGATTGTTGTGGTAGTAAAAGGCGGTGGTTTGGCGCACAATTTATTACATGTTTGTTATTGTATCATTTATCTCCAGGAGGTGTCAAACTACACGTCGACCAATTACAAAAGAAACATGAACGTACAAGTGTGAGAATTCCAAATTTTTTAGAAATGAATCCGTGAAATTCTCGGGTCTCTAATAATGGGTCCCTTGCTGCTCGCTTGCGAGTGGTCGGAATGCATTCAGTTTCCTTAGGCTGCACGGTGGTTACTGGCTCCTGTGTGCATCGAGAATGTACAGTAGTGAGCAAGCATCAGCTTACCTTGCAACTGTTCACCACACGCCACAGCTGTGGACTCAAAATCACGTGGATTATTTCTTGTATTTTAAGCACTGAATCATTGCACTGGAGAATTCAGATTCATTGACCTGGCCTGCCATCTTGGCACGACATCTTTGTTATCCCACCCACCGAGAGAACTCCCGTCAGTATTAAATGGTTTCTCAAAGGAGGAAAAGGCTGTTCATGGTGAATTCAGCACTTTTGAGAGCCATGCTTAACTTATATTCATATTATGTATTCTCCACCATATGTAAAATTAATATTGCCACGTACCTGATCACTTTATTCGTGCGCCGGGCAAGTGGAATTATGAAATTATTAGAAAATTAAATATTTTACCAATTTACCGATTCTTGCACTTAGATGCATGAAAAAAAACAAAGCAAAACTAATTATTTCAGTATTCGCGAATGTTTACCTAACACTTTTAATTCGACATTACAACATGGAACTACTTTCCTCCCGTCGTTCCCAACTTTACTGGTCACGTGCCAATCCGTGTGCACGTTAAGTGCGCAAGTAAGAGCAGGACATTTTTCTGAGGTTGATTCCAAAAGTGCTGACTACCGTGAACAGCCTATATGGTGAGATCGTAGAGTAGGTGACAAACGTTGCAAAGAAGGGTGTTGAATAACATCGGGGGGTAATGCACGGCGGCTTTCAAGTTTTTGCTTCGTGAGGAGCGTCTTGGGATGGAACAGTGTGACGTGAGCTGCATGCAGCTCGGGTCGCCGTGCCCGAGTGTGCACCGGGGGGGCCCCCGGCTTCTACACACGGCCAGTATTAGCGTTCCAACGCGATGCATAATGAATGGCGAGTGCAGGGAGAGCTGATCGACAAGTCGCGTCGTTGGCTGGATCCTCCCTTCTCACCTATCCCAACGGCTTGTCGACAAGCGGAAGGGGAGCTGGTGACGTCACCTGGATCACGGAAGCCTGCTCGATGCACTTCCATCCCCTCCACTCCCTAATTACGCTTGTCCAGTCGCCCGACAGCCGTACAACCCCCGCCGTGCCTGCTCGATTATTTCGGCGGTCCGCTATTTGCGAACCCCCGCGCGTCAGGAGACCCCCTTCCTTCCCGTCCACGGTTAATGGCTTCGTGCCACCGCCCCTAATTGGTTTTTCGTGTCTGCCCATTGAGGATTTCAGTCTTCATTAGCGGCATTGCTGAAACTTTGATGATGCCCGCGAAGAGCCACTGGCGTCAGCAGACACCTCTGCGGCTCCTCCCACCGTGTTCTCCCCCCACGGCACTGCTTGTCCCCTGTTGGGATGCCCACGTGCGTGTCAACACGTTTATACATGACCTGCGTTCCAAAGGTACCCGTTCGCCGCGGGGCAGTGCAACAAAGACCTATGGACGCTGGTTTGTCGGCAGCATTACTCATAACACTGGCATCTCATAGTTACAGATATATTGGAAACGCGTGATACGAATGGCATGTATAGAGGCACTATAAATCCAAAATTGTGGAATATTAGGTATCTGGAATTGGTTTTGCACGTCTATTTAAATATCACTGATGTGAAAAAAAAAATTCCTATTCAGACGACTAGTATTGAAGCAGTGTACAGCGAGGTGTCTTGGTCGTAGAATTCCTTAAAAAGAACGTTGCAATCCCACAATTGTACGCGCTGGGATGTTATTGTGCCATTTTATACGCATTTCCAATGAAACAGTATTTTTGTATTGTATGCCACAACTTTCTGCACTAAGCAGTACTAACACTGAAAAGGAAACACGTACGTGAGATAATAAAAATCTGGAAGTTAGGTATAATGCTATCGAAATAATTATCGAGTTCCATATCCCTCCTGTTCTACGAATCAGTGGGCATGAAGTTGCAAACTGCATTGCACGCTGAGAGACATACCTAGTATAGTTTCAGATGTGAAATAAATTTACTTGAAAAGTAACTGTTTACATTCTACAATGTTTTCAGACGCTCAGCTGTAATCTGCTTGTACTCCAAACATCTTCATTCGTCCCCGTGCACCAAATAATGCAATAAAAAATATGTTGATCCGAACACTTATTGGTTGTTCCAACATCATCTACATGTAGGTATTCAATAAACACAACTATTTAACAAGTACGTTCAAGTAATTGGTTTGGTTACTGTAAACATGATAAAGGCAGACATCGCACTCTGCATATTTTTTTTTGCTTATTATTGAATTATGAATGTTCAAAATATGACATAATCAATTTACAAACGGATAATAATTTGAAGTTATTAATTAATTTGTATCCTGAACTCAGATTGTTACGTTTCTCAAGCTGCACGGTATGTTTATTGATCGAAGTTGTGTGGTTCGTTTGTTCACATGCCAGAGCTTTTAACAATCACTTTAGTCGTTGTTGCTGACGAATAGCGCCCCTATCCTAAAGAAGAATTGCAACGGAATTTATTCGAAAATCATAAATTGTTCTAATTTTTAATTGATTTTAGACATCAATGATGGCGATTTTCAGTTGCATCATAAGCTTCGAAAAATGTTTTTAGTAGAGGGTAGAGAAATAAAATATTGCAATATTAATAGCCAGGAAGAATGTCAGTTAATTAAAATTTCATAATGTATTAAGTATTTCGCAATAAGTAAATGGTTATTTTATTGATGATGTGAGTCGAGGTAAAATTTAAAAGACACTTTGTATGGAACTAATTCACACGTATTGTGCATTTAAAAACTAAATGGTTTAGTTTATAATGAGAAATCCAAATTTTTCACTTAAGTGTTTTAGCTCAAGAACCTTGGATTTGTAGTGTGTGGTTGTTGGGTCTGAACTTCAGAACCCGTGGAAAGTATGGCCACTATGTGTGTGTGTGTGTGTGTGCGTGCGCGTGCGTGCGTGCGTGCGTGCGTGCGTGCGCAGCCTTTTGTTTTCACTAGTCTTTTCTGTCTAGGCGGAGTTTTTCTTTCTTCGCGTATTCTGTTTTCCCTATAACACACTTGTTATTTTCTAATTAATTGGCATATTTAACTTAATCTAAACTGTCAATTTTAGCCCCTCCCCCCTGCCTTTCATAACTAATATAGACTACTAAATTGTTTCTAATTGTGCTGGAGTCAGAGTTCATCCTTTCTTTATAAGCAAACATGATGAGTCGAAGTTTTACAGTACATTATTTCTTGATTTAAACTTGCATACTTTGGAATGGTTCAGTATATTTTGAGACTCAGTTTATCACAATCGCTTCAAATAACAAAAATTTACTTTGTCTCTGCAGTGCTGTAAGGTACGCTGCACAACATAATTATATTGCACAACATAAAAACAATTATAACTTATGCGACACCTACCGAACGGAAAGGCTATCCACTACGACGAACATAATTATCTCCAGTTATGGTATACACAATCGACCAAAAAGTAATTGGGCACCTGTCCACAATGTTTGCTCGGTGGTTGTCACACCTTTAGAATCTTGTAGGGCCACCTATTGCGGCTATTAAAGCAGCCAGGCTCTCCACGAGTGTTTACAGGACATCCACGGGGATTCGTTGCCATTCCTCTTGGAACCATTCCATGAGTTGAGCAATGGATTTTGGCCGCGCCTGACGAGCCCTCACCCGGCGATCAAATTCGTCCCAAAGATGTTCTATAGGGTTGAGGTCGGGGCTCTGAGTGGGCCAATCCAATCGGCGAACATTGTTGTCGGTGTACCACTGCATAGTAGCTCTTGAAACATGGCAAGTGGCATTGTCATCCTGCACTATTTTGTGGCGGCCACAAAAATATTTTGTTGGTATTCGCCCTAACGAATTTTTTGTGGTGTATACAAAAAATATTAGCTGCCACAAAATAAGTTTTTAGTGGCTACAAAAGTTTAGTGGCTACTAAAAACTTATTTTGTGGCAGCTACAAAATTTGTTGTGGCCGCCACAAAATATTTTTCTCAGTGTGGGTTCCATTCCGTAAAAATGCCACAATGTTGGGAGCGTTTCATTATCCAGAATGTTACAATAGGCCTCTGTGTTCATGCTACCACGGGCAAACACCAGCGGTCCTACGCCGAAGGCAGTGAAACAGCCCCACACAATCACTCCACCACCACTGATTTCCTAGTTGGCACTATACACTCCGGCAGAAGCCGTTCCCCGGGCAGACGCCACACATATACACGTCCATCGGACCGGAATAATGTAAACCTCGAATCGTCACGCCACAGAACCTATTTCTACCTCACTCCATGTCCAGTTGGCCGGTCCAAACACCACCTGAGTCGCCGAGCTTTATTGCTTGTCGTGATATGGGTCTTATGTGCAGCTGCCCTTCCGAAATATCCAATTCGGTGGACCTCTGCTCTCAATGCTCCAATGGAAACCGGTACTTATGTTGCTGCATGAAACTCCTGTCGGATGTAGCCATGGGCTGTGCCCTATTTTTGACAATTTCACGTTTCAGGGTTCTGCGATTTCTGTCGGTCAAGATTGGAGGTCGCATTAAAGAACTCCAATTCATTTCAGTGGCTACTACCTATACGCGGGGCTTAAAAATTATTTCTCACAATATCTATCTTACAGTCTTCCCCGCAGCACAATTCATTTCAGTGACGCCCATGCGTGATGCTGTAATGAGCTCTAATTTGCATATACAAGTCAGCCCTATGTCCCCACCTATTTCATTTCAGTGTAAATGAAAGACGGTGGAGACTGAATCGCCTCTATCACTCACAATTTATCTGACTGTGTTCACACACACACACACACACATTAAAAAACCACTATCCAGACATCACTACATTGCTTATAGATTTAATGTTTTGTCTCAGTAACAGTAATCACACGTCTTAAACTAAGAAACATTAAATGTCAAATGTTTACATAAAAACAGATAAATGGTGTCTTAAAACTTCGTCTGATACGTTAACAGGCTGTCCGCGTTATTAGTAAACAAAGTGCGTTTTCTCAAAATATGTGAATTTGAAACCGCGCTGACGGAATATTTTTCCACATGGGCGATATAGCAGCTGCGGAAGCTCTTGTCGTAAACCCACCTGATGTAAAATCGCAAGTCATGAACGACTTGGGGGGGGGGGGGTGTTCTGGGGTGGTTTTTTCTCTTTCTCTCAGTTTATTTTTCAGACACCTGCTAGATGTATCACGTCAAAGACGCATTCGAAATAAAACGATTCTTTGTCGGTTATTCAGCCTCTGGAAATGCATAATAAAGTAGCTACCGCGTAGAGACCTGTCATTATTTCGATAGAATATGTATTAATATCGATAGGCTACCGATACATTTTTTAAACGCGTGGATGTCGGTGTATAGCTAGACTGATAACACGATATGTCTACGTACATTATTAATACAAAATCGGCAAGTCAAAATTTTCCCTTGCATCCATTTTGTTAAAACAAACAAAATAATTCGAATCAGTACTGTATCGAAAATCAGGTTTGTTCATGATGACATTATTCCTTTATTTCTTAACATTCCCTAATAGTTCATAAGACAGCAGTGCACCCTTGTTAATCAATGTACCTTTTAAACAGACACAAGCCCTACAATTTTATTTGTCAGCAAACCATTACGCCAATAGTTCTGCAAGATACCGAGTAATGATGACTTGTATGGGAAAATCGTCTGATGAGAATGTCGAGTTGAGAGATTTGGGCGGCTCGTGACAACGACGTCTTGAGAGCCGACGGGGTTGAAATGAGTTGAGAATGGAGCAGCGCTGGAATGCCATGGCGGGGGAAGCAGCGGATCCTGATAAAACCCGCCTACCAGCGGCATCGTCCGTCACGATACCCATTTGCGAAAATCCGGAGTGACCCGGCCGGGGATGTCAGATGAGAATTTTAGAGACATGATTAAATATATTTTAGACTAAGTTGGTTTCCTACACATAGAGATGTCTAATTTTGCTACAACAAAAAATTACTATGAGGCATTTCTTTAATCGTTTATATTGTAGTAACATTAATAATGTAGTGACGAAGGTACTTAATATTAACAATTCAAAAAGTCTATTTCTGTAATGCAAATATACGGTTGAAGTGTTAATGATAACAAATCCTCTTAAGTAATGTTGCTGCAGTCAAAAGTTGTATTATGCTAAAATAAACAGGAAGAACAGAATATTTTGTTTTACCACGACATTAAAGAAATGTCCAACCAACACAAGGTTACAGTGACTTGGCGTTGTAAAAATGGTGGATAGTAGTGGACAGCGATAACCTCGTAAAATGAAATCATTGTATTTAAATTTTAAATCATAGTATGTGGACTAAATGTAGCTTAGATCAGCTCTCAAGCCTTGCAAAGCAGTTTACATATACCAAATATGCATATATCTCTGGAGCATAAAGTATTTCCACTTATGCAGTTTGTCGTTATATTGATGTTTCCGCAACCTAATGTTCTATTACGCTAAAACAAAATATTTTATGTTACTGAAGCATTAAAGAAATATCCGGTACATTGACTTGTTAAATGGCAGATGGAAGTCGGGTTCTGTGAAACTGGAATGGCAAGCACTGACGGCGCATGTTCGATTCCCCTCCCGCCCGCATTTTTTTTTCGTTGGTAATATTTCTTTTTGTGACAAAATAATATTACTTAATTTATTTTACATTGGTATGTTTTCTAAAAATAAAACAATACAAGAAAATTTTTTAACTTAAATGTTAACATCAGTTCAACACAAAATTTGTTTTGCCGCAACATAAGCACAGGTTAGAATTTCGTGTAACCCGTGGATGTGTGTGTCGACTTGGACTTAACACGTTTAGGTCAGTATAGGATGTGGACGCCCCCTCATTAGTTCTCGTCGCATAAAGCGAAACGTATAGATGACATAATTCAGATATTTTTTTGAAACTTTATAATGAGTTTGTCACTATGACTATTACTTCACGTATCGCCTAACATGCATGATGTTCATTTTACGTGTAGGTAAAACGGGACTATTTCGAGTGACATTATTTATTATGTATTACGTAAGTATGTAAACTTGCGTATCGAATAAAAACTTCACGAAATATTATGTTGCGTTTCGTATGGGAAACTTTTAAAATTAGAGATTGAAAACTTTTAAAATTAAAATTGTACAGGCCTGTGTGTGATAAAAAAAAATGGCAGAAGTTTGACGTTCGTGATTTATTTAGACTTTGGAAACCACTAGTTCGCCATAACCTCCAAAACGAAATACACCTAGGAGAGACAGAAATGTTACTCGTATATGTACGCATTAATCGTGAGAGGGATATGTAAATATAAATGTTTAAATAATTAGAATAATTGAGTTGTGGATTTAATGATAAATATTCAGCAGTTCGTACAAGAACTTCAATACGGATGCTAAAAATAATTAGCAATTTTCAGCAATTCGTAAACCCTGTAAATACCGAATTTACAGATATAATATCTAAATAACGTTTCTTAAAAATGATTATTTAATTGTAGATTATATTTATTCTATGATTCAGGGTCATACTCCATAATCAAGAACAGGAGTTTTGGCACAAAAAGAAACCTGTTTTTGGAGGGCCGCTGTGGGCAAACGTTAGTGAGGGGAGGGAAGCCGACCTCCCCCCCTCCAGACTGATCACCCATCCCTTCCTCTTTGAAACCCTCCCCCCCCCCCAAAGTGTCCCCCCTCCCCAACCCGGGAAGAGTTAAAGTGATAAGGAGGGGTATGTTTTCCATTTCGTGGGATTGGGGCCGGCCTGATAGGCGCATTTTTCGACTGATTTCCTTCAAATTTGGGGGAGGGGTGCCTTTCCGTGCCCCCCTCCCCCATTGACAGTTAAGCCCTTCGTAATCTGAAGTCTTAACTCTTAAGTCTTAAGTTTTAAGTCGTACTTTGCCACTGCATGTCGGGATGTGCGAGCGAGCGCCGAAGTTCCCAGACGACATTGCACCATAAATGCTAATTCGTACGGTTATCTGCTTCATCTTTGGTGGCTCAGTCCGCGGTTTCCGCGGGCCCGACTCCTTGTGTAGCTTAATTTGTGTAATCCATTGGTCTTCCAGTTCCGTAGAAAAAGTTTAATTTGTGCGCTAGGTTAAATATTTGAGCAGATGACTTAGCAAAAATAAAATAAGAAAGCCAAAGACAACAATTAACTTTGTACCTATTGTGATCGGCCGTACGCTCGTGTGGTACAGATTCACGTATAATTAGCTTTTCGGTATGTAGACGTACATTTCACTTGACGTAAATAAAGCATAATAGGTGTCATTTAAACGTACCTGTCATGTATGAACGTGTTACGTAAAACGTGAATTCTTCGAAATCCCAGCCTTGTAACTCCCCACAAAGTCGCGGTAATAACACGTAAGAAATGTTAAGTTACTTATTTTTAAAGCGCCTGCTTTCAGTTAAACGTGGGAACAGTTTTGGTCACAATGATGTTACACCTATACAATTAATTAGCGATAGCAGGCCGCTACTGTGAAACGAGTTACTGAATGAGCTGAGTTCCTTACGTAGGGTTATACTTTGACAAACTTTGGATTTATTCATCATATTTCCATGCTCGTACGAGATTGGTTTTATGACTTTACCGACTAGCGGATTGAATTTGACGGCTTTAAAAATTGTAGGGGACTCGCTAGTTCAAGAAAGCGCTGGCATCCTTTTTGAAATAACTCCTGAGAGTTTTTTTACAGTTTGAATTAATAGAGAGTTCGTTAAATTTTTAAGTCCTTTTAGTTATCAGCGTACGTTGGTTGTCGGTAGCATTTTTACGCGTCTAGAGACTTCTTTTGTATTATTCGTGTTAATATTTTTACCGTTTAAGAGTGGTATGGAACACCTCATTTTTTTGTGGAATAGTTGTTTGCGCAAATACGCGTATCTCGGTAAATAGATCTGAAAATACTAGTTTTTATAAGATAAGATTTAAAAAAATAAATTTTCTATGTCCCTAATTTTTTTATCAATTTAAGTGTATTTTTAGATAAAAAAAAAATCGTGAAAGGGGCTAAATATCGCATTTTTAAAGCTTGCCTATGCAGTTTCCTTAAGCGGCAAGAGGAAAATACAAATATACGGCCTTTCATCGCGTGCATTAAACCCCATTGTTGTCGATCTAATTTGCACAGTACAGCATTACGACGGAAACACTGCACGCCTTGCGCGTAGGAGCGATGATGCACTAGGCCTGCGTGTTAGTATCGCCCGTATCGTGCCCCCACTTCTTGGACCTTGGACGTTTGGGTCCCGCGGGGGTCCATCCCACTATTTATTTATTTAGTAGCTCATAATATCTTATAGTTGCCCGAAAAGACTAGGGATGTAGAGCACGTTAAAACAAAATACAAAACAATATACAATATAATGTACATCAAACTAAGTATACAATGAAATAATGCTGTAACATAGATAATACGAAATAACTTATTACTAATATATAATGTTTTAAAACATTAGATGACTTAAAAATTTAACAAAAATTAAAATATGCTATAGTAAAACATATAAAACATAAGAATCAAGCTCATTCCATACTAAAAAAATTCATCTAATTAGTAGAAGAGGTGTGCCTTTAAAAGAACTTTAAATTTTATTTTATTTAATGTGATGTTATTTGGTAAGATATTTTATATTGTATGGTAGTATGTTAAATAATAAAATACACGAAAAGTAGGCCGCCTGAAAAAGTTTGAAATAATTCGTTGGTATGTGGAAGTACTGAGCATTTCTTGTATGGTGAGAGTGAACTATATTATTTTTAAGATAGGTCTGATGATTATTGGTAACAAACACAAGGGATGCATAAATATACTGTGATATAAACGTAAGAATATAAAGTTTTTTAAAATACTGCTGACATGAATCTCAAGGTTTCAATCCACTTATCATAATTTGCTTTTTTTTTTAGCACAATAATATGCAGCTGTTTGTTGCCATAGTCCACTACATATGCCATTGCATGGAAATGAGCAAAATAAACTTGTTTAAGCATTACAGGTGATACTGCTGAGGCTAGGTGACGAATTGTGAAACAGGCAGTACTTATTTTTTGTTGGAAAGAATACGAATATGTTATTTCCAACTAAGAGAATCATCCAAATAGGAATTTTTTTAACTGGCCGTTTTGTATTTTGTGAGCATTACTACCAATTGTGATATTGTAATTAATTTTATTTATGGTGTGAAATTTGAAGGAAAAAAAATTGATTTATTTAAATTAAGCGTAAGTTTATTAGCCGAAAACCATTCAGAAAGCTCAAAGAAAACCTTATTACATACAGCTGGTATATCATTTATATTTTTGCTGTTTAATAGTATACGTGTGTCATCAGCAAATGCTTCAAGAGATAAATTTAAATGTAAATCGCTAAAGATAAGAAACAGAAGAGGCCCTAGCAGCTGTATCGTGTAACTCGTTACCCTCGAACCGAATTATTTCGGTAGAACTCTAATAACGAATTCCGTAGTATGTAACGACAGTTGTGTATCGACGATGCGATTCTGCAACACAAGGGGAAAAGGGTGTACCGAAAATTTTCGTTGCATTTTCTGATACCGATCGTTCAGCTAAACGGCGTTTAATACAGTTAACCGGCCAATTACAGTTCACGAGACAAGAACAAGAGTGCACGGGGGGGGGGTTATATATATCTTTATTTGTGTGTGTGTGTGTGTGTGTATATATATATATATATATATATATATATATATATATATATATATATATATATATATATATATATATATATATATATACAAATAAAGACATAAAGTAATTGTTATATTAACGAGTATATATTTTTTGACTTATTTATGATTAGAAAGATAATAAAATACACGTGTAGAACATCTGAAAAACTCTGTAATGTTCTACTGTACGCCTTAGAATTTTCTGTCGCCATGGCAAATCCAAACATTATTAACCGGAATACACTAATGTATAAGGGAAGTAAGAAAGGAAGGCGGTTAATGAACCATATATACTAAGTATTAACAAATCGTTTTAATGCATCATACATCTTAGATTCCAATACAAAACAAATAATTTTCTCTGCTCGTAAATTGCTGTGATAGCATAGTTGGTTGAGGCGTGGTGCAAAATCGTCGTATGGTGACCATTTTTGTATTTCACTTTCAAATCCCGACTGCTCACAATTTTTTTAAGTTATATAAAATAATATTTTTTTGTATGTTTAAAACATGAAACTTATAAAAATAATGTATATAACTAATTTCCTTACAACGTATTAAAAGAATTCCGTAAAGTTCGGTATGAAATGGCAGGTACTGTTGGGACAATACGGATTTTTCTTTGCAGCAATTACAGTTACCAATCAAATAGGACCTATGTGTTAAACACAATTACTAGCATACCTATAATTTTGTCTATATAATAAACATAGCAGGATATAATTTACGAACTCAGGTTTAAGTTATATTTGTTTAACCTGGCTTATATATGTGCATAAGTTTAATACAACAATTGGGGTTTTAGTCGCATTATTAATATTGCTGTACTTAAATATATTAATCAGGATGTTATGTTACAATACCAGTAAAATATAAAACTCAAAAAATATTTTGAAAATACGCGGGATTGAATCCGCGAACCTAAAATTGTACTAGATCATGCCCACGACGAGCAGTGACGCTAACAACTACGCCAGCACACTCCGATGAAAATGGTTAGCTTAGTAGTGGTAATTATATGTATGGTAACGTTAAATGTAAATGTATCTCCATGTCAAAATATTTCGCGTTTGGAAATTAAATTAGTATTCTGTGTACATAAATTTGCTTTACAGGGTGTAAGAGCTAGCTTAAGTTAAAATCTGAATCGCTTTTGTGCTTTGAAATTTAATTCGAGTGTTTCAGCTTACGAGGTTAAAGCTGTTCACATATACCTGCCATTTTGCAAAGTTACACGAAGCGCACAACAGCTATCGTCGACTGCGACTGTTTTAAATAGAGCTTATTTCACTGGTTTTCTCTAATTTGGCTCACTTTACTCTAGTTTTTGTTTATCGTGTAAGAGAATTGCCCAACATACTACTGCTTATTTACGGACTTCTGAAATGCGAATCGAATCGGTAGGATACAACTAGATTTCTCGGTTCTCCACAGCGTAGTTAACGAGGATTTTCGTTAACGTACCGACATTTGTAGGTAAAAATAAGTTACAAAATCGCTCTTCAATGACATCAACGATTCCTCTCGTTAACAGACTTTACCGATCGTTATATGACAGCTAACGAATTACAGAATGCAGCCGCAGGACGGAGCCTTGGGGTACCCCATTTTGAACATATCCTGAATCTGATAATACAGGTGTTATTTAATGGTTGTCAGTAAAACCTACTTGCTGAGATCTGCCTGTTAAATAGGAAAAAATCAAGTCATAGGAACTGTCATTTATTCCATAATATTTCATTTTTTATAGTAGTATTTTGTGGTTCACACATTAAAAGAGGTACAACATATTCCTGCTATATAATTTCTACTATTTGTTTCAGAATATTCGACGTCAGATTGAATATAGCATTATTAGTTGATAATCCTGATCTAAAGCCGTATTGCATATTGGTTAAAATACTTTATGCCCAAGATGGGTAATAAGTCTTTTATACAGAATTTTTAAAAATATTTTTGAAGAAGTTGAGGTTAATGCAATTGCTTTATAGTTATTTACTAGGCATTCATCACATTTTTTTTTATAGATAAGTGCTTTATTTAAGCAAATTTTAAACGGCCAGGGAAAATCCCAGACTTTAATGAAGAGTTAAAAATGTGACTTAAGTGGGATGCTAATTGTGTGTGTTTTTTTTTTCTTTTCTTTTCCCAGAGAACTAGCAACTGAAAGAAAGTGTTTATTAAAAATGCTAGCGACTTCAAAAGAGTTATCTATCTGCACTCCGTTTTCTTTAACAGTAATTCTGAAATCAGATTTTTTGTTCTTGTCAACATGACCATTAATAATATTCCAGGTTGTCTTAATTTTGTTATTTGAAGAAGCAATCATTTTTATCATAATGCATTTGTTTTGCTTTTATATATTTTTTATTTTATTTTTATTTTATAGTAAGTTAACACACTAATATCATTACTGTTTATACTTTCTTTATATAGCAAATATTTATTTTTACTAGGTGTTTTTATACCACTAGTTATACAATGTTTATTCGTGCTCTGGGATTTATTAATATAAATTTTTGGGAAGCAGGATTTAAAAAATTCTACAAACCGTATTTGAAATCAATTAAACTTTATGTTTATATCTGTGCGTGTATACATTTCTATCCACGATGCTTTACTCAGGCCCTCTTTGAATTCATTTATTGACTGATTATTAATGATTCTCTACCTTATAGATGCCAGTTTTACTTGGATTGTTGTATCGTAGAATTGTATAAGTGGCGCATAATGGTCAGAGAGAGCATTATAGAGAGGAATGACTTTATAATTATTTGTCTGTTGGTTAATGATAATGTTATCTAAAGCAGCTGAACAAACTATTTACAATTCTAGTGGGAAAATTAACAGTGTGCATTGAATTGAATGTATTTAACAAGTGCAGTAATTGTTGGAGTTGTACACTGTCTAATAAAAAAATTATATTAAAGTCGCCACAAATGATTATCTTGTCTTTTTTATAAAATTTAATATGAACAGTTTCCCCTGATTGTCCATAAATTGTTTAAAATTTCCAGAAGGTGGTTTATAAATAGCCAGAAATACAATTTTCTTTTCTTGAATTATAATGGAACCAGCAGCACACTCAAAATCCTTTTCTAAACACAAACTTAAAACATCCGGTTTCTCAAATTCAAAATTACTTTTAATGTAGACTACAGGCACACACCTCCTCCCAGGAATTTACATCGACAAAATTTAGACATCAGTTCATATCACGTTCATATATTTGTATTACTAATACAAATTATCAAGTTTGTTGCTTAAACTGCGTATGCTTTGATGATAAGTTAATTTGTTGAAGTATAATTTCATGGATGCATCAAACTTTGTTACTTACTGCATCTATATTTCCACATATTTTAAGGCTATGATTCACTCTGGTGCGTAAACAAGTTTTAGTAGGCCCTACATTATTGGTACAAAACTAGTTTGGCAGTTTACCAATACTTAGTTTTTTGAGTCATTTTTTCAGAACATACAATAACATTAGAATTTACCTGTTTATGGCTAAATTCCCTTATTATATCAGCTACCTTATCTTTACCCCTATAATTTATGTGAAGGCTGTGTCTTGTAAAACACTCCCTTGGCATGCTATGAACACCAATTAATGTAACATAACTAAACTGAAACAAATCTGTCTTATTTTTGCATTAGTTTTTCGATTTCAAAATTTACACAGCTATTGCTTAGCATGTCCTACCTAGGCGCTATATCACAAACAGCTACATTTGTATGATTAAGTACAGGCAACAATGATTTTAGATTTTTAGTTGCATCATCAGCCTGATTTTTATAAATATCGTTGCCACAAGCATATATAAACACTAGATAGATCTTACCTTCCTTACCTCCCGAACCATTGAAAACAGCTCCAGGTTTCACTGATCCATAAACATCTAAATTTGCCGTCTTGCTTAAAATTTTCTCAGTAAGCCCACGATCCTGGCTAGTATAATAAATGCGAAGTCTAGACGAATTAGATGCAGATTCAATCTTCTTGAGCTGACTAACTTTGATGGCCAAAGGTTTGTTGACTTCCTCCGTTCTTGAGGTCACTTGAAGATAAAGAACTTCTTCAACACTGTTTGTATTAAGAACACAAAATCTATTTTTGATCTGCAGATTAAACTTCGTTTGAGTCTTGGTGGTAGACGAAAGTTTGGTCTTTTTTTTAGGGTCAACGAAGTCTTGCTCAGCTAATTTATCATTTAACAACAACCTGATTCTGGAGGCGTTCATTCATGATCTTCAGTTCTTCCATTTCACTTGAAGTTAACTTATTGTGTTTAACGATTTCTCACTGTTGCTACAGTTACAGGATAATTTATTGTTTTGTGCCATATCGTTTAGCAATACTTGATCAGAAATTACTTCTTCGTCTATTTATTTCTGAAGCTTCAACTTGTTTACATTTTCGGTTGTTACCCAAGAACACACTTTTTCACTTTGTTCTCGTTCTTCGCCATTTTGTGCAGCCTCGCTACATTTCGCACAGAACCAGTAACTTTCTAAAGATACAGTTTCGTTTATACCATTGCATTTTTTGAGGTGGTACCAAATATCGCAACTATCGCGTAGCACGCCATTTCGTACTACTTTGCCGCAAATTCCACACTTATAATTATAAATCACATTACAATTTCTTGAGCGCAAAGTAGTCTCTTGCGAACCGCTAGACACCATGTCTCGGCATCTCTTAAAATAATTTTCACCATGACATAATGGCATTGGCAAAGTGGGGAGGTTCAAGGGTCGGGTGACCTGGGGGCCTAACCTCGAGGTCATTCGAGTGCAGTTAATATACGAGACGTCTCGCACAGTCCGCAACGTATACGAGACAATTGCTGTAAGCTCCAACCCCTGGAACGCGCATACGTTTTCAGTGTGTGAGGGGAGTGACAGGCAAGCGTATACGAGTGGCATATGGTCATGTTGGTGAACCTGAGGCGAGACGGGAACAAATATTAGCGGAACTCAGCTAATCAGAAGCGTCACTTGTATCGCGTGCGTTTGTTTATTTACATTGTATGCGGTTGGCTTCGAGTTACGGGGACGATCAATGCCGATTCCACACGAAGCTTTCTTCGCCACTGTAACAAGAAAATTATCGTTTCTGCGGCAGTTAAGGTTATCCATGCTACTATGACCTATTCTTTCAAACATTAAATATAACTTTAGGTGTCTGTAACATTTGGCAACACTAATAAAAACACACAAAATTTAATAGAAACTGAATTTTTGCTTTTGTCTTTTGAATACGAATATAAAGTTATACCACGAATTGCAAGTGAGAGTTGTAGGTGAATGGTTATAGTCTTAGAGTAGTAATTTTTTGACTCTGGTTCAAACCTCGCTTAAGTACAAGAGATGTTAACCTTTTTAATATCACTTTTTATACACAGTAGAACACTTACATATCGAAAGTTTAAAGACATTTTACCTATCTCTTTTTATTTTAAACGGAAAGTACAGAAAATTAACTTGGAAATTAACGAGAGAGGTTCCGTGAAATTTATGGAAGTCCGTTTCTGAAAATCAATGTGCCCGTAATTTTACGGAGAGTTTTCGGACACTTCTGGATAAATTTTTACCAGCACTTTTCCGTAAAATGAAGGAAATTGTTTTTAACAATGCAGGGATTGGTCAGTATAATTCTTACGTATGGAAATTACATACAATTTAATTAAGAGAACACAGTTGTGTATCATTCAGTGCCATAATGTTTACATTGCATTATAAATAATGAAATGTGAATGTATATGTTAAGTTGCCCATCGTTTGGAGAGTATTAGCAGCTACATGACACTTTGCTAGACGTCGTGTTTGAGTAAGAGCAGCTGTGAAGTCCATAGTTACTTTTAGTGTAATAATCTTAACCTGTTGTCACGTAGTTCAACTTCTTCCAATTCTTCTATTGCCATTACATTCATCCATTCTTCGACCATAATAAATGCAATATGCGACTGATGTTATTTGGGCTACTTATCACATGCTACACTGTTTAATTACGTACCAAATGAGTATCTACGCTACTGCCTGTTATAGGCTAACCTAAGTACTTATACCTGACTGTGGTCTATATTAACAACAAGTTTATGCAATAATAATAAGATATGTTATTTACAGAGTTTTATATGCAAGCCTGACTAAATAATAATTTACGACGTCTAACCAACCAACTACGAGTCACTGAAGAATAATGAACTACAGTAGCAGGCCTGTGTAAATTACACTTTTACTCATAACATAATTTGCACTCTCAACACAAATTTTACTTGTTGTCCGTTCAACAAGTTCTTTATTTGCATACGATTATATATTCGGCTCAGCATAAATGATGTGTAAATTGAATTCACACAGAGTCAACAGTCATCTTATGTCTAATATTTTGTTTGTTTTGATGCGCTACTCGTTTACGACTCCACATCTCGCACGGCGATGATCTAGAGAGTGGCCACTTGCACGGTTGAGACGTATACGATGGCTCTCGTATGGTTCGATCTTGCCGTTTTCTAAAATCGTGCGAGTTACAGCCGCAATTCGAAGATTTCGTATACGAATGCAGTTCGAGCTTACCCCTCCTGGGCGGCCGCCCGCGGCTCCGGCTCTTAAGGGCGCCAAACCGAGGTAAAGGCTCTTCACAATAAAGTGAGCACTTTTGAATTGAACCTTAGAAAAAAGTCACTGTCCCTGAATGCATAAATTTTAATGGACGCACCGAGTGACTTGCCCAGTAAAGTTGGTAACTATGGATGGAAAATTGTTCCATATCTTGACGTTGATTAAAAAGTGTTAGGTAACCATTTATGATAACTTTAATTAATTATTTCGCTTTCTGTTTTTTTAATGCATCGAAATGCAAAAATGTTCGGATTTGTATTATATTTACTTTCCTAATAATCTCACAGTTTTACTTGACCAGCGCATAAATAAAGTGACGAGGCCCATAGCAATGTTAATTTTTCATAAGGCGGAATAATACACAACGTGCACACGCGTATATCTTGAGCAGGGCTTTCAAAATTGTTAATTTTTACCGTGAACAGCCCATAAGAAATCTGTGGAAGGTTTTCATTTACGTATATGTATTTTTAAGTTTGCCTTTTTAAATATTTGGGAGTGTTGGGTTTATGGACTGCACAATCGCGTCATCCCCTACCTGCCTTCACCTGCAGTCACAAGGTGTCAATGTTAGGCCGTGGTTACACGAGGGCTTTTAAACACATTCAGCTAAATACATTCGGTAGCTATGTCTGAACAAGTTTAAAAACAGAGCGTGTTTTCGCGGTTACACACACAAAGCAGAATTATATCAATGGAAATTCTAACCTCAACAAACATGGAACTTAAAATGTATGATATTTAATTACAATAGCCTCCAAAATGTATTACTATTGATATTTTAGATGGTTATGAAACCTACAATTTTATTGAAATACCATAATGGATGGGTATTAGTACATTCAACCTTAAACTTAAGTTAATTCAACAAGTGCAGGAATTCCCGCCAAATACAGCTATATTTTTTACGCTGCTTGTTTACTTTGAAGCAGCCAATAGGAGCGCAGCAGGGAAGAGAAGTCGTTCGAAACGAATTGTGAAAACTGTTCACTTTGAACGAGAAACAACTACGTTCGGAACTCGTTCGAAGGTAATGCAACCTCTTCAATAGTTGAACTTGTTTAATTTAAGTAGTTCTGCATCCCGTGTAACCGCGGCCTTATTTCCTTGGTTATAATCTTACAATATTATCTCTTAGCCCGTTCAGTCACCGCATCCACAATTGTAGAGGCTTCGTGAATGAATGGTATTTATGACCTGTGTCGTACACAGCAAGGTATCGGTGCCCAGTTTTCCTTGCAGACAATCTGATTTACGGAATTGCCTACACCTCTTTGACATGAGTGGTTAACGCCAGTATCGTCGAGCACGTAGCACGTTGGTTGCTGCTTATAGGGCAAGAACTGAACACTAGTACAGCGCATACCAAAAAATTACGTGATTGCAACACTTGAACTCAGAAATGAACGTGTAACAGAACGGGTTAAGGATAAAAAAAAATACAACTTGCAATTAGAAAGCTACATGTGTAGTCTATATAACAACCTCCACTCTATCTTGACAACAAACATGCAAGATATTTGGCAAAGATAATATAATTATTGTGTGTTATCCCATGTGTTAACTCGGAAAGGAGTGACTGAAGGAATACTCTTGCAGTTGTGTACATGGATGAAATCCCCTTGGGTATTGGTCCTGGGAGACGTGGGTGAAGAGAGGCGCGAAGAGTAAAAATTAAGAGGAGCGTCAAAAAGCATTCCGCACCGGCTTTCCCGGGTGAAAATTTACGTTGGGCCGCCTGTGTCGGCAAACGCCAGTTACAGCTGATTACTTGTAACGAGCTTGAAGTCAGATTATGGAGGTAGCCCAGTCAATAATAACGGTAAAACTGGAGTTATTAATTTGTAATATTAGTTTTACGTCACATTGTAAAGACTACCACACTATGTTACGTGTCTTTTTTTATCAGTAGTATATTATAACTGAAGCCACAATGATTTTTTTCCCAAGTTTTTTTCAACCATAGGAGTTAGGTATAAATTGACTTGTCTACTCAGTTCGTGATTCGTAACATAATGTCGATCACTGATTGGTGGGCAGAGATTTGAATAGACGAAGCTGGCGGAAGCTCTTCGTCGAACCAGACGAAGGAAATGGTGTAATAATGCCCGGGCTGCATTTAGCGTGCAACGAAGGAAAGAAAGAACTATTGCTACGCGCTATGTAAGGTTTTCGCAATGGCACACTCCTTGAAGACGCTGTAGAAGGGAGCTGCGGGGCAGCATCGTCGTGTAGAGAGAGACGGGGTGTGATTGATGCAGCCGTCGTGTGATTGATGCAGCCGTCGTGTGAAGTGGCCTGCGCCTCTCCTTCCCCTACGTCCAGTGAGGGAGGGGGTGGTGATGTCACCGCAGCCCCGGCCTCCCATGAGAAATGCGCACGTGGCCGCGCGTCATTGGCGCTGTGCGCACCGGCATCTGGCGCGCTACCGAAATAACGCACAAAGGTGGCGGCAGCTTCGCCCCTGTGAGTTATGCAACCTTGCACGGCGGTGCTGGTGTTCTGGTTGCTTCGTGTCCTGTCCGTTTTACAAGGCGCTGTGGTGGTGGCGGCGATCTGCTAATGTTTACGCAGCGCTCGGCAGACGCATGGACACGCCAGTTCTCCCATGCTCGCTACTGCACAAACTTATCTTTCGTCTTTAGTGTTGAGTGGAGAGTTCTTGAGAGCCGACTAAGGTGAAGCGAGGTTCGTATGGAGCAGCGCCGGAATGTAAGGACGGGGGAAACGGAAGATGCCGAGAAAATCCGCCAACCAGCGGCATCGTCCGACATGGTATCCACGTCCGAAAATCCGGGAACGACCCCGCCCAGAATCGAACCCTGTTGGGAGGCGAGCGCTCTAGTCGCTGCACCACCGCTGTTTCCTAGCTCGTATGTGAGGTGGGAGGGATGGAGAGTAAAGCAGGGCAGCCTGATTCACAACAAACAAAACATGTTTTCTCTTAATTCTCACACGATTTCCTTGAATCTGCTGGTATGTCCATTATCATTTGTGGTTTCGTTGTTCATGTTAACTCTTATTGCTGTTAACACGTAGCACGAAAGTCTTCAGTTTGCATGCACGAAGTAAAATACAATGACAGCTCTCGGAACATTATTGTATGGTATCGGGACCTTTAACGTAAGAGCCGATATTTTGCATAAATACGGCTTAAAATCTTTTTTTTTAAGGGCTCATACCTCCCTTAATATTCGGTTTAGGTATTAAGTGTCACACATGTTTTCCTTTTAATTTTCCATGAAGAATCGGATCCCAAAGTTTGTCGGTCTAATTGAGAATCACCATATATATAATGCACGCACACGTTCTAACATTCAAGCGTCAATCATCGCTGGTTCAATATGCGTGGTCATCCTTAGGATGTTGTTGTTCTTGAAAGATGGCGAGCCGTCTTTAGCAGAAAGATAAGAAGAAAAAAATTTTTTTAGAACTATTTTGTTTTCATTTGGTCGTAAACTTCGTTACGTCAATTAATCTTGGATAAGACGGTAAATGTTCCGAGGTTGGTCTGAAGCTTGTGAATTAACTAGCCTCCATCTTCAAAGTAGTTCTCGGATGTATTATTCGGTTTGAAGTTTCGCCTTTAGCATGTCGTGCAGTGCATGTTGATGCGAATTCGATGTTTCGGACAGCACGTTAGTATTTCATTCCGTTTAGCATGTCACCATTTACACGTTTTCTTGTTTGTAATACGCTTTCGGAATTAAGAAATGCTGGAAACCTAATCGTCTTTCTAAAAAAAAACCACAGGGAATATATATATAGCCAGTCAAGAAGTTTCCAAGTCTGCCATTGTCATCCCCGGTCCCCCCCCCCCCCCCCTCGAGGGCGGTGGTGAAAACCAGAGGGGTTTTTTTCTGGCATGTTGTGTCTAATTTTTGTAAGTCATCTCATTTGACATTCCTTTTGCTAAGGGGGCATCATTTTATTTTATTTATAAGACCCTTTTTATTATTTTTTATTTATAGTTTATCGCGAAACACAGTTCTGATTAGAAAGTCGATACATCTAAAGCAGTGAATTTGGTCTGTAAAGTGTTATTTGCCACTTTTATTTATTTTTCAGGAAGTAAGTGGTGTCAACTGGTACCGAAAGCTTTAAAACCCCAGTTTTTATTAAATATTAAAAGAACAATAAGCACGCAGAAGTTAGCTATAGTTGTAATAAGTGTGATTTTCATTTTATTCGGGCGGTCTTTTTTTTTATTGGATATATTTCATACCAAATTTTACTTAGACGTTTGAAACATGACTAACTGCTCATCTTTTTTAGTCCTCCAGTTTTTGGCGTAGCTATGCGAGAATTAATAATTAAGTGATTATGAAGCTCACACGAGGAACGAAACGAAATTGCGTTCAGAATTAACTAAGGGAAACGAAAAGTGCCGCTTCAGTGCATTTTATGGCACTATTGACAGATATTCAACAGTTTGATAATTATGTGAAAACTTCACGGTGCCGGTATGTCCAGATTTCCTGTGTAAACGAGGTAGTTTCGACGTATATATTTATTTATGTTCTTTGAATGATACTTGCGTGGAGGGTAAGTAATTAAATGAAAAATTATGTGTTGTGAGCCAAAGCAGAACTTTGCCCCCAAGGAAACCACAGCATCATCCTCGTTTGTTTTTCTGAGAGACATTGTGATGTATGCCCGAAATAATTTTTTATTTGATTTGATATTTTTATGCCGTCGTCAAGAAAATTGCCAGTTGGGGTATTTTAACAATAAAAAGAAGTGTGATTTTTTTTTCCAGAAATTATAAACTATATTTCTCTTGAGGCCACAAACGTGGCAATGTCCTGTTTAGGAAAATTGTTTTTAACGAAAGGCAATGGTTCTCATGGCGGCCTTCTGGAGTAGTGGGCGTATATAGGCGGCCTTGTAACAACACGGTAACTACGATAAAAATTACTTCTACTGAGGTTGGGAATTTCAATGTTAAAAGTTTAGAAACCAAAAATCTTCGCCACTAGGTAAGTGCTAGTGTTGCATGTGTACCAGATTTTCTCTAATATCTTTATTAAAACAGGATAATTGTAATAATCATAATTCAAATATAAAATAACTTCGTAACAAAGTAGAATCTTTCTCTTTTATTTCCCACGTAGCCTAAAATTGTAATTACAATTAAAAGTTACATTTTTGGAACACTGCGCACCTAGCTGCGGAAATTTTCCTTATGCCACACTCCCCCGTAAGAAATCTCGTTTTGTTCCTAATGTGAGTAGAATAAACCGTACTATAGGCAGTGCATAGTAAAGTGAGCACTGTCGAGTCCCTAGTTACTTTTTTTCTTATAAGTCATTTTTTATTCTTCTACCACCTTTAAAAAAATATTGAAATGTACTTAAAAAACAGTGTATATATTTCACTGGACTCGAAATAAAACGTCTAAGACTACAGTAAAATATATTTGTTGGCTATTATTCCAAATGAGTGTACTTCAAAAGTGTTCACGTTACCGTGAATAGCCTATACGACACAAGCATGTGCTTGCGGAGGAGCTGCGCGCGGACCGGTGTTCGTGACCGCCTCGTTCCCCGTGGGCGGGGGGTCGGGGGCGGTTACGCACGCACGCGAGCGCGCGCCGACCATCTATCACGGCATTTGCTCGCGTCCGCGCCTTCTTATCGCGCACGCACGGCGCAGCGCGTCTCCTGCTGTGCGACGCCCGCACGCCGCCTCCTTATCTCCTGCGACGCGAGGTTCGCCCAACCCCGCTACCATGTAGTCGAAGGGCGGCCCACGTTATCAATCGCCTTCGCCGCCATTCCGCTAATGAATCTGTTAAACTCGTTCCCGCGCCAGCGTTGAAGATGTTCGGCATGGTCCTTAGCCGCGATTTGCGGTTCTCCTACGTTGCACGACATGGAGTAGGAATAACAGGTGGTGTCATGCTATGACGTCATTGAATCTGCGCTTCCGTCCATTAGTGTGACATATACGAAACATTGAAAATGTTGAGGCGGGTTTTTGTATTTTACGCGTGTAAAATGTGGAAGTTTTAAAACAAATAACTACCAATGAAGCTACTTTCAGGCGAAATATAAACATGTTCTGATACAATAGTTTAATTTTAATTCTGACAGGTTACGTTTCAAATTATTAGGGTGTCGCAACGTAGCGAACATGCTTCATAATCTTATCATGCACATCCACAGACAAGGCCGCCCCTTGTTGCGCGATCACAGAGTAGGTGAGACAACCGCTTGTTCCGCGAACTCCAGCCGCACACGCCAATCAGCGCTTGGGAACCTACTCGGCAGCCCAGCCAGTAGGCAACCTTTCGCAGCAAGTGGTAGCCAATCAGACACAAGGCCAGCTCCAAGAGCTCCGAGCGGCCAATCAAAGAATGGGCACGTCCACATCGTCTCTGTGCAATGATTTATTGTAGACATTGGTCAAAAAAGACTAATAAACATGATGGATGCTACAAATGAACCGCAACATAGCACGGCTTCAGAATAGGGAGTGGTATAGAGCGAGCAGTCCTCGAAGTGGCGAAGGTAAAACTATCATCTCAGACTTACGTCTTTGGAATTTCTTACGTTATTGTCATTTCCGTAAAAATATGAGGATCATTCAACCGCGCATGGTGGCCAGAAATGTTATTGAAACTAAAAAAAGAAAGGATGCCAAACAAACATCTGTGGATTAATATTGAACTAAGCTACTTCGAAGACAGAATAAGTATATTTCAAGACAAAACTCTAGAAGTTCGGCAAACTTTGACGAGAGGATGCCCACAAGGCTTAGTCCTAGGGCCTCGTCTAGTCCTTTCTGGCAGTTTACTGGAGACTAACATACCAACTGAATGTGAGATTTTTGCCTATGCGAATGACGCACGCCCTAAATCATTGTGCTGGTTCGGAGCAGAGGAGAGCTAAAAGCCAAACCTGAGGAAATACTAAATAAAGTTGAAAAGTATTGAAATACAGTAACGCTTGATTTTTCAGTAGACAAGACCAATGCCATGCTTGTGAAGGATAACGTCCAGAGAGCACCGATAATAAGATTTAAAGACATGTCCATCAAGTTGAAAGACAAGGTAACTTATTTTGGCGTGTATGTGAATAGTAAATGACGATTCCATGACCATTATACTCAATGGATAAAGTTGATGTCCATCTACAGCCAGATGAAATCTGTCTACAATATCCCGGGGTCTTGGCTTCAAAACTATCATGACACTGTATAATGGTGTCTTCACGGCAATTGACATGTATGGAGCAGCAGTATTATACAGAACAGCATCAAAGGTACAAATGAAGAAGTTAAATGCACAAGGACCAGCACTACTGGCAGCTACAAACGCATATAGAACAACAGCCACGGAAGCTCGACAAATGATAGCTGGGGCAACACTCCTGGACTTCTTAATTAGAGAAAGAGTGAGGTAATTGAAGTCGTCAAATGTACAAAAGCATCACCCCAGTTGAAGATAAAGAGAGAACTAACATTATTCCTTTGGCAGGAGAAATGGGGACATCACGACAAAGGCAGAATCACATATAATGTATATCCGAACTTATGGGATAGACTGAATCACCCCTGGATCACAATGGATCTTTACCTGTACTTGACATCACAGAATTGTAAGACTTGAACGTCAAGGTGTCCGCCTGGTAGGGCGAATCGTTCTGCTCCCTTTTTTTTTCTAGGTTCGATTCCCGGTTAGGTCGAGGACTTCACGAGTATCATTACTGAAAATTCCTTCTCCCACGATTGATGACTGGATGTCGTGTTTTCCCCGTCATCTTCGTACTGCGGATGACAGTAACAAACCATAACAGCATCGTTCTGCCTGTTACGCCTTAGGAAGTTGTATATAGTCTGTGTATTTGTAGAATTTCACATTATAAAAACATTCAAGTCGGGCGCGGTATTCTGTGCAGACAGTTTGTCATATCTATCCCCCATGATCTCTTGACTCGTAAGCAACCCAGTCTCTAAGAAATCCAGGTGGTGCAAAACTTATTTGAGGTGTGTATAACTAAGAGCTGTTCACGATAAAGTGAACATTTTAAAATGATATGCGCCCAGTAAAGTTGGTAACGATGAATGGGAGGTAGTTCCGTATCTTAACGTCTAATGAAAGGGTAAGGTAACCATTTCGGATAACTTAAATTATTTCTTTCTCTTTCTGTTTATTTTTTAATGAATCGAAGTGTAAAACTGAGCAGATTTGTTAGATATTTACTTTTCAAATAATTCCGCAGTTTCACTCGACTGACGTATTAATAAAGTGATGAGGTTCACGACAATGTTAATCTTACACAAGGCGGAAGAATTCACCACGTGCATACAAGTAAATTTTAAGCAGGGCTTTCAAAAGTGCTCACTTTACCCTGAACAGCCTATGCATATTTACTGTTAATTATAAATGCAATATCCCCACACCTCCTTCCTCCCGTTTTGTGACGAGCATAGTATAAGTCCACTCCCATTCGTCACGCCACAATTTTTAAGTCCTGTTAGGAAATACTTTTTTTCTTGCATGAAAATGTAGTTTATTTTGTCACCTTTCACATATTCCGCGGTCAGTGTAATCGAGTTGGTGTTTTTCTTGTCCGACCTTGTCTCCGGATGTTTGCGTGAGTAAATTCCGTGACGACATAAGTCGTCTCGCTCCCTTCCCTCCCCACCTTGCGGCTTGTAAGCTGGCGCATGTCTGGTACGGAGTTTTAGTGTTGTAGTTTTGCCCTTGTGTTCCGAGAAGGTGGGAAGGGGGGGGGGGCACTCTGCAGACCTTGCCCTGTTGCCAGCAGCCGGAAGGCGCCCATTAATCTTCCTTATGCAAATATACGCGAACCGCGTCACGTGCGGGCGCGCGACCCCTAGCGCCACTCTGCGGCCGCTCGTGGATCTAAAGCCTCTTAAATCCATTGCTGCCGTAAACCGTAAGATAATGCAGAGCGAGATTTTCCGAGGCAGTTTCAAACGACCGAATTGCTGTGAGCCCAATAGGCCTTTCCAGGAGAAATACATCTGTAACTTGAGCTAAAAGACACAAGGATAGTCACGTATGAATGGTAAATAATTTACGGTACATACTGCATACAACATTGCTGTGGTACTAAACACTTCTAGGTCACTGCTCTTTTTGTAACCCCATATTAAAAAAAGGAAGCCAGTGGAATCACGATTGCCACAATTGTGTTGACGGAAGAAAGCAGCGAATGTAATAAGATCTGAAATTTTTCGTTGCGTAGTCGAATGTTTAATTGTTACGGATATGACCAGATGAAAGTATTCACGACTAAATTAAAGCAACTGTATTACCAGGCATAGAAACATTAGGACTAGGTGATGTTTCCCTCCAAATTTCGCTCACCGAAAGCACTTTGGGTTTGGGAGGGTAGATTTGACGGTAATGGCGTGGGAGTGTTCACCAACTACTCCAGCGAGAAAGCTTGCCCACAGAGCTCTTTAGAGATCTACTCATAGTCCCATCGACGGACACCCATTTTAAGGAAGTTGCTTTGTTTTCACTTTATTATTTTACATCTTTTTTCATTCGTCTCGGATGACCGCGCTGTTTACGAGACGTATAAGTCATGTTTAAATTAAATAAATATGTCTCAGACGTAGTCGAATTAGCGGTTTTGTGACTCGAACAGTGGCGACCTTGGGAAATTTAAAGTAACTGCTTTCAAAATCAAGTATCTTGGTAATTTTTCGAACACAAATCTTAGGCACACAATAGAAATAACATATGGCCATCAATTTTAGGCTCTTAGTTTCTATCCTTGAATTGCCGTTCAGGATTTTAAGTTCGTACATCACAAATATAAAATTCGAGACTTTGGAAGCAAATTGCGCAAAAATTGTGGAACCATAAAGTGTTTATGTAACGAATATTATATCGTTTAGCCTACCGGTGTTTACAGATTGACCAGTTTGCACTCAGGTACACACCAGTATAAACCGTCTGCAAAGTAATTATTTCAGTTAAAGTGTGTTTGCCTCATCGAAGGTACACTCTGAAGATCAGGCGGCAGTTAGCATTATTTTCGGAGTCTTAAAAATTTAAGACATTGACATCTTAATCGTAATTTGTAAGGGTAATTGAAGTAGGATTAGTCCATTTGATGCATGAAGTTCAGTCCAGGTATGTTAAAAATTTGTAATTGAAAATGCTGGATTTATCAAATAAAACCACCAAATTACTGTTCTTGAGCTACTGTTTTTAAAATTTAGTAATGTAAATTTTGATCTAGTACAATTATGTTAATGTCCTCAATTATGCACTTTAGAGACAAGGTGTCATGACTACATTATTTTAAACTTTTTTCAACACCTTGCCTCCGTGGTACTGAATAAACCTACCAGCACAAAAATAACGTATTGTTAAGTAATAAAAATCAAAATTCTCGCGTGAATGAGTATTCGGGATTAATACTTTATCCAGAAACAACACTTAGAATTGAATATTGGCGTAAAATATATTTTAATTGTGCACAGTCAGGTTTTTTGGAAAAATAAGTGTGGTACGTAGGTAACAGTAAAATGAATGAATCCATAAATTGCGTAACATTTGTCGAAAAAAAAAAGTGAGGAACTTGATTGAAACATGACGAATAACAAAGAGTGCTTCATAGTTTATTTGCTTGGGTGCCTTTGTGAGAATAGTGGAGTGGAGATATTTGGGGGGCGGGTGGGGGGGCTCGTAACAGCGAGGTCTTGAGAGCAGATGAGGGTGATTGGGGTGAGTATGGAGCAGCGCCGGAATGCAAGGGCGGGGGAAACGGGAGGTATGTGAGAAAACCCGCCAACCAGCGGCATCGTCCGGCACGATTCTCACATGCCCCTCCGGGAATCGAACCCGGTTCGCCTAGGTGTGAGGTGTGTAGTCTAGGCACTACACCACCGCGGCCCCTTGGTAAGAAGAGAATGTGTTGCGGCAGGGAGAGGGGAAAGTTTGTCAGCCGGCATTGCTTGTAGGTCAAAGCGTGGAACAGAAATGGGAGGGGAAAAAAGACACGGAACGGCTGTGAGCTCGTGTTGCGTGCCAGTTGGGGCGCCAGTGTCGCGGAAACCCAAATGTCGACGGTGGGCGGGGAACCCGCCTTTGTCCCGCACGTGTCCAAGCCTCCCTCCCCTGTTTTGTAGCGGCAAACTGTCGCGCACGTGACCGCACACACGTGGTCCTCGCTGCGACATCCGCACCTGGCCTCCTCCGCGGTGCGTGCCCCGACATGCGTCGGCGTGCGTGCCTTACCCCGCAATCCTTCCGGGTGACTTCGAAAAGCCAGGCGATTGTCGGCAACTGTAATCAGTTGAAAAAAATTGGCCGTAAAATAAAGCAGAACTTCGTTAAGTCGGCCTCCTTTAACTCTGATTTCCGGATAACTCGGTAGGTTTTCTGTGTCGTCATCGTTGTCTTACAGTCTTGTGCGAAATTTTACTGTCGTCTCATTGTTCGTCTTAGATGTGTTGTCCTTGGTTTTTGCACTTTCTCCGTTTGATTGAAACCAATTGTTCTTCTGTGTCATGATTGTTGTGTCGTCTAGTCTTGCGGCTGTCTCTTCATCGTTTTCATTCTGTCTTGTGCGAAAAATGTTTTGTCTGCATGTTTGTGCTGTTCTCAATTGGGTTGCCCCGATTTTTTCGTTTAAACATTCGTTCTGTAATTTTAATTTTTTTTGTGTATTCTTTTTTGTTATTAATCTGAGAAAATTCTTTGTGGAATTTATTATACGATTTATTTATATATTTTGACTACAGTTACTCTTGGCTCATTTTTCGTGTTTGTTTCTTGTCTCAGCCTTGTTTTCTGTGACGATATAGTGTAGCAATGGAGTAAGTTCAAAATATGTCACCTATTGCAAGAATCAAAACTACTCGTTATCTCTAGTACCTACCTAGCCATTTACGTTGTCATCGCGAGTAATGTCTAGACGGATCTCTTTAAATTATCCATTCTTTACTGCAAAATGCATTGAGGAAAAAAGTTTTCTTGCGTTAAAGAAAATTGTTTTGCACAATCTGACCAACTGTTTGTTTAGAGTCAATTAACTCTCTCTCTTTCTTTTTCTTTGCTGAAACCAGATTATTTCATTGATTTTGTTTGCCCCAAACATGTAAGATATGATTGATACAAGGAACATTTGTATTTTATGTAGTAGGGTAGGTTACTAAAAAAAAAATGCAGGTGTACTCAAGATGCGATTATGACCAAAGTCATTGTTAATGCAACGGCAATATTTCTAAATTCATAAGTATCAAATACGTGAAAATTGCTTACATTAATTTTCATTTTTTTTTTTTTTAATGCTGTAATTGTTTTAGTAGGATCAGGATTGTTTGTGCTAGTATCGAGTTTCGCTAAATACTGTTACATGCGGATCACTGTGTCCGGCAGGCGGAGTGTACAGTCATTGCACGGCGGGGGGGATGGCGTGAGTCACCAGTAGTAAAGGTTATTCACTGTATAATGAGCACTTTTGAAAGCCATGCTTAGTATTTACTTCTATTTGCGTTGTGTATTCCTCCTTATATAAAATTAACATTGCCACGGGCCTCAGCACTTTATTCATGCGTCGGTCAAGTAAAACTGTAAAATTATTAGGAAAGTAAATATTTTAAAAATCTGCTCATTTTTACACTTCTATGCATTAAGAAAGCAGAAAGGGAAATAAATAATTTTAGTTATTACAAATGGTTACCTAACACTTTTTATTCGACGTTAAGCTGTGGAATTACTTTTCCTTCCGCCGTTACCAGCTTTACTGGGCGCATGTCATTCAGCGCGCCCGTTAAAATATATGCAAGCATGGCCAGTTACATTTTTCTATGGTTGAATTCAAAAGTTCTGACTTTATCGTGAACAGGCTTAACCTGGCCGCATGTACTTCGCGTGGCGGTCGACGGGCGGGATGATGATTTACAGCCGTCCCGCCATTCTCTTTAGGGAGGAGTTGGCGGCGGCGTGCTATTGGCTGAAACTTCTGGTAATCTCCTTCTTCGGCTCAACCGATATGTAAAGAAATTTCCGAGCTAGAACCGACGACACTATAAATACCCCTGCAGCCGGAGAATTGGCAGTATTTGGTGGTAACCATCTGGCTGAAGTGCGGCAGTTGGGCGAAGTGTGGTACAGTAAGTACGGCGGTGGACGGACGTGTGGACGGACGAGAGGGCGTGGTGTCCGACAATTAGAGCGCTACTGTACATGGCTGTGCCCGGAGCGCTCTAGAACGTTCCGCACTAATGGAATCTGGACTAAATTAAGGCGGGACTATAAGAACCTATGGTACGGATTTTATTGTAAATATTTAAACTGTTAAATGTAGACATATAATTTATAAAATACTTTAATAGGCATTGACACTCTGGGACTTATTCTTACTCGTTTTTAGTCCGGACTGAGGAAAGATCATCCTCCGACCAGAATTTTCCATATTCAGAGAGCATCATTACTGCTAGTCTGAGAATCATCTTGCTTTAGTACGGCCTAACTTTTAGTCCGGACTGAGTGTAGGACTAACGAAGTATTAATATCAAAAAGAAGCATGGCGAACATAAACACGACATTTTCATCAGTATTTCACGCATGTGAAAGCTAGATAAAGTTCACGAAACATAAAAATTACGTTTAAGGCCGATTCTGTCAATCTGTATACAAAAATTTAACCCGGCCTAATGGATTAAATGTTCCGTGTATAATAATACAAAGGAAATATACCTAGTAAATATAATAAAACATCAGCTTTTAGCTACAGCAATGTCTTTCTATTTCTGTGTCAATCAAATGCCTTTTCTGAAAACAGATTCTTACGAGAGGTGATATTAATACATTCAAAAAGAATGTTAAAACAAATCTTTTATCAAATATATACCATAAAGTATTTACTCATCAGAATGAGTTGGTAGCTCAATGGTACCATTGTGAGTTGATATGCAGAGGGCTGCAAGGTCGAATGTTGTCTGGTTACAATTTAAACATTTTTAAATGTCTTTTTGTAATGTATTTAGCATTACAATACTCATTTAACATTATCATAAAGACAATATTGGTGTAATAAAATGAAACCTGCCCATATTACAATATACGATAGTCATAAAAACAAGGTTAAAACGAATACAGTGACGTTAATGTAATAAAAAAATAACGAAATTGATATTCTCGCTTAGCAAAATATTGTGGACGAGTGTAAAAAGAGATTGTAAGTTAAATTGTATGAATAGTGTGATTTGTTTATAGGAGCAGGCAGAAAATACTGAGCACACTGTCGAGAGCATCAGTTTGGAAATCAAATAATCAAAGCCAAATAAGAGTCCAGACCTTTTATATAACCTTTTGTTTCCAAAATTATTCTGTGGGATATATGTATATTTACAAAACTTGTACTTTTATTTTAATTCAGCACACAGTACCACTGATTATATTTTGTCTGTTCTTGCGCAAATTAACGCTTATTGTAAATTACTATTCAATTTGAAAAGGAAAAACATTTTTATTTTAAATAAGTTTTGTTGCGTTTAGCGCTACCTAGTGCCTATTTTGTCATGAGTGGAAATTAAACGTTTATTTGAGACCAATATTCTGTAATGCGCATGCGCGGTAAACCTGGCAACAGTGTACTTCGATGATCCTTTGACTAAAGTTAGTCTCACTCTAATCGGGGTTTTTGAATATGATATAGTCAGTCCAACCTTAGTTCGGTCTAACCCCAGACCAACTCCGAGGAAGATTATCTTTGGATCATCCTTGGACGAAGCTCGGACTATGAATAAGGCCCTCTATATATTGGGACTGATTTTGATTATTGTATTGTATTAGTTTCTGTCAGATGATGGACGATTATGTTAATATTAGGTGGTAAATAGCATGTGACAGCAATTTATTGTGTGATATTAAGTCAAGAGTATTTTCTTTGTAGTGTTTGCAAATAAATTAGGAAATTATTATTGCTTCTTTTTATTTAATTAAGACCTCCTTCCCTTAAAGAAACTGATTTAACCCACTGACTTTTAGAAGCTTTAACAGTATACTAACAAACATTGCTATAATTCTAGTTGTTACATAAATTATAAACAAACTCTAGAACTTATATCCTAGCCTAGGAAAAAGACCCGAATAGGCCTATTCCACAGCCTTTCAAATTAACACCGATATTGGATCCAGCTAATTCGGTCGTTGCGAGAAATTCTGTATGAATAGGCCTAATAACCTATCAGATTCTTCCAACTAAACACCCATTAATTTTCTTCTGTAAAAATATTCGTTTTTCTCTGTAATGACTTTTGTTTAGTTCTTGGCAACCAAACTGATTAGTTAAACCTACTTATAAAAATGCAGGTTGAGCTAAATACATTTAAATGATCTATAAACACACAGTAGATGTTAGTTTATCAAATAATTTCGAAACGTTTTATTTGCTTCCAGGGATCGAATGCAGATGTTTGGAACTAGCAGACTCTTTACGTAAACAAAATATTGTTTAGCAGGAACAAATACATTTCAAGTTAATTTATTTTGTAACTGCAAATATGTGTTTCAGTGTGTTCTATTTGCATATCTTGGCTCTACCCTGGTGTTTATTATTTGTTCGCATTTATATTCATTGTTCTCAATACATCATCGATGTTGTTACGAGGTAGTTTGCTTGACATGTTAATTTTTTAACTTCTTTATAAATATTGGATATATTGTATTGTATTGTAATGACAAGTTCCACATTCTGAGCTATTGCGCTCAACATGGGATCAACGGAACACATGTAATAAAACAATTCTCATTTGAGAATATATGTATGAAAGTAATATTTGAAGGAAGTGAATGAACGTTGTTCGTAAAGCGCGTAACCGGATACTTCGTTTATTTATTAGTCAGTAAAAATTACATTCTAATTTTTATTATTATAGCAGTATGACTTGAGTAATATATACATTTTTCTTCACAAAAACTCACTAGAACACTTTCGAATATGTGTTCCGACATGAGAGAGTGTGGCATCCATATTTCAAGAGTTTCCAGGTAGAAATCTGTCAGTGCTTCAGGAACTGAAAAATGAAGAACGAGAAAATGAAGCGATTTGCCCAGTATCTCCGGCCAGGCTACTGGGCAGTTGTTTGCTTCGTAAAAAAGTTGTAGTGCTGTACGTGTTGTGCTGATTTCCCGAGAGAATAGAACGATACATCGCATTGTTTTGCCTTTTAAGCGAAAGCAAAACTCGAAATTTGTTTTGTTCATTCTCTTTGTCATGCCTCGATTTCAGCTTCTGCTAGGATAGGACTCAAATATATATATATAAAAAAAAAAAAGTGCGTTACAGAGACAAAAGTTTCCCAAGTTCGCCTTCGCGAGGATTCTGTTTGGGCATGTGTGTATGTGAGCACGTAATACACTCAACAGACTTTCAAAATGGGGGATGGAAACTAATTTCTGTCCAGGGATGAAAACTGAAAATGTCAACGCTACGGATTTTACTGGCACACATTATTGTGCATTTCGGACTTCATTATGACCTAAAATTGTAATAGTGGAGCATTTTATATTTATAATATTCTATGTTGCAGTATACTCTTTTGCATTACCGTCAAAACATGTTCGTTTGTTTCAGGTAGATACTGAGATGTATCGAGAAGTTACCCATGTCTGAGGTGAGTTTATATATTTTTCCTTCTTAAAGTTTATTTAATGTTTGTTATTGAAATGGAACGAAAAATGTTGCCGGGCGGGGACGCAATATTTCACCACACTAAGTCAACAAAACATTTTGCTTTATGAACTGGATACTCATCAGCTCGAAAATTATCCACAACAGTGTTCGGGGCAGGTAATTAAAAAAATAACGCGAGTGTCTCGTGCAGCTTCGGATTTCTCCCCCTCCTTTTTGTTTTTCTCCCAGAACTGAGAACAGCTTCCCATGGGTTATGCCTGTTGGAAGTTATTCGAACGTCTCATTGCCTAAAAAGATAAATGTAATGCAATAGTATTACTTGGTAGTTTTTTTTGTTTTGCATTTAAGTCACGACTCTGAAAATCGTTCAGTATTAGTGACAAGTGGCCATAGTTAAATGCGTGAAAGCCGAAATTTAACTGGGTTGTGAGTGATTTTGTGTGTTCCATATGCGATTTCCAATACATGTAAGATTAATTATCATTACGTTACACTGATTACCGTGACACAAAATAACTTAATTTACCGTCAGTATTCCTTGTAATAAAACCATTGGTACGCCCCTGACTGATAAGCGGGTAGCAGTAGGAAATAAAAACTGCCAAATTTGCAAAATAACCATGTTGTATTTTCCGTTGTCATCATTTCAACGATGAAATTGTAAATATTGTTGTGCGTTGCTTAATGCATTGTATGGTATTAAGTGAATTGGTGCTTTCGTTATCCAGTGGTGCTTTCACATTCGTGCTCTTATAAAGATCTGTGTTTCTGTGATCGCTAAGACCTCGTGCATTTGTGGTGATGTGGCCAATCACACTGATGGTTTAAGGTTGAGTACTAGTTAGGAGCAGTCAACGATACTGATAAATGTCCGCATCTAGCTGTAAGTAGTTCAGCTATCTGCCACTAGGTAACAGCAACGTCGAAACATCTATGGCGCCATTTTGTCTGCAGGGGTCGTATGATCTGGACGGGAACTAATAGGGGTGAAGAGGGGGGCCTTATCTACCTGATCTCTCCTAATCCTCTCAGACCGCGCAGTGGCCATTAACGAGTATGTCAGATGACAGATAACAGGCCAGCATAGCAAGACTCAGAGCGATACTCTGCCTGCAGCTCTCGCTGCTCACACAGTGCCCCAGCCCCCCTTTCATTCATAAAGCTATTTAACTTTATCAATTTTTAATTGTAATACTATTAATATAATTTAGAAGACATATTAACTAATGAATAAACTCCAAAATAGCAGAATCTCAAGTATTCGAATTGTAACTACGCATTACCTTCACCGCCTTCTCTTCTTGTCGCACGCAACCAGACCTTGCGGATTCGCACGCTCGGAATTAAAAATTGCCATTGGATTAGTATGGTGCAGAATAAAATAAAACGAAGTCTTTGTTCACCATTTCGCCCGCATCGAAAATTAATATGACGTTGATATTGGTAGGGGCGTTTAATTTTTACGAAAAGAATTTCCGCCATATGTATTTCAGAACTTTTTAGCTCTGAACAACGTTCCCCACTGGATGGTTTTATCGGTTCCATGTCTTGGGTACCTGCCCGCAAACAAGAGATGTTTAGGAACAGAGTAACCAAATTCAGATTGGATAAGTCACATTCCGCGAAATATTCTTTCAAGGACACTTGGTCAATAGCCAAAGAAAACTTCGATGTACACGTAGCTCATCTAAACCAAGGCTCCCAGGAACTCTTTGCGGAAATCAGGTCTCTATAAATGTTGGCATTTGGAAGATAAAAAATAAATTTGTTGTCCACGACTTTGCCTACTCGGAATTTGGATTTGTCGATGAATCAGGTAGATTGAAATTAAATACAGTTTTACCCAAAACCAAGCCCGACAGGTATTTGTTTTGTTGTTTTTGGCATAACGGAAATAAATATAATGAAGTAAAAAAAAAAAAAAAATGCAGATCAATAAAATAAATTAACAAAAATATATAAACTAATTAATGAAAATAAATATAAATGAATAATTAAACCATGGCTTCGCTCGTCGGAATAACTGTGATTACCACGTTATGTTATAGAGCCTATACAGCAACCTGGTATTAACCAAAAACAGAGTCGTCTAACTCGCACTGCTGAGCTCGTTTCTGACTTCGCATGATTATTTACATTTTGCCTTTAATCAATTAACATAGCGAAACAGCAATGTAACAATAATCTAATACTTTGAGACATATGCATAAAACTACGTACTGGATATAAAAAATTAGATTTTTACTTCTCATCTTCCTTTTGATAGAGGATGATACATACCTAAGTATCGGTTTAAGAAATACCACACTCACAGCGATTTCGGAAAATTTGCTCAATAGTTTTTACTTGATGCCAAAAAATACAGAAAACAATTTACGTTCTTTAGCTCAATTTTGAATGAATATGATAGATATTTGCATAAAATAATTTATATTTAATAAAATATTTTTGACAGAATCCTCAATCATTATTTTTTATCTGCAAAGCTATTGTGTTACTAAACAGCTCTTTATACTCACAGGTACATACGTACGTTTATTTGACCGCATGAATTACTGTTGGAATCGCATATTATTAAGGATGGGTATATATTAATTATGTGACTGCCATAAGTGCTATCATACGGAGTAATAAAGACGTATAGTTTATAGTCAAAAATAAACTGTGGCATTGACTGATCACTACAGCACACAATAAACTGTTCTGGCAAAAAACCCATTCTAACAAAAAATTATACACACAGAAAGACAAATGAAATGAAATTTCTATCTCTTAAAAAAGCCACACGGTTTGAAGTTATACAAGCATCCGCCGATGAAAAGGTTTAGCTGCATGTTGTAATAAATTAGCTTGAAAACAATTTTACACTGAACAATATTTCGTTCTCTCGAACAATCTGATGTTTCTCCAAAAATGTGAATTTATTACCTTTAACCAAGCGGAACGTTTAAACATAATTGGTTTAGTAGAATCATTATCTAACTGTCCCAGCATCATTTTTAAACGCATTTATGGATTTTTTACATGTGATTTATTTTACATGTGAATTCTGGTAACTAGTCTAGCGACCGTCATAAATACCATTATAAATATTATGGTAGTCAAATATTTTGTTTAAAATTAATTATTGTACTGTTAGCTAACAATCATGTGGGTCCATTGTTACAGAAGATTTCGCGACAACAAAATCAGCTTGGTGCAGTACTGACATGTATTTGGTTGGCTGTAGTGCAACCGAGTCATTTGATGACCTTCGAATTTACAGCTCGAGAGTTCGTTTGTAATTGTTCTGACTATTGGAACTATTGCAGTGCTTGTTAGTGTATTTATTGATGCTCAACAGTGTAGATAACAATCCCAATGAAACCATTTCAACCAAAAAATCTGCATAACTTGACATTTTAGCAAATCTATGTACATGACATGTACTAAATTTTTTTATAACAATACAAATACGTGAACTGCCAAAACGTTTACGATGGCCTTGGTTGCCAAGACACAGAATTCAACAGCAATGATTATGGGTTCGGAACCTGCTCTTGTTAGATCTTAAATTTATGACAAACTGTAGTTTATGGACAGCCATAAAAATCTTAATTTGCACCAACCAAATCTCTACATGTTTGGGACAGCCAAAAACGAACAAAATAATATGTTTCAGGAACAAAACATCATTATAAACATCAATATCATTATAAACATCTCCAACGTTAGAGGGACCGTCATGATCTCTGACGGGGTGATCACACAAGATGCGCGTGCCAGCATGAAGGCGCTTTTCGAGTCGCTAATGAGCGTAGAAAACCGCAATACGCTCAAGGAATAGATTGAACAGATCGCGAAAAGTATGCTCAGTGGATTGAATCTCGGACAGGTTAGCGTCAGCTCAAACGAGTTGGCCAACATTGTCGAAAACTGTATCAATATTATACAAACATCAATCTCCAACTGCAGCTCGTCCAACGATCAGACAATCGCCATAAGCATATCGAGTGTCGACCAAAACGTTACGCTTCACGACTTTGACTTTGAACAATCTTCTTCAAACATTGCAAACTGTAGGAGTAGCACGAGCGGGATGACGCAGCTCGTCAACGAGACTGATCTCAAGATCAAGCAACTGTCGTCGGCGACCGCCGAAGGTCTTGACATCAAGTGGATAATTTTGGGTGTGGTGTTGATGGTGGGTACGGTGGGCGTCACCGGAACAAAGACTATCGTGAAGCTGATCGGGCCTGGCATGATAATAGTGGGTGTGGTGTGCGGGTTCATAGGGTATACCAATAGCAAAAGCAAAAAGAGCACGAACCTGGCCATGCTCAAGTAGGCGCTCGACACACACGATCAGTCGTTGGTGAAGATATCGAGCAGTTCATACAATCCCGAGGACGATACCGATAGCTACGGTGACGCTGACGTGTACAAAGTGTTTGGCGATAACATTACACTGTACAAGGGCGGCGACGCAAAACGGCTGGCGGCTTTGGAAACTGATGTTGAGGCGGGGGGACCTGGAAGTTACACTTAGCGAAAACAATATCTGCGCAAACATCATCGGTTTTGCGGTACGAATCTATATGCGTACAGCTTCCAACCGATATCGACGGTCTGGCGTTCGCACCTACGGACAAGCCAAATTTCGTCGTTGGCGACGACGACGCGTTCGTCAATACGCGCACGATTCGTTTGTCACACAACGACGCTACTGGCACCAAGTATGACATTGAGCCCATTATCTTCAATCCCTTTGTGTTTTCGTTCAAGGAAGTAGTCTCTACAGCGGAAATCTTCACGTCACCGCTCATAATTGCGGGCATGGTTCTGGTCGCCGCGGGGTTGGCGGTCACGGTGTACTCGTTGACTAAAGGTAACAAAAAATAACTCTACATCTCGCGAGACGTAGAGTCTTTAGCATTGGCACATGCATAATGCCGAGTCTCTGTTGTACTTAAACGAGCATATATTGCGTTTAACGGTGTCGTTGGGGAATTTGTCGACCTACCAGTTGTACGCGTCCACCAGATCCAGCATTTTCAACTCGTACTTGCATTTGGCTCTAAGGAGCGGTTGTGGGATGAGTTCGACGGCGGCGCGGTTACAGCGGTGTGTGCACGGTTTTCGGCGATGTATCGACGGATAATAGTAGTCGCATTGCCTGATGTCGTGCGACACGCATATACCGTAGGAGAGAACGTCTGTCGTCCTGCATGGAGGATATTGCACAGCCACATCAAACGGCACCGAGATGATGTACGTATGTTCGGAAAGAAGAGCGGTCGCGGCTGTCGCGAGAAAGAGGAGCGTAAACATTGCTTTATTACAGCGCAAATATGCGTTTCGAAAAGACTTATCGTGCTCACGCTGGTTGCGTCAATATCGTGCAACGTATTTTACTCATCCTCTTTCCGGCAAAGAACGCGCGTGCAGTCGTACGAACCACCGTGCGCAGTATCGCCAGATCAGACTGTTGAAGACGTTTTGACCAATGGTAAATGCTATACTGCAGACGACATGTTGTGCACACTGCTGACGCCTTTGGAAGAGTACGTCCGCTTTGAAGCCAAAGCCATCTGGACAGAACCGGGTCGCGTAAAATGTCGTTACGACATGACTAGTTCCACAAACGTCAACATGTACTACGAATACGCGATAATTTTCCCCGACGACGCTGTTAATCTCGCCAGGATACGCACACATTTGTGCACCTATGGCGAAAACAGGGACGAGTCGTTATGCATATGCAGTTAACGCAACCATATTAGGATGACGATGAGCATCAGCGCCGCCACGATGAAGAACACGGCAGGAGGTTTGCGTGGTTCTGGCTGAGGCGCCGACGAGCCGCAATTAAAGTGCGTGGCAATATCGTTAACGTTGGTAATGTCGAACAGCGTCTCGCAAATGTTGACCGTGCATTGCAGAAGCGTTTTGGGGCACGCGTCACCAGCACACGGCGGATACCAGCAGTGATCGTCGAATGGGAACCGTTTCTTGAGCTCGTTGTACGTTTTGTCGTAGCTTCTGTTGAGGCATTTGCAATCCTCGGGTGCTGTTCGCACCACTTGTCTTTCATCGCGTTGATCAATCGCGGTTCCTGTCTACTTGCCCACACGCTGCACAAATCTGTCCACGATGTCTGCGTGTCGCTGTACGATTGCATGTTCATGCACATGTTGAACGGCTTGTTTCGTATCGGGATTGATATTGCACGTGTCTAACGAAATATCAGAGCATAATTTCATCATCAACGCGTCGTAACCTGCATCTGTCGTCTCAAACTTGTTTACAAAACTGTCGAGCTGCTCCCTGTCTGTAATACGCTGCAAGTCAAACACGCATCGGTAATTTGTACCATCGTTCCATTCGGCTCGCTCCACGGGGTTGAGCGGATCGTGCGTATGCCATTCACCGCCCGAAATGAACCACGTTGGTGTCGCATTTCCGATATTGCATGCCGTGGTCGGTAACTGGACGCACTTACCATTCTCTATTGGATCAGTTAAAACTTTATAGAGAAATGAGCACAAATAAAAATCAACTGATGCGACGATCGTTTACTCTTAAAAAAACACAAATAGAATGCCTTTGTTTAGCACCACAATCCGCCATTCCATCATATGCAAAATTTATACCTCCACGATTAACATCATCTAAAACTTTTTCGCTCAAAATCTGAAGATATCTGTTTGGTAATTGCCAGAAGTAATTGCCACTTTGTATCCATACCGCGTATCATTTATTTCAGCATGGTCTATGGGATAGGTATGCCCAATTGTAAGTTCGGAAAGTTTCTTAAATTGTTGGGTTCCGTTTAATACATTTAGCAACTGGTCCATCTTTATTATATACAACATTTGATTTTTTACCAAATTTTCTGAGCCACTTTTTGCAACTGCTCCCAAACGCAACTTTTTGTAGTCACTTTTTTTGCGACTGCTCCCAAACGCAACTTTTGTAGTCACTTTTTGCGGTTGTGCTTCAATCGGCATTTGATGTTTTCTGATGGCTAGAGCATTCAATTTACCGTCGGTTTTCTGATAACTGGGGACTGCTCCCAACAGCAACTTTTTGTAGTCATTATTTTGCGGCTGCTCCCAAACGCAACTTTTATAGTCACTTTTTTGCGGTTGTGCTCGAATCGGCATTTGATGTTTTCTGATGGCTAGAGCGTTCAATTTGCCGTTGGTTTTCTGATGGCTCGAGCATCTAATTTGCCGTTGGTTTTCTGATGACTCGGGCATTTCATTTACCGTTGGTTTTCTGATGGTTCTAGAATTTCATTTACCGTTGGTTTTCTGATGGCTTGGGACTGTGTTAGAATCGGCAGTTGATGTTTTGGATCAGGAAAACAATGGTAATTTTTTCTTATGGCTCGTGCATTTAATTTGCCGTTGGTTTTCTGATATCTGGGGGCTGTGCTCGAATCGGCATTTTTATACTACTAATGTACATTTTCATAAAAAAATTATTGTAGTGCTTGATCATGCTGCAAGCTCATTCAAAATATCCAAGTATAGCGAAACAGGGTGTGTTAGTCTGCCTGGCCTACCAGCCAACCACAGAAACCACAAGCATTCTGAAAAACGTTCACTCCAAGACAGAAATCCGATCGCGAGAAGAAATAACAAGCCAGGAGTCTGCTAAGTGCTTTAAAATCCTCCTACATTTGCCCCTCTGCCAGCCACTGGCCTGAAGAAGTTCCAAGACTCGCCACTGCGATCGTCTGCAGCAGCACTCCATTGACTTGAGAATGTCCTCAAATATGAACAGATTTGTCTTTAAAACGATCAATTTTATGCTTCTAATGGCCATTAATTTGGCATTTTTGGACATGGCACTGATGTGCGGCAGCAATAAAAATGTTGGTTATTGTTTCTTCTTTAGAATGCTGTAGTTGTTACCTTGGTACACTGTGTATGTGCTGAGTGGGAAGTAATTTCCTACAAGCCTGCACTCATCGCCATCGAAAATTTGATGCTTTTTATGTACACCAGTTTGGCTTTCTCGGATGTTGTAAAGGTGTTTTCTAGCAATACAATGCTAGCATAGGGTGCCCTATTTTTATATGTATCCGAGTGTTGTATAATCTATAGTGGATAATTTCTCGGAAGTCTGCACATTAACCTTATGCAGAGGTTGAAATTAATATTATTTAATAACAGAAATGTTTCACTTACGTAAACCAAATTTCATCAGAACAAAGCAGGCGGTTATATGTTCACATGATCAAAACCTCGTACACATATTTTCAACGGGTTTCGTATTATAAAGCGACAGATTAATGAAATTGATTATTAAATGTCTCCACTAAATAAATAAATAAATTAACAAAATCAGGTATACACAACAAAAATAGCTAAACAGAGTAGTGTACGAAATTTCTTAGAGATCGGCCGTAAAACTGTAACTAGCACTCCACGTTAAGACGAACTCCAGTATGAGTCGGATTTATGAACAGGCCGTAGCTAGATGGTTCTTGAGTCACCATGACCTTAGTTCCCATCACTATTAGCCGGTATGTGCATTTATTAAGTCCCAGTAGTTCAGTTATCTAGGTTCGTTCATTCTCAGAGAATATTAACGAAGATAAGACATTACTTCGGGTATCTACGTTTTGAGTGCTTTAAAGTCAGCATATCGACGAGGAAATATAGTGAAAATATGTAGTTAATTCTAAGTGTGTATTGGCTCTGTTTCTTGTTGACATATCTGTATTGCACTGCCGAATAAATAAGGTTCTACTTTTCGCATGACATCGGCGCACATACAGTAAACGAACTGCCGTGTTAAAATCATTTTGAGATTCCTTCGATAGTGTGGTTGACAGGTGTGTCTACATCGTCGAAAAGCTGCCATTTATCTGCCTCCTGCCAAAATATTCTGTGCAATTTTATGATGATTTCAAACACGAACTTGGGAATTGAAAAATATTTGATTGAGCGAATGGATTGTGTTTAGTATTTATTTGTCACATAATTTTTCCTAGTAGTATTAGGATATGAAGCTGTGTTTCATCATGCTGGATGTGTACTTCAACAGCATTGCGCGCTTCCATCCCTACGCGATGCTTCTGACGAGTATTCGAGGGAGTATAGCAGCGGCTGTGGTTAGAGAGAGTACTTCCAAGCTAATTAAGACGTATTCTCGAAGCACTTGCGATAGGTCGAAAGGAACATTGTGCTTGGCAACTTGACCCCTCCCACGATGTCTAATTGGTCGTGGGGATCAGAGACCGTACAGCCTGCCATGTTTCTATAGCGTTTTGCATGTGGGCAGCGATTGAGTAAAAACGAGCAGCAGATTATTCTACATGCTTGTGGAAAAATGATGCCGTATTTATATAATAATGTGTTTTGACACCGATAACGAACCAGAAGTTTTCGCAGGGGAATGCATTCAGGTTAAACTTAGAGGGTACTTAATGGTATTTGGTGGTTTAATATTTTGGTATAGCGTACTCTAACTATATAATATATTCATGCGGAGATGATTGGAAGCAGCGACTTCATGAAACATACTGGGCAACTTCCTCTCATTTGTCTGAAATATGGAAGATCCATTCTCTCTACCATTGAATGTGAATTTAATATTGGTGTAAATTCAATGCTCAGCCGTAATATTGCCCTCGTTAATTATTTGTTAATTGTATATCAGTATTGCTGAAGTGCTCGTGTATTACTGGCGAAGAATTGCATTGTTAATGAATTTATACCATCTGAAACACTGTATCACTCTGCTAATTATTTGGTTTTGGTTGACATTTGTTGTCTGGGAATCCCATATATTTCTTGAGATAAAGATTAGCGTGTGTACAGGTGGTAGTAATGAGTGTTGAATTCCATCGCCTTTGTACTGGTGAAAACATCGGAGGTCTGCAAGAGGCTGAGGATCAGTGACATTGTTAGTGCGACGTCGTGCCGTTCTTGCTGCCAGTCGAGATGAATACACCGCTTCGCATTAAGCCCTGGGCGGCTCCTTCCTATTACCGTGGCGGCGAATTAACGACCTCAAGGTCGCGGAAGTTCTGTTGCCTCGGTCGGAGGGAGGACTGCCAGGTTCACGTGGGCAGGTGACCTTGAGAAGAGTTGGCCCTGGGTTGGGTGGTGGAGGGGTAGCCGTGCGTCACCGCGATATTGATTGGCTGGCAGGCACAGGTGAGTCGCGGGGTTGCTGTGGCGACCGCGCATCGACATGGCAACCGCAGCGCTGCGCTCTGCTTGCTCCAGTCCGCCGGGAGGGGAAGTGAAGACGCCGTGAATGATGAAGGGAGGGGGGTGAGTGGGGAGGGCGCGTTGCCGGACGGACCTGCCGCTTGGTGTTGGTAACTGTCGGAGACATGCAACTCTGATGCCAAGGGAGCCGCCACTAGTATTGGTGTGGGAGTTCTTGCGGGAAACGTAGGCGAGACAAGACGCTGAAAAATAAATTCCGGTATGTTGGGTTTTTTTTTTTTTTTTTTTTTTTTTACGAATTGTCAAAAAAAAAAAAGGGAAATCATAAATTTAATCAATTGGGCACCTTTTCGGAACAGTGATATCAGGACTGTCTAGTAGTAATATAAGCTTAGTTTAAATGTTACTTATTATTTTATCGTTGAAAGCTGACAATTATTTGAGCGTACAGTCCGGTAGCCCTACTAAGCCACGAGAATGTATGTTTTGCAGTTACATATAATTTTACCACAATTTTTCACTTTAAAAAAATACACTGTTGCATTGCAACTTCATGTTTACGAATACGAATCATCTGAAAATTTTGCTGCATATATTACTGGTGTTATTTACAACAGAATTTTTAATACAGACATGCGTGTTTATTTTCGATTTTCCGTTGTTTACAAGCATTGTGTGAAAGTTAGCTGTAATGGGAAGAAAATAATTAATTGATTTGATAAAGGTGTTTCTACATATATTGCGAGTAGTAGACTTGGTTGTATCTCTATGATACTTTGCATTTGCATTGTTGGGAAATGGTAATTTTGAAGATATGCCACACTACTAACATTTTTGTAGTAATTTCCGAACTAAATAAGAATGTTTCGGTGTATATTAATTTTGACTATTTCTTTTTTTCAGGTACAAAAGTACACAAATAAATGCCGCCATAGCGTGCTCAAGTAGATATAGCGTATTTGAAGTATTGTAAATGTATGAAATGGACATGGACTGTTAATTTTTTTTTTGCGAACGGAAGCCTTTTCCCCAAAGTCTGCGTTTACGATACATAGTGATACTTGCTTGAAATATCAGCCATCTTCGGAACCTCGTATTTATTACTTTAATACTTTCTGCTGGGACGTACCATTTCTGTTGTTCAGGAATCAACCGGCAGCGTGTAACTATGCATTTTCCTCTCTCTTATTTACACTGTGTGGTGGGGGCCGCAGTGGTTTAATGGTTAGACTACTCGCTTCCCACCAAGGCGAACTGGGTTTGATTCCCGGCGGGGTCGCCCCCGGATTTTCGCGTGTGGGCATTGTATCGGACGATGCCGCAGGTCGACGGGTTTTCTCTGGGATGTCCTGTTCCCCCGCCCTAGTATTCTTACGCTGCTCCATACTCGTGTCGCTTCGCTTCATCTTCATCGGCTCCCAAGAGTTCGATAAGAGCCGCTTAAATATATTCTCACTCACGGTATGGTGACCAATACGAAACACAATGGCTAATGGGACAAGGGCAGTAGTCGCATAGTTAGAATTTATTACTGAGCAGCGTACAACAAGCAATGACAGAGTTACCACATGATGTAGTTTAATTTGTTGTGGGACGTTAGTTCGCCTTCTTTTAAATTACTGCACTGGTGTTCACAACAAAGCTCGAATACCGAATCAAGTCTGTAACATATGCTCTTAGTTTTTGTTATGGAACTAGGTCCGCTAGCTAAAAGTGGTGACATGGTCAAGAGTTATCAAAATTTTCGTTCGTTGTGTGCGCGTTTGTTTACACGGTGTGTATATTGTACGACATTAGTGGCGTGCTAAACTGTATCATTGTTCCGTTTTCTTAACTACTGGCAAAAAAATAATTAATAGGGGTTGTAGGAGGGATAAAGGCGATTCCAAATTGAAACGCTTCTAGGTGTCGTTAGTGCTATTTGCTCCTCTAGAAGGGGAGAGGAAAACATTCAGCTCAATATGCAAACTACCTCGGGCAACATACTAGCAATTACACAGAGAGAGAGAGAGTGAGTGAGTGATTTCGTCCTTAGTAGAACGGTATTCCAACGTTGGCTGACATCATGGAGAAACATTACACGTTCACTGATTTGGTAGACCTGTTAGTAGGGTGAAACTTGTTGCAGTACTTAAGCGACAGAACGCCTGTCTGCAGAGAGCTGTCCAAACTGCAACCGAATGTTCTTTGCTGTACACACGCGGTTGTGCATGTCAGGTTCATGAGCAATATGCAGTTATAGTGGAGCATTGAACGCTTTCTAGTCCAAACTCTCTCACTTCGTTCTGTGGACTAGTATGGCTGCTTTCACACACGGAGTGAGTGAGTGAAGAAATTTAGGCCGCCGATTTGCGGTGGTGCGCGTGGTCCCAACGAGTCCTCTGCACGCTTTACTTTGGATCGGATAAATGTGCCTGTGATCACTAGGCTGCCTAGACTTGACACCCTCGGTTTATTCCTTAGCGGACGTCTCAAAAACGTCAGTGTACTAGACTTAGACAGTTGCTGTCAATTATGTATCTCTCTCTTCTCACTTGTGGTCTGCAGCCAATGTGTAGCTCCCAAAGAGGGCTCAAGTCATTTCATTAGTGGAGATGATTCCGGTGTCAATACGTGTCTTCTTCAGGACAGAACTACGTACATTCGAAAGGGTTAGCATTTGTTTGTGATTATTTGCTGGCCAATTCAGTTTATGTTGTTAACTGTAGTTTACACCATACTCAAGACTGGTAAATTGTTTTTCTCACTGGTCAGCAGTGCTCCAACTTTGATGTCTCTTATCATCGCTATTTGATTTCACTTCATGATGTGAGTTCTTAGTTACGAACACAATTTAAGTTAATGCCACGTAGTGCGAACACGCCTCAATTACGTTTGTTACGATTACAGAAAAACAACAGAAATCGTAGGAAGTACAAATTTGCAAGTTCGTACACGAAGTGTTTTTTTTTTTTAATTAATTTTTTTTTATTTCTTGTTACGTGTTGTATTTGAAATAATAAATATTTTCAATGTACAAACGTTTCCGTTGGTCAATACTTATAGTAAACAACATCAATTCGATAATGTTAATAAAGTTGAACCGGAAAGCTGAGCTTAATAGGAAATGCAAATTCAGACGTTGTGTCACAAGAACAGCATCGACAAAATCCTGAATGAAAACCAAAGACACTTGTTTTAAATCTGGCAACTTGAATACTTATCCGACGTTAAAAATAATTTCGCACCCCTAGTTTGGAAACTTTTTAAAATTTAAAAAATTAGTTTAACATTTTTAATTTGCGCGTATTAATTACGTGATTTCGTGAGTGAATGAAGTAAGGGAAGTGCGCGACACGCTGGTCGACGAGGATCGATTTTTCTCGTCGACTGCTGCCAGTCGGCGGGGAGCGAGAGATCTATTTGAAGTCTGAGGCGAAGCTAAACGCGTCCCTTGCCCGTTCCCCCAATGGTTTATATATGGCCCCAGCATTGCACCAGCAGGAATATATAAACCATAGTTATAATTACGCGGAGGAACGGGGCGAGAGCGACCGAGGGAGTGTGTGAGGTCGTGTAAAGGGGGGAGGGCCGCTGGAGATAGGCCGCGACGCGCCCCGGTTTGTTATTAGCCGAGTGACCATCGTACCGGAGGTCACGTGATCGGGTGTTTAAGTTTGGACTCTTATTTCTGGGTTGCGAGTTGGAAATAGCGTTTGAGGGGGGAAATTTTCTGGGGAACTCCCTCGCAGTTCCGCCGGGGACTTCGGGCGGCGTGCGCGCGTCTCTTCGCGGGCCCTGTTCTCCGGGAGGACCTTGGAGGTGTCGGCGTCAACGGCCGCCGGTCTGGACGCCACGCCGGCCGTCTCTCAAGTGCTGTGTCGCGTCCGCCTGCCTGCCACGTGCAGCGATGCACAAGCGACGTCCGGGAGCCGCCGCAAGATGGCGCACACGTCCTTCGGCCTTCACCGGTCGCCGACGTCGTCGTCCCCCTGTGGCTGTTCCCCGCGCTGGTCCACAGGGAAAGTTAGCAGCCTGGAGGTTGGCAATCTTGATTGACGGTAAAGCTTGGGAAGAGGGCATCCCCCTCCCCCTTCTATCTCATGGGGAGCAGGAGGCGGCTTAGTTCGTGATGTCCCATGACGCCCGTAAGGAGGCGATCCTTTTTCGCTTCCACTCGTGTTCCCTCGTGCGACATCGGGATTTTATGTTGACGTATGTTCGAGCGGGGAAAAAGCACGACTTTAAACTATTTTTGTTGCAGCGTTGTAATAAACTGTTTTCGAAATGCTGATTAAAAGCTAATTTAATTTCTTGGTTAACAATATTATAAAATAGTTAGGGCCTAAGTTTTTTTTTCCATACAGTGGCGTCAAAACGTAAACTCGGAATAAGAGAGCGTTAATATTAAGGGATAAGGATCGAGTAATTCGAAGGTTACATTGGTTTAGAATATCGATTATTTGCGACTTCTCGTTAGTTGCCATTCGATCCAAGCTGTTGAAACTTATCTACTCTATTTTCTGTTGCAATATAGTAAGTTATGTTCATGTGCGGTGTGTTTACATAACGTGAAATACGGTAGTGTACTGTACGAAAATACGGCAGTGTTAAATTGCGAAGAAAGTTGACTTCATAAACAGTACTTTTTTGCGAAAATACTTATTTTTATTTACCTAACGTGGTTTGTTAGACTGATTTAGTGTGAAAGCAATGTTTCACATGATGAATCCATTCAGGATAGAATTCGACATGGATAAATTTTTGTATTAGTAACAGGTGAATGTTTTTTTCAGAAGCAAAAAGTCAAATCCAATGCTCGCAAATAAAATCAAGTTTTAGGCTGCTTTACTATTCAGGTCTTTGATAAACAACATTCCCTGTTGATATTCACTATTCGCTTTAATCGCTGAAGCATTAATAGTGTGTGTATCACATTTAGTGAAAGCGGTGGATAACTATAACGCTGTACGTAATATGCGAAACAACTTGTGATTTGCATTTGCGTACATATCGTTCGATGTGGCGTGTGGTCGATTTCACATCTTACCATATTCTTTGCTTAAAAATTTTCCTTGCCATCACTCCTTTCCTGATTAAGACTGTGCAACTGTCACGTGTAAGAAACCAGAGTGGTGCAAGATTTTTGTGTTATTCTTTTTAGCTTAAACAAATTTTAGTAATTGTTCTGTCCCTTCTGTAAGTTCTGTGTTGGTGGCCTTCTTCGGTTCGACAGACCCGGCGTTGCCATGAAGAGAAATGGAGAGTGCGGGGGGGGGGGGGCTGTGAAGGGAGGCATGGTAAATGACAAATTGCGTACCTATGGAATGTTTGTGTGTTCTTACATGCGTGTAAAATACGAGGAAGTGCTAGTATTCCCCCACCCTTTCCACTCGCACCGCGATGTAGTACGTTTTCCAATCTGAAGGATTGAGAGTAGTTTAGTGCTATTCCCCCCAAACATTAAACACAGTATTACTTTTTAGCTTATAACAGTAATGGTCGTTTCAGTGTTGGCATTGTTTGCAAATTAGTACCTAGTTTATAAGCCTGTAGTAAACTGCTGTGAACTGTTGAAAACCGTACTGTAAAAAAATTGTGGGCTTATTTTGAGAATAAGAACCCTGGGAAACCGTATTGCCAAAAGCATCTTTTGTAGTACTACAAAAACGTTTGTTGTAAAAACGCTATAATCAACAAAGCAGACTTATAAGACATTTATAATATTATTAATTTTAGGCTTGCATTTGAACGTGCATTTATTACCAGTGGAAATTAAAACATTGTTTTATTTTTTTCGCGAAAACAACTGTGATGATAGAACAATGTAAGGATGGGCATATAAAGATATATTTCCTACTATATTCACAAAAACAGAATTTAATAAACTCTTAAGGTCACTGAGACCCTGCCTGGCAACCGTCGTGTTACTCTCGTACAAACGTCACCTCTACGGAAGAGTCGAGGTTAGTCATTCAGAGAATTACTGCACTTCAGAATGACTCCATACGTGTGTAATTGGATTGCACGGTTGCATTTTTATAAAAGGAATCTACAATTTTTTATGTTAAAAATATGTCTGAAGAAATTATTGACTTATAATTACAATTTACTTCTAATGTTTATGCTTCGATATAAATACTATCGACAAAAAAAACAAAGGTTCGTTTTCAAGTTCCCGCCCAAACGCTTTGTTCCAACATGGTGGCCGCTATGGCGTCACTTGGCGAAACTATAACCCTGTACTTCTAGCTGCCTATGGCAGCCGCACAAGTGATCACAAAAATGACCAGTGAACTCGAACTGCGGCAAAATAATTCCTTTCAAGTCGTGCATGGTAGGCTTATCAATGTATGCAAAAACATCCGTAGAACAACTGGAAGGCTTTTTTTTTGTGTCTAGAAATAAGGTAAAAACTTCGAAATATTGAGTGAAAAAAAAACTTTTCCGCTAGATTTATTTTTCCACTACAATCGGGACTTAACTGCCATGAAAATCATTTCACGTTTTATATCACAGGAAGTTTTCTTATGCGCACAGTCAAATAGTGAAAATAGTACAGTTAAAGATAATTAAGCTTTAGTTTACGGGTGAACTAGGAAATATGTTTTACTAGCAGGCCTAAATATAGTCTATTTACTGTTTCTTCACATTTGTTGATTCAAACCTTTAAAAAAAAAATGAACCCATGTATGACGTGTTCGGTTGTTTCTTAAATATTTAATGTAGCACAAGCGTTTTGTACTTGAGTTAATTAAAAAATATCTTATTTTTCATTACGTTGAACTGTTACTTATATTGTGTCTATGAATTATAATATTTAATTTATATTTAATATGAATAGGCCTAAACACACTGAGAAAATGTGTGTGTCGGCAATACCTAGTAAAAATAGTTATTATGATAAAGATTATTATACTGAGTGTGCACGAATGCGGTGCACTGTCCCTTTGGTGTAATTTTCTAGACTCGGTTAAGCTTTGTTTGCATGAGGCGCAAGAATATCGTGGAAGTAGAACTTTAGCACAGGCTTCAGAAAAGTCGGAAGTAACCGCGAATGGAGTGCACTTATTTTTCCTCGAGTTAATATCTTCAGGTAATATGCGTGTAAGAAATTACATGTGTACAGCAATTGAGCACTGTTAAACTATAATGTACTATAACAAAGACAGAGCAGTATCGCGTGTTCCACGAGTTACCGTCCGGACGAGAACCACGGCAACCTGCCGGCGGCCGATGGCACGTTGCTCGTCACATGCTGACCAGAGATACATTAATCATGCAAAGGTTGGGCCATAACATACAACGGATGCATATGCTCTCAAATTCGGAAGGCTGAATTTTAAATATAAGATTTACGGGCTCTTAAATAAAATTTGTAGGAAAGTAAAAATGTCTGCACTTCAATTTTTATGCGTATACTTTGTAGTAACTAACCTGATGCCTACATTTTGATTTATGTCGATGTGTGATAAACAAATAAACTGCCGATTTAACTGCATCGTTGAAACATGATTTCGTATTTTAACATATGTGAAACCAGCACTCGTATTAATTTCCCGGGAAATGTACGAATATGCCGAAAACTCTTCCATTGACAGCATGTAATTGTAAGTGAACTTGCGGATACGGTGGCGAGCCGTGAACTTTGACTCGTGCATATTTAAAAATGATCCTATAACGGTGTCACCCGCGTGTAGAACATGTTTTACATCTTACACTCAAGAATTCTATATTTGCCATTTTGAAGCTGTAATTTGAGATAATCGCTCATGAGAGTAATTGAGACAAGTCTTCGAAACTGTAAACTTGTGCTTGACAGCTTCTTTAATAAAATATTTCTGTCACTGTTCCCATCAACAAATATTGAACAAACCAAGATAGAAAACTGCGAAAACTAATTGTGTGCGTTCAAATCGCTTGTCTTTGCTGCAATGTAAACAAACATACCGGATCCGGCATTTGCATTATGCGAGAGTCGTTTCCCGTCAAGTGAGCATTTCCAGATGACGTTAAAAGATAGCAACCAATTACAGTGTGTTTCTAACCCATTTCAAACCTGCAGAACGTCGAACACTTTTAAAGCTCTATTTGTAATGTTTTAGACCGCGTTTTTGAACTCTACTTTATGCACATAGTTCAGTAAGCAATATTTATAAACTTTTATAATGTGTTCAGTGAAATGCTTACCTGACAGATGCATGTTCTGCATTGCAGAATATATCGTTTTGTGAATGTTTGCGTTAGACTATAATTACTGGGAAATATTATTAATGGCTGTTTAGTCGTTTAAAACTTTATTGGTCAAGGGGAAATGCACAAATAGCAGCATGATCACACGACCTCTCTGTCCTAAGCTAAACGCCAATAGAGATTTTTACACAGAAAATAAGATTATAAGAAAAACTATATATTTTTTAAGTTTCAGCAACTATTGTTTATGATTACGTAATTCATTAAGATATCCACTTGCTTCTAAGTGAAATACTTTTCCAAGATGCAGTAGTTTCTTCGTACGAGCTTTTTAGATGTAATAAAAATACGAATCACGTAACGTTGTAGAAAATAAATCCTACAAGGCGTATATTTTTGTGTCAAAAGTTTTTAATTGTACAAAGAATTCCATAGTTTAGTTCACAAAAAAAATTACAGTATATAATTTTACATAATTGCACGGCAGTCCTGCGTGAATTTAAACACAATTTCCATCCACAAATAACACCAGCTAGTATACCTTAAGAAATCGGAATGTATTTGTTTCTAATGAAGTTATGCCTTGGAGAACTTGTTTTAAGTAGAATATTTTTCCTGTGGGCTTACATTATTTTGTAGTGTTTTCTGCTGGGCTGCGTTGCCATGATTTTTCTGACGTCAGACTAGAGCAGTTTGGTTTGTATTGTAGACTCTGTCCAGGATTCTTTATTTTTATAAAATTTTACTTTGATTATGGCAGCTGTGTAATTCATTCTTCTTGTAGTAGTACCAGTGCATATTTGGCCTAGGTGTCAGGGTATGTATGTTGAACGTTTTGCAGATAGCGTACGCAGTTTCTTGCTCGCTTAATGGCAAAGAAAATGCGCAGCTTTGCACTTGTAAGGCGCTTGTGTTCGGAGTAAGTAGTTGAAGTTGGTGGGGTGTGTAGAGCTGTACATGTTAAATCCACTCTGGCTCGAGTATGGTGTCACAGTTCTCAGCCGAGTGGCCAAATGAAGATCAAAGTTGTGAAACACCCATACGCGCGCACTCCCTAATCCTTTTAAAATCTCCCATGACAAAAATATTATTTTCATTTTCACCTCCAGCGTGTTGCGTTTCCCCCCCCCCCCCCCTCCGGCCGCTTATTATACTCCGATGAGAAGGTCGCTGTAAAACAATTGTATTTTATTTGTATTGTTTTTGTGTATTTGATGAACGGTGTATTAACTTCACGTAATTATCTGAATTGTGTCCTGGATTTTCCAATACTTATGTAGTTTGCGGGTGTTTCTTATTATGGCTTATTTATTAACTTTTCCGTTCTTACGTCGGGTTACTGCTGGAAGACGGTTCATATCCTAAAAACAAATATAATATTACATATAAAAAACTGCGGAGGCCTACACATCCACCGATTGTCGATTGCTCAGCACTCAAGCCTGTAATCTCAATACTGATATTAAACCCGTAGCGATGTCGACGTTGTAGGGGGCTTTTTGGTTACTTTTGTCACTAAACGAAGGTGTGTCAGTGACTGCTGCTTATGCATTCATGCTCCGTAAATGTAGGTGAATTAACGTAATAAATTTTCAGAGTAATTTTTTGTTGGCGATGTACCATAATTATTTTTTTAATGTTGTTTTATGTCGTGTTCTGTTACGTAGAGTTGACATTGACATTATTTAGCTGCCGTTAACAGCAGTCCAAGTTTTTAGGAAGCTAATAAGTATTGAAAAAAATTAAATCCATGGAACAATTTTTTGTCCATAAGGCAGAGGCTTGCGGGGAATAAAAGACGATACAAATTGAACTGTTTCTACGCTTAATCGATTGACCTCTAACTGGAACGAAAGTGACCTTCAAATAAAAATGCGATGTCACTGAGTGTACACGATTTTTTTCTCTTGCCTGCTAGCTGAACAACTTTTGTTTGACCAAGTAGCAGGTTGAGAAAAGTGTAAATCACATATCCAGAGGAATATGTAACGAATTGCTAATCTGTGAAGAAGAATTTCAGTACTATCGTATACTGTAAGATATTTTATTATTTTTGTGCTGTTGTTTGTGCCCCCGCTTTAAGCCGGAAGGCTAGTCTGAAAATAGATTACAATTTGACCACGCGAAAACAGCCACGCGTCCATGCTGTGCCCAGGATTCGAACACAAAACCCTCGCACCATGGGCTGGTGTTCCGTCCAACTTTCCCACGTAGTTCGGCTCTTGTCCGTTCAAAATGGGTTTTTTTTTGTTAGGTGTTGTATTTGTAACGTCGTATTTTTGGATGGTGGACTTAGTATTGGACTTGGTCGTGTTCGGTACTTGGTCGTGTATGGGAAATGGAGATGAATTAATAATTGACTTCGAGAACGAACTTGGAGTTATCTTTCTGTCGACCTTCTTTAAATCCCTCAGACATCTCCTGCTACTCCCCCTCGCTCCACGTAGCACTGATCCTCTTCTTCGATTCGTTGATTTCATCATCTCGGCTCGACAATTTATTTGCATTGAAGGCAGCGGCGTGGCTTTAAGAGAGGATTTCAAGACTCCGTGCTGTTACTTTCCATTCGACCTTCGAATTTTATGAATGCGTCAGCATAATAAAGAAACCGCAGACTTTTACCTTGTTATAACGCTGCAAAAGTAATTCGTGGATATCTAGAAGCACGCGAATTCAGCCTTCATCCACTCCGACTTCAGTTTTACAGTACTTTATCTTGCATACACGCCTTGTTCTTGTATAGTCTGTTCGCGGATTCCATCTCGCCCTTTTTGAATCGAACTTTTGAAAAATTCGCCCTATGTATGACGTGCTTGGTTGTTTTCTAAATACGTCGTGCATCACGAGCGTTTTATACTCGTGTTAACATAAAAGTGCCATATTTTTGGTTGAATGTAACTTATATTTCATCCATGAATTATAATATTTAATTTATAATTAATATGAATAAGAACAGGTAGAAAATAGGGGTGTTGGTAATGCCTAATAATAAATAGTTCTTATGCAAAATATTATCACATTGAGTTCATACGAATGCGGGGCGCTGTTCCTTTGGTGTCATTTTTTTTGCTCGGTTAAGTTTTGTTTGCATGAGGTGGAGGAATATCTAAGAAGTAGAACTTGAGCAGGGCTTCAGAAAAGAACTTCAGAAAAGACTTCAAAAAAGTGCGACCGGCAAATTTCATGTTGCAAAATTGCTACCGACAGTGAGAGTTTATGAATACTTGTGTAAGTCGGTGGAACGTTTCTTACGACAAAAGTCCACGTTGGAAGTATGCATGAATAACACAGGTTGTATACCTGCATAATGCTATTTTTTTGCAGGTGGGCGAGGACTCGCAGATAATTGACCAGGTGAAATTGGAAACGTATTTTTTTTGAGGGTGAAATAAGTGCCTTTAAAATAAACTCGAGTGTGGAGGGAACCCAGGGCGAGGCAACCCTCTCCGAGTGACGGGCTTGCTAGCTGGGACCCGTAGGTGCCCGTCATCCCTAGAGACGGGCTAGCTGGGACCCGTAGGTGCCCGTCATCCCTAGAGACGGCGTGAAATGAGACCCTAGGATGGAGTGGCGCTGGAATGTAAGGGAAACGGGAGTACCTCGAGAAAACCCGCTGGCAAGTGGCATCGTCCATCACGATTCCCACATGCGAAAATCCGGGAGTGAATCCAGCGGGGATCGAGCCCGGATCGCCGTGATGGGAGGCGCGAGTGCCCTATCCACTGCGCCGCCTGCCTTCATTGAATGCGATGAATATGGTAGAAAGAACGAAGCTATTTGAGAATCTCTCTGCGTTTTCGGAGCAAGTTTCGTGGTCTAACACAAGACAGCTCTACAAATCGTTTCTGTGTGCCGTGGTCCCATAGTTGATCTATTTACAGTGACTAGATGGAGATTTCCGGATATTCTCCATCTAGTCATTCACTCCCATCGCACTATTCATTCAAAAATATTTACATTATATTCACACTTTTTCAATCAAACGTTTGAAAAATTACCTCAGGTGTACACGTTTGGCTGTTGCGTAAACAAATCGTATATCGTAAGCTATTTATGTGTTCGTTAACATTGACGTATATAATATATCGCTGGAATGTATCTACTCGAAACCAGAACCGAACCAGAACGAACATTGTAGAATGGCATTAAAGACTCAGAATGTACCAATATATAATGCGTATGACATCGAAAAGAGTGTAGATGATAATATACAAAAGATGTGTTACGAGGAAGAAGAAATGGTGACGAAGTTTTAGGGCTGGACACTCGGTTCGGAAAATCATCTAGACCTGAGAACTAGTAGGCTTTTTTTTGTGCGTATAGTTGCGATATTTTTATCCTTAAAACAGAGAGAAAATATATATGTTTGTAATGACTAGTAAGAATAGTTATTTTGTAAAATATTACAGAATGAAGTTTAGGTGCTTTATTTATGAAGTAAACGTTTCCTTACTGCTGTATTTACGTTTTCAGGTAAAACTATAGGAAATACATTTTACTAGTATGCGCAGTAAATATTTATTTTTGATTTTGTGTCCAGAGTAGAAAAACAGTGAGTTGATTATTACACAGTTTCCCTCTCCGTTGGCACACCTCATTTGTGCGTATGTTCCAGTCTCTTGGAAAAAGAGAGATGGTTGTCGTAAGTTACTTGGCTCACTGCATGGTGGCACTAGTGATGGGCAAAATCGAATTATTCTAGAAATCGATTTTTATTCGAATAGTTTCGTCTGCAAACGAATTAATCATTCGGATTCCGAATATTCGATTTCTTCTCCGTTTGCATCATTGCGTCTTAATCGAAAGGAGTGAATGTTAATGCTGCCAGTTCTAAAGTACTTTTTTTGAAGCGAGTAAATTAATGGTGTATTTGATTGAAGTTATGACACTTGTGTTCGTAAAAAGTTATAATATTAATTTGTTTTTCAAGAAGGTAAAATTTTAAGTTCTCTATCATTTTTCGTCCTAATGTGTATTCCGGAGTTGTCGTAAACCTTTGGAAATGAGTCAGAAGGTTTTTTTACGTTACTGTATGTTCTTTTTAGTCACAATCTGTTCTCGTCGTTTCAATGAAAAATAAATTTTCTCAAGTATTTTGAAGAATAAAAAGCTCTTTGTAATTCACGAAAAGTTACAAAACCAAAAACAATTATTGATAAAATTTATTTTCAGAAACCGAATTATTGCAATAGCTGCCATTCAGTTGCCTGATATTCGAATGAAACATTTACGAAGTCAGTATGTATGAACATTGGGTGAAATTCTACTTCTCTTAAGTAGAATATTCGACATATAATCTGTTTAAAGAAAAAAAATGCTAAGATAAAATTTAAATCTATCTACAAAAATGGCAAAAAGCTAAAATTCAATTGCTGATGACCTAAAAAAATTACGTAAAATTTGTTGTGCACCTAGTGCGATCTGGTGCCGAGAAGGAAAACTTCAAACGGAATGGTTCATTCGAATACCACAGACAAGAATTGAAAATTCTATTAAACAGCAACAATCTAATTGTTTTCATTCGATTTTGCCCATCACTAGGTGGCACTGTGTTCGTATAAAAGCGATCACAGAGCTACTATGTTTGGGGCCGGGAACTAGCACCAAATTCGAGTAGCGATTCTCTGATAGATTCATTAATTTCCCGGCATTCTTTACGTTCAGTGGTGTAGAGGTTGTATCTAAATTAGACCAACAAACTTAGGTAGCAGATTAATCACGAAAACAGGTGAAAACATATATACCTACGACCTATGTTCTAAAGTGAATCGTAAGTGTGGCACACATCTATGAAGTTTGACCTGAAACACCAGTTTATTACAAATTTTGGAGAAAATATTCAAAATGGGACACTTGTCTGGATAATATATAACGGAACAAAAACAAAGATCAGTAAACGCCACATCACCTGTCTGTCGTCTTCAGTTATGCCATGGAAATAATCACAGTTACTGCCCTTATTTCGATTTAATCCCCATGACGATGTAGGAAACTTGTGGTCCAACTTCAAAGATATGTACCGCCTTCAGGATTCACTTTACACCATAGGTTGTATATGTTTTCACCTTCTCTTTTCGTAATTAACCTTCAGCCGCGTAGTTTGTCGGTATAATTTACAAATATTCTGTATATAAAGTCAGTTATCGGCGGCGCGAAGGGCGTCCTAGAAGCTAAAATATTTTTTTTTTCTAAATGTTTAGCGATTTACATTCTCTTGTTGTGGTATAAAATAATAGCCTGAATAAAAGTAATTACAATGGAGGAAAATGACTTGTCCAAAACGAATTAAAAAAACGTGCAGGGATTTTAAATTTACGTATTTTTTGTGCAAATATTAACATTAAACAAAATATGTTAGGCTACAGTTCAAACTATTGTTCCTGTTATTACAATGCCATGAAAATATTTCTTAGAAATTTGTCATACACTTCGCCCATATTTGTGTTTCAACTTTTGACGTAAAAAAATGGCTCTTGAACATTTTCAAACGAGTCAATAATGCAAGCGTGAATCCGGCATCATAGGAACTTATTTAATTCGTTTAACTGTCATGTTTGAGGAATGATCGTAGCCTGTATGAATGCTAGATGTCACCCACGTCCAGAAATTCATATTCTTCGTTTAATATTGGGAAAACTTTGAAACAGGTTTGTGTTTCATGAAAAGGATATAACAGTCACGTCTTCACGTAGCGCTGTTTGACAACGCCTCGCCCGGCCTACTACGCCAACACGTCGTTACAACGTCTGGCAAAAATCACGGTGTTTGTGAAATTCAAAATCTACAAGAAATCCTTAAATGAAATGACTATAGCTCTATGTGTGCATATTCTGAAGAATAATTTCCTACCTTTGACGAACTCTGGATGGTCTGCGTTGACTTTGCTCACGGACAAAGTTTTGTTGCCCTGCGCGGTTGCTGGCTGGCGTCATGGCGTCCACACATAGCACGATCTCCGCTCTAACTGCCGACCTCGACTACATACAAAGACCTCTCGGTCATTGCACTTTTATATTTCATTGCAGCGCTCGTAGCCGTTAGGATTAATGCGACCGTTGGTCAGATCTAAAGCCCAAACCTGGCACGTCCGCACATGCTAGCCCTCCTCTAACACAGAGGGTCTGATACCCTCACACTCAGAAACCAAGCGCGTGGTCTGACCGGGGTTCTATCCATACCCCTAGTGCCTCTCCAGGGCACAACCGGAGCGGGTTGCCGCTCACCGCCCGTTCTTTCAACAAGAGTGGGAATCTCTCCAGACCTCCTCCAGCATACGGAGTCAGCACGAGACCAACCACAATGATCGGTCACCAGAGATAACCTCCAGTGGGGCCAATCAATCGTCCCGTGCTACCACTTATTTTCCATGGCACTTGTGGGTTATCGATGACCGATCGCCCCGCCGGTAGCAAGTCTGGCGAGCAGAGAGACACCCTTCCACCGAAGTGTTTGAGAATCTCGCCGGGCAAAAACCTTACACCCAAAGAAGAGCCGGTTACTCGCCTTTCCCACCCTGGGTCCACCCAGTGGGCAGGTGGCGATTACGACAAACCCAGAGCGCCATACCTCCCCGGCGGCGCCCAACTCCGCCGGGAAGCAGCGACAAGCCGTCCCCCGGTGTCGCGGTTCACCGGTGAAAGCAGCCCTCGCTCTGGAATGGCCTCGACTGTAGTACCTGGAGTGACCGCTGAGTGGGCGCTGGCGTCGCTGTGACGTAGTGCGGCAGCGGGTTTGAAGGTGTTTGCAGTGCGCGCCACTCACTTTAGCGCCGGAAGTGCCACGTTTTCTATCAGAATATTGAACATTGCAGAATACGGTGTAAATTTCTGTGAAACCTGATTGGTTGGACTTTAAATTACCCCTAGCTTGGAGAGGATGTGGTAACGATTATTTTTGGTGTATAAGTCAGGTGCGCTGTTGCCTCGGGGAGAAAAACAGCGCTACTGGATCGAGGTGTGAATATGAAAGTTAAGTATGCTTCCATATGAGAGAGGGTCCTTCAGGCCATAATGCAGGATCGATACGGGACTTTAAAAATCCCGCATTTAGCCAGATAATTTTTTCAAGGGAAATTATCATGGGTAGAATCTATAGTCATCTGAGTAAAATCAAAGCTAATGTTTGTATTGTCTTATCCAGTTGAACGAAATGCAAAAGTAATTTAACTGGAAGACTGAAAAAATTACGAAAATTAACTGTTAGTCTTTTTGTGATAAAAATCTAGTTAAAATTTTCATTGTCTTACAGGAAAAGAATTCTTGGTAATGTCACGTAAATAGTACAGTATTTTTCATGGCATTTATAAAGTTTGTTTTAAAGAAGTCCTTTTTCAAGAGATAAGTAATCACAGTTTGAAGGAGACTGTTGTAATTTCCTTGGTCTGGATTTTAAAGGATAGTCTCATTTTTGGAAGTAGACATTTTAATGTTACATGCAGCACTAGCTTGGTATGAAAAACGTGCTGTGTCTAGAAATAAATATTTATTGTAATATTGAATATTTTATATGAATTTACAAATAAGCCAATGCGTGTTTTTATGGCTTTAAAATGGCTAGAAATTTTCATAGGAGTTTTTAATAAAAACAGCTAGGTGTATCCAACAGTATTATTGCTATTTACACAGTTTGTAGGAAATTTACTCTTGTGGAAAAATATTAACCAATATCAAATTGCTGGATTTTCCAGTTCTTATGTGAAAGTCAACTTTGAAAATGTTATATTCAGTGCAAATATTTCATGCGTTCCTCTTTTCAGAGCATATTATGCCAAAATTTTGCACTCTCTCTTTAATGGTCCTTTATCTCTGCTGTTTTGTACTTGATCAGCGGGCTGCGGTTTCGCCCCTTTGCAGCGTCCTTGGACAAGGACGTTGCAACTTCTTCAAAGCCATTGTTCGGTCTTATCGGCAGCAACTTGGCAGTAAGTTCGTACTGCGTGACAAAAAACGCAGCATTTCGCGATGCATGGCTTGTCATTGATTTTTTTTTTCCGTTACGAATAAACAACTTATCTGTGGAGTGGCTTGGGCTTCCCAACACTTAGTACGCTTGGGAACAGTTGAAGAAGGTGTTGTGATGCTGAAGTTCTCTGTATGCATAGGATGAGCTCTAGTTTGCAGCTGTATAAGAACGGCGAAAATAACAGCGCTTTGACAACATCCTGGCCAGCATGCGCATACCTACTGGCCTGTTCGTTTTAAGAAGTGGCGAGTCTCCCTTGCAGTGTAGTTTCTGTATGGAAGGAGTCCCACTTCCAAAAGTTATATTTTATAACTTTAGCTACGCCCCCCAGGCACACCCCCCCCCCCCCTTCTCTTCAAGTCTTGATCCTTCTGGAAACAATTCTGTACTCTACTACGTAACTTCTGTCTCTTTTTTTCTACCTCAGTGCGGTTTTTTCTCGTGTTGTTACTTGCTTTTCGACAACTCTTACAGATGGCTAGCGTTTCCCAAGCGCGGCAAGAATGAAAAGTGCCCCGAATTTTTTGCATGTGGGTGTTCAGAGCGACATTTTAAATTTGTTGCTGCAGCTAACCATTTAAATTATATTTTCTGTCGGCATACACATTTTTACGAACGAATGAATTTTAGTCTGGGGCAAAGAATTTCATGCTGTATTTTAATTTATTTTTATTTATACTTCAAGACTCAGGATCAAAGCGAGTTAGTTTTTGCTTTCCGCGTGGATCATTTTCCTTTGCTTATGTTGTCCCAGGGTATCTGGAAGTTGTCAGACTTCACGTGCTGTACTAGTCAGTATCTCGAAAGTCCGGGCATAAAACTTTGTTCGATTTGAGGGGCCGTATAACAAACCGACGTTAGTCACGCACATTTCTCTTCAAATTTCTTAGATTTTATGAACAAATGATAATTGAGGGATCATATTTCGGACATATTATTGGTGTCGTTACAGAATTAACTGCCAGTCCCCATCAGATTCATAATTTTCGTGTTACCTAATTACATAAGTAGTATAAAAATATCAATTCTGACGCAAGTGGCTCCTGGCTGGGGACATTCAGCCGCCATCTTGGATGACGACATGAGGGAAAAAATTGGCGGAAAATCGCGAAAGATTCCCTTTCTCCACCGATTTGACCCTTTACCCGCCGAAATGTCCCCTTTTCCCCCTAGAAATTTGCCGTTTTGCCGTGGGACGACCGCGCTTTCGCACCCAAAAAGTGGCCTTGCACAATCCGGCTGGCTATTTGCGGAATGCGGCTGACCATCATACAAATTAAGAAATTTCCAGCTGCATTGTGCAAGATTGAGAAATTTTTCCTGGCGGCCATCTGTGTGTCGATGATCTATGTGTACTTTATAAGCATAGTTAGCTGTAATTTCCGAACTGCTTAAGATGTAGTTGTCAAATTCATAACACAGGCATCACCCCCAACGACGAGAAGGGTCACAAGGCCAAGTATACCCTATGTCTACTTAATAAGCGTAGTTGGCTGTAACTTCCGAACCAGTTAAGGTATAGTTGCCAAATTCATAACATAGGCATCATCCCAGATAACAAAAAGGTTCGCAAGGCCATTTATGTCCTATGTCCACATATAGGCGTAGTCGACTGTAATTACCTAACTGTTTGAGATTCAACTACCAAAATCATAACCTTGCCCCACACACAACGAAAATAAGCCGGGGGGGGGGGCAAGTGCACTACCTCAGATCAAGCCAAGAGCACAGCAAAGTTGACTGTGAGTTCCGATGCATGTAAGATACAATTACCAAAATCATAACTAGCGAACGTCGTGCTCTCATACCGATGCCGGAGTTTTCCCTGCCCACCGAAGATTCGGTCCTAGCGAGACCTGTCAATCCTATAACCCACGACAAAGCCCCAGCGATGAAGCTATAAGCATAGTTGGTGTCGAATCGTTTGAGAAATAGCTACCAATTTCATAGGCATTACCCCAGTCAACGACCACCGAACTCGTGAATGGTGTCCTCTTCATATAGTGTGCGATTAGGAGAAGAAGATACTATTTGGCCTACACACTCATCAGATTGTCTCCGCGAGGTTTTTTTGTCTGGACTTGTCTAAGTTATTGCGGACCTCATTGCATGGGATTACACACTCACCAGACTTGTCATCGTCGAAGCCAATAACGTCAGACATTGCACGCCAGGATCTGAATCGTTTGCACCAAATTCATACGTCACCTCAGACAACGACCACTGGACTCGCTTAAGCGGAGAAGACATACATGCATGGACCTACGCCAAAAAAAAATGTAGGAGGATGCGCGGGGGATCGTTTCGGCTTCCCTTGGGTTACCAGTCCGATGCCGTCCGATGCCTTGACCACACAATTACGTCTCAATAGAAAGTATGGGATGAACATACACAGTCTTTGTGCACAATACCACCATTGCTTATCGGGGCCGCGGTGGCTGAGCGGTTAGACTGCTCGCCTCCCACCAGGGCGAACCTGGTTCAATCCCCGGCCGGGTCACTCCCGAATTTTCGCAAGTGGGAATCGATGCCGTTGGTCGGCGGATTTTCTCGGGGATATCCCGTTTCCCCCGCCCTTGCATTTTAGCGCTGCTCCATTCTCACCCCATTTCACCCTCATCGGCTCTCAAGATTTCGTTGTTAAGAACCGCCCAAATCTTATTCTCAACTCCGATGCATCTATGTAATACGCCTACTATTCTAGTGAACATCCTTCATGAACAACCAAATAACAGGTGGTGCAAAACTTTTTTTGGGGGGTGTATTTAGTACGTAACTGATCGTTCATAAGCCTTAAAAATTAAAAATTAAGTATTTGTGCGTGTGATTTTTCTTCTATGAGAACCTTGTGGCTCAATTTTTATGAGATTAATGTAGGGTTAATGTGCACGTTAAAATCCAGGAAGAAAAAAGTTAAAAAAATTAATATGTCGCTTTTATAAACTTATGGTTATATTCGGTATATTTAAACATGGGTGTTTTTATCGTAATAAGATTTCGCAACTCACAATTAAACTGCTATAATGTAAAATGCGTGTTTACGAAAAAGTTAACTCTTATAAAATGTAATTAATTGTATTTTTTCAACGTGTACGCTTTTTTGCCGGGAAGCTAATTGGGGGACGATCTAAGTATTGTACGAACATAAATTTAGGCTTATACTAAAAAAGACACGCAGTTCCAGGGCTTACTCGAGATTTGAACCTAGAATCTCGTTGTTTGGAGCTTGTCAGGAATACTCGGGTATTTTAGCAAAATTATGCCTATTTTAAAAGAAGCATGTTCCACGTTGAGATTGCTATATGTGTGTGTGTGTGTGTGTTTTTATGAGCCGGTATTCGTCATTGCGAAACACGACGAGTGTGTGCGGATTGTTGCTGTAGACCTGTCCCTTTAGAGCTCCCCACAAGAAGGAATCACACACTCGAAGAGGCCAACATTATCACAGCTATCGATACCAATCCGCAGCATGTCCTCGCCCGTGCCTTTCACAACTTTTGGTGTCGTCTGCACACCTGCCTCGAGGTCAATGGCGGCCACTTCCAGCACCTACTCTAGGTATTTTGTTGTCACACTGGACCGAATTTTCTCATTCCCTCGTTAAGTTACACACATGTCTTAAAGGACTCATCCTGTAGATATGTGCACTTAAAACAAGAGGGTTTAAAAATTTTTTATTAATGAAAATGGGATATCTTGAAATATTAAACAACAAATTCTAGTTTAGTGTTTTGTTGATTGAAGGTGTTACGTTCATGTATAGTTTGTTGCTACAATTATTTTCCTTTATTAGTAACAGGAGGGACGCCAACTTGTTAAAGCACTTCAACAGCATGGATTGCATAGTTAACAGACATTGTCCTACGCTCATTCAAAACTGTGCGTTTTTAACTAGAACTGTTTATTTTTGTGTGTTACACCAAGGCGACGTTCTTTTGTTAATTTCAGCGTGATTATTAATAATCTGCCAAATCAAAACTTGTATACCCCATGTTTGAACAGAATTTAGTGCTGTAGCAAGATGGTACTTAGTACTTTACTTATAAATAGGAATAATATTGCCAACCAATTTCACACAATTAATGACATCATTCAACAAAACAAAATACTAAAATTCGTTGCATTATAATCACGTGTAGTTACTGATTAAAAGATAATACCTTTTCAAAATAACCTTTTACTGTTACAGGTGCATGCCTCCTTCAGAAATAACTTTTAAGCTCCGAGTCTTTTTGTTTTTTCTCTCTAATTTTGCGCAAGGAACCACCCAACAATTTTGTAACAGCTGATCACCGGCAAATTGTATGATTACATGACAATATTTTCTGAGACATTTGTGAAATCCCTGCCACAAAACTAAAATAATTAAGTAGGGTAACATAACACCAAACTGTTTTTATAGCGTTGATTTGATTGCAATTACGGCCACAGTGATTTACTGTTATAAGTCCAGAAAGTTCAATAGTTGGCTTAACTGTACACATCGTTGTGTTTATTTTCAACCGGCTCTTTTAACCTGATGGCAACGTTTTTTTCTTCTTTTTTTTCTTTTTTGTAATAGTGTGACAAAACCCACGAGCACATTTGTGAACTTCTCAACAGCCAAAGAGTTTTTTCATGTCTTTTTACAGGTAAGTGCGTTGGTGCTGTGGCGGAAGGATAAAAGTAAACTACAACTTCCCAGAATTCCGTAAATAGGGCCAAAAAAACGGAAAACAGAATATATTGTTGATAGAGTGTTTGGATAGGTGTCGCTTTCCCCTCTCTCTCATACGCGAGTAAGATATGTGTGGAAACATACTAACATGCAATTATTAAAGGGACAATATAGAGAGCTCGACTTTTGACGCCCAATCGAATACCTCTCAATATTGTTATTATTATTACCTCTTCAAATATAATAAAACAATGTGTAATCAATACTTATCACTATTGTAAAGGAATATATCCCTTTGTCAAATATGTTAAATTAAGTATGTATTATCTTCTGATAAAATCCAGGTTAAATAATGTCTGGTTGATTGTATTAACTTCGAATCATTCTAATATTTTGTTTGTTTTATTTAGTTTGTTTCTGTGTTTTCTTTATTTGAACGTGCCCAAGCGACGGAGGGTGGCTGAAAAGCATGCAAACCGCGCCAGTCTCTCACTCGGGGACATAGACACAGTAGTTACCAGCTAGTGTGTGTTCTTTTCTTGTATATTTATCCAAAATTCTGTACTTCTATAGTAGTGTATATAATTTAGAGTCGATTTTTTCAGTGTCAGGCTAGTTAGAGTCTTGTGGTTTGTTTGGCTGACACTTCAAGTTTCTGAAATAAATAAATAAATAATAATTATTATTATTAATGTATTCGACTTTACACACATAGTAACATCAGCCTCCTAATGTATTGTCACCGTAAAGTTTACTTCTTCATTCAGCACATATTTACAACGTTGTCAACACTATTATTTAGACGTGCAGTGTGAATCTACGACAATTAGGCTGTTTCTCAATTGTTAGTACATAATTCTTAAGTGTGTACATATTCGTACTTGCCGTTGTGTGTACTTAACCCTGGCTATTGGGACGGGTTTTGTTGGGCCATTCTTAAAGTAACGTATATATACCGAGTATTCTCACCTTGTTCTTCATTTATGGGACGAAAGTAGCTAATTAGAAGGCAGTTTTGCTGTGTTTTGAGGTATGACGTCAAACAAAGCAAGAAGGTTTCAATATACTTTTTTGACTGGAAAAATTATTTGCAGTCATTGTTGCAAGCATGTTTTTCCATAGGCCAACAAGTAAGTGTCCAATTTATTGTTTTTTTTTATTATCGTGAAACATTTTGCTTTATTAAGAGTGGGGTGGATCCCCGTGGGAACCCTGCGTCCAAGGTCAAGAAGCGAGGAAGCGATACGGGCGACACTAACACGCACCTCCTAGTGCCTCATCGCGCCTACGTGCAAGGCGTGCAGTGTTTATGTGGTAACGCTGTACTATGCAAATTAGATCTGTAATATAGGGGCTTTATTTCACGCGATGAAAGACCACAGATTAAACTATGAGAGTATTTTTGTACTTTCTCTTGCCGCTTAAGGAAACTGCACAGGCAAGCTTTAGAAATGCGATATTTGACCATTTTCACGATTTTTTTCTCCAAGAATACACTTAATATGACAAAAGTAAAAAAATAGTGGCATATATAATTTTTTTTCTGACAAAAAGTCGTATCTGCGGAACATTTATTTACCGAGATACGCGTATTCGAGCAAACAGCTATTTTACAAAAAATTGCGGGGGTCCATCCCACTCTTAATATATAAACAAAGTATTGTTAAACTGCCGTATGTTGATACTGCAAATGTCATTTTGAATACAGTATATAGGTCATTTTTTGTTTCTGTTGTAAAATTAATCTCTAACCTTTTTCACATTTTTTTACACTGAGATTATTCTCTCCCACGTGTAAACTTACATAACTGCAAAGAAAAATTGAATTAAAATAAAAAAAAACATAATAAAGACATTATGAAAATCCAAAGATATAAGTAATTGGAATTTTTAATGTAGTAATACGTATATCGAAATTAATAGGTCATTTACTAAAGCACACTCTTATCTTAACCTATAAGCTTGGTTTTGAGCAATTTCAAATATTTAGGGACCATTCTTGAGCAAGATCCTCAACTGCCAGTTGTAACTTTTTTTTAATGTAAGAGTTTAAAATATTTATCTTCTTTATTTATCTTGCAATACTTAAATACATAACGCATCGACTGATAAGTCATAACCCAACTACTGTAATATTATGCATTTCAGTTACTTCGTGATATTTCATAAAAATGTACCAAAAAATATAATTTATTGTTCCGAAAAGTTTTATGGAAAATTTCCTTATGTGATATGCCTATCTAAATTTTTACTTAAATGTCTATCTTCATATTGCATCAGCTGACTACTGAACTAATAAAACCAGAAATTGTTTTTTAATATTTTGACTACTTCTTTATACACTATGTTTTTTTGCACTTCTATGTAATTTTTTATTTCTTTACAAATTAGGGCCTAAAATTAATAAATTTGTGAGAAGGGGGTTTTGGTTGCAAACATTATGCAGTGATATCGTGATGCACAATGTAGCTCTTGCTAAACTACAATAACATAAAGCAATTATCAATATCAACTGGTTTGATAGCATCGAAATGGCTTTGGATTCGTTTCTGTTCTCGTAGCTGCAATGTAATTTTTCAGTTTGAATAAAATGCATTTGAATTTCGCGCCAAACTTCCTTAGGTTTTAGTCGCCGTATTTACAAAACCTACATTTTTATTGTAATAATTTCACGTATAATAACGTCTATCTTCAGTACTCCCGATCCTGACCACTGTAATCTGTCTTCTAAGGCTTAAACTAAGGATTATTAGATATTTAAATGTGCATTTCTTCAATAAAAATGTATTGGAACCAGTGACGTCATACCAACATAATGGTCTGGTGAGAGTAGGTACTCGGTATGTATAGGTTACTCCAGCCGTACTTGACTCGTCGCACAACCTGGCATAAATAGCACGGAACTACTAGAAAGTAAACACGTTTTTTGTCATTCTGAGCTAACAACGCTCTGGTTTTTACTGTCGATAAACATTTTTTGTTGTATGTTGCGTGTCTTTTTTTCATTTGTCAATGGGGTACAATAATGCATTTGCCATTTGTAACAGGTAGGTTATTATAAATGCAGAAATTATGTTGCACATTGGTCGCTTCGCAGAGCAGTAAGACGGCGGATAAATATAACCACAAAAAGTTCCCATCATAGGTTATGCACGTGACATTTCGCCATGTTTGTTTACACAATAGAGCGGCGCGATTCGGCGGGCGCGTCGCGTCCGACGCTTGTAGCCAGCGACGAGCGTTATTTGCGTCTTCACAATAGAGCAGTGTTCTGTCGCCGGCGACTCGGAACGTGCTGCCATCTGTTATCCTGCAAGGAACCTCGCAATGAAATTCTAAAAGTAAAGGAAATTCAGTGATTTTTTTTGTCGATAAAGTTTAGTGATATACAACTTTTCTTTAGTAAAAATATATTAAATTTCTAAATTATGTTTTAGAACATGAACGACTCTTCAGGCATCGGAAACATTATCCTTTTGTTTTCCTAAAGGTAAGAAACATGTATATAAATTTTTTCTGCGAACCATTTATTATGTAAATTTTCATTAGTTCTTTATCTCAGCTCTCGCCAGTTTATTTACTATGAAGTACAGAGATGTTATTCTTCTTATTCCTCGTCGCTGACGACGAACGTCAAAACCAATGTTCGATGCTCGTCGCAATGCTCTATTGTGAAAACCGCTTAAGCATCCTTAATGTACTTGGCAAGTACAGACGCTGTGTGTACTATACTAGGAATTGAGATGGTACTAGTATATACTTATTGACGTCTCAGGAGAGGCGAAATATGGACATGTACATACTTGAAGGGAATTGGAAAACAGCCTAAATCTTGACGTATGTTTCGGGCTGCGCTGAAGCGCGTGCTGTGAAAGAGATCAGTGTTTCGTGCCAGCGCGAGAGAGCGCGGGAGAACTGCGTACTGCGCTATCTCGCATCTCTGTCAACCAGGTGCTCCCCGAGGTCCTGGAAGGTCTTCGCCGATGGCAATCGCTGGTCTGTTCTGTGGGCGAGCCGTGGTCTGTCGTGAATGGCGGCGTTCTTCCCCCCCCCTTTGATATGATCGCGTCATCGCGCAGGCTACACTTCAACGTCGGGTACAGAAGTGTAGCCAATCGACGAAGCAAAGGTGCTTTCAACCCCTAGACTCTGGATACGAGTAAACAGAACGCTTATTTTATTTCCGATTCGATTTTGTTGAATTGCCCACTGCAATATCAGTAATATAAAAGCGGAAAATTATTTGAATTTATTGATATAATGTAATTAAACTGCTTATCGTTTTATGAATATTTTTCAACAATTGAAATTAAAATGTAGTTATATTTATTCAATCGTAGAGACTGAAGTGCAATGAGTTTATATAAATTCACATTTATTTTTACGATGTTGGTGATGATGTGAACGTCGTATGGCCATGCATTATCGCTGATGTGAGCAACGACATATATATCGTTGGAAGTGAGCTAGTTGTGTTTTAGCAACGATTTGGCGTTGTGTGCCGACACTTGACAGCTCACAGTGGCCGTTTATTTTTAGATGTATTTCTGCCTATTTTAAATGTGAATATTGTACTTTTTTTTTTTTTTTTAATGGATGGAGGTAGACGATTGAAATGTTATACAGAAAACTGTTCATGTGAAGTAGTGCCAACCCGTGACCACAATTTTTTTTTTGTTTTGACTTCGGCACATTTGCACTGAGCAAAAAAATAAGCGTTCTACTGCTTTGCCTTGTGTGACGTCTGTGGTACTTATATGCTCGTTGGGTGCGTGTGCAGCGAGAGACGTCATTCACTGCGGACTGCGCGGCATACTTTTCTGTATTTTTGTTGCCACATATTCATATTTTTACATCTTATTTTCCTTAGTTTTTATGTAGATATTAACCTTTATCATATAACATTCGACCATCCGACGTCTTCTTTCCTACTGAAATGAAATGTAATATTTACTGACGACCTCCATTGCCGATACAGCTAAAGCGCTGTCTTTAAACCACGAAGTTCCGGATTCGAATCCTGGTCAAGCCATGATTGGGGCAATCTTTTTGGATGCAAATTTACATTATTTCAGTAGTAGCCTAACATAAAGCGGCAATAAAACCAGCGGTAGTTTACGTATTGATTTTAACAGGTGTGTAATTCCGCGAGTTAACTGCATTCGTGCAGCTTTTGTAGTGGTTTATACAGACAGGGGGGAAAACTGATCAACATGATTGCTACAGAGATGCAGCCAGCTGCCATTCTTTGCAAATTAACCAGCGACAGAGTGATTGGGGATGTGTATGAGCGCATAAAATCTACGAGGGACAGTAACTGTCAAAGAGTATAAATATGGAAAATTTTACTGCGTTAATATCCGTTTTATGTTCGTGAGTTGTCTGAAAACGGCCATTTACTGCTAAGGGCGATTGATTGTGATGTTAGTTAAAATTCCATTAAATTTTTGTAGTGAATTTTCTATTTTCTGTTGATTGACTTTTTTGTACCTAAAATTTTTTAGTCACGCGTTTTGAAACAGGACTTTTATCACATGAATAGCAAGTAAAAAAAACTATATTAAATTAATTAACTGTTTAAAAATGCAATTTTTTTTATTGTGCACTATCCTTGGAGCTGCTTCAAATTAAATTGGATGGTTGTGACGTCACTGAAACCCTATTGTCACCGTCATGTTTGTCTGGAGAAGTTTGATAGCTCTACTTACCATCAAACATTTTGAATATTGGACGAATTCGAACCTTTTTTTGGTGTTTGATATCTGAATCGTGCTAGACAAAAAAGGCTGTTTCCGGCATCACGAAACCTTAAAAATGGCGAACAATTGCTAAATATAATTTGAAAAATCAAAACATTCGGTACAGGTCTTCTTGTAGTGGACTGCATGGAAACATGAAACATATCAGTAGTATCTCAATTTGAAAACAATTTTTAAATTTGAATACAAACTCGATCCCCCCCCCCCCCCATAATGGGCAGTGTAATACAATACATTTTCAAATACATTCAAGATTATTTGATTCAATTTGTTGAATGGAAATATTTGTTTGTCATATTTCGTCTTCAGATTGTATTGTCAAATATAATTGATAGTGAAAATTTGATAGTGTAACATGGTCTTGAGCACTTCTGAAATCCTCGATTAATGTCTGCTTGTGTGAACACTCTGTATTCTTTCAGCTTTTGTGAAATTGATACTGCCTCGAGACTGATCAATTTATTCATGCGTTGGTCGTGTGAAACTGTAAAATTATTAGAATACTAAATATTTCACACATTTCCTTATTTTTACTCGCATGCATAAAATGCCGCAAGCAAAATAAATAATTCCAGCACTCATAAACGATTACCTAATACCTTTAATTCCACATCAAGACATGGAACTAGTTTCCCTCTGCTGCCGCCGTTATCTTTACTGGTCGCACGCCAGTCTGTGCCCCTGTTAAAATATATGCAATTAGGGGAAATTACATTTTTCAAAGGTTGATCTAAAGATGATTAGTTAAACTGTTAGCAAAAAAAAAATGTATTGATGAAATAGCCCCGATCGTGTTTGCAGTTGGGCTCTGGTTTACTTTCGGAAGATCGTGATTTCACTGGGGTAGGTTTTTCCATTTTAGCCGACTGAGAGTGGAATCCTTGCCTACTTTCAACAAGGCGTTGATATGATAATAATAATAATTATTATAATTATTATTATTGCGCCTAGCAAGTTGGGCATGTTAGAAATACAATTCACGAGGCACTGTTTTTGCATGATCGTAGTGTGTGTTCAGAAAGAGGAAAGGAAGCGGTTTGATTTTGCGACGTTGAGAGAGACAAAACATAGTGGTTACGCACCGGGCTGTGTATGAGCCTGAGGGCCTCGATGTTCGTAACAAGCCCAGCGTCCGTATTATATTAGAGGTGGCCGACGCGCGTGTGTTCGGAATCTTGTTAGGACCTTCCAGCTTGTCGGGAGCGCCGCGAGACGCCTCATCAACCATTGACGAGACGCCGGCGTCGCCCCCCCCCCTCCCTCCTCAACTACACAACCCCTTTGTCTTGTAATCCCAGATCAGCACCGGGTGGCGCCCCGCACTCCCGACTTCCTGTCCACAGACATCTGCTTCTCTTTCTCCGGGTTTATTCCTAGCGCCGGTTATCGCCCCTCGTCCCGTCTCTACGGTCGTTCAAGATCTTCGTTACTTGCATACACGTCGCAGTATTCTGTTAACTTTATTTCTACTCAGATTTGGAACAAAACTAGTTTTCTTGTGGGAGAGTTTGGCATAGAGAAATTTCCCGCCGCTAATTGTGTAGTGTTCCAAAGAGGTCACTTTCCATTAATTTATTTAATAATAAAAATGGGGTGTGGCTGGTGTTGGGGGGACGGCCGTTTGTTTTGCGTGAATACGTCAACGTTTACGCGCTTGGGCGCTTTGATGTATTTTTTTTTTTACGTTCCTGGCACCGCATCACTCGATCATATGGGTTTTTATTGGTATCACTGGATTACTTTTAAGATGCTCTTTCGAACCGTATACAATTTATGAATATTGACTTGGCTTTTTAATGAGTATAGGCCGGCATTGTGTTAAATTTTCTTAATTTTTTACATTAAACTCGTACAATTTCACTATAACCACGCCACACAAATGTTTTTATACACGCAGTCGATTGATCTTGTCGAGAGCTGTCGATTGAAACTCAAAACGAGCGTCGTAGCTTCTCCTAGTCAAAAGTTATACTGCCCCCCCCCCCCCCCCAATTTGCCACGCCGCGCGGGGTGCTTCGTAGTCCTCACTCAACGTAGCATATTCTTAGATCCTTTGGCAATCGAGTGGTCTAATTGAATTTTGAGTGTAGGCGATAGATTCGGAGCTGCAATGCCAAACTGTATCCCCCGATTTTATCATCGGATTTTCTTGATTGCTTCCCACTATGGTTGCAAATTTGAAAACGTATTCACGTCAAAAATATACTTTACTTAGTTACGAAGTTATTTTATATTTGATGTATGATTACTGCAACTATCCTGTTTTTTTTTTTTTAACGTAAGAAATAGGGAAAATCTGGTACACATGAAACACTAGCGCTCACCTAGTGGCGAAAATTTTTGGTTGCTGAACTTTTAACATTAATATTCCCAACCGGTAGTAGAAGTAACCTTAATTCTGTTTCTCAGTCACAATACGAATCGGGAACAACTTAACTAGCATGCGTTCGACTTAACTACAATTGTATTGAGAAGTTATATAACTTACAGTTTTCAAATGTCTGGTAATTCTTGAATCGCTCATTTGCGCTGTGATCTGACCAAGGCCATGTGCAGACTAGTACATTTGCCGATTTTTTCAATAGCAATACTTGTTTTTTGGTAACTGCGCTCGGAACGATGATCGGCACCAGTGATCGTCTAGCAGAAGGCAACTCTCGACTGGTTTCTGGTTTCATCTACACTGTCATTATTTAGTGCCCTTATGTTCAGTGGGCGTCATACAGATTCCGTGCAAAAATTCGCTTGTCACTGCTCTGTTTATTGGGAGACAAGAGCGACGTGAAGTTATCGGTTCGTTGGTGTTCCCGTGTTCAAAAACCCTTAAAAATGCGTTAATTGACGCTACGACAGCGTATACCAAACCCGCGGAAGACGATGTTCGATTACATGACAAATAATCTCCACCAAAAGCGGAGACATGATAGCATAACAGACCTCCACGGAGAGACAAACTTCGCCATTTTCGATGCTGTCGCCGCGTACATAAATTTGTTCACGTGTCAGTTTCTAGAAAGTTGTAATTGCAGGGGTCTGACGTAATTTTTAATACTTCTATACTAGGAAATAGCAGCAGCAACATAATGTTGGAGTAAATTAATTGGAATACAGAAGTAGCTCCTGTTCTGAACAGTTTTCAGTGCACTTGTACGTGCCGTTCAGCTGCTGGTAATTCCTGTTCTATATTTTCACTTTCTATCGCGTGTTCACGCAGATTGTATAGGTTGATATTTGAGGTATGAATAATGAGATCAATGAAAAATATAAGAAATGGAGTACAGGACCCGTAGATACCAGGTCCTCGTATTCTACAACGCCCAGCCATGTTTTCTTCCCGTTAATGAGTGTGAATGGATGAGGAAGGGGGAGGGGAGAGCGCAGTAGCTTGGCGGGAGATCATGTCGTGTGCCACTAGCATAATGGGAATCAGGTTCTGCCGTGCCGATCAAGTGGGATGATAGCAGCGGGGCAGGGTAGGGTTTCGGGAGGGGGCACGAGCACACCTCCCTCCAAAACGTCCCTCCTCCATACCCGTCTTGGTACGTGAAGGAGCGGGGGGGAGGGGGGAGGACGCCCGGTCACCGATAGCCCTAATGGACGGCACTCGAGCGCAGGCGCCGCGTCTGGTGCTTCCAGATGGACGTGTCTAACTCTGCCATCGTGCGGCCATTTGGCGATTACGTCGTATCTCCTTCCTTGGGCGCCGGCTTTTCACACGAGAACTACAGCCCATTCACTGCCGTTTTGAACCCCAGCTAATATTCCCCTTACGAACATAATTAAAGTACCGGGTTCGATCCCCGGCGAGGTCGCTCCCGGATTTTCGCGCGTGGGTGATGGTACCGGACGATGCCGCTGACAGGCGTGTTTTCTCGGGATCTTCCCTTTCTCCCGTCTATGTATTCTAGCGCTGCTCCATACTCAACGTCGCTTCGCCCTCATCGGCGTTCAAGACCTCGATGTTAAGAGCCGCCTAAATATCTTCATTCATTCATACCTTCGTTCGTTCATTCATTGATTTCATTCATTCTCCCACTCCCATAATTAAAGTAGATGTCTTCTACGCCGATAAACGATGCACATAACTTTTAAGGGAAGGGGTTGATTTAAAAATTGCTTAGTATTTGTGAGCAGCAATTTTCGTGCGAATAGCGTTTGAGAAACTTTTCACGTCTGTTTATATCTTAATTTTCTACTTTCGTTTAAGAGTGAATGCAACTATAGGTTGTTCACGCTAAAGTGAGCACTTTTTAAGGCCCTTATAATTTTTTCCTTTTGTCCAATTTCCATCTTCCTGCTACTTTTTAATATCAATATTGCAATGTGACCAATAAATACAGTGTATACATTTCATCAACATAAAGATTTACTACCGGAGGCTGCAATAAAATATATTGATTAGCTGTTAATGCCTTTTGGGAGGGCCTTAAAAAGTTCTCACTTTATCGTGAAGAGCTTATAAAGACGAAAAGTCTTGAGGCTAATTTTAGGCGTGATAACACTGATGCATAGGCTAATAATGACTACTATAAATACTTCCACAGCTTTAAAATAAATGATAGGTTCACACCTGAAGTCGTATGGCGGAACGTTTCTGATAGAAACATCGCACGCTAGCACAGTGTTTTAGACGTAAACGCGATGAAGACTTTGATCTCCGTGCCTTTCTTGTACGCGGCTCTGTAATGTGTGCCTAGGCTAGGAGCACTACCCACGCGTTAAAGAAGAATTTTCTGTTGCGACTTGTTATATATTGCATAAGAGTTGGATTTGAATCAGTGTGCTGAACCCGTATCAAAAGACATGTTCATGTAGGATGCGATGAACTTACGTTTTCAACCGTCAGGGAATATTGAGTTGTTACGGCGAAAGGATTGTATGAAATCGAGCTTATAACTGTACCGGTACGCGAGTTTTGGTTCCTTGCCAGGAGATGATGATCTTCTGTGACGCAGCATCTGTGGAAAAATCTCTGGGTTCATTTGTCATTGGATTCATAGTTTCCATGTGCTGGCTTCTGCCATGTGCGTTAGCGTGATTGGCGGAGGTGTGGATTGGTGCAAGTCAGGGGTGCCTCGTGCTTGTGTGTTCCTATTGGATAGTAGTGCTTGGGGAGCCAGGCCAAAATTTAGTGCTGTAGTCCATTCACTGTTACTTCTAACTTTCTGAAACCCTGCCAGAGTTCTACTTCCAGGACATTCCTCCGCCTCACGCAAGCAAAGCTTAACTAATCTAGAAAACTACACCAAAGGGACAGCGCACCGCATTCGTGCGCATTCGGTGTAATAATGATTTCCATGAGAACTATTTCGTACTGGGCATTACGAACACACCTATTTTCTCTCTGTTTTTAATCATAATAATTATACATGAAGTAATATAATGTAGAGATAAAATATAAGAAAGAATTCAATGCAACCAAACATTAGGCAATTTTATGTTAACACAAATACAAAACGCTTGTGGTATGAAACAACCAAATATATTATACGTGGGGTGATTTTCCAAAGGTTTGATTAAAACTGTGTGATGACACCGTGAATAGACTGTATTATTTAATTGTACGCATGTCTTGAATTTATTTAGGAATTTTATACTTGCCACCGAGCGAGGTGGCGCAGTGGTAACTCACCGGACTCGGACTCGAATTCGATTCCCGGTCCGGCCATCCTGGTTTGGTTTTCCATGGTTTCCCGAAATCACTCCAAGCGAATGCTGGGATGGGTCTAAACAAAGGCCATATCCGATTCCTTCCCAATCCTTCCCCAATCCCTCTTCCCTGTGCAACTTGCACAGTCTCTAAATGACCTCGCTGCCGACGAGACGTTAAGCCCAACTACCTAAAGGCTGTTCACGGTAAAGCGAGCACGTTTGAAATCAACCTCAGAAAAAATTTCACTGTCTCTGCCTGAGTGGCATGCGTCCAGTAAAGTTGGTAGTGAAGGATGGGAAATAGTTCCATATCTTAACGTCAAATAAATAGTGTTAGGCAACCATTTATGTAGACTGAAATTATTTATTTTCCTCTCTGTTTATTTAATGCGCCTAAGTATAAAAATGAGCAGATTTGTAACATATTTACTTTTCTAATAATTCCACAGTTTTACTTGACCAACGCATGAATAGAGTGATGAGGTTCATGGCAATGTTAATTTTACATAAGGCGGTAGAACACACAACGTGCATACAAGTATATCTTAAGCAGGTCTTTCAAAAGTACTCATTTTAACGTGAACATCCTATAGCTACCTTTATACGTGCCAGAGATCGTATATTTTAGTACATTTTGCATAGGTCGCAAACAATGGGTAGCCTGGCGGTCTCGATAGTGTACAGATGCCGCGCTGTGGTCGTAGTTGTACTTAATTAGACTTCACGTTGCACCATAATGGACACAGACCAAATTATGATTGCAGCTGGCTTATTAGGCTGTAGGAAACTCCGAACATCGTGGTATTCCGACTAGTTTCTCATGTTTTGAGTAGTGATGGGAGTCGGTTCAAAACATTAGCAACACGAGTGTGGCGCCTTAAATATAGTCTGGCTCAGCTGTGAAGAGGCAAGATTTTGACAGTCGGTATGTTGTAACATGCAAGAAACCAAACTAACAGCGCTCCATAAACAAAACGTTGGATCAGCTGATGCGTGGACGAATTAAATAAAATATTATGTTGGCTATTCTGAAAACTTTGCCAACGCACGAACATGCCACGAGAAATACGCGGGATAGAAAGAAAGAGTCTTTGAGTTAATTATTAATATAGTTTACTCAGCATGGTCACAGGGCAGCTGTTATTTTTGCAACAAACTAGCTTTCGTAGTAAAAAATGTAACGTGCACATGTTTTTAAAATGAAATGTAGCTTAAACGGCGCACGTTAATTTAGCTCGTTTTCGCGTCCTCTGTCTAAAGCTCACTTCACATCGCATACACTTTATATTAATTCAGTGAGTTCGCAGAATTGTCTTGGGGCATTGAAAATTATTTGTACGTTCATTTTACTTAGTATATTTCAAGCCCAACTCGTTTCGAGCCAGCGCGAAGTGGTCGTTGACTCTTAAAATACGTGATATTATTTGTGCAGTCGACTGTGCTGTCATCTCTTAAGCCGATATTACACGATACCTGCAGCCGTACTTTTACAAGGCCTGGTGCACGAGTCTGTATACCAGCCGCTATATGAGCCGCCATGGGAGATTCGTATTACACGACAGCAGTTCGCGTAATAACATTTGGCACCCTTGGTGGGTGCGCAGTGTGTGGTTTGTAGTAAGTATGAACCCCATTCGTAGTACTGCTACCAGTTAGTAACATGCGTAAGCCTATGCAAAAACTAGTTAGCACATCTTAATATTGCTATATTGTTGTTCGCATTTTGCATAAATTGATTACTTAATAGTATAGTGTCATTCATTTTCTTGAAAATGACGTGAAGTCACTAGAGTATGAATGTGTTATTTTTAATTTTGATGAAAATTACTGACCGTTTGCAAAAAATAAGTCCCCCCCCTTACGTACCGGGATATTATCCACATGAAAAATTTAATAACAAAAAAAATTGGGTCTGGCGGAGTTTCGAACTCACGCCCAAAAATTACGTATTGCCCGCGGGCGCCGGGACTTAACCATTGTACTGCCAGTTAACACCTTGCATGAGGAGTTTATATACAGTACATATTTCTAATTTTTGAGTTTGCTTTTTTCGTACAATAGGTAATATTTGAAGTATTTAGAACGGTTTTAAACAGTAATTAAAAGTTATCACCACCAATATTATTCGTTGTTGTCGTATTTTAAATCTATTTGAAAGAGTTTTAACCTCACGGATTTATAATCAAGATGGAGGCGTCCTTTTCGGTTTCTTCTTCAACTCGTTTCAAGTAGTAGCCACGGGGAGCGCCCTGCGTTCTGAAACTGCGATGTGATTGTCCAGTTACGAAACCTGGTATGGGACCTGCCACGAAAAATAGGACGTGTCCAATTACCAAACCTGTTACGAAATCTGGCCGCACAATACGGGAAATGCCATGGCGCGTGCCACACTAGCCCGTATAACGGTCGCTATGGCGGACCTTGCACAAGCTTTTACGGAATATGGTATCGTGAAATATCGCCTTTAGCAAGCGCACTTACAGGTCACGCCTCGCTATGAAATGATACGTTTCGTATGTGTGAGATACAAAGATACGGACGAATACCCTATGTGTTATATTTTTACGGGCTCTTTATATTTTTTAAACTAACATATTTCAGTGTACAGAGATTCCGCTTGCTAGTAATTTCTATTCGCCTTGTAATATGTGGGTCTTTGTAATGGATGCGACTTATTGTGTAGCATATGTCTGCCTTTTCACGCCTGGAACTATACCTGCCACTTGGTGAAACCTTCCATCGCTTTGCGCGGGAATAACTTTTAATACAAATTGTATTTGCTGTAGCGTGAGATATTGTCACCAAGGCGCATTTGGCTGCTCGGTTAATGTATAATTAGCCTTCTTACGTGGGTAAACTTCAAACTTGCCGTGCACGAGATCGCGTTGGCAATACAGAAATGACAAGACGTCACTATAGTCGTAACATACTTTATTATCATGAATGAAAGCATGCTGTTTAATAATTACCACAATTAGTCTGAAGGACGTTAAACCTAATTCGCAGTATGTAATAAATGAAAGTTTTTATAAACATGTATCCCTAGTGAACGTTTTACAATATACGACCTATAAGTTACCGACGTGGGCAAGTATCTCCTTGAAAAATGGGTTCTTTAAAAAGCATCTTCCAAAAAGATGGGTCACTATTAGAAAAATACTGCAAGAGTAGGTCTAATGTCTAAAGCCTTGCTGCATATAATTACGTTTCTTAGCCTGCTTACATTTTTAGTTGAGCCAACTTCCTTTTATACTTTCACATTATAATTCCTAAAAAAATGTTTTATGTTTGCTTTCCTGTTTTAATTCCCATAATTAGCGGTTTTTTTAGGCAGTTCTTCTATAAATACCATGCAATTTGTGTCTCAGTTAATGTATACTCAAGCAGTGTAACGGCAAGTTACAGCATGTAAACAAACAAATAATACTACTGCTACGTGGTCCATCAGCTGAAGGCGGAAGGGTACACAAGCGAAAAGTAAACATTTTCGCTACCTTCGCCGGACATTAAAAATATTGCATTCGTAGCTGACAAATTTCATCACGGCTATCGAGGATTCGTGCAGTCAGTGTAGCAGAAAACCTTCATATGAAGACAGGTAAAAAGAGGGTAGTTAGTTGAGTTGTCGAATTGGCTAGTTCTCGTATTTTCCGAGACAATATTCAACGCAATATTCAGCTGAGAATAATCCGACAGTTGTGCGTGGGCGTAGAATCACTCTGATCTCGGTATTTTTAGCGCGCCTCCCTCAGTTGAAAACTCAAATTTATCCATCCGAAATCCGTTCTCTTAATCTGATTTTGTAACTGCTGGACTAAGGTAGTTTTTGCAAGCTCCCTAATTTATACCACTAATGCCATTCAAACGATGTGCGGTTCTCGTGACTCAATATATTATATGAGTGTCGTTAAATCGAAGTTTAAAATTTAGCGGGGCGATTTCATTTCGTGGGCGTTCGCTTTTCCCGCAGGAATTTATTTTCTCCGATTCTCCATTATCAATTTATTTTTCGTCCTGTCATGTTCGCGTGAGGATTAACGAAGTAATGCATTAATTCCATGCAACTTTCATTGAAAACCTGGCCACTGAGCGAGCGCGAAAGCAGTGTATACGCATTAAACCGCGCACTTGCGTCAAGCACTGAGCTCCAGAGAGAAACGCTATGTTCAGAGTGTGTGGGACTTTTACCGCCATAGTTTTGTCTTATTTTACAGTTTTATGGAAGTTAGCGCAAAAAAAATTACTAAGAAAGCGCAATCTTACGTAACTAGCTGCCTTTACTAACTTTGTGAACAATTATTTTAACCAGTGTGATGTATTTATGCAATAATATGTATGACTCCGTAAATTTTTATGTGTTATCACTGCGCAAGATACTGTGTAAAACCAGAACACCAACGTGGCAAATAACTGCTCACAAGTTGGCAAAACCAGTTGTTTAGGATTGTCTTTTTTTTTAGCGTTTAGGCTATATTTTTGATTGCATAAACCTGTGCACTTCAGTTATGGTATTTGGAGTTGTTCTGTGTCCCACGTCCACGACATGGTACATAAATGAACAGTGAGCACATTAATATTGAATTTTACAGGTTCGTGGAAGCCAGTACAGATACATAAATGAAGGGCAGGGCTAAATAACGTTTTCTCGCTACTTTGTTAGGATGTATGACGGAGTGATACATTACCTTAGCGCGATACCTTACGCCGCACTGAAACGTGCAAATTTACGACTAAGAAAGAGCTCAACAGTAATGCATCACGCTGGCAAAGTACTTGCTCACAAAGATAGCGAAAACAAATTACCCAAGATTGACGTTTCTTGGTTTTTTATATTCGCTTTCACAAATTTTTCTCAGTGTGTTAAGTGTTTATGTATCAGGATTGCCACTCGTCTGGGAAACCTGGAAAACTGGGAACTGTGAGGTGGTTTCAAAGTTGTCGGGGAAATGTTAGGCAATTTTGAACACAGTGGTGTAATGTCAGCGAATTCTGTGATACGCGAGCTGTTTCTGGCAGCATTTATATCATAATTTATGTACGTGTGAAAACATACTTTGCATCCAATGCAAGAATTTTTTTTAAATTGCTGTGTTTTAAAGTTAATGGATTGGAAATATACGCAGGCAAAAAGAGTCACGTAGCGTTAAGATTGATTGGATTTCTGTTGTATCGTAGTGTTAACCAGTAAATTTAATAAATCGTTTAACTCCTTAACACGTGGCTAAATTTTTTATTTATTTATTTATGAATTCGTCTCCAGAAAACAAAGTTCTCTTTTTCTGTTTTCCAAAAAAAATTTGGACTGGAATTCAGAGACAGAAATTATAATTATGCCTAGCTTATTTTTTATTATCCTAATAACTTTGCGGATACACGCATAGTTTTTGGTCGAGTAATGCCATACAGTTGCTTTGTATATTCACGCGATCAAGACGTCTCCATGATTGTAGTTTAGACGTTTACTGGACGCGGAGTGTTACATTCCTTGCATAATGTTTTATTAGGCCATGTTGAGTTGAGTTGACATGAAAATATATTTAATAACAGCGGCAGTGAATTGGGGGTGTAGTCTTACCAAACTTAGGAGACGCTTCTTTTGAAACCTGTGGACGGGTTTTGCTCTCAAACGAATTTTTTAAGAGATACAAAAGCAACATTTTTCAAGATGTATGTAGCGTTTCTACGGGGAATGTCCCAACGTTCGTGGAATGACAACACTGCGCAGATTCTCTGGAAACGATTGTGTTGACAGTCACCTGTGAAGATAGCGTGTGGTGTGTGTTTTATTTGCGAATAAAGCCAACTAGCTGTTGCAGTTTTTGGCTCGTTATAAAATTTGAGCTGTAGTGTGCATTATAATGGCAGACGGGTGTATACCGTAGGGATTATGTTAATGATTTGCAAGTTCATCTGAGGAGTGCATTTCATGAAAAAAAAAAAAAACGGAGACTTGAACTTCTTCATAAAGAGTATCTGTCCTCCCTTAGGTCACATGTGACACGGCAGGCTTTGGAAGCTTTCGAGGAATTCGGCGGGAAGTATCTAACCCATCCTCAATAAAGCTCAGACCTTGCGCTGCGCGATCTCTGGGCTTTTCCAGCACTTAAGAAAGAGCGAGAGGTAGAATGCTCAGCACGAACAAGGAAGGGAAAGCTGCCACATAGACTATTTTACATCGACTCTCGGGTTGGAATTCACAGTCTAAAGCTTGTTAGGCAAATAAATCACACATTAATAAATAATGCTGTTTTTTAAGTATTACTTATTTGAACAATGAAAATCAAACAGCTTCTTGACGAAGTAATTTTTATATAGGCTGTTCACGATAAAATGAGCATTTTTGAAGACCCTGCTTAAGATCTACTTGCATGCACGTTGTGAATTCTTCCGTCCGCCTTATCTAAAATAAATATTGCCACGGGCCTCGTCACTTTATTCATGCGTCGATCAAGTGAGATTGTAAAATTAATAGAGAAGTATATATTTTAAAAATTTGCTTATTTTAACACTTCGGCGTATTAAAAAAAAAAAAAAAACAGAAAGCACAAGAAATTATTTAAGCTATCACAAATGGTTACCTGACACTTTTTATTCGACTTTCAGATACGGAACTACTTTCCATCCATCATTACCAACTTTACTGGGCGCATATAATTTAATGTGCCCATTAAGATATATACAGGTACGGCCAGTGACTGTTTTCTAAGGTTGATTTCAAAAGTGCTCACTTTATCGTGAACAGCCTTTAGAAGTATTACTGAGACGAGCCAAAGAAGTATCTGTGTAATATCAATACCAACATAGTACGGATAAAATTGCCACTTTATTTACAGCAATCGCCCAGCTAAAATATTTTCTTTAATTTGTTGTTTTTAATTGGTTACTGATTTTTCCAATAAATTTAACGGGTTCTACTACACATTTGAGATTCAAGCAATCATATGCTCAATGAAAACGTGTTTGTTTCGTGTGTTACATTTTTTTTTTCCCCCGGAAGTTTGTTAGCTGTGGGAGAAAAAAAACCTACATGGTATGCTCGCTTGACGAATATATAAACAATAATATGAACGTTGTTTCAGTGATATCTCAGTTTACAACCTACGAAGTCGTGTGATCATAAATATCTGATAATTTCCGTCCAACGTCAATAATCGCAATTCCGCGAACGACGTTATTGAGCGAGAAACGCTTGCTTGCTCGCATCTCACACTACCTTCCTGCCAATGTAGCCTCAGTTTTAGCATTCGTATTTCAGTACTCCATCACAACCTAGCTGGTTTCGGCACATTATTGTGGGTAGTTTTTGTAATAGAAATGGTTAAGTGACCCAGTTTTGTATACCAAAGTTTATGTTGTGATTTTTTAATGAGCCTTTTGTCAGCATTAAAACTAAAGTATTACCAAAATATTTCTATTAAAGGTTTTGTGTAACACATTTTTCGTTACGTATAAAAATCGGTTCACTTCATTGTAACACGCATCTCTTTGTGTATTATTATTTCTTTCGGTGATGGGAGTGGAAATTGATACCGCCAATCATGGTTGCCATGATGCGGCTAAGTGTGAATCGCTTTCTTCAGACCAAAATAGATGGCGCAGTGATAACAAACACTCTGTACTCGCATCCGAGAAGATCCAAAATCAGTTCCTGGCCCAGCCATACTTATGTCGGTTTTCCACAGTCACCCAGGCGAATAAAGGCTGCACACGATAAAATGAGCACTTTTGAAATCAACCTTAGAAATAAAAGTTACTATCCCTACGTTCGTATATTTTAACGGGCGAACTGAGTGTCGTGCGCCCTGTAAAGTTGGTAACGATGAATGGAAAGTAATTCCGTATGTTAACGTCGAATAAAAAGTGTTAGGTAACCATTTGTGATAACTTCAATTATTTCTTTCACTTTCTGTTTTTTTTTATTCATTGAAGAGTAAAAATGAGTAGATTACGTAACATTTTCTTTTCTAATAATTTCACAGTTGCACTTAACCGAAGATTAAGACGGAAGAATACACAATGTTCATACAAGTAGATCTGAAGCAGGGCTTTCAAATGTGCTCATTTTACCGTGAACAGCCTATACCGTGAATTTCTTCTTGATAAAAGGCAATGGCGGTTTACTTTCCCTTTACTGCTTGGGCTAGCAGCTAGTTCCGTCTGTATAGTCCATGTACTGTTACTTCCAACTTTATCGAAGCCCTGCTAAAGTTCTACTTCCAGGATATTCCTCCGCCACTTGCAAACAAAACTTAACCAAATATAGATATATTACTCCAGAGAGACAAGGCACCGCATTCGTGTTCACTAAATGTAATAATATTTTGCATACGGACTATTTCTTACTAGGCCTTACCAACACACCTATATGCTCACTGTTTTGTTATAACTAAAATATAACTAAAAATAAGGCACTCTAATGTGATCACAAGTATAAATCGCTTGTGATACATAACTAGGGACATACATAATTCGCGTAATTTTTTGTCATTAAGCTAAAATTCACAGCACTGTGTACACTCGAGCCGACGTCATTCCTCCATTGGCTGCTGCACAAATGTGAACACCTTTTCTGAGTGAACCGTACGTGATTGGGACACACGATTGTGAATTGCTCATTTATTGGCGCAGATCTACCGGGGCGTGTCAAATAAAGCATGGTCCACTGACAAACGCAATGAAAAAGTAAAAATATTTTAAGTTTAAACTGCCCTCAAATTAAAATGCGAATTTTGCAGGTCTCTATGCATAACATACTTAGGAAACAACAAGTCATACATGGTGTGATTTTTCAAAGGTTTGATTCGAAGAAAAGTGTGAAGAATCCGCGAATAGGGTATAGCAGCTGCGTGCACGCTGGCGGGCGGGAGATGTGAGCGATAGTGTCGCGGCGCTGTTGTGTGTGAGGCGAGGGTCGCGGCCGCCACGCCTGCCTTATCTGCGGGGTCACCGGCGGCTGATGTATGCGAGACCCCGACCTTTGACCCGCGGGTCGCAGATGAGGTGCGCGAGATACACTTCCGTCGCCGCACTGCACCTTTCTCCCCTTCTACTGTCTCCACCGTGCTCCACACCAACACCCGCCGCAGTGTCCTCTGTCCTGTATCTCGACCCGCCTTTTTCTAAGTGCCACGTCGCGTCGTTCACTCCACCCATCAATATCTGCATCTGCTTCCTTCTAACACACAATTTAACGAGGCAGTTCTAACCTAATATGTCAACATATACATATTGTTAAAATATTCTCTCAAAATCAATGGGTAAACCACGTTCCTTAAGGGATGGATGTCTTAATTAAATAAAAGCGTTAATTATAATTTCCTAGTGTGATTTACAGTAATTACAATCGAAATCCTCTTGACCCAAATCTCACAATCAATTGATGTCACTTGCGGTTTATAATTAATTAATTCAATAACTACACTTTGCAATCACCTCCAAGAAATTAATGTAATTAAATCATTCAAAATTAGTCCCAGTATACAGTGCATCAAAATCTATTCAATTATTTTCAAAATTATGCGTTTGTATTTGACAGTTCCAATGTTTACAATGAAGTCCGTATCACATGTTATTCAGTCCCACCTCAGTTTATTCCACGTCCCACCAGTCCGCAGTGTTCTAGAGTTCTCCGAGCTCCCTCACGGACAGTAGCCTTCACTTGTCGGGTTTCACGCCCTCTCGTCAATTCACACCACAAACACCTCGTCCGCCGTCGCCTCGCAGTCTCCCGTCGTCGTTCGTCGTCTATACGTCGCTCGATTACCGCACTCAGCTAATTGGCTTCCACCAAAATACGGCTAACAGTCGAGCTGTGTATTGTATTTATAGGGTCGTAGGCCATCGCCCAGAAATTTCTCTAAATGCCGCTTTGCGCCGAGGGTTCTAGTTACCAGAATATTCTTGGCGCCTCCTCTACACTCGTCGGATTCTCCAGCAAGGAGAAGGGGCTGTGACGCCAGCCAGGTCTCGCCGCTGTCAATCATCATCCGGTTGCCCGGGGGGAAAGGTGGGTCCCCCCTCCCCCAGGGCTGGACTGCGCATAACGGGAACTCGCGGCCGGTGCGAGGTACAACGTGTAACAATATATAGGTTGTTCACGGTAAAATGAGCACTTTTGAAAACACTACTTAAGATCTACTTGTATACACGTTGTGTAATCTTCCACCTTATGTAAAATTAACTTTACCATGGGCTTCGTCACTTTCTTCATGCGTCGGTCAAATGAAATCGTGACATTATCAAGAAAGTAAATACTTAACAAATCTGCGTATTTTTACACGTCGATGCATAAAAAAAACCCGAAAGCGAAAGAAATAATTTCAAGCTATCTCATATCGTTACGTGACACTTCTATTCGACGTTAAGATATGGAACTACTTTCCATCCATCGGTACCAACTTTACTGGGCGAACGTCACTCAGTGCGCCCGTTAAAGTTCGTGCATTCAGAGGCAGTGACTTCTTTCTAAGGTTCATTTCTAAAGTTCATTTTATTGTGAACAGCCTTACACGCATAGACTTATGCACCCGTGGCGTGGGGTGGGGTGTTGCAAGGAAAGCTGGTGCTTGCGCAGTGATGTTCACGCTCGGCGCACGCAGCAGGATCCAATTACCAGATAGGAGCCGAGAGAAACGGAGTGAACTTATTCCGGCCACTCACAGGAGAGCGTGCTGTGACGTCAACCGCACTACTACGTTCAAGTGGCAGATGTGTAAACTAGTACGATTAGGTATAGCACAGAGCAAAACAAAGCTTATCTTGCGACAGTCCACCACACGCTGATATACACATACATACATACAAAAACACACTCACGCGTACGTACATAATACAAAAAATATATTGTGGCCTGGCTCACTCATCAACGCACAACCTAAAACCGCTAGGCCTGTAAACATGAAAGTGGCGTCGCGATTAGAGTGTAGGCGTCCAATGAGTACTTTTCCCCCCGAATTCGCCTGTTTAGGAAGCGAAAACTGTAAGATTCGTTTTCACGGAATCTTTAGTATCACTTAAACCTCGCAAAAGGGTTTGGTGCTCGTTGATTCAAAATAATGCCTATAAAAATTTTCAGAAAACAAATGTAAAACGTTTTGGACAAAAGTTTAATTTTCGGAATAGGAAAGTGATTTGGGGGGGGGGGGGGATATAGCCGCAGACAGAAGAGCCTTCCAATTTCGATCTGCCACAGACATTCCATGTAAATATATATTAAAATATATGTGATGCAACGTTGTTGAAGCCATTTGGTGATAGAAGGTTCGCGATTTTAAATAAGCTCATTACATATGTTTTAATTAGTGTTTGTCAAGTGTGAGCTTGCATGGACAACGGTTGTGGGAGGGTATGGCGAGGGTAGAGTCTCTGATACCAAATTGATTTTCAATCATCTTGCAAGAAAACGTGGAGGAAAATAAACTTCAATCAAGCAGTGTGCGTTAAAACGTTTTCGAAATTATTTATCTGTGATACACCTTATTATAAAACATTATATTTATTCTATTTTAAAGCGAATGCCCAAACGGAATAGTTGTATCTACTACGTTTAGAATTACTAGTGTGTCGTGCTGGGAGGACAGATATCTCAGTACATTTAGAGGAACTTACTAAAAGTACCAGTTTTTAAAAGTAATCCCGCTAAACAGAATAGAGATTTTAGCCACTAGGCATCCATTAACACTTATTGGTGATATTGTCATAATTATCAAAGTTATTATTTAAAGAAAATAATCTGAATAAGTATTTACATATAATGAATTTTTATTTAAATCGCATGACATGTGTTCCCAGAATTAGTGTTTTAAATTTTGACACTTTGTTTATGAAATGTGTTGATTAGTATGCCCGTAATAACTGGAAACCGTAGAACCGGTTGATATAAATTGGCTGTACATAAAACAAGAGGATATACCAGAAACACGTTACTGTACTTGTATTCGACCTGGAAGCCATCGTCCAGCCCCGCTAAGCCACCATTTTCACAGCGGTAATATTTTATACATATAAACAACCCGTAAGCGTTATGGATCGAAACGCACGTAATTTTAAATAGGCTGCAAGTACTTAATTTTTTTGCACTTTTTTGTTTTTGCGGTGCGCAAGTCTGCGTGCAAGATTTTTTTAGAACATAAATATTTATTTATTATGTTTTGAACAGTAGCAACATTTTTATAACGTCGAAAAAGATGAGAAAAGTTGTTCGTACTCGGAGAATGTAAATTCACAATGTGATGTCGGTTAACTGTAGCTTGTATCTGATTTTTCTTTTATAATTTTTGCACGGCGATGATTTTAAATTAATCATCACCGCGCACAAATTATAAAAATTATTCTGTTATTGTTTCCCGATGATTGCATCGGTCACGGCGGTCAATTCCATTATTTGATGATAGCCGACATTCTTTGTTGTGAGCTTCACCAGGGTAGGTACAGGCTGTTCACGATAAAGTGAGCACTTTTGAAATCAACTTTAGAAAAATGTCACTGCCCCTGCCTGCACATATTTTAACGGGCGTACTGAGTGACATTCGTCCGGTAAAATTGGTAACGATGAAGTAACCATTTGTGATAATTTTAATTATATCTTCCGCGTTTTTTTTTTTTTTTTTTTTTTTTTTTTTTTTTTTTTTTTTTTCGCAGATTTATGAAATGTTTACTTTTCTAATAATTCCACAGTTTCACTAGACCGACGCATGAATATTGTGACGAGGCCCATGGTAATGTTAATTTTACGTAAGGTGGAAGAATACCCAATGTGCATACAAGTAGATCTTAAGCAGGACATTCAAAAGTGCTCATTTTACCGTGAACAGCCTATAGTAGTAATTATATCCTGCTTAGCAAATGATAGAATAAAAACGGAACAAAAAATTCACCCAGAATCATTATTACTGTAGCAACAGGCCACAGTTTATTTTTAACATAAGACAAGTGTTAACACCCATCATTGGCAAACACGAAATTTAGCTAACTGACGTGAAAAATGTGTTACTGTAACGTGAAGCTGTCGCTGTAGTTTCAACCTGAGATATGCAGTTCAACGTTAGGGCTTTCATACGACCGCGGCAGCTGTTCCCTTGACAACACCAGAGGTGATCTGGATCTTGACATCTGCGGGAACTTGGAGACAATAAGTTCTCTTTTGAGTCTTCACCCCCCCCCCCCCCCCCCAACGAGTGTATTCCTTCACATTCCCACCGTACGGTCCCATTTCAGGTTACATTTCAGAGCTGACAGTAGCTTGTGTGGGACCCACATATAATACCGTGTTTCGGCGAGTGATCCTGTTGACTATGCACTACTACCATTCTCCACAAACAGGCAGTTCTGTGGTTGTTTTCTTCCTTTCTCTCTCTCTCTCTCTCTCTCTCTCTTCGTAAGTTGAAATTAAGAAAAATACATCAAATCAACCAACCGATGGGCAAGATAGTCACATAAAATTTTCGTACATCAGTACTTTTGCAGCGCGTATTAAGTTTAGTGTGATTTCGAGCTTACCCCGCGATTGGTTTAGTTACGTCACTAGTATTTCAAACTCTGGTTTAATCTCCGACATGATGGAGGTCGAGGAAATGAGCGTGCGTATAATGAGAAGCCGAATATGGTAGGCGATTCGATTCCGCTCTCTCCTAGCTTTTCCGAGGCTGGTCAGGAACGAAAATGTCTTCTTGGAGGCAGAACAGCTGATCCGGAGCACGGCTATGTTTTTTATTTATGATACAATTCAGGTGCTAATCCATAAATTTTAGCGAGTCCAAAACAGGTAAGCACTGTTAGCAGTACTGCACACTACACAAGCGATTAAATGTATTATTTACAGCGAATAACAAACCAACCCCAAATAGGATGACACAAATAAATGATACGAAAACCATATAATGAAAATGTCAATTGAATTAATGAGAGTTGAAGCGGTAGCACTATAATAATAGAATTTTCGTGTATACGTGGAGTGCGAATAATTAGGAAGCACGCATACAGAAACTGCGTAAACGCTTACCTGTTACTTGGATTGAAAACCAAATACGTGCGTGGGGGAAAGACCCGCCAAGAGAGACGGCATGGATGGAATCCACGAACTCTCGAATGTGCATAAAGAATGCTGAATGACGTCGCATGACCAAATGTACTCGGGCCGACTCCAAGCGCTGACTACCATTTAATTATTTTTGCCTTGTCATTAGACGGGAGTGTTGAGCGAAATTTCACTACACGGGAGGTTTCTTTCTATAGGGTTTTTTTTTTCCGTTACTGGAAAATTAACTATAAGGCGTACTTCCGTGCCACGTGTCTTGAAATATTGTCGGTCGTGTCGGCTACCTACACACGTAGGAAAGTTACCGATTTGAAATGCAATTTGAGGATATATATTGGCCATTGTTCGATTAACGTACGAAATTTTAATGTAGCAAAAATATCTTACTACTTTACAAATATTAAAAAGACTGAAAATTGAAAGAAGCACTGTTACCTTAATACTAGTGGATAATTATTATATGTACCTACCTATAAACATTTCTTATGAAGAAACTGGTGTGTAAATTATTGGTTTTTCACTCTGTGCCCTACTCAAGAGCTATGATCGCGTTTTCCGATCCCTATTTCTCGATACAGTAAATTAAACAATGGGTAGAAACTAGACAACGTTGGGAGTGAAATGACACTTTTTAGTGTTCTCACGGTTACTTCCAACTTTTCTGAACCCCTACTGAAGTTCTACTTTCAGGATATTCCTCCGCCTCGTACAAAGAAAGCTTAACCTAGTCTAGGAAATGACGCCAAAGTGACAACGCACCATATTTGTGCGCACTCAGTGTTAATAATGTTTTGTATAAGAACTATTTTTTGCCAGGTATTACCAACACACTTATTTTCTTCCTGTTCTTATTCATATTAATTTGTATATTAAATATAATTTGTATATAAAATGTAAGTAAAATTTCAATTTATCTAAAATTAAGGTGCTTTTATGAACAAAAGTATAAAACGCTTGTGATAACCTGACATACTTAGGAAACAACCTAACACTTAATGCACGGGGTGATATTTCAAAGGTTTGTTTCAAAAATTGTGAAGAAACTGCGAATAGGCTATGTAGGCTATTCACGGTAATGTTAGCACTCTTTGAAGCCCTCACATTTGGAATGATAGTCAATAAGTATATTTTATTGTAGCCTTAGATGTTAACTTTCGAGTTTGGTGAAATACATACATTGTTTTTTATTACTTACATGGAAATATGTATATAGAAAAGTGGCGGAAGGTTAAAAAATGGCTGATAGGAAAAAGTAGCTAGGGCCTCAGAAGTGCTCGCTTTGCCGTGAACAGCCGTTAGTTACTTTTCCCGTCTTCCTAAAGCTCTGTAAGCATATCTCCCTTTGCAGAAGGCAACCAGGCGGATGTGTTGCAGTCTACTTGTCCCAAGAGCACTCACGCACGCGCGTGCCCACCGAAACAGACTGGGTCGCATGGGAGACTGTGCCTGCCGCCGCAAGAGATGGAAGGGTGGCTTGCAAAGCGCACTAATAAAAGGATTCATACCGAGGGGGGGGGGGGGGACGCGGAGTTTTCTTTTCATCGGTTTTGTCATGCAAATTGGCACTCGCCACCCCACCCCAGCCTCGTCCACCCTCCCCCCCTTTTGACCCCCCTCATTTCTCAATTCATCGTGATGGGCCGCTGGGGAACCCCCCTATGGCGTCGGAAATGAGAACTGCTGGCGCCGGCCCGACTGCCACAAAGCTCGTCCCATCCCCTTCCAGTGCCTGTGCTGCGCTCTATTCGCCAGCCGGGGAAAGTTTTTTTTAAAATACAGATTTCGTTCACTCGTTTGCCTCGCCCAACCGCAAACATAGCGTATTAACCGCGTGTTTATATTTTGCGGGGAAATGTTCGGAAGACTTTGTTGAAATATTTCGAATGCTGAAACTCCTCGGGTTAAAAGTTCAGCATACCCCATGTTAATTTTTATTTATATTTGCTTGTAAATATTTTATTTGTAAGGGTAGGTAATTTTTTTTTTTTTTTTTATTTTTTATTTTTTATTTTTTTTTTTATTTTTTTTTTTAAGATCACGACTGGAGGTTGCATCTATCCACTTGCTGATAACACAGTGACGGTTCTTAAAAAATATATATGTTAGACAGGAGTGGTAGGAATGAATTCCGTGATGAATCTTTCATAATTGTTTAAATTTTAATTATTTGCATAGTATATTTTGTTTTCAGAGAAAATTTCGTTTCGTTTGTCAATTTGTGCATGTAGTAAGAGTAATTATGTGCATTGGAGGTAAAGGGCACTATGTGATAAATATGAAAATTTACAGGAGCACTTTTTACCCTGATGCCATGATAGAAAATACTGCCCTTTTGTACTAGCTAAATCGCTTAATACTACGTAAAATATGCAGTACTTTGCGACTTGAAAGTAACGCGAAAAATATAAGACAGTGAGTGTAAAAACCTCGCTTCTGTCCCCTTTACCCCTGATGCACAAAATTGTGGGAGATTACCTTAAGCAAGGAAGTAATAATTAGGTTACGGTATTAATTCTGCCAAAATTTGGCAAAATCAAAATTGTGACGTAAACACGACTGCGTAGTTCAGTCGTTATATACGTATTGCTGTGTAAGGCCAATACCTAGTATGGTTCTTAGGAATAAAAAAACGAGCTAGAAAATTCGAGAATCCAACATGGAAACAGAAGAGCGGGGACCGTAAGGACTACACTGACATGCGCAGCAAGTACCCCGTCGCCCTTACATTCAAGGCTCTCAACTTGCGCGCGGTGTTTTTGTCGTGCTGCGTGTAACTGCGCGACCTTATCATTCTAGTGATGAAAAGTCTGCAGCGATGTTTAATATATGGACCTGTCGTATATTCGCTCGTATCCGAGTAGTATGTTTTAACATACAGCAGGCTGGATTTTTTTTTTAAGGGGATGTTGGCGGGTACTTTAATATTTATAGCATGCGTGTGATGTCTCTAAAGTATTGTTTTGTCTTCAATTAAGGTATGCGTTCGTTACTTCGGTAAAACAAGTCAGGGGTACGTATTATAGCTTCGTCAATAAATTCGTATCTAAAACATGCTGCAGGGCGGTTCATGTGCCAGGTAGGCGACGGACTTCAACTCTATCTAGTTTACAGGCGCTGATGTTCATTGTCAACTTTAATTAAAAGGGAATGTTTATTTTTAATTTTTTTTCTTAATTCGCGTCTTTTAACAGTGGGTACGAATACGTTACCTTATGGTAAAATTGTTTCTGTTACGCCGTTTTTAAAAACGTTGCCGACGAAAAAATTTGTTATTTTGTATTTTTACAACATACTGTTTAAATTTCCTCGAAAAAAAAAAAGCTGATTGTTACTGCATAAAATACATGCCAACCACAACTTTACTGTTTTAGAATCAAATAATGAAATCGAACGTTTACAGAAGTGAGATAATTCACACTGAACGAAGATGACAAGGGTTATTTCAAGTCGTCTATCAAATAATAAAAAAATGCTGGAAATAGGAAATTCTTGCATATTTTTTATTTATATTGTGGCTGCCTCTGATTTTTGTGGAAATAGTTTCATTTATTTTACTTGCACGCTATAAAAAACTGTATTTGACTTTGACGTGTCGTTTTGCAAAAAAAAGCCCTTGTTATCTAAAAAAAATGTACCTTATAAAAAATAGGTACAGTTACAAGTTTAACCGTGTGTATGTATATATGTGTGTTTATATATATATATATATATATATATTATATATATATATATATATATACATACATACATATATGATATTCGTGGCCAACGACCTTAACGCTTTAAAATAAATATTGAATTAAATCATGTTAGCCCGTAAACCGTTTTGACACATCTCTCTTCGTTGGTCTATTCGTATTGTTTTGACATCCTCATAATTCCTGTGACTTTCGTCAGTTGTAATCTGATTAATATAATCTAGCCTTTGCAATTCTGTGAAGTTGTTACCCAGAACTGTCTTGTTCTTTTCTAATGTCTTAAAAGTGTTTTCATGTCAGTTGTACTTCGTATTTGCGTCAAATTGTACCATAAATAAAATGTTAAGAGGTCAGTGTTCGGTTGGTTTTTTCTTTGAATTTTCTCTTCCAACTTTAATGTAAAATTGTTTTAATTCGTTCTTTACCGCAGAATAAATTAATGTGGTTACTTTGTAGAAGGACGCAAAGAGAAAACCGCGTGGTTTGTCAATTTAATTCTGTTTTATTTACCGTTATTACAGCAAGTAAGAGATATTTATAGCAAATAAGATAAACAGTGGGCGTGTCTTCTGCGACTGTGTACATTGAACTATTTTTTTGTCATGGTGCACGTTTGTTCGTCATGAAAAGTTGCATTTTCTGCGACGAATATGTGGGCGGCATTAAAAAACGAAAAAAGCAAGTGGGATGTACCCTTCAATGTCGTAATAAATATTAAGCGTACTTTTCACAGGGACGTTGTGTCTACAGTTTCATTTGGTGAAAAGTGTTTATATGAACTGAGTTTTTGGCTTTAAAGTTTTCAAGTCATAGGCCCTACCAGCCCACTATTGTTCACATTAGTGTGTTGGCTTGTACATTCTACATCTCAGAAATAACTTTTTTTTTGTATCGAGTGTGTGTACGGCTGACTTAGCAGTGGTAGGTAAAAGTGCAGCTGCAACCATCGCCTGATGAGTATTGATTACAGTAAATGTACTCCATCCATCTTTATTTATCGAGTTTGTTTAATCTAGTAGCGTGCTCTACTCGCATTCTAGGAAGCCCTGTTTCGATGCCCTATATATTTTCCTGGAATCACTTTTTTTCGTGTTTGGTTATTTCGTTCTCATTTCGTGCATATGTTTGTGCAATGCGTTAAAATAAATCTGGCCGTAAATATTTCAACAAATTCATACATCACTGCATTCGCGGAAATCGAAATCTTTGAGAACGTCCCCAGAAGTTACCGGTTCATATTGTCGTTAATGAGGACGGGTCGAAGTAAGCTTCAAGTGGTGTTATTGTATAGGGCATCAACGCCATAAATAGTAGCATTTTATTTTATTGTATTACCTTAGCTATTTCAGGGTGTCCACCCACAGAGAAAACTTGGAAATGTAGGGGCATTTCATGTGGCTGGGAAAAGTCAGGGAAATATCAGGGAATTTGACATCGGTCAGGGAAAATGTAAATAATTCGCTACTCTGTAAAAGTTATTAGTTGTGTTAATGTATGATAGTGCAATTATAATCATATGCGAGTTAAAATTTGAGTTTTAAATTTGTGAACTGGCAATAATAAATGTCTGCCTAGTCACATAGGGCCTATGTACAAAATAAATTATTTTTGTGTGAAGTCAGTAGCATATATCGTGAGAAATATAGATGGGTTGAATAAAATGTTGGCCCAGTTCGCTTGGTTTGTTGCAATGTAATTCACTTCTGCTTCACTTATAGCATTTTGTTCTGTAAGGGGTGGGAAAATATGGTAATGGATGGTTTGGGCCCCGAAAATAGGTCAGAGAAAATGGTGCGATTCTGTTTGGAAAACAAAGAAAAGTTGGTGATTACAGTGGACATCCTGTATGTGATCGTTTCTATCGTATGCTTATTTTGACGGGAATTTCTTTTCGTAATAAAATTTGGCGAGTTCCTTAATGACCGTTGTACGTTTTAGAAATTACTGTACAATATTTGAAATACTTAATACAGAATACATAATGGTTAACACTTCTGCTGTTTGAAAACATAAATGGTGTAAAAGTGAAGAAATATTTTATTCCCACTAACTCCATGTTCTTGGTAGATTGCTTTATAAGATAACAATCTTGTGTTAATCGTCCCATGTTCGAATGCCGGTGTCGTGTAGTCATATTTTCTCGTTCTTATACAGGACGATTCTCAATTAGACCGACAAACTTCGGGAGGTGATTCTTCATGAAAAAGTAAAAGGAAAACATATGTGACACTTTATACCTAAACTGAATATTAAGGGAGGCATGAACCCTATAAAAAAAAATTAAACCGTATTTGTGCAAAATATCGGCTCTTACGTTGAAGATCCCGATAACAAACAATAATGTTCCGAGAGTTGTAACTTTATTTTACTTCGTCACCGATATTTCGTAAAAAAATACTTTTTAAATCCTTGTTTTTTAAGAACTTATACCTCCCTTAATATTCGGTTTAGGTATAAAGTGTCACATATGTTTGCCTTTTACTTTTTCATGAAGAATCACCTCCCGAAGTTTGTCGGTCTAATTGTGTATCATCCCGTATATCACATTAGATCGAGGGTATTTGGTGCGCGTCTTCGCTGTGAGGAGTAAGCCACTCTCAGAGCTGCTGTTGCTGCAGCACGCGCTGTCCCGTCTTCTGGGCACCGCTGCCTCCACCTGTGCTTCCGGCAGGGAAGTGAGAAAAAAAAGGTCGTTGGCCGCAAGGCTCCGCCCCTCGGGCTACCCCTGCTCACGCGCCTGCGTGCTACACACACACACACACACACATGGCCTCGACCTCATGTGAAGGACCGTGTTTGTTCCAGACTGAGTCGTGCACAGTTGCCGCTCTTACATTTTTATTTCCTGCTCAGGATGGCCACGTTGTACTGATCATTAACTTAAAAAAAAAAGTTCGTTGGCTAACCTTCAACAATGATTTCACGTGAGACTTTTCTCGTTTGGGAATACATTAGCCTTTGCGCGTGGACCTATTACCCATTGACTATCGTTATAGTTAATAAAATAACTGTTTTTCATGCTCTTTTTTTCGTATGATCATTTTTAGATATGTATTGTGTTTCGTGCTATTACGGTTGTAATGGGAAGCTGTATTTGTGTTGTGCGTCACAGTAAGGTTTTAAATGATGGATGGCCTCGTCAGAATGTGACAGTGAAGTATTTTCTGGAACGGGGCAAAGAAACTTAAGAAGGCATAGTTTATCCTACTTCCATTCTACGCTTCTGGTTTTGTATTCTGCTGTAAAGAGTAATTTGATGTATAAGTAGACGAAGGCCGTTTCTCCTCTTGACCCTCTCCCAAGTTGACGTGGTTATTGTCACGTGTGCTGCAACGAAATGGAAGTTGTTAGTATTCAATTTACTACCGACTGTTAACTTATTCCGTTATTGAGAATAGCCTCGAATCGGCGGACTGTTTTCGCCGTTTCTCGAGAGGCTAGCTGCAAAAAAAAAAATCTCTTTTTTTGAAAATGATTTTACAATGTATATCAGTGTTGTAGCGCAAGCTTATGACTTGGAAACCCCAATATCGCAGGTCCTTGACAAAACTAGTAAAACAGCACATGGACAATTGGCAGTTTACACTGTGCTATCGCAGAGAATTTTGCCATTACTTTATTATGAAACCATTACAACTTATCTCGGGCAGCAGATGGACACAGAAATGTCGCTGTACGCTTTCCTAGCTTTAAGACTCAAGGAAAATTGATAGGTTCGTTGTTATAGGCTGTTCACGATAAAGTGGGCACTTTTTAAGGCCCTTGCATAAATTTTTCCTTTCATACAATTTCCGTCTTCCTGCTGCTTTTTAATATAAACATTGCAATGTGATCAATAAACAGATTGTTCATTTCATCACCACCAAAATTGAATGCCTTAGGCGGCAATAAGATATATTTATGTTTGGAGGGCCTTAAAAAGTGTTCACTTTATCGTGAACATCCTATGTCTGCCTGTACGCTGGCGTCGTGCGCGTCTGAACAGGGCGAGGAAAGGCAAGACTGATCTGCGAGAGCAGCTTGTTCTCTGCCCCTCTCCCTCTACATTTCCTAAAGACAGCTGTCCCAAACGCCGGTCTGCGCGGGACTAAGCAGAGACGGAAATAAGAAAAATGTGAAAAACTCGGCTGCTGGCGTTCTACACCACACAAAACCCCGACACCAATTGACACACTGCTCGCACTTTGAAAATACAGATTTATGTATTTTTATTCGATTTTTCCCCCAGGAAACGCCAGGCGCCTGGGCGTATTTTGACGTCACGGCACTGGCGAGTACCAGCTATTACAGCGAAGTGTTTGCTAACCTTGTGTATTCAAAGAAATCTTGAAGATTGCATTGCAAAACAATTTTTTTCCCTGCTATGAAATTTGGAATGTTTTTATGAAATTTGGTATGATTTCCAATACTTACTTAGTTAATTGTTCCTGTCGCCAAACCATCGGTTAGTTTGTGTTAGTTTTATGTTGTTTGCAAACCTCCCATAGTCCCAGTCACGCTCTTAAATCCTACGCAAGTCTTGTGGCCGATTTCTTGTGGCCTCCCCGAGTTGTACTGTTACCTTTCTTTGTCTGTAATTCCTTCTTATTTCGAGAATTATTCTTTTCTTACAATGAGCATGTAATTTTCGCTTTCTCTGCCGTTGATCTTGATTATATGGTTACGCGCTGCAGCGGGCACCGGGCTGCTGTCCGGTTCTATGGGGGGTGACTACCTGATCCTCCCCTCTTCCCGGAACGCTGCCTTGTTGCATCCCCTTCTGGGAAGCCTGTGAATAATGGACAGCGGTGAGACTGGCTGGTGTCACAGCTCCATCCGCTTAAGAAGCCTACAGGAGTCGCGGGAATATTCCGGGAATTTGGACACTCGGTGCAACTAGGGAATTAGCCAAATTTCTGGACGACGGCCTTCGACACTTTAAATTATGCCGCGGTCCAGCGTCCAGCAGTCTTTGGTGAAAGCCATCTCGCTGAGTGCGGGCGTGAAGTTTTGGCGGTACGACTGCGGACGAGATGTTCTTGGTGTGAATGGACGAGAGGGCGTGAAACCCGGTGAGTGAAGCCTACTGTGCGTGGGAACGCTCGGAGGACTCTAGAACGTTGCGAACTGGCTGGACATGGACTAAACTGAGGTGGGACTGAATGGACAACATGTAATACGGATTTTATTGTACATATTGGAACTGTCAAATACGGACGCAAAATAATTGAATAGGTTGATACCCTGTCCATTGAGACTGATCTTTAATTCATTGATTTCTTCGAGGTAGTTATAAATTGTATCAATTGAAGCCATTGATTGTAAACAGTAAGTTATATCAATGATTTGTGAGATGTTGAGATGAGAGAATTTTGTTCGTAGTTGTAAATGAAATTAGGAAATTATAATTAACTTTTATTTAATTAAGATCTCTAGCCCTTAACGAACTTGGTTTAGCGCAGTGAATTCCGAGAGAGTAAGTGTAACAATATTATTACTCATCTTTTCTAGTAATACTTTTTTTTCAACAAATTTTGCGCAGTCGTGTTGCAAATTATATATTTTTTGTATTTTTGTTTTTTCTCATTTTTTCCATTACTTTATCATTTATGCCTTTTATCACTGTGTTTACTCGTTTGAGGTAACAGAAATAAACTACTACGACTAGTACTTGTGTACTTCTCTTGAAGTAACAAATAAACTACTACGACGAGTAGTACTTGTGTACTTCTCTTGAAGTAACAAATAAACTACTACGACGAGTAGTACTTGTGACGCAACGGTTGTTTAGTCCTTGATTACTTCTTCTTTGTATCATATTTTGTGACGAATTCGGAGTGATTTACAGCTTGACGTGTAAATTTGTCGTATTAGATCTTAACCAATGATAGTGCGATTAGTGACAGCATAAAGAAATGTTGACTGGGATTGTGAATTTTTTTTGTAACGAATTGTCAGTTGAAATTATAGTACATAACATCGTAAAAATTATTAAAACGACGGCCACTTTTACGCCAGTCAGTTAGAAATTAACTAATTGAAACCGCGGGGGGGGGGGGGGGGGAGTAGATTGTGTAATATATTTTAGGATTCATTTATAATTTCAGAATTATATAGAGGTATACATTTTGTAAACCTGATGTGATCGTTTTTCGTTTTACCGTGGTACTGGGTGAACATGATCGTAATGGCGTACGATTTTTACAGAATGAGTAATTAGTTGAATGTACTGTTTGTTATTAATGTTAGATTCTCTCACAATGGGTAGAAATAGACTGAGCGGTTAGAACATACTCGTGACTAGTAGCTACCCGGTGATTCGGAGCGATAATCGCATTTAGCTTGTGTGTGCGCAGTGCAACAAATACAGCTCATTTCATGGTGAACACGACACGTAGAAGTGCACACTTTTTTTTAACGGTGTTCCAGTCGTTTTAGTAATTATTGCTTATTCACTCTTTCAATTTATGACGGAAGCCGAATTGGGGCTGAAGAGGGGAAGGATGATTCGTATACGTAAAGCTAAAACTTAACCTAAAAATGCAAGCATCCATCTCATTCTAAGTTGGCGTCACAACCAGGAACAGAACATCGCAAGAGGTGTGTGTGTGTGTGTAATTGGGTGTAACTGCTGGTCCATAATGAGAATTGGGGCCGCGGTGGCTGAGCGGTTAGCCTACTCGCCGGCCACCAAGGCGAACAGGGTTCAATCCCCGGCCGGGTCACTGAATTTTTGCAAGTGGGAATCGTGCCGGACGATGCCGTTGGTCGGCGGGTTTCTCGGGGATCTCCCGTTTCCCCGCCCCTTCATTCCGGCGCCGCGCCATATTCACTTAAATCACCCCATCGGCTCTCAAGACCTCGCTGTTCAGAGTGATAATTGGGTTCTCGGGGGATTTAGAACACATGGTATGTCGACTTTGATCAAACTGAAGATAATGTCGGATATCTGCGAGTATCTATCCGGGATTCGCAGTGCGTCTAATTTCAACATTCCTCTGTATTGGGTTGTAGCTGGAGGAAGGATGGACGATGTGCCGTGGTCCAAATGGCTTCATATTTCTATAAAAGAGGGAGGGAGTGTCCAGTACCCGGTAGCCTGCACCTTTGCTCGGGAGAAATGTGAGAGGGTGGGAGCGGGTGGTTTAAGGCAGGGGCGAAGGCTTCACGATCGAACTTCTAAAGGGCGGAGGTTGGTACACACGATCGCCTTAATTGACACTCGAAACCGCCTTACCCCTGAGGGCGCTGTCGGAGGTCGCTAGTAGTCATCTCTTAGACGAGCTCGCCCCGTCGGCGTGGAATTGTTCACAGCGTCTGTAACATCGGCCCATTTCCACTGTTCTCCACACAGTTCCTTGCGTGAATTAGTACCTACTAGTGACGACGAACAAATACAGATATATTGGTTTAGTAATTTTGACGTATACAACGCACCGAATTTTGTAAATCATAAAACTTTTTTTGTACTTGCGTAAGCGCAGTAACGGCAGAGCTGCCACTACCGCTAAAACAAGAAATTCAACTATGGTTTGTACGAACGTGTTTATACTACGCAGTGATAAAACATCGTTAACTGGCATCCGTTGCACACAAAAATGCAGTGATACGTGAACCAACAATGTTTTTTATACCTAAAATTCGTCCATTTTTAATTTTGAATCGCTTCGGAAATTTCAAAGGAAATTTTTCTTTCGTATGACAGCCAACATTACAATTCCCCCCCCCCCCCCCCCGGTGTTTTCCCACCTAAAGTTATATGCAGGCAAACAGTGATTGTGTGTATGCGCGATTATAATTGTTCAGCATAATTCTGTTATAAGAATTCCATTTTGGAGAATTTTTACAAGCTTTTATTTATATTTTTTTAACTTGCCTTGTTAGTTTGTTTGCACATTCGGGTGAAATCTTGCAAGTCGATTTTAAACCATTTCCCGTTATTCAATTGAGCGGAAATTTCGCATACATGTGTAGTTCCCATGACAATACAATTTGATGGTACCACTGAGCAGATCTGATGATGGAGCTGTAAGCTTTTAATGTAACTTCACGTGTATGTATGTTAAACCACTTCCCGTTATCCAATTAAACTGAAATTTCGCATGCATGTGTAGTTTCCATGGCAATACAATGTGAACGTATCACTGAACTGATCTGATGATGGCGCCGGAAGGCGGCCATAGGAACTTTACAACTACATGCAGTAAACGTCGTATCGAGTTTGTTTTACAGAATCGAATAACAGTAAAATGGAAATTAGAAGTGTCACTGCTGCTGTGCGCGTGCCTTTTTTTGTAGCGGCAAATGGTTCTGAAAACTATTATTATAGTTAGCTCCTACAGTATGTCCCGTATCGGAATGAAAGTGAACTACTGGTCAATCACGATACATCATGGGAATCTTTCTTAGCAAGGGAAAGCCATATTCGTGGTACAAACACATGATTGGAGACTAAAAAGTGAAAAATAAAATAAATGTAAGAAAACTTTTAAAACCAACCTTTTATTTATAAATGCACTAAAAAGATAAAAATAACTATAATAGTTACACAATTTGTAGAACTTGTAAGATGTGATCGAACAGCTGTAATAAACTTTTCTACAAATTAATATGGTTGTATCAATTTATATTTAGTACGTCTATATAAAAGCTTGGCGCGAATAGTCAAGAGCCTTACGCACGACGTGTTCTTCCTTTGCGTACGCAAATGTGAAATACGTTCTATATTGTGAATAGTTAAAGAGCCTTATCCAAGATATGTGCTTACTACGCTTACGCAAATGAGGTATATGTTCTACGTTGCGCCAAGCTTTTATATACTAAATATAAATTGATACAAGCATGTTAATCTGTAGTAAAGTTTATTACGGCTGTTCGACCACATCTTACAAGTTCTACAAATTGTGTAACTGTTATAATTATTATTCTCTTTTGAGTGTATTTATAAATAAAAGGTAGGTTTTAAAAGTTTTTTTTACATTAAATTTTTGTTATTACGCACAGCATTAGAGAACGAGGAATGGTCTCCATTGGGCCTTAGGCCCGTGAGAACTTTACAGAAACATATTTTTGCTCTCATTCGTGTTCGACTCAATCGAAAACTCATTTTGCTTCAGTTGCCGAACTGTGAACTCGTGGACTAAACTCACGCAATACATTAAACATTAAAAAAATCGTGGATTTGACGTCCTGAACGAAAGTCGCTTATAAATAGATTAATCTCGAAACTCCATGTGCTTACTGTAACTTCCAAATGTTGGGACAATGATAATTCTACGCCGTCAGTTTTTGAGGAGGAAAATTTAATCCTCTGTTCATAATTTAATGTGGGATGTTTCCGTATAAAGTTTGTGTGTCGACTTAAGTGTATTTTTGTTTGAAAATATACTTCGGATTTTTTGTAACTGTTGAGTAAAAAAAAATCTGGGATTAAAGGAATACTTAATATAATGTTAAACGCTTTACTTTTTTTACTGCATTAATGTAGATGTGCAGTTACTTTCTACACAGTTCTATGAACATTGATCTGTGTAACCATATTCCACGAACGTTGTGAAGTCGTATGTGTGTGTTTGACACCATACAATCGTGTCTCGATTGTTGTTTGTAACACGTAATGAATAATGTTACATGCATGTGCAATAACCTAGAAAGGGGAGCGGTGAGTGGTAAGATCCCATCTACAGAAGCTAATTACAACGGCAGGCACCCAGTGGGTCAGGACGATAAGAGGCCACAATGACCGGGAGGGGCGATGTTTTCTAATGACTTGGCTCGTCAGCCGCACTGTTGTACTGTTACAGGTCGAGTTAGCGGGTAATGGTTCGGTTTCCGCGTACCAGAGTACGGCCGCCGGCCCTTGCTTTCAGCAGTAAACATCTACCGTTCTTTCCATAAGTCCTTGGGGAAATAAAGGCTGCTCTCTTGGCCGTTTCTACCCGCCTAGGGTGACCAGATTTTTTTAATACATGAAGGACACTTGTCATAGAATGTGATTTATAACTAGAGGAATGTGGTAAACTTCCAGGCATGACAGTACTGCAAAATAAAAGCTCATATGATCAAGAAATTGCATTGAGTACTCCCAGCAAATATCTGTGGATAAATTAAAATCATTATTACAGTTTATTTGAAAAATAAACATAAACAGAAAGTATTACGTTTATATTTCTGTAAAATATGTTTTTTTTTTTTTTCATTTCAATTAATGAAACGCAGCAAAGTGTTATTTTACAGAATTATTTCATAAAATCAGTGCGTGTGCAAATAATACATGATTTCAGTGTTTTTTCCATGTGTAAAAATCAGGACATGTCATAATTCTTTCGAGAAAAAAAAAATTGTCCTGCAAAAAACAGGGCATCTGGTCACACTATACCAGCCGTCAGCACTGTGATCTTAGAATAATTGTAATCGTTGCTGGAGGAAACGGCTTGAATGATTCCGTAGCTACTGTATTCATGATTTATTTTGCGATTTAGTGGTGCATCCAATACGTTAGAGACTTTGCTTTCAAAGTACACATTACTTTGTAATAAATAGATCAGTAGTGTAGTGAATATTACGACGTAAACTTTTCGCGGATATCACATACGCATAACGCTTTCACCGTAGACGTGGCGAGTGTTAAAACTAGTGAAAAAGTAATATTTATTTTGTGACTATAACAGCGTTAATATTACAATTATTTCTTCGTTGTTGGGGTGTGTTTATTACAGTCATAAAATGGGGGTTAAATCACATTAGTTTAGTCCCTGATCAGCATATTTAACTCTGAATAGCAAGCACTGTTTGAATTTATGCTATTCTTTTGGGTTGGGAGGTCTCATATCTCACCCCATGGGTGTAAATATGAAGTAACGGTTTCAAGTCGGAGTCCTGACTATTTACCATTACCAAGTTAAATGTGATATGTTCTCGGGCGAATTGGTCGAAGCTATGCTTGTTCCTTTCATAAATCTGGACGTCATCAATAATTGTGAACATTTTTACACATTTTAGTGGTGTGGACGTAATATTGCGTTGCCTGCATTTAACCTGGTTGTATGGAATCACGATATTCCGCATTTGTTAAAGACATCCCATCAAGGAAATATTACTTCGCCCGCCGTAAGAATGTTCTCTGCAACGTAATATTACGTCAACAATACTCAAAAGTGAAAATTACTCAAGTGGACGAGATGTAAGTATACGTAAGAACACATTTTTGGAAGGGACGCTATCAAGTTCTTCAACTGGACGGCGTATTGGCAGAGATCCAGCCAGTAGTGAGCGTCGTGCATTATAGGAAGCGTGTTAGGTGTTGGTCGCAAGTGTGAGCACAGTGACCGACATAACTTGTAGTCAAACAGTAGTGAGTACAGGCGCCTCACTTTGTGTGTTGTCTTGTCAGTAAATCTGTACCGCACTCAGAGTGTTACTCATTCAGATCTTACCGCGACGGAAGCCGGACTACGGAACTTGGAAACGTTTCAATCCGAGGTACCTGGCACATGTCTGCGTGCAAACAAAACGAGAAGGGAATGTTTTGGCTATCGTGATGCTGTTGCGCGGGGAATCGGCGGCGACCTCTGTGGCGAAGATGGCAAGTCGCCGACCCTCTTTCATTCGCATGTAGGGACCGTGCATGGCGATGCCGGTGGTCGGCGGTTTTTCTCGGGGATCTCCAGTTTCCCCCGTCCTTGCATTCCGGCGCTTCTCCATATCCACCTCGCTCCACCACCGTTGGCTCTCAAGACCCGATTGTTAGGAGCTGCTCATACCTCTCCACTCTAGTGTATTAAGACCTTTTCACTCCCGCTGAGCTATGGCGCGAGCTGACCGCGTTCTTCGGCACTTTCGCGCTGTCGCTTCTGAAAATAAATTATACTCTCCCCTTTAGTGTGGGTTTGGGAGAAAATTAAATCATTAGACTAATGAAAATGTATGTCTAATAAGTATTTGGTGCGAAGCAATGCAAGTTTGGTTTTGTACTTCGAGTTTGATGAAACTGTGAAAATTGTATTCTTCTGCAGTTGTCTGCCAAGGAAGGCGGTAATACATTCATGTAGCGTACTCGGTACAATTAACAATTTCTGTCGTAGGGCTTTTGTTGTTTTAAATCTCAAATACCCGTTTGTTTCCCCTCTGGGTACTTTCTTTTGATGAGATGGTCACTATATTAAAGAGAGCATCTGATAGTTTCTGTAAATACCTGATGGCTAGATCATACGGATATTCTGTACCACCGACTGAACTGCAGGTTTTTTCAGCGAAAGAAAATTGTATTATCTCCTAATTCCGAGTTAATTGTTAAAGACTGTTCACGATAATGTGATTACTTTTGAAATCAGTTTTAGAAAAAAGTCACTGCCCCTTCCTGCATTTATTTCAACGGGCGCCCTGAGTGACATGCGCCCAGTAAAGTTGGTAACTATGGATGGGAAGTAGTTACGTATCTTAACGTCGAATAAAAAGTGCTAGGTAGCCATTTCTGGCCATTTAAATTATTTCTCTCGCTTTCTGTTTTTTTAATGCATCGAAGTGTAAATGAGCAGATTTATAAAATATTAAATTTTTCTAATAATTTTACAGCTTCACTTGACCGACGCATGAATAAAGTGACGAGGCCCATGACAATGGCAATCTTACTTAAGGCGGAGGAATACACAACGTGCGTACAAGTAGATCTTAAGCAGGGCTTTCAAAAGTGCTCATTTTACCGTGAATAGCGTATAGTAATGTATAGCTTTGTCCAACAGGCTTCGGCAGTAAATTCCTAAGTGGGGGAGAGGAGATAAAAGATGTTGGACGATTTTCGAAACAAAACTCTAGTGTATTCAGAATTTGGACAACTCCTTTATGTGTTTGAAGTTATGCCATAGCTGTTGAGTTTTTACGTTTTTTTTTAGATTATTTATCTAAGACTTGGTAGCTGTGTACTATCCAGAGCGGATTGAATCATTTTAGTTAGTGAAATTGTAATGAAAATTCTGTTTCAAAGTCCCTACTGACTGCTGAGGGAGCTTAATTTAATGTATGTAAGTAATATCACTATTGAATCTTTGGAATTCGGCCTCTGACGTAATCTGTTGTCTTTCAGTGTAACAAATTGGAACGTGACTGATCAAATTTCACTTACTCGTATGTCGTTTCAAGTGTAGCGAGATTACTATTTTCGTACTTTAAAAGCGTATATAGCGTTCTGAAGTTCTAGTGGATTTGCCAGGCATAATCTTGAAAATCTCGTGGGAAGACATTGAGAAGTTATCAAATGCTTGTATTTGTCAGATTTATATATTTCAGACACGGGTTGATTGTCCTTTATTTTAAAGGAGGCACATTATTTAGCAAAAATTGTACGAAATACGTCACATCGCTTTTGTTATGCGCTGTTATTTGCAACTGCCGAGGCGCTAGGGGCCGGGGAGGTCAACGGCTGTGTAAACTTACTCCGTTATTAATAGTCTTCATGCACGTAGGCCGGCCTTTAAAAATTCGTTTCACTTCTCACTTAGAAATGTGTTATTATTTTAATTCTTCTACTTCTCTGTTTTGTTCTTTCGAAATTGCCCTACAAAACGTCCTTCCTTTTATAAAGTGGATATTGCAATTTTCTTTCAGTTAGTAGTTGCTGTTTCTGGTACGGCGGGATATAGATAGACGAACTGTCAATAAGGGCGCTCAGCAGGAAAGTAGTTTACTTTTTCTATCAAACGTTTAAAGTAGTGTTGAAAATTATGTAAAATATTTAAAAATAGTACTTGTACTAGAAATCCGCCTCAAGGAAATACTTCCTAATGAAACGTCTTAAGCGCCTTAAGGTATAATCCGGCCGCGAGCAAGCGTCGCGATGAAGATGGAGAATGGTATAAATAAGCTTCGCGCGTGCTCTGTTTCCTCAGGATTTCTAGCGATGACAATAAATTTTGATACAACAATCTGTTCAGAAAAGATACAACGTTGTCGCTATAGCTCAAAACACTGTTTTAAAGAAGAATAAATATCGTAAGCATAGGTATATATACTTGCAGCGATTGGCGGTGACTACCGACATTTCTCAGCGACCACATTTATGAAAGGGCAACAAAATATCGACTTTCCTTACAGTCGTGGAGAAATATTTGCATTGAAATGTTCAATGGATTTTTTTTTTATTATAATAGACGCAGCTGTTTATAATGAGAACTACAGTATATCGCAGCTGCGGGTTATGGGCGCTGCCTACCCAGCGCTGGCAGCTGCGAAATTTAAATAGGAAATCTCATGTTAAGGAAATCTTGCCTCACTGCGGAGTTAATTTTAAAGATGGGCGTTTCAAACAAATTGTTTTCTTCGCGAATTTTTTAGAAGAAGATATCTTGGGCTTATATTTTCAATATATGTAGATAGGCAGTATTTACTTTTTTGTAAAACATGGCTGTTAAAAATTTCTTGCAAGTAAGCTATACATGCAAAAACATCTCCGCTGTAGTGAACTTCTCCGAAAAAATTCGCGAAGAAAACGTTTTGCCCATCTTTAAAATTAACACACTGAGGCGAAATTTCCTTACCATGGGATTTTATATTTAAATTTCGCACCTGCCAGCCCTTAGGCAGTGCCCTTATAGGCTGTTCACGGTAAAGTGAGCACTTTTGACGCCTTAGTTACTTTTTACTTTGTCATTTTTTCATCCTTTAACCACCTTTTTAAATAAATATTGACATGTAAGTAATTAACACAGTGTATACATTCCAGCACATTCGGAAGTTAACGTCAAAGACTAAAATAAAATATATTTACTGGTTGATATTCCAAATGAGAGGACTTCTAGAAGTGCTCACTTTACCTTGAATAGCGTATAAGTATCCTGTGGCAGAGTGGAGGTGTGGCAATCGAGGGAGGGCGTCAGCGGAACGGGTATCGACCCCGCGGGTTGTGTGTGGAGTCGGCATGTCCTGAGCCGCACAAGGGGTGTGAGGAATCACGGTCCTCCTCCCCCCCCCCCCCAGTACCAGGCCTTCCCGTCCCGCAGCGGCGGCGTCTACCGGAAGCGCAGCGGGGCTCTGGGTTCCTGTTTGCCGCCAGCTTTCCGCTGCAATATTAATCTCGAGCCGCGGGTGTCGCGCTTTAGCTTGCCTCGTCTCCCCCCACCGTACCCCAGTACAACTCTTCCTTCCTCATCCCATTCCATCTTCTTCGCCGGTCCAAAGAGTTCCAGCACTAAGCGTTGCTAATAAAGACAATTTCTTATCACCTTACTCCCCGCCCTCGTCGCTGCTGTAGCGAAGTTCGCGGTACTTAAAACTATAGAATTCACTGCCAGCGCCGCCTCGAATCATTACGTGTGGCTAGAATCGCCTTAAAAGTTCTCGCTTATTTTCTTGTCATCATTTTCAACGCAGAGTAATTTACCAAAAGTTTTATCCCTAGCTACAGGTACTAAACCATCAGCCTCTTCTAATTACTCTGAATACAGTGCAGGGCAACTAGAATACATTTTTTACGAGGAATTCAACTCTGCGCAAGAAGCGACTCGAGACGCAGCTAAATGTACATCCACTGAGCTCAGATATATAGTTATAATTTAAAAACGTATTGTTTATATATATACATATACATACACACACACACACTTTTCATAAAGGGCATGGTATTTCTCACATTGTTTGGTGTGGTGCATTTTCTTGACAGAAAGTGAAGTGCAACCTCATGGTAGAATCTTCGAGCATTGCCTCGACATTTACCCACACATTCGTTCGAATACACCAGGCATCGCTCGTTACCTGTTCTTAACTAACGCATACTCACATGTAGCACATGCCGCTTTGTACGTTTACATTACAGTGTACACTGTTGGTTTGTTGTTAACTAGCGTATCGTTCAGCTACACTTCCTGTGTACTGTGGGTGACTAAACTTTAGGCAACAAAGATTCTATTTAATTTTACTCGAAAACGGTTTGCCCAAGGGTGTTGCGACAAGACGATCTTTTTTGTTTCTTGGGCTCTCTTAATACAAATTATGGCATAAAACCTCTAAAGAATCTATGGAAGAGAAAATTAAACCAAAAAGGGGGCGGCCGCCCTCATTATTTTAATGAAGGCGGTGGGTATTCTAAACGATTTCTTTACATATTGCAGATCTTGTTAACATAAAACAGTATCAAGAGAATCGTACTATATTTCTCAGTAGTTTACGATATTTTGCCAAAATACGATTTTTATTTTTTATTTTCAAGGGCGAATTTCTCCCTTACGATTTGCGCTAGGCTATAAGTCGCAGTATATAAGTTTACCTCATTTTAAATAAGGAATCACCTCACAAAGTTTGTAAGGCACTTTCATATACACCCTATATATATATATATATATATATATATATATATATATATATATATATACATATATATATATATACACACCGCCATATTATATATATTAATATGGCGGTGTCTCCTTACGAATAGCACATCAGAAATTTTCCACGTCAGAGTGGTAATTCCCGTTTGCTATATCCCTCTTAAATGTGTATTTTTTTAAGCGAAAAAGGGGTGATACGAGTGTTTCGCAGTAATTTTTACGAGCAAAACTCCCGGTACAATCAGTTTCACTCGCAATATATCTTTGTCATTATTCCGCTATAAAATGATAGTCGCTGCATAAAGTTCAATGAAGAGAGTCGGCAGGAGGGAGGCTGCTTGTACGTTAGTTCAGTGCATAGCCAGAGACGCGCCTACTTGTTGCAGTGTTTTTTGAAATACACGGTTTCTCACGATACTATTAAACGTGCTTCCAATATGATGATAATCTATGAGAATAACACAAACTTCAGACGAGGCCTGTTCAGAGCTTTCAAGACGTCACGCACATTAGGAACACCATTTCAGAGCACTCCAACATGGCTAAAAACGGTTTTGTCAAAGAATTGTATCTCATAATATACGCTTCACATACGTACAAGCCGTGCATTCAATCTTACTACAAAATTTCCACCAATAAAATGGTATGGGACTTAAAGCGGTGGCCCTAGCTAGGTATACGCTGCACGGCGAGAATACTGCACGCCAGTTCAGAGCCTTGCCCGCAGTGGTGATGGTGTGCTTTGTGTGTGTAACAATTTATCCCTTATTGTCACCGCGCTGGAGATATCTCCAGCTAGGCGGGCCCTTGAAGTAAAAGACTTAGCCAGACAAAGACTCTAGCAGATTTTTTTGCAATCACGATTGAGGACGGTGTATTGTAGTGCTCAGCGTGGTTATGGGGACATACCAGGTTGTGGACTGTGGTAGCAAGTAAGGTCACAGATTGGTCAGGTACCGGCTGTGGTGTGCAGCTTCTAGTTGTAATTAAAATCGATCGACGTTGTTCGGGATCGATTTGGGAGGCGAAAGTCTTCCGGAGAAGCGTGCTCCGCCCTCATTATGGCCTCCGGCATCGACGTGTGGCGCCACGAACTCGGAGGTGAAAGGCTCTTGTACGTGACTTAGACGGGTGGTCTCCTACTGCTGCTGGAAAATAGTTTGGATGTGCGTGTGGCTACCGTTGTTTAATATTTATTCGGCAATGAAAAAGGTAGTAAGCTTAATTATTTTTTAAGGGCGAAGAATTGCTTTGGGTGAGAAGAGAAAACCGGTATTTGAACGTTTGGCACCTAGGAGTGAATCCTTGACAAAGCCACAGCTTTAAAAAAATTGTATTGAGAGTCTTTCCTTTTGCGATTAAACATTTAAAAAAAAGGAAGGTATGAAAATGTATAAGTTCTTTACACTGAATAAATACGAATTATTATATATTACTAACATTTGCTCGGACAATGGTTAATACCTGTGATCATTCATTTCGATGTGCTGATGGTTTATATTGTACTGCTCTGCTCCGTTCTGTGAAATTTGTTAATATTTACTCACCGCTCACTACCTCTGGTGCCAGTGCCCATAAGGTAAATTGTATTGTGATAGCAACTGAAAGAACTGACTACTTATTATGGGTTTGCAAGTTACCTATATTTACCTCATAACTTTACTTGCTGCGTAAAGGATATTAGAGTGATCGCCTTGAACTATCTCAAGAGGCCAGGTCACGTGGATATTTCTTGTAACTCCTTTCCTTGGAATTATTTTTGACAATTTATACAAATATTCGAATTGTAATTTTCATTAAACAATTTGGGGGAATGCTTTTTGAGAACAGCTCTTATTGCGTGAAACAAAACAAATGCACCCAGGAATGTCCCCGATGCAGTTATTTTGTGTTTGCTTCTTCTCCCTTCGCACTTCTCCAGTGAGAGTTCTGTCGGAGGTGATAGCAATGACGTAAGACGGCGGTCGCTTTACTGGTCTTATCGGCATGGTCGGCCGTTTTGTAAAGTCACCCTTACATTGCGACTTGTGTTTTACAACATCATTATCAAATTTTGTATTCTGTTATTAATGCATCAACATAATACGAATGGAATAAGCGGAACTGACATCGTAAACAAATTGTCCGTACCTACGAAAAGGTCGCATAAAAGTCCAACGACAGTTTTTACACAATCACCGACTGAATGTTTCAGTTTTGGGTAGCGGCATAGACTAAAGACAAGGTGGGCCAATTCTTCGTCTTCTGGCATGTACCCAACATTGGCCTACCCCAAACCAACACAACTGTCAAAGTCACGTGGTCAACAACGATGGACGTGTTAGTTTACATCATAGCTTTCAAAAGACAAGCCATTTAATGTGAATAAAATAACTTTATCAAATTTAATTTAATCACACAGCATTAAGAATTGGTTATAGGAAGTACACGAACATATGGAAGTACTTGTTAACATGAATTGTGTTATAGCTTCATATGCTATCCACGATGTTTATGATTGTTGGTAGTGGCAAAAAAGCACTTGGATGGTGGGACACGGAGACTGGTTGTGCTTAGCCAGAGCGATCGCTCTATCCCATATTCACTGTAAGAGTAGTGGAAATCTTGGAATACTCTCATCTCGTGATAAGAGAAGGGCGTGGCGTGATCAAATCCGCGCTGGCTAAAGCAGCCGAGAGCTTCGCCCCGGGGAAAGCGCATGCTCGTTAGTTGATTGTCACGGGGTGGCTCGCCTTGATTGGCTATGGGACTCGACATGTGCTGCGCCTCCGCGGCTCGTGATGCGCGCCAAGTCCTGACTCAACTGCGGGCCGCCGCCCTCCTGTGCGCCTGGACGCTCTCAGCTCCGTGAATCACTAGTACTTTTCCGTCGACGGCGCGGCTTGCGCGAGGTGCGGTTCCAGGCGCGTCACTCACTCACATTTCCTCCCTTCTACCTCGACAGGTGTTCATCTTCCGCGCGTTCCCTCCCTCCTCCTCTTCATCAAACATTGACTCGCCAATTGCCAACACAGCTGTCAAAGTCACTTGGTAAACAGTGATTGACGTGCTTGTTTACATTTAAATTTCACTATATTCGCCCTTAATATGAATGAAATACTCCAACTAACTTGAATGTATTGTGGTTGGATTAAAGTTAGGTTAACGTAATCGGGCAAACATCTCAAAGCGCCTATTTTCATGAACAGTGTTCAAACCTCAAATCCTATTCAGGCTGTTGACGGTGCTATTGGCGGAGAATCAGTTCACTGTTGGAACACAGTGTGGATACTGCGCAGCTTGCATGCACATGCTTTGCCATTTCCCCTCTACCTTTATTCCCTGCCCATCCTAATCTGTTCGGATTAGGGCATTCAGGTTGCTTCGGAATACTTACCTCCACACCCGAAGGAAAAAAAATCGTGACATTCGTATTGGCAGCTGTTACTGCATTGCTTTTATTTAATGTTTTTACTCATATCGTAAGAGAGTTCATTGAAATTATTTTTTGCGCGCTTATCATGGTCATCATTGTTGTGCAACTTGCGATGTTGGTAGATAACTCATGTTAAATGCCCAATAATCATATTCCGGGGTAAATGTTTAGAACGAGAATGTCTGCGTCCGATAATGATCCCTTAGCCGTCTATCGTCAGGGGCTAGTCCCGCGGTGTTATCCAAGTTATAGAATATGCATTCTGTTGGAGATTTTGCAAAACTTCCAACAAACATTTATGCGTGTAAATGATAACTGCCTTGAACAATTTTTGTTCATGAAGGTTGTGTTGAAAGTGACGTCAAATTTCTCGTAGTTACATTTTATTGGAGGAGTTTAGGTACTCGCCCGCTGTAAGAAACAGGCATAGCGTTAACTTTCCTGACGCTTTTAAATTGTAACCCAGTCAGATGTTCTTGTTACTGCGGGAAATTCCTTGTATGAACACGTACCCTTCAATGCGAGTGATCGGGAACACTGTTATGAGAAATGCTGCTAGATGTAATTAACTGAACTACCGAAATATAATGTTGATCAGGAGTCGGCAAATAAGTAGAAAAGGCAGCCTCTCTAGACAGATGTACACCCTTCAGAAAATGTTGGAGATGGGATTCTCACATTAAAAACGAGGTAAGGAAATTAAATTGGAACATTTTAATCCTTCGATTCGTTCTGTAATTAATATTGACGTTGCCATTAAAACACAGTGTTGTTTAATTTTGGCAAAGGAGGAGTTTAAATGTAATATATTGCTTAAAATAACTAGTAATTCCTATTTAATTAATTATATGTGTAAAGGAAAATACATACTCGTCGTTTACAGTAATACATTCATAGACAGTAATTAATTCTTTCACGGCAGTTGTCCTCAGAAAAGTTATTTGAAGGAAGGGAGAAGAGAACACATTTGGCATTATTTTTTTATAGGGTGATAAATAAATTCGTGGTGGAGAGTTCGCCGACCATTTATTCTCTTTACTTACAAAATCAGTAGTTAATTGTAATATAATTCTAAAATTTATTCTTATTTGCTAAGTCTTTATCGTTCAAAATAATTTTGCAGCGCAACCAATCACTTCATTCTTTAAAAATAGATGCAAATCAGGTCGCTGTTTGTCTCTTGTGTGCTGTGTGTTTCTTGTGGCATATGTTTATATGCCTCTAACAACTTGGTTCTTACCAGAACAAATTTGGATGAAATTGTGGTATCGTAATGTTTTATTTAGAAATTTTTTTCTCGTAGATGAATTGGTATTGTTTGTGCAATCCTACCATTTCACATATATTCGCAATTACATGATTTACAATAATTGCCCATCAAAACTTTATTATACATCAAATTAATTTTCTATCTTCTTGTATTTATTTTGCATCATTAAACACAATAGAAAATAACCTCGAGTTCAACTGATTTCAGCCTAATACCAAGAAATTTGGTTGGCCTGTTAACGTGTTTAAATAGCCTTTGGCAAATTGTATCAAATTGAAGAAAAAAGTTAGTCTTTTTTTTTTTTTTACTGCGTAATCTTTTCGATAGTGTTTTGGCAGTTAATCATTGTTTTAACTGGATTAAGGTTAAAAAAAACGGGACGTGACTTATGCGGGGACTTGGCCGCGGCCGTGGATTTCACGTGATACGTCTGCTTGGTGCGCGCCGTATCAACTTTCATACAGAGTGATTCACAAGTAGTTATCGCCACTCGCAGGGCTTATTCTTTACAACATTTGGAGCAAAGTAGGTCATATAAATGTGGGTTCTATTCCCAATAGTTAGAGAAATTCGACAAATTGGAAATGCCTATATTATTGCGTGTGAGGATCGATGAAGGATATCGTTTACCAAAGGACTGCACAAACACGTGAGTGCGCGTATCATGCATGCCGCTACAGAAATTAAAGTCAGTCGTGTGCAGCTGCAACACGTGCGGTTCATAAGCGTGCGGCCAAGTGTATGGAAGTCGATGGAAACATTTTTGAAGATTTTTTGTAAGCTTGTTAGACGCAGTTGTGATAAACTGTAAACAATACGGTCTGATAATACATCACTGTATTTACTTCTGAAAGGGTTTATATTTCATTTGCAATTTTTCCAATGTTTCAAATGACTCTGTAAATATTTGGAATAGGACCCACATGTATGTAACATATTTTGCTCTAAATGATGTAAGGAATAGGCCCTGTGAGCGCAGTAACTCCTCGTAAATCATCCTGTATATTTCCGAAGTCGTCTCTTTCGTTCCGCTACGGGCATGGCGATACTAATCGAAGGATGGTTACAACAACAACAACAAGGATTAAGTATTGTTCAAGTCCCTGGCGGATTGCTATTACTGGAATGGAGATGTAATAATAATTATGTTTGAGTATTTTATTAATGGTCCACCTTATGGAGCATTCTTGACCGTGGCCACACAAGGTGCCCAGTGGTAACACAGTGGCATATCACCACTCTACACCGGGAGAGGTGGGGGGGGGGCGTGGTCTCAGCCACCACGGCTGACCACCACCCGCAATTATATCCTTACATCACGGGATAGGTTCACTATCTACATACCATAACCGCATTTAATACCACCGGTCAATCTGACTGGTCAGGGTAGAACGGCCATTATGACTGTTTCAGTTTTATTATTGTACTTGTCACAGAACAAAGTACGCCGGTTGCGATCTTCCAACCACCGCCAGCACGATTCCATCCTCAGCTGACCTCTGGGCACCAGGGTAAGCGGGTGGATCCACGGACCCATGCCCCTTTCTTCAGGGGGGGTCACCCCTCCCCCCTCAGCAAAGGAAACCTTTAGGGGGAAACGAGGTCAGCCCGTGCTCCTCCTTCCTTTCCTTACAGGTTCTCCACCTCGGTGGGCTAATACCCCAGCCCGAGAATGGTCCATTTCCATAGCTTGAATTTTTTCACATTGATGTTCAGCTTTTGGGCCCTACTGACCATAAAGGATTCGACCGGACCATCTCCAAGCACCGCCAGCATGATCGCCCATTATTAACGTTTAGCCTAAGATACAGTTACCCCTTTCGGCTACTGCCGTGCATAAGGAACGCCTGGGGGTTTCCCTTCTTTTGCTAAGCTCCACTAAGAGGTTACCCAGCGGTGCCACAAGAAGGCAGAAGGCCCCCCATGAGCTAGGAGAGGCTATAAGAGACGCTTCACTAAACCCTTCTGGTTTCACACTAGCATTTCTCTCCGAGACTAGAACTGGCGATAGTTCCGACTCTTCGTAGATCAGCTCCCTCTCAAACCAACCAGTCGCCAGAGACGTCCCTATCGTCTCCAGAGGGACCAGGCTTTCTATTAAGTCAACCAGTCTCCCACCAGACCTCAAGCATCCCGGCGCTCCGCCGAGAACAGAGCCGGACGAGGAATAGGCTTCCAATTATCAACCTTATCCCTACCAGGCACTAAAGTGACATACAACACAACTGCATGTCTCGTCTTGCACCCATTACAGTCTGGCTGTCCGTTCTCTACTCCCCGGCAGGATACGCCGGGTGAGCCCATGCCTTACACCCATTACAGGCTGGTCCTGGAGCTCAGAAGAACGTCTCCGACTTCCAGAGGGAAGAGAGTGTGTGTTACTCCCTCCCGCCTCGATGCTAGGTTAGGGGGAACCCCCTCCCCATCCCATTTCTTTCTATGATACGCGTTGCTTGCATTTTCTCTAAGCTTTTCGATGAGTATGGGCCAAGACCAGAAATTTTAAATTCTCTTGTTACTTAATTTCGATCTGCCACCAACGAATATTTTATAAAGTTAATGTTTTGGGGCTTAAAATGTCATATTTAAACTAGATATTTCCTTTTCCATCAAAATCCGCCCGCTTGTACACTCTAGCCGCTCAATCGTGTTAAACTCCACGGCACCCTCGAGGGATGAACTACCTTGACAACCTCTCTATCGGTGCAGTTTACTTTCGTTTTTGGATGCAACTCTCTATACGTGTTACTGTAATTGTGGTCGTCATTCACGCTTTTTTCTTTTGTACAGTACTTATGTTAACTCCGTTGAACAAACATTAATTTCGGATGTCTGTGTAGTGATAACTAAGTGCTATTCGTCACTTAGCAGAACATTTCAGTGCTAGGAAACGCACGAGACTATACAATGGCTAAATGAGCAATGCAGGTCAAGGTTGGGTTTGTTCAGTTGCAGAGTTGTTGGCACGCTGGCTAGTAAACACTCGACCTTGTATTGTAAGCCAGAGTTTGGCCGGCGGAGGGGAGAAATTCGTGGTCTCTGATGTATGTGCTGTCCACCTCATAGTCGAAAAGAGTCGAACGTCTAGTGAACACTACTTTTCATTGCCACGAACATCTCCGAAATACTTAAGTTTTGCAAGTGCGTCAGAGTGATGCGCATGAATGCCTGCATTGTCGTAGCGATGGTTCCGACCATAACAGATTTTTTAAAAATGGAAAATATGCACAAAATCAAACAGAAGTTACTTCTTTAAAAAGTGCTGCAAACGTACATTGTATGATTTTGCCTCCTTTGGAGATTTTTAGGACCCCGCCGTCGTGACTGAAAATATGCCCTATGGATACGTCAACAATTCTAGGCCGCCAAGCTTGAACGATAAAAAACTTTAAAATAGGACGCAGCAATGTAGGTAAAAAGAAAGGTTCTTGTATTCCATGGTGATTTAATTGTAAACTCCTCCTTAGACGACACAATCATAAATTATCCCACTCGGAAATAGTGCATAGCTTACCGATGTCAAGATTGGTCAGAATATGACAACACATCACCACTGCAGCGACTCGTGTTCACTGAGACACAACGGCCATCAAAAAAGGTGCATTTTGGGAGCGGTTGCAAACGTTTCTACTAGCATAGATATTTATTTTTAGTATTTGGCAAACTGGCGTTGCGGGGGAGCGAGTGTGTGTGGTAGTGGTGGCTGTGCCAAAATCTTCGCCATTGATCATGGGGAGACGTATGGTTCATCAGCCTGCCCAACTGTATACAACTTGGAGTTGTGCCTACATACCGTGTTTTGTGCAAATCCTCAAGTATTTGGAGTTTGTCTCACGTTTATTACTTCTGACGGTATGTGTGGCTGGAGATGGGTGCGGTTCGATATGAAGGCAACTTTTCAAAAAAATTTATTGCTTTCTGCCTGCACAAAACCTACCGTTCTGACTGGCTTGCAAGCTTCCAGTTTGTCGGCAGCGAATTAATTCAAATAGTGTTAAGTCTCGACGTGTTAAGAGTGTAAATTTAAAATGTATGGCAGATCAAGTTTTTTCTTTGTATAGTCTATTTACGGTTTCTGCACACTTTTTGAATTAAACATTTGAAATATCACTCCGTGTGTAAGTTATGTGTTTGATTGTTTTCTATATATGTCATGTATCACAAGCGTTTTATACTTCTGTTAACATAAAAATATGTTATTTTTTTATTAAGTTGAAGTTTAACGTATATTTTATAAATAAGTTACAATAGTTCGTTTGTAATTAATATGAATAAAAATTGGGAGAAAGTAGGTGTGTTGGTAATGCCTAGTAAGAAATAGTTATAATGCAAAATATTGAACTTGGTGCTCACTAATCAGGTGCGTAGTCCATTTGGTGTATTTTCTAGGCTTTACTAAGTTGAGTTTGCGTGAGGCGGAGGAGTAACCTGGAAATAAGATACCTTTAACAGGCGAGGCTTGTTGCAAGTAACCATGAATGTAGTATACACGCCATTACATTACGAATTGGTGTATTAACGTCGCATTATGGTTCCTAACAATTTCACGTTTTGACTTTACTGGAACATGAATATTCATTAATTAGGCCTACGGCAATGTAAATTGTACGTGTGTTGGAAGGGTACAAAATTAAGAGAAAAGTATTATATCTTGAGCAGGGCTTCCAAAGTGATCACAGTTTTAGCGTGTAACGCTTGGCGCCTTTACTACGTTGGACCAGCACGTGAACAACGCAGCTGCACGGGTACTGTACTGCGGTGTGCTTGCGTGCGTGTTGGCATGGGGAGACTGACATGCGGAGTAGAGATTGGCTGGGGCGACGGCGACGCACAGCTGATCGCGGTCGACTTCGTCAGCTGTATGAGGGACGTGCTGTATAGGATGTCGCGCCCCTCCTTCTTGGGGAGGGGTGGAGGGTTAAGGGGCGCCCCATGCCCACGTGCCGGCTCCCGTCCCGGCACCTCGCTTCCGAACCATAAAAGGACAGCCCGCGGAGCGGGAGACTTGAGAAGGGGTGGAGTGGTAGGCCGCGGGAGGGGGAAGTCTGGTGTTGCTCCGGCCGCCGGGCGTCCTTCCTCGACGCCCGGCGTCTTCGGCTCCCCCCCTCCAACGTTCCCCTGCTGCCTCCGTGTCTGCGGAGAAGTCTGGGACGCCGGAGAGCATCGGTGCCGTGCCGTGGCGATCCCAGGAGACGATTCCCTGTGAGCGCTTGTCCAGGGGACGTGACTGTCCTGGGAGGGTTTTTCTTTCCCCACCTCCCCGCTCTCCCCCTGTCGTGATTCCTCCCACGGTAGCACGTGCCCCTGGGGCTATCTTTAGACGGGGCTGCTCTGCCTTGCGTCTCGCGAGGCGGCGGCGTCTGTCGTGGGGTCCCCTAGCCCCCCCCCCCTTCTCCAACCGAACCGTGGCGAATGGTTACGCCGCGTGTCCCGCACCTTGGACACACCCGCGCCTGGACGCCGGCCAGCGTCGCCCTCCAGACCTCGCTGCTGCCATCTGTCCGCCGCCGCCGACCTTACATACCTGCCTGCCTACCACCGCTCCGCCGCCGGACTTGGATTCTGCAAGCACCTTCTGCCACCCCTTTGCCCGTGTACTTGATTCATCTGCTCCTTACTTCGCGGGACGTGTGAACGTTGTCACACTCTCCAGTGATGCGTTTTCTCGTTCGTCATTAGGTCGTGTTTGAGAGAAACTTTTACATGTCTCTTCTTATGCCGTGTTTAATAAACTATTTCATTTGAATCGTAAAAACATGGTCATAAATTAAATTGAATACTTGTGATTCTTATGGCATAAATACTCGCTATTGTACTATTCTACATGCTTGAAGCTAATTTGATCGTACAGAAAATCAATAATAATGAAGTCTACCGCGGTTGGTCATTCATTGCGGCATTTAAGGTTTCGTTAAATGTAATTGCAAAGCACAGATAACGGAATTAAAAACGTGAAAGTTTTCATTGATTTATTTCCATGTTTCTGCCAAAAGTGGCCAATTTATTAAATTATTTTATTTTGAGATTACATTAAATGTGAGTGGAATTGTTTTAAAATCTATTATTTATTCACAATCGCCCTTAGTTTAAGGGAACTCGATAAGTTTTTACCTAATTCTGACATATGTACAGTAATTGAACAATCTGCCTGTTATATTTCTGCTTATGCAAGTAAGACAGTTTATTTAATGTAAAAATGGTGCATATAATTTCGAGTTGTATTTGTTTGAACTGCTTTATCCATTACTGTTTGTGCTAACATCTGATCAGTTCTGTTTAAATACGTACTACAAATCAGTAATCTACGTTTGTCCCTTCCAAAAAGTTGTGGGTATTATTTGATGTTTGTATATGAATCTCCATTTGGTAGGCTTTCCAGCACTATCTATATACACAGTAAGAATTTGATCAGACGTTTACCACCCAAGTGTACAGGCCCAGTAAGAATGTACGAATAGTGAAATTTCTTCCCATGCGTCGATGGTAGCACTCTTCACACTTGTTCAGGAAGAAGTCTGAATCATAGTGTTGTTAACAGTTTGTGTGATAGCAGCACTCAACATTTCCATACGTAGACACACGTGTGCTATGTTTTCATGCCAAACGTAGATGTTAAAAATTCCCGTTGTACATGTTTAGAAAGTTTTTTTACAGTGTTTTGAAGCCCGCAGGCTAAGTATAGACAAAAGGAGGCTGGTGCTAGGCAGAACCGGCTTTACTCTATCGGCCTGAGCATAAGTGAGGTTGGGTAGGGGTGGATGAATGGCGCAGTGAAGACAGGGATAATGTGAGAGTACCATGAGGAAACCCTCACACCTGGCCTGTGAGAATTGCTGGCCCGCTGCGTCGGTTCGAACGAGGGACCCAGCGGTGGACGGCAAATAAGTAACCACAGAGCCGATTTTGCGATATATTGGTATAGGAACTGAAAATCGAAACAGAAATCGCAGCTGGTAACGTATTGGATACGGTGGCCGTAACATACGCCGTTTGATTATTTCATCAACTGTAATTAATAACGAAATTTAGTTGATGCGTTTTTTGTGTCATCTCTTATGAGTTGACTGGTGGAAGCTAAATAGCCAAACTGAATGGTACACATTCCCATGAATTAACCGGATTTCGAAGCTGGAACATTGTGGCTAAAGGTAACTGCCAGGTGAGGCTAGTCTTCCCTTTAATCGAATCCGTAGATGGCGATGTTGGTAGCGGCGTGTCGCTGTATTACTGTACATTCGGAAGCATCTCCGAGAAAGGTCATCCACTCGTATTTCTTGCGGTGTCTATAGAGTATCGTCTTCGAATCAACTGGATGTGAACTCGGATGATGCAAATGTCACTGGGCTGCAGCAGATACTGCGCCGTTTGGGGACGAATGGCGAACTATCTTGAACATGTGTTTACTATTCCCAACACAACGTTCGTGATATGTCCAATGTCAACGTCTTCCTGACTTTATAATTGTTATGAACTCCAAGAACTATGAGCGTATGAAAACAGCAGTTTAAGTGTAACCAGAAGCTTACATGAATAATTTTTGTGCTATGGACTTTCTTTAAGCTGCAATAAAAACGTTATCTGCTAGGCCCTAATTTTCTAAGCATTGTCCCATTCAAGTAGTATGGATGATTCTTGTAAATCTCTTTGTTTATGCACGTCGAAATACGATGGAACCTCCCGGACATGTTGAAAGTCCATAAGCCGCTAGACTACGTGGCCGACACGCATGTGTGTGTTGGTTGCCTACGTCGTAGGGGCAGCGCAGTAACAGACGACGCTAGCTGGTTTATCTCGACAGAATTCGTTCGCGTTTAAGGCAGAAGCAAGAGTGCCATCCAATGGAACACTGTACTTGACACTACAAAATCTGGAATACATTTAAAAGTAAAACACACGCACAACAAAAATACGAAAATTTTGAGGAAAGTACAATATTTGTTCAATATATTTTGTAACACTGTAAAATATGCAATGCATTTTTTTAAATGTAACTACTAAGAGCTTTTTTTTAAATAAAGATGTAAGCGTATTTTTATTCTGGATGCTTCAGATAGCTCATCATGCCAAGGGGAAGGGAAGACATCTTATAGTAATTGCCCTGGTTGTATATAATACATGTTTGTAATAGTATTTACAATTATTTTTATATGTGGATTTTATGCACATCCATTTCAGGCATGGAAGTTATCTTTTTTTTTTACAATATTGAAATTAATCTAAAACCATAGTTATTATGACGATTGCCCTATTTGATGAATGTTTTCTTGAAAAATGCGCTCTCTGAAACATCCAAAATGAAAATACGATTTAATGTTAAACTAAACATGCTCAATTTATTTTTCAAACATTAAATATGTTAATTCCAGCGATACAGAATATATGTATTCTTCTCTTCGTATACAGCATAAATTGTACTTTTCTGACAATTCTGTTAGTATGTGTACTACTTTGTATTTAGTTTGGCATATTGTACTCTCGGTGCAGTGTTCGAATGGAAGACGCTTTTCCTATCGCAAGTATGACATTGTAAGGATTAGGATGCAAAAAAGCTCGGTCCAAACTCCATGTGAGGCAGTATGGTGCTTGTATTCCCCTCGCCGTAAGTTGAAAGTAAGTAAAGATGTCAAGCGGCATCACATTTATCCCACTTGGCAAGCCGTCGAGGAGGTGAAATATGCTGGAATGAAAATTGCGATGGCTACTATGTTACCAGTCATAAAATGCACGATGACTCTTCCTGCGCCCATTTCCTGTCCTAATACGAGCTATTAATCTTTGTTCTAGTATGTTTTAACCACAATATAGCAATATTTATCGCTTATAAATGTTTACGCTTTTACGTTTATTTTTGGTTTTATGTGAGTTACTCGTATGTTTCGCTATCGATTTATCAATCTGCGTTGTTAGCCACATGTATATACATTCCAAAACCCGAGATATCGGTAATTGTCGTAATCTTGGAAATATCTAATGGTTGCAGCCCTCAAAATATCCTTCACACCATTGTGTTTTTCTATTAATAATAATTCACTTTTAAACTGGAATAATATGCAAAAATTAGTAATGGGTATTCCGAGTACTTGAAGCGTAAAATGGAACTTGCATTATAGGTTGTTCGTGTTTGATTGGGGACTTTTAAAAGCCCTGCCTAGGATGTGCATTTCTGCCTGTTTTCTGTCCTTACAGCAAATTAACATTGTCGTGGCCCCGTAATTTTGTTCATGCGTCGCTCACGTGTAATTTAAAAATATTTAAGAACAAAAGTTTGTTACTGATATGTAGATATGATGGTTTATCGCAGGAAAAGTTGACTTGGTTGCTAGAATTCAACTTATTGCACACATGTCCAACCGTTTTCTTTCCTTATTGGCTGTCATGCATATATGAAGCTACTGCCCCATTTCACTGGGCCAATGAGGATTCTGATACTGTAAGGCATAACATTCGTGATAGGTCTGCAAACAACTAAGTTTAATAAAAACCTTGTTCATCCAATCACGAAAGAATAAACTAGTTAGTGTTATAGAAAACATGGTGGCTCAAAAAAAAATTCGCGATTTTACATAATCTCTATTGATACGGTAATTCTTAACAGTTACTTGCGTATCACAAACACAATTTATATTAAATTAGTTTATGGTTCGAAAATTTAAACGTGGCGCCTTTAATGCGACGTTAAGACATGGAACTACATTTCCTTCATTGCCGTCAACTTCACCGAGTGTACGTATATCAGTGTATTCTGCTACACTAGTAAATTTGAGTACTGTTTTCCTTTTTAATATTCTCTCATTCGTGACGATACGCATACTGCTGAAAGGCAGTTAGGATTTTCCCAGACCAAGCCTACAAATTCGCCAGCGCGTCCGTTAAAATATATACAGTTGGAGAAAGTTTCTTTTTAAAAGCTGATTTTAAATTTGGTTATTTAATCGCGAACCAGGCAGAACAGCTTGTATTTTGATTTAAGTGTTTTACGAAAGTCACTCGTCTCTGTCATGTCAATGGTGACAAGTGAATTTTTAAAAATATTAATGCAATGCTACGAATTATGAGTGTTCTATCATACTAAAGGAAAACTTTTTTTTTTTTCATTCATACATTTGTCAGGCCATTTCTGTTCTCTACGTGTAAGAAAATATTTATGCATACAAAATATTTACACCTTCAGTTTCTTTGCAACTCCTTAAAACCATATCGAATTTGGCTGTTAAGGCATTGCACACAGAATTTAATGCAAAGTTGCCGTCGTAACTGTAAATATATCATGATCAATTTTGAATGTGTCCCGCGTGCAATAAAGCAGCTATAATGCTCACAATTTCTTTTTCTCGGAACGGGGTATTATTTTGAGAACTTGTACCAATTATATTTCAGTAATCCTTGAATTCCCTGGGATCCAAAATTTTTGAAAACTTTTAAAGTTTAAGAAATCATAAAACATTTTAATTTAAAGATTAATCTTAATGTCGGAGACTATGTAGGTTGAGAGGTAGATCATATGAGAGACTCGCTAATAGGCCGTAGTGGTCTTGTGATAGATACATCGACAGATTTTTATTCTGCTGGAATGCTAACAACTTGCTTGTACCGACATGAACACGTTTTACTCGCAGGAACTCTCATTATAACGCCTGCAGAGAGGTGTGGACAGTAGTAATCGAGTCGTAGCGTGAAATCTTCTGCGTTAAACCAGAAATATTGCGAAACCACTTAATATGATCTATTTGACCTACCTTAATTAGCAAGGCGTAGGATTTCTGCACTTTTTAATTACGTGCCCTGATGTGACTCGCTTAAATAACATATGTAATTATGGCGTGAGTGTAAATACAAATTTCTTATTTGTTAAGAAATGACGTGGTATAAGTTTCTTGGCAAACTAGCATTTAGAATTTAAATTTTCTTGAATGACGCTATGTTCAGTTAAAATGGCTCGGTTATGTTATTAAACTGTATAAAAAGTTTCGAAACGTTATTAATAAAAACAATGTTCAGTAACATTATTTGTAGATATTTAATTATATCTTACCGAGCGAGTTGGTGCAGTGGTAAACAACTGGACTCTCTGTTAGGAGGACACAGGTTCGATGCCCGTTCCAGCCATCCTTATTTCGGTTTCCAGAGATCACTTCAGGCGAATGGTTCCTTTCACTACGCGCAGTGGCCAGTTTCGTACCCGATTTTGCTTCTCTGAGATCAACTTTCTCCTTCTCTAATTGACCTTGCTGTACCCTACCTACCCTAATCACTTCTTTTTTTGTCACTTTTTCTCACAAAAATCCACCATTTAAAATTAGATTTCGGCGTTATTTTTCCTGTCAGAAGCCCATGAGTAACACGTTCTCCGTGTATTTGTGGTCATTTTATGTTAAAAAAAAATGTCGTTCCCGTTTCGTTTTGTTGAACAACTATCGTGACATTCAGTGACATCGTCCTTTCTTATTCGGTGCCTGTCTTTAAAACAAATAGATTTTTTCTTTTGGGTATATTTGATGTTCTTGACGCGAGCTTGAATTCTAGAAAATTGAATCTGAGACAACTGCATACTCTTCATAAGCTTGGTAGGTAGGTAGGTTGATAATAAGGTAGGTTAGTAGGAAGGTAGGTTGGTAGGTAGGATGGCCAGACAGGGATTCGAACCCAGATCCTCCCGAATGCGAGTTAGAATGTTTACCACTGCGCCCATTCGCTCGACATAAGCTTGGTATGTTATGGAAAGTGCATACCGAAACATATTCGCAACAGTATTTTCATGTTCAAGGATTTTCTTGAAGCGGTAACAAAATTGACGCGGAAAGTCTTGAACCAGCTTCCAAGATTTTCTTTTTGAATGTGCCGAAACCTAGCAGTACCGAGTGAGGTAGGTGGAAACCCATGTGATGTCACATTATAATTGAAAAGGTTTTCTTTAGTTTGATAACCGATATTGAATTATTAGAGGTTTTACAAACTCTCCTCTTAAAGAAGTGAATTGATATTATCGGTACCACCTATGTGTTTACATACTCGTTAATTACCAACGCCTAGGTGCTGAACTTCACTTATCTTGCGAGTAACAAAAATGTTACTGGCACAACGATGCGTGGTAGTATTCGCGTCGAACGGTATAAACAATTATCTGGCAGCTTCATATAACGGTGTTTTCGACATCTTTTAATTTCGAAGAGCCAATATAGTGTCGTTGCTACAACCTATTTCCCCCTCTCCGCTGCTGGTTAATTTTCCTGTCGTAATTGTAACTTCCCATGCGAAACGGCCTATTTACATTTCCCATATGACTGTTTCATGTTTGCAGCAATCTGATTAAAATGGTCCGTTCTGCCCAGGCAGGGAATATCAAATGCTGTTTGTAATTGTGAATAGACGGAATGAGTTTGACTGCAAATACGAGTGATCTTTGTTGTTCGCGCATGTATTGATTGCGTTTGCTGTATTGTGAAGCATTTCGGGAACTCCCGCGGGCCAACACTTTTCTTGGCCAGCTGTGCTGAAGGGTAACGAGTACGAGTTTGGGTTATAATTCCGACGTTTGTGCGTGACTGGCCAAGTAGCTTAGCATTAATACTGACCCCGTGTCGATGGTGCGGATTTGAATTCTGTGATGATGTAGTCTTTGCCATTTAATGTTCGTCTTTTTACAGCGTTGATTCCACGCCCATAGCATGCTAAGGTAGGTATACAGAGTGTATCTAAATTAGACCGACAAACTTCGGCTGCACGTTAATCACGGAAAATGAACTGTAATGTATTAAAAATACTGGAGATGGAGCGTCGAATTTCTGGATAATGTGTTAAAAATTGTAACATGCGGGTTAATAAACTATCTTTCAAAACCCAAATATGCTACAGCGTCATGGAGATTTATTCGAAATAAGGGTAGTAACCATGATTATTTCCATGACAGTTTTTTGATGACGGAAACATACAGGTGTTGTGGTGGTTATTTATTCTGTTACATTACGCAGACATTCAGTGCTCCTCCTCGAAAGTTTTTCCAATATTTATAATAAATTGGTGTTCAGTTCCAACTTCAAATATGTGTATCGCTCGTAGGATTCATTTTATAGCATACGTCAGGTATACATGTATGGTTTCATCTTTTTCCGTTAATAACCAGCAGCCGAAGTTTGTTGGTATAATTTACATGCATCTTGTATGTAGCACGTTGAATTTGATGTAGTTACTTACCTTTCTGAAGGGGTCCGAAATTTAAATTGCTTAATTTTATCACTAAATTTACTCGTGGCATAAAACAACATAACCTTAAGAACGATGAATGAGTATGGTTAGTAAATCCGATTTCATAGTTTTCTAAGTATAATTTTATTGGGATGAAAAAACAGAAACACAAAAGTGGGCATTCGCAATGCGGACTGTAATAGTCTGTCATGTAGTTTACGTTTTTGTTCATTTGTTTATTTCCCCATGTTTGTGTTTGTTTGCCCATGAGATAAGGGTGCTTAGCAGTATTACATAAATGTTTACATTAATGTGTTTGGGCCCGGCTATATTTTCGACGTTCTTGAGTATATTAATAACGCATATGGCTATTTTGTTTCGCATTTGACTGTTATTGTTGTATGCGTTGACGTGTTTGTGCTCTCGGTGCTGTAGTCCACGTGTTGGCTGTTTATTTCATATTTCGGCTGCTGTCTTGACGAATTCGGCACAAGCGCGTTGCTATAATCCATTCACGGTTACTTCAGCTTTTATGAAGCCCTACTAATGTTCTACTTCGAGGATATTCCTCCGCCTCGTGCAAACTAAGCTTAATAAGTCTGGAGAATTACACCAGAGGGACAACGCACCACATTCGTGCGCACTCAGTTGTAATGATATTTGCATAAGAACTGTTTCTCACTAGACGTTACCAACATACCTTTTTTCTCCCGGTTTTAATTTAAATTATTTATCAATGAAGCATTATAATTTGTAGCTAAGATATTAATAATATTTCAATTTAACAGGGTAAAAGTAACTCTTATGAATACAAGTATAAAACGCTTGTGATACAGGTCGAATTTAGAAAATAACTAAACACGTCATACATGGGGAGAGTTTTCAAATGTTTGATTCAAAATGGCCGAAGAAACCGTGAATGGACTATAGCGCTTCCGCTGCAGGAGTTCGTGCTACGTCGGGAAGGTTCGCCCGTGATATATGAACAGTTTTTGAGGGTCGCGAGGGGACGGCGGGCGGTAGGGTACGGGGCGGGCAAAGACTCGGCGCGGAATGTTTACCCGCGTGTTATCGTGCGCAGAGACGATAGTCGGCTCTGGGGCCGCGCCGAGCCACGGCCTCAGGAAGAAGTGTGGGGCAAGGTCCCTGCAATTTGTCTGAATCTCTCCGCGGCGATAATTAAAGCCGCCGCGGTTCGTGCCGGCAAGACGTTAGCCCCCTCGGCCGACCCACGCCTTCGCCATTAATTTGCCCCGGCGTCGGCGGGGAGCAGTAGGGGAGGCAAGCGAAACGGTAGTGACCTACGTGGCGAGGTCGCCACACGCTTCAACCTGTCTCGCGCGATCCTTGTTCCCTCGTAGCTGCTCGTCGTGATCCTCGTGGGGAGCGAAAAATTCTACCCGCCAGGCGAATGAAATATATAAATAAATACTTTCTACGGCGGAGATAACATCCTACCTAGGTGACACGCTTCTGAAGAGATTAAACGAAACCTTATGTTGCACATAGTCAATTGCAGTGGGTATCGTAGGAAACCATAATAATGTGTAGAGTAAACAACACAGAGGAACAAACAGAAGCTAAGGTGGGTCGTCGTCAGTAGATATACAAAAGAAACACAATTCCGGAGATGGAGTTGAGGCAGAAGGCAAGAACAGAACGTAACAAGTGGACACGATGGCACAAACTTGAACAACAAAAATAATAAATGTACGCAATACAGCGAAGACCACACAGATGGAAAAACATTCCCGAAAAAAACTTGCAGGTTCGCACAAATACTGAAAGAATTTTTTTTTTTTGGCAAAGTGTATCGCCTGTGGTGTCTTCGTTTTATTGATTCTATTTATTACTTTTGTTGTTAAAATTTGTTTCGTCTTCCTTTCTTGCGTTTTAGTGGTGCTTTCTGACTTAATTCCTTGTTCAGATATATCTGCGTTGGACTTTTTTGTATAGGCCTATCTCCTGACGACAACCCAACTTGGCTTCTGTTCTGTGCTTCTGTGTTGTTTTCTGTATGCATTATTCTGGTTTTGTATGTCCAAAATAATCTTTCGCTTTATATGTTAGCCCCATTACAAGAATCCTTCAAACAACTTATAAAATGACACCAGGATGGAGCAGCGGCCTAATACTGCGATGGGGGAAACTAGAGTACCACGAGAAAACCCACTAACCATCGTTACAGTCCTCCGTGATTTGCATATGCGAAGGTCCCGCTTGACACCTACACACCCCTTTCCCCCAAAGGGTTCGTACTTGTGTCTCGAAAATTTTCATTTTTCAGTAAACGGAGCTCTACATACTTTGTTTGTAACCAACTAAATAATGGTATATACGTTTACGAGTTACCGTCATTCTTATATTATGAATACAAACAGATTATACCAGCTATAAAATAATACTCTTGAAGCTGTATTCAAATTCGACGAATTAACCGTATCAAATCATTATCAGTCGAATCAATCGGAACGTGCCATATTTTTTTCCAAGGTAGCTGAGGCGTGTTGATCTTCGGGTGGCGAGATTCCGGGTTCTGATCCCAGGTAATCCGCTTACGCGCGCACCTTTGCGTGTGTATTCTCTCTTTCTCTTTATCTCTCTTGGTGTAAAATTTAGTATAGCATGTAAGCCATTCTATGCTTAGTTTAAGTACTAGGAAAGTACGTTAAGTTTTTATTTCAGACAATTTATATGGAAGTGGTAAAATTATCCGCAAAATTATAGTAATAAATGTTATAAGTAGCTACATCTAATAACGGCTTTGAGGTAAATATTGTTACATGACGCCAGCGGCTTATCAGAGTTCGTTAGGAGTGGATGGTCTTAATAAAATAAAATAATTATATTTGATTTTTAACTTATTTATATTGCTATAAATATCCACATAGCTGTTATTTAGGACATTAAACAACCTGTCTCCATCATTACTCTTGTTATTATCACTGACCGTAATATTTTTTAATGCCTGTCTAAATTTAAATTTAAATCATCGTCACAGTCTATATTGGTTAGTCATTTAGTTCACATTCATTATTTACAAATATTCAATTTGTCTATTGCAATCATTCCAGGCGTCTCACTCATTCGTCCAGTTATACCTATACTTCCACCCGTCATTCTCACTCTCCATATTTTCCTATTCCTACTCATGTTCCATTGACTGTTTATTCCTCCGGTGACGTTTTCGTCCTGATTACAGGTTTGTCTCCCCTCCTCTTCACCAGGTTTTCCACTCCTTTGGCCTCTTGTTCCGATACAAATTTAGTGATTGTGTTTGATTTTACATGACCGTCGTTTTTATCATTGTTTAATGTATTTTGGCTTGTTGTTTTATTGTTTCATTTCATTCTATTTTCTTTTACGCAGTCTCTATCCCCTTCCATTTTTTTGTAACTTGTATTAATTTCCAGTTCCAGTAGTTTTCTTTCCCGGGCCATTGTTGATAACATTGTAAGCACTGTCCTTTGTTCGCCCTTCTATCCTTCGTCGAATGTTCACGTATGTTCGTTTCCAATATAGAATTCATAAATAAGTTTCTGAATGTTGTCCTGCCTTGCATTCTGAATCCAAACCACACACTATTTAATTAGTTCATTCGGCCCATGTTTTATTAGCACTATTGAAAGAAGACCATTGTTTCTTATTTCTGGTCATTTTCCTTGCGTTACATGTAATGACCAGTATTCATGTGAGTTTTACAACATTAAACTACTTTTCTTAACACACTACTAACATTACAGTGTTAACGTAAAAGTGTTCATTATTACTGAATTTTTTTCGCAGATTGCTGTTGAAAATTCGTAGCCAAGTATGTACCGCAAACACGTTTTGATTAGTTCACGCCTTATGTATGTACGATCTTTATTTTAGTGTACTAATGGTCGTATATATGCATAAAGTCTATCGGTAATGAAGCAGGGAAAGTAGTTCCACATCTTAACGTCGAATAAAAGGTTTTAGGTAACCATTTGTGATAACTTAGGACTATTTCTATCGCTCTCTGTTCTTTTTAATGCATTGAATTTTTAAAATAACCAAAATTGTAAAATAATAACTTTTCTAATTATTTCATATTGTCGCTTGCTCGACGCATGTATAAAGTGATGAGGCCCATGGCAATGTTAATTTTACATAAGGTGGAAGAATACACAACGTATATACAAGTAGATCTTAAGTAGCTATTTCAAAAGAGCTCAGTTTACCATGAATAGACTGTTTGGGGCGTAGCAGGGATAAAGGAAGGCAAGGAGAAGGACGCACAGCATTAAAGAAAAAAAATCAAGAAAGCATGGGCACCAAAATCAGTACAAATATATTGAAACCCATCTATACATTATCACCAAGAACAACAGCTTTGCAACTTGATTTGAAATATATAAATTGCATCTATAGATGATTTCTGTTGCTTGCTACCAATCGGAGAACTAGGGGGAGAGAACACACATGCACTGGAACAAACAGAAAAACAACAATGTTATTATATCCTGAGAAATCACCCAACCTGAATAAACACATGTGAAATCCCATTAGAAAGGGTAAAATGACTCCCTGGGTAAAGCAAGCACCATTACAACTTTAAAAGTAAAGTACGCCTGATGATTCACTAAAAAGTACAACATGGAATACTAATTTCAAGAATACCATTGGGAAGGAGCAAAAACCCTCATTACACTTAACCATGAGCATAAAGGCACGCCATAAAATATCTACTAAACTCTTCAGCATTAAAATTCTGTTGGCAAATCGTAGTACAGGAGACAATTCTACAGCACGCCAAAAAAAGGAAAAATCCACCTCCTACAAACATTCCCATAAAGATACCATATTGAAAATTCACATAAGCAAAACGAAGAAACACTTCCCTACAAAAATCCATATACGCTTTATAATAATAATAATAATTTCAAAAAAAAACTCTACCCCCGGCATAACTACGGTCATAGCAATACTTAACTTTAGTAGTACTCATATTACGCGAAAACGCGTCTAGCATGGTGAATCCCCGAAGTACGAAGTGGTGTAGACATGATCTATCGTCGGCCAGCCCACGCAACTCGAAGAGGAACACTGCACACTTGCTCGGGCTGGGGACGAACATTTATACGCGAAAACGCGGCTCGGGAAGGTCAAGGAGGCGGCGGGAATAGCGGAGAGGCGTATGGAAGGTGCCAGAGTGTGCGAAGCTGAACTCGTTGCCAGTAGTAGCCACCAGACAGCGCTCGGCCGCGCCAGGAGCGGCGGGCGTCTCTCTTCAGTATCGCTGAGGGGTTTTAAGCGTTCAGACATGCGCCACTTCGGGGTGGGGGTGATGGGGGGGGGGGGACAAAGTACATTTTTCTGCAGCAAAAATAATGCCTCTTCAAATAGTAACCCCTCTTGAAACAAAATAACAGTTTATTAATCTGGGCTACCAAATACAGACGTGGCAAATAACCAAGCAGACTTGCTAACCAAGTTCATTAACGTCATGTAGTTCTATAAACACACCAACTCCAGAAAATTGTAGGCATCACACATTTCACCAGCTGGCGGGACGAAAAATAAATTCTTCAGGCAGGATAGGAGTACTCACATAAAATTGCTTGAGTTTGCTGATTGACACGCGTGTCAGACTTGAATTAGGGGTTCAAGGCTGTCTGTGAAGCGTTGGGTATGCAGTTGCACTTGAGGCTGTTAGCATTATGCATAGCTGCTGTAGTATCGTCTCTGTCGAGAAATAGCCAGTTGCACAGTAGCGGAAGAGGTTCAGCCTGATTTCGCCGTAGGCTCCAACAAAATGGCTTCCTTTGCCAGCAGTATACCAGGACGTCTTTCGTTAATCATTGTGTATATTTCGAACCAGAAAGCATAAACTCATCTGTAAGAACGCCGATGCCGGGTGATTGGGAACAACGTAAATTTATGATTTTGGCAAAGGTGTAAGTGGAGTGACTTAAACAAACCCATGATTGGAAACACAAGACATGGCCAGTGGAGGTAAAATTTGAGATAATAATACTAAAGGTAATTCTTGGCAGGGCATAAGATACATAGGTAGAAAAAAAACCCGTTAAATTACGGGCAAGTACTCGTAGAAAACTAATTCCCTAGAAAAATGTTTTATAAACTTACGGACGGTTAGTTTTCTCATAAAACGACTTTCCGTGAATTCCACACAATTTTGTGTGAACGTTAGGAACTTCGAGTAAAATTTTTACTTTTTTTTATTTTCGTCATATGGGTATTTCATTGTGTATGAACAAAACTAAGTAATAATAAATCATATTTGTTAAAGTAGTATTTGAACTCGAACCATAAGCATGCCAACCCATCACCTCAACCAGTCACCTACTTTACTTACGTAAGGAAATAATTAAAACAAATATCAGCGATGCAAGCGACATGACAGTGTTTGGTTGTGTTTGTTTGAAGCGATGCTGTCCATTCAAGGTGGTTTCTGCTTCTTCTTGATATTAAAATGTACAGATTTAGTGGTCAGTTGCACCATTGAAGTTGATCGCTCGATCCAAGATCACGTCCGAATTGATCCGAGATCGTCACAGGATACTGTTACACCATTCGAGTTCAGATCATGACTGGAAATCGAGTTGAACTTAGTTTCGAGCCGCCGAATATCGTGCTTCCAAGCATTGATCCAAGATCACAGTAGTGTCTAAAATCACTGTTACATTTATTTACCATAAAGAAACTTCGTAAAATTTAAATAATTTATATATTGATTTGGTTATTATTTATTGCTGTAAAATATAAATAGAGACACATTAAAAACGTGAACGCGAGAAGGTTTTGAGGGGAGGTGCAGAGGAGCCGGCCCGTGGTACGCCCTCTTCATTTCGTGTTTTAATTGGCCGGCTGGAGATGCGGCCGGGCCATGGTATCAGCGGGGGGTTGGGCCGGGGGGTGCGGTGGTCGAGCGGAGAGAAGCGATCCAAGCGACGTTACGCCATCCACAACGCCGCCGCCGTCGCCGAGGGGCGCGTTCCTACCGCACACGCCACAACCGCACCTCAACCCCTTCCATTCCAGCCGCAACGTGCGACAGGTTTATGTGGATGGCAAGGAGGGAGGGGGGATGCACGTGAGGATGTTACCTTACTGCTTTACTAGAGCATTGTCGGGTATAAGCGGACAATACCGTGCTTCAGCGAAGACTGTAGGGGAGCCAGCTCACTTGGCGCTCGCCAGCTCTAGTTGTTTCTCTCATAATTGTTTTATGACGAAGTATTACTGGCATACACGGTGATATTATCGAGTATAGGCTATTCACGGTAAAATGAGCACTTTTGAAAGCCCTCTCATTTGGAATAATAGTCAATAAATATTTTCTAGTGTAGCCTCAGAAGTTAACTTCCGAGTGTGGTGAAATATATACTCTGTGTTTATTATTTACGTGGCAATATTTATTTTAAAAAGTGGTAGAAGGATACACAATGGCTGATTGGTAAAAGTACGTAGGGCCTCAAGGGTGCTTACTTTACCGTGAACAGGCTATATTCGCAAGTACCAACAAATGCTATTCTGATTTTTATACGATGATATTATTATTACTGTGTAAAGGTATAAAGTTACCAAATATAGGCTAAACCAAAAAATAGTACACTACACTTGAGCGTTTAGTAAAGTTTCATATTTCTTAATCAGTAGCAACTATATGCGGAGCGCGAAGAGCGTATGTTTCGCTATTTTCTAGTTTAATTAATTCTTGGGAGTCCTGTGTTTTATGTTGGGGCATCCGTTACATCGACGGTTATGTTCCTCCTGGTCCCCTGCTTTCATTTTAATTTATCCTCAGAAAAAATTGGCACCCTTACAAGGCCTTAGTATTTGACGTATGCCACCGTGGCAAATATTTTGTGTCGGCATCTGTAAGTCATGCTTATTTTAGTTTGGTGTTTAAATTGCATTTTTTTTTTTTTTCGCGCAGCAGCGATACTAGTTAAGCATGCCTCAAAAAGTACTTGACGTTAGGGGACAAAGTTTTTGTGATATTCGGTGAATATTTCAGGGTAAAAATGGCGGTGGTTACTTTTTTGTCGTTAAGAACGCTAAATAAATATCACGAATAATTGTATTGTATTAACAACTTATTCAGTAGTTACGTGTTGTTCCTTTGTCAGAATGTGCAACGTACTGTAGAGCAACATAACTTTTTCATGTTTTAATGAGAGTAGAGGGCAAGCAGAGATATGCAGTTTTCTTAAAAATCTATTTTATTTCTGTTAGAAAAATTTGTTAGAATTCTGCGATAGTAATTCTTAGAAATATTTGCTATATTGTAAAAGATAAGTTGCGTTTTTAGAACACTCAGTGGACTACTTTCTGACGTAACAAAAAGGTGACTACGAGAATAGGCTTTCACTTATAGCTTTCTTATTCACTCTGTTGTATTTAATTTGTGTAACATAAAATGTCTTGAAAGAGAAGAATTTGCCGTTGAAAAATACTATTTAATACTGAAGTACTCGACGTTTATGTTTTAAACTTAACTAAACGCAATAAAAAATAAGTACTCTGTTTCTCTTTCCCCTTCCCCTTCTGCGCGCGTGCACACGCGCACACACACACACGCGCGCGCGCGGGTTTTATTTTCAGTAGGGTTAAGATTCCACAATTTTTTCCCACTCACTTTTCAGCTTTAGGGATTATGGGAAGAGCAATGGAAAATTGGAATACACAGCAATTGCCTCATAATGACGGGCTAGTAAAGACAGTTTGGTGCATAAACTAGAACAACATCCGACACGTATATTGCAATTTAGAGTTATTTGGAAGCCGGTCTGGGAAAGGGGGGGGGGGGGAAGTAAGAAGATGCGTATTTAACGCATAAAAGAATTCTTCACTAGTAAAATTTTCCAAATGCTGTTTCTTTGTGGGCAGTTATTGGTGATGGCCTACATTTGCATAGTTTAGTGCGGTGCAATGTGTTGTTCCAAGGATCTTGCGTAAAAACTGTGACACAAGAATTCCCCGCGCCTGCGTATAGCAAGTGTGTCCTTACTACAACCGTTACCAAAAGTATGCTTGTTGCTGCTCTGAAAGCGTCTTGGAAATGACTGCACAAGTGACAGAACGAAGTGGCAAGGACCGTACGGAGGATGCTACTCCAGTTCTGAAGTTGTGTGGACAGTGCGAATGACATCATTGCCATATACCCTCTTCACGGTAGATGTAAGAGTGTGGTACGGATTTTTGGTTCCTATTTGTGTCGCTTTCGTGATTACCGATTGCGAAAGTAGTAAATTTCGAGAAAGAAATGGTTGCTACAAAATATATATAACTAGCTTTTAGCCGCGTCTCCGCTCGCGTGTGTTTATAGGAGATAAATAATGAAGTTTTTTGACACTAAGCCTTGTCGTGTTACATAATCGCGGTGCATCTAAATTTAGATCGCATGATATTTTAGTAAAGTTATTAAAATAAAGCCCACCATAATTTCATTAAGGCTCTTTGTTTAAAATACAAATATTTTTTTCATTTCAGGCTAGCCACTGAGCTACTGCGACCCCACTATTTGGTGCTCTAGTCCCTGACCAGCTGCAACAACACTTGGGTGCTCTACCCACTGAGCTACTGCGGCCCCACTTGATAGATATCTATCGACTGGGTCACTGCGGCCCACTTGGAATAACGCTAGCCACTGGACCACTAAGGCTTTTTGGAATGAAGTTTTACAGACCATAGACAAAATAGAAAAGATAGATGACGAGATTTTATTTTTTAACAATGTTTTTTTTTTTTTGCAATAATCAATCCTAAGAAAAGCTTAATCTAAGAATTTTCGTGAAGGAAATGAGATATTTGCACGGGATTAAAAGTAGCCTATGTCACTCTCCGTTCCTCAAACTATATCTGTGCAAAAAAAATCACCTCGATCCATTGTTCCGTTTTGACGTGAAAGAAGTACAAACAAACACACTTTCCAATTTGTGTAGTAGTAAGGATAAGTAGAAGATCTCTGTATGTCCGTCCGTCCGTCCGTCCGTCCGTCCGTCCGTCCGTCCGTCCGTCTGTCTTTAATACATCTAAATCGCTTGAAACTCAACAGAAGTTCTTCAAATTTTGCAGAGCGAAAGCTCAGGGTAAAACACAGGTCAAGTTCAAATTTCAACAAGATCAGATTACGCAATCATTACCTTTTACCCTAAAAACTAATTTTTTAAATTTTTTCCCTATGAAAAGTTTTGTATTAATGCATAGAGATTATTGCATAGAGATATGAAGGGAATGGAATATAATTTTTGTTTACTTTAAATGTCTCGCTTTAATGTTGAGTTAAGTGGGGCCACAGTGGGTCATTGGATAGAGCTATTCCAAGTGGGGCCTTAGTGGCTCAGTGGCTATAGCGATCCCAAGTGGGGCCCTAGTGGCTCAGTGGATAAAGCAATTCCGAGTGGGGCTGCAGTAGCTTAGTGGATAGAACTATATCAAGTGGGGCCGCAGTGGCCAAGTGGATAGATATATATCAAATGGGGCCGAAGTGGCTCAGTGGAAAGAGCGATTTCTAGAGGGGGCCTCAGTGGATCAGTGGATAGGGAGATTCCAAGTGGGGCCGCAGTGGCTTAGTGGACAGAATTACGTTAAGTGGGACCGCAGTCGCTTCTGTGTTGAGTTCATTTCACATCATTTCATTATAACCTACATCTATGCAATATTTTTTTCAGTCCATGTATGATAACCAAATTTTTTAACATGGCAAATGTTCTAGCCCATGGCAATACAAAAAAAAAGGCCAGGGGCTGGGTCCCCTTGTTTTGTTATAAGAAACTTCTGTCAGATGTTTTGTGGTAATAAATAATAAAATTATGTTGTTGCTTCAGAAATGTATGGTTTGTTTTAAAGTCATTAGTAGTTTTGTATTAACGAAAAAATAAGTTTAACACCACAGAATATTTTACAGCATATGTTGTAACAAATAAGTTATGTTCAATATAATAATATATATATTCCCAGCGTTATTATTTCAGTTTTTTTAATTTTAATTCTAATTCTTTTAGTAAGCCCACAATATTTTTGTCGTTATAAAAGGTAGCCGGAAAGTTAATGTTTTAACATATAGTCTTCGTGTAATAGCGGAAGTCAAAAGAAAAATAAGAGTGCGCGCTCTCTACAAATAAAGGCATCGCTATCTGAACGGTTGTATGTGTGGTGTTATAGCAAGAAAGAAAAAAAAAATTGAGGGATTGTTAATTCCCTGAAATATAATTTTAGTAGCATGCAAACAGTAGAAATAAGAAATATTTCAATCTGTCAGATTGTTCTTAGAAGCCGATTTTCTTAAGCGTTTTAATCCACGTTATCCAGACTTCTTGGACGAAGGCCACAAGAAGGAACCTTTACACTGTTTTTTTTTCTTCTTCTTCTGATGGGTCGTATCGTGACGAAAAAATCCCGCAGAATGGAAAGGAAACGACAGTCTTTTTACCGCCTGCCAGCAATGCCTTTAAATGGTTACCCAACGATAGGGATCGTAATCGAATTCGCGACACGTTTTCGGTAACACGACCCCAGAAACAGAGCCGAATATAAAGTGTTTCTCCTCTCTGGTATCGAACTGCTGTAGCTTTTTCTCTTTTGAGTGTACTTCCGTTGTTGGCAGCGGTTACAGCACCACTTTCTACATTTCTAACTTCATCACGGTATAATACCTACTTGATTTGAATCAATTAATATTTGTTACAAGAATTCGCTTTAACACACATAAAGTTACGCTTGTGCAAAAATCACTGCGTCATTAGAGTTTTAGATAAGATTCACATGGAACTTAGTTGTTAATGTGTTGTTGATACCCTTTGGTCTTTCAAAGCTTTAGGCGTCACTATCGCGGGGAAAGGAGTAGCTCCCTCCCTTCCCTTAGCCCTGTACACACACGCACACCAATCCACACACACACATTTACCTTCACCCCTTCCCGTTCCAGCCTCTGACATAGAGCGACGAGTTGATCGGAGCCTACTGTGATAATGAGTTCCCTTCTTTTTCTTTTTTTTTTATAGCTTTCCTGTAGATAATACCCAAGCTTGTGAACTTCAAGGGCGCGTCTAAAAAGAGCAGCATGTGTCACTTAGCAATTTTCTAAGTCAAGGTCTGCCCGCATGCTCTGATGCTCAGCGGTCACTTTCCCTGGGACCTCGTTAGCAACAGATGGCGGAAAGGCACGGACAGAAACCCCAGTCGGGTCAGTGGGCGGAGCCTGGACGTATGGGCGGAGCCGGCGCCAGACGCTTTCGCGTGAATATTTTAGGGAGCTGGAGGAAATCCATCCCCCTATTAGGGTAATTACGGTATCCCGGGTATTGTCGCTCTGCAGTTCCAAACCCCTGCATTTTACGCACACGTTCTCTGGTCGTGCTGCGGCAGATCAAGTCGTTATCTGAATTGCTTTCCCATATGTTGGTAAATGACATCAGTGCCTTCACCAGTTCACAGATATCAGCTGAACCAGTTTCCAGTAGAAAATTAATGCCACACTAGGTGTTCCGCGTGTTTCTAGTTAGATATCAAAATTGGCACAGGGATGAAATGACTTATATTAAAATGTAAGATAAAAATCATTTTATCTATCTACTAGGCGTATCAATGTACATTGAGTCAAAGTGAAACTTATATACCATTATAACAACGTATTTATGTATAACTAGAAATGTGGACACTAATATATGTTCGCATATTACGTGTGGAACAATAAAGGGATGTCTTGAATTATTATATTATGTAACCACTGGTTAGTTAGCGTATCCCTAAATTGACGTATATATCGCCGATTTTTTGTCGATATATTGCTGGCGTGCTGCAAAATGAAAATTATACAGTTCTAGATGGACACGTAAAACGGCAGTATAAAGACTGTACAGTTGTCTTTCAACGCCAAAAATTATGTTGTGGAGAGTTGTGAAGTACAGTCAAGTTCCAGTGTCCTCGTGGGGCGTCAAATAGGGAAATATAAGAGAACTGACGATTTTTCATTATAAGAAAAGACAATCCGTCCCGGAAATGGGTGAAATTGTGAACAGGCGTCATGCGACTGTACACTGACATGACAAAAGTGATCTGATACCCGTCTAATAATGTGTAAGACCCCCTCTAGACCGATGAAGTGCGGTAACTTGACATGGCATGGACTCCACAAGTGGACGGAAGACCTCTGGAGAGACGTTAAGCCGTACTGTCAAAATGGCTGCCCAAAGTTCCCTGGTATATCTATGTACAGGATCTTGGGTCCGAATGGCTCTCGACCAGGTCCCATAAATGCTCTATTGGGTTGATGTCGGGGAAACGTGCTGGCCACTCTATTCGCTGGAACTCTACAGAATGCTCTTCGAACTAGTCCTGGAGATCCGCAGCCCCGATGAGACGGCGCATTATCCTGTTGGAACATCCCATCGTAGTCAGGAAAACTGGTCCATGATCGACTGCAAATGTTCACCAAGGAGAGTTTTGTAGCGGTTACCATTGAGTTTTGTGGGTACGTGGGCAAGTGGACCCAACCCATGCCATGTGAACACACCATTACGGAACCACCACCCGCTTGCATGGTGCCTTGTTGACAACTGGGATTCATGGCTTCATTGGGTTTGTGCCATACCGGAGTCCTGCCATCTGCCCGAAACAACCTGTATCGTGACTCATCGGATCAGGCCACATGTTTACAGTCCTCCAGGGTCCAATTAGCAACCTCACGAGTCCAAGTTAGGCACTGTGCCTGGTGTCGTACAGGGGCACTCTGGTGGGTCTTCTGCTTCCATATCCCATGGAAGCTATTTCTCATTGCACTTATCTGCTAGATACACGTCTGGCACCTCCTGCATTGACTGTGGCTGTGATTTGAGCAAGTGTTATTGCTCTGTTAGCACGGACAGTTCTACTCAACCTCCGCCGGTCACGATCATCAAGTAACTTTGAACGGCAACTGCGTTGTCCACGGTGGATAGTAACAAGTCTCTACAACTTATGAAATTGAATGTCCCATCCTTCTGGCGCCCACAATCGTGCCCCGTTCGAACTCTGATTATTCATGTCGCCTTTCCATGAGCATGTAAACAATACTCAATCCGAATGACACGACCACCTGTTCACAACTAAGACCGACTTAGGCCGTGCAACGTCGTTCTGCAGCGGTGGCGCCACAAGTCATTCAGTTACATAGTGCTATCCCATGACTTTTGTGTTGTAAGTGTATAGTGAGTTATAAATTGATACATAAGCACCAGGAGCAGTGAAAATAAAGACAGATCAGGAGAAATATTTTCAACATCAGGGAGGAATGTTGGATAGTAACACAAATGATAAATTCCAGTGCTCCAAAACTTATTTTAATGGTTGAGGAACATGCAAACAAGAGAGCCCATCCAGAAACTATTAGACTTGTTCTAAGAAGAAGTAAATGCCATGGAAGAATAGCTGGGAACAAAATAGTAAGTTACTTGTTAACAAGATTAATAATAAGAAACGGGTGAACTTCGTTAAAGAACACATGGAAAAAGATTTCGAGTTCTGGAAGACAAATTATTTTGCAGATGAAAGCAAGTACAACCTCTTCGGATCAGATGGAAAGGTTACTGTCTTGAGGAAATCAAATAATAAATTAAACCTGGCAATTTTAATTCAAGTGTCAAACATGGTGGAGGTAGTGTAACGTCTGGGGGTACATGTCGGCTACTGGATCAGGGAAGTTAACATTTATTGATGGGGCAATGGACAAAAATGTGTATCTAAATTTACTGAATGATAATTTACCACTTATTACTAAAAACCTTCGTATATCTGATGGATATAAGTATTACCAAGATAACGACCCGAAGCACAAAGCTCATGAAGTAAAGACGTGGCTGCTGTATAATTGTCCAAAAGTACTTGAGACACCTCCGCAGTCACCAGACTTAAATGCGATAGGAAATCTATGGCATTACTAGGAAGTATACATAAGAAGACACCAGATTTCCAACAATGATTATTTGAAAATAGATCCATCTTACTGCGAAACGTTGGTTCACTCTATACCTATCCGTTTTAGAGCTGTGAGAAGTGCTAAAGGATATCCTACAAAGTATTGACTGTTAAAAACATTGTATTACTAGACATTTATATGGTACCACCTGCAGTTGTATGAGTTTGACTGCGACCTGTTTCATGCACGTTTAAGAATAACTTATCTATTTTTCTTTCCTAATATCATAAGTGTGAGTTTATTTTGTGTTCCTTAGTAAAGAATCTGGATTTATTAATCCAGAACTAAGACCAAGATAAAATAATTATATTTTCTGTTGAATGCTATTAAAGCAAGCTTTCCCCTGGTGTATCAGTTTTACTTTGACTCGCTGTAGCTGCTTTAATGGCGAAAGGCTGATCACCAGGTGGTTGATATTCTGAACGAACTTAAATTACAACTAAAAACGGCGCACTCGTACGTTCGTGACTTACCCAGGATTCAAGACAGGCCTCGTCGTCTCGAATACAACGCTGAGGTTATTTCTATATAGGTTAGGAAGAAAATTAGTTCTCTTATGGCATAAGTAAAATTTCCGCCGCTAGTTGCGCACTGTTCCAGAGGTCACTTTTAATTAAAATTTTAAGCTACGCGAATAAAAAAAAAGAAATAATCTACTGAGTTACGAACTTGTTTTATATTTGATTTAAGAGTATTACAATATTTTTTGTTTTTTAACATAGAGGGGCTTATAAGACACCGTCTGTGTCTGTCCCGAGATGTAATTAATTACTGAGATAACGATATCAACTTTGGCTTTTGTAAATGGTAATATACTTATTTCTCCCAATAGCATAACCTGTTACTAAGCGGCGAGTTCAGAGACGTGATTATTTTGAAAATCTTACGAGCACTTTTTTTTAATATAGGGGGTTTTCATTGGTGTAGGAATTTGACTGTAGCTGTGGCGGGTATGTTGCGTCACGTGCTGGGATAGGTCCAGCGTGTCTCTTGTGTTCTACACAGGTGATGCACGCGCTAGTGATACAGGAACACTGGTATCGGTCGCATACCAAGGTTTTTTATTGGTGTTGTTGATGTTACAGACAAAAAGTGTGTTTAATTTATGTTCATAGCTTAATTTCAATTAATTCACCAAGCAGTCGTGTGTCTTTCACAGTCCATAACATTGAAACATCTCCCAGCGGATGATGCAATTTTGTGATATGGAATTGAAATGAAGATAAAGTAGTTCATACTTTACTTTACTGCCTAAATCTACAGATCTAGACGAGATTTTTAGTTTGGCACCAAAATCAGCGCGTTAGCACACCGAAGATGCGAAATACAGGATGATTAGCAATCACACCGACAAATTTCGTGAGGTTATTTTTCATGAAAAAGTAAAAGGTAAATATTTGTGACACTTTATACCTCAACCGAATATTAAGGGAGGTATGAGCCCTTAAAAAACGAGGTTTTAAACCGTATTTGTGCAAAATATCGGTAACGAAGTAAAATACAATGACAACTCTCGGAACATTATTGTATGGTATCGGGACCGTCAACCTAGAGCCGATATTTTGCACAAATACGGCTTAAAATCACATTTTATTAAGGATTCTTACATCCCTTAATATTAGATTTAGGTATAAAGTGTCACATATGTTTTCCTTTTACTTTTTCATGAAGAATCACATTCCGGTGTTTGTCGGTCTAATTTAGAATCATCCCGTATACTTCTCCGATAATTTAGCCCAAGTTCAAAACTGCTGCCAGTCGCCGCGAGCCCCCACCCGCGCCACGTACACGCGCTGCGTCAACTCAAGGTCGTGGTCGTGTACTCGGTCGAACGAGACCACATTCAATTAAATCGTGTTATTAGTCACAAAGTTAAAAGTGTCGGAATGGAGCACCCTGCTAATGCTGCATCGCCGTTCTCATCCTGGTTGGTGCCCCTTGCGACGGTCTCATTTTAAAGATGTATTCTCGCTACAAATGCTTAATATCCAGGAATCAGATACAATATTTCTTGATTCTCTCCCCCCCCCCTACCCCCTAGTGTTTGTTCTGCCAGACTGTAGCGTCGTCGTGCTTGTTTCAGGAGACGGCTGGTATAGTAGAATTCAAGGCGCTGATCGATCAGACCTAAGAAGGCGGGAGCCATCGATCCGCCCAGCCGGAGGCACACTTCGTGTCCTCCCTGAATTCCAGCCGCGCCTTTGTCCGGTGTTCGATCCGGTGTACGCCGCAGTTTTTGTGCTTGACTGTTGAGACAGAACTCGCTTCTCTGTAATCGGATACAATCAGCAGGGTTTTATATTCTACGCTTTCGGTGTTTCGTTAGTGCTTCGTGTCCGAGATTAGTAAAGGCCTTTTCACGCGATTAAGTTGTACTTGAATTCAATAAACCAAATTAGGATTTTTTTTTTCACTTTAATGAAATAATAGTGGTAAATGTTAAAGTAGTAACTTGAAATGCATTTCACATGCATGTGACGAAATCAAACTATAAATAAATGGACATAGTAAAATAAATGTACGGTAAAGTGAGCACTTTTGAAGCCCTACTTAATTTTTTCTTTCGGCCATTTTTATCATTCAACCACCTTTTTAAATAAATATCATGAAAGTAATAAACATAGTATGTATATTCCATGGCACTCGGAAGTTGAAGTCTAAGGCTAAAATTAAATATATTTATTGACTATTATTCCAAATGAGAGAGCTTACAAAAGTGCTCACTTTACTGTGAATAGCCTATACGATACGAAAATGAAAGTTTACACCTAAGCATAAATAAGTTATTATATTAATTTGCATTTGCTTTGAATGGCATAGTAAATGTTTATTTCTATTTAAGTATCCCTTTACTATTATGTTGTGCGGCTACAAACTTCATTCAGTACTCCTGGAGTTGTTCGGGTAAACGAATGTAAAAATTGATTTCATGGAGTTATAAAAAATTGTTTAAAATCTGCGTAGGAGTCCTACCTGTTAGATTTGTGGTAAAACAAGATTTCCGCACAATTTCACTGTGTGCACTAGCCTTAATGTGTTGCTTTAGGTCAGTTCGTGATAATTGTTGATAAATCATGGATACGTATGCCGTTTTTATATCAAAGTTAATTTTATGCATATGAGCCGGCTTTCCGTTATGCTCCTGGTATTGAAGTATTCGAGAAAAAAAGATGGCGGTTGGAAAACGAGGGCGTAAAATTAATAAATTAAAAATATGACTTTTCAATATCCTAAAGCTTTTATATTATACGCACTTATGCTCAGAATACCTGTAGTTAGTGATATTTTCCGATTATCCTCGGTCCTGGACTCTTGCATTCCGACTTGTCGCTCATTAATTGAATCATAGAATTAATGTGTCTCGAGTTGAATTGTTTGGAGATATTTTCCGCGCTGCCTTAAACGTCATAGGTTGGTCTCTTAGTATTGGCGTGATGTTATAAGTTTGCAAGTAGTGTCATACAGAACCCTGGTATAGGTTGGTGCAGTTGTTACTTTTAATTTGGAACGTTAAAAAAGAGGATTCCGCATATAGATAGTAAAAAGTTACTATAAAGGTGGGACTTAAATCAACCGACAAAGCTTTGTGAGACGATTCCTTATGCAAAACCAAGTGGCAAATAAACAGGACACTTTGTACCTAAACTAAATATTAAGGGCGAAATAAGTCCCGAAAATGGAAAAAGTACAATTCGCGGAAAATCGTTTTATGTTATCGGAATCTTCAACTTAAGAGTGAATGCTCAATAACAAACACTCCCCATTACGAAAATAAGGGTGGCCACCCTCTTATTGCCGGCAACTTCGTTACCGCCGGGAAATATGAACGTTTGATGCTGGTTTATTGCACAGTATGACCTGCGAAACAAAAATGGTCTCCTTGTTGCAACTGCCTAGGACCCACCGTTTTCGTTTAAAACGCACTCAAAGATTCCGCTAGATTCCACTGCAGCGGTACAGCGCCTAGTATGCAGGCATTTCTACCTACATGCATGCATGGCCACAGCATAGATGATGGTGGCAGACAAGGTTAACATCTAATGTAAACAATGCGTACCATCCTATTATATAACTGGGAGCCCAGCCCTTGACTTTTTAGTATTGTCACGTGCTTAGAACAGTTACCATGTTAAAAAATTTGGTTATCATTCAAAGGCTGAAAAAATTTGCGTACATACGCCCCCCTAACCTCCACCGACCACCACAGCCCCCCCCCCCAAAGCCATACATTGAGAGTAAACAATTCCACCCACTACAACCCCCTCCAGTTCCCCTCCTGTCTTTAGTCATAAAGACTGAAAAAAATTGCATAAAGATATTAAATTATATTTAAATTAACTCAATTTAAAAGCCATACATTTAGAGGAAACATTACCTTCATATCTCTATGATTAATACAAAACTTCCATACGAAAAAGTAATTCAAAATGAGTTTTTGGGGTCAAAAGTCATGATTGCGTAAACTGATCTAGCTGAAATTCGAACTTGATCTGTATTAGACCTTGATAATTCGCTCTGCAAAATTTGAAGAACTTATGTTGAGATTAAAGGGACTTAGAAGTATTAAAGACGGACAGACAGAGATCGTATCCTTATTATATAGGATATCCTATATAATAAGTAGACGATCTCTGTATATATGTCTATCCGTCCGTCCGTCCGTCCGTAATACCTCTAAGTCCCTTGAAACTTAACAGAAGTTCTTCAAATTTTGCAGAGCGAATGCTCAGGGTAAAATACAGGTCAAGTTCGAAATTCAGCAAGGTCAGATTACGCAATGATTATCTTTTACCCTAAAAACTAATTTTGAAAATTCGTTTTTCCCTGTGAAAAGTTTTGTATTAATGCATAGAGAATATTGCATAGAGATATGAAGGTAATGGAATATAATTTTTGTTTACTTTAAATGTCTCGCTTCAATGTTGAGTTAGTTAAGTGGGGCCACAGTGGTTCAGTGGATAGAGCGATTACAAGTGGGGGCGTAGTGAATAGAACTATATCCAATGTTGAGTTGATTTCACTTTTTTTTTTCTGTCTTTCTATGATAGCAAAAATTTGTAACCTCGTAACTGTTCTAGGCACGTGACAATACTAAAGAAAGAGGTCACGGGCTGGTCCCCTAGTACATTAATAAGCATACACAACTGTTCGATTGTGGCGACAGTCAGTGTGTGATCCCATACAGGACATAAGACATTGTTATTGCCTGCGCACCTGGAACTGTATCGCTGCTGCTGTGTACTGTGCGGGTTTTTGAATGTTGAAACATTTGGTGCAGTAGTGTAGAACAATGCCATTAAAACGCATCACATGTATGTAGTATCAGGTAACACATTGCATTTTACAACAAAAGTAACGACGGGAGATGTTTATACGTAAAGTCAAGACTCATTCACATTTGAGGCTTGTTTATTTAACACTGTGACTTAGGCAATACACAGGTACTTGTCGCAACTGCGTAGGACCACCGCTTTCGTACAAAACGCACACAAGTAAAGCTTTAGCTGCAGCGGTACATGTCGAAGCCCATAAACAATAGTCTTTAAAGTACACAGCAGTGTCAGAAATAAGGTTCCAGGCACGTAGGCAATACTAATTCTTCATGTAGGGATTCTCACACCGACTGTGGCCTGAAATGCATTGTCGGATGCCGTTTCGTAGGCTTCTTAATGCACGGTAATGGTTGTTCACCGTACGTAATAAATGTCCCCCACCATTGTTTACACTGTGGGAACAGTAGCTTACCATACACGCATGTAGAACGTATTGCCTATGTACGAGGCGCTGTATGGCTGCAGCGAAATCTAGCAGAATATTAGTGTTCGTTTTAAACGAAAACGGTTAGTCCTAGGCAGTTTCAACGAGGGGACCATTTTTGTTTCGTAGGTCATACCGCTCAATAAACCAGCATCAAACGTTCTTAATTCCCGATGGTAACGAAGTTGCTGGCAATGAGAGGATAGCCACCCCTGCCATTTTCTTAACGGGGAGTGTTATTATTGTGAATTTGCTCTGACGTTGAAGATCCCAATAACATAACAATGTTTCGCGTATTGTACTTTCATCTCACCATTATTTTATGTATGGCATTTTAGTTCTTTTTAGAGTTTGGTGTTTTCATGCTGTAAATTTAAGTTCGTGGGCGTAACTTTTTCATATTCCTTAAGGTGTCGGAAGTGTCCATACTCTCAACCATTTAAAAATGTAATATATCTTGGCGAAGAAACCCGCATTATTCACGTCAGAGGTGGTTCTGTAAGCGAAAATAATTGACAAACTGTTTTGGACACAAGTTTTTCTCAGCAGCTACAGTAATTGTTAAATATGTGTTTGTAAATGATTGGTTTTTGATCATGCAAAGGAGGTTTTCTAGTGACTCCGACAGTGTCGGAGTGTTTCATCTTCATAAAGGGGCTTTATTGTGACAAAGTCAGAATCATAGTTTTCAAGGTCATTGAAGTTAGCAAAGCTGAAATAGAACTCGGAACGTTATCGCACTTCTTTTTCTGTGACTTAAATTTTTAAAGTGCGTTTGAGCCAAAGTTTAGTGTCCCGTTGATGTAACACGAAAATATTGCAATGGCCAGAATGGTTCTTGTCAGTTTGTTTATCACATGGACGATCTGGAATAGTAGGAATTAGTGGAGACATCATGGATAACCTTCGAGCTAGCCAATGAAATAATTATTGTGGTTATATACTTCCGTAATGTAACAAATGTATGTTTTTTGACCAAGTTCGTGCTTCAAATTAGGTGATTACGAATTTAATATTCAGTATTTCATACCTGAAATATGTGTGTTCCTTTTATCATCATTCTATTTTTGAGATTGAACATCTAGTTTAATTATACAGGTTTCCAAGCAGTCAGTTTGTCCTGTAGATTTGATGGCTGCTGGTTTTTTTTTTTTTTTTTTTTTTTTTTTTTTTTTTTTTTTTTTTTTTTTTCCCACGAGGAAAATTCATTTTCTTCAAATGCATCGTCGTCCTAAGGATATATTCCTGCATTTTCTGAAACCATTTGCAACGATGGAACCGTTTTGCATTCTCAAGCAGGCTTTGTAAAAGAGTTGTGCTCTGTCGAAACGTGCAATTGGTTTTCCAGTTCATCTTGTATGCAAGCATGCAGAATTCTTCGCTGTAGACTTCCATACTAATCACGTTTGGACTCGCGATAGCGTGCTCTACTAGCAGTTGGCAGGTCGTGTTTTAGATCGCCACCGGCTGCATTGGGGATGAAATCTCGCGACTCGTTTTAGGCAAATTAATTTTTGTAGAAAGTATTTTCTCAATTTCTCGTCCACATAATTAGAACCCTGTTCGTCTTGTACATAAAAGAAAATAATACATGTAGGTGTTCAAGACCGCTTGGAGGTTTTATTTTTCGGATGCATGCGATGTGCTAATTGATTGTAAACAAAATGTTACCACAATTATTTCTCGTAAGGTATGATATTATAAGAAGTGACTATTGAAATGAATTGTTTTAATATGCATATAACAAATATGCGTGTGGATTTTAAAAATAACATAATATAACATTAGTCCTTTAAGAATTAAATATGGAACCAAACATAGAATGTGAATACGTTTGGAAACAAAGGCATATCATTACATAAAATCTTATATCAGTTTTAAGTGATTTGCCAAAATTAAAAATCTTGGATAATGCAAGTTTCGGAACTAAGCTATTAATTTAACTAAGCAAAATATTTTTTTTTGTAAAGGCGCATTAACTGAAGAAATAATGTCCGTTGTTTGAGTACATAATTTAAGCATTATTATAGGCAACTGTTGGTGAATCACGAGTATGTGTATATATATATATATATATATATATATATATATATATATATATATATATATATATATATATATATATATATATATATATATTACTAAACCAAATTCATGAATAATAAATATTCTGTATAAACCTTGGTACTCGACTTGGAATCATTAGATTGCTATAAACAATGCATAACTGTAGCAGTGTTAGAAAACATAGACAAAAGTTACTGTTATTCATTCAGGTTGCAGCCCAAAGTTTGGAAGGGACCAACAGTGTTTAACTGCACATTTATAGTCTTTTTAGTCTTACAAATGTATAAATGAATGTATATTTAGTCTACGTATATAATAATAACAAAAAATTGTAGAGACTAAAAAGTGAAAAATAAATAAACTTAAAAAAAAAACTTTAAAGACCAACCTTTTATTTATAAATGTGCTAAAAAGATGAAAATAATAATAATATATACAGAATTTTTAGAACTTGTAAGACGTGGTTGAACAGCCATAATAAACTTTACTACAAATTAATGTATGTGTATCAATTTATATTTAATATATAAAAGCTTGGCGCAATATAGAACTTGTACCTCATTTGCGTAAGCGTAGTAAGCACATATCTTGAGAAGGAATCTTAACGTTTTACGATATAGAATGTATACCTCATTTGCGTGTTCGCGTAGTAAGCACATATCGTGCGTAAGGCTGTTAAATATTCGCAATATAGAACGTATACCTCATTTGCGCAAGTGTAGTAAGCACATATCTTGCTTAAGGCTCTTAACTATTCGCGCCAAGCTTTTATATACTAAACATAAATTGATACAAACATATTAATTTGTAAAGTCTATTATGGCTGTTCGACCAAATTCTGTAACTACTGTAATTATTTTACTCTTTTTAGTGCATTTATAAATAAAATGTTGGTTTTAAAAGGTTTTTTAAAGTTTATTTATTAGGCTTTACAATTTGAATCCTAATGTCTTCTATTTATTAGAAATCCTACAAACTGCCTCTTGGGACATTCAAAATTATATCCTCGTGTCTTCTGATTCATCGAGATGCTCGACAACTAACTCTTCAGAATTGTCCGTAAACTCTAAACCACATTGAGTAAGCACGTCATTGCTAAACACAATGTTGTCAACTTTATCCAGTAATCTCTAATATAGTTTCTTAACAGCTTCTCAACATCTTGTAGTTTGTCAGATCACGGGAACCTTATGCACCCAAACTTCTGGGTTCATAGTATCTAGGAATTTCCCTTTCTACAGAAACAATTTGAATTGTCGAATGTCAGATCTGTAACCGGGTTCTTCTTCAGCATAACGGTGTTTTTGTTTATCTTCAGTGAGATTCTCTTTAATGGGGAAAGTTGAAAGTCCAGCTGGTTAGGAACCTTAACAGTTCCAGCAGCGATATTCTATGACATAAAACGGAAATGAGGAAAGCTTTGCAACTGACAAAATTAAGAAAATAATTAATTAAAGAGCGTATTAAACAACTATGTATTCTAAACACGGCCAGGGATAGTAATTGACGAATAGTAACGAACAGCAACTACTGAAATTTTGTATGTTTAAATGGCGATTAAATTTTCTTGCAAAGTCCCTTGTATCATTGTAGACAAAAATTTTCTCTGAATCAATTTGAAGTTTACCTGCAGTCATCATCATAATATGGAAATCGTATACACTGAATGAAGATACTTTTTTAAACGAAGAAATTAAGCAGCAATTTTCAGTTTAGTAGATAAGACGATTTAAGGCACAAAACGTATGCTCAGGATGAAGAACAATTTTGTTTCGGCAATAGCAATGGTTCGACTAAACCGCTCTCGGGGCTAATACGCTCATTCTAAGAAACTGTGTTCATTAGTCAGTTCAGGTCGAATGGAAGGGTTCTGTAGTACCATCTTGACGGAAATCAATACTAGCCGAGATAGCAGATTTTGATTTCTGATAAAAGCAGCCTAACTTATAAATATGGAAAGTAATTATCTAACGGCCTAAGAGTAACATGTGATTAAGGCAGAGAATTTCTTTCGTAAGATTCTCATAATTCGTTTTAAAGTACATATATTTAGAAAATTGGAGGGAATAATTTAAATTAATGAAAATATTTTTAATTTTTATTACACTGTTTATGTTAATGGGGACATTACAATCAGTTTAAAAATGTGTTATTTGTTTTGTTTGGAGACGGTGCGCAATTATAAGTGTGCTAAGTATTAAAACAAAAGAAAGTGGTTAATGAGAAATACGGAAATGGCCCGTCAGAAGGTTTTTAATAAATAAATGCACCTTCGGGAAGATGTTTCGGACTTCAGCATTTCATTTTAAACATAGAAAGATAGCCAGTTAACTTAAAAAAAAATTTCATCGGTACGTGGAGAAATTACTTTTCACGCATTTTTTCACCTGGACATCCTACGGCATTTAATAAGACGAAAAATATTTCCCGAGAGGCTGAATGAAGTGTCTCGACAGAAGAGTAGTAGTTTGTGCAAAGGGTCGAGTGCGTTCAGCTGCTAATGTCAACAATACAGAGGGGTTCGATGTACGTGCATATTTCCATTTAATTAATCTTCTATATCCGATAGCTCATTCGATTCATTTTACAGATTGAATGTCAGTTATCAAATCTAATAGGACTAAAACAACTGCAAATACGCCATGTGGTTGGTGTGGTCTCAAATACTTTTCATGCCAGATGGGTCAAGTGTGGTTTCACGAATTGTGTGTAGGTGCTGTAGGCAAAAAGTAATTTACATGCTAAACGTAACATACATTTTGATAAGATTTTCAGTGAGTGGAGCTGAGAGGAATTACCCCACAAACATAACATGATCGTAAGTTAGTCATGTTTACAGAAGTAGCTTGTCATATCTACTATTTATGTTTTTTTTTTCACATAATTGTATATTTGTGTAACTCAATGGATACTCTTTCTCTGCAATTGGTTTTTAATAATTTCATTCGTATATATCAATTGGCAAAGTAGAAAAAGTCTTTATGGACTCCGCCTGAGGATGTTAAAACTTCAACCACTCATCTTGTGTTCGACTTGGCCTCTTTGGATACACGTTTCCTTTCAGAGCATTCAACTACTAATAAATCAACGTTTGTACTGCAAGTTAAAAAATGCATTATAGGCTGTTCACGGTAAAGTGAGTACTTTTGAGGACCTAGTTACTTTTTTCTTTCGCCCATTTTTCAACCTTTATCCAGTTAAAAATAAATAAATATTGCTATGTAAGTAGTTAACACAGTGTGTATATTCACCACACTAGGAAGTTAACGTCTAAGGCTCAAATAAAATATTGAGTATTATTCCAAATTAGAGGGCTTTCAAAAGTTCTCACTTTACCATGAATAGCCTATACATCAATTTTAGCACGGAGAGCACTGCCGTTATTTCCGTCAATATTTTGCGTGTCGTGTATTTCATGTTTGCCACACACACAAGTATATATTGGGAAATGTTAACTGCGGTGTTTTGCAAGGCGTAATTTGCCATAACGATACACACACAAAGTCAGAGGATTTGTTTTTTGGTGGTTAGTGAAACTTTATCGACGGATACGCAATACTAAATGCAAGTTGACTTGTCAGAGAAAAAAGCAAAAATAAGTGTACATGTTTTTTTTTTAATGAGTGTTTCTTCCTTTGCGCTTTTTGCCACAAAATGTTTGAATAAATTCATCAAAGCTAATATCACACGGATATTGAAATAGGACTGGTGACGCCTGATGTTTACACTGCTATGTGTTAGACTTCTGGACGTTACATTTTAACGAAAATATTATTAACTGCAGAACTTATTGTATAAAATCGGCGAACAGATCGTGAACAAAAAAGATTACGTTTTAAATTCCAAAATATTTCAATTTAAAAACTAATGGATAAATGAGTCCATTCGTTGTGTGCGTGCTTCACATGCGTATTAAGAGAATAAAAAAAGCCTGCTTAGCAAAAACCTTCAGTCAACACAAAAATGCAATTCAGCAAACAAAAAGATTTAAGAAAATCCGCCATAATACTCTCGTCTTTCGTATCTTAATAGTTTTTACTACAAAGAAAGTGTATTTTATTTTTTAATTTAGTTCAGTAATAAGCCCGATGTGAATACACTTGATAAGTGGGCAGGGTTCTGCACAACCTCCCATTGTTTCATTTTGTATAATTTCAGTTTTTGACCTGGACATGAAATATCCCTGGCTTGTATTTAGGTACATTCTATTGTACGTTCGAGTAATTATAATGATTAAAAATAGTCATTTAATATAATGAACTAATATGGCTTTTTTTTTTGGCAAACAGTGCGTGACATCTAATTCGAAACTTGAACGGAGCTCTTCGTAAAATTGAGAGTCATACTTGCAAATAACCTAATTAAGCATATCCGTTACTCTCAAAATGGTAACTACTGCACGCAAAATATATATGCCTTTGATAATTTGGGTGTCACTACATGGCGAACAGGCTTCATTATTTTATCATGCACATCCACAGACAAGACCTACCCTTGGCGTGTGGGAAGGCGTCTTGTCAAAATAGTTGTTACTACTTTGCATATGCATAGTTTTGTAGCTCACCGTCATTAAAAATATTAGTATACAGCGTAGGGTTTGGATGTTAATATGTATTCATATATGAATAAATTTATTTATCGAATTTTACTGGCGTGGATCAGAGTTTACACCGAAAGGGCCTATAAAGGTTAGGCTAAAATAATGCCCGAAAGGAACCAAATATCACGTTTCGGGATGAAACTAAACGAAATACCAAAAATATTTTTAAACCTAAACGCTCAACAGTCTTGAGTTCTGACGCAGAGTACCTGAGATTTTTAGAAATAGACCTAAGCGAAAAACAGAAGACCTGAATTGTTGATAGTGTACCTTTGGAAGTTGACGTGCATTTCAACGAAAACATCTAATGCATCAAGAACAAAAGTGATACAGCATATTCCTCAGTGGTTGAGAAAAATAAATGTTTACTTGTTTCTTTTAGTGGTTGACTGCCTGGTATTTCTTTTCGTAGCCCTTTTTTTTTAAGTATTCACATGTTAAATGTTTGTGATATAACAAAGGAAGCACGACCTTGAAATCAGTGTTGATGCTACTTCACCTTCATGATTTCATATCGGGTGCTTTTTTTTTTTTTTTTTTCAAGATGATTATTCTTCCGCGACATTAATATAACATTTAGAAATCATTATTCTTTTTTCGTCTGTGACCATTAGCTTAATACTATTCGGTCTTTATTTGCTTTTTGTCCTGAAAAAGCTTTGATTATATATATATATATATATATATATATTATGTGTCACGAATTCGTTTTGGCTGCATGCGTATAATTGTATGGATCGTATGCTAGCTTAGCATAATTTGCGTAGTTCCACGCCGAAAAAAAAACTAAATTACATACGTTGTTATAAAATTTCTTATATGTAGGTGAACACATTTTTTTTTAGTTAATTTACGCAATTTACTATAACATATTTTTTCAAAGGTTTCTGATATGATCAAATTTACGGTTTTGTCCATCGACTTGAGATCCAATTCTGTACGAAAGAAGCAAGTTATCTTGCGTTTTGTATAGTGATCACTAAACGTTGCTTAGTTTTTTTTTTTTTCGTGTATTCCCGTGGAGTATTTTTGATTCTGGATGCCAGAGTTCACATTCCAGCCGGAATTAGCGAATCATGCCAGAAGTAGAAGTGGTTGCTTGGAAATTACAGCCGTTTAGCTGTAGTGTTTCAATTTTTTTGATTAGCTTTTACTATGCGGTGTCATGATATACGCTGTCTATATACATAAATGTATATACACGGAAACAGAATTTCTCACACACACAAAGTTTTTCGGTGACGGATTAGAAGTCCCGTAGTTTGCGGTTGACCGCAGTTAATACTTTTTTTGCCACAGTTTTAATTAATTATGAATCGAACGAGGTAGTATTATCAAAACATACTTATGGAATACTATCATTCTCTTAATGCTTCTAAAAAAGAGGCCGTCTGTTGTCTTTGTGACATGTTTTGTAGAACGGTACGGAGAACTTTAGGTTTTTTTAATTAGAAAAATGTGGAATTTACGCGTTTTGAAACAATTTACCGAAATTATTACTGAAAATAATTAAATAATTGACCTTTTTTTTTTTTCAAACAACTTTACTTATTTTTTATGCTACAGAAATATCGACACCAACATGTTTTAATAATTCAAAGAATGAAAACTCGCTTATTGCTTCAATATGTAGAAATAACTGATTATTCATTGATCACATTTCCGACGATAAGGGTAGGTTGCGCAGAAAAGTGGAAAATCGTGAAAATTTATTTTGAAACAATATTATTAGGTTAAACGCTTCATTATGTGTTTCCAGTGCTATGTTTAAAGTTTGTTTTGATTTCTGTTTCTGTTGTGAAATGCTCTCCTTTTATTAACTATTTAAATTATATTAACTTTGCTTCCGGCGGATTCTCACCGTAATATTTCAAGTGTTCGGTAGGTTGTTGATCCTGGAATATTTGCTTTTCCTCCCAACCTATAACTTTGAAATTCCACTTCGTCCGTACTTAACGATGAACGAAATTCGTTCACTGCTGTAGCGGCTCGGATCGGAGATGGTGGCAGTTTTATTTCGACACGTTAGATTTTATTGCTGACGAATAATGCTCAACTTTCAACTTCTACGTACGTACAGCTGAACTCTCAGCCAATCAGAATGTCTGATTTAATAATATATAAATTATTCTAATTAAAACTATAAAGATAATAACATAAATACACAACATTCCGCATTATTTGGTTAGTTATTAAAATTTGTACAATATTCTGCAGAAAGCCTACAAAAACAAAACAAAATAATAATCTCGCTTCGCAAAGTTTGTTTTTTGTTTTAATGTCTGCCAAGAAAAAACGTACGTGCGTACGTTACGAAGCGGTTGTAATCCGCCTTAAAGTTTTGTACAGACGCATTTTTTGTTCGAATGAAATATAGACGGAGGTTTTAGTTGCCAAATTTGGTAATTGGCTGCATGTTAATGCTTTGTCTAAAATGGTGTTAAAGGTGTTAAAATTCGCGGTGTTATTGTTCGGTTCGCGTAGTTTGAAGAAAAATACTTCAGATGTAAGCGTATTGTTGTTGAAAATGGTCGGCATTTTTCTCAAGACAAAACGTTGTATTTAGTTTCCACCGGAGATATTGTGTTGGAAGTGGCTAGAATCCGGGAGCCCCCCCCCCCTCTCTCTCGAAGGGAGGTGAGAGTGCTCCTTTGTGTCGGTAGCCTGTCGGGATGTTTCCTCGGAGGTTCGATTGTCGGGCGGGAGACGGCAGAGACGCGTACCGACGTCGCTCCCCCAGGGACGGCCGCCTGTCGTGTGGCGACGCAGACGTCTTCTCAACCCCCACCAGGGGAGCGCAACGCTCGGTCGACCTCGGGAGAGTCCGCCGCCGCTCGGCTCGTGGGGGGGAATTAGGGTGGTGGGAATAGGAGGGGAACAGCGGGAGGGGAGGGACCTGGAGCAGCGCCCGAGACCTCGCGGTGGCTGAACGACTTGGAGCGACCGTGCGACGCTGCCGGCGCCGAGGTAAGGCTCTTCACCTCACTCGGGGGAGTTTCCCAGGATAGCATGGATTTATTTTGAAACTGACAATTATTTTTGGGAGCATTTTGGGGCGCGTAATACACGCGAGGTTCCTCCTCGCTCGTAAGTAGTCCCGTGGCTGGTCCGGATCGCGCGCCGTCGCACCGTCCGCAGAAATATTTTCCCTCCCCCTCGCCTCAGAAGAGAAAATAGTTTTGTGTTTGCCTATCGTGTCTTTATGGTTCATCGTCATGAGGAGCGCCGCCCAGTTGTGAGTTTTGCGACGCCATCATGCGCTTTTGTTGTTCGCTTCTGCTTTTTTATTTCCCGCTACTGAAGCCCTTGCTGGTTAGCGGATGTAAATTTTTAAAATACGAAAACATAAAGTAGACTTTCGCCTGTAGGCCGTTGATATAATGGATTTTAGTTGAGAAGCAATGTTTGTAGTTTCTTCGTAATTTCTTAACGATTTCTGTGGAATTTTTTCTAGGTTAGTGTATATTTGTATCGTTCTTATAGGAAGCAGTACGTAGTTTTGCTGTGCCTTTCTAAACTATACTAGTAAACTGTAACATGACTGGCGGCAGCTTTAGCAAGTGCTTTATGTGAAATTGCATTTACCATTCTGATTTCGACATTGTCTCCTGAGCTTGCTGTGTTAAAATATATCGGCGTGCATGTAACCGTGGTTGTGCCAGCCAGTTTCGTGGATCGCATGTCCGACGTGCTGGTTAGCGTGTTGCGTTCGTGTCTACACTTGGGATGAGATGTGATACTGTTTGTTTTGGTTGTGACGTCAAGCGCTGTTTAGTACTGTATACCTCCTACACTTGACCTTTCGCCTTTTAAAGCTGAAGAGAAATTTGCGCGCGCCTAAATTTACTATTAAAAGGTGTTTTTTTGTTTACTCCTTGGCGGTTGTCACGAGTTTAATTTGTATTCCAAAAAATAATTTTCAATGCCAAGTCAGCATGAAATTATACTCCGGTTTAACTAATTGCTGTTGATATAATTACTTTTTAGTCTGTACGTACATATAGCGATATTATAACACTTTTTTAAAATTGTGTATTCTTGTCACCATTTTTTGTTTCGTAAACGTTGTGTGTAGATCACTATGCAGTGTGTAGCGTTGTTTCTCTTTGTGTGTGTGTTACTAACATGTAGCAAAGGATCCTGAAGAGGGTTAACTCTTATTTTATCTCTTCTTTTATAATCAAATTTTTATTTAATATGTTCAGTGAATACGGATAATACTTTTCGCAGTTTGCATATCGTAGTACGCTTGAAAACTCCGGCTGCTGACTAATGCGTGAAACTTTTACTTGTTCACTTGAAGCTTGTTGTCTATGTTTCTGCTGAATGCCTATCTTCCTGGCACGAATTAAGTGCTTACCGGTATGTCAACTTACGTGCTCTGCAATTTTGGATTTTAAAAAACCTGCCTTAAATAAATGCTTTATGTAGCGTCACAACTTCACTTAATTCTTGTTGTAAGTTCTAAAGTACTACAGAAATTCAGTATCGTAACAAGTAGACTACGTTTTTAAAAATGTTGTTTTTAGTGTTAGCTAATATGCAGTTAAGTCAGGCAAATTAAATGAGCCCTTGTAATAATTAAAACAGAAAATATACCGTATCTCTTTTTTTATGTATGTTTCTTGATAAAAGTGGTAAGTATTATTATCGAACTCGCCGCTATTTAACATTAATGTTCTGGTATCCGCGGAAGTGAATTAACGCAAGAGTTGGGCGTATGATTTATAAAGAGGAAACGATTATTTTAGGCGCACGTGCACTGTCATACTATCAGGGAAATTTGATATTACTCGACGTTTCGTCTTTACGCGTCTTAAAAACGTGATAAATTATATAAATATAGCGAAGGATAGCTGCCATTTACTGCTACATCTCAAACATAACTTAGTTTAAAAGTGTTTCAGAAGGTTACATCGGAGGTAGTAAGTAATTAATCCCTTTGTGACTTATTCTCTTCCTATCTCCGTACATTTGGACAAATTGTTAAAAGTTCAACTCTGCACTGCAATAATTGCTCTTTTTTTAACGGGACAGTCGTTCAGTGATAATAATGAGGGCGAAGAGTGGATTTCTAGTGTTCATTTTAGGTTCTGCATTAAATTAAAACGTACATATTTGTATGTAGTCATGTTTATTGATGTGTGTTTATGTAATTGCGAAATTATAAATATAACTGGAAATCAAGAATTCTCCTTACAAATTACATGAAATTATTTGTTTTCTTGGATTTTTTTTGCATATTTATATATATTAGAATAATTCCTATCGAGTCTACATTCCTTTTTTTTTATTATGTTTTATTTCTGCAGATGATAGATTCAGTGTGGTTATATTAGCCTTTTAGACGCATGCTGCATTTAATTTTTAAGTATTCTGACTTTTTTAAAGCTTTTCTTTAGTCTTCGTCACCATAAAAACGTAAGTTGCCATCGCATATTTTAAAGTATGCGTTTCGTTTGAACACTGTAGGTAGTCTTTTCTGTTTAGGATACGTGCTGCTGTGTGAAGTAATAATTTTAATTCAGAGAACAGCTAGATATGCTGATTGCAATTCATAGGAACTATTTTGTATTATTATAGAATTGCCGACCTCCTTGACGTAGTTGATTGGGGTGCTTCTACCCAGATTTGCCTTTATAAATACCGTCATTGAGGAATAGAATTTTTCAATGATAAACGTACCAGATCATAATTAATTTACATTAAGTTTCGGGCATATATTCGCATTAAAGTGTAGCTCATTCCTTCGGTGTGAAGTTACTGATTCACTTAAAGATCCTTTAATGAACTTCTGTGCTCACGTAGGAAAGTTGTTTCGTTAAAAAGGTTTGTTTCGCACAATGAGATGCACTTGGGCAATGGCGACACCTAATGTGTAGCAGTTAGCATAATTAAATTTTCAGTGCAAATGGCAATTTGGGAAGCCTCTGTGGAGCGCCATCGGGGAGAAACAAAAGCGGGAGAACAGCAGCACTCCGATAAAATCATAGATGACTGTTTCCTTGCATCACGAGTTAGGTTCAGGAGATCTTATAAGGACATTAGCGGCAGCGGAGTAGAACGTTGAAACTTCTGAAACAAAATCGCCTCAGCTGATTTCGTGAAATCAGCTTTTCAGTTGTTGGCATATCGCTGAGTTACCACTAGGAGTCGCTCTTATTCCCCGAGGGGGTGGGGGTGGGGGGCGAAGAAGGCGTGGTGACTTCTCGGAGAATTTTTGAAAAGTGTGATGCGTACGTGTTTTGTGAATATGCGTTCGTTACGTTGAAACGCATTGTAGAGGTTATGTTGCTGGTGTTATAATGGTTTTACTTACGGAGACGGGATATAGAAATTATCTTGGGTGCCATTCTTAAGTCAGTTAAGTTTTTTGAACACTAAGAATAATGTTAGGATGACATTGTAAAAAGCGAAGGCTTTTTGGGATCTTTAATAAATGTAGCTTTAGTTTTGAAGTCAGAATTAAATTTTTGTGTTTTGCAAAGATTTTAGTAACTTATGATTTCGATATTTATCCTAGATCTGTTTGATTAAAATAATTATATCTTATACCATTTTTGTACAGTGAGTGTAAAATAAGAGCCAAGAAGTCGCTTTCGAGGGTCAGGAAATAATCCCAACAACCTAGCGTTGTGTTTGTATCGAGTTTCAGTAGTTATAACAGCGAACGAGCGAAGAAGCATTTGATGTTTCATTTCTGAATTCTCCCTAAACTACTTTTTTTCTACACGTAAATATAGTGTTTAAGCGTGCGTGTAAATTGTTCAAAACTCTGTATACAGGATTTATCATTCGTTTGTGTTTTAGTGAACTAACAAAGAGTACATTTATAATCGTACATGTTTGGTATTTTTTGCTGGCCCCACTCTGAGAGAGAGGCTCAAAGACGCAAATGATGCGAAGTTCAGTTTTTTATCAGTTGCCTTCAATCTAGCCGATTGATTTCGCACTAAGGTCACTAAAGAGAGTGCAACAGTTTCTTGTTTGGAAGAAGAATGACGCATCTTTTTAACTGTAAATCTCGAGCTAAACTTCGGTATGCCAATACGTTTTTGGTATATTGAGTTCAATGTGTAAAATTTATTACGTCAATAAATATTTTGTTTTTAATTAATAATTCGCAGTTTTCCATTTAAATAGTCGTTTTGAAAGCATTTTCACAGTCTTACGTATTCGGAAGGTACGAGATATTGCATTGAGTAGATAAAATCGTTTTATATTACACGCCCTTAAATCTGTTATTAATTATTTTGCTGTACAGTGTACCTGCGAATATCATGAAGGTTTTATTTTCTGTAGCTGTAAAACATTTTCGCTGAGCCGTTCGGTTAGTTTAATATTACCACTACTACAGAATAACAATGTCAGTGTCCGTGTCGTTTCATGGTGCTGAGGAAGTTTAAAAAAGTTTTATGTTTTTAACACATTACAACAAAAATGTACTTCAGTGCCAAGATATAGTGATGAGCAAATAGAGTTTTTAGTGGTAAACATATATTGTCAACAATGTTTGCTTTCGCTTTGACGTATTGGAAATGATTCATCATTAGTTACCGTCCGCATAATAACTTTGTGTGATACTCTTCTGTGTGGCTATATTTGATATAAACTTTACAAGGGATGTAAAGTGCTATCAGATGAAGCGTGCGTGGCGTCTTCTGCTTAGAATTACGTGTATTATACAACACCTTGTGAAACAAATTCCTGTGTTGTAAGTTAAATTGAAATTGTAGTAAACAGCTAGGCCTCAGTAGTAAACACGGGGTTTGAATGACACACCAGGAATAATTTTAACAAGGACTAGTTGGTTCATAACGGCGAAAGGTTCCATTCATTAATTTACGAGTAGGTTATACAAGAAAGTATGGGGGGTGATATTCTCTTTGCGTCAGTGCCAAAAAGTATATGACTTAAAGCGCACGTTGCTTTTTTTATTGCCTTAAAATTGGATTGACTTAATAACACCCGGAGGAATACCTTTGAAACTTTCCTGCATCCACATCCCAACCGTTCGTAAACACAGTGTGTTGATTTTTAAACTTCGGGAGGCATTTTTTTAATGTGTGTATTCATGCTAGTTGCACTCCAGCTGGGCGTTCTTACTGTCGTGGAGAATACTGTGACTGGATAACTGTAACATGCATGGATAAAAACAATGCAGAAATTACTTCGCAAACCATATTGTATTGATTATATTTTGACATTCGTTCTTTAAGTGGAATGTATATCATATTTTTTTGTTTTGTATTATTTTAAATGTCTTTACTCCCGAGTTACTCTCGCCTGAGTGAAACTTTTGAGGCACTGCATTACTGAACACTATTCAGCATGATTTTAATGTAGTCATTAAATGAAACTACTTTTTCTTAGACATAATTCTTTATGTTATAGTTATTTTTCCACATTGTGCTTAAAACGGGGTACGAAAAGCTTCCACTGGAATCTCAGACTTCATGTAAACACGGCACTGGAAATTAAGATTTAAAACAGCTTGCTTTACTGTAATCATAGCGTTGGAAATTGCTGCATTTTTGACGTAAACGTTTCGGTTGATTTATATTATATTATATTATTTTGGAGCTAGGTTCCGTAAATAATAATTCGGGCTTAGTTAATGTAGAATGTGGGAAGGGGGGGGGAGTGGATGGGAAAGTGTTTTAGAAATGTGTTTTGGTATGTACGCAGTATCAACATACTTATTGAACGACGAGTTCACAAGTAAAACTAACACGTTATTATACGCTCTCTTCATAAATTTCGGTCAGCGAACCATCTAATGGCCGGGAACATAACAGAATATGCGTGGGCCTGTGTTCCGCCTGCTCTTAGAGAAGATACCATCACATGTTGGTGAACTAATTTCCACGTAGGCACTGCCTAGGAATTCGGTTTTCCTGTTATCCTTGCCACGACCACATAACGGTACTGCGAGCAAGGCAGCTGAGGGAACCCTTCCACACCAGTCAACACAAGAAGGCGGTTTGCATCATGGACCCTACCTTATACACATTCTCTGCTCACCTGGTTGTTCCATAAGTATTTGACCCAACTTTACCAAAGAAACTGAGAGGCAGGCGTATTATATCTGTAATTAAATTTTGTCACGGCCCACAAATCGATACAGTTTTTAAAAAGGTATTTTTTACGAGACATAAAGCTGGCCCATTCTGTCTTCTAAAACAGTTACAAATATGTGACTGAAATATGTCACAGAAGTTTCAGGAAAAAATGACGACATTAAAAAGATATAGTCTCGTTCTCTTTTTGATATTACAGAGATAAAATTTTTAAGCACTTTTTCAGTGCATATTTTAAAATACCAAAACGTTATAATATACCTAGTTAATTGAATGAAATGAATTCTTATTACTTTATTTTTCGCCACTTAATACAAGGAGTTAAAAAGGCTTTGGGTACATATCTAGAGTGGTACATATCTAATTGTTTCATTTAAATCTAATTTCGTGTACAAAATCTGAATTTCGACCGTATATCAGTGCCGTGCATGTTGTTTTAGCTAGAATTAGCGATGCATTTTATCTTCCCGACCTGCATTGCAATTGCATTCGCTTTTATAACTGGCTGTTTAAATTCGACTGTAGTCTGTGTAATCCATGCGTCAATCGCGGTGTTATACGACGTTATGACTGAACAATTCTTTTAACAAGTTTGTTTGCCTCATTACTCCGTAATTATTGTAAAATCGTTTCATATGAATTTTTTTTCCCCGCGATAAGTTATACATTTGAAGTGGAGTTGAACGTCTAATAAGGAGGCGTCGAACTTATGTTTTTTTTGTGCTAAAATTGTTTGGGTGGATATGCTTCGTTAATTGTTTATGTACGCGGTGTCGTATTTGGGTTGTCTCACTGTTACAGGATTTTCGCGGATGAGTACTTACGAAAAATATTCTTAAGCACTGCCTTCGGTAAGTGTATATTAATAGTAAAGGGGAAGGGGGGATAAATATCTCCCTCCCTAAACATCTTTCACTTAGGAATTGGACAGATTTTTTTTTAAGAAATGGCGCAGCATTGTATCGATAGGCATATCTATCGACACTTTCAATGAATGCAAAAAGAGTAGATATGGGATTCAGACACCTTTAGGCATTCATTAAAATAATGTTTTGGTTGACGAAAACAGAAATTCTTCAGAAGTGTAAAATAATATTCCGTTTCCCACAAGTAATAAAATATGTAAGTACTGCGTTTTTTTAATTGTGAAAAAAAAGGGGGAGTTGGTAACCCACTCCACAGTTATGTAAGGGGATATTTGTGCTTCATCCTCCACCTTCCGGCGACCGTGTTGTGATTTAACGTCATTGCTTTGGACCCAACGACCACTAGTCATTTATCGATCCAGTGAAACTGATGAAATTGCTAGGAGTGAAAATATTTCACAAAACTGCCGGTTATAATTTTTATGATCATAAAATTGTCATAAACAAAAAAAAAGGTTCAAATTTAAACATACTTGATAAGTGAGATGAGTCCCCGCCATCTTGGATTTAGAGAATTTTTACCGCAGCGTGCAGTTCAGATCTTATTATGTGTTTTACGGCTCACCAAAGAAAAACATAATCCCAGTTTACATTTTAAAATGAAGTTATTGCTTGACTGTTATCATGTATATAATCGCCGGCAAGAAATGTTCACTTACTTCTTCTCGGCTGTCTCCAGTTTGAGAGGGGCCGCGGTGGTATAGTGGTTAGACTACTCACCTCCTACCTCGTCGAACCGGGTTCGATTCCCGGCAGGGTCGCTCCCGACTTGGGCATGTGGGGATCGTGACGGACCATACTGCTGGTCGTCTGGTTTTCTGGGGGATCTCCCGTTTTCCCTGCCCTTTCATTCCGGCGCGGCTCCATACTGACCTTCCTTCGCCCTCATCGCCTCTCAAGACCTCGATTTTAAATCTCTTCACTCACTCACTCCGGTTTAATATTAATACAGCAGGGAGACCGCAACAATTTTCTACAGTTCTAGAAACTATTATTTGTGGTTTGTCGTGAAAAATTATTTAGTTCTGTAGCGGAACTTGTGCCGTAAAATTGGGGTAGTTCCAAAATGGCGGGTATTGGCACGAAATTAATATGACGTTAATACATGGACTAATTGTTGGAGTGAAGCTCCTATACCATATTACTATTTGTGACGTAACCTGTCACGAGTAGCTGATAATATTTTTCTTTGCGCACACAGTATTTTATCGAGCTCTGAGTAACATACGTGCAAGTGATCATTGAAGATTTGTTCCAGAAGTTGCTGGGACATTGTTTTTAAACCTTTCAGAAATACAAGCTCCAGTGCAGCGTCGGCTGGGATCGAACCCGCCATGTACATCCGCGATTGCGAGGCACGCATGTTGATAGTGTGGCCAAGTTCGGTCTTAAATACTGATTAATCATATCGCTTGAATAAGTTTTGGACGAAAGCAGAGAACCTTATCGATCATGCACTGCAGCTCCGTGTGTAAAGACTGTTCACGATAAAGTGAGCACTTTTAAAATCAACCTTAGAAATAAGTCACTTCCTATGCCTGCATATATTTACCGAGCGCACTGTGTGACATGCTCCCAGACAAGTTGGTAACGATGGATCTGAAGTAGTTCCATATCTTAACTTCGAATAAAAAGTGTCAGGTAACCAGTTGTGATAACTTATATTATTTATTTCGCTTTTTTTATGCTCCGGAAGTGTAAAAATGAGCAAATTTGGAAAGAAAAAAAAAGTTAATTTTCTAATAATTTCAGTTTCACTTGACTGACGCATGGAAAAATTGATGACATGACAATGGTAATTTTACATAAGGCGGAATAATACACAACGTACATACAAGTAGATCTTAAGCAGGGCTTTCAGAAGTATTCATTTTACAGAGAATAGCCTATAAATTACGTTACTTCTTGTGGGAGATTTCGGCATGGATGCAGGTAAAACAAAATAACGATTTGTTGTGTCGGGGACAAGGTCGTGTTTTTTTTTTATTTATTTTTTTTTCGGATACGTCTCGAGTTATTGGGTAATATAATTATTTCCTTTGGGTAATGGTAATGGGAGTGAAATGAATTTAACGTAACGAAGTTGATACTTGGATTTTATAGTGTAAATCTACAAACCTAGACGAGATTTTTTGTTTGGCACAGAAGTTCCCGCCAGTCGCCGTGAGCCCCCGCGCATGCGCTGCTTCATTGAAGGTCACGCTCGCATCGTGGTCATATGCACAATGAACGAGACAACGCTTATTTCACTCGTGTTATTAGTCGCGAAGTTATGGTGTCGGAATGGATCACAGCGCCGCCTCCGTCTGATACTCCATGTGTCGGACTGATTTGAAAGACGTGAGCGGGTGAAGAGATTTAGAGTTTTAACATCGAAGTCTTGAGAGCCGATGAGGATGAAGCGAGGTGAGTATGGAACAGCGCTGGAATGAGAGGGCGGGGAATCGGGATATCCTCGAGAAAACCCGCCGACCAGCGGCATCGTCCGGCACGATTCCCACATGCTAAAATCCAGGAGCAACCCCGCCGGTTCGAAAGACGTATTCACGTCAAAATAATTGTCGTGGCAAAGGGGAAGGGGGGGGGGTGGTCGTGGGTCTCTGCCATCAGTGTGCAGCAGTGATACGTTATGTTATGGTGGTGTAACATGGGATAACTCCGAGAACAACCTTCCGGCCATCTGCGAAATATGTTGCGTTCCTCCCACGGGAAAATCCGGTCCGTGCTCTGGCGTGGTTGGAAGACTGGCGTCACGACCCGGTGGACGCCATGCATCTGGGCTGCGCTTTCGGAGGCAGGCGCTTCTTCCCTGTGGACGCCTCAGCGACTGTTGCAGGCCGTGGCGTGACGACGCAGCCTTGGCCTCGTGAGGTCCTGTGATCGATTCGCGGCCGGTTCTTTAGTTGTGGGCGGACTGACGTGCCTGCCAGGCTGTTCTCAGGGTCGCCACTTTGCCCCCCCCCCCCCTCTTGTGACCTCTCGCAGCCATCTGGCTACAGTCCGTCGGCGGTCTGTTCTGACGCCCTCGAGCTTCGCCTCAAAGGGGAGAGGTTTATTGTACTCAGGTTAGGAACTAAACAAGATTTATTGTGGGAGAGTTTCGCATAGGGAACATTTTCGCCGCTAGGTGCGCAGCGTTCTAAAAAGGTTGTTTTTAATTAATAGTTCAAGCTACGTGAATAATAAGAGAGAAAGATTTTATTTAGTTACGAAGTGGTTTTATGTTTGATTCATGATTATTGCAAACATACTGTTTTTAACTTCAAAAATAGATCAAATGTGGCACACATGCCACACTAGCGCTTACCTAATGGCGAAAATGTTCCTTTTGCCAATTTTTAACATTTATGTTCCCAACCTGAAGTAGGAGGAGTAATGTCTCCCGCCATGTTGGATTTGTGGAAGTTTCACCTCAGCTTGACGTAATAGATTCTGTGCTATATTGTAGGGATCGACAGGGCATAGAAAATTTCTTCACGCATTATCTAAAGTTTGTATTGTTTGATGTTGGTAGTATTTCAGTAACGTCCCGGAAGAAACAATCCGGTCTTTTTTGCAGTCACTTGTTAAAATTCGGTTCAAAGGCTCTGTCGTGCTAAAAATTTCAGTTTCATAAATGCAACGTAAATGCGTGCATCACATGCCAGTCAATTCTGTGATGCAGTAGGTCAGAATTCGGACTATTACACGTGCAGTATTGCACTTGATCGTTTCTGAGTAACAATAAAGGAAACAGTGATAATAAAAGGGCCTAATATTATCATTCTTGAATTATTAATTTCTGATTATGTAATAACTGCACAGAAAAGCAATTTTTATGACCATTTTGGTATGACTTTGTACATAATTATTGTGCACAGATATCGATTTTCCCATAATAGTGGGCCCTACCAATATTTGGTTATTAACAAGAAACTCGGTCGCTTTGTTCCGTATCGTTACCGCGCACAATTTCGAATAATAATTTGAAAACGAACTCGCTGCACACATTTCTTGTTTTTGCTGGATGCTATCCGGGAGCTGAGTCGGGATGAATTTGACGTAATTTATCGATAACCCCTTAATCGCACACCCCTTCATACAGGCGTGGTGTGAATTTTTAATTAAATAACTTGCATTACCTCACAACGTGGGATAAATGATAGGCCTACTCAGCCGGTGTGTTAACAGTGTGTGCTTGGTCAGGTGGTTACTTATCCCATTTACTTGCGGCAGGTCGCGGGTTCAATCCCGATCGACTTCTCCGGTGTCATTTTTTCCCTAAGCTTATCTCTCATTCCTTATCATGTGATTATCTCATCTGTTGGCTGGCTCTAGAAAACTTTCCAAGTAATAAAAACCAATTTAAACGTACCTATGAAGTGAAAGTAATTTGGAGTGGGCGGAGCAGCGTTTACTTCCTCTGCTCCTGTGAACGCCTGTGGGCTGAGCTCAGCCATTGTAGAAATGAATTTTTTTTTCGCCCTTTATTTGTCGTAGCAGCGTGGGCTTCGGTCTCAATCTCGCCGCGTATCGATTTACCTTCCGGATTGACGGGCGAATACATCAAAAGTTGGCGGCAGCTAAAACGTATTTATCATTTCCGTGCTACCTGCGGGCCAAGTCCTTCACAAGCTCCTGTGTGGGAGAGAGCATTGCGAATCGCTCTGTTGGTGGTGGGCACATCTGGTGATAATTTCGGCTTAGTTTTTGTGGTGGTACACTTTTAATAACAAATATCGTATTAAATAATTAAATATATTTATAAACACCGTGAATTGGGGGACTCAGAAAGGAATAAAGGCATGCATTTTTATAGCACTCGTGTGGAATAGTATATAAAATTAGTCTGTGTGTGTTATCGTTAGCTAAAAAGTTTAAACGATGCAGAGAGTAGGTAATACAGAGAAGAACGAATTTTATACTGATTGTTTACACGTATAAATTATTGGTAAAAATGACATGGTGTCATGATAGCTGGTTCACCAGTGTTATGCTTTGGTCCACATTTTCATAAACATCTTTAGTAGAATAATTTAAATGAATCGGGCACAAGGGCACGGGGCACAGGCGCCAGGCGCCATTCATGCTCTGTAATTTCGGCCACCCAAGCGCCATCTTGGATCTGGTTGGGCTTGACCCTGTGCCCGTTATCTTGAATGACCTTGAAATAAAAAACTCAAAAAATTGCAGTAAAAATATAAAATCACTCTCAAAGATATACATGTAGAGGGTCGGGGTTCAATGACGGGGATCGACTAAGCTCCCGACACGACTGGCCCTCGCCAGGTCGACCAGTGTCCATCTCGTCCGCCATGTTAGATGTCGGTGACCTTCACCTTTGGCATTGACCCAGGTGACCTTGAAGCCAAAAATTCTAAAAAAAAAAAAAAATCCCAAAAAGTATAAATACTTATAAAACATTCCAAAAATTGGTTAAAAATGTTTAGAAATATTACTAAAAAAAACTTACATTTTCAAAGGTCCCATCATGACTGGCTGACCCTCGTCAATTTTTTTATTGGCTATTTAATTGGCCAGTTACTCGAGTTCGCTAATTAGTCGGCAGGCCTCCACGTCTTCCAGCCCTCTTCGTCACCATACTACACCTACTGTCCATTTATATGTAGTATCGTCCACTAGAGCGCACTGGTAACATGTTTTAACCACCAGAGATATAGTACTATCGACTTGTACCGAATGGTGACGATGTCGTGTAAATCGTCATATTTAAAAAAAAAAATTTTCATATAAATGGGAAGGAGGGGGGGGGGGGGTCTTTTAAAATAAATAAACCATTTTTTTTCACAACATCTACTCTACACATAATAAAATATACATTATCAGCTAACATGCAGTACTTTATATTAATTTTCTTCAAACGTAGTCCAAATTACATGTTATAATCTGCAGATATTCAATTATGATTTTTGGGTATCACGTAGAAGGCTGAGCAATTTATGTATGCCGGTAAGAAGCAGTGCTCTACGAAGGGCAACGCGAATCTCAGGCTGGCTACAAAGACCTTCGACGCAAGCAGTAGCAGGACTAGTCTCCGATTCACCATCCATCACATTACCATTGCATTGTAGACTTTATTCCTTTTGATCGATAGCTCTATGATGGTAGTACCAACATCCGGCTCATCGACACCAGGTCTGTCAGTAGCAGAACCGGCATCAGCAGCTTTGGGAATACACATTGCTGGACGTCGATGCGTGGGTGCTGGTTCATCGCTGGAACCGGATGCAGAATCATCCATGATGAGTACTGATACGAGTGCCTGGCGTCGGCGAGGCACTTGGCGACGTCTGGCTGGCGGCATCCTTCTTGGACCCAGTTTGCTGGGAGACTGGGGTGGACCGATACTTCGTGTCTCGCCTGGAGCGAATCCAAGGCACAGTCTGGCGCATGGATGGTAGCATGAGTCTGTGCCGAGGCGATTATTTGATCCACAATGCAGGGAAGTTGCGTCTGTGGCGTCATGCGGAACACGGCGCAGACCGATGCTCCCGGACAGTCCAGAGAAACTGCTTTGGTTCATAGACTATTGCAAAATGTGCGAATCGCCAGTGCTGCATGTCGCTACTATCGCAGGTCTCGGTGTAGGTGCGCAGATATCCATCTTGTGCGATGAAACTATACGGTGCCATAGTCAGGCTTGGAGCATGAATAAATGTTCGTAAGACAGAATGGAGTCATGGTGACGATCAGACCTCTAGGCGTCAACTAAACGAGCTCGTAGATTTTTACCACCTATATATGTGTGTGTGTGTATATATATATATATATATATATATATATATATATATATATATATATAATACGGATTTCGATCAGGTGTGCCGTCATATGATAAACTAAATTCTCTCACATTTCGAGAAGATCGGGCGACTTCGTGTCTAGTCGTAGGCACCCAGTTCCTGGTCCAAGTACGAGGCACGCCATTTGCGTAGCAGCTGCACGTTCTTCACTGCGCAGGCCCAGTCAGGTTCTGACCTGTCGCAGACATGACGAAGCTAATCGACGTAAAGTTACGTCAGCTTGCGCAGTGAAGGACATCCATACCTGGCCTACACGTCGATAATTTCCACTTCAAGTGTACACAAGTCGCTAAGCCATATTTTCTGATCAGGTCCTGCTACATAAATCGGAGCCTTCGGGTACTGCATCAGCAAGTCTCGCAGCATGTTTCCCACCTGATAGTATGAAATATTGCCTTCGTCCCACTCCAGTCTGTGGTAGTACTTGGTTAGCCAGGCGTTCGTTTTCTTGCTTTTCTCGTCCGACAGTTTCCACAAATAAGAGGTGGGGGGGGGGGAGAACAGTGTGCGTGTTTTGCCGTCGTCGTCTTAAGACACTGAGATTTCCGTGAGCACGAAGCCATTTTTACTCTGGAAAGTCATGCAGATTACAGTACATCTTGATGCTGACGATGTTCGAAGACGAATAAACAGTTCTAGTGTCTGAACAGTTATATTTATGTGTTATCAGCTGTGCTTACGGCAGTATTTTGATGGTCTTGTCTCGACAATTGTACGATACAAGCTAGTCGTGAAGTATCAGGCAGAATGTGGAGGTGTCGACAGGAATATTTCCATGTGTAGTGAATTCGGTCCTGCAGTCGATCTCGTTGGCAGTGGATTGCGCTCGTCGTGTTTACTCGCATCGAATACCATGAGCGGAGTCAAACAAGTATCAGGACTCTGTATCGTGGATTGGGTGCACCCATAATATGTAGTTTGAAAATGAGCGTACATCTGATATGCCAGCAGGTACTGTCAATTTACAAAGTTCAGGTTCATGTTGTCAACGTACGGATAGCTTTCGCTATTCAAAAATATTTTCACATTTTCTATTTGACATGTGTCGAACTGCGAATGACTCACTATCACATTGTGCTGTCTTCCGGTCTGTAGCCCAACGATGACTTAGCTTGGTTTCAAGCTGGACTTCACGATCCAGTTGATGCGCTGTCTTGCTGGCAATCCGGGGTATGTCTCGAGGCTCCACTACCTGAAAACCATATCGATGTTTTTGCCATCGCCCACGTTCTTCAACATTTTCATGTGTTCTGCAGTTCTCAACTGCACATGAGGCAGCATCCATTCGATTGACTGTAGTTTCAATTCCACTGTCTCCAGATTTTTTCCCGTACCCACGATGGCATCTGCATGCATATTAGCTAAAAGCAACACCGGTTCCTGCTTCGAATCGAAAATAATTCGTTTGTAATATTATCTTTTTTATCCCATTTTAATAAGGAAGCATCTCCCAAACGTTGAAGCGTACTTTGAAGAAACACTACGTATATATAGATTTGGCAATCCTTTGTATAATCAGTCGACGGTCGCATGTGTGTGACTTTTCTTCGCCACCAAAGTGGTATGTTTGTCCTGTAACTGTTAGTCGGTTACCAAATAATGCAGCACAACGCGTGGCGTGTAAACGCGATGGTTGGCGCGCGGGCAGTGCAAACCTGGGGGGAGGGGGCAGTGCACCTGGGCGGTGATGCGGCCTGCCCCCCGCCCACCCCCTGGCGGCACCTTTGTGCCAGCCCCCGCATACTGCCGCCCTCCCCCCCGGGTACCTACCTGCACCCCTCGCCCTTTTATCGATCGACGGCCGCCGCTGGCACGACGCCTCGGCGCTCAAAGCCTTCCTCGGCGTCCTCTGGGCTTTGTCGTGGCGCGCTCTTCCGGCTGCTGCCTCCGACCCGCCACAAAGAGTCCGCGCCTCGGGCCCCGGGGGCGGGTGGCGCGCCGCCCAAATGCTGCCCGCGTCCACCCCGTCACCACCACCCATCCACCCCCTTCGTGTGCCCCGCCGCCATTTTTTATACTCTGACCTCTTGCGTCTTTCCTGCTGACGGTGCAGGGCCGGCCCACGTACGATCGTGCAGCATGACATTGCCCGATGCCGAGATCCACGAGCATGAAGTCTTTCACGGTCACCGTGATTATAGGCTATTCACGGTTAAGTGAGCACTATTGAAAGGGTTATAATTTGGGATAATAGTCGATAAATATATTTTATCTTTAGGCGTTGACTTCAGAGTGCGGAGGAATCTACACACTGTGTTTATTACCTACATGGCAGTATTTATTTACAAGGGTGGTTAGAGGATAAGAAATCGCTGAAATAAAAAAGTAACTTGGGCTTCAAAAAGTGCTCACTTTACGGTGAATTGCCTATAGTACGTAAAACTGATGTCTTCCTTTGGTAAAACGGGAACCGGATAGTTAGTTTCGATCCCCACTCCTGGGTTTTTTTATTCTTGATCATATTCACGTTATGCATACTTAAATTTACTTCTTACTCGTTGATAACAGCTGAGAACGACACTCAGCAAGCCAAACGCATGTAAACCGGTGATGAACACTCAAAGACTGGTAATGAACCCACAATTAGAGGACCATCGGCATATTAATAATTGCACCGCCAAAACTATTCACGCACACACGCTGTAAATCTAACTTTTAACTTAGATGGCCGGGTATTCTTATAAACTGTAATATGTAAGGTTACGAACGTCCCTCGTTTTATTGCCTCTGCGTTTAACAAAACACGACTTACACGCAAACAATTCGACATTCGTCATTCTAGCCAATGATAGAAGATATTTTACAATGTGCCAGTGAAGTTGGGAGTCAGTTCCTATTGAGATACCGAACATTCCTTTATAAATGTAATATAAAATACTTAGGTATGGTTTCTGAGACGCCATTAATACCCCAATCTGGACTGTTTTAATGTTTATCTAATTTTTTAACAAGAAAAAACTTTAAATGAACGTCGACTGCTTATTAGCTACCTACTCATCACTGCAATAAAAACCCAAAATAGCTAAAAAATAGTTGTCATGTAATTATGGTCCGAATATTTTATTAAACCGTTAAATTTTCCTTTCAATTAAAAATATTGTGTATTTTATTTCACAAAATGTTATCCTCTAGATTTGTTTGAAAGTACTTGTGAGACACGAAGGGTTGGTTTGGAAAATAGTTAATTGAAAGCGGTTCTTTTCCATTTTTATGTTGTTTTTTTAATGCCCTGAATGAGGAATTAAAAGCCTTTAATTCATTCAGTTTTTAGCATATCCAAAGTTTTTGTTTCTTTTGTTCGTATGAAAACAAATGCTAGTATGAATAAACGCTTATTAGAGAACTCTAAACCTAACCATATGAATCATGTATAAAATTGCTGGGAACGTGTATTGGTATTGTGTTTTTTTATTTGAAGTGTACATTACCGGTAAATTATTAAATGTTATTTTCTCAAATACGATGTTAATATTAGCAAAGGGAACGTGTACATAAATGTATATTTTGGAGAAATAATTATGCCAGGTCTTATTCAAATAAAACAATTGCATTTAATAAGTTTCGATGGCTCCGTATTCCAAACAAACCTCCAGATAGTTCAACAAAGTTAACGGAATCTTCTTCACTTAGTGGTGATGTGGTCACGAGGGTGGCTGCTGGTTTGGGAGTACGGCGTCCCCAATACCACAAAGATTTTAATGGATCTGTATGTAAAGAGGAAGGAAAGCAGCCTTGGCAAAAGGTTGTTCCACATAACTACAGCCGTAAGGGATATCTTATTACCGATTTTCAAACATAATCGAGTTGACGCGAGATAAACCACGCCCTCAGAGGCCTAAGCTATTTCGCAGAGCACGCGCCAGAACTTTGGGGAGCACCGGCTGTGTTGTTTGTATCATCCGCGCCAAACAAGCGGCAATTCAGCTTCCACAAGAGTAAACTTGCTTTGTCAAGCAAAGTTGAGGCATTGGTGTCACCCCCCCCCCCCCCACACCTCTTCGACTCCAGTTTGAAGACGGTAAGTGATGTGGCGTAATACTGCTTCTGACCTCTTCATTGCTGCTGTACATATACGTTGCGAATTGTCACAAGTATTGACAGTCGGTGGTTCAGACTAGCCTACATCTCTGGAATAAATGTGGTACGCGACCATGCATTTAACGAGCTCTGAGACTGGAGATATCCAGCTTTATGAATGTAGGGTACTGTCCAGTTCATTATTTTGTTGTCATTTTATGTATTTTTAAGCTTAAATACCTGATTATGAAAATTATATCACAAAGATTGCATATTGATGAATTTTTCACAAACATGAAATAATGAGTTTTGGTTTTTTCATTGGCTAATTATTTGAAAGAATTGCTATTTTGATTTTTTTTTGGTGGACGAAAGAGAAAAACCAAAGCATTGACTAAGTGAAATCAGTCACAATGATCACGATGCCCTGAAAGAAATTATGTGATACCATTAGCAAATATAACACATTATATATATATGTGTGTGTGTGTGTATAAGCCTTTGTTTTCTTATTTTTGCATCAAAAAACTTTAAAATTGTATCTTTGACTCTTATTGAGCAAAAACTACGTGACCTAAAATTTTTCTAGTTATGAAGATAACGTCATGTATTATCGCACAAATGAAAAACATTTTACGTGACTATAAAATAATGTGTAAGGTACCGAAAATCTTTAGTTATGGCCCCAACTACTTGTCGCGCAAACGGGGTTGCAGTCTGTAATACGCCTTTTTAAAACAAATTTTTTCACTTCTGCACAATAGAAATAACGTTTTGACTTTGGTGGAATACAATTTTCTACATATAATGCTTATTGAACACACTATTTTTAAGCTTTTGAACTTGGCCAAAAACGGCATTTTCAGACTGTTATATCTAAAAATATTTTGGATGAATTTAGGCGAAACTAGTACAGAGCCCTGCATTGAACCTTGCCACAGACTATCTACCAATCAAATTATAGTGGCATTGCTTAAAAGTCTCATCGGTACACGCAGCGCGATAATATTGCACGCCAGTTCAGAGTCGTGATCTTAGTGACGATGGCGCACTTGGTAAGTGTAACAGTGTAGTCCTTATCGCTCCCGCTCTTTTTGGTCCCAGGCGCGGAAAATAGCTCCCAGTAGGCGTTAGGGGCGCGAAAGTAACGCCAGCGGCTTGTTCCTCCTTCTCCCCAGTGGTGGTCGTTGTCCTGCTGCAAGTACGTGGTTCTCCCCTGCGACCGCGGAGTCTCGTGGCAGAAATGCCGCCGCCGCCGGCCAAAGAGCTCTCTCCGGTGAGAGACACTGATCGATATATGGCCCATTTCCAGCGGCCGCCCTCAAACTGCTGTTCAAACATTCAGGAGCGAAAGACTTGCAGCGCACGTGAGCTCCTCCCACCGAGTCCTGTCACTAGCTCGCCTCGTCATTCTCGGAAGTCACGTCCCCTTGTGCGTTCGGCGATGCACGCCCACCTCTCGACGGGCCGGGGTTGTCGCGTGGTTGTGCAACGGTGGGCTCTTGTGTTTCACACTTACATCATTAGGTTTTGTTCATTGACGACTATGACTAATAACAATATCGCTTTACTGCGTGTATGTTGGTGTAAACCCATAAGAATAACCGTTATGGTTAGAGACCTGCAAAATTCGCGTTGATATTTGGAGAGACGTTAAACTTCAAACACATGTATTTTTGCAATAAGTTTATCATTGGACTATACGTCCTAGGTAACTCAGCGCCAGTAAATGAACACTTCACTGTTGTGTAGTCCAATCACGTGCAGTCCAGTAAAAAAACGGAGTGACTTTACATTTATGCAGCAGCCAATGGAGAACCTATGCCGGCTCGAGTATATACAGCACTGCGAAGTTTAGCCTAATGCCAAAAAATAACGCGATTTCTGCAGGTCTCTAGTTACGGTTTATTCGCGGTTCCTTCACACTTTCTGAATCAAACCTTAGGAAAATCAGCCCATGTGTGACGTGTTTGGTTCTCTCTTAAATATGTCATATGTCACAAGCGTTTTATGCTTCCCTTGACATAAAAGTATATTATTTCTGGTTAAATTCAACTTTTGCTTATATTTGATCTGTAAATTATAATATTTCATTTATAATTAACACGAACAAAACACGGAGAAAATAGGTGTGTTGGTAATACCTAGTAAGAAATAGTTCTCATTAAAGAAATTATCAATCTTAATGCGCATGAATAGTGTGCATTGTCACTGTGGTGTAGTTTTTTTGGATTTAGTTAAGCTTTGTTTGAACGAGGCGGAGTAATATCTTTATATTAGAACTTCAACAGCGCTTTGGAAAAGTTGGAAGTAACCGTGATTTGACTATAACGAAATATCCTACCTTTCTGCGAAAGACTATTGTTGCTGTTACTGTTTTTGTAAGCCATATATTTAAGCACTTCACGAAACGCAAATGCATACTCAGTTTGTGCAAGATGCCGTACACATTCTCAGAATTATTCGTACAGTGCAGGTAAGTGAATCAGTGAATTTTTATTTCGAGCACACGCCACAGCAGAACTTTGTTATACGTTGCAGAAAGCCCAGAAATCCTAGGGTTAGTGGTCAACGAACATTTAAATAACGTAGAGAACTCTACAGAAGGAATTAAGTTGGTAATAAACGGAGGAAACCTGGCGAAACACACAGAGAGTAATTAAACGAACAAGCATTGAGTACACAATATATCATGTATGTTTTATGTATGGGTGTGTAAAATTTTTACCGAAGAAGTTGCACGTTTCCGCGGCGCAGTGGGCGAGTCTTTGTGATATGGGAATTCTCTCGTTCGAGTCTTATCTTCGATCTGAGTAGTTAAACTGAATCATCTTGTTTTGAGTCCCTCCATAGTGCCAGCCAGATCAATAGTACGAAAAAAAAAAGTTATGTCCGTAAATAGTTTGCAACTGTGATTACTGAGGCATTAACTTCTATGTAGCGATGAGGTTGGAGAGTATGTGTCAGTTTATGTGATACTATGTATATTATTTTTGGGTGAAAACGTGCAGTGACTATATTCTTCCCAACATTCAAGTAAGGAAATTCCTGTAGAATAATTTAGTAGTAGTGTAGAAATGTAGAACCTACTTTGGTCTTTTATCTTTGTACTATGAAGTTACAGTTTTACTGCATGAAAGTCATCCGTAAACTTATTTTCTTAGGTGTTTCAAAGTCACAAAATTGCTTCAGCTATGTGGGCTGCTGAAATTTTCTCACTTAATGCCTCTATAAGAAGTATCTGGGATCAGTAACGTTATGTAGGGAGGAATTTCTTGTTTGATATGATATTCAGAATCACGCGTTGCCAAAATACTCTGAGGAATAGAATAGTTTCAGTATACCAAACATATTTATTTGCGTGGCGTTTCAGGTGAACGATATTTTTTTGGTGCGCAACACACCTCAGGTTCTCCAAATATATTAAATTCGTTCACAGAGCCACATAATTAATTAGAACAATTTTGTTGTGCCAAACAAATATTTCATTGTTTCAGTGTGTTATACAAATATTTAATGTAAGCAAACGTATCGTTACAGTTTGTCAACAAAGTAATATTTTTAGTTTTGTGCGATATATATAAAAAAAAGAATTTATTTGTATCGACAAAAGATTTATGTTGGCGAGAGTAATCTATTTGGTTAAATTCCGCTTTCTTTCTGTGCGACTTCAAAGCAGTCGTCCATTTTTACGTTTGCAGTCCCTCCACGAGGTTGTCTTGAGAATGGCTGGTGAGATAACCAAGAAAGTTTTGAAAGATCGAGAGTTCACTGCCCTTATAGAAATATTTGCAGGTAATTTAAATAATTATTACTCAATTGCGGGGTTTGTAATTTAGTGTTGTGTAGTTTGTTTACATGTTAGGCATAGACACGGTAGGGGCAACAGAAGTTTTGGTGGGTGTAACGAATAATTTGGTAGAGACAAAACATATTTGGTTCAACCGAACAAGCCAAATGTTTGTTGCAGACAAATAAACCAACAAATTAATTTGGTTTCAACAATAAAATATTTTATTTCCCCGGTACAAACAAATTATTTGGTTGTGGCAAACAAATTTTATTTGAACCAACAAAATATTTCTCTCAATGTACCGTTAACCACATTTGGCACTTCAGTGTTAACATAAGTAGAAGGTAAACAGGCCACCATAGCTGTAAACTGTGCGTATTTTCTGTCAGCTAGGTTATTTCAAAACACATGTTAATAAAAATCACAACGCCATCAAGCAGTAGAGAGAGATACGATATCTGCACACAATGTGGAAATGTTGAAAGCTTGCTTCATTTTTAGGTTCAAGCGTCGAGTCAAATTTTTCAAAATTTGCAAATAAAAATATGTTACGAATAAAAAATATGCAAGAATCTCCTTATTTTCAGCAATATTTCGAAGTTATAAAAACATTTTCTTGTATTATTTTACAGACGTCTTGAACTAGCTTTTGGCGTGTTCCTGCAGTGTGAATTATCTCGTTTCAGTATTAAGTTAGTTTTCATTATTCGTATATTCCTAAAACAGTAAAATTTTGACTTTCGTATGCATTTATGTAATAACTATGTTCAGGATTTTTTTTTGTAAGAGAAAGTAATTCCAGATAATGTCTATAAAAGTTAAACATATTGTTTTACAATTGTAGAATAACTTTTTTTGTGGCCTTTGTGTGCGTGGCGTATCAACAAAGTACATGTTGTATGGAAATGACTAATTCTTCATACTATTCTGAATTTTTATGAACATTAATATATGTTTTTATAGTTTTGTTAGCCAGGCAAATATCGCTTTGGAAAGCTATTTTATTTATCGTTCCACTTAATGCGGAGAAATAACTATAAAAAGGTACGGCTTTGAATTTAATAAATGTTAGCTGCAAATAATTCTGGCATAACCATTCCCGAAGCAGGGTCGGAATTAACGTGCGATATTTTCTTTTATTGATGAGTCAAACGAGCAGTTCCAAATAAAACTCAAATGAAAGTTTGCTTCCCTCCCTCCAATAATTAGTAGAGTTCATTTAATATTTCGGGCTAATCAGCATTTATTAATGTTGACGTAATAATCTGGGGAAGGAGAAAAAACATTTGTGAATATGGTAATTTTGCGTAGAGATATGTTCAGTTTGAATGCTGCTTTACTGTTGCAGAAACACTTTATGGTTAAGCAAGACAAAATGCCAACGGAATGCATGTATCTTCGTCAAAATTCGTGGTTATTTTCAACAGTTAACATTCGACAAATTTGAAAGTAATCCAACAGGAACTGCTTTCTGCTGAAGAGTTGGTCTAACAATTTCACTTTGTGTATATTACACAAATTAAGTCAATCCAGTTCAAGGATTTAGGCAACTGTTCATAATGCGCTTTTCGCTTGCATAACAATTTTTATTTTATTTTGTCATGCTGAAATTGGTTTTTAACAATTTGCTTTATTTGGCACAACTTTTAATCGTGTTGGTTTCAGGCTTGAGTGGTAGTTTTTAAATAGTGGAATGTGTAATTCGCGTTTCTAGAGTCCCGCATCAAGTAAACAGCGTGGTGTGAACCACGTGGTGGTTTTTCTGTACGTGGATTTTATCTTCCAAGCCAAGCGCAGCTCTGATCTGCAGTTCCTTCGTGCACACTGAAGTGGTTGGTATAATTCACTACTCGGCGTCCTAGTTTCAATGTAGTTAGCAGAAGACGTATTCCCTTCTCGGCAGAGCTCGAGCTCTACGGCACGCCGGGGCTAATTAAGAGTGAAGTCTGCTGTCTTATTCATCGCAGAAACGGCAAACAATGAGGCGAGCAGGTTGACGGGTCGATGCGAGTCGATCAACTGGCCTGTCGCGCGTACGCGCTCCTCCTGTTTTACAGCCGTTGTTATAAAGGTTCCATTACAGAAATTTGAAACTATCTGATAGCGTCGCTTTTACTGGGATTTCAAAAATCTACTTAAAAGAAAAAAAGAGCTTTTTAACCCGGGAAAGCGAGTACAGGGATTTGTTTAATTAGTTCACCTGATCGTTCCCAGGGTAACGTTGTTGTGCAGAGCCTGTTGTTCATGCTTTCGTCTCCCGTTACTAAATGACAAAAAAAAGCATTGTACCGATTAGAAAATGGAGGAGAGGAGCTATTGTATAAAGTGTTATTTATGGTATAGGCTTTTCACGGTAAAATGAGCACTTTTGAAAACCCTGCTTAAGATCTACTTGTATATACATTGTGTATTCCCCGCCTTACGTAAAATTAACCTTGTCCTGGACCCCATCACTTTATTCATGCGTCGGTCAAACGAAACTCTGAAATTATTAAGAAAGTAAATACTTTACAAATCTGTAAATTTTTACACTTCGATGCATTAAAAAACAGAAAGCGAAAGAACTAATCTTAAGTTATATTAAATGGCTACGTGAAACTTTTTATTCGACGTTAGAATATGGAACTACTTTCCATCCACCGTTACCAACTTTACTGGGCGAATGTTACTCAGTGCGCCTATTAAAATAATTGCATGCAGGGGCAGTGACTTTTTTCGTAGGTTAATTTATAAAGTGCTCACTTCATCGTGAACAGCCTTTAACGTGGACACTAAAGTGAATTAAAATGATACAGGCTGTTCACGGTAAATTGAGTATTTTCGAAATCAACGAATGAAAAAAATATCTTTGCTTGATAATTGCGTTTATACTACCGAATATAGTCGCACGCAGGCTCCCAGTTAACAACGAATTATGTAAAATAGTTCTAAGCTTTGACTTTGTATTGTTGTTATGTTTAAATTTATGGCAAATTAAGCTTTTTTCCTCTAGTTTGTACACTCTACAGTGCGATTTGACATTAAAGGCTGTTCACGGTAAAGTGATCACTTTGGAAGCCCTCCTTAAAATATACTTGTATGCACACTCCGTATATTTCCGTTATATGTAATATTAACATTGTCATGGGCCTGGTCACTTTATTCATGTGTCAGTCGAGGGAACCTGTGAAATTCTTAGCAAAGTAAATATTATACAAATTTACTAATTATTGCTCTTAGATGTATAAAAAAAGTCAAAAGTAATCCTTTCAGTAATCACAAATGTTTACCTCGTACTTAAAATTCAACACTAAGACGTGGAACTACTTTCCTTTTAATCGTTGTCAACTTTACTGGGCGCATGACAGTCAAGTGTGTCCGTTAGAATACACACAGGTAAGGGCAGTGATATTTTTCAAAGGTTGATTTCAAAAGTGCTCACTTTATCGTGAACAGTCTTTACACATTTATATTCCTAACAATTTCATTTCACTTTTCCATTATGCCCACGGCATGACTGGCTTTCACGTAGTGCGAAGGGATACAAAATTAGGAGAAAAGTAGATCTTAGGCAGGGCTTTCAAAAATGCTCAATAATCCATGAACATGCCTTACCAACTCACAGTTGCGTCAGAATTACGAGGGTCCGTTGTATTGTAAATTCGTTTGTTAATAGTTAGCTCTAAAATGTTCTCTTTTTACTGTCGAAATTTTTTTATTCTCTCAATTATGACTAGATCCATTCGCATGGTTTTGTAACTGGAAGAAAAAAATAACATTTCCTACCCGACTCTTGAATCTGTTTCTTGTTGAATACATCGCGTTGCCAATCTCGGCATTCAGGGAGTATACGTATTCTGCATGCGGTTTCACTCTGCTGTGTTCGACAGAGGAAATTTCATTTTCTGCTAGTTAACGTCAGACGAAAGGAATTGTTCTTCAAGGTTACGCTGCGGCAGCCATTGAATGAAGAAAAACTGTCAAGCGAATGTTCCGTAATAAAATAATACGCGGCGATGTCTACTGTTCTGAAATCGAAGCTAAGAACGCACTTCGTCAATCACGTGCCGGTGACTACGAATGCATTGTTCGCATTGATCTTTTGGGTGGGGATTTCGCAAATGTTTCCAAACAGCAGCAAAAAAGAAAAAAAGCTACCTCTTAAATGTGTCGTGTAAGTTTGTACCTCGCATAATTCACCAACATTAGTCAAAGCAACGGCCTTTTAAATTTTATAAAATTATTTATATTTTCTTGTGTTTCATCGATGCTACGAAGAATGGTTTTGAATTTTGTTCAACAAAAATTACATGTTAGATGTGTATATGCTGTTCACGGTAAAGTGAGCCCTTTTGAAAGCCCTTTCATTTCGAATAATAATCAATAAATGTATTTTATTTTATCCCTAGATATTAACTTTAGTGTGTGGCGGAACATGCACACTGTGTCTATTATATTTACATGGCCATATTTTTTAAAAAATGTGGTTAAAGGATAGAAAAATGGCTGAAAGAAAAAAGTAACTAGGGCTTCAAAAGTGCTCACTTTACCTTGAACAGCCTTTAGTTATTTTAACTACACTTCAGGTATTCTCAACTGCATTTATTTTGCTCATAAAGAAAATTCCCATACGACAAAGAGCTACTCGGATAAGAGATAGTGAATTTTATTTCTTGCGGAGGTTACGGCCGTTGTGTAAATTGTAAGTGGCTCCAGAGTTTTAGCCGCGTCGAAGTCGACGAGTACACCTTCGCTTAACGACGCCGAACTCATAATCTTCACCACAGCAGTTTCCGTCGAATGTAGGTATTACGATTACTTCCATCTTTTATGAAACCCTGCTAAAGTTCTTCTTTCAGTATATTCCTCCGCCTCGTGCAAAGAAATCTTAGCTGTGCCTATAAAATTACACCAAAGGGAGAACACATCACATCCTTGCGCACTCAGTCATTTTACATGAGAACTGGTTATTACTAGGCATTACCAACGCAACTATTTTTTCGCTGATAGTATTTGTATTAATTACCAATGAAGTATTATGATTTTTTAAAATGCGCCTAAAAGTTTACTTCAATCAAAAATATGATTTTTTCAAAGGTTTGATTCAAAATCGTGGAGAAACCGTGAATACTGTATACCCGAAGGCTTACGACGCGACGTGGCGAAAGCCCAGAAGCCTTGGCGAAACAGGGGCGTGTGTCGGGAAAAGTTGTATATCCTGCGGCGTGAAAGAGCCCGTTGTCCATCCCCCTGCAGACGGCGGCGAGGGCGTGGAAGATCCCCAACCCGAGTTACCGCCAGCGTCGGATGCGTGTATCAAGACAACGCGCGCGGGTAATGAACGACATCAGCTGCTTGTCCCCTCCCCCTTTCTTGTCCAGGTGGCTGGTGGCTCCCCCCTCCTTAATGCGGCACATGTGCCGTGCCTGGCTTCTCCCCTAGTGTCTCCGGGGGAGATGTACGGAGTATGGCTTTGGGGAGGCACAGACGCGTGTGTCTTGGCAAGAGGGTTCCTTGACTCGGCGACGTGTCTCCACCCCCACGTGTCTACCCCCGCGTCCTCCGACCCTGGGAGGCTGTTGCGTGCGTCTCGTCGTAGCGCAGACTGCTCGGCGGTCGGCAGCTCGCTCTTCTTGCTCCGTTCACTGCTCACGGCTAGTACTGCAGTAGAAATAACTGTATATAGTCCAGTCACGGTATCTTCGGCCTTTTCTGAAGCGCTGCTAAAGTTCTACTTTCAGGATATTCCTCCGCCTCGTGTAAACTAAGCTTAACTAAGTCTGGAAGATTACACCAGAGGGACAACGCGCCGGATTCGTGCGCACTATAGTAACAGTATTTTGTATAAGAACTATTTCTCACTAGGCGCTACCAACACACATATTTGATCACTGTTTTTATTCAAACCAGTTATAAATGAAGCATTATAATTTATCGATAAAATATTAATAACATTTCAATACAACAGAAAAAAAGTAACTAATGAAGACAAGTATAAAACGCTTGTGATATATGGCATATGTTGGAAACAACCAAGCACATCGTACGTAGGGTGATTATTCAAATGTTTGATTCAAAAAGGCCGAAGAAAGCGTGAATGGACTGACTACAGCTGGTTCCCCGTACACACGTCACTTAGCGGACTCCCTAGTAGAATGTTGTTACAAGACGCCAGAGAGGCCTGTTCGAGTTCGTGAGGGATGGAGAGGGGGGTTTTATTGATATGTGAAAACAAAACTAGATTTTTTTTTTATTCGCACAGCTAATATTTTCAACATCAAACTATCTATTTCAGCGAGCGCAATATTTAATGTCGGTGAGTTGGTCAATTGATATGCCACGTATACACGTTGACTACACATAGAAATTTCACCTACGTGAGTGTCAGCAAGATCCATCTACATTTTTGTGCGCTTAGTGGTAGGTGTTTTTGTTACAAATATATATTTTAAGCGTGCTCTCAATGTAGAACTTTTTTTTTTACTTATGCAGGTAATTTTGCGTTACGGGATACTGCTGATGTTTACATGATACTTTAATCATAGAAATAATTCCATGTTGCCAGTCATATGTCTGATTTCCATGGTGAAATTTATTACAAATTCAGATGTGAGGCTTGTGTAATTTTGTAATATGAAAATGAAGACGTAATATTTACTACAACCTAGAAAGAGAATTTTGACCTTCTCATTAACGAGAATTCCGTTGTGGGGATGTACGACATTGACTAAATTTGTCTAGTATTGGCGTCAAACATGCATCATGGATTGTTGTATTCCACAAAGCTACAGTCGTATAAACTACCTGTTTTTTACTAATTAATCAGTTATGTTAAGCATCGCGCCCGGTACTATTGAAAACGTAACGAATTGTTTTGGAGCCTCAGTTTTTTTTGTATTGGACTAGCAATACGCCTGCTGGAGGCGTTGTTATGCAGACCGGCGTAGCAGTAAAGCGTACTTGGTTGCCGACTTCCAGGGGCAGCTGGCTTACTCGTTCGGCCCGGTACCAGTGCTGCTGACGCCACGCTAAGTAACGTTACTGTCTTTAAGGAAAATCCTAAGTAATATATATATATACGATTCAAGGTTTCGTCTGGTTGTTAGGGAGCACTGCGACGGGTCATCGCAAATTGCATCATGTGCAACGGTAGGATATTGTTACGATGTATGCCAATAGATTAAAGTATTAATGTACAGATACCACCTTGTACTTTTGTGTTTTCCCGTAGAGAAACTGTGTAAGAGAGTCCTAAGAAATGCAGTCTTCAACATTTTCACTATATTTTTTAATTAATAGGGTAAGACTTAAAATTGATGACTACTGTTATTATTATTACTATTATCATCATTATTATATATAAAGGGATGTTACTCCCAATACACATTTCACTATGGACCTCTCTCAACTTCGTAGCATCGGAAGATTCTCTCACCGTCCTTTCCACATCACAAGCCGCAACATCTTTTGGTCTGCGGACAGATTTTCGCCCTGTGTTTCGGTTGGAAGATCACAAGGTTGCCAGTACCTTGTCTTGTTGTACCCTTGAATGATACAACTATTGACAGTTTGTGTTGAGAAATTATGAAAACGACGTCGTCCTCGTGTAGAATAATCGTGTTCACTTCGTTTAGCTACTTTGAGTTGTTGTCTGACCGTTACGTACAGAGTTGTAAACTAGTTTAGTGTTGACTTAGTTTAATGCCCTTTCGTGTGTCACGCAAGTAGTCAAGTAATGTGAAGAAATATATTTACTATATTTCGAAACCTTTTTTGTAGTCGCGGGATTCTCAAAGTTTCAGTGAATACTAGTTAAAGAGTTCGCTTGGCTTTCGTAATATCTAGATTGTTAATATTTCGTGCATTCTTGAAGTACAGAGCATAAAATTGTGTGATATACTGTATCTCCTGAGTGTATACTGTACTAAAATACTGTCAAAAATAAAGTAATTAATACCCCTTGACCTTGCTGAAGTTGAGTGAGAAGATGCGTTTGTTAACATAAACATAACTACTTAAGAATGAAGGTTATGTTTGATTGTGTATTTTAGGTTAGGTTCAATTACGCTATATAGCTTTTCGTGAAATTATTCATTCAAACGTTCATACAATTCACAAATTATATTTAAATATTACTTGTATTACCGGGTAATTCATTATAAATCCACATGATTTCGATTTATTGACGTTTAATGGCCTCGGTGTATAAGATGCACTGTGTTTCAACAAGGTATTCTATAAAACAAGCTGAAAAATCGTAAACACGGTCACCATAGGTATAGTACTAGTAAGGCGGGAGCAGCTGAGATGCAGTAAATAAAGTTTACAGTTAGTGCAATAGTATTTCTTTTATACATAGCAGTGTCCTTTATTCTGAATTATGTGAACTGAATAACTCTTCCTTCAATAATTGACATGCATAGTCATGTCCGTGGTATATGGCACAGTGCCTATATTTAGACGTACAATAAATCGTATGGACTAAATTATAGAATATTCAGCTCAAGGATTGTTCTTTGTGGCTGATTTGCAGCAACTTACTTTGCACATACTCGGACCAAGTTCATAGGCAATCGTTAAGTCGGACCTCAACTAATGCAAACCTAGGATTCCACCGTCGGCAAAGACGTGTGTGCTGAAATTGTTTGAATTTCTTCACACGATACTTGCTGTGCAGGTAGAGTGCTGGTGATAACTTGTAAAATAGAACCGGCCCGATGTCGTAGGTCACACGTGAGATCACATCCGTATGTATTACCTTAATATATGTTAACTTGAGCTTTATGTGAGCCTTTTTGTATTCCGTGTGTTAAGCGGGGAGGTTAATGCTACAATTGATAACCTTTATTGATAGAGCGACGTGGTATCTTAATCGTAGGTAAAAATACTCTCTCTTGCTTTAATTGCAGGATTGTGCATACTGAAAGAAATGTGTGCATTACATGATATCTAATGTTCTGGCGCTGAAGAAATCGGTACGTTGCTTTAGTTTTAAAATTAGTGTTCGGTAACTGCACACAAGGTTCGTCCCATAGTGAAAGAACTAGTATACGTGCGTAAAGTATCTAACTCTTAGGCCTGGTTTGAAAGCAGTGAGAAATTGGTATAGTGTTATACATGTTAATCAAATTAGTTTTGTTTGGCGTTCCTGTGTGTGTGTGTGTGTGTATATATATATATATATATATAATATATATATATATATATATATATATATATATATATATATATATATATATATATATATATATGCGCGCGCGCACACACACGCCACCACGAGGGGCTTTCGTGGCCTGTTTCCTAGAAAAATCAGAAAACTTAATAATTAAATAAATTACTAAAAAACTAATTGTTATATTCGCTTTGATATAGAGCTTGAGAGTATAATTTCTAACACTTAACTTTCAAGTTTATATCTTCAAAATTGACTTCAAAAACCGAATTTCGTTAACATGCTATAGTATAACAGTAGATTCTTACTGCTTTCAAACTAGGCAAGTGCCTTAAGTGTTTTCAGATGTGGCGCAGCAGATACTTACTCCTAGCTACATTAGTAAATCTTGTCGTGGCATAAATTATGTCCAGCTCTCACTTTTTTTTTGTGCTAGCAAGGAACGAGGCGCAGCTTATTTAAGAAGGAAAAGAGCGGCAGGCGAGGGAGTTGGAGGCATGTCGGCTGCTTTTTCGACCGCGAGTGGGCGGTGGATGAGCCTGAGGTTGTTTTCGCTTCTGCGGCCCACGCATTTGCGAAACTGGGCAGCTGCGGCCAATAGCAGGAAATGTTGGAGCGACTCCAAGAAGGTTGGAACCACATGCTTGCCAACCTAGAAACCTTGATGCGTGCTCTAGAAGTGCCAACAATGGCCGCCCATTTTTCTCCCGTAACCGCGGTGTGGAAATACAGAAAACGATAATCAGCAGTGCTTACTGTCGCGTAAAACGATATCGTGTTGCCTGAGCAATAAGACGTGTATATCGAATACAGCGATCACCACTGCTGTGCAATCACACACCGAGAAAAATGTTTTGTCGAATCATCGGGGCAGTGAAATATTTTTTCGTTGAAACCAAATTATTTTGTTATTTGGTTGGTGCAACTAAATATTTGCCTGGCTTTAAGTACATTAAATAGTTTCGGTTAATGTAAAATATATCTAAAGCCCAACAAAGATGGAACCTAGATTGTTCGCACGCGAGCGGAGTGTTCACAACCACAGCTAACCTCACTGCTAATAAAGTTAGGCTAGCTTTAAATACGTATATTTCTAATACTGGAAAACGTGCGTAAATAAATATTTCATGTTTTACAGCTTTACTTGTAATTGTAAAGGGCTTTTTAACGTCCGTCCCCCCCCCCCCCGGTTGTATGATGGAAATCTTAGCAGGGGAAAGCTTACAGACTAACTTATAACCTAACTTAAATTTATACCCATGCCTTACCCAGAGTCTCCCGTACCCCAGATCGGTGGCGCACCAACCGACTGCGCCACGGGAGGTCGGCTTTACTTCTATTTTTCTTGTTGAATTTATTAGAATGTTTATGTAATTATTATGCATCAGTAAATGCTAACAAACACTGTTACCATCCTAATTGTCACAAAAAAAACTCTAATGAAGGCAATCAAATCAGTGGTCAGACAAATATATACAGTTGATTGAACTAAATATTTTGTTGACAGTCTAATTTTTTTGGCCGAATACAGTTTTTGGTCATTAAAACGTGTGTTTTGTTAGATTAACAAAATTAATTTGGTTGCTTTCAAGTCTTCTTTACTCAAAGAAATATTTTTTTGGGGAATTTTAACATGTTCTGGCCCTATACAATCAAGTATATTTTGTTGGAAGTTATGTTTTTTTACTAACGTGTTACCGGTTAGTCCAAATACTCAAATAAGAATGGTATCAATGAAATGATTCTTTACAAGATTAACGTATGTTGTGAATTAACAGTTACGTTATAAGTATGAACTGCAACGCAAAATATACATACTTATGTCCTTTGCTTCGGAGGCCACTTTTGTCTAACAAACTTGTATGAAAAGACGAATGTTTTAGATAATTGCGAGGACAAAATACCTAGACGAAGATTTGTATGCGCGTTTTATTGAATAAATTAGTTTTTTCGTGTACTAAAAATTACGTTGCCGTTGTTATTCTAAGACATTAATAAGGCGTCTATGTGCGTGATCTCACAACTTCTGTTTCCCTACTTGTTTGTTCAATTTTTCTGTAGTCAGATGTGGCATTTCAACCCTTTCCCAACTCTCCTGTATCAGCCAGTTTTTTATTTATTTTTTTATTGAATAGTACTAAGAATATTTATCCGCTTGAACGTTTAAACGAAATGTAATTTTCAAAATTACTTGTACAGGAACATTGATTACGTTTGACATTAGTAGTAGGGGCGAGCCGGTTCTCTTTCACTTTTGATTAATTGAAAGGGTTAAATTGATATCAAGGGTTTATTTAAATTGATCGAATGGGTTAATCGAAAGGGTAAAATTTAATGAAATGGTTAAATTTAATTGAACGGGTTAAATTCATTGACAGGGTTTCATAAATTGAAAGGGTTAATTTTTAATAGGATCATTTTTTAAAATTTTTTCTTTCTTTTTGGGTGGGGTGAGGGTGGGTTGTAGGAGCTCTGTACGATGTTGACGGTGTGGTGTCCCGTAGGCGACTTACGAGAGTGGTGGATTGCAGTGTCTTATATAGGTGTATAGTTGAGTGCAAGAGTGGGCTAATACTAATTTCCTTCTACTTTTTCTAATTTTGAGGTGTTTGGAGGGATGTTCGTGGTAGATAGGTGATTTTTACGAATATATTTAACACACGAGAGAAATTCAGAATGTTCTATGTAGGAATAAATTACACACATAGAATCGCCAATTTTCAAACGACAACGTGAATAATAATAAGTGCAGTTACATGAGTCTTTAACATAAAGTGAGTCTCGAGCTTAGGAATATAATTTACACGAGAGAGAATTTTAACTATGTGAATAGCATCTCTAATTTACTAAACGAAATCCAGCTAGTCAGTATGAATAAATTGAGATTTCCAAACTCGTATTTAAATTTTAAACAGACACAATAGCGTAATAGAAATACACTTACACTACTTAACGCCTCTCGCACATACCTTGCGTATTTTTTAAAACATGTCAATTTGATGTGGAGTCCAGCGTAGCAGTTACGTCGTCTTATAAGCTGTGTGTGTGTGGAGAGCCTGATAGACAAATGAATTGGAATTTAAAAGAAAAACTCTGCATTCGTCCTTCTACAGACAATGAAATGATAATTTATTTTTTAAAACTAAAGTTTCACTATTTTCTGAATAATTCACTGTTAACTCAAATTATTTCCGTCGAAGCATAGGGACACTCGAATGACGTGAAGAAGTACTTAAGCCAGCAAAGTGAAATAGTGCAACATTTTATACATACTTACTACAAATTTACATTAAAACTGTGAAATTCACTGCACTTTTTTAACACAAACGGTATTTTCATCTACCGAACACAGAAACCAATTACATCACAAACACAAGGCTTCCCCAGCAGGAAAAGGAGTAGGGGCTGTGACGCCAGTCAAGTCTCGCCGCTGTCAATCATTCATCGGCTGCCCTGTGGGGCGATGAAGCAGTGTGTGCGTTTGTCTGGTGGAGGGGAGGATCGAGGTCGCACCCCTCCCCCCCCCCCAACCCCACACAGCCTAACTGCGTATAACGGGAGCTCGCGGCCCGGTGCGAGCTACAGCGCGTAACATTACGATCATTGACTTCTGCTTACGGAACATGTAATGGATGCTCTTTGTGTGGACTTATTAAGTACGCAGTACGTGGGCCTTCTTACTATGCATAATTTCGTAGCCGTACTGGAAACCAAGTTACAACTAGTAAATTTAAAAAATATGCGTATTTGTACTTTCCTTGCCATCGTCTTGTCATCCGGTATTTTACTGACTTCAAATAGGTTGTATCTGAATATAGTCTATTCGCGGTTTCTCCACACTTTTTGAATCACACCTTTGAAAATTCACTCCATGTATGATGTGTTTGGTCGTTTCCTAAATATGTCGTATATCACATTAGCGTTTTATACTTCTGCCAGTATAAAGGCATCTTATTTTTGGTTACATTGGACTTTTACTTTAGGCGTATTTAAAATTATAATGTTTCATTTATAATAAATACGAATTAGAACTGTGAGAAATTAGGTGTGTTGGTAATGCCTAGTAGGAAATAGTTCTCATGAAAAATATAATTACACTGAGTGCGCACGAATGCGGGGCATTGTCCCTTTGGAGTGATTGTATAGATTTGGTTAAGCTTTGCTTGCATGAGGCTGAGGAATAGTTCTAAAGTATGTAATTAGCAGGTCTTAGAAAAGTTGTAAGTAACTGTAAATGGACTATACTACTAAAGTTACATTGTAAGATAAAATAATTTCTTTTATACTTATGATGTGCTGTATAGGCTGTTCACGGTAAAATGAGCACTTTTGAAAGCCCTGCCTTAAGATCTACTTGTATATACGTTGTCTCTTCTTCCGCCTTATGTAAAATTAGCATTGCCACGGGCCTCGGCACTTTATTCATGCGTCGGTCAAATGAAACTGTAAAATATTAGAAAAGTTCATATTTAAGAAATCTGCTAATTTCTACATGTCTATGCATTAAAAAAGCAGGAAGGGAAATAAATAATTTAAATTACCACAAATGGTTACCTAACACTTTTAATTCGACGTTTAGATATGGAACTACTTGCAATTCATCGTTACCAACTTTACTGGGCGCATGTCACTCAGTGAGCCCGTTAAAATATATGCAGGTAGGGCCAGTGTATTTTTTGGTTGATTTCTAAAGTGCTCACTTTATCGTTAACAGACTTAAAGACTTCTGGAGAGAGGTTGAAGTTGCCGTGAACGTCTGAAGGTATATGTGCATATGCCAGTGAAAATATTTGAACGCTGGCATAGACAAAGAAAGCGGGCCAGTTTGCCAGCCGCCCTACCGCGCAGGCGTCAATAAGTTTCGTAACAGCTCACATGTTGGCAGTTCTACCGGCGCGCGGGCTGCGGAACGTGGCTAGACGCCCCTGGCAGACGAATGTACGCTCGTCAGAAAACCCTTGGACGACCAAGCATTCTGTGAGATATTCGCGCGCACTCTTAACTAACGATTAGTAATCAGGAAAACTCGCCAGTGCCGCAGCAAGAATACAGGTCAGATGAATGCGCCAGAAATCCAGTTCAGAGATGCTTTATAGAAGAAAGTAATTTTCTTTGCATGTATTCCGAAGACTGTTCAACTTGTAGACATTACGATGGATGACAGCCGAACAATTAAAATAATTTCTATAGTTTTTGTGTCATTGCATTTTCTATGAGGACGTTTACTATTATTGGATAACGCAGATAGTATAAACTAATTTAATTCAATAATTTACTTTAGAAACTTACAGCACAACTACAATGCACTCGCAAGCCTTAACATTCTGGAGCATTTTATAAGTGGTTTTACGTGAATGTTTTTAGGAGTAATATTTGATAAATATTTTTTAATTGTTTTGCTTATTTTAATTGCTTTTAAAACAGTAAAATTTTATTTTTTAGGCCTACGTGTTGTGATTAACAAGAATTTTACATGACATGCGTGTACCAGTTTGCCACCACGTTGTGCGCCAATTTAAATTCTGTGCAACGAGACATGCAGATGGAATTTGCCTCCACTTTGTGCTGGCTAATTAACTCAGTTGAAGAATGTAACATAAGTCTGAGTACTGGTCAGAATTATGTATTTCGTATATAAAAATAGAAACCAATTCTTGTGTCTCAAATTAGTGTGACATAGGACATCTAGGCAAGTGAGATCTTTACGAATTATCAGACGTGAAGCGCTGTGACTTCCTGACATCCAGGCGCGGAGAGCGGAGGGTAAGTAGGGTAGGTAATAGTGACGCCACGCTCTGCGGAATTCCTCTCAGGAATGCGGGCGTGAGAAAATTGTCAAACTCAGACAAATTCAGAATGTCAATTAGTGATTGAACTGAACCAAAGGAACATTCATATGCATCACTACACACATTAGGTAATATAAGTCGGTTTTCAACTTAATAACCTTTTGCCTGGGACAAACAGACACTGGAATCTATCTCACTGCAAGACATTAAAAGACACAAAAAACACATATCATATGTGCAGAAACCCGTAACATATACAGGAAAAAACTCTTTTAACTTCAATAAATGAACTAACTACTTCCCAACTACTGAAATTATACAACCAAATTAAATAGCATATTAAATTATATTTATCGAAAAAATGATTACTACTTGCAAGCAAAATCTCTTATTTCAAGAAAATGACTACACCATTAAATAGAATATGGTCATTCGTAAAACTAATTGCGACGCTGATCCTATTATTAATGTGACAACTTGAAAACTGAACAGATATTGAGACACTACGCAGACAAAATTAACCACTTCTCGCTCCACATTATCAAAAAAAAAATTACGTGATAAGTTTAATGTAGTTATCTCAAATTGAATGAGGCAATTCTAGTTCAGTCTTTGATAGCTTCCTAACTAGCTCAAATGATATGGTAAAACTATTAATCTCTTGATGACGGCCACTGGATATATTAGTTTGTGCCCTCTGCATATTCGTTTTCTAAAAGTCCAAAAATTTTAAAAGTCGGCTGTCTATTCACACTTAATTTCGATAAGAACGTAATATTCGTAATGTTCATCTAACTTAAAAAATTTGTCTAAAATTACTAAAAACTTCAGGATCAATTCTAGCTGAGGTTGCGAGAAGGGACGCCAAATGGCGTATTTCCTACGTCCATCCCACGGCGAGTTGGCAGAATCTTCCCGGTCACTACGAAACTAAATTTACAGTCAGGCTTCTTAACACGCCTGCTGTACATAGCGCCTTTCCACACGCCGTAACAAACGTAACTTCGGTCGGCGGACGTTAAAAATCTCCAACACCTCGATTCCCTAGCTTAGGATGGTCCGTCCATTTTCATGTTCAGAAGGAGAGTGTCTTCTACGGGGCTTCCACCCACGCTACCTAACAAGAATCGGGAGTCCCGCTGACGTCCTTTCCATGACGGCACAATATAGGTATATTCTGGTAATAACGTTAATTCTCTGTGGCCTAGCTAAGCCATGTAATAAACTCAAATGCTAAGAGAACACGTAATTTCCAACACACTGATTATATATTTGCCTGTGATCAGTTTCAATGTAAGAAAATAATACTAAAAGTATTTAACATGTACTATTATAATATGATTAAGATTATGTCGCATTTGCTTATAATGAGAAGTGCTTTTAAAACTATTTAATTATCATACTACCTTGGGGCTATTGTTTACGTTTCACATCAAAATTAAATCAAAGAAATTATTATAAACAAAATATTTAGTTTGCACAAAATAAGCACTAAACAAACTTTAAAATCTGTGGTGGTCTCTCGCCACAATATGGATAATATGGAATTGTATACACATATATATTCATCTTGTCGATGTTAATTTGTTGTTGTTATATTATGCTTTCCTTGTCTCTCCACAGCCATAAGACAGTTACGTGAACAATTCAAAGGATGTATAAACAAATGCTTCACTTTCCTAAATCTAGCGGCAACGAACAGGCCACGTGATTTTTTTTTAAAATTAGTTCTGTCTTTTTGTCTGGAGTAGACAGGGGAGAACCTACATCTTTTTTCCTGTATGTCCTTGGCCTTCCAATGGCGAGTTGGGAGTGTTAATTGTGTAACCAAACACGTGGTGTCTTTTGTGCGCGTGTGTGTGACAAAGGAAGGAGAGGGCAGTATGGGACAGATGGAGGATGTTTACTTTCAGGTAGTACAGAATGTACTAATGCCGAACTTTGGCGAACTAATGCCCTTCTTTTCGTCGTGGTTCTGTAAATGTGTAACTCCAGTAAACAAGTGTTTCAAGAGTAACATAACTGTATATAGAAACTGTATAAAAAAGAAAAGAGAGTATGACTTTTTATAATGTTTCAAATTGAGGAATCGGAACACATGTATGTTCAACATTTAACTTAACTATGCATTGCAGTAGGCCCTAGTAGAAATGTGCTCGCGTCAATGTACGCGGTTGTGCGTTTTGCTATGGAAAACCATTATACCCCTTTCAGAAAGTTTTGTGGACTACTGTGGATCTAAATATTTTATTTATGTTAACACAAGTATAAAACGCTTGTGGTACATAACATTATTACGAAACAACCAAATACATCGTCATACATGGGGTGATTTTTCGAAGTTTTGATTCAATAGTATCAATATACCGCGAATAGGCTGCACTTTTTAAGAGAGACCCAAAATTTCTATTCCCGAGGACTGTGGTGTGACTTGGATGTCGGTGTAACGAGGTGTATGAGTCGCAGCGACGTGAGGATGTTTTGCGTGGCAGCGAGCTCGATACGTCGCGAACAGCGCACGGACTGCACTGCCAGCGAGCAAGTCGCCTGGCGGGGGCGTGTGCACGCGCGCGCGTGCCCGCCGCCCCAGCTGACTGCGAGCGCGTCGCGTGCCACCCCCGCACGTGCCGCCGCGCCGCCGGCGAGTGACGGGACGCGCGCACGCCCAGCGGGTGGGGAGGGCGGGATGCTGCGCCGGAGCAACAGCTGTCGCCGGCCTCACGGGGCGGAAATCCGGGCGGCCCACCGCTGCTCCCCCGCCTAGAGGAGTTGTAAGGATGGGAAAAGGGGGGGGGGGGCAACTCTCCCGCAGTCGTAAACAGCCTCATACCGTCACTCACCTCTCCTCCCCTCCCTCTTTCACGTATCCACTGATCGCTCGTGCGCGATGCGCTGCGGCTCCTGCATCCAGCCGACTGGTCCAAGTTCGTTCACTTACGAACAAGTAATGTCGGGCGGGGATATTTCTGTCTCTAAAACCTGTTTACGACGGTGTACACGGCTGTCCAGGACAAATAGGTCCACAGGCTTCTGTGTGTTATAATTACTGGACGTTATGGGCAACGACTGTATTTAGTTTCCTTAGTAGCCTTGTGGCGTTGTTTCTGCTTAACTCTCTCAGTAAAATGGCGTTTTAGGCGTAAAGACTCATTTTCTGACTTTCTTCAAACAACCGTGTAAAATAAAATCCTGTGTCACGGCTTTGTATAGAACACACTTCACATAAACTAGTCATAAATGCACTAAATATATTTATTAAGTACACTTGACATTGCATGCATTTTCCCGAAAACTCTGATATTATAGTCAAGACAGAATTTAGGGGGGGGGGGGTTATTCATTTCTCAGTTGTATTAATCAACTGTTATTGGAAGGGGGAGTATTGTGTTAACTCTGCGCTTTTTGTTTATACTGTACTTTATTAATGCAATGCGAGATTGGAAACGTAAGACAGGTTCTTTCTTTGACACGGAAATTCCCATATAATCTGGTTATTATTATTACTATTATAGTAATTAAGTGAGCAAGGAAGCTTGAATTACCTCTTGTTCCCCTTCCCTTTTTTTTCCAAGTGCTCAGGAAATTTTGAGGACATGTTTTATAATGGATTAAAATATTAATTGCGGACTATACAGGCAGTCGCACGAAGTCGCAGAAATAGTCAACCCAAAACCAGTCTTGTGAATTTCTGGTGGGTTCATGAACTATTGCAGACTAACACAGCGTTCTTATGGTAATTGAATGTCCTTAAATTTTAAGTTTTGGTTTCAAAGACCTTGAGAATTTCTTAAATTATACCAGCTCTTGAAAAGTTACCGAATATTAAGTTCATTAAAAAAAGTATAACACTCTCATATTTGTGTTGATGGGAATGAAAAAAGGCGAAACATATTAGTTCTATAAACTGGCCTGTGTTCATCTATCAGGTTTCTGTTAATTTTATAGTAAATATGCATGCACAGTAATAACTACCAAAGGGCGTCGAGCATGATTACACATCTCCAGTGAGTAAAGGTCATTTTGTTACATTTATTGCACGTAATGTGCCAGGCAACCGATGCTGGCCAAATGCTTCGAATGATCACTTCACCGCTGCGAAATGCCAAAACCGGAATGGCATGCGACTTGCCTCATTAGGTTGAACCTCTGTCATTAGACTACTTATCCGATCCTATTACTAAAACTTGAATTACATTAACGTGTGGATTGATTGTTTGTAGTTTCTGTTTATATATATATATATATATTGCAGGTGAAAATTTTTCTACGTATGGGTATTGAATGTGCTATGTTGCAGCTTCAAAATGGAAAGTTTGGATCTTTGAATTTTACTTGATAGTTATGTTAATTCTTATAATTTAGTTCTTGCATTTATGATAAGTTTCAGTACTTGGGAAGTCCTTGAAAATTCCTTTTAATTACATTTGAAATATCTGTAATAATCTGCAATGTAATTAAGGGAGTGCGAAAAATTTGCGGAAGCATAGTGTAATGGAACAGCGGAGCACCACGGCAAACCAGGCCACGGGCGTTTTAATAACATGTGCCGTGTTTGGACAACACAGAACATAGGTACTTTAAGGCCAGCGAAGCAGCGAATGAAGTCTTACTTCACCGAGACGGTTGTTCCGACCACCGCCGTAACGAGATGGAGATTCAGCCTTTGGCAATACTATTAAGGTGACATAGGACATTAGAATATCCGTTGCTTAACTAATTAAATACTAAGTAGATTGTGCCTAACTGATGAATCAGTAATCAGCGTTAAGCTCCCCCGAGAGTAGTAAATTAATATAACGTAAATGTAAACTCATGATGTATATTTATATATTTTAATACAGTGACGTCAAACCAGTATAACGCTTTCTACCTCTGAATTCGCTTCCCCCCAAATAACTTGAACAGCCTAACTAAGACTGTTACAATAGTCACCCCAAGTGCGTTTGATGGGATCTCCTCTCGAAAATAGTCGTATTCATTGAGATCTGTGTGTGTGGTGTGTGTTCCTTTGTTGTTGCTGCTCGACCTAGACACACGCATCTCCCCATTCCACTACTGTTACATCTCGTGGCTGTGAGTGTCTGTGTGACACGTGCTGCCGGGAGGAATATTAATTTCTGCCGAAAAGCCCCGATAACCTGCGCCTCAGCAGCACAGTAATTAATACGATTGCCTTGTAAACAAAGCAGTTAATTTCCGCTAACAAGTTGTTTACAAGTTAACATGCGAGTTTAAGCCTTCAGCTCGACATATTCAGATGGGAAGACCTGGAATCCTGATCTCTAATTGTTTAGTATTTTATAAAATGTACAGTTGTCATGCTACTATCATTACGAGACGAAATGGTATGCTTGAGATGTAAATTTATTTTATAAGATTTTTTCGGAAATGTATTAAACAAATTGCATTTGTAATAAAACATATGTAATATGTGACAAGTACCTGTAATAACGAAAAAGAACATAATTCAGAAGCAGATAATGATTCAGACCAAAACCGCAGTACTCGCAACCAATTAGACATCGCAAATACAACCAAAAAGAAGATGGCTTACAAGTAGAGAGACCAGAGGCTTCCGGCGACACAATTTATTCGAAATGGCTGTCATCTCCTCCTCACCTCTCCTCCTCCACACCCTCCCCCTCATCCGGGTGATTGCTGTTCCACCCATCCCTCCCCTGGAGGCATGCTGTGATTGGCTGATGGATTCCCCGTATCCCTACCCTCACCCCTACTCCCTCCCCTGAGACGTGTGTTGTGATTAGCTGATTGATCCCCTCTCTTCCCTCCTCTTCCTCCCCTGGGATGTGTGCTGTAATTGGCTGTTAGTTGAGATTGTTGGTTGAGGATGCGTGGGTAGACCTTGGTTAGAGACCTGTACAGCGCATAATTACATGTAATTGCATAATTAGTGGTTTTGTAATGAGAGTAAGTACAAATGTTCACTCTTCAGCTGCCGAACCACAAGTGAGGAGGTTGGAAGGTTAAGGTGTTGTAATGAGAGTGGTGAGGGGAGCGGAGAAGGTAGTCCCTGATTCGACACCCGATGAGGGTAATTAGATTTTTAATTGTGTAATAAGTAATGACTTAGTATGTATAATGAGTAATTGCATAATGACATAAGTACATATGTTTACCCACTGGCTGCCGAACCACAACTGACGAGGTTGGAATGGGGAAGTTAGGGATGTAGGTTGAGGTAAGGAGGGTGTAGGCTTGAAGAGATAGTCCTTGGTTCGAGACCTGTCGAGGGTAATTAGATTTTTAAATTTTGTAATTACTAACTGTCTATTGACTAAGCATCCATAATGAATAATTACATAATTAGGCATAAGTATGCATAATGAGTAACTATAGAAAGTAAATTAATATGTTTACCCACTGGCTGCCGAATCACAATTGATGAGTTTGGAAGGCGAATGTAGGGTATAAGGGTTGGGGATTTAGTCCTTTTCGAGATATGTCGAGGATAATTAGTTTTTAATTGTGTAACAATAAATTACATAATTACTAAGTACATGTAATGAGTAAGTGCATAATTACATAATGAATAAGTATATGTATGGAGAATAATTACACACACGAAGTACACATCCTACCCGAGCCAATGCTCACATCCGACTGACCCGAGAAGTGTTAATATGTTTAACTTATACAACCACCATGTTGTAATATCAAGCACACTGCAGATTGGGCGGGGTAGACGACAGTTCTTCCCAAATCATATCTCCGTCTCTCATTATCTCTTGTGACATGAACATCGTTCCATGCACCACCCTCCTCTAGGCACTTTTACCTGTAACCGCGAGGCAGCATTTGGTGGCAGTTCGTCGTGTGACAGAGGGCCAACTAGCTGTTCGCCACCCCTTCTCCCATCATGTGACCCCAGCAAGCAAAGCGAGAACTATTCGCACTCCTGAAAGACACAGCTGCTCACAAGACCAGTTTGGTTGGGAGGGTCATACTTCAACAGACGCTAGACGAAACCTCCAGCACCCATCTCCGTGTATACAGTATCACATTGTTACAAATAAATTTCCTTATGTATATTTAATTGAAGTATATTATTTTATTAAGGTATTACATAATAACATTAAAAATAAATGAAATCTCAAATGAAACAATTGCTTCACTGAAAACAATAACAAACATGCTTTCCCAATTTGCTTGAACGACAAAAACCAATAGCCAATATTGTCTTATGTTAAAAAGTACATATTTTGATGTTACACTAATTTTTCCCTGCATTTACCGAACAGGAATTCATTTCAGAAAACAAATTCTGTAACCAACCAATTTTGTTAAGTGCCAATCATTTTAGCTCCATCTCACATTTGCAATGTGAGATCACAAATATTCCACAATTTGTGGACATATTCCGAGACATACATCAGTACTTATTAATACATCTTTGTTTAAATAGTTTTCTATTCCCAAAACTTCACAATTCGCCCATTGCTGATATCAACTCAATCCTTTCTCAAAATACTTTCCCTCACAAGAACTCATACTCGAAAACCGGCACGGCAGGAGTGTAATCACACATCCATTCGGCGAAACCTTTGTGTAAACAATAAATACTATCACCCCAATTATATATATATATATATATATATATATATATATATATATATATATATATATATATATATAATCTTACCACAATTCAAACCAACCAAATGTTACACTAAATAAAATAACAATATCGTCACCATTGACAAATGTTTTTCAAGTTGCATGTGGGTGGTAAATACACACTGACATTTTTCGCAACATTATTTATTTCTATTTATTTTTCCCAACAAATAAATTTTTGATGGCTTCTCAATCTGCAAAGTAAAGAAAATTTCTTCTCACAATATATACATACACAGTTTGTCTATTCTCTTCCAAAGTCGGTGGCGGCGACTAATTCGAATCACTAGGTTTCGTTAAGGAAAAATTGCAAATAATCACATGTTTCCTTAATGCAATGTCATTCTTGAACAAAGGAAGCCATATTGTACATCGGTATAGTTTCAATGTATGATTCTTGGAACATGCTCTCATTTCATGGTAATGCACATAACGAAATGCTGTAAATGTTTGACCACATAAATGGCATGCAGGTTTCATTTCCATTGGAGCATTACCGTTACATACCGCTGAATGCTTTGCTAACGTGGAATTTCTCATAAATGTACGATCATGCACTGCATAGCTGTATCTAATACAATAAGGTTTCCTTACACAAGTACTCCTTTCATGACGATACATGCTGCGACTATGCTTCAAGTTTTTGTAACAATGCTAACACTGTAATCCAGGCGATGGTTTACCTGCTGCAGGAGTATAACCATAACTTTTCAAACCGTGCAGGTTTACTGCAGCATTGTCGTTCATGAGAATGTAACATTCTCATCTCGAGATACTCCTCACAATAGCACTTTTGTTCCGAACCCACTGTTTACTGGGAAGTTTCTTCTGAAGAATTCATCTACTTCTAACAACAGACTAAGATGTGTCTCCACTATCCTAATATTGTTTCGCATAAGAAACACAAGTAGGGGCTGTATGTTCTTCACATAACAAAGTATCTATAAATTGCCAATACCAACCATTTCATATAAACACCCACAAACAGAATTAAGTAAATAGCTATACACACCATCTTTTTATACTTTTCGTGAAGTTACTAATATACAAGAGGACAAAATGACTTGTATAAAAATCGTTCCCAGGGAAATTGGACTATGCTTATGATATAACATGTAAGCTTGAAAAATATATTTGTGCAAACTCTTTAAAAAAGTTTTCTATAACCAGGTTAAACACAATAAATAAGTAGGACTATATACCTTTCACATTAAAAAAGTTACCTAAAAATCGCTAATACCAATCATTACATCTAAAAGCACAAAAGGAATGAAGTAACTACCTAAACTCACAACCTTTTATACTTTTTGTAAAGTTAGTAATATACAGGTGAGCAAAATAACACATTTGAAAATATTCGCTTGGCAAATTAATGTCTCATTAGGACGTAACATGTAAGGTAAAAAATATATTTGTACAAAACTTTTTAAAAAATTTTCAATAACCAATTTACATACAAGAAATGAACAATGTTTATATCTTACTCGAATAACATGCAAAGGCAAATACTAGTATATTAAAACCCATATTCGGAAGAATGTGAGTTAATTTCCATTCAAAACATTTAGTTTTCTTTCCCCCCCCCCCCCCCCCATTTATTTCCCAAAATCACTCCAGGCGAATTCCTTGATATTTACATACTACACACCATACAACGTTTCTTAGCAGCGAAAATATGGTTAACCAATTGCCATCTTGCAGTGGGTTATGATAGAATGTTCATCCATCATCATACACCTATTTACTTAAACTAACTGTTATCAAGATGCGAACTAAATGTATACTCTACTCGCAAACACTTACTCCCTAGATTAAGAAACTATCAACCTAGCTTTTCGCAATGACAATCCCTAACTCTATCATCACACAGGAAACATGGTGCATAACTTTTTGGTGAAGCAGCGATCAAAGCACTCAACTCTTACCAAAAACATGCAATATTAGTCAATCCATTATACATATTTTCGATCTTTATCACTCGTGTTAACAGTCATCTAAACAAAACTGATGTGAGTGGAAGGGAATATTCCCTGTCATACACAAATGATTCTCTCTCTCTCTCTCTCGCTCTCTCTCTCTCCTACATCACAGAAAATGTTCGTGAGAGAGCACACTTAAAATTAACTATTGTATCCTTCCATGAAAACACACACACACACACATATATATATATATATAAATATTCATATCGCATTACAGGATTAGTGATAGCTCGAGATCAAATCTAGACACAATCACACTATATCAACATGGATACTACATGTGAATTTAAAATTACCACTCCAACTATATACTGATCACACTAAAAATGATTCACTTTCTTTATACAAGCGTATCCTTAATTTAGTTAACCACATAGTACACTATTTATAATTTACCATAAAAAAATATATATGTTGACAATGTTTGTTGTTCATCAGAAAGCAACTACATGTACTGTCTCAGGCAGATAAACCAAATATGTATATGTCTGTAGTTAAAACCCTTATATCCCTTCAAGATAGAATTAAGTACATCTCAAACAATAATTCCACATACCATCACTCCAGGTATGTTCATCGCAATTACTTTTGATTGTGCTTGCAGTTATAGTTGCATAGAACCAATGCTAGAAATTTTAGATTATCCCTTGAAACTATCAGTTCGAGTAAACTAATACTGACAAGGTTATACAACAATATAAATTTCCATTACTATCATAACTTTATCACATTAAAAAAAGTATTACCAATTTTTAAATTATATATTTATTTTTCTACAGCTTCTCAAGTCAATGTTTCTTTGCTAGAAGCAGAGACCATACCCCTAACACCAAATAATATTAATTAAATATGTCGAACAGTCTTCCCTACGGCCCAATCATAACTATACAATATCAACCAAACGCACTGCAGATTGGGCTGGGCAGATGACAGTCCTTCCGAAATCTCAGACTCTCATCTCCCGTGGCGTTAACATCGCTCAATGCATTCTCCTCTATCAAATTTGCCAATGACCCTGGGTTTGCGTCTGGCGGCAGTTCATGCAAGAGCAAAAGACTAGCTAGCTGTCTGCCACCCCTTCCTCTACCAGTCTGACCCCAGAAAGCCCTGAAAGACACAAGTGATCGCGAGGCCGGTTTGGCGGAGAGGAGGGTCGCACATCAATAAATGCTAGACCAAACCTCAAACACCTGTCTCCATGTATACAATATATTTTCAAAATTTATTTTTTTTCTATGTTGCTACATGCATATTTTCATTTAAAATAAATTAAAATGCCTTACTCCAAATGAAATAAGGGTTTCCCAATGTGTTGGAATTATGAAAACCAAATGCCGACGCCATTCTATGGTAAAAGTAAATATTTTGCTGTCATAATTTTTTCCTACCTATGCCAAACAGGGATTCATTTCAGAAAACAAATTATATATATATATAAGTTTATATATATGCACACACACACAGACTTTACCAACATAAGTTTATTCGAAACATTATTTTAAACTTATATGCGAATACTCTGGGAAAATTCAGTTCTGTCTTCTCTTCGTGGTATAGAAGCACTCTGATAAAACCCAAATACTCGTTCACCTCGGAAGAAAACACGCAGGGGAGGGTCGGTAGGGGCAGTCGCCATTTTGACTAAATTGTGTCGTCAGAAACGTACGCTCCCCATACTCTTATAGAATACCAAATTAAAATAGTTGTAAGCTGTTCACAGTAAACCGAGTGCTTTTAAAAACCCTTCTCAAGACCTACTTCTAAGCACATTGTGTATTCTTCCGCCATATGTGAAATTACGAATGCCACGGGCCTGATCACTTTATTCATGCATCGGTCAAGTGAAAATGTGAAATTATCAGAAAAGTAAATTTACAAATTTTGCCTATTCTTAAACTTACATAAAAAAAAAAAAAAGCACGGGACATAAATTAATGCTATTTAGGTTTATCGTATTTTACAAATTTTCTGGAAGTCGATAGAGAAAACAAAGAAAGGGCAACTATGCAGAATAGTTTTTACTAACTACGAGAGCAAATATTTTACCTCAGTGACGTTTTTCTGCCAAGATATTTCTGACGTCATTTTTTTTTGCGTGGCGCAATATATTATTTGAAATTGATACAGTGTTACTGCAAAATACTCGGCCGTTAAGTTGGCAAAACGTATTATCTAAGATTGCCATTTTTACTTTTTTCTATGTTGGCTTTCAAAAACTAGTAAACATCAATTTACGTATTTGGTGTTAATTTATGCCCCACGCCCCCTTAACTGGGCGCGTGCCCGTTGAGATACATGCAGACTCGGGCAGCAACATTTTCCAAAGGTTAGTTTCAAAAGTTCTCAGTTCACCGTGGACATCCTTTACCAGTCGGTGTTGCTGTCGTTTCAACTGCCACCATAAAGATGCTCGCAGTAAGTATCTTAAAGCAAGCTAATGTTACAGAATAAAACCCGTATAAGGGTATTCGTATATTATAATTTTGCAGCACAGCACCTACCTTTCTTGGGTGTGTGGAGTTGCTTAGCTGAGAAAAGTTAGAATTTTTTTAATGCGGGTTGCGTATGTTTTAAATTGTTTCTCTGCAGTAAAACCTTTTTATTTTACTTTCATATTCGGTTCCCGAAAGCATAACTTTTCATTTCTCCTTTCATTGGAGTTCCGTGTTTTGCTAAGAAGTCAGGCTATTACGTCTAATGATACTATTCGTGTATTAAATCATTTGCGCGACAAACATTTTTTGCTCACTATGTATCATAGAAGCGGCAACATTAGGGGAAGTAGACAAGTCCCCTACACGCACTGCTATGTTTAGCATAACCAAATATATGAAGGCGTAACTAGAGGGAGGAGCTCGAGGGCTGAACCTTAACGGCGTCCTACCACCTTGTGGAAACTTTTATTTCCCGAGTTTTAGTTCTTACCGAAGTTACGCCTTATGTAATTGGTTATTCTGAACTTAGTATTGTGTATAAGGGACTTGTCTACTTCCCCTAGTGTAGTCAATTATTGAATACACAGTGAGAAAAAGTATTGTTTGTCGTGCATTGACTTTATACAAGAATAGTATTATCATCAGTAGTCTAAGCGACTTCGGTAATACCTACGTAAGGAAAATTGATAACTTTTAACTTATTTATATTATAAGCATACCTTATTTTTCTCCTAGAAAACTAGATCCTTCTATCCCACTTTAAAAAATGCCATTGAACATATCAAGTTTTAACACGGCAACTCCAAGGAAAGGGTGGGGTTGAGAAATGTCATCTTGTGGGCCGTGTATTCGTGTGTCTCCTTCGTCGCCTAATAGAGTTTCGAGTTCACTATTGCTGATAATGAAGAGGGGAGGGGGTTGTTAACCAGTTTAATAGTTAGACATAATATCGACAATGCTGCGTGGTTATTTAATCACAAGTTCAGTACTCCGAAATGCAGTCTGGGTGGATACTGACAAACATTGTACAGATCATATCGTACTCGCAGTGAGTGATGTTTCTGCGGAGACGGGACGTAACTTACTATTAAGGCTGTAAAGTGTATTCTTGGAGATTTTTCACCTTTTTCCATATAGTTGAAGCTGCATGATGCTGTTAAAGTGATTAAGCGGTTTAAGCTATTGTAAAAACAGTCTGAAAGAAACAGTTTTTTTGTATAATGTGCAGTATTATAAAATATACTTAAAAACGTTTCAACTGAAAAATTTGCGTTTCATAATTACAGCAAGTATGGAGACTACTTGAATTGTGTTAGATTTTTTTTTTCTGTGGAAATTAAAAATATTCGTTGTAATTCCTGTTGTAGACATATGCATAAATTCACAAGCACCTTTTTACGAGTGTCGTGGCTATTTGTATTAATCGTATAGTCTTGACAGGAATGATAAGTATATCCTAACGAGGACTTTCGAAAACACTCAGCCTTGAAGAGATTATTTTGTTGTGACTCGTTTTGTATTCAGAAATATTTCGTTTACTATGCATCTTCGTATAAGTTGAATCTGATATGTTGTTCGATCAAGACATCAGAGGGAGGTTATATTTTGTTTAGAGATACCCTCTTAATCGCAACAATTATTCTCATACCCCATTCATTAATGTAAGCTCATTTAAAAAAAAAAAAAACCTGTTCGATTATCACTGAGAGAAAAATTCTGCTGTGTGAAAAGTGGTAAATTTTTAACTAACTTCCGCATTGGGAACGGAAAAAAAATTTGGGAATTTCCTGACGTGATTGTTAATATAATTTTGGGAAACGATTTAGTGCTTATAAATACACGTTTTAAGTGATAACGTAGCACTATCTTACGCAATTTCCAATCCTGCGATCATTGAATTAATTAAATTCGCTAAATTGAAGAACTTGTCATTATATGTAACATTATGCGTTTGGAGATATTTTAGAATTAATTATATGCGTGCATGAAGAAAATTAAAAGTACTTTAGTTTAGTTTAGTAGTAATCAGCAACGTACTTGCCTATTGCAGTTTTCATGAATCTGTTGTCTCTACAGTATTCTTAATTATATACCTGGTAAAAAAATAATTTCTGATTATATTTAAAACCAAACCTTTAAATTTGTCATAACGTGGTAATTATTTACGCCACACTTCTTACATTATTAAACAAAAAACGGGTGAGGGGTAGAAAATATATGTGATGCTCTTCTGAAGTATTTTCAATTATTAATAAAAATCTTGAATTACAGAAAATTTCGAGGAGGTGGGCCATAATAATCACGAACCTTAAATGTTTAGAAACGTTGCACGTAACGAAATAAATAAAATATTTCTAGCAGTGAGTTCGCTAAATTATTTTGGAAATGGAAGCAGTTACAGCAAGTTTAAATAGTCAATACAGCTGCCAGCGTTCTACTCTTCTCGTTTATTTGTTGTGTGCATTAAATTGCATTCATAAGTATAGGGTGTGTACAAAACTGACCAAACGATATATCGTTTACAATTAATATATAAAGAAAACTTTAATTTTTGTAATGGCAGTTCATTTAGTCATTAATACATAATCCATAATTCACAATGCAAATATATATTTTGTTGCACTCTGTAATAGTACACACTATAGAAAATTGTAATTTTTACTGAAGAATTCTTTGTAGTTTTACAAATGCTTGTAACAGTACAACGATTTTTCTTGTAAAACTACTATTTTGTAAAACTATAAGGTCCGTGTTTGTAATAGAGCTTAGGAAATTTTTGTACTATACTGAACCGTATCTACGAGCTTCAGCAAAATGGCGGACACTCAACAACGTAAAACCGTATAAAGCTGTTTGTGCAAAAACTATGGGTGATGTAAGGTGTAGCTGCATGCCATGCAAAAAGAAATATATTGCAAGAATGAATAATGTAAAACAAATAAAACAACTCAATCATAATGAGACCTGACCTTATTATTCAGTAACTGTGAATGTTTTCTAGCTACTCAGAACTCTTAAATCGGCTCTCAATACCTCGTAAAGAGCGTTCTAAATCTTTTAACAACTAAACTCTTAAAAAGAAATAAATGTGCCTGTTCTTCGTAACCGTATAACTACAAACATAGTTTGTATGTAATTTCACCTATATTTACAGTATAAATAAGCAATAATATCGTAAGTCAAGTTGGTCTTGTGGTTAAAGTTGCGGACTTATAATACAAAGGGTGCGAATTCTAATCCCCGTGCTAGCGAGATGTAATTTTTTTTCTCTGTTACTAATTCATTACATTTGTTTTTTAGAAGAAAGAAAAGTAATTTTATGTACACTTCTCAATAGTGTTAGTTGTAATACAAGGCTATAATTTGTAATATTACAAAGAAGTTTCCAAGGATTTTTCTTGTAAAAGTACAGAAACATTTTTAGAGTGTACATAATATTTAAACATAGTGGCCTTCGTAATTATTGCCCTGCGATTTATAGATTTCAATTACCATGCATGTTTTATTCTTGTAAATGGGTATTTTGTTTTAACCACCAGAACTAAGTGATGCGGTGTACAGTCTTCGGAATGATTAATGTTGCACGAAGAAACTTTTAGTAATGTAGTTGTATTTGTTGTATAAACAAAATGCTTTGTAGAGCTTAGTGTAACAAATAGTTGAAAATGGTGGGAACGTTTATCCCTCGAGCTGTATGTATTACCAAAGTCGTTACACCACTTTTATTGAAACTGGCGATGGTATGGGGATGTGGCGGCGTGATTGTACGGTTATTCCTTACGTAATTTATTCCCGATATATTCAACAGTGAATTTTCGTCGGGAATAATATCACAGGATGATAAATACTCACTTAGTAGTAGCATTTATGATGATGAATCTGTCATCGAGACCTGAAGGGGATTCTAAACCGACTTAGCCTAGAGGTGTACGTGCTTATCTGTGGTAAGTTTACGTAAAACCATATTTGCCTTAGTTATCGAGTGTAAATATATTTGAATTAGAGTTTTCTGCAGTTATTTTGCATATCCAGTTTTTAAAAAAGAGAAATTTCTCAAACACGCCGAGTCATCGAACTCGCGACTGTCAGGTATTAAAGTTGTGGGTTACGTGCTACCTATAGAGGACACTTGAAAATTTTTGAGTATTTTTCAGTAGTTTTGGTTTCCATTCATGTCGAGATGCAATTAAATTGGTAATTTGATGGAGATGACTTGTGCCCGATCTGAAGTAATATCAGATATCAGTGAAAAGCAGTGTAGGTCCAAAAAAAAGTATGATAACCTTGTTAATGGTCGGTGAATATATCCCAAATGTAGTTTTACATATGTGCGTCTGTGCGCTTAGGTGCGCGTGTACACACACACCAAGTCTCTTCCTTCCTGTCTCATTGACCTTACACAAGCGCTTGCATGCGACGTCTTTAGTGTCATTGAACACATCTATGACGTGCAAATAGTTTACAAGACAGTTTACCTGCTGAAAACGAAGCAATCGTTGAGAACATTGGCTATCCTCTCTTCGCTATTTCTGAGGACACCATTACATACGGGTGCAGTCATACGCAGTAGGCCCATTACTTCTTCGAAACGCCAATACCAATATCTTTCGGAACGTGACTGCAGTGCGTCGTAAGATAATTAAGCACTAACATGTAAACCTACACAAATAAATTACGAATAGCCGTGTCATGCACGTTCCACATCGTTGCGAAAATGTTCGATTTTTATTTAGAATATATCCTTGTATTTCAAGGACTTTATAGATATTTTGCGAATTATTGTTTTAGAAGTTTGTATCCTCAGAGCGGTTTAAACAACTGTCCATATTGTATTATATCCTAGGAAAGTTACGTACATATACAGGATGATTCGCAATTAAACCGACAAACTTCGGGAGGTGATTCTTCATGAAAAAGTAAAAGGAAACCATGCATGACACTTTATACCTAAACCGAATATTAAGGGAGGTATGAGCCCTTAAAAAACGAGGTTTTAAACCGTATTTGTGCAAAATATCAGTAACGAAGTAAAATACAATGACAACTTTCGGAACATTATTGTATGTTATCGGGACCTTCACCGTAAGAGCCAATATTTTTTCACAAATACGGTTTTTTTTATTCGGTTTTGGTGTTGTGTCACGTATGTTTTCCTTTTACTTTTTAATGAAGAATCGCATCCCGAAGTTTGTCGGTCGAACTGAGAATCATCCTGTATATGGACTGAATTTTCTGTCGGCCGAGTCGATGTAATTGTGGTGACGAAATCATCCTCGTGCAGTTTCGAGCTGAATGTGCAAGAAATCCTTATGCTACAAGCTAATATTTTTTTCACGTGCGTGTAGCTGGTCTTTAACAGACACAAGTTTCTAGCAGAAATAAGGTTGATTTGCCTGTTGCTGAAGAGTGTTAAATAACACCGTGCACAACCTCGCCTAGTTGTCACTGTTCGCGTCCCTGCTCTACCACGAGAGAAGTTATCTTGCTAAGGAAAGCTTCAGTCGTCATTTTTCTGATGAATATACGTAATGGAAACCACAGGTCTGTATTGCAGTTTTTGAAGCTTACTTCGGGTCTAAAATGCACTATTAAAATTAACTCGGTGTAGTACTTTTACTGCTTGAAAATAGTTGTTCATGGATTTAAGTATACACTTTTGAGACCCTAGTTACTTTTTTATTTCAGCCATTTTGTTCCTTTTAACTACTGATTTTTAAAAAATGTTGCTATGTGAGTAATAAACACAGTTTATATATTCCACCGCACTCTGAAGTTAACGTCTAAGGCTAAAATAAAATAAAATATAATATATTTATTGACTAACATTCCAAATGTGAGGGCTTTCAAAAGTGCTCACTTTAGCTTGAACAGCCTATACCTTTAAAGTAACCTTGGCGTCCATGCATCATAAGCTTCAGAATGTGAACAGGGAGCAGTGTTTCATTATTATATATAACAAAGCTCTTACTTTTAATTTCTTTTTGACGAAAATTAGAGGAAACTTTATAATTTACGACAGTAATAATTTTTTTAAGCATGAAGGTAGCACACTATTTTGGAAATTATTGGTAACAAACACAACATTTTAAAATTTATTTTATGCCTGTTGAATACCCAATATGTCCCATACGTTTGGTTTCATCTTCCTTGAAGGCCAGGTGCTCAGTATAAGTACTTATTACTACCTGTAACTTTCGTTCAATATATAGAAAAGCTCTGTCCAGATTGTCGCAGAAATAATAATTTCTCATTTATGGATTCGTTACTTTAATGTAGTAGTGTGCTTATTTTAACACGCTGATTAGAGAGCTACTAATGCAGCGCAATGGTTGGCTTCTGGCCATAGCGTTGGTTTAAGTTATGATCTTAGGTAATTTATAAGTGTCATTTTATATATCCTCCAGGGCATCTTTAGACTTATTACAAGTGTCCTATGGGTGTATTGTTAATATTTTTTATGTGAAATTGTCCCATGGGGACATTAGGAAGAGGAACTTTAGAGAGAATATTTGGAGATTTAAAGAACGTGGATGATTTATTTGTATGGTCCCGAAAATTATATTTATGCGTACAAGTCATAAATAAGTGACCGTTGACAGTTAAAGTGCGGGTATTTAAGCGTTCTCGTACGACCGGAAAGTACAAACAATGTACCTTTTTGTGGTTGTGGGAATCACGATCCTGTTTTAGTTGCTAGATTATGTTTTCCGATTGTTTGCTCTTGGCGAGAGCTCTAATTAAAAATCTGTGGAATGGGATCCGATATATTTGTGAACAATGCTATTGAAAGAAATAATTTAACGGTTCCGCTTGCAGTTGCACCCCTCCCTTCCCGTCGGCCGGAGACTAAAATCACGTTCATGTAGGTAATGAAACCGCTACATTGCGCGCATCTCCGGGGTATTTTTGCCGGGCGGCGTACTTGAAAAGACCATTAGATGCACTGTCGTGGGGCCGCCACGTCACTGTCCATTACGGACGTGTCAGCGGCCATTAGTATCGCCCGCTTCCAAATGTGTCAGCGCGCAGCCACGCCACTTTTTCCTCCCCTACCAAGAGAGGGATGAGAGAGGAGTGCAAAAAAAAAAAAACGTTCCGAGTGGCCGGCTGACAGTGTGTGACGGCTTGAAACGGAACCATTGTCTCAAAATTCCGTGGCCTGGTGTCCCGTTCGCTCGCCAGAAATCCCCCCCCCCCCCTCACACCCGGCATCATCACATCTATTATACCCAGGCGTGCCTTAATTAGTAAAGTGGCCGGCTGTGTGATTTTCTATTTCCGCCGTTGTGATCGTGCCCCTAGTACTTGATGGCGCTGACGTATGCAGATCGGCGAAGCGGGTCACGGATTTTGCGCAAATATCCGCGAGCGAGTTCCTCCCCTTGAAGTGCGAGATCGGGACATGTGGCGTTTTCCCCGCACCGCTGTGGAACCGAGTTGTGTTGGCGCAGAATTACGCAGCTTTCTCGATCTCTCTACCTGCCTCCCCCGCCCCCTCCCATACCACACACACACACACGTGCACACGTCATATCGCCGCTTGATTGCTATTTAGACTGTCCGGCTTGGCCGCGCGGTAAATTAAGCGCCACTCTTGAACGGGTTGATCGAGATGTCTTGATTACGCCTATTATCTCTGGTCTGGTGTCGCTGTTCTGCACACGGGCCGGCGAAACTCGAAACACCGGCTGACGGGGAATGGCGCTGGGAACGCATTCTCTGTTATTTCATTATTATTGGGATGCTCGAATTTTCCTCTTGCTTTTCTCCCGTGCATTTATAAGTACGGAACAGAATATGGGCTATCAGAAAAGTGGAGGCGTTGATGAGCATTTAATTGGTTTATTGGTAGTCGTGACTTGAACTAGGACGTTGCGTGAAGAGTAGTCCCCGTTACAGTACTTCACGTCACGCACTGGTCAAACGAGATGAGTGGAGAGATTTGGGCAACTCTTAACAGCGATGTCTTGAGAGCCGATGTGGGTGGAGTGGGGAGAGTATGGAGTAGCGCCGGAATTGAAGGGCGGGGGAAACGGAAGATCCTCGAGAAAACCCGCCGACCACCGGCATTGTCCGGTACGATTCCCACTTGCAAAAATCCGGAGTGAATCAACCGGCCGGGGATTGAACCCGGTTCACCTTGGGAGGAGAGCAGTCTAACCGCTCAGCCACCGTAATTGAAACTGAGCCCAGATTTTTGGTGACTTGGTGGCTGATATTTCCATCAAAACATAATAGGCTTTCGCGACGAGAGGCGAGTTGTTTTAGTGACCACGCGCTGAGGCGTTATCCGAGACAGGACGGCTGTGGCGGCGTAATTTTCATTGTAGAGCGCTGCGTATCGTAACATCTTCCTTGGTGTTTATATTGTGTTATTGTTTGTAGTAGAATTCACGTCCTGGAAAATAATATGGGATGTAAACATTTTGCTACCATGTAGTATGGACGTTGATCGCAGGAATTGAAATGAAGCTGGGTAAAGACTATTGACGATAAAGTGAGCACTTATGAAATCAACCTTAGAAAAAAGTCACTGCCCCTACCTGCATATATTTTAAAGGGTGTATTGAGTGACATGTGCCCAGTAAATTTGGTAACGATAGAGGGGAAAGTATTCCCATATATTAACATCGAATAAAAAGTATTAGGTAACCATTTGTGTTAACTTAAATTATTTGTTTCGCTTTCTGCTTTTTTTATGCATCGCAGAGTGAAAATTAGCAGATTTGTACAATATTTACTTTTCTAATAATTGCACAGTTTCACTCGACCGAAGCATGAATAAAGTGATGAGGCCCTCTAATGTTTATTTAATGTAAGGTGGATGAACACTCAACGTGTATACAAGTTCCTATTGCAGTTAAATTTGAAATTTTGAAAGTTAAAGAAAACTATATTCGCCTACTGGCATACGTGTTAGATCAGCATAAAAATATGGTAAAAGAACGGGAAGAGGGATTTGTAACCATACGATTGAAAATTCTTTATTGAGTGTTGATTCTCGCTTGGAATTTTATGTTGCAAAAATAACGCGGGAGAAAATCTTTGCTGAACTTTGTAGAATAGGCGATTTTGAAAAAGCTGACACATTTTAAGAATACCAGGCAATGAAGTATGGTATAGGCTATTCACGGTAAAGAGAGCACTTTTAAAAGTCATCTCATTGAGAATAATAGTCAATAAATATATTTTATTGTAGCTTTAGACGTTAACTTCCGAGTCAGGTGAAATATATGCACTGTGTTCATTACTTACATGGCAATTTTTATTTCTAAAATTTTTTTCAAGGATAAAAAAAATGGCTGAAAGGAAAAAGTAACTAGGGTCTCAGAAGTACTCACTTTACCATGAACAGCCTATAGATATATTCCATTCCTGGGCCAAAATTTCACGCATTGTTAAAATTGCTGTAAGTAATACCGCCTTTAAACAGCTAGTTTTCGTTTGGCCAAACTTTATAGATGAATGCTGATGCTTCCCAATATTCAAAGTATGTTTGACCCTGTCAGTACAGAGAAAAAACATTTTAACAAAACATCCCATTATTAGATCAAATATATATTGAAAATAAGTAGCAGGCTTTCGTTTAGCATTACGTATGTATGCGTAACGTCCACTAACACTTTCCGTCCCCGACCCGACCTTCTCAGAGTTCAGATGCTGTCCAAATTCTTGATATGAAAGTTTGAAATTTTAATTTACGTGGAGTTTGCTCGTTTCCGAAAAATCTATCGCTTTCTGAAGTGACAAAATTGCCTCTTGTCTAAACTTTTTGTACCAGAATCAGAATCGTAAGCACGGTCTGAAATCGCCTATTGTGCAAAACTTTCATAAAACTCTTCATCTCGACCATTCACCAAACTATTTCTGAGCACTTGCAATTGAAAATCACTCCTGAAAAAAAATATAAATTTGGGTGACCTTAGACTGTGGATGGAATATATTGCGACAAAAATAAGATTTTATTGATTCTACAGCTGGCAACAAAGATGCTCATTTTTAGGTACATTTCGTAAAAGTTCTGTTTTGATAGCTATAATCCAAACAAGCTACAGCACACGTTGCAGCCATATTTTGTAAGTGACCTGGACCACCCGTACCCATGAGGTTTAATCGGTATTTTTGTAAAGCACTGAACATAATTTACCTATTTCCAAACTTTATCGATGCATTGTCATCACAATATGTCTCATTACGTGTATGTAGGTACATGTTGTTGCTATTCAGTTTACGAAGTCCGTGTCTCTATGTAAAGAATATTCTTGTAGAGAGCGCTCTCGCATCATCCGCCGAGACCCCTTTCGAGCGCGCTTCGTCTTTCGTTCTCTATTCTTTCTCGTTTGGTAAACAAAGCTTGGAAATACGTTAAAAATTGTAACGGCCCTTATATGTATGAATATATGCTTGGACGACTAAAATAATAGTAATAAAACTACTCTATACCTTGCTTCAAGCATTTCACAGGTGAAATTAAGGTGTCACCAAATGTTCGCAGTGAGTTCAGTAAATACTAAGTATGACCAAAACTGTTACACATCACCACAAATTAAAACGAGATGCAGTTTATGAAAACACTTTCATTGAAATTGAATGCGTTTACACAATTTACCGTATCCGCTGTCTCAAATAGCGCAACGTACAGTTACAAATGAACATGGTGGGTGCCATAGACCACGAGAGAATACAGCGAGTTTGCAACTTGGTGCTCTCCCTGTCTGACGTCATTGTAGCGAACCGCGAGAGATAGAGCACGAGAGAGCGTTGTCTGTCTGGGTCATTTGAGATACAGCCTAAGAATTGAATTTGTTATCGTTACGGAATTTGTGTCATAGAAACGCAGTTTTAAATAATCGCGCCAGCAAAAACTACTGTTACTACGAAATAGCTGCAAGGCTTTGCGACATTGCATACGTTTGTCAACGGCTCTGTAAATGTATCAGGGCGTATCTTAAACCGCTGTACAGGCTATTCGCAATAAAATGACATTTTAAGGTCCTCACAACAAACATTAACCACTAATCAATTAATTTAATTACATCATCAGGCTTTAACCTTTGAGAGTGGCAAAATATACACACGGTGTTTATTAGTCACACAGTAATTTTATATTAAAACATCGCGGGAAGATAGAAATTAACTGAAAAGAAAAGTTCAGTAGGGCCTTGAAAAGTGCTCACTTTATCTTAAATAACCTATAATACAGGTTACTGCGTAAAAGAATAATGTAAACCGGTTGCTAAAAATCGGGACATTTTACGCACCACTTAACTGCTAAAGCGGGTCGCGGGACAACGAATAATAATAATAATAAAAAAAAGCAGTACATAACTCCCTCAAGCGGGACATCTGGCAAGCCTAACAGAAGATATGCGGACAAAGCAAAGCGGAGGCAGATGCGCAGACGAACCGATAGAAGTTGGAAAATGCAGAGGAACTGTTAATGAAAAGGAAATTGCAGGGTATTTCTTTCGGGTTTGGAGAGAGCCCCTGGGTAGTGGTTCTTCATATATATATTTTTTTTCCTCCTTTACGAGCCGTCTCGTTAAAGATGACGGCCATTACATTAACACGGCGCGCGGCGGGAGCCTCGCCAATTTGCGGGCGTGGAGCCCGAGGGGCGGTGTCTGGGGAGAGGAGCCATGGCCGTGGTTCGTACCCTCCGTGATTTACGAGGAACCCGCACCGGAGCTAGCGACGGCCCTGGACCACACCGCGTCGCGAGCTGCGCCAGCTGGCGTCTGCGCATTCTTACAACAACCCGTATCTCGTCCTTAAACTAGTAGGGCGGCTCTCTGGTGCACAGTGGTTAACGTGCTTACTTTTCAATGTGTTATGTGCAGAAGTTGAGCTGTCGGTACCACTTGTAAAAATAAGTGGAGATACGAAGAGATCGGGAGATTCGAAAAGATCGGGAGAGATTCTGAGGGATAGTGAGATATTCTGTGGGATAGGGAGAGATTCTGAGGGATAGCGAGAGATTCTGAGGGATAGCGAGAGATTCTGAGGGATAGCGAGAGATTCTGAGGGATAGCGAGAGATTCTGAGCGGTAGCGAGACATCCTGAGGGATAGGGAGAGATAAAGGAGATAGTGGAAAGATTATGAGAGGTCGGGAGAGATTCGGAGAGATCAGGAGAGATTCTAAGGGATCGGGAGAAATATTGGATTGGCCAATTCTTCGTAATTCTCAAAATATTTCAAGGTTCCCATGACCTGTATCCTACTTACAGTTACACGTTAGTAAATGTTTTTATTAATACTACGATGTTGTCATTCTCCAGATTTGAAAAGCTTTATTGTTTCATCTTCTGATCACGTGTTCGGCAGTGCTGTATGGAAGCATGTACTATGGAATTACGATTGCTTCGCATTATCAATTATCTACGCAGCGCCACTTTATGACAGGAATGGTGCTGTGCTAAGTGTACTCTTTGCAATTATGTAATCACAGTAGCGTATCTTGGTGCAACTGTTTGCCGCGTTAAAAAAAAAAAAAAAATTCTACCGAGTTTGAATGCTGATAAAGTAAAACTAACGTAGTGCATTGAAATGTAGTGAGCATCTGAAATCTGTAATGGTTTAATAAAAAAAAAATGCATAAGATATTTCAGCACGTAGTTGATTTTCGGTCGGTGAGGAACTGGGATGGTATAAGCTGCAAGTCGCTGTCACGTTGTCGCTTTTTTTTTTCCCCATACTCAGACAACGTGTAGTTTTACGAGTTTCTACTTTGGAGAGTGGACTGTGTCATATATGTTATCTTTAGTTGTTTTTCAGGTGTTGTTATGCACGTGTGTTAGACTATTAAAAGTAAAATAGTTCGTTTGGATTTTCGAGTTATTGAAGAAATTATTTATTCCTGTTTGATTTCTCATTCATCATGAAGAGCAGTAAGTTTGGCAAAAATTATTTATAATTTTTATCCAATCGTTTCAAGATGTGTTGTTTTAAGAGCCCATGACATTACTGAGATAGAGTCGGGCCTATTTAAAATTTAAGAGGCGTCCCGTATAAATGTATGAGTATATATTGAACTACCAATAAAACCTTTACTCCCATTTATAAGATTACGATTAAAATAATTTGATTAAATTGAACAGTTTTACTTTACTGCATAGCAGGTTGGTGATAGTTTTTTGTTTCATATTCGTATAATCGCAATACACTATACTTAAAACTCCCCGTTGACATCAGTCGTGGAGTGAATTTGACATCAACACGTCCTGGAGTACTCAGCCCAATAATAATAATAATGTGATGAAATCTTTCGCAACGTTGTCATAAATAGAAATTGATCTCTCTTGGTACACAGGCGGTCTCCCACTGTGATTATAGTAATTCTATCTCACGTAGTTAGAATTCTCGATACGTTGCCAATGATCAGTGGGTTCCTTCCCCCTCCCCACAATAAACACCGTCGCTACACCATCCTATGATCTTATTTCATGTCACGCCTTCGGGTCCTAAACTGAAGAGCATCACTTGGGCGCGCTTGCTACCTCGCCTTACGAGATATTGCGTATAGGATGTGAAGAGTATACGCCACCACTAAATCATTCCGCAGAATGCCTTGTCTCAAAGTACGTTGGAAGAAGTTTTCAGGCTATTTATTTTTTGTGTTGTTCGAAGGCATGTTACGATCGAGATAATTTTGCTGTGTGTACATTTGTCCAATACCTTCAAACTATTCACCGTTTTAGACAACATTTGATACTAGAGGATGAGGGTGGATGTCAAAATGAGTGTGTTTAATTATCGTATCGATTTAAGCTGTTACTCAATATAGAGAGCTTCCAAAATGTCAATGTTATATTTGGGTAATAGGTATGTACGTATTTATCCTTCACGAATATCATGTGCTGCGTTGTGTACGATATCTCCTTTTCGCCTCCACATCAGAAGATAGTGGACGTTCGAATTCGTACAGCGTGTTCATGATATTGCCTTCAGTGATGTCGTGGGTTCGAGTCTTAGCTTGGGTAGCTACGGCATCTTCAGGCGTATATTAGCTTAATTTACAAACTTCGGCAACCTGTTGGGTAAGTTTTGTAATCGTTAATCAAAATACCCTGAATTACCTTAGTTGCTTCCTTTCGTAGAATATAAAGTCCGAACAAAAACTATGTAGTTTTTTCTCGCATATCATAGTACTTCTTTAGGTACTTCTTCGTCGAAAATGAACAGTACTCGGACGTTTCGTTAGAAGAGAAACTTCCAGAAAAGATAGTTTCTATGTTTTTTTCGTTTCTTAGAGGAGCTTAATTTTTAAAATACTACTGGGGACAAAAATATGACTAAAAAATAAACGTTACCTTGTAAACAAGCATTTATAAGCACATTAGGATGATGGTCAGCAGTACAAAACATAGGTATAGAGAATGCGTAATATCCATGCAAATGAAGGAAAATATTTTATCTCTGCGATAACTTGGAGAAAGTTTACTTAACTGGGTGGAAAATAAATTGTTTTCAAACTTGCAAACGTTTGTGGTGTGTTGGTTTAAGTTCCCAATTCATGTAAATAGAATTTCGATTTCTTCCTCCAAGTATGAATTGAACTCGACAGTTCAGCTGAAATACTGAGTTTTAAGTTTCGAAAGTATGTAAGGTACAGTGGACTCACCCTTTAAAAAATTCTAGAAAATTTCCTCATATGACTTGCATTGGGCGCACTATGCGTGAAGTGGGCAATCCGCGTGCATCGATGCAGCGCGTGTTGAACCCTGCCGCCTTGAATGTTGGATAAAAAATTATTACTAGAAAAAAACTCGGAACGTGAGTCTATTTAATACGGTGTGAGGTTTACTGTCCCCACTTATTGGCACACACTGCACGTTTGATAATAATCAACGAAGGTTAATTATTGATGAGTTTTTATATTTGGTTAACTAGAGTTTCATCTGCTCGCCTGGTGGGATTTGGTAATTTGGTATAGTCGTTCGTGCATCATGTTTACTGCAGAGTACCAATGCAAAAACGATTCTGAAATAATTTTTTATAGTTAATTCACAGTTTTTTGCACTTTTTGAATCAAACCTTTGAAAAATCAATATGTATGACGTGTGTTTGTTTCCTAAGTATGTTGTGTTTGTTTCCTAAGTATGTCATGTATTACACGCATTTTATACTTGTCAACATTAAAGTTTCTCATTTTCTGTTGAATTGAACTTTAATTTATATGTCAAATATAAATTGTATTTCATTAATAATTCATATAAATTGAAACAGAGAAAAATTAGCTTTGTTGGTAATGGCTTGTAAGAAATAGTTCTTATGCAGAATATCACAACACTGATTGCCCACGAATGCGGTCCGTTGTCCCTTTGGTGTAATATTCTGGACTTGGTTAAGCTTTGTTTGCATAAAGCGTAGGAGTAACCTGGGAGTATAAATTTAGCAGGCGAGGCTTCAGAAAAGTTTGAAGTAACCGTGAATGTGAATGGACTATAGTCTTGTATGTGGTCTGTTGATATTAGGAAGACCAGCACTGTTTTTTGTGTATTCTGTAAAAACGACATGTCTAATGCCCGGTTGCATCATCATGGTTCTAAACTCGATCCGAGATCGGATCTAAGATCGACACAGAAAACTGTTGCACTATTCGAGTTCAGAGCTGGACTGGAGATCGAGATGATGTTCATTCCCAACCGCCGAAATCGGCGTTTTGAAATCTCAATCCGAGATCAGCAGTCATTGTCGACAAATGTAGTTCGAAAATACGCCCCCGCAACAGAACTACTACTTTCGATTGTTTTCTTGGGAAATTAAAACATTATACGCACTTGAATTTTATTCAGTAACATTCGTACAACAATTATTTACTTAAAACAGATAAAATGTCTCACATCTCGTTCTATCTATAGTGAAAAATACGCCTACTTCCATGACCACATATATTACGAGTCAATAGCAAAATATGTCTCATGTATAATTTCGATCTCTCACTTTGGAACCAAGATCGACAAATCAGAGATCGAGAATCATGAAATTTCGTTGGTGCAACACTTTTACTTTGGAACCAAGATAAAACTGGATCCTGGTTCGGAACTAGGATCATTCGATCTCGGATCGGGGAAGATGTTGGTGCAACCGGGCATAAGTGCCTCCTCCAGTGGAGCTCTACGGCAGGTCACTTATGTGTGTGCTCTTACTGCTTGTTTCTCGTTAAAGTATGACTGGAGGATGTTCTTCGGAGAAAGTGCGAGGATGTTCTTCGGAGAAAGTGCGACTGTTGTCCTTGTGTAGTCAGCGATGTTTCTCCGCGGGGGGGGGGGGGGGAGCTGCGCGCGGCATGTTATTGGCCGCCCGCGTGACGTCACGAGGCCCCCGGGTCCGAGCCAATCGATGTCGCTGGAGGGGAAGGATTGGGGGCGGGGTGGGGAGACGACGGTGGCGGTGCTGCTGAGCTGCTCAGTTCATGTGGAGCGGGTGGCGTGTGCGGTGGATATATCGCGCGCCATGCGGGGGTCGTCGCGCTGTGTTAGGGGACGGACGACGGAGCTGCGTCGCCCCTCCGGCTTCACAGGTGAGTTTCCGTGGCCTGTACCCTTCCCGGGGGATCGATCGTCGTGGAAACTGGGTCAGCCGCCGGGACCTTGGCGGCCTGTCTCATTCTCGCCACTCCTCCGTGTTTTCTTTCTTCCCCCCCCCCCCATGTCTCCTATCACTCTTCTCCCCTCCCATCCCCGCAAACTTTGAACGGAAACGGGCCTTGTTTAGAGACGAAGGACGCTGTCTGCTGCCTTTAAACGTGAATCCTCGCCACGTTGCTCTCCGATATCCGACGTTAAATACCCTCCGACCAGAAGATACGTGAGGTGTTCGTCGGGTGCTGATAGTTGGCCTTTTGATTTGTGGCTGTGATGCACCCGGTGGGTGAACCGATCGTCAATGTTCAGTCCGAAAGTCACGCACGTGTCCTTCAGGGAGGTTCCTCACGTGTACAGCAACAGTTCGTAACGTATATTAGCAAAGTTATTGGCCGCAGCAAGAAATGCAAGGGTAGAACGTTGAAGAATAAATGACCGTGCTAGCCATTATACACATGTAAGAGGGAGATCGCGAGTTGTTTGGCAACAATACCTGTTTGTACAAATAAATAATTTGATATTTTAAGCGGTTATTAATTCTGGTAAAAAGCTCATTCTCTGTGACAAAATCCTTAAGTTTATAAGATTTTGCATTTTAAAATTGTTGTGTTTTTTTTTTTTTTTCGATCAGCGTAATAATATGCCATTAATTTTTATTTTGTAAGGGTCGAATAAGAATGAACCTGTTTATAGGCAGTTCACGGTAAGGTGAGCAGTTTCTTAAGCTGTTTCATCAGACACAATAACCAATAAATTCATTTCATTGTGGCCTCGGATTTTTGGTTTTGGGTATGGTGAATGTAAACTCTGTGTTTATTACTCACATGGCAGGATTTACATTAACAAGTGGTGGAAGGATATAAATCGCTTGAAAGACAAAAGTGACTAGGGCTTCAAAAGTTCTCACTTTATAGTGAACAGCATATAAGGTCACGATCCTTTATTTCTACAACTTTTGCGTGAATTAATTTTTTGTACCCAAACGGGAGTCGAATTTGTAAAGTCCTCTTACAATTTTGTTACAAATTGTTTGTATTGTGTATTCTAATTTTTCCGACACAAAAATGTGTATGCTTTTACACAGTAAATTAACGAAACTTTGGTTTATTTAATAATTAGTTCGAATTATACAGTTTTTTTTGTGTTGAAAGAATTAGACTGCGTAATAAAAACAATTTGTAACAAAACTGTAAGAGGATTTTACAATATCAGCTCCCGTTTGGGTACAAAAAATAATAATTCTCGCGAAAGCTGTAGAAAAGAAGGATCGTGGCCTTAAAACGTTTTCACGGTGATGGGGGTACGTAAATAATGGCATTTTTTGGAGTTTGTGATATTTGCTAGCATGTGCCAACCATCTGACAAAGTATTTCAGATGGTTGGCACCTGTGACATCACGAAACTGGCATAAACTCTGCGGTACTTACTATTGACCTCGACCAAGTTTATGACCATTGTTTACATCATCCAACCTAGGTGTATACGCGCAACGCGTGAATGTTATATCCTCAAGGTCTCTTGGGGGGGGGGGGAAATACAGAGAGGTAACTTATATTGCTGTAATGTTAAGATTAGGGAAATTATTTTATATTGTGTCCGTGAACTTTGTTTGGAGGTGACGTTATTAGTAGTATATCCGATAAGCATACCGCAGCAGAGTGCATTTTATTCAAGGAATGATTTAAAATGTAATTTAAGCTAGTACTGTTATTCTATATTAGTTTCCTTAAGGTTTTACACTTTTTTTATAGGCCCTCTGATTTCCGCAATTCCTTTTGTATTTCGCTGGCTCGCTGGCTTAAGATGTAAATAATTTACGGATTTTTCTTGTTCTTATAGTGATTATGTATTCTCTCGCTATTTTGATGCGTTTCTTTTGACGTAGATGTAGGACTGAATTATTTGTGCTAGACTCGTAACAGAATTTTATATATATATAAAGTTTATCAAACAAGAACAGCTCTTGTTTTGAACTATACGTGTCATACTGATTGCGATTAGTCCACAAGTTACAACAAGAACGTTAGTGTATATAGTTCGCCCTTTTTATGTTATAAGCATCTTAAATTTACGCTTAGAACGAGAATCGTGTATGTACTATTGTCTTCAAGTAATCTGTTTTATTTATTTTGATCGTGTTAGTTTCAGAGCATTACGCGCGCAGATTTGTCTTTGATCTGAGTGTGAATTTGGGAAAGAAAAAAAGGGGGGGGGGGGACGCTGTGAAGCAACTTTTGGAATGAAACCAATGCGTGGCGCATTGAAATGTGTTAAGTAATTAAACAGTGCGTATAATTCTTTTCAAGTGTTAAAATAGTGTTTTAGAATTACGGAAATAATATTTTATGGATTGTTAATAAATGGTTCATTGTTGATTTTAAAGTAGTGTCTTACCAATGTAGTTTCTTGAAATGGTTTTCTAGAATAAGTATAGTGTTGCCTGTATTATTTATTTGGCAACATGGGTATACTCTTTAAGATGATGTATTATTCCCTTTTTAATTTTGACCTAATTATTTCTTTATCCTCAGTTTCATTAACTAGCACGTTTTATCATCGTTGGTATTAATTTATTAAATATAATTTGCTTTGGAAATATGGTTTGTTCTAAGTTTTAATTTCCGGTTTACAAAATAGGGCATAACAAAAGAACCTATTTTTTTATTTATTGCATCCATTTGGTCTTTTTTCGAGTACAAGTTTGTAAAAAGACATCGGACAAGTCAGGACATGAACACATTATGTACAGAACATGAACACATTATTTACAGAACAATATCAAAACTTCAAAGTGTTATAATATTCTCGAATTCTAAAATAAATACAGAATAAAATACCAATAGTCTTGAATTTTCAATATTTAATCTTCATTCTTCAATTTCTTCTGCGCATCTGGGCTGCGTCCCGGGCCACTCCAATATATAATGAAATAAAAACCAAAACAGAGGCACACAGTCCATTGGCTTTACACATACCTCACACTGAATATCCATGGGGGTTTCTAGTCTTGATTAAAATAATGTAGTGGTCAGTATGTTTTGTATTTATGATAAATATTCGTTTACAGAATAAAAAGTTTTGCTTATTAAGGACTCTTTTATTTCTTTTTTGAAGAGTTTCGTATTTGTAAAGCATAATTTCTGCAAGTAATGGGGTAGGTTCTTGAATTGCTGACTTGAAGAGTAAGAAGGTATTCTTGAATTTACAACAAGTAAATGAATTAGTTCCTTATTTCTTGTGTTATGTTTATGGAGAGTATCATTTTTCTGAAATAAACTGTGTTTTTTGGAAAGGAACATAACTGAAGCATAAATATATTCACACGCTCGTGGTAGGATTCTAGCACTTTTGTACACAAAGCCGTCACGGTAGTGTTTGCAACTGTGTTGTAGCGCCCTGGGCTATGTGCCAGCCTGCCGAGCGTTTTGCAGTTGCCTAACGCCAAGGCGTAGTGGGCTGTGTCCAACACTCGTCCTGACAGGTTTCTTATCCCCGCTCATCGTGATTATTATTATTATGTAGATTAAAACCCAAATTCGGTAGAGCGTAACTTAATATATTTTGGAAATCTGTAGTGCTCGATTTTCGTTACTGTGTTATTGCGGTTGAATATAAATAAATACTCCTATATTTTTTACTACACATAAGAAAATGTTAATGAAGGTCAAAACACAACTACTTTAGGAAAATATATACTTTTGGCTTTGCGTAAATTTTGGCGCTAAACCTGGAAAGTAAGGCATTGCGCAAAAATAAGTAAAAACGTTACACTGAGGGAAAAAAAGATTGTAGGGACCCAATTTTGGTAGCCACAACCCATCCAGGCTGTTAATATAGGGGTTGCTGCCCTGAAACCACATTACAGAACTGCTCTTTTGTCACTTCTGTGCGTAATTTTTATATACGGTTATCTACAGAGAATCTGAAGGGAAACGCTCCTGCTGGTAATTGAGGTCCCCGAACCATTGCAAATGCCTCAGCAATCACGCTTACCGAGGAACTGCTGTAGAGTTTGTGTTATTGAACCCTTCTGTCTTTGATTTAGTAGTTTTCTTGCCATGTTTCCGTTTCAGAGGATGTACCAAAATTGTTGGCTCTACAGAGCACAAATAATAGTTTAACACACTTTCCGAGTTTCTTACAGCTTCACTGCCTGCATTACTTTATAATAGGCAACAGCCGAGAAGAGAGATGTCACTATTTTTTGCGAACGACTACAGAGATGATCACGAGAAAAGAACCCATGTCATAAAGATCTCGGGAAGTGTGCCAAGCTATACCCTATGCTCTGTCGGAACACAAAATATTAAACAAATTCTCTACAGTCATGTATCGGAGGAAAACCCATAAATCCTTGTTTGAGAGGGATCGATCCTTCTTAAAACTAACGAAATATATATTGTGTGTGTTTTGTAGTTCGAAAGGCGTATTGTTCCAAAAATTCCTTTGTCTTGTAGACCTACTTGCAGCTCGTTTTCGAGGGGGAAGAGCTTAGCTTCTTCTTCTTCTCTCTCTCTCTCTCTCTCTCTCTCTCTCTATCTCTCTCTCTCTCATTACATCGATCTTTATTTTTGAATGGAGTAGCAACTTTACATTGTATTGGTGCACCTGCTACAGTATTGAAGTTTGCAGTTGTCTTCTTGAAGGGGGAAGTATCCTTGCTATCTTGGTTTTACGTTTTTTGCTCGTTAACTTAATTTTTGGAGTCAATATTTAAAAGCCAAGCTAGTTATGTCATAGGGAACATTTTAACAGTTATTTCTAAATGCCATTTATTTTTCTTACGCTATTAGTGTCACATCTGTAACCGTAGTTAAAAATTATATAATTATGTAATAATTTCAGTCCCACATGGGAAAATACGGGTATATTTGAAACCCTAAAAATTAAAAAAAAAATCCTTAAATAGTCGTCCATGTCATGTCTAGCTTTGATTTTTTTTATTTCTGGTCATTCATTTTCATTACGAAGATTTTTAAGAAAATTCGAAGATGGAGTAGATACTACCCCCTCAATATCACTTCACTAACACGGGTGTTAATTTTTCCGGGTAAAAAGGAGGGGGGAGGGGGGCGCTTCAAATATATTCTTTACTTCTTAAAAAAAAAATTAAGATTTCATAAATAAGAAACTGAGAACTGAAGTGATGTAAGTGTTAGGTTACCAAAGTGCTGTCGCTTCTGTATTCGCTCGTTAATTTTGCGGCACGGTACTGCCCAAACAGTTTTGTCTGTTTTCTTGCACTGCAATTGCTGGCTACAGATTCCATTAATAGTTAATAACATTTGATAAATTTATGTTTGTGTCAAGCCGCAACGAGATATTGAAAGTTAGTTTGATTATTTCGTACTCTCGGAGTTTATCGTGTTGCCAGAGAGCGCTGCACCAATCCTGCATGTTGTAGGTTCCGCCCCAGTCGGCTGTACAGTGCGTGTTATTCTCTCATGCTCTTGACATTGCTCTGCCGAACAGCGAGCGCGCGGATAGGTTCTCATAGTAAGTCGCTCCACCGGCTCTTGAACACTATGAAGGGGCTAGAGCGCTCGTCACCCAGCAACACGAACGGGGTTCGATTCTCGGCGACGTCACACCTCGATTTTCGCATGTGGAAATCGTGCCGGACTATGCCATTGATCGGCGGGTTTTCTCGGGATCTCCCGTTTCCCCCGCATTCCGGCGCTGCTCCATATCCACCTTGTTTTACCCTCATCGGCTCTCAAGACCTCATTGTTCCAAGAGCCATCCGACCTCGCCCAACCCCCAAAAAATCCTTTACTTCCGTTATTTTTATATGTGTTTTAACCATTGTGATTTGTAATTTCTTCCAAGTTGATCTTGCTATCCGTGACGCTAACTTCTATAATTAAGTACACAAATAACATGACTTTGATTAAGTAGCGTACAAGAAACAATGCTGCTGTTGGGTACTCTTGTAAATAAACCCATACACCCAGGTCTAAAGACGGGCGTCCTTGAAGCAGTGTATAGATGGAAATAGCAACACAGGCCTGCAAAATTTGGGTCATTAAAAACGTTTTTCAAAATGTATGCTTTCCTAGCATGTTTTTGGGATGCTGAATCCGAAACTGGTTTCAGTTTTTCTGTATTACGTACCGATTTTTTGCAATCCGTCTTTGTACTGTAAGCTTATTTACTATTGTTATTAAATTATTGAGGGCTATATTACTGAACAAAACATATTCGTAAATTAATATTGTATTTTCAAAATGCTTATATTTATTGATTAATTTTATTCATAGTCCTTTTTTCTCTTGGACATGAAGGAGCAGGTTTGGCTTGTGCAGCTTACATTATTCAGTTACATAGTCTCATTTTGTGGGAAAACCTTGCGTTACATGACAATTTGAGTACCATTTCCGAGTTCAGCACACCAAAATACACGTAAAGGAGGTAACATCGTCAAAAAAGCTTTTGCATCTTAAAGTCGGGAAGAGTGAGTCACCTCCCTCGCGCAAGACCGACTGTGAGGTGTGAAAGTGAAGTATTCTTGATCATTCTTGATCCTGTTCCCACACTCACGACAGCTTTATTGCAGACCCGTGTGTTTTGTCACTCTTGACGGCAGCTGTCGCCATGGTAACACCTTGGCGCAGGAAGTGCGTCTTGTTTTCGGGCGAGGTCCCCTCCTATTTCTCTTTCGCCCTCTTCACCCCCTGCCATGCCGCCTCATCCGGCGGCAGATGTTAATGTAGATTGGTCGTGTGCCAATCGCGTGCTGAGCGAAAACTGCCTCAGTGCCTTCCGTTCTTAGACAGCACAGGGGCCTCCACGGCGCTGTCTCACACATGGAATTTTTCTCGCGCCTGATGTCTCAGAAGAATTGGGGGGGGGGGGGGGGAACAGCGACACTGCCGCAAGACAAAAGTACTGTTTTATCCATCTGTCGACTCGGAGCAATTGGTGTTAACATTTTAGTGTTCATCCCTGAGCAGTTGTGGTATTCAGATTTTAGGATTCTGATAAATGTGCAGTTTGTAAGCATGTGTGTCTCCATTAGAACTATTGTGATGTTAAAATTATTATTGAATCAAGATGTATAAAATTAAATTATTTATTGTTTAATAACTGTAGCGGACTATTTCTTGATGTTATATTCATGTGTTTGAGAATTTTTCCTTTGTGTTATCTTACCCGTACATATAAATTTTAATTTTTTTTATGGTGATAAAAATATATGTAAACGAAATCATGTATAGGCTGTTCATGGTAAAGTGAGCACTTTTGAGACCCTGGTTACTTTTTTCTTTCGGCCATGTTTTATTATTTAACCACTTTTTATTTTATGTAAGTAATAAACATAGTGTGTATATTCCAGCGCAAACTGAATTTAACCTTCAAGGCTACATAAAAATATATTTATCGACTAGTATTCCAAACGAGAGGGCTTTCAAAAGTGCCCACTTTACCATGAACAGCCTATATTTCGAAATATGGAGAATTAACTAACACATTTCATGATTAGAGTTGGAGATGGGCTTATAAATTATTTGGAGTAGAATTACCTTCTAGATAGGGTTTAGTTGATAAAGAAATGCTTAAAAGAATATTGCAAAATTAGTAATTTTGTAGAAGGAAACTGAAAACTGAAATTACATATTTTCTTGTTATTATAATGTACCTTTTGTATTAAATATTTCCAATACACAATAAAGAAATACAGTAGCTGCTGAAATAGCATCTGGGATGTGAGAGGAAATAATTGTTTTGGAAACAAATGTATTGGGTAAAGAATTATGATGAAAAAGAGTACAACTTAGTTAAGAAAAAGAAATGGAGGAGATTGTGTACAGGTAGATCATGGTGGTTGTATTCTCTACATCAACCCAAAAGAATGTGGTTTTTGAGGATAAATTGGGTGCATGACTAGTTTAATTTTGTATCGAAACTACACACAGGCCTTAATAAGTAATAATTTTGGGATACAGTAGTTTGTAAATAAATGAATAAATAAATAATACAATGGAGTGATCATCACTTATTTTTAAATTTTGTCTGTTAACCACAAACTTATATACTTTTCATACCAGTAGATTAGCTGAGAAACTATTAATATTTTGGTTACAAATGTTTTATTTGGGTCTGGAATGAGAAATGTGTATTAGCAATATGTGACAAGATGTTTCTTTTTATATGAACATGACATCAGTTGTAGGATCTTGTATAATTTATGTGTGTATAAAATCTCTTAGCATTTTTCAATGTTGGGGAAATTTCATGCAACTGCAATTTAAAGTGTAGTTGGAGATATGTGAATTTTTTGAAATCTTTGTTACAGATTGTGTGTTGGTAAAATACTGCTAGTCCGAAATTATTCTTCACGTACGCAGCCTGGTCTTGGTTCAGGGTCTGCGTTCTTGACGGCTTCACTCTGTTTACAATCATGGGGCGCAAGAAAATTCAGATATCCCGCATCACAGATGAAAGAAATAGGCAGGTGAGGTTATGTGGGCACCCGCTAACCTGTGATATGGATTTTTGTATTTTCTTGTTTCATGTATTTCTGGTTTAAAACTTATGGTAATGTAAATTGAGTTTGTGGCGAGGGGATTGAACATTGAGAAATTTAATTCATTTACTTAGACACAACTCTTTTAACTTTGCAGCAGAATACTTTGAAACTGGTACTTAATTATAGTAAAAATATAATATCTCATGGTTAATTGTATCATATAATTTCATCATGGCATTGTTGCAGGGTATGCAAAAGATTTGGGTTCCCTATATGAAAATAGGTTTGGGTATTTTTCAATTATTCTTATGTGTAATTTATTGTGCCAATAATTTTGTACATGTACACAATTACAACAGCATTTTGTAACATCACCTTTTTATATCACAATCACCTTGTAAATAGGTCAGCATTTTCTAATAATTTTGGATGAACCTGTAGGCCTACACAAAAAAGTTGTTGCAGACTGAAACACTCATCTTGCAGCAGTTCCTACAACTTTTGTACTGTGATGCCATAGATGTTTTTTATTTGATTTTATATTTATTAATTCTGATTTGCATTTATTGCAGGTGACATTCAACAAAAGGAAGTTTGGTGTGATGAAGAAAGCTTACGAGTTAAGCGTGTTGTGTGATTGTGAGATCGCGCTAATAATATTTAGCAGCTCAAACAAATTATATCAGTATGCAAGCACAGACATGGACAAAGTACTTCTCAAATACACGGAGTATAATGAGCCACATGAGTCCCTCACCAACAAGAACATTATTGAGGTATATTTGTGGTATTGTTTTGTCGTAGAATAATTTTAAGTTGGCTAATGATACCATTCATTTAATGCAAAGTTCTGCTTAGTTTTTGTTAATGCATACAACTTCATTTATTTTTCCAAATCTTTCTTAAATTATAATGAAATGTTTATTATAATTTGAGTTTGATTTAAAATAGCATTACTGGAATCTACCTTCTTTTGAAAAGGATGGAGAAAATTTATTTAATGTTGAATGTTTCCATTACATTTGCACAAGAGATTTTTCAAAATAATTAATTTTGATAACATTTATTATAAAGTTGTCTTTTAATTCAAAAATTTGTAAAAAAAAAAATTAGATAATACGTGTTTACCCTACAGTTTTAGTAACAAACCTTAGTACTTTCTCTATGAGATAAAAAATGTAAATGTTCAAACGAAGGTTTTTAATTTGTATTAAAATTAAAATTTCATTTTTTCTCTTTAGAGAATCCTGATATATGAGCGATTTTTCAACAATTTGCTTAAACTCAAATGTTGCTTGCATTCGGTTTGCAAGAAAACCTGAAGTTTTGGCAAGGGAAATATCTTGCTTGTTTGCGTCTAACAAGTATGCCAAAATATTCAAGTCTACCTCTTTATTTATCAACATTACATATAAAATACAAGTAAAGGCATGAAACTTTTGTGGTTCTTGGTACATTCTGGTTTACTGTTCCTCTGTCAAGAGAAAATCTGATCAGAAACCAGGCACCAACCTTTTCATCATTTCCATCAATTGCAAATACATTCAGCATCAGTGGTACAATTTAGCATATTCTATGAATCTTTCATTATATTTTTTTTTGCTTTATTAGCATGTATATTGTGTTCAGTGCTTTTAGTAATTTCCAAATAGATTTGTTTTGTTTTGTTTTGTTTCATTGCATCCGTAAGATCTTTTTCCAATACATAGCTGTACAAAGATATTGGACAAGTCAAATTACAGTATACAAAGTTTATACACCGGACATAGTAAACACACATACATACGCGTGCGCGCACACACACGTGTGTGTGTGTGTCTATATAATATATATATCAAACTACACATACACACATCACATCTTTTCCTCATAATTTGGCCAATTCTCCTCCAACATGCTGTAGGGCATCGTCGTTTTGCTGAAACAGAAGAGAAAAGAAACGAGAAAAACTGGAACAAGAAATGCATACAAAGATATGTTATGCAATAATTTCTTAATTTTTGTACTATCTATGCTATAAAATTCTTTCAGCAGTTTTTTTTAAGAGTTTTTGGTTATAGAAGCAAATTTCTTGAAGGGGTTAACTTATTGAAAAGTTGCCTACCAAGGTAGGATGGCCCTTTCTGGTCAAGTTTTAAGTTAACTGAAACCACGTGTAAGTATTTTTATTCTAGTGTCATGCTTATGAAAGGACTCATTTTTGTGAAATAAATGGCTGTTTTTGGACATGAATATAAGTACTGAAAACATGTACTCACATGCAAATCTTAAAATCTCTGAGCTCTTGAAAAGAGGTCTGCATGAGTCTGACTTTTTTTGCCATTGATTATTCTTACAGCTCTCTTTTGCATGTGAAACACTTTTTTGCTGTATACTTGTTTGTGTACACCTTTGAAGTCTCATCTTTTCTCACATGACACATTGAGTCCACGTACACGTTAAGTCACAAAGGGCTTAAATTTGTCTTGACTACTTTAGTTAATTTAAAAAAAATTAATTGAGACTTTATAATGACGTTCTGAGTAAAATAATAAAGGTCTCCCATCTAGCCGAGGTTATTCAATACTGCCATCTTGAAAATAATTGTGCCCAGAGTTAGTTTTTGCGAATACCTCATCACCAGTTTAGTTTAGAGCTAAATGTGTTGAGTAAAATGTATTCTGTGCAAAATTTCATACAATTTTTTTTTTGTGTTTGCTATGATACATATGTCTTGTTGCTACAGCATAAACAATATTTCATTGAAACCCACACACGTCTCCTCAATGTCTCATAGATCCTAAAAAAAGCAGTTTATCTTGGATTATACATTTTTTTAAACACTGATACATAATGATTTTGAGCTGGTAATTTATAGTAAAATGTTAATTCAGAAAGTGTATTCTCAAAGTGGTGACCCAAATAGATGTACTTTTCTTCATGGCGAGTGGAAACAGGTGGTTTGAGCACAGTTTGTCAGCATTATTTTCTTTGCAGTTATTGTTATGACATCTTAATCATCTTTATCAGAGATTATGTTTTCGCAAGATTATTCATTGTGTTGTTCATCATTACATTCTGTAGAAGAGGTGTTTCAGTGTGCATGAAATTCCATGGAGAAATTTACAGACATTAAAAAATCTGTCTGGAGTAAGTGGAACTAATGTGGCTGTTAGTTGAAGACCCTTGTTAAGTTCTGTGGCCAAGCCATTTGTATTTGTGGTATATTCTCAAAAAACAGCTCAACAGAAATGGAAGGAATAATAGAATGCTGAGAACATTATCCTCCACTGTTTACAACAGTGAGTGTAAAATGCACTCCAACGCAATCTATGACAGTTGATGGTTCTATTTAGGGTAACTTGTTAGTTAAAAATGATACGGGACTGTAACTTTATTGCATGACACTCCAATTCTAGAGAATCCAGGATAATAATGGGGAGGGAAGATGGAGATGAGATTCAGACCTTAAAATTCTCTTGTAGCCCAATAACCTCAGAATTGTATTCAATATTTAAAAAAAAATTAATAAATAAACAGTTGCATGGGAAAAAAATACCAGGCGACTATTTTTTGCAGATAATTTTGAATAAATTATTTTCCAGTTACATATTTTACTCTAAAACTAACTGATATTGATCTACACAAAAAGAACTAATTTCATATGTCAATTGTTTTAGTATGGCAGCATTAGCTTACTTCTAAGTAATGGAGTTAGGAGGACATTACAGAAGTATCTATCAAATTTTTTTTCTTTCATAATTAATTTTTATGTATTCTTTAAGCATTGTACACCTTGAAGATCAGAGTAACCGACTTTATTGCAAAATATTACAGAAAGTATTAAAGGTGTCATTTTACTCATAATTTGCCTTGAATTTTTCCTCTGAAGTTTTATACCTGGTGTCTCAAATTAATGTTTACACTCTTTGAATGGGAATTATAGAGAAACTGTTAAAGGCAATCTGATATGATCACTTGTATTTGATGCCATAAAGACAATATTGGGTATATGTAAATGTTAATAGCAGTTAAAAAAGGTTCAAAATTTTTGCCATCATCAGCAATGCATCATCTGTAATGCTGTAGAACAGAACGACAAACAGTAGTTACAATTTCCCTGAGAGTGGTTTCACTGGCAGTCACAATAACATCTCTCATGGCATCCAGTGTCCTTGGCTTTGTGGTGTTCACAGAATTCTGCAGTGTTATCCGAAGATAAAACTTTAACTCTAGCAGCTGGCACAATGTTTTACTGTAACATGGTATGGTAGCGTTCACCCATCACTGTTCTATCAAGGAAGAAGTCCTCTGGCAGACATACAGCACCACGCTTATGAACCCAGGAAGATTAACTGCTTGCTCTACCACAATGTGAGGATTTTCATCAGCCCAGTACACATGGTTATGGTTGACAGTACCATTCAATTTAAAGGATGCCTCATTGAACCAATCACGTCAGTATAGTATAATGTTCATTGTTGTTGCACATATTCTAGTGATGGGATGTTTCCACAATTTTTTGGTTTCAGTTCTTGGTTCTGGTTCTTAAATCTGGTTCTTGGTTCTTATACTTACTGACACTAAACTTGCACATTCTCTGCTCATACTTGTTTAAGGACTTTGATGAGAATAAGTGAGTAACCAACTTATTTATTTTGTCTCGAGATTTCTACCAAAACTGAGTCTTTCGCCTTTATTTAAAAAAAATTTTCTAACACTGCAGGTAAACAGTGTTTTCACTGCAGTGTATTTGTGTTACATGTTAACATGTTTTTTGAGGTTAGAAGTGCTTTCTGACATGTCTCACGAGATTTGTACACCACAGTAATTGCAAATCACATATTTGACATCAACCTTGATATTATTTCACACCTCAGACAAGTTTAACATTTATCATGGTTCCCAACAAAATTTGTTCCATGCTGACAGAAAAACGAAAACATGCACTTGTGATTGTGCTAAACAGTTAGGCAGTAGCGCAAAGCCTAGTGCAGTGTTGCCAAAATGAAAATTTATAATGTACCCGTCTACAATGAATTCTCATTTAAGTTCCAGCCTCGGACCCGCCAAATTTATTTTAGGTTGCGCATTATTGTTGATGTAGCGAAACCATTGCAATATTGAAACATTTTTCCGTGTCACATTATCATTATTAGCTTGCAAAAAGGGATGTGTCACAGCAAGTAAACATTGAATTGTTATGTTTATCTACCGTGAGATAGCCAACACACATTCAGCAAGTCAGAAGAAAAAATATTCTTTTTTGTAGTGAGTGAGAAATAATGGCGCTCTATACGGTGCAGGTTTTCTTAATTAAATAACTAAATCAATTACCACACCACGAAATCTGTTTTAAAAGTTTAAAATATCAATTTATGATTGCATATCGTGTATCATTTTCATATTGAATCCTCTGGCTGTACAGGCTACACTGAGGCTAACAGTGCACTTTTACTTTGTGTTGAACCTAAGCCTAAAAGGTACTGTGTACAGTAGTTTGGGTAGCACATACCGGCATAAAGCCGTAGCCACATCATTCACATTTTTGATAGCATATAACTGGTAACCCAAACAATTTATTAATGTTGTGTTAATTTATCATTAAAGGGCAGTTATAGTATATTACAATGGTATTTATAGCAAAGATTTAGATCTCATTTAGCTCCGAAAATAAGGGTAAACAACAACTTTAATGCAAATGTGAAACTACCTAGTAGACAAGGTAAGGTTTGATTAATACATAGAACCGAGGGTATAATCACGTCTGTTCCAGTTCGGTTCCTTCAAGAATTGGTGGTTACCAGGTACTGATCGTCCCATCACTAATCACATGCCAGTCAAAATTTGACTTGCATATCTGGGTTTTCTTCATTCATAGCGTGAAGTAACATGGGAATACAAGGCCTCCAGTTCACTTGTGTTTAAAATGTGATGGACACTTATTTGACTGACATCTGACTCATGAGCAGCTTTCCGTACAACCTTCAACTATCCGGGGAAATGTATCAATGTATGCAACATAGTCCCGATACTTGCTTTGTCCATTGTCATTTTCTTCCTGCCATACTGTACTTTCTTCACATCATACACAGTTTCATCCATCTACAGCTAGTCATGTATTCATGTCATTGTTACTCGTGGGGGTGGCGTAGTATTGAATTCTGACCTGTGTTGTCAACACCTCAGTCATATTCTCACATTTCTAATAACACTTAAAAATCCACTGACATTGCTGTAAAGAATACCTTGTGAACTCCATCAATTTCTCTATAATTGTAGTGCTGCTACTTGTAGTTTTAAACAGATCAGACAACAGCTGAATTGCTTCAGGTGTTCACACATACACACCCGCCATTGCCCATACATTGTCAAATACATACAGTCCCATCAGATTGTCTTTAATTAGTGTCTCTGTTATTAACAAGATTGTATACACTGATTTGGGATATCAGGCATTGTAATGTAGCTATACTTTCGTTTCATCTCTTGCAATTATTTTTGGCAAGGAGGTTTGTATAGGCATTTTATTGTGTTGTGTTGTTTTATGTGCTTACTTCATGTTCCTGTCTTTTGTGACAGGCACTTAACAAGAAGGAGCACAAGAACGGAACGTGTAGCCCAGATAGTCCAGAACCAGACACCCAGTACCAGCTGACCCCTCGCACAGAGGCCAAGTACAACAAAATAGATGAAGACTTCCAGCTGATGATGCAGCGCTCACAGCTTAATGGAACAAGGGTGAGTGGGGAAGCATATTCTGCATGTGTATTTTGTAACTCTTTTCACTGTCACTTAAAAAATCACATGTAAAATTTTCCTTTCTTGTTTTAGTGGCCATATTCTAATACTGTCATTCAAGGATTTTTTTAAAATCGTATTGTATGAACTATATATTATCCAGTTTAGAGTTTAACTCAAATTTTTAACATCTCGATATGGTAGTATCCTACAAAATATACCTGTGTTTTTGTCCTATTTTCTGCTTTTGTAGTACAGTAAAACATAATTATATAGTTATTCACTATGTAGGTTCTTATGTATTTTCAAATCATTATTAAGGTTTTATATTTGATTACTGTTTAGTATGAAGTATTTTCATTATTAACCGTAAAATTCAAAGTCTCATTTGCACACTTTGTAACAAAGATTTCACTGCATATATTTCTGCTTGTCTGTGTTTTACAACATTTTTTCCTGGTGGTCCATTGAAAATTGCCAAAAAGGGAGTTTTTCTATACATTTACTGTTCTTGCCCCTGTCACACAAAAGTTAATATTATTTTTAACTGTGGTTTTTGCTTATAAATATTATGACATAAATAGAAAACAGTTCCAATCTGCAGAAGTTTTCTTATTATTTCTGTTATGTGGGCTGATGTTGATTGTGGATGTTTAAAATTAATGGAGATCCACTAGACCGTAGCTGAACCTCTTCAATAAACTGACCATAACGAAAATTATAAACTTTTTCGATTTGGTTTTAATAATGATAGAATCTTATCTTTAGCTGTCTTTATCATCTTCTATTCGGCAGTGCATTAGTAAATATGAGTATTCAGTGACACAGTCTTAATCACCAAAAATTATTTTTTTACAATGTATTTACACTTGGAATGGAACTCATACCATTATATATGTTCATTTTTTCCTTCACATCTTTGTCTAGATCACATTCAGCTGCCAAGGAAATTTGTCTGGGCGTGAAAGATAAAAATGGACTTAGTTAATGTTGTACATTTTTATAAATGCTATTCACGATAAAATGATTACTTTAGAAATGAACCCTAGAAAAAAGCCACTGCCCCTGCATGCATATATTTTAATGGATGCACCTAGTTACATTCACCTGGTAAAGTTGGTAACGATATATGGAAAGTAGTTCCATTTCTTTACGTCGAATAAACTGTGTTAGGTAACCATTTCTGACAGCTTAAAATTAATTATTTCACTTTCTGGTTTTTTTTTAATTCATCGAAGTGTAAAAATGAGCAGATTCGTAAAGTATTTATTTTCGTAATAACTTCACTGTTTCATTTGACCAACGCATGAATAAAGTGGTGAAGCCCATATCAATGTTAATTTTACATAAGGCGGAGGAATATACAGCGTATATACAAGTAGATCTTAAGCAGGGCTTTCAAAAGTGCTCACTTTACCATGAGCAGCCTTTATAGTCTCTTACTAGCATGAGATAAAACACACATTTTTACTTGTAACTGTCTATTGTTATATGCTAATGGGAAATGAATATTTGCGGTATGGTGAGCTGTGAACGACAGTTGCACAGAAGACGGTACAAGTGTAATTTTTTTCCAGTATGAAAGTCGTTTTTTTTAGATGTCTGGCTACAACTTCTCTTGCTCGCTGCCTTCCACCCTCATCCTGCTCCACTGATTATTTTCCTTACTGTGATGCAGTTAATGTTGCGTTGGTCAACTTAATTAACTGATTTTTAGAGTATTGGGTTCTATAACAACTTTTAAGTTTGTGAGCTTTTGTTTTCTTAAGGTTTTCACAATCAGTAGTCACTGAGTAGTTTCAACAATGTTTTACGTGCTGCATTGGAGCTAAACTAGGCATGTAAGCAGCTTATAAAATGCTGCACTCCTCTTGTTAGGTATGTCGCATGCATGCATTAATTCCATCAGTCCGAAGGTAATCTGAAATTTCAAAATATTTTCTGCCAGTAATTATTTTCATGCCTGTGTACACAGTTCATAATTTCATAGTGTACCTAACTAAGCATGATAGACTGTTCAAAGTTAGTGGTGAGAAGAGCATCCTTCTGTTGTCAGGTGGGTATAAGCCAGTCAAACTACACACTGCCCGTCTCTGTCCCAGTGAACAGTAACTATGGAGACTCATCACTTCTGCAGTCCAGTCCACAGATGCCACACACCAGCGTTAGTCCCCGGCCATCCTCTTCGGAAACAGACACAGGTATGGTGCCACATTGTCTTGTGACTCTCAGTTGGATTGCTGCCAATTCTCTTGGCTCTGTAGGAAGTATAATGGTGTCACTAAATGTGTACTTGTTAGTAAACATAAGTAACTAAGTCACCATTCTTGTGTTTTGTTTGTTAAAATGGAAATGAATTATAAGTGCTTATTCTTGAGTGATGAAACCAAAGGTCTGTATTATGAGATTATTATTTATTTATTTATCTTTTAAATTATTCCCTTGTTTTATGGTTTTGAAACTTTGTTTTAACAATGAAAATGAAAATGTTATGTTTCAAGTTTTTACAATCCTTTCTTTGGATAAGTTTTCATTGTGAACTGCAAGGCCAAAATATTTTAGTTATATTTAGTGCGATGGGATCGTGGTGGTATAGCGATTACTACTCCCCTCGCACCTAGGCGAACCGGATTCAATTCCCAGCAGGGTCGCTCCCTGGCTTTTTGCATGTGGGAATTGTGCTGGACAGTGCTGCTGGTCGGCGGACTTTCTCTGGGATCTCCTGTTTGTACCCGCCCCTTCATCCTGGCTCTCTACTCCTGTGTAAATTACATGTATTGAACCAAACAAAATAACTTCACCTGGTGCCTCATATTCACAAAGCCACCAAAATGTAATTCTATGTGTGAAGTATCCATTCCACCATTATTATTATTTTTTTATTTAAAGACAGTTTCCCATGGAAAGATAAAAAAAGTTACTTCGATATTTGAATCACATGTGTGGTGTGGCAATGGTGGCAAGAGTGCAAGTGTGTAGTTTTGAAGCAGATTTGCTGTGTGTGCAGTATATCCATCGGGCAGCATGCTGGAGATGAGCAATGGGTACCCGAACTCATCGTCGCCGCTGGGAGAGTCGCCGTCGCCAGGCCCCAGCCCAGTCATGTCAGGCAAGGCAGTGCAGTCACAGCAACACGTGAAGCAGCACTCTCCAGGGCCAGGCAGAGCGAACCTCCGGGTTGTTATACCAACCCCGCAGGGCCAGCACTCTCAGGCAGATGAGGTAAAAGCATTTCCTCCCCAGCAAACACGCTGTAATTATGCAAGAAATGTAAATTTTTTAAAGGCGTCCGATTCATCTCAGTATTTACAGTGCCGAAAATGCATCCAACTGCTTCCTCTATGCATGTAAAAGATGAAAATAATAATTAATACAAATTATTATATTATTGTTATATTTATTATATATTATGTTGTATATTATTATTATTAATGTTATTATTATATATTATATTTTTCACCATATGTAAATGATAAACATTTTAAGATTATTGCATTTTTTTTTTAGTTGTGCTTTCTTGGTACAGTTATAAGTAATTTTTACATGTGTCACATAATACATGTCTGCACACTGACGTGTGAAAATAGTTAAGCATTTTTCTTCAAACACGATTTTCACTTGTTCTTAATTCTGATGTCTAGACTAACACTCTTGGTTCCCCAAAATTTGTCCGTACGACCGAATTGTTCATATGAACTGATACAGCCTGATATCGAACTACGTGACCCCCCTCCTCCCCCCAAACATGAAAATTGCATCTAAACAGCGTATTTGGCTAACTGTGTTATTAAACCATGTACACATGTGTCTGATGGAAAAACTGTTTTTTATTTGTGAAATGTAAAATTGCATATTAGAGTAATGTATTCTATCCAAAATGGTACCCCAATTATACAAAAGACTTTTACTGAGAGAAATAAAACTAACAAAAAAGCAGACTGCAATACCGTGCATATGCATAACACAGCAACGACGATATGGTCCATGTTGATATTTTACCATGAGGAAATTAGACATTTTATATAGTTTTCACTGTGGAAATATTAGTTATTTCAATAATGTGATGTATTCTGAGCAAAAACGGTACCCCAGTTATTCAGGAAAGACTACTGAGCAAGCTAAAATTAACGAAAAAGTAACATGCCTGACAAAACTTGCAATACAACCCATGTTTACAGTTTATTATTTTATGTTGACACACAACGTCTTTTCAGCAATGGAATAAACAACTTCAGCACATCAGCCAGCAAGCCTTGCATCTGATTTGAACTGAGTTTTTATTGTTGACCTGTAACGAGATTTTATGAACTTTTACTGTCTAATCTGACAAGAATAGATGTTGCTGTCAGAAATTGTATTATTCACCGGCCCACCGAGACTATGCATCGAAGGCACCGAGTTACACTGCACACTACTAAATGGCTACACCAGTATGCTTCACCGCCTCCTCATCTTCAAGTCAGCCGGTGACATCACGCCTTGAAGAAGCTATGCTATCGCCACCCCTCTCTCAAGTGCTGCCCCTATCCAGATGACTGAGTATCCAAAAGAATATAAATAGCAATTCGCAAGTTGACTCGTGACCAGTCTTCAATTCTCCACCGCACTCGCTGCTGGAGAACTGACCAGCCTGCTTCATTACTCACGGTCCAAATCCAGCTATCCTACTCGCTTGGCTTCTAGCTCTACCCACCCTTCCTTCACTGGATTGGTGCCAAAGGATAACCTCTCTCCTTGGTCTCTACCGCGCCTCGTCGCCGGAGCCATCATTCTCTATCTGCTTAGTCGTTCACCACATACGCGCCAAAGATTCTTGCCACACGTCATCTACACATTGAGACACTGCCACCCCTTTTGGGCAACACATGCTTAGGGATTAGTGCCAGTTTAAATTATTGTAATAGCGTTCGTCTAACCCACCATTGTTAGCTCAGGACCAGGGCATCTCTACCTGGATATCATAGGTCTAAGCTTTCCTAAACTCTTGCCAACGTTATCAGGTAGTGCGACACCACCTGTTTATTTCCCATCAAACATTATAAACAAATATTTTTCTGACTCAAGGTTATCCTTTCCTGTAGACATAGCACCTCTCCTAGTGTACCTCACACCAAGCAAGGGATTGCAGGTTACCTGGGGAAATGTACTTATATGAGCCAACACCCTGTCAGATGACCACACGCACTACTGCTGGCCAACCTTTCTGCATTCCACGGTAGGCATAATGATAGAGCCTACACCTAGGTACTCCATCTCTCAAGTCCAGCTTGTCGACTTGATGCTCACCTTCTCCACCACGTTTAGGTGCCGGAGGGGTTGTTCTGTTAGTTGGGAAGACTGTGTGCTTCTGGGGCGCACACCCTTGTGCAGGGGCTGTCAGTGATGAGAGCTTACTCTCAGAAGTCGCCGCGTTTAGGCATAGAGTGCTGCGGTAAGGTTTCCATTGAGTTGGCAGACATTCTATGAGATTTTACACAAAGTAGGACTACACACGTCCCTGCATTCGGATCACAGATGTGAGAGTGTGTTTAATCCAGATGCCTTTCTCCCGCCAGAGTGGTATCTGCGAAAAGATAAAACAGGTGCTAACTGACTCTGGATGATTGCATAATAGCACTCAACCAGCTCTCGCCAAAGGATCAAGCTCAGACATTGCGCCGTTTGCGGATTCCTATCACTTCAGAGATCACCAACGACCTTTTTGAGGCACCCACGCATCTGAATGGGAAGGGCACCTCTGGATCACCGAGTATTTAAGCCAGCCAGAAAAGCCCTTGGAAGACCCAACTTCCAGCTTCAAACTTGCTTCAGCAGCTCCAACACCGGCAGCTCACACAAGCTGTGAGTTATGGACCACTAACCCACCTGTCGCTCGTGTGCCCGTCATAGATGAATAAGGTCAAACCATTGTCGAAGGGCACACGTCGTCTAGGTATCCCGCTGAAAATCAACAATCTGAAACGAACAATTACTCTAGCTGAACCTGACTTTGTGCCATGCCACAAAGCTACCAGCCAATCCTCTACACTGGATGTGCACTAGTACCACGTAGGGACTAAAGAGAAACCCATAAACCCCGCCAGAGGGTGTGCCTGATCTACCATCCCACAAAACAAACCCTCCTTGACGTAGTGATATTCCAGTCAGCCAAGGCGTCTTTCGTCAAGAAGAGGAGTATGAGTTTTTCTGGCACCCAACATGGGGCATTTGACTGTTTCGAGTAGGCAGCACGAACGGGTCAACCAGACCCTACCAAGAACCGCTGGACATTGGGGAGTCCAAGAAAATCTCCCGTGGTGCCCAATGACACGAAAATGTCCACAGCCAACATGAGCAAGCACCAACTCAATTGTACAGTTGCAGCCGCAACTGAACATGACTGTTTAAGACAAAATTGCATCAGTATGGGGAATCCCAGAATACAGTGTGCCCATTGTCAACAATGGATCCACTTTACCTGCCTCGACTGGGCATATGAACCACCATTCACTGATGGCCTGGAGTACCATTGTGATGATTGCCTTACTCCTCAAACGACATTCTGCAATTGGATAACCTGCCCAGGGCGTGGTACCCAAACAGTCAGTTGTATCCAGTGTGGGGAAACTTACCACCATTGATGCATAGGTTGGCCAGAGGAACACATCACCCGATCAGGCATGGTCTATCAATGCAAAGTCTGCCGACGTGCCTTGGAACACAGACCGCATAACAGAGGACCAGCCTCCCACTGCAGCTCGGCTCACTGGGTGGGATAGCCAAAACTGCCAGAGTTTACGGGATGACCTCATGAGGATCTGCTAGTGTTCACGACAGAGTGTGAACTGGAATTTTGCACACACAAGGTGCTCGAGAAATAAGGGGTCTCATGAGCACAGGCCAAATTGAAGGGCAAAGCCCTCGAATGGTGGCAGAAATATGGGGAATTTGTTTCAGAGTGAAGCTATCTCAGTAGTCAACTCGCACAACAATTCATAGGCGAAGAGGTACTGGTGCGCCTCACTACGGAATTTCACAGCCGTACCCAGACACCAGATGAGGAAGTCGAAATTTGTGTCTGCAGGAAGGTGCAATTGTACTGTAGAATTTTTGCAGAAGAAGATTAGGAAAGTTGTGCACTGCAGGTAACACGTCTATTGTTACCAAAACTCAGAAACTTGCTGCAATTCCCCAAGCCACTCACAGTAGAAGAAATGATTAGCAGGGCATGGGAAACAGAGGAATGGCCATGAGCAAGATGAGATCGACTGCAGACAGTGTGGTAGGAGAAAGGAGGAAGCAAGAGTGACAGGCTGCACGCCCTCCCATACTCCCCCAGCGCATCCATTCATGAACACCTCACTGCCTCGCTTCTTCGCTACGCAAGTCAAGAGGAAGTGGGGAGAAGGGAAGCAGACAAGGTCGAACCTGCCCCTTCCCAGCGCCGCACCACAGCTACCTAAATGCTGGTTCTGCACCGAAGGTCAGAACCAGCATTTAGGTAGCTGGCCCCAAAGTTTCCAACTGAGGAGACCCAAAGCTAAGCCCAACGCACCAGACGCCGTAGGACGTAGCTTCACAAACCAGTGATGCATTACCCTGCATCTGAAATCTCAGACACCCTGGACAACGTAGAAGAGCCTGCTGCTGATCACACCCCTCCCAAGGTAGAATGGATATCGCAGCCTAAGGAACAGGAGGAAGAGAAGCAACCCTGCCAAGGGACAATATATTTCGTAGGAACGCGGGTAGAATATCCCAAACCCATAGCCACTGGATCTGCAGCGCTGTCAGTATTCCGAAGAAAGTTCACCAATCGACCCGGAAGGTGGACATCCAGCACAACCAAAGTATCTTGGCGAAGTCTGCTAGATCGAGAACCGAAACGCCAACAGACTCATCCGAGCACCGCCACCAAGAGAACTTCAGAAGGTAGTTCAGCCTAAATGATACCACTCCAGAAGCAGTCACCTTGACGAAAAATGCCTGCATCCCCAGCTCCAGCGATTTAACTCATCAAGAAGCCTACAATGTAGATCTTCATAGCAGCCACCGCCACGAGCGAGGCACCTACTGGAACTGCCAGCCCACATGAGGCCTTCCCCAAGGCCGCCGTCTAGCTGCTACCTGAGGCCACAATCACCCTGGATTGCGCGGCCACCCTGGCAGCCAAGTCGACTCTCAACACAGAGGCCACCAACTTCGAGTTCCTGGCGCCACTCAGTGCCACGGCTGACTGCCAGGCCCATCTTCACGGGAGGAAAGGAGGTAAGCAGTGTAGAGGTCTTCACCGAGGGGCCCACTTCACTTAAACTATGTGTTGTTTTGACTACCACTTTCCAGCCTGTTCACTGGTCACCCTCACTGCTGTCCCAACGGCCGCCCTTCCCAAACGAGAGAAAGTCATCGCTGAGATGCCCAGTGCACCTGCAGCCCAGTTTGTCTGCAACCCTTCTTCCTGGACGAGAGGAGGTTGAGATTGAGACACCAGCCCAGCCTGCAGTCTAGGCCAGTTCCACGGCCATGCTTTACGGACGGAGAACACCAGTTATTCCCACGACTACCGCACCATCCCATCAAAGGAAAACCACGGCTGGTTTAATGACCCCCAGCGAGTCTACAACCGGAGGGGCCCAACTTAACCTGATGTCCGGCACAATCCAGACGGTCGACGGATAAGAAACGAAGAGGAGCCACAGCGATCCTGCTGGCGAGTTGGAGGCCCTCTGGATGGCTTCTGCTCCGGCACTTGCTTCCAAGGGGGGTGGTTGCATCAACTGAACCACCACCTCTGCCCACGATGCAGCCTACTACAGACCCAGACCGAGGGGAGAGGCCCCGTAGTCTCCAGACTCCCCTGAAAACGGCCATGGTGCCACCTGACACCAGGAACAATAGGACAGAGGAGGTAGGCGACGCAGTCACCAAACTACCCCTGACTGCAACAGAGAGCTCCATGCATCATGACGGCCTCTCCATGACTGATCCAGCCGCCCCGTGCCTGCTGGGCCAACTTCGTAGCGGGCTGTTACTGAGAGACGCCTGGAGCCAACTTGCCCGCTTTACCTCCCCAAACCTGCTCTACACACTGCAATATGCTGTTTGGATGCAATTTTCATGTTTGATGGCGGGAAGAGGGCACGTAGGTCATGCATCATAGGTAACTTCATGCCACAACACTCGTTTTGCCAAGCTTAGCAATCAGCTGAGTCTGGAAGTGGCCAGCTTGACTAAACCTCCTTAGCTTTTTTTATTGCACAAGTTGTTTACCTGCTGTGCGACACATAGGAACCTCGGGGTAGAAGCCGCTCTTACATGTGTTGCATACTATCTGTACACTGACAGGAACAACAGCCAATGGCCCCCATCGCCTACCTCATGCCTTTTGATCTGTTCCCCACTGACACTTATAACTGTACCTAGTTATCTATCCATACTGTACATTTCAAATATATTTCCTAAACATATGCGTTCAGTTGCTTTTAACTTTTTGTACTACTAATATAATGATATATGTTAATTATTTTCTAATGATGCATATGCATAGTAAAGGTGGTGGCGAATATAGTGCATGTCCACCATGTCAAGCATATTGATGCATTAGTGATGGAAGGACACAAGTACTGATTTCCCAACAGTTTGTGGTACAGGCGGGGCGCAGCACGTCGACGCTCAACACTCCAGTGGTGGCGCTGCAGACTCCGTCCATACCGGGACTGACGTATCCCACGTCACTGTCGGCGTTCAGTGGCCAGGACTTCAGCGTAGGCGGGGACATGGGTCTGGGTGGGCTTACGTGGAGCACGCACCCCCTACAGAGCAGCCTCGCACACTCCAGGTAGGAACAGCCTCCTTTTGATTTCACTTCCATTTTCTGATTACGACTTAAGGACATGCTATTTCATTGGCACTCCATTGCTTTCTGTGCATCTTCCTGATGTGACATTGTTATCAGTAACTATCTCAAAAGCAAAAGATAATGTGAGCAATAGTATACAAAAGTTGTACTTGCTGATAAACATAAATAGTTATAGACACCATATTTTCATGCACAGAAGCTTGATTTTAATGTTTCTCTGATTCAACCAGCTTTCTTAGACAGTGAATGATGGCACAGTGCGGTGAAGCGAAAATTTGTCATCTTCCACGTAAATGTCAGTACAAAATGGAACTAGAATAGTATAATGTGACGAAAATTTCCTGTCTTTGAAGTATACACACTGTTATGTGCATTTATTCTATATATATCAAAACATTCACAATGTTTTTGTGTAGTATTTGGCATTGATAATAAGTTCTTCTACTGTAGTGCCTACAAGATATGTTGCTGAGTTTTTTTGCAATTGGGTAAGTTCGGAATTGCGATGAATTTGTTTCGTGTAACATGTCACATGTTCATGTTGACATGTGATGGACTTGGGCTGTCGTCATGTCACGTGACCAAATTGATTTTGGTGGGTGTTAAGGCTAGTTGCACCCTTACGGTAGTTGTCCCCATTGTCTGCGCAGGTTAGGCGCTCAGCCAGTGTACAATACTGGACGAGTCTGTTTCCGGCTAGGAACAAGTGCTGGCTCTGCGAGTACTACTTTCTGCCTTGGCGGCATCACTCGTTCGGGTAAACCAAGGCGACTTACAATTGGTAGTTGTAGCTGTGCCGGCTGAGGCTCGACTGCCGGCACACTAGGGGCTTCCTCTGATACGGGTGTGCTAGTCGACCTGGTGGTGTGAGTTTCTGTAGTTACTGAGGTTCTTGGTTTTCGTGGTGTCCGCAGCATGTGGAGGGTGATTTGACCTAGACTGATGTTCTGGTTATTGAGTTAGACCGTTACAATTTGATGGTAACCTTGATGCATGCGCTTCCTCTTCAGATTAAGGGGGTAGAGGCTAGGGCGCTGACTGCCCTCTGACACGTCGGAGAAGAGAGGAGTCAAACCAGAGTGAGGTGAAACGAGATAGTTTCCCGCCTAGGGAGTTGTATCCGCCTCACTACTATGGTTGCCAAAATTCGGGATGCCAGTTGTCCCGGGATGAGATCTGGTTAGCACTGATTAAGCAATGGTGTGGGTGGATGGGGATGACCTGGCTAGCGAAGCTGGGTTAATACGCATAGGCCTGGTTGGACGGCGTGTGCGGACGTAATCTGCGGGTGATGCTACGACTCGAGGTTTGGGGCTACTTGTGGCAGGAGTTGAACCCGTATTGTCTTTCCAGAGGCAAATTTAATAGTACAGAAATTGGGAGAGCTATCTCCTTGCGGATGCTGGACTCGAATGAGCTTACCCGAAGCCAACCTTACAATACTGGAATGAACGGACGCTTAATCGGGGACTACCTGAGTGGGGGTCACACTAACTACCAGGGATGACGACCTATCCTGATGTTGCAGATCTCCGTCGGGGTCATATTCTGGCCAGCATGATCCTAACAGGTGATTGAACCATGACTCTTGCATTGGCGGAAGTACTATAGGCGAGTCTGGTCGTGGAGGTAAAGCAATATCCGTGGAGTGTGGTTCAACTGTAGAGGGCAGTGCATTCCTGGCATTTGCATTACGTGCTCGCTGCAGTGACGATTTAGAATAGGTCGCTCGGAACAGTTGATTATGCGGCGGTGTCAACGTGCTCCCAGTTGCAGTCAAAACTGGTCATAAATTTGGACTCCCGCACCAACGTGTAGAAATTAACACTGGTATTTAGGACGTGACTAAATCCCAATTTGAACGTTGTACCATATATGCACAGTTTAACACATAATTCACTATATGAACCGCAGTACTAACAAGTCAGTCGGCAGAACGAGCGGCACACAAACATAAAACATGTTCGTACTTCCCGTTTGTTAAGACGGTCTCACCTAGCAGAAATAAATCATTGTCAAATACTTTTACTTTGTTCCCCCTTGCACCGCCTGCCAGCGCCTTGGCCTTAAGCACACATACACACACTCCAGCCGGCACATTTTTTGACTTCGCGCAGCGCTCAGGACTAAATTTCTCACTGGCTCAGGCCGGCCGTTCCATACCAAGGCAGAACGACGACTCTCATTCACCTAACCGGCATACCGATTTGCAAGGCCTGATTGCTGTGTGCCAAGCTGCGACTTCCCTAACATAATTCAAAATATAAATACAATACAAGTTGGTACACTACTAAAACTAACAACTATAAAATATACCTATAAATAAATGCAATATAATAAAATATACTATAAGTATACTAATATAGACCCAAACAAAATAAATTATATAATAGAAATTACAAGGTATAGACTGGTCTGTAATAAAAAAAAGCAAAGAATATTTCAAACTTAATTCTCACACTATGTACCAGATCAGCTGGCATTGGCAACTTCAGCATTTAGCAACCAAACCATGACTGTCATGACCTAGTCGTCACATACCACTAGTGCACAATGAATACCATGGTAGGAGAGCGTATGGTTCCTGTGGCACCAGATGTGAAATGAAGGAACTGGACAGACATCATCAATTGCTTGAAGAGTGGCTCAGAGCCTTTGTACGGACCTGTATTAATACTCCTCTGCGCGTGTCCCTTGCTCGTCTGGCATAGGGGGTTGTCTTGTAGAGGGGGTAGCAGCTGTGAAGTGAATGTTGTCTTGTTGCATGGCTTCGGTGGACGGCTGGTGAATAATATATCTGGCGTGGAGCATCCGTCCTTTGCCTTGGGTAGGTAAAACAATTTCTGACGTCTCGTTATGGTGGCGGCCACTCAAACTCCGTTGAAAGTACTCCCAGTTTGTTTGCACTGATGAGTAGAAGTCATTTTAATTATATTTAGAAAGATGTCATGCATCAATTCGGCTCCTTCTCCTCAGCGGCGGAGAATCATCTGAGCGAAGGAACGATAAAAGAAAAAAATTATTTTCAGGGTATGTAAGACTGTCGCCTCAACAACTATTTTTTTTCTCTGTAACTCTCCTTGGTCTATGCGTTTTCTTGTTTGCTCCCACTACTTTGGACGTGTTGGCAGGCTGCTTTGAGCAGGTGGCTTGCGCTGACTCATTGATGAAGTGGCGGAGCAGGCTTGACGGATTCTCTCTCTTGGGCACAAAGCAAATGGCATGTTCTCTCCTTCTCTATGGTGCATAGCTGGGCCAGCTGCATGTGGATACTTGACACCTTCTTTTTTGTGCAAAGTGTCGTGAGGGCTCTCCAATGTCTGTGATAATGCATAACCGTCTTTTTGAAAGTGTGTCACCCTACATATCAGTTGGAAGGCATGGGTGCATACAATATGGTTTACAAATTTAACCTCTAGAAAAGCAAGACATAGTGGACAGCACACAGAATAAAATCGACACTTGGGGAAGAATTTAATCATAACAGCAGAAAATCTACGTTTAAAGTGAGCTATGGGGTTTGTCAGTCGAGACCTTCCGTCATCTCATCTGAGCAGCTAGGTTTGGGAATGCAATTGTGTTGACTAAAAGGGGTTTAAAAGGTGTTGTTGTTGGTTTATTGTTATTACTATTACTATTATTATTATTATTATTAGGTGTGTTGACATGTCTATTTCATTAGTGACTCGTAAAAAAAAAGATTGCATATTGAACAAACAAACAGTTGACATACAACAAAGCACTTGGAATAATTTTACATATTCAGGAGAAAATTACATCACAAACTTTCTTAATGACTTGTTAAACTGTCTTTTATTTGCGAATTTCTTAACATTTTATGTAATACACAAAAGAACATTCATTGCTCATTTTTAAAAATGCATAGCAAAAGAAAATTTTCGACAACTCTTTAAAAATGTGTCAACAGCAAAGTGATTTTAAAAGTTTCAAAACTGTTGCGTCACTGTGTTTATACTTGACGCATGCCACACTGCTGTGCAGTGCGACTGCTCACACTACTGGTCAACTTTGTCTCATTAGCGAGTGCTGCGAGCCTTTGGGCAAGTCTAAAACGATGTACATTTATTTTAGTGGCTACAGGGTTGGACAACTATAGACGCAGAAAATAATTATTGTGTTTAATTATGGGTATTGTACTGGCCGCCCAGGATTCAACATGCGGTTGCCACCCTCTCGACCAGAGATTGTTTCACTCGACGAGCCACGGACCAGCCGACACTGATAAGGAAGTTGAAAGAGTCGCCACAGGATCGCAACACCCCTGTGCCCAGTGACTTCACAGATGCTGAGACTCAAGAAGAGGCTGTAAACTTGTCATCAGCATCCACCCAGGATGATAAGAAAAGTGTGGCGCTGCCAGCTACCCTGAGATAATCTATTCCTGCGGTGGAAGGCTAGCAACCCCTGCATCCCTGTGAGAGCCATGAAGCTAAGATTTCGACTATAGAAGGAATCCTAAAAACGCTCTTGCCAGAGTTCATTGGCCCGCCAACTGCAGAGGTTGGAGGGCTCTCCTGTGTCTGGACAAAACCTCCACCTCTCCCAGCCTGAAGAAGGCCAGTCTTCCTCTACCAGGAGCCTACGAAGGCTCATCCACCAGCTCAGAGTTCTGGTTCGTTTCTGAGGTGGTGCACAAGGTATTTCAAAAGACAAGTACACTGCAAGACGGCATTCTTCTTGTAGGTGATCTTCATAAGGACACTTGTTAAAACTCATAGGTATATTTAAACGTGTACCTACACATCAAGTCATATTTATACAAAAATCTAAGTTATCTACTTTACCTTTTGGTTACCCATCGTGTATAGTGGTCTAATCCTAACATGTGTATTGTTCAAGTTCATAAAATGTGCAGAATATAAGCACACAAGAAAAACATACCATAAAGATACATTACCCTTCAAGACGGCATTCTTCTTGTAGGTTATCTTCAAAAGGTCTATGCAAACTCATAGGCATATTTACAAGTGTACCTACACATCAAATCATATATATAGAAAAACTAAGTTAGCTAATTCCCTTACAGGAGTCCATTTTATCCGTAGTTCAAAGTCAAACATGTACATCGGAGAAGTATCTGTCTTCATGTAACACTGGCACTGTGGTGAGCGTATATCAGTGATACGTCACTTTAGTATTCACCGGCACTGTGGATTGTGTCTCTAAGTGATACTAACGTTTTTGTGTGCGCTGTTGGCCACTACTGCTGGAACCTTATTACAGGTGAGGTAATAAATGTCTGTTTTTACTGGCTTAAGTTCTTGCAGCGTAATAACTGCTGTATTTGAGAGTTCAAATTATGGTACGTAGTCGAGTGTCTACACTGGTTATGATCAATTTTCCTCATTGGTTCCTTACTACTACTGCTTGATGACAGCTGGGTAGGCTTACTATTATCATTGCAGATGATTGAACTAGTTTAATTGTGAGTGTTTTTGCCTGGGTCTCACTGTCTTTGATTGGGCGGTTAGTTCAATGATTACTGGTTACAGGTCTATAACGAGTCGTGTTTCACTAGTATTAAGTAGCGGTTTACCAGCTACTGGTTGTATTTATCTCTCTGCATATGCACTTACTTGCGTCCAGCGGGTCTGCTGTTGGCCAGTCTTCGTCTCGGCCGAAGTGCAACGTGTACCGGATATGGCCATGTATACTTGGACGTGGGCCTCCACGGCGATTCCCGGTACCTGCCAGGCGTCGAATCTGCCTTGGCGTCTCGCAGGGGTATCAGGCATTGTGGTTCAGCACGTGGTGTAGCGGCTTCTGCTTCTACAGCAACTGATGGGGAGAGCACAGGAACAAGGGCCATTGAGACAGTGAGGGGGAGTGATACAGGAAGGTTCTGCATCTTGACTGCACGGGTTCCTACCCGTAGGGCAGGATGTTTCTGTACTGAGGCAGTGCGAGGGAGTGATGGTCGACCGGGTAGTTGGAGGCATCAATGATCTCGATGTCCAGGTCCTGCGCCAAGGCAGTGTAAGGGAGATGGACCTCAATCTCAACTGCGGGTGTTGCACCAGTTGTAGGGTAGTTGGAGGCATCGACTGTCTCGACGCCTTATTCATCGGCAGCAGATTGAGCAGGAGGCAGAGCAGGCCTCTCATCCTCAGTGACGCCGGTGGGTGACGTTTCCTGCGTAGCAGGAGGTTGGAACGGAACACGGTCGTCGACTATGTTCAACGTCCGCTGCAGTCTCGAATCAGTTGGTTCTGGGTCCGAGTGTGCTCGCCAGGTAGCGACCCAGTAGTGGGTGGTACAATTCCCTCCGAGTCAAAGATTGACTTTTTGGAAGCTGGAACGACCTTGATCTCTGGCTCGGGAGCTGTACTAAGTGGAGGGGTAGACGCTCTGGTTGTTTCTCCTCTCCCCCCCCCCCCACCAATGGCGATTCCGATCGCTCACTGATGAGGCTTGATCGGCGGGGTTTCTGGTCGTACTCCCAGTCTCGGGGGTTACGCTATGACACTTCGGAACAGCTAGGGGTTGCTTTGTCACGTCTGACTGTGACTTTTAGTGCGTAGTTGCTACACATCGAGGGCAGTGATCTTATGGAAGCTGCTCCTCGGCATTGGTCTAATTCTACTCTCTACGGTGCTGAGTAGCTTAGCTCCCTGTGTGATCTACAGTTCTTGCCTCAAACGTCTTTGTTGACATTAGCTCAACTTTGGGAGGTGCCATTGTTGGCGTAGGGTCATCCTCATCTTCTGAATGTCCTGGTGTTATTTCGTTGATGTTGCCGTCCTCGAATTGGGGCATTTCGCCCGGAAATGGTCAGATCTGGCCTCGGATGGACTTCCAGAGCTATCCTCGCAGGTCTTCGGCCCAGTAGACGTTATCTCACTTGCCATTTATGCGTTGCGGTCCGTCCCATTTGTCAGCGAGGCCAGCACCAAATTTGTTGCTGGCCTTGCTGAGAGGATGAGTTTTGAGTAGCACGGCTTCTCCAAGATTAAACTCGCGTACCCCTGTCTTGAGTTGGGGGTACTTTCTTTGGATGTAACCATCCGAGCTTTCTGGGCGGCAGTGGTGCGAGCTAATGAGGCTAGTCATATGTCCTCAGGTTGCAGCATATCTGTTGGCTCGCTGTACCATTGTCAATTGCCTGGTCGCGTAGTGATTGACCCAGAAGTAATTGACTTGGACTTGTATCGACCACCTCATGTGTGCAGCGTCGTAAGCAGACAAGATGGTTGGGATATGTTTATCCCAGTGATGGTGATTATTACCACACTGAGTTGGAGACACTTCTATCTCCTGATTTCTCCACTCTGTGGGGGTTGGCCTGGGGGTGGCATGATGGGGTAGTCCACATCTCTAACCCCCCCCCCATTCTTGACAAGCTGACTGCCACTGGTGACTTGTGAACTGAGTGGCATTGTCAGTCAGTATAGCTTTTGGGTATCCCTAGTGTGTGAATATCTCGGCCTCCATTATTTTCCGTATGATCAGGGCAGTTTCCTGGCTGGATAAGGGAAATGCTTCTACCCACCTGGAGAACTGGTCTGTAACTACCAGTAAGTACCAGTTCCCCTTCGTACTGCTGGGGTACAGCCCCATCAGATTGGCAGCTACGTGTGTCCATGCCGTCTTGGGTCTCCTTGGTCAAGCAGTTAGTGGAGGAACCGGATATGCTTTACCACTGCAGAACGTGACGCAGTTACTTACATACTGCCGAACGTCGTAGCTCATTCCGTCCCAGTTGTATTGAACCCCTTTGTCGAGCAGGGTTTCTTTAGTACTCGGGTGTCCAGCTTCAGGATGATCGTGGTGGTGACAGCACATATTGTTGCGTAATTGCTGCTGGACCCATATTTTCCACTGGGCAGTGGGGTTTCTGCTATGCGTCTACACAATATCATGTCTTAATTCAAACCGTCGTGGTTGCTCCTGTAGAAGACTGCGAATGTCGGGGTTCTCCTGCTGATGTATAGTGATCTGGTGACTAGTTATGTGTAGTGGAGAAGGGGGAGTTGTTCTTCCGGACTTCATTCGAGCTGAGGGGGGGGGGGGGGGCATGTTCTCCCCTTCCTTCATTTCGGTTTTCTCGTCCTCCTCCAGGGTTGGGAAACGGGACAGGGCATCTGGCAGATCGTTGGTCTTGCCCGGGCAGTGTTGTATCTCAAAGTCGAACTCTGTGAGTACCTATCCCATCTCCCGAGCTTGGCCTGCATTTCTGTATTCGTGTAACCATTGTAGGGCCTTTGAGTCAGTACGCAAGATGAAGTAGTGGCCTTCAAGGCAGTAGCGGATTTCCTTATCACCCAGATGACTGCCAGACACTCCTGTTCGTTAATGTGGTGGCGTTGCTCAGTTTCGTTCAATCTGGTTGAGGCATACGCTATCACATGAGGGTTACAGTCTTTATCCTGTTGTACAGAATGGCCCTTAGACCGTTCTGGCAGGCGTCTGTCTGTAAAACGAGTGGTTGGTTCCCTTGAGGCCGGTGAAGCTGTTGAATGTTTCCGAAGCTGTCTTTAAGATTTCGGAACGCCTGTTGTTGTTCCGGTCCCCATCACCAACGGGTCTCCTTTTAGAGGAGCGGGTGAAGTGGTGCCATGTGGTGAGCGACCTTCTGCACAAAGTCTCTTAGCCAGTTACATAGACCCAGGTACTGTCGTAGTTGTTGCTTATTAGAGGGTTCTTCGGCCTCTTGAATGGCTCGTATGGAGTTTCGTTTTGGGAAATTTCCATCAGGTATTCAATAGATGATTTCCCAAAATGACTCTTAGAATGTTTACATGTCATCCTATGGAGTTCCAGGTGTTTAAGAACTCTCTGTATGTGTCCGAGATGCTCCTTCCAAGTGTTGGAGTAAATTATCACATCATCGAGGTATGCAAAGCAAAACTCTCAGATTTACCCAATCAATACCTCTGCAGACATCAAGCGTGGGAACATGGCAGGGACTTTTTTTAATCCGAAGGGCATTACCCTAACTGTAGGGTTTCACCCTCGGGTGTCTTAAACACTGTGTACTTTCTGCTGTCGGGATGTACCACTAGCTGTCAGTACCCGAACTCCTTATCCAGGGTACTGAATATCTTTGCCTCTCCAGTTTCTCGCAGGGTGTGGGTTAAATCGATTGCTGGGAGAGCGATGGGATGTGTTATTTCATTCAAGGCTTTGTAATTCACGCAAAACCTGAAGTTGCCTTCTTTCTTTGGAATTAGGACCATTTGGGAATTGGACGGGTCTACAATCCCCTTTGTTTTTCATCTCATTTACCTGTTCCATTATTAGATTGCGACGTCTCGCTGATACTCTATAGGGTCAGTTATATACCGCGTTTTCTGTTGTGGTCCAGATCTCATGTTGAATTGAACAAGTCTGGCGCAACAATTCTCCCTGCCCGAATGCACTAGCGTGTTCATCTAGTACTTGCTTAAGACGTTGAAATTCCGGTCCTCTCAGTTCGTGGTTGATTTGAGCAGGGTCTATGGGCGTTGGTGCAACATCGGGATTGTGATCCCAGTTTACAGTTACCCTTTCTTTATCACCCAAGTATGCATGGTATTGCCCATGGTCAATGATGTATTGTTGTTGTCTGAGCCAAGGACAACCCAGTATCACTGCTTCGGATAGTACTGGTGAGACTACAAATTCTGTTGGGGCAGAGACCCAGTGTAGGTTTACTGTCAGGGTGATTCTACTATCCATTTGCACGGTGGCATAGTTTTGTGCCATTCATACAGTTTTAAGATGTGTTTGCTTAGCAGATAATTGCAGTGGGGTTAGCAGATCGCTGCGTATGAAGTTTCCGGTGATGGGCAAGTCGAGTAATGCGAGTACTCTGCTCCCATTGATCTCTATTTCAATGTGGGGGACTATGGGAGGTATCGGTTTCTCATTTAACCCCTGGAGGCTGGGCCCTTGTGGTCCGGGGGTGGCGGCCCGTTTCGCACCCCGGCGGCGTCGTTTCCTGCCTTCGTAGCGGGGGCAGGTTTCTCTGTGGTTTTCGATTATGTCGGGGTCCAATTGAAATTGTCAGATGGAATCCCTGATCCAGTGGGTTTGCATGGACAGTCCTTCTTCCAGTGACTGCTAGGGTAGAACCAGCATTTCGGTACGAATGCAAGATGTTGTGTGGGTGCAGGCACATTCTTCTATTTCTCAACCGGTAGAGCTCGTGACTCAGGGGTTTTTACTGGTTGCGGTGTCTCGACTGCTGCTTGCACCACAAAATTCTGTTCTGCCTCACGCACACATTCTACCAGTTGGGTTTCGCTGTAAGTAGAACGTTTCTCAAGCTCTGTGGTAACATTCGACTTATTGATCGGACGGATGTCGCTTTGTCAACTCTGGGAAATACTCAAAACATTTGTTCCTTACGACGTAAAAATCTCAGCCTTGTCTTCGGGTACCTGGGTCTGGCTGTAGAACTGTGTGGTTAGCCTAGTCAACACCTCCTTGCCAGTAAACTCTGTAGTTAGCCGGTTGCTGAAGTGTTTCCACTCAGTGAGGAATTCATCATAGCGTTCCCACCATGTTAGCGCTAGGCCCTTTAAATGTAGTTGGGCTCTGCTTACCAACTGTTTTGCTGGGAGGTCAGTTTCTTTAAACTCTGTCGCATTCCTGTATGAATGCTATCGGATCTTCGTGAGGTCTGCCTGCGAAATCTGTAATCTGGATGTCATTCCGGCCTGTCGCTGGATTTCATGGAGCTCTTCTGGGCTATATAAATATCAGCGAAGGCTTAGACCGCCGGGAATGTGAGGTGTTTTTCCTCCTGCACCTTTCGCATTGATAGGCCATGCGTGGCATTACGAGTCTCTCATCTGGCCATCCTATACAAAGGTGGTGGTGGTAGGGTTTGCTGCACGTGATGCAGTGTATTTTGTTAATGCATCGGCTGGGGCATGTGACCTCATTACAGAGTGTGGTTGGCTGCATGCGGCAAGCTTTGCATCGGTATTCCAACTCTTCTGTGTTACGGGCTTCATTTGGCCAGCCTAAGCATACATGGTGGAATGTATTTCCACAGTAATTGCATTTGATAAGAAGTGAGCCAGTACCGGAACAGTCGGCATGGCTACACTTCTTTATTTGTGTGTCATGTTCGGAGTCATGGTCCGTGCCATTAGTGGCATTGAGCTCTGAATTTAACATGACTATGTCTATGGGCGCCACTGGGTGTTTTTCGGACTCCCCGAAGTCCGCTTTGCTTTCCCGGCTTGACCAATAGGTCTCTGGGTCAGGTTGGTCTGGTTTAGCTTTTTGCTGCGAACAGTTAATGAGTCTGACGCCCCACGTTGGGCGCCAGAAAATCTCTTGACCCGTGTCCGGGTTACTGAGAATGTGGCACGGTCGTCGTGGCTTTGTTTGCGCTAGACCAGCATGCGCTTCTAGGGAATTTATTGTTCCAATGTACTTTCCAGCTTGATATCTTAACAGGGCGTGTCGTGGTGTGTGTCGGAACAAAGTTTTAAATAGCCTGGCTGGCTAGCCTCTTACGGTTGTCTACCTTCTGGGCCACGGTGGGTTTATGTGTTAAGGTAGGTGATTGGTAGGAGGTGTTGGGACTACCTCGCTTACTTATTGGTTCTTCGGCAGACTGAACAATGGTGGCCGACTGCTGACAGGTGTTGATGGTGCAGTCCTCAGGAATCTGGTCAATGATACTGTATCGGCCAACACGGTACCGTAGATTCCAGGTGACTCCCTCTGGGCTCCAGAACCTGGTGTTGGGGATCCCGTACATTACCTCAGATCCGTGCACTATACCACTCAGGACAAGGTGATAGTCCTGGTGTATGGATATGCGGAGGGAAATGAATACAATCGGATACAAGATATGCCGGTGTCTCCAAAAGCCTTACTAAGGCAGTCTATCTCGTTCCACCTGTCTGCAGTTGGTGGAGTCAATACAGTCCGCTGCTTGGCAGCAAGGTGAGCAATCCTTTGTTCCTCCCTCCATGAGCCGTGTCTCACCTTGAATGCATAAAGTGTAAACCACCGCTGAAGGATACGGGTTGTGCACCATGGACGCGAAACAGATCCCTAGAAGAGTGTACTTCCAGTAGCAGCTGGCGGCACGAGCTCGGTGCTTCAGAAGGAGTTTCTATTGGTGGTGGCTCTGCTTTTCTATCCACGGAGGTCCAGAACAGGGGACTGTCGACTGGTGTATGTATAGGACTTGTGTATTCCAGAAGGGGGTCCCCAGCCGTAGCTAGTTCGTATTGAAAACACCCAGTCTAGGTCTCCATTGCACAATTTGTATCATTCCTAGCAGGCGTATTCAATATTCCTCTATAAATAAAACTCGCAGCTAATATAACAAAGCTGTGTTTATTAATTCCATAATAAACACATTGGCTCATGATAACTCCTATCAAGTAGACGGGATGCTGAAAGTAATCTTTGCAATCCAGGTGTAGGTGACCTGTTCCTAGGCTATTCAGGAAATATAACTGACCGACTGTTGAATAATATATACTATACGAAGTTAACTAGTTAAAGGATGTCTATTAGAGACATAGAAATTAAAGTCCACTGTTCTAGTAGGAGGGTGTGTTAATGTTCAATGCTACTGCGGAAGAAGCTTCTGGTAACTGGTGGGTATTGGCATCACTGAAGCCTGTGGTTGCTCTTGCTGCAGGAGCCTCTTGTGATGGCAATGGTAGCAGCCGCTGGTAGCTGCTGAAGACTGTTGTCGACAATGGGAGCAGCCTTTGGTAGGCTTCTGGAGACTTGGAGGTCATCGGAGGTCCCAGCACTAGAAGTGGTGAAGCACTCTCAAAGATCTGAAAGAATAACTCGCAAGTTCTGCAGTGCACTGGCTTGTATAGTCCAAAGGACATGTGCGACAGCAGGCCGCGGGGGCGTGGCATGTCCCTCTGGTGCGAGGCCAGAGTGGGGTAGCAACCCTCTAGTCATCGCTCGGCTTCGTGAATGTTTGGTGGCGCTCTGCCATGCTCTGAGGCAGCTGACGGCTTGTTGGCTCTCATTGCAGGAGGAGGGGAGTTTGACGTGTCCGCTGGTTTGCGCAACCTCTCGTATCCACATGTTTGGGTGCCCTCCAGGATTGTGGCAGTCCACAACGTCCACATATGTTGGCGGGGTTTGACTCTCACGTGGGTTGAAGTAGATATACTTGGTGTGATATGAGGTCGTAATCATAGTTAGTACATAGTAGAATAAAGCGGCACACGTCAACGCTATATTCTACAAAGACATATTGGGTTTCCTGGGAGTGTCCGGTACACCCGCGCTTGCCATCAATACCATTCCGACTCTAGGCTGTCATTTCTCCCTGTCTGTGTCTTGGGAGTGACTGAATAACATTCCCCATTGCTAGGGGGAGGAGTGAGACCAACCAGTACCGTAATGAAAAGAGCCTCAGTTGGAGATAAAGAAACCTTGCAATATAACATTAGTTTGTAAAGTTAATTTTCATAAATTTTGATAACTAGAAAGGGAGGAGGACTGCGGGCAGAAATCGTTGTCTAGCTCAACGGGCCCAACAGAGGGACCTATCTCTGTCTGCTGGCACACTGCCAGTCATCTCCACTCACGACACTGCACCCCCGTCCCCCTTATCATGAGTCACTGCTCCCGCACCACGTCCGATTTCATCTAATATAGCTTGTGAACACGAATACGAACTAGATTATGAACTAGGCATCTATTGGCCGTGGCCAAGCTACAAATACGTTAGCATTTTCAGCCCGTCTAACTCCACACCAATTGCGAAGCCACCTCCCCCCCATCCCAAGTTAACGACACTGCACAATCACTGGCGGCCCCTTTCAGACGTCCCGGAAATGAACGAGACCCAGAGTAAGAACTATCCGAGAAAAGTCAGACTCCTTCCCATTCCATAATCAACTCTAAACCCACTTACGGTGATTCATTCTTTTTGGACAGCTAGCATCCTGTATTTTGCCAACCTTCACGGTGAGCAAGGTCGTGCTCCCTGGGAGGGAGTCGTTTTTAATCAATCTACCTTGAGGTTTGATTCCCCTCCCTTCAAATGCAACCCTTTGACTAGGCAGTATCACTGTAAGGACCCCAATGTGGGATCAACCCCAATCCGCCAGGCAAAGGAACACTCGTTAGAGACATATACACTGCCGAAGGGCCCCCTTATAACCACCCTGAGGGAAATCAGCATGCCTAATGATCCACCCCAATGATAGGTGCACCTCCAGTGAGGCGCCCCTGTAACAAGGGGAGAGACTCGGTGCCAGTAGGGAGTATCAAGGTATAGTTTGGGTACCTCCTACCACCATGACAGGGTGTGTCAAACTAGAAACTTTTGAGTTTCTATATTGGAATACTTGTTTAAAAAAACAAGTGAATAATAGATGATATATGTACAAGAATCAAAAAATTTTAACAACTTTCTTTAAACTTCATCTTCAGCAAAATGATTTTCAATTTTCAAATCAATATTTTCAACAATATGTGTGAAAATTAAAATTTGAATTTATATATAAATTAAAAAGATTTACTGGTTTCACAAGACAATCTGCATAAGGCAGATTAGGTTCAGATATTAAAGTCTTTAAATTTTCATTCAACATTCTAGACAATTGTTGTGTGTCTGTCTCTTTTCTTTCTACAAGAATTTTCATTGGCTTTATGTTTTCGCACACTGTATTTCTTCTTGGCACTGACAGAATGGCGCGTGGCCATTATCTCCCACTGATATCTGTTACATGATTAAGCTGTTTTCTTGGACAGTCTCTAACATCTGATTGCACATTATTTCAAATTACGCAACTGTTGACTGATGCCGGGCCGGTACCGGCCCGGCACCAAGCTGGTCTGGCAGGATCGTGATGGTTGCATTCTCCTGGTCAGCAGGGCCTGTGTCGTGGATTCACCCTCGACCTTGGTCAGACCAACAGGCACCTGGGGATAATCAGCGGCCTTGTTGTCCGGAAATATTGCCATCTGGGTAGATGTCGGAGACAGTGGTTCTGATGGTGTTACTGCCTCACTGGCTGTCGGTGTTGGATTTGGGCCCCACACATCTACGTGGTGGTTAGCATCCTCTCATTCAGGACGTTGGCCCCGGGTGTCTTGCCTTAACAGTAGGCGACACTGGGGCAGGCGCTGCGGCAGATTATCATCTGCTGCCCCTCTCGTTGGAGGTGGTGCTGTTCTGGATGGCTTTGCAGCCGGTGGAGTTCTTGAGCTGTCTATGTACATTGCGGCCGAATGTACTAGTTTGACTAAGGCCTTCAGCAGGGCCTGGCCTTGACTGGTAGTTCTAGTTTGGCCCTCTCTTGCGGATGGTGATGTTTTGGAGGTGACTAGGATGTCATCCAGAATTGTACCCGTATCTGCTTTGGTGCTCGTTGAAGGTGGTGTTGCAGAGTTTGTTACTAGAGGGACTGTCCTCCGGGGTGCAATCGGTGGGTTGACCCTCGGCCCTTCTTCCCTCTCGATTATCGGGCTTGGAGGTGGCCATGCAGGGCATTTTCCGATCCAATGGACTGTGCCAGGATATCTAACTGGCGCTCTGTGACCATCTTCTTTGCCGGGCATCCATTTGGATTTTAAAATCAGTGGGGGTGGACATCACCGTATGGATATCTGACCTGGCCATTTGTTGCGACACCCCTGTCCTTATTGGAACAGAGTAGCTTGCCCTTTGGCTGACGTTAGGTCTCACCTTGGGTCTCTAGGGTGAATTCAAAACTCCTTTGAAGGTTCTCCCAGTTCGTTTGCACTAATGAGTAGAAGTGGTTTTAATTATATGTAAAAAGACGTCGTGTATCAATGTAAAGAAAAGCTTGTCTATGTGTAGATTTTTTGTAATATGTGAATCTATACAACATAACCTTACAATCATATGAGGATCAAGGTTGTATTTTTGCTTTTTATGGTTTTGTTTTTATTTTGGCCAAGTCATATGCTCAATTAATGTGGCTCATATAATAGTCTTTTTTCTCCCTTAATGGTGACCAGAAATACATTATAAGTTAGGCTACATCCTGAACTTTATAATCTGATTATAATTAGAATCTACAGTTTTGTTAAGGAATACTTTTAGGAAAAGTATGGTATCTGTGCTGCACAGCTGCAAATACATATACCGTATTATACAATGAATCATGTACAGCTCACAAGTAATCACTAAATCAAGATAATTATTTTATTATAGTAATATAGTATTTAAAGAATATATGTATTTTTGGAACTTAAATTTCAAAGAAGTGTATAATTGCATGTATAGTTCCTAGTGGTTTTCATCAAAAGAACTAGGAAGACCACATTTTATATATGTATGTACATATGAAAGTGTGAATTGATGCATGTAAAGTCATCTTAATCCCAGCGTAAAGGAAGTAAATTGTATATGCACTCTTAGGGTGGAATTCATAGTGATCAAATGAGCAATACTTAAACAAAAATTATGTATACTCGGGCTTAAGTATGATTTTCAATTCATAGTGCCAGATACAAGTATTGCTTATTTTGATGGTTTGAGGTAATGCTTCATGAAGCACTGCTTTATGAAGTACTACTTTTCATGTATTCTTATTCACGAAATATGTTTTATGTATATCTCTATTATTCGTATTCAAAGAAGAATTGCTTATTCACACATATAAGTGGTACATCATCAGGTTTGCTTCATTCTGAAAAGTACTGAACACAATTTTATATTACTATTAGATTAATCACGAAATATTTTTATTACAAATGATGTTTCCTGAAAATATTTTATGGAAACAGGAATATCATTTAAATAGTTTGATGCGAGACGCCTCAGGCTGACTGGACGTTCACTACGTTAAGAAGGGGCTGGTTTTGTTGGGGCACTAGATCAGGTGCACCCTCTGGTGGGGTTTTCTGGTTTCTGCTTAGTCCCTATGTGGAACTGGTGCACGTCCCGTGTAGAGGACTGTCCTGGTAGCTTTCCAGCAGGGCACAAAATCGGGTTCAGATAGCATGATCTTTCACTTCAGATTATCGACTTATAGCATGATACCTGTGCGATGTGTAACCTTGGACGACGGCTTGACCTGATTCGTCTCTGAAGCAAGTCTTAGATGCGTGGGTGCCTTGAAAAGGTCCTTGGGGATCTCTGGAGTGATGGGTAAATGTAAACGGTGCAATGCGTGGGTTTGATCCTTTGGCGATAGCTAGTTGAAGGTGGCTATGAAGGAGGTGGTAAGCTCTTGCAGTCGCCCAGAGGTAGGTAGCACCTATTTTTCCTTCTTGCTGAGAGCACTCCAGCGGGAGAAAGCCATTTAGATTAGACCACTCTAATGTCCGTGAAGCGAGTGCAGGTGACGTGTAATCCTACCTGGTGTAACACCATGGAACATCAACCAACTCTATGGACACCTTATCGTAGCGCTTGGCACCTAAACATGGTGAGCGTTGAGAGTCAAGCTTTGTTGGTGACAGTCCCTGCATGTGGGTGTATTCCTCAGAAGCACACAATCTTCCTAACTCAGGGGATGACCCCTCCAGTGCCAAAACGTGGTGGAGAGGGCGGGCACTGAGTCGATAAGCTGTACTTGAGAGACGGAATACCTAGGTGTAGGCTCTACCATTCTGCTCACCATGGAATGCAGAAAGGTTGGCCAGAACTAGTGCGTGTGGTCTTCTGACAGGGTGTTGGCTCATATGAGTAAATTTCTCGGGGTCACCTGCAATCCCTTGCTTGGTGTGAGGTACACTAGGAGAGGTGCTATGTCTACAGGAAAGGATATCCTTGAGTCAGGAAAACTATTGTTTGATGGGAAATAAACAAATGGTGTCGTGCTGGTCAATTCTCTGGCACCTAATGTGGTGGAGAAATGAAGACTGGTCATGAGTCGGCTTGTTACTCTTTATTTATACTCTTTCGGGTCTTTCCCCTTCAGTTAGCTGGATAGGGGTGGAACTGATGAGGGGGTGGCGATAGCATAGCTTCTTCAAAGCGTGATGTCACCGGCTGGCTGGGAGATGAGAAGGGCGGCAAAGCGTACTGGTGTAGCCATCTAGTGGCGTGCAGTGCCTTCAATGCATTGTCTCAGTGGGCTGGTGAATAATACAATCTGCTGGCTGGAATGTCCTTTCTTGCCGGGGTAGACAGTAAAAGTTCATGACTACTTGTTACAAGTTAATTATAAAACTCCATTTAAATCAGGCGCAAATTTTTCTGGCTAATGCATTGAAGTCATTTATACCATTGTTGAAAAGACGTCATAATTCATTTTAGTTGGGACAAATGGGAAAATTTAAATACTACACTTTGATGTGAAAGATAACCTATTTTCTTAACCTTTGTGTACAATGCATTTTGGTTACTAGGACAATTTTTAACAATTTGTATATGAAGTACCATAAGGTGGTATGAACATCAAATTATATTTTGTATATCTCTTATTTGTAATATAATCTTAGGGCCTGGTGTATTACAAGAAAACAACCTATCGTTTTTAGATAAATGTATAGCATATTCAGATTCTGCAAGAAAACAGCCTTTCGTTTTCAAATAGACAATCGCAAGTTAAAACTCTTCCACTAATCAGACATTAATCATTATTATGATGAAATATCCCTTACACTGAAGAGAACAGATTTTTATATCTAATAAATATTTTGGTAACAGTTTACCTTTGATGCTAACAAAAGGCCAGTTAAAAAATCACAACATGTATTTTAGTACACAATACTGGGCCACTGTATCATTTCTATTACAAAACACAAACAAGAATATGCTCAAAACTGTTAGGTTTTGATCGAACATGTGTTCCAAACGAGTACTGAAAGAAGTTATGTTGACTGGACAGTAGCAAACACGGCAGTTACTGGTATAATGAGATGCGAACAAGCATTTTCATGATCGATACTGACACTGACAAAATTCTCAGAATTTTATTTTGTGATGCAGTTGCAGGTTCAGGTGTTTAACAGGAAAACCACCAAACATTTCTACATAAAAACATCACACATTCAGATTCAACAAGAATACAGACTTTAGTTTTCAAATACAACAATAGATAAAAATCTTCACGAAAACTGAGTTTAAATCATTATTATGATGAAACATACATTACACTGAAGCGAACTGATATTTATACCTAACAGATAATTTGTTAACATTTTTGCTTTGATTTTGACAAAAGGATAACTCATAAATTTAAATACACAAAACAGGGTCACTGAATCATTTCTATTACAAAAACTATCAACAAAATTGTGCCAAAACTAGCTAGGTCATGATTGAACGTTTTTGCAATACGACATCTGAAACAGAGGTTATGTTGGTTGGACAATAGCATGAGATGTGAGAAAGCTCTTTTTTTAATTGATTTTTTGATTGATCTTTTCATTCACGGAATGGCTATAATTGGCACTGGACGGAAATGGCCGGAATTATATTATTACAAGGTGTAGGTTTTAAATTAACTGAGATGTCATTAAAACAACATACACATCATTTATTTATTCGTCGAGTGTGCACGTCAAGATTTTGAATTTTTTTTTAAGCACTGCTAACAGGTTTTAAATTAACTGAGATGTCATTAAAACAACATACACATCATTTATTCATTCGTCGAGTGTGCACGTCAAGATTTTGAATTTTTTTTTAAGCACTGCTAACAAGCTTCCAAAAAAAATGACTGCATAACCCATGAAACAAACACGTTTTTATTGCGCACACAATTATTTTAATCTCAAGTGTGTGATAAATCAAATTAAAATTATTCAAAACACCAGCGAAAAATAACACTTTAACGTAAAAATTTATTTCGTCTTGGTGACTGCTGTAAATAAAGTGACAATTTTATGTATGTTATGTTGGTATTGATATTATACACATATTTAATTTGTCAATTACTTATTTGTAAGATGTTACCCAAATAGAGGCCGAAAACGAGCTCCCCTCTGTGTGTCAAGAGGTTCCACAAGAGGTGTAATGGTCAGACTAATCGTCTACCACCAAGGCATGTGGGAATTGTTCCAGATGATGTCACTGGTCTGCTGATTTTTTAGGATCTCCTCACTCCCATGCAATTACATTCTGGCCCTGCTCCATACTCACTTCTCTCCACTCCACTCTGTGTGTTAAGCTGGACTTGAGTGAAATTTGGCAGTAATGTTGGTATTCCCACATGCGTCAAGTATGCATATTGCTATTGTGATACAGAAGTACAGTATAATTTGCCATCATGGAGAAATGTGTACTATAAACTTAAATGTGAGCAAAGCATAAACACCCAAAACTTTATGGCATGTTAATAGTGATATGGGTTCTTATTTACATGCAGTGGAATTGAGCTCATCCAGAGTAATTATTATTTCCAAAAATAACAAATTTCAGTATCAAAAATTTATATGAAGGAACTTAATAATAATTTTATAACCTTTGCATATGGTTTACCTATCATATATGCATTTTTGTTGTGTGTTAGTTTTGATGAAATTGCATTTGATGAAACAGCAGTTTGGCCATCGCCCCGCTGACGTGCACTTGGACCAGGGTTCAGGAGCGTGTGTGTGTGGCTGGTTGCAGTGGTCTGCCCCACCTGGCGGTGTCGAGCAGCACACCTCCACCTGTGTCCTCGCCGCAAGCCATCAAGATCAAGAGTGAGCCGAACTCTCCGCCACGCGACACCAGCCACGTCCACAACCACGGCCATGTGCTGGGCCATACCCTCAACCACATGCAGGGCCACGGCCATGGGCACAGCATGCCGCGGCCCAGCTCCACCGGCCACCTCACGCCCACTCCAGGTACGCTACCCCCTCCATCACCATGTTACTAGATGAAGACTTCTGGCAAGTAGGGTCACCTGTTTTCCACAAAAAGATTTACAGGCAGGTTAGACTTCAATATTCTATATACACATTTGCTACTTTCCTGTGTGTTGACACTATATCTTTGTGAGAAGACATTTTCTTACCTGACTGGGCTAATCAAAATTTAATTACTCAAGTATTGAACATCTGTAATTCATGGGCAGTCACCTAACACACTTGACTTCCATTCATGAATATGAATCTCATGTAAATTTCTGCCAGTATTGTATCGTTGGTTCTGACACATTCTGGGGCAGGGTTGCTTGTTGAGGTTATCAGTGTGGCATGTGGCACCCATTACTATTCACTCCATCATTGCATAAGAGCACTTCTTCTTATAACAAATGTTCCCCTTTTTTATAATCTTTTTTTAATCTTCTTACTTCAATACAGGTATAAAGTTCTGCATTATTGGCCGGTTTCACAGTGTCTGGATTTGTTCTGATTAAAGTTTAAAGTGTTTATTAGCGACATTCTCTGTTTATCATTGTGTGGTTAAGAATAGCCAATGTTTAATTTGCCTGTAACCAGTTGTTATCTGAAATCTAAGAATAGGTTCCGATTACTGGACTAATGAACATTTATTACAAATACAGTAGCCATTCTTGGCCTTTGTAAGGTTATGTTTGTTTTGACGCATGATGCATTTATACATCTTTGATGTGCGCTTTATATTTGACTTCGCCCTATCTTGTTGCAATGTTCAACCCCCTTTGGGCAAGTCGATTTTTCTCTCAAGAGTACTGAAGAGGCTGGATATGTGCCTACAGGAAACACCGGCGCAAGGTTGGAAGCAATCGCAGATACGTCAGTCCAGCTTGTACTGTTCACCCAGATTCTCCTAGAAAAGTCACGTCAGCACCCCCTGAAATGAGATTATACTGCCTGACTGAGACACCGAACCATCCGCCAAGGCCACAGATGGTTCCTCTAAGTACCAGTAGAGTGCTCCATCAGCGATTAGGGATGATAGCACACCATCAGTTGTCTTCAGTTCTAGACCACTGCAACTGAGGCTATCACCCCCCCCCCCCCCCCGCACCCCTTATCTCCAAGTGTTCCACAGAGATTAGTATAAAAGGGCTTGCGCAACCAGTGAAAGACAGTCTCTGCTCCTCCACTGATCTCATACAGGGACAGAGGAAGCCATTGGCGGTTCACGCTAACTGGTACGCTCGCAGATTCCACCGCTCTCCAGAGAGCCAGAATCTGACTACCAGCGAAGACATCCCGGCCAGAAGCCTTCTGCACATGTTGTATACTCCAACAGCTTCTGGGAGACTGGACCTCAAGTGGCTCCTGAAGACATCTGCTCCTTCCTTATCACCCCCTGGTATCGAGCCCAGAACTGGTAATGGTCGCAACTGTCTCTAATGGACCACCCTGCCCACTAGGCGGTGATTGCATTGTCCACACTATCTCTTCAGCAGATGCTCCCCCCCCCCCCCCCTCCTTTTGGTTCCTTCAGAACACCAGTTAGATAGATAGATAGAAGCAATTGTAAATTACTTCTTCCAGCAGTATCTATCGCCTTTGTCAATCAGATTATAACCAGGTGTATGAGTCATCGTGTTATATTAATCAGTTAATATAATACGTTATTCAAAACTATTTTCTGTGTGCTGATTTTTTTGAATGTCATTGAATCCTCTCCTATGTAGTTTCAGCCCACTAAGACACCAAGCTATTAAGCTAAATACACACATTAAGTGGCCACCCGAACTCTGCGACCTGGTAGAATTCAGTAGAGCCTATACTACTAGTAACTCCTCCACCAGGTGAATCAGCGTTTCAGGTTGTTCCACACTCCGCCACCACTCTTTATGGGTCCGGAAGGGAGCTGGATATAACTCTGACCATCTGACCACCTGTGGATACCACACCTAGGTATTCCTGTCACGCAGCTTGACCAACCTCCGCTCTGTCCACCGCTCTCTATACGGCTGAGTGAAAGGAACAAGAGGTATGGCTCCTGCCTGTGCGACTGCAAATATTCAGAAGTACAAATTAGGGAATTGCGGCACCGGCTCAACTTTCGTAAGGTGGTAGTTTGCACCCTTAGTTTCCCATGCCATACATTGAGAAGGGAGGTAGACAGAGAAAGTTAAGAAGGGCATCTTTTGCTTCCAAAACTAGCTTGCCTTGCAGACCTAATCCTATAGTTGCACTTTGCACTTCCCTCATGCAGGGCAGAGTTCATAGCGCCTGTATTACTGAGAGACCTCACCTCTTAGCCCTCCTGCAACCTTTATTTCCACTGATAGTCAAGATTCCATTGACGCCTTATCCGGTAGTAGAGGCAAGACTACGGGAAGAAGAGCCGCCTCTGGGGCTAGCCTGTCCTTGGTCATAGGCTAACCAGCAGACAACCCAGCAACCAGCATTCACAGACGATAGTCACCGCAGCAGCACTTCATGTCCCAAGGAGAATACCAGGATCCAGCAGCCTGCCAGTCTTCTGGAGCTGATACCTCAGAGACTCTTCAAAACTCCAGGTAAACCAGTGTTAAAAGGCCAGCCCATTGGCAGGGTTGTAACAGCGGCTGTTAACTTAGTGCCGGTAAGACAAGCCACCAGATCAGTCTTGTACACTTGCTGGGCACCTCAGAATCATTAAAGCTCCCTTTCTCCCATTTGTTTCTTGTGATTCTGGCATCACAGTCTAAAACTGTTAAATTGACCTCGATTAAAGCCTCATTTGTTGAAACTTATCTGACTTAAGTTTTGTGTGCCACTTAATCTCCCAAGTCATAGGTCAAAGTTTGATGTAAGCAGCCCTAGTAAATACAGTATAATCCCTTTCTTACACCATTCAAGGGATCCAGCAGAAATGATGTAAAATGTGGGAAAGTGTAAAGTTTTGGAAATGCAGTAAAGTGTTTCAAATTTAATGAAGTTGTAATAAATCAACATTGACGTACCATTAATACTGTACAAAAATTTTTTTTACAAAATAAACTGCCAATCATGGAAAGCTCTACAAAAAATAATCCAGTACATTTACAAATTGATTACAAAAATATGCATAGTAAGAGAAAATGTAACATGGGTGAATATTGAAGACAGAACAAATAAGCTGACAAATGTAGGCATGCTTACAAACTTTGCCTAGAACTTTCTTGAAAACTTCTGTCGCAACTTGGAATTTTCATAATAACGCACATAAAAATAAGAATCAATCAAATAAAATTTAGAATGATTATTTACTAATGCACTACAACAGTTCACACTTACATTTAATTAGGCTTTGAAAAGAAGTCTTGAGATTTTTGTCTGCTTCAGCTACTGACTGCCAACATGTTCAATTTTTTTGTTTAAGGATATTCAATTGATCGAAAATACTGTCCCCATATTAGAATTCCGAGCAGTAGGTCCTCACAGTTGATACAGCTTGTAATGCTTGATACAGCTTGGTGGGCATACGTACTTCTCCCTCTTCACAAGCTTCGTCATCTTCTTGCTCTTGCTCTTGATTTTCAATGACATGGGAACTTACAATATCTTCAACTGACTGTTCTTCACTGATAATCATGTCAGAATCAGTGATGACAAAATCAATTGGCTTCATCTTCATTGCCACCCACTGAACATGGAAAACCTCCTTTCATGAAGCAGTTTGCAATTGTTTTCTATGTAACTTCCTTACATAAGAAATAATGTGTACTCTCTCCAACATGCTTATCTTCTTGTCATGTGAATTTTGTCCACTGTCAATGATGTAAAGAAAATGTGTAAATAGCGGGAAACGAAAATATTGTGTGTTGTAATTAGCAGGAAAGATGTACATAGAATCAAATGGAGATAAAACGGGACCAAAAATAAGCAAATGGTGTAATTTGCTGGAAAATGTAAAAAGCGTTAATGCAAAAACGGGGTTCTACTGTAGAACCCTTCCGTAGCCTGGACATGCATCAGTTTATTTAAATTGTTTATAGTGTTAGTAGATGAGTTAAATTGGTTATTTGAGGATGATGATAACAGTTTTGATTACATCAATTAACCGCAATTATTCAGATGCAAAGTATTTTTTTTTATGAATCAGGAATATTTTTATTGTAATATTTTGTTTGACAAAGTTAACTGCTATGATACTGCTTGAAAATACAAAACTTGTTCATAAAAATAGAGTACTTTTTTTAATAACGAAAATAGGTTTAAAATTGCCTTAAAATATTTTTGGTTAGGTAACTACATGTCATATTTTAGCATGGTTTCTTGGAATGTTCTTTCAGCAAGTACACAAAACATAAAGTGACATTTGTTTTTCCATTTATTAGTAAATCTAACCTGCAGAAATTTTCTTGAACTAACTACAACTTAAAACCAACAAAGCAGTTATTATAATACGTTAAGTATATAATGTAGATGAAGGCATAAATATAAGAATTTTACAGCGATTAAAGAGTGTATGGAGACAGCACAAACAAGTATATCAGAAAAGAATGATATTTTCAAGTCTACATGTGATGCCAAAAACAAAATAGAAAATGTGTATGGTATATTTAAAGTACACCTAATATGTAATCACTAGGACAACAGTTCTAGAAGTTGCCATGTATTGGAATCATGTGTTACAGTAACCACTCAAAAGTCTACATGAATTTGTATAATTGCATTTGTCTTGTTTTCATGAACTTAAATACAGTTGCATCAAGAAAATTAATAATGTAAAATATGGAGTGGCGAGATTTCCTGATTGAAACTGTTTATTATTGGTGCTTCCTTTAATATTTTACAATTAACTTTTTCTAATCAGCACTTAGCAAACCAGCACTTTCTTTGCCAGAAAGTGTCTGCTGAGAAACAGTCAAGGCTTTGCAAATGATTAAAACTCCTGTTAAAATTTATAATGTGGTCAGGTAACCAATACAGTAAAACCTCGTTGCTGCGATCCCGTTTATTCCGTTTTCCTGTAACTTTTCTTCTGGACGGCCCCGACAATTATCCGGTATAAACAATGTTAAAAAAACCAGCATGCTACGACTCTTAAAACATAAATTTCCCAAATTCATCTATTAGATAATCTGCCTGAAAGCCAAAATATATTCACAACAATTGTTTAACTATGAAATACAATGGGGTTTCAATGATTTGTTCCCGTTATTTACTTTTTACCTTATTTCTCACGATACATTCATTAAAGATTGCGCACATCATTCATTTTTTAACTGTACCATGACATTTTTTGTCCTGGATATGTCCTCAATTCTTTATTTTACCTGTCCCTTCCAAATTTCCAGCCGTAAAATTTACGTCTTGAAAGTTTATTTGGTTCTCCCTTCTCATCCTTCATTTCCACCACTTGCACAAGAACTGTAACACAGTTAAGAATTTAGTGTTTCTGTGTTGCTTTGTTTTTTATACTTATCCACAGTTTAAAAAAAAACCTATATTATGGTTTCATACCAGTTTGACCCTGCAACTGATTGGTCAAAACTGCCGGCGTCTTAGCTTCCCCCCAGAAACGAGGAAACTCCGTTCCCTTAATGAGGTGTAAATTATCACTATTTGCTTGCTTGAGCTGTGTGTGCTAGAATTTCTACAATCTGGACTGCTGATGGGAGTGCCGGTCAGAAGGACTTTCTAATAGGGGCCCTCACTGGTACAAAATTGGGCATATAAGTAATAGGGAGTGAAGCACCCAGGTCAAGACGTCAGATCACAAGTGTATTGCTGGACTGGGAGGTACAAAAATTAGATAGAATGCACGGTTACATGAGCACCCGCCCTTTGAGTACTTATTTATCCTGTGTAGTTTTTGTAATGTAATAGATAACAATTATTGTTGCAGCAGTGCAAGGGTGGAGGTAGGTGGCATGATTCGCCCAGGGAAGAAATTACTCTCCCTCGTGTTGGTGCAGTGGTGTAAACCTGTTCTGTAGTCCTTATCAGATGGTTGGCATCTCTGATGACATAACTGCCAAGATGTACGCTCTTCAACTGATGGTGCTCGAGCCTATAGCTCCTTGAGGAGAACGACCCCTTGTTTCTCCTCGGGAACAGCTGAGTGAGCGATGTTACTGCTTACAGAGCCCAGCTTAGTCTTTGATTTACAGCATTGCCCACCTAAGTCCTTGATGGTACTTATATGACCAAATCTACAGCTCGTAATCAGAGTCCCACTGCGACCTTGAGTTTTTGCTCTCCTCAAGCCTAAGAACCCAGGAAAGGTTCTCTCTTTTTGCCATGGTGGTTACCATAAGGGTGGCGTTACGACCCAACAACCAGAACACCAAACTCTTACAAGTGGCAGGCGCAATCTTCAGTGTGTATGTATTTCGACAGTAGTTTGTGGCAGTTGTGCATGATTCTGGAAGTACTCAGGAGGATAGCACACAATAGGTAAAGCAGGGGAAGGATGTTTGAAACCAGAAAATTATTTGACTGGACCAAATGAAGTAACTGGTAGATGTATGTTTTATTTTGTTGTAGGAAGTTACAAAGGATATAACTCTGACCTGTGTCCACTAACTTCTGAAGGATGAGGATCTAGTTTGCCAAGTTGAATAAGCTGCAGGACAGTAACGAGGTTTGATGTAAGACCTAGGGGTGAGAGTGATTCCAAAACGTTAAGTTTAGCACAGACGTACTTGACACTTATGCTGACAACTAGGGACTCATCAAGACAACTCTGTAACAACTTCCACAGTAAGTGTTGGGCTACCCATCTCCAGTGAGCTGCCTCGATTCTAGCATGTGCTGTGATATTAACAAGCCCTGAGAGCTAGGTGAGCGAGGTGCGGATGGCGATGGCTGGATTGAGGGGGTAACCTCCCATTATGCACTGCCGCTATGCACCTGCGGTACCTGCCTGGTCTGGCAACCACAGTGAAAAGGTGGGTCCACCCACTCTCAGGTGGGTGGATTGCCGGCTACCAGGCTGCAAATGGAACTTGTCGGCTCGTAGACCTTGTGTGTGACAGGCACAGTCAATAGTGCGACAGTACTTGTCATTATGGTGGGTCTAGAGGGAATGCCAGAGGCAGAAGCTATAATTGGTACAATAACAGCACTTGTAACTTGTCAAGTTAGTTTGATAAAAGTCAACATTATTATTAAAAAATTTTACAGGCGTAGTGTCTTAACTTAGGCAGTGTTTCACACACTGGTAATGTAACACAACATCAGTCAAAATACCCAAGTTGTACTGTCTGGAACGAGTCATTGTTGGTGCTCATTAGTTTCCATGTAAAAGCATAACAGTTTTCTAACTCTTTATCATAATTTTAAGGGTGAATACCATTTGGAGTCGAGATAAAGCTGTCTATGTGCATGTGTGAGTAATTTCTTGTTTCAGGGACAGTGACACCAACCAACATGTCTCCAGGAGATCCTCGACACAGCAGTAGCTCTGACTACGACAGTGGACCCATGCAGAAACGGTCTCGACTCAACGAGGGTTGGGCGACATAGTAGTGCGTGGCGGTAGGCCCCGGACAAATCACGTGCCATGCAGAGCCACCACTGTGGGCTGGGAGAGGGTTTTACCAGACATGACCAATCCTCGTTGATTCCCAGAGGGAGAAGTAAGATGCAAGATGAAGCCGCATGGTGCGAGGTATTTGGCTGTGCACATGCTCGAAGTTTGTTTAAAGTGTCAGGGTGAAATTCGCCTGGTGTGGTCGAAGTCGGGACTCGGCTGGCGACATTGCTGTCTGTAGCAGCAGGTCATGTTTGTCCACTCACACGCTAGACGTATTGCACAGTACCGAACGGTTCCGAATGGTATCGGACCACTTCGTCCCTCTGCACACCTCCTTTGTCCCGCAGCATTGCCGCCATTCACAAGCCAACAAACATTTCTAAACAGTCCATTTGTGATCTTGTCCACACGAGAAGAAAAATAAGTTGTTTTATATTGGTGCATTTGTAATGCATATTTTTGAACATTATTAAAAAAAGAATTGTAAAAATGAGAAAACTAGTTGCATTGTACTACAAGAGAACATTTTTGTACTAGGTTTGTCGTGTGCACTACTGCGTGACTACTATGTAGCCCCCAGATTTAATAAGCGTATATTTTGCTAAGAAAGAGAGTATGTATGTGTTTGCTAAATGTTTTCTCCGGTTGTTTTTCCTGTAGTTGTGCTTGGTGTCGATACAAACTGCGGTACTTGGCACGCAAATATAGACTATAGACAGATCTGCAGTCGTATCTGTAGGAATAGACCAGCACAGAGTTCACATTTGTAACAGTAGATTGACTAATATAGGAAAACAAACTGAAAATAAATTTTTGTTAAGAAGTTAATAGAAAAAATTTAAACTATGTGAACTAGACACATGTACAGTATAACTATATATACATATATATTTTCTGAAAACATTATTAATTTCTGTAATTTGCAATATGGTTTTAAATGTTGAATGTAATATATAAGTTTATGTTGCCATTGCATACTTGGTGCTTGATCTTTGTAGGCGTATTTTGTAAACAAGAAATTAAGAAGCATGTGATTGTTGTAATGGTTCTGCCATGCTGTTAGATATGTAACGTATTGTGTTAGTCATTTACCCCATGAAGCCACATCACAACAGTGTCATTATTGTACACTCCTCAGTTAGTTTTTTGTGCTCTAGTTTCTACAAAAAATGTTCACTCAAACTGCTGGATGAAGTCTCTTTTTAAATTTTTTAATGAACACATATTTGAAGGTATGGCCAGTAAAAGGTCTGAATTTTAATTTTATATTTTGTAAAGGGAGAGATAAGTAGATGTCTACAGTTAGGTAAAACAAAAAATGTCCATTTTGTATACCTTAATGGTGTGAAAGATGCACAAATGACATAACATTATAGGAGTTGAAATGAAAATATATTTTAGGGCATTTTCTCTAGCTTCATCGTAGGTATTGGCTTTGTATAAAAATAAGGTATCTTTTAAGATTCCCAATAATTACATAAATTATGACAAACTTTACACTAACGTCACAAATATATTTTGCAGTCTAAGAGAAATATCTGTTTAAAGACGAACTTATCTATCATAATCAATTGTTTCGAAACCATAATAGTTGGAATATCAATATTTTTATTTCAGTAAAAAATGTATACAGATAAATATTTAAAAAATTGTTATTTTTTAACGAAAACAGTACCACATATAGTTTTCACTAACATGCATGCCAATATTTTTTAATATTCTGAAATCAGTCAGCGTAGTTCAGTTCTTGGCATGACCAATATTTGGCATTTTGCCAGTTAGGACAACACCAGAGCACAGATGTGGTGCTACGGATGCCATCTTGGTCTTACCAAAAGTTCACAGAACTAGAGTTTTGTTGGTGGTGAAGTTCAGTTGCTGTTACTTTGTATAAAACATCATTAAGTTATTTTAGTGTTGTATAAGGTGGAAATTAATACAAGCAGTCTTTTTTATCTCAAGCATGTTTCTAAATAAGGTGGTGGACGGTATGTTGCAACCAGGTACGAAAGAATTTATTCAAAATAACAATTGTGGTTCAGAACTTTTGTGCAAGATGCTATGCGTTTAGATGTAGACAAAAAAATATCTTCAATTTTACACCATGAGTGATATTTGTTATAAATTAAATAGCACTTGTATGAAATGCAGTTTCAAGCTTCTGATGTAACACACTCCTGGAAAATGTCTCTCTTTACAAATTCTACTTGAACTTGCATTGGTAAACATGGCATTATGTTTTCTTAAGAGTCAAACGTTTACCATACATTTTATCACTATGTTGTTTATGTGTATTTATTGTTTTCTCACTTTACCATAGCATTTTTTATGTTTTTCGCTGATTTTCAGTGCCTTGTAAATGGCTGTAAGTAATTTAGTCACAGCTGATATCACAAATGCAAAATACAGCTGAAACTGGTTTCCTTTTACCCTAAAGGACTGTACTAGAGAATTTAGAAGAAATCTGTGGTTATTATGGTAGTTTTATAGTTTTTTTTTGGGGGGGGTTTTGACAATTTTAATAATTTTTTTATTATACATGTTTAGTAATGATTGGTCCAAATGAGATATGATTTATGAACAAAGAGTAGCACATGGTTAGTACATCTTATACCTGTATCATTCCTGACATGACTGGTACATGCAGCTGTGAACTTTTACACACGAGATTAGTATGCTTGACTCCTACATGGAACCAGTAGATCAGGGTTTCTGATTTTCTCGTGGAGTTTGGTAGGTTGCTGACTGTGTGTGTAATTCGGTTGTATCAGCAAGGCTTTTATTTTTATTTTCTGTGGATGGGATTAGGGACGTGAAATACTGTAATGTGATTCAAAGCATATCAGCACCAAAGTACAAATTAATTCATTTCATCATCCTCACTCCTTCATACCCAGTTGGGTATTCAGAAAGATAAAGTGACCGCTATAACAAGTCATGCACAGTTATGCACAAGTTATGCACAGAAAGACTAGTAATGGGATGGGATGATCATAGAGGATCGTGAACCACTTGGATACTGATTGAATGGTGGCAAGGTTATAAGGTGAATAGCAGTATAACTAAATTAGTATGGGTGCATGTTGGTAACACCACTGCAATAGATTAATAGAGCACAACTAAGCCTAAATACTGATGCATACCCAGTAGGGATGAGTAATTAACTTCAATTATTTGGAAGGGCTAGCTGCGTCAAAAACAAGCCTTTTGGGTTAAATGAGATAGTGACCTTTGTCACACTACATTTAATGGTTATGTATGAGGCCTTAGATACCGTAGCAGTTTTATATTGTGATGTCAGAACCACGAGTTGGAGCGCCTTGACTGGATACTGGCCGATGGCCAGTGTAAAGGACAGGTATGGTGGCCTGTTGCATGGGTAAAAAGTTCAAAGCTGCTGTCGCAGCCCTACGAGTCGGCTGACTCTTTGGTACTCTGGTGTTGCTGCCGGCTGGAGACTCTTACCCTTCTGAGGCAAGGGTGGGAGGTTGCCTTGGAGACTTGACTGTGAGCTGTTCTGACCTTGTAGTGTGCTGCTCACTTCAACTGCTGAAGTATTGGGACTTCTCAACTAGGGGTTGGCAATGCCAATAATGCTGTCGGCAATGAGGATGAGTGAAGCTTCGGGGGGGAATTGCAAAGTGCAACTTTAGACTGAAGGTCATCAAGGGGTCTAGTTTCAGAGGTACCATGTGCATGTCTCAACCTGCTCCTCTTACCTCCCTTCCAGGTGTAAGGCACGGGGAGATCAAGTTACAAACGAGACCTTACGAAAATAGAGCCGGTGCTTAGTGATGATTTAGCGTGTACTTCTGAGTACCCAGTCTTGTAACGAGAGGCAACACTTTGTGTTCCTTTTGTCCGGCCCTTGCGAGCTCTGGACAGAATGGCAGATAGCTCAAGTTACTTCCTGACCGGAGTACCCAGATGTGGTATCCACAGGAGGTCAGTTTGTTAGAGCTATTCCTGCTCCTTTCCGGCCCTATTCTGAGCAGTGGCGGAGTATGGAATAATCTAATTCACTGATTCGCCTGATGGAGGAGTTTCTAGTGCTTTGGCTCTACCAGATTCTATCATTTTGGCAGAACTATGATCGGTCTCTTAAGGTGTGTGTGGCTTGTTGCATTGTAGTTGCAGCGTCTTCACTTTTAGAGTCTGATCTATTTAGGAAATCTATGACTTTTATACACGGAACTTTAATAATAAGAGAATAGTTAAGTTTCACATATTTTACTATGAGATAAATATGATACAGTGGCACTGTGCTACCTCCTAAACTAGGCTTGAAACGGAAGAAAATTCTAAAATTCAGGTGAAGGTGGCCGGGTGATTAATTGAATAATTAAAGGTGATTATTTAGTGATTAGGTAGAAATTAGTATTTAACGACTAATTCTTGACTGCTTTGGGGGTGGTTCTGAAGGAATAAATACTAAGTTACGACTACTAGAAGAATAGCATCAGTGTTGCCAAGCACCGTCCGGTGGCGGGGTGGATGTCCTGAAGGGACGTCAGTGTGACCTAATTACCAAGGGGTAGGTTTTGGATTCAACACCAGAGGGTGATAGGGAAAGCAGAGTGATGTCTTTGGGAGCCTCTGGTAGATGCAGTTTCCCAGAAGCTGCAGGATCTGTGGTGGCTGCATATGGTGGGTCAGTGGCTGCTGAAGAAGTGTTGAGCTTCTGGTCAGCAATATCTTCCTACTGGCGGAGAATGCACCCCTTGCAAGCAGTGGAATCTGATACCTTGTCAGTGGTCGCGCACCCCGAAGGCTTCCTCCGGCCCTATACGAGAGCGGTTAGTCTCAGTCTCCAGACATATAGAAAAATCAAGAAATAAGTTGTTAGCACTTTTGAGTTGATAACAATGAATAGTATCAGATACTTTGTAGGAGAGAATGAAATGTTACATCAAAGGAGACTAGTGAAATTGGAAAAGCAAATTTGATTTTCATGACAGAAGGTTATCTGTAGTTTCAAATTCAGAATATTCCGTAAAGATTGTGACCAAATGAAAATCAACAATCCTAGCAACCTGCCATCTTTATTCCTAAAAATATTATAACCCTAACTTGTCATGTCTTTTAAAAATTTTTTATGCTGTAATTTTTTTTATTAGTTTAAAGTAATATGCATATTTTTGTATATGTCGTCGTACATTACAAAGTTTTAAAATTTTTACATGAACTTATGTATATGAATTTATTTTTTAGTACCTACATAAACAATTTATAAAAATTAAAATAATTCCTTGAATGTATTAAACTGTAAATTGAAAATGTGCAAAAAATTTAGCTATTAGGTATGTCCTTTCCCTATAACTCGGTGCTCAGATATTTTTCAGTAATGCTAAGAGATACGCTCAAACCATCATTGGTCCAGTCTCTGTACCACAAGTGTATGGTGTTGCAATGATGGCCACACGATAACTAAGGTTAAGTGTTAAGAAATTAATATGCAGCACAATAATTTTTAAGACATAAGTTAGACATTAATTTTATGACAGGTGTAGAGAAACTTATTAACAAATCCATAAAACATTTTTGCTTTATATTTTGGCTTTAGATTTTTGCTTTAGGGAGATTATATACAGGTGATTGCATTAAAGTCATTGTTTGTTTTAAATAGTGGTTGCTACTGAAAAAGCCACACTAATTTTAAAATTTACGGTTTGAAATGTATTTACATGAGCTACATAATACCAAAACTATAGACATCTTTCTTATCAATGCTTGTTTCTTTGTCGAACCACAGTTTTTTTTCTTTTTCTCATTTTGACGCAGTTGACTTTTGTTTTAGGGTTGAAGTGTGTCAACATAAATATCCATTATATGTATATATGACTTGTTACTTAGTTTGAATTTTAGTTATTGAACTATTTGTGCTTTGAACCAGCTGTACGCTTAGTTACCAAAAAACATTATTTGTATATTATGGTAATATTTTTTGCATGTTGTGAGCATAAAGGAGGTTTCATCCATCTTTGTTGAAATAATGGTTCCTTTGAGGAGCAGACTTGTGGCAATTTGGCACATCAGAAGTGCAATCTTTGTCTTTCGTGTCGCAAACAGTTAACTTGATTTTTGTGATATTTTTGTGAAATTATAAGTAAACTATCCTTGTTTTATTATTGTTAGCTGTGGTTTAGTTTATTGAATTTTTTTTGTCGAGTCAGAATAGTAAATGTGTTAGTGACTAAAGTTTCAACATCACTATTTGTCATACCACAACATACTGGGAGAACATTTTAAAACATCACCTTTATGGTTGATTATTTTACCTCATTACATTTTAGTGACTGCAGCAGGTAAAATTATTGGTGGTGCAAAAATACCAACTATTCTCACTTAAACAGATTAACAATTTATACAATTTGTTTGATGTAGGTAGATCATTTTCTTTCTGTGGACATATGCTAAATCATAATTTCTGTTTGATCTTACTAAGACAGTTTCATAGTTTTTGTTTAAAGTGCCTGAATCTTGCTTTTCATCAATAAAACTATCTACAAATAAGAGTGCATCCACTAACACAGTCATTGTCTCGATCACCAACTTGGCTTCTGGGGTGGACCTGTATCTTTATGGTTGCTGCAGCTGAGCTCACAACCATCCATTGCACCTGTCGGTTGAAAGCGATTCACAACAATCCGTCGTCTGTCAATCCTTTTGTATGGCAAAATATTTTCTGTGAGACAACTTAACATTATGATCTTTCTTTAGTTGGAGGTACGTTTTGGTTGGGAATGCATTTTCAGGAGAAAAACATTTCAGGGAGATAATTTCTTAAATTCCTGAATTTACCACCGCCTTGCATTTTATTTCGAAGTGTGTATTTGTGTCAGCGGAATGTTGTCAGAAGGAGGTAGCCCATCCGTCGGTCTGTCCCAAGTTAAAGTTTGAGAATTATTGACAGATTGACGGACAGAAGAAAAGCTGCCCTGTGATTGGTTGAAGATCACATGACCGACAGACGGACGGATGGACGGGCGACTGATGGATGTAATGTTGTTAGTCCACCTTATCATGATGATGCAGCTCCAGCCTGAAAGCAAAGATAGTTATTTGCAAAAATTTAACTATGATTTTTTTTTAATTTTTACAGAAGTTTTTAAATAGTTTTTACTACAGTTCCATGGTTTACATTTTTGTGCCTTCAATTATTTGATTAACTATTTAATTTTATGTATGTTATCTCCTCCTGTTTTAAAAATATGCTATTGTATTTGTTATGGAGATGATTATAGTAGCATTTTGAAATGCTGTTTTTAATAAATATTTATAATGTACATAATTTTCAGTAGTTCTGATCATGTTTATATTTTCAGGCACCAAATTTTTAATCAAAGATGACCTTTTGAAAGGTTTTTATAATGTTTGATGTGTAATGTTTTTATGACACTTGGATTTTAATAAATTGGAGAAAAAGATAGTTTTTGGTCTGTCTGTTACAAAATATTTTATGGAGTTGCATTTTATAGACAACTGTGAGTGTGAAATATTTACCTCGCAAAAATGTATATCTAAGAAGTTAGTTTTCAACTTTTGAACAGAGTTTGTGTATAATTGATGAGTACATTTCTATTCAACAATTGTAATTGAATTTATGACAAAAAGATTTTTATTTTATTTATAGTAAAGTTTATGTTGGAAGAAAATATTCTGAGAGTCAGTATGTCTTACTATAGTTTCAAAGTTTTTATCAAGTATAGTGTTAATGTTCCAAACGTGTCGACCATGTTTGTTGAAACCATATCTACCGAATGTCACTATCAGTAAAACTCTACAATAATGGTCACTGTTGGCTGTGAACAGTCTGTAGTGTAACTAACTTGTGTATTTTTGTAGCACCGTCGCTGCCGGCTGTATTGTAGTAAATTTTTTGCACAACCAGTAGAATTGACGCTGGTGTTTTATCTGTCCAAGAACATATTTGTCCTTCGTATCTCCACTCTAGGACGGCCTTACTCTGAGTGCCTCATTGTGTGCTTGTTCACTCTCGACCGACCGATCATGTCCATAATTGTCAATTTTTTTGCACATCATCTTCGTGTCTGGTCAGGGCTGCAGCTTTGTTTGTTTTCCAGTGAGCATTGCTGTTTGGATGGTGTCCTGGTGGTTTGGCGACCATGTGACTCTAAGCCTGTTGAATGTTATCCTGTTGTCGGTAATGGTAGACTTTCTGCACTGTGGTCCATGTTGCTGTTAGGTGTTTCATTGGGGTGTATATGTAAAGACCAGTGTTATCACAGCATGTACTTGATGGTTAACTGATGTGTTTGATGTAAGTTGTACTTAATAAGCTAATTTCACTATTGATATTAAACAATCTTGAATAGTCTATAACAAGTTAAAACTGTTTGTCTTGTTGAAGGTTGCAAACATCTTATAGCTATTTCTGAAAATTTGATTTGGGATTGTTTGTTGTGATGAGTAGAGATTTTTATGTACATAGCAAACCTATAATTGCAAAATCTGTTATTTGTGCTGTTTGTATAGGATATTTGTTGTTTGTTTACATATGACATTGTTAACTGAATGCAACTTTCACAAAAAAAACTGTTGTACATTGTGAAAAGTTTTCCACTTGTAGGATATTTGGGGTCGCAAAACTGCCAGGATGACTGTCATGATAAATTGTTGGGTAATCAGTGTAAAATAAATATTATATTACTGATGGTATCATTGGAGTCTTGCTGAATTACCTCAATGACGTTGGCACAGACATAGTAGTGGTTTATGTTTATTTTGACTGCATTGCATAGTTTTTAAATGATTGAGCATTGTATTAATCACATTGTTACAGTATAGACACCATAATATGAATTTAAAATCTGTACTGTATTTTACATCATAAGTACAGTATTTGATTTTGACTATGTTCACATAAAAAAGTTAGAAATTGAAACTGTTCAGGATTTTTACTGTGTTGTCTAGTATCTACTTGAGTGGTTCTCATGGCAGGATGTTTGATCCCACATGGCAGTGTCGCTTGCATATCCCCTTTTACATATACTTCTAGTACAAGCAGTCAGATTCATAATTATCCCTGCCTTGTTATTGGAAGCCCTGTACTGCAAATTATCATGCGGAATGCATCACTTCAAAGCAGGTATTTCGTTTTTATATCTATCTTTTGTTCACTATTGAAATCACACAGCTTTAATTTTCATAAATGGAAGCTTGTTTCTAAGTTGAATTAGGCCCAATCCAAGTGTTGTTAAGTGCTAGAGAATCATTTGCAATAAACCTTTGCCACAGGGTCTGGAACTTCTTTTAGAAGTACCCTTGCTCAGCTGCTTTCAAGCTAAGGTGGTAAGCAAGTTGGATTAGTGGCTTTTAATTTAAATCATTGGAGCATTTTTAAATGTTGTGTATTTGTAGAATTCAATGGTCAAAACAATACAGCCGTAAAGAATTTGAGAAGCTTGTTATTACGTGTTAATACACAGAAATTGTGTGAATTCTCTTTAATAGAAGAGTGTGTAAGCTTTCGTTCTTTGGTAGTGATTCAGCATTCGGGAGTGTTTGAATTTGTGTCACTTCATGTTGAAGGAAAGCAACCCGAGGCATCTGGAACTTTCAGAGATAGTTTGAAACTAGAGCAGTATGCTTGATTCAAAAAGAGCGATAAGTGTTTTAAACCTGCCTTGGGAAGATCACCAAATTGTATAATGTACGTATGAGGACTTGGTAATGAGCAGTATGTGTGTGTGTGTTAGTAATGCCACCTCCCACTTTGTCTGTGCCTATGTCTTGTACCTGACAGCAGAAGAAAGTGCAGCCTTGGTGTTTGTTGTGAGTCTCTTCTCCGATACTCTGTGCCTTCACAATCCCTCACAGTTCACTTTCACTTACATTCGTACACACACATTTACACACATATTGTTCTCTTTGTGGCGAAATGCAATCAAAATTTGTCACAGGATGTTTTCTATGAAGCACAAGTACTAAAAAAATTGTTAGTGAGAATGTCTTTTAGATATGAGTCTCTATAAAGTGAGATATTTATATATAGAATGTGTCATTATTTACAGGGATGCACATATGTGAAACAAAGTACATAGAGGTCTATTTTGCTGTCTATAACAATAAACACTTACTATTGCTTATAGAAAAACAAAGTATGTCGTTGCTTTTGTCTTCCATCATTTGGTATGGAAACTGTTCTGTATGTTGTCTTGGTAACTCTACATTTTCACCCTTGTGAGTTATTGTAATGTTTCAATTTCATAAATACTCATGATTTTTTTGTGAACATGCGTACTTAGTTTACAGTGTTGAAGAGGAAAGCGTTTATAGAATGATTTCTGACGTTATAGTGATGATTTTTTTACCACCTGAATGTGCAATATTATGTTTGTAAAGTATGCACAGTAGTTGAAATTGTGTTAACAAATGTTGCTTTTGGAGATACAATTATATGAGGAGAGAGGTTCACGTTTCTTGTTTCTTCTTTTGTAAAGCAACCAAAGTGTTATTTTGTTCCCCTTGCTAGTAATAATTGTGTTTCTAGTGACCATGGGAGGCAGTGTGGCAGTTGTAGTTTGTACTCACCATGTCTGCCAGACAACACAAGAATAAAGTTTTAAATGTTCTATCCAAACGTGGTTTGTTATTTTCATCTTTACCATATGGGACCTGTTTTACAAACTACACAGTCTATTGCCGAACTGTAAAGGTTGATGGACTTGTAACTACAGATTTGTTATTTTTTTTAGATATAAAAAATCTTTCTTTTTTATTGTTATACTTTAATAATTTGTCAGTGTCAGATGCACAGTATTATGTCACTATAAAAAACAGTTTCAGGCATTTTCTGATTATACTTAGTGGGAAGTTGACGCTTGTCATTTAGACTAGTCAACTTAGCTTTTTTGTTCGCTAGATCAGACATGCTCTAGTATACCGTATTGATTCTGTGTGGGCATTCTGCCAGAGACTAACACCGGTCAAGTTGGCTGACGGCTCGGTTCAAAGTCAGTTGTGGAGGGTACCGCAATATGACTGGCTCAGGGTTGTCTCCTTGGAATTAAAAAAATTGCAAATTACAGACAAAAAAGTGGATATGAAAGATGTTTACATATTTATTGTAGTTGTTGTGATTTGAAATGGACAAACCACTGTAATTCTTTTCTCCACTCCCACTTATACTTTCGTTTATACAACTGTATCTGCTTTAATTTTTGTTTCCTCACCATTGTGATATCAATGCCAGATGCAAAAAACAGTCACCAAATTGGGATTGCATGCGTAAAAACGTCAATTCGTGGCAAAGGTTCTTTTCAATAATGGCCTTGGCCTTTGCATTTGATCATACAGCCAGGAACATAATTATGTAGATAACGGTATACTTGCGCCAGTAAATAATTAAGAAAAATATTTTGGACATACGCTATTGAAGCAATGGCGTATGTCCAAAATATATTTTGCATAGTTATCTATCTCCAGTATAAGAATCTTTCAAACGAATGCATCAGTGAAACTGACGCACATCTCTGTGGGCGCTAGTGTCGCCACTTTGAGCAAAAAAAAAGGTTGGGTATGCGGGTTTGGACTTTTATAGAGTGTTAAAAATATGTTAAAATGGCAGGCCTGGACTGGCTACATCCTTTGCCCTTTGAGGTAGGGCTGATTTACCAGGGTACTCATCCACCGGTTTCCATACAGAGAGGTACGGTGTTTCTTGCTCCACTCGATGGCTGCACTGCTCCCGAAGTATGATGTGGATATGCCTAACATGGTGTCACTCCCAGTGACTAAGGCACAAACTACGCGATTACTCTTGATGCAAAACCTAGTGTGCTTACGGAAATAAATAGATGTGCTGACTGAAGAGGAAGACCTCTCCAGGAGACGGGCGGCTCATTGAGCTCGGTCCTGTGGGGTGTGTCTCCAGAGTGCAGAGGGACTAGTAGTGCACACCTGCTTAGCAGCAAGGAACTTCTCATTTTTTTGCTCCCTTCAAGCTCCGTACCTCTCTCCGAATGACATAGCTGTAGCAGTGACACTTAATTTTACTCCTAGTCGGGCGCAAGCATTAGAGGCGGGTACCCCGACTAAGTGTAGAGCCCAACAGCAATTGACGGTGCAAAACCCTGTCCTACAGTTCTGCATCTTGGCGCACAAACCTAGAGCGGTGGGTCGTGTAGACGGTCATCCTACTACTGTCGGGATGTGGTCCAGCAACAGTTGGGCTTCCTGTCCCAGGTAAAATACCCCTACCAGGACCGGTGGTGCTCCGGCAGCGATACAACCTGAGGTGGCTGTCTTGCTCTTGTTGGATTAGTACCTAGTGATTGGGGCTCTACCTTTCTGAACACCATGGTGCACAGAACGGGTGGCCATTGAAAGTGGTGTATGTCTCAGACGTACAGATTCCTGAAGGGGATCTGCAATCCTACACTATGGATCATACATTTATAAAAGCCCAATCGCTTGCTTGCTCCGTCTAAGGGTTGAGTACCTAGTTGTTTGGAAAGGATTTGTCTTTATAATAGATTCACTCTCAAGATATTATTAAAATGTATTTATTACAAGTAATAAATAATGAAGACACGTACTCTTACTACTAAGCAAATTGCAAATGGAAGTAAGCTACGCTTAACAGGTGGAGGTGACCTGCTCTTATGCTACTCAAGTTTAGAATGACTTGGACGACTATGAAAGTAACTCAGATGCAGTTACTCTACCCTCGGGTTGACTAGACGAGACTATAAAAAGGGGCCACTACCAAAAGGGCAGTGGGTATAGTTGCCACTTACCAAGAAGTAGCGGCGGCTGTTGAACCAGGAGGAGCAACAGTGGAAATGTGGAGTGAAGACGAGCAGGCTTCTGGTGTTGAAGAGCTTCTGATCATTGGTGGCGGCAGCTGAAGATCTCTGGAGTTCTTGGAGAGGACTGTGAAGGCCTAAGGTTCCGTAGAGAGCCCCAGCACAGAAGTGTTGAGGTGAGCTACTGGAGAACAACTACTGGCGTGTTCGGATGCGCACAGCCTTATATTGTGTGTTGCAGCCTGTCCATGCCTGGGCTGGAGTGGGAGGTGTGATGTCTACCTGGGGCAAGTGGGGTGGAAGAATCTACCCTTGCACTCGGCTATATGGCTTCAGGCGCTCATCCCTCTTCGGTAAGTTTCTCTGAAGTGGCAACACCCTGTCTGCCAGGTGCGTCGAGGAGGCTGACGTGTTACTGCGGCCACTTGGAAACATTGCTTATTTCACGTACTAGAACCATCCACTAGGCTTGGAGCAATTCGGTTGCACTAGTGAATGTGTTGAGTTTGACCCTTCATCTGGATATGTAGATGCTATGTGAGTAGTGTGAGAAAGTTGTGTCTGGAACATCAGGAAATACCATATGTCTGTAACTGTACCTCCATGAGAAACAATCCTGTAGCCACCTGTGATTGTGGTTCCTGGCATAATATTAACACGTCAGGATGAGTTGCAGTCGTTTGGTATCACTATTATAAGCGGCACACGTCAAACTAAAGATTACTGAACAATGTTTTTGGTATGTCTGTTGGAATTGTACAGGAGCAGAAAGTCATTTACATATTTAAAATGTTCTTAGGCAGAATTTAAACAAGTATCATGAAATAAAATTCAAAATAATCTTTGTAAGTTGTCCACAAATACAGTGAAACTTATTAATAAACACCTCTTTGATAGAAAGTTTTCATTTTGACGCATGCCACTTATACCATTTATCTACAACGATTACGACTCATCTCACTGCAACCCTGGTGTACTACTTCTACACAAATGAGATTTCAACCCTGCGCCATCTCGTACACGGAAGTAACAGTCTGCCACAATCCTGGAGGGCGGCCGGACACGTAGATACGAGGGGTTGCAAAAGTCAACAGCACATCCCCCCCTCGGTTGAGATCCTACAAGCCATCAGCTGCCTCGGGCCATGCACGAGCATCACCAAGGATACACAAAGGCCAAGAGTTGACCAGAGGGTGCTACCCCCACTCCAGCCTCGTACCTGAGGGATGTCACGCCCTCCCCTGCGGCCACCGCGACATGCGCTACCCTGATATATAAGTCCGTGCGCTGCGGACCTCGCCAGTTGTTCCAACAGTCTTCTCCAAGCACCTGAATGCTGGAGCCTACTACTACTGCTGCTAGATCAACAGCCCTTCCAGAGGCTGTCGCCAACGACTCAACAGTCTTCAGCAGCCACCAGAGGCTGCCATCCTTGACGTTGCCATTAGATCTCTGCAGCACCGCTACTGGACGCTCCAGCGACGCCAATCGCCAATAGCTACCAGAAGCTTTCTGTAGCTACCAGACATACTACATATAACTTCTGTGTCTCCTACAGACACCCTGCTTAGAGTTAGGTTTGTATTAAGTAATTTTCGACAGTTTGAATTTCACTTCCCCCAACTAGCCTAGGACCTTGTCACCTACACCTGGCCACCTTAGGATTACTTCCAACCACCAGCCTTCTTGGCAGGAGAGCACGTGTCACCGTATTTAATAATCTCTTAATAAACATGGCTTTGTTTCTCTTAACTGCGAGTCTCATTCAAAGAGTGCTTTATAACCAACTGCTGGGAGGACCTCGAGCCGAGTGCCGCCAACCGGAAATGGGAAGTTGTTATTACTACGAATTAGCTACAACTGGAGACTCCTCCTCCGGCGGCTCAAAGTTGAATACACACCCATTAGATGGCAATCTATTTTATTCCTACCAAGTATACAGGTATTGGAGGAGTAAAATAGAGTAGCTCCGACCACTAGCAACACTTCTCAACCAGGTAGAGACAGTACATCTGAGTTGTATCCCTACCGGAGCACCTGGGTGCCGAGGCTTGGCCTTAGTTGGGATCGCACACCCAGTAATGGTCTTGACAACCCATACTGCTCCAACGCTTCTGATCAGTCCGCAACCATGGGGGATCTTCTGAAGCACCGAAGCTCGCGTTGGCAAAACTGTAACCAGGCAACACTAATTTAGGGCTATCTGTGTCTGTGGTGCTCGTTTCAGGGTCCTCGGTAGCTAAACCCGCTCTATGCTATTTTAGGTGAGGAATGGCTCAAGGAGGAAGGAGCAAAGAGTTATGCACCTTGCTGCCAGGCAGCCGGCCAGTCTTGTACCACTCGCAGGTAGTCGACGAGCCGAACGAGATTGTGCCACCTTACTCTGATCACTGGCACAACCTACGTCTACTGTAACCAATCCAGCTTCTTTCCCTTCAGCACCGCTACGCATGCATCCGATCTGCCATCCAGTTGCAAGAGGGTTAATCAATCAGACCGAGAACCGGTTGGGCATCTCGAATAGTAACTTCTGGAGCAGAGTCTCAGTGGGCTGGAACTGCGAGTTCTGTGTCATATCACGTTGTGCCCTCGCTACCGCTCGAGCCGAAGACAAACGACTCGATCAGCTGTATCCAGCTAGCCTTCACCCGCAAGACAAGTCACCTACCGCTAGCGCTTCCCTCCCATCGTCAACTACGACCAGCTTCGATACGAGTTGTAAGCCTGATCATTCAAAGGACTCGTGAATCGTAAAGTCGATAACTATGTTCCATCACGTAAGGCCACGTGCCTGACCGCTATGTCTAGCTGCAAAATAGGAGTAAGTCAACCTGTAAGCACAACCGACCAAAGTACAACCAAAGCCACATGACCGTGATCCATCACTAGCTAAGGGGACACGTGTCAATTTATACAATGTCTCAGTTCTAAAGACCTTGATGTTGACAGCCACCCAAATCTGTTCACTATACAATATTGTCTTAATTCCCCTTGGGGTGAGATAGTGAACTTAAAAGTTAATTTGTATGCTTAACAAAAAGTATTCTTTAATCTTTATTATGTTGTAAAGTCAGTCCACTGGTAAAAAATAATACATCCTTATCAAAAGCACACTTAATTTTCCAGTAAGCTGAATCAAAAAGTTGACTTTTCAATTTTTTTAACTTTCTTGTTCTTCTTTCTTTCACCAGTTGATCCAAACCTCATAGGTATTACAAACTGAAAAAAATTTTATTCGTACGAAACATTAACAAATCGTAGTAATGTGGAAAACAGTGTTTCATTCTCATATTGTGTGGTAGCCTCACAGTCTCAGTATTTTCTGTGTACCTGTATTTACAGTGTAGGGTCCATTCTATTCACAAAATATATTAATCATGACTGTACTTCACTCACAAACATTCAATGTAATCATATATGAGCTGACCAATCCTTGTTTCACTGAACTTGCAAACTTGCTACCCAGATAATTAAAATGGGGAAAATTGTTTCACAATTGGAGTCCCTTGTGAGCTATTATTCAGGTTCTGAAGCAACCCCACTGCAACTTAAATGTGAATTTTTATGAAATATTACACTGTTGTGTTGAGCTCACTACTCTGTATAGATTTTTTTTTAATGTGTCTAAAAATAGATGCAGTGTGTGGTGTTATAAGTACATATTAGTTTAGAAAGCAGAAGATATGCGATTGAAGTGTGCTGCTGCATATAGATTTGGAATGAGTTCTTATGTACACAGAATCTGTTGATTCTAAAGAAGTAATTTTAGTTTAGGGTACTGCAATACACTAGAATAAAGTTTTGAGTGGAGAGTAGGGTATTATTGCATGTCTTTACCCTCGTGAAAAAACCTTGTAACTCCAAAAACTGAGAGACTGCGATGGTTAGACTAATATCTTCCCACCTATGAGAACTGGGTTTGATTCCTGGCAGGGTCGCCCCCGAATTTTCACATGTGGGAATTGTGCTGGATTAGATGCAGCTGGTCAGCAGCTTATCTTGGGGATCTCCTCTTTGCCCCACCCTTGAACTCCGGTACTGCTCCATACTCGCCTCTCAAGACCTCAATGTTAAAAGAGCAGCCCAAATCTCTTCACTCTCGCCATAATTGTTGTTAATAATGAAGATACATATGCTATTTAACTCAGATTTGAAGTGATGCATGTACACACGAATTCGCCTCATTTTAATGTGCCTCCACATCACCTCATACGGGGGCTATTGCAGACATGTCAGCTTGTACTGCTCGCCCAAAGTCAGATATTGTCAACCTCCCCGAAGTGCGAGTGAACCACCGGCTGAGCGGCCGAGACTTCATCCCCTGATCCGCATTAGTTCCACACTGAACCAAGGGGTGGTGCTAGCATACAGCTGCGACCAGTAGGCAGAGCTCAGCTCATCACTCCCCGCAACCCCCCATCTCAGAGGGTCCACGGACAAGGGGAATATATGCCCATGCTCACCCAGAAACGCCAGTTCATCTCCAGTAGCTTGCTCCACCACTAACTGTGCTGGAGCTCTCTGTCACCCTCGAAGTCCTAGCAACCTACCAGAAACTCTTCAGTTACTTCACCAGCGACCTTCCAGAACTTCCTCAACACTGCTCCGGCAGCCTTCGAAGACGTCTTCAACACTTCTTGCCTTGGCTAGCCTTCTGGTTACAGCAACAACACCACCCCCTCTGGCAGCCCTCGAAGCTTGGTTCTGGACAATGGTAAGAGTTAGTTAGGGTCAGTTTTCATAGCTACCTAGCTGCAACTTCCTGTTTAACTTAGAATCAGGTTCCCTTCACCTGGCATACATAGTCTAACTTCCGTTCAGTTTCAGTTAATTAGTAGTAGTACGAGCCACTGTGTTTATTTTTTATGGAATAAATACACATTTTTCTCCATCATCTTGAGTACTATTTTCTAGGGTGACTGTTCAATCCTCAGCACAGGACAAACCGCCAGAGCAAAGTGGAGACCACATACTTGACTCAGTTTACCAAACTTAGTTTAGGACTGCAGGCTCCCTTAACCAGATGCACGTACGTCGGAAAACGTACACAGTCGATGGCCACCCGTACTGTGCACCTGGTGTGCAGTAAGATACAGCCCCAACCACTGGAAACTCAATCCAAGAGTCGTCGGACTACTAGTCCAGTTGATCCACACTGTACACCATGCTGTACTGTCACCAGAGGAAGTGATAACTGGGTCTGGAGATCTGCCGAGACAGATCCACACCCGCTGTCTTTGCCGGGCATCTAGAGAACACCCAATGCTCTATAACCATTGCGCCGTGTGTCACTGTGTAGAGGAGCACTGGGTACGACTAGTCTGTTCAGCTGCAGCATTGGCATTGCACCTAACCAGGGAACTTCGTCTCGTGGGGCGTGTTCTCTCGTGGGGCTGTCAGTAGTACCTATCCAATGCCATACAATCAACTGAGTGGTACCAGGTGGCATGAAAGAAAGGCAACTAATGCCACCGCCGCTAATGGAGCTGCTACACAGTTCCAAATGCTATTTGCAGTGTAACTTCACGGGAACGAACTCAAGCTGCATGCCAGCTAAGGTATAGGTCCCAGAAGTTAGTTGAGGTTTCTGATGCCAGCTATGTTAAGAGGGCTGAACCTCAGGATAGAGATAGCTATTTTAGTGGTTCCAGCTGACGATGAGATACCAATTAACGAACTGCCGGCACCATGTCAGAGGTTTGGTCTATGGTCCACATACAGGTGATGCCAACCTTTTTATAATAAAGTTCGTGGCGCTCTCAATGCTATATGGTGTTATGTTTTGAGACACCAATGTACCTATTTAATTTTCTGAGGCTCTGGAAGAAACTTTTTAATTGTGACTACATTTTGAATATGGTAGGAACCAGCGGTACAAGTTCTACGATTGAGTTAATAGCCAGAGCATATCTTTAAGAACCCTGAGAACCATTCAAACATTTTTGAGTTTAATTCTATTGAATTATCGAGTAGTGAGAACTTATTTACTTACTTTCATTTATTTTTAATTGGAGCTCTATTAACTTTGCACTAACTACTGACACGTGAGGAGAACTACTTTTGGTTATTAATATTTTATGTTTTATTATTTCAGTCTTGAAATTTAAGCAGCCATAATTATTTCTATTTTCTTAATTTTCTGGAACAAATACTTTAAGGATGGTGGTATTTCGAAATCATACACACTCCTACTTGCAGAAAAGCTAAGACAGTTCACAACTAATCTAACGTCAATTTCTAATGTTTCATCAGCACTTTATTTTCTTTATAGAAATCATTTTAACTTAGGTATTTAATAAAAGGTGTTAAATATATTCCGATTTTTTTTTTTTCAGTAGTTTGAGAATGTCTTGTGCATGAGTGCATTTGTAAGTGTAAGTTCTACAGAGTTCCTGAGGCGCCCAGAATACAAGGTTATGGTAGAAGAAATCCTAATGTGTCAGAGGGACGACACTGGTATAAATATTCTTGCAATGTAATTAAACACAATTTGCCAATCCATACACACAATTTATTAGCATATAATTATCATCTTATCCTGATAGATCCATCCCTTACATAGAACAACAGTTATTTGACAAAATCTTTACACAGATAAATTATAACAATTTATAGAATTTATGTTCATGTTCCATTTGCCTCAAAACAACAAAGTGAACCTGTACATTGCAATGGAGAAGGTTTATTAATGTCATCATGTGTATAATATGCACACAAGTTGCGCACCACATGGAAAAGTTATGTGAAACAGTTAATGGTATTTTTCATTTTCTAGATAAACAATTTTTTGCTTGTAGTGTATACAATAATTATAAGTCCTGCCTTCATCAACCCTTGTACAAGAGAAAGAAGGGAAATGCCACCCCGTATGAGATGCGCATTTGTAACATACGTAATCTTACAAATAACACAGCCCCAATGCATTTACTTGGTGTACAGGAAAGTAATTGATTTGGACATGCAGTTTAGCAGGATTATTTTATCTTAACATTAAAATACAGTTAATAATACTTAGTATATATTACACTTCAAATGCATTAATCATCATGCAGTGCACATTAAATGGTTATTTGCTAACAATGTCGCACAAGTTGTTGGTTGTGATAATGAAGAAAGAAGCTAAGAAATTCAAATTTAAGTCTGGTTAATATTGCAGGTAATAGGAATGTTATAAAAAAGACATAGCATGTACTTGCCCCTTATGCAAGGGAAAAGCAAATGCAATAGATGCAGATAAAAAATAACTTACTTACGTTTCTTTTAACATTGAGAAAAAATAAAGTACTAAACACACACAGTTAAAAGTTAAATAACATGTCGTTATATTGAACTCGGAAACCACATTCAAAGGAATGTCTCCCTCTTTAAAATCACATTTGTTTTACATTCTTAAAAATATATCGATTGAGATGCAGACTATCAGTCAGTAGAAACTAGGGTGGGAAATTAGATTTCTCTACTACCTCGATTTTTGCTGTAATCGACATAATCGAGAATCGAGAGGAAGTATGAATTTATTAATTTCTGATTATTTCGATTATTATTGCAAAATACAACTCTATAGTTTAATAATTAGGCCTGTGCGAATATTCGAATTTTAGAATACCGTTTAGAATAATGAAATATTCGTATTTGGTTTGATGTCGAATATAAATACTTCGAAGTTTCGAATATTCAATTTTTTTCGAAATGTGAATGTTGATACTTGTTTAGAAATAGTAGTTTCGGATGCAAAAGAATATCACGTACGGTATTTACCGTAAAGGAAGACTAAGTTTTTTGACAGAAAATGAATATTTTTTATTATCATTTGTTTATATTGTTTTGCACTTTGATATTGTACAATTTTTCTTGGAACTAAGATAATCGAGAATTCGAGCTTCTTAGGAGTAATAATCTAGAATCGACTATCGAGAAAAAATATTAATCGTCCCATCTCTAGTAGAAACCGTTTCACAAGTCGTTCCATGTTACATTTCACCTCTGTAAGAACACGCACGCAGTTAGGCAATTCTAGGTGCACCGCAGCAACATCGTTACGTACCGCGAGTAACCTTATTTAAAAGTTATTTGAACACTGGCGAATCTCATCACCATCGGGTTGAAGGGAGGGAGAGATAGCATCGAGAGGCAATGGAGACCATATGTCCTCCCATCTTTCGACATTGGTGTAATCAATATCAGAGGCTGGATAGTACCGTACCGTCACATGCGAGTCCGTCACTCCGTGAGTCTCCATTGTTGTTGGTTGCACATGTAAAACAATAATTTCGGGCGATCTACATTCTCGCTGCAGTACGTTGACAGCTTCCACCAGTAGGGAACCCTCAGTGATGGTGTTGACACATGTAAACAATTCACCCGTCTGGAAGCCGCGGAAGGGCGACGACTGGGAGCCCTGGAAGGACACCGCCTGGATGGCCGCTGTTTGGATGGATACCGACTGGAAAGGTGCTTCGGATGGGTGCCGCCTGGAAGAGTGCTAGCTGGGCCCTGCTCCGGAAGGACGTCTCCGTCACGATGTCGGACGCTGCTATAGGTGCAGCGCCGGATTCTACCATGGTCTCCGATGGTGCAACGCCGCGTCGTCCTGAGGCAGAGGCATCCATCTTTTCGAATAACTCTCCCGCTGAAATTAGGAGAGCATCGTCACTCTCAGACCAGAAATCGACCGTCGACATTGCGAAGATAGATGCTGATGTCCATAGCCGCAGCAAAAAGTCTTCGGCGGAGAATAATCCCTAGTATGGCGAAATTGCTTGTCGGCCGTAGGCCGCGGCCTCTTCGTACAAGTGTCACACCACGGCACGGTATCCTCGTCCTTTGGCACCACGGTACCACGTTTCTCTGCCCGACGTGCCTCGCACCATACACGGGGGGCGGTTGCCGAGGTTACATAACCTCTATTTAGTACCAATTACAGCCCGTGCATTGTGCGTACCCTTCAAAAAACGACAAGCACTTTGTAATATTCGCCGACATACCTTTCTCAGCGCAATCCAGAACAACGATGGCGCATCAATGTCCTAACTAAAGCTTAAAAGCGAGCGTCCAAACCCCTCTCCCCGCCCATTTTTCTATAATGCTCTGCATACTCCTACCACAGCCTGCCTTCCCTTCAGGATGTGCTTGTTTGCTCACAAATACAAAAAAAAAAAAAATTACATATATACTTTACTTTATTTCTAGGAAGGCGGGACCCTTAAATAAGTTGACGCAATTGTTTGTCTTTTTTAAACTGTATACGCATTGTTTACCATTAAAGTATTAATATTTGGTAGACGAAATTCTGCCAATAGCAACGTAATGGAGTGGGAGGACGGTCACAGGCAGGTAAATGGAGTGGGAGGTGTTCCCCGTCATAAGAGCCACTTTGGAACTCCCAGGAGATGATACTGACGAAACTGCTAATCATGCATAAGAGCGGAAACATTGCTAGTCGCCAGGTAACGCGTATTGATTCTAGCAGGGTAACAGTTCTTTTTGATCAGCTTGCAGTGCACTCGTGACGGGGCACGGCCGAGCGGATGTCGGAGAATTATTTCGCACAAGCTTTTCTCGCGTTTCCTGCTGGCCATCCAATGTCTGTTGGCAAGAGGGACTCCTGTCCCCGCGAGCCAACCCTTTAAATAATATTTCCATACACTTGGTGTATTTAGCAAAAATAAACATATTAAAAAATCAAAACTTTACAAATAAAATACACAACCAAGTCAGTTTTGTCATACATGTATATTTTATTTACACAAATCTAAAAAACTACAAATTCAGCAGTCTGTTTTTTTTTTTTTAAATTCAATGTGCCAGTCAAAAACACATTCGTAAAAAATTATTAACAGTCTTTGACATTCGATCCGAAGACGCAGTAAAACTGAAATCTTCGGGGCATTTTCTTCTTCCAAGTTGAGGTCAGCAATGGACGAACCCGTGTTGGCGACGGCAGCAGGTAATGTTACCCGTTGTGGACATTTGCGGGGGTGCACTTCACAGTCCGATGCAGATCACCTGGTATGCATCGCGACGTCGACACGACGGCACGACCTTCGACGTTTAATAGGGGCAGTTTGAGTCGACACCTCGCTAGTATTATTGTGCGGACTTCCACAGTTCTGGGTGGAGCAATCCTGGGTGAAGCGGCCAGAGACACGAGGCTGTGATTAAACAAGATTTAAAGACGTCACTAGTATCTACTATAGCTAAGTTTACGTTACTCTCGGAACATCACAAGTTGAGTGACTTTTGAGTAAAACATTTCAGACAACATTTTTCAACGTAAGTGTATCGCAGTAAAATACAGTTTACGGGAGCCGAACGCTAGGCTCACAGTTTAAGTATTTGAAGACATTCATGGAGAAAAGAAAGTCATTGTATTTATAACTGGGGCATGATTCTAGTCGACTTGAGTAACAATTACGGCAGCAATTCGTAATATTTATATACAGTAGAATGAAAATTGCAAACGAAAAATTAATTCTTCCCGTTGTTGGGCAAAAAAATTTCGTTTCTGCTTTTAGCTTTTTCGAGAACAGGGATAGAGGAAGGGGCGTGAAATGGCTGCTAGTTTGAATGAACTAACGAAAAACAGTTGTTAAGTTAATTAATATTTATACTTTTCAATTAACTACCTTTGATTTCCCGAATTTAGTCAAATTTTTTCTTAATTTCTTTAATATTCCTAGAAAATTACCGTATTAATCTAAACAAATAAATAATTCCTGAGCTTTAATTCTACGTAGGCGTAATTTTCTCAAGTTACATTTTAAAAACTCACTATTCTTGTTCAGATCGGAAAGCCGCAACATCACTTAATTTATCAAATCAGACCCTAAAAATAATAATTCCTAAATTCCCCAAAACGGACAAGTGGTAGGGGAAGTGTAGATGATTGATGGAGTTGAGGAGGAATTCATTATTCAGTTCTTACGGCTTAGGCAATGATTTTTGTTAAAGAACCCTTTTAAGATCAATTTTATTTTTACTACCATTATGCCATTAATTTTTGTTAAAATTTGCAATGTCAAGCCAACCATAGGGTAAGAGTTAGGCAACGAAACTTTACGAGTTATTCCAAGTAACTTACTGAAAATATACATCTAGCTTGGTTACAAGCTTCGCTGCAAATAATATTGTAAAGGAATAAAATAAAAAGTAAATTATAATTGAAAGAATGAGGTTTAATAAGCTACGATGAAACAGAGATTAAGGGAAAAATCGCCACGATGTTCGCTACACGCCCGCTGAAAAACGATGCGTGCTACCTGAATTCGAGTTGGTAGTTTCACTCAGTGAAATACAACCAACTGGAAACTTGGTTAATAACCTGCTACTGATTGGTGGATCACGAACATTTCTCTCAGCAACCAAGCTATCGGTGCGGGGCCAGTCAAATTACATCACGCCTGAAGCCCAGCCAAACCAGCTTACACGCAGAACCTGTGCGAATGTTGCTGATGCCAGATTAAACGCTGAAATCCGGGGATATGTATAATACTTCGGTAGCTAGCTTGCATTAGTTGACCAATGCAAAGTCCTTTGTGCTACAACGCTGATACTGTAAAAGTACAATATCACAGCGGATTTGTATCTGCATTAAAAAAAAAGTCCAGGCTTTGTGTTCATCCCCGACAGCATAGGTAGCTCTTCCCATGCCTTCAGTAAGCTTACGATGACAGTCCATTACGTCTAAAGTACCTAAACCACAATCGTGGATAGCTTTCATAAAAAAGATTTAGTCTTCATAAATCTCTGCGCATTCACGCTACTTTTCAAGCCTGAGAAAAATATTTACTATCACTAAACATTTCAACGCCTCCGAAATTAAGATAAAAATGTCTATCTGGTATAAGAATCATTTTCCTTTTTATTTTTTGTAAACATCTTTGCTTCTTAGTAGCCTTGCCTACAGTAGAAAGTTTTACGTATTTTCCCAAAGTTAATTTTATACAGGACACACATTTGAATAAAAATATAAGATTCTAAATTCTAATCGATATGATTCAACTAACTAAGAGTTTAAGACGAGTTTTATGAAGCTATACCACGAAGCGGGCAATTATCTGCAGATATAAGTTTTCAGTAGCTGAAGCTTCAAGCAGCTAACGCAAACAAAATTGAACCGCTGCAGATGACATTGCATCTGTGATACATTCCCAAGCATATTTCGACAATAATAAAAAAGTGACGCCATCAAAGAAATAATTATAAATTACTACTTGTCTGCAAGAAGCTTTCCTTAACAAACTGCAATATGCAGGCTATACTAGGAATTAAAATGAACAAATTCTGCCAAAATTACAAATACAAACTGAATAAAATGCAAGCTGGATGTAAGCATGAGCAGTATTTTAGATTATGATCAATTCACGGCTACCACCAACTTTTATGAAGCTCTGCTAAAGTTCTACTTTTAGGATATTGTTCCGCTTCGTGCTAACAAAGCTTAACAAAGTCTGGAGGACTACACCAAAGGAACCACGCACTGCATTCTTGCGCAATGAGTTTAATGATATTTTGAATAAGAACTATTTACGCGTATTACTAGGCATTGCCAACACGCCTATTTTCTCTCTAGTTTTGTTTGTATTAACTATATATTAAGTATTACCTAAGATGTACCGATAAAATAAAAGTAAAAGGTAATTTCAACCAAAAATAAGTACTTCAATGTAATCAGCAGTGCGAAGAAACTGCGAACAGACTATAGCTATTTTTCGTAAATTCTCGGTTATCATAATAACAAAAACATGAACTTTTATATTGAAGTTTTCTAACTTACCTTACAAAAGTCAGCATGTTTGATTGCATTCAAGTTAATTACGATAATGATACAATTGGTCAGACGTTTGAACAAGTCAGAGAGGAGCTAGTCTCTCATTGGCTCCCACAGAATAGCCAATAAGAGAAAACTTTACCGGCCGCTCCAATCAGAATTAAGATATCCTCCATTAATACTTACGGCTGCATAACTAAAATAATTTAATTTATACTACATGTTTTGATCCAGACCGCATTAAATTATAATGTCACCTGAGAATTTTGACAGTTCTCAGTTCCCGAAATGTAGTTACTTGTTTATATTTCCTCAAGGTATCCACATGGAATGTTGTTTACTGTCTCGTTTGTACTATGCTGTCTTCCTGGTTTCATGTCGTTACTTTCCGACTGGCTTATTGTTCATCGGTCTACATATTTTTCTTGCAGTTTTGTTTTATATTTTGGTGGTGTCCAATTATTCGTTTACATTGATGTGTACACATTAGACTTACGTTCTGCATTGAAAACCATGATGGCTGTATTTAGGTTTTCTGTTTTATAACATATTTTTTATTGTTTTTAAATTTTATTTGCATCACACCTTTGGTTTGATTTTTGACGACTAAATAATTCATTCAGAGATTTTTACTATCTCACACTTGTTTGTAATGCCACTATTTTGTGCAAATTTTTGTTGTTAGTTTTGCATGATTATTTAGACGCCATTATTGTCTCACTCTGCAAACATTTTTCTCAGCTTGATCTTATTTTTAATCACTAAAGGCAATGCACAAGATATACGTGAAAATAAATAGTCTTGCAAAAGCATATTACAGAATCCCGACACCACGTTTTAAGGCAGGACTTCTAATAACTATACTTAACGATATCATTCCTTGAGAAGTGGCGATCTATTAAATCATGCCAGACACAGACTTCATAAAAAAATTGCCGTATTACCGAAACAATTTTATATAATATCAATTATATTATAAGTGAAGTTAATTTGTAATCTCATCCGATAACTATCAACATTGTATCATCATGTGAAGCGAACAGTTGTCCCAGTTTTAATTTTCCTCTAAAAGGATTATTAAGGCGGCCAGAAATTGTACTATAACTACACGAACAATTACCTGTTACTGCTACAGAGTCAAATTCATTTGAAATTTCTTTATATTTAAAATTGAGAGACACCGTCTCAAGAAATGAAAAATTTCACCCCTCGCAAACTACGTTTGCCCACTCTGACTGCCCAAGGCGATTTGGGTCACTCTGGATTTTTGCATGTGGGAATCGTGCCGGACGAAGCCGTTGGTCGGCGGGTTTTCTTGGGGATCTCCTGTTTCCTCCGCCCTTTCATTCCGGCGCTGCTCCATACTCACCTCAATCACCAACATCTGCTCTGAAGACCTCGATGTTAAGAGCCGTCCAAATATCTTCACTCACTCATTCACTATGACTGCGTCCCGATCCTTGCTCGCCGAGCTGAACTACGTCTTTCTTTAACGAAATTATGCAAATTCCCTAAACTGTGCTTTAAAATCTACGTGAGCGTTGAAGAAAATTTCTTACATTTTCTGCTACAACAAGCAGTTCTGCGTAGTGGCATTATGCAAAGACAACGTGGCGACCGCACGCGGCTGGCACAGCTGATCTCGCCCGATACACAGCTCAGACTGAGTGGCGCGCCGGGGCGTTTCCTGGAAGCCCCGCTGCATGGCGCCACCAGCACAACTACCTTAGCAGCGCGGTGTTTCGAACGGACAGCAGCGCTCTCCGCCGATTGCAGCGCCGGAAGTGACATCATTCCTACTTGATTTTAGAATTGTAGAGAACAAAGTGGAACATTCTGCGGACTGTGATTAGTGGACTTTTAAACATCCCTACCCTGCAGAATTGTAACTGAAAATTGTGTGTGTATATAAACGTGCGGCAAAGCCTTCTCCTGGTGAGAATGGCTGTTTCTGAGACTAGTCTTGAGAAAAGATAAGTTTTCAATGCAATGACCCTTCCGGTCAATATGAGGAAAGTACGGGATATATTAAACACCATAGCTAGATGGAGGTATTTTCTCACTATGCAAATGCATGTTTGAAATTTACTTAATCAGCTGTTTCAAGTTGTTTTTCTTGATACGGCCGTTTAAGTTCTTACACAGAAATTTAAAGTCAGTGAAAACTGCGAAAATAAAAGTAAAAATAAAAACAGCATTTTTGAAAATTCTTTTAAATTTTGTAAATATTTCTAAAATGCATGGCAGTTGTCCTTGTGTTAATTTTAAAGAGTAAGCCATGAACATGGTATGATCAAAGAAACTAATGAATGTAATGGAGACAGTCCAGTTTTTTTTACAGAGACATGTTAGAACTGATCTCAATGATGATTCGAAGTATGATTTTTAGAAATAATATTGATTCAAAGTAAAACTTTTATAAATTATATTTTCCAAGTTAAGGTATGATTTTATTGCTGAGTGGGCAGTTGGAAATACGCTAAATGTTTGACTGTACATTTTATGATGTTAATGCTTTAAGATCTATTGTATGGCTGGTGCTTTTACATGGTGTTTTATGAATAAAGCCAATATTATTTATGCAGTATTACTAGTTTTTCTATACGCTTTAATAGAGTATGTGTAAAATGCTCATAATATTCAGATAGTCATGATAATATATCATAACGTAAATGGTTAGATGTACTGTTATTTGTTTATATGTTTGAAAATATTGAACAGAAAGGAAAAAGAAACAAAAATAAACAGAGATACATTAAAAATACTCGTGTGTGTCTTCCTTTCAGATTTTACTCCAGGAATTAACTTTGCCAAAAATTAATTCTGATTTTTGTTGGTTCTTTGCTGCGCTATTTTTATGTACTATTTGCGTATCAAATGTTATTCAGATTATCTTTTTAAAGTTCGTAGTAAACGGCAAACAAATAAATATTTCAACTGATAGATACAGCCATGCTACAATTTTGAATTTAACTTCGTTCATCAATCATAAACAACAGTAAATATGTGGTAATATATCTCATTACGGGCAAAATTGAAGTAGTGCCAAGGGCCGCGACAAGGAAACTGAATTACTTGCTCACGAATCTAAATGTTTAGCCAAATTCGGACCAGACACGCTTAGTTGCAAAGGATTTAAACAATTAAATAAGTGCCTAGTTAGAAAAAATACAACTGCTTTTATAAATGTAATAACTTAATATTATATGGATAATTTTAGTATGTCAAACTTTTTGTTTTACTCACAGAAGCTTCCTTTTATATTAGAAGTGTTCAAATTAAATGGACTACTGATCATCGGATTTAGCCGCTTAATAGAGATACACGCCCTTGAAAACTGGGGATTAAAAGTAGCTTTTTAAAAATACCATAAACTACGAGTTTTGGTTTTATGTCTGCCATCTGGGAATTTTTCGCGGTTGATAACATATCCCGTCATTAGAAAATTAGAGGGTATTGTGTTATTAACAAAAAAAAAAAAATATGTTACCCGTGGGAGTCTATCGATTATGACGTAATAATCATATGTACACTAAAGAAACATAAAACTGTGACTTGCGCAACTCTCTGGCGAACGGTTCTCTAGTAAACACCCGAAGTTTGAAATGGTAACGTAGATAAACTGCCAGGTATGCAACATATGTTGCCATACAGCGATAGTAAATAAATTATGATGTTTAGTAATGCCAGTGCTTGACTCCTATCGCCATCACTTCGTCTTTCTTGCTTCACAGACGTGACGTCTAGGGGATCATGGACACCTACAAACCAAAGGTAAATATGTACTTGACATGAAAGAATACTCATACTTGCGATATTTCCTTGCCTACTCCTGCAACGTAGGTACACTTAAAAACAATCTTTCATTTTTACGAAAGATTAGAGTTTTATCGTGCGACTTAGAACTGTTTACTTTTATAGTAATGTCTTAGGGATTTTTTTTTTTGTTTTAACTTTCTTGTTTACGTCTCTTATCTCTTTTTCTCTTACTGTCTTCGCCCTCCCCTCCAGCGGATTACACTAAAATGAAGGGCGCTGAATAAACCTCGAAGAGATGTATATGCGGGAAGACTGTCTCCAGCGAGATATTTTCAAGTATTTTTTAACCTCCCTTCTGAAAATTGCTTCGGTTTAACTTTATCTTTCTCTGCAGTTACGTGACTGAGCAGTTAGCTTGCTCGCCTCCGAACAAGGCGAACCGGGTTCAATCCCCGGCCGGGTCATTCTCGGATTTTCGCATGTGGGAATCGTGCTGGACGATGCCGCCGGTCGGTGGATTTTCTCGGGGATCTCCCGTTTTCCCCACCCCTTCATTCCGGCACTGCTCCATACTCACCTCAATCACCCTCATCTGCTCTCAAGACCTCGCTGTTAAGAACCGCCCAAATTTTTTTCACTCACTCTATAGTTACGCGAGTAATGCAAAGATTTCTCTGCCACAGCGGGTGTTTCATTAGCGCACGAGAGTTTATACACTGTTCGCGTGTGATTTCTATTTTAAACGCAATAAAAAGTAGCGTGCTTTGTTTGGAGACGGTTTGCCGACTCGAGAAACACACATCATGATTCTTGAACTTTCTGTAGAACGTGCGAGGTAAGATGAAGCATGGTTGGAAAGGGGGTAAGAACGCAGAGCTCAGACACAATATGAAGACCCAAAGAGAACACATTCGTCACGGCAGTGTCATCCGAACTCCCATGTAGTCCCACCCCAAACAAGTCATGGCATTATAACCTATGATGAGCGTTTTTGGCCGTGCGGTTCCGTGTCTGCGCCGTGTTCGGGGAGTCGCAGGTTCGATCCCGGCTATCCGCGGTGGAGGTGACTTTTTCTTACGAAACTACTACATGTGTTCTAAAGTTTTATATCTACGAAAAAGGGCTTATTAACGTGTTATGCCTGAAAGTTTATTAGGGGTTGGATTATAAAATAACTAATAACCCTAACACCCATGCCTTATCTGGGGTTCGAGCCCAGAGCCTCCCGCACCCCAGACCGGTGGTGCACCAATCGACTGCGCCACGGAGGCCGGCACAAAAAAAAATACCATTGATTGAAAGATTTCGAACAAAGAAATAAACAGTCACTTCAGACGAATTAACAGCAAAAATAATAAACTAGCTTACCCGTATACTAGTTTATAAACTCCAGTTACAATCTTTTTGCTATGTTTAATTAAGGAATGTAAGATAGTAATACGCCTACGGTGCTTCGTTTTACGTCACGAACCACCGTTTTCTGTCTATATGAGAAACGTTAAAAGATATGGTCGTACTGCACCATGAACAAGGAAAACAAACTTCCTAGCTTTCCTGCAACATGAAATGTGGCACCATAACTCACGCAGCACGGCGTCCAGGCTGTGTAATGTGCCCTACGGATCTGTCGATTCCCGGCGGGAACACCCCCGGATTTTTTCCCGTTGGCAATTGGGCCGGACGATGCCACTGGTCGGCGGATTTTCTCGGGGATCTCCCGCTTCCCCAGTACTAGCATTCCAGCGAGTGTGTGAGTTTTATATGGCGCTCTTGACATAATGTAACTTCCCCATAAATTCAATCATGTAAACTTGGCTAAGCCGCGTCCTACAAAGAGCCAAGTAATGTGGTTTTTGGGGGAACTTGACCCGGTGGCCTGGAATATTCCAGCCAGTGCGGCTGTTCGGAAATATGATAATCAGCAGCGGAACGGCGGCTTCCTTGCTCAGATAATCGGTTTGATGTTAAAGAAGTTTCATAAAGCAATCAATCAATAAACACCAATGGGTATAACACTATTATTGGTTAATAGCATGACGCCAGTAATTTACTAATCACGGGCAATATTGTTACCTGACAAATATTCACAAGTGGCAGATGTAAACTGAGCACTACTCACGAACTTGTATCATATCACGTAGTTACCGACATCCTGCAAATAATTTATTTTCATTCCCAGTTTCCACATAGGCCGTACAAAGTTTCTCACCTCATCTTCCACGCCGAATCATCTCACAATTCGTACTTGGAGTTCACTGCAGACGACTGCAGCCAGCTTTACTACAGACTGTTCGCATTTTACTGAGCACTTCTGAAATTAACCTTTTAAAAGTTTCTGTCCATAACTGAAGACACTTTCAACATAAGCATTGACTGAAATGCCTACTCATGGCAATGTTGGCAGGAAATCAGGGAAAATATTCCCCATATCCTAACTTTCCTGTTGATAGTGCGATGTTAAAATTTGAGGACACGGTTAATTTCACTTAGTATTTTTATACACATCAGAGTAGGAATTGAAATATTAGTTGGTACATATAAATTCCCCTATATATTACACAGTTTCACTTCATTTGTGCCTGAATACAGCGAAATTGTGTATAGCAGCGCTACTTTTGCACATGTCTATATAAAGTATTCAGTTTAACGCGAACATCCTATACTATTGTGTGCTGCACTCGGTATTGGCTACGTGGTTTATTCTATGCGCCTATATTGTGAAGCAGACTGCAGAAAGTGTGCCAAACGAAGAATTCATTTTACTAATAGACACCAGTGCGAAACTTACACGTCATCTTAAAAATCTTTGACTTGCCGTCATAACATCTCATCCGACATATTGTATCCATGGCTTTGATACTGATCGATTCAACAAGATGTTTACTCAGCTTTAAATAGATGCTATCTAGCAAGATGAGTCGATTAAAGCAGAAAAAAATCATACATACAGAAAACAATCTAAACGTTGAACAGTTGAGTCGCATATTAATTACATTTGATTGGTTGTAATTTGTAATGTAAAGGGCTTCTTTAACGTCCCCCGGTTTTATGCTTGAAAGTTTAGCAGCGGACGGCTTACAGACTAACTTATAACCTAACATATTAACGCCCATGCCTTGCCCGGGATTCGAACCCAGAGTCTTCCGCATCCCAGATCGGTGGCACACCAACCGACTGCGCCACGGGAGGTGGGGTTAATTGCTTGTGCTTTGCTGTGTAATATAGCTGTATGTTGACTACACTAGGTAAAGGAAATATAATCATGAACCGAGAGGGATAGTGCAATGAAATTTAAAGCAATTAACTTATAGTGTTTGACGATAAAAATTGTATTGTTTTTTAACTTTGCTTTCCTCGAGTGTTTTGAAACTTCTCTTAAAAGTTTCATATTGATTCACTTGAAGGCGTTGATAGGGTTAAAAATACCCGACTGATTTGCGTAACTCACGTGTATAATGGCATAGATTTCTTTTGAAAGTTCCAGAAAATCGCTGTTTGCTGGGGGGTGCATGCTGCGTACGAGAAGGGAGGCACATATCATGGGGTTTGTGACGTGTAACAAACTTGCGTCCCATTCCTTATCTTGACCCAAATGCGGTTGGCTACGACGATTTACACGATTACAGTAATGTCTCACACTAAATTTCACAACAGTGCAAATTATTGCAGCGTTGTGTCCTTCAGACTACTCGTTCGGCGTAGCTACAGCCACTCACTCACTCACACATTACGTGCACACCACGAATTTATCTCACGCGTAGTTTGCCAAGAGACGTGTAGCAACAGCAACCCTAATAGCAGAGACCTAAAATAATTAGCGGATTAATCTCAGGAAAAGTTGGATTTACAACATTTGTACGTTTGCTTTACTTCTGCGAATGTTCCATGACCTATTTGACAACCCCTTGAGGACCCTGAGTCAATAATAATCAGGCAAAGAAATGAAGTCCCAATCACAAACGTAACGAAGTCTTAGAAAATTACACCAAAGGGACGACGCACCGCAGTTGTGAGCATTCAGCTTAATAATATTTTGCACGAAACTATTTCTTACTACGCGTTTCCAACACAACTATCTTCTCTCTATTTTAATTCATATTCTAATCATAAACAAAATATTATAATTTAAATACAGAATACTTGCAAAAATCCAGTTTAACCAATCATAGGGTACTTTGATGGTAACATAAGTATAAAACATGTGTAATACGTGACCAGCGTGCGAATCAATTTGGCGAGGGAGGAAGAGGGGTTGCCATGAAACTACCCTCTCATAAAAATGTTCCCCTGGCTCATGTAAGAAAAATTATTCCCCTAGCTAGGAAAGGGATTTCCCTTCTTAGAGGGTAATAATTAATTTATGAGACGAATCGTTCCTACGTACAAAATTATAACAAAAAAGCTGGATGCTTTCTTCGCATTAGAAGTACTGGTTGGAAAACACACTAGGCCACAAACGACTAAGGTATACTGACTGTTGAAACCTATGTTTTCGACGTTAGCGCAAAATTTCGTGCCGCCTTTGGTAACTTAATTCACTCCAGTATTAGACTGGGAACAGATAACACTGCAGACATTTATAACCTATGAAATAATATATATTTCCGCCACCAGATACCAGTCTCTTTGTTGGAAAACGACACGGGGTGATTATTCAAAGGTTTAATTCAAAAACCGTAAAGATGATAGACAATATCAGCTTGAGTATACGAACGCATGCGAAGTCTTAGCATAAAAGCCGTTGAGCCTGTGAATTTTTCCCGTCTCTAACTGTGAGTTATAAAAATTACCGAGAGGTTACTGAAATGCCACAAGAGGCGTCAAGAAGCTCCTATTGGCTGTTTCCGAATACAATGGATGCGTCCATTGCTCTCGCGTCCGTACGTCCCTTCTTTCATGCAGCCACTGTCTAAGTAATTGTATTGAAGAGATGGATGACACCGAATTCCGCTACAGCTAGCGCTAGTTGTAAATCACTATTTACTTTTGAATTTGTACCTTTATTTGTGTTACCTATGGGATCTCGGAGAAATGTCAAAATTACAGTAGACGAGAATTCTTTTATGATTTAGGTTTTATCATTTCTGCTTGGCAATGGTTGCAATTAGAAGTAGAGATTTGTTGTTAATAGGACAGGCTATGTTTGATGAGCATATACAGATTGCTAATGCATTTCTTGGAATTATTAATGTGTATAATGAAGTTGCTCAAGTTGTCAGTATTTTATACAGCATTCTAATTTTTGCGATTTTTATGTTGGATCTATTTAAAAAAAAAAAAAAAAAAAAAAGCTTTCACCCATTTTATTCAACAACTTACAAGCAAACATACAGCCACACCACACGCACGAAATCAGTCAAAACAATAATATAAAGAAATGACGAGTGAATTCCGTAGCTAAAGGACGTATGGATGAGACAGTGGATGTGAGTGTCGTATCCCTTGGCTGTGGACGCGTGAAGAGATACATCGCCATCCATCCCTAGTGAGAATTCCGAAACTAAGCCAATATGGCCGCATCCACTAAAGTGCATTTTCTATGTATCCCTTACCCTAAGGGATCCTTTAGGCCAGTATTCGGAAACATCCATTGTATGCATCGTTTTGCTGTCGGCGATTGATGCATGTGCATTGGTATAGAGTGATGCATGTGGCTGATGAATCGTCCTGAAGGCACGTTGATAATGGTGTGACACGTTCTATGATTCCTAAGAAAGTCGCTAACAGAATGTTCTTGATGTGTGTGTCCAAACTTAGACGGAAAGCTATAGACCAGTGAACAGGAGCCCTGAAGGTTTCAGTTTGAGGTAAAACATAAATATCAGGAAATATGTTGTGACGGTGGGTCCGTCACGGGTTTGAATTAAGTGTGATCAGTTGTGAAAATCCCGCGTGTTTGTTACAGCATGAACGCATGAACCCTGGTGGCGGAACTAGCCCACTGAGCGTGTGTGTGCTGCAGGTTACGGGATGACCCGGGATCAGCTGTCGTGGCACTGCTCTGTTGCCATTGGTCGGCGCCTTCGCACGCTGGCCGAGATAAATGCATTAATTGTAGATGGAGCGCTGATCGTCATTATAGGTGGCGCTGAGGTCTGATCTTTGGGAAGGGGTAAGCTCGAGGAGGGGATGCGGATCAGTATAAATACGGGTGCACTGGCTAGGAACAGGGTCTTCATCGGTCCGCCGAGTGCGGGGCTCTAGTGGTGAGTGGCAGCCACCCTAGAGCAGAAGAGAAGTAGACTGCAGCGATTAAGTTAAGTATTGGTTTCTTCGGAGATGGTCGTTATGGGACTTAGTAAACTTCGCTTCAAGTAGTACTCGTATCCCTGGGTTCTGGGCCTGGATGGCGGTGCTTGAAGGATTGTTTGTTGGTGTGTGTGTTGGAGTGGGATGATGTGCGGTCAAGGATCAAACACGGTGGCAAGCTTATTTTGTTTTCGTGGGTAAATAAAAGAAATATTGGTAAGACTTTCCCAGACCAGAGACCATTTCCTTGGTGTTTTGTGGTGTTTAGAGAGCTGTTATGATTAATAATAGAAAAAGGTGATATCCAGTCGGTAAGAGGATACTACTGGGATATTACTGTGATATTACTGGAAAATAACAAAGTTTAATGTATGGAATTTTAAGTTGCCTTTTAAAGGGGGTTTTCCTAGGGATAGCGGTATTAGTATTGTGTGAGGATTTTGTAAACCTCATTAAAAATGTGCTTTAATGTACTTTTAGCCATGTTATGGCTATGTTCATTGTAAGTGCTTGGTACATATTGGTTTTTCATTGTGAGTGTTTGGTGCGCAATGGCAATTAATATAAATTAGGACATGGGAGTGATATTGATTTTGCCAATAATTAATTGTTTTCAAACGTGTAAAATAAACTTTTATGGTGGGTTGGAAAGAAGTCTGTGGAAGAAAACTGTACTCATGATTTTTTGAAGACTAAATCATTGTGCAAATATCTTGTACGAATATTTTGGAAAGTCAGAGCAAATCATTTTGTGAAACCGAAAAGTTTTGGCGGTATTCTGAATGTTGGTAGTGTTTGTGGATTTTTTTTTTTTTTTTTTTACACCAAAATTTCGAGTCTGGCACAAGCTGCGAATCCAACAACTAATTTCTGAACCTTTGTTTTCTGATGATGTGTTTTGAGATAATTAATAAGACAGCTCAATGTTTTGTCGGACATGGGGGGAGTTCTTTATCCCGTTACAAGAAACGAGTTCCATGACCACATATGTCTACAAATGTCCAGTTTAGTCACCTAAGAATATACAAAGTACTGTATATACCCGAAATTTTGCTAAACTTTTGTCGTCAATTTCGGCGTTCTGAAAGAGGATGTCCTGTACGAGAATAAAAATATTTAGAATCATAATAAAAGTGGTTAGAAGGTTTTTTTTTTGTTGAAATTATATTAAGTTTGACACTATTGCCATCTGTACCGTATACTCACGTATAGATCGACGGTAGGAAAACTAACAACAATAATTCCTTACAAAGTAAATGATCTCTTTAATAAAACAAATAAAAATGCAGGAACTGTTATATTCTTTAATTCCTGAAACTTTTAATGAGCGTTTCAGATTGTACAAATTACAAATACGAGAAAAGGAAGAATCACGAAAAATTTTTAAAGTTTGCCTGCTTTCCTGGTCGTATGGGACCTCGGGAATTTCGTGACCGCTTAGACGGCGTATAAACGCAGGACGCAACCGTTTCCGAATCCTCTCCATGTGCCAAGATTTTAGTAATTTCCTTAAATGGCGACATCATTCAGCTGGTACTAAAGTCGTCCAAATTTTAAATGTAGTACTCCTGGTAAGTAAGCGAACATGTTTACTTGCTGATCATACTTGTATGTTTGTAGAGATTGCAATATTTGTGTATGATAACAACTCAATGACAGTTACTAACGCTTTGAAGATAAACACAAAAACAAAAAATTAAAACTGTATAAGTACATACTAATCTTACTTCATTATTTCTATGCATTGATCACTGTTGTTTCTTTTTTTAAATTTTAGATTATGATGTAGTTAAGTTGTCACCGGCACTCTGCGAACTGTCATACACGCATATATAAAAGGCAATTTATTTTGATAGTTCGTACTATTGTACTCATTTACAGGTGTAGACTAATTATTCATGAAATATGCTTACGGACTGTTTGAACAGAGACTTAATTTTCTATGACGACATGTGCCATGTTAAGCACTACGAAAAGCACACAATTAAAGCACGTACTTGGGATGCTTACATGGCGTGTGACAAAAATATTTTGCTTGTATGTAACATTTTAGTTTGGCAACGTCACAAAATCAAGGCAGAACACCTGTCGTATACTGAAAAATTAACGCGGTTTCCTGCAATCAACTATAAATCACGGTGGCATTCATCCATTAGCCCATATAGACAAAAATATACATCAAGCTTAAATTCTTAGAAACTTTATATACGCCATTAAATGTAAGTCTACAGAAATTAATTTTTTTTAGTAACTGAAGTACTGAAAACAATGCAATTATATGTACGCGTTGCATAATTAATTCTTTTTCTTACTTGAAAACTGAAACAGACCGGCACCTGTTCTAAAAATAGTCACGGCAAGCTTTAACCTTGGAGGCACGCTTATACACAGAGGAGAACTCCACGTGGCCCATCTGTAGTATTAGGATGGGCCACGCTACATGGCGTCCATTTTGAGGCTATGTCAGATTCCAACTCGCAACTTCATATATTCATAACTCATAAATGACTCAGCCGATTTTAATAATTCAAACACCATTAAAACACAGATTCATGACAGATAACACACATATCAAATTTAAAACTTAAATCAGAAATAAAAGTTATGTCGTACATTAAATTGTAAGAACAACATTGTAATAATATAAAAATAGACATTGTTTCAGCTCTGTCTGTCCTTCTCTAACAATATGTCATTGATTAATATCAAGTCCTTCATCACCAAGACTATGTATCACAGTATCTCAACGTGTCACAACTTGTCCATGAATCAATCATTGTGTATGTATCACCAAGGCATGTGAATCACAGCTGACTTTGTTGGTGCAGGGATTGGCAGGGAGGTATGTGTATTATCACTATATACAATATCTTTATGTATTGATTTCTTTAAAATAAAATATTATTTAGTAAACATAAATGGACGCCGTACTATTAAATAATAAACATTATATGAGGAAATTAAATAAATAATAACATATAACCATTAATAGCATATTTATATATGGATTAAAATACAACACAGCATAACCAATAACTTTCATATTGCCAGTAGAACAACTTAACTTCCCGTACAACCAAATCTGGTCACCAACTTCAAACTTCGCACGGTTCAATTTATGCAATGTCAGCCAACTTAACAGAGCAATAAAATACAAGTAAGTTGGTTTTCGTCGAGAGGAAAGCAACACCATACACTGCTCGCGTACAAGAATAGAGAAAGAGCGTGCATTGTTGTTGTGAACAAATACAAACTTTTAAGAGAAGAGAGGGAGAGAGAGATCACATTCGGGTTAACAGGGCCATCGACAGAGGGGGGGGGGGGTGTCCCGGGCCCCGAGGACTAGGGGGGGGGGGGCGCCCAGATGCCCGCAGTTAAGGGTAAAAAGATAATTTTAGCAACTGGCTTAGTAATCTTATTTTGTATTATTAAATTTTCTTAACTTTGAAGATTTCTTCACATGCTGCAATATGACATTAAAAAAATAATACTAATTCGTTTAAATAATTAAAACTTGCTTTGTTTCACCGTGAGCGTGTACCGTATAATACGACACAAACATAAGACATAGTTTTGAGACTGGAAAAAATTTTAAAAATATTTTATGATAAAGCGAAGATGCAAAAGCCATACCTTCAGCAATCGCCTCGCCGCTCGCCATGACGCACCCTAGTCAACCTTACTCCTCCTGTCCTGTCTCTAGATAAATAGACTCGTCTGGACTTTGGCCATTCTGGGGGGGGGGGGGGAGTCTCGTCCGCTCCCGCATTGAGCTGTCTTTAGTAAACAACATATTGACACACAAGGAAACAATAACTTAACGAATGAAGCCCATTCAGAAGCAATAGGTTTGCGTAATATGTTCCTTCAAGAGCCTTTTAATGGCATCCATTTGGATCAAAATCCTTGAGCGTTTTGATCAAAAAAAATCTTATTTTGCAGTCAAGAACACAGCCTATTTATATAGTAGCAGAAAATATGAACGAGCTATTAAAAGAGATGCAAATGTTACGAGATAACTGGACTAACATCCTATACGAATGTAAGGTGGCTGGAGCTGCTATGGATGTAATAACTGAGCTTAAAGAAGAATGACACAAACGAAGACCAGAGGATCAAAAAGGCAATGCACTAACATCAGCCCTGAAGAAAGTTTTAAAAGAGACGTATTTTTACTCATTTCAGACATGATCATATCTCAACTGAACCAAAGATTCAAAAGTTTGAACGACATTTTTTAAACTTTTTCCCCTCTTCATTATTTTTAAAAATTGGACACGAACGAAATCAAGGAAAAGTGTAACTTACTACTTTAAAAATATCCTAAGGTGTTCACATCTTCACTAGTAGATTAAATAGTACATCTGAAATCGGTTTTTTAAGTGTAAATTTAGGGAGTGCTTAAACTCAAAGTTACTTTCTTCTTCTAAATTACTAAATAATATTTATAATCTTCACATGGAGGGAGTTTTCCCTGAAGTTTGTTTAGGTTTAAGAATTTTTTGGTCTTTACCTGTGACAATTGCAGAAGGTGAACGCTCATTTAGCAAACTGAACATCGTAAAAAACTTTTTAAGGTCGACAATGCTAGAATATAGACTGAACGGCTTGGCAATGCTTTCAATTTAGCATGAGTTGGCCAACAATATTAATTTTGATTATATCATTAGAGATTTTGCCAATATTAAAGTCAGACGTTTGATCTAAATTCAAAAATAAAAATTAGTAAATAACGAATTTCTATACTTTTTAAACTAATATTTAATAGTTAAATTATTTGAAGTTCTTTATTTGGCATTGCGGAATGATTAATTACTTAAGTTCAATTATTTTCAGTTACATACAGGTGCAATATTTATTTGAAAGTCACTGCAATTTAAATATTTGCCATCGTTAGGTTTCTTCTGCTGCCTTTACTTTTTTATGAGAATTTTTGTAACGAATTTAGTATACCTTTGTATGTATTTGCAATATAATTTAGATAAATTTTAAACGTTATATGAGTAATGTTAATGTTTAACTGTGATAATGCAGTAAACACTGGAATATATTTTCATTTCTATTTGTAGTATTGCGGATAAAATTAACCAAAAATGTTACAAAATATAAGAATTTTTATTTCTACCCTCGAAAATAATGTCACTTGAATTCAGTCAGGCATTTAGAAAACCGCTAATGAATTTCACGAATACTAAGTGTAAAATATTGATTATTTTCACTGGCAAGAATGTTCTTGCCTTTGACATCACAAACCAAGATATAAATGTAAAGCAACAAAAGGGTTATGAGAAAAAAAGGGGAGGAAACAGATTATGTAAAGTGAATGAGGACACCAGTGCAAGGAACCCCGAAATTCGAAATATTTGTTTGTGAAGGGCCCCGGAATTTCTTTCGACGGCTCTAATTCGGGATGCGATTAGTTTCGTCTGGTGATGAAATACTGCTTTACGTTAGGCGGCAAATACAAGTGTGTGCGTGAGCGTGTGCGTGTGCGTGCGTGTGCGTGTGTGCGTGCGTGTGTGGGTGTGAGTTGTTGAACGAAGAAACGCGAAGAGGTGTAGGGCATCAGTTGTGTTAACAAATAACGGGAATAATAACTGGGTAAACTCTGCAGAAATGACATGGGTTATTTGGACTTTGAATAATAGCCATGTTGTAAACGAAAGCTGGACTTTATTACTCTGGAATTTAAATGCAAAATTGTGTAAATTAAGTTTATGGCTAAACATGTACTTTATGGCGTAAGTAAATGAAATAATTACATGTCAAGTGAATCTCACTAAAGGTGAATGTTTATTATGCGTGTAGATGCTTTTTCGTAAAAAGAAGTATTTAAATTTCGTTTTCCAGTTCTCCCCTCCCACCTGCTCCATTTGCTCCACCTACTAAACGTACTCCACCTGCTCCACCTCACGTGATTGGCTAGTCGGTGTCTGCACAATGTATTAATGGTACAGTACGATTGGTTCAACGTCAATATGATGCCATAGAGCTTGCATAATTGTATATTATAAGCATTAGGGAGGTAAGCTGAGATGTTTTGTTTGACAACAGCTGACGTGAAAGGTGGGTAGTTTCAGCTAGTTTCTATCTCGTTGCATCGATTTTTGTCGAGTTTCTGCTTTCAAGGTCATGGGGTCAAGGCCAAGGTAGTCTGCATTTGATATGGTGGTAGTAATCTGTATTGTCATATACTTGTTGACTTTTATGTATTTATTGTCGTGTATTGGTTTTCAAGGTTATTCAAGGCCATGGGGTCAAGGTCATGGTCATTGGCTTCCAATATGGCGGATGAGTGATGTCTACCAAGATGGCGGTCGCCTACCAAGATGGTGGCCTCCAGAAGTGTATAAACAATTTACGAACAAAAATCAAGATGGCGGAATGAGTATAGATGAGGGGTGGGGGCGACGAAGGCAGTCGTCTGCTGGTTGTAATTTTGGGGGAACCTCCGGAAATGTAAGTATTAAAAATAATTTTTAAGTATTTTATTTTATTTTAGTAATACATTTTAATCAATTCTTTAATAATTTTATTGATGAATTTTTAAAGTTATTTTAAATTTTTGTGCATTAAAAAAAAATATTTTTTATTTTTGGGGTCAAAGTCAAGGTCGATGTCAAATGACAAAGGTCCTTCGGAGTCGCTGATTCCTCTCGCCTGCTCAGGAAAAAATGGGTCATTTCTGAGAGTCCTTTCAATATTATTTTATTTATTTTCAATAATAATTTTTTTAGAATATTTTAGAATATTTTGGGAATTTGTTGAGGTTTTTTTTTGGGATTTTTAAAAGTTTTTAAAGGGTTTTTTTTTCGGGTAAAAGGCCCCGGCGTCAAGGTCAAGGGCACGAGTCAAAGGTCATGATTGAGGTCAATGAAATCCAAGATGGCTTACAGTGACGTAACAATATGGTGGCTCCTCCGAATCCGTATCCGACTCCCCATTCCTTTGTCCCCAACTCATAATTTCCCTACTACTCATGATTTTTAAAAAATAACTCGAAATTGGCTTGTCACATGGCGAGAAAATGTCCAAAAGGACCAAAAAAGACGGTCTCAGCAAATCCCAAGTCCGTCTCGGATTACCTTGTACGTGTTTGCCACTTATAACTGAGCAGTGATCGAAAGACGATCATCGTGCAGCGAACCGAACAAAACCAATCACAATTTTACATAAATCATTTTTTTTCTGTGAATTTTAAACATTAACGTCTCAAACCATTCTATTAAAAAAAAATTATTTCAATTAATTACAACAATGCAACCTTCGGTTTCCATGTAGTCGGCTGAAATAAAGTGCCAATAAAAAAGTCATAAATTATAACACAGTTATAACTGACCAAGAACAATGTTTTACTAATTAAATTACAGTCTTCTGACGTTTTTTTACTCGGACCTTATGACCTTTTGATATATTTATATCACCAAAGTTCGAGTTACTTAATAACGACTGAAATTTTGGAGAGACAAAATATATTAAAATTGTTCTCAAACCTTACACCCTAACGGCGCAGCAGTACGTCTAGGAAATTCTGCAACTATGTGCGCTCCCCTTGCTGGTACAGCTTGATCGCTCCATATTCTATCAATATAATGTCCGGTCTCACACAGAACAGGCATTCCTGTCCTGCCTTCGTGATGTCGACATGCTTCCTTGACCAGCAAGGTCGCCAGACATCCTCACCCTCCGAGAACGTTTGGGACCAGACTGGACTGCAACTTTGTCCAGCGACAATTAGGGTGGATGTGGAGGGGCAGTTGCGCCAATTATGGCAGGATCTTCCTCAGGAAAACATCCGACATCTGTATATCTCCATGCCCGACTGTATCACTGCCTGTCTCCATGCCCCTGCAATATATGCTTGGTGTGTACAATATTTTAACATTTTCTGTATACATACTATCATGTCCTGTGCCTTCACCCACTTACGTGCGTATAACATTCCCTGTTGTATCATGTCACAACTATTGTAATTTATTTATTATTTCATAGTGACAAGGTAATTAACTCACACTGTTGAGTATGTTAGGCCTTCATAATAAGTTTAACATGTTCTTTCAGTAAGTTATGACGCTTCACAATTTTTTTCATAATTATATAATCTGTTTCATAATGCAAGAATAAACATCTGCATTCAGTATGTATCTACGATTTCTCAAAGAATTTGTACAAGAAATTTCCACATTATATACGTATACTAAGTTATATGTACACACACGTGCAATTTCAGCGCGTCCTGATGTTACACGTCTTCTCGTATATTTATTTATATGTACCATGAAACTGAACACACACTTTTTGAATGAGTAATATCAACTTTAAAGTAAGAACATTGTTTCTAACTTAGCGCCTCATATGTTACTTATATACATTTGTTGTTTCTATTCTACATTTCCTGAATTTATAACGTCAGTTCTCCTCAGATGCAGTACTTGAGATTCACATGTATTTCAGTGGCAACAAAAAACTTTTTGGAATAAATAAATATGTACTTTTTCGCAGCAGTTTATACATTTTCGGGAAAGGTTTTGGCTGTCATAAAAAAGCTTCATTTCTGAGCACTGAAGTAGCTTATCTGTATTCTTATTAAAAATATTTCCCCAGAAATAAATCACAAATTCAACTGCAGAAGTTTATTATTTTCAATGCCTTATAGTAAAAATATAAAATTTTGTCCATTCAGAACTGGAAAACAACGCAAAGTTAAATTCAGTGGCGCAGCCAGTAATTATTCAGTTTTACCTAGTTGCCAGTATAAATCGCCAAGAATTACTCTGAGAAGCTCTGGCCTGCTGCTCAAATGGTCGTGGGTTCATGTCCCGTTTCATAACGTGGATTTTTAGGTTATGTTTGCTTGAGAGCCGTCTTCTTAATGGGCCTGTGGCACTTAAAAAGTGGCGTTAATTCACCAGGATCGCACTGTAATTGAAGTGCGTTCACGGCAGAATTCGTGATAGTTAAAAGAGCGGTTCTCTCTGCCTTGCTTATTATTTTCTGCGAGATAAGAGCGAGGGAACAAGTTGCCGGCGCCGCCATTGTCGTTGCCCGAGTCGGCGACACGTAAACGACCCTCGCCGCTCGCCCGCCACCAAATTGAAAGTGCGGGAGACAGCACGCTTGTGTCCCGCGCAAACTCTTTGATTTTTTTTTCCCTTCATTTCCCACAACCTTCCTCTTCCCCAGCCACGGTAAATAAATTACCCTCTATTTTCATTCTGCCTCGTGGTCTTTGTTATTTCACGTGTGGGGGTAGGTGGGTGTAAATATTCCGTGACGGCGAAGGCTCAGGGAGGAAGGAGCACAAGAGGCGGGGAACTGGAGATGGAGACGAGATTAGCCACGCAGAAAGCAGGATAGAAACAATGCCTGCGAAAAGGACGACGTATATACACGCTGTATTTTAAAATGTAGTTTCATTAAAACTTTACTGCTCCGGTTATTACATGGATGGGCAACAGAAAAAAAAAAAAAAAAAACCTCTCTCTGTGTAAACGTCGTGTCACCAGGGGGGCAGACTATTCTTTCAGGAGAATCAAGGGCTGAAGAGTGGCTGGCCATCGCGACTGGAATGGATGAAATGTGGCGGTGTCCACAACAGAGGAAACTACCGTGTGAACTCGAGGTTCCAGTTCGGAGAAGCGACGGTGGCGCCAACCACTAGTTCGGATTCTTTCACTTACTTCTGATTTAAGTGTGAGTGAAATTAAAAGAAAATACCACTACAGGCGTTTAGCTATGTCCCTTACTGTACAGTACAGACATGAAGTCCGACAAATAAACGTACTTGGAATTTTGCCATTAATATAGCATATTACAAACTTTAACATATCAATCAATTCCTGCATTTTGTGACTACGGAAAAACACGTAGTAAAAGTTAAGTACAATAATAATAAAAAACTCGTAAAATGTACATTTTATATAATAAAAAATGTTCGATAATTGCTCTTAAACTGAAATTATGGCAAGAACACGAAGAATTCCTGCATAAGCCCAGATGACTTGCGACGACCCAAATACAGGCGAACTAGACCTGATTTAACAGCATCTGTGGTAGGCATAAAACTAGTTTTCTTTGCGCTACAAATAAAGATTTTGTACCAGTTTAGTTCAACCCTTAACACACTATCCTGAGTAGATTCATTTTCCCATGGTTTGCTGCAGAGTAACTGAAATTACAACCTGCGTTTTGCATGGTCATAAAACTAAAACCAATAATTCCACGTTCTGCCTTTGTATAATGCTACTGACCTCTGCTGGCAAACTGGCATTTCTGTAACTGCCAACTGTTTGCGCAGGGAACCAGAACAAACTTGTCTAAGTTCCAGCGTGTCAGTTACTACATTTCACGAGAAATTCCTGCAAGTGGCTATTGTTATTGTTTTTATTAATTTTTGTCCTTAGAGGGTATCAAGTATTGCATTGTTTAATTTTCAGATAGAGGTTTAGAGGTTTTGTTCATTTGGTCCTTAGAGGGTAGCCAGTATTGAAATTTGTAAATCACATAAAATTAAAGAAAAGTGTCAGAATTGGCTATCGTCTCGCCATTGCTGATTGGATGAGTAATGTGGCGTGGTCAGACGACAGCCAATAAAAGTGCAAGTAACAACAGAAGTGACGTCGTTAGCTCTAAATACTGATGATGACCGTATGACTCCTACGAAGAAAACGTAAACTTGATATTGAGGATGAGACAGGAGGTGTAGACGATCATGAAGACATCATAGATGATAATGACTATGAAGACTGTGTTAATGAAGTATCTGATCAGAAGGATGATGGTTCTCTCGATGTTCCCACACATTTCACCACCGAGTTCACTTCGACAAGTGGCGCGAAGAAGGCAGAAGGCGCCAAGAACACTCGTTCATTTGCTGCAACAAGCAAAATGGAGAAGGCAAAATACGCTGAGAATAGAGGCTACCTATTTCCCGAAATCCCGAATGAACTTGTTGATAAACTCGGACATTTGATCGCTTTTCAACAAGATAGAGATTTCTCGCACATTAACGAGATATCTTCAGTCATTTGTGAACTGAAGGATTAGTGTTATATCAGATGAGACTGTTGGCTAATATCCATGATTTGCAAACATCTGAGAAATGTAAATATCGAATGTATGAAATAGTTAGAAAGATAGACTGTATATAATAGGAAAATTAAAAAAATATGTATACATAATAATGTGAGTTTAATTTCTTACTCAGTTCGTTCTGCTCCTCTGGAAGATTTATTAATAGAGTTGTGTGTACAATAAATTGCGAGAGTCTGTTTTAGATACAATTTATCAGAACGTGTGCAGGAGGGGGGGGGGGTGCTATGATATGATCTGAAGTATTATGTCTTATTCGGGTTGATTAAAGTATCGGCAGATGTATATAAGGTGAACGAATGAACTGTGGGATATTCGTGTGGTTTGTTGAAGGCAAAGGGACGAGTTATAGCAGGGGGGGGGGGGGGTCGGTTGAATGGTTGGTGGCGGGCGTGGGTGTTGGTGGTGGCTGAGCTATGTTAAGTAAAAGGCGAGGGAAGTGGAGTGGCGAGAGGTGAAGGTGGGGCGGGGGGGGGGGGGGGGTGGGTGTTATATTTGCTACATAAAGTCAATAATTCGCTTTGGAGGTAGTAAGATTGATCGGATATATAGCCAATGAAATATAGAGGTGCGCGTTCAGTCGTCTGTTGCCCGTCATACCAGGGAGTGGCTGTGCTCTGCCATCTTTACGAGAATCGAACATTTTTCGGTCACGCGAATCTAACTTGGTTTTTTTTTTTTCATTAGGTATGTAATATTTACTCGGTGTTCTTTCATGTTTCTGTAATTTTTCGCGGTTTTTCTTGATTTTCCGAGTTCAAGGTCATTTGACCTAAATTTATGTTTTCTAACATTCAACATGGTGGTTGCAGTCAGTAACGTATTATGTTCGTTGATTATTGCCATTTTTTTTTTTCGATTTTTAGAGTTTAAGGTCTATAGGGTCAAGGTTAAGGTCGCCTACATTCAACATGGGAGGTTAAAGTCAGCAACGTACGTCGATTTTTAATATTTTTTTTTAATATTTACATTTTTTAAATTATTTGTTTTCAAGGTTATTGGGGCTAAGGTCAAGGCCACCGGCATTCAATATGGGTGTCGGTGTCAGCGGTGTAATATGTCCTCAAATTTTTAATATTTCTTTCGATTTTTTACAATTATTTTTAAATTTTTCGTTTACAATGTTACTGGGGCGAAGGTCACTTACATCCATCATAGGTGTCGGAGTTAGTGATGCAATATCTTCAAAACTTTTATTAGTTATTTTTTTCGATTTTGCGTTTTTTATCGATTATTTTTATGATTGGGATGAGGGTGATGAGGAGTGGGTGTGTTGTTAAGGGGGTGAGGTGAGTGAAAGAGGAGTGTGACATTACACTATATGTTTCACGGTTTTTAGAAATTATGTTTGATTTTTTTCTAGTATTCTCGAATATTTATGATCTTTTTTAGGAAGGGGTGGTAGATTTGGGTGGGGGGTTGGTTAGGGTGATGGGACGAGTGTGAGGTAAACGTTATATGTTCCTCAATTATTAGTATCAAGTTTTTAATATTTTGCAATTTTTATGACTTTTTTTTGTTATTGGGAGGGGGTGGGGTTGAAGAAGGGGTGAGTGTGGTGGGATGCATGTGAGGTTAACATTTCATGTTCTTCGATTATTAAAATATCTTTTCGATTTTTGCGATTCTTTTATGAATGGGGTAGGGGGTGGGGTGAGGGCGGTGGGATGCATGTGAGGTTAACATTAGTTTTCTCGATTATTCGGTATTTTTTAACAATATTTTGTGTTTCTTATAATAATTGCCAGGGTGTGTTGGTGGGGAGTGGGTGAGGCGAGGGTGATGGGATGAGTGTGAGGTTAACAATTTATGTTCCTCGATTTTTTAAAATTTTTTTTAGGACAATGTATGTTTCTCGATTTTTAGAATTGTTTTTAAAGATTTTTGCCATTTCTTTAATTATTTTTGGTTTAAGGTCATTAAAGGTCACGAGCACAGTGTCTAGGTCAAGGACACCAAGATCAAATACGGTGGTCAGGTGCGATCACAACATGGCCGCCGTAGGCCGCCGGCCGCCTGCGATGTTATCGCAGGCGAGTTATTCGAAAAACCGATGCATGGAACCTGTCCCAAACATCCCATAACCCTGGTACTAATGTTTAAAGTTTCAAAGTTAAACACTCATTATATTTAAACAAGTGAATAGCATATTACGTGAACTTTGGGACACTTTTTATAAAATTAAACTGTTCATTTAAACAACTAAAATTAAAATATATTAAAATAAATTTTAAAAAATATAAAAAAAAATATTAAATTAAAAAAATTCAGTGTCGTGTCTTTACCTGTCGCTAAATTTAGGAAGTAAATTTATTCTAAGGTAAATTTATTTGTGCATTTATTTGTAAACTTGATTTTTAGTTTTAATCTGTACTTAATTTTGTAATTGTCCAATTTTAAGATTGCAAATTTAATAAAATCATTTATTAACTTATTTTTTTGCAAATGTAATTGTAAATTTATGATTTCAAAAACATCTGTAAATTGATATAGGTGAAGATATTAATAAACCCGCCATTAATTGTTTATATATATATATATATATATATATATATATATATATATATATATATATATATACACATGTATATATATATATATATATAACAGTTTTGAAAATAATTTGAAAAAGTAGTTTAAAATATTTTATATTTTCACTTTTAGGTAACTTCTTCATTTATATAAAAGTGGACCAGAGTTCTTTTATGTACACAACTTTGGTGGCAAATGAAAGTAGTTTGTTTTGCTTTTACTTCAGTTTCACCTTATTCCTTGAAGGATATTTAGATGGGTCAGAGATCTTGTTACTTTTTATGTGGCAGGAGGAGAAACAAAATGTTCGGGAAGAAGAACCAAAAAGGGGCTTATAAAATATTTTAGACGACCGTTCTTTCATACCCAGTTGAGACAATTGCCTACATGTTGCACAATATTTGGCCGGCACTGTAATCTTTCCTAGGGGTTGCTGATTCGTAAACCGTACTACTTGGTTCATGTCACTGATCACCGAGCAAATAAAAAAGTCTGAAGCTTATTAGTAACAGCGACAAAACAAGTTCTTGGTCTTCTTAAGCTCAGCACAAATAAAAAAAAAAATCTTGTTTGCAACGTGTGACATCGTAATTTAATGCCAGAATTAAGATGTTAATAGTAATCGAAACAGGGTGTTAAAGTCTGTTCATGATAAAGTGAGTATTTTGAAATCAATCTTAGAAATAAGACACTGCCCCTACCTGCATATGTTTTAACGGGCGCACTGAGTGACATGAGTCCAGTAAAGTTGGTCACGATGGAGGAGAAAGTGGTTCCATATATTAACGTCGATCAAAAAGTAACTTTGTGGTAACTTAAATTATTTCTCTTGCTGTCTATATTTTGTACTGCATTGAAGTGTCAAAATGAGAGGATTTAGGCCATATTTACTTTTCTAATAATTTCACTCTATCACTTGACCAACGCATGGATAAAGTGATGAAGCCCATGGCAATGTTAATTTTACACAATGCGGAAGCACACGCAACGTGTATACAAGTAGATCTTAAGCAGGGCTTTCAAATGTGCTAATTTTACCGTGAACAGCCTATACAAGTATGCAGAAACGAAATAGCAAGGCTTTTATCTTTGGCAGACGCTTATCTGGACGTTGAATTACTAGAGCCCGGTTCTTTACTCTTTGTTTATATGCTGGAACGAAAAAAAGTATTCAGAGTGTTAAAACAAGTGCAAAAATATACCCTCGAAAAATGTCCATCATTTCTGCGGAGTGAAACTTGGCGACAGTTAAAATAAATATGTCAGAAAATGTAAGTTACGTCATTCCTTCCATCCTACGCAGCGAAAATTGTTTTTTCGATTGTCTCCGATGTCGATGTTCATGGTTCTATCGCAATATGAGGAGTGTCAGTGTTTTAAGCTGCGCCGAGTTGAAATGTCTTATCTGTGCAGTGAGCCTTACACGCAGAACAAATATAATAAACAAGCAATAAAATTATGAACGTGGATACGTAATTTTCCGCCTGAGACATGGTAAACCAGGATAAAAAGAAAAACGAACATTTGCGTGCGCAGAGGCAAGAATTAGGTGACAATATAGCATCCCCTGCTAAGCACCTTTCTATTCCACATCTCCGTCCACCACCAACAAAAAATTTATTTTTCTAACAGTTGTTAGAAAAGTTTATTTAATTTTTGAGGAGAAAGAGTATGATGTACTAAAATAATATGAAATACAGAACGTTTTAGGTAGTGCAGTAGTATACTTGGCTCGCATTTGAAGTATATGGGTTCGATCTCATACACTAAGAGATAATTTTTTCCTTAGTGTTTTTTCGCCATATTCCCCGGATAATATTGAATTTATGTCAACGGCACACAAAACTACCAGAAGTAAAGTTTTACTTCATGATAAATAAAAGCAATGTTAATTGTACATAAGGCGGAATAATACACAACGTGCATACAAATAGATATTAAGCAGGGCTTTCAAAAGTGCTCATTTTACCGTGAACAGCCTATAGCATTTCGTATTGCAGCTTGTGAAGGCTTTACAACATGTTTATTTGTATAAGTTATGTTGTTGAATTGCTCTGAAAATGTAATGGTTTGTCAGTAATGATATTGGTAATCTGTGTAACAGATTTCTTTCCATTCTGTTGGTTATTTCATTGTTTTTCATTTTTTTTTTTTAAACTCGAGTTTATATCGCAGAAGACAAACTTAGCTTAGAACTGGGCATGTGTTTTAAACTTACACATTATTAGCGCTTGTGTCGCAGCGAATAATAGTAGCGTGGATTACTAGTTAAGAAATTACTTTCTACATATGTTTCAACTTTTTGACTGACATGTTGTTGTATGTTCACGCCACTGGTTAGCGTTGATGCTGATTAAACCAGAGGGAAGTTTACTGGCAGAAAAAACGAAGCTATTTAATAAATTCTCCGCATTTTAGAGCTAGTTTATTGGCCAAAGATAATCGTGTGTTGGCTCCAAGTAACTTACGCCAAGTCACTTTTCCTTGTCGTAAGCGTATGTGGACAGTCGTGGTAGTCATAGCCACTGAGCATGCGCGTTGGCCCATTTATTCAGCCAACGTCCTAGGTTAGCTAAAAATGCACAACCACCCATTCAGCTACATTATATGTTAGTTTAAGTAGGGTTGATTTAAACTGCAAAAATTAAAAGGTATTCATTCATTCACTATCCTAAGTTCATTTAGGAAGTCCTATTAGGTCGCGAATAACAAGGTCCAGTGCCGTTTCCATATTTTGAGTGTCCCGATAACAAGTGAAAACGTATATACATTCAGGCAGGAGATAACAGAAAAAAAAAATCTTCTCGTGTGTAAGTATATATGTATTATATAAGCATAAGGCCACTTGTTTTCAGCGAAAAGGTTTACTTCAATATTCTGTGTGCACACTTGCAGCTTTCTATTGTTCGTGATTTGTGGGCAGACAGATAAGATGTGAAACATGTCAAATGATCCAATCACGAAAGTGGTTCTAAACTAAAGTGTTTTGAAACGCAAGTTGTCCTGAATGATTTCCGCGAAAAAAACAGGTGTCCCTATGTGAAAGCAGCGATTTGAGAAAGGAAGGGCAAGGGGGGGGGGGGGGGCAATATCCCCCTCTCCACTTTTGCATTGTAGCCCCCCTCTCCACTTTTGCATTATAGCCTCCTCTCCACTTCTGCATTGAGTTTTGAAAACTAAGAAAATTTTTAAATTATCATGTAATCTTTGTTTTTCACACATCTTCAGTTTAAGAGCATTTACGTAGAGAGATTATACATCCCCATGTATTGGGATGAAGGCCTTATTTGAAGACATAAACTGTAAACATGTCATAAATACACTACTAACTTAAAATTATGAAATTACAGTAGAAACTAAAATTTTTACAGACAACATTTATTCTGTAATCTGAACTTGTCTAGGACACCTTTACTTTTATGAACATACAATATTAATATAATATATACATATATAACCATATATATAAATGGTTATATATATATGGTTATTTAATTTTCATGTTGCATTTTCAGAAATTTCGCGTATTAGCGGTAATTTCGCGCTTTTTCAAAGGATACGTAATTTTCGGATCTTCTCAGAGAATTCGTGTGGATTTATGCATTTTCCTGTAGTTATTAGTGTCTGTGCAGTTGCGAATGTGAAAGTCTTTTCGACTGCCTGTTCAATAGTCGGAATCACGAATGAGGAAAATGAAGAAAAAAAATGTTGCAGAACGTTGCAGTCCTACATGAAAAAATGAAAACAAAAGGTTATTTTGTTCAAGCCCGCTCCGGTAAACCGTTTCTGAGAAAACACCCCTTAAAATTTCGAAAGTGCGGTGTAGCCAACACTATTGATTGCCACTTGCACCATGCACGTAGCTGTGGAACCAAGTGAGGATATAATCGGGTGAGCTTTGCTGCAGGCAAGTCAGTATGTGTCTGCAGCTGGTTGTGAAAGCGAGTGGAGCTAACCGACATGCACCTCGTGTACGGAGCAGCCAACACGAAGCAATGAAGCGCTACCGGCTGCTCTATCCAGCGCGTCGTCAACTATCCTGTGCGACACTTGCATCGGCCCCGCCAGAGATCGCGGAGTGAAGGCTAGACAGTAGTGACGCGACTGATTGCTGGAGCACCATGGACGAGGCGAACGGCGGCATTTGACGAGTACGTGCTTCGCCGTACTACACACTGCGTACACGTGTGCCGTGTATTCTTCCTATTTGCACTCCGTTCAATATTCTCTAAGCTTGCCCTCCCTCAAATTAACCAGTACTTACATCCGCATAGCGTAGCGCGGAAGCATATGTCTTATAGTACGTTCACGGTAAAGTGATCACTTTTGGAAGCCCTCTCATTTGGAATAAAGTCAATAAATATATTTTATTGTAGCCTTAGACAATAACCTCCGAGTGCATTGGAATATACACACTATGCCTGTCACTCATACGGCAATATTTGTTTAAAGTTTGGTTAAAAGATAAGATATGAATGAAAGGAAAAAAGTAACTAGGGCGTCAAAAGTGCTCACTTTACTGTGAACAGCCTATACCTACCTTAGCAGGGCTTCCGCACCTACGAAATTTTGAGTGGCGTTTACTCGAAGACGGTTTATCGGAGCGAGTTCGTACAAGAGGACTTTTGTCTTCATTCTGCCGCGGTGAACAATAATTTTCTTTGACTTTTTATTACCTCATAGTGTTCTAAAGTTACCTGCGAAAATATGATGACTACTATGATTAAGTAATGAAGGTGACTATTTGACCAACCACATTTTAGCAGAGTTATAATCTCCATTTCATGAAACACGATTCCAATGTTTGTCGCTCCATCCCAAGTACTTCCTGATAATTTTACATTAAAGCATTTCAAACTTCGTTTTGAAATGTCTCATACCTCCCTTAATATTCACCACACGACATTGTTTGCCAATGTATTCCCCACCTTATTTTTCCTCCCGGATTTTGGCACATGATTTCTAGTCAACTTTGTGTGTGTGTGTGTGTATGTGTACACTCTATATATAGGATATCTAAAGGCTGTTCACAATAAAGTGAGCACTTTTGAAATCAACCTTAAAAAAAGTCACAGTCCTTACCTGCACATATTTTAACGGGCGCCCTGAGTGACATGCGCCCAGTAAAGTTGGTAACGATGGATGGGAAGTAGTTACGTATCTAAACGTCGGATAAAAAGTGTTAGGTAACCGTTTATTATTACTTAAATTATTTCTTAGATTTTCCGTTTTTTTAATGCATCGAATTGTAAAAGTGAGCAGATTTTTTAAATATTAACTTTTCTAATAATTCAACAGTTTCACTTGAACGACGCATTAATAAAGTGTCGAGGCTGATTTCAATGTTAATCTTACGTAAGACGGAAGAATACACAACGTGTATACAAGAAGATCTTAAGTGGGGCTTTCAAAAGTGCTCATTTTACCGTGAATAGCCTATAGGTCTTACATATAATTATGCTATATGCTCCGAAGTATTTTGCGCAAAATCACTGATCCTAAAGACCTGATCATTCGAGACCTGGGAATTTAGTGACTTCATATGACGGCTAGGATAAGTTCTGAAAAAATGCCACGCCTTCATGAAGAGCACTTTATCCTGTGTACATGGGTTGAACGTAATTCGCTCTCTCTCTTTCCACATGCGAATTACTGGTTCACAGGCCTGTAGGGTATATCCTAGCACTGCTTCTACTAGCAAAAATCCCCGGTCCCGGCTAGAATAAAACACAATAGTCTACTGTGTAATGGCATACTAGACTGTTCTTGGCGAAACACAGCACGAATATACTACATGACTTTCTGGACACAAAGGCGAGTGGATAACTGAAAGGGTGGTAAAGGGAGCCGGAGGGGGAGAGAGAGAGAGAGAGCAAGAGAGAGGAAAGAGAGAGTTCCTCTCTTCGTCTGCACTTCTCCATTGCAGTGAGAGGAGCGATGTTTGATTGAATTTTTTGTCGTCGTAAACACGTTTCCAAAGTGAATCGCTTGCATGCCATCAATTATAATGCTTGTCACAAGTCAGTCGGAATCCATTTTAAGTTTATAGGCCTTTCTTAAGTAGATATTATTTTCTCTTTACAATGCTCTCATAAAAAAATTTATAAAATCTAACTACTCAAAATGAAGCAAAAAACCTTGAAATAAAAGCAATTCCAAAAACATTTTTAGTTCAAAAGAACAAGTTTAAAAGTACTAGCTTTAATGTTACATTTATTAAAAAAAAAAAAAAAAAAGAGTCTAAAAATACCAAAACTAAATTTTTCCAGTAAAAATTTTTAAAAAATTATTGCGAACGTCCAGTATATTTTTCACACGAACACACACACACACAACATTGATAATGCTCTGCATGTCATTCCGGTTCATTGCGGAAACATAGTGGTTTCTGGTGAATTCTAAATTTTGTTGGCATTGACACTTAGATGATTTTTACCTTGTAATTCTAAAGATTTCTAAAAACGTAAGATATTTTTTCTTTTAGAAATCTAGGAAAAGTTGTTTGTACTAAATACAGATATTGTTGCGCTATTCCTGTTCGACATCGGAGATCTTGAAAAGTGTTTATACCACAACAAAATATCTATCAAAAATCGTACTCCTTTGGATCATCTAGACGCCATCACTTTTAACTCCGCCCGCCACCTTGGATTTTTCCCACATTATTAACGTAACCAAAAATTCCTTAAGATACTGTAACAAGTGCCTGGGGGGGCCAGGTTCATTAAATATGGAGGATTTAATTAAATAAAATGACAAAATTAATCTATTAATTTATTAACACCGCCACCCAAATCTAAACGGCTGGTAATGAAAATTGCAACGCCAAGGAAGGACGTGAGTTATCACAACCAGATATTTTCGATGGGATACCCATCGTACACAGGTGACATGATTACTCTTTCAGTTCGGTATGAAGTACAGAACATGGGGTAATCAGTTCTGTGTGGCTCCACCACGGGCGGCAATAACTGCTGCTACACGATACGGCCCTGAGAGGAACAGACTTTGGATGTCCTTCTTGGGTGTATCCATCCATATTGCTTAGATGCGTGCTGACCATGGATGTCCTGTAGCAGACTAGTCGTCGTCCGACCATGGACCATTTGTTTTCGATGTGCGAGAGTTCTGGTGAACGCGCAGGCCAAGGAAGCAGAGTGACATGGTCGTCATCCAGGAACCATCGGACGATGTGTGTCACATGCGTTCTGTTATGATACTTGGTTTGAATACCATAAGCGTGAAGGATGAAAGGATGGGAAGTGGAAGTAGGTAATTTAAATAAGACGAATTGCTTAACTAGAAATGGGCTAGAGCGAAGTTTACTAGATGTTATCATTTTACAATTATAAGTGACTCAGATAAGTAAGAGGCCAATGGAGCCAAGGGAAAATGGGAATAGCAGTTCAGAGTAATTAAGTTAATTCATATCAGAAGGACTCGCCGGGTCTCGCACCCCGGACATTCTAGCTCCGCCGCCGCTGCCTGGCCGCACTGCTCGCTGCCACACCGCCGACTGCGACTTCCCTGGGTCTCGTGGCTCCGTCCACATTTCTCCCCACCACTTGTGTTAGTGACGTAAAAGATTGTGATTGGTCTCCGTCATGCCCTGTGGTTGGAGATTGTTGAAGAATTGTTGTTATTACTTCAAGGTCTACTTAGTTTGCCGGATCCATATATTTTGTCGTCCTCGGCACATTTCTTTGATGGTTTACTGATTGCAATTCTGGCTCTGTGTTTGGATTTTGTGTTTTATAAACTGATCTGTGTCCTCGTTGCCTGCTAGTGGTGTAAACATGACCTTTTTGTAACAGGGTGCATGACGGGGCTCTCGTAACAGGTCGTACATTGTCCTGTTGGTACCATTAACTAACGATGAGGTAGACCGGTCTCGCTGGCTGCGCACAGCCAATCTCCGCGTCCCAACACTGAACAGCTTTTCTGCCAACGCGACTAGCAAAAACGTCTTGGATTATATTTGAAGTTGGAATATTGTTTAGTAAACAAGTGCTTTAAGATGTTTTATACGTCTTCTAACCAGTTTGTAAATGCAGTTTGATTAAATTGTAATTGGTAAAAGTATTTTATGAATAAAAATGTACTATACATTAAAAAATTACGATATAAACAAACACTTTTATCACTATTGGCCATGTGGCTGTGACAGTTGTGATCCTTAGGGGTAGGTGAATGTTGGGTACATGCTCAGAAGACGAATAAGCGGTCTTACTCATCTCTAGTCAATGGTTAGTACAGGACCTAAGGCTGGTTCTGAAGGTAAGGGACAAAAACAGGCTTCAACACCACCGCGATGTAATGGTTGCAACTCCAGTCCAGGTGCTAGGCCGGTGTTACGGTGCATACTGCAGGACTCGACTAGGTGCGTGCTATGGTGCCGTCGGATACAGATGAAACCACCGTGGTGCTGCAAGCAGAAGGGTTCTTCAAAGAAGATGATGGCATGATATTCGTCTTTCCAGACCCAATATTCCATCAACCATGGCAGCCTCAGTAATGGGCGCCTGGACAGTAACGCCGCAGATGGCGACGAACCGTGCGTGCGGACACAGATTGATGTGCCGCATGCCTGAACTCCTGGGCGAGGGTGTTTGATGTGGTAGTACGGTCCGTAAATGCCGTGCGCACCAGATGTATGTCCTAGTGCTGAGTGGAGCGATCGATGGGGTCATTGACTTTCTGCACGTCACCCACCCCATCCCTCCTCGGCCCATTGATTCCATATCTGCTTAGCTCTGGTTGCCTTTTTTCCAGCTAGAGAACCAACCTCGCAGTAGGATAATCCTTGATCCTAATAGGCCACGATTTTCCCACGGTCAAAAGTGGATAACTTTTCGTGTGGTCGTCGTGTTCTTCGACGCGGCGTGCTAACTTTGTGCACACGGACAGAGACATGAAAAAAAAGGGGGGAGTAAACACAATGCCACTAGCTCTCAATGACCCCACGACCTCCACTCATATACAGCTTATCAGCATCGCCTGTCACTACAAATATGAATAAGTGAGAATTTCAATGTTTCAATCAGTCAACAGTACCTGACTGGTTCAACAGTCTCTTCAGTGACTTTAACTGATGAATTAGTGAAAAAATGCCAGTTTTTCTTTCATTATTGATTCAATGACATTTTCCACTGATTCATTATCCATTTTACTGACTGTTTTCAGTGATTTGTTTTTGACTGATGAATCAGTTAAACAAGATGTACAAAAGGGCCATTAAACAACGATGAGTTATTGAGAGATTTGGGCGACTCTGAACAAACGAAGTCTTGAGAGCCAATGAGAGCGAAATGAGGATGGAGGAAACGGAAGATCCCGAGATAGCCCGTGGACGCAAAAATCCGGGACTGACCCAGCCGGGGATTGAGCCCGGTTAGCCTTGGTGGGAGGCGAGCAGTCTAACGGCTCAGACACCGCAGCCCCAGTTAAACAATGTGTATCAAATGAAATAAAAACGCATCTATAGGTATACATAGTATAAAACAAAGTCGCCCGGCCGCGTGTGTCTGTGTATTCGGCTAAGTCTTCTAAACTACAGTACTTGATGGATTTTAATGCGGTTTTCACCTTCATTTAGATAATTTCTTAGAAAGATTTAGCTATATAACACATTAATATTTATTGTAAGGATAGTAGAGAAATGTCGACGTTTTCTAATCAAGTCGGAAAAAGCCGCTTTTCGGGCGCTTACACGGCTTACGCTGACTAAACTATAAGGGTTGCGCCAAATTCATATGCTACAGATTTGTAGATCTCAAAAAAAAAAAAAAAAAAAAAAAAAAAGTCCGTGACAGCATATGTTTATCTTTTAAGGATGACCCACAGTAACCATTTTTGTCTTTTAGGAGTTCACTTACGAAGACTTTGTGGACAACACAGTATTAATCCTATGTGTTAGTTACCTTAAGCATTTAGTGCATATACTTGTTGTTAACCTAAACAACGCCATATTTGTAAATCGCACTCTAGCGAGGTCGCTAGTAAATTAACAAAACCAATAAAAATATTTTCTAACCTGCTTCGTCTTTCATAACACTATTTTACGCGGTTACATGAACATTCAGTCTTACATTAATTTTTAACGTCTTTAATTTCGTTCTCACGTAATATCACTTCGTTCGGTTTGAAGGTTGAAACTGCATTCGATGTGGTGAAGTTGGTGTACTTATAAATACTATTTCTTTTAACATTAGTAACGGTAACAATTTAACTAAAACGAAAGGAAAGGGCATACAATTTAAAACGACATACTTTCGATGACAAAGTATTCTATATATTTTCCCTTACAGTTTTAACGTTAACTTAGTAGCTTAGATGGTAAGGTGATGATCTAAAAAGAAAGTGGGGATGGTGTGCGTGCAATCCTGACCACCAACAATAACTTTACTCCTTTAAAATACGGTAAATTGCGCAATATAAATAGTAACTGTCAGAAATATGTTTATTTCTCGTAATTATTTGGCTAAATTCAATAACAACAATATTTAATTCGCCACGTGCAGTTGCCCGACATTTATTAAATAAGTGAAATTTCTTCACGTCACTTATTGAATCAGTGAATTTATTTCACTGAAACACCCAGTGATTTTTCCACTGATCCTGAATGGAGCCATTTTCACTTATACGAGTAGTTGAATTTAACTGCGAATCACTGGTTTCCCACTGATTCGATTTCAGAGTGTTAGCGCGCGTGCTGCGCCACTCGGTTGAACAACAAATGACGCAACTGCTCTATGTAATCCCCCACATGGGGTCCTTCACGTGTGTCCTTTTTGGTGTCGCAGTTTTAATGGCTAGCAGTGTATACAGCTGTGTCGTTAACAAAATAATATCATCCACAATATTTCAATACGTAGGGCCTAAGTGCAAATAACACACCATTACTCAATAACTCATTATAGTAATACTTAAAATAAACCTACTAACAATAATTATTCGCCGACAGAGTGTCTTAATGACCACCAGACTACTCTGTCACATGCACAAAGGCGTTTAAAATGTTTAAAAGGTGGGGGGGGGGGGGCTATTTCCGTTTAGAGTTTTAATTTCCGGGCACCTCTCGTCTCTTTTTTTCCTTCCTCCACCCCAAAAGATAGAAACATGCAATATAAATATGTTACAAAATAATAACTTGCAAACAGGGTACAAAAATATTACAGGATATACATAATTTATAAAGTTACAATTTCCCAAACTACTTGAAAACATTACAAAATGATATTCAAATTTGCGGGGTTACATAAAAATGTGACTTAAAAATAATACAAACATACAAAGTACTTGGCTGGCACAAAATCCCCAATAAATTACCATAAATGAATTTTACATTCCTCGTAGTGAGACGAACCCCTTGGAGTGACCTATCCCTAAAGTGTCCACCGTCGCTTCGTTTGCCAGGATATTTAAAGTCCAAATTCCCTAACCGTCGCCCTCCCCAAAGCTGTGGAGAACGTCCTCGAAACGGAAGTGGATCGCCGTCCAATCAAATCCAAAAGCGACGCTGTCGTCACTAGGCGGCCCCTCTCAGTCGCCCAAGCCGCCGCTAGGTGGAAGAAACGCCGCGCGTTCCGAATGAGAGACTGGCCGTCGCCGAAGTCACCTGGTACCCGCTTCGCGGAGTCTCACACTTCCTCCGGCTGCCGTCAACGGGCAAACGTCTTCAGTAACGTATGTTCCCATGAGCCGAACCAGACTGTCGTGAGGTAGAGTAACTCCGCTACAATTCAGACCTGCACACTACACTATAGATCTGAATCAGTGATAATTTCACGGTTTCAATCAGTCAAACGTATCTGACTGATAAAATAGTCACTTCAGTGAATTTAACTGATGAACTAGTGAAAAAAAAATGCCGTTTTTCCTTCACTGATTGATTCAGCGACATTTTCCACTGATTCGTTTGTAATTTTTTTCACTGTTTCTCAGTGGTTTATTTTTTGACTGATCGACGAGTGAAACATCTGAGCAACTTGCTCCATCCCTAATTTTTTTTTTACTGACATATCAGTGAAACTGCGTGTAAAAATTGCCGTCGAACATGGTTTAAAAATTGCCGTTAAACAGCGTGTATCAAATGAAGCAACGACAAATCAACGAATAAAACTAATACCAAATTTCTTTCAAAAAGGAGTTTCGTCTTTCAAAAAGGAGTTTCGTCTTTCATTTTACGAGGTAATATGAACACACAGCCATTCATTCCGTCTTTAAGTCTTTCATTTCGATTCCATGTAATCGTCACAGCGCCCTGTTTGAAGGTTTAAACCACATGTGGTGAAGAGGGTGTACTCATATATACTATTCGTTTTAACACTCTTAACGGTGCCAATCAAACCAAACACGAAACGTATGAACATACAACTTCAAATTATACGTTTTCGATGCAGAATTGTAAGACATATATTTTGATCTCACAATTTCAAATTGGAGTGGTAGGTCAGATGGCAAAGCAACAGCCTACAGTCAAAAAGTGCGCGCGTTCAATCCCGGCCACCTGCGGTCCTACTTTTACTTTTTTAAATTACGGTAAATTGCACAATATAAATAGTAAACTATTGTAAATATGTTTATTTAACGTAATTATTTGCCTACATTCAATAAAATCAGTATTTAATTCGCCACTGCAGTCGGCCGTCACGTATTCAATCAGTGAAATTGTTTCACGTCACTAATTCAATCAGTGAAATTTTTTCACTGAAACGATCAGTGGTTTTCCACTTATTTTAAGTGGAGCCATCTTCACTGATTATGGTAGTTGAATTTCACTACGAATCAGTAGTTTCCCACCGATTCGAATTTAGAATGTAGATCGGATAGAGTGTACCAGTCATATGAGTCTCTCATAAATTGCTCCTACTTTCATTGTGACATATCGATGGATTACGAAGATCGTGGCTCTCGTCTTGCAGTAATCCGATGACTCCCCGCAGTCGCCCAGGGCATAGATGTTGTCACCACATTGTAAATATCCGCCGTCGTTAGTTGAGCCCAAATTAACACTCACAAGTCATCATTGTATACATGGTCACAAGAACTTAATTCGTTTATGTAAATGGCCGTATCCATATCGTATTAATCCTTTCTGGATTATTCCACACTTATGAACGCCCACAAATGACATAAGTCAGCATAGAGGCCTTTTAAAAAAGTTGAGTCAATCCCCGATCATATGGAAGGTGTTTGTTGTCCATAAACTAGGATTGTCACTTTCCGCACCAAATAATCCTGTGCTTCAATCGTGTCGTTGCAGTCGGAGGAGTCACGTGGTTGCTGGCAGCAATATGCGGTCAAGGGGGGACAGATCGATAGCTTGGCAACATCACTGCCCATTCCTTAAGTCTGTTAGTCTCGAAAAGACTCAGTACTTCTGGGACCTTGGAGCACTATTCGGTACATGTGAACAACACTAGGCTTTGTCCAAGAGCCCCGGTGTCAGATCCGAAAGATTATATAATAAAGGCCTTTCCGAAATTTCTGGAGCATAAGACAGTGTCTCTTTCAACGATGTAGGTTATACAGCCACAAAAGTCGCGTTTGTTTAGATACCTCAGACATCATAGACATATGTCTTCATCCTATAGCTGTTAATTCTAAGATGCCACCAAGCCAAGGCATATTGGACTAGCTGCATATTTTTCCTCCAATGACCTACCAAACAGCAGGTCATTAAGAAGGCGGAGCTCGCTTACAAATTCATTCTCTATTAGTTACCTTGGTTGCCTGTCGACTGCTCAGAGATAAACAGAGAGAATAAGTTAACTCTGAAGTCTCAGTATTTTTGGCTGTCTGCCGATAGATACTGCTCTAGGGCATGGTTAAGTCACATGCACCATTCCATCCACGTGAGGGTGAAATACTATTGTCAGAGTATTTTTCATTCCCAAGACCTTTGTAGCCTCTTGGAATTTGGATACTTTGCGAGCTTCTTGGCTTAGCGTCTGAACTACCTTAAATCACTTAAACAATCCTGAACTACAAGGAGAAATCGATTCCCCTCTTGGTTAGTAGCAAAAATCCTAGAATTTGGCTACTATCCTCTCAAATTGGACTCCCACAATGTGTGTCTGGAGGTAACCTCCTCCCATAGTCATTGGTCCCTTCTTTGCTATACAGATGTCGCATAATCAGCACTGAGTCTTGTCAACTTCCCGACAATGAAGCCAAAAAGAATTTCTGTCGAACATTGTCGAGGGTCTCAGAAATACCTAAGTGGTTGCCTGTTGTAGCAATATACATAATCACTTTTGGGACCCTACATTGTGAATAGACCAGCTGTAAGTATATTTGTTCCCATCATTACTCTACCATTTTCTACAAAGAATGTAATTTTTCAGGGTAAGGTAACTCCACAGTGTTAAGTATGCTTCGACTATGGCAGAAATACTAGCTATATTTTACCACGTGGATCGAAGGAGGACAAAGTTTGTTTAGTTTATCCACTCCGATTCTTTCATCACTCCATGACACATCAATATAAGTAATTTCTTGAATTGGTATCTTTCATGAGACCAATGATTCATTAATCTTTTCTTCGTTTCATTCTGAGTGGCGATAGGATGGTCCAGATGGTCTCCTAGACAGTGCATCTGTAGTACTGTGAAAACATATGAGCATATGCTGTATTTCGAAGTCATGTTCCTGATGGTGCTTTATCCATCGGGCTTTTTGACCTTCTAACAATAGAATATTTCAACGTAAATCTTTTTTTTAGGTCAGAAATGAAAGGCGGCATTTTGTTGCTCGTTCGTAAGTTTGGTTACCGGAACACACGTGTGGTCGTTGAAAAGTGTCAGAGTCAGCAAAAGTAGCTGTAGGTGTCCCTCTACTTACGATAACCGTAGCGAAAAGCTCTATGACCAACGATCTTACCTGTGGGTAAATGATTCGCAAACTGTCTTACTCGTCTAGGTCATGATTGGTTCATATAACTGTAGCCGAACATATAACATAAAATTTGTTGGCTGTGGCAACGAAACAAGTGTTGTGTTGACTTAAGTACAGCACGCATCACAAACAATCTTGTTTGCAACACCTGAGGCCGTGCATTAAAGTGGGTCTGAAAGGGTTAAAACCCTGTAATCACCGCTTAAAATCCCGAGGAAACGGAATGCACGCGGTTTTCCATCGCCGTCACAATGCTTCCTCATGGCCAAATGTGACCTTGAGACGTAAAATATTGTTTATCAGGCGTTCCCCTTAATGCCGGTTCTGGTCCCGGGTGCCTCAAGGGCGGGTGTGGCGGGCGGACTGGCGCACGCCACCCGACCACCTTGCGGGGGTGTGGGGGTTGCGGCGAGCTTGCCGCGGCGGCCGCCAGGAGCGCCACTGAGCCGCTCTGGTCTGGGGGGAAGGGCAGGACGCGCGGCGCAGACCGCCGAGCGCTGCGGGAGTCGTCGCACTGTGTGTGCCGGGCAGTGAGTGTTGTTCGCGCTCGGAACCTATAGCTCGCGAGACGAGCTGCACTGTACGTCTGCCTGCTCCAGTACCCAGCCTGCTGCCGCGGGGAGGTGAGTCGCCCATTCCCGTTTCTGCTCTTCTTTTTAACGTCCTGGGCCAGGGACATATCACCGGCTCATCGACTTTTAGTCTAGACTACACATTCTTAAGGTGTCCGCCTGGCTATGCCGTCGAATGGTGAGCAGAGCTCCAGCAGAAATCGTTTTATTAAAAAAAACTCTCGAACGTGTCTGGGTGACGTCTGCTTACGAATACCATTTAACAAACGTTACGCGCGTCTGCATACGTTTTGCAGTCCCTCCGTTTCTCTCTAAGGCATGCTATTGTGATGGTGAAAATGTCTCAAACGGGTGTTTTCACGGTCATTTTTAGATATGAACATTCAGATACAAAACATTTAAAAAAATGAATAAAGACGTGCATCATACCTTCATTTTGATTATTATGTCAAAGAATAGTAGGGTCTCCGCTGAAAGTCTCAAAGAGGCGCGTTATCGGCGGCAAGACTGCACGTCAGTTCAGTGCTTTGCGCGTAGAGGCGATGAGAGTGTTAATGCGCATGTCTCGGTCGCCCCTAGAGCTCACACCTCTTTTAGGCCTCAAGACGTGCAAATTTCCTTTAACCGGGCGGCCACCTTAAGGCTCAGCTTAACCTCTTTTGCAGAAATTCTTCGTTTTCACGTTATAATTTCAAACTCATAGTAATTACTGACAATGTGCGATTATATACAATCTACATTTTACAATTTGATTAATATTTTTGTGCGTAATTTCAACTGTGTGTTGTATGTATGTAAAAAGACGAGGACTTTTTTTTTTCAATTAGTTCCTGCCTTTTTGCAAGCAGAAAAAAACAGTGAACATTAGATACAAACGTATTAAACAACTAGTAAATTGTGAATTTTTTATAATCAAACGTTTTCAATAATACCTCTGAAACTGAAATTACGACAACATAACGATAAATTTCTGCAAAAGTGGTGATGTCGAACCTTAAAGGCTATTTATTCACCGTTAATCTATGAGACCTACAAAATTCGCGTTGTTGTTTAAGGACAGACTGAACTGCAGGTTACTGTGCGTTTGACCGACTTAAGTCACTGGCTGGAAATATGTCTGGCACACCTCGGAAAACTCTTAAGCCAGTAATATTAGTTCCCCGATGGAGTGGCCAATATCTTTTAAAGATCAAGCAGGCATGTGACGATCAAAGCGCAGCTGCCAATGAAACCACGGATTTTGCCCACTTGTTTATAAGGCAGTGGAGTTTATCCTCTCACCGAAAGATAACGCGAATTTTGCACGTCTTTATTAATTGAGCACTTTGGAAATCAACCTTTGGGGAATTTCACTGCCCCTATTTCTATATTTTACCTGTAACATCGACTTACATCAGCCCACTGAAATTGGTAATGACGGAGAGAAAGTATTTTAATTTCGTAATGTGGAATTAAAAGCGTTAAGTAATCACGTGTGAATATTGAAATTATTTCAGTTGCTTTGTGTTTTCTTAATGCATGTTATGTAAGAATGAGCAGAATCGTAAATTATTAATTTGTCTAATAATTGCGCAGTTTCACTTGACAGACGCATGAATAAAGTGTAGCAGGAGAATACACATTGTGTATACAAGTAGGACTTCATAAAGTGCTCAGTTTATCGCGAACAACGTACAGTATTACTATAACCTAATTTATTGTACAATTAGCTGCTACCTTGGTGAGTAGGTATAGGCTGTTCACGTCAAAATAAGCACTTTTGAAAGCACTAATTATTTCTAAAGTGCTCACTTTATCGTGAACAGCCTTTAGTAGCGAACGAGTGGACTGTCCAGTTCGACCACTTTATCACGTCACTTACCAATCGCGGTAGTATTGCCAAGCCGCGTCCATAGTACACTGTACGGAATAAAGTTACGCGAGTGTTGTGCAATCATAGTAATCGTATATGGGCAGCGTCCTAAACATTAACGTATTAACATGGCCGTGCCTAATCGCTTCCGAAAATAGTGCAGATATTTGTATACAGGTAACAGAAGGACCTTACGAAATAGACGTGTCAATAAAAGAGGGCCGAACGGACGTTCGGGACAAATTCGCCGTAATTAGAGATGTATAACTGCCACCAGTGCATCAACTGAAAGTGTTAATATAGGCTGTTCACGGTAAAGCAAGCACTTTTGAGGCCCTAATTACTTTTCCTTTCAGCCATTTTTTCTATACTGTAACCACTTTTTTAAAATAAATATTGCCATGTAAGGAACAAACATACTGTGTATATTACACCGTAATAGTAGGAAATTACCGTCTAAAGCTAAAATAAAAGATATTTATTGACTATTATTCCAAATGACAGACATTTCAAAAGTGCTCACTTTACCGTGAGCAACCTATAGCAATGTTGGACTAATCTCAACACATAACTGTCGCTGCCACGCATTCCCTGAGCGTGTGGGTGGTATGCTCTCACCCACAACACACACATGCATGTTACAAGATACAGAATTTCACTTGTAAATTGTCACAAGCCATTTCATACGTAACAGTTTTGACTTTACTATTTTTAATTATTTTATTGAACTATTTGAAAAATGCACAAACAGTAACGTCTCTTATTGCCTATATTTTATTTTCACCGTTATTTCACAAAGTCGCACTTATGCGAAGTTTATTACTGGGACTATGCAAGAACTCTAAGTTGTTTACGTATCTGAACGTACTGGAACGCTGTTCCGTGGCTATTGCGTGCATTTGCGACGAGTAAGTGTAGTCACAACGTCACACAAGCTACACTGTAAAAAAAATAAAGGTAAAATTCCCTTACATCTAAGGGAAGCTAATTACCTTTACATATAAAGTAAAATTACCTGTATAGTAAATTTACCTAACAAGTAAAGTACTATTCCATAATCGTACGGAAAAAGTACCAGACAAAAGCGGGGGAAAATCCCATACAAGGGAAAATTAGTTATATTGTACAATAAAATTATATTTAAAAATATCCCGGATCATTAGTACTATAAATATTACGTATTGCCTATATCCTCTGACGAATAGTAACCCAAACCTCAACACTAAAATCCACAATATTTGCTGGTGGGTGGGCACGAACCATGGTCTTGTATCACAACAGGCCGATGCGCTATCCACTACACCATTACGACAGCGTGACAGTATCAGTGAACATTAGCGTATTAAAATGTTGCTTCTTCCGCCCGTCCCCCACCAGCTGTTGAGAATGCTGAAGAGAAGTACGCGTCGTAATGTAATTTTCCCATCCATGTATGGGATTTCCACTACCATGTACGTGAATTTTACTCCAGAGTGCGGTAATTTTACCTTACCTGTAACAAAAACTGTGTTTCCCCCACAAACTTGCGAATATTACCTTACACTTGTCAGGTAATTTTCCCATTATTTTTGACAGTGTAGTGTTAGAATGATCTTCTGGTCTAATGAGCCAGTTCGAACGTACCGAGTCTCACTCTGTCCAGACCTAGAAAATGCACCGTGGACAAACCCGAGTCTCGGATGTTCGGGTCAACGTTTCGGGTATGTTAGGCTCAAAAGTATGAGTTAGTCCCGTTCAGTACCACAGAAATGAGTTAGTAAAATTGTGACCCAAACATCTTTACCCCCCTCCCCCCACCACCAGTTAAGAATACAATCCCTACGAGTGGCACTACGACTATGGAAATGCGTGCTTTTTATGATCTGCTGAGAAACAGTGATTCTTTTCCCGATAGTTCATCCATTTTTTTATTTTAGAGTTCTGAACTTCTTACAATATATGTTTCTATAGCATCTCAGACGACATTACTGATACATTTTTCTTGTTACTGAACTGAACACTGTAGGTCAAATATGACGGTGTGTATTTGCAATCATAATTTCGCCATCAATTTCCATAATGCAAATTTCCTCTCAGCATATTCTGTTACGAATATAATCACATAGCGAACAGGGTAATAGTCTGAACGAGGAATTATTTTTAATCCCTTAGCGATATTAGTCTATGTACTTTAATTAGAATCAAACCCTAAAACGGCTTCTACGTAGCCTACGAATTTCATTCCAACGTCGCCCACTATTGTGTGTTTATGTTTCGCACGTCATCATTTAAGACCAGTGTTTTAATTTATGATTTTTTTCAAATCCGTACCATTCATCTAGCAATATATATAATTTGCATTGTTAACAGTAGAAACGTATAGTTAATAATACTAAACTTTACACAGCTGGAGATTCCATGATACGCTGCTTAGAAGAAAACTTACACTGAATTTAACTGTCTGCGTTCCGCCGACGACATACAACATGGCCTTAATTCAACATAGTTGTGTGGATGTGTTTTGACCTAATATTCAGGCATCCGGATTCTTTTAATACATTCGCGACATAATAAATACTGCGACGCCAGCAGGTTTCATTAAATTCTCTGACACGCAGTATTACGTCGGCAGCCATATCCTAATGCAAATTACTCAAATGAACGTGGTTCTATATTATGTTACATAGGAGAAAAAACCTTTGAAAGAAACAGTGAAAAAACTCGGTGTTTAATTGGCTGACAGCCAGTCAGTGATGAGCGTTGTATTCTGAGTGAATGAGGGTGTAAATTTGGGTGGCTCTTTACATCTAGGTATTAAGAGTCATGAGGGTGAAGCGAGATGAGTATAGAGTGGCGCCGGAATGAAAGGGTGCGGGAAACGGGAGATCCCCGAGAAGACCCGCTGACCAGTGGCATCGTCCGGCACGAGACCCACTTGCGAAAGTCCTGGAGCGAGCCCGCCGGGAATCGAGCCCGGTTCCCCTAGGTGGGAAGCGAGCAGTCTTGCCACTATTCCGCCGAGGTCCCCTGCTGTCAAAACAGTTAAAGGGGAAATGTCGTACGACATGTCGACTGCCCAGGCTACACACAGTAACAATCTGCAGCTGCCTTCAAGTTGCGGGAGGATGTCCGTTTCACCGCGGTGGCGTATGTACTGTTGTCGCCAAGAGTCGTGAGGGCTCGCTGCGCGGGGGTGAGGAAGGCCCATGTCAAGGGGAGTTACGGCTTTAGGAAAAAAGTGGCCACGCCTCCGCGCCGTGCTACGTGCCGTACAAAACACATTGCCCCTCGTTCCTCGCAGTAGTGACGGACTGTGAACAATGGCGAGTAGCACGCGGCCCAAGACGTATAAACAAGTTATACACAGCAAAGAAAGATAAATCATCAGGAGTGTTGTAGAAGCTTGTGATGAAGAGGCAAGGAATAAATATTTGTTGGTTCCTATCAACAAAGCTACAGAGAGAGCTGCAAAGTACACGCGAGTAAGTAAGGCTTCTATTGAGAGAATTCGCAAACAAAGCAGAGAGAGACCTCGCGAACCTCAAACAACTCCAGGAAAGCGACGGTAAGAACACAATGCTTACACTTTTCACCGTATATTCTATTAAGGGTTCCGACTACCTGCAATTATTCTGTGCAATCGAGTCCTCAAAACGGGCGGACTCTAAGGCGAACTCTTGCTCACTTCTCAATAGCTGCGTCACCTGTACCCACAAGGCGCTCAACTTGCATGCTGTCTCTGCCGACGACTCGCCTACACATGACTTTCAGCAGTGAACCTATTTATTTTAAAGGCATCCTAATATAAATAAGTACTATATGTTTGTGAAAGCACCTGTTTTAGCCATTCTTCCGTCAAAAAATAATTCTTGGAATTTGAATGAAAACATGGTGTTTGGACGCCACTGCAAAATATCTAGCTGTTTTGGAATCATGCATTTTGTACCAAACCCTTGTAATGCACTTCATGCGCCAGCCAGTCGGAGCCCTTATTACATATGCAATGTGATGAATTTGAATTAATTTTTAGTAACTTTGACAGATGAAGATTAATACCTCACGTAACAGCATCAAAGGCAAGGTTTATTTTCGTGACTGAACTGGTATGCTTTTAAAATATTGCACCGATAGTAAAGAGTCATCAGTGACTTTTGAGTAATATGCAAGTATTATCTCCAGTCAAACAAACCATTCAACAGATTTGATTTAAAAATTGTAAATTTGGCGGTCCTCAAATTTTACTATAATTTGTAATGTACGTGTTGAAGCTACTCGTTATTGTATTTGAATATTAGAAGTTTCTGCAAAAATTTACTGAATATGGAAATTTTTATATTAATGTTAATTGCGTAATCAGCACAGTCCAATATATAATATATATTACATATAATATATATTATATATAAGTAGAAGGATTTGGGGAAGTCTCTGACAAGGGGCGTGTGGCGTCGAAGCTCGGAGCACCTCCTGCTCTGTCATTCCGATCGGCCGGCGGCCATCTTTTTCCTTTTTCTTTCAAAATTTCTCTTTTCTTCAAAATCGACTAAATTTCCCTAAATAATGTCCCTTTTTCCTAACAATGCCCCCTTTTCTCTAAAAATTTCCCATTTTCCCCAGAGCAGGAGAGACGGACTCGTGACTCAGAAGAGGCGGATTTGTGACTCTGAGCCAGGAGAGCAAGACTGAGGACTCAAGACCTTTGACCTTTTATCTTTGACTCCAAAAATCCAAAACTCGAGAAAAATCTCATAAAAGTCAGCAAGCATATTTCATTACTGACTACTACCACCATATTGAGTGCAGGTTACCGTGACCTTGACCCCATGACTTAAATGACCTTGAAAAAAAAGCTCGAGGAAAAAATTATAGAAGTCAACAATCGTATTACATTACTGACAACTACTGTCATATTGGATGTAAAAGATCTTGACCTTTACACTGTGACCTTAAACCCAAAAAAATAAAACTCCAAAAACAATATCAAATATATGCATCTCAATACATGCAACTTTGTTGAAGGTTATAGTCTTTTATGCGTCTCGCTAGTCACACTTGTGTTGTCCTGTGAAAATATCGTAACATTTATTACATCGACACACTGTTTAGGGCGGGTCATGACGGTAACTACAGTTTTGAGGACATGTATCGAAGTCACAAGAGACCTGCTTGTAGTATACCTGGTACCAAGATACTGATGAAAAATGCATTTCACCTTTACAGGTCTTTGCATGTCTAAGTAAACTGCCGCTACGTCTGAATCCAATATGACAGCAGTTGCCAGTAACGTAATATGCTTGCTGAATTGTATGCATTTTCTCGAGCTTTATTTTCAAGGTCAAGGTTACCTGCACCCAATATTGTGGTAGTAGTCGTAACGCAATATGATTATTGACTTATGAATTTTTCTCTAGTTTTGTTTTCAAGGTCATGGGGTAAAGGTCAAGGTCACTTACATACAATATGGCGGTAGTAGTTAGTAAGGTAATATGCTTTCTGACTTGTACGCATTTTTCGAGTTTTTTTGTTTTCAAGGTCATTCACGGTCATGGGGTCAAGGTCATCTGCATCCAATGTGAAGGTAGTAGTGGACGTAATATGCTCCTTGACTTTTATGAAAATTTTCTCGAGCTTTGCTTTCAAGGTCATGGAGTCAAGGTCACGGTCACCTGCATCCAATATGGCGATAGAAGTCAGTAACATAATATTCTCGTTGACATTTATGAATTTTTCGCGATTAAAAAAATTTTTTTTTGGGAAAAGGGGAAGTTTTAAGGGAAAATAGAAATTAGAAAAAAGGAAATTTCTAGGGGAAAAAGGGAAATTTTTAGGGATAAAAAGGAAATTGTTAGGGAAAATGGTGGCTGTGGGACTAGACGTTTTAATTAATTTTTACTAACTTTTTAAATAAATTTTTTTTATAAATTTTTAAAAATAATTTTTTTATTAAAAATTTTTTGGGTGTCAAAGGTCAATGGTCAAGGATTCCGAGTCCTCAGTCCTACTCTCCTGGCTCAGTCACAAATCCACCTCTCCTGAGTCACGAGTTCGCCTATCCTGCTCAAGGAAAGTTAGTAGATTTTGAGGAAACCAGGAAAATTTCGAGGGAAAAAAGATAGCCGCCATCCGATCAAAATGACACAGCAGGAGGTGCTCCGTGCTCCGACGCCCCACATACATTTATAGACGAAAAAAATAATTATTTGGTACTTATACATATACAGTATGTGTTGCTATAAGCGCACATCGAAATTTAATTTAAAGCATATTTTTTAAAGAAAAGGCCTTTGATATTTTGTTTTATATGCTGATCATGGTAAAGCCCTCTCATTTGGAATAATGGTAAAAAAAAGTGCGATTTATTTTAGCCTTATACCTAATTCTGAGTGCAGTGGAATATACGCACGCTGTTTATTACTTATCAGGCAATATTTATTTAGAAATGTGGTTAAGGGATAAAAGATTGCTGAAAGCAAAAAGTTACTAGGGCCTCAAAAGTGCTCACCATACCGTGAAAAGCCTTTACATATATTAAACAAAGAAATATGGTAATAAATTCGAGTATTTCAAAGAGAATATATTCAGAGATAACTAAAATTCGTTCATTCTTTCATTTACTTATAGTCCAGAAACTTCGGGACGTGCATTCCCGGTATATATTTATATGTTTATATTGTGTATAGTAAGCCTTAAAAAAGTGCCTAAAAAGAAGTTTATGTATACATTTTTCTGTCATTTCAAACTAAAAGTCTACGAAAATTGTTATTGATAGCTTTGACAGGCGTGTGATAAGGGACACTATTAGAGACTTTTATGCTGTCAAGAAAATCGTACCAACTGTAGGCAAACGTATGCCAATTCTGTGTGAAAAGATTGGGTGGAATTGGAGTCAGTCGTCTCTACAAAGACTGCTCAAAGACATGGGCTTCTTGTGGAAAAGATCACAAAAGAAGCGGGTGTTTCTTGTTGAAAAAGCTGACATTGTCGTGTGGCGTTCAAAGTATTTGACAACAATGAAATAGCTGAGAAAAGAATGCAGACATATTTTGCATTGACGAAACGTGGATTTACACTAATTTGACATTTCAGAAGTGCTGGCAAGAGAAAGGTGACACTGAAGGATTGGTAGACAGTGGCAATACAGCACATCGGGTCGCAAGAAGACTATTCTCCGGGAGGGCAGTTAATTTACATGGCAAATTCGACGACAGGTGACTATCTCTGGCAGATGAATGCCCTGAATTTTGAGAAGGATTTCGCAGCAAGTTTTACCAAATCTGCCACCAAATTCCGTGATAGTTATGGACAATGCACCATATCATTCGAAGCAAGTAAAAAGGCCACCGTCAAAATATGACGCGAAGAGAAAGAAATCGTGGCGTGGCTACAGGGAAAAGGGATCTCTTGCAACGAAACAATGAGAAAAGCTACTCTCATTGAATTTCTTGAAAACTATCGACCAAGAGAGAAAGTATTCGCTCTTGACAGGGTATTCCAGCAACATGGCCATACTGTACTTAGATTGCCCCCTTATATGTGCTATTTCAATGCCGTAGAACTAGCCTGGGCTAAGATTAAACGTCATATCAGAGCTCACAACACGACTGGAGATTTATCACTTCAAGTCTTACAGATGCTAACAACAGAAGACGTAGAAGCACTAACAAAGGAAGGCTGGGTGCGATATTGCAGACACGTTGAAGGAACTGAAGAAGAGTAATGGAAGAACAACTGCCACATGGAGTTGGCAGTAGATGAATTCTTCATGAAACTGGATAGTGACAGCGACGACACAGATGATGAAACCGAAAAAAAATTCACACCATGACAGCTGCAGTAAGCAAGAAATTTCTTGAGAATGTTATAGTGACAACTCTTACTTAGCTCAGACATTGTAAATATTAAAACTAGATTATATCTTACTGATACAAGTACCCTACAGTGTCATTTATTTGTTTTGCTTAATCACTTTTTTAATTAGTGAGCTAGGAATAGTTTTACTTTTTCCTAAGCTTCCTCATCAACAGTGAGTAAACATTGTTAACGATGCTATGTTTAGTCACATTCGTAGTATGAGTTATCAGTTTGTAAAATTTCTATCCATTTTTATTTGTGTTAGTTACATTATTTTTGTTTTATTTTTACTTATACTATTACATAAATCCTTTTTTGTCGAAGCAACTGGAATCATGAATGTTACGTGGTGTCTTTTGAAAAAATAATAGTTTTAATTCCGAATACTTGTAAATGAGTAAATATAAGCTGAACATTTCAGTATATTTTCCCTTATTTTGACTTTTTGTTCCCCTCACCATGATCTTGGTAACACTGTTCATTCTTATAGTCACTGTGTACCGTAACATGGTACACTCAAATCTTGTTCAGTAATAATTCGTTACAACTGAATACTTAAGTATTTTTCATTAGTTATGCTTATTTGTCACATCATAATCTTGGGTAATGTATTGTTAAGTATTATTATCATGTCCTAAAAATATACTATCAAACTTTGTTCAATTGGTAATTAATTTTAAATTATAATACTTGTAAATTGGTGGTTAACTGATTGTCATTGCAATTTTTAAATTTTGCGTTTTTTAGACTAATGATTTCTTTGTTTTTATCCATCGTCCACTGTCTATTAAATCTATGGTGAGTAATTTTAAAGCTTGCTAGTGTAGCACATGTAAATTAGTGTTGTTAACTATTCATGTTACTGACTCTGGCGAACAAATACGTTAACTAACTTCGTAACGATATGTCTATAGATTGTATCATCAACCCCTGCAAACCATATTTTCGCACAATTGTCTCGCTTACTGGTTTTTAATCTTAATGCGTAGTTTAAATAAAATCATGCAATTACAGTGAAACTATTTTATTTATGTTAACTGAGCAAAATTGACTAATTCCTGACTAGTACTGACTATGATGTTAATGTTATCACCACTCATCTTTGTAATAATTTCGTATTCATGCCAAATACAATATTTAAAGACGCGTAGCTGAAAAAATCAATACATCCACGCATTGCCCGGGACTTAAACCCAGAACATCTAGTACAGTACGCTGGCGCGCAACAAACAGTGCTGTAAAACAAAAGTGTCAGCGATAGACACGTTGATGTACTTTTCAAACACTTCTGTTTGAAGTGGTCAGTGTAATGTTTGCAGGATGCGTAGTACGTCGTTCAATAGTACAATTTGAGGACGAAGGGTGGACGCGACAGGCCAAGCCTTGTGTTCGAGGGGAGCGGGAGGTAAACTATGACTAGGGGGTCCAGCCCTCACAAGGTTTGACGCTAACAGTAGTTTTCTCTGGAAACAAAGAAAAAAGAAGGCTAAAGCGGTTTTGCGTGCGCCTTTCTTTAAAGAGCAACACTTCGTACACTGGTAGCCTAGTGATCTTAATGCCTGACCTAAAATGCAATAACTTTAATGATTTAAATTTAGAATAATAGCGTAATGATGGTTCAAAATATTTCTTACAATTTGAAGAGGGGATTCTGAATATATATTTTGCATAATCGATTCAAAACCGATACACGAACTGACAAGATTATTTAGTTTTCTCTCCATTTCATGCGTTGGTATTTTTAACACTGTTCATATAGCGGTAAAGACATCTTACCTAACGTCTCTACATTTATAATTCGTGTTTTTTCGGACCCCACTTCAACACTCCACACCAAAAAGAGAGACAGCGAAGTAAATGATCCAATATGACAGTAGAGCGGCCACGTGCACAGTGGAGTCAATTAAGGATCACGTATATCTGGAGCTTTTGTCGCGTTCAAGGCCTAGAGGCGAAGGAGCTATAGGAACGACACTGCGACGTGCATCAAGCGGGTCATCGCCTCTAAGCGCAAGGCTCTGAGCTGCCGCGCAGTGTTCTCGTCGCACAGCGTGTACCTATGGAACTTTCAGCGGTGATTATATTATTTTGTTGGCGGTAAGTCTGTAGGAAGGTTCAATGTCGGGCCCTTGAGTAGTTTTGTATATATTTGAGGCGTATATTTTGAGATACGTTTTGAGAAAGCTGTCTTTAGCCATTTTGGAGTGCTATGAAATGGTGTCTTGAAAGCACTCGGTAGCCCTAGTCGGAAGTGTGTGTTCTTTTCGTAGATCATCACATTGGACGCACGTTTAATAGTTTTGCAGAAAAATGGGAATTACTAAAGGTTGTTCACCATAAAGTGAGCACTCTTGAAACGAACCTTTGAAAAAAGTCACCATCGCTGCATACACATATTTTTACGGGCGCTTTGAGTGACATTCGTCCAGTAAAGTTGGTAACGATGGAGGGAAAGTAGTTCCGTATCTTAACGTTGGATAAAAAGTGCTAGGTAACCGTTTGTGGTAACTTCCCGTTCTGTGTTTTTATGCATCAAAGTGTAAAAATGAGCAGATATGTAAAATATTTACTTTCCTAATAATCTCACCGTTTTACTTGACCGACGCATGAATAAAGTGATGAGGCCCATGACAATGTTAATTTTACATAAGGCGGAAGAATACAGAACGTGTATACAATTAGATCGTAAGCAGGGCTTTCAAAAGTGCTAGTTTAATCGTGAACAGCATGCGGGAGCTTTGGACAACAATAACACTCGTATAATTTCCTGAGCTCGCTGGTCTAGGAACCCAAGGTCGTATCTGCACGTGTCGCACGACCAAGTCATTATCTGCACGTGTCGCACGACCAAGTCAGCCGACTTTCCTTTGATAGAGACCGGCAGTTGGTGGAAAACGTAATCACGCGACACCCAAACTGCTGAGTCACGCGACTTTGCGCCTATGCTCTGCTTTGAACAATGTCGCACGACGGTGTCGCGTGACCGAGTCTCCGCAATGCAGAATAAACTCGTGTGTGGCGAAATCACACGCGACCTATTCGAACGGGCGAATCAATAAGTAAAGGCGTCAGCTGATCTGTGAATCGGCGAACCGGGTTCGATTTCCAGCGATGCCAAACATGGATTTTGGCATGTAGGAAACATCGCGGACGTTGCCGTCGGCCGGCCGATTTTCTTGGGGCACTGTAGTTTCTCTTACACGTTGTTATAAATAAATTGGCTTACAGCCATTTATTAATAACTAAAGGGGTTTAGGCGTCATAGCTATATATTGTAGAGCTTATCAGTAAATGAGAGGTTTTATTCGTGATGTGTGTTACAGACAATACAACACTGTAATGGTTACTGTAAAGAGGAGCTGCTCTAGCTAATATTAAGTTATTATTACATTTTAAGTTATGAGCACCGCACGCCCTATTTCATTATATCTATGTTGGACAGTCCCCAGCTGAAACATGATGCCGGAGGCTGTTTCTAGTTGTACGGATCACGTCGGATGGACACACACATGGCTGCGATCTTCCCTGTACTCTGGCAGGTCGTGGAGAGGTGCGTTGCCGCGCCTCGCGTCGGCCTATATCAGTCCGTTGTTTAGCGTTTTGACATAGCTGACCTCTCTCCCTGCTGGCCCTTGTCGCCCTGCTTTGACGCAATCCTCGGTGTTCTGGTTTTACTCTGAAGGTGTGAGGGCGGTTTCAAATGGGAAATTATATTAAAGTCCATTCACAACGTGCATCATCATATTTTCAATTTATCCTCATCGAGTGTCACATAAATCTCCCTGATCAAGAAAATAATAAACTGTATTTTTTAATGTTTAATGCTACGGTGAGCTCATATTTTAACGGTTTGATTGGACTGTCCATCGCCGACCATGAGACTAAATAAACATATACAGACAACACGACGAAACCGAAAAAAACTTTTACAACACCACAGGCAGATAAATAGGCAAAGCTATTTTCTTGTAAACAGAATATTAAAACGACAAAAAGACGGACGAACAAATTATTATAACAAAACAGGACATAGGACAATAGTAAACCAAAAGAAATGCATCTCCATGACGGAAACAAAACACCACAAAAGTGAACAAAAGAGAGCAATAAAAATCACGATATCAGTGGTCACAGCTGAGCAATAAAAATTCAAAACAAACATGAAAATAAAACAAAAACACAATGAAACACAAGCCAGGAAAAGTATTTTGTCAGATTATAAATCCAAATAAATCAACACTACGAACAACACAGGAACCACAAAAAAAAAAAAAAAAACCAGAGGAAAGAATGGATAAACCAACAGAGTACACAGAACCACAAGAAATAATAGACATAATTTTTTTGGTTATTCTATATACTCTGTTGCTTTATCTATTATTTTCTCTTAGTTATTTTTGTAGTACCTGTGTTGTTCGTAGTGTTTATTTATTTGGTTTTATAATCTGACAAGGAATACTTTTCCTGACTTGTGTTTCATAGTGTTTTTTGCTCATTTTCGTGTTTCTTTGATTTTTTAGTATTTAAATGTGGCCACTGAAATTGCGTTTTTTTTTGTTACTCTGTTTTGTTCACTTTTGCGGTGTTTTGATTTGTCATCGTGTTGGCTTTTTTTTTTTTTTTTTTTTTTTTTTTTTCCCGTAACAATAAGTTGTTCGTCAGTCGTTTTGTCGTATTAATATTCTATTTGGAAGGAAACAACCTTTCCTATTTTATTCATCTGTGTTGTGAAACTTTGTTCGTTTTTTGTCTTGCTGAGTGTGTGTATGTGTATTTAGTCTCACAGTCGGCAATGGACACAGTCCAATCAAACCATCGCAATAAAAAGAGTTGATGCTTGTGTTTGCTGAGCTCTGAGTTATACGTAGAAGGATAGTGATATTGTCAGGTTGTTTTGTGAGCCAGCGACATTACTGTTGTTCATGTCAACTTGGTGACATGGTTGGTGCATCCGCCCCTCGCCAAGCGATAAGGGTACATTTTGCTGCGGGTTCGCGCTTCATTTTTGTGTGGGAAAAGTGGTGGATGTTGCCACTGGCCGCTGTCGGGTTACTGTCGTTTTTCTCGTTCTTATATTCTGTCGCTGCTCCATTTACGTCTCACTTTGCCTGCATGGACTCTATACCTAGTCGATCACCCTTCGAAACTTTCAACCTAACGTGTCAGTTTGGTTTTTAATACCATTTGTAAAAGGTTTTCGTCTGAAGTATTATGATATGTATTTGATGCTACACGTTCACGCATGAAGATATGGTATCACTATCTTGACATTCGCTGAGCTTTCTGCCGTCTTATGTTGGATTTACAATGCAATGACGAGGTCTTCCCGACAGCCAGACACGACGCTACAGCCCGACCATTTCCGCCACCAAAATTAGTTCAATGTTAGCAATACCCCGACAGTTTCCTTCCGACAAGTGTTGCGTGGCTTTCGGCAAATCCTAGAATGGCCAGTAACTTGCTATGTAGTGTGAAGAAATCATAAATCTTTGCACACTATTTTGTTTTGATAAACAAAGTATGTTTGAATTTTGGAGCTGATATTTTTCCACGAATATTTATTTTCGTCAGTTCATTAGCTTTCTGTTACAAGGGAACCAGGACGTACAAGTATAAAACATATGTTTAATGTGTAATGTACCACAGTAGTGAAATCCGCACGACATTTTGTTTTGCAAGGTTATGTTTCTGTTTTTTTTTTTTTTTCTATTGCCAAGCGAGGCCGACCGGTCCGACGCCCGACGAAATTAGAAATAGAATCTACTTTTGTCGGGGCTACGTTTGCCGGGGCGACCTTGCTCCTGATTGGCTGATGAAAAATTTTCGTCTGTGTCAGGGCTGTTTTGTCGGACTGTCGGGTTATCGTAAATCCAGCTTTATTCTATTTCAGTATTATGAATCTGGGAATATTTCCACGTCCTTAGTTATGTGCAAATGCCTGAGTTGTGTGCATATTTAACACTTTGAGGACGACACATATTTACTGCCATTCAAGACATGCCTGGAGTCACCATCACAGTAATTACAATTCTGTTCGTTTATTTATTCCGAATTCCCTGCGTTTTATTGATCCGTAATAATACACCAGACACTACACTGTACAATACAGTTTCATTATTGGCTAACTGTCAGCCATTGTAGTGCCAAGCTGATTTAAGACCCAATCATCGTGACTTTCGGTATGCAATAGAGTTTACTGTCCATCGTGTAATTAATTTTTTTACACGAGGAAGGAAATTTTGATTTGGAAGTATTTCTATCGCAAGAAGCTGATGAACACTAATGGAGAAGTGAGAAATCTAACCGAGCGTGTTTTGTCTCAACCCAGTGTACACAATTGGGCGCACTGAAAGTTATTTTTGGACGGTACTGTACACTGCGAGGCTCAGTAGCCAATGATCTCGCCTGTGGATAACTGATTCGTAAACCGTGTTACTAGGCTAGATCAAGATTGGTTCATATTACTATAGCCCGACACGAAGCCTGCAGCTCATTGGCTGTGATAATAGAACAAGTGCTGTGTAGACTTAAAGTACCGCACGCATCGTAAAGTGTTTTGTTTGCAACGCCTAAACCGTAAATCAAAGTGGGTCAAAACGAGTTTTAAAGATTAAAGATTTTTAAAAGTATACCCGGAGATATTCTTGGCCTTAATCCTTAAAGCGCTGATTTTCAGTGTTGGCGCGCCCACCAAGGGGGTGGTGGTGGGGGGGGGGGGGGGGGGGGGGGGGGGGGGTTTGGGGGGGGGGGGCGCTGTGCTGTTCACTTGTACAGTTAGTAAATAGAATTCAAACTTTTTAATCGGACTGTAGCGTAGGTACCTAGAGGTACTACAAAACGACAAAACCACCATTTATGTTCAATAAGCATTAAAATCTAATGATTAAATAAACCTTAGAGACTTTTATTCGTTTTTGTTTTACCCTTATAATAATGAAGTTGTGACACGGGGGGCATAGTTATTTTTTTTTTTTTTTGCAGAAGGGAGGCGTGATAAACTAAAGTTTGGGAACCCCTGTCTTAAAGTGTTTATAAGTACTGGTTTCCAACTTTTTCTTTTCGGCGGAGTGATATCGCAGAAAACTTTGAAGCCGGGTGTACAAACTTGGCGAATAAGTCGTGGGTGTTAGGAGATCGATCTCATTGTGTTCCTTTTTTTCATCGCTTGTGTCGGTCTCGATCAAAGAAAAATCGGCTAACTTCGCCCAGAGGCACGACTGGACCTAAAGTTACACTACCTTAGGCGTTTTAGGTCAGTATGTTTAGAACCTATTCCATGTACACACATGTTTCTGATTCATCTTTTTCTTTTGTGAAAGTGGCTGAATTATTTACAAACCCACAATTGAACTAACATTCAGAAATTTTAAAGCTTTACTTCTTAGCGTACTGTTTAATAAGACGTAAGATCACTTCCATATTATTATTCTATTCTCTTTAAAATAAAAACATATTATTACACCCTTGTTCTCAGCGAAAAAAATACAGGCTCTTCACGCTTATTTCCAACTTTTCTGAAGTCCTGCCAAATTTATGCTTCCAATATATCTCTTCCGCCTTATGCAAACAAAACTTAACCGAGTATAGGAAATTACACTAAAGGGACAACACAACGGATTCGTGCGCACTCCATGTAGTATTATATTGCATAAGAACTATTTTTTACTAGGCGTGACTTACACAGCTTTTTTTCTTCCGGTTTTTAATCATATTGACTACAAATTACATATAATTTATCGATATAATATTAGTAAAAGTTATAATTAAATAAAAACAAGGTACTTGCATGTTAACATATGCATAAAACGTTTATAATACGTGACATGTTTAGGTAGGAACCAAACTCGTCATTCGTAGGGCGATTTTTTAAACTGTTTGCTTAACAACGTCTGAAGAAATCGCGGTAAGACTAAAATCCTATGTTCAATTTTAAAATATCAGTAACTATCGTCCTCTTGTGAAACTCGAAACCAAGCGATTTGGCACAGTAGCAAACCACTGGATTCTCATTCGGGAGGACACGTGTTCGATTACCCGTCTCACCATCCCGATTTCGGTGGTGTAGTGGTCAGACTACTCGCCTCCCACGGAGGCGAACCGGGTTCGATTCCCGGCGGGGTCGCTCCCGGATTTTCGCCCGTGGGAATCGTACTGGACGATGCCTCTGGTATACGGGTTTTCTCGGAGGTCTCCCATTTACCGCGCCCTTGAATTCCGGCGTTGCTGCGTACTCACCTCGCTTCACACTCACCGGTTCTCAAGACCTCGATGTTAAGAGCCACCCTAATCTCTCCACACTCCGATTTCGGTTTTCCTTGGTTTCACGAGATCACTTCAGGCGAATGCTGGAATGGTTCCTTTCACACATGCCATATCAGATTCCCTACTCGGTCCTGCTTGTCTGAATATCTTGTTCTGTCTTCAGTGACCTGCCTGCCGACGAGACGTCAAAGGGAATCTACACCGCCAATTGTTTTTGTTTGGTTTTTAATATCTTGTTTAAATTTTCAACAAAGTGTGGAGTGAGTGAAGAGATTTGTACGGCTATTAACAGCGAGGTCTTGAGAGCCGATGAGGGTGATTGAAGTGAATATGGAGTGGCGCAGGAATTAAGGGGTGGGAAAAACGGGAGATCCCCGAGGAAACCCGCTGACCAACGGTATCGTCCAACTTGTGAAAATCCGGTGACCCGGCCGGGGCTTGTCAATAAAGTTAAGCCCCAAAGTACTCCCTGTACCAAACTTGTTATAGTTGTACCGGCATAACGATCGAACTACGAACTGATAATTACGTCACAATATTAATCCTGCAGAAATTGGGCAAAATCAATACAGGGACGTCAATAAGCGTTCGTTCGTAGTTCAGTAGTTTTGCCTGTACTTCAGTGCAAAGTCAGTAACTAGTCGGTTATAGAGGTATTATATATAGTCTATTCACGGTTAGGCGCTTCCAATTTTTCTGGATCCCTCCTGTTCAAGTTCTACTTCCAGAATATTTTTCCCCTTCATTCGAGCAAAGCTTAACCAAGTATAGAAAATTACCCCAAACAAACCACGCACCGCGTTCGTGCGCAATCAGTTTAACAGTTTTAATAATAACTATTTTATAATAGGCATTACAAACACGTCTATTTCCTCTCTATATTTATTCATGTTGGTTGAAGTCTTATAATTAGAGATGATGAATCATCGCGGAAAATATTTGACCCAACATTTCTTCTATAACACTAACTAGTTTATTCTTACATAATTGTATGAATAAGGTTTCGATTCAGCTAAGAGGTTTGCAGAACAACCACGGACGTTCTGCCTTATTGTATCAGAATCCTCACTGGTCCAGTGAAATGTGGTGGTAGCTTCATACATGCATGCCAGCCAATGAGGAAATAAAACTGTCGGACATGTGTACAGTGCGTAGAATCCTAGCAAACAGTCTACTTTTCCCGCGATAATGCCATAATTAAGAAGAGACGAAAATATATAATGTAAGTAAAATTTCAATTAAACAAATATAAGTTTCGTTTCTTTTATGTTAACACTTGTATAGAACGTTTTCAATACGTGGCATATTTATAGAATAAACGAACACGTCACACATAAAGTGTTTTTTTTTTTTTAAGTTTAATTCAAAAAGTACGAAGAAACTACGGCGACTACACTCTCGGATTTATTTTTTTAGAAACATAAATAAGCTTGAAAAACCAAGGATTCATTATGGAGGTGAACAGGTTCCCGTTGAGGGCGCCGCCCGTCTGGCTGGTGGTATTTAGTATGTCCGCGGCCTAGAAGCGTGGAAGAGATAAGGGCGACTTTGGCACGCGCATCAAAATGTCTGGTCGCCCTTACGCGCGAGCCACTGAACTTACGCGCATTCTTTCTCTGAACGTCGACTCGCCTCTGTACGACTTTCAATGATGACGCCCTTCGTTTTATGGCGTAACAATAAAGGCAGAGTCGTGCTGTGAGCCTTGCGCTACGCACATTACCCCCGTACCGGAAATTTTATACCTAAAAATAATAGTTAAACACTCGTATAAACCAGTATTCACGTATAAAAATCAAACTGGAACATTAAATTGGAAAAGGGAAACCAGCATACGGCCGTGGAAATTTCTCGAAATGCAATTCGTAAGCAGACGCCGCTCACAAATATTGAAGAGTTTTTAAATGACAAATGTACGACTGAAGCTCGGCGCTCTGTTTAGGTACACGGGCCCGAGAATTGTTTCTTTTCGCATTCGGGGCTAATCGATACGGGCGACAATAACACGCGAGCCCAGCGCCCCATCGCTCATACGCGCAAGGCGTGCAGTCATTCCGTCGTCATCTTTTCCTGTACGAATTAGATCTGTAACAGTAGGGCTTTGTTACACGCTTGTATATTAACACGTTCTGGTTACCTGGCAAAATTCACCTAACATGTCGCACGTTCAAAGTTGCCCTACTGTAGGTGAAACAATATACGATGACTGCTTTTGGCGGCGGAAATTTACGATCGACAAAATATGTTTTGACGACCTTGCGTGTCTTCAGGGGACACTCTGGAACATTAACAAAGCCGTTTGGTTTTTATTAAACTTTTCATAATCAACTGATTTTGTAGATATTACTGCGTTTGTAACAAAACAACAAAAAAATTCTTCCCCCACCCCCATTTTTTTAAATATTTAATTTTGTTTCTGATTCCCGACTATCTTTTCCCTTTTTTCCAACTGCCCGTGTGAAATGCTATCTAGCGTGCTGGAGTGGAATAAAAAGAACGTAGTAAATTATGTGGTCCATTCGCCAGATTACACTATGCTTCTGCATTTGAGTGTTTCGTGTCGGACTATCTGATGCGCAGAGATTCATCGGAGCACGCGATACTGTAATCAGTGCTCCGCGGGGTTTCGGTCTTACGAACACTCAGAATTTGGGGGGGGGGGGGGGGGAGGGAGGGGCTGAATTCAACACAAAACAACGGCAATTATTTTTAATCGCCTTAATTTCCTCTAGCGACGCTCGGCAGAGCGGAACCGAAGTCTTCCTCGCTCGAACAGCGCGTGGCGAGACTTGCGTTCCCAGCGGGTCGGCAACTGTCATCTCTAGTGGAGATGGCGGCGCCAATTAAAGCGGTGTAATGAACGACGAAATTAACTCGTCAGGCGAGGGGGGGGGGGTGCGCGCTCGTAAATCTCGTTTCGCTCGCGCTGGTCCGTTGTTAACGGGCACGTTCCGCGGCTGTCGCATTCGTACGTCGCCGTTCGCCATTGTACCGACAATATCGATCGACTGACGTTGCGAGTAAGGATCAGCGACTCCAGTTGGTGAAATACTGATCGCAGACAGTTTAGTTATAGGCCGGTCGTGGTTAACTGAGCTCTTTTGAAAGCCCTTCTCTTGTCATTTTGTATCCTTCCGCCGTATGTGCGATACTAGCGGCTGTGGACGGTCAAAGCCGCGGCTACTGCGCGAGCGCGTGTAAAAGATGAGGTAGGCCGATAGTCTTATGTACATGTGCGCCCATAATCGACCTACCCTACGCCAACACAGATGTCGGTCATTTGGCCAACAGTGTCGAACATGTTTGTTTATATCTTAAATGTTCAAAATACAAGCCCTTTTATAGACACAAAGAAATAGTTCGGAAATGTACCACACCAGTGTTTAGGAATTATAAAGGTTGTTCACGATGAAGTGAGCACTTTTGAAATCAACCTTAGGAAAAAGACACTATCCCTACCTGCATATATTTTAACAGGCGAACTGAGTGACATACGTCCAGTAAAGTTGGTAACGATGTATGGGAAGTAGTTCCATATCTTAACGTCGAATAAAAAGTGTCAGGTAACCATTTGTGACTACTTAAATTACTTCTTTCAATTTCTGTTTTTTTATACACAATGTGCATGCAAGTAGATCTTAAGCAGGGGTTTCAAAAGTGCTCATTTTATCGTGAACAGCGTACTCGAAAACTGTTATGGTGACGTTTTTCCTTATGCGGACGTGGCAGCGTTCCTGAACGGGTATATGAAACAGACAAATGGGGGCTGTCATTATCAAATCCACATAGTAGCCGTGCCATTCACTTCCGTATTTGTATACTGTACGTATATGTTATAAACTTCCATCACATGTTAGAAAGTTTACCAGAACAATTTCTTACCGTGTATGAATACATAATACTTTTACCAGTATCGCATTAAAAACTGGTATAGGCTGTTCACGGTAAAATGAACACTTTTGAAAGCCCTGCTTAAAATCTATGCACTTTGTGTATTCTTCCGCCTTATGTAAGATTAACATTGCCATGGGTTTCATCACTTTATTCATGCGCCGGTCAAGTGAAACTATGAAATTATAGAAAAAGTAAATATCTTAAAAATCTGCTAATTTTTACGCTTCGATGCATAAAAAAACAGACAGTGAAATAAATTACTTCAGTATCCACAATTTGTTACCTGACACTTTTTATTCGACCTTAATATATGGAACTGTTTTCCGTCTATCGTTACCAATTTTACTGGGCGCATGCCACTCAATGCGCCCGTTACAATATATGCGAGTAGGAACAGTGACTTTTTTCTCAGATCGATTTCTAAGTGCTCACTTTATCGTGAACAGCCTATAGGAGGAAATATCAAAACATCTCAAAATATTTGTTTGCATCATCGGTGTTCTAACCTCAAATCCTATCCACATTGTTTCTGCTAGTCATGTTGGGAGAACAGCAGTCCAAATGTCGGGACACAGAGGGGCTACTGTCCACCTCGGGCGCGCGCTCTCCGCCATTTTCCCTCTACGGTGAAACGTAACGGGTAAGGCAGGATTTACACCATGTCGCGTCCGTCCGTCATACGTTCGTTCATCTCTCAGCCGAGTGATTTACAACCAAACTTAGTACGTCCATCGTAAGTACATTGATACAAACTGTTTACAAATAGGAAAACAATTCTCCATAAAAAGTGAAAATGTTTTGCGGTATTGTGTTTCTAAGTACCCAAAACAACCGTACACGTACGTAACGACAATGAATCGACATTTTAAATGGCATATACAGTATGATTTTATTATTTTTACTATTGCAGTAAAGGAGCTCGTGTTTCCGAACATAATTATCAATTAATCTTCAGGTAAAATGTAACTTAATTTATTTTACAGTTACATAAACAAACATATGCAAACATAAGACAGCCAAAATAAAACATTGCACGCACTACACAGCCTTCTGAAGAACTTGGGATGAACGAGTAACAAAACGTGCAAGTTTAGAAGGCTTTAATTTCATCCGTTCGTCCGTCAAAAGTTAAAGCTTGTCAAGGTTTTGACGGACGGATGGAATTAATGACCACCTCTGATTGGCTGTTGATCACATGATTGACGGATGGATGACGGACGCACGAACACAATGGGTCGTTGTAAATCCTGCCTGAGAATACGCATGCGCCAAACTGAGGTCCGCTTACAAACGCATCCGCCTTGGCGCTGCAGAGACCCTGGTTGTGCAATATACGTCGCTACGAGCATGATTGACTTTATTCTTGCGCAAGTAAAATCGTGGAAAAGTCGGGAACGTAAATATACTCCTAATAAAGCAATCGTTTCTCTAATTAGCCTCAAACAAACAGAAATTAAAACGAAGAAATTCAGCGTCCACCAGTCGCGGTGGAAGATGTTCGTCGTTAGCGGGTCAATGGCCAAGACTAAACAAAAAAAAAAGTATTAAAATTAACACTAGAAAGTATCACAATTCGCAGAAAGATTTTTACTAACTTATTGAGGCTTACTCAAAACTGGATGCATATACACTTTTTTATTTTATTTTAACGTCATAACTGATAACGTTTATAAACAAATCATACAAATTCTAGAAATACTGCATCTTACGAAGCTTGTTTGAGAATAATACTCAAAAGTTGTCTTTACGTGATGTGCTGACAACAAACGTAGTAATTTTAGTGCGTTTTTATAGACTCTGACTCTTACAGCGGATTATTAAGGGGTTATATGACCCCCTCCCTCCTTCGACCCACTGACTCCGCTGTTCGTGGTATCCACAAATCACATATGACACGTAGGAAAGGCATAGAACGACTTTCATTACAACGCTGCAAGTCAGCGTGTCCTTTGAAATGTGCGTAGTCAGCGGCGGGGATTATTTTTTTTAGGTTGGTTTCGAAAGTGCTTAATTAAGCGGAATCAAGTGTACTTAGCTGTTTGTTACTATCTGCTGTAAATGGTCGGAAATCACAGGGAATTCAGCGAGAATAGGTCGCTGGAATACGGCGTATACCAGACTTCGGGGATTAGCTGGCTGCCTCAATTAAGCGGATGCGTCCGTATGTGCTGCATGGCCGGGTAATGGCAATAACTTGCTGCAGTACACTCGCGATTACTTCCAACTTTACTGAAGTCTTGCTTAAGTCATATTGTCAGGCTTTCCTTCTATCGCATGCAGACAAAGCTTAACTGAGTCTAGAAAATTACACCAAAGGAACTACACACCGCTTTCGTGCACAATCAACTTTTGAAAAATGTCACTGCCCCCACCTACATGTATTTTAACGGACACAATGAATGTCATGCGCACTGTAAGGTTGGCAACGACGGAGAGAATGTAGTATCATGTCCTAGCGTCGAATAAAAAATGTAAGGAAAACATTTGGGAGTTCAAAAATTATTTATTTCACTTTCTGTGTTTTTAATGCGCATAAGTGTAAGAATAAACACATTTGCAAAATATCTACTTTTCTAATGATTTCACAGTTTAACTTGACCGTGGCATGAGTAAAGTGATCAGGCCCATGGCAAGGTTAATTTCACTTATGGCGTAAGTATACTAAATCCGCATACAAGTAGCTCTGAAGCAGAGCTTTCAAAAGTGCTCACTTTACCGTGAACACACTTTAATAGTATTTTGCATAAGCACTATTACTTACTAGGCAATACCAACATGCGCATTTTATCCGTTTTATTCGCATTAATTATAAATAAAATATAATTTATTTATAGAACATAAGTAAAAGTTCAATTTTATGAAAAATTGTGTACTTTTATGTGGATAGAAATATAAAGCGCATGTGATATATTATACATTTAGGAAACAACCAAACACGGCACACATGGGGTAATTTTTCGAAGGTTTCTTTCAAAAGTGCGAAGAAACAGCAAATAGACTACATATTTCACTCGGCTGACGCAATTCGTTCACTCAAAGAATTCAGCAGAGAGAATTCAACATAACAGTTCTATAATGGAATTTTATGGCAGCGACAACTAAACTTTAGTACCAGCAACAGAATATTCTGTAATACTTTACAAGCCAAATTGTTAGCGCAGAATAATCTGAATATTGTTAACAGTTATTCTGTTGTGGAAACCATCTTTTCTGTAGCAGAAACAGTGTTTTATGTAGTAGGAACCAAGCAGTTAGCTGTGAACACAATCTTACAGTACTGTTACGATAACAGAACAAGATATTGTAAACCCAACCCAACTTCAACAGAATGTTCTGTAGAAATCACCTCGTTTTTCTTCAAAGTTTACAGTAAAAGTATGGCAGCTACAATAGTGTCGCGGACTGTTAAAGGCACCCTCTAATTCTGTTAGAAATTATAGAACTAGTAAAATTGACAATACAGAAGACAAACAGGAAAATGTTGCTATTGTGAAATAATATTTATCTAGTGGAGGGTGTTGATAATCTGTGAGGGTACTGTGCACCCTTTAAAGTGTTGACAAACACCACCATGTTAGGCGTTAAATGTAATAATAGCAACAAGGGTGCTGGAATGTCATATTTGTTTTTAAACGATCTATATAACTTACACAAACAGAACATAAAAATGAAATAACCAACAATATATTTTTATTGGTACTGCAGATTGTCTGATGTGAAAGGAAAACCTGTTTACCCATACGTTACACGTAAAACATTTTTATAAAAGATGACACCCAATGTTGTATAATATAAATATAAATGACACAAATGAAAGTTTATTTTATTAAAAATTTAAGCCAACACACATGTGAATTCATCGCGTCGAGATTCGTCTGCAGACACGACATGCTTTTAAAAAAATTAAACAATGTGAAACAAATACATTTAAAAATCTGAATTTCGTAACTGATATAATAGCCGAGCGGTCTAACGAGTCCGTCTATCAACATAACGTCCGACAGTTTGAGGCTGCCTGCTTCCACAAGGAAGCTTTAAAGTTTCGAAAAATAAGTACAGATAGCAGCGTATCATATGAGCCGACGAGGGAATTACAACATACCACACAAGATGTTTAGGGCTACCATGCTGCTCAGAGAACAGATTGTTAGCACGGCCATATGTTACCACGGGGTGCATAATCAGCTCTGTAGCGGCAACAGAGCAGCAGCGTAAGGAATACGATACTGGATCGCAGTCATAACCCTACTCGTTTGTAATAGCAACATTCTGTTCTATAGAAAGTAACGACGTCACTGATTTGTAATGCACTGACATTTTACAATATGCTCTATTGGCTTTACCGTATACCTTGAACAATATTCGTTGAGTACCCACAACCAAACAAACTGTTGTCCCTATTTTAACAGCCTTTGAGCGTAACGGCTACAGAATGATGGTTCCTGCATCAATATTTTCCTTTCAGTGTTCCTATATGATACACAGGTATATTTTGAAACCAAGGTCAAAACGCCGTGAAAAGTTTCTGCATGCAAAATGAGAAAGGAAATGTCTTACGGCTTATGAATTATTGCTTAGTGAGGTAACCGCCCTTGAAAATAAAGATATTCAAATTACTTTTAAAAATACTAATTATTTACTATCCGATTCCCGAATACTGTTCCTGTGATTAGGAATCTGTTATCTGTATAAATTTAATGAGTGACATCATTAAGTCTCGTTAAGGACGTAAGTGATACCATGTTATTATCCTACAAAACTAGAAAACCCTTGGCTGTGTTCGAAGTTTAATGACAGGTATAAAATTTCACGTTTAAATTAGAAAAAAAAAATATTTGCCTTGGTGTAACCATAGACTAAAGATGAGGCAGACTGATCTCGCTGGCTACGCACAACAAATATCAGTGTCTCAACATTGAACTGCTTCTCTGCCAATACGACTTGCAAAAACGGCGTCGTTTTGATGTTAGGTTAGACAACTGATTCGTAAACAAATGTGAGCTGTTTTTATACTTCACCTAACCAGTTTGCAATGCAGTTTGATTCAATTCAAATTGGCAAAAGTGTTATATTCATATCAGGTTATTTGTCATTTAAAAAATGAAGAATGAACAAACACGTCCATTACATTTGACCATGTGATTTTGACAGTTGTGTTCTTTTGAGGTAGGTCAATGTTGGGTATATGCACAGAAGACAAATAAGCGGTCTACCTCGTATTTAGTCTAGGGGTGTAACACCCCGAGGTGAACAGTCCTAGCTGTTCACAGTTATTCGAGCATTTTTGAAGCCAACCTTTGAAAAATGTCACTGCTCCTACACTGACAGGTAAGCGCCCAGTAAAGTTGGCAACGCCAGAGGGAAAGTAGTGCTATGTCTTAACCCTTTCATTCCCAGTACAGGCAGTTGTCTACATGTTGCATAGGAAGGTACTGTATATACACTGTGAGGCTGAGTGCTCAGTAACCTTCCCTGGAGGTAGTTGACTTGTCAACCGTGATACTAGCTATAGGCTGTTCACGGCAAAGTGAGCACTTTTAAGGTCCTAGTTACTTTTTCCTTTCAGCCATTTTTTATCCTTTAAAAACCGTTGTAAATAAATATTGTCACGTAATTATTAAACAGAGTGTTTATATTCCACCGCATTCGGAAGTTAACGTCTAAGTCTAAAATAAAACATATTTATTGATTATCATTCCAAATGAGAGAGCTTTCAAAAGTGCTCACTTTACCGTGAATAGCCTATATTTACTCTACGTCATGACTGGTCCATATCTCCGACCACTAAACACAACGTCTGCAAATCATTGGTTGTATTAACGGAACATGATCTTCGTCTGCTTAAGTACAGCAGGCATCGAAAATTTCTTATTTGTAACACCAGAAATATTAAAGTAGGAATGGAGAGGTTAACATTGAATAAAAATTTTTAGTTTAAATTTGTGAACAATGAAAGCGTTTATTTTACTTTCTATTTTTTAAATGCAAATAAAAAAAAAATGTTTTTAATAATTTCACAGTTTTGTTTGATCGGCGCACGAATGAAGGGACTTTTTAATTTTTTTTCTACTCTACCTTAATCTAAGTGTTATGTGAAATGAAAGCCCGAAGGTAGGGCGTGATTTTATTGCGTCTCAGGGCTAACCCCTTACGTCTACAAGGAAGGAAAACCATTCAAGGAGACAAGGAGACCTGCATCGCGGCAAAGAGGGATTGGGCAGCCATGGCCTCCACTTTAGGGCCATGACTACCTCTCTAAGTGTACTTAGAGCTAGTCTTAACTATGAAGAACAAGGGAAAACCGCTAAGAAAGACGTAAAAACCCTTGCGACAGAGAATAACAAATTCAAAATTATTGCATGCATTAAATTAAATTAAATAGAATGCTACAGGAGACAGAGGTTTGTGAACATGCTCTTGGTTAGTAGAGTTGAAAAGATTAGTAGAGAGGGGGCGGGGAATGAAAAGACCAGGCCCATGGAAAAGTTAATTTTACGTATGGTGGAAGAATACACAACGTGCATACAAGCAGATCTTAAGCAGGGCTTCCAAGAAGTATGTAGTTTACCGCGAACAACCAAAGTAAAATCAGCTAGAAATTTAAAATGGCGCTGTTGCGTGCCACCGTGGCACCCAGTTTTAAATCTAGCCATTTGTAAATCTCAATACTCAAACACCCATACTTGCCTTAGTAATAATGTTAGGCCATAAGTAGATTTTGTTCTTATTTTGTACACGGAATATACTACAGCGTTTTGAAATGTAGTTCAAAATAACACCGCCCATAGCCAGAATACTAAAAGTCTATCACCTAATCTAGAACTTGACTGCAAGCAAAAGGATTATACCCAAATTTTACTACTGATGAGTTCTAAGCTTGTTAGTATGGAGTCAAGCAAAAGTCAAACTAAAGGCAAAGAATAATTAAATTAAAAAAAAAAAAAAGTACATGTATATTTTATTAACACATCCTATTAATATTTTCCAACTTTCTAGCAAGGAAAAAAATGCATTCCACTCCTTTAATAATTTTAACGTAATGCAAGATTCTTTATTTTTATTTTGTTTTGTCAACTCTATTTCATTTTTAGAAAGGTTTTAAATACATATGAACGATCTTAAAATTCTAACAAAAATGCATTAAATTCTACACGAGAGCATGAAATTAAAAATCTCCCATTTCAACATTCTTAAATTACAATCATAACGAGAGAGACTAAACATATGTCTAGGAGCCTGTAAAAATAATATAAGTGTTATCACTCCAGCTATTTATTCATTAACAATGCAACAGTTCCTCTCTCTAAATGTTAGAGCCCACAAACTTTTATTTCTGATTGTTTCGTTTCCTCACATTCTACTCAAGCATATTTGTACCTGTGGGAGGGGTCTGGACCCCTTGGACTCCTCTCGTTGATTCGCCTCCTGGACTCCACCCATGGACTCCCCCCTGGACTGGCCCCCCTGAACTTCCTCTATGGACTTCCCTCGTGAACTGTCCTCGTGGACTGCCCCGTGTACTCGCCCCATGGACTAGCCCCATGGACTCGTTCTGTGGACTCATCCCGTGGACTCATTCCGTGGACTCCTCCTGTAGGCTCCCCCCATGGAATCCTAGCGCGGACTCCTTCCATTGACTGTCCCCATGGACTCCCCCCACTGACTCCTCCATGGACTTCTCATTTAGATATTTGCCTATTATGTGTCAAGCTGCTGCCTGGCTCTTCGTATATACAATCTTCCCTTTGAGGCAAGTCCCTGTGACGAGAAATGGCCGCGGAAGCCTGAAGTCGGCTTGTCACAACAAAAGCACTCAAACTGTCGTATGTCTTTCCAGATATACTTTCCGCTGCAATTGCCAACCTGTTAGTAGTTGCATAGAAGGATTTATGTTATTTCCTTTGCTTAGTCGGCTAAAAACGGTATACATTGTTACAACATATCCTTTTTCGTTGTTTTTGCATTCCTCTTGTATACATATAGAATTTTTAAATTTTTTTAATATTTTCTTTAACCCAAGATAGGCAGTAAATATGTAGATAAAAGATAAATGTTTACTTTATGTGGAGTTCATAACATCACATAGTACTGGTTTTTCACATTCCAATTTGTTTTACCTTATAAGTGGAGACCTGCAAAATCGCGTTATTATTTGAGGACTAGTTAAACTTCAAACACATGTATCTTTGCAATATATTTTCATTGGACCATACTTTATTTGACACGCCCTGAGTAGCTCTGTGCCAGTAAATGAACACTTCGCAATAGCGTACCCCAATCCCGTGCAGTTCAGTTAGAAAGGGAGTGACTTCAGATTTATACAGCAGCCAATGGTGAAACGACGTCGGCGCTAGTACATACAATACTGTGAAGTTCAAGCTGATGCCAAAAATAACGCGAATTTTGCAGGTCCCTACTTATAATGCTTTGCGTTTTGAGAATGCCTTGGGAACGATATCACACAGGTCACAAATATTAAAGCACTGTACACATACCCAAATGATATGTTGAAGAATCATAATCATTAATCCCCTTTGCAAAATATTCTTTACTTTATTAAAAAGCATTATTTTTGTTGAGCTCATTTGCTTTCGAGTCAGTTGTTTTGCCTTATATAATATCATTGTGTTAACAATTCATCAATATCGTAACTATTGGCTGCGCAAAACCATTTTAAATTGTAATTATGGCGTGTGTACTTTACAAGTTTTCCCACAACATTATGTTCCATAACTAATCTTTTGGTTTTGGAAAATGGGAATTTCACATTGTTCAAAATGGGAAGAAGTCTGCATTTCGAAGATGTACTGTTGCTGTTAAAGCATTAAGTAACGCTGTTTTCATAAATCCAAAAATTTCTGGTTAGGCCCAAAATGATGCGTTTATTTCAGTGTGATAATTACTAATATGAGGACAATTATGTTTGAACCGGGATATAATAAGCGAACAGATGCTGGACATGACAAAATCTTAATTGTATATGTCACAATTTTAATTCGTATAAAAAAAAAAAACGGAGTGAAGGAGTTTTGAAATTGTGAACATTTGTATTAACGGCCCTGCTTACCAAGCCGGCAGCCGCGAATTTCAAATGGGGAATCAATATTAAACGAAATTCCTTCTAGTTGCGTCAATTTTAAACATAACTATTTGAAACAAAAAATAAATTTAATGCGACTTTCTCCGAGAATATTGCTATAGAAAATTGTTTTTGAAAAAAAGCACTCATTCGCTTTTTGCTACATGTAAATTTCAATATTACATATTAGAAAATATATGAAACAAAACATTTGGCAAGACGTCTTAACGTAGCAATATTCCTCAAGAAATGTCACGTAGACTACTTTTTGTTTGAAATATTTATGAATAAAATTGACGCAATGAGAAGTAATTTCGTTTAACATTGATTCTCCATTTGAAGTTCGTGGCTGCAGGCTTGGTAACCAGGACCGATAAATGTCTGTAACTGCGATTTACCTTACTGCGGTTAAGTTATGGGCCTTAGTTGAACATAGGCCTTAATATATATGTACTTAAAGTATTTTTGAAGTTATATTAATTGTTTGTATATTAATGTCTCTTGATATTGAACAAGTTTTGGCCTAATTTAGTCATACCTGTACAAGCATTAAATTTAATTTAACATAGCGATATACCTTACAGACACCATAATTTTCATATAAACCAATATATTTGGTGTTTGGTGTATGTTACGCGCTACCGCCATTTTGACAGTTTATAGCTTGATATCATTACAATTCGATGAGCATGCAGTACAGAAAGAATCATAATCAGCTCATTCGATAGATGTGTAACGGTAGTTAAAGGCTGTTCACGATAGAGAGAGCACTTTTGAAATCAACCTTAGAAAAAAGTCACTGCCCCTGCCCAGCATATATTTTAACGGGCGCGTTGAGTGACATGCGTCCAATAAAGTTGGTAATGATGGAAGGAAAGTATTTCCATACCTAAAATTTGAATAAAGAGTGTTAGGTAACCATTTGTGAAAACTTAAATTATTTATTTCGCTTTCTGTTTTTTTTTTTTTTTATGCGTTGAAGTGTCAAAATGACCAGATTTCTAACATATTTACTTTTCTAATAATGCCATGGTTTCACTCGACCGACGCATGAATAAAGTGATGACGCCCATGTCAATGTCAATTTTACATAAGGCGGAAGACACACAACGTGCATACAAGTCGATCTTGAGCAAGGTTTAAAAAGTGCTCATTTTACCGTGAATAGACTATAGTTCACCATCGCGATTTGTTCCTATTCATGTGCCGGATTGGAAGAAAAAACAAAGCACGGGTTTTAAGGGCTTTACCTACCTTCATCTATTTCGCGTGTCCGAGACCTCAAAAAGCGAGAGCTCTAAGGCCGAATTTCGCTCACTTGCCATTTACCTCATCGCCTCTACGCGCAAGGCGCTGAATTGGCGTGCAGACTTCCCCTCGGCGACTCGCCTAAACACGCTGTAAGAAAAATTGTAATTTTTTTTCACAGATGGTTTGCAATTTTATAGAGTTGTAGCCACCATTCTTCGCGGAATGCTGAGGCCTCGTCCACAGTAAACGTGGCGCGAACCAGCGTATAGGCTATTCACGGTTACTTCCAACTTTTCTGAAGCCTTGCTAAAGTTCTACTTCCAGTATATTCCTCCACCTCATACAAACTAAGCCTAAACAAACCTAGAAAATTACACCAGAGGGACAGCGTACCACATTCGTGTGCTCTCAGTGTAATTATATATTGCACAAGAACTATTTATTGCTTGATACGCGTTAAAAACACATTTTCTCACTGTTTCTGTTTGTATTAATTACTAATGAAATATTATAATTTATTAACAATATATAACTAAACATTCAATTTAACCACAAATAAGATAGCTCTATGTTAACACAAGTATAAAAGACTTTTGATACGTTATATATTTAGGAGAGAACCAAACACGTTATGCATGGGGTGATTATTCGAAGGTTTGAACCAAAAAGTGTGAAGAACCGCGAACAGACTATAACATAAGGAGCATAGCATTAATGACAGCCATCACCGTTTCCGTTAACATAAACCAGTTACAACAATGAACGTAATTAAGGAATTATTGTATACAGGTGTGAGAATTTTGACACTCTTGAGCTTGCTGCAATAATTTTCAATGTTAGTAGTAACGGCGTGGGGGTGCTAACCCTAAAGGGATTAATTGGGATTAATTGGAATTAATAGAGGTATTATCGATTCGACTGAAAGGATTAAGCCTTAATCCGATCTTAATCCTCTCAAATTGACATAAAGGGTTAAATTTAATGAAAGGGTTAAATTGATTAAAAGGGTTAAATTTATTTAAAGATTAAATCTATCGAAATGGTGATTTTTGTTTGGCACAAGAGTGTACTAAGGGTCAATTTTATTATTTTCTTTATGTTTTTGTTGTGGGGATTAGGAGCTCTGGTATGTCCTAACTCTGCGAGCTGTGGCACACGATGAGGTGTGGAGTGTTGGGAATGAGGTGTATATTTAATATATGTATATATATATTATATATATATATATATATATATATATATATATATATATATATATATATATATATATATATATATATATATATATATCAAATAAATAAATATATGGTGACTTTTGTGCAAGAGTGACATAAGTCTATTTTTTTTGTTTGGTAGTGATCTAGCTTGTAGACAGTGTTGTAGACAGGCGAGTTTGAATGTTTGTATTATTCCTAATGCAATTAAACATTAGAGAAATACAGAGTGTTCTACGAATGAATAAATTTAATGCATCGAATCACAAATTTCAAACAACTACATAAGTGGAATTACATGACTATCCAGTATGAAATTAAATATAAAGAGATGAATTAATCTACCTCGTGCTGTATGCTAGTAAAATAATTTACACAAGAGAGAAGTATAATGAACGAACACAATTACGTGAGTGTGCAGTATGGAATTAACGATCTACAACCAAATGTCCCTATACATTAAATGATCAGAATAACTATATATATATATATATATATATATATATATATATATATATATATATATATATATATATGATACTTCTTGATACCTCTCACACATACCTTACATGTCTGTATGCTTGTGAGACTGGTGATTAGGAACTTTAGAAATGTAATCCACTCATAAAAAGAAATTAATTGATTAACATGCATAATGAAATCGCACCAGGAGCTCCCCATACACAAATTCATCCACCTCAGAGGCTGGTGAAGGAAAAGGTCTATCTTACATCGAGAGCCTGATAGTATATACGTGGAGCACATTCGGAGGCTGACAAACAACTTGGAAATAGATGTGAATAAAATTTACATGACAAATGGATAAAAATTATGTTTATGATGCACATACTAATATATAAATTAGATTAGTCTAATTTTAAATATACACAAAATGAAAACATGTAATTAAATCACAGCAAGAGTTCCCCGAAAACACATGTGTCCACCTCAGAAGCTGGTGAAAGAATGAATGGATCGTATGATGTGCGACTGCTTATAAGCTGTTACGTGGGGCATGGCTGAGTTTAAATTTAGAACTGACAGAACCTATTTCCTTACCAAGCTACTATTAACGACTTAATTCGTCCTACAAGTACGTGAATGTATAAAATTGATAGGGTATTATTATATTTTTAAAAGAAGTTTTTCAATATGTTTTCTGATTTTTTTGTGTAAAGCATGACTGTTTTTTTTTCACCACCAGACATCTGTGTGTTGATTCTGCAGTACTTGTAATCTTGATGCTGCGAGAAAAAAATATTTTTATTTTAAAAGTTGGTTGATCTCTCCCAGCTTTAGGACAACAGAGGAGCATTGTGGTGTGACACCAAGGGCTGTTTCTACCAATCCCTGAAAAGGTTTTTGTGTGAATAGACTCTCGGTTTTGATAAATTCCCTTGGGTTCTTGGCCAACAGCCCAGTAAAGTTTTCTCGAGATATCCAAGCCTGTATGTTCTCCTCAGCTCTTCAGACTGTGTGTTAATTGAAATGTCAGTTTTTCTACCTCATCAACTTGTACATTTTTTACTTCTGTGAAAAAAAAAATTACAAGCAAACAAATAAGCTGTAACCTGCCTATGAATTTAAACCAACACTGATACTCACAAACTCTTTTAATGATTACCAAAAAATCTTTTTATTTTGGTTAAGTAATAAACACATATTAGATAATGATGCAGGGAATTTTTCAAACTAATAAATAACAAGTAACAGTATTAAATTTGTTTTACATATAACATTTTTATTTAAAATTCTTTTCTTTGATTCAAAAATCATCCTTTAAAGCTAAAATATTTACAACTGGTTTACAACAAACATTGACACATACTAAAATACATTTTCCATCGCAATTTTTTAAAAATAAATTAAACACACACACACACATATATATATCCATTTTTTCACATATTTTAAAACAATCATCTTACAAACTAAAAGACATTTTATCAATAATATTTTTAACAATAAGACATTTTAACAAACAAGAAATTTTATTAACAACATTTTTACTATTTTCTGTAATAAACCTGTGTACATCAATTGTAAATTGTAACACAACTACAAATACTACTACTACAACTACTGTTACTACTGCTACACCACTATTACTGCTACTACTACTGTTACAAAAATTGTCTGACATAGATAAGATAAAAAAAATTATAAACAACATATTTACAAATATAATACATTGTGTTTTGATGTTATTTTTCTATCTATTTACAGCAACTTGTTTTTCATTGCCGACACATTCAGGTTGTGTCATCACTGACACGTACATCCAAGGTGTTAATTTATTGTGTCATATCTGGGTTATTTCCACACACACACCGACAACAGGTTGTAACACACTCACATGTACGCAGTTTCCTGTAGATGATTTGTCACACTGTGACTTTCTTCTTCTTATTGTGTATTGAAGATAGTTGTATTCTTGATGCAGATAGGCCTTACTGATAGCAAACAGGGAACAACAGCATTGAATGGTGATGCAATACATGTTGTGGGCAGCAATAGTTGGCTGGGAAGTTTGTTGTGAAAAAAGAGGTGTGTTATGTCGTCATAGATGGATGTCATCAGTGGCATGGAGGTGTCAGTTGTGGTGTCGTGGCTGTGCTGCATTTATTGTGGTGTTGAAACTATTGTAGGGAGGAAAATAACATTTTTACTCAGGTATTTGATAGTGCCCCCAAGGTTAGATTGATATTCCATCTGCCTCATTGTACCACTTATCATCCATACCTGACAACACTACCTTGGTTATGCATTTGGTGTAGACTTGATGAGCAAGTGAACCCCAGAACCCTTGTGCAATTTTCGAGGCAATCTCGATAATCCTTGTACCTGAGTGACTGTAACACACTAGGTTTTACACCCTTTGGCTTACATATACATTGTTCATTCCAAACAATATATGTGTAAAGATTGAGATGTAAACCCACAAAGTGTGTGATGATACGCACAGAACATTCATCTTTCATCACCCCAGTATGGCCTTTGTTCTAATGAGGGAATATTTGAAGGTTATTGTGTGCATAGTTGGAAGTATTAATCAATACCTTTAAATCTGGGGTAATTACTTCATAGATGTCCTCACAAGCAACAGAATATACCAAGTAATCTGTGTCACTATAGAGAAGGTGTAAGGCTGGCAGAAGAAATTTTGCACATATGTACTGATAATGGAATTCTTAGTGTTAATTCTTAAAGATATAGATTGGCAACATCAGTATACAAAGGTTTGTTGAAGGCAACCGAACTCTTTGACATCTCGATAAGGACCAAGTTTTCATCGATAATCTGTCTTGCCTGGAATGTCGGATGTCCTATCAGCTCTACAGCCCCATAGATCGTGTCATACCTCGAAACAACCCTGATGTCACTTTATTGGTGGATATTCGGCAAGGTTTTTTTCCATAAATGGAGTTATTCATTAACTTGAAAAACAATTTTTCAAATTTGTTTGCAGACGGGGCATGTTTATCAATGTTAAAATCAATGTATGGAGCCATCCAAGCCTTTAGCTCAAAGCACAAAATGTGATGAACAGGTTCAAGTTTGGCCCCATACATCAAGTACTGCCTCAGTGTTTCCCATATATTTCTTTTTTTTTTTCATGGTGTGAGTGTTAAATTAAGTTTCTCATGCGAGCATTTCAGTGGTATGCGATTTTATGTGGTCAAAGGCAGATCAGATAGCGCATCATGCCACTCCTCCAGAAAAGACAGATCAACTTCCACAAAAAAAAAACAAGTGTCTCTGTCATTCTCTGTGTTTGAAAAATCCGATATTGAAAACAGATCAGCATCAACCCACTCAAAATTGCCGATCAGAAGCTTGGGTCGCATTGTATGACTGTACAGCCCATTGACATCGAAATAGCATAAATATTTCGATGCCACACTAGGGTCATAGTCCTCACCCATGTAAACATTGTTGGCTTCCGCACGTATTTTTGAAACTTGGGTAATGCCGCCCCTAACCCCACATTCTACAAAAAGATACATGTCTGGGTCAGTCAACAGCTTTAGCCACATGCATGCCATTGACAATAAAGCATCCCATGAAAGAAACATACTTGGTGGGGTCAATACCATAATGAGCCAAATATACAGTCCTGAAATTCTCAAAAACATCAGCCAACAAACAACTGTCCACACATAAGTAGTGAATGGCATACTGCTGCAAGTTTATGCAGTTGAACGCATCCCATGCGGCTTGAGCATGAGCATAGTCCTCATGGCTAATGCCTTTGCCTCTCATCACATTGTAAAATGCATTCTTTGGTTGGAGTGCCTTGCACATCAGACTGTCAGGTGACTTAACAAAGTCATAAGAAAAATTCTCTTCCTTTTGCCAATTCAAATTGGGTGTTTTCTGGAAACATCGAACGGGTGATACTCAATTGCACTGGTAGTAAATTACCTGCCAAAGTTTCCAGAGAGGCGCTCATGAATTGGAATGAATCAATAAAATGTAATTTGAAATATTGTGCCTTTCCATTGAAATGAATCACATTGGGAATATGTTTGGTTATACATTTGCATTTCTATAGGGTCATTCCAATCACTTTATTTTACCTGGGTATTTGATTACCATGGTTCCGTTGGGTAGTGGTAAGTGACATTCAGACAATGGTGTTATAAGAAATTGAGCATCATTGTTTTGCAGGTTATGAAAAACGGCGACATGTTGTCTTTTGGGCAGTGTAAAATTTAATTTGCCCTTATTACGTGTGCTTCCTCTGATTACACCCATCAGATGGTCATGATCGACCACAGTATCATCTGTCCTGAGCATTTATTTACAAATGTGACAGCTTTTCTGAGTAGCCAACCTATTTTCATCAGCAGGGTTTTTTGACTTCATGAGATCAATCATGCTGTATATTCCTGCAACCTACTTTGTAAGTTCAACTAATTTATCAACTATATGTACATACAATCAGCACCCACAAACTCAAAAAAGTTAGATAAACTTGGATTGTTTGAGCCGACCAACAAAATGCTACAAGCATATGGAACAGGTTGGTTGATGGTAGTTCTACTACTAGTTTAATCATTAGGCAAGCAAGTGGAAATGGTTTGCAAGCAACATTCTATGTCGCAATAGGCGACGAAACCCTTTCTCTGCTGTTTGCTGTAATCTTTAAATTCCAAGTACTTTTCATTCCCAGTAGGGAAAGTACTGCAAACAGTCTTTTGTTGCTGACAAAGTGTAGTGTGATTCGCAAGTTTCCCCTCGCTAACAAAGTATTGGAGGCAACACTCGCAAACAAATTTATTAGATTTCCTTTTAATCAGCTAACTACAAATCAGCTGGGACAAATTTCTAATACAGAGAAAATGCAAATGTGTGGCAATTATACTTGTGCGCATCGCCGAAATATTCACATGTTTATCATTATGTACAGGAGAAATACACATGGGTACCACAACACCACCCTTTTTGCAAGTTCGTTAACTATATTATATTTGGCCACCACACAGTAGACATTAATGGAAATAGAATTATTCTGCTCACACTTACGAATATCCTATGTGACTAGGTGTCGACAGGCCTTCGATTTTCAAAACCTTGTGAGTTTTAGGATATGAAATAATTCTCTCGACATGTGTGGCATGATACAAAGATGCTACTATGGCATAGTGGAAACACATTCCCTTCAGGCTGTGTACATGGGTTCAAGCTTTCCTATTTGCAATAAACTTTGGTAGTTTAGTGTAGTGGTACCATTGGTGAGTGGCAGATATTGGCTCACATGTACATCCATGTATGTCAAGATTTGCAGGCTCCAGCCAGATCCACGCACACTAAACTCCTCAAGTGTGTTTGTGAAATAAGGAACGATATCATCATCATAGATTAAACTCACATCGGATGAATGTAGGACAGGGGGTGCTTTGCTTTGAAAATAAAAAGTTCCCATAGCGTCTCCCTCCGCCATGAGGGATTTCAAATACTTACCTGCTATGGTAACTGAAACTCTAATTGGCCAGGATGATGCCATTATTAAGCTTAATAAGGAGACCTTACACCTCTGGAAAAAATGATAAAAGTCAGTGTCACTGTTAAGCCTATCGTTAAGTATCTGTGCATCATTTAGTCGTCCCACGAACACCATGGACATGAGTTCGTATGCCAGGCCTGGCAAAGGCTACACTGAGGCTGCAGAATTGGAAAACAAATTATTTTCCGACTACCTTGGTGAAATATTTCTAATCGACTCGAAACTTAGTTGTGAAATGGTTTCAGCACTCTCCAAATCACAAGAATATTCTGAGTGTGATAGAAATAAATCATAATTTAAAGATCAACTTTTTCATGTTTGGGGAAAGCATACACATTTTGACCTTTGGGTGCAAGCAATCTCTCTGTAAGTGAATTTGTGCTCAACTCACATAAGTAGAGATCATCTTCCAAGAGATTAACTCGTGACCGTATAGGCAAAGGGATACTGTCTAGACAGCTTGTTGTAGACTGTCTTTCCATTTGTGATTCAGAATCTGAATTGCTTAAATAAAGATCTTCAAGGAAGATATCAATACTGGATTGCTTAAGCTCACCCATTTTACCTAACTAAAAGTATCTATAGTTCCCCTTCTACAATAGTTAGTACACCACAATAAATTGCACTGAAGTAACCCTCTCATTCTGAAAAAAACATGAAACAATAACAACACTTAATTCCCTCATCATGTTGTAGTTGTAATTAATACTATCATTATTGTTTATAAAGAAAAAATATTTTTTTTGAGGGAACTTGAATTTGTTTAGGAAACTCATTCTTCTATAGTGACATGTTTTTAACAAAAAGATAGGAGATGTATCATTCTAAAACCTCATGCACAAATCCAGCTAACATATAGCCAAGAATTAAATATGTGTGGAGCAAGAGAAATCTAGGTCTCAAGAGCAGATGAGCGTGAAGCAAGGTGAGTATGGAGCAATGTAGACCTCGCACAGGCCAGAGTTTTGGGCAGCATGGAGCTGTGGGCGAGGGAATGGTTTACTAAACTGTTGCTGTCCACAACAAGCCCCAACGTCCAGGCACAATCCCACCCGACTACTTCCCATGCTGTCCCTCTATTGCACAATGTCTGAGGGTCACTTCCATGCATGCACCACTACCATCTGTATGATAGGGCTAGGATGGAGACTGGGTACTTCCTCTCCTACTCCGCCTAGCTGACAACATCACTCTACAACATGGTCTACAGCTCGTGTCCACTATACAATTCACCATGCTTTGCGAGTTACCTCTTCTTGCCTATCTTTCACAAGTTTTAAAGTAAGTGGACTGTGTTTACAACATTTTGAATTAATGTTAAACTCATGCTAATGCATTGCAGTTTAAGCCCAGTTTAAATGTTATTTTGGTGATAAGAAAATGTACATCTTAAATTAGGTTATTATTATTTTTTAAATTTTTGAATCCTACACCATCAAAATACACCATCATGCACACTGTCAAAATCATTTATGAATATTAAACTGTAAAAATTGGTCAACATTATGCAGTAAATCAATTTATCAATACTACACAGTCAAAAAATACATTCTAGGGTACATCGTAAATATCATTTATGCTATAAAAATTTTATATAAATTTTTAGAAAACAAGTTTTAGCAAGGGCAATTAATCTGTTACACTCAATAAATTATAAAACATGTTTAAAATTTCAACAAATTCTTAAAAATAGTTAAAATTCAATTATTTTCGCTCCAAAACTAAACATGCAATACTTATACAACCATACAATCCCGAATACTTGCATTTAAAAAGTAAAATTTTCTAAATCTTAAAAATACTTGAAAAATCTGACTATTCCCATATCTCACACACACTCTCTCATACATATACAAATAGTTCCCCTTGCACTCACACTCATGCACCTTCTTGACCAAAAATTTGTCAGAGCATTTGATGATAGATTCTAGATGTTTTTCATATACTTTGCGAATATTTAAACCGTGAAAAGAGGGCCAGACTATGTGTTATTGATATGATCTTCTTCGATATAGTGAAATAGGTACTACTGACAGTTTACCTGTATCTACCTCTCAACTCTGCTAAATAAAGTCAAATGTACATAAATAATTACACCTGGAATTAAATTTTCTCACCTGTCCCCTGCACTTACACTCATGCACCTACTTGAACAAAGATTTCTCAGAGTATTTGGCATTGGATTCTAGATGTTTTTAACATACTTTGCAAATATTTAAACAGTGAAAAGAGGCCAGGCTATGTGTTATTGAATGGCCTTCTTCCATATAGTGCAATAGCTACTATTGGTAGTTAACCTGTATCTCCTCCTCAACTCTCCTATATAAACTCATATGTACATAAAAAATTACATCTGGAATTAAATTTACTCATATTTCCTCTGCACTCACAGTCATGCACACACACATGCACAGTCATCAACACATATGAATTAACACTAACTAAGACTAAACATAAACAACTTATATATATTTTTAGTTTAGAATTTATTAAAATGTATCACACTTTGAATAAATTTTATGTAATGATTTTAAAGACCTGTTTTGCGATTTTAAAGACCTGTTTTACAATTTCAAATACCCATCATTCAATTTGATAAAGCATTTTATGATTCTAAAGACATGTTATATGATTCTTAATACCCATCATTCAATTTGATAAAATATTTTATGATTCTAATGGCTTGTTTTACGATTTCAAAGACCCATCATTCAAATTGATAAAAAGTTTTCTGATTCCAAAGATTTGTTTTACAATTTCAATGACCCATCATTCAATTTAATAAAAAGTTTCACAATTCTAAAGACATTATTTAATTTGTTAAAAAGTTTTACAATTCTAAAACTAGTTTTATGATTTCATTGACCCATAATTCAATTTGATAAAAAAATTTACATTTCTAAAGATTTGTTTTACAATTTTAAAGACCCATCATTCAATTTGTTAAAATGTTACTATTTTTTTTAAAGAAAGTTTAATGAAATCACAAACATTAAATAATTTTAGGGGGAAAAGGTTACTAAAAGATCAAACAAATTTAAGAGAATGAGGTCATAATGAAACAATTTTTAATAAATATTACTAAATGTTTTGAAAAATAACCACAAAAGAATTAAAGAGTCCGAAATTAACCACTTACTTTAACTCTGGTAGTGAAGCTGATCTCAAGGTCAAGCTGGTTGAGCATTGTCCCATTCAGACAGGCAGGCGAAAGTCCGGGGTTGATTACTCCAGCAGATGTGCGGCCTAGTAAATTCCCAAGTAAGTGAGCAAACTCCATAGCAGGTAGTAGAAGTTTATTCATGGCACAACCCCGTCATGTCAGGTCCTGGTAGCAAATGGTGGATGGGCAACTGGTGTCCTTGAAAAGTGTGGACCAGTTCACAGGCTGTTTGAGCCCAATAGGGTGAGAGATGTTACTGCCATGTAGTCACAGTAGCAAATGAGTTCCAGTGGGTGCATACCCCTATTTATAGCCCACATCCCTCCCTTGTCCAAAAAATTGATATTGTGTAATTCGCTATCAAAATGTATAAAACATACATATTATGTAATATAAATGGTATTAACGTATGTTTTTAAAACAAATTTCACACATTTAAAAGGATTTTACATGAAATTTAGCGTGTATATGTTAGTGTTCAATGTGTATTTGTCTGGTTTTGAGCAATTAAGTTTGAATTATGTTCTTATTTAACAATTATGTATACAAACTATTGGTATTACAAGACAATCTTTTCACAATATGATTAGAATGAATTTAATACTCCATTTTTCATCTCTAACATGAACAACCGATTATTAAGCTATTGTATATTTTTAAATTAACATTGTTACATTTGTTATTACTTTTCAAGGGTACATTTGTACCTAAGTCGAGAATCGAACCCAGAATCTATGTATTACAATTACAGCTACCCAACACTGAAAGATATAAACTAGATTTCACTTATACATTATCTAACCAGGACTCAAACCCAGTTTATATCAAGCATGTCTCACCTGGGAATCGAACCCACAAACTATATATTGCAATTAATCATGCCTTATCCGGGGTTACAAGCCATAGCCTCCTTGTATAAACTGATTACTCTACAGAGGCAGGCAATATTGTAGAACTTATTTTATGTATTAAGTCTTTTCCCAGCAGTCAGCTTTGTCAGTTTCAAATATATCTTTAGTTAAATACTATTTATTTGGTAAACTAATAGTCTATTATCTGGTTTTTTCTTTATACTACTATTTCAGTTAATGCAACATTCTCTCTCTCTCTCTCTCTCTATGTAGAGAAAATATTTTTCTTATGAAAACAATTTCAGTTTTAAAAAGGGAAAATCTATTTACAGAATATATACATACATTTATATTATTATTATGTGGACAAAACAAAATATACCATTTTTCAAAACATATTCAAGTAACCATAGGATGTCCCAAACATAGCATCAAACATTTAACTATAGGATGATTCAAATTCATAATCAAGTACAGGATGTCACAAATTACACAAGTATTATTTCAAAATTACAGGTATATCCAAAACATTTATGTACAACATTTTAACACTAGCAAGTACAAGTTGATTCAAAAGACATAAACAAATGCAGGATGACACAAAACTTTGAACAAATTTAAGTACAACAATATAACATTATCAAGCATAGGTTGATTCAAAATATATACATTATTCTTTAAAAGTAAATATTTTTATATATTGTTAGCAACTTCTGAGTGTTCATGTATTTCCTTAATATTGGATCCAGATCCCCTTCTTGACATCTATTTTCAAGGAGGGAGCATTTCTTATGCCCTGGTTTTAACCTATCTGTTTGCACACAAATGTCTTTACAAGCAGGGGAATGTAAAATAATGCTTTAAACCAAATTTGGATATGATTCAACATAATGAGAGTACGCATCTCGAATACTAGATAGAAGAGGTGTGTTTGTAGTTATTAAAACACATTTCTTGTTGTCACCATACTGTATGAGTGTGTGGGCCTTTTCGAGTCCAAGAGCAAAATAAATTACTTTAAAATGAAAAATACTATCACAAGTGTCTGTAAATTTTCGCAAAGGTCCGTTGCACCATTGGGCATAAGTTATATTGGATTTCCCTTGTTTGATACTGACATAATGATTTGTAGGATGATAATTCATCATGTTGTTACTATGACATCCAATACTCGACTGATAAGAATTAGCAAGTAACAATGCATGTGTATTGATAAATTCATTCTATCTCTACATTTGCAAGTTGAAACTTGTTTTAGGTTTAAATTTTATTTTTGCTAATTTTATAGTTCGATGTACATAACATTTTGATGAATCATACCCAGTATGAGACATGTAACCCAACTTGTTTTTGCAATAATGATATAAAGTCTGAAGATTATTATCACATTCTTTGAAAACTGATAGGGCAAAACAGTGTCTGTATTATAAATTTTTAAAACATTTTTCTTCCTCATAATATGATGTTACAATGCATTTGCCCTTAAATTTTTGCTTAAATTCTACTCTGTGTAGTCTGTACTGATTTACAAGACATTTATAACTGCTGCAGTTAGTTAAATTTCAGTCATAACTATTAGGTTTATTACGTGCTGTAAAAGCTTGAGAGAAATACATACATTTGAAATTAATGTCTGACTCACACATTTCCTTTACACAAAAATGTGGATATGCTATAATATAAGTTACAGAATACAAACCTGTATAGGCCATTCATGGTAAAGTAAGCCTATTTTGAAGCTGTTTCATCAGACATAATATCAATTACACATGGATGGAAAAACTAATCCTTCTTGTTCGAAAATATAGTTGTGGATGTTCCCATCGCAGGTTTCCTTCCAACGAGCAGTGATTCCCTTGTGAGGTCCTGTGAGCTGGTATTTGATTTCTCTATTTCTCTATTTCCCCATTCCTCTTCTACTTCCTCGCTAAGACAATCACCAAATCTTCTAATGTTACTGGCAAGTCACTGTCAGGGCGAAGATATCTCACAGCACAATCATTGCATGCTACTCCTTCACCAAAGCAAATGCCAAGACTGTTGTCGAAAGTGTAGCACCAATGTTCCATATCGTTGCAGACATGAAGTTGTAGAATACCATCATATAGTTTAAAGGAAACTCTTCTGTATCCAATTTGAATTTATTGTTTGTTGAAGACATTAGGAATGTAATTCTTAGTGATAAGTAAAAATAAAGTTTTATTGGCGGGAGTTTGGTAGCAAAATTTTATTTAGCTGGGAATACGTCAACCTCTTGCACCTCGAAAGATAGGAGGAAGCTTCAGTCTCCAAGTCAAAGTAACAGTTTGTATGGATGAGGGGTTTTAGCCCAGGTCATTTCAAAATCTGCTGCTGCCTTCCTAGGGAAATCATTGCTTTGACCTTGAAGCAAGCCTCCATTCGTAGCCGAGGCAGCACTCAGGTGGTGAAGGGAGGGGAATCAGCAAGATCCCAAAATTTCAAAAAATGTGTCACTAGAGTGCTGTAAGGGGAGGGGGTAGTATGTGGCCTTGAATCAATAACACCTTCCATGAGCAGGGGCAGTCTATAAAAATGCTTTCTGACCTTGAGAAGAGTGGGTTTTGCGAATTGCCATGTTGGAAGGGACAGTTCTTGGGTGGTGTGTACAGAGGGGGTGTTTGCAGCTAAACAGGTTCCTGCAGTATTGGATCGACACCAGGTTGTAGCTTCCTCTGAGAAAAGGACTCTGCATTTAAGTGATGGAGGGGAGGGGATAGATCGCCGAAGATATGGTCATTGATATTGACTGGGGATGGTTGACCTTGGAGAAGAGACTGAATTTACAGGCGAAAATGTACTCTGTGTTGGAGGGTAGGGTGGTATTGTCTGGGTTTCAGATTTCAGGGCACATCGCTCTGGCAAGGGTTTGTGGGTAGGGGGTGCATACAGGCAAGTGGTGCCAATGTGAAGTCCTCTACCCAGTCGTTCCCATCTTCTTACATTGCCAAAAAATTGACAATCCAGGGCAGAGGATGAGTAACCTGAAGGACAGAGAATGCACTCTGGCATGGGGTGGGGGAGGATAGGAGCTATTGGGCACCCCTGTCTCCAGTCACCACTATATTCAGTTGCTCATAGAAGTTTGGACTAGACGGATGTATACCTCAACAGCTCCTTCACATACTCCGGGCTTCAGAGTGTGATAGCTGCAATTCCCATTAAGTAATATTATATGCTGTGGGGTTCAGAGCTCATTCACAGTCTTTGTAAACTATAGTGTAAAATATTGTTTTACAAAGCTATAATTTATTGTATGATAGTGTGTTTATCGTTTAAACCCTGTTTCTATGTTTGGTCGATGAAACTTTGTAGCATTTTCAACTTGTCTTTTATTACAAAATGCCATAAATTTCACAGACTTGACGGGAAAAATTTGTAGTATGTCTGTTATTTTTAAACAATTCATTTTTATACATTCAGGTACTTGTATGACGAATCATATCATTAATAGTAGCTTGGTAAGGAAATAGGTTCTATGAGTCATAAATTTAAACTCAGCTGTGCTCCACATAACAGCTTATAAGCAGGTGCACATCATACGATCCACTCATTCCTTCACCAGCCTCCGAGGTGGAAAGATTTGTTTTTGGGGAATCTCCTGGTGCAATTTCATTACATGTTTTTTATTGTGCCTGTTTAAAATTCAACTAGTCTAATTTATATATTAGTATGTGCATCATAAACATATTTTTTTTATCCATTTGTCATGCAAATTGTATTCACATCTATTTCCGAGTACCTATAACCTTAGTTCCTTGTCAGCCTCCGAACATGCTCCATGTATATATCGTCAGGCTCTCGATGTAAGATCGACTCATTCCTTCACCAGCCTCTGAGGTGGATGAATTTGTGCATGGGGAGCTCCTGGTGCGATTTCATTATGCATGTTAATCAATTAATTTCTTTTTATGTTGATTACATTTATAAAGTTCCTCCTTACCAGCCTTATAGGCAGACGGACATGTAAGGTATGTGTGAGAGGCATCAAGTTGTGTCATATATCTTGTTTAATTTATAGGGACATTTTATTGTAGATTGTTAATTCCATACTGCACACTCATGTAGTTGTGTTCTTCCATTATACTTCTCTCTCATGTAAATTATATTGCTAGCATATGGCTCGAGGTAGTCTAATTCATCTCTTTATGTTTAATTTCATACTGGAGAGTCACGTAATTCCACTTATTATTCACACAGTCATTTGAAATTTGCGATTCGATGTGTGTAATTTATTCATACATAGAACACTCTGAATGTCTCTAATGTTTAGTTGCATTAGGAATAATACTAACATTCAAACTCGCCTATCTGCCAACACTGTCTATGAGCAAGATTACTACCAAACCAAAAAAATAGAAAAATTTATGCCACTCTTGCATGAAACTCACCATATATACTCCGTCCCCAACAGGCCGCACCTCATCCATGTGCCAGAGCTTGCAGGGTGAGGATGTACCAGAGCTCCTGCTCCCCACAGCAAAAAAAATAAAGCAAATAATAAAATTGACACTTAGTTCACTTTTGCACCAAACACAAAAAATTAACATTTTCAATACATTTAACCCTTTGAATAAATTTAACCCCTTTAATCAGTTTAACCATTTCATTAAATTTAACCTTTCTATTTCGTTAAACCTTTTTGATTAACCCTGTCAATCAATTTAATTAACCCTTTGATATTAATTTTATATGATTAAGATCGGATTAAGTACTAACCCTTTCAATCAAATATATAATCCATCAATTAATCCTAATTAATCCCTATGGGTTAGAACCCCCACTTCCCTACTGCTAATGTTTTTATTATTTTTTATTTAAGCAAATTATGGGGAACACATATAAAAAAGATCAATGACACTAAAACAAGTAGGCCTACTCACTGAAGCATGCTGGCTTTGCTAGACCACGCATTTTCTTTTGCGGCTTCATTTTTATAGTCCGCCTGGTTGTACAGCACGGTCATTGTTTCTGCCACTGCTTTAGTACGATAACGTATAGTTAGAATGCCATCGCTACCATTTGATTACAGTCTTGTATGTAAGTCAGAACTGAACTCCGTGCGAAGAAGTGGACGTACATAAATATTATATAATCTATTACACTAACTACAAAATTCCATATATGCTCTCTGTAATGCCTATATGTTAACATTGCTAACATGTGAACATTTTCAAATTCACTGTATGCAATGTAATAACTATAATAATTGTAGTGTAACTGTGTGCCATATTAGTAATACTTGAAATTCTTTACATTAATCCTACCTGAATTCTATAGTAACTGTGTATGATGGTGTAAGTTTAATGAAAAGGAATGTAATGAAAACTGCAGTATTGTACTGCATAGTCGCATAATATAGCTATGCTCTTAGGGACATTTATCCTAATAGATAATATTATTATAAATGTGAAAGTTTGTGTGTTTTTGACTCAATCACGCCGTAACGGCTCGAAGATGTGGATGAAATTTTGTACAGAGGCAGATTATATTGTGGATTTGCGCATAGGGTACTTTTCATCTCGGAAAAACTAACATTTTCTTAGGGAACATATAAAGTATGTCACCAACTATTAAGATAGAGCACTTGGTCATTATAATAACTAAGTAATAATTAAATAAACGGCGAGAGCGGGACAAAAACATTCATGTTGCGATGTAAGCTAATTTACAAACTTTTCTTTTCAAGTATACAGATTTAATTCGACTACAGTACCGTGGATAAAAAAATTGGGTCGAGTGCACATGGATGTTAACATGGAACGCAAACAGTTATGAAAAAAAAAATGAAAATTCGATCGGATCGCCTGTAGGCCTACTATCATAACGTAATATCAACATGCGAAAACAATCTCATTGATCATGCAAAACCAGATGACGATCATGGAGTTAAAGCTTCGTCGCACTGAAACACCACGGTTGATTGTGCGTGAGCTTGCGTGCCTGGTGACAAAACACATCGTAAATTGAAAACAAAAATACTCTTCAACACGGGGTTGTAACTACGCGATTATGCTCGCGTGGAAAGGTTGGTAGCGGTAACGCGTGCGCCCGTACCGCCATTAGCAGCGCGCGCGACGTGATCGCTCGTTAACTGATTGGATTAGAAGGCGGCGGCGAGCGTGGCACAGCAGAAATAAGAGGGGGTTGGGGAGGCGGAAAAGGGGGCGGCGGTCGGTGTAAAATACGGACGTAGTCCGGATGGATTATTGCGGGGCAAATTGTAATCAGCGCTCGTGCCTCATGGTTATTTCTCCCCGCCTGCACCTCCTCCGACAACATTACCACCACGCCTCCCTTGCAGAACCAGGACTTCGCGTAGCACAGTACCGCCAACGTGACGCGGGTGAAATGATGAGCCTCCCCCTCGCACCGTGGTAATCTTCACGATCTCTGCCGTCCACGTAGGAGAGGGGAGGGGGTAGTGTTGTTCCCCCAAGCTCTGGCATGCTCAGTCCACTACCCGGAAGTTATCTGCCAGATGTCAAACATATCGATGCCTCTGAATTATTTCCCTACGCTTACATCCTGCGCAAAATGTGATATGGGTGTGGCTTTTGTGCGGGTTAAACCAATTAGTTTTTTTTCTGAACGCGCACATACCTATAGTAGGTTGCACGGTGTAAATTGACGTAGAGGGGCTGGGAATTAATTTCTTGGGCGTGTTTGTGAGGAAGTGTGCCCACATAGTGCTCGAGACAGTAGCGAAACTACAGCTATGACACAGAAAGAAGCAAAACTTCTGGTGCCCTTTTAAACTATTTTTTTACTCACTTTAAGAGTTTGATTTTTGCGTTATCAACTCCCAGAATACATGTGGTGTTTAGAATAAATAAACTTGCGTAATATAGAAACCAATATGTATACAAGGAGAAAAAATACATCCCCACCAACTGTTATTCCAAAAATATCAGTTTAAAATAAATGAAAATTATTTCTCAAAAACTTTAACGTGTTAGTCATTATTTGCAAACTCACAATAGATCTCGCCAATGTCAAGGCATTCAACATGATCTTGATATTTGCGAAGAATGACCATGTAGTTCAACCTTCCCCAACGCATGGCAGAATCGACGTAGTTCTCCAGTATTTTCGGTGTAGAAGAAATTCTTCATGCAATGGCAGAGGACATCAGGTTAGCCAGAAGCAGAAGCAATGCCTTCACGACTTTGGAAAGGGAAGATCAAATGCATTGTAAAAATATTCTCTTTAAAAACAGAAAACAGCGTTTGGGGCTTCTATTCCTCCTCCGTTTTAAGTTACCCTGGCTCCCTTTCAAAACTGCCCCCCCCCCCCCCCCGTTTTTACACAAGTGGTCGTCGATTCGATTGCTACCTGGTGCAATGGGTATAGTGTTTACCACATTGGTTCCTGAAAGTAATTTGCCTAATTAGAAAGATAGTCTATTCTTGCATCTAAAGAATTATATACCTCTTATTATAAAGTATTTCCAGGAACAGTAATTTCTGTGGGTTTCAACTTAACCACATTTCGTAAAACTAGGATCTTTTTGTTTAAATACTTTTAGCTATTGTTTAAAAAATTACCAAAAAGTTCTTTATTTTTGCCCGGGAAACCTGGAAATGCTAAGGAAATTTTATCCTGGTGTTATGTAGCAGCAGTGATTAAAATTGTGTTTGGCGTCTTCGTACAAAGAAAACAAATATTATTAAAAAAATATTTCCTATCGACGCATTCATTGAAGTACCTTAGGCTAATGTAAGGGTGACTTACAAATTAAACTTAACTTGAAATGGTACCTCTAAAAAGGAACCTAAGTCTGTGCCTTTTTGAGACCTAAACACAACACCAATCTATTTTTATTTTATCTTTGAAGTGTAATGGCAATGGTGTGTTCATATTATTATGATGATATGAATGGACAGTGCCCACTGCCGACCATGAGACTAAATAAAAATCGTACACAAACAGAACTCAGTGAGACAAGAAACCGAGGGGGGGGGGGGAACTTACAACACCACAAACAGATAATTAGGAAAAGCTGTTTCTTTTTTTTGTGAATAGAAAATTAAAACCGCAAAAAGACGGACGAAAAACTTATTATTACAGGACAGACAACAAAAACAAACTAAAAGCCAATACAACACGATGACCAAAATGAAAACACCACTGACAAGGAAATAGCTTCATTCCTAATTAACTGCCTGTGGTGTTGTAAAATGTTTTTTCGTTTCTTGTCTCGTTGAGTTCTGTTGGTGTGTGATTTTTATTTAGTCTCATGGTTGGCAATGGACGCGGTCCAATCATACTATCATAATAAAGGTTATTCACGATAAATTAAGCACTTTCTAAATCAACCCTAGGAAAAAGTCACCGCTCCTATCTTCATATATTTTAACGGGCGCACTGAGTGACATGCGACCATTAAAGTTGGTAACGGTAGTAGGAAAATAGTTACACATGTTAATGTTGAATAAAAAGTGTTGGGTAACCATTTGTGATCACTTAAATTAGCTTTCAGTTTTTTATGCGTCGAAGTGTAAAAATAAGCATATTTGTACAATATTACGTTTCTCATAATTTCACAGTTTCACTTGACCGACGCACGAATAAAGTGATGAAGCCCTTGGCAATGTTAATATTTCATACGGTGGAAGAATACATACCGCGCATACAAGTACATCTAAAAGTTCTCACTTTACTGTGAACAGCCTATACCAAGACCGCACAACAGTCTACCGTGCCAAGGAACCACGGTTGTGTCGTGCGTGAATGTGACCGAAAATGAAAACGTACGTGATTTAGTTTCGTTAACACTGGCATGGTTTGTTGCACGTCCACATAAGCATTAGGGTCTGTCTACATTCGGCCGTTATTTTGGATGTGGTCGTGTCCGAAACTCGGCGTCAAGTGACGTCACATTGACGCAGTCCGAATATAGTCTACAAATGCGTTGTCCGAAGCGAGCTTTCACAATCTGACACTAGATCGCACTAAATTCGGCATCTTGTTTGTTGTTACGCAGTGATGTTTAAATTTGCTGTATTATTGATTATATAATGTTTACGAAATGGGTGATTTGAATATTTAGTTATATTAAAAGCCTTAACGGTTTTATTTTAAATAAATTCGCCAACTGACATATTAAAATTTATTTTTTTAACTTACATTTAAAAAGTTTTAGCCTTCAAAGAAAATTTTTTAGACTGAACGAAGACATCACTTATTAATTATTATAATTTCATCATATTTGTTTTGAGAAAGCCCACCTTGCACATCCAGTGTTTACACTAACAACCTAAACATTCTACGAATGCGCGCGAAAGTATTTGAAGTCGTCTGGTTTTTTTTCTATCAGCTTAGGACACAACTTCGGACAGAAGTTCAGTTTTCCGAATGCTTAAACTTGGGACGCAGGTTGTGTTGGGACACGGCAGCTTGGGACAGCGCTATGACGTCAGAAGGTCACGTGCACCAATCAGCGCATCCTTGCCCTAAGACACAGGTAAGGATAGTGTAATAGTAGACAGGCCCTTACACAGCCGTCCACGCGGATGTAATGGCCGGAAGTAACGCTGAACCTTTTGGTCCACAACCTTGAAACCCATACAAGTGCGGGCGCGTGCGCTGAAGGAGTAACAAATAAAAAAAACGGGGAGGAATTACGTACCAGTTAGACTTCACACACGCTGGAGAGTGGAGGATAAGAGGAAATTTTAGTGGTTAAAGTGGAAGTGAAAAATGAACAAATCTGCTCTGACAGGACAGTTCGGGAGACACAATATGATCGACAAATGATCTTAGTGATAAGACAAAAACTTTCCGTCAGTTAGAAGTACAGTACAGTAAGAAAGCCACGAGCTTGTTTAATGAAATGAAACACGAGCTTGTTAAAAAAAAAAAAAAAAAAAAAAAACGTATAAGCTGCAGTAGCTGTAAATACGCAAAGGGAAATCAAACAGCAAATCGCAGCACACAACACTCATATAGCAAAACCGCTAAGTTCAGTAGACTATAGGATATCCACGGTTAATTGAGCGCTGTTCAAACAAACGTATAAAAACTCCACTGCCCCTAGCTGCATGCATCGTAATGGGTATAATGCGTGGCATACGTGCAGTAAAGTTGGTAACGATGGAGAGAGAGTAGTTCCATATCTAAACGACGAATAAAAAGTGTTAAGTGACCATTTACAACGACTTTAATTATTTATTTTGATTTCTGTCTTTCTTCTAATGCATCAAAGTGTAAAGATTAGCAGATTTTCGAAATTTTCTTTAACTAATAATTTTACAGTTTCATTTAACTGACGCATGAATAAAGCTACGAGGCCCATGACAACGTTAATTTTACGTAAGGCGGAAGAATACATAACGTGCATACAAGTAGATCTTAAGCAGGGTATTCAAAAGTGCTCATTTGATCGTGAACAGCCTTTAACAACGAAGGTGAAGTAGTCCCGTATCTTCATCGTAGAATTAAGTGCTAGGTAAACATTTGTGAATACTGAAATTATTTCACTTTCTTTCTACTTTCTTAATGCGTATAAGTGTAAGAATTAGTAAATTTGTGAAAGTATTTCTTTTCTGATAATTTCGTATTTCCTCTTGAACGACGCATGTTAAAGTGACTGGGTCCGTGGCAACGTTAATTGTACATATAATGGAAGGATATACAATGTGCATACAAGTAGATCGATAGCAGGGCTCAGTTTACCACGAAGAACTTTTACTAGAAAATACTGAAGCGTCAGTAAGCAGAGAGATAAAGTCAGGTTAATTTTCGTAGCGATGCATTTAGCTATTCATCTTAATCAAAAAATAAAATCTAATTAAAATTTTCAAAGACTCCCTTGCATGTATAATATATTTATTTTCAAAGAGAAAAAATAGCATGGCAAGGTAAGAAAAATAGCAATAGAAAATGCTGTAATCATAGCTATTATAACAGATAACAAACATTTAGAATAGCACGTGCCTTCTCGGAGCATGAACTTTAATGCCCTGTCGTCTTGCAACAAATTACAAACATAAAAAAATTCTGATATCGAAATGTCTTCTTGGATATTATGCAGGTGATGTCCGTCTCACCCACCATTCACCAGAAAGTCACCCGGTGTACCTTATTCTTCCTGCAGGCAAGCGGCGGCGTACAAAGTGAAAGCAAATCCTAACTATAGGCTGTTCACGCTATAATGAGCACTTTTGAAAGCCCTGCTTAATATCTACTTGTAAACCCGTTGTGTATTCCTCCACCCTATGAAAAATTAACATTGCCATTGGCCTCATCACTCCATTCATGCGTCGGTCAATTGAAACTGTGGAATTATTAAGAACGCAAATACTTTACAAATCTGCTCATTTTAAAATTCGATGCATTGAAAGAAAACAGAAAGCGAAATATATAATTTTAAGTTAACATAAATTATTACCTGACACTTTTTATTCGACGTTAAGATATGGAACTAATTTCTATCCATCGTTACCAACTTTACTGGGTGAATATCCCTCGGTACGCCCATTAAAATAGACTACATGGACGCAGGGTCAGTAACTTTTTTCTAAGGTTCATTTCTAAAGTGCTCACTTTATCGTTAACAGCCTTTAATTACAATCAAGTCATAACGTGAACATGAGCGAAACTGTTTTCATTCTACTGAACACCTTCATACCACGCTGCCAAGCTGTCAGCCTAATCTGGTGGTGGCTTACGAATTGACACAAATTAACTAACAAAAAAGGTGACAGATTTTTCAATGCTTAACCGGAATTGAAACCAGAAACCTACTAGTCCGAAGCTAAATTTACGATTTTGACCACAAATATTTCCCCGAGAAACGAAAATAGTTTACAAATTGAAGACGGTATTAGGCTACAATTGAAGAATTTTTGCTTGTTGGTCCTCGGATGGTGCCTATACGCGGAAGAACTTACTACGTACTTATCAAATGCTTTTTTAATAAATTAATTAGGTTATTTTTGACGTGAATACGTCTTAAAATTTGCAACCGTCGTGGGAGGCAATCCAGAAAATCCGATGATAACAAAATCGGGGGATACAGTTTGGCATTGCAGCTCCGAATCTATCAAAATTAAATTACACCACTCGATTGCTAAAGGATCAAAGAACGTGTTACGTTGAGTGACGACTGAGAATCATCGCGCGGGGGCGGCGGGGAATTTGAGTTCGTTTCGCCGCCTCTCATAACTTCCGCGTAGTATGTATGACTTTTGAGCTACGACACTCGTTTAAGTTTCACTCGACAGCTCTCGTCAAGATCAATCGCTTTCGTATATAAAAACATTTGTGTGGCGTGGTTATGGTGAATTGTATACGTTTACTGTAAAAAATTAAGAAAACTTAACACAATGTCGGTCTATACCCATAAAACCCCATATGATCGAGCGAAGCGGTGCCGGGAACGTAAAATAAACATCAAGGCGCCCGAGCGCGCCGAAGTAGACGTATTCACGCAAAACAAACGGCCGTGTCCCCAACACAGCCAAACCCAATTTTTTATTATCCAAAACAACTGGCAAAATGCTAAATGGGATAAAGTTTTTTAATGCACGTGTTTGAAATTTGGGTAGATTACTTCAGTTGAAAAATAGGAAGGTTGACAAGATAAACAGAAAAAGTGAGCACCGCAAGTAACATTGTGTTAACACACAATTGTTGTAATATATTGTTATAAATAATCCTACTAATATCTTTACGTACAGTTAATTTGGCGTCAAATGGAACGTGTTTAATTTGTGATGCTAGCAAGCATCGCAATATCCTTCCGCGAAATAACGGAGCGAAAGAACCATTTCAGAGCTCGACGACTGTATTTTGAAATATACACAAGGCACCTGCGGTATTGTTGACGCACCCTTGGCGCTCGTATCATCCTCAGAGAAACACACGGACATGGGCCGTGTTTAAGTGAAGTGTGGACCAATCAGTAGTAATGTAACCACTGCTTTCATGCTTGCATACCTTTCCCCCCTTCGCGTCTGTTGACTCGGAACTATGTTTGCCACTTCATTAGTATAACAGGGTGTTATTAGATGACAGATTCTAGCGGCACACGTGCGGTACACTCTCTCTTGTGTTAGTTTTCCTTCAGTGAGTAAGCGGTTGCCATGTCCTCTATCATGGTGGAATGTAGTCCTGGCAAATATATATCTTCGCAGTGCATGCATTAGTCGCCAAGAACATAGCCATTCTGAATACATATGCTGTACGTATTAGGCATATATTAATATAGTAACATGAACAAACTGCGCAAGTCAATGAATCACGAATATTAAGTCGAAAAACTTTAGGTGACTTACTGTATAGTTCTAACTAATTTCTGTGGGTGGTTTACGCTTTGTATTTGGAGCTGAAACTTGAACCTACAGCAATTCTTTAAACTGTTCAACTTAACTGCAGCCAAGCCTTTTCGTGCATCAAATTATTTCACTGAAATAACTGGGGTTGCCTCCCTTTCTCTCCACTGATGCGCATCGTGACGCGGTAAGACTGCTGCGTTCTCCACGACGGAATTTAAAATGAACGCGTCAAATTAACGGGAAAAGTTTACTTCGGCGGGTTTTCTCGGGGATATTCCATTTCTCCCACCCTTGCATTCCGGCGCTGCTCCATACTCGCCTCCCTTCACCCTCATCGGCTCTCAAGAACTCGATGATATGAGCCGCCCAAATCTCTCAACTTCACACTCGGGTCGAAAGTTAACATACATTGAATGCATACTACTATAGGCCATTCACGGCAAAGTGAGCACTTTTTAAGGCCCTGCTAAATTTTTCCTTTCAATTAATTTCTACCTTTCAGCCACTTTTTAATATAAACATTGCAATATGACTAATAAACACAGTGTACACATTTCATCACACTCAAAAGTTAAAGTCTAGACTGCACTAAAATATACTTATTAGGGGTTAATGCCCTGTGGGAGAGCCTTCAAAAGTGCTCACTTTACCGTGAAAAGTCTATAATTGCTATGTGGTTATAAAAACTTTCAGTGTAATAAATATTGTGGTCGACTGCGAACTTGACTGTTGACGTAATTTTTAAAAAATTAAAACTTGCCCTTGAAGGAATAATGCATCGCTGGTTTTCCTCAGTCATTTGATTTTCAGGTATTATATGTAAGGACTGTGATGTTATGATAAATGAAAGGTGTGGAATGTAAATATTTATTTGATTTTTAATTTCATGCCATATTTCTCCAGAGGCAATTTCCTCCAGCAGCATTGAACTTCTACATACTCTTTGAATTTTTAGGACTTTGTGATATTCGTTCCAGTTTCTTGTTCTTTCCTACTCACATATTGTTTTCAAACGACCCTTGATTAAACGGTGCATCTTAATAGTTTTTGTAATCAAATCTTTCATTAAGAAATTTAATATTTTATGTCACTGGCGTTTTCAGATATGATGATTATTTCTAATACTCGTAAATTTTAGAGGGTTTTCGTGAGGCTGTAAATATGTTGTACCGTCACAATTGCTGTAATTTTTTTTTTTTTCACTAAATAAATTCTTCGCTAAAATTCGTAGTTCCTGAGAAACCCTCATACCCTTTTAAATAACTTTTTCCCCTTTTCTTGGCGGCGAATGTGCGAATCGATATACCGCAACATTATTTCTTTTTTCTTGCACTGAAATTTGGGAGGTGAAACATAAGATCTAAGCGATCACTGACACTGAGGATATCAGATGACTAGAAAGAGTTCTTTTAACTTGCCAATAAAATGTGAGGATATGCGTATGGGATAGTGCGCTCCTGTTTGTATTCGCACCGACAATTACGGCGATGCTGGTTCGGATGTCTCCTTACGTTTAGAGGCCAGCGGCCATCACTGCTTGTCAGCTGTAACGGAGCATTAATAGCAGCAGCAGCGTAACGTGTTGTTGGGCTCACTTGCACCTACCACTGCATTCCGACACAAATCAAGTAAGATAAAGAGACGAAGTTCAATGCTATTTTGGTGGGCCCTTATTTTCCTCTATGTTTGGGCTTTTAGGTGGAATTTGCTGCCAACCATACAACTCTTAAACATAAATATCTATATTTTCAGACAGACGTTTTAGTTACTGCTAATAACAATTTCGTAAAAATGAAATAATTAAATGTTGTAATTACAAACGGTAATATGGAACTAAATGTGTGTTTAACAATATTGATGGTAACGAATACTTAGGTTGGCTACTCTGTAAACTGCACTGTACATATTTCTTTCATTTGAAAAGGCAGTGTCACTGATATCAACAACTCTTGTACCATTTATTCTTAGGCAATCAGCATTTGAAAATTCAATAAAGCTCAATTCCAATTCCAGCAATTGATTGCTAACGTCCACTCCACCTTCTCCAGCAACGAACATAACAACGGAAACAAAACAACTCAACACTCAGACGCTGACAGTGAATACCTACATCAAAATTATATATTTTACGAATGGTGATAAGAATAATTAAATTAAGTTTACTTGTGACTTAAGTATATTTAAAAATAAAATTGTATTGTTTATAAAATATACAGTTTTCCATAATAATGAGCATTATTTTCATTTTTCAACAGTTGGCGAAGTCAGTCTACCCTATAATTTAGTGGCCCACGAAATCCCTATAGAGCTTCGAACCCCTGCATTCCGAATAGGGGAGCTCATCACCTGGCCTGAAAGTCACCTTGCCTGAAATCAATCCTGGACCCGTCTGGTAGACGGAGCCGGCCAACTCGCCGGTACTACCAATCATTTCAGTCAAGGTGGCAGGATCCCAGCACGTCGTGTGCCATAGGGTCAATCCACCCCTCGGTTGTCAAGCCCGTAGGGTTGCCAATCGGCCAAGACGTGATTAACGTTGTTATCGCGTGCCATTGGCCGACGACACCTCGCTCCTCAGCTACCACTTGGAGCCGCGGTGTTGAAGTGCTTATACTACTCTCCTCACACCAAGGCGAACCGGGTTCGGTTCCGTGCGGGGTTTTCCCCCGGGTTTTCTCTGGGATCTCCCGTCTGCCCTGCACTTGTATTCCGGCGCTGCTCCATACTCACTTCGCTTCACCCACTTCGGCTCTCAAGACCTCGGTCTTAGCAGCCCAGACCTCTTCACTCACTCAACTACCACTACCTTAATATATATGCATATATATATAATTCAGGGGTGACAAGGAAGAAACTATCCATCATTCCCCAAAATATGAAACCATTTGAACCAACGATATTGGAAAAATAATGTGATCAGCTAACAGGTTATTTTCATATTGCCGGTTTTTCTTCCAATACTGAATGGGTACGGGAATAGGCTCCAACCCCTGGCTTCAGCCGGCACTACGTGCAGCCCAGCAGTAGGGCCCCTCCAAATTTATGCTGTATGAAAACTCTGTTCGAAACCCAAAGACTTTACGAGATTATGTCGTTTACATCCTTCCGACGTGACCGAGCATCATAAATAATTAACTTTTTCACTTTTTTATAGTAGGCACGTCGCAGGATACAGTTCCAGTCTCCAATGCAAAAGTAAAAAATGATTTAAATTCGTTTAGAAATCACGGTGCCATCCTACAAATCGTTCAATTCGCAGAATTTGTGAAACTGTAAATGTTGTAACAGCACCATATATTAAACGATTATCACAGTTTCGTGATGTGAAGTATTTTATTGTTAAAACACATATACCAGAATAAAACAACATTTAATTACTGTGATGTAAGCGGTGTTTGCTCAGCATTCTCACTGGTTTCTTCATTACAACATTCACTTTTCTTCATACGATAATATCATTTTTTGCAAGGGCTTTCTTTGTTTTCTTCAGACGGCAGTAAACACTTTTTATTTTCCCGTTATCGTCCTGTCTTTATACACAATACACATTTCATCAACTGCATGATAAATTTCCCGTCACTTTTTCACAAGAGAGACGTGGCAACAGCGCCAGCTTTGTACGCAGCACGGCGCGCGCACTGCTTGCCAACAGTGGCGCATTCTGTTGACTGTTCAGAGAAACATAATGTAGTCTTGTGGTATATGGAATGTAATTTATCTACCAATTCATTAAAAATCTATCAGCACTATGTAAATGATGAACAGCAATCGAAAAACCTTTAAAACTTCCTTTGTAAGACGACGTAAGAATACTTTTAGTTCATGTGTATTTTAATTGAAATTAGCAAATAGAGAGTGGTGCTTTTGTGCTACGATCATTTTATAAATTTTTTCAGAGGTTTCTAATTTCTTTACAAGCTTTTATTTAACTTACCTTGTTTGTATGAACGGTAGGTGTCAGTACCGTGCGCACCGATATACTAGCAAGTCGGTATGCAAACCGCATGGCGCGTGTGCTCGCGGGCAAGTATCGCCCCGCCTGCAGGCTGCCCAGGACAGCCGCCGTTTGTCCCCTACACAATAACGTGGACGTCATCTGCGGGAAGCACTGCATCTACTATGAGCTCGGTAGTAGGCGCTGCGCTGGCGGAGCTGCGACATCCTTTGCTCTAGAGCACCGCTTCTTAAGGCTCTCGCCTGGTTGAAGGAATTTTGCACATCTGAGGCCTAAAAGCGTGGGAGCGCTAGGGGCGACAGAGACATGCGCATCAACATTCTCATCGCCTCTACGCACAAAACACTGAACTGGGGTGCAAACTTGCCATCGATAACGCGCCTCTATGAGACTTTCAGCGGACACCCTACCATTGTATGACGTAATAATAAAAATAAAGGTTTGATGCACGTTTCTATTTCTTTTTAAATGTTTTGTACCGGAATGTTCGAACTTAAAAATGACAGTGAAAACACCCGTTTATGCCATATTCACTGTCACTAAACATGCTTGAGAGATAAATGGAGAAATTGAAAAACGTATACAGATGCGTAACGTTTCTTAAATGCTATTCATAAGCAGACCTCACTCAGACACGTTGGACGGTTTTCTAATAAAACTTTATCTGCTGGAGCTGTGCACACCGCTCCGCGGCCTTCCCAGGCGGCCACCTTAAGGAAATGACGCAGAAAAACCAAAGAAAAAGAAGTGCTATACTTAAAATCACTTACGCAGGTTTTTTATTTTCTATAATATTTAATAAGATAAAAATAAAAATTGTGGCTGAGTAATTAATTATAACTTCTTTAGATAAAAAGTAATATTTCCAGAACCTTAATTTACTGAGATATGCGAATGTACGCAAATCGAGATTTTAAAGAAAAAACATTTTGCTAGGGAGTTGCCTTAATTATGGCTATATAAGACTGCAGTGAGAGCTTGACGGAGGAAATTTAATTCGAGAGGGTAGGCAGGCAGGCAGGAGGTCCGGTTATTTGAGAGCCAGGCGGTGGCCACCGGCAGATGAGCTCAGCTCGGGCCAGCGACTTGAAACGGCCGGTGCCAAGCTGAGGGAACGACGACGACGATGACCCCCTCTAGCTCGCCGTATCGTCGTTGGCTGGCTCGAGGGTTGAGGGGACCGCCCGCCGGGGTCGAGCAAAGTGGAGCACCCCCTCCCCAGCTGGCGGGCAGCGACGCGATCCCGCTAACAGCTGCGCAGAAATGCCTCCCCGTAGTGGGTCCACGGGTACGACAAGGGTGGGTGGGTGGCGGAAGGACATTCCCTGGGGGGGGGGGGGAGGGTCCCTGATGGACTCGTCCCGGGGAGCCGAGTGCTCGCAATGGTGCGCAGGACGCACACGTCCAGGGAGGGTGGGGGTTAGTTGTGTTGGGGGGGGGGGGCGTGGCTCTGTGGGGGCAGGAGAAGCAATTTTGCTGGATACAGATCACCGCTCTTCATGAGTTTCCACCCCCCCCCCCACCCGTGGAAACAAGGAACATTGGTGGCCGTATTTTTATTATTACTTGCTTCAACAACCCCCTTCCCCCTCCAAAAATCCCCTCCTTGTACTACACGGCGCAACGTATTAAAACCGGACGGCGCAACGTATTAAAACTGAACGCCGCTTACTATCAGCTCGATTGAAAAATTCCCGTGCTCAACACAATGGCTTCACTGGTCCCATCCGCGTTTTATACGTCCCTTTTAGTTTTCATACATTTTTTTTTAAATCTGCGTGTGAACTTTATATAATTTAACTTGGCGAGCACACCTCGAACGGTACGGTACGTGATGCTGTAGAATGTGTTTGGTGTAAACCCGCTTTTTAAAAGCGCATAGCACTTCTATAGAACATTTCTAAAAAAAATTGGAAACAGACGTTGCTTTCAGCGTCTATTTGAATGTTTTATTCTCGTAGTATTTTATGCAGACTGAAAAAAAAGCCCTAACATACAAGATAAAACCACACCAATGCGAAATTTTTTGCTAGTTTCGCGCTCCGTGTTTGAGGATAACTTATTTATTTACACGTTTTACCGGGAAAGGCTACAAAATGGACTCGCTTTTGGGGAGGTTCGATTCCCAGTCCGCCCATAGTGATTACAGTTTCTTTTTAACGGTTTTCCAAAATCAATCTTAATGCCGGGATGATTCCTTTATATGCCTTGGCCGCTTCATTCCCTAGTTATAACTGTTCATGGCTCTGGTTTATAACTGTACGAGTATACCCGTGCAATGGAGATGTCAAGCCTTACTTAAAAAAAAAAAGGTTATAAAGAATGAACATTTCTCTTGACATTGTTTGTCAAATCCGCACGAATAATTATTTATTTATGTAAATGGGAAATGCCACGTTAAGTAGGGAGCGAAATTTCCTCTGCATTTTAATTTTACATATATATTTTTTTTCGAATCAGTCGTATGCAAAGAATGTCTTCAAAGACATTAGGCAATTCATTTCTCTTCCCGTCAGATTTTCGGTAGCGCTCGTGAGAATATGAAAAAAAAAAAACAATTAATGAATGTTTCAATGCCAGCCTTATTAAGTACCGAAACGGTGCGTGTGCTTTTAACGACGTAGTTTTCTTTCGTGAGTAATGAGCAATATTTACACTCCACGATGCGGCTTCATGCACGAATAAACTTTGCAGCATCTGAATTCCGACGTCACTGAACTGTCACCAAGTGATTCCGTGCCAAGAGAGTACAGAAAATTGGAGCACCGCTGCATTCCTTGCAGCTCTACTGTGTGCGTCACCGCAGCTATCAGATGTCGCGTTTTGACAGATGTGAATTCTTCGTGCAACATTATCGACAACAGGAAACAGAAACGCTCTCCCCCCCCCCCCCCGCCACCGCCTCACACTAATAAACGTAAACCACCCCCGCGGATTTAAGTGGGACTGTCAAACATGTAACTGCGAACAAACGTATTAATTGGACGATTTACATTCAATACTCATCCCGTCTGAATACTTGGCATTACTGTCGAACATCGCATATTCGCGTGTTCACCAGACAAGCAACACGCGAATTATTGCGCGCGTGGTGGCATTGATACGCGCTTTTACGCGGACGCAAACATACATACCATTACTAAATATAAAATATGACGATGAGAGAGAGAGAGAGAGAGAGAGAGAGAGAGAGAGAGAGAGAGAGAGAGAGAGAGAGAGAGAGAGAGAGAGAGAGAGAATTTTTCACTGTTTACGTTCCGGTTTCTATTTTGCTGAATTGGAATCTACCAATTGCGAATTCGTTCGAATGTTTAATACCAGCAATGTAATTCGAAAGTTAATAAGCACGACTTGTAACTCACAAATTTGAGTACGACGTGTAGCGTCATTTCTGTGGTTGGATTCCATTACTTTACGCCATTGTGTTTTCCAAAGTGAATATTTATGTAAATTTAATTTTTCCTTTCTGTATCTGTATTATAATAACTTATTATTGCAATGTATAGCAGCACAATGACTTGAAATATTTTTTTAAAAATGATTTCTCACCTGATATCAAATAATTCTTTTTTTTTTTTTTTTTTGCAACTGTATTCAATCTTTTTATTTCTGTTATGTTAAATGTATTTGTATTGTATGTTTTGAAAGGCCTATTATAATCTCTTTCTTTTGTATTTTTTAAGACTGTATGTTATTGTATGTTTTTGTATGTTACTTAAGTACTTATGCATTACAAACATCCAAATTTTTTTTGGTATACCATCTCACTTGCTGTTATAAAGACGATTTGTGGTCAACTTTACGCAAGAAGGGTTAAGGGCTTTATGGTTGTGAATCATGGTAAGGGAGGGCTGTGCCTAGTGATAGAGTAAGGTGTTAAATGATAGCAGAATATCTGGAACAAAGCCGGGTTATTATTATAATAACAGAACATTACACAAATACAAACACGTTACACTAAAAGAGAGGGGAGCAAACTGTATTAAATGCTAATTAATTACCCGGTTTGAGCCTTGTTTTGAGTCCCGAGGCTGTTAATCTAAGGCGGGGTTACGGCGAACGGCACAGTATGCTCCTGGGGTCCTCCATTCTGGTCAGCGTCACGACGGAGAAAGACAATGTCCGCCACTCAGTAGTGCTAGATACTGGCATGCAATGGTGCAATATGCCCTTATTCCTTGCTGGTGGGGGGGGGGGGGTCCTGCTTACAGCTATTCGGCACTGCACGTCTCGATTGCCGCAACCGCTGCCCTGAATACTGTGGGCGTGTTCAGGCGACGAAGTAAATTACATGCGCCTTCACGCCAGCGTAACAGGGCGTTCTCGCGCAGATTGCCTATCGTTCCTTCTCAGGCTATCCTCCATTATCTGCTTCAGAACCTCGTATTTGAGCCAGCTGTTCCCGACCAAACCCACCCTTTCGGCAACAGCGGCGTGGAAATTGACACCTGCGCCGTAGCTGCAACTCGATCTGACGTCTCTGCAGCAGCACCAGCCTCTCTTGTATACGCTGTTCACGGTAAAATGAGCACTTTTGAAAGCTCCGCGTAAGATTTACTTTTATGCACGATATGTATTCCTCCGCCTTATGTAAAATTAACATTGCCATGGGCCTCATCACTTTATTCGTGTGCCGGTCAAGTGAAACTGGAAAATTATTAAGAATGGAAATACTTTACAAATCTGCTAATTTTTACACTTCTGCGCATAAAAAAAAAACAGAAACCGAAAGAAATAGTTTTCAGCTATCACAAATGGTTACCTAACATATTTTATAAAACATTAAGATATACGACTACTTTCCATGTATCGTTACCAACTTTACTGGGCGAATGTCATTCAGTGCGAACATTAAAATATATGCAAGCAGGGCAGTGACTTTTTCCTAAGGTGAATTTCTAAAGTGCTCACTTAATCGTGAACAGCCTTTAACCAACTGGCGTCACGGCAGCCGATTCGTCTGTTTCATACGCAAGAAGTTGGACAACGTTCAAGAGGTGAAACTTTTCTATTTTTGGACAAATTACATTTTTTAGTTGTGATCTAAACTACACAGTCGTTTTTTATTTATATTTATACACAGAAATATTTGGAAACCAAATGCAAATTTTTTTTTTTTACGCTACAAATAAAATAAGAGTAAATTGGTGGAATTTGTAATACTAATGGTGAATTTTAACGAGCAAGTTTTAAATATTTCCAATTTACTATAAAATGTAGCTATAAGTGCAATTTTGAATGTTTCTCAAAATAATGTGTTGAAAGCTACAATATTTTAGTTGTAAATTTACAAGAAAAATTTAGTAACTAGTTTCCAATTAAGTGTTTGTTACATGTTACGGGCTGTTAACGACATAATCTTGAAAGTAGAAAAATAATATTTACATTCGAGTATTCTGTTCCGGCAGTTTTTAAAGAGCGATTCATTTACAATATTTCGGATTTATTAAACACTTTTTTCGGAATTTTAATTCAAAATCAGTTTCACTAGAGCACGCCTAAAATTAACAGTCAAGAAAACATTGTCATTACGACACGAGGATAATTTTAATTCAATACCTATCACAAAAATGATTTACGGGGAAACTTTAAAATCAGATATTTTTTATTGTGATGCCATAGCTACTTGAAGGCAGGGTTTGTTTGCAGCATCCAATACTCTCAACTGGTCCTACTGTGGGCGTTGCTATGCGACACTCTTGGCCATTATCAATGCGAGTTTCGATCACATAAGCTGTTCTTTGTTTCTTTTACAGTCCGGGTTCTACTTTAGTCCAATCCGCATCGCTATATCTCTATTGATAGACCTGTCGAATGTTGCCGATTATTGTAGGCTATTCTAATCTCTCCAACCCTCTTCTCCCGAGAAGCTTATTTCCAGCAAATTTTGTTACGTATATTATCTCTTTCTTTAATGGCATGTCCACGTCGGGTCAATCCAAGGTACTCATAGTGACCATTTTCTATTGGCTACGGGTGCACCTTCGCGTCATTGAATTGACTCATAGAAGAAATATTACTGATATTGAAAATTTACCCTCACCAATGTCGTAAATATATTTGTCTATTTAGGCATGATTCTAAACAAATAAGATTAAACAATGTGAAACCATTAACATTACAGTTTACGTATGTCTAAGAACAAAGCTGTTTGCTTTTGCTGACAATGCATTCTTTTAAATTGGTTCCTTCCAGTGCATTCCATCAGCAGGAAGTCTTATAATTGGTTCTACGATTTTAAGCTACGATTAGACATTAGCATGAACTCGGTATACTATTATCAACACCTTAGATGAAGGTTTTTTGAAACCAACTCTAAAATAACATATTCTGCTATACTGCGTATATTGTTAAATTAATTGTTATTAAGGAAGTGTTAGCGGACGTTGTATTTTTTTTAAAGCTAGTTTGCTGTTAATTTATTTTGAATTTGACCTTTGGAAAAGTCACTGCTCTTAACTGCGTATATTTTAACGGACACACTTAATGAAATGCTCACAGTAAAGTTGGCAGCGCTGTAAGGTATGTAGTACCATGAGTTAATAGCGCATTAAGAGTGTAGTATTCAAATTTGTGGATACTGAATTTATTTCATTTATTTAATGCGGCTTATTAGTAACTTTTCCTTTCCCAATATATTCACATTTGCACAACTTGATCGACTCTCAAGTTCCTGATGTTAAGGGCCGCCCGAGTTTCTCCTGTCTCACTTGATCGAAGCGTGCACAAAGTGATCGGATATATGGAAGTATTGACACTTAAGACACTGGGGTGATTTATGTACCGGAATCTTCACTCCCAGCTGGCTTGTTGCTAACCGTGTATATAGAATGCTAGGAAATTCCCCTTACAAATTTATAAGATTTGTAGAGGGGACTGAGTAGACGATCTTTTGAAGAGGAACCCATGTCCGGAAACGTATATCGTTATCGCGTTACAACCATTTCAAATCAGGTGTATTACTCGTCCACTTCCGCTGAGGGAAACAGCAATGTCACGGATTTTCTTGTGTTGGTACGCAACTGGGTAGGCAGTACGTTACGTCAGACGATCACCTAATTGCACGTGACGTCTACCCTGCCGCGGTATCCTGCCTCGAGCCCCATTCACGCGCCTTTGCGTTTCCGATTAACATCGTCGAGTACAAGCTTGCGGAATACACAGACATGACATGATCCTCGCGTATGGCACAGCTGAAGGTAATGGAAGAGCAGCTCGTCGGCTGTATCAAGAGCGTTATCCGCAAAAATGCGACGCCATCGCATACCCTTTTTGCCACAGTTACGCACCGGCTCCGAGAACTAGGTACCTTCACCGCCGACAGGAACGACTGTGGTGATCCAAAGAGATGCCGCACTCCCGAATTGGAAGAGGCTGTACTACATCACGTTGAACAGAGTCCGTCAACGAGTACACGAACAATTGCGCGTGCAGTGGGTGTTTCTCGCAGCGTAGTCTGGGAGGTTCTGCATGAGCAACAACTACATCCTTACCACCTACAAAGGGCTTTGCGTCTAGTCGATTTTACACCACATGTTAACTTCTGCATGTGGTTCCTGCACCGCCTCACCGATGAGCCCCTTTAATTTGAAATGGTTGTAGCACGGAAACGGTACGTTTCCGGACTTGGGTTCCTGTTTGAAAGATCGTCTACTCAGTCCCCTCCACAAGTCTTAGAAGTTTGTAAGGAGAATTTCCGAGCATTCTGTATGCACTCATGAAGATATATACATTTCTCGCACACTCAGAGCTCACCAACTCCTACTGACGAACGTCTGTTACTGGTCTGCTGTGTAGGAGGGCGTGGCCATCTTCACGCGCACCAATAGAACTAGCCACACTCGTGCCTATTGGTTATAAGTTCATCACGCTCAGGAACGCATTTTATTATTGAGCGGGATTTTTAACCCGAGAGAAAGATTTTCGATGACAAATAAATTTTTTTGTGCTATTTGTTCACCCCAGCTAGATGTATGTGGATTTAACTATGTTAAAATAGTGATTTCTATACTAAGAGAATTTGTGCTCTATGAAAATGTTATTATTGTTTTTTTTTTTTTTTTGTTTCATGTCTGAAAATGGGAGTCTTGCATGTAGTTAAACAAGTTGAAAAATTATGTTTTAAAAACGTAAGTAAATGTTTCAAAGCAGTTTTTTACGAATGTATGACTATAATTAACAGACAATTCCAACAAATGAGGCAATTTTAATCAATCATTTCCCTTACTATATACGAGCATCGTGTAGGAAGTGGTAATTATCCAAACAAACAGCGGCAGGATATAATTTGAGTAGAAAAAATTGATACTACGCAGGGATTTCAAGACTGTTCTTCTGAAGCCCTGCTAAAGTTCTGCTTCCAGTGTATTCCTCTGCATTATGCAAACAAAGCTTAACCGACTCTACAAAATTACACCAAAGGGACAGCGCATCGCATGTGTGTACACTCGATGTAATAATATTTTGCATTGGAACTATTTCTTACTAGGAATTACCAATAAATTTATTTTCTCCCGGTTTTTGTTAACGTTAATTATAAATAAAATATTATAATGTATAGATTAAAATATAAGTTAAAGTTCAATTTAATAAAAAATATGGTATTTTTATGTTGACACGAGTGTAAAACGCTTGCGATACATGAATTATTTAAGAAACAACCAAGCACGTCATACAGGGGGTGATTTCTCAAAGGTTTGATTTAAAAAGTGCGAGGAAACCACGATTATAGGCTATAGTGACGTTTTGACAGAACGACTTTCTCAGCGCGTGGATACAAGTCATGCGGCCCGTCGGAATGTTATTTTCGCACGTGGCGGAAGGATACTCGCAGTGGTGAAATAACCTTTAAAAGGTTATTTCGAGGGTTAAGAGGTCACGTAACGTAGCCGGCGAACAATAATAAACACGAGTGCGCGCAAGTCTTGAGCGACTGCAGGCATGTTGGCGGTGGTTGGTGTGTGTGCGAGAAGATGGATGTCGGGTGTGAGGAGGGGGAAGGCTGGTTGGAGGGGTGAGACGGCGACTGCAGAGCGGTGACGTCACGTGCGGGCGCGCCAATCAGGCCGGGCATTGAGGCGACAATGCGGAATCAGGCCGCAGGATGTCGCGTGCGGCGCGCGCGAGCAGAGGCGGAAGATGTTCGCAGTTCGTTCGCGGCGCACTAGACTGTCGGAACTAGACAGTTCTCCCCACCCTACACCCTGCGGCGTCAATGACACATGACACGTTTCTTTCTGCGTCACCGCGGGGCTGCGCTCGCTCGCAAGAGGAAACCAGGATAAACAGGCAGAGAGCGCTTGCAAGCTGTGTAGTAACAATCTGCAGAATCCCAACACTGAATACTTTTTTTTTACGTGAATACGTCTTAAAATTTGCAACCATAGTGGGAGGATTGTGGGAGGTAATCCAAAAAATCCGATAACGAAATCTGGAGATACAGTTTGGCATTGCAGCTCCGAATCTATCGTCTACATTCAAAATTCAATTACAACACTCGATTGCCAAAGGAGCGAAGAATACGTTACGTTGAGTAACGACTGCGAAGAATCGCGCGTGTCAAGGGCGGGGGGCGCCGCGATTTTGAGTTCATTTCGCCGCGTCTCATAACTTCCGCGTAGTATAACTTTTGACTAGGTAAAGTTACGACACTCGTTTAAGTTTCAATCGACAACTCTCGTCAATATCAATCGATTGCGCGTATAAAGTGGCGTGGTTATGGTGAAATTGTATGTGTTTAATATAAAAAGTTAAGAAAATTTAACACAATGTCGGCCTATACTCGTCAAAAAGCCAAGTCGAGATACAGAAATTGTATACGGTTGGAAAGAGGATCTCAAAAGCTATCCAGTGATACCCATTAAACCCCCAATGATCAAGTAAAGCGGTGTCGGGAACGTAAAAAAACACCAAGGTTTCAACGTAGACGTATTCACGCAAAACAAACGGCCGTGTCCCCAACACAGCCACACCTAATTTTTTTTTGCCAGTACAAGCGTAGCTACACGTACACATAGCTTGGGCTGAATGAGAGAAATAAATTACAGCGTTTAGAGTGGTTCAATCTCAGCCATCTTGGATTTGTGGAATTTTCTCTGCAGCCTACCTTGCAGATGTTTTAAAAATGTTTAAAATATGGCTATGCAAAAAACATTCATTTTTATTTATATATATCTAAAGCCGATTTTGCTTGACTGCGGTTGCTAGCATAATTTATAGGCCTATAGGAAATCATCACATATTTTTCTCGGTTATCACCAACTGTAGATTAATAAAGCAGTGAAACTGTTACAATTCGATAACGCTTGAGAGAAATTGAACTTACGACGACAAATGGACAAATACAATATGGCGAAAATTCATCCCCATTAACAGCTGAGGTTTTCAACACCGATTTGGGGAGACAGTGGTGGAAAGAGCGAATGGAGATAAAGACGAAGTAGCGGAATAAGGCAGTGTTAGGGGGAAATTGGAGTACACCGAGAACACCCTCTGTTCAACGGCAACATTCCACACGCGCAGACAAGCATTTGATCTAGGGAGGTTAGATACAGTCTACATTTAAAGAGGCCGTGCTGATGGGCTGCATGTAGTTACACCTGACGTCAGAGGACGGAGCCAGCGAGAGGGAAATGATACTGGAGGTGCGCGAAAATCTTGTAAACTTATTACGTCATTTCTCCGAAACCTCTCATTCAAATGGTTTTATATTCTGGCTGGGGATTGGCTAGCTGTTTATTCTTTGCTATAAATATTTTACTAAATTTCGAGTCAAATTGCAGAAAAGTTTTTGCAAGAAAAATAAAATGCATTTCTTATATTTTAAGAAACAGGAGAAAAAAAGGGGGGAGGGGGGCGAAAGTCTATGAAATCTAGAGAAACTAAAGGTTTTTTTTTTTGCTAAAGTTGTCGAATTGTTACGAGTAGCCTGATTTTCACGTACTGGGCTTGTAAACGTAGAGGATTTGATGGTCAATGTGAATGATCAAGCAGTAGGCCTACATGAAAACTGATATATACGGATATATATATATATACACACACACACATACCACTATACGGAAGAAATATAAAGGCTCAAACCACCTTTATGTTCCTAAATTACGACCCTCACGACACAGTCCACTATTGCAATCAGTTGGCGTGGGTTCAGTTCTTTGCAGGGACATGAGTTTGAAAAATTTCTGGACGACTGGAAGGAATGAACTAGTTAAGTCTGATTGTAATGTAAGTTGATAAGCATCCGTTTTGATAGCTGCAGCGTTTTGATTGGTAAAACTTAATACGACTGTTCTATTTATTCTGCGGACTAATTATTAGCAAATAACTGTAATAGAATAGATATTAAAAATAATAAAAGGGTAGGCTACACAAACCAATATAATACGTAATATACATTACAATTAGGATTTTACAGAGAAGGAACTATACGAAATATTAAATAAATCATAATTGCATAGTATAGAATAACGGTTCATCGCAATATTTACAAAAAACCGTTTCATAAAAAATTAAACTGAAAAATATATGGCTAAGCGGAAAATGATCCGTCAGTTAGTAGATAGTCGTGTAGATTTACGGCTCAAAATAATATACAACTGTACACGTTTAATGAAAATCTTAATAGATTTGTAGTGGAAAGCAAGAAAGAAAATTACGGTATAATTATTTCGAAAACCTATAAAAGGAATGAGTCCAAAATAATTACAAATATGCTAAATGAGAGGTAATTAAAAAAAATTTAGGTCTCAAAATCAGTATTCATACGCAGACGTTCATCATTTTTTTAAACATATTATTTTTCTTTTAGTGAGATGCTCTGTACTTGCTACAAAATATGTTGCCTGTTTACTTAATTTCCGATACAAATTTGAGAAGTGGCTATAAGTAGTGACATATTTAATAACAGATAGCTTATTCCTATGGCATTTCACATTTATAGGTTTTTTTTTGTTTGCACAAAATCATCTTGTCTGAGTTGACCTTTGCGGAAACTCACTTCCAGATGGCTAAAATGCTCTCTACAATTTCTTGACGAAGACCTTGTTCTCCCCCGAATTAGGTTCACCTCCACCTCGACTAGGGCTCTCTAGAAGTTTGCTATTTACCTCTTCCTTGGTTTCAAGCCACTGTCATTCTAAATTCGCCCGTAGTATTGGTCTGACCACTGTACGAACGTAGCTCTACGATAGCCAGCATTACAATTACATTCACATTTTTTCTGAAGTGGAAATTACAGTTTAACCAGGATTGTGTGCATTCGTTATTGAAGTTTTGTCACAGAATTCATTTGGTATTTTAACTGAATACGGAATTGGGCATAAGTAAACAATTACGTAAATGCGTTCTGGGTGTGCACCAATGTTTGCGGAACGCCTGTTTCAGACATTTTAATCCTCGAAGAAAAACACTGTGAAGTACACTCGAAAAACTGACAAATGCTATTCTTGGCAAAACTCCCACAGCAAGGAAAGTTTGGTAAATTTCTGCACACCTTCCTTATCACGTAAAAGTCGGATTGAGTGTCAGGAAGTAGGTTGTGTTGGTTTCCCAAATTGTGTAGAAGTGGAACTGCTGGTTAGAAGGTGGGTCTTGTGGGATTCCTTGTCTTCCTGATTTTGTAGAAGTGGGACTGTGTGTGTTAGGAGGTTTGCTCCATTTTCATCTCGTTTTGCTCCGATAAAGACTTAAGCTTTAAAAGCGTCACCTAAGTCTTTCTTTAAATTTTCTAGTTTGGATATTATATATTAATTTAGACAGTGGATATTACAAAGCAGAAGTCGAATGGAATCACTCACGTGGCCACGAACAAAAATTCTTCATTACAGTAAATGTAGAACTTACTGAAAAGGACCCATAAAAACAGAATTGCCAGACTGCTATTTAAGTAGTACATGAGAGACGAATGTATCCATTGTATAACACTATAAAATACTTCTATAGTGTGTCTTTTTCTTTAAATAACTATTTGTAATCTTTTTATCACCTCGTTTGTAGGTGTAGGTCTACTCCTCTGCTCGATCCTTCTGAAAGCATATTGTACAAATTGCTTTGTGGAGCAGAGCCCTCGGAATAATTTCTATGCTTCTATGTAAGGAAGTATTTGTACTTATTTTTATAAAATTACTTAAGTACGTCTGCAAAAATTAGAATTTAAGTATATTTGTAACATTGTAACATAAGTACTCAGCTACATTTACAAAATTTAATAGAATGTTCTTAAGTACATACATTTCCAAAAATAAAGTATAAATATTTTCACGTAGAAACAAAGTAATTATTCTGATTTCCCAGCTTCACGAAAATTATTTTGCTCAACATGATTTTCGAGTAATCCAAAACAGAAATATGCCAAAATCATAACTAGGAAATTAATTCTGTTAAACTATTAAAATGTTACAAAATATATTATATATAAGTTATCACATGTCTGACAATTCTTGCAGTTTCTGAAATCGTTTTTAACCAGATCTATACTTACTGTACTGATGTTTTGTTGGTTGCAGAGATGTAAGGAAATAAACTGTACTTTTATGCACCCGGCTTTGTATCTGTCTACTTCTTGGAAGGTCCGGGTGTTAAACAGAAGCTCGTTTTAGAGTTCAGCATTTCTGCACAATCGTGTGAAGTGAAGAGACATGGCAACAGCTATTGCCGAGATCGCAGACTTATGCCTGGTTGCACCAGTATGACCTCCGATCCGGGATCAGCCGATCCCAGTTCAAAAATTATCCAAGGATCACAACTGTAAACGTTGCACCACAAAGATCTCGGTTTATTTGACCTTGGATCACGTGATATCTGGTTCATGGGTATGCACAAAGCGGCAATAGTGTTGAAAAAATTTCTGTTTACTTTTTATTGACTAATGTGTGATGTCATAGTTCTGAAGAGGATTATTTTATTTTGAGTGGTTATTTTGAATATACGAATTGGATGCATTATATAATAGATTTTATTTATTTAGATTTAAAACCAAGGAATAGAGACGACTTAACTTTTCTGAGAATGAAAAAAAAATTACTTATTGGTCTCGTCGAAAATATATGCTCGGACGCCGTTTTTTTTAAATATAAAAAAAGGCATAGAAAAGTTTTGCCCACCAGTTCAATGCATTATATTCATGATCAAACTCCGATTCAGAAAAATGCACATTTCTATCATATGACACAAGTCTATGGAATACACAAAAAGAAACGGTAGAGTTGATTGACCTAAAATACTTTCACATAACCTTAATTTAGCATAGCACGTAAGACTTCTCTGTTCCCTTCATAAACCTGTAAATTTAATTTATTTACGTACGTAAATATTTTATGCCATTTTCAAATAAAAACAAAGAATCGGTAATGTTTATTTCATCTTCAGATAACCTATATTCAGCACAGACATTTATTCTTCTTCGTTCATTTCATAAACGCTTAAAATAATTCTTATGTGCCAAACAGAGTTTAAATACAGCATATTTGAATGTTTATGCGATATTTAAAAGAAATTTGCTTTTCAATATAACTTTGAGACATTTAAACAAAGCACTCGTATTTACTTGATCCAAGATCATCTTCCTGAACCGCCAAAATGTACGGTTCAAGATGAGGTTAAAATAGATCTTAGTTTGCCGCGCCAAACACAACGGTGCGACAGCAAAATGTGCTGAACCAGGATCAAACAACTATTTGATTCTAGATCATAGCGGAACCTAAACCTCAATGGTGCAACCAGGCACAGCGTGGAGAGATTTGGGCGGATCATAACATAGAGGTCTTCAGAGCCGATGAGGGTGAAGTGAGGCTAGTATAGAGCAGCACTGGAATGCAAGAGCAGTGGAAACAGGAGATCCTCGAGAAAGCCCGCCGACCAGGGACATCATCCGGCACGATTCCTACACGCGACACCGTCGGTAATCGAACCCGGTTCGCCTGGGTGGGAGGTGAGTAGTCTGACCACTACATCACCGCGTCCCCTTCTGACCCAGAGTAGATAAGTACACAAACCTGAAATAGCGTGGCTGTCCGTTTGATGGGGGCGTAATCATTATCTCGTTGGCTGCGCGAAACTCTTGAAGTGGGCCTTGTGTCTGATTGACTAACGCGTGCTGCGAAAGTTTTCTATTGGTTAGGTTGCCAGCTGGCATGTAAGTTATCAAGCGCTAATTGACGAACGGTGTTCTAACATGTTGGTGGTAAGTGACGCCATTTTGTTGGCGTGTGCAGCTGGAGTTCGCGGAATAAGCGGCTGTTTCACTTCCATATGCATTATAGGCTGTTCACGGTAAAATGAGCACTTTTGAAAACCCTGCTTAAAATCTACTTGTATATCTACACGTTGTGTATTCCTCCGTCTTATGTAAAATTAACATTGCTATGGGTCTCATCACTTTATTCATGCGTCGGTCAAATGAAACAGTGAAATTATTAAGAAAGTAAATACTTTATAAATTTGCTCATCTTTACACTTCGATGAATTAAACATCCGAACGTGAAAGAATTAGATTTAAGATATCACAAATGGTTACCTAACACTTTTTATTCGACGTCAAGATATGGAACTACTTTCCATCCTGCGTTACCAAATTTACTGGGCGAATGTCACTCAGTGCATCCATTAAAAATGATTATACTCATGCAGGGGCGGTAACTTTTTTCTAAGGTTCATTTATAAAGTGCTCACTTTATCGTTAACAGCCTTCAGTACTCTGTGGTTCCGTGTTCCGTGTGTAAGTATGTAACTATGTAATTTTAAGTTTATACATTTTAAACTTTGATAAGATGTGTTTCCCGTCCCCGAGTGAAATCCTTGCAAAAAGCGAGGACGTTGAAATGCACAAATATCTGAAATTTATTTTTTTGGTACACTTGAGATGCAGTTGACGGAACGGAATGTCCCGTAATATTTATATGTTAATCGTTTATTTAAGATGGTTTTATTAATTTTTTCTGAGTTACTTCAAGTAGCCACTAATTCTAATCTGTTATTACTTATTATATTCGAGTTTGATCGATGTCATGATAGCGGGTAAAAAACTACTGTGGGAAATGTCGGTTTATCTTTTATTTTACCTTCTAAATCAACACTCAAGAATATCTCTCCAGTATGATGGGACAATATATATCACGAAAACATTGGAAACGTGGATTACCATCGCCTCTTACAGGCTTCGCTCAGGTGTTTTTTTTTTTCCTCGCAGGCATGCCGATGAATAAGGATTTTTCCAGTTAAATTGGGAAGAAACTCCGAAAGTTGGCACTGTCGATATGCTTTGACTGTGTGTCAGGAAAATGATGGCGTCGTTTAATTCCCTGCAGTTGGTAATTATCAGAGCGAACAAACAGTTGAATTACTATTTGTAACAAGGAAGCTACTTTTAGGGCGCAATATTTATTTTGGTTCATTTTAATTAAAAAAAAAACTGGTAGCTGATTTGGTTGTAAAGAATTTATTTTACACGCGAAACCAATCTGAGTAACAGATAGTCATACGCGTGGTGAACTCTGCAGTATTGTCTGATGACGTCACTAAGGCTCAACTGTTTGCTTTAATGATGATTTCTGAATGTCATAAGCTACTATATAAAACCTATTGATATCTTGTGTATTTCAGTATCTGATAGGTTGGCGCACAGGAATTCGATTTTATATGACAAACCATGTTGGATCAGAAACCTTGATGGCCATATTTCGACCAGACAATTAAAAATTCTTACCTTCAGAGAAATATTGGCGAAATGTATATGTTGTGAGAGCACTTGGACAGGGGAGAAGCTGTTTACATAGTTACTTTTTCGGCTGTGAAGAGTTCGGCTTAAAGTAGTAAATTAGTTCTGTTTGTGTATTAGCGTGACGCATAAACAATTCCGGCTGAACAGCGAAATGCAGGGAGTCGACCTTAATCGTTGCATGGTACAAGTACGTGGGTAAGTCAAAAAGTATATGTCCCTATTTGTTTGTAGGTGAACAGGCAAATATAGGTCAACATACAAAATACATTTTTATTTCTGCGTTATTCTTTTATTTTTCGATATAATCACCAAATTTATTCAAGCATATGTCATGGCGTAACTTTATGTTTTACATTCCGTGACGATAGAAAGTGCCGTCCTGCTCTTTAAGCCATTTCACCGCTTCGTCTTTCACTTCGTTGTCGCTGGAAAATCGTCTGCCCGTTAGATGGTCTTCTTGCACGAGTGGATTTGTTGCGCGATAATGTCAGGTCTCATATCGTCCGCGCCACTACAGTATTATTACACACCTGGCATGAGTAATATGTTCCCCATTCATCATCATTCAGCCTGACTTGGCACCTTCGGGCTTTCTCACTTGTTTGGCAAAGTGAAGAATCATCTTCGGAATACTCCGTCGGTAGTCTGTCATGTTAAAGTATTGGCTACATAAAACGCAAATTCATTCCTTGTATATTATAATTTTTTCCTCGGGTGGTTCAAATTTTAAAAGGCATTGATACTAACAGCTAACAAAATTTGTTTTGCGATGCAAAATAGAATATTCCTCTCCCACTTTGGCGACCCCTGGTTCGATTCTCGGCGGGGTCGCTCCCGGATTTTCGCATGTAGGAATCGTGCCGGAGGATGCCGCTGGTCGGGGAGTTTTCTCGAGGATCTCCCGTTTACCTCCGCCCCTTCATTCCGGCGTTGTACCATACCTCGCTTCACCCTCATCGGCTCTAAAGATCTCGATGTTAAGAGCAGCCCTAATCCCTCCACTCCACTCAACTATAAAATATTCCTCCATATATGGCGCAGTAATATGCCATATGAAGTGTGGCTTAATATCAAACACTTAAAAGGAAACTGAACTAAAGAAATTCTGCCCTGTCCATCAGAGTGATAAGTTTCGGCATATAGTATTGTACGGTTGCCGTAGAAAGTGTCAAGAATAGAAGGAGCTCGCATATTTGTTCAGTGTCCTTCCTACCATAGGCTGTTCACGGTAAAGTGAGCACTTTTTAAGACCCTCCCAACAGGCATTAACCACTTCTAAATATATATTATTGCAGCCTCAGGTATTCAATTTCGAGGGTGGTGAAATGTATACACTGTGTTTATTGGTCACACTGCAATGATTATATTAAAAAGCTGCAGGAAGATGGAAATTGGATGAAAGGAAAAATATAGAAGGGCCTTAAAAAGTGCTCACTTTACCGTGAACAGCCTATATGCACTTTTGAGGCCATAGTTCCTTTTTTCTTTCAGTTATTTTTTATCCTTTAACCACAATTAAAAATAAATATTGCCACATAAGTAATAAAGACAGTGTGTATATTCCACGAAACTTGGAAGTTAGCATCTAACGCTAGAATAAAATATGTTTATTTACTATTATTCAAAATGAAAGGACTTTCAAAAGTGCTCACTTTGCCGTGAACAGCCTATAAGAAAAATCTATACTATTATTATCTTCACATATTCTGATTCCAGATTTTGAAGGCGATGTATGTAAGTAAGTTGTTTTGTCTCCGTCTGGAAAGGCAATGTTTGCAAGTGACGCCATGTCTGCAAGAAAATTATTGACTTTACGGATAGTGGGGCATCGCTGCTAGCCATTAACGCCCCATTGTCGAGAAAAGACTGCTACTGCGTGTTCCTTGCTTTTGTTGGACGGCTTGGAAAGGGAAACTTTCCCCGAATTGCCGCATTAGCTCTGTTCTACTCGGTGGCGCGAAAACTTGGTTTCTCGCGACGAGACAAGAACGGAAACTACCAGCAACCAGCACAAAGTACAACGGGAAAGTGTCTTTTAACCTCTTTTCTCGACTCGTAAGGACATAGCAAGGGGCGAAGACTCGGAAGAAAGAATTGGAGTGAAAGGAGGAAAAGAAGCTGAGATCTTGAAGCGGATGTGGACGTGGAGGGTGAGGGGAAGCGGCGACTGTTGGGGTAAACTTTATGCCGTGTCGCCTGGTCCTCCATGGCCGTGGGGCCGCGGTGGCTGAGCAGTTAGCACGCTCGCCTCCCACCAAGGCGAACCGGGCTCCATCCCCGGCCGGGTCACGATGCCGTTGGTTGGTTGGTTTCCTCGGGGATCTACCGCTTCTCCCGCCCCTTCATCCCGGCGCCGCTCCATACTCACTTCATTCACCCTCATCGGCTCTCAAGACCTCGCTACTCACACTCGCTCCATGGCCGTGTATGCCAAGAGAAGTCAAGCTCATGTGGCGTAGAGATAGACTCCACGGCGGGTCGCGCCCTCTCTGACGCGACTCGTTGAGTACCAAGCTATAAACAAGAGGGTTCTGAGCAATCGTTCTGAATAGTGAAGGCCTCGTGATCTTAAATATCACACCGCAATAGTGGTATACGTAAAACCAAAACTCCACTGATTCCCAGTAGCTCGGGAATGAATACGGAAAAAGTGAACCACTGTTTTTCTGTGCAACAATCACCACTGTTTATTGCAAACTTCACTCACCTCAAGGGGGAAGACTTGGGAGAAAGAATTGGAGTGAAAGGAGGAAGAAGCTGAGATATTCTTTACCAGCCCGATCCGAATGTAATCATTACGAAACATACACGTGTCATCATTGTCCGCACGAAATTGGCGGTTACCTCAAAAACGATAAGAGTTTTTTTGCAGCAATATCACCTGTACCCTGGTATTCATATTGTGCTATCAAAAACGGACAATACTTTGTAAGACACATTGTTTTGTACAAAATAAAAGCGTTGCCATCCTTTATTCCTGCAAGATAGGGAGGTTATCGCTGAAAATTCCTTTACAGCATGGTAGTCATTTGCTTACACAGTGTTATTATCTTAATTCAGTTAAGTTTCGTAGTATCCCACATTATACATATTTCGGACGTCACCTTGCAGGGGTTCTACAGCCCTAAATATTTTCGCTGGTATTTACACCTCTCTGACTCGCTTTGTATGTTCATAATTTCTTACCAAAACTGCTGAGCAGTCCGGTCTCAATTCGACGACTCTCGAGTTCAGACCAAACAGTGCTGAGTGTAACAATAAACCAGTGAGAGAAAAACAAGAAGGAAAGTGGCAAAGCGATATGAAACAAGAATCAAACTCTGTAATGATTTTTATGATATTTTCCTGAACATCAGTGAAAGTTTTATTCACAACGTTTGTCTTAGAGGATCTATGTTAAAACACTATTAATTGACCCCGTATGTTATCAGCGCAATATGTTATCAGCGAACCCGATATGGAAAGTGCTGTTATTGATTTCAATTCCAAATGATTAGGAGCTATTACTCATTTTGTCCAATCTCCCGCCCGTCACAATTTTAAACCCACAAAATTTCAGGGTTTTTTTTTTTTTTTTTTTTTTTTAAGTGTCTTACATGGTAGGTAGATTATTAACACAGTTTTCATCGCAGATATCATAAATGATAGATCATAGAATAGCTAAAAGTTATTCTGCACTTTTATTTAAACTACATATTATCAAGTATATTGGTGGTAGTTGTTTCCTTCAATTTTCACATCTTTAGTACAATCCCCCATTATATCCATCAAGGTATGCTAAAGACTTTTAATTTGATTATGCATTTCAGGTTGTGACGTAATTAGTTACGTCAGAAAACGCAAAAAGAGATTAGCATTAGAGTAAATGGGTTTATTGCGTGTTGCATGCATGCTCCTACAGGGGTAAAGGACGCAACTCCCTTAACACCGCAATATCCTGCAGAAATATGACGTGACAACGCTTAGCTATGAACGCACCGGGTCGTCATTGTGAGCTGTCTTGAGGAGGCAGCTGTTATTATAGGCAAAGTCTGGGGCCGGTCGGGCGTTAGTTAGCCCGTTGAGTGGGTCAGGTGACATAATCGCGCGGAGCTCCAGCAAGGCTACCACGTCATGTAAAGAATGTTCACAGTTACTTCCAATTTTCTGAAGCCCTGTTAGAGTTATACTTTCGGGATTTTCTTCCGCCTCATACAACAAAGATAAACCGGGCAAAGAAAATTACACCAAAGGGACAACGTACACGATTCGTGAGCACTCAACGTAATGTTATTTTGCGTAAGAATTATTTCTTACTAGGCGATACCAACACACCCATTTTATACCAGTTTTTATTCATGTTAATTATAAGTTAATATTACAATTTATATATAGAATATAAGGAAAAGTTCAACTTAACTAAAAATAAGGTACTTTTATGTTAACACATGTATAAAACGCTTGTAGAGGCTGTTAACGGTAAAATGAGCACTTTTGAAAGCACTGCTTAAGATCTATATGTATACACCTTGTGTATTTCTCCACCTTGTGTAAAATTAACATTTCCATGGGCCTCATCACTTTATTCATCCGTCGGTCAAATGAAGCTGTAAAATTATTAAGAAAGTAAAAACATTTCAAATTTGCTAATTTTACACTTAGATGCATTCAAAAACAGAGAGCGAAAATAATTATTTTTAAGTTATCGCGAATCGTTACCCAACACTTTTTACTCGACGTTAAGATATGGAACTACTTCCCATCCATCTTTACCATCTTTACTGGGTGAATGTCACTCAGTGCGGCCATTGAAATATTTGCAGGTAGGGGCAGTAACTTTTTTATAAGGTTCATTTCTAAGTGCTCACTTCATCGTGAACAGCCTTTAATACGTGACATAGAAAATCAATCAATCACTTCATACATGGGGAGATTTTTCAAAGGTTTGATTCATAAACTGCGAAGAAACAGCGAATAGGTTATACCTTGAGGGAAGCAGACTGACTCGGCGCGCGCCTATGCCTGCTGGAAGTGTTCCTGGTTCGCCGCCGACAGTGCCAACATCGCACAACGTGTGATCACGCCTGCGCAGTCAAAATACTAGAAGCGCTAGTAGTGAAGTTGCCAAATAAAAGACTACGCAGGTCCAAATTTAAATAGCGAGTTCTGATTTGTAACGACATCCTGGTGATGTCAGCCCTTGTTTTTGGCTTTTGAAAAGCCAGGGTAAGTTGCAGGCTCGAGGAGAGGCAGCTCGTTGACTTCATAGAGGACATACGTAGGTAAAGCCTGTTACGATAAAGTGAGCACTTTTGAAATAAACCTTAGAAAAAAGTCACTGCCCCTTCTTGCATATATTTTAACGGGCGCATAGAGTGACATGCGCCCAGTAAAGTTGGTAACAATCGAGAAAAAGTAGTTCCATATATTAACGTTGAATAAAAGGTGTTAGGTAAATATTCGTGATTAGTTAAACTATATCTTTTACTTTCAGTTTTTTTTGAAGCATCAAAATGTAAAAAAGTGCAGATTTTAAAATATTCACTTTTCTAATTATTTCACAGTTTCACTTGGCCGACGCATAAATAAAGTGATGAGGCCAATGGCAATGTTAATTTTACATAAGGTGGAAGAATACATAACGTGCATACAAGTATATCTTAAGCAGGGAGTTCGAAAGTTCTCATTCTACCGTGAACAGCCTATATTCGTCATCATGAAACCCTTCAGGTCAAGCGTTCAAGAGTTCTGGGTTGAGTCTCCAGTTAGCCAGCACTAAGTGGATTTTGGAACAAAATATTTGCGAAGATTTTAAAGGTTAAAGTTGGTAACTTTAAGTATTTGTTAGAATCGCAGGATATGTCAGTGAGGGTTAAATTTGCAGGTAGAATAAGAATTTAATATATATGTACACTATTTATTTTATATATTTTAATTAATTAATAATTTATAAAATAATAAGTTAAATATTATAATATAAATGATTTATTATAATATAAATATAAATAAATAAAGATATTATAATAAATTATTTATATTATAATATTTAAATATTTTATAATACTAACTTAATATAAGGTAAGTAATATTGTGTATAAGAATTTTTTTATACTTGTAAATTTTTGGAGATACCAAACTATAAAAATTATGACTTCTTGTAATTATAGTTCTGAATGTGAACAAGTTGAGAGATTTGGGAGGCTCTTAACAGCGGGGTCTTGAGAGTTGATGAGGGTGAGCGAGGTGAGTATGGAGCAGTGCGGAGTGCGAGGGCGGGGGAATCGAGAGATCCCCGAGGAAAGTTCGTTTAACAGCGGTATCATTGGGCACGATTCCCACATGCAAAAGCCCGAGGGCGAGAGACCGTCGGGCATCGAACCCGGTTCGCCTTGGTGGGAGGCGAGTAGTCTAACCACTACACTACCGCAGCCCCTTAATGCCAGAGATCAATTGAATAGAAAGAACGTAGCATAAATAGAAGGAAAGAATTTGTTTCTTTCCAATTGTTGCTCCTCCTTTGTAACGCCCTGAGAATACTTGGTTTGAGCTAGAGGACGTTCGAGTTAATTAAACTCAGGAAGAGAGGCAATTCGTAAGTATAATCATAGAAATATGAATAAGCTATTGACGTAAATTTTGTGCTTCTCAATGCGACGTACTAAATTTACGCGTAGGTGCCGCTTTCTCTGTGTCAGCATATTTTGTTAAATTATATACTCTTCTTAGATGTTAACTTGGGTGCCAGAGCGAAACTGCAATAACTTTGCACGTGAAAATTACGAGGTCAGTCTCAAGAAAGAAACTTTACTACAGAATTTATCCAAATGCTGGCTTGAGAGTATATACCCATTAATACGTCCATTAACTTGTAAGATCAGAGAAAGGAATCTTTAGACTTTTAATGTATGTCCCTATTAAAGAGATACGAGAGCATAACAATTTATAAACGTAACCTAAAAAATCTGTCTTCGGAAAGCATGCAAAATTCACAGCTGGATGTTGCATGAGAGCACCAGTATGATCTGACTTCGAAATTGTAGTTAGTAAATTCGTGATCAACTGGGGCTCAGAACTACTCAGGTACTTCAAAACAGATCTGAATGGAATAACAGTCGAATTATAAGTTATTCATTTTATTTACTGCTTTAATATCTTGTCGACTGCGGGGTCGTTATGACACATCCACGTGCGTGGTCGAGTGATCAAGAGCGGCTTGTATACAAAAAATCTTAGCATTCATCTGGAGCGATTTTTTTTTTGGGAAAAAACACGGAAAACCCAAACAAGGATGAACGAACCGAGGATCGAACCTGCGTCCTTCTGAATGCAAGTCTAAGGCGTTACAAATGTGCCTCCTTGCTTATAAATAACTAGAGGTTAACCCGTGACCGTGTTTTTAGTATGGTTACGTGCCTAGAATAGTTACGATGTTACAAATTTTTGTTATCATACAAAGACTGAAAAAAAAAAAAATGATGTGAAATCAACTCAACATTGGATATAGTTCTATCCACTAAGCCACTGCTGCCCCATTTGCAATCGCGCTATCCACTGAGCTACTAAGGCCCCACTTCGAATCGCTCTAGCCACTGGGCCACTAAGTCCCCACTTGATGTGAAATTAACTCAACATTGAAGCGAGACATTTAGAGTAAAAAAAAATGATATTACATTACCTTCATATCTCTATGCATTAATACAAAAATTTTATAGGAAAAAGTAATTAAAAATTTTGTTTTTAGGGTCAAAAGTCATGATTGCGTAATCTGATCTAGCTGAAATTCGAACTTGACCTGTATTAGACCCTGAAGATTAACTCTGCAAAATTTGAAGAACTTTTGTTGAGTTTCAAGGGACTTAGAACTATTAAAGACGGACAGGTAGAGATCGGCTCCTTATACAGTAGGATGTTTGATATTTAAAGTTAATGTTAATTACTAAACATGAACGAGACTAACTCACAAACCGGGAAAAGACGAAAGTTGCATTTCAGAGCTAGGAACGTAACCTTGTTACAGAACAATGTAGAATGGAATTTATATGCAATGACCTGAAAATCTGTTCAGAAAAATAAGGGGATAAGCACTGAAAGGAACAAACCATTACATTACCTTAAATCTGTAAGCCTTGCGTGCAAGATAGGCACACTTGTACCACAGAAAATTAAAGCACATAAAACATTTAAAAACAATCCAAATTTAATGGAAGTAAACCTTACATCGGTCTACAAGTATTGAATTATTGCGCATAGTTACCAAATTAATTTGATATTGTTTTAATGCATTAAGTTGCCCACGAAAATTAAAATACGGCCATATTGGAAGCACGCAGGAAAACCTTTGCCGATTGTTATTAGCTATTGACGTTTATTAAGGCGCGGCAAATTTGCGAAGAATTTCACACTTACTACGAGGAAGATTGCAAACACATCGCAGTGTAATCAGTTAAAGTAAATTGGCCGAGGCCAATAACTGAAGTTGGAGCAACCCGCGCGCACGCCGGCCTCACGTGCGCGTAGAACCACCGTTAACAGTGAGTGAGTGAAGAGATCTGCACGGCTCTTATCATCGAGGTCTCTAGAACCGATGAGGGTGAAGCGAGGTGAGTATGGAGCAGTGTGGCCTGCAAGAGCGCGGGAAACGGGAGATCCCCGAGAAAACCCCGCCGACCAGCGGCATCGTCCGGCACGATTCCCACATGCAAAAATCAGAGGGTGAGACACCACCGGACATCGAACCCGGTTCGACTTGGTGGGAGGCGAGTAGTCTAACCACTACACCACCGCGGCCCCATGATGCCAGAGAGCAATTCAAAGAACACAGCATAATTAGAAAGAAGCGTCGACGTTACTGATAGGGGAAAAAATATTAATCCTGGTGTCATTGGTTTGGGTAGTGAGACAAAGTTTCAACCTTCTTAAAACCAACGTGGTAAGTTTACACGTCGGACAGCTCGTACAAACTCAAACAGTTTGAGCAGTTCGAGCAAACTTTTTATTTTATTTAATAGGACGCCAAATTAAATAATTTAGTATTAAAAGTATAAAACAAAGCTGCAGATATAGTGCAATAATAAATATAATAGCCTGATTTCCGTAGATAAGAAGTAAATAGATCTTATTACAGTTCATGCTTTTTCATACGAAGAGAGATCACATTACTATCGTCTTGAAGAAAGAAGTGCGTCTGAAAGGTCGACTACCTAGTATGACTATAGTGCATTGCAAGTTGCAGTACAACATTACGACAGGCTGTAGAGCTATAATAGACAGCTAAAGCAAAATATGCACCTTCATGTTCGGGCGCCTAGTCGCAGGAACTCGGGGAAGTCGAACAGGAACCAAAGGCAGAAGATAACACAGGAGCTTGAGCAGCCGACAAACGTTCTTACCAATTAAGGGCATTTCACAGGAAAAGAAGTAAGAGAGTACTTAGGCAAAGTGGTCTTGCTTAAAATAGGCGTGGAAAACAGGTGTAGATAAAAGGAATACATACAAAAATATATAACTGTGTAAATATAGATGGAAAAAGTCAACTTATGGGGTAAAACACAAAATTATTTTAATTTACGTTCATTAGGCAATACCGCTTAACATAAATTGTGATCACGGCAGTCTGGATATGATATCTAGGAGGTCCAACTGAAGAAAATGTAACTTAACTCACGCCCTCAGAGTACAGGTTTTAAAATGCCCTTGAAGTGCCTAGTAATTCTAAGTGTGTGCAAAATTGTACAAACACAGGATAAGAGATGCGTTGAATACACAATTGAACAATTTAAGCAGTTAGAACAGAATTCGTGTCACAGCCTAGAGATACTTTGAAAAGACAATTCATTTAAAGTCGTAGGTTTTATGATAATATTTAGGTTTCAGTGATGTGACTTTTGGTAGTAAAATAATCTGAATCCAATACAAAAGGGAAACATGTCAGGAAAGCCCTTTTTATGGCAGAAGTGATAGTTTTCCAAAATGTTGCAAGCTTGGATCCTTAAACAAATACTTTGCCATTTTAATTTTATCACAATCTCATTCAAAGCTGAAAGAACATTATGCGATGAATATAAAATCTAAATAAGGCAATAACATTGCCACCAATAATAGCAGGCGTAATTTTATGTGTATATTTTGTTTTTGTGTTCCCTTCTGAATGCCATTCATAGAAGCTCCTCAATAAATGTGATGAAACTGATCGGGACTTCATTAGTGTATGATTCAAATAAGACGTACGCCTGTAAAGCTCTTAAAACCGACGCAAATTAGAGGCCAGCATATTGTGATGATTAATATCATACATATGTTAAATTGTTAAGGCCACATTTATTTCAGCGACGAGATTGATAACTGGGCAAGTCATAAATGGTGTCATATGTTTGCTTCTAAATCAAAGAAAATTAATTACTATAGCAGTTGACTTACTATTTTTTGGAGTTTTGTAGTTGTGAGTTTTATAGCAGTTTTGGTTTTTAAGAACAGTTTTAAATTAATTTAGGGAGTTTAATTAGTTTATAGCAAATTTTCGATGTGGTAAGAAGAGATAAATTCTTTCGCTATAAATAATATTCTCAGCCATTTTCGAAGTGAAAAATTTGGCAACAGTTAATTGATTACGGATGAAAGGTAGTGTTTTAATATGTGTTTCTTTTTTTTTTTTTTTGCGGTTCACCCTGCAGCATGAATGCACCTTGTAAGTGCAAGAGGAATAACGTGAAAATATCTACAATTTAAAAAACTATCAAAATTTAATATATTTTTTCTTAACTTTTGGATGTGAGGGAGGACTGTTAATTTGGCAGGTGACCCAAACGCGAAGACAAACTTTCATTTTAGTGGCAGATTAACAGGTAAATCAAAAAATGAAGTAGGGAAAAACAGACAAACGCAGTTACTTGTTGGCAATATTACAGAACCTCAATTTGAGAAAGTAGTTGTACAGTCAATTAAAAATATATTGCTGGGATTTTTTTTTAGAGTGAAATATATCATACTCGCCAAGATGTCATAAACAAGTTTTAATTTTTCTATTAGTTCTCAAAACATTTCAATAACAAAATTAATTAAGTTCTCAAGGTAAGTGCGTTACTTGACTTGCAAATAGTGGCATGCTAGTAAAAAACCTTATTAAATTGTCATATAATGAACGATTACGTTTTAAATCAACTAAGTTGATACGGTAGAACAATAAGTAGATCTTATTTATGGGGAAACGATACTGAATACCGAGAGCACTGAAAGGCTATCCAGTGACAAATGTGAGCTCAAAATATGTAAGAAAAATGTTAACAATCCCAGTTTTTGTACGTTTTGAAATAGTATGGAAGGTTAAAGTGAAATTTATTTTAATGAAAAGGTGCACTTGGTACGAGTGGACTACCAAAACCCTATAAATATGTTATTTTCACCAGAGTAACATTGTTAATAAAAAATCTGAGCCTTTTCTTTGAATTTATCATAAGAGCATAAGACAAATTCAGATTTTAAATTAATATTCTTTGAACTTTGTCTTACGCAAAATGAGGAGGCATTACAAAATTTGTGTATACTATTTCTCAGGTAGTTTACATTTTACCAAAGTGCGAAAGCAGTTAGTTTTGGACATATGTTTTTTAAAATTACAAATACTACGATCGTATAGAACATTACTCAATGATTCACCAAAGTTGAAGCAAAGTTGTAGCACCAAAGTTTGATAAAAAAAAAACAGTTTTCTTTAACGAAAATAATTACAGCATGTATACATTTGATAAATATTGAATTGACAACAGTTACATGAACTGAACGACATTTTGTATGTGAAATAAATACTCTAAAAAAATTAATATTCAAGAACAACGTGAGCATATAAGCAGAATACTAAGCATTTGGCTCGTTTACAAAGTGGTGATCAAATAAATAATAATATAGTTTATAACATCCTAAATTTCATTTTCAAGCCAGAAAACAGCAATCTGATAAAAAACAACGTGGTCTTTATTATATTGTCACAGTAACAGCGCCTCTCCTACATATTGTCTATTTGCGGTTCCTTCACACGTTTGAAATCAAACCTTTGAAAAATAACCCCATCTATGACGTGATAAGTTATTTCCTAATAATGGCATGTATCACAAGAGTTTTAGATCTCTGTTAACATTAAAGTATCTTATTTTTCATTAAATAGAATTTTTAACTGTATTTTATCTCTAATGATAACAGTGAAAAAAACATGTGTGTTGGTAGCTCCTAGTAAGAAATATTTCTCATGCAAAATATCATTACAACTGAGGGCGCACGAATTCGGTGTATTGTCCTTTGGTGTAATTTTCTAGAGTTAGTTAAGCTTAGTTTGCACGAGGCGGACGAATACTCTGGAAGTAGAACTTTAGCGGGGCTTCAATAAAAGTGAGAAGTAACCGTGAATGGATCATATCTCCCTACCTACAACCCTTATATGGGGGGGGGGGGGGAGGTTTGTAGCTCAGAGTCACAAAAATAAATAAAAGAGGCGTCAAAACAACGACTACTCGCTTTACAGATGAAGACCGTGTCCCAAAGTCCCGGGATCTAACTTTAGTTTCCTCATGCTACTGGGCGGCCGAAGAATATACAGCAAAATTAAAAAACAGATTCAAAAGCTACGGTAAATACTTTATTCATAATCAACACCTTAACTTATACTTGGGGGCTCCCGAAAACATAAAACAAGGCAGCTGATTCTCACAAAAATTACCAGATTTATTGTGTAGGGCCTTCCAAGCAAATAAACTTAATTTAAATCTCATCACTTTCAAATCAGTAAGCAATACAAATTTTAATGTTATTTATTTAAGAAAACTCGCTGATTACTCTGTTTAAACCACACTATGCCAACGTTACATCTAAGCGTGAGTGCCATGCAATAGGAGCCAGCTTAAAGTTATCCAAACACCTTAATTTTTATGATCATAATAACCTAAGGACCGCTTTCTTAATCTTAAGTTAAATCTAATTAGTTCATTACAAGGTTTACCGTCCCTCGAGTGAGTGAGTGAAGATATTTGGGCTACCCCATCGAGGTCTTGAGAGCCAATGAGGGTGAAGTGAGGTGAGTATCGAGCAATGCCAGAATGAAAAGGGTGTGGAAAGCGAATGGGAGATACCCTAGAAAACTCGCCGAACAGTGGCATTGTCCGGCACACTTTCCACATGCGAAAATTCGGGAGCGACCCCGCTGTGAATCAAACCCGGTTCGCCTAGGTTGGAAGCGAGTATTCTAACCACTACACCACTGTGGCACCACCGTCCTTTGACGAACCACGTCAGTTCCTCCCTACCCTAGGGCTATCCAGGCTTCCGCAGGGTAGGAGGTCAACACTATCACAGGTGGGGATCACAGCACACATCTTACATCAGGACCAGTTGGTTCGGCGTACTCACATCATAATTTCGCACTTCACCCGCTCAACGGCGTCAATCTGAACCAGACCCCAGGCAGACATTAGCCCCCGCCTGGGCATTAGCCCCCACACCATTTCCGCGGTTCCGACCTGCGCTCTTTCGCTTCAGTATAACGACTCCTCACCTCAGTATATCGATTCCTCGCCTCAGTATAACTACTCCTCGACCCCTTAGAACTGCGTGCCTCGCGCCACTAAAACTGCTGAGCCGACGAGACTTCAGTTAATGACCCGGGGTTCGCCACTTTCCCGTTGTCCCCACATTTCGCGAAAACTGTACATTTCACGCAAGTGGATGACAGCGGCTTCTGTGAAACGTCAGCCCAAATCCTCGCGGCGATACCCTCCTGCTGTGAACTAGCTGAGTCTCGTGGCCTCTCAGTCGCGCCAAAGAAAAATTTAAATACAGCGCAGCAACGAAATCAGAATCAAAATTTTTCGAACACGATAATATGTTTACAGAACCACACAACGCAACTCTGTTTATCAAAGTTACATTAGTTGGCCTGGATACTCACTATCCAATGGTATGGCAGCCTACCTTATCATTAGAGAGACAAGTATTTCGTAAATTCATTCGGAGGTGAGATAGACTCCAAACACTTGTTCTTTTCTCCTACTACTGTTATTGGACGACAGTTGTTTAGAATCGCTCCTTTCAACTGTGAGCCAGTAACAAGCAGGAAGCAGTAGTATGAGTGAGCGTTGAGCAGTCCTGTAGAGGCCTCACTTGATCACACCAACCAATACGCAAACGATAATGTCTCGAGTGTGTAGAGGACTGTCCAGCCTAGCTTGCTGCCACCTCAGTCCGCGAAATACTCGGGGCTCTACCTATCATACCTTTAGAAGATGCACTCTACTCTAAATTCAAATCAGTGGGAATTTTACTGTTTCACTAAGACAGGAGTATCTGAATTCAGTGAATTTAACGAATGAATCAGTGAAAAATGGCAGATTTCCTTCACTTATTGATTCAGTGACATTTTCTACTGATTCATCAGTAAATTTTTTCACTGTTTTTCAGTGGTTTGAGTTTTGATTGATGAATTAGTTAAACAGCGTGTATGAATAGCCATCAAACTTTTATAAATGGCCGTTAAACAACGTGTATCATGTGAAATAACAACGAATAAACTAATAAAATCAATACGAAATACTTTCTAAAATGTGTTTCGTCTTTCAAAACACCATTTTACGAGGTATTATGAACATGCAGTCTTTCATTCCATTTTTACGTCTTTCATTTCGATTTCATGCAATTATCACAGCGCTCTGTTTGAAGATTTAAACTGCATATAATGTGGTGAAGAGAGTGCACACATATACACTTTTCGTTTTAACAATCCTACCGGTACTAGTCAAACGAAAAACGAAAAGTAAGGTCATACAATTTAAATCTTCACGTTTCCGTTAACAATGATAAGACATATATTTTCCTCTTCTTTATTTTTCAACCGGATTTGATAGTGCAGTTGGAGCCCTGCCTCCACAGCTCAGGGGTAGCGGCTTGATAGTGAAGTGAAGTGGGGAGGGTGTGTGAGTTCAATCCTTGCCACCTCCGTAGATTTCGTTACCTTAATATTGATTTGTTTGGATTTTTAAAATTCTTGTTTAATAAAGCGCCACTTTTATCTCCGTACGCTAACCAGGTAACGGCTTACGTAGTAAACACATTAATAAAAAAAGGCACGATCACTTAAAATTAAATCAGGATTCGAACCCTAAAATTCGTAATCTGAACCGTAGCTACCATATTTTCCAATGTTGCCAAGTTTAGCGAAATAATAGGGAGAAGGAAAGAGATAAGGGCTGCTCTATAATAGCTCTATAACAGATTAAGGCTGCTCTTAAGAGCGAGGTCTTGATAGCCGATGAAGGTGATTGAGGCGAGTATAGTATGGAGCAGCGCCGGAATGAAAGGGCCGGTGAAACGGCAGGCCCCCAAGAAAACCCACCGACCAGCGGCATCGTCCGGCACGATTTCCACTAGCGAAAATCTGGAAGTGACACTGCCAGGCATTGAATCCATCCGGTTCGCCGTGGTAGGAAGCGAGCTGGCTAACCGCTTAGCCAACGCGACCCCGCGAAATAATAGCGTTATTAGGTATAGGCTGTTCACGGTAAAGTGGTCAATTTTTAAGGCCTTCTCAACACACATTAACCCCCAATAAATATATTATATTGGAGCCTGAGGCGCTTACTTTTGATATTGTATTAGTCACAAGGCAATGTTTAAATTAATAATCGCCAGAAAGATAGAAATTGGCTAAAAGCAAAAATTAAGGACGGCCTTAAAAAGTGTTCACTTTATCGTGAATAGCCTATACAAGGCAAAATATAAACAAATAATTGTTAATGCGGCACTATAGTCCATTCACGACTGGAACAGACTTATGAAATGAAAATCAACCTTTAAATAATCATCCTAGTTATTAGCTGCATGCATATCTAGTAAAAAAAAGTGGCGGGTGCAGGTATTGTACCCACTCCTGCCACTTTTTTTTTTTTTTTACTAGCCATGCATGCAGCTAAAAAGCTAGGGTGTTTATCTTAAAGGTTGATTTTCATAAGTCTATTCCATCCGTGAATGATAATAGACGAGACAAATTATTTTGAAATATTCATATATATTGTGGTCCCTGGTTATGAAGTTCGTTTGACTGTTCATAGGGAAATAATAAAATGCTGAGCAGATGAGGAAAGTGCGTGAATTGCGTGCGCGTATTCCTGGCGAAAATTCGTCGCATTGAAAATAACTGCCCCCTCCCTCAGCACGCAACTCCTGCTCAGTGCTACGAATGAAGTGGCGTGATAATAGAACGGCTCGGCGGACGGGTGCGGTCGCAGCTGAGCGCGCGAAACGTAGTTCCGGTTGAGTTGATTCTATTCATTCCCCCTCCCCCCACTTCGTTCACCTAATAACGCCTTTTCAACCGCAATTATCCCCACCTCCTGCCACGCTGCCGACCCTCCTCACCCCTTCCTACCACCAGTGGTGCCATAACACCACATTCGGCTCCCACATACTCTCTCTCGAAACAGCCTGCCAACCTCCTCCCCTCCTTTACCAACCCATTTGCCAACCTCACGTGGGAAAAAATAAACCTTTGCGCAGGTTGCGCGCGCACGCAGGCTGTCATCTAGTTTGCGGGAGCCATGTCGGTCGAGCGAGGAGGGGTGGTAATTCGGCGGAGTGAAATCTCCCCGCATACGATGGCCGGTAAATTTGCATCTCGCGGTAGCTGTGGCGAACCGGCCAGGCGTATCGGCCCTCGTTGCTGAAATACGGTAATGTGCCGGTGCGTGCTGCTGTGTCATGGTGCACGGAGGGGGAAGTTCGAATATCACCCCTCCACTCCATTTCCCACCGCCCCCCCCCCCCACCCTCTTCAAATTTCAGGTCATTCATGTAGACCGATTTTCTTCCATTGCGTAAGTCTCCAGCACTGGTTCCCGATTTGCTAGTAATTGTCAGTAGTACTTTCGAAGCCATGTGATCGTTCAATGAACATTTGTTTACATATATTTTTCCAATAAATCTGTGCTCTTGTGAAAAACATTACCTCGTAACTTTATTTCTTCATAGTTGCGTTAAAAAAAAAAGGCGGCCAGAAGAACTGTGCTAATATTTAAAAGCGTGTATGTATTTATATAAACCATTATCTAACCTTTGTCGAAACCACGGGGTTTTAAGAGTTCCATTGGGGAAAAAAACAGCTGTTTTATATTGGCCACACCACAAACTGGTAGCTGCGCAAATGCCATGCACATTCTATTTTTTTTTATTTTTAAGAGTTTTTCTCTGGGAATCATGTTTTACACGAAGCTACGTGATTTCGCCTGAAGATGTATCCCGAGTCTTATCGAGTACATGCGCATACGCAAACAATCTTATCGAATACTTTAAAATCAGGCATTTCCTCCATAATTTTTCTGCTTAGGGCTTCGTGACCTAATTTCACATAGAGTGAAATCACTCCAGCCCACCTCCGATTTAAACTTGACTGCTTTAAGCTACGATACTACGTGAATTAGTGATTTTCAATTGTAAAATAACATTATTTTTTCAGCTCAACAAAGAAAATGCACCGACATCAATAGTTGTCACGATGTCGGGTGCACTTGTTAAATCTCGCGATGCTACTTCGAGTGATCTCGTGCAGCAGCACGCAGAATTTGCTTCCCTGCTTCACTGCACAATCCAGCACTCAGTTTATCCACAAATGAAAAGAACATTACTGACAGCACTGCTAATTTTTCCTCTTCATCCCTTTTCGAATCCTTTAACCACGTCATGAACTTGTGTAGTAGTGTACTTACAGCACTACGGTGAAGACTCGCATACCTGGTTATCTTTACAAACTTTATCTTATAGGTCACTACTACGCACATTCTTATTACATGGCTCATGAAAGATACACTAACGTCTGTGAAAAATGCAACACCAAGAAGGATACACGTGATTGAAATGAACGTTATACCACAAATTAGGCACATGGCAATACACAATTGATCAGGATTACAGAACTGAACAGGATCCCTGTCCATGAGAATTCAGTATGGTGTGAAGCGCCCATGTGCTGCAATTAGGACCCTTAAACGTCGTGGCTTGCAATCAAAGAGGACCTGGATATATTCCTGGGTTATCTCCTTCCACATGATTTGCATTCGAGTCCATAAAGCATCGACAGTGGTTGCTGGAGGACCGTGATGAACAAGTCGCCAACCAACCATATACCAGACATGTTCGATGGGCGACATGTCAGGCGAACGTACAGGCCAGGGAAGCAGTGTTACCTGTCATTCATTGTAGAAGGCTTGCACATTCTTCGCCACATGTGGACGGACATTATCCTGCTGAAGTATGGCATGTGGAGTTGCCTGAAGGAGAATCAGTACCTAGTGCTCTAAAACCTCTTTGGTGTAGCGATTGCTGTTCATATTTCTCTCAATACGTAGGAGTCGAGATCGTATGTTGTATTCAATGGTACCCCACATAATCGCACTTGATGTTTGTCCGCTATGCCGCTCCACAATGCAGGCTGCCAGATTGCGGTCACCCAACAAATATGCGGCCATCACTGTACGACAGGTTGAAGCGGGACTCGTCCGAAAACACTACATTTTGCCACCCAGTACGTCAGCGACGGCGTTATCGTGCCTGTTGCAGTCTGAGGCGTTTGTGGTTTCTGGACATGGAAGCTGACGCAATGGCATGTGTGCAACCAGTCCAGCCCTCAGCGGACGGCGTCGAACCGTCGACGCAGACAGATCCACACCCGTTGCTCCAGTGCCGTGTCAACATTGTGGACGAGGCTGTACGGTTCGAACGGCCATGCGGACAAGATGATGGTCATCCCGTGCTGTGGTCATATTACGTGGTCCAGTACCCACTCGTCACTTCACTCTAAGAAATTATTCGGAAATTTACCGTACAGGTATATACGCTTAGTGAAAAAGCAGGAATGGTAATGTTTTTCCCTATACATTCATTATAGTGTTCCTCCTACATTCGCTCAGGTAACAGTAGAATGCATAGGGGAGGTCTCAAATTTGTATAATAGCTCTGCTAAACATTCCTATATCTGCAGCTTGATGTGTGGTATTATTACCATACAGTGCATAGGTTAAAAACTTCCATTACAGTTTAGGAAGTTAACCAGAAAATTTTTTACAGTGTGCGTATGCCCCTCTACTATCCACCAGTTCCACACATGCCTCACTGTCGAGGCAGCATATCCTGTACGAGACGAAATGTCACGATGTGACAAACCCATTTCCTAGAGACCGATCATTCTGCCCCGTTCGAACACACTTACATGCTGATGTGGCGCCCTTTGACATCGATGAAGCATACTGGCACTTGCTTTTACTTCGTTTGGCGACTCTTCACCGACTGAGCTGGGCGTAACACTGGCCTTTTCTGGGCCTACGTGTACGTCATCTCTCTGCAATAGTATTCACTTATTTTTGGTACACTGTTCTACACATCCTCCGTGTTTGGATTCATTCGAGCCATTCGATCTGGGTGTTGCAATTTTTACAAACAACTATGTTTATTTCAGTGGCATTCAAGACCACGTTCTGTGGTTGAATCTTTGGGAGGAACGCAGGTATGTGCTGTTTTTAACGGAAAAATTTGGGGAATATCAGTGCCGATTAAACGCGGGAGTATTGGCTACTAAATACAAGTATATTAACCCCGCCAAAATTATCCTAATGTTTTTGGATGAATCAAAGAAGCGAAAGCACGATGTGAATGTCCGCTTCTTCGCGCTAATGTGGCACTACTCACCCCTCAGTGGCTACTTAACTATCGCAGTAACTCCGATCACGTGTAGTGTGTTGCGGTTATGTGGCTTCAGCACGACGGTTCTACCACGTCCATCCACCGGTCTTGAAATGGGATGTCCACGTATGTCATTAGCTGAAAACACATTATTTGCGTCAACTTGAGGTATTATCCTGCATTAGTTTTGGAACGCTTCCTCCTAGAATAACCTACCATATCCATCCACGCAGATGCTGGGCAGTCTTCACACAATTTTCCGTCTGCGTACAATACCTGAACTGTACAACCGTGGGTTCATCTCGATTTCCTCTCTCACTAATATCAATCACTTGATGTTAATTTTTGCATCCTACGTATTTATCCAGCATTTGACTTAACGTACCTTACGCCCAATTGTGAGCTGCATTAACAATTTACATTTTACCATTTTAGTGGTATAATCTCGTCTTCGCATCAGCTCCGTCACGAAGACTATTATTTTCATGTACGTTTTCGAGGCGTTCTTCAGGGCAAACATATTTAAGATGTTTTCTTTTTTACAATCACTAAATTATTTATCTTTATATTTTATATATTTTTTTCGTTAAAGTAATTTTTAAGGGTATGGACACTACCCCTCGATTATATTAGCATGCTAGCTTAGGGAAAGGGGCTACAGTGACAAAAAAATCCAAATCCTGATGATTTATACTTGGAGCACTGTGCATCGAAATACTCATTGTAAACAAGTCAGTAAGTCACAGTTTTAGTACTCTTTATGTTAAGGCTTGGAACACCGAGCAAAATAACGCAGGGCATAATAAATTTACACTCCGGGAGGAAAGTAGGATTTAATTGGTTTCTGCGTTTCAAAGTTGCTGTACAATGAATCCCAGGTCAAGAATATAATATATTAATGGCAGCTAGTTTGTTGTATACCTCTGAAATCCCTTTTTGTTGAGCAAGGGCTGTGTGTTGGCATTACGAAGATGTAGATGAGTTTTAAGTTGTCCAGAAAAAAGAAAGTGACTAGATATATATTTTTTTGACAAGTTTGATAGATTTCCACAGTGGAACATCCGCGTACATCAACAGTCTTTCTTTTCCCCCTACTCTTTCTCCTCCTCCTCTGTGTGACAGTCACTAGCCTTCAAATGTGAGAGTAAAGATGGGTTTACGATTAAAGAATTGTACTTAATGACTCGATATGCACACGGAAAATTACAATAAGAAGATTTGCACTTTATGATTGAATTAGCAACTGTTAAGTCTAGCCAAAGGAAATCGTAGGAGATGTAAGCAACCGAAACAACCTGTAAAAATGGATAGTTTACATATATTTAATTATCAGTGTTTACTGCTCGTGTAATCGTAAAAAAAAAAACTCGTAAAATCATATAGAAGGAGAAGCCGATACCAACATTAGGCATTTACATCAATAATTCTGAAAAGGTTAATTAAAGCGAATTCAATAACCTCTTCCACGAAAGAAAACATGACCATGAACTATTATTTAAATTAAGAGGAAAACGTCTCTCGATTAAAATAATTACTTGCATACGATTTCATAATACGACATAACTTAAATACAAGTTGTAAATACAGTTTCCTGCCAACAACAACTGTCATTGTGCTCTGATTGGCTAGTTCGTCGTGACTTGTACTTAAGATATAAAATATAATGATCTCTAAGTAACGCCAAGAACACACACGACCCGTCAAGACTCGCACACGACAGTCGTAAACTAATACCCTTGAATACATTGAATCATATTTCAAGCACACAGCGAACTTATTCTGTTAAGTCAATCGTAAACCCACCTTAACAGTTGTTCGAACGAGGAAGGATTGCAATAGAGAGCGTCGAGTGTCAGCCCGTACACTTCCTTCATCTCCACACAGAATACAAACAGGCCTCTCTTCGGAGCAAAAACATTCACCAATTCAAAATGTCTGGAAGAAGTCTTCTTTGTCTGTAAAAAAATGTTCTGTCAGCTGCTGAACTTTTGTTATCACTGTTATTGCCATAGCTGTATGCTCCTTACTTGATTACGGTATCTTTCACTATGTTTGGAAGAATGCAACATTTGGTAATCACTGTTGTACTAAGATTAAAACCGATTACTGTACCCTTGTCGGTCTTGTTGAGCGACTGTCAAAACAGCAGATTTTGCAATTTCTGTAAGTAGGCAGTCTGAAATGTACCAATTTACACGATCTGTTATTACCTCCATCACTATGGTGACAAGCGTTTCTGAAATGCATGAACATGTCTCAGATCTCACCATTTTGTATATTTACACTTTGCCTCAGGCTTATTTATGACTGATTTCGATTTTACATGATTTTCCGAAGTCACTCCAGACTTTTCCCTTGCCGTTTCAGATCTGCCAAACTGTTGGCCCTGTCACTGACGACATCGCTCTCAACGAGACTTTAAACCACGAATAAAATAATGTCAACACATTTCACTTAATCATTAACTACACAGTGCTTTGAAAACTGGAATAATATTCGTCACCTTTGGTTTCAGGCGTTTGGAAAAGTATGCTATGAAACAAGTTCCGCTGGAGGGTTGATAAAACATACTGATAACCTCAACAAACTGTGTTATGAATGACGGAACAAATTTTGCCGTAGTTAGTATGATATTTATTGCTGTTAAAAAGTTTTTCGAAGTTGTTTTAAAATGCGAATTAACTCTCTGTAGCGCCAAGTTACACACCGTGCATGAGGTAGTAGGAGTGGAACTGCTTCCAAACTGCTGTGCTGTGAGGGACATTTTTATCGCCGCCATTTGTGCATTAAAACTCACGCATTTTCGATTGTACGTGTATAACAAAAGCACAATCACCCGATTTGGCAATCCACTACCCGATTATTCACTAAACCAACTGTAATGCATTGTTTTCGTATAAAAATATTACGTTATCCACACGCAAAAATGAGGGCGTGATTCCGCCGGAATTCGAACCTGGAATGCCGCGGTGAAACCTCTGCGAAACATGTTACTATCATAAATTTATTTAATGGAAATGACTCACGTCGATGAAAAATTTTTATGTTACTACCTTGACTTTGCACTTCCCGTGTAGGGGCCGCAGTGGAGCGGCGGGTAGAGCGCTCTCCCCCTACCAAGACGAATCGGGGTTTTGTTGCTGGAAGGCTCACTAATGGATTTCATATGCGAGAATAGTGCCGAGGATGCTGATGGTCGGCTCGTTTTCTCTGGAATCTTCCGTTTCCCTCGGCCCTTGCATTCCGACGCTGCTCCATACTCACCTCCCTTCACCACCACTCGTTAAGAGCCGCCCAGACCTATCCAATCCACTGTTGGCGTGCAATTCCAACATAAATTTAATAACGGAGTCTTATGACGCTTGCTGGTACGCGACACTCATTACCTCGGGCAGAGAAAATTTGTGGCCCGCGCTCACAAGGAACTTCACGTGAAAAGCCTTTTGCCTTCTTACACACATTCTACCTTCTAAAGGCTGCAAGTTCTGATTAGTTCGCATACTAGCTTCCTTCAGCGTGCCTAGCCAGCGTGTTGTATGTATTAACTTCGAACACGTTTGTTGAAGTCTACAAGTTTTTTTTTAGGAATGCATTATAGAAAACCATAGAAATGGCAATGTTAAGTAAGACTTTTAACCAACTTTGTAAGCAAAAAGATAAGCAGCTATGTATCATTATCAACGCGGTAAATTTGGAAATTTATTTTAGAATAAGAAATTATGACAAAGAAAATGCTCGTAAAAAAAGGCCCCTGCTGAGGAAAATAGTGTGTGAGAATTATTTATTACTTTTACTTTTCAATAAACTCCCTTGTAAATACTTTATTTTTACACAGTTAATAAAAATGTGCTGGAAGTGATGAAACATGCCTCATAATCTGTTAAGTATGGGAAAGTTCAGACTCTCACCGAAATAAGGCAATGAGTCATGTTTTACCAGCGCTTGCAGTTAGCACTCCACCTGTATGTGCCCATGCGCGTGGCTGAGTTGAGTTGAGAGATTTGGGCGGCTCTTAACAACGAGGTATTGAGAGCCGATGAGGGTAAAATGAGGCGAGGATGGAGCAGCGGCGAAATACAAGGGCAAGGGAAATAGGATATCCCCGAGAAAACCCGTCGACCAGCGGCATCGTGCGGCACTATTCTCACTGGCGAAAATCCAGGAGTGACCCGGCCGGGGATTGAACCCGGTTCGCCTTGGTGGCAGGCGAGCAGTCTAACCGCTCAGCCACCGCGGCCCCTCCGAACGCTGAGGAATACGGCGAACGCCACATCTCAGTTCTTAACTACTTCTATAGGAAAGGCAGTCGCTTCGGCGTTGATTTTTATTTCCACGTAACAATAAACGGAACTTACTTGTATAATTTAAAAAAAGTATGCGTTGAAAGATTCTTTTAATGACTTTCCGAATATATTTTAGAAACTATTCGCATTATTATTTTGCCAGAAATGAACATGTGAAACGTGGGAATCATCAATTAATTTTCGCATGTAAGTCGTTTTATTTTCATGCGTTAATACATTTTAAATTTACGATCTATTCGTTTTTCTTTCTCTCGTCTCGGAGTTTCTATTCGGAAATAACTTATTTCTTTTCTGTTCTCGCCACGACCTGTGCTCGAAACGTTTTCCAATCGGAAAGAGACCTTTCTTGTCGTTCTTCTCACGGCTGGAGTTCGCAAGCAGCTAGTTCCCTGGCGGATACGGAAGGCCCAGAATGGACCTGGTAGTTCGGGACGTCGCGTAGTCTCAGCGACCTCTTACCTCCCTCCCGCGTAGGTCGTCCCGCGCTGAATAATTGGAGGGCCGTGCACTGTAACTCGGAGCCGGCCGCTGTCCTGGTTTATGCACGACCGAGTGTGGCCGTTACAGGCCTAGTCCACAATAGCTCGTCCGCAGTTGAATGGTCCGCGGACATAGGCCTACTTCGTCCGCGGACGCGTGTCCCAACGTGCGTGTCTACAGTCGCGGCGTCCGAAGCTAAGCTTTCACACACTGCAACTAGAGGGCATCCTAATCGGCGCGTTATCCAATTATTCGTAAATATTGATCTTTCTAGCTTATTTTATTTTGTTTTCTAATTTGAGTAATGCGAATGAGTGCGTTTTGATTTTGCTTTAATTTTTCTTTATTTGGATATTGTTTTTTTTTTTTTTTTGCTCTAGTCAGTGAATTTTCGTATTTTTTTACTTATTAAAGTTTCGTTTTCGCTGTCACGCGATTGAAGGTTATTGCTTTGAACAAACAGCGAGTTTTAATAATATTAACTAACATACCCGCAATTAACCTTTACCGTTTGCGAGCGATAAATTGTAAACAAAAACAATTTGGAAAACGTCCGCGGACGAAAATTGAAGTTGGCCAATGATCTTGGGACATGAGACCTTGAGACATTGGGACGGCGAGCTTTGACGTCAGAGGACCACGTGCACCAATCAGCAGTTAGGCGTCCTCGGACCGTGTTCAGCGGACCAGTTATTGTGGACTTGGTCTTACAGGCCCAGCGTCGCCCCGTCTGCGGCCTTGTATGTTCACTTCCACCACCTGGGACACCGCGTGTTTGGAGCCAGGGTAACCAATGTTCAAGACGAAGCAGTAGACGAGATGTTTGTGAAACGCTGATATCCGGGTTTGAATTTCACAGTGTCGCTTATAACGTACTATGTTGAGAAGGCAGGCTTATGCAAGCTGTCATGTTGGATTTAAAGAGTGGGATGGACCCGCGCGGCCAAGGCGAGGGAGCGATACGGGCGACACTAACACGTACGCATAGTACATCATCGCTCCTACGCGCAAGACGTGGTGTTCCCGCCGTAACGCTGCACTGTGCAAATTAGATCTGCAACCTAGGAGTTTTATAACACGCGATGAAATACCACAGATTAAACTACGCCCGTTTATTTGTGCTTTTCTATTTACACTTAAGAAATCTGCATAGGTGAGCTTTAAAAATGCGATATTTGACCATTTACACGATTTTTTTTTTCCAAGAATACACTTAATACATCAAAAGTAAAAAAAAAAATAGAGTTATAGATAGTTGTTTTTTTATCTTTTCTGACAAAAAGTCGTATTTGCAGAACATTTAATTTCCGAGATACGTGTATTCGCGCAAACCACTATTTCACAAAAAAAAAAAGCGTGGGTCCATCCCACTCTTAAGGGGTTCCCCCTCTACCTGAGGCTGTTTCCCCCGTCTGAGGCCGATAAGTCCAGTAGTGATAGGGGCGATAATGCCCTTCATCGCCTTTACGCGCAAGGCTCTGAACTGGTGTGCAGTGTTCTCTCCGTGATGCGTGTGCTCGCGGTACTTTAAGCGGTCACTCCGTCAGTTTATTGGTGGCAAGTTCGTAGCGAAGTTCAGTGCGGGGCCCTGTACCAGTTTCGCAAGAACTCATTCAAAATTATTTTAAGCCATAAATACTGAATGTATTTTTTTTGTTCATGTTGAAGAGCTTCAAAATAGTGCTTGCAATAAGCGCGATCTGTTAAATTTTGTATTCCGCCGTAGTCAGAAGCATTACTTATTTTCGAGTGAAAACAGAACGTGCACACGTGGAATAGCTTGCATTTAAAACGTGTATTAGAAACACACCGCAACCTAGATAGCGCGCCATGCAAACGGGCGCCTTAGCGTCTCGTGAACTCCGAGGTCATTAGAGACGTCGGTAAAGGTAAAGAACCATCCCTGCATTCACCTGAAGTAATTATTTCGGAAAACCGCCTAAAACCGAAAACAGGATGACCGAACGGAAACGAACCTCAGACCGGACCCACCCCCCCCCCCCCGCGAAAACGAGTCCAGTGTTACAACTACTCCATCACGCTCGTTGACTGCTTCTTAGTGGATCTGCGCATTATAGCCGTCCAGTTGGTTTACAATTGTATATTATGCGTTGTCGCTTTCTAGAAGGAATTGTTTGTAAATACTTGAAGCGGGAACATTTACATTTTTCTCCAGTCTCATTGGAATAGGCAATAAACGGTAGAGTGAGCACTTTTTGAAGCCCTCTCATTTGGAATGATAATGAATAATATAATATGATTTATTGTAACCTTAGATATTAAATTTCTAGTCAGGTTAAATTCGTGCAATGTGTTTATTACATACATGGCAGTGTTTATTTAAAACGCAGAAGTAGTGCAAGGATAAAAAATGGCTGATAGGAAAATAGTAACTAGGGCCTCCAATGTGCTCACTTTACCGTGAACAGCCTATAGTAGCACATCATTTTTTCGTGACATTACTCATCGTAACCCTTCTTTTTTTTGTTCTCTGTATTACGCTGTACACTACTTCCCTGTTCTCTGTCCTTGTCTTTGAAGTTTAATACAGCGAAATATACCACTAACGCATAGCGCTTGACGTTACTACGTTCTGTTGTATGTGAACTAAACAGGCGAGTCACCAGAAATGGCGACGTGAACAGTAGGTGGAGCAGGAACGTATTCGGGCCTTGGTATGTTTCTCTTGTCAGCGCACGGATCTTGGTCACTATTAAGCTGGGTTTGCAATATAAGAATTAAGCGTTAAATTATGCGTTTGACGTGTGCAGGAGAAATGAGAGTGTTTTATCTTATTTATTGGTTTCCAATGGTACTCGGCAGGTCGTGAGTGAAGAGATTCGGGCGGCTCTTAACAGCGATGTCTTGAGAGCCGATGAGGGTGATTGAGGTGAGTATCGAGCAGCGCCAGAATGAAAGGGCGGAAACGGGAGATCATCGAGAAAGCCTGCCGGCCAACGGCAGCGTCCGGCACGATTCCCACATGCGAAAGTCCGGAGTGACCCGGCCGGGGATTGAGGCCGGATCGCCTTGGTGAGAGGCGAGTAGGCTAACTGCTCAGCCACCGTTACCCACATAGACAAAATTAATGCTTTTACAACAGTAGGTAATTTAGCGGAGACACGCATTAAAACGATGCTATTAAAAAATAGTTTCATTTGAAAAGGTCAAATATTCGCCAAATAAATCTCGTAGGGTATGTTTTTTTTTTCAAGATATAACATATTTATCATTTCTAAAGAAAGTTTCACGATTTTCATATTACTTCTTGCGTTTATGAGGTATCAGATCATTGACTGCCTTTAATAAATAAATGGTAATATTTTATAATTTAAAATAGGGTTAAAACCTTTATGACAAATCCTTTAAGATTTCGTAACGCGCAAGAATTCTGAATGAATTTCCATATGTAATTAAAAAATGTAAAATATCGTGACTGCAGTTTTTTTTCTAAGCTACTCCTAGAACTTTGAAAAGCAATGTGAGCATTCATATAGACCATGTTGGCCTATTCATCGCCACATGATGAAAACAGCCTTTCAAAATGTAAGCAATAAATAATTCATGGTATTCAAAATAATCAACAATAGAATTTATTACAATCAACTAAAAACTAACCTTCAATATAGCCTACGTTGGAAAGTTTCGTAAAATAATAATTCAGAATTACTGTTTGAGGAAATAAGCTGCCGAAGTTATAAATAATCTTCGAAGTGAAGTATCTCTGGGTTTATAGCAGTACATTACGGTTTATGTACATTGCAGAGAGCGAACCTACATGTTATGAGGGAAAGCAGACTTCAAGTTCTTTCAAAACTTCTTGTTTGTTTTAAGTTTCGGTTGGTTTAAAGCGTAAGACGCCTTCCTGCTTAAAAACGAGGGCGTTAAAACAAGTAATCTTCGAGACAACTTTTAACTTATCCTGAATATATTGCACACGCATGAAAAAAAAAAAAACAGAGGTTTGAAACTTTACCAACTAAACACTTGCACAAAACACCGGTTAAACAACGCTTAAAAATTTACACAAGTAGGCAAAAAATTTTCAACCGAAATTATATATATATATATATATATATATATATATATATATATATATATATATATTCTTTATATACTTCAGTTCATTGGAATGCGAAACGATTTCCAGTAATTTATAGTGAAACTGACTATTCCGGTAAACTGATAGTTATACTGATTTACAAGTCATTCGTGGTAAAATAACTTTGTTTTCAGTCAATATAATTTTTAATTTTTTGAAACCATGCTTTCGATTTAATACTATGCATAATATTAATAATTAAGTATTGTATCTGCTGCTAAAATTTTGAGCACTTTTACACCACAAGTTAGAAAATAAAGTGCATGATACGTCACGTAATTATTTCTAATGATATGTTAATACTTCAAGTAGCAGCTGTAGTAGAAAAATTCTTGTAAATTTTGTTTATGAATTATTTTTATTCGTTACTGAAGGTTTAAACTATTTTTCGGGTACACTTATGTGTTTTTGGTCTCCATTCTGCTATTTCTTTAATTCTCTGTCGTCAAAACGCTGAAAGACTTGTTCGTTTTATTCTCAGTTTCGTTACTGCTATTTGCGAGAAAAACGATCGTTTCGAAAACACAACGTAGCGAACTGCAAGAGTATTGGAACATGTTTCCTATGGGGAAAACATGGTAAGAGTTGCAGACAAATAAGAAAGAGAGGTATTTTAGCGACTACTGAGATGTCTTTCTTAGACATGACATACTTGTACATGACGTGGACTGGAACGAAGCTGTTATGAACCGCCGCCGACTGAAAAAAAAAATGTTCTGTGTGAGAGAAATCCCCTTAAGAGCCTATCTACAGTTGGTAGTATCTGTGTACATGTCCGTATCCCAAAACAAACCCGTAGGACGTAAAACTGATGCACCTAAATATACACATCGACAATTCCGCTCGCCGAAAGTGAGCTTAAACTTATTGCTACCAAAGAGTGGAAGCTAAGTATTATTCTTTTATTATAGTTCTACCCTTCTAAAATGCCGAAATTTAACCGATTCGCATGCGATCAACGTTACAATTTTTTAACTAATCGTTAGATCGTAATATATTTATATTGAAGTGTTCTACGATGTAGGTAATTTTTGGCTGAAAATAATTTAAATATTCTACTTAATTGATCAAATATTAGCATATTTTTAATCTCGTTGACATTTGTCTACACTTTACGTATAATAATGCTATGGCAATTGCGTGCGAAAGAACGAAAAAAATTTTTCTCTTATCTTAAAACACATGTTTGGTTCATGTGGTGAATGTGTGCCTTTGGATATAGATTATTTTTAACACACAGAAGATACTTATAGTTCTATGATGTTAGAGGTTCACGTGCAACAATTAGCGTATCCTTGTCCTGAGAGAGATTGGAATAGCGCATATGTAGAAGAGTACCGATACGGATCTGCACCATAACATCCACTATCACCTCTTCATTTGGCAAGTTCAGAAATGGTGAATCTACCGTCAATCATTTTTATCTTCACCTCACGAACTTACTGTCAACGATTCTCCATGCTATAGTTACAGAGGCATAACAACTCTATGAACTGTAAAATAGCCCTTACAAACATTTCAGTGTAAAAACATAAAATCTAAGGAAATAATGGTTGCTCTACCTTTGTAAAAGACATGACAGAATACAAAATAAAATTTTTTTTTAAATCTAATGTCACAGTTTAACCGTTACAAAAATCATAATCTTTACGGAAACGCAACTATCTAGAATGCAACGATTTTGATTATGAACAGTGAAGATATGAGTAAGCTATATAAAACTTACAGAAATCATATAATTATTAATTATCGTACTGCAATAGTAGTAGCAAATTTCTGCTCCAGCGAAATATAACTAAGTACATTTCACTGGTAACGTATGGAAGCGTTACGTCGTTCGTTCATAAGCACAGTTGATTTTAAGTTCACATAATCAGAATTACTTTTATTTTTTTTGAGGACGCTTAGTTCGCACATCTGGGAAATTTGAGTCTGACAGAAAATTAAAAATTTTTGTGCAGGTATGTTTTTCTTAATTTATCTCCGTGATAGTGATCCATTTGCGAGGCAGTTTAGTATCGGATAAATTGACTACGACAGAAATCATTTCACAGCTGTTTTAAATACATGAACGTACGCACGATTATTAGTAGGCATAGTTATAAGACATTTTGTGTAAGAAGAATTGTGGACTCTTTTGAGTACGGTCGAACTCTATATTCACGAGTTTGATTTGACAGTAACGAAGTTCAAATAAATACTTAAATCTAAGATTCAGTTGCTCAAGGTTGTTTTAGAATCACAATCATTCACAAGCGCGTGTGGTTTAAACCGCGTGATTTACTGTTACCATAAACTACTTCAAAGTTGCTCTTCGGAAGCTGAAGAGGAAGTTATATTGCCTTTAAATGTTTTCACAATTTCGAAATATTTCTAACATTTTAGCTTAGGTACCTTCACTTTAAAAAACAAAGTTGCACAGCAACAGTAGATCTTATGCAAATGAACTTTTATGCAAATAAGCTTTCCTTATTTTAAGGAACAAAGACATTCTCTCTGTTCACGTAGATGGGACGTCATCATGTTTCCTATACCGTCGGCTCTTGCAGCCAAAACCTGCCTGGGTAGTGAAGAGTAGAATTAATTCGAGTTAAAAAAAAATTGTTCGAAGCACAAAATAATTAGGAAGCTTTTCTTCTTCAGCAATTTTTTGCTTTTTGCCAGAACGGCAAGAGCCCCAAAAACAAGCAAATATACTGATTACCTCTACGCATAATTAGGCTGAACGCCATCAAGACGGAAACGAAGCAAGAATGAAATCATGTTTTATGTAAGAAATCGTTCGCGTTTTTTCTACACCAGTGTATAGGCGTTACAAGGAAGAACAAGTCTTACAGTCTGGAACGTATAACCAAGGACCTGCCCCGTCGGTCACCGCACACACTCCTTAAGAGACTTGGGGCCGCGGTGGCTGAGCGGTTAGATTGCTCGCCTCCCACCTAGGCGAACCGGGTTCAAACCCCGGCCTGGCCACTCCCGGATTTTCCCATGTGGGAATCGTGCCGGACGATGCCGTTAGTCGGCGGCTTATCTCGGGGTTCTCCAGTTTCTCCCGCACTTTCATTCCGGCGCTGCTCCATACTCACTTCAATCACCCTCATCGGCTCCTAAGACCTCGCCGTTAAAGAGCCGTCCAAACCTCTAAACTCAATTCAAGAGGCTTCCTAAGTAAACCATATTGATCAACTCAAGGTCCTGTCGTAAGGACGAAGAACTGCGACGGTTGCGAGGGAAAATAGCACGAACAAGCTTAGCGTCTGTTTTGTTTTCTCAGCATGGAGTGTAGAGATTTGAGCGGCTCTTAACATCGTGGTCTTTAAAGCCAATGAGGGTAGGGCAAGGTGAGAATGGAGCAGCTCCGTAATGCAAGAGGGGGCGGGGCAGGAGAACCCCGAGAAAACCCACCGACCAGCAGCATCGTAGGGCACGAGTCCAACATGCGAAAATCAGGGTGGCGACCCCACCGGGAATTGAACACGGTTCACCTTGGTGAGAGGCCATCGGTCTAACCACTCCACCACCGTGGCCCCTCTGTCCAGGAAAGGTACAGAATTGTCTCTATAGTTAAAAACACTGTTTTAAAGAAGAGTAAATATTGTAAACTGAGGGATACTTGTAGTGGTCTCTGCAGACTTTAGCACTTTTCAACGACCATTTTCATGTTTCAGTAACCAAATTTATGACTCGGCAATGAATCACCGACTTTCATTTCTTTCCCGACGAAATATTTGCATTGTAATATTCCATAGTTTTTTTTTTTTTTTAACTCTAATGAACACAACTTCTTACAACGTTACATATGTCAAGTAGGGAGCCATCTTAATTGCAGAAACTGCGTTCGGGCGACGAGTTCAAGCAGGAGTCTTGTCGAAGAACTACGTGGCCTGTTGTCACACCAAACTTCGATATTTACAGATACAGATGTATACGTGGCGTAATTAAACTGCGTGTTGAAGTGTTGAAGAATGTTTCGTGTAGCGTCGAGCATTGCTTCCCACTATGCCGGAGGCCACGGGAAAAGCGGAGAGGCTCCGTGGTTTGAAAGCACGGACGTAAGTTCCGCTTTAATTCATAACGTATCGCGTTTCCTCATATGCGAACTGCAAATTTTTGTTAAACAATTTCACTTCGTTTCACGGAAATTTTTCCAAGTCCACTTTCTCAGAGGAGAAAAAACAGATGAATGCAGTCTGAAAGCACTACACTCTTAGGGTAACCACGCTTAAAACTTTGTATATAATTGCAAACCGATCTATGGGAACTTTCCAATAGTATTCGTAAGCTACAAACTGCCATTACATGTTGAAGAAAATTTTATAATACGTCTTGTTTTTTTTAATCGTATTTATTGACGTAGAGTTGGGTAGCCGGAGTCATTGCTACGGTGATTTGCTAGCATCTGCATTGTTAGTGCTCAGAAATTAACATCAGAGGCTGACGTATAGACAGCGTATTAGACTGCTGATATAGGCTGTTCACGGTTACTGGGCGCTTTTGAAAACAACCTTTGAAAAGTGTCTCTCCCCTTATCTGCAACAGGTATGCGCCCAGTTAAGTTGGTAAGGACGGAAAAGAAAAGTAGTTCCATATCTTAATGTCGAATTAAAAGTGTTTGGTAAACATGTGTGAATTCTAAATTTATTTTATTTATTTATTTATTTTTTTTTCGAATTTAACTGTAAGATTGAGCAAATTATTAAAATATTTACTTTCCCAATAAGTTAACAGTTTGACTTTACTGACGCTTGAATAAAGTGATTAGGCCATGGCAATTGTTATAGTTTTGAGTTTATTTATAACTATCTGTGCCCACGACTTCGTTCGCGTGGACTTTAGGATTTGTTTACATATTTCTAAAATGGAAATAGAAAATTAAAATAAGGTGTGTGAATTGTGTCAATCAGCATTTATACACAATAATTTTTATAATCAAAATAAAAAACAAATTTCAAAGTTTTAAATATTAATCAAATAGAATTGACAAATTTACTTTGATGTTTAGATGGAAATTGTATTTTAAAATAGAAATATCGTTTCGTTCAGGTTTTATGGAATTATTAAAATACAGGCCGCCATTGTTTCGCCCAGGTTTCATGGAGTTATTGAAATACATACGTATATAATTGGTTTGAAAGATTGATACTTTAATATCGGAAATAGTTTTACCGTCGCGTTAGTGTTGGTTGTTTGATAATATGTTATTTTACTATATTTTTTCAAAAACTAATGTATCTTTTTGTATGATGCGTATTATATTAATGATTATTTAAAAAACTATTGTTGTTTCAACAATGCTATTTGACAGTAATTCTTTTGCAAAAATAAGTTATGAAAAATAAGGAAAATTATATGGAAAAATTAATTTACTTCATAACCATTTGAGATATCGACATGAAATAAAGAGGAGATTTTAAATAGAAATAAACTCTACGATATCTGAAAGTTTTATCAAAATCGATTCAGCCGTTTTGGAGCCTATTGTGAACAAACATCCAGACAGAGAGCCATACATAAAAAACAGTCATTTATGCTTTAACATCATTTAAATATCATATTGCGATTAGATGTTGGCATCTATTTTGAAATAACAGACAGTCACTTCAATTTTATCTATTAGTATAAATATATATTTGTACATTTGATCATTTGGGGCTGTGTAGTACTCAGAGATAGAGTGAATTAATTAGGTGTGAAATTTGTTGTAATTACATAGTATTAATTACAACTCGTTAAATGAAATATAAGTTAAATTGGAGGTGCTCAGAGAACTAGTAAAAGTTAAATATAATTTAACTAAGCCACGGAAAACTATTTACTTTCGATGCTACTTAAATAGAACGTCTTTACCTGAATCATGGCTCAAGGGTGATGACTATAGACGTACTACGGCTGTCGGCACACGCCATCTCCTGGCGTCTTTATCTCGGCGACCGAAGACAAAAGGCAGTGCCCGCCGTGCTTGCGGCCTTAATATTGGGCGCGTGTTGACTAACAAACTCCAAGGCTTTCCGCCCCGTCGGAGGGGGTTCCTTGTATTGTGGTTAGGGCGATCGGCTCGTGTCCCAAATATCGGTGTTCCATTTGTGAGAATGCGATCGCCTGATTGCAAGCTCATAACACATTGTTGATTGTACACATGGCAGAAGCAAACACGACGTGCATACAAGTAGATATGAAGCAGGGCTTTCAAAAGCGCTCAGTTTATCGTGAACAATGTATAGATACACATGTAGCCTACGCTTAGGCTGTTCACGGTGAAATGAGCACATGTGAAAGCCCTGCCTAAGATGTACTTGTACGCAAGTTGTGTAATCTTCCGCCTTATGTAAAATTAACATTGCCATGGGCCGCATCACTTTATTCATGCGTCGGCCAAGTGAAAATGTGAAAGTATTAGAAAAGTAAACACTTTACAAATCTGCTCATTTTTACACTTCGATGCATTAAAAATACAGAAAGCGAAATAAATAATTTCAGTTATCGCAAATTGGTTTCCAAACGCTTTTTGTTTGACGTTAATACTGTATGTGGAACTACTTTCCCCTCCGATCGTTACCAACTTTACTGGACACTAGTTACTCTTTGCGCCCGTTTAAGTATATGCAGGTCGGGGCAGTGATTTTTTTCTAAGGTTGATTTCAAAAGTGCTTACTTTATCGTGAACAGCCTTTACACATGTAGCCTACGTAACATACATATCAGTGTAGTGATGTACGTTTCTCGAGTTTACTTTTTAATCAGACATGTTTTAATTGCTCTAGTAAATATAAAATTCTTTCTCGATGCCGTGCCATTTTCTCTCTTATCCTTTCTTGGGGTATCGCTTTTTCCCTTCTTTCTTCGCCTGTTACAATATTCCGGCCGGCAAGCTCGCATCGCCAGCAAGGATCCTGCTGAAGAGAGGCGGCTCGCTGGCGCGGCGTGGCCCGAGGCCGCGTAACAATGACGCGGTTTGGTTTTGTTTTCCGACGAGATTAAGGGGCTCCTGTGTCTAGGGGAGAGCGGGGAGGGGTTAGCAAGGGAGTGGTGGGGGGTTAGAGAGGGTTTTTGAAGCGAGCCCAGACCAGACGCGGAGGCTGCTGAAGCAGCGAAATTGGCATTCAAAGGCCGGCCGTGATTGCAGCGGGCCCTGCAAAGAAGCCGTATCTCTGCTTGTTTGCTTTAAAAAAAAAAAAAACAAAAAATAAAAAAAAAACAAGGGACCGTGGTTGAGGGCCTAGAAAAAAAGGGGGAGGGGCAGCGAGGCATTGGCCGAGAATATGTAACGATGCGATGGACCCCGTGGAGAACCTATTTTAAAACATTAATTATTCCCTGCTCTCTTTTCTGCCCACTTCTGCTGTTACCGCATACCGGACCTTCGTCCCCTCAAAGCGCTGTAACACGGGTCTTTTGGAATCATACCAACTGTGTTCTGTGAGCCTCATATTCAACCCCCCCCCCCAAACATTATTTAAAATGTGGTTAACCTCTTCACTTGCAGGTAACTTAAAGGTTTCAGGTGTTGTGAAAAATTAATGTTCTGTCATCTCCTATGTGTATCACCATAAAAAACCTCCAGAGGAACGAGTGAACAACATACCTTATGCTGTGTTATTGGCAAATGGGGATCACGAACCTTAGCAACGGGTTTAGCAACGAATAGCGAAGCCCATATTATAGGAAGCTGTTTTTACTGCTGAGTATAGTGACATAAATAAACTCGCTTCCTGTGTAAAACACTGTGCATTAAGTAATCAGTTTTTTGTGGTTGGCTGAACTCTTTTGAGGAGTTACTTTATCTCTCATTTCGTATCCTTTCGCCATAAGTAAAATCAACATTGTTTACACCCGATGATTTTATTAATGCGACGATAGGCGAGACTGTGTAATTATTAGGAATATAAATATGTTCATAAATTCAATTCTCATTCTTGCGTGGATAATATACACAGGAACTTAAAATTCATCGCTTGTCCAGAAATTAAAACATTACTAGTTTAATGCGACTTTCAGATATAGAACTACTTTTTTTCTCTCGTAAGTTTTACTGGAGCATGGCAACGAGTGTGTCCCCTGAAATATGCTCAGCTAGGTACAGGAAACATTTTACAAAGGAAGATTTCAAAAATGCCCAGTTTAACTGCAAACAGCCTAGACACGGTGGCGTCAGCAAATACGTATAACAACGCTGAAAGCGACCTTGGCTTTCGAGGTCACCAAGGCACATCCGAACCACAAGGTTTCGGGTCTGAATTGCCGTGTATAATACTGCTTCAGAATTACCTGTTTACCTCTACTATGTATTATTATGGCATTGGGTTAAAAGCTGTTTAAGAACTCTTTCGTAAATAATTTGTTGTTTATAATGTCAGAGTACGTAGGAGTCGGCTGGATTATGTTAGGTTAGGCCCTGCACTAGAAAAAATTTTTGTGTTTCTTAAATTTTAATTTAGTATGCAGACTTTTCTCCAATTAGCCCTTCATTATAACGCTTTCATGCCCAATTAAATTTACGGTTTCAAGTCTTACAAATAATAAATTTATGGGGCGTGCTGTACTTAACCTCACATAACACTTATTTAGTTATTACAACCTCTGAGCTGGTACAAAACAGCCATAATCAAAACAGTGTCAGGGTTTGTCAATCAGTTACCGACAGGAAAAATCAGTGGTCACTGAGCTTCGCTGACAGACAGACAGACCAAATGCAACATTCCTGTGCAAACAGAAAGAATATTGGGTAGGTTCACTCTCAGTAAGTTAAGTTTGGGACATTAGAAAACATATGTGTTCATCCACTGCACATGGTAGCACAGTGAAGCAAAACAAATATTGTAGCAGTACAATGTGGTATACCAAGCCGAATATTGTGTGGGTGTAGATTTAAAGTTTCCTTTCGCGCGTTTATTATATCGTCTGGTGTTAAACCACCTTATGTCTGTAACAGTCTTTTTATGCCTGTAGACTAGTTAAAAACTAAGGCACTAGTTTGTGAAAAGCGAATAAATACCCTTGCTCATGTAAAATCTTCGAGCAATAATGCAACATTTTTATTGACGGTATGCGGAGACCGGAAAATTTCGTCAGTACATTGGCCTTAGGCTACACTTTTTTTTTTTTATAAATTCAAGCAGATCACCGAGTAAAAGGTTTTGTTAAATCAAAGTTTGTTTGGTGCAACCAAATTAATGGCTTGTATAGGGACAATGAATGATACATTTTGTTGTAACCAAATTGTTTCGTTGTACTTATTTTGTTACTGCGCAACTAAAGATTGGTTTAGCTCTACGCAGATGAAACAGTTTCGGATTATATAAAATAATTATAAGTTTGGCCGTGACTCGAACCTATATATTTTTTTGCGTGCGAGCGCTACGCTCGAGCAACCTTACTTAAAGCAGGGGATGCGGTGGCTGAGTGGTTAGCACGCTCGCCTCCCACCAAGGCGAACCGGGCTCAATCACCGGCCGGGTCACCGGATTCTTACAAGTGGGAATCGTGCCGAACGATTCCGTTGGTCGGCGGGTTTACACGGGGATCTCCCGTTTCCCCCGCACCTTCATTCCGGCGCCGCTCCATATTCACTTCAATCACCCTCATTGCCTCTCAAGACCTCGCTGTTAAGAGCTGCCCAAATCTCTTTACTCACTTACCTAAAGCAATTAAAATAATCGACAACATGCGAAAAGAAATATTTTAATGTTTACGGCTTCACTTTTTAGTTTCCTGTTGCATTTGTTTTGTTAGGCCACTGACACAAGTATACAAATGCGCTAATAAACACCGTTAATATCCTAACTATCACAAAAATTTGCTTTATTTTCGAACGAAGGTAATAAAATAAATAGCCAAACAAATATAAACAGTTCATTCTTGAAAATATTTTGAAGACAGTATAATATATTTTTGCCCAACACATATGTTTTGATTATTATAACACGTATTTTGCTAGATTAAAAAATAATAATTTTGTTTCTTTTCAAGTTTGGTTTACTGAGCAAAATATTTTGCTGGGGAAACAAAATAAATGTTTGGTCCTATATAAATAAATCTTTTGTCGGCCTTCCTCTCAGTGTAACTTTCATTGGCTGATTGCTACAGCAGCGGGATGCCGGAGCTGCCGCTTTGATTGGGTTTCATTTCATTATCGGCTCGCAGTCAACCAGAACACGTCAGATAAGTGGCGGACACAGAATAGCTAAGCATACAGAAGTGAAGTGGTGCGGAGGTTCCCTTGATGTGGTCGTACCCATCCGGTGATTGGCTGTGCGATGTTACTGGAAGGGTACTTGGGGCCTGACTGGCTACTGCATGTTTCGGAAAGTTCCTTACCAGCCAGGCTGCCGGTTGGCAAGTCCTATGCGTTAGATACAAGATGCTGATTGAACCAACGGCGTTCAAAACTTTTGTTGTCGAGCGCGGCTGGAGTTCGCTTCTATAAACGACTACTGTTTCGTCTCTGTATTTATATTACTCTGTGTCGCATGCGAAATTCGAAAGTAGGACAAACGTTAGAATGATTAGAGTCTTAGGTTGTCCCCAAAATAATAGCGAATTTTTCGAGTTATTGATGATAAGACAACGCTGTTAGTCGCTGTTATTCGCTTAGCGCAAATTGACTGGCAATTCATAGAGTTTAATTATTTTTTTTACCTTTCTCTCGACAGCCAGAGTTCCTGATGAGTTCATTACATCGGCTTCCGGTGATTTGTCCTACAAACGTAGCGGAAAAGTTTTACAAGAGTATACGACAATTCCGGTGTAAGTGCAAATCTGGTCTGTATACGAAAGTACACCAAAAACATATAATTTCATAATTGGGCCTGTAGTATCTGCCCAGGTCTCCAGATTTGATGCCATTGGACTTTCACTTATGTACGTCACAAAGCTACGGACGCTGGATGCCATGAGAGACTCTATCGTGACCGCCCATGATTCCCGCACTCCCGTAGAAATGTAGCTACTCTGCGTCGTTCTGTTCTACGACGTTGCAGACGATGTCTTGCTGCTGATGGTGGATATTTCGAACATTTTTAACTGCAATTAATATTCGTAAATCCCGAACGTTGTCCTAGCGTCAAATACAAGTAGTTACATCAAATTGTGCTTATTTGTTTATCTGTAAAAGTTTGTTTATCTGTATTCACGATAAAGTGAGCACTTTTAAAATCAACCTTAGAAAAATGTCACTGCCCCTGTCTGCGTATATTTCAATGGGCTCATTGGGTGGCGGCCAGTAAAGTTGGTAACGATGGGTGGAAAGTAGTTCCACATTTAACGTCGAATAAAAAGTGTTAGGTAACCATTTGTGATAACTTAAATTATTTCTTTCGCTTTGTTTTTTTAATGCATCGGAAGTGTAAAAATAACCAGATTTGTAAAATATTTACTTATATAATAATTTCACAGTTTCACTTGACCGACACATGTATAAAGTGATGAGGTCCATGACAATGTTTATTTTTACAAAAGGCGGAATAATACACAATGTACATACAAGTACATCTCAAGCCGGGCTTTCAAAAGTGTTCATTTTACCGTGAACAGCCTTTACTAAGGTTCAAAGACTGTAAACATTAATTTGGAATATCCGATGTATAGATATCAGTACAGAATATATGTTCATAATAAACAAGACTTCCAAACGTACCAAACATGTCATTATTTTGTCGGTATTATGGAGTCAAAATACCTGTCTTCGAAGATGAATTGAATCCGATTTATGTTTTTGTGTATTTGTCATTTTAATGCTATAGTTAGGTTTGGTTTGTTTTCCAGACATTACATTAAATCATTACCAGTCAATAATAACGCTTAATAGTTAGAATTTTTACAGGAAGGATATTTGCATGATTTTTTATGCGATGTTCTGACTGTTCCCCATTGTTGAGATAAATGGCGACATTGATTTATTGTCGGAATACGTGACGCTAATTGGAGTATTGGCGAATTAGAGAGCAGTGATGGGTATATCAAGGGGTGTCAAAAGTGACTTTGCCTTTTATGTTTAGTCAACTGTCACGCAACTTTGTCTTCACGCAGCACCCAACGGAAATAATTACACTCTAACCGTGTAATTATGGCTGTATGTAACTGCGATCTTGCGTAATTCTCTTACCGTTGTGTGTATACGGGACGAATTTAATAATTCTTTTAAATGCGTTATAGCAGCTAGCCAGCTTATCATTTTGTAAACGTATACTATTGTGGTGAAAAGTAACCGAATTCGAGTCAAAATGGTTTCTTTTAATAAATAGCTATAAATATGGCCCAATTGCTCATGCAATTGTGTGCAGAAGGGAAAATGGTTCATTGTTCCCCCCCAAAACTGAGTAACTGTTGTATAAAGAATAAAGATTGAATGAAAAAAAAAGTGTGTTTAAATTTTGCTATTCAGACTTTACAGAATGTAGGAAAATATGAGCGTTGGTTTTATCGTAGAGTATACCGAGTTCACATGAATTGTCGTGGTGAAGTTAACCCAGACCACTTTTGTTGCTAGTTGACATTTTAACTATGATATTGTATGTAATAAATGAAATATGAGTATTAGTTGTAACGTAAGCTAAATTGTAAACGTAAGGTATTCCGATTCGGTTACGATTAGTGATTTAAAATAAAGAAACCTCTTTATAGTTCAATTAATTTATCTTAACGTGATTGTTTCAAGAAATATTGAACATTAAATTTTGTGTATCCTGTTAATAGAAGAAAATTAATGTGCTCTATCACCATGAAATGAGTTAGTTGGATAATTTCTCTGAGACTTATAGAACCGAATAAAATCACCTTTTAATATAACTAGCTTAGCACCCGCGGCTTTTTCCGCGTGTACAACACTGAGTAGATACTAATTTTTTTTATAGAAGGCCTAGTTTGTACGCCACATTAGTCTTTTCGCCTTCGAGTGCTACGATTGCAAAACTTATATTTATAATGTTTATATATAAGCAATCGCCACATTTCTCTATCCCAGATTCAGATTCCACGTAATTTTTGGCGTAATATTTTTGTTGGAATCTTGAAAATGTTTTCCTACGTTCACAGCCGGTGTGAGGACTTTGGTGGTTGGCGGAAGAATCACGTACCCACAGTTGACATATGGACGGAATGACCGAAAGATGCTGTACGCCTTAGAGTACTCGTACTCGTCTAACAGTACTGCTTTGCGAGTTGCCGCTTGCAATAACGTACGGAGATTTGATGTGCGCTATGCAATGCCCTGGATTACCGTATGTGATTGACGAAGAATGACCGTATGTTTTAGTGGTAGAGAGTTGCGTAATGTTTAGACTGTTCTGGAATCACATTGGCTATCCTCGGACCTTTACAAGCGACTCTTGGAGTGGGAATCGCGGGAGGAAGAGTCACGCGCGTGTTTATAGGCTACACATCCTGGCGAGGGTCTTGAGGGGGGGGGGGGGGCTGAGGTGTCAGACACATCCCGGCAAGGAAGCGTCAACGTCGACGGCGAGCAGTCGCGCCTCGTGTTACCATGATTGATGCCACCCTATGCTGTGGGGAGAGAGCTGATACCAGAGGTAAAGTATTAATGTGGGACCTAATTATTTCTGAAAGAATTTGGGACTTCGTCGTGCAGAAGGGAGTTGCCTTAAAGAAAGAGTTATAAGAGTTTGTAGGAATGACTCGTATGCTCTTAAAGACTGTTCACGGTAATCTGAGCACTTTTGCTGCTTAAGATATGCATACTTGTACACACATTGTGTATACTTCCGCCCACATATCAAATTAATGTCCATGTGCTTGATAACTTAATTGTTGCGTTGGTCAAGTAAAACCATGAAATTACTGGGACAGCAAACAATTTACAAATTGACGAATTTTTATACTCTTATGTATTAAAAAATATAGAAAGCAAAATAAATAATTTCAATTTTTTCATGTTTACCTGACACTTAACTCAGTGTTCAGGCACGGGACTTATTTCCCTCTGTCGCTACCAACTTTCTTCGGCGCATATCTGTCCCATCTAAATACATGCAGGTACGGGCAGTGACATTTTCCAGTAGTTGATTTAAAAAGCGCCCAGTTAGCCGAGAACAGCGAATAGGAAGAAAGGAGCTCGTTGGTACGTTCTTCGATGAGGGACGTCTCGGGAGAGTAGTAGTATCAAGGAGGTTCTGGGACACGAAGGAAGCTGTGCAGTGTGACGTTGCTGAGACGACAGGCTGATGGAGTTGGAGAAGAGGTGTGTGAGAGCTGTGAATCGGTCGAGCACTAGCAGCATCGCAAGGTTCTTGGTGGCGAGAGTATCCCCGGCTCCGTACTGATTAGTGCGTGTGGTCCACCAGTGAATCACTACCGACTTCCCAAATGTGTCAGGTGATGGGAGTAATCTCGGTTTCAGCACTGATGTGTGGATGCCTAAACAAAAATCAGTGGGCACTACCTACATCCCCAGGTGTCAGGTGAGGAGAGTACCCTCGGCTCCAGGAGTAATGGGTTGCTGTGATGAGGATATGCGATGAATGGGAAAGAGTGAAGGACTGAGCTTTTAACGTGTTTTTTCCTCTGGGGAGCCTCTTGTATAGAGCCTGCACTTAGTTATGAAAAGTTAATTGTAAAATATATTTATGTACAATGTTTTAATTGTACCTTATTTCGGAGAACCAAGTTGGATATTTTTAGAGTATTCTATATTAATTTTATTAGATATGTTGTTATTTGTGTATGCTGTAAACAGTTTGAGTGGCGTTTTGGAAGAAAAAATGTAAAGTCATTATTATACAAAATTAATGTATATCAGTGTTTGCTTTTATACATCTACTAACTTGGGAAGGTTAAATTGTGGGTCGAATGTCTTCTTCCATTTTTCCTGTTTTATGTTGGAATTAACGCTTACCATACTTTACTTTGTCCAGATTTCTGTGGGGTGGGACGTGGAGGAGAATGAGATGAAACGTTGTGGTGAATGTCGAGGTAGGGAGGATCCGCCACAATTAATAAGACTTTACATTTCTTTCCCTCTAGCGTTGAATTCCGAAAAATACGCTCTTAGTTAACATCTACTTCTAAAAGAGAGATTACACCTAAAATTTAATATTTCTAGGTACAGCATTGTGGGCCGCGCGTTCTCGAGTCAGGGAGGACTTTTCGTTTTTTTATGTATAGAGGTTAAAGCAAAGGGCATAACAATATCTTATCAGATCTATGAGCTATTGGGGAGTTATATAAAATTCATTAAACTTCTTCTAACCCTCTTAGGTGTTGAATTTCACAAAAGTCCATAGGTACATTTTTAGGCATTTATATAGGTAGAATTTTAAATCAAACATCACTCCGATATCATATCGAGTTAATGAGTTATAGAGGAATACTCTAAAATACACGCTACCCCTTTTAACCCTCTTAAGGGCTGAATATAAAAGAAAATCCGAAAATTCATTTTTAAGTGTTTGTATATGTACAGGCAACCTTTCGAAGTTAAGAGCACAAATTTATCTTAATGGGTTAACGAGCTATTGAGGAGTAGCCAAAAATACATTTTACCCCTTTTCCCCTCTCTTAAGGGTTTAATTTTAAACATGCTGAAATTAGTTTTATGGTATTTGTGTGGGTAACCGTTTAACGCTAAGAGCACAGCGATTCATCATCGAGTCTATGAGCTGTTGAGGAGTAGGCGTACTGTACAACAAATATTACTCCTTTCCGCCCTTATAGGGGTTGGATTTCAAGAACCCTTAAAATACTTTGTAAGCATTTGTATAGGCAGACTTAAAAAAAAGGATACATATCTTACCGGGTAATTGAGCTATTAAGAAGTACTCTAAAACATATTTGACCACTTTTCATCTCATTTGGGTGAAATTTCGATAGTGTTTTCTTAGTGGGTGCCGGTACCATAAAGGGAAGTCATTCTTAAATTTTCTCGGTTTTGCATCCATCAGATTGGGATTAGAATCATACCAGTGCATTTGGAGCAATAACATGTTAAATTAATATACGGCGTCTTGAAGGTGTGGTAGAAATAGTCACACAAAAGAATTTCAGTCTTGCCAACAACTCAAATTACAGCGGCGACACAAAACAAAAATAGGAAATCCTTGCATTAAAAATAATTAAGGACTGGTGAATATTAATAACAAATAGTTCGTAGCCAAATTTCCCTCTAATAGCACTTACAAAAAGACTTCATTTTCTTATCTTTATTCTTAATTCTTAAGAAAAATTTTAACAACCAGCCATTTATATACAAATAGCAGCGTTATTTCTAAAAAATACCGTGTCAACTCTATAGCCTGCCTGAAGCTACGTTTTATGCTCAGTGGATTATGAATGCATAAATTCTTGCAGAGAAGGTAATTCCAGATGGGAGCAGCTCTCCCACGTCACACGATGTGAAGGGAAGGTAAATGTATTGACATCGGCGAAGAAGGCTTAATCTATTCGCGGTTTCTTCACACTCTTTGAATCGAAACTTTGAAAAGTTAACACATGTAATACCGTAAACCGGGGTTACTTTGCACCTACTGGGGTAACTTTGTACCAGTCAAAATGTTTATTTTTCAGCCATTTGGTGACTGGTTGGTAAACATAATCTGGGTAGATGACGTTAAACGTTTAGAATATCATCTAAAATTCTCTGTTTCTTTGTCAAATGTTGGCACTAAAACAAAAATTTTGAATGGTGCAAAATCACCCCCTAAATTTGTTGTGTACCACAAGCATTTCATATTTCTGATAAAATAAAAAAATTATTTTTGGGTAAAATTGAATTTGTACTTATGTTTTATCTATAAATTATATTATTCCATTTGTAATTGTAATGAAAAATAAAGAAAATAATTGTGTTGATATTGCCTAGTAAGACATAGTTTTCATGGAGAATATTGTTAAAGTGAGTTCGGACGAATGCGGTGCGTTGTCCTTTTGGTGTAATTTTATGGACGTGGTTAAGCTTTTTTTGGCATGAGGTGGAGGAATATCCCGGAAGTAGCGCTTTAGCAGGGCTTCAGAAAAGTTGGAAGTAACCGTAAATCGACTATATTCCATTTGCTAACGTACAAAACTGAAAAATCCAGTACACAAGCGACACCAATGCTACCAGGCGGCGAAAATTTTCAATTGCCAAACTAAAAAGCATTGAACTTCCCAACCTGAGTAGAATAAATGTTAACTGCAATTGACAAATGTCCCGCGCAATGTTAATCCAGGCCAGCACGTGTTGGTGTGAAAACGGGCCACAGAACCGACCCTCCTTTAATGGACGCCGCCAACCCGGGCCAAAGTCCAGTAAATGTTTCCGTTAAATGGCGAAAGTGGCGCAGTAAAAATAAAAAGTTTTTTTTCCTCCCACCCGTGTGTTCCGGACGAGACGAGTTTTCTTGTCGAGTTGCGAGTCGGCGAACGTTTGCAGTGCCAGTTGGCACTTCGCGGCCGCATTAGGGAGAACTGCTTCGTCCAAGTTCCGCGACGGCGGAGTGGAGCGAAGGAAGGAAGGAAGGCCGGAGAGCCAGAACTCTTTCAACACCCTCTTCTCCCTCACTCCGGAGAGTTTTATAAGCCGTGCACGATTTAAGTTGTTTCGTGCTAAATTACTACCATCTTGTATATTTCACGTAGTTATTTTACCGACCCTTGTTTGCGCCAGCACGACTATGAGAAAGAGGAATTCGTAATTTGATACGTGTTCAAACGTTGGTATAAAGTGAGCACTTTTAAGAGCCTAGTTACCTTTTCCTTTCAGCCATTTTTTAATAATTCTTAATCACTTTTTTAAACAAGTATTTCCTTGTTAGTAACAAACACAGTTGTATGTTCCACCAGACTCGGAAGTTAACTTCTACGTCTAAAATAAAATAGACTTATTTACTATTATTCCAAATGAGAGGGCTTTCAAAAGTGCTCCCTTTACCGTGAATAGCCTATGATAGAGTCGAACCTCCGGGAAAACAAATAACTGCGATTAGATTCCCTATCTTTGCTGCTGCGCTGCCACATTGTTCGTTCATTGCACACTAGTACCAACAGAAGACGGAAGTTTCAGTCACAAAATGTTTTGTTGGTATTTATCTTGCCAACTGGCTTTTGTGGTCATCACAAAATTAATCAGCTGTCACCAGTAAATATCTGTGGCCACTTAACATTATTTTGTAGCGACTACAAACATTTTTTGTAGAGTGATTACCCTAGAGTTTAGTCACAATTTCCTAACACTATTTTAAACAAATATTTGAAAAATCACCTCATGTATAATGCGTTATGTTGTTTCCTAAATATGGCTTGTATCACAAGCGTTTTATACTTGTGTTAACTTAAATCTACCTTATTCTTGGTTGAATTTAATTCTTACTTAATTTTGACCTATATAATAATATTTCATACGAATAAAGTCAGAGAGGAAATATAGGTGTGTTAGTAATGTCTAGTATTAAATAGTTCTTTTGCAAAATATTATTACACTGAGAGTGCAGGAATGCGGTGCGTAGTCCCTTAGATCTAATTTTCTAGGCTCGAACAAGTTTTGTTTACATTAGGCGGACGGATATCCTGGAAGTAGAATTTTAGCACGGCTTCAGAAAAGTTGGAACTAACCACGAACGGACTATACAAAATATAGCGAGGCGATTCTCTTTCTTGTGGTTGTGAACACTCGCTGATTGATTGCGCGGGGTTCTGGAGCGAATCTCGTGTCTGACTGGCCGGTGCTATACGAAGTATCGCCTATTGGTATAGGCCCGAATATTTTGCGGACTGAGTTTGCAGCAAGCCATGCTGGACAATCCTTTATTCACTCGAGACATCATCGTTTGCTTATTGGTTGCTATGATCAACTAAGGCCTCTGTACAGGACTGTTAGACACTCACTCGCACTATTGCTTCGAGCTTATTACTGGCTCACAGTTAAACGGGGCGTGTATAAAGAACTGTCATCCAATCAGAACAGTAGGAGAAAAGAACAAGTGTTTGGAGTTTATCTCGCCTTAGAATGAATTCGCGAAATACTCGTGGCTCTGCCTATTGGCCGGGTTACCGCTGCCAATAAGCTGCCCAGGCGCTGATTGGCGGACGGCACTATGACTTGTTGCTGTCTTATACCACCATTTTGTCTATGTTTGCGGCTTGCCGTTGAAGAGGTTGTTTCACTGCTGTACTCTTCAAGTGATCTGTACTAGTATCTACACGCATGTCGTATTATTCTGGCCAAAAAAATTACTCATTATCGCCTCGTAGCTTGTGTTCTGAAAGACTGCACGTGACTCGTATTAATCCTTTCAGTCGCCGCAACGTAGACATGTTGCACATGAAGTTATTTATGGTCATTCCTGTACACATGAAAAATAATACTTTTATATGTATGTTTTATTTTAAAAACACTTGTTTATTGATGCGAAGAGATATTTGTACTCTTAAGTGAAACAACCAAAGAGTTTATGGTAGTGCAAACAAAACATGAAAGAAGACAAAAACAAAGTACTTACAATAAATAATACTGAAACAACTCATGGTTTTTAATTTCTGTAAGTTAACACTGATCATAATTATACTTATGATTTCTGGGTTCATGTCTTTTCTGCTTCAACGAGGGTTTTTAAAAAATGGTTTTGTGGTTTTGGTAGGCGGACTGTTTTCTGTCCACCTTGCCACGTCCTTGGGGGCAAGGGCGTAGCAAGTTTTTCCGACCTAAAGCGTTTCACAATACAACTTGTCCCAAAATCGTTTTGCGAAAAACACGTGCCCCGATTTATATGGCACGCCCGAACTGCAGTTTCAGAACGAGCAGTTCGAACAGAAGTAGGCCGTGCACATCCATGTCAGAAGTTCAAGACTACCCGTGTGTACCTTGGGGCAGGTCGTCTGTCACTAGCGATACGTGAATATTGCGAATTATTCTGGTAGCAGAGTAGACTTCTCAGTACATCTCACATATTCGGGACACTATTATTTCTTCATTAGATGCTGCCGTGTTGCGAGACTTGCTCTTTTTATTCAAATAGTTTGCACGTGATGCGGTCACTTTATTTCTCCATTTTGTTACTGTCTAAAAAGTTGAAGAGGGCATTTCAAAAGCACTGTGGTCCAATCGTAACAGGGAAAATAGGGTATAGTCCTATCGCAGTAACTTCACACTTTCTTAATCAAACCTTTGAAAACTGACCCCATGTATGGCATGTTCGGTTGTTTCCTAAATAAATTATGTATCGCAAGCGTTTTATACCTCTGTTAATATAAATTACTTTATTTTCGGATAAATTGAACATTTACCTAATATAATATCTTATCTAAAATGTTTAATATGTGATTTATAGGTAACATGAATTAAACCTTGGAGAAAATATGTGTTGGTAATGCCTAGTAAAGGCTGTTCACGATAAAGTGAGCACTTTTGAAATGAACCTTTGAAAATAGTCACTGCTCCGGCTTGCATATATTTTAACGGGTGCACTAAGTGACATTCACCCAGTAAAGTTGGTAACGATAGAGGGAAAGTAGTTCCATATCTTAACGTCGGATAAAATGTGTTAGGTAACCATTTGTGATAACTTAAATTATTTATTTCCCTTTGTGATTTTTTTTACTGCACCGAAGTGTAAAAATTAGCAGATATGTAAAATATACACTTTCCTAATAATTTAACTGTTTTGCTTGACCGACGTATGAATAAAGCGAGGAGTCCCATGGCAATGTTAATCTTATATAAGGAGGAAGAATACACAAAGTGCATACAAGTAGATCGTGAGCAGGGCATTCAAAAGGGATCATTTTACCGTGAACAGCCTTTAATAAATAGTTCTTATGCAAAATATTATGACACTGAGTACCCACGAATGCAGTGCATTATCCCTATGGTGTAATTTTCTAGACTTGGTTAAGCTTTGTTTGCATGATGCGGAATGGTATCCTGGAAGTGGAACTTCAGCGAGGCTCCAGAAAAGTTGGAAGTAACTGTGAACGGACTATTTACGTGATTGGAGTCCAGCTTGACACAGAAAGAATTGGTGGACTTCGCATACTTACCTCTATTAACACTTTCCTCTCCGTGCACATTTACTGGCTTTGGAGACAAGCTAGAATTGTAACACCTATATCCACCGTCATACGAATGCCATAGCTGTTGGTTTCTGCTATCCCACTTGGTTTGCACTACATTTGAAACGCGTACTCCACTGAATAAAGATTACTATTGGCTGGCTTCAACCAATGGAGTGCCCAGTTGATTGTCTCCCAGTAAAATATGCTTTAATATGTTACACGTAGAGACCCGAGTACCGAGTATTTCGCGGATTGAGCTGGCAGCAAGCTGGGCTGGACAGTCCTCTATACACTCGAGACATTGTTGTTTGATAATTGGTTGCTGTAATCAAGCGAGGCCTCTGTACAGGACGGTTAAACACTCACTCACACTACTACTTCATACTTATTACTGGCGCACAGTTAAACAGGGCGTGTCTAAACTGCCTTCCAATCACAACAGTTGGAGAAAAAAACACGTGTTTGGAGTCTACCTCGCCTCCGAATGAATTCGCGAAATAATCGTGGCTCTAGTTACACGTAATACAATCTACATTTTTCGTTCCTATATATATATACACACACACATATATACACACACATATATATATACATATATATAATATTTTTTTATGCACAGTGATAGTGTTTGCGATGTAAAATCCTTTCATGTTCCTGACAAGTATTAACGAAACTATAAAAATAAATTATTGCGAATTTTGTTTTCAGCGACTGAAGAATGTTTCGTTTTAGTATAGTGATAGTTACATTTGGGCGCAGTGTTCTGAGTGTCAAGGTTTACGCCTGCTGGTGCTGAAACTGCCGCTGCAGATTGCTTGAAATCCTGGTTTTTAAAAATGAAACTATTGCACGTGGACGACGACGGAATGGTACTTTAAAGTCTCCACACATACCGTAAATATTGTTTTGGAGCCCTCCAACATAGTTAAATCGGCTTTTACAGACTTCCGTATCTTAAAACATACTAACCGGACACGCGTCAAACTACGATTAGTAGAGCTACTGATTTTTTCGCGAAAAAATATGAGTACACGGTAGACTTCAATACTATAAACACTCCAACATCAGTTTGTTTATTGCCATTGGTTGCTGTCTACTTGAGAAGGCGTTTTCATATTTGACCGTGTCACTCAGAATTCGGCAACATCAGCAAGGCTTCTAGGTGATTTGGGCGCATACAGTTAACACGTGTCAAAAAGTAATTCAGCCAATCAAGATAGGCAAATTACTCTACATTGTTTTGAATTATTGCTTGTCTTGAAATCTTTTCGCGAAATTCCACTACCCCTAACGATTAGGAGCCTATATTGAACTTTACTACTGAATTTTCATCAATTAGATGATAGTGTCAGAGCTGAAAGTCCTATAGGTACACGCACCAACACGAGAACACTGCACGCCAGTTCACGAGCTTTGCGCGTAGCGGCGATAGCGCTCTTGTAGCGCGTGCCAGGGTAGCCCTTACAGCTGCCGCGCTTCTCCGCCAAAAAAGGAGAAAAACTGTACAGGCTGGCGGGATCCTTCAGGGGAATCGAGAGTAAAATTTTTTTTAAAGCCTGAATGTTATATCATGGCTGCGCTATGCATTCCCGTCCAGCTGAATTTCGCGCACATTACGGCTGTAAGAGTAGGGTATTATCACACGCTGTGAAAGCCAGTGAGTTAAACTATAGATGCCACGTTGTTATTTTTTTTTCATTTACCCTTACGAAATAATGCAGGGAAGCCACAAAAAAGCTATCTTAAAAACACTTTCTCTTTGAAAAAAATATTTATTAGGGCAAAAGTTAAAATTGGTGGCAGTAGATAATAGTCTTTTTACATTTCTGGGAAAAATCGTATTCCCATACCATTTATTAAATAAGATGCATGTATACGCGCAAACGCCTATTGTACAGACAATATTTGTCTAGGATAATCCTTAATTCGTCATATACGCTCCGGACCTGAATTCTTCGGAACGAGCAGTTTTGGGCGGAAGCGAGGCCACGCACATCCAGATCAAAGGTTCGAGAATACCCAGTTATATCGCGAGGACAGGTCAATCATCGCGTCGCTTGCCGGCGCGGCTGTCGACTGCCCTGAAGCGGGCTGATTGCTATAGCCGTGGTCTGCTGGCCCCGCAAATAATCGCGTGAGATGTTGGTTCTGTAAAGGGGGGGGGGGGGGGGAGGTCACTTGCGCGTGACGGATGGCCCGAAGGGGTCGTGTAACGAATCGCGGGGCCCCCAGTTGTGATGGAACACTTCGTACACCCTCCACCCCGCCTCAACACCATCAAACCAACACCCTCCATCCACCTCCAGATAGTTTGGGGGAGCACCAAGGACCTGGCACGTCGCTGTTCAAACAGGAGATAGGAAATTTCGCGGTGGTGAAATGGGTCTCCCTCTCTCTCTATCTCTCTCTTTCCCTCTCCAACGGAAATCCAGAGCGAGGGTAAACAGCCCTCGAGTACAAACAACCCCCGGGATATCTCCGCCCTCAACTCGTGTGAAGCAGTTCCCGCTTAAAGTCCACGAGCGCAAGGATAGGCCTACTTTTTTATCGGGGCTTTGATGTTTCAGCTCTTACGATGACCCCGTGGCGACAAGTAACGATTTCCACACAACAGCTCTTATAACTTATTCAGTGGGAAACGTAACCACTGCATCTCCCCCTTAGACTAAAATCGACGTACATATGTTCACCTCTGTTGTTTTAAGTCAGTGGTGTGAATACGAATGCCCGCTAGATACGTTGTCAAACTGCGTGGTTTTATGTTTCCGGAAGAGCGGGATACGGTCTTAGATGCACGCTATAGTCTGTTGCCGATTTCTAAAATGATAAAAGAATACTGTTCACCGGTTACACCAGGCGCAAAATTTAAATTGTGATGATACGAACAGGAAACCACAAAGTAAAACTGTTCTATTCAATTTTGTTATTTTAGTAGTAATTTTATAAATGGAAATAATGTTTGACTGGTCGTGTAGTATATGCTATCTTATACATTTAACGGGACGCCTCTTAAATCAGATATAGCTCCGATTCTGTCTCAGTAACGAATTGGGTTCTTAAAACAAAATGTCTGAATACGATTGGATAAAATATATAATTACTTTTTGATAAACTTACTGCTCTTCATGATTAATGTGAAATCAAACAGGAATATATAATACCTTCAATAACTTGAAATTTCAAATGAGTCGTTTTACTTTTTAATAACCGTACACAATTTGCATAACAACTAATGCTAAAAAAACAACCAATGATAACATTCATCACACAGCCCATTCTCCACAAAAGGTGCGCGGATTGGATAGGGCCTATTAGTGTCCTGCGGTGTTATACCTGAAGGCTTATCAGGGGATGGCTTACAAACTAACTTATGACCTAACTTAAACCAACACCCATGCTTTACCTGCACTCTAAGAAATTATTTGTAAATTTAACATATGAGTGTATACGTAGAGAGACAAAGCGTGAATGGTAAATTAATTTCCAATACATGCATGGTAACGTTTCTACAGTTGCTCAGGAAAGAGTCAAATGCATAGGGAAGTCCTCAACTTTGTATAGTAGCAATACTAAACATTCCCATATTTTCAGCCTGTCATGTAGTATTATTTCCATACTCTGTATGGATTAAAAACCTCCATTACAGTTTAGAAAGTTTGCCAGAATTTTTTTTTAAAGTGTAGGATTTGAACCTTGTACCTCCCGCGCACCAACCGACTGCGTCACGGGAGGTCGGGAAAGCTGCGCGGACTAAAGAAGTTTATGAGACCCTCCTGTGACTAAGGAAATGAAATATTCAGCTTTATTTGTTCCAAATTAGGCCCGCCCCTAGAAAAGCACACTTTAAAATCGTCTCCTTATCTTCTTCTTGGGACTGTGTTACTCCAAATGAAATTTTTTACTTTTGTTAACATCCCGCATAGGCTCTACTGAACTATTTCTCTGCTCCAAACACCAAGATAATGCTGGAATTTATTTCCGTTTACTTTCTGATTTTCTTTTTATTATTATATTTAGTGGTTTATTTTTGAAGACTGTGTTACTTATATCGAACGTAAATAGTTCTTTGACATCTGTATGTAAGTTTCATTTGTTTGAAATCTCCGCATGTATTTCTGAAAAACGGCTCACGTGAGAGGGTTCTGACAAAGAGACCTTTTCTGTTGATTTAGACGTCCTGATCAATAATTTGTCTTTACAAACAGTTGACAACTTACTGCCACAAATTTTCGTGCAACACATGGGGGTAAACACCATTTATTTAATGAAGGGGATGATATTACCAACCGCATTTTCAGAGGTGTAATATCTCCGTTACCCAAATGACAGTTCACCGACTTTTACTTAATCGCAAGTACTTTCTCATATATATATATATATATATATATATATATATATATATATATCAGAAATTATTTCAAAACTCGACTTTTCGGGCGCATATCTCCCTCGGTAATCACTTCAGAGTAAAGTGGGACAAACTCTTTTTTGTTTGATATTTTCGTAAAGAATAACCTGCCGGAGTTTGCTGGTGTTGTTCACATACATCCTGTATATTCAGACACCGCTTGGAATTTTTCTCCGGCCCACTCCCTTCGGTCTTCCCGTCTTATCAAAGCAGTTTTCAATACGTGGTTTCGATAAAGTAAGAGAGGAAAATGGCACGTTACGCACTTTGCTATGGGTTTTGCTGGTACTTAATAGTACAGTGCAGTAAATGGTGTTTAGGTTATACTGAGCACTTTTGAAAGCCCTGCTTAAGATTTACGTGTATGAACATTGTGTATTCTCCCGCCCTATATGTAAAGCTAATATTGACATGGGCCTGATCACTTTATTCATATGGCAGGTTTCGAAAACCAAATATTTTTCACATATGCTAATTCTTACACTTAGACGTATTGAGAAAAGCAGAAAGGAAAATAAATCATTTCAGTTTACACAGATGTTTATCTTACACTCTTAATTTAACATTAAGAGATAGACTTACTTTCTTTCCGTCGTTACCAACTTAACTGGGTGCAGCCCACTCAGTGCGCCCGTTAAAATATATGCAGGTAGAAAAAGTTATATTTTTCTGAGGTTGAAATCAAAAGTGCTCACTTTATCGTGAACAGCCTTTACCGAGAATGTCAAGAATTGGACTTTCCCCAAGTTTTTAAAAATTGTTTAATTTTTGATTCACAATGAATGTGTTTTGGTGCGTTGTTGTAAATCTTACAAACAGCTCATTTTGCTTTTAAACATGTAAGTTCTGTCTGAGTGTAACAAGTAATCGTATTTATTATCAGCTCACTGGATGTTCTGAAGAATTATTTAATACACCATACTACACGTCGGGGTCAACGACTTGTGTAAAAACACCGTAATGTTAATAATTAATTATAACCATTCTTTTTATGTACCTACTCACTGACACACGGTTTAGGTCAAAGCGTTCGAATAGTAACCTGGAGATTGCGGCTTCAGACCGCACTGAAACATAAGCACCCACGAGTTGTCGCTTCTTTAGGGACGACTGCAGACAAGAGAGAAACGGGCTAAGGGTTGGTATAGTCTATTCACAGTTTATTCACACTTTTGAAATCAAACTTTTGAAAACTACCCTATGTGTGACGTGTTTGGGTCCTTCCTAAATATGTTATGTAGGTATTATATGCGTTCTATACACGTGTTAATGAAAAATTACCTCTTTTTAACATAAATTAAACTTTTGCTTATATAATCCTCTTAGATATTATCATTTACCACTTATAACGAAAATTAGTAAAATTAGAGACAAAAAAGATGTGTTGGTAACGCCTAGTAAGAAATAGTTATTATACAAAATAATATTACTTTGAGTGCGCACGAATCCGGCGCGTTGTCCCTTTGGTGTAATTTTCTACGCTAGGTTAAGCTTTGTTTGCACGAGGCGGAGGAATACCCTGAAAGCATAACTTCAGAAGGACTTGAGTAAAGCTGGAAGTAACCGTGGACAGCCTATAGGCGAAATCGTGGGCGACTCCCCTCGCGCCCTCGTTCAAGCAGGCTGAAGCAAACCGCACTATAGTCTATCGGAACGTTCGTCTATAAAACTCCTTCCATTTTAGCAGCCATTGACCTCTCTTCGTACCCATCGAGACGAGCGAGCAGTAAGCCAGTCATTCTTTATTACCGACTCCAGTTCCTGCGAAATTGTCAAAAACTAGTAAAACGTTACTCCATCACTAGGGGTAGTGAAATTTCGCGAAAAGATTTCAAGGCAAGCTATATTTCAAAACAATGTAGGGTCATTTGCCTATCTTGATTGGCTGAATTATTTTTTGCCACGTGTTAACTGTCTGTACACGAATCACCTAGGAGCCGTGCTGATATTGCCGAATTCTGAGGGGCCCGGTCAAATATGAAAACGCCTTCTCAAGTAGACAGCAACCAATGGCAATAGACAAACTGCTGTTGGATTTTTACAGTAATGAAGTCTACCGTGTACTCGTATTTTTTTTTCGCGAAAAATCACTAGCTCTACCAATCAGGACGAAAGCTGTCATTAATAATGAACTACATAATACCTCGTGAAGGATTTCGTGCAATTAATAGTTCACCATGCATAGGCGGCAACAGCCTCTGAATAGGCTTACAAGGAATCCAACTTAAACCCCCCGTGTGTGTGTATGTATATACACACACACACACACCTCGGCTTTTGCCATACCTCCATTGGCTGCTGGTGTTGTATCCGCATTTGATCGAGCCACTCCGGATTCCGTAACTCCAACACGGTACCTTCGTGATTCGCGCGAAAACAGCTAAAACAGAGCATGACGTTTTTCAGCCAATCAAAAAGCTGGACAATTCCACAACGCTTGGAACTGTATCTTGTCTCCAAATATTTTTGCGAAATATCACTGCCCCTAGTTATGAGATGGACTAGCAAATCAGAGTGACGTTTCCCACATGCGAAAAAAAATAACGGCTTTACCCAGCTGGGAATCGAGCTGGGTTTTCCGTGGCGGGAGGCGAGTTATCTAATGCCCTGACCCCTACGCCAAAGCTGCCACTTCGTGATGCACTGTATATGCCTAGAGGGTTCCAGTATGACCGAAATATTCGTTAGCAGTGACACGATTATTACTCATTCATAGAGACCTGCAAATTTCGAGTTAATATTTGAAGACATGTTAAACTTAAAACCCTTTTACTTTGCAATATGTTTGTCATTGGGCCATTCTTTATATGACATGCCCGGGTAACTCTGTGCCAATACATTAACACTTCACAATCGTGTGACCCAATCATGCGCAGTTCACTCAGGAAGGGAGTGACTTGGCATCTAAGCAGTAGTCAATGGAGAAACGACACCGGCTCGAGTATATACAATGCTGTGAATTTAGCTTAATGCTAAAGAATAACGCGAATTTTGCAGGTTCCTACTTATTCGTGGATATTTTTAAGTTAGAAATAAAGTTGTCGTCTTAAGAGGGGTGAAAGGAAAATATAAAATATTTGTAACAGGGTGCAAATTCACTCTAGAAATATATTATTTTATGATAGTAAACTATCAAAAGAGAATCGCGGGTTTTATTTTATTTTTAGTCTACAGGGAAAAATGAAACATTAATATACAAACTTAAGATTTTGCTTGCTTATTTTAAGCGCACAAGGAACCTGTACAGTACCATAATTGAATTTTGCGTTCTTGGCGACGTATCGTGGGACTGTGGAAACACTGAATTGGGTTCATTATAGATAATACTGTTCACATGAGCTGAGAGTTAGTAGATGAACAGAGGGAATGAGAAATGAGCAGTTGCCGTAAGCCCCTGTTTTCTAGAATAAATTCCCTTCCGCATCAGTCAAGTCGCGGAGTAATTTCCCTTGGCCTTCCAATTATAGGGTTTCTGTCAACTTGTTATTTTTAACGGAGGCACCCCGAAACCCCCTTGAAGCGCCAAGTAAATTTAAAGCAAATTCCAGTGCCAGCAACTTTATCACGAAGAAAATGTTCACTACCTTATAAATAAATTTCCTTCTCGCAGTTTTATAAAACGCTAGCACTTTGTTTTCCACGTATAAAATGTCGAATTGTATTAGTGCTACCGATGTTTTACGACGCGAATATAAGAATTTCAAGGTATAAAAATTAATATCCGAAGGTAAATTTTATGAAGAGTCAGCGTTTTATTGTTGATACCTTAGGATCTCCATAGTTAAAGGCTGTTCACGATAAAGTGAGCACTTTTGATATCAACCTTAGAAAAAAGTAGCTGTCCGTACCTGCATACATTTTAAAGGGCACACTGCCCAATAAAGTTGGTAACGATGGATGGAAAGTAGTTCCGTAACTTAACGTCAAATAAAGTGTTAGATAACAATTTGTGATAACTTAAATTATTTCTTGTTCTTTCTGTTTTTTTAATGCATCAAAATGTAAAAATAAGCATATATTTAAAATATTTCATTTTCTAATAATTCTATACTTTCACTTGGCCGACGGATGAATAAAATGATGAGGCCCACGGCATGGTTAATTTTACATACGGTGTAAGAATACACAAAGTGCATACCAGTAGATCTTAAGCAAGGCTTTCAAAAGTGCTCATTTTGCCGCGAACAGCCTATATTCTCAAATAAATCCAATGTTTACATAATGCTGAAGAATACTTAATTACTCACAATAATTTCTAAGCGAAGTTATGATCCTCAGTGACAAAATTAATAAAGCATATTCAACATACAAGCAGTTATACTACCGTCACGGTTACTTTCAACTTTTCTTAAGCCTTGCTGAAGTTCTACCTTCAGGATGTTCCTCCACCTCATGCAAACAAAGCTTAACAAGGTGAAAAATTATCATTTATAGATCAAATATAATTAAAAGTTCAATCTAACTCAAAATAAGATGTACTTTTCCGTTACAGAAGTATAAAGCGCTTGTGATATATGCCATACTTGGGAAACAAACAAACACTTTATATATGGGGTGATTTTTTAAAGGTTCGATTCAAAACGTGTGAAGATACTACGAATAGAGTATCCAAAATGAAAAATAACTAGAAGCTACTCCTAAAATAAGAAATCCACGCTCAGCAGAATCAAGATAATCTACTCGCTCTTTTAAATATAACAATGAGAATATAAGTTTTTCTATCATATCTAAGGGAATACTGATCTATCTTCCAGCTGAAATGCAATTGTTTCGTCCGTTGAGGAATTTTGTAAAAAAGGACTACTGGAAGTATTGAGCTTACGACCTACACTCAATTCGCATATTTGAACAATTATGTCTCTTTCTATCATCGAGATTTTTCTATACGTTAGATTAGTAATTTTTCCTTAAATTATGTATGCCTGGTGCGGTCTCTGACGGTTTTTATACTGCAGGGCTGTGCTGGGTACCAAGGGTGTTTGATGCTGGTGCCTGACCTTCTGGGTTACCTTGCCAATCTTGGCTTCCCCAATGGCAGCAGTCAGTTCACGTGATGAAGAGTCTGAAAGAGCACGGGATTGGGGTAGTCTGAATCAGCAGATCTGGGGCAGTTCGGCGAAATTCACAAATTCGTTTTAAACAACTCCCTTGTCTATTTCGTGATAGCGTCACTGTTATATTTCAGCACTGTTGCGTTCTGTGCTGACCCTCGTTTATTCTTAGCACCAAGAATGAGTTCGCTTACTTTGGTTTCTTTACATCGCTATATGCACATCGGATCTAATTTTTTTTAGTGTATTCTAGTATAAAACATTCCAGTAGTGTTTTAGGAACGCTGCCAAAGTTATGCAAAGTGTGATTTAACCACCCACAGTTAAATATAGCCATGCAACGCTTACTTTGCCCTATAAGTGATGCGCATTTCACAATAAAAGATGCATCATACGTCCATCATGATAAATGATCGAAGACTCAGCCATACAACAGTATGTTTCAGGGGAGTAGGGGTCAATAAAATAATAAATGGATGGATTATGATATTGACCCTCATACCAGAGTATGAGGGTCAATTGTATTTTTACCCCGGGGAAATACCTCATTAATCATTGTATACGATGTTCCGTAAAACACAGTTGTAGGAAACGCATGCATGTTAGCATTGCGAGAGCATTCAGTGGATCGTCGATGACATCTAAAATACTTTTAAACGTAGCTACCATCTCCACTCGGCCACTCTATTATTTTAAAATTATATAAAAAATAACCCGTAGCAGCGGACTCTTATTTCTACTATAGAGACTTCAGCCAACAGAATAGCAACCTAAGCAGTATGTAATGTTTTTTTCTTTTGCAATAACTAGAAGTGTAACAAGCTCACAGAATATTCTGATGCTATAAGTGATATACAGTTGTACTCAATTCGATCCCAGAACAATTCGATCGTCACCCTGCTGATTTCTTTCCGAAGCCTTATTACTGACTGGACGGAACAAGGTATTATGCACTTACTGGCTGTAAACTGGGGTTGGTCGCATTTAGATTTTTCTGTTAGAAAACCTTACAAGAGCAGTTCCCTCATTCATAAGAATCAAGAAGTAGCCGGTCTTGTGGAACAATAGGGTTACAGTAAGTAAATTGCACACTTGAACGAGTCCACATAATTCTCACTGGTTTCGTGGTGAGCCCAGCCTCACATAATTTAATAAATGCTTGCCCCAAGTGAGTATAGATTTTTGCCGACTTGCTAGACACAATTATGTTGTTAAGGCAAGCGAAATACAAACTTAAACTTCAAATCTGCCAACATATGGGCCAGATCTCGGGACAGAGCCCGACTGACATGATGCTCAAGTTTGTATTCAAGAAGGTGAATGACATTGTTTTCAGTGATTCGATGGACATGCACATTATTCACTAGGAACGAGCGTTAATTAAATTAGCTTTAAAGGAGCCGACTACCTGGCTTTTGAATTACGTTGCAGAGTGTTTGAAACCCGCGTTTTTTAAAATAAATCTCTTAACTTATCCCCATTATAACGATGGAAGAAAAACACACTTCAGACGAGTTGCGAATAATAGACTCAACTCATCATGCATGTTATATATGCAAGATCCAAGCCCCCTCTATAGCTTGTAATTGTAAAGGGCTTTTTTTAACGTCCCCCGTTTTTATGCGTGAAAGCTTAGCAGGGGAACGGCTTACAGACTAACTTATAACCTAACTTAAATTAACACCCATGCTTTACCCGGGATCCGAACCCAGAGCCTCCCGCAACCCAGATCGGTGGCGCACCAACCGACTGCACCACGAGAGGTTGGCCCCTGAATATCTGAAAACGGCTTTTTCACACTGCCGTATCTCGTGATGCACTGGCTGTTAACAAGTAAAACAATTGTAGGGACGTGCACTGGACTTTTATTCACACTTTCCACCAGTAAAATGAGGGGTGCACCAATTATACTCAAGGTTGTAACCACCGCGGATCCAAAGTGAAAAGTGCCGCCACTCTGATGTCAAAAAGAAAAATTTGACAGTTGCGATGCACAACGCAGATTTTGACTCGGATAGTCACGGCACGGTAATGGGAGAACGAAACAATTCAATTGGAAGATGAGGAAACCCGCTGTCATAAACACAGTTAGCTGACGTGGAACAACATTCTGGTTGCAGAAACTTTCACAGATATAGGCGACAAGCAATTGTTACGAAGTATCAGCTACGACGAGAAACAGAGTTCAACTTTACACTAAAGCCGATATTACACGATACCTGCAGCCGTACTACGTTCTTGAACAAGCTGCTACAAGCCCCGGTGGACGATCTGGTGTACCAGCCGCTATATGAGCCGCCATGGAAGATTCATATTACACGATAACAATTCGCTAACTACCATTTGGCACCCTCGGTGGGTGCGCAGCGTGTGGTTCGTAGTATATATGAATCTCATTCGTGGAACTTCTACCAGTTAGTAACTTGCTTAAGCCTATGAATAAAACTAGCTACCACATATTAATATTGCTATATTACTGTTCGCATTTTACATAAATTGATTGCTTACTAGTATAGCTTCATTCATTTTCTTGAAAATGATGCGAATTCACTAGAATACAAGTGTGTTATTTTTAATTTTGACGAAAATTGTTGACCGGTTGCAAAAAAAATGATTTTTTTTTCTTTGCGTAACAGGATATTTTCCACATGTAAAATTTAATGATAAAAAAAATCTTGGGTCCGGTGCAGTTTCGAACTCACGCCCAAAAGTCATATAAATGTTAGTGCGGGCGGCGCGACTTCATCACTGTACGAACAGCTCACACGCTAAGGTCATGCGTTTTATTTTTAATCATCAAATTAATTTTTTTCATACAGTAAGTAATGTTTTAAGTATTTAAAACGATTTTAAACAGTAAATAAAAGTTGTCATCACAATATTCTTCGTCGTTGTATTATAATCTATTTGAAAGAGTTTCAACCTCACGGATGTATAATCAAGATGGAGACGTCCTTTTCGGTTTCTTTATCAACTCGTTTCAAGTAGTAGCCACGGGGAGCGCCCTAAGCTCTGAAACTGCGATGTGACTGGCTAGGTACAAGAGCCGGTATGGAACCTGCCACGAAAAATAGGACGTGTCCAATTACCAAACCTGGTACGAAATCTGGCCGTACAGGGCGGGAAATGCCATGACGGGTGCCATACTAGCCCGCATACCGGCCGCTAAGGCGGACCTTGCACAAGCTTTTACGGAATGTGATATCGTGTAATATCACTATAAGAGTATAAATGCTGTGTGGACGAGAAACAAATTACCTGCGGTGAATGGTGGCATAGTTTATGCACCTCTGGAGAGCGTGAGTTGAAATAACTGCGAAATAAAGTGAAGGAGTGGAGAGGTTTGGACGGCTTCGAACAACGGGGTCTTGGGAGTCGATGTAGGTGAAGCGAGGTGAATATGGAGCAGTGCCGGAATGCAAGGGCGGGGGAAACGGGAGATCTCTGAGAAAACCCGCCGACCAGCGGCGTCGTCCGGCACGACTTTCGCATGCGAGAATCAGGGAGCGGACATGCCGTGAATCGAACCCGGTTCGCGTAGGTGAGAGGCGAACGTTCTAGCCACTGCACGACCGCAGCCACAAGAAATAGAGTGAACTTTTGTTGGACGTCATAAATGTCAGTTTGCTCAACAACTTCTGTAGTTAGGCGAACTACAGGTCACATAAAATATATTCAATTGACCATATAAAATCATAAGCCCTTAAAAATGCACAAACAGACCGCAATCAATGCCACAGTTAGGGTTAAACTAAACGTAAAATAACACTTGTTTCTTTCGGGAGGTACTCGTACTCTTAATTTTATTCTGGATTTTTAAAACGTACCTAATAATATTCTCGAATTTAGTTTTACTGTTTAAATTCTTAGTTCCCGATGATTTTCATTTCAACACAGTTATTATGTATTTCTGAACACAGATCTCATTATATAAAAGAAAATGTGGCAAACGTAAAATAATTTTTGAAGTACTTAATTATTTATCACATTGTGCTCACAAAAATTACGAAAGTTTGGTGGTTGATATGTAAACAAGTATGTTTGGTATAAGTTTTTCATTTAAGAATACTATTTTTATGAACTGTTGTTTACTTTTAAAACTGGTAACGCTGGCCTGTAATTGCTGACAACTGGAGTAGCGTTACTTTCAATAGATTTATACTTAATGTAATGCGTTACCTATACAAATGTGCATGATAAATATTTACTGCCCGTGGTAATAAATAAAGGTTAGAGATAATGTGAAGCACATCTAAAAATCTGAAAGCTCAATTATGTATTAGAGCTGTGAGGGCTGCTGAAGGGCAGGCTTTCAGATATTGATGTCCAAATATCTCCTGATCAGATACAAAACTTAATTAAGGGGAAGGATTTTTACCATCTCCAATCTTTGTTTCACGCGTATCGTGTATTTTGTTATTCCATGTAAGCTACAAAAATAGGTTTCTATCTCAAATGAGCGTCGCGATGTCTGCTTTAATTTCCTTAATCGCCATACCATTTGGACTGAAGTCTGGTCGATTACGTTGGGTCGTCAGGAAAAAGAAATAGATAAGATACAAATTCCAGTTAAGTTTTCCATTTCGAAAGGATTCAGAAATTTAGAATTGCGCCCATTGACAAATAAAATGTAAATAGATGATGAAAAAAAAAACATTATTATGTAAGTACAGCGTTGTAGAAACACGTATTAGCAGAGGTCCACGATCATGATATAAAAACACAGACACCGAAAATAAATAAGAGAATGTTGTCAACATGTATGTAAATGATACAAATAATTGAGTAGTGAAGATGAAAAAAAAAAATACAGAAATAACAGAACGAATAATCGAACGGGGAGAGTAAAGAAAAATACATGAAAATAACTCTTGGACACAGCGAAGACAACACAGACAAATAAGAGGGGAACATGTTACAGTAAATTAAAAAAACTGGACGACACGCCCGGTGGCTGTGTTTGTCACAGAAAACTTGTGGTATTCGCCTTCTATCATCAGTCAAATTCGCCGCTTTTGTCTACTAGAGGGGAAGAAGAGTCATGCATGCTCTCTTAAAGAGAAGAAGCTAGAGAGACAGAGAGAGAGAGAGAGAGAGAGAGAGAGACAGATACATACACAGAGAGAAAGAGAGAGAGAGCGAGAGAGAGCGTTGTGATGTACAGAATGTTGGCTGTTCACAATGGAATACTTTTGAAAGCCCTGCTTGTGATCTACTTCTCATTTCATTTTGTTTCCTTCCGCGAAATTAAAAATTAGCACTGGCATGGACCGTTTCACTTTATTTATGCGTCTTATAGTCTATCAGCGGTTTTTTTAAGCACATTTTGAAGCAAAACTTTGAAAAAACACCCTGTGTGTGACGTGTTTTGTGGTTTCCTAAATATGCCATGTATTGCAAGCGTTTCATATTAACTCCACTTGGCAACTGTCCAGTCCACCATCAGACATTCTGAAGTGCAGTAATTACGTAAATCGTTAACCTTAATCCTTCCCGAGATATAATTATTTTTTGCCCACGTGGCTCTGTGGCTGTAATACAAAACAAAATTGGTTCGAGTCTCGGTGCCAGCCAAAGTTTCTTTTGCGTCACTATACCGTAATTGGAAATCATTTTTACTTCTTTCTATTATGTTTTTTCATTACAATTGTTTTTGAGAACGTAAAAATATTCATGTCCACTTAGCAATACTGTACATTAAAATACAAGCCTTTAATAAATAATTTTAGAAATATATTTATTGCAGTTTTCACAAGAAAACTTTTTGTAGCTCTGCAAAAAAATTAGCTACTGGTATCCAATTTTTTTTTCGTTAAAGTACAATTAAATTTTTCTAGTAATATCAATGCCGAGGCTTCCCTGGTCAAAACTTTTGTCAGCAAGAACACAAAATCTAATATTCGTCCTCCGAATTATATCGTTCGGCCGAGTAAAACCTCTCAACTATAAAATATGGCTCAGAATATAGCTAGCGTCATAGGTTCATTCATAGGTTCACGTTGTTATGACCTGTGATTAGGCCTTAGCTGAACGGCCTGCCTGATCACACCTTCAAACATAAATCCAGCACACGAGCCGTGATTGCCAAAATATATTGTGAAAGGCAAAGCAGAAACCTTAGCCAATGGCCAGTTAACGGGGTCGAAAACTTACACAACGTGCCAGATATAGAGTCAGCTTAGTCCTATAAACGGCGTTTTTTTTTTGTCATTGGGGCATCGGACCAAGAAGACGTCTGGAGATGTGTGCGCCCTGCCGTCACTAACCGCCGCTTGAATTAATTAGCCTATGGCAACCTGGACAAGGTGGGGACTCGCCAATTACCTTAAGTGGCATGGTACCTTAGTATAATGGAGCGATCAACGGGGGAAGGGGATCGAAAAGGAGCCTAAAGGCCCCCCCTCTCCGCTCGAAGTTCCAAAATTGATGGCTGGAATTGAAATATATATATAATCGCAGCAGTAGTAGTTCAGTGCTGAAATATAGGCATAATATAATTATCACTAGAATAGAAGGTTACGAAATTGACCACCAAGCTGCTAGGGGAGTCAGGGGGGAATGCAGGAAAACCGCGCCACTCTCACCTTCCAGACAACGTGGAGTAGATAGTTGTAATATTATATAAAATTGTAATCCATAAATGCTGTAATGGGAAATTAAAGTATCAAATATAAAAGGAACATCCCTTACCCCAATATTATCCAGTTATGGCAGAGGTACGGGGGCGATTAGAAAATTTCGTGACCGGACTTTGGCTGGCCCGGAAAAAAAAGTATAATTAGCCAACATTATATTATTTACTTTCAATATCCCACTTCGTGCAATGTTTGCAGATAAATAATTCTTGTATTAACTTAAATGTTCATAAACACCCACATTTTACTATTGTACTCTACCTAACTCTGTTATATATATATATAATAACGGCTGCGTTTTACACTATCAGTATGCAAATGAGACGTCAAATAATCACATGCAAAACTAGACATTTTTCTTCAAACGCATGATAGTTTATTACTGTTGATATTTTATTTTCATTTGTTATGACATACTAATTTCTATTCGCCTCAAAATAATTACTTTTCTTTATTTTTGCATTAAGAATATTGTGCTTAAATATTTTATATTTATATTAAGAGTTTCAATTGTTTATTGTTATGTGGCATTTGGTAGAAAGCCATAATTGTTGGAGACTGAGGCCCGTTGCCAGGGGCAACGCAATCAGTTGATTGCACGAGGAAGCAGCCGCCTTGTGATTGGTCGTTACGTAGCATCCCTTTTTAAGCTACGCTATTGCTAGAGAGGAAAAGAGGGAGTTCAACTGCGATGTAAGGCAGGGCGTAACGAGTGTTACAGCCCCGATAGGACTTTTAAATGTAGATATTAGGGCAGTCCGCGAGTGATTTGGTATATTTTTCCAGACCAAGAGGAGATTGTCGGGGTGCCGGCAAGAGAAGAAGAGGGTCTGAGGCACTAGTAGTGCTCGATTTAATTTAATTTAGATAACCTTCCGCAACATTCCGAGTGGTACCATGTTGGACTGTATCTCGCTGTACCATAGCCCGTTTGCTAGAATATTAGGGAAGGATATTCGTCCGTAAGAGAATCACGACATCCCATGACTGTACCCGATCTGCCTGACGCAGATTTATCATGTGAGACGTCCCGATCTACAAGTATAAAGTCAGTAGGAAACATAAATAAGATGGTCGTCGATTTTAGTTTTGGAATTAGCTTAAGACAGACGCCATTTTTCCTGCCATAAGACGACTGTGTTTGAATTTTATTTGGCAAATCAATACTCGAGATTACTAGCCCATCTCCCAGTTTGCTTGGCATGAGCTTAAATTAATACATATTTTTTTTAAAGAAGATTTTATTTATTTGTTTTTAAAAATGGCTAAGAACTTATTAAATTATGTTTCGTACCAACTCACAGGGTGTCTTGCTTCCGTTACGGCTACTTAAGATATATGCATGCCACCAGAAGATTATTAACAATACTGCTATAGAGTTTAACTATTTTTCAAACAACTGAATGTCTAATATTGGCGAGATCTAAGTAGTCTTATTAAAGATTAAATATTTTAATCTCCTTCCGGACTCCATCCTTGTAGTTAGTTACTCCCGAATCTGTGCATGCTAAGCTATTGCGTTTGACTAAGGTGCTATGTTCGTATGGTATTCTAGCCTTCTACTGAGTTGGTGTACGACTATCATCCTGGTAAGAATTTGGTATTTAGCATAACATTTGAGGTTTATGCTCACTGTGTAACTATTTATGGAAAGAGTCACCTCGAAATTATCTACTCTTAGTTAGCTTGGCGCATGTATGTAGTATGTGGAAGCAGATTGGATACCATAACACCATTACAACAACTTTACTCAAATAATAATTTAAATCTGTTCACACACTACAATATACATAACAAAGCCCCTAAATCCGCTAATAGTTATAAAATAATCATAAATAATTTCATAACTACGTGAAACTTACACCTTACAACAGTAAGGGCGTAGGGGTTTCAGATCAAAGGGGATGCCGTTTTTATTAATCGGATTATCGATATGAATAAAAAGGGTTAATCCTTAATCAGATTTTCACCCGATCAAAAATTGTTAATCCGATTTTCATCAGATGAAAAAATTTCGTTAATCCTTAAACCGATCTTAATCCGGTCGATTTTTTTAATTCTCATGGAATAAAACGGTATGAAACTTTGATTGATTGATTCAATTAATTTAATTGAATTAATCAATAAAAATTGCTGTACGATAAGTGCGTAGTTTGGTGTAAGAGTGTGCTAAGAAACAAATTTATTATTTTCTTTCTTTCTTTTTGTGGGCTGGGGAGCAGCTTTGGTCCGTCCTCGCCCTTGGAACTCTGGAGTCGTACTGAGGTCTGGTGTGTTGGGTAAGGGGGGTGTGTGTGTATATATTATATATTTTATATATAAATATATATATATATATATATATATATATATATATATATATATATATATATTATATATATATATATATATATATGGTGTGTGTGTTGAGCTTTGTGCACGAGTGTCATAAATGTATTTTTTTGGGTTAGGAGGAGATATTGCTTGTAGATGGTGTTGGGAGATAGGCGACTATGAAAGATAGTATTATTCCGAATGAATAACAGCGCTGACATAATACACGAGATAAATTTCGGAGTCTTAAAAAAAATATAAGCAAAATATATTTCAATCGAGTTCTACCTATAAAAAAGATAACATGAGCACAACTACATGAATAACCTGGCCTCATTAAGAAAGAAGTGCTAAACAATCACAACTAAGCGAGTCTCCTGTATGAAATTAATGAACGAGCTACAACAAAGCAAAAATGTCCCTATAAATAAATGGAAGTCTTCCTAAACACAACAACGTACAAATTACACAACTTGATGCATATGCCTCAGAGTTCTACACGTACTGTACATGATTTTAAAACATGTCTGTCCACCTATGAGACTGGTGAATGAATGATGTCAGTATAGGATTTGTAGACTCCTATAAGCTGTTTCGAGCGCCGCTTGTCAGGCGACCAATCGCAATAAAAGCTTATCGAATCTCACAGTGAACACTCGTAGAGGAACTTCTGAAACAGAATCCACCTGTTAAAAGAAATTAAATTATAAACACGCATATAAGAAAAACGTTTAACAATCAGTGATTTTAATATACGTCCATTCGATCGGGAGTTCGCTGCAGCACTGATTTGGATATACCACTTACGTTGAGTTATAAGCTGAACAAGGCGTTGAGACCAAACAGAACCTTTTTGTGCGTCGGCCTACATTTGATCACAGAATGAGCTGAAAAACTTGGAAATGAACAGAAAGAGATCTTAATACGTCCAGATACAAAACGAGTGTTTCCAAATAAATTAAACCATTGACGTAACTACTTGACTGGCCTTTTTTTTTAAAAATGAAATCGCACAAGCACCTCTTCCAAAACACGCCTGATCGGCTGTGATGTCAGTCAAGGAATGATCACAGTGTATGACGCGCACCAACTCATAAGCTGTTAGATACGTGGAGATTGTGGCCGAGTTGAAATTACAGAAAAAACTCTGAATACGACTCACTAAACGAATTACATAACCTATTTCCCTACTTTTAATGAGTAGTTATCCATGCCATCCCGAACGTTTCACATGACATTTAAAAAAACTTTCCCAGATTTTTAACCCAAGTTTCACTTCCCTGGGAAAATTGAATTTCACTATTGTAAGAGGAAGAGTAAGAGACAGAGTTGAATTTTATTTTTAATACCTTCAATTTTGTTATCTGAGTTTGTGTAAAGTATGATTGTGTTTTACCACCAAGATATCTTCATGTTGGTTCCTCAGGCAAAGTAGTAATCTGTTTGATGTAACAAAATATTTTTTATTAAAAGTTTGCTGGACTCTGCCACTTGTAGCTGTAGATTTGAAGAGCAGCAGAAAAACATCCTTGGAGCTGTTGTGTGTTGAAAGGAGCTCTTTAAACCTGGCTCCTAAGAGGTATTTATATCAGCCCACTCTCCTTTCGTTATGTCCCCAGGGTTCTTCAAGTTGAGCAGCAGGCCGGCGGAGGTTTTATCGAGGTTTTTACTAAATAAAATAATTATATACAAAAACCATTTTTTCAGTACTTTAAAACAAACATACCATGAGAATAAAATTTACTACAAACATCTTACGAACTAAATTGCCAACAAACATTGTTTTTTCAAGCATATTTAAAGAACTGAATTACCAAACATTTTTTCAATGAAATTTTAAGAACAAGACATTTTATGCAAAAAACTTAATATTTACAACAAAATACCTACTAGTATATTTACAATTTTCTGTATTAAAGTTGTGTACATCAATCGTACATCTTAACACTATTACTGTTTACTACAACAATTTCGAATCTTTTTACACAGATTACATAATAAAAATGATTAATCATTTTTTTTACATATTACATCAATCAATACGTCGTCTTACACAGATAAATCAGGAAAAAAAACAAGAACAAAAATGTATACAAAAATTATTATGTACAAAATTTACAAACAATTTTGAACGATGCATAGAGGGGCGTTCATTTGTCATGCCTGGATATTTATTTTACAGACACCTACACATTCCAACGACTGGTTTCAACACACTCACACCCAAACAGTTTCCAGTGGATGTAATATTACACTTGAATTTCTTCTTCATATTATTTTACAAGGGCAAATGTATCGAAGGCAGTAGTATAAAGTATGTTGATTGTGTAGTTTTGTCATGCCTTACAGATAGGCAACCAGATAGTAGCACCATTAATGTTGTTGCAAACAGTTGTAGAGCTTGTAAATAGATGTGATGTTGACCATGGAACATGAGGTGCATGGGGTGGTGGCAGATGGATGTCATTGGTGGTGTGGTGCTGGCAGTTGTAGTGTCATGGGTGGAATGTATTTGTTGTGGTTCTATAACTATCGCTGGGGGAAAATAAAATAAAATACATGTGGGCATTCTGTAGTGCCCTCAAGGTAAGGTTGATACTCCATCTGCCTCAATGTACTGCTTACCATCCATACCTGATAACACTACCTTGGTTACACATTCTGTGTAGACTTTGTGAGCACATGAACAGAACTGATATTGGGTCCCCAAAACCCTTATGCAATTTCCGAGGCAATCTCGATAATCCTCATACCTAAGTGACTTGAACATGTTTGGTTTCACACCCTTCATCTTACGTATACATTGCTCATTTGCAACAATTTATACTTAAAGCTTAGGACGTAAACCCACAAAGTGTGTGATGATGCGACCAGCACATTCATCTTTCATTACCCCAGTACATCCTTTGTTCTTGTGAGAGAATCCTTGCAGCCTATCGAGCGCATAGTTGAATGTATCAAACCGCATATTTAAATATGTGGTAATTACTTTATAAATGTCATCACAAGCAATAGAATACACTAAGGAATCGGTATCACAATAGAGGAGGTGCAAGGCTGGCGGAAGAAATTTTGTACAGATGTACTGAGAATAGAATTTGTTGAGGGTTAATTTACAAAGATCAAGAATGGTAACACCAGTGTACAAAGGTTTGTTGAAGGCAATAGAACTCTTTGACATCTCGATTGAGAACCAAGTTTTCATCAATAATTTGCCTTGCCTGGAATGTTGGATGCCCTATCAGTTCTGCAGCCCCATAGATCATGTCATATCTTTAAACGACTCTTATGTACCTTTCCCGGTGGACATTCTGCAATGTTTTTCCATAATCAGAATTATCCATTAATTTTAAAAACGATATTTCGAATTTGTTCACTGCCTGAGCACATTTCTCAATATTAAATTTGTGCCTTCTGGTCAAAGTGCAAAATGCGATGAACAAAGTTAAGTTTGGCCCCATGCATCAAATAGTGCTTCAGTGTTTCCCCATGTATAATATATTTCTTCCACGGTGCGAGTGTCAGCAGAAGTTTCTCATGCGAGCCGTTTGGGGTTATGCCTTTTTTGGGGCTAAAGGCATGTCAGATAATGCATCATGATATTCTTCTGGAAAAGACAGCTCCACTTCCATGAAAAAACAAATGTCACCACCATTCACTGTGTTTGAAAAATCCTATATTGGAAACACATCAGCCTCAACCCACTCAAAATTGTTAATCAGAAGTGTGGATCGCATTGTATAACTGTACAGCCCATTGACATCGAAATAGCATATATATTTCGATGCTACACTTGGGTCGTAGTCCTCACCCATGTAAATATTGTTGGCTTCTGCACGCCTTCTTGAAACCTGGCTAATGCCATCTCTAACCCCGCATTCTACAAAAAGATACATGTCTGGGTCAGTCAATAGCTCTAGCCACGCATGTGTCATTGACAATAAAACATCCCATGAAAGAGATGGAACTGTGATGTACATGGCGGGATGAAGGCCGTAATGAGCCAAACATAGGGTCCTGAAATTCTCAAAAATATCTGCCAGCAAACAAGTGTCCACACATAAGTAGTGAATGGCATACTTCAGCAAATTTATGCAGTTGAATGTATCCCATGCGGCTTGGGCATGAGCATAATCCTCATTGCTAATGCCTTTACCTCTCATGACATTATGAAATGCATCCTTTGATGGGAGTGACTTGTATATCAGACTGTTTGGCGACTTAACAAAGTCACAAGGAAAAACTCCCTTCCATTTTGCCAGTTCAAATTGGGTGTTGCCTGGTGTTGCACAGGTAGTAAATCGCCTGCCAAAGTTGCTAGAGAGGCGCTCATGAATTGGAATGAATCAATAAATCGTAACTTGAAATATTGCACATTTCCATTGAAATAAATCCATTTGGGAATTAGTTTGGTAATTCCTTTTTTATTTTTCAAGGATCATTCCAATCACATGAATCCTCCCCCCCCCCCTTTTTTCGATTACCATGGTTCCATTGGATTGTGGTACGTGACATTCAGCCAAAGGCTTTATGAGAAAGTGAGCTTCATAGATTTGCAGGTTATGAAAAACAGCAACAAGTTGTATTTTGGGCAGTGTGAAATTCAAGTTGCACTTATTATGTATGCAACCTCTGTTTTCGCCCATCATATGGTCATGATCGACCACATTATCATCTGTACCGAGCTTTTCCTTACAAATGTGACTACTTTTCTGAGCTGGTAACCTAGCTTCTTCAACAGGGGTTTTTGCCTTCATTGGAACGAACAACAATGCTGTAAATTCCTGCAACCTACTTAGTAAGTTCAACATATTTATCTACTAATTGGCATATACAATCAGCACCCACAAACTCATCTTAGTTAGATAAACTTAGATCGTATGAGCAGATCCAACAAAATGCTACAAGCATATGGAACATGTTGGATGATAGTGGTTGTGTTACTCATTTCATCATTACACAAGCAAGTGGACATGGGTCTCAAGCAGCTTTCATCGTTGCAAATAGGCGACTAAACCCAATCTCTGCTGTTTGCTGCAATCTTTAAATTCAAAGTACTTGTCGGTCCTAGTGGGGAAAGTACTGCAAACAGCTTTTTGTTGCTGGCAAAGAATAGTGTGACTAGTGAGTTTCTCCTCAGTTCTGAAATACTGAAGACAACGATCGCAAACAAAGTTCTTATACTAGCTTTGACAAATTTGTAATGCTTTAGAAATGCAAATGATCAGCATTTCCACTTGCGCGAATCGCCGAAATATTCAAATGTTTGTCATGACGTACAGGAGAAATAGGCATGGGTACAACAACACCCTTATCGCAAGTTCCGTCAGGTATATTGCTATCTTTGTCCACCACATAGTGGGCATTGATAGAAATAGAATTATTACCTCGAACTTACGAATATCCTGTATGACTACAGGTGTCGACAGACCTTCAGTATTCAATACCTCGTGAGGTTTTGGATATGAAGCAATTCTGCAAACATTTTGTGTGACAGGAAACAAAGATGCTATTATGGCATAGTGGAAACACATTCCCTCTGGGCAGTGTACATCGACACAAGCAAGGCGACTGGCAATAAACTTTGGTAATTTAGTGTATGCAGCACCGATGGTGAAAACTCTGCATTGAGACACATGTACATCCATGCATGTCAATATTTGCAGACTCCAGCCAGATCCACGCACATTAAACTCCTCAATCCTATCAGTAAGATAAGGACAGTGTCATCATCATAGATTAAACCCACATTGGATGAGTACAGGACAGGGATTTGATTCAAATTGTAAAGACTTGTTAAAAAAGTTTAACAAAATTCATATAAAACATTAAAAGTTGGAATGATTCTTAAAAAATTGGATTCAAATTGTAAAGACTTATTAAACAAGTTTAACGAAATTTATATCAAATGTTAAAAGTTGGAATGGATTTAAGTACATTTTATTGAAGTTGTAAACAATTTAAATAAAACATTAAACGATTTTAAGAAAAAATTCTAAAATTGAAACCATTCTAAGTAAATTTCATTCAGATTGTAACACTATAATTTTTTTAATTAATATAAAAATGCCCTAAAATTGACGTAAAACTTATTCACAATCACATAAAGTCTAGTAGCGAATCTGGAAGGATTGGAACAAGACCTGAACCAAGGTCAGACAGGCTGAGCGGTAACCTGCTTTGCCAGGTGAGCACTGGGGTCCGTGCTCCGGTAGGCAGCCGTATTCCCCAGCAAGTGGTAAGCTGGCAGACTGGCAGAGGGGGTGAAGTGAGAGGTTCCTTGACTGCACAACCCCATCGCGGAAGCTCTCAGTAGAGCTAGGCTACCGGGGAAATTTAACGGAATTAAAAGGATTTAACGCATTTTTATGAATTTTAGCATGTATATGTTGGAATTTAACATGCATTTATTCATTTTAAAGCTACTAGATTTGGATTACGTTCTAATTTAACGATTTCGTATACGAACATGTGTAATTCAGATACAAGCTTTTCCAAATACGAGGTTTCTAACACAGAATGCAATTCATTTTACTACGATTCAACATCATTCGCACCCTTTAATGTACATGAACAAATTACGTTTAGTTATGTGATTCGTTCATTATTCCTTTTTATGTATTATGTTTACTGCCTTACATTCATACATGTCTTAGCTGGCTTTCGCACTGAGAAACTAAGTAATAATAACCATGCTTAATCCGGGATTCGAACTCAGAGCCATCTACTTATGTGTTTACTGATTATGCTACAGAGGCTGGCGAAAGAAAAAACTCTTTTTTGTGTATGTATGGTGTGTTGTAAAAATAAAACTGTGTTTTTCAGCAGACGGAAAGATTTGTTTGTTATCTAGAATTTTTTTACATGCAAGACCCGTTTGCCTTAATGCAACATAGTTTGAAAGAACTCAAACAACTTTTAACTTTTTCAAAATCTTTCTCTCTCTCTCTCTCTGTTGAGACAATTTTATTAATATTTTTCATTTATTACCAAAACAAGTTCACAATTGTAAAGGTATTTTATAAATAAAAGTAAAAAATTCATTTTAAGACATATTTTATTGACAAAAGTATATACAACACAGCTTGTTTCAGAAATTTATGTACATTTTCAAAAGACAAATCTCTCTGGTATAATACTACAGAGTATTCCAAAACGTACACATGTAAGTATAGGATGTCCCAAAACATTACAAACATTTTCACGCATAGCATCAAACAAGTAGAGGTTGTACCAAAATTTATATACAACATTGTAAAACACTAGTAAATACAGAATTATACAAATCATATTAGACAATTATTTCAAATATATATACAAACACAAGCTGTTAAAAAAATTAATTACAACATATTAATACAAATCAATACAGGTTGATTCAAAATATATACAGCATTTCTTATAAACTTTTAACTACCATAAACAAGGTTTTCGTTCATGTTCTTAATATTGGATCCAGATCCTCTTCTTGAACTCTGCTTACGAGGAGGGGGTGTTTGTCATGCCCTGGCTTTAACCTGTCTGTTTGTACACATATGTCTTTACATTCCTGAGAATGTTGAACGATGCTTTCAACCAAGTCTGAGTATGTTCCAATGTAATGTGAGTGCACTTATTCAATACAAGAAGGAAGAGGTGTTGTTTGAGTTATATAAAACACAGGAAATTTCATACTATCACTGCATTGTTTCAATCTATGTTTTTTATTTCATTTCCTAGCTAAAACTAAATCACTTTAAAATGGAATACATTGTCGCAATTCTCCGCAAATTCACAGAGAAGTCCAGTACACCATAGTGTGTATGTTATATTAGACTTTTCTTGTTTGACACTGAAATAATGATTTGCAGGATGAAAATATGTCATGATACTCATTTGCTATCCAAAATCCGACTGAGAACACTTAGAAAGGAACAATGTATGTATATTGATAAATTCATTCTTTAACTTTGCAAGTTAAAATGTGTCTGAGAGCTAAATTTTATTTTTGAGTATATTATTGCTCGATGCACATCATATTTTGACTAATCACACCCAGTATGAGCCATGTAACCAAACCTGTTTTTGCGAATATGATATAAGGTATGAAGATTATTATCACATTCTTCGAAATACTGACAGGGTAAGACATTGTATTATAAATGAGATGTTTCAAAAATTTTTCTTCCTCACAAAATGATGTTACAATGTGCTCATGCTTAAGCTTATGCTTTCGATCTACTATATGTGGTCTGTACTGGTTTACAAAATGTTTAGAGCTGTTACAGCTTGTTAAACAGGAATAAAAACTAAATAGTTTACTACATGGTGTTAAAGATTGAGAAAAATGTGTACATTTGAAATTAATATCTGACTCACATACATTTCCTTAATGACAAAATGTTAAAATGCTATGCTATAAGTAACAGAATAAAAACCTTTAAAAATAAACAGATACTTGCATATAGATGAGAACATTATTCTGCATTAGCCTCTTCACATGCATATAAGTTACACATGGAAGGAAAAACTCAGTCTCCTTGTTCGAAAATAAAGTTGTGGATGTCCCCGTTGCAGGTCTCCTTCCAGCGAACAGTGATTCCCTGATGAGGTCTGGGTGAGTTGGTAGGCTATTACTTCATGTCCATGCTTCTCTTCTAGTGCCTTGCTAAAACTGGCAATCATAAAATCTTCTAATATTGTTGGTAAGTCACTGCTGGGGCAAACATTTCTCACAGTACAATCATTGCATGCTATTCCTTCACCAAAGCGAATGCTGAGACTGTTATCGAAAGTGTAGCACCAATAATCTATATCATTGCAGACATGAACTTGTAGAACACCGTCATACAGTTTAAAGAAAACTCTTCTGTATCCTATTGGAGGACTTCGTATATGACTATAGGGTCGAAGATGCTAACCATGACTGCCAATTTAATACTGAATGGTCTCCTTTATATAGCTGTTGAGTCATCACTTTTTCTCATTTTTAACTGTTCTTGCTAAGTCAAACTTTAAAATTCCACATGACACAGGGAGTATTTAATTCATGGTCACATATGTATGTAAAATAGTGCTTGTTGTTACATTGTTCTGTCCAAACTATAGTAAAAGAGCAGCAACCACATTCCTTCTGCATGATGTATTTAATTTTCTGGTAGGATGTACATTTTGTGATGTAGGCACTTTGAGCTTCAAATTTTAGTTGACCATCATTGCAAGGTAGCTTGCTGTCAGGATGTAAATTATACAAAGGACAAGAACTTCACCCATATCAAACCTCAAAAACTTTTAAAGTATAATCAGGACTAATTGACGAGAAATGCCAATGTTCATCTCTGTTACACATCTGTATCTATAGTGGACTATCTTCATCTTCAATTCGCAACCACACTCGCCTGTAACCTGGAGAGACACTGACATAAGGAAGTGATGAGTCGAATCTATACATCGTAACTGAAGCTCCGGTGTAAGGTTCTCTCTCTTTAAATAATGAAATCTTTCAATTTGAGATACTATTAGTTCTTCATTGTTAACTTGGTTAAATCAAATTTACAGACTCAAACATTGTTGTTCCAAACCTCACAATCCCACATTTTACAAGGCGACCTTTGAAGCTGGCTACTGCCTTGCATTTGCATGATGTGTTCCTTATTATTACATGTTTCAGTGTATAGGGTGGAGCTGTTGTAAAATTGTCTACTAAACTTATATTTTATTTGTATAAATATTTGTTCCTTGGTTATTTACTCACCTATAGTTTAAAAAAAACATCCCAAAATGAACAGGGCAGTTCACTATCAGGCAGTATATTAAAAACCGGACAGTCTTCTTCTCCATAACACAACTCTCTTTCTCTATATGTGTTTCCTTCGAAACTTTTTGCAAATTCCATTGTTCACCTCTGTTGCACATATGTATTTGGTAGTATATGTTGTTTAGAGACTGGAACCATACTTTCTTGTATCCTCGAGTAATACTGAAGTACCGCTTCTCTGGGTTGAATTTCTCCATTTTTCGAATTCTTATGCTGGTATGTACCTGTAACAAACCATTTTTCGTAATTAATATCTAAAAGTAGATATGATGCTGGTACAAATATTCTCTTAAAGCTTTGCTTTTGCATTGTCAACAGAACATTTTTCTCACAGTCATTATAGTGTTTGACTATTGAATTAATACTCGAACAGTTGTGATATCTTCTGATATTTATCACTTCGGCATTGGTTAAACTTTTTAAAATTTCCTTCTGCGTTTTTCCAAGCACATATTTTGTATAATCTTCGAGGAGCACATTGTTTACCAATTGGAAACGCTCTGTGTAAGCCATGACACCAGAATCCCATTTTAGGTCATGTATCTTGTAAGTCTGTTCCCGAAACATCATGTTAACTTGAGGTTTTAAAGTATACCAAAGTCTCGGAGATTTAAAGCATAGTACTTTAGAGTCATTAGCATCGGCTGCATAAGAAATTGCAAACTCCTTAATTACAAAGGAGTTGTCTTGGTAGCTTTCCAAACTTGCACGTAGCATATAATTTTTGTTATTTCTTTTTACACTATATACAAAAAATCCACTCATCTTATATATAAAATATCAGTGGTTGCTTTGGAATCCACTTTATCAACACCAGAATCGTCCATTACTACATCTGGGATAATCCTGGTTTCAACAAGCTGTTCCAGCTTGCGCAACATACCGTCCATCCACATATGTTGATTATTTCCATCGTTAGCAAGGGCAGGCATGCTGTGAGGACAGTCTTCACATGGCAAATACAACACAATATCGTAATCAGCTTGTAAATGCTCAGGAAGGAATGGATTTACTTACTATTTTTTTTTGTCGTCTGCAAAAGCAATAATAAACTCTTTCGGCAGCAACTATAATTGGGAACGGTCTAAACTCAATAAGGTTCTCACCTTCCCATATGCTAGCATAGCATTTAATACTTCAACACATTCTTCATCACAATCATCACAACAGTGGCCGTGATACCTGGAGCAAACTGATGCGGAGAGAGAGAGATGTACTTCCCTGTAGATTCTGCATTGTAGATCTAGATGATGCAGTGGGTGGTTGCTGATGTAGTAACCATCTGGCATTGTAGTGGATGCCTGGTGTTGATGTTGACATTGTAGTAAGCAAGTAGCATTGTTCTAGGTTGGATGCCTTGTGTCGTTCTCGATGTAGACGTCTGATGTTGTTCTCAGATTTATTACAGAAGCCTAAGTCTCACTACTGCTAGTGCAATGTCCATGCATGCACACACATGAAGTGACCTTGGCAGTTGATGACTTACACTGAGAAAAATTTATTTATACCTCTTTATATAATAAACAGATTTAAAATGGCCACCAATTTCCTTTAAATTGACCTAAATATGGACTTTTTAGAAACTAAGTTGAAATAGCATGGAATTTAACAGATTTCAGCTTCGATAGCATTCAATTCAATTGGATTCATGCTATTTCAGTAATATTACATCGAAAAAGTAGTAGGATTTTTAAATAAAATAAGTTCAAGCATACACATTTTATGCTGGTTAGTATAGTCGAAATTCAGGACTGGGAAACTTATGGAAAAATCTACACGTAAAAGTACACACAAATATTTAAAACAGATTGAATATATATGTTTAGTATGCTATAAGAATTAATATTTAAAAACAGATTGAAAGTAAAAATATTTTGTTTAAGAACAAGTTTGGGTTAAAGTTATGATTTAAACTTGTGTAAGTGGAATGATAGATACATCTTTGTTTCAATACTTAAATCTAATTAGCGAGTGTATCTTGTATCAAAATATCCTTAGTTTCCTAGACTAACTGTAATAAGTTTGTTGGAAAACGGGATAAAGTTTATTGAATTAAAATATAAAAACTTTTTTAATTCTATCTGAGGATTAAAATTAATCTCTTGGAATTAAAACTCATTTAAAATTCAGGGATATAAATTTCATCATCGGGACTTGGGTACCAAAATTTAATTTCGCTGGAAGTAATTTTGTCCCTTGTGTCTCGAAAAATAATAGGAAGCTTCCTTTCTGAACATGTCAACGGACAAGCAAAAGTGAAAGTTTGTAGGGCAGAGGGGAGAGGGGAGCTAGCCAGGCAGAATTAGTTCAAAATTCGCTGGCCCGAGGGGTGTCTGGCAGTTGGAGAGTCTCCGGTGTGGTGCATAAAGTGGCATTCTGGAGTGGTGGTGCAGGGGTATGGTTAGCCGAGGAAGACATTCTTCATTGCGGAAAACACGTATACTGGGCTGATGGTTGGAGGGGGTGGGTGAACTTAGCACAAGGCAGGTTTTGTGAAGCTCGGTGTTGGATCGGTAGCAGATGCAAATACCCTGTTGTTTCGGACAAAGACATTTTTTTAGGCTGGACATTGGAGGGAGCAGGGGCAGGGGAATGCAGTGCCGAAACTGGTAGTCCTCGAGCAAACCGAAGATGCTGTCTGGTATATGGAAGAGGGGAGAGGGGAGCAGGGTGTAAGCAGCCAGAAGTGATCTGACCATCTCTCACTGAGCAGCACCATGTTAGTTTGATGACATACCTCACCTTGATACATAGCTCTCTCCTTTGAAGCACCTCTTCACAGGTTGCAGCATTCTGCCAGGTTACTGTGCAATGATCGAAAGAGCAGGTGGTCAGCGGGCCTCGGAAAGTCTAGGCATATCATATGCCTGACTGTTACCTGTGATACTCGTTAAGCAATATTATCTGCTCCATGCTTCAGCAAAAATGTTTTAATGTAAACATTTTTGATAAGTTTTAATTTATCGTGAAAAATTTTTTCCCCCGTGTTTTAAGCCGATAAATTGTGTCTGTTATTTAAAAATAATTTTATGAGTGTTTATCGTGTAAACCCCGCTGCTGAGCTCAGTCGACCAAAGTATATAGGATTTTTAAACTCGCATTTGTGTTACCAAGTGCAGTGAATTTCCCAGACTTAACTGAAATTTGTGTTAACATCATACGGTTCGATGTAGTACGTCCATTATTTTAAATAATTTTTCTTCAAGGAAGTTTGATTGCTTGATAAAATATATACTACATTCCCATAAAGTGTTGCAGGATAAAGTCCTTGACGCCATCTGAGTCTCCTTACTCTTCAACTGAAATTGTGTTAAAAGTAAATTCTTCTTAAAGTAGTGAAATTTAATTTTCCCAGGGAAGTGAAACTTGGGTTAATAATCTGGGTAAGTTTTTTTTTTTTATATTTCATGTGAAATGTTTAGGAAGTCATGGATAATAAATCATTAAAAGAAGGGAAATAGGTTCTGTAATACATTTAGTGAGTCGTATTTGGAGTTTTTGCCATAATTTCAACTCTGCTGCAAGCTCCACATATCTAACAGCCTATAAGTTAGCAAGCATCATACCCTGCAGTCATTTGTTGACTAGCATCACAGCCGACCAGATGTGTTTCAGGAGAGGTGATTGTGCGATTTCATCAATTTAAAAACCAGTATATTCACAAAGTTATGTGAATGGTTTAATTTATTTGGAAACACTCATTTTGCATTTAGATGTATTCACATCTCTTTCTGTTAATTTCCCAGTTTTTCAACTCATTCTATAATCAAATGTAGGCCGATGCACATGCAGGTTCTGTTTGCTCTCAACACCTCATTCAGCTTATAACTCTATGTAAGTGGTTTATCCAAATCAGTGCTGCAGCGAACTCCCGATCGAATGGACATATATTAAAATCACTGACTGTTAAATGTTTTCATTTACACGTGTTTATAATTTAATTTCTTTAAACATGTAGATTCCATTTCAGAAGTTCCTCTACGAGTGTTCACTGTGGGATTCGATAAGCTTTTATTGCGATTGGTCGCCTGACAAGCGGCACTCGAAACAGCTTATAGGAGTCCGCAAATCCTATACTGACGTCATCATTCACCAGTTTCATAGGTGGACAGACATGTTTTAAAACCATGTAAGGTAAATGTAGAACTCTGAGGCATATGCACCAAGTTGTGCAATTTGTACATTGTTGTGTTTAGGAAGACAGCCATTTAATTTATAGGGACATTTTTGCTTTGCTGTAGCTTGTTAATTGATTTCATCCAGGAGACTTGCATAGTTGTGATCGTTTAGCACTTGTTTCTTTATGAGACCAAGTTATTCACGTAGTTGCGTTCGTTATACTTCTCTCGTGTTATTTATTTTTATCGATAGGTAAAACTTGCTTGAAATATATTACGCTTATATTCATCATTTAAAGACTCTGAAAAATTCTCTCATTCATCAGCGCTGTTATTTATTCGGAATAATAATATCTTTCCAAGTCTTCTTTCTCCCAACACCATCTACAAGCAATATCCCCTCCATACCCAAAAAAAATACATTTATGACACTCTTGAACAAAGCTTATTCAACACAGCACACCTCAGTACAACTCCAGAGCTCCAAGGGCGAGGACCGACCATAGCTGCTCCCCAACTCACAAAGAGAGAGAAAGAAAATAATTAATTAATCCCTAAGCACACTCTTACACAACTCTTACACACTTATCACACAACAATTTTTGATTGAGTAATTTAATCAAATTAATTTAATCATTCAATTAAAGTGTCATGCCATTTTATCCCATGAGAAATTTAAATAAATCGATTGGATTATGATCAGATAAAGAATCAACGAAAACATTTTTATCGAATTAATATCGGAATGAGGACTAACATAATATATATAAATGTGATATCAAATCGATAATACGATTAATAAAAGTGGTATCCCTTTTGATATGAAACCCCTACGCCCCTACTACTGATATAGTCTTTTTATTCACTTGTCCAGCTAGTGAACTCTTAGTGGGCAATAGAAATGAAGACGTGACGTAAGCAAAGTGCAGTAGAGCCAATGAAATGTCACGTCTTCACTGGCCCGTGTAGAAGTTTTGTAACAAGTCTTTTGGAAATGATGATTCCAGGACATTAATTCGCCCAGTGTCGAACGTTCTGAAGGCGCGTGTACTCTGAATCTGAATAAGTGGTTTAAAATAGTAGAATTATTTTACCGACTTTTTAGTTAACGGGCTATTACATATCAGTAGAAATTACTGCTTTAACAGTAAATAAGAGCGACGGAAATGATCAGTAGAATTTCACTAATTCCAGCGGAACGGTTTCGACTGATCTGCAGTCGAACACGCTGATTTGGAGCAGTTTTAACTGTCTCGGTTTCAGAGTGTACGTTGTTGTTACTTTGGAAGTTGGTCCGTGACGTATTTGACGCGCTGTGGATACTCTGGGCCAGTAATAACCAAGCAACAGGGGATGGTCTCAGTCTTGGTCTCTCATTGTGGTAGCAAATAGCCAGTAAGTAGTCGACATCTGTTTGAGTATATGGAAGACTGCGAAGTCAAGCTTACGAGTACGGTCATTCAACTTGCGGACTTTTTCAGTTTTCTACGAATGATTGCTGCTCATGCATCTCACAATGTGAAAAAGAAAACAACTTGCATAAATAACCATTCCAGCTCTTATTATTATGTGTATGGAACAAAACGAAAACAACTTTATTCTTATAAAACTTTTAGAAGAAGTGAATCGACATTCAGCACTACTAGGTTCAGCGACTCTGCGATGAATATTCTGCTGTACCTGATTAAATTATAATACAAAACTTTTGAAAACGCGCTGTGGAAAAAAAAATCGCATATAAACTGCACAGATTTTCAAGTCAGCGTTAACTGAATGCCGATTGTTATTATACACGCGAAATCGGGCGGATAAAATAGTCTTGGGACAATCGTCACAGGATCACTATAAAATAACATGTAAGTTATGTTGAATAAGAAAATATGTCGGTAAAAAGCGGTTATTTGCAGCTTTTTGTCACAAAAAAATATTTTCTCGCGAAAGTTTTACAAACTCTCGTAACCGCGTGGAAAGTGCGAATTTGTCGCGAATGCTGCATGTTTGCTACCGATGAAAATTTACCCGCAAAATTAAGATTTGTAATGTAAATGGGTGTATGGAAATAAATTGTATAAGTTTCTTTATGCATTTGTTTTACTTAACGTATCATCGTAATATGTATAGGTTCAATATACGTAAAAACAAGCGCGCATTGCAGGTAAGAATCTGTATGTATATATATATATATATATATATATATATATATATATATATATATATATATATATATATATATATATATATATAAGGTTTCAATGCGAAGTAAACGTTGTTAAGGGGAAGCACTCGGAGTACGTGCCTCGTCCAAGCAAACACCACGCCGAACTGAGAACAATCGGCGGTAAATGCCTTAGATTCGCCCATTGTCTGTTCCCGGGAAACAAGATAGGAAATATCTATATAGAACAAATGAAACTTCGGGGGTAAAACATTTCTTTAGGAGCGACCAGAAATACGAGGAAAAACGTGAAAGAAGGGAGCCTCAAAGAATAAAACAAAACAGAGAAGGTGGATCGGGGGTAGGGGGGAATGCTTGTTGCCAAGCTCTGGCTGAAGTATAAAGGGCGACGTGGATGGGAGAAGGAGAGCGGGAAGAACAAAAGAAGTCTGGAGAAGAGATAAATACGGTATTGTGCGAAGGACATGGCTGATGTTACTTTGAGGGGAAGAGGAAGGATTGGATCTAGCGTGGGAGGTCACTCCTCGAATAAGAAACGCTAAGAGGCAGTTAGAACGTCCCGGCAGGGGGTTTCTCGTCCTAGAGACACTTGAAGGGTGCGCCTGCTGCAATATTTATGATTTATTGGAAGGCGCCGACGTAAGAGCGGCGCCCTTTGCGGGCGAAACGATACGACTTGACGGCACGTCTGCGCGACCGTGCTTCGACTAAAAAATAAGAGTTCCTAAGTGCATTTCAGACATTTAAAGTCTGTTCACGACCAACGGAGCACTTTTGAAATCAACCTTAGAAAAATGTCATTACCCCTACCTGTGCATATATTACAACTTGGAAAACAGAATGATATGCGCCCAGTAAAGTTGGTAATGGCGGAGACTGACAGGAATGGGGACAGTACAGGCGATAGCAAATTAATAAATCGTTACGTGTTGGGTTCTATTATACAAAATCCTTTTATAACATATGTTCAAAAATGCCACCGCCAACTTCTGTGCATTTTGCAGCTCGTGTAATCAGATGTTCTGTTGCTCATTCAAGTCGTCAACGTGCAAACGCAGTGAATGTCATATAACTCAATCTCGGACACCATTGCGAATAGACTTACTAATTATTTCCCTTCACAATGGCCCTTACTATCACCTCGTAACGTATTTCCGTTTCCTCCTGAAACATACGGTATATTCTTGAATACCTAAAAACCATAGGAATCGTTCATTGGTTTCGGCTATGGATTGCTATCCTTTTGCTAGTCTATTCTTCTAAAGTCTGTGGTAACATCTATATTTGGGTAGGTTTTGATTACACGGTGTATGGTTCAGACCTCGTGTAAGCATTGTACGTGTTGTTTTTGTGTGTAAGTATAAGTAACTATACTGCCGAAGACGTCGTCTGATAAACCTCATGCCATAAAGCGGGTACTGTAAAAATCAATAGTTAAACCAAATCTCTGGGAGTGTTAAGAGTCCTATGTACTGAAACGTTTTCTGTGAAATCGTTGTTTGCGCGCAAACGCGTATCTCGGTAAATAACAGTTCTGGAAATACGAAGTTTTGCCAGAAAGGATGAAAAACTATTGTTTACGTCCCTATAAATTTACTTTTATCATATTAAGTATATTAATGGATAAAAAATTCCTGAAAATGGTCAAATATAGAATTTTTAAAGCTTGCCTGTGCAGTTTCTTTAAGAGGTAAGAGAAAGATACGATTATACGCAGGTAATTTGATCTGTGAACTTTCATCGCGTGTAATAAAATTGCACTGTTACAGATTTAATTTATACAGTAAAGCGTTAGGACGGAAACACTACACGCTTTGAGCGTAGGAGCGATAAGGCGGTAAGCGTGCGTGTTTAGTGTCGCCCGTATCGCTTACTCGCTTCTTGACCTTGGACGCGCAGCTACGCAGTCCCCTTGATGGAAGGATATTACAGAGGCGACCACTGTGATAGACCTCCCTCCACATAGACCTGCTCCTGAGATGCATTACGTCACGGTGACGCATCATTCACGCTGACGAACTACCCCGCGGTTTCAGGCACCTGGGGGACGCCGCCAGAGCACAGTTCTTAATGCAGCTTGTGGGGCGAGACCAACTTTGTAACGAGATCCACCCCCTCGCCGGGGGATGGTGGGATGAACGCCTAGCTCCTTTGTACGATGGCACGTGCCGACGCCGGAGCGAGATCAGCGAGCCGAGAGAGCTCCTGCGATTACCGCAACGGGTATGCAAATGCGGCCTGAGATTTACACAAGTCTCCCCCACCCGAGTCGCTAACCCTGCGATCACGTAACTTCCGTGCTTAGCGGGCGGGATTTGCGGGTTGGAGACGAGTATAGTATCGCGTCGCATGTCTTCCCGTCCGTTGCTGTGGAGCCGAAGTTGCCCGCAGGGGTTATCGTGGGCTGGGCGCGTAAGTGTGGGGATAGCCAATGTTTGCGTGCATCCCCTTACCTCACGGTTGGCATTCAAGGTGTGAATTACTGAATCAAGGAGAAGGGGGTTTGGGAAGGGAGGGAAGGTTTTATGGCGCGGAGATAAGTACGCACTTTGAGTTCACGCGCCGCTGGAAAGCACAGAGGCTGGTGTCAGGGGCGGCGTTCTCAAGGCCGTCTGACGATGGTAGGTCCACACTTCAGGTATCCGGAAAAAAAACTCAATTTTAGCTTGATGTTACCTAGTTACCAGCTGTGTGCGAAGATATTTGTATATACGTTGAGGCCTGCCATTAACGTATTTACTGTGGGTTTATGAATGACAGATGCCCCGTCCTAGAAATCAGACATTTAGCTTTATTATGAGAAAAAAAATTCTGTTTTTTGCTCACTCAAACTACTTGTCATATCCGCATAATATTTCAGGTTACATAAGACTTTATTGTAAGTCAAGATTATTGCTAACATTCAACCTACATAATTGTAGGCAAATTCATAACAATAATGTATACACGTATTGAGAAAGCATCAACTGTGAATATTTTTTTTCTCCATGCCCAAGGTAGCGTTCGTACATTAGCCACTCAGCCCTCAACCTGCAAACACTACAATGAGCCCCTCTATCCAGTATTGTTATTAGCATCGAAACAATTTTTCTGCGACTCGGCGAGCACACTGTTGCCTAACAAAAACCTGACTTTATAAGTAACAACAAAGGTCATTTTGTGGTTGCCATAAAAACGAAAACTACAAAAACAATCGTGATGCCCAAAATCTTTTGAGATGTTTATGTGTTTGACAAAAATTTTGTACCCACCGAGATTTTTCTGATCAACTCAAACAATTTGTAGCCTACTTTCCGCCCGAAAAATAGGCTTTTGAGATCACTTTACAGTCTGTAAGTGTGGGTATGCCCCTACAAACTTTTCAACCCAAACCGAATTTCACTAAACTCGGTACACGCATAGTACTTTGTAAGGACACCGGACTTTTATAGTTTGCGATTACGCCGAGTACTTATTTTCATAACGATAATGATTTTAAATTATGGAAGTGATATATCTCAGCAACTATTCAACCGATTTAAAGCCAGTTTGATGTGTTAACAGTACATTATGTAAGCACTGAATTTAGATAGGGATATTGTTATTGCTAGGCCATTTTTGGAAGATAGGACTACACGAAAAATTAAGCTTTCAAGTTTTTGTTCAGCCATTTTTAAAGACACCGCTATACGAAAAAAAAAAAAAAAACTCTTTAGTTTTATTTCTGAAACTACTTAACCGATTCCTGCCAAAGATATTTATATTTATATGGCAGTTATTTTAAAAACGGTGGGCGTAAAAATGTTTAAGGTTAATTTGTTATATCTACCATATCGTTTGACCAATTCAAACCAAACGGGGTATTGTGTTTGTATCTGTTATAAGCACCCGAAATGCTAAAACAAAGCAAATTTTGTCCGTTATTTTGTAAGATAGTGCTACATCAAAACATAAAGTTCCTATGACATATTTCGGGAAACAATCTACCTATTCCTCCCATATTTGGCAAACAAGTAGTACTCGGTACATCTCAATATGTATGTTTTAAGTAGGCCAAATATTTATTTAAAAAATGGCGTTCATGTAGATATTTTTGCTTTGTACATTATATCCACAAAACCATGTAACAAGTTTCAACTTAACTTTGTAGCGTGGTGTAACTCTGGCAATATGAACTATATCCATAAAATGTGTCTACACAGAGCCTTTTTTGTACACAATTTTACAAGAGAGCACCACATGAAAAAATAGGCAGGTATTCTTTCGTATCTCTGGAAACAATCAACTGATTCCTCACAAATTTCGCAGAGAGGTTGTACCTCAGTAGACCATGTAAACTTACATGTTTTAAGTGATCTTGTGTTTTAAGTGGGCCACGTGTGTTCTTTTAATGGTGGCAGTGCACATAATTTAGAATAGTATGTTATATATATATATATATATATATATATATATATATATATATATATATATATAGAGAGAGAGAGAGAGAGAGAGAGAGAGAGTTTTTGCTAATATATTCGGTAAGCATACAAACTTTGGTTGAATTTTTTATTATGTTTTAAAATTGTTTTATATACATATTTATAACATACTATTCTAAATTATGTACACTCCCACCATTAAAAGAACACGCGTGGCCCACTTAAAACACAAGATCACTTAAAACATGTAAGTTTACATGGTCTACTGAGGTACAACCTCTCTGCAAAATTTGTGAAGAATCAGTTGATTGTTTCCAGAGATACGATATATATATATATATATATATATATATATTGTAGAGAATGATGTGTGAACACACCGAACAGATAATAGAGACAGAAAGACACGTTAATCATAATTATTGCTGAAAGAATGTGTGGCTCAATAAAAAAAAAAAGTAAATTGATTTAAACTATGTTTTGATCATGAGGTAAATTGATGGGGTAGGGAGGGAATTCTCTTAACACACCGCATCAGTCACAACCGCTGATTTAAATGTGTATTTTTCATGACCTGATAATATGTACAAGCCAATTCGTTTTCCATCCATGCATAAAACGAACAACTTTATGATCTAGCGGGTTTTCACGTCGGGTTGGTTCGGAATGTGATCTCAAAGTGCACAACTCACCTCGTGCGCCGTGGCCTGCTTGTTTATGCACGGGAGACGAAGTGAACGACTTCGGCGGCGAAGTGAGCTGTGAAATGGAGCGGCTCTTTCGAGGAAGAGGAAGAGATGGGTAGAAAATAGTCCTCATGTCGAAGTGGGGGGGGGGGGGGGGTTGGCGCAGAGCGAAGATGTAAGCTCGGCGGAGGGTTGTTTTGAGAAGATTTTGAATAATTCCGGAGGTTTGTTTATGAAATAAGAGTGTAGGGGGGATTATGGAGGAGGGTAGCTGTGGAACGGAGGGAAAGGGATGTGGAGATAGTGGCGGAAGATGGTGGGTGAAGAAAGGGGGAGTGTGTGACGCAGGATTCGAAGGGAAAAGGGAACGCGTGTTGTGTCTCGTCTGGCGAACATGGGGTTGGCTACGAGTATATTGGAAGTGGGGGGGGGGGGGGGGAAATAGTTATTCGTGCCGCGCGCGCTTACAAGAGACTGGGCTGGAGGCGGGAATGATGCCAGCGGGTCGTGTAGTGTCTGCCAGGAGGAAGTGTGGGCAGACGCCGAAGGGGGTTTGTGAGGGAGGAGTGGGAACAGGGGGTTAAACCGCCCGTGATGTTTTCATATCGAGCTGCGCTTCGATACAGCCCAGAGTGCAGCTGCGCTGAGAGAACTGGTACGGGTTGGATTTCAACGTCGACCACGCCGTTGAGTCGACCTACGTGGTCGATCTACTACGACGTCTTCCGATAACACGAGGTTAAGTGTTCGAATCTCGATTGTTTGTCTTTTTTCAATGCAGGTTTAGATTCGTATATTGTTGCGTAACAAGATTCAGAGTTAATTACTACCAAGTACACGAGTTGATTACAACATTTCGCTCACTCGCCTATAGCTGGTTTACTGGTAACTGGTAACTGGCAACTTTTGAAATCAACATACGAAAAAAAAATCCTTGTTAATAACAGCCCATACCCACACGTTCCCAAATATGGTTGCCAGTGATGCACGAAAAATAATTGAAAGTTTCAAAGTCTTATTAAAAATGAGAGTTTTGAATTCGTGAGCAGTGAATTTATTATTAATTATGGTTATTGAGTCAGGAATCGTCGGCTGAAAGCCTTAATGGTCGGCTTTATTGAATTTATCGTGGAGGAGTGTGCAATCTGTGGATAGTATTGCCGCGACTATTCCATTGAGCGTACAATAGTGCAGTAGGGGGAGAAGAGAAGAAGGAAACAGACAAATACTATTTAAAAATTAAATTAAGTGAATTTAAATTTTCTAAATATCTCTGCGCCTGTGGTTAAAGTAATCAAAGTATTTCTGTGAATATTTGTTACATGTGAATTTATGACATCTGAGTTGTGCAGACAGTTATTTATGACATGTTAGATTGTAATTTCTTTCGGTCTTTACACCGAGAGAACTGACAACAAAATATTCATTTGTATAGGGCCAAAAATATATTTATTTACACCAACAAAATATTATGTTGAGTAGGCAAAACTTCAAAAGCAACAAAATTAATTTTGTTCATATAACCAAATACACGTTTGAATAAACAAAACCTTTGTGTTGGGCCAAAATAAATTATGCTGTCAAATATTTTATTGAATCAACTATACTGGTTGTCACAGAATCATTGCGAGAAATGTCTAGGGGTGATAGTTAATGTAATGAGGAACAACTTATGCCCGGAGAACGGATATCTGGAGACGCTCCGTTGAGATGCCAGGCGTCGTCGTAAAATACTTCCACGCGCCGCGCCTGGGAGGTAGGCATTCCTCGGCGTTCGTATCACATGCCTGCTGCTGACCATGCAGTAAGTCATCTGTAACTACAGTAGTAGACGTGAGTGCCGATTACAGAGCTTTGTCTCTGCTCTGAAGAGGTAGGCAGTTTCAGAAGATCTGAGAACCGCATTATTGGACCGCATGTGCTGTTCGTTACGTCCTTCCCTAGCCACACTACACTACACAGACCTGCGTTGTTGTCGCTGCCTGAGTCGAAACAGCTGTCGTGTGTTCGCCGTAGCTGCTCTTCGTACATCAGACTAGTCATTGGACGCTTATTCATTGTCATAACTGGCATATATGCATACGTGGATGGTGAAGCTAGAAGCTGTGGGAGCATAGCTGCTCGTCTTTATCAGGAGCTATTCCCTGACAAACGGCAGCCACAACTCACTGTCCTAGAGACTAGATCAGCGCCTGCGCCAATATGGGACCTTCCATCCACCGCATGAGGACGTCAGGGCAAGAGGTGTTCGTACGCCGCATTTTGAAGAAGTACTGGACAGAATTGAAGCGAATCCATCCACAAGCACACGTGCGATCGCTCACGATATGGACGTCAGCCACACCTCGCTGTAGAGAGTGTTCCGTCAGCACAGACTACGTACATTCCACCTGCAGAAGGTACATGCACTTGGACCATCTGCTTTCGAGCCCTATTTGCGGTTCGCACAGTTGTTCATGCAGCTGTGCATTGCCGGGCCAAAGTGTATTGTTTGCAGACAAATCGTTTTTCTTTTAACTAGAGATGGCTATTTCAATACCCACAACAGCCCTATGTGGGCAGAAGAAAATCCATGTACTGTGGTGGCCACATATCGTCAACAACAGTTTGCGGTGAACGTGTGGGCTGACATCGTCCACTAACAAGTTATTGGATCCTTTATCCTTCCAACCCGTTTAGACGGCCAGGTGTATAACAACTTTATGGCAAAATAGTTACCCCAGCTGCTAGAAGATGTGTAGTTGAAGGTACGAGTCAACATGTGGTTTCAACATGATACCGCCCCGCCGCGTTTCAACCGTCGTGTTCGCCTCAGTGACACGTTGGGAGAGGCGACCCTGTGCCATGGCCATCACGGTCACCCGACCTCACGCCAGTCTATTTATTCCCGTGGGACGACATCAAGAGTTGTTTGTACTCTGCGCCCGTGGAGAACCGCGACGTTCTCGTCGAACGAATACAGGGGGCATGAAACGCGATTCAAGCCACTCCTGGAATCTTCGAGAGGGTCCGCATCGGCGTCGCAACGTCTGCAATCAAGCGGAGAGCCGTTGTTCGAGTATATGCTTTAGGTTAACGTATGGATATGGGTAACAGGCAGTCAATAAAATATTGAAACCTGCAAACGTCTACCTACTACCACCCCCAAAGTACTACATCAAATACCACTGTTTCCTGAGTAGCAGGCAGCTGGTACCGTTAAATGCAATCGCTAACAGCAAACCTGTCAGGCGTTATAACTTCTTGTACAAATACGCCTAGCGTCTAAAAGGGAAGTCTCTGGACATCTCTTCCCTGGAAAAGTGGTTCCTCGTTAAATTACCTGTTACCGCTAGTAGTTCGTGGCAATGATACAGTGATATTTTTGACCATTTATTCGATTGCTTTCGTTCGAAAATACAGCTCGAGAGTTTATTTGCATTTTTGTGACGGTATTTGTTAGCGTGTGTGCGTGTGTGTATATATATTTAATAATGGTATCAACGTCCTAATAAAACAATTTCAACAGGAAACTAAGGCCGTGTCCCTACTCGCCCATAGAGTACTCTCTAGCTCACTCTTGACGTCACAGAGAGTCCTCTTTGCAGTCCCAACTCCGAGGTGAGAGCACGAGAGGGAGAGTGAACGACGATGTACACTCGCTGCTCACTCTCGCACCCTCTCTGGCAGCCATGTTGTTTTCAAGTCTAACCTCAAATATCCAGATATATTTTGTTGTTTCTAAAACAGTGTTAGAAATATTTTTTCGACTTAACTTAATCATTGCGATTGTGAAATGCTTAATAGCAGCAATATTCCGTTTGATATAGAACGTAACAAATTAATATTTTATTATGTTCACGTTTAATTTAAGTTAATTGTGTGCATATTATTAAATACTTGCACATAGCAATTATGTTTTAAATCATGTAAAAATGTAATAAATTAAAATAAGTTACTATCTCATAAAATACTGTACATTTATTCGAGGAAAGTGAAAGGCCAGCAATAATTTATTTTTCACAATATATTATTTTTTCTGTCAGAGAAATAATGCCGAAGGCTTACAGAGGGCACAAGTCTCAATTCGCCAAAGTGAGCCAGAGTGTGCCAGAGTGAGAGCAGCGAGTGAGAGTGAGCACACTTTCGAGTTGAGACACGGCCTAGCAACTAAAGCTGTAAAATCTGAAATATTTATTTGCGCACATTGTCCAGTTTTTGAAATATGTGTAATTGAAATTATTAAACCTTCATCTGGACTCATTTTATCTGAGATTTCTAGGTATTAGCGCTTGGACGCAGGTAATAAATAGGTTCCAAAAATTTTAAATATAAACCGTAACTGTATACTATACGTGGAGCTAAACAAATCTGTAGTTTCACTAACCAAATATTTATTTGGGGCAGCCAGATAAGAACAAAAAATAATAATTTGGTTTCAGCAATAAAATATTTGACTGCCCCTGTACAAACAATTAACACTCTGAGGTCAGCAGACATGTACAAGACAACCTAGACAAGCTAGAAGTGAGTTACTTATATCCACCACTGCAGGAACAACGGTTCTATTGGTCTCTGTGTTTCCACTCACTACCGTTCTAGTGGCCAACATGACAATGAACACGCTTACTGTGCTCTACAACGTTTATTATTGGCTGGTCATCAGTCAGTAAGGCGCTGAGTTGATTTTTTTTCCCAATCAAATGTCTTTATTTGTGTAAGATGTTTTACAATCACACCTGTCCTTTCGGAGAGTCAGGAAAGTTATCGTTACTGAGCCGTAGAGATTTTGTAAGATCCGGTTAAACACAGGCAATACAACGGTTGCATGAAACTGATAGTTTTCTTTACAATCACAAAGAAATTATCAAAATATTTTTGCGCGAGCTACACTCAAGCGTAGTCCATAAAGTGTTAACTTTATAACTAATTCAGAGAGGTTATATTATTTCACAGAAAGTTCTGAGAAACGTATGGAATGTCCGCTATTTAAAAATGTGTCCATAATTTTACAGAGGGTTGTAGAGAATCTTCGTTATCAATTTTCCATAAAATTTCGTTAATTATTTAGCACTGTGGATGTGTTTTTGTACGGTAATTTCTAAACAACCTAATACATCACCTAATTGATTAGGCTTTATCGGAGGAAGGATCACATGAGGCAAGGGAAGGAAACTCCGTAATCACTCCATGAAATTACGGGCACGTTACTTTTCAAAAACGGACTTTGCGGAAATGAAAGATTTTTTTGTGAAACTCAGCGAACCTCTCCACAAATTTGCTAGTTTTCTTATTTTCAGTTTTTTAAAGAGAAGACGAAGATTATTTTAATTTTTGTTTTCCGGGTGTTCTACTGTTTTTAAAAATAAATTAAAAAAAGTTATAATACCTTAGTCATAAGCAATATTTAAACCAGAACACTAGCCCAGCAGTCAAATCCTTCTACGACTCTAACCATTCACCTACGTTTCACTAACGAGTCAGGGCATAACTTTGGTACTTCTGTTGGAATAGCATCATCAACTTTTTCAGTGTCTAGTAATGATTCGTATTTTAAGTGTTGCTAACTGTTACATACTCATGATGCTACTTTTTAGTCTACTTTCCGAAGGAAAAATAGGCTTATGCAAATACCCGAATGTCTGCCAGGAATGCATGTCCCCCTAATAACTTTTAAACACGAAAACAGAATTTCACCAAACTACGGCCACGTATAGTATTGAGCAATGGCATCGGACTGTTATAGTTTTCGATCTCGCTGGATTATTATTTTGAAAATGATGGTAATTTTAAAATGTAGGGCACTGCGTTATATCTCGAGAACTACCACGTCAGGTCCAAACCATATTGTTACTTACGAAAAGTGAACATGTATAAAATTCCCAGGAAGAATACAATGTACGCCTATAACGATATTTCTGTACATTCACTGAGTGGCTGATGTAGATAAACGCGTCCACATACTAATAGAAAAGCATGGATTTGGTTACCTGTTAGGAAATGGCCTTTAAATAAAGTTAACGAGTGAGTTAGAAAATGTATTACAACTGACAGAGCAGAAACAAATATTATATAAAACAATACTGTGTATCTAATGATTGAATCCTCGATAACATTGGTGCTTTACGGGTGATTGGCGAAGTAAGCAAATAACGTTTTCTGTCGTGCTTGATTCTTTGCCCTAATAAGTTCTAGGAAAGGATCCAGAGAGTTAATTGGCAGGCGGAGTCTGGTTTTTCTCTCAGACATTGTAATAACTTCAGCTAGTGAGGCCTGGGGAGAGTTTCCCATCGATTTTTCTCTTGCGAGTGCCTTTTTAGAGATAATCACTTTATACTCAACCGGCTTGTATATACTGTACTAATCACAGTAAAAATAACTGCAACAAGAACGAACTATCCACAAGAAGCGAAAGTCTGTACACACAACCGATATCGCAACTGATTTAATCTCAGCTGACACTGACCAGATAGAACTGCCTCCTGGAGTCACTACCGCAGATGGAAGCGTACTGTAGTAATGTGGATAGTCGTGGCACAGAGCAGTTAGGAATACAGAGGTGTAACAACATCCGCCTATACCACCAAGTCCAGCCGCACGCGACAGCAAAATGGCATCACTGACCAGAAAAATGTCGGAGGGACGTTCACCAATCAGCGTCCGGTAACCTCGTCGCCAGCCGGCAGCCCTACCAGCAGTAGCCGGTCAGGCACAAGTACTAATACCGGAACCTCGCGCAACCAATCGAGATGTGGATAAGCCCACATCAAAGAAACCGCGTCATTTTGTATCTGTGTACGTATATAGTCCATTCACGGTCATTTACAACTTTTTCTGAAGCCTTGCTGAAGTTATACCTCTAGTATATTCCTCCGCCTCATGCAAACAAAGCTTAACCGCGTATAAAAAATTACACCCAAAGGGACAGTGTAACGCATTCGTGCGCACTCAGTGAAATAAAATTTTGCTTAAAAACTATTTCTTACCAAGCAGCACATTTACACCTATTTTATTCCTGTTTATAAAAACATGAAATATAAATGAAGTATTATTATTTAAAAATCAAATATAATTTAACGTTAAACTTCACCAAAAATAAGGTTTTTTTAGGTTAACAGAAATATAAAACGGTTGTGACGTATAACATATTAAGGAAACAACCAAACACGACGTAAGTGAAGAGAGTTTTCAAAGATTTGATTCGAAAAGTGTGAGATAGTTACCGACGATAGACTATATCTACCGTGTCGTCATAGAACGAAGCTGTGTGCAGTGTTGTCATTGTGCATGTGAGTAGGTATCATGCCTTGGCGACACATTCGACACAGTTTGAAAAACTAACATAGTTCATGAGCGCCGAGAAAAGGGTTTATTTGAATAAATCATAGTTTGTTTGGCAACAAATTAATTGTTTGTATATATAATCGGAATGTTTTTACATAAATACGCTGCAAATACTTAACAACGGCGTCAAATAAACATTTCAAGATTTAGAGCTTTACTTTTTAGTTTCCTGCTGAACTCGTTTTATTAGGATGTTTATGCCATTATTAAACATCACTATATGCACTAATGTTACTATCTTATTCTGAAAAAATATACAAAAAACTCCCGAGCTGTATTTCCGAACGAAGGAAATCAAATGAAAGGCCATACAAATATATACAGTTGACTAAACCAAATATTTTGCTTACAGTCTAATTTATTTTGACCCAACACAGAGGTTTTGCGAATTCAAGCGTGTATTTTGTTGGGTGAACAAAACTAATTCTGTCGCTTCTCAAGTTTTGTTTACTCAAAAAAATATTTTGTTGGGATAACTGTTTATATTTTCGGCTCTTTACAAACGTATGTTTTGTCGGCTGTTCTTTGAGCGAGAGGCGAACTGTGAACTAAGAGAAGAGGGGGGGGGGGGGGTCGTTCCATCGAATTTGCCCCCCCCCCTCTTTTTCCCACTTTTTCGCCACCTTATCAATTGCAAAGTTACTGTGTGAGAATGTTAGGAGTTAACGAACAGTCCAGGAGTTTGCAGTTTTGTTGTGATCGGGTGTCATGTATGGCTGAGAAATGGTCTTCAGAGACAAACGCAGGCTTTTCCCTGACACTGATGACAGCTGTACCAGTTTATGAAAGATCATAGTACTTCACATCTCCAGTGATGGCCAACAGCTGAGGACTGGACCAAGCACTTAACGTCGTCGTCGTCGTTGTTGTTGTTGTTGTTGCATCGTAGAGTGAGAAAAAAATACTGTTGTCGGAACCAACCGTTTGAACCAATAACTGATCTAGACTGTTAATACAGGCACAGCAATCAGATTGGTTGTTGGTATCACTCAAATATTGTTAACGTAAATAGCAATAATAAAAAACTATATATTATTTCTGTGATTGTATCTGCAGCTGTGAATACATTTTCTACAGCAGAGCTCGCTGTCCCTAATATAGAACAGATAGTCCCACCTACAAAACAACTTTAGCATTATTTCGATTGTCCCTACAAAAAAAGTCTTGTAATAAACTGACAGAACGTTATATTGCTGGTACAGAAGTTTGGTTGATGCTACGAGTACCCGTCGTTTTGTCGAAAATTAGAACGGCTTTAGGCTAAACGACTTTAGTAAAGTGACTTTCAGGCAAGACGACTTTAGGAAAAATTTCTTTAGGCAAAATTACTGTCTGTAAAATTAACCTAGGAACTGAAATTTTAGGAACAATTATTTTAGGCCAAACGACTTTAGGCAAAACGACTTTTTGGGAAGTTAAGCGAGAGGCTAGAAATTTAGGCAAAACGACTTTAGGCATGACGATTTTAGGTAAAACGACTGTTGCTTGTCGTAGGTAAATGAATTTTGCTTCCTGATTAAACCCACAAGCACTATCTTGTTCTCATTGATGGCAGGTGGAACCACTAGAACAATATCTCGAAACAATATAAGTGTTTGTCTTGTAAAAGGGCGTCAAATTCAATAAAGCAGTAACATATAACGCTGCATGTCCTGGTTTTAAAGCAAACAAAAATGTTCGTGCAATTTTTTTGGCAAAAGGCTGTGTATGAACTCGTAAATAAGACTTTACATGTTAAAAAAAATGGTGGCTGAAATATAAAGCCATGTTTGTTCCATCTCTCCTGATCGATCCACTTTTCAAATGTAACCTAAGGAATACTGATCGTATATCTGAAGATCCTATACGTATTACTCGATATTAGATTGAAATTGGCCCATGAAACTAACACTTAGAAGTGCGGTTTGATCTTGGGTCGAATGTTAGTGGTGTTGGAATTGGTAAATAACTACTGATTTTCATATTTGATGTGTTGTACATAAATGAACAAGGATGTTATTCAGTAACATAGTGAATCATTTTTTGTAGAATTTCGCAGTATTGCGCGGATATATTGTAACACCGTATTGTAACACCGAGATTGGCTAATAAAAAGCATATCACATAAATGACGCATTATTTGTAAACTACAACTCTCTCGTTGATGTAAAATTCCTATATTAGATAGAGGTGGGGAGAATTTCCAATACCTGTAATCAGTAACAGGTATTGAGAAGGAACAGGTATAGCCTGTTCCTAGCTTCTGGAAATACCTATGACAATCCCTCCTGCCTGTTACTGATAATTATCAGAAACAATCATATATATTATAGCATGTAAAAACTCGCTTGTTACTCAACACTCGTGCGATATATCATTTCGTACCTCTTCCTACCGTCTTATATTAGAATCCAATACTGAATACCAATAATATTTACGAACGAAAATACTATAAGATGTAAATTAACATCATTATCTCTCTTTTTTTCCAACGCGACCAGGAAGCTACTACCATTGCCTTACCAGGAGAACATGAGACGTGAGGAGGTATACCTCCTGATACCTAACCTCCTCGTGTGTCATGTTTCCCTGCTGGTAGGGCAAACATAATGCCCGACGTGTATACAAATTATTATTGCCCACATTAACATTTTTTACAAATATTTTCAGGAAGTAGTTGAAAGAACCCAACTACCAGGAGGGTATGCGCTATATAGAGGTAGCGGAAAGTATCAGCCCAGTACATGGCAAATAACAGGTATTCGATGAGAACAAGGCGAGATAGTGGAACAACGCGGCCTAGCATACAGCTTTACCCATAACAGGTATTCTCAATAACAGGTTACAGCAACAGGTATCGACTGGGAACAGGAACAGGTACGAGCTATTCCTGAGGAATACTGGTTTAGCTCATGTCTAATATTAGACTAGTTTTTTTGTACATGATTATATCTTCTTATTCTTTTCTACAGCACAAAAACCCTTAATTGAACTGAAATGAAATTATGGCCATGAAACCCTTTTACGGAGAGTTTAAAAATAAATGTATGGTATCAAATTAAAATTAAAAAAAATGTGAATTGTTGACATTACTTAAGTAATAAAAAATTATAAAAATAAATTTTACGCGTTTTTAATCCCCCGACAGCAATGGCTCAGCCAGGATTGAGATTTTAGGGGAGGAGAGGGCAGCAAATCTTCACAAATAATACAATTAACTAAGACAGATTAAAACTTTACCATTCACCTGGAAAAGAACATAAAAATTATATGGCCTCTTATCATACATAAATTACTATTCGCCCAATATATTAGAAGTTTATCAAGTTCAATCAGCTCGTCCAGCTCAATCAGCCCGAAATAATCTCTAAAATTAATACTCACTTTCTTTAAGTTATACGTTATTTTCAGCATTACGGCTAATGTGTAGCCAGCAATAGTTCTCAACCTTACACTCTAAAAACAGCGTAGTCGTTCTGAATACATGACAGTAATCGCGCATAAATTCTGGCGTGTTACAATACGCGACCCTCAGGTCAGCAGTGCTAGCATCAGGTTCAGTAAAATGCCCAACAAATTCTAAGTTACACATATGTTTATTCTAGCCTTAATTTGTACCAAATCCGAATGTGTTGGCTAATATTTCAATAAAGGCTGGACAACCCAGCAAACACGGAAAATACAGGCCAGAATCGGGCCGGTAAAAGTTAGCAGAGAAACTCCGGCCAGCCGATACCGGCCCGCTGTCTTATACCGAAAGCGGCCGATGGAAATATGGACTAGCGGCTGACTGTTTTCCGACAGTGTCAAAAATACACTGTACCGCTACCGGCAAGATACGAAATGTATTCCGGCCCAACGTACACGAAAAGTACGGGCCAGAATCGGGCCGGTAAAAGTTAGCAGAGAAACTTCGGCTAGCCGATACCGGCCCGCTGTCTTATGCCGGAAGCGGCCCGATAGAAATATGGACTGGCGGTTAACTGTTGACCGACAGTGTCGGGCCTGCAACAGCTGGATGTCGCTACGATGCCGAGCCTGCGACGACTGAATGTCGCTAGGATGCCGGGCCTGCGACGGCTGTATATTGCTACGATGCTGGGCCTGCGACGACTGGATGTCGTTACGTCAGGCCTGCGATGGCTGGATGTCGTTACGACGCCGGGCCTGCAGCGGCATGATATCCAGAAATAAAAAGTATAACAATTAAAAAAACCTCAACTTTTCGATTAGAAATTTTAGTAATAGTAATTTCCTGTTTTCATACATTCATTTCATTTACATCTCAACACACTGTATTGCATGAAAATATTTAGCTTGTCGAATGCGGGATTCGAATCTAAGACCCTTGAGATGACAGTCCAGCATGCTAACCTATACACAACGGGGTGAGTTTGCTATTATTCTTCAGTAATTAACAATATATCATAACACAAATTAATATAAGAAAATGTATAATTTCTATGACAATATATCAAACAATTTTAAAACACAGATTATTTAAAAACTATTTCTTTAGAGACTTGCAAACAAAATAGTCTTTGTTAGATTTTAGTATATCTATCAGATGGTTGTACCAATGAAAAAAATTTCACAGTTAACAAATGCCACGGGCTACCACGTGACACACACATAATCACAAAAAAAAACATGCTTGCGGTTAACACAGAGTCTCAAAAAAGACATCATGCCATTAACAACTAGCTAACATCTTGCCTATTCAAAACACTTTCCAAAAGTTTGTCGGCAAAAATACATCAAATTTATATCTTTATCATGATAAAGAGCCTTGTCTCGAAAACGTTACTGGGCCGGAATAAATAATATCATGGCTAGCTTACCGAAAAGACAAAGATGCTGTATGGGAATCTGCGCAGAAACATTTTTTAGATGCTTGCAACATGTTTGCTCTGTGATGTCATGCCGACATATTTGCGGTGATATCCATGTGTTATCCTAAAGAATACAGCGGGCCATTGTATTTTTCTAATGGCTTGCAATCTGTTTCAAAAAAGACATCATGCCGTTGTCAGATGGCTATCTTCTGGCATTGAAACGATAGTTGCTGACAGTACAGGCCGACAATTTGCTGACACTTAGCCGACAGGTTGTGTTTACTGGGAAATCCCACTAAAAATTCTCATTGGCTGACTTTAATAAGTAATGAATATTGCTAAAATATTTGCTAAACTTTATCTTACTAGACTTTCCAATGCGAACGTGAGTCGCAGACCAATAACCCAGTAAAGGATGCACGTCGCAAAAATTACATATTAAAATTTATTTCAATAAAAGACTGTAAACTTGCGCGACGGCACCCCATGCAAACTATTACACATACCTAAATTTATTTATGTACATTGGGGTCACTAGGGCGCAGTGCAATAAAATTAAAGGGACGGTGACAATTTAAAATGCTAAAAAATGCCCACTTCTTCATGCGTGGAGCTTGGACAGCCGACACATCATCGGCAGCAGAACACTGGGACAAGCAAATGGGGTAGTGGCTGCCAAACTATGTAACGCAGTGGCTCAGCGGCTAGAGCAACCAAAAGTAGGCTGTAGTGGCGAAGTGGCTAGAGTACCCAAAAGAGTGGCCACAGTGGCTTAGTGGCCAGAGCAACTAAAAGTGGGCTGCAGTGGCTCAGTGGGTAGAGCAAACAAAAGTGGGGCCGCAGTGGCTCAGTGCCTAGAGCACCCAAAAAAAAAGGGGGGGGGCATGTATCTCAGCGGCTAGAGCAACCAAAAGTGGGGCCGCAGTGGCTCAGTCGGTAGAGCACCCAAAAGTGGGGCTGCGGTGTCTCAGTGGCTAGATCACCTCAAAGTGTGGCCGCAGTGGCTAGCGGGTAGAGTAATTAAAAGTGAGGCCTCAATAGCTCAGTGACTAGAGCACCCAAATTGGGTCCTCAGTGGCTCAGTGGCTACAGCACTCAAAATTAGGGCCGCTGTGGCTCAGCCGCTAGAGCAAAACCAAAATTGTGGCTGTAGTGGCTCAGTGGCTAGAGAACCCAACAGGGGGAGGGGGCGCAGTGGCTCAGTGTCTAGAGCACACCCAGTGGGGCCGCAATGGCTCAGTGTGTAAACCAACCACAAGTGGGGCCGTAATGGCTGAGCAGTTAGAGCAACTAAAAGTGGGGCCGTAGTGGCTCAGTATCTAGAGCACAAAAAAGTGGGGCCACAGTGGCTCAGCGGCTAGAGCAACCAAAAGTGCTGCCGCAGTGGCTCAGTGGGTAGTGCAACCAAAAGGGGGCCGCAGTGGCACAGTGGGTAGAGCAACCAAATTTGTGGCTGCAATGGCCCAGTGACTAAAACACCCTCCAAGTGGGGCCACAGTTTCTCAGTGGCTAGAGCACACCACAAGTGGGGCCACATTGGCTCAGTAGCTAGAGTACCGCCCAAATGGGGCCGCAGTGTTTCTCTATATAGAGCACACTATCAAGTGGGTTCAGCTGTGGCTCAGTGACTAAAGCACCCTCTTCTGGGGCCGATATGCCTCAGTGGATAGCGCACCCCTCTAGTGGGGCCACATTGGAGCAGTGGCTAAAAACACCCCATAGTGGAGACACAGTGGCACAGTGGCTAGAGCACCCTCCAAGTGGGACCACAGTGACTCAGTGGCTAGAGCAATCTCAAGTGGGCCACAGTCGCTCAGTGAGTAGAGCAATTTCAAGTGGGGCCGCAGTGACTCAGTGGCTAGAGCACACAAAGTTTGGGCCACACATATAAATAAATGTAAGTTAATTTGAAATATTAGTTAGACCTTGATTTTACCCAGTAACTTTCGGCATTTATCAAGTATTTATTCGCCGAAATACACATTCATCAAAAGCGATTAGCTTGCTAATAGTTGTGTTCAAAGCCAACAATATTGCTTGTCCATATTCATTAAGTTTGGTGCCAAGGGTAAGTCAACTATGGAAGGATGCAAGTACACCATTTAATAACTGAATTTGACGATGGCTTAGGCATCGAAATGATCTGATATATCACAAGAAATTAAAGTTGATTTTACAAATTTGATACATTTATTGTATTTAATACCTACTACACTGCGCTATAATGATGTGATGCAGTCTCATATTATCGTACTTTTCAATAAATCATTGTGTGTGGTGCGATTGTGAACATTTTTGGAACATTCCATCTTTGTGATCTTACGAGCCAGTTAGCCCACCAGAGAGGAAGAAATAAACACATTATAATAACGGGATGGTTAATAACGTGTACCTTTAAACTTAGTCCCAACAAAGATGCTTTATCAAGTGTGTTTAATAATACGGTAAGAAGGTATAAATATTAATACTTATGTACAATACCCTAGGTCCTCGTTGAGTACTAGTTTTTTAAATGTACAGTATAGAAAAAATACCCCATCAAAACGATGTATTACTTATTTCCATTCCTTCTTGGAGTACTCGCAAGACATTTAAGAGGCGAAAGGCTTCACAAAATACCTTAACCACATATAATAATATGTGTGTGTGTGTGTGTGTGTGTAAAAATCTGCGTCTGCTAGTAATTATTCTTAATAAATATTTTCAGGTGAGTTAATATCAGATTGATGTTAATGTATGATCTGCTCCTGCAGCGAAGATATTATTCACCCTCTGTCGACAGTTTCTACTATTATTAACTGTTCTAGAAGGTGTAAAACAATATACTCTAAGCTTCATAATATTAAATTATTTAAATTAATTTCTAAGTATTTAACGGCATATATAATAATTTTCTTATTTGAAGCACAACTTCAAATGTGCCTCTAATGATATGGCACCTATTGCAGTATACCTTAATAGATAATTCTGAACAAAAATTTATCAAGTAAACTTCTGTTATCATAATTTTTTAATAATTATTTTCAATAATTCCAGAATTCCCTTAGCGGCATTAAAATTTACAACATTTATGAGTCAATAGATTAAACTTATATCACAAAAAGATTTTAAAATACGAATTTAGAACATTAAAAATATATTTTACAATCATTGAAGTTAAATACGGATTTTAATAATATTGGTTTCATCAAAGGAGGTCCCGAAATGCTAATATCTTGCCAGTAGGTAGCTTTTTCTGTTGATGACAGCACAATTTCTTAAGAAAAAGACTAAACACTTGTTACGTGATTTCACATGTAGCATGTAAGTAAAGGCGACAGGATAGTAGTACGCTGGGCTATCGTTAGACAGACAGGGTGTAAACAAGTGATAACAAACCTAATAGAATAAAAATTCAGCATATATTGACAGAATTCAAGCTACAAATAAATCACAAATCATCATATATAGTTTCAGATATAGATGCTGCGACAGGACAACCTGAGGGAGATACACTAACTGGTACTGTAACAGTGAGAGAGACAGATATTACCTCCAGTGCAAAAAATGACAAAACTGTCATTCAGTTTTATGCAAATTAGCAGTATGAAAAATCTCAGCATCATTAGACAACATCCTTAGAGCCTACTAACTACCTTGCCACAATGGAAACATCAGAAGAAAAAATAAATTCTGCAATAATATTAAAAAACTTACACTAATATTAATATGGCACTTCAGGAAAATCAGCACTAAAAGCATTGATTACTACAAACACTAATATTAAACATAATTTGGCACTCCAGAAAGAGTCATAGCAATTTTCCTAAACGAGATGCAATAAATTAATACTAATCCTCTTGTCACACTGCCAAAAGACCCACACTGATTGCCACAATAAGGTACCAAACACTAACATCCAATACCTAGCTGCTTTCAACACATAATACGGTAGAAGATATTATGCAGCCCAATATCATAAAGCACATCACTGCATACAAATGATCCTATGACATAATGCATTTTAAAAAAATAGACTTCCTAATACGTGACAAAACGGGAACGGCGAAGAAAGACTCTGCTATAGAATTCAAAGCGTATCGACGGAGCTAACCAGTCCTTAGAATGCCTTGTGAATTACTCAGCTTAAATTAAAAATTTTCTAAAAACAGCTTAAGCTGCAAAACACTTATAAAAATATGCAGCAAACTATAATTCAACATAGCCCCCTCTTGGGAAACTAAGCAAAAATTGGTATCTCTGCATATGGTGGTAACTATAAGTCTGAGGAAAATTAACCTTTTAACATGCCTGAGTTGGGTGCGTTGATTTGAAGTGCGCTCTCTCATTATGACGTCATCACCCTCGCCAGGTCGCCAGCACCGCTGAACGTCTGGAACTGCACACAGACTACCTGGCTCGGATGCGTATTTATCCAAAATTCGTTAGCAAAAGTAGGTATGGAAGGGGGGTGGGGGGATATGTGTCATCAAAGAAATCGCCAGAAGCCGGTAGTATGGGCGTTGGCCGCCAGAGTGGCAGGGTCAGGCGCTTCATGCTGCTCAGGAATCATTTGCTCGTGCGAGGTCGCTGTGTGCGGAGGTGCGGGCCGCTGGCTGCTTTACGAAGGCATGTCTACAGCGGAGGTCAACTGTAACCGACACCAAGTAAGAAAAACTTCATCGCTACAGTTCACAAACAATCTTCTGCACGCTTCCAATAAATTAAGTCTGGTATATTTAATAATCATGATCCTTGCACAAACGGCTTGTCATTTTACCGCGGGACGTGCTAGGAGAATAATTATGCACGTATTTCAGATCAAGAACATCAATAGCACTTCAACCAAATTGACTATGGCAATATTACCTATACTGGGGTGGCAATATAAGATAAGTTGCGAAACGTCTTCAAATATGTATTTTACAAAGATAAACATGCCCCATTTACCCGTGGCTTTTCAGAAACTACGTACTACAATTAAGCTTCATAGGTCACGTCTTTTAGGCTTACTAATCATTACTTGTGCTTGATGTACTAAAAGGCTTTTCTTCATGTCAATACTACACTGAGCATTTGGTTTTCTAACGCATCCAGGCGAGTAGGAAACTTCAGGTAGTAGTAGGAAAGTTACTGAATTTTTCAAGTTAGTGGTCGACATGCGCATGTCAGTTGAAGTATACTTCACACTGAACACCCAAATAAAACTTTAGCAACACATTCAATTAATAAGGCAATATTACAGACGTGTGCATCATATGGTAAACGATAGTAATATATACCTTCCAATTATAGCACAACGTTCAATTATTGTTTCTTCAAAAATGAACTGCGTTTCCTCTTTGAAAGTTGCAGGCAATACTGAACACATCCTACACTCTTATGGCAGAATATAGCACTACTTGCACTGTCTCGAGAATAGTTCCAAAATCTTCGAATAGGGTCAGCATATGTTATATAATATTTTAAATGTTAAATTCTGTAACTTTTCTATTAAGAAACTTTGTCGGACTTTTAGGTAAAACGACTTTAGGCAAAACGACTGTTTTTAATTTAAGCGAGGGACTATAATTTTAGGAAAAACGACTTCAAGAAAAACTACTTTTAGGCAAAATGACTTTAGGTAAATTAACATGTAGGCAAAATGAAAGTGGAAAAACACTTTTAAGCAAAACGACTTTAGACAAAAAGACGCGCTCCCGATGCTACCGTAAAACCAGATTACATAACTGTTCTGTTGTCACTTACCTGCTGACTTTTTTAAGTGTACTGATTTTCTTTCCTAGGTAATTAAATTGATAAAGGTGTTAAGTGGGTGGCCTATCAAAGGTATGTCAAGTTACTCGATGCGGTTGGAAGAAAGCTATGGCACATTCATGCGAAATAAACATGCTTTGTAAAGTCTTTGATATTTCTTTGTGGAAATTTAAATGTTTTATTAGACATATAAGCTGAATTTTTAGTTTCTTAGTCATTGCAATATTCATTTACTGCTCATCGACAAAAATAAATAGTAAGTGCCTCAATATTATAATTATATTATTTTTACTTTGAAAGTGTAAATTGGCTCCTAATATTGTTAAGTGTTTCTGAGGAGACAAAGGATACGTAGTTTGAAGCAGACAACATACAGAAGCAAGGTACAGAAGCTACGACTGGTTGTGATGGATGGAGGTTACGTCGCCATTGTTTACGATTCTGGCCACACCATTACAATTTCGGCACATTCTTCGCTAGTTGTTTTCCAAATGAACGAGCGCCGCGGAATGCTTTTAATTGGCGTGCTTTGATGACGCATGGCGAGGCGTTTCGCAAGTAATTAATGATAACATCAGTGAAACACTACGTGTGTGTGTTTGGCGGGGGCGGAGGCGGGGGGGGGGGGTTATTTGAATGTGTATTCACTGACAATAAAACACTTTTACAATTAAAGCTGTCAATCTGTCACACACATATCGTTATTATGGAATTGAAATGAGACGCCATGGTTTGACGGTTCTACAAGGAGATGAGTATTTTAAATGTCAATTAAATCGTACTTTGTGTTAGCCTACAATGTTGAAAAAATGGAAATGTTTTTAATTACCGAAAAAATACATCCAAATAGAATTTTAAAAACCAACAGAACCGGTTTCCGACGTGGTATCAGGGACAATATCGTGAGGGTTTTTTGGTGATAAACATGAAATACCGTCTAGGGGATTGTTTGTGTTGTTATATTAATTATACGGTAGTTCAAGTACTTAACACATATTGAATTGATCACACACAAAGTTAAAATATCACATAATTCAAAGAAAATTTTGCAATATCTTAGAAAACATTGTATGAAAATATTGATAAAGATAGGCATAATGAATTTCCAGAAAAGTACAGCAGCCTATATACCTTTTAAATATATATGTATGTTAGATTTGTTTCATCCCAGAAACGTCTGCTTAATACGAGCAGACTGAAATAGAAATAACATATTTTTTTAAATATTTTGAAATTCGGCAGTTTATGCCTGATCACCGTGACGATTTTCACAATGGGAATACTTCGTACCGGAATGTTAAGGTCAGAACTATTTACATTTGTAACTGTCCGGTTAAATGTATTGGCCGTATTTTAGCGAAATTCACACACACACACACACACACAGATATATATATATATATATATATATATATATATATATATATATAACGGTCTTGCTGTGAATGAACCGCGAGTTTTCAAGCCGCTAGAGAGCACTAACTGTAACTGAATGCTATGGAGAGCTCACCTTGGTGTGTGGTGGTTGTGCGTTGTGTCTGTTAATTGTGCACACGTTGTGTTATTGCTACCGTGTAAGGGCGAGGTTATGATGCTGAATATTCCGGGCAATTTGCGAGGGTCGTGGCCTCAAATAACGCTCCCAGCGTTTGTTGCTGTGGAGCTCTGTTCCGGGAATTAGAGTTACATATATACATACCTGCACGCAACATCAACTCTGGAACGAGTTGACTCTCGAGATAATTATTTTTGTTCGAATATTTCGGGTTTTTGTTCATTATTAGCGTGCCTAAACACACCTGCAAAGCCTGCAATATTTTCAATCTTAGAATATATTTTCCCACGTGTTGAAAACGTGGCAAACGTTGCCTTCCGGTTTTCTCGGGGTATTCCCGTTGCTTACGACCTTGGATTCCATCGCTGTTCCGTCTTCATCTCATTTCACGCCCTAAGTTCAACATACCTGTTTTTTTTTTGTTAGGTGCTCTTTAAATATTTAGGATATTCCAACTGTTTTCTGAAAGTACTAGGAATTACCGTTAAATATATGTACCAGAAAATAGTTATCTGCAGTCGTTTGTAATTCTCAGAGTTTGTTTTACTCGTGTTAGTTCAGAAATATTGGTAAAATTTTCATTACGTTCAGTGTCAAAATTTTTTGTTTCAAATTTTTATTTTGTACATAAACGTCATGTTTTGAAACGGGTTTATCTTTATTTTCGTAATCGAGTTAGATGTAATTTTAAGTTCAGTTGGTGTATAGTTGGTTCTAGGTTAATGCAACGCTTTCGATAGCCTTGTTTACTTTATTCTTCCTGGCCGTTATGTTCCCGTAATCCAAATGCGAAAATTAATGTTTCCGTCGTCCTAAATACTTTTGTCCATGCCTCAGTCAAGCGACACAGCGGTAAGTCTTAAGAAAAACAGAACTCGAATATCTCGTCCTTGCGTCTAAGACGTCTGGACCTCAAGTTCCTTGTCAGCACTCCAACACACGAGATTCACAATAGCCTACGAGCCTAAACAATTTTTGTGAGAGCTCATAAAAAAAAAATAACTCTGCTAATCTTAAATCTTAGTCAAGAATTATTTTTACCAAGATGAGCCCAAACAAAAATCTCAATACACACACCCAGCCGGCAAATAAAAACAGCGGAACCAGAATAATGCATCGGATGGAACTGAGACCGTGTCTCAGTTGGCCCAGAGAGCGCTCTCTCATGCTCTCGTTCTCGCAACAACGTCATTATGACGTCAGAGAGAACGGCCTCTGGTCGTCTCAATTCATCGCAGAGAGTACGAAAGAGCGAGAGCACAGAGAGATCACGAAGTGGTGTACACGCTGGCATTCTCTCGCAGGCGCCATATTTGTTTACATTATTTCCGTGTTTGAATAAGGTTATAGTAGCTTTCTGTGCCAGAACCACGTTGCATTTTAACTGTTTTAAACAGCGAAATAACATACGTTACATATGTTTATAAAAATATGAATACGGATTTCTGACCAAGTCTCGTTTTTCTTGTCACTTTGCTGAAACATGACAGTAAAATATACATAAAAAATAGTAATTTATGCGCTAATGATTATTCTGGTAGTGCTATAATTATTTGTGAATTATTTTGAACACACATAAATTACTTACTATAACCATGACCGCGATTTTGACTTAACATGATTTCCCGGTTCGGCATCAGCTGTTTGCCTGACATCAGAGAGAAACGAGAGAGTGGGTGTCTCAATTCCACAGAGCGAGAACGCGAGAGAGCACGAAACAGTGCTCTCGCCAGGTTGTGCGAAAGAGTGCTCTCTCTAAAGAGTATTGTATGATTTGAGATAGAGCCTGAAACTTTGCAGATGTGTGGTACGCCTTCTCGTCGTCTTGAATACTACGTCGCACACGCTCGCACTGCGACACGCGCTGTAACACGGTTTGGCGTGGAGACCAGCAGACGCCGGATGTTGTGCTGAGGCAGACGGGCCAACGATTGTTGGACAGTGTGTCTGACGTGAACACGTCTTTAAACTTGAAACCACGGTGGGAGGCAATCCAGAAAATTCGACGATAACAGAATCGGGGGATACAGTTTGGCATTGCAGCTCCGAATCTATCGTCTACATACAAAACTCAATTACACCACTCGATTGCCAAAGGATCAAAGAATATGTTACGCTGAGTGAGAACTACGAACCACGGGTTGTGAGGGGGAGGGGGGGGGGAGGCATCGGGTATTGTGGTCCGAACGCACCACACCTTGGACTATACGGCGATATGATACCTCACGGTTTTCAGACCGATTACAGGTCCTCTCTCGGAGTACTTCGATTCCGTAAAGCGACATCTGAGGCCGTCTTCCCGGCATTTACCTTCACTCCATATATAATTTTGTTAGAAAAGAAGTAACAATATGTATAATTTTGATAGAAAAGAAGTAGGAACTTTTATGCTCTTGTCGGTTGCACTAAAATCACGGAGAAACTTTGCTGTTCTGTACACATGGCCATACACGAAACGTCATGATTGTACATACATCGTTAATAAAATATAAAAATTCTGAAATTCAACAAATATATAAACGCAGTAATACAGACGAAATTATAAATAGCAGAACACCTATGCAGTTGCGGTTTGAAACTGTGTTTATCACGGGCTCGGGTTAAAACATCAGACGGCCATGTCAACCTTTATGAACATAACCATTACTATCATAAGAAGTATAAAACAAAACAAAAAAAAACTAAAATTTTGGTTTTCTCCCAATTCAAGCATTGCGCGTTCAATACAATTTTTGAGACGTAGATATACGTTTTATTCGCTGTAATAATTACTGCTAAGTATTCTGATCCCTTTTTTACATTGAAATATTCAAATTTTCAAAGGTCGACATAAAAATTAATTAATCATAAACCAGCCGTTTGAATTGTTGAGTTAATTTTCCTGCTTTAAGTTTTAAAAATGACTGCAGTTACTGGTAAGTAATTAAAAGTTTGGATTGTTAGTAGACGACCAATTTCTCTACAGTTATACTCTCTAATTCTTAACCATCTCTTTTTACACATATTTTAATATTCTGATACTGTAAAATATTGCTTTATGGGTTTGAATCTTCGGTAGGTTTTGGATCCACACGTGATTTCTTGAAGAAAATTAAGTAAGCTCTCCTACATTAGCGTCCCTGAAAAATTCGGTTGCGTAAACAATTAAATATCAGTAATTAAAAACTTATATTTCTGGTACATTTTGTTAAGAGAAATCCTTGGGACCCTTTCGAAAATTCGTTAAAGCATTGTGGGGTATAGAGGGTCAGTGTGTAATGTTACGATAGTCACCATACGTTGTCTTTGGAACACGGAGGCCTTAGTGATAACCGCTAAATCTGACTGTGGCTTTTTAGCCAAGACAAGTAAAATCATGACTTTTTGTCTGTTTGATAGCATGGCTTTACCACAGAATTTTTAAGAATACGAAAGCGGAACGACGGCAGGTATCGTGAACTTCAGCCACACACGCTAGCAAAATAGACTGACTGTCTAGCAACATGGAGGGACGTATGCAGTTGGCCAGTCAGCATCTGGAGACTACTTGGCTACATAGACAAAATATGAGGTAGACCGCTTAATCGTCTTCTGCGCACGTACCCAACATTGACTTACCCCAAAGGAACACAACTATCAAAGTCACATGGTCAACACTGATGAACGTGTTTGTCTGTATCTTAACTTTAAATCAAAAGCACTATTATATTTAAAACAATATTTTTTACGATTTTAATTTAATCAAACTGCGTTAAAAATTTGTTAAAGGAAGTATAAAAACATATCTTAGCACTTATTTACTAATCAATTTTCTAACCTAAAATTCAAACCATGTCGTTTTCGCTAGACGTGTTGCAGAAAGGCAATTCAATGTTGAGACACGGACATTGATTGTGCGCAGCCAGCGAGACCTGTCTACCTCATATTTAGTCTCCGATTGGCTTGGCTCAGAACTAACCTTTTGGAAAAAATAACGTTTTCAAATGAGATCCCGCGCACTACGTCTCGGCTCGACGGCAGGACTGCAGCTGGACTATAGTTGAAGGTTCAAAACTTTTTCTTTTATTTATTTCCAGAGACTCTTATGCCCTGTTGCACCAACATCTTCCGCGATCTGAGATCGAATGATTCTAGTTCCGAACCACGATCCAGTTTGATCTTGGTTCCAATGTAAAAGTGTCGCACCAACGAAATTTCATGATTCTCGATCCCCGATTCATCGATCTTGGTTCCAAAGTGAGAGTTCGAGATTAAGTATGAGACAAATTTAGCCATTGGTTCGTAATACATAACGTAGTAGAAGTAGGAGTAATTTTCACTATAGATATAATTAGATGTGCGATGTTTTATCTGTTTTAAGTGAATTATTGTTGTACAAATTTTACTGAATATAATTCAAGTGCGTTAATGTCGTTTTAATTCCCCAAGAAAGCAATAGAACATAGTTATATCCGTTGGCGTAGTTTCAAACTACATTTGTCGACAATGGCTCCTGATCTCGGATCGAGATTTCGAACCGCCAATTTCGGCTGTTCGAAATTAATTTCATCTCGATCTCCAGTCCAGCTTTGAACTCAAATGGTGTAACAATTTTCTGTGTCAAACTTAGATCCGATCTGGTATCGAGTTTCGAACCATGATGGTGCAACCGGAAATAAGTCGACAATATGCCGTTTCCGGGGAACACAGTGTAGTTTTAGAATAAGTTCTTAGCGATGTGGCGCGGTGGCCAACCGCCGGACTCGCATTAGGGAGGAGCCTGGGATTCCTGGTCCAGACATACTGACTTCGGTTTTCCATGTCTTTCCGAAATCCCTCCAGTTGAAAGCTGGCATGAGGTCTTACTACAGACCATGACTGACTCCCTCCTCATTGCTTCTTCTCTAGCAACCTTACACCGTCTATAATGACCATTCTGTCGACGAGATACTATGCCCTACCTTCCGTCCTATGGTCCCCACGCAAGTGTTACCGTTCACAAACATACCAATTTGGGAGTTCCGCGATGCAAAATTTCAGCAGCGAAGTGAGGGCAGAACAGTTCTGTAATCTGATTTCAGGGTAGCCACAAAAAAAAATCTGTACCAGCAACCGAGTGATGTGGTGATTGGTTACAGTTCTGTTGTACCCAGTTTGCCGCAGCACCCAGAGATAACCTCAACCCAACCCTCCTGGTCTAAGCTCACAAAAGAGGATCAGGAAAGGGAAGGGTTATCCAAAATCGAACCATCACACAAAACATCAGCAGGTGAGCTATTTGTTAAACAATAGTGCTGTCGACCTTGCCTGACAATTGGAAAAAAGGGTTCCACCACTCCACTTCGCAAAAACACAGTAATTTCAGTTTATGCTTGCACTAACACCTTTTGTGATACAGACATTCCGCAAACTTTTAACAAACAATAGAATGTTTAATAAGCACAAACCTCCAGACCCTGACTTTAAAACTAGTTTTTTTTTTCACAGTCAACTTTCTTGAAATTTTTATTTTTACCATAAAAACTCTAAAAAAATGCGCTCTTCCTTTACAGCACAAATTTCAAATCACGACTTCTTCAAAAAGCACTAAATCTTCCCAAAATACTCCGCCCTACACAAACATGGCTACTAAACACTGCTTTAACCTGCATTTTTTTCTCAACACTCTCTTTTAAGACTCAAACAATAAATACAATCTAAAAACCTTCCACTACTCCACCCTAAACAAACATAGCGGCTAATAATCTACAATCTCAGAAAATGCAGCCCTTACACCAATACTCATGGGCTCTACATTCCTTTTCAACACCACGACAATTATTCTGGCGTACTCAGTCTCTTTTATAGACGCCTCATAAAACAATGTTTCCTAAAACTTATATTAACAAGACAATACAACAAGGCGAACTATAATCGTACCCAATTCACACCAAAACATAACATCTTTCCTTCCTTTTAATACTAGCTAGTATTTTATAAAACACTAGTTGATCCCGGCGAACGTTTTTCCGCCTCTTTCACGTTATATTGTGCCTTCTCAATGCATCCTCCATTACGTATGGTACGTCGACCGATGTTTGACCGTGGTATCGCTGGTATTTTTCTCTTTTAGATCAACAAACATTTCCTGCAAGTATGAGCAAACTCGGCCCATAAATATAAAAATTAGACTCCACCGCCACCTATCGGAATGAAACTTAACTTAAAATCATACTCGCCATCTCAGTAACATATTGTGTGAATATGGTCTCAATAGATCAACAAACATTTCCTGCAAGTATCAGCAAAATCGGCCTATAAATATAGAAGTTAGACTCCAGCGCCACCTATCGGAACCTAACCTACCGAATGCAAAGAACAATAAAACAATTTATTTTAGATCAACAAACATTTCCTTCGAGTATGAGCAAAATCGGCACATAAATATAGAAGTTAGAATCCAGCGCCACCTATCGGAATGAAACATAACTAAAAACCTTACTCGCCATCTCAATAACATATGGTGTGAATATGGTCTCAATTGGTCCAGTGGTTTGTCAGTGATGATGCGGTTTAGTCACGCACAAAGGATTTTATATATATAAAGATTTAAAACGGACATCTCTGTACATTTTATATGTGCACTCAGAATTACAGAAATTTCAATATTATATTTTCCAAACCTTCGAGACGCCTGCCGGAGGTAAATAGTCTCTAATATTTTACCCTTTTAAATTTTCAACACTGCTACCAATACATACCAAATCCAGCGTCAAATAACACACCATATATTCCCTCACAATCGTTCATCAGATCTCACAACAATGCACCATTCAGATCCAACCAGGCCTGAGGATATGCTCTCCGTCAACCTCACCAGGTGGCGACAGTGCCCCCTCGATTTCACGCGCCAACAAACCCAATGGTGGAGGAGCCGGCAAAGGATATTGTCCCTAACTTACCGCAATGTGGTGGTGCTTCCTCTCCTCCACCCATACACTCACCATCCACACACCAACACACACAACACACCAATCCAGGCTAAAGATGAATAAATATTTTATCCAAGGAAAAGCCTTTAGAAAACCCACGACACCCTTCTTTTTATCTTCACGGCCCTATTCTCTTCCAAAAACTGTGCTGCCGACGTGGTCCCATCGAACATTCATCAAATGTTCCATAAAGCCCCTTGATCACACTGCTCACCAACAGTCCGACGGAAGATTATCAAGTTTTCCTTCATGTTTTTCCCCAACCCGGAAAAACTTCAAAACAGAAAATCTCAAAATGTTCTTAAAGTTACATTAAACTGGCGCGCTCCCTTTAACCTGTGGTTTGCTACGAAAAGCTCCCTTTTCATCATTTTCGCAACCCACCACAATTCCACCAAACTGTGTCTTTAAAGTCCACACACCAGTCTAAAAATGCGTGCCCCATCGAGGTAGAGCCTAGTCATTTCCCTTAACCCTGGGAGAAGAAAATTAATTTCCAATATAAGAGTAACCTCTGCTAAAAAGTCTTGAAAATCACTCGAAAATTTCTAAGTCCCCTCTGCACGCATCATTTTCCAAAACTAAGTCCAACTGTCTAGTAAAATTGACGAATTCTTTCGGAAAACCAGTTAAAAGATCAATGTTCCAATACCACATGGAAAATCGGCTAAGACCAGAGTTCCTCACTTTCTCAGGCTAAGTCCGAGAACCTTCCGAACTATTCAAAGTCCCGCACATAGCTTCAGTCTCAGATCGTGAAATTTTCATAAGTCCCCATCGCACACAAGTCGTATACTTATCCGTCGCGCAGCCACAGCCTCATCCGCTCTTCTAATCTCTGGTGGCACCACTCGCCTTTGAGTACCAGCACGCCGGCCCGGCTGGGGTAGTCTCCAGCTCACAGGCTGAGGGCGTCCCTCAGAGGACAATTTTTTTTTTCTGGCGAGCCCCCAAATCCCGCTACGCCAGCGTGAGCATCTTCACTGTTCTGTGTGTCCTCCGGCATGCATGTTAGTAGCTAAGTCGGTTGGAGAATGGGATGCGCACGCTTTACGTCAGGTTAAATTATTATAATGGGCGCATGCATCACGTCTGAGCAGGGTTGTAGTGCCATGGCCACAATTGTAGCCATGTGCACACCCCGAAAGCAGACGGATCTAGATGAAACAGAATAGCAAACCAGGCGAAGCATAGAGGGCCGTGGAAAATCTATGCGACAGTCGCGGAAGATAAAATAATTCCTTGTAACTGGATTAGAGCTGGATAACGTAGGGTATTTGTTAGTTCGAGTAGAAAGACTTCTGTTTGTTTTTATGCGGGGTGAAATGAGATGAGATCACAGCTGGTGTGTATTGAAGGGGACATAACAGCCCCCGTGCCGATGCCAGTCATCGTGTGGGCGTAAGCACCCTTGACGTTTAAGTACCGCCAATACTGCCGTGGAGGCGAACCAGCACTGCAGTACTAACAGCAGCAATTGGATACAGAGCCATTCCTGATTCTCGTCGTGTAGGTCGGAAAACCGGACAGCTCAGCCATGGCACCGACTCTATCTTCGCTCTTCGCGCCGACATCAAGATCTCCACTCCGTGGGTGAAGGCGGGGACCATCAATCAGGGGAGCCACCCCCTATCCATCCTCCAAAATAGTCCGTCGGTCTGAAATTGCGCGAAACATACAGGACCTACCAGAGATGGTGGCGAATGTATTCCAATACATTCATCACGCATCCACAGCCGGCAGCCCGCGGAATCCATCAGTGAGGATCTCTACACTTCGCATCTTTCAATACCTCGAGATCACCCTCACCGCCTTGATCGTTGGGCCCCCTCCAGCAGATGCGTTTCGCCATCTCGTCGTACTGATCTGCCAATGTTCCCGATGCCCAAGACGACGGCACTCTTTCACCGGCCAGTTGGTTCGCTGGCTGGTATTTGAATATTTCCAGCCACCCCATAGCCTGGGGATCCCCTATCCACCACCTGGCGACGCGACGAGTTGTGCAATGGTCCCATCGCACTCGCAGACACACCTCCCTTTTGCTGGTCCTCAAGTCGTGGGCAGATCCTAGAGAGTGAGCCTCCACGAGTACGATGTTCATCCCACGACAACTCAGCTTATCTCTCCGAGGACCCTGCCCGCGCCTGTATTTATACCTCCTGATCACCACCTGAGGCATTTCCTCCTCATGGAGACGCCATGCCCCATGCCACGCCCATCTCATGCGATGGGCGTGGCATGGGAAAAAATAATTCTAGCCAATTAGCATTGAGACTTCTATGACGTCAGCGCAAGAGAATTGTAAATAAGTCTAACCCTACTTTTTCTTGACTTTCAAATTCCTTCCTGCCCGAGTATCTATTGTGTTAACAACCAAAGAAACATCTTTTAAATCCCACGTGTAATTACGATCTTATTTTCACATTTGGAATATCAGTGGGAACTGAAAGAAATTTTTGAATAAACATAAAAATAAGAGAAATTGTAACCGTTATTAATTCTCTTACAAGAGGTTAGTCAACAGTGCACGGAAATACTTATTTACAATATTTTTTTAGTGCTGGTTACTAGGCGATAAAAATTGTGTTCGTAGCGACACGAATTTTTGTTGTCTCATTGCACACAAGAATATCTTAAGCAGGGCTCTCAAAAGTGCTCATTTTACCGTGAACAGCGTACAGTCAATTTTACTAAGGAATTAGTGCAGTGACATTTCTTTAATTATAAGTAGATTGTTGCCGTTTTATAATTACTCAATAACGCGCGGATAAAATTACGGGACTATGAGTTGGGCTGCTTGCGGTAAATTAAGCACTTTTGAAATCAACTTTTGAAAAGTTCCCGTGCCCATTCCTGCATATCAACGAGCACAGTGACTGGCATGAGCAATGCAGTAAAGTTTGTAACGACGGAATGAAATTAGTTTCATATTGTTGAGTCAAAAGTGTTAGGGAAACTTTTGTCAACACTGAAATTATTAATTTCCTTTCTGTTTTTAAAGTTTATGCTCTAAGTTTAATAATTATAAATGTTAATTTTACATACGGCGGAAGAATACTCGATGTGCATACAAGTAAATCTTAAGTAATGCTTTCAAACGTTCTCTGTTTGCCAAGAACAGCTTATACATTTGAAGTCGTCTGTAAAATAGAAACGTGTTAAAATCAGAAACATTTATTTATTTAATTGAAAAGAAAGTTACGCTACATACATAAAAAATTCAACATGGCGGATGAGACCGTGTCTTAACGTTTTACGACGTGCGGGGTTGTCTCCCCCCACCCCCTTTACTTCCTTCCGCGACAAATTGCCCTTTTCCTGGAGTCCTTTCGTCCTTTTTGCCAGCAGCCGTGGGGTGGGTTACGAATGAGACTTGCTTGGCTACAAGGGTGGGGGAGGGGTTGTAGAAGAATGAGGGTCGTGACACCGACAGGAAGTGGTTTCTCATTTCCTACGCGCCGACAGACGGCCTCCCCAAACGCTACTAGGCGCCCGCCGTCGAGCGCCCCTATCCCTGGAGCCGAAGACATGGTCGACCAGGGGCGGGCCAGCAGATATTCGGGCGCCGGAGAGGGAAGAATACGTGCCGTGGCAACTCGAGCGCTGCCCGCTGCTTACGCCACGAAGCGGAATGAAATTCCAAGGTTTGTACAGCTCTTAACATCGGGGTCTTAAGAGCCGATGAGTGCGAAGCGAGGTGAGTACGGAGTGACGCCGGAATGCAAAGGTGAGGGGTAACAGGAGAGTCCCGAGAAAACCCGCCGACCAGTGGCATCGTCTCGCACGACTCCCACCTGCAAAAATTGGGAAGCGATTCCGCCAGGAATATACATTAAGTTTTTCCGGTATATTTGCGTTCGTTTTCAAACCGCCCTCTGCCCCTGGAAAAAAGGGGGGGGGGACTCCGGAAATCTCGAAGCTGCATCACTCGCAACTTATTCATAACTTAACGCTCCCATGGGGGGAGAGGGACGATATTCGACTTAAATATCACATTGACTGCAAGAACAATACGCAGAGCTACCATTTTATAATAAATTGATTAAAAAAACCATCTCAATAGCAGAGCTTTCACTATTAATTAACGTGATTGAGGTCGGCAAATAATGTTCTCAACAAATAGGCTTTCTTTTGGGCTATTTACTGCTTACTCAACGTTAGATGTTATTACAGACGTAAGTTTATAAAGGCACTTCAAATTCATAATGATATCATACGTTACACAGCCCTTGACAGTCTTACTCAACATCAATATTTTGGCCTTAAATTTATAAGACCTCACGTCTGTAAATAACTGAGTATGTCTTTTAGCTGTGGCCCATTTGCGATCGCTCCTGGAGTACAACCTCATGCCCAGCCCTCCTGTTTACCTCCAACAAAACAGGACACTAAGGATTGGGAAGGACAAGTAATATATTTCCATTCAAATAGCAGAGCAGGATGTCTAATGTAATTGCTGACAATTCACCCTAAAAAAAAAAAAAAAAAAAAAAAAAAAAAAAAAAAAAAAAAAAAAAAAAAAACATGTATGGGACAAAAGGAAAAACTCCACCTATTACGAAGCACAACACCTAAGAGAACTTCATTGCAATTTTTTTTCTTTAATAAACTTTCAGTACAAAACATAATTACTATTAATTAATATTGTTCTGTTTTCTCACAGGGGCGATAAACACCCTAAAACATCTATAAAATAACATACTTAATAAAAATTGGGGTAATTACTAATAAAAAATCAAGCCCCTTTACAATATAATATTTCCAATAACAATTTACCTAACATTTACATAAAATAAACCCCTCTCCATAATCTTAACCCTTGAGAGAAAATACAAATACATATCGCAACCAGGGTTTCTCTCACCACGTAGGATGATTCCTTTCTTTCTATCTTCTTTTGTTTTCGCAAGGCACCACTGGAGTGAGGAGTTTAAAGAACTACTAACCTTGCAAAAACCCATAAGAGACCCGCCCAACCCACAACATACGCACTCTTCCTTGCTCACCACAACACCTCATATTCTAACCCTCAGGCCAAGGATATTGTCCTCACCAAAGATATTGGCTGCCCTTGGATCCAGGAACACACCATCAAGGGAGCCAGGGATATTGTCCCCACCAGTACACTGGCTGCTCCCCTGCACATTCAAACAAGCACCCAAGAGAAAAGGGGATACTCCCCCCCCCCCCCCCCCACCACTAGGGCTTTCCTCTCCTTCTCTCACATTCACCACAGCACATAAACAACACACTCACTCGCCCACCCCACAGGTTTTCCTTTTCCCAAACAAAATACCACGCCAAAATTGATCCAAAAACGTCCCGACTGGTAAATGGAGCTTCCAGAAGTCCTATTCATTAAGTAGCTTGAAACACTATTCCAGAATATACTCACTCCCACTACTAAACTATCTTGCGGAATAAAAAAAAAATCCACACCAATCCTTTTCTTCGCCTAGGATACTTCAGTTCACACAAAGGTCCCGCGCACCGCCAGCAAAATTCGAAGTTCGAATGGCTCGTTACCTTGAGAAAAAAAAAAAAAAAAAAAAAAAAAAACCTAAGTTCCAATGTCTTCTGCAAAATTTCAAAGTTCGAATCGGTCACCACCTCGGAAAATTCAAAGTTTAAACTCCTCCTTCGCAAAAAAATCTTCAAAGCCCAAATTCATCACTATCATAGGAATTATTCTAAGTTTCGAACTCTTCTCCAAATTTTGTCAAAGTTCAACTCCCTCGTGTTTTGGAAATTTTTCTAAGTTCGAAACTCCTACGAAAATTTTTCAAAGTGCGAAGTACCAGTGCGTCAGAGTCTAAGTCCACAACACGTCATATTATTTTTGAAGTTTTTACTAGACGCAGCATACTTAACTTCTCCGCAGCTGAAGATCGCTCTTAGGGTGGCTGCACACATCACTAAGGCACCCGCGCTTCGGCGGGGGAAGAGTCTGGCTAGACAATTTTTTTTTATATATTAAGGTGAGCCCACAAATCCCGCTATGCCAACGTGAGCACCTTCGCAGTTCTGTGAGCCCTCCGGCATGCTTGTTAGTAGCTAAGACGGTTGGAGAATATGATGCATCTCAGGACAAGCCCTTTACGTCTTAGGTCGGGATTAATTTACAAAATGGGCGCATGCATCGCGGCTATAGCAAGGTTATCTGGTGCCATGGCCGCAATTGTAGCCGTGGACATACCTGGAAAGAAGAAGGGGCATAGAAAACCAGGCAAAGCGGAGAGGGCCTGGAGAAAACTATGCGACATTCGCGGAGGATAAATGCAAGTTCTTATTGTATTAGGGCTGGAGAAAGTAGGGTAGTGTTAGTTTGCGAAGATAGACTTTGTGAATGTGATGTAGGGTGAAATGAAATGAGGCCGGAGCAGTTTGATAACCAGGGTCGCGCTATGCGGCCCTGGTGGTGGGGGACAGAACTGAGCCACCCACCCGACAGGTGCCAGCCATTTCTCTGTAACACAGGAAAGAGTGTTAGTGTATTACAGACAGTAAATTAAAAGAAACTTAAAACTAGAGGTAATATTTCTATTACCTTGTATGTGACCTCGCGTGCAGCTGAGTGTAGGGGTGTGTTAGTGTGTGCCAATGTAGGTGTGAATGAGTGTTATTATTGGTGTGCCACTCCACAACCCTCACCAGCTGCTGCAGAGAGCACACTACGCCACAGTCCCCCAGTTGTCGCTGGAACTGCCAAAGACGCTTTGGAATCGGTAGTGGCGACGGACCATACATGCAAACAACTGTCGGATGAGAGGATATTTGTAGCACATGTGTGTGTGTGTGGTGCAGTGTGGACGCAATCTGAATCACAGGGCCATCTCTGAGCCAGAGGCTGTACAGAGCCTGCTTCTCCTTGTTCTGTGATCACATAGTGCTTCGCTAATTTTGTGATAGTTATTTTGTCAAAGAGTGTATTTGTAGTTAAATGTATTGCAGTATTACGGGTTTCCGGGATTAATTTTTATTCGGGTTCATGGTCGAGGGCCTGCATTGCGAATTTCGATTTTTTAAGGTCGCCTTTGAGCTAAAATGCTTTTAGGCCGCTTATATTTCTGAGTCTCGTCGGGGTCGTAATCGTCGAGACTACATATTTTCGGGTTGGCATGTGTGGCACAATCATTGTAAAATTTTGCCGCCATTTTGACGAAGTGCTCGTCTAGTTTTTCAATTTTGAGTTCGTTGTGCAGATCTGTAAGGGGGCAGTATCTAGGTGCATCTGCCGCGATTCGCAGGGATTTATTTTGCACAATCTGCAGTCTCTTAATTGGGCCCATGTGGGCGCAGCATATGTTATAACAGGCCGTATGAGCATGATATATAGCAATACTGCTGTGTTTCGTGTTATGGCACTTCGCCTATTAAGTATAGGGTATAGAGTGGAGAGTCTAGCGTATGCACGTACTCATTTGGCGTCTATATGCGCTTTCCAGGTCAGCTTTCTGTCCATATGTACGCCTAGAGATTTAACAACATCTTTATGGGGTATGGGTTCGCCAAATAAAGTGATTTGCGTAGCTTGAGGTAGTGCCCTGCGCGTGAAAACGATCGCCTCGCTTTTCCCGACATTAATTTTAATCCGCCATTTCGTGTGGTATTCTTGAAAGGCTGTTAAGGCAGTTTGAATTCGTTGTCGTATTGCTAAGCCGAGGTCATGCGAGTGACTAAATATGGCAGTGTCATCGGCATAGCAACCGAATTGCACCAGTCGGTGGTCTGGTTTCGGTAAATCATGTATTTAAAGATTACATAAAACTGGACCAAGTATACTGCTTTGAGGTACTCCAGCATATATGGTTTTACTTTCTGATTTCGCCCCTTCGCATTGGACAGAAAAAGTCCTGCGATTTAAATAGCTGGCTAATAATTTAATATGGCAATCGGGGAATTTTAATTCATATCATTTATAAATTAATCCAGAATTAAAAAACTCGATCAAAAGCCTTTTCAATATCTAAGAAAACTGCGATTACAAAGTCTTTCCAGTTAAAGGCATAGTTAATTAATATATTCAGTGATTCGTACCAATTCGTGTGTTGTGGAGTGCTTTTGTCTAAAGCCAAACTTCTCTTCTGGAAGTAATTTATTATTACTTATATGAGAATTAATCCGTCTTAGGATCATATATTCCGCAACTTTAGAAAGAGTATTTAAAAGGCTAATTGGCCTGTAATTTTGTGGGAGTTTCTTATCCTTCCCTGGTTTGTGGAAGGTAATCAATTTGCAGTTTTCCATTCATCTGGGAAGCATTCCAGCTTGAGCATAGCATTAAAACATGTAGCTAAATACTCGTGGGCCAGTTCAGGCACTTTCTTTAATACAACAGCATGAATTACGTCAGCTCCTGGAGCTTTTCTGGGATGCATGCGGCGAATTGCCAGTTTTATTTCGTGCGACTGTGTAAATTCAGGTTCGTCTTCAGTCGGTTTTTTTTTTTTTGCTTTATTTTAATTTCGTGATAAATGTGGGTTGTAAAATTTCTATCACGGGGATCCTGATTTGGCTGACAAGTATTTTCCAGCATATTTACGAAGGCTTCTGCCTTTGCTTCAGGGGTGAAACAAATCCTGTGTTAGTTTGCAAGGACGGGGTTTTTTCTGTTTTATTTCAGAGGCGTTTAGTTAAGCCCCATAAATTATTTTTGCGTGGTGTTAGCTTAGCTACTTTAGCATCCCAGACATTGGCTCGCCATATCGTTACCTCCTCTGAAATGAGAGCCTGTATTTCGTTAATCCGCGCCTTAGTTTGCCGATCTCGGAGTCTAGAATAATGGCGTCTTAGGCGGTTTTTCTGAGTGATTAAATCCCGCATATACTGCGGAAAAGTATCGAGTTTATTTGTATGTGTCTTCTCTGGAACACACTCAGCCACGCCTTGCTATATTGTGCTTGTAAGGGCGGTTATAGCTTCGTCAACATCATGTGTTATTGCCAGAGAATCATTATTTATCTGTGGCAAATTTTCTGTTATAAAATCCGAGAAACTCGGCCAATCGGTCTTAGAATAATCTTTAAATTTTCTTGGGGCATTAGATTCTGTGAAAATATGATCAAAATCAAGGTGAACTGGGTAATAATCGGATGAGAGATCATGTTCGACTCGTAGGTCAAAGCCAGTTGTAAACTGTTTAGCTAGAACAATATCTAAAATATCAGAATGTTGGTTAATATTTGGTGGCTTATAGGTAAGCTCAGTTGGGGCTATAACTTGATCATTTTTATTCGCTTGGTACCTTTGTAAGAGCACCCCATTTGCTGTTCTATTTCTAGAATTCCAGTTGGGATGTTTGGCATTTATGTCGCCAAGGGCGAGAAAAGTGTTGCCAATATTATTATATAGCAGGTCCAGGTCTGTCAGTGTTAGCGAGCGCCCTGGAAAAAAGGGGGGGGGGGGATTAATTGCTAGTAATTAAGTGCGTTGTTGGCCTAATGTTAATTCAATGCCAACTGCTTCTAATATAGGAAAGCCTGGCAAATTTATTTCGTTATGTGTAATGGATGTGTGTACTAAAATAGCCACTCCTCCTCCTTCACTTCTTATCAAAGGCCTGTCCTTTCTATAAACGGCATAGCCTGGCACAGAAAAGCAAGATTTAGGTGTAAAATGTATCTAGTTTATTTCCGCAATTTAAATTTTATGTCGAGACAAATAGTTCGTCCTTTTTTGAGCTGAGGTGGCCAGCATTTCAGAAATGAATGGTGTTTATGTGTGTTTCGGGATTGTTTGTAGTAGCTGCATTAATCGAATTTGCCAGTATGGTCAAAGTTCTTGACCAGCAGAATGGACGAACCGATGGTCGCTGTGATTTTGTCTTGGCTCGACATATTAGTCGTCCAGATCGCGATCATGGCACAGAGGGGCTGCATCACTTGTGCCAGGTCGGGGTATTTGCTGAAATGCGCGTCATTCGTAAATGCCGCATTAGTTGCAGCCATGATTTCATTTTGATTTACCTTGGGGGGGGGGGGAGGGCAGGTAGGCCCCGGGTTGGCATGTCGGAGCGACTGGCACCGATGCGACATCCATGGCTTGCGGGTGTGTGTGTGACGAGCTTTTCTTTGTCTGCTTGAATCCTAGAACTTGGTTCATTAGAAGCCAAGCTCATGGGAGCTCCCTGCAATTTTTATATGGAGTACCTGGTTGAAGCAACCTTTACCTCCTGCCTATGGGCCTAGTAATTAAATTTCCCTACATTGTTGAAATGGGGTTTGATCCCCTACCTGGTATTCAGCTTAGATCTAACCTAGAGTAAATACTAAATCCTACAAATAAAGTTAAATTTTTTATTTGATTTTTATTTTGAAAATTCTTGTTTGATTTTTGTTTATTTATTGATTTTTTTAAATTTATTTTTAATAATTTATATTTGATTTTACTTTTTAAAATGTTTTATTTTGTTTTCTTGTTTGTGTCGAGCGTTGCCCCTGTCGTAATCTAGTTTATGTTCAACCTTGAACCTACCCCCTCCTGGGTAAAATATGCTCCCAGGCGAGTCTTCCCTACTTGACTCTAAAGGCATTTATTACTCTAAAGGCATTTATTACTCTAAAGGCATTTATTTTTCTAACCTGAAGGGTGGGATCTACCTGAAGTCAGTGTATTAATTACAACAATTACCTTAAGAAAAATAAAACAATTAGTACTATAATAATATACAAAAGTTGAAAGAAAAGCCTGTAATGGTGTGACTGGTGTGTGGGGTGAAAACCTTTGTGATGTGAGATACTTTGTGTGCCTGCTAGCTAATGTGTGTCCTGGTATGCTGTTTACCTGTTTGGACCGTGGGCTCTTAACAGTTTTCAGGGTTCCTGGCAGGCCTATCCGGCTAGAATGGCGCTCGAGGGTGATACTTACCACCGGCAGTGGCCCTGCCAGGCGATCCCCTACTTTGGGCTCTTTCCCACGGTCCGTCCCTGTGTGTGTGTGTGTTCTTCATTGTGACCTGTCTTCAGCTTTTCCCTAGCACCCGGGCAAGTCTTCAACTGCGACGACTTCGATGGTGTTTTCTTCGCCTTTTGCAGTGGATTGGGCGTCTGCATTTACCTTTAGTAATGTGTTGCTGACTTTTTGGAATTCTGTTGTTTTTATGAAGCTAATTGCTTCTTGCATGTTGCTCAGTAACATTTCTTCTTGGCTGGTCTCTTTGATTGTACCCTGTTTGGTTTCCTTGGGATTTTTCTGTTGCCCTTGATTTTGTGCCCACGTTAGTTGAAGGTCTGGCAAGTTGTTTATTGATTGATCTGATTGTTTGTTTCCTGTATTTTTTGCTTTTTGTTCGCCGTTTTGCTTGGCGCGTTTATTTAATTCCTGCTGCCATTTTTGCAGGTTCTATCTCCTGCCGAGTAAGGTTCGCCACAGTTTGCGCACTTCAGTTGGATGTTGACATCTGAGTTTCTTGGGCAGATATGACTGCGGTGGTTTCCGGCACATTTGACGCATATTTCCTGTTGCCCACAGCTTCTGCTGTGATGCCCGAATTCCTGGCATTGCAGAGGTCTTTTCTTCCTTAGGTATGGTTCTGTTGACACTCTGACACTTGCTATGATTGTCAGGTTGACGAGTTTCTCTTTTTGGAGGAAAGGTGTTTGTACGATGTGGAGTGGCATTGGCCTCATTTCCTGTGTTTCTGTTATTTTTTTCATTTGTTTGATGCTGGTGGTTTCTATTCCCTCCTCTTCGAGTAGCTTAATCAGTTCCTGCTCACTTATTGTGGGAATGAATACTCTTAGTAATGTTGTAAATGTTGTGGGTGTTGGTTTGAAGGTAAAGTAAGGTATGTTTTCTTGCTTTAATATGAGAATGATTTTCTCTTGAGATCTATGTGTTTACACGTTGTGTGTTCTTCCGCCTTATTAAAATTAACATTGATACTGACCTCATCACTTTATTTATGTGTCGGTCAAGTGAAACTGTGAAATTATTAGAAACATAAATATTGTAAAAAAAATCCACTCATTTTTACATTTCGATACATTAAAAAATTCAGAAAGCGAGAGAAATCATTTAAGTTATCACAAATGGTTACCTAACACTTTTAATTTGGCGTTAATATATGGAACTACTTTACCCTCCATCGTTACCAACTTTTCTGGACACATGGCACTCATTGCGCGCGTTGAAATATAAGCGGTTAGGGACAGTGACTTTCTTGTAAGGTTGATTTCAAAAGTGCTCATTTTACCGAGAACGACCTTTACCAAGTGGTTTTGCATCACTATCCCGGCAAACTCCTGGACTGTTCGTTAACAGTGCATGCGACATGAGCTTACTAACTGAAGTGTACATACCTTTTTCCCTACAGCACTGAAGAACAAAGCGACTGCAAACTTAGATAGTATTTCCTGCCAGCTTTGTAAGCAAATATCCCACCAGAGTGACACATAATATTGTATCGCAAAAAAATATAAACTTCTACCACGGAAGAAACACCTCGGTAGGAATTAATCACTTCGCCAAAATGCGCGAATTCCCGAAACATGCAATGAGGAACAGAATCTGAAATCCTTAATATATTTTAATGGAGTTACATTTATTGACAATATATTTGAATTCTGGTAACGATCAAATACAGGAATAGTTGACACGGTCTATAGTTTTCAATTCAAAATGGGCAACTTTTTGCAAAAATTAGGCACATGTAAATCACGAAATCCCCCTGGGGGCGGGGTTGCGACGGTGTGGTCAATAGATGGCAGCACATGCGTTATTTAACGCTAGACACTTGTCTACAAACTCGCTACTTCAGAGTTTCTATAAACATGACGCCTAGTTTACGACGGGAGAGTCGTGTCAATATCATCCTTGCTCGCATTTTCGTGCAGCCGCCATAACACGACAATCATCAATACGACGCGTCACACCTGTGACAGTTGCGTTTAAGGTAGACACTGATTTTATTTTTTTGCGAATATTCGTAATCAGGTTTTATGGTCAGACATTGAAAATCAAAGCTTGAAATCGCACAGAGGGAAAGTTAACAAAATTTTTGAAGTTCATACGGTTTCACTATCTTCCAATTTTCCTATTAAACAATGAAGGGACCGTCGATTACGGTTTAAGATCTGAAATTATTATTTCGCGAAAAATAGGTTATATTTAGAAGTAACTGTCAAGATGTTCCCTGTGCCTTGATATGATTGGTTTTTAAATAATGACTCTGAGATAAGTGGTGGAGGAATATATATTCAAAATGGGAGGGACTCTTACCCTAAGGGCGGGTTTACGATTAAATACGAAGAGTTACGAATTGTACTTGTTACTCGTTAAGTACACGGAAAATAAGTTATGCAGTTTATGATTGATCTAGCAAGCAAATCAGAATTGTCGGATACCATTGAGTATTTACGTCAATAAATTTGCAGAATGTTAAATAAAGTGAATACAATAACCTCTTCCAAGAAATAAAACACGAACTCGAACGCTTATTTAAATAAAGAGGTAAATAATTCATTGCATACTATTTCACGATACGACATAACCAAAATCCAAGACGTAAATACAGTCTCCCCAACAACAAATGTCACTGTGTCCATGCACGGTTTATTCCATTTTTTCTGAAGCCCTACTTTCAGGATATTCCTCCGCTGCATGCGAACCAAGCTTAACTAAGTCTAGAAAATTACACCAACGGGACAACGCGCCAACATACCTATTTTCTCCCCGCTTTAGTTCACATTAATTATAAATGAAATTATTTACAGAGAAAATATAAGAAAGAGTTAAATTTAACCAAAAATACTCTACTTTTACGTTAACACCAGTATAAAACGCTTGTGATACATGGCATATTTAGGAAAAAAACCGAACATTTTATTCATTGAGTTTTTTTTTTTTAAGTGTGTAGAAACCGTGAATAGACTATAAGAACGCTGTACCTGTGCATGCGAATTCCAGGTCCACCATTTATCTCCAAAAACAATTTTCTCGCGAGTGAAAATGGTTTAATCGGTTTATTTCGCAGTCTTTTTTAAGTATGAAGATCCAGGTGCAGTATCTAAAAAAAGTATAGACAAGTACAGCATGGTTTTTCCCTTAGTTATGTGGCATAAAATTCTAATATGGTAACCACTGGAAGTCTCGTAAAAGGTGCGTTATCGACGGAAAAACTGCGCGCCAGTCTGTAGTTTTACGCCTTGAAGCTACGCTGAGGCATGGTACACTTGCGTGATTCGCCCTTAGCTCTTCCATGCTTCTATGGGGCCGCAGTTGCTGAGCGGTTAGCCTGCTCGCCTTCCACCCTAGCGAACTGTGTTCAATCCCCGACTGGGTCACTCCCGAATTTCCGCATGTGGGGAATCGTGCCGGACGATGCCGTTGGCCGGCGGGTTTTCTCGGGGATCTCCCGTTTTCCCCGCCTTTTCATCCCGGCGCTGCTGCATACACACCCTCAATCACCCTCATCATCTCAATACCCCGCCGCCTAAATCTCTTCACTCACTCATTCACTCCATGCTTCTAGGCCTCCAACGTGCAGCCAGGCGACCAACTTGAAAGAACCATGCTCGACCTGCGGAGGTTCGCAGGCGCCATCGACCTCGCCCAACCCCGTCCCTCGCTTTTCTCGACGTCAAATATGTGGGGTCGGGGAGAAGCACGTGCCCTGGCAGTCGAAGGCGGGCCGTTTCGCGCGGCACGTAGGTTCGTCGAGACGCGGGGCGGGAGGGGCGACGAAAAGTCAGGACATTAGTCGCGATCATCCGGCAGGCGAACAAGGACGAGACTGAAATAACATCCTCCGGACATCCCCATCCCCTCGTGCTGGAGTTTACCAGGCATTCTGCAGTGTCTCAATCCTTTCCCCCTTTGTTTTGCCTTTACAATGCTCGCTCCCCGGGTGAACAAGCTGTCTCTGGTTAACAAGTTAAACTGTTTCGGCGTGGGTAGAATTGAAGAGTGGTAGCCTCCGTACGTTTACAGAGGTCGTGTGTTCGAGTTCCACCTCGAGCGATGAGTGTTAACAATCTTCTAGGACTTTCGGAGACGTCTGCATGCTCTCAGCTTCTCGGTGTCGCGTTGTTTGTCTCGACGTTCCCGAAGACAAAGCAGCACCAGGGCTGGATTAATCACTAAGCAAAGTAAGTATGTGCTTATGGCATCAAGAGAAAGGGAAGTACCACAAAAATGTTATACTGTCGGATTTATTCCGGACTACGTGGTGCAAAACTGCAGCTAGTGCAGCTAAAACAGGTTATAAAAAAATTGAAACATTATAATTATACTGTGATTTTAATCAAAATAATTGTATAATAGTAATAATACAGGTTACAGTTAACAGAGTACATTAATACTGGAACACATCAAAAATAGAATCTCATTACTGATAAACTACCACAAGAGACTGTTCATTTTCCCAGCTGAAGTATAGTAAATTAGTTTTGTTAGTCTGATCAAAGACTCTGCAATTTCGAAAATTAGGAGAAAAGTTGCCGTCATACAACCTAGATATTATTGTAATTCTAAACTTGATATTACATAATTTAACAGTAGAAAAGTTTAAATAATTTAAGAAAATTAACAAACTGAAACTAGTTATGAAAAAGGGAACCAACCTACAAAATTTGTATTTTTATTCGAGGGCTGATTCAGAAGTCATGGAAACTATTGTTTAACTCCCGAAAATGATCCAACACTGGAAATGTACTATTTACAGTTGACAGTGTACGACAAGTGCGTTTGTAGGTGACACCACGTGAGGTATGGATGTAAGAATGTCCGGCAAGGAACAGAGACAAACATGGCTGCTTGAAATCATGGGAAACGCCATCGGCTGCATGAGATCCGCCATTGTGCACTACCTCTCGTCGAAATACTGTGGCGATGACTTGTAAGTTGGCAAAGCGTTTACCACATAATGACCTCTTCACTTTGGGAATAAGGTCGTAGTCACGTGGATTATGATCGGGAGAATAGGGAGGGTGTGACAACACCTCCCATCCCCAACGCCGCCGTAAACACCTTGTAACTCTACCTGCTGTATGAGGTTTAGCGTTGTCAAGCAAGACTATAGTGTTGTCCAACAGTCCAGGACGTTTCTCTAGAACTGCACGGCATGACGAAGATGGTACCGCAGAAATGACAGGCAGTACTATGCATTTACAGTACAGCGCTCACGAACTGGATGACACACTAAAACGACTGTGATATGCTATGATGATCATCAGCTTTGTGAGTGACGGGTTTTGTCGTACCTTGTGTCTCCGTGGTGATCCAGTATGACGCCATTCATCAGACTGTCGCTTCAATTCGGGTTCGTACGCTCGTGCGCGTTTCACTTATTGCAATGATGCGGTTCGGCATGCCATTACCTTCACGGAGAAAGCGTGCCAGATTGATACGACATGTCTCATACCGGATCCGCTTCTCTACCTCAGTGAAGTGATGTGGCTCCTACTTGGCACAAAACTTCCTTACATTCACGTCCCACCCTAGAATTCGATGCACTGACGACGCAGGAATACCTATATACTGGGATAATTCCAGTACAATCCAGCGAGTGTCGTGCATTAGGCACTGATCGACCACAGTCACTCGTACGTCGTGGTCAGCTGACACAGCACGTCCACTGCGAGGTAGGTCGGTTGTTGACTCTCTTCCCTGTTTGAAGGCCTCTACCCACCTTGCCACTATACGATAGGGTATAGCACGATTACCCAGTGCTTCCCGTAGCTCCGCATGACATTCACGTGCATTGCGGCCGCGGCGTACGACTATTATGACGTACGCATGCTGTTCGACTTTAGTTACCTCCATTTTGTATTGCTGTAAAGTCGCTAATATTATATGAAGGTCTTTGTATCTGGCTAAAAATCGCACATATAAAACCAAATTTTAAAAAAGTGATAACTATTTTAGAGTATGAATCCAATACTCGAAAATACTATATAAATTTAACATGTACTTTTTCGGATGAATCGTGACTTCCAAATGTAACTTATATTTTACTATTTTATACGCAGCTTTTTACCTTGCAAATAACATTAAGTTTAGTCAGCTTCAGTAACAAGTAAAAATCCCTGTAACGTTATTCAGAAAAAAAATCAAAATTAAAACTGACACAACAGCTATGTCTAATATCGCACCTATTTAAAAATAGTTATTTATGAACTGCCACTTCCTAAAATTCTTATTGTCCTATAATTAGAAGAAGAACCTGCTTGAAACCATGTCAAATAACTATTTGCTTTCTTTTAATGTATTTATTATTTAAAAAAATTGAATTTTATCCGGGGATGAAAACAGTTGTTCTTAATAGGTCTGTCACACAGAAACAAATTTCGTTCCCATTTCGACAGTGTGAAATTACATTAATCAAAGAAAATATTTAACAACATTATTCTGATCATGATCACTATTCAGCCTATGTCAGGTTCCATTTAAAATACATTGAAACAATTGATCGTAAAACATAAATCTAATAAGTAACTTCAGCCTAAAACTCGAACTTAATCTTTGTAAAAATTTTCAACATATTCCCTATTTCATCTTTAGCTATAATCTGCATTTTCCTTTCCCTTGGACTGCTTCTACATTAACAGATGAATGTTTTTCCTCTTATCTACACCACTTATAGTTCTATAAATCTGCAGTTTCTATAAGTATTCATCATAAACTAACTCTCTTCAAAATGCCGTTGCTTTCGACATATTTTAACATTCGCCTGGGCGTTGCCAGTTTTGTGACTTATGGAGGTCTTATCGAAATGAAATAACTAAATTAAGTTTCCTAATTAATTTGCAGTGTTGCGAAAATCTTATGCAGCTATTTTTCCCCCAACAGTGCACTATAATCCACTCAGTTACAATCGTCTCTGAAACTAATAAATTACTAATGAATATCTAATATTACTGATTAATGTAATAAATAATTAGTCATGTTAGCATAAACAATGCAGTCTAATACTACGAATCAGTCGAATTGCACCGGAGTGTCAGTATATCATGATGTCCCACCTCAGTTCTGACGCCCGGTCAAACACACACACACTGTCGTGCTTGTCCGCGAGAAGGCCGATATCTCCACACAGTCGCCACGACTCCCACTGCTCGCCAAACCAGCCGGAACATTCATCGAAGCACGTGCAAAAACTCCGTCAGAGGGCGAGAGAATTATATTTATACCGGCGCTTAACCTTCCTGGATATAATCCCGCACTAACGTATGCCTTAAATGCCCCAGATGATGCAATTCAGTGTTTAGAGGTTTCTTGGCCGAATGAGTACATCCTCGACTTTCTGGGAGGTGTCGTTCGCCACCAGGTCCGAGGTGCCACTCACAGGCACGCCATATCTCTTACACCTCCTCGGCTTTCAAAACTTCGGTGTTACGAGCCGCCCGAAACTCTTCACTCCCTCGGGACCGCGGTGGCTGAGTGGTTAGCCTGCTTGCCTCTCACCAATGCAAACCGGGTTCAATCCTTGGCTGGGCCACTGGATCTCCGCAAGTGGGAATCGTGCTGGACGATGCCGTTGGTCGACGGGTTTTCTCGGGATCTCACGCTTCCCCCACCCTTCATTCCGGCTCTCCTCCATACTGACCTCAATCACCCTCATCGGCTCTCAAGACCTCGCTGTTAAGAGCTGCCCAAATCTCTTCACTCACTCACTCTTCCACTACCTTTCCCTTTCCCCTTTTCTTGCAGCACGCGCTACGTTATTCAAGGGTATGCTAGGTTTTTTCAGAAGACATGAGTGGCGCAGGCCACGGGCCGGTGTCAAAGCGTTGGGGGGGGGGGGGGGCATCAACTATATATATATATATACATACATACATACACACACACCACCTTACTCATTTAGATCCGGAAACATCAAACTACTTAATTGTAAGTACCACCGTTTCATATAATGTTGTGTACAGAAAAAGCATTGGTTTATGCTGCAAGACACATTTCCATTTTCTCAATATCGCAATGAGCGGTTTTATAATAAAAGGAAGAAGGTGATACGAAGGCAAATTCGAAGTAAATTATAACGAAAACGACAGCATCAATAAGAATGTTTATTTACTGCGTGAACTTTGATATAACGTATAACTGGTCCAGTCAAGTATGAAATAACGTTGTTTTTGAGTCGCAGCCCACAACTACAGGTAGTGGTTTGTTACCGCCAGTCTGCAGCAAACACCTGAAGCGATAGACTTCACGCTGTATCACGCAGTCTCAAAACATGCAAACGAAATGCCTGCTTCGCAATACATCTCCGTTACATTTACCATTCTGTCAGAAGGCTCGACTTTCACTTCAGATAGATAAACGTCAAACAAAAGGATATCAAAATCAACTCCCCTGTTAAGTTCAGCTAAAAAAAAATTAAACCCTAATACGTTAAGTAGAGCACCTTATTAGCTTGTGAACTGAATTCCCAACGTAAGACATTACTATAATGCACCTGCTTTTTTCTGAATAACTGCAGCACTAAACAATTAGGAACGATTCCAAGACAGTTGCTAATGTGCCTCGCAGATAAATTCTTAATTAGCTCAACATTTTGTTTTTCTCTCGGTGGATTCGCTCCAGGACATTATTCGCCAAGCTCATTCGGCAGTGCCGGATGTCCAACAGCTGCATAATAATGCCATGACGAGGAACGTAATTAAGTTAACCACAGCCAGACCTACTTCTCACACGTTTAGATGTTGCACTCGGCAATGGTCCATCCATTACCTTACACCAGCCAGCCGTGCTGAAATCTCCGCTGCTGCATCAGTCTTCTGATTTCCTACACTGTTCCCGTGTATCCTCGCTTCGCTAATTGAGCTATTCTGTTTCCTCTCCATCTGTTCTCTTTTCACTAAGCTGGTCCGTTTATACCCTTCCTCGGCAAGACCCTTATACCATACTTTAGCTGTATGAGTACGTTCAGAAATATAGTAAATAAAACAACAGAATGCAGTAAGGGCTTTAACAAAACAGTACAAATTACCAACTAGGTCAATTAGTCTACATCAATAAACAGTCAGAAATTACAGGCAAACTATCTCACTTTAGTTTGCTTAATGCAACGAGGGTAATCACACCCTAAGGAATTATTCGCATGTTTACCTCGTCAGTGTATACGTATAGTGTGAACGAGAGAGTGGTAAATGTTTCTCCCCCCAAAAATCCATGGTAGCGTTCCTACATTTTCTCAGGAATGAGTCGTGCATATGGAAGTATCTAACTTTGAATGGTAGCGACGCTAAACATTCCTATATTTTCAACCTAGTTGCATACAATATGTGAGGTTTAAACTTTCCATTACAGTTTAGGGAGTTACTTATAGACTATTCGCGACTTATTTAGACTTTTTGAAAAATTAGTCTATGTCTAACGAGTTTGGTTGTTTACTAAATATTCCATGCATCACAAGCGTTTTATGCTTCTGTTAGTATAAAAGTAACTTAATTGCAGTTGAATTGCACTTTTACTCATATTTTATCTATAAGTTATAACATTTAATTTATAATTAGTATGAATAAAAATAGTGACTAAAGTAAAGAGATTTGGGCGGTTCTTAACACCGAGGTCTTCAGAGTCGATGAGAATGATTGAAGTGAATATGGAGCTCACCGGAATGAAGGGGCGGGGAAACGGTAGATCCCCTAGAAAACCCGCCGACCAACGGCATCGTCCGGCACGATTCCTACTTTCCAGGGATTGAGCCCGGTTGGCCTTGGTGGGAGGCGAGCGTGCTAATCGCTCTGCCACCGTGGCCCCAATCGTAACTAAATGTGTGTTGGTAATGCCTAGCAATAAATAGTTCTTAAACCAAATACTAATAGAAAAATTGCGCACGAATGCGGTGCGTTGTCCGTTTGGTGATATTTTCTAAACTTAGTTTAGCTATTTTTCGCATAAGGAGGGGAAAAAATTTGAAAGTAGAACTTAAGCAGGTCTTCATAAAATGACTTCAGGAAATGCTACATTCAATGGACCCAGACTAGGGGAATATTTATAAAGGCTGTTCACCGTAAAGTGAGCACTTTTGAAAACCCTGCTTACGATTTATTTGTATGCACGTTGTGTATTTTTCCACCCTAGGCCTCATCACTTTATTCATACGTCGGTCAAGTAAAACTGTGAAATAATTAGGAAAGTAAATATTTCACCATGATTCTCATTTTCACATTTTAATGCATTAAAAAGTAACACAAAGCCAAATAAATAATTTAAGTTATTGCACATTGTTACCTAACACATTTTTATTCGACATTAAGATATGGAATTATTTTCCATCCATCGTTGCCAACTTTACTGGGCGAATGCCACTCGGTGCGCCCATAAAAATATATACAGGAAAGGGTAGTGAGTTTTTTCTAAGGGTCATTTTAAAAGTGCTCGCTTTATCGTGAACAGCCTTTTGCGAGGACCTGGATGAGAATTTGGTAGGGATTAGGGTGGGAAAGCTACTGTCATCTAAATGCACGCTGACGTCAACCTGCTTTCACCTCGTTGCCAAAGATATGCGTGCACTCCAAAAAAAAATCGTAAATTTACCACAGAGTTATTTACCATACATGCATTGTAGCTTACCTGCAAACTTATTGGGGAAAAACAATTGTCCTTACAGGTGAGGTAAAATCACCGCACTCTGGAGTAAAATTCACTTACATGGTAGTGGAAAATCCCATACATGGATGATAAAATCACCTTACGACATGCGCATCTCTTCAGTATTCTCAACAGCTAGGTGGGGGGATGGGCGGAGGAAACAATCCTGTAAAACGCTAATATTCACTGATACTGTTACGCTGTCGCCGTGGTGTAATGGATAGCGCATCAGCCTTTTGTGAAAGAATATCGTGGTTCGCGCACACCTTCCATCAAAGATCGAGGATTTTAGTATTGAGGTATCAGTTACTATTCATCAGAGGATACAAGTGATAAAATTAACAGTGCTAATAACTATTAGGTAAATTTTGTTAAATATAATTTTATTATGCAATATAGTAAATTTTCCCTTACTTGTATTGTTTCCCCCCCCTTTTTTTTTTGTCTGGTACTTTCCCGTTTGATTAGGGAATAGTACTTTACTTGTTATGTAAATTTACTCTATATTTGAGAATTAAATTTACTTTACATGTACAGGAATTTTACCTCAATTTTTTTTACAGCGTATGGCGTGTTTGGTTGTTTCCTAAAAATGCCACGTATATTTTAAAGTAAATTTTTCTTATTGGTTAAACTAAAGATTTACCTTCATTTTATCTATAGTTATAATATTTAATTTACTACTACTACGAATAAAAACAAAGAGAAATTAGGTGAGTTGGTAATGCCTAGTAAGAAATAGTTTGCACTAGGTGGGATTCAGGAAAGTTAGAATTAGCCATGAATGGATTATAGACCAGTATATTTACAGCATGGCATATGGTACATTTTTCCTACCCATGTATGGGTTAAAATTTTTCTTTATTGTTTAGGAATTTTTTTGAACCATGTCTTATAGTGTGAACTTCCGCGTTAGGGCCATCTACAAAAACTGTGAACATATTTGCCACTAGCAGCGACTTATCGTTAGGGGTGGCTGGTCATAATCCTGATTATAGGTTGTTCACGGTCAAATGAGCACTTTTGAAAGCCCTGCTTATTATCTACTTGTAACCACGTTGTGTCTTATGCAAAATTAACATTGCCACGGGCGTCATCACTTCATTCGCGCTTCGGTCAAATGAAACTGCGAAATTATTAAGAAAGTAAATACTTTACAAATGTGCTCATTTTTACACTTCCTTGTATTTTAAAAAAACAGAAAACAAAAGAAATAATTTTAAGTTGTCACAAATGGGTTACCCAACACTTTTTATTTGACGTTTAGATATGGAACTACTTTCCATCCATCGGTACCAACTTTACTGGGCGAATGTCACTCGCGTGTGCCCATTAAAATATATGCAGGAAGAGGCAGTGAATTTTTTCTAAGGTTAATTTCAAAAGTGCTCACTTTATCGTGAACAGCCTTTACTTAATTCATTCATCGCTACTTACAGTTCTTTGTGGTTACCAATATGTATGTAGTCTAGGCACTCTTCCTATTAGGGAAGTTTCTTGGTCGTTTTATAAATTCATAAGGATTTTAAACCTAAGGTTTAGATTCCGTTTGGAATTTTAATGGCAAGATTCCGAGTGAGTGGTGAACTCGAAGATAGCCATGCAAGCCCACGGCTGGCCCGATAATCACACTCGAGACTAAATATGGGCGCTAGCCCATTTAACGTGTTCACGTGCGCTGAAAAAGTTTACGCTAAGGTATATTTGCGGCTAGAAATTTACAGAAGATTATTTTCGTTCAGCACATTTTTATCGCACGTATTGAGTTCAGTTGGCTACACGCAATTTGCTTTCGTGAATCAATAGACATGCGAGGTCACGATTTCTTTCATCATACCAGTAGTCCACATTTCTTGTCCCACCGAATAATCCGGGAAGTTCGTTAACTTAAATTCATTATATTTCTTAAATGTTTAACATTTAACTGAATACATTAAATACTGCACTTAGAGCACTGTCACTCTAATTTATTATGTTTTATAGCCAAGTGAAAGAATTTACTACACAAATTAAATTTTACGATGAAGAAAATAATCCGCCATAACAACAATATTGTGAGACGCATTTATAGTGAGTGTGAACGAAATTGAAAATAATACAAAAATTCACATCTTACATTCAATGCAATTGTACAATTTAAAATTGTTCTCTCAATACTTCGAATAAATCGCTATAGCAGTCAGCCTGTACTGAACCCACGAACTTCTGAATGTGAGACAGGCAAGTTACCATACCACAAAACCACACAGTTGATCTGAATGTCGTACTCGGATCGCACGCTGGTCTGCGGAGCGAGGGGCTCTGGATTAGCCCACAGGTCCCCTTAGCCCTGCGTGTAGTACGCTGCCTTGCCAATCATTATAGACCCTGCGCAGCCTCCTATATCTAAACAGTAGTTTAACCTGAGCAGCCCCGAAGTGACAGCTCAGTCTAAATTAATTAATTGTACGACTTCACGTTTAAATATTTTTATTTAGGCCAGACAGTTGCTAGTATGCTTGACCCTGCGCTGCAGCTGATTCCAAGGCCGTATCTGCCGAGAGGTAGAGAGGTTCGCAGAGTCGTGTGGTTCGATGCTTCAATTGGTGAGAAACCTCCCGTAATTATAAGTCATTCCCCCCCCCCCCCCTCCGCTTTACTCTGCAAGGCTCTGTGCACTCATAGCACTATGAGTGTAAATAGGCTCTGTTACAACCTATGACTACAGAGATATGCTCGCTGCGAGGTAGCTCAGCACTACCTTAAGAAGCGAAGCTCCGTGCACTTATAGCATACGGCCGCAGATATGCATTGTCACAGTCCATGGCTACATAGACTGGCCGCTGTGAGGTAGCACTACATTATTTTAGATACACATGTCCCCGAGGACATATGCTACTATTTGTTATATTTAGGATAGTATTATAGGTCAATTAGGCTAGATTAATTTTACCCTTTCATCCACAGGTCCTTACCATCTTTTAATGTTCCAGTAAAAACCAGTAAGAGCCAGTACTTCTGACACTTACTGGCAGCTCACGTTTCCCCTTTTAATTTTCAGGTTCACAGAAGAGATCGGAGGGAAAAGGCCCAATAGCACCACTCCCCTCACCAGAGAGTCGCCCAAACAACTCTCTGGTTACAGCCGGCACCAAGTTAAGGTCAATAAAGACCAACGCCCCCTCTCTACTAGTCTTTTCAACTCTACTAACCAAGAGCATGTTCCTAAACACCCTGTCTCCTGTGGCATTCTATTTAATTTAATTAAATTTAATGCATGCAATAATTTTTGAACAATTTACTTCTCTGTCGCAAGGATTTTTACGTCTCTCTTGACGGTTTTCCCCTTGTTCTTCATAGTTAAGACTAGCTCTAAGTACACTTAGGGAGGTAGTCATGGCCCCAAAGTGCAGGCCATAGCTGGCCAATCCCTCTTTGCCACGATGCATGTCTCCTTGCATGATTTTCCTTCCTTGTAGGCGTAAGGGGTTAGCCCTGAGACGCAATAAAATCCCGCTCTACCTTCGGGACTTGAATTCACATAACACTTAGAATAAGGCAGTTTAGAGAAAAAAAAGGGCCCTGGGTTGGAACCCTGGGTAAGGCATGGATTCGGATCAGTGTTCGTCGGGTCAGTTCTGTGCCAGCCACCCAGAATCGGAAAGGGTCACTTAGTTCTGTAACGGGCCGCCTGTGTAGTGTGGTTTATGCCGCTCTCTCGGAGGACAAAGGGCTTGTTTCCCGTTTTGAGGAGCTAGATGTCGTTAGTCACTTAGCCTTTATACTTACATACAATCAATAAATCCTTGGGTTGTTATTACAGAGAGACTGCAATGATTATGCCTTTATTACTAACCGCGGTTAGGACAGGAGGTAAGTGCGTCGCAGGGCAAGGCCCCCATATGCCTACAAAGTAAGGAATTCATGCAACCAGACATGCATTGTGGTTGGGCTGCCATGGCCTCATTATGGCCGTGAATAGCTAAACTACTATAACTAAGAAGAGAAAAGGAAAAACCGGCATAGACACCGTAAAATAATTCAAATTTGTTATCTACATGCATTAATAGAAAATGGTACAGGAGACAGATAGGTATATGCTGTTCACAGTAATGTGAGCATTTTTATGGCCTAGTTACTTTTTCCTTTCAGCAATTTTTTATCCTTTAACCATTTTTTAAAATAACTTTCGCTGTGTCAGTAATAAACACAGTGTGTACATTCCACCGCACTTGAAAGTTAACGTCTAAGACTAAAATAAAATAGATTAATTTAATATTATTCCAAATGAGAGGACTTTCAAGAGTGCTAACTTTACCGTGAACAGCCTATAGAAACCATGCTCTTTATTAGTAGGTAAAGAAATATTACGAGGGAAGTTAGGGGGGCGGGAGATGTTTGTGCTTGATATCTAAGACACTTCTAAGGGAGGGATCGTAGGTAGGGGTAAAAAAAAAAAAATGAGCCGGGCTTGCTCTCAAACCTTAACGGGTAGACACTCACCCCCAGATTGCCGTATCAGGCGACAGCCTCTCGTGTCCCTTTGTCGACTGCTTGCCTGTTGCCTCGTCCTGGCTACTGACTACACTTCCCATCTCCGCCCCCTCGGCGTGTTGCCCTCATTTCTTATTGGCCCTCATTCGCGTCCTGGGCCGGGTTGTGGCCGCGAGATGCTGACGGCTTGCAGCGGTCGTACCGTGTCTACCAAACGCAATTATTCTCCGTATATAAACAGAATACTGCGTTTGTGACGTAGCAGTCTCCGCTGCATACTGGATGTGTTTTGGCAACAACCACTGACAGTAATCTTGCTGTTGTTGATGCCGCTGTTAGCGGTGAGCCATCCAATACTTAATATAGTACATTCACGGTTACTTCCAACATTCCTGAAGTCCTACTAAACTTCTGCTTCTAGGATATTCTCTCACCTTATGACAAAGCAAGTATGGAGAATGACACCAAAAGGACAACGCATCGCATTTGTGAACGCTCTGCATGTGTAATAATATTTTGCATAGGATCTATTTCCAACTAGGCATTACCAACATACTTTTTTTTTTCTCCTGTTTTATTCACATTTATAACAAATCAAAGATTATAATGTATAGGTAAAATATAAGTAAAAGTTAAATATAACCAAAAAATATATATTTTTATGTCAACAGAAGTACAAAACGCTTTGATACGTGACATACTTAGGAAACAAACACTACATACGTGGAGTAATTTTTCTTAATACTTGCTTCAGAAAGTGTGAAGAAACCACGAATAGACTATACTTAATAACACAGTAATGAAACAATCGCTTTTACCGCGAAAACCATCTGCCCATGCCAGCAACATGGCGTCAACGGCCAAAAAGCATGTCGGATCACCGCTCGGATCAGCGCCCAGTAACTTGTTCGCCAGCAGGCAGCCCATCCAATAGGCAAAGGAGAGCCGATGAGCGTGAAGTCAGGTGAGTACGGAAAGGCACCGGAATGCAAGGGTGGGGGGAACGGGAGATCCCCGAGAAAACCCGCCGACCAGCGGCATCGTCCGGCACGATTCCCAAATGCGAAAATCCGGGAACGACCCAGGCCGGGAATCGAAACCGGTTCGCCTGGGTTGGAGGCGAGCAGTCTAACCACTACACCACCGCGTGGCTCCCCACTTTAAGCGAAATTTAACTTTAAAAGAAATCCTTATTTGGTTTTTCGTGTGTGAGAATTTTGCAGACGAAACAAAATTGTCTAGTCAAAAATGTATAAAGAAAACTAAAATGTATTTTTTACATTCTTATGAAAAGCGTGAAAAGCAGTTTTATCAAGAAAACTCTTTGCAGCTGTTCTCTTTGCGAAAAAAAAAATCAGTAATACCAACTTATTGCGGTGAATATTTATATTTATATAAAAGTGTTATATTTGGAAGGCAGAATATGCACAGTACCATCATTGAAAAGCACAGGAAATATTAATACAGTCGCTTAAAAATGCTGTGAAATAGCGTTATACTTAGAAATTGTATGGGGGAACATCATATGTCTTGAAAGAAAATTGGTTTTCAGAAAATGTTCTCAAATTATTTTTTAGGAGTAGGAATCCGTAGCATCTGGCCACAGTCACATCTTCGACATATTAAAATGGTTGAAATAAGCGAACCGTTAACAACGTCAACATGAAGCTTGGACAATGTTTTGAAATTCATCCCACATAATGTAAAATAATCTTAAGTTATGAATTACCTAAAATATAAAAAATAGAAATGTTTTTGTGTACTTATTACAAGGAAAATATTTCTGCGTTCTTTTAATGACCAAAAGGAAAAATTTAGTGAGCACATTCTGCAAAAAAAGTTTATTGTTAGCAGATTTATTCTGCGGAAATTTTTTTTTACACGTTTGGCCATCTTTCTCTTACCATATTTTTTTTATATGCCGAAAATATCTGGGTAGGACGGAAATGTTATTATAGCATTCAGAAAATGGCGATTTTAAGTTCAGGGAGCCAAAGCATTCCTTTCAACCTGAATTCGGTGTTTCATGCCCAAAAATCGGGCGCGGATAAAATTCATGCCGTTCATAAATCTCCAGATGCCCCACTCCCAAGAAAGATGTCTAACAATTCCATTGTGTCGTTTCTATTCACGGAATAATTTCCCGGAAAACATTTGATAAATGAAGTCAGTACAAAGGCGTCATTAAACTTGTTTCCTCGGAAGAGGTGTAAAATGGATAAATCATGCGAAAAACGGTTTTATTTAAATTTAATTTAAGTACAACAAACGGGATGGCGGGGAAATAAAATTCCTGTCACAGACTCCGAGTTTTTTTTTTCACGGGAAATATAATTTTTCTCCTCGGCACGAAAATGTCCTCCACTGATAAGGAGAAGTATTTTTCTCTTATGGGGGACGAAAATTGAGAGCACCAGCTGTTATAATGATGTGGTGGGCGGGCCAGTAATTGGGAATGTATTTTCGTCGAGGTAGTTTCGCACCAAGTGTGAGCGCCGGGCTTGAATGGAGGTGGGTTTTTAGAAAGCGGCCGGAAAGAAAGGAAGGACGGAAAAAGCTACGTGTCCTTGTGTAAACAGAATGGAAGAAAGGAAGAGAGGCTTGATAAACAAGTTCTCTCCTTCGTCTTTTCAATTTATTTTTTTTATTTGGCCCCCTCCTTCTCCTCCACCTACCATCCATGACGTTCCCTTGGGCTCCTGGGTTCTTTCTGTTCTCGGGTGCGTGCCTGGAGAGGCACAGACTAGAAGGAAGGCACCCTGAAAAGAAGAAGGCCATCTTCTACTTACTGCCTGTCAATGCCCGGACTCTTCTCTCCCTCAGCTTCTCAAGGTGGGTTTACGAAACCAAAACATCCCCTCTGCGCAGCCAAGTCGCCTCTACTTCTCCCCAAAGTATAACCTGCGTAGGGGTGGGCCAAACGTTACTTCCATATAAAGGCTATTCACGATAACGTGAGCACTTTATAAATGAACCTTAGAAAACAACACTGCCTCTGCATGCATATATTTTAATGGGCGCACTAAGTGACATTCGTCCAATTAAGTTGGTAACGATTGATGGAGAGTAGTGCCATGTCTCAAAGTTGAATAAAAAGTGTTGAATAACCATTTGTGATAACTTACATTTAATTATTTACTTTTGCTGTCTGTTTTTTCAACGCATCGAAGTGTAAAAATAAGCAGTATTTACTTTCTTAATAACTGCACAGTTTTATTTGACCGACACATGAATAAAGTGACGAGACCGATGGCAAAGTTAATTTTACAAAAGGCGGAGGGGTATACAACGTGTATACAAGCAGGGCTTTCAAATGTGCTTATTTACCGTGAACAGCCTATAACGGGTTCCATCGTTCCCGTCACAGACTGAAGATGAGGCAGACCGATCTCGCTGGCTGCGCACAACCAATCCCCGTGTCCCAATATTTGAACTGATTTTCTGCCAACACGTCTAGCGGAAACAGCATGGTTTGGATTTTAGGTTAGACAACTGATTCGGAAGCAAATGCTTTTAGATGTAAGCATACTTTCTCTAAACAATTTGCAATGCAGTTTGATTAAATTCAAAACGGTAAATGCATGTTATTCATATAACGCTGCTTGCCATGAAACATGGAGTCTCTTGATCCTGTAAATGTTCGCGAGCACGCTGTCCCAATTTTACCGTCCGCCCGAACTACGACCCTGCCTACCGGCGCGGCCGGCTGGTAGCCGGCACGTAGCAGGTCCGTCACCTGCTACGTGTTCTACAGAAAAAAAAAAACTTTCATGAAATTTCTGCACGACCTGCAACTTGTGATAATGAGATTAGTACTGTTCTTCAAAATGGGGCCCTTAAGGCCGGAAAGTTAGTAGAAATGGGTTTTGTAACCCAGAAATTTTCAGAGTATTCTCTGGTGATTGAAATTTTCTGGTTATGTCAAATTTTAATCACAATATCACCGTTTGTAGGAATTTGCAAAGAATTAATATTTTTCTTGAAAATTCAAAAGAATCGTGCATTGTAAAATGTTAATGTGTAAAGTAATAAATTGTCTTGAGACCAATACCTCATGTTAGTACCCGAGAACAAGTACAATAAATTAATTTATTATTATGGAACTGAAATAATTCCCTGTTTGAAATACAATAAAAAGGCTCTTAACGAACAAAAGGTTTAAAACTATTATATACAAAGTCTTAGTAGAAGAAATGTTTCCAAGTCATTATAAAATTAAGGAAAGTTGTTTATTAAGCTTTTGCTTGTTAAACTTTTTTTTTTTTTTTTTTTTTTAGTTTATTTGTATTTCCAGATAGAGAATATTTTATTAGGCTATGTTGGGAAATATTAATTGTTTTAACTAGCCTAAAATGTCAAAATATCTAGAATTGTGAGGACGTTATCAGGCTATTGTAAAATTATTTCACACTGAACAAAATAATAAAAGGCAGTCATGTTGTATTTTAGGGAATTGTTTTTCAAATGTGTTACATTTCAACCTATGTGTTAAATCCAGTCACCATGTCGTGCTATATCTGTAAACTAGCGATCCGGCCCGACTTCATCCGGGTACAATTTGGATCTCCTGCCTGCCGCGGTGTGCGGGGCCGCCTCGTACATCCTCCCCCCCCCCTTTTTTTCCTTGAAATACTCTTGCCTTAGCAACGCCACACCCCGCGCCGCCACCCCTACCAACGTCCGTGCGCGAGTGTCTCGATTTTAGAAAGTACACTTTTACTCAACTTTTCATAACTTTTAATTATTGTCGATCATTTATGTTTGTAAAGGACATTTATTATCTACATTAAACAGTTTTAATTATGAATTAATTTATTCTGATAAATATTAACTTCTTTATGGTTATAAAAGACAGTGAATTTTACGTTTGTTTTTATTACGTAGTTTAAATTGAAAATAAGTTTATTACTACTTATCTATTAAAGATAGATATATGCTATCACTGACTTTTTTGTAGATCATTTAATTTTACACAATTCTTTTGTATATGATTTTTTTTATATCTCTGAAGAATTAGACAGCGTATTCCGTGAGAGTGCGCTGGTAGCAAACTTTTTCCTGATTTGATTCACTCCTATAAGTGCTCGGGCAATGTTTAATACACATTACCCTCCCTTGATATATGAAGACGATAACAGTAAACACCACATCCAAATCCGTTCAGTGGTTCTGGAGATTAGCGCAGTCATACAGACAGTTGCGCACCAGCGACTTCCTTATATACTACGTATTGATATGGTAGAGATTTGTACCAGTTTTACATTACTTGTAGAAATATGTAATGTGGGTATTGAGATCCTTGAATATGAAGTTATTTTTTCTAACTCATGTATGATTGCCTGTGTAGTTAGTACTGTTTACCTTTTTAAGCCATCAGCCCTTAGGGATTTTGAATTTGTATGTTTACGACTTTGGTTGTTGGTTTACTTTAGGGATAAAGAGTTCTTGCTTCGTTCTGATTTGAAGCGCATAGCAAGGGAGTCAGGTATTTAAACATTTAAGTTATAAATAAATGCGTCCATAATTGTTGACCATGTGACTTTGACAGTTGTGTATGTTTTCTGGGGTAGGTCGATGTTGGGTACATGCGCAGAAGACCAACAAGCAATTTACCTCATATTTAGTATATGGCTCCAGTTCTGAGTAAGTAACACGTTCTAGAAACATGTTCTTTTTCTAACAGGTTACTACGAAACATTTCTCGCCTCTCTCGACGTTCCAGGGTATAACAACTACGTTGTTCAATGTTACAAAGCTTGGCGTTCGAAGAAATAACCTTTGCGCATGCGCACAACTGCAAGCCAAGACGTTCTAAAAATAACCTTTACACAGGCGCACTGTTGCAAACCGAGACGTTCCAAAAAATAACTATTATGCATGCGCATTGTTGCTACCCAAGATGTTAAAAAAAATAACTATCATGCATGCCTAGTGTTTAATTGCCTGGTGTGGTGAAGAAGTGGAACAGTTACAAGCCTGACGTTCCAAAAAAAAAATAACGTTATGCATGATCAGTAGTTAAGTGTTGGTTTAAGTGAGGCAATCAAAAACGTTCTAAAAACTAACGGTGTAAACAATTGAACGTGTTACTCGTGTAACACATTACCAAATTGTAACATTTTACTATAACTGTTACATTGAATAACGCCCATCTCTAGTCCTACGTAACATATTCGACTGACGCGCCACAACACCAGTTCCTGGACACAATAGGCCACTGGTGTTCATCTCTTCCAGACATGTAGTATTATTCGTTGCAAAGAAAACGTTTTTTGTTTGAAACTGTAGCAGCATAGTCATGAAGCTCTGTCATATGTTAGTGCGAACTAAAACACATGTGTGTGATCAGCATTTGCGAATGCGAGTACATAAACCCACAAATGTTGTCTCTCACGATGCGAAAGACTTATCATACTGGAAGGTGTTTTCTGCTGTGTACAGTTTACATCATTAAATGCACTTCCTGCATGACGTCCAGCATACAGGATGCTGATGAACCACTGGTAAACGCCAGCAAGTTATTCCTTTCGAAAAATTTACATTACATTTTATGTATAGTCTGTTCGCGGTTTCTTCACACTGTTTGAATCAAACCTTTGAAAAATCACCCTATGTGTGACGTTTTTGGTTGTTTCCTAAATATGTCATGTATCACAAACGTTGTATTGTTCTGTTAGCATAAAATATCTTATATTTTGTTAATTAAATTTTTGAATTATATTTCCTCGATAAATTACAATATTTTATTTATAAATAATATTAATAAAACAGGGAGAAAATAGGTATGTTGGCAATGCCTAGTAAGAAAGAGCTCTCATGGAAAATATTGTTAAAGTAGGTGCACAAGAATTCGGCCCGTTGTCCCTTTTGGTGTTAGACTAGATTAAGCTTTGTTTGCATGAGGCAGAGGGATATACTGGACGTAGAACTTCAGCAGGACTTCAGAGGAGTTAAAAGCAACCGTAAATTGACCATATATATATATATGTATGTGTGTGTGCGTGTGTGTGTGTGTGTGTGTGTGTGTGTGTGTGTGTGTGTGTGTGTGTGTGTGTGTGTTGTTTTTGTTGGAAATAGCACCATGTAAAAACCTACAACTGACTTCAGCGCAAAGGTAAATTAATAATGTGTTTTTAAATACTAATTTATTATAAGGCAGCCAGGTTCTGGATGGAAGCTTCAGTTTAGTTGATACGTGACGTCATGCGATACCCAGATCAATAACCTTTTTCTGATGGAATAGTGGATCGTGGGCAGGAGTTAAATGCAAGGGTATTCTACATGGGAGCTGACATGGATGAGTACTTTTTATGAAGAGATTAACCTGTGCGTGGTTTAGATGACAAAGGCAGCCGTGAACCCAGTATTTGTTACGCTTACAACACGTTGCATAAAATGTCAGGATTTGGCGTGGGTGTGCATGTGCGAGAGAGGGGAGATTGGCTAAAGAAAGGGAATATGTGCATCACGAGTTTAATATAAAATGTGCATTATCTCATATTTGTTGACTGTGCGTAAAGTGGAGGATTTGAATTTAAAATTGTGGCTTCTAGATATATGTTTGCGTTATCGCCGGATGGAGTGCTTAAATGTGTTTACTTTATTATACTTCGGTCCTGACTACGTGAAGGTCACTGTTAGTCCGAGGCATCCGAACATTTTTCGGAAATATTGACGTTTGCTCGTGTAATTATCACTACATATTGAAAGTTATCGCAACTGTATGCATTGGTTAAATTTTTTTTCCGAGCCGAATATTTATTGAGCAGTTGTAGAGGAAGTTATGTAAATAACTCGATTGTTGCGATGACATTAACGATGTTGGCGTTGCTTGTAGCTAGTTGACTTATACACGAGGACTTACCGCCACTCACAGGGCTGATTACTTACGTTACTTGGAGCAAAATATGACGTATACAAGTGTGTGCTATTCTCAATATTTACATAGAAATTCAAAAAATTGAAACGAGAAAAGAAATGAATAGCCCTTTCAGAAGTAAAAAAAAAAAGTTAATTATCAGCTTTTGTTGTTTACATTAGGGCATCAAACACCATATCGGTGTATTTTTCTGTGGAAAACGCACGTGACATTGTAACACAATTACCACATATCACGACCAAGGGCTATAATCACAATAAATTAGCAGTAAAGAGCCGTGTTCCCACAGTACACAGAGAAACAGACGTCACACCTCACAATAGCCAAGGTCACACGCTGTTCATAGAAATAGTCAAACAGGCAGCAACATGTCATGAGCTGTTCACTTTAATGTGTTTTCAGTTTTTTTTTTAATTACTCTGTGAATATTGCGACTAGGGCCCACATTTATGGCATAATTGGCTCCAAATTACTTAAGCAATAAGTACGGTAAATTGCGATAACTCTTCGTGAATCATCCTGTTTTATTTATGTGCTGAAATTAATAATTATAATAAATAACTTCAACAATGGGTATTATGCGATAGTTATGATAAATTATTCCTTGTTTAATACAAATTTATTATTTGAATATACTTTTTACGTTTTACCACACAAAATTCTGTCTCTGAATCCACATTTTTTATTAATATAAATAATTAATCAAATTGACTGAATGAAAGAAAAACTGTACAAAACTAGTGTACGTGATCATCTGAGTAGGACTCAGGCAGACGCTTGTCTGGCAACTCTTACGGGTGTGAGCTGTGATCTCTCCTACTCCGAAAAACTGATAGTGATATAACAGGGCAACCAGAAATAAAATTTTTCAGGTGGAATGTGTTGGCACAAACTAACAGTTATAGTGTGGCAGGCCGGTAGACAAAGGAAAAACTGCTAATGTTTTATTGCAATAAAATCTCATTTACTGGGTATTTTAGAGGAATCTCCTGAGCTACTCGACGATGTTCTGCGCATAGTAAAATAAGTTATAAAATGTTTTATTCGTTGGGTATACCAAGTCAGTGAACATGTTCTAGAAATGGCCATCCAGATATCCAATGTGCTGATGCGCCCATCTTGTTTCCCTGTGAAGTGTCCCCATGTTGCTCAGGAATACTTTCTCAAATAACAGCCAGTATATATACACATGAAATATGTTCGTCCGAATTCTCTATTGCATTCCAATCAGTTTGTGTCATTTTCCAAGACTTTGCTCCCGGAATGCATTGTTGGAGAGATGATAGTGAAAAAAATTATCTGGGCGAATAAAAACATTCGCGGAGCTCACCACGTATGGGTGCATGAATTCAGAGCTCCCAATTTATGAAGAAAGTAATAAAATTCGGAGAACCTGGATCTCTCCGGTCTTCCGAGCCATCGACTAAAGCTAGGTAGACCTAGCATGTCGCCAACTCTGGCTAACGAAATGCCAACAGAGCCACCAAAATTAAGTGCTCAAACAGAGCTAATTTTCCGATAGATCAGTTTTTGTAAAAGAAAAAAAGTACACCATGAATATAAAACGGTTCCATGAAAAATTAGAGTTAGTGTAATAAAAAGCGGGAAACATATTTGTGTAAATGGTGGCAGCCATGATTCAAAAATACGAACAGTGGTAGCCATCATGCCAAGCTACAAACAGTACTAGCCATGATTCCAAGCTACAAACAGCAGTAACCATAATTCCAAGCTACAAATAGTGGTAACCACGATTTCAAGCTGCAAACAGTGGTAACGATAATCCCAAGTTACGAACAGCGGTAACCATAATCCCAAAGTTACAAACAGTGGTAACCATAAACCCAAGTTATAAACAACGGTAACTATAATCCCAAGTTATAAACAACAGTAACCATAAACCCAAGTTACAAAGTGTGGCTATTATGGCTCTAGGCGACGCGGTTTTAACAGTTATAGTAAAGTAGTTCAGTGTTGCGATTCGGAAGTTGGCAATTGTGTTGGTGGTTAAAGTTTTTCTACTCACATTCCCTCTACGTCCTGGATAAATGTCACCATCCTCGAACATCGCAGAAAAATATGTCGTCGGCAAAGACGGAGTTACATATTGAAGAAAAAAAGAAAGGGGTGTTATTTTCGAGTTTGCTCCTCAGGAAATCCGAGCATTGTTTTTAGTTCCATATATTGTTCTGTGGACGTACTGATATCGATGAACACCACACCTTCTTCCCTTTTCTGAAGTTCCTGCCCTTGACGCTGAAGTCCAGCGATAATTCGTGGGAGCAGTTTTGTTCCCTCGAACTTCTCTCTGCTTCTGACTGACTTTTATTTTTTATTTTTTCTAATCGACTTGCTCCGCCGCCCTACCTTGGGGCATCCGCGGTGCTGTCAGTCCGGGGTTGGCAAAGTTCTCGCTGGCCTGTTTGTGTTTTCGGTCCGGCGGCTAATTTTATTTTCGCGTTGCCGACCGCCACCCCGGGACGTATTACAGGGGAAAAGTTTAGGCTATCTGGTCGCTTCGTCTCTTCCTTCCCCATCGAGCAAGAAGGCTCAAAAACCCTGGGAAATGGCCGACACCTTGCCTCACCTTCGTGTTTTCACTTCGACTCAGTTCTTCCATCGCCCCTCTCTCCACGAATCCCCATGTACCCACCCGTGCTCTCCACCGCAGCTTCCAACTCCACTGCAAAACTTTCCTCCTCGTCTTTGTTTTGGGCTAGACATCGAGCTCTCGGGGAAAGAGAAACTCCATTAGAAAGTCGGAACACATTTGCGTGTGCTGCTGCAGGATTGTGAAATGGGGGCCTGGAAGGTAAACAAAACCAGAAGTAAGGACCAGATTTCGTGTAGCTTCGCTGGATCTAGCGTTAATTACACCCGTTAAGGATAACGTCCACCTCGAGCGTTTATCTGTGTTCGAGGCTGAAAAGCGCGGAAGCGATAAAGGCGACACTCCAACGTGCATCAAGTGCGTCATCGCATCTAAGTGCAAGGATGTAAACTGTCGTGTAGTGCTCTCGTCGCTCTGCGTATACCTATGGGACTTTTAGCTGGGACCCTATTATTTTAATGGTGTATAGTCTATAAGAAGATTCAATGCAAGGCCCTCAAATAGTTTAGTACGTGTCTGGCGCATATTTTTAGATAGAGAGCTAAAAAAAATAAAGTCGTTTTTAGCTATTTGGTGTACTCTGAAATGGGGTTTTTAATGTGCGTGGTGTAGTGAAAGTACTCAACAGCCTTCTACTGAAAAGTGTGTTCGTTTCGAAGATCAGCACACTGGTCACACGTTTAATAGTTTGGTTTGGATGACGTCACCTCCTGTTCTGTCATTCCGTTCTGCCAGTCTCAATTTTGTGAGCTTAACATTTCCGCCATCTTGTTTCAAGAATTTACCACTTCATGTTCTGTCATTACATATATTTCTCATGCTCTACTATTCCACCTTGCTTCACTCTCCCACCTCTTTCTGTTTTGCACCTTCTTCGTCCGCCATCTTGGATGTCGTCTGCAATAGTTTCCACATCACCTGCTAGGGGTGCTGGTGTCAGCTATGATATTTATTGCTGCTAGAGTGTGTCACCGTCGCCCGCCATCTTGTTTCCACTTGTCCTTCGTTCAACTACTCCATAATAGGGGCGCTGGTGTCGCTCTCGCTCGGCCGCCCTGTTGGTTTTGGAGTTGGCATCTAGGGATGCTATTATTTAATTTTCGCAGAGCAAAAACCTCGTCTCGAGGAGTGCGGGATTGAACTGTCGAACCTCGGGTCGCCACTATGGTTGACATCTTAGACTTCTACCTGTCGGTGCAGGTAGGTAACAAAAGTTTTAAATGTGATATATGCATTGTAAAACCCCTCGCCACCCCACACAACTAACAATTATTATAAAAAATTGCAAAAAAATCGAAAAAAAAACTTGAAATCAATGAACATATAATGTTAACATCACACTCACCACTCCACCCAACCGACCCCCCCCCCCTGGGAAATATAAAATCAGGAAAAGTAAAAGAATTTCGAAAAATCGAGAAACATATAATGCATTGGACCCCCTTACATTGCTCACCCCTCCAGCCCCCCTCCACTACACATGATGCCTAACCAGCACGATAAGTGTCGACTGCTTCCTTCACCTTTCCCCCTTCCCCCTTTTCACTGCCAATCACCTTTTCCAACACTGCTCTCGGAGGCAGGTGGCTAGCATGGCTTGTCAAAAATAATCATAAAACAATCAGATATCCAGGTATCGATGAATTTATAAACAAAATTTAAATTATGTTATATAAATTTATCCTATCTAATGTTCGAAAAATGCCGAAATCTTTTAAGTGCACATTAATGTAGCGGACATTAATTTTAGTGCGAAATCGGTTCAGAACATTTAAATTATGTTAAATTCGTACTTACCCATGACAGCTGGTAACATTAGAAAAATAAAGAATTCTCTTGGCGGTAGGGATATTTGAATCAACAACCTCTCGAACAGGAGTCATTTGCTCTAACCACAATAATGCAATTAATTATTATGCTATTACTCAATATACAATTACACCTAATTATGCATTTTTTACCTGTGATGGAATTCGAACCGAGGAGTGCTTCGCCAACCTCGTCAGTTGTGTTTCGGCAGCCGATGGCTGAACATCTTTACTTAGTGTGTAATTACTCTCTCTGTACATGTACTTGGTCTCAGTATATGTAACTACTCTCGGTATTTGTAATTGTTTATTATTAAATTACCCATTACACAATTACTCGTTATGCGATTACATGTAATGACATCTAATTATCCTTCATGGGTCTCGAACCTTATGGGTTTCGAACCACTGACTGATCACCTTATCAACCCTCCTGGTCCAAACCTACACACCCCTTCACCCGCCTCTAGCCTCACGCCCTCCAGACTTCCTCGAAAAATTTCAAAGTCCCGCAAATGTCGCTTGGGCGCTTTGTCCACCGAAAGTGTAATCCCACAAGGGACGGCCAATCATAGCACACCTCAGAAGGGGTGGGGGAACTCGTCAGCCAACCACAACACACCTCCGGGAGGAAGGGGAGACGGCCCGATTCCCCCTACTGGGGTTATATCAGATGAGACTGTTGGCTACTATCCATGATCTGCAAACATCTGAAAAATGTAAAGATCAAAATATACAAAAAGTTGGAAAGATAGAATGTATATAATAAGTAAATTAATTAATTATATGTATACATAATAATGAGAGTTTAATTTATTATATAGTCCATTCTGCTTCTCTGAAAACTTATTAATTCAATGACGTATACAATCGATTGCGAGAGTATGTTTTGGATAAAATTAATGCGAGAGTGTGCAAGGGGGCTACTTAAGGATCTGATGTATTATGCCATACTCTGAAAGATTAAAATGGACTGAGTTCTATAAGGCAAACGAATGAAATGAGGGGGGCATTTTTGAGGAATATTTCGTATCCAGTTGGTTGGCCTGGTCAGTTGGCTTGGCAAGTTAGTATGACACTTTGATATGATCAGCTGCGATATAAATGTTTTGCGAAGAGTTTGTGCGATGAGAATAGCTCTATGAGACTCTTATTAGACACTTTTTTTTTTCGAGATTGATCACCACAGTTTGTTTTTATAGGTGGGTGGTATGGCAGGAATCTCTCTTGGGTGGTGTCATACTCGGGTGGAGTCAATCTTGGGTAGAATCAATCTTGAATTGAGTTAGTCTTGGGTAGAGTTAGTCAAGGGTAGAGTTAGTCTTTGATAGAGTTAGTCTTGGGTAGAGTTAATCTTGGGCAGAGTTAGTCTTGGGTAGAGTTATTCTTGGGTAAAGTTATTCTGGGCAGAGTTAGTCTTGTGTAGAGCCAATCTTGGGTAGAGTTATTCCTGGGTAAAGTTAGTCTTGGGTAGAGTTAGCCTTGGGTAGAATTATTCTTGGGTAGTGAGTCTTGGGTGGAGTTAGTCTTGGGTAGAGTCAATCTTGGGTGGAGTTAGTCTCCTGTGTGCACATGTGTGGACTCTGTAGCTGATGTATTAGTGCATGTTCTGTGCATGAACAAATATGAATACTTTGAGTGATTTTGTAGTGTTATATTTTAATAGATAAAAAAGAGAATATTTTTTCAAAATTATATATCATACCCAAACAACCTGTTATAAACTAACTTCTTTAAAAAAATTCTACAAAAGAAATATAATTTATTAATTTAGCTGATAACTATGATTATAACGGGCTATTGAATACATAAATACATACGTACATTCACACATACATATATACACACTTGAAGCTAGAAATTATACTTGAAAACTGAATTTTCGAGCCTGCCTACTAAGAGTTCGCAAACTATATTCGCCTACCTAAATACCAGTACATATTTGCTTGCTTACGAGTCGACTTGCAAAAAAATGTGGCCTGGTACATAATTATTTAAAAATAATATATGAAGGCATTCAATGTGAGCATAGGCACATGATACAGGCCCCGATTTTAAATAACTAAATGTTTTTAACACAACATTTGCTTTTAAAAAGTTTTTAAAATTATAAATACGGTGAATTTAAAATGAGAAGGATGTCCAATAAATGTGGTCGTTAGCCATGTATGCATTGACTGAAAAAAAATATATGTTTATGTTTAATACACTAATGTAAATGCACGAGAGGATGCAGCCTCTTCGTTTGGATGGCTATTATAAAACCATTAAGCAATGCTTTTCGTGGCTGCTTGTAAAGCTCAGTGGTTAGAACACCCGACTACTGATCGAGAGGTTGTGGGTTTAAATCCCTTTATCTCCATCATAATTATTTCTTTTTTAAAAAGTTACTAGCTGTCTTGGGGAAGTGTGAAATCTATATGATTTAAATGTTCCTTTAAAATTACATTTTCGGTACATAAATATGCATTTTTAAAGATTTCGTCATCTTTTTGAAGATTAGACAGGATAAATTTAAATAACATAATTTAAATTATTTATAAATTAATCAATTCCTGGATGTCTGATCGTTTAAGGATTATTTTTGATGAACCTCGCCATTTACCTGCTTTGCGAGAGCAGTGTGGGAAAAGGTGCTGGGCAGTGGGAAGGGGGAAGGAATGCTTTTCTTGATGGTTAGGTGTCGAAGGGAGTGGGGGAGGTGGAGGGGTAAGCAATGGAAGGGGTCTAATGCTTTCCCCCTTTGATTTTTAGAATTATTTTTTACTTTTCTTGATTTTATAATTGCCAGGGAGTGGAGGTTCGGTTAGGATGGAGTGGTAACGTGATGTTTGTTCATCGATTAAATTATTTTTTAAAATTTTTATAATAATTGTTAGTGGTGAGGGGTGGGCAGGGGCATTTAAATTTAAATACCACATTTAAAACTTTACTTACCTACCTTCAACGATAGCCGAGTGGTCTGAATTGTCCACCATGCTGGCGACCCAAGCTACGACAGTTCAATCTTGCGCTCCTCCAGATGATATTTTAAGCTCTGCGAAAATTAAATAGCAGTGTCCCTAGCGGCCAAATCCAGAACCAGCATGGCGGCCGAGTGAGAGTGACACCAGCGCCCCTAGTAAGTGGTAGTTGAACGAATAACAAGTGGAAACAAGATGACAGATGATGGTGACACATTCTAGCAGCAATAAACATCATGGCCGACACCAGCTCCCATAGCACGTGATGAGAGAACTAAAACAGACGACATCTAAGATGGCGGACGAAAACGGTACAAGAGAGAAAAGAGGTGTGAGAGAGAGGCAAGATGGAACGACAGATCATTAAGTATTTAGATGGAATGATAGAGCATGAAGTGTAAAATTCTAGAAACAAGATGGCGGAAATGTCAAGGTCTGAAAATGGTCGCCAGCCGACCAGAATGATAGAGCAGGAGGTGATATCATCCAATATGGCGGATAAACCCTGAATCCTACTTGTGAATCATGCGCCAGAAGGAAGATAAGCCTACTACTAACGAGTATTCCAAACACTCAGCAACGCATATCAAGCAGCAGACAGGCAGGAGCCGTAGGTAACTGACTCTGGAACACCCTGGAAGTTGATGACAATTCTGTAATGGGCGATGCACCTTGAAGTGTTGCTGTGGGTCGGTGAATGTGACTGGTGAATAGCCAGCTAACCATCGAAATGCAAATCCGCACGTCACTAGTTGCTTGAAGCCAGAACACGTGTGTTCGAATATAAATCCATGCACATTATTTACTTCGTCAGGTGTGATGTCAGTATGTCTACGAGTAGGTGGGCACGTACAAACTAAAGTAGAAAAAATTAAAAATATAATTGAACAATAATAGTATGCCTAACAGAATAATAAAGATGCCAAGAACGACAAAATTGGACCACGTACAAACAATAACTAGTCAGCTACGCTCACTAAACTCCGACTCTTCTTGCTTACCATCCCATCTATCCGCTAGGTTCTATCAGTCTAGGCTTTCTTCGATGTCGGCTACACTGGTGGTGATTCTCCCCTAGAGGATTTTTCGAAGTGGTTTTACTAAAGTGATTTTCCTGTGCAGTTTTTATCAATTGGTGTTCCAAGTCATATTTCCCAAGTGGTTTATAACAAGTGTTATTTTCTAAAGTGAATGTCATAAACTATTTTCCTCACTAATTTCGCATATTATTTTCCGAAGTAGTTTTAGCTAAGTGCCTTTCCCAAATGGTGATTCCCAAGCGGTTTTACATCTACATTCCAGATAAATTCCGGCGCAGTTCTCTGATGTGCACTCTCAAGTCCTCGCCTACTATGTTTACTTGCTCATCAACTTTTGCTGCCTTGCTACAATACCTCAAATGCAGACAATATCTGTAAGTACACTCATTTGAAAAATAATTCATCACTATGAAAGAATCGCGTGAGTACAATGAAGGTTGCCATACAATATCGCTGTAGTACGACATGTGTCCCATTTGCGTTTATTGCGGGTTGCTTGCGTGGATGTGTCGCTAGGGTGAGTGAAGAGATTTGGGCGGCTTTAAGCATAGATGTCTTGAAATCCGATGAAGGTGAATCGAGTTATGGAGCAGCACAATTCCCACTTGCGAAATTCTGGAGTGAACCGGCGGGGGATTGACCCGGTTCGCCTTGGTGGGAGGCGAGTATTCTAACCGCTCAGCCACCGTGGTCCCCAAATACAGCGGATTTTGATGGCTAGTTGCGCCACCTGAGATGTAATATTCCTCAAGAGAACATCCGACGTCTGCATGCTCCATGCCCGACCATATCGCCGCCTGCCTCCGTGCTACGGGTGGTCTAACACCATGCTTATTGCATCCCATAAGGGTTGATGCCTTGTACTACATGCGTGGTGTAGCATAATATTTTTATATGTCTGTATACATATTACCATGCCCTGTGCCTGCACCCACTTACGTGCCCCAGCGATGGCAATTTCAGTTTGACAATTTTTTTTTGCAAATGAGTGAAGTTGTGCGCATTAAGTACTGCTGCAGTATGCGTAGTCAAATGTTTTTTTCTAGTTCTGGTTACTGTAGGTTCATGCGTAAATGATTTTAGCTACGAAGTCTACATTAAACCCAATCAAGTAACTCATGATTATAGTTGAAGTATGGCTCTGAAAGTATCATTTAATTTAGCTTACAAAATAATCTAGCATGCTAAGCTGATTACTGGAAAGCATTATACTGAAATATGCCCTCACCTTTACGAGATCTATTTGGATTTCGTAATAGAAAACATTTAAACACATACAAGGTAAAAAAGAATATGTTGGATGTGGGTCATTGCTGAGGGTTAATGTACCGTATAAATATTTTAGTTTTCGAGAGTGGTCACTATAAATGTTCTTACTAAAGTTGACTTTATTAAAAAATTTGTGATAGCACAATTTTTATTGTGCCCTAGATTGGGGTCACTTTGTAAAGGTTGTTCACGGAAAATTTCCCCCAAACTATCTGCCTTGAAGGTAAGTCGTGGAAGGTAGTGCTTAAGAGTCGGAGGCACTGGCCGAAAATACCCGATTTTCTCGCCGGAAGATGTGGGGTACGTTGTTGTTGCTATGCCCATTTTGCATGTACTCCGTCGAGAATGAGAGTGTCAAACTAGCGGGTGGGAGGATAGCTGCCGCCTTAGCGCTTTAAACATCAACTCGTCTCTCATGGTCAATATCCTGGCTGTTCCCGTGTATCTGAGCATGCATGAATAACTTGCCTGGGTCCCGATTTGAGTGACGTAGTTTTGTTACGCGAATCTCAGTTACATATTACTTAGCGGGAATAGTGAACGTGAGCCATACGGAGAGTTTCCTTATAAATGGTTTTCAAACAGTCAATATTCGTTATGAAAAGTCTTAAAAAGATTATGCAATATACGCCGAAAATAAATTTGTAGTTATAATTTTTTAAAAATACTTATTGTGTTTCTATTTTTGAGCTGAATTTGTACTTGAATAAATAAATTTAGAAACATTGTAATGGTCATTTAAACACTGATGATAGCGCACATTAGTTATACATGTCGATAAAGCGCTTGGGAGAGGCATAGAGGAACCTTGGAGAAAATCAAATGGCAATAATTTTAGTAGTCATATTTTACTTAGCAAGGAAAAACTTGAACACTTTTTCTGTTTTTTAATAGGCCAAAAATTTTAAATCCCATTTTTTGTAACACAAAAGTTATTAAAAATCTCACGTTATAAATATTTTCACATTCTAAAAAAAACTATGCATATAATGGATATAATGAATGAAAAAATGCCATCCTTCTCAACGAGATTTTTTTTATTTTGTATCAATCACTTTTGCATAGTTCATGTACACCGTATATTTGGTATCGCCTTATTTTCTTTCCAGTTTATATACACAAGCGAATTGCAACAATCTTTTAATTCCTGAAATAAAAAGTAGCTATCACTTCAGCAATACTGAAACAACAAACAAATTAAGCATAACATTTGGGACATAAGACTCTAATTAATTTCGTACGGCACGTTCTTCCATTTATAAACCAAAATTTAAATATAAAATGTGGTTGTAGCCACTGAACAGACAAATTACAATTTAAATTTGAAATAATATAATGATCATTAGAAAATGCATTTTAAATTTTACATAATATACATTTTTTAAAAATAATTAATAAATAATCTATATGATAAATATGCATATATCACAATGCATAATATGAACAATTAACATAGTACATAACTGTAAAAATATTTTGAGATTATTCCAATGCTTGAAGAAAACAAATCGTGACTCCAATAAACAATTTGGAAATAAATTAAATTCTTCCTATGTAGCTTCTTGAAACTTCCTGAATTGCTTTTCTTTTTCTCTGATTTTCAGTAATGTATGCAAAGTTTCTTATAGGCATTGACCGTGTGAACCTTGGATCAATTAACTCCGGAAGTAGGCAGTTTTTATAAAAATTGTCCAGTTTTGGCATAATTTCTTTGTTCCAGAATTCATAATTTCTTTCTATTCCGTCAATTCTTATTCCTAGTGGTGTCCAGAGGCCTAATAGACAACATTTTCTGCGAGTAACATGTAATTGCCCTTGCACTTGTAGGTGAAAAACGTGATTTTTTTTCATGCTCGACGTTTCCTGAGTTGTCAGTATTCCATGACGTGACATTATTTTTTTGTATTGCCTCTTTGGGTGTCGTATATATGGCGGACGATGGGCACTAAATTTCTACAATTACGCCATCTCCTACAAGCCCGTCTGGGGTGGAACCGAAGTAAGGAATCTACGGATCAATAAAAAGTCCACAGTCTAAAATGGATAATTTTAGTTCTTGCTCCATCGCTTACTTTGCAAGCTTTTCATTATCCCTTACGTATTTCTTTGCTTTGGTATCAATTCGGCTGTATAATATACTCTTTAATGTAGAGTCACAACTCGTGTATGGCTTCATGTTACATATTCGTCCGAAATGTCATGCTGTTAAGTATTTTCCGTCTTCTCTCTTTCCATTCCCCACTCCCCACTTTCTCTTTGTATTACGGTTGCCTTTCGACTCTCTGTTTCTCACTTTCTGTCATTTGCAAAGAGTCGAGAAATTCTCTGCATTCTCTATTGAAAGTCTCTGGATCCATATCCGGTTTTTCTGCATTGGTGCCATAGAAGTTATCTGAAAGCGCCCAGCGGAGTAAAGGCTTACGACACTTCTTCACTGTTGCCTTTATTTTGGCCTTACTTGCTACAATTTTAGTTCTGCGCTGTATTCTATACTTTTAAAGAATTTTCCCGGGTTTTTTTTGTACATGGTTTTATGTTACGTATACAATGGCATCCCCGTATTGTGTTTTACAACTGCTCCTGCTCATCTACCAGTGTAAGATCGTCTAGTGGAAAAATTAATTCTCTTTCCACCAACAAATTTAGCTAATGCCGAATTGTAGTGTTCTGCGGGGTTGTTGCACACCTTGTGGATTAAACGTCTGCTGTGGTCACTCATCTGTCTTACTACACCAGATATCTTATCATGCAGACCACTTTTAATGAGCTCTGTCACATAATTGCGATCACTGCAATTTGACTTACAAAAATAGCATCTATCCGAGCAGAGGGTATGATCGCCAAATATATGGCTTGTGCTGTTCAAGATGTCTTTCCGTAATTCTTCAACTTTTTCGTGCAGTGGCCGTTCTTCTTGCCACCTGTGTTCTGCAGCTTTGACAACAGCTGTTCTGAATCGAAGAATATTGTCACCAAGCTTCTTTCTCATGACAATGTCATAAATATGTTTATTTCTTGTAGTTGCAATGTCCTTAAATTTACTACAGAAACTATGCAGAAGATGATTTGTTCACTCAATTTTTTCGACGGTAACATTTTTGTAAGGATGCGCGTCCAAAACTCTTTTGTACACATTACTGTCACCATCCGCAATTAGTTTAGTATATTTTATATCATACATTTCATCACTCTGGCGGAAACCTTTAACAATTAGCGCGGCTTCCATACTTGATGAACTTTGGTTTTCCTCCCAGTTCTTGAAGCATGTGTGCGACTTCGGAGTGTTCCCTAATGCTACAGCACAGCAACAGATTGTACAGTACTTGTTTTTACGCCGAAAAAAGGAACTTTTTCAGTTCTGAATCCTACTATCGCAGCCTGTAAAACCATATGAACAAGTATTATTTGCGAGCAGAAAGTAATAACATCATGATAGGTCTCACCGTCCTATACGCATGCGCACAACATTTCTTTCCTACTGGCTACAGTACGTGCGAGATATAGTTTCCCTTTTTTTTTTTTGGCTTGCCCAACGAGGCTTTTGCTTCTCTGACACTGAACCTACTTGATTCGCCAAAATGAAAACATATTTTTTGAAGACTATCTTTACCTGAAAGATTTTCGCGATAACTCACTATTTCTAGTCATACTGAAGAATTGTGTAAAATTGATTTTGCAAATTTTCGCATACATAGTCACTATAATTTTCTGGACATATGAGCTATAAAAATAGAAATGTCCAAAACTATCACATACAGACTGCACAAAAACGATGGCACTTAAAATTAGTTTTCAAAACAACTGGCAAAATTGTCTTAAAATAAACATTTTTCGATCAACAGTCACGTCCGTGATCGTTTACAGATCAAACATTTACATATTCACAAGAAATTTTAAATGACTAGAAATTTACTTGGTTTTTACGTCTGGAATTAATGATAAAAGTGTAAATTTGAACATTTTGCTGCATCAAGAGCAACACAGTCTAAAATGTTACGTTTCGATGCATTTTAAGGTGTTATTGCCATGGAATGTAAAATTTGCTAGCAATTATGTTACAAAAATGGCAATTTTAATTATAAAAAATTGTAATTATTATTTGCGTAGATTGAATTTGGCGTTCACTTTGCCATGATCTTAAAAAAACACAGATTAAAGAATAGAGAATTACAAGTAATTATCGACACTGTAAACGAAATTCTGGACAACAGCATGGCAAGGAAGGTTATTACTCGCAATGCTCAGTTACCTGAACATTATTTTCACATAGAAGGTGCAACAGAAAAGTAAGATGGTAAGTAAATTTAAATTTAATTTGTCATTTCTGAATCACAGTAGGCTACACACTTTAAACTAATGCGTGTTGTCTCGAAGGAAAAAAGCACTAAGTATAAAGTACGACGTTTTTGTTTACATCATCGCTACAGCAGATTTTAGGTTAGCAATGTAGTCCGCTGACATAAAAACACAAATTCGTCCTCACGTCTTTCAAAATATAAATGTTACTAAATGTTTCGCCGTTCAAGTTAGCCTGTGCGTCTCTCGAATTCTGTAGAATTTCTATAGGCCTACTACCATTTTAGTTTTATTTTCCAAAAACATTGCCACTATTGACTAGCTCAAAGCCACTGGCCGGTTAGCCAACTCACGTCACGTTACGACGGTAGAAACTAGTTCTGATGTTATTTTGTAATTTTAGTGTTGCTTTCTTCAATGCTCTATAATATAGTAATACAGTACTATATGAGCATGCACACGCAAAATTCTGGTAGTCACATAATACTTTAATTCATTGTTTCTGTGTCGCTGCTAAAACGTACCAAGTTACCTGTGTTGAGCAAAATTGCGGACGCAGTGGTGACTGGATACACAACCAATCCTATCACCAAAGCAAGCGAAAGGCGGATTAATAACAAGCTGCCACCTTGGAATGGACATATTATCGGTAAGGAGATTCTGCTATCGTTTTCCAGTGCCTTCCGCGGTATGACGATAAAAGGACAATACAACACCCAATTATTAACCAGGGAAGGAATCGAACCCGACACCTTTTGCCTCCGAGGTCACGCATCCAAACAACGGGAGCAAGCACCCACCCAAACACACACTCTTTCTTGCACGCACGCGTAATACCCACAAATACAGGCAGATTAGTTTCCTAACACCCAGCGGCTATTCTCGACTACCCTTGATGTACTCTTTCATTGCCAAGCGAAATTATTTACCTAACACTTCCGACAGGTCACTGTAGTTGGTCCTGTATGAACGTTTTGACCAACTTGCATCTGCGATAACAGTTATGACTGGTACTCCATTTCTATCAACATCACCAGCAGCAACAGCCAAACGAGCTTCTTCTTCTGCGGCAAGCTTCATTTCATTCAGGGTAGTAGCTTCCCACACATCACACACATCTTCATGATATTTACGAAATGTCTTGTCTGACATAGTTGGTATGTTCATAGCCGACATCATCTCTTCAAGTTATGCATGTCCTCCGCCAGTAGACATTGTCCCGCACACTGCGCCCCTGTTCATATCCATTTATTGACTGTCTTTTTCGGTATTTACAGGGAGTTATACATTGCACATTTTGCATTAAAAAACAAAGCAGCTCCTCAGTCCGTATCTCTTCTTACGCACAATACTCATATCTCGAAAACCACAACCTATTGGACTATGAGAGTCAAGTTGCTAACAAAGTGAGAAATATCGACAACTCGGCGTCCATGTTTCTGAAAAGTATAGGGGGTTGTGCTAGTTAATTGTTCACTCTGTGAAGTTGATGTTTCATTATTAGATACACTTGTATTATGTGACACGATAGTTTCTTCAAATGTGTTATTATCTGTTTCGGCTGGCGATAACATACTATACACGGTCCGTAGCACATGGTCACCATCACATATTTCATTCTGAATTGCTTCTGTCTTTGCCCTGAAATCCAAAAATAAATATTACAATAAACTGAGCTATATCATAGGTTATATTACTATGGTTCAGCCGAGACCACAGAGACAAGAAAGCCTGGCAACTCCCGCGTGACGTCACAAGTCGAAGACAATAAAATCACGGCGCGCGAGCGTAGTCTTCCATGGCATACGACGTACCGTGCAGGTAAATAGAAACATGCAACTGGGAGCAGTTTGCTTCATAAGAATTTAAATACAGTGTTTGAATTTTTTTCTTGTAATAAAAGTTGTTTGATTTCAACGGCACATAATGGCTGAAACTTGTCCTGTTTTGCCTATTAAACTGCGGCTAATTTTTCGTGAACTGCCGTATTTCAATTATGTTTTGTTTAATTTAAATTAAGTCCATAGGTATGTAGCTATAGATGAAGAGAAATACAGGTGCTGGCAGTAATGACACACGTTTATGCATATACATTTATGTATACGTCGTTGGCTGACATATAAAGTATACAAGTTTTCGTCGAAATCTTGCCGTGTGTTGACGTTTCCAAAATTCACACATTTCTACAAAAAGTGATTGGTCATCAGACTGCTAATAAAATACGTACTAAATCTACAATTGCATTAAAAGGAATAATTTAAATACACAAGTACATCACACACATTGTTTAAAAAAAACACTCCTCACGTTACATTTAAATGGAAGCACTATATATATGGTATATTATTTTTTAATTAGTCCTTGTGTTCTTCGAAGTTTTAAAAGGTGTTATTTCATTGTGCTGTATTGGCAAGGTTTTAAGCAAGAGGAAAACTGAATGAAATTAGTGTAGGAGGGTATGTGGACACTTTACCATTGAACACGAACCATTATGCGCCTGATCAATGTCGAAATGTTGAAAATGTTTGAAAAAACCTTGGATCATATTTATATAATCTTCCAAATAAATTTTTTTACAAAAAATAATAAAACACTTATAACTGATTATGCCAATGATTTTCTTTTTGCTGTATCGTAACATATTGTTTCGTTTTAAATTTTAATGTCACCATTAAAAATAGCAAAGATGACTTACGTAATTTATTTATATTTTCCCCTTTCAAAATTCATGTTTAAGAGAAAAAATTTAAATAAGTCTGCTCATTTTAATTAAATTTTGTGTAAGGAAACATGTCCCTAGTCACATGAATTTATCTCAGACGTAAGGTACACGGAAATTTAAATAGTAAGGCAATGGATTAACTGAACATTTAAACTCGATTTTATAGTTATTCAGTATAAATTATTTTATTGCAAATGTTTGGTGGCACTGAACTAAATTCTTACACAGAAGTTATATTTTTTATAGAAATATTTATACTGTACGTTAAGTTGATACATATCAACATACTCTTGAACACTTCCTAGACGATAAGTGCTTCCTCGGAATTGTTTTCCTCTACTAATAATTTGCTTATTTCTTAATCGTCGGGAAATTTAGAAGCGTAAACTTACCGTCAATTCGGATAATTTCGATGACAGCGAGGACACAGAATACACATTACATTAATGTTTTATTCTGTGCTGAGGAACGTAAACTTGCACACCGTAAAGAATTCCACTTTTACTGAACTCTTACAATCAAAGCAAAACATATCACATGCCGATGTAAACCGTAGATTCACTCTACGCTGTAAACTACCAAACAGGTCATATTGTCTATGGTCATATTGTACATAAACACCAACAACGATTGCCCCTAGCCGTGACGTCATTGGCTTGGTAAGAAGAGATTGTCACGCCTTCTTGTCTCGGTGGTAGCGGTTCAATTCGCAAGATTTGATTGATTTAAAATCAAATTGTTTATAGAAAAATTAATAGTATATAATTGTCGATTTATTCGTAAATTATTGAGTTGTAATGCATCTATTTAGATAACATCATTAATTAAAAAGTTCATGCAAATGCAATGTTATTCTCTCTCTCTCTCTCTCTCTCTCTCTCTCTCTCTCTCTCTCTCTCTCTCTCTCTGGGGCCACGGTGGCTGAGCGATTAGGATGCTTGCCTCCAACCAAGGCAAACCGGGTTTAATCCACGGCCGGGTAACCGGATTTTCGCAAGTGGGAATCGTGCCGGACGATACCATTGGTCGGCGGGTTTTCTCGGGGATCTCCCGTTTCCCCGCCCCTTCATTCCGTCGCCGCTCCATATTCACTTCAATCACCCTCATTGGCTCTCAAGATCTCACTGTTAAGAGCCGCCCAAAACTCTTCATTCAATAATTCTCTCTTTCACACTTACAGGTTCCACATTTTGCCAGATCACTGGTGGAATCTCATGAATGTAAAGTACTGTATAAAATTTTGCAAATAAACGAAAAATTAAATGTGACGACTATGTGCCTATGCAGGGCGGAAGCAACATTGATCGAGTATTTCAATGTGTTCCAAATAAAGTTACACAGATTATTATTTCATTCAGTATTTTCTGGTCACAGCATTGTAATAAAAATACGCACAAAATTTGAAAGCTTTACAAATCTGACAGGGAGCTCAATCAAGCACGCGCAAACGAAAAATTATACCTGACACAAGCAACACGGCTGGTTGTTCGTTTTCACTGCACTAACAGTAAGATAAACATTTAAATTTGTGATAAATTCCATATAGAAAAATTGAGTAAATCTGTAACTAATACGATGTCGTGAAATATTATTTTGGAATACATATAACATTAAATTTATTCCAAAATTCTTTTGCAATTTATTAATTTCACTAAGCAGCATTTATTTTTCGCTGATGAAAGAGAGACGATTTTCTATTCAGGAATACCACAATTACTTCACGTGACAATCAGCCGCCGTTTCCAATTTCAAGTACGATGTTATTCAGTTGTGAGTAAAAAATATTTCGGCGGTAGTAGCTGTCAGAATCTGGAACATAACATGAGATGAACTATTTTATGTTCATAGTATTAGTAGGTTACCTTTTTTTTTAGAGCTGTGTTCTTGTAAATGCTTCATCTTCTTGGTCTTGCACTAAGGCGCTAACGTTTTCCATTGCCTTTCGTACTGTACCTATCCATTATTTATTGCTAAAGTGTAATATGCGTGATCGAGATAATACTTCCCGAAAGTAACTGCAAATACAACTCACGTTTCCATAGGTAGAATGTTCGGATGTGAAAGAGTTCCGTACGTATGTATGTTACACTGCCGAGGTTTTATTCTTATTAGCACGCAAAATAAAAATTCAATTGTAGGCGATAATTATTTGAACTTTACGACTATTAAGACGATAAAACATGGAACTGCTTCTAGTAGTTCGCTGTCAACTTAAATGTGAGTATTGCGGTCATTGTTTACGTTGAAATATACTGAGTTACGGGTAGTGATCCTCCCCCCCCCCCAAAGTTTGTTTCAAGCGTGCTTAATCAGTCGTGAACCACCCCCGCCTGCTGTGGTAACTTTGCACCAATAAATGTGGTTGTTTTACTACAATTTTGTGAAGGAATAGGAAACTTTACCTAAATAGATAAAAATTGAAACCCACTCAATGAGCTATTATTTCATCTTTTGGCATAAAAATAAACATTTTGATCCTATGTAAACTTTACCCTGCAAATGCTAAGTAAACTCACATTAGTGAATATCTTTCGAATTATAGAAAACCTATGACAAAGATTACGTATTGTTTTTCTCTTCCGATCTGGAAGGACGAATCGCACTACGATTGTGTACTACTCAATTAGCTTATTAAACATGTGGAAGACCTACAAAATTCACGTGTTTAAAATTTTACTTATAATTATTTTGTGTTTCGTTTCACTAATTGGTACGCAATCTGAGGCTGCCCCCGTCCGTAGTGTGTAAGATGAAGTATTGGGAAATTATTCTTTTTTTTTTTTTTGTAAAATAACGTTCATGGTTTACAATTTTTGGCTTTCATTAGAATGTAGAGTTCTCTGTCTACGATGATCGTCTCTACAAATACGCTGATAACTCGCAGTTATCTTATTGCTCGGTTGTTTCGGCGTTTCCTGTTCGATATTAGTTCTAAACTCCTACTACATCGAAGTTCACTCGGTGTTTAATGTCCGATCCTACTATCTTCTCTTCTCTTTTCTCGCCCCTCTCACTCTGTCTTACTGCACAGTGACTGTGACCGAACTCAACTTTAAACTTGGTTTTCACCGTAAGCAGTATTCACAATACAGCGACACGGCCGTTGACGGAGGTTTAATAGAGGTGTTCGCAGCTGAGCGACAGAATGTCGGTGGACATATATGTGTGTGTGTGTGTATATATATATATATATATATATATATATATATATATATATATATATAGTTTTATGGAGAAGGTTTAAAATATTTTTAATAATAAAATATATATATATATATATATATATAAACCAAAATTAGTACAATAAACACGGATACTGCTCTGAATTTATTTCACCAACAATCGCAAAAACGTATAAACGAAAACTGAAACAGATATCATTAACGCACTGTGCGAAAAGGAACATGAGGAGTATACTTTCAGTAACGAATATTAGTATTCACAGAGCATTTATATTAAATCTCATTTATTAAATAAAACTCGCCATGCAAAAACGGTATACTCAATGTTTGGAAAACGTGCCTGCCTGCTTCTTCTTCTCGCCGCCCTCCGTCGCCGGCAAATCCAACCTCTGCGTTGGCTCCAGCGCTCGCTTCGCTCGTCGCCGGCGGCAGCGCTGTGATTGGCTAATATGCTCGTCGCGTCGCCTCGCATCGCTGTATCGTGAATACCGCTCCAGGCGATCTTTGAGCGTTAAAGCAGCCAGCAGCACTGATGACTTACAGTGATTTCACGCAGTGCTCTTGTTCTGAACCAGGTCTGATAAACAAAATCGCTGGCCTCACGAATTTTTTTGTTGGTGTTAAAATTTACTGCCACGGTGTTTGTTTTTTTCTCCATGCGAGTTGTTCACATTCTGTACAACAATCTAGGCGCCTGTGCCGTCTCATGTCAACTGGGACTTGAAAGTTTTCTGTTTGCGCACACGCAAATATTATGCTTGTTCTAGTAGCCTGCGGTATTCTCAGAGGCGAGACAACTTTAAATGCACATGCACGTCTCTCCCTACCTCTGAAGACATTCGGAGTTTTACTAAAGGCTCATTTACACAATCAAATTTCACTTGAAAGTTTCTTAAATTTTTTAAAATTCAGTTCCTGGAATGTTGCATGACGTCACTCAGACGCCATAATAGCGGTGTTTTGTCTTTCGAGCCATTATAGCACTCAAATTCCTTTAACGATATTCGTTTAGAACATGTTCTATATTTTCTTTAATCCAGTTTTTCAACTAGCACTCCGAATTATTAAAACATTTTAAACATAAAATGTATTGTCTTATTAAATTAAGTTATGTGCATTTAAGCCACAAAAATATTTTAATGCATTTATTTCATGCTGTTACCTCCATTTTGTTTCTATTAATCAGTGGTGGTACAAAATGAACTCTCTAAAGGTTTTACTTAATTGCTAGGAAAAGAAACTCATTAATAAACCAACTGTTAAATATCAAAGACACTTTACTTTGCTTTACTTTAAAAATATATACTATTTACATTATATTTACATTCAATTCAACACTAGATGCAAGCTATATGATTATACTGCAATAAAAATGTAAGTTAATCAATTACAAAGTTGTGACTCTACATTCAGATAACAGCGTATATCTCTTGACTACTGACTCAAATGCTGACTCTAATACCCACAACAATACTGACCTCTAAAATCACCGCGGCCTCTAAGTCTTAAAGACCTTTCTCACGTTCAACTAGGCGTTCCACTCACCATTGGTATTTCTATGATGATGCAGCACGACGGACGCACGAGGGCTCCGCCACAGCCTCGTTGCAGACACGCAGACCGCTGGCTCCGGCAACCTGGTGACGTATTGGCGCTGGCCTAGATTACTTCATGCCGGCTTCTGTTTAATTCGTGTCTCCCACACCCTGTATCCCAGCTGCTTCCCTGTGTCCTCTGCAAAGTTTATTACAATGCAAAGTAAAAAAAAATCTTAGAAATAAATATATTTGTTTTGATTTTACAAATTATTTTCGTATAGTGTATTGTTTGTGGAGGCTTGCTAAAAAGTTACTGAACTTAATTATAGTTTTTTACCTGAAATATTTGCAAAAAAATACATGCCGCTTTAATATTTATTGAATACAGCTGCATGTGTGAAACGCCTTTCAAAACTTTGAAGTTTTAATAATTATATTTTTATCAAATTTGACTAGCTGAGTTCACGTGAACACTTTCTGTATTCAATAAATTGAATTCATTTGGTTGGATTTAGTAAAATATTTGATCGTGTGAAATTGCCTAAATCTGGCCTGGGTGAGGACGGCCTGGTACGAGGGCGAAGTTGTCTGATGTGGCGGACCACGCCCTGAGCCGCCAAAAGGAATACCGCCCTTAGTGGGACTAGTAGTAGAGCGATCGTGCTAGCTGCGCATAACCAGCCTGCGTGTCCGAACATTGAACTGCTTTTATACCAATACGACTGTCATAAACGACGTTTGGTTATGATCTGATGTTAGAAAAATGTTTATGTAAACATGTGCTTTGAGATGTTTGTATACTTCCTCTAATCAATTTTTAATGCATTTCGATTGAATTAAAATTGGTAAAATTATTTTATTCATATAAATGTACTTGTCTTGTAAAATTAAAATACACTGGAAAAAAAAATATGTGTACTTTAACGAGAAAAATACTTGGAAAACAAGTTAACAAGAAAATCCCTTGTAGTGGTGTGCAGTGGAGAGATTTGTCGGGGTCTTGAGAGCCAATAAAATCCCTTGTAGAATTAAAAAAAAAAAATCTTGTGAAATTTGTAAAATACTTATATTTCTAATATTACAACTTATAGGCCTGTATTACAACTTGTATTATTGAGAAGAGTAAATAAAATTATTTTTCCTTATAGAAAACAAATGTGATGGTTAACAACAGGGATTAGGAGGATAACATTATTTCAAAATATAATTCATGAAAAAAATTACGCCTCATCAGCACGCGGACTATAAAGCACAGTCCTTATGTTATCATCGCAACCTTCTTAACCACAAGATCAACTTGATTTACCTGCTTGCACTTATTCTTGTACTGAACTTAGCAGTAAATACCTACAAAATATTAGTGAAGTTGGCAGGTTAAGAATAATGCAGTTATTACATATTAAGTGTTCTGGGTAGATATAAAACACTAACAGTCAATGAATAACAGCGTCACGGGTTTTTGAAATGGCCGTTGTTTTATTATGCTTTGAGTTGTTTTAAGTGTTTTACGTCATTGAAACTTGCAATACATTTATTTTTACATGCAACTACACTTAACAGCACTCCTTGTTTTTGCACAAACATATATACCGTTTTACGCTCTTCAGTGTCCCACATTTTGCTTTAGCTTGGGGATACGGGTCGGTATACTACAAACATTATTAGAGGTCTATTACAAACACAGCTTTTGTGGTTTAAAAAACAAGTTATTTTACAAGAGAAATATTTGTATTGTAATAAACGTTTGTAAAATTTAAAACAATTTCTCAGTAAAATTTACAAGTTTTTTTATTGAGCTTAAATAAACACGTTCATCGCTGCTGACCATGTGACTTTGACAGCTGTGCGGGCCTGGGGTAGGTCAGTGTTGGGTACATGCGCAGAAGACTTAAAAAGCGGTCTACCTGATCTTTAGTCTATGTTTGCTATCCACGCATCCCGCAAAGTTTATTTTCCTGTAACGATTGGTCGTGTTTGTTCCAGGTCGGCGTTGCACTTCAAAGAGGCTGTGTAGCCGGCGGCCTTCTTGGGTGAGTAACCCAATTACATGTACTCTTATTGGCAGAGAGTAACAGCCGAGGAAAGCAAAAGTAACTGTGATTTTGGAACTAGATTGATGTAAATAGCATTCTGTGTTTACAAGTACGTACTGATTAAGCAACCAATGTAAATTCCAAATTATACTTGTCCTTTTTTCAAATTCTTTCTTTTTCAATATATTGGCTATATAGATAACCAGCTTTACTTGCGATAAATTATTAATAACATGTAACCTTTATAAAAGTTAACGTTTAAATAAAAATACGAATTTATCACTCTTCTTTTGAAATTTTCACGCGTGTGTCTGTAAACAGAATGCCCGAATTTCCTTTCATTTTATTTAATTCTACTCAACTTTCCGCCGTTTTTAGTTTACTAGTTTACCTGTCGTTACTCGTTGAAATTGTGCGTGTAAAAGTTTTACTCTGGCAAAATGCTCAGAGTAACTACTCTGCAGTTTTGAGACTCTGCCGAGTGTGAGTAAAACATTTACATAAAGTATTTTGGGACAGCCAAAGAGGAAAGTTTCATAGATCAAAGATGAGGTAGACCGATCTCACTGGCTGCGTACAACCAATCTCCATATCCCAACAATGAACTGCTTTTCTTCCTACACGTCGAGAAAAAATGGCGTGGATTGGGTTTGAGGTTAGAACACTGTTTAGTTGACAAGCGCTTTTGAGATGTTTTTATACTTCCTATAATAAATTTGTAATGATTTTTTATTCAACTCAAACTGGTAAAATTATTTTATTAATATAATAGTGCTTTTCGTTTAAAAATGAAGATGTAAACAAACACGTTCATCACTGTTGGCTATGTGACTTTGACAGTTGTGTAGGTCTGGGGTAGGTCAATGTTGGGTACATGCGCAGAAGACGAATAAGCGGTCTACCTCATCTTTAGTCTATGGAAAGTTTACTCGTAGAGTAATATTTTGGAACGCCGCCCCGGGTGTGAGGGTCGTAGATGGTTGTGGGAGGTGAGAGGACGGCACATCGCAGTGCTAGAGTTAGGACCTTGGATCCGGTCAACTGGGATGTCAGCTGAATGCACCTTCGCGCTGATTTAACGTATCTCAATCCTTGTTCATTGAAGGGGCGGGGGGGGGGGGGAGATCATCGGCGATTTGCTGTTATTTTCCATATGGAGGTAGGGTACAGTCGTTTGGCGAGTATTCCCCATAATGGCGACCGGGAGGCGGCTATGTCGTAGCGCCGATAAAGTTTCTTCCGCTGGGCAGAAGACAACGCAACATCGTTTGTGAGGCCGTGTTCTGTTCTTTGCATAAATGTGCTTGCTAGGTTGCACAAGGGAACGGAACAGCAGCCGTGCGCTTGTTTCGACATGTTGATTGAAAGTATAGACGATACTGCACAGTATGTAAATAAACTTGACACACCTAAAATTTATTTTGCGTATTTTAATGGTAATGTACTTATGCAGTTTTATATTACTGCCAACTGTACCAGTTCACACTTCTTCTAGGTATACGTTGTTAACATTTATCTGAGCACTTCTGAAAGCCCTGCTTTGTGATCTACACTTCTTCATTTTGTATCCTCCCACTATAAGTAAACTTGGCATTATCATGGATCACTTCACTTTATTCAATTACCATCGAAGTAAAAACTATGCATTATTTTTTGTTTATATGAAATTTCGTGCACTTGTGTGTATACAACAAGGAAAATTTACTTTAGTAGCACAAAACGTACATATCACACTCTCAGTAAAATGTCAAATACTATAACTATTTTATTAATTCAGTGCCAACTTAACTGGAAGCCTGCATGTCATTGTGAACTTTACCACAGCCTGTAAGTATGTAGTTATGAGCAGTAATTTTTTTCAAAAGTGCTCACTCCAAAAATTTTCAATTAAAAAAAAAATTACATAAATGCATTGCTTGGAAATCTAATCTATTAAGTACCATGCCCGGTAGTTGAACTCAAAATCTCCCAAATCCAAAAACTTTCAAAATTTTCCAAAAATAAAATAAACGCCTTTGCCAGGAATCGAACTCGTTACTTCAAAAATATAAATTTCCAAGAATTGAACTCACCGAGAATCTACCTAGAAGTGCATTTGCCAAAAAAAATAATTGCACTCGTCGGACTTTGAACGCCGTACCAGAAATCGAAGCGTCGTGCCGGAAGTACAACCGGAAGTGAATATGCAAAAATGCAAATGCAAAAAGCTGGAACCGGAAGTGTATCGCGAAATTTAGGTGACCGGATGTGCAAAACTGGAGTATAGGTTATGCTGCTATAAAAATAGAAAAATAGGTCACTCGTGCTTACAAAAGAAGGTCAGTAGTTCAAAAGTGCCTTCAAAAGTAAGTCAGTAGGTATATGACCTACATCAGTAGATCACAGGGTCAAAAGGTCAAGATCAAAGGTCACCCGGTCAAGGTCGATTTTGTACCGGCCCACCCCTACGTCTCATATACCTGTGAACACCCCTTATATTCTCAAAAATTGCTCGTCGGGTTTTCAAAATAATCACGTCACTGAACTCTCCGTTTAATAACATGTTATGCTATTTTAGAAATGGGTATATTCCTATTTAAAGAATCCGAAGTTGCTATTGATATCTCAGTACTTAATTACATTTAGGAACAGAGAGATACGGTGTTTTATGAGCCCCGTAGGGCCATTTACGACCTTCAGTTGTTTAGGCGATATTTGGCGCGAACTAACCCTGTGTTCCGTAGACTCACCAACATCTCCTGGCAATAACATCAAACACAAACACATTTTATTTGGTCATGACACGTGGCAGAACGATAAACTGACACTTCTATAGTGCCAGACACAATATGTTCGTTACAAAGTTAGAAATTATGTATTTATCTGAGTCTGAAGTAATTAAACGGGAAGGCATATTACCAACTATAATAAATAACATGATTGTTGGAAACGTATCTAGAATAATATATTGTTAGGCCAGGGGGTGGGGGAGTAAACCCTTAATACAAAATATTAACTTTTGAAGTACCTTTTAGCAGGCGCCTGAAATCACTGCTGTTTAAAAATGCACTCTGATACAACTTATTTTTTTCATAGAAAGGGTATGATGTTTATAGTCTTTAATGTTTATGCTCTAGAATAAGTAGCTATATGAAGTGCTTTTAAATTAGTTTCGTGTAAAAATTGCTTTGTTCACTACTTGTGTAACAAGGAAAAAGATGTATGTTAAGTTAAGTTATTACTGAATGTTTTAGGGAAATTTTATTGAAATTTGGTGTTTGGCCAAAAAAAAATAAAAAATAAAAATAAAAATAATAATAATAATAATAATAATTGTAATTTTGGAGCGCGGTGTAGAAATATACATATATACCAATGTGAGTCGCTTGGTTTGAAAAAATTCCCGAACATTTTGTTACCAATTAAGGCTCCAAGAAGCTCTCGTGCTCAATTTAGTTGTAGGGAAGGATATAGTGAAGCTACTTCAGCCATCCTGCTATAGCAATTATTTTCAAAAAAGTAACAAGAGAGAGGAAGAGTCTTTATTACCGCATTTCGGGGTTATTTTAGGAAGTCTTTGGTCTGACGCGACGGGACATAACGAGATCCGGGAAGAATGTGCAAGAAGCACAAAAAAAAAAAAAAAAAAAAAACGTAAAGTCATTTAACGAGCTCGCTTTAAGCGAACTGTAAGTACTTCTGATGTTAGCCAAGAAAGGAATGGTGTGGACAGCGGGGATAATTGTACTATGTATAAAATTAAATAAATTCCAATTACTATAAAAAAACTTATGAATGCTTTGCAGAGAGAGAAATACAGAAAGAGCGAGAAAAACAACATATTTCAGTTTAATTTATTTTATAAAGGACTTTTCTGTCGAATACTTCAAAATTTATGAATATATATATATATATATATATATATATATATATATATATATATATATATATATATATATATATATATATATATATATATATATATATATATATATATATAAAATCGAGAATTGTTTAGGTACCATAATTTTACACATTAATTCTAAACGGTTTAGAAGCTAATTTACGCAGTATTCAAAATTTAAGTTTGTCAGCATTATTTCTATTATATTTCGTGAATAAACGTTCAGAAAGTACAACATAAAGTGATTTAGTTATTACTTAATTAGTATTTGGTTGCAATAAATATTTAATGTTCGTTATTTTTTTAAGTGTATACAATTATTTGCCATAGGCGTCACAAATTAATTCGCGGAATGTTGACATACATGCTCACTCAAGTTACTCCCAATTAAAAATGTTCTGTATATCACACTAATTTCGAACAGAATCCCACATCATCCCTTTTATGAGAAGACGGGCACTATGGACCCTGCACTATCGGGACACTTCGTTGGTTATAGGCCCTACACAAAAAATTGCAGACTTATACTACAGACTAATGTGACACGAAGGGAGATGGTCATTGTGGTGACGCAGGCACATTCGTGTGTTGTGCCGTAACGAAATACGATAAAGGCTGTTTACACTAAAGTGAGCACTTTTAAAATTAACCCTTGAAATATGTCACTGTCCCTACCTGCGTGTTTTAACGGACACGCGTAGTGACATGCGCCCGGTGAAGTTGGTAACGGCGGAGTAAAAGGAGTTCCATATCTCAACGTTGAATTAAAAGTGTTCGGTAAACGTTTGGTAACACTACAAATTTTCTTTCTGAATTTTTAAAATGTATATAAGGGTACGGATTATTAAATTTGTAAAATACCTACTTTTATAGTAATTTTTCAGTTTCGCTTGACTTACAAATGAATAAAGCGTTCAGGTAGACGGCAATGTTAACTTTTACATATGGCGGAAGGTTACACAGTGTGCTTGCAAGTAGATCTTAAGCAGGGCATTCAAAAGGGCTCATTTTACTGTAAACAACCTATATACGGCTAACACGGCTGACGAGATAGACCCTCGAAGATGAGCTTGCAGTTTCAAGGACAATGCACCACACAACACCTCGCAGCAATGTGAGTTCCTCGCCACACGTTCACTTTTATTAAATGCAATAATCAAAAACAGTAAATCGTGACTCGGTTACAATTTACACTTTCTTTGAATATCAGTTTGACCACTTCAATCTTCGAACATTAATAACGTAAAAATGTAACCTTTCGGCATTCTGTCAATAATTGCGATACGTTCTTACTGTAGGATATAATTCTCTTCATTCTCCGAGAGACAATTTTTCCATCTGTGATATATGGCCGATACATTGTCTGCATTCCCACGTTATAAAATGAGCATAATTATGAATGGCTTCTTTATAATGCAAAAAATCGATGAAGAATGAGAGAAATTGTCAATATTCGAATTAAAGGTTGATCCAATTTCATTAAATGCCAGTAAGTAATTTTGGAAGTGTTGAATTCTGGTTCAATAACTACTTTGGCGACTTTCTGAAATAATTTACAACTGATCTCCTCCAGGTGAGAACTAGATACTTTCCTTTGGGATTTACAAACTAAGTGAAATGGTAGAAAGACGTGAGTAAGACAGTGCCACGTAATTAAATTATAATTAAATGATCTCGCTGGCCACTCGATGACGAAGAAATTGTCCTTGTGAAAATTAATCAACGTGTAAGTAGTACATGCTTTCATGACCAGATTACATATTACGTTTTTTAATCAAATTGGAACAGTGTAAGCAATTCTTATGTTGGCTGCAAACGGCAAGCTCTTATAGATGTTGAAATCTGACCTTATTAGACTCGCGTCAAAGAGACGTTATAATTTAGCAGATTTATTGCTATTTCCGAATCGCGGGTTGTCTAGAAAGAAAAATTCTTGGAAATATTAAATACCAAATTCAGTGTGTGAAAAATAATAATAATAGTGTAATTCAACGGGTGTACGTATGACTAAGTAGCTGAACTATTTGAAACGCAAAATGCGGCGTAAAATTTATAATAAAACAAGTGACATGCTCAGCTAGATTCTATGCGCAGGGGCAGTTTTGGTTCTTCACTCTGAAACTTAATTTTACTTTTACTATTTGGAAAATAAATAGGCCAAAAATGTTTATATACAAACCTAAGATCATGGATGTGCCTTAAGACTAATTTCAGGATGGCTTCAGTACTCAAGTAGACTTAATTATACTAAAATGGCTTACACATCCATTTATTACTCTGAATTTGAGCCCAACGCCATAAGCTCTACAAACTGACGCCATCACACACTGTGATGTAAAGGCATATAGGTACTTAAAATTTTTGATTTAAATCTTTGTATGCTTCGGGAAAATAGAATGGCTTTTTAGTCTTACAAACTTGTAATTAACAGGGATGCAAAAAATAAGTGTAATATATGTATTAACTGGACTTATATAAAACCCCTATAAATAAATCAAGATTATAGGATGGTTTTATTTATTTATTTATCCCCAATCATTTGAATAGTACAAAGTTTATTTTTCACCCACTACTGCTATTATTTCCATGCGTATCTATAACGGTAAATGTGCTTTTGACAAGAGAAATGTCACAGAAATTTTCTCGACAAGAATAACAACCCTTATATTTCACGCCAAAACCTTTCTGTTTGACTTACAAGTGAATATACCTAGGCAGATATTTTACCTTCTCAAGGCCGAAACCAATTCTGTACGTCTTCCTTCCACAGGAAATAGCTCATTCAAGACCCACCTAGCCGCAAGGGCGTCGGATGGCGAAAAAATTAATGATTGTATTTTTTTTAAAAAACATTACCCAACTTACAAGCCTTGCATAAAAATTTTTTTCGGGGATATCGAAAAAATCACTATTCTGAATTTTTATATAATAACCTTTCCAAGTCAAAATATCTATATCTTTTTTGTAATGCGTATTAACATAACAGGAAAGTGCCAATAATAGTATCGCGATATTTGTGTAATCGTACAGAGAAAAGTTATTTAAAATAGTTGAATGGGCACTTAAAGTATTTATAACATATTTTTCACCTGTACCTATCCTTGAGTGTTTGTAAAATAACTTTAAATTAGCATTTTTAAAATGGATTACGACACTAGGTCTTAGCTCCTATTATTTTTATTTTAGAGGTGAGTGGTTCGTTTTATTTTATTTGAGAATGACGAAAAAATTAAAATTGTGAGTTTACATATGGGTAGGCCTAGGCAGAAATTGCAGAATCCGCATTTGTTGTATTTAACACATTCATTCTTCGTGTCCACTATCGGAGGACATTTTGCTCACGAAGGACATTTATGCTCGCCGCTGTACATAACAAGATGGCCGACTTTTTTTGCGTCTACTTCTGAGTAGTTTGATTTGTTCAAGTTTCTTCATCTCTCATTTATTTTGTGAATGGTCGATGCTGACATCAGCGAGTAAGAGGTACGTTTACTGTTTGCGAGAAGCACACTTAACGCAGTACAGCACCCGTGAAAAATTTAACGTTTGCAGCACTTGAATTCTTATACCAATTTCCGAGTTCAAGTGGTGCAATCGCGTGATTAGTTTTGGCATAGCTGTACTTGTGTTCCGCACTTGTCTTGCAACCAGTGAACAATTAGCCGCAAGCTCGATGTTATTGGTATTTAAAGGCTGTTCACGGTAAAGTGAGCACTTTTGAAAGCCTTACTCAATATCTACTTGTATGCACGTTGCGTCTTATTCCGCCTTATGTAAAATTAACATTACCACGCGCTTCATAACTTTATTCATGCGCCAGTCAAGTGAAACTGTAAAATTATTAGGAAAGTAAATATTTTACAAAGCCTGTTCATTCTTACACTTCTGTGCATTAAAAAAGCAGAACGGTAAAGAAATAATTAAAGTTATCACAAATGGTTAAAATGCCAATCAAAAGAGGAGTCCGTGAAGGTGATTCCCTAAATCCACTGTTATTTTATTTAATACTTAATGAAATTATAAAAGACATTAGAATTAAAGATAGATTCAGAATGGGAGATAAATGTCTTAATATTGTATTTTACACTGATGATGCTGTTTTAATGGCGGACTCCGAAGATGATTAGCGAAGATTATTGTATAGATTCTATCTTGGTTGCCAAAAATACAATATGAAAATATCTTTAACAAAAACCAAGTCAACGACTATAAGAAAATTCCTCTTAAGATGTAGGTTAGAACTAGAGAGAAAAATGATTGAACAGGTAATGGCAATAAAATACTTAGGTGCTGAGATAACAAGTTGGGGATCACTGCAGAATGTAGTTGCACATCCGGCCAATAAAGCAGCGAGAATAGCGCGCTGCATGAACGATATAACATGGAATAATAAGTACTTAAATAAGGACACTAAGACAAGAATCTATAAAGCAGTAATACGCCCAATATCGACTTACGCTGCCAAGACAAGGGAGGATACTTCAAAACTAAACGAATCTTAGAGTAAAATTAAATTAATATTTTGAGGAAAATTATACATAAATCCAGGAGAGACAAGATCAGAAGTGAAGAGATTAGAAGACAGTTGAATATCCAAGCAATAGGGGATTGGGTATAAAGACGAAGAATGGAATGGAATCAACACCTATCCCGTATGGCATCGGACAAAATTGTGCGCGTGGCAAGTCATAATTTACCAGTGGACGGAAAGATATCGTCTGGAAGACCGCAAACGAAATGGAAGGACTCTTAATTTCTGGATGGAACAGGCTGTAAGACTACTATGAAGAGGAGGAGGAGGAGGAGAAGAAGAAGAAGAAGAAGAAGAAGACTGGTTACCTAACACTTTTTATTCAACATTAAGGTCTAGAATTACTTTCTATCCTTCGTTACCAACTTTACTGGGCGCTGACATGTCACTCAGTGCTCCCATTAAAATATATGCATACTGGGACAGTGACTTTTTTACAAGGTTGATTTCAATAGTGCTCACTTTATCGTGAACAGGCTTTAACTATGGTTGGAGAGTAGTTTCGTATCTTAACGTCGAATAAAAAGTGTTAGGTAACCATTTGTGATAACTTAAATTATTTATATCGCTTTCTGTTTTTTTTAAATGCATCGAAGTGTAAAAATGAGCAGATTTATAAAATATTTACTTTTCTAATAATTTCACGTTTTCACTTGACCGACGCATGAATAAAACGATGAGGCCCACGACAGTGTCAAATTTACATAAGGCGGAAGAATGCACAACGTGCATACAAGTAGATATTGAACAGGGCTTTCAAAAGTGCTCATTTTACCGTAAACAGACTACCAGTTATGTCAAAGAGGTGTAGAAAATTCTCAACAAATCAGATGAGCCACGAAAAAGACTGGGCACTGGTGCCATGCTGCTGTATACAGTACCGGTCGTACACATCATTCACGTCAAACATGTCCACGGTCGGTGACGCGTGAATGAACGGGTTAAAGGAAACAAAATCGCAAGCAATATCTACAGGTGGGTTAGTGTCCGTCAGAAATGAGGAAGAATAAGTTTCCTTTTAGGAAAGAAAAAAACTGCGAAGCTACTCTAATGTTAGGATGCTGTAATCGACGCTGCTGAAGGAAAAAAGTAATATCCACGTATTCCCCTACCCCTTCCAACAGAGGCTAGGTCATCAAGAGTAGGACCGAAGGATGCTGGTGCTAAAGAGAAGTTCGCAGCCCATCCAGACGTAGGGATCAGACTTATCGTCCTTGACCAGTGAGGCCGACCCCCCAGATGAGGAAGTTTGCCGGGAAGGGGGAAAGGGCGGTGTAATAAAGACCGCCGAGAAAGTCATCACACCACTGCCCTTTCCCTTCACTGAACCCCCTGCACTAGCAACTTCCATTTACTTGCCAGGCGACCGCTGTCGTCGAGATTGCCAAGGCGTCTAAAGAGTATGAGGTCGCGGGTTCGAATCCCAGGTAAGAATTTGCAGCGTATGTTATTTATAGATGCAAGTATTTTTTTAAGTTAATTTACTCTACTGCACGCCTTCAGCTAAACGCCAGCTAATCTTTTTGGCAAAGCGCTGTAGTTTCGTGGTGTTCGAAGAACGCAATGCCACGTAAAAAATAAAAACCTTTTTATTACGATTTTCTACGAATGTTCTCTAAAGACAACAAATAAATCCTCTTAAAAATTGAAGGTTGAATGTGAAGCGAAAGGTATCCACCCACACACGTGCAGGCCAAACCTTGATGCCGGAACTGCACAGGCGCGGCCGTGAGGTTTGGCCTGAAACGTGCTGTCCCCACACACGCTTTAACATTCCTCAAGGAACAGTTCAGTCCATGGTCAGTGATGTCAACCTCTGTCGACGATATTTTAGCGCTCAGGTTGCTTTATTGCGACAAAGTCCGTGAAATTCGCGTGAAAAAGCACATTGGTATCTGGAAGTGGACCAGTCGACAAGCCGCAATCTTGGTTCCACCATCGTGGATGACCTTGACCTACTATCAGCCATATTACTTGCATCCGCCATCTTGTTTTGCTTCTGCCATCTTGTTTCAAGGAAGTTCCAGTTCATGCTGTCATTCTGCCTTGGTACTTCATCCTCTGTTATTCCATGCCATTATCTCGTTTCTAGAATTTTTTTAATTTATTATATTTATTTCTCTCTTCTCTCTCTCCCCTGATCGCTCCTCTGACTCTATTCACCTTATTAGATGTCTGTAAACTGCCATCTTGTTTCTTCTTCTGTAGGTCTCCATATTGGTTCTTCTATCGTCTGCTAGGTGGTACTGGTGTCGACCGCCATCTGTAATGTCGGTTGCTCTTGCCAGGGACATCATATTGGTTTTATTATCATCGGCTAGGTGGTCTAGTATCGGCTGTCACATTGTTGCCCATCAGAGGTGCCATATTTGTTCCCCACTATGTGCTAGGCAGTGCTGATGTAATTTGATGTCGCCATCGGCTTTTAGGACCACCGGTGTCGGTTGGAGTCTAAGGGCGATGCTCCATGTGCTGTACGCAGACACATACCTCTATCGACGTGATATGATTTAGTACATTATAAATTGCTGTGGCGATGAGGAGCGGCGAACTGCCTGACTTTGGATTGGAAGATAGATGCCCTAGTCATCTGAGCCATCAGGACATCGGTGCCAGTACAGGCACAAATTATGTGTGCCTTTGCGTAAGTGTGTGTGTATATATATATATATATATATATATATGGAAAATAAATTTTTCCCGAATATTATAGGAATGGGTACATATATTCGAGAGGTACATGTCAGATATGGTCGTTATGTTAGCTTGTGCAGCAACCATGTTGGCAAGACACTGAAAATTACTTTTCATTGCTTTTGTATCACTACAACCAGTACTCTGAATTTTTTTAATTATTAACATAACTCACAGTTCCTCGTGACACACATATCTCATCAACTATCTTTACACGCCCATTTCTCCGTTTTTGTTTCCAGACAATGAAATGCCATAAAAGTTTTACTGATAAATATTGTTACATGTGAGGACGCCTAAGGGGCGTATCTGAGCTCGTTAGAGATGGTGGTCTTAATAAAAAAATAAAAGAAACTAAATTTGATTTCTAATTTATCCTCTATGTTACTATGTACAACAATAAATTATCTGTCTCCACTTATAATATTTTTAGTTAACAGCTAGCTTAGTATTTTATGTCTATTTGAACTCTAATTGACGTCCTACTTAACGTATCTCTTGGTTACAGTCAGTTAACTCAAATTCATTATCAACACATTTTCTCAGTCTATCTATTGCCATAATTCATCATGTCTTTCACTCACGCATCTAGTCCAATTGTCCAGCTTGCCAACAGCACACTCCACTACTTGATACTTGCAGTCGCAAACTCCCCGTCCGCTGGCCACTGGTCGCCTTCTATTGCTCGGAACTCAACCACTCATTCATTCATCCACTCTAACCTAACTCCCGGCCCGGAGGCCTGCTGCGATATTTATAGTGTCGCACCTTACCACCTGGAAGGTTCAATGCACCCCGAGATGCGCTGAGAGAACGAGGTCAGAAATCCAAGGCGCAATTCAAATATCGGCCGAAAACAATACGAACAGAGTCCGCGGCGCGCGTCTGTGATTCGAAACCCGTCATTGCCTGGCCTTCCGCCGTCGATATCGTATGACAGTTATCTTTCTTTCTCTTCCACTCGCCCGCGCAAGATGCGAACTTGTGAGCGCGCAACAATATATTCCATATCTCAGTCGCACTCTTGTTGTCATCGCTATCATCACTGCTGTCTACGTTTATACGAGAAGCTCGAGGCATAACTAAATCAAAACACAACAATGTAAACAGTGAAACAAACAAGGATATTTACTGAAAGATGTCTAGCCAAATTAAGTTTACCTTAACAATGGAAAGTACCATAACTTCGGTTTATAGATTTCGTCGACTGCTGCTCTTAATTTGCTCGAAGCCTTCACTTTTTAAATCTATTTTCGATGCGCACTCCATAGATTATTTATCTTTTTTATTACATTATCTTTCGTGGTGCTCGTGTCCACCTCTTTCAATATTACCAACAGCCGAGTGTAGTACGCTTCTTTTTTCACCCTATCATGGTATTCTTTACACTTCACTTGCCACAGACATGGTTCACTCTCATATATTTGTGTCCAATCTTCTTGAAACTCGCGATTCACCGATGTGTCTTCTTCAAAAGCTGAAGGCGAACTGACGGAATACACTTTGTTTCTCCACACACTCCAGTTCTGGCCTGTACAGTCCGATTTTGCGGACTGCGCAGTTCAACAGTGGCCTCAAGGCCGTTACCACACACGCTCCGGAATTCCCTTAAGCCGAGACTGTACAGTCCCGGCCTTGAGGAATTCCTCATCGTGTGTGGGCACCTTTAGCTTCATTTCAACATGCAGCTCACTTGCTATTCTATCATCAAAATAGCTTTATCTTAAACAAACTATCATCCTGATTTTCAAAGCAAACATGACTATTTTACTTGGTTTTCTACCGGACGCTTTATAATTTATGGTAAACAGCTGTTGTTCATAGTATATCCGAAGTCAGTTTTGGTGTGGTTTGGGGTGTTGCCTGATTAAATATACTTGGCAAGTTAAGCACAGGAGTGTTAGGGAGACCCTTACACATGTATCAGATGATTTGTTGCATAGGATTTGCGAGGAGTGTTTTCGTCGCCAATTCGGCTCTATGAGAACTTCAGTGGCACTTCTGTAATTTTATGACATAGTCACAAAGACGAAGGTGTGCTGCATGTGCTATGCTTGTATACTTGGCAATGTGACAGGTGAGTGAAACTGCACATTTCATCCAAATTTGCTTTTAAAAATACGCATTGTAGATGACTGTGAAAAACGAACAATTGGCATTCCGATGCGAATATAGGCTTTTCACGGTAAAATTATCACTTTCGAGAGCCCTATTTGAGATAAACTTGCATGTACGTTGTGAATTCTTCCGCCTTATGTAAGATTAACATTATCATGGGCCTCATAACTTTATTCATGCGTCGGTCAAGTGAAAGCGTGACATTGTCAGAAAAGTAAATATCTGACAAATCTGCAAACTTTTGCTCTTAGATTCATTTTAAAAATGCGAAAGAAAGAATTTAAGTTGTCAGAAATGGTTACCTAACCCTTTTTATTCTACGTTAAGTTACGGAACTACTTCCCATTCCATCGTTACCAACTTTACTGGGCGCATGCCACTCGGTGCGCCAGTTAAAATATATGCATGTAGGGGCAGTGACTTTTTTCTAAGGTTGATTTCAAATTTGCTCACTTGATCGTGAACAGCCTTTAATTATGCTAGTGCTATTTGAGCATACTAAAATTCGGTAGCCGACCTCCCGTAACGCAGTCGGTTGGTGCGCCACCGATCTAGGGTGCGGGAGGCTCTGGATTTGACTCCCTGATAAAGCATGGATGTTAATTTAAGTGTTAGGTTACAAGTTAGTCTGTAAGCCGTCCCCTGCTAAGCTTTCAAGTATAAAACCGGGGGACGTTAAAAAGCTCTTTACACCAACTAACATTCGGTTTTTAGCTACAGTGACTTAACACGACGCTTGTGTGACCCTGCTGATCTGTGGTTGCTACCTATAGGAGTCTGCTTCACAAAGTCGAGTGCAAATTGAAATCACGAACGCATCCGGATGAAAACTGCTCCAGAAGTAAGTAATTTTTCTCAACTTCGTCGAAATTGAGACGGCTACAGTAAAAATGTTTTAATCTTGCCGGGGCAGTTTAAGCATCTGGAGAGGCTACTTTCGTGGTGTACGTCGCATTGTGTTAGTTGTCGATTTCGTTGCGAAATTCTTAGTCATGATGTGGTTCGTTTTCAAACTGTTACAACTTCAGCTTCGTCGACACATCAGCATCGCGTATTTGTGTGGATGGCAAACATGATGCGTTAAAAAACTTCTAATAATACATGATAGTTGATATGTTTTATATGTTATGTAGCTAGCCTATAAGGCGTACAACTTTCAAGGAGCGAACCCCATTCAACTTTACTCTGAGGATCGACAAATTCCATAATGCTTTTTCTACGAGAAAAAATGAGTTTAAACACGACAGTCTTCCGTAGTCGTACGAGTCTTACTGCATAGTATTGTGCTCCGGAATCGCCTATTTACCTCTATTTCCACTGTTTTCAGATTCACTCCAAGGGTGTTATAGGGGTCTCCTGATCATGTTTACGTATGTATTGAGTTACTTCTCGTTTGTAGGATCAGTTAAGATAGATTTTGTAATGACATGTTAAGTTAAGTGACTGCCGACTTCTCTTACCCTAGCGCACGGCTCATCTCGACAACTGGCGTGTCACCTTGGTCGGGTCTGGAGAACGCGCCATGATGGAAGTTGTGAGCGTCGAATGCTGCTGTCGTATGCTCAAATTTTTTCGACGTTCACTGTAATATGAGCACTTTTGAAAGCCCTGCTAGAGATATACTTGTATACACGTTGTGTATTCTTCCTCCTTTGGAAAATTATCATTGCAATGGGCCTCATCACTTTATTCTTGCGTCAGTCGGTCAGATGAAACGGTTAAATTATTAGAAAAGTAAATATTGTACAAATCTCGCCATTTGTATATTCTGAGGCATAAAAAACCCCAGAAAACGAAAGAAATAATTTAATTTATCACAAGTTGTCACCTACCACTTTTTATTCGACGTTAAGATATATAATACATCGTTACCAGCTTCACTGGGCGTGTGTCACTAAGTGTGCATTTTTAAATATATGCAGGCAGGGGCAGTGATTTTTTTCCTGAGGTGATTTCAAAAGTGCTTATTTTATCGTGAACAGCCTTTATCTGTAGTTCAGGCACTGTCCTTTCATATGAATTATGTAGCTTTCCATACTGTGTGAAGAATGGAAGAAACGGTTAACTATCTTAATGCCTTGGACACTAAACTACTTCAATTATAATTCATACTCGCTATGCGAAATTGTTAAGTCTTTTCTTATTTAGGAATAAAAATTTCAATTTCCGTAACTCTCCAGTAAACTGCAATACCGAACCATTTTTTCATATAAAACTGCTGAAAGTAAAATGAAAGTGTTATATAACTTTCACGAAATAAAGTTTATTTGGCGTTTTTCACGTAATTAAAAAATATAGAAATATAGTGCAAAGAATAAAGTTGATGTGCTTTAAACAAATTTCTTGTACAGTTTTAGCCCTGGCGTAGTTTTTTTCTGAGTTTTCTCTATTGTCAGGTTTGCGATGTTTGCGTCTGTTGTACATTTCCGGTAGTCGTGTTTTGGTTAGTACTCCGGGAACTAGAATCTAACAAAAACTGTAAATATTATTTTGAATAGTTAGGTTAAACGTTATTTCCGTACGAGTTATTTAAAACTTGACATATTACAAAATTATGTAAAAAAAATCGCTGCGTACGCTATAGTTAAGATTAACAAACTCTTAAGTATTACATTCATTTTATCTGTGTTGTCAGTTGTACATGCCGCTTAGGCCAAGCAGCCGCTCCTTACTTGTGTGAATGCAATATTTCAGTGTAATATTGGCGCTTATTTTATTTTTGCATAAATAGATAATTACAAAAAAAACTTTATATTAAACTAATTTATTGCTTAATGAGACAAGTGTCTATTGTCTCGATGTTCCTCGTTCTTCTACTTATATAATATATTTTTCGGGTTGTGTGCTTCCTAGTATAGCTTCATAAATGACAGTGATAGCAACAGACGTTCGCATGAAACATCAGCCACACTTTTACGTTTATCTAGATATTGCATACGACTGTGGTTATGTACTCATGTGTTGATTGGTTAACTGTTTCATAAGTACACACAGTGGTCCTTCTTAAGAAATTCAAGCCCAGTCTTTTCTTTAAGTTTTGCTCTAATGCAGCCTTCATTATCAGTAACTTTTTTTAAAAATTTGTCAACGAATTTACACACTATATATATATATATATATATATATATATATATATATATATATATATATATATATATATATATAGACACACACACACACTTATAATTTCTAAGATTACTATAATAGTTAAAAAGTTTTAATAGAGTTTTATTGCAGATGCTTAGATTATTCCACGCAACGAAAATATCGTCAAATAAAATGTTATACTTGATTTAGGTATTTCGTATACTACGTGAGCTTTCCCATAACCCTAAAAATCATGCAACGAAACTTTCCCGGATCATAAAATATCTGTTGCGTACACGTTCATCAAAAGTACGTCAAAACCATTTTGTTTACGTGTCTGAGCGGTTTTTAATTCCCTTTTTTTTACAAACATATACATGTTTAAAAAATATAATTGGGTTTCTGCAAAAAAAACTGCTTAGCACACACACGACTGCGGTTAATAAATTTACGGAGCACACGGAACACATTTGCCACTCTTAACCCCCCTCACCATTATCGAAATGAACGGTTGCCACGGCCAACGAAGTTAAAAAAAATCCTCGAAAAAAATATACATTAAAAAAAAAACTCGGGAACCAGTTGCGTGACGAGATGTAAGTACGAATTTTTTTTTCGTATACGTGGTTGGTACTTGATGGGGTGGCGGGGCCAGTGCTGTTTTGTTTGCCCCCAACCCCCCTTCCCCCTCGCACGTGAATGTTCGCTGACATTTGTCGCCGATAACGCAGTTAAGCGGACGTAATTGGCGAAGGCAGCGCCATCGATTGGCAGTCTGCCCCGGCGACCGCCCCTGACAGGACCTGTCCACGTCGATGTGGTGTTGACGAGTGATGGGGGGGGGGGGGAAGGGATTTGGTCAATTGCGGGGTGCCTGTAATCGCCACAGAACCTCCCCCCCCCCCCCCCGTCACTCCAACCCCTTCCGAATCAGACACCTGATTCTCACCACCTCATTCCCGCTCCGTAACTTTCACCCGGGCGCGCATCAACCGGGCAAAACGTTGTTAGAATTTTTAACAACGTGGGAGAGGTGCCAAGAGATTTAACCCTTCGACCGTTTCAGCCGTTCGACATGCACGCGGGGAGACCGGGGTTGAAAAAAAAACGCTTTTGTTCGTGGCCCCGGGCACATTAAGCCACTTTTACCGGCCATCGAAGAGATTGGAGAAAGGTACGGGGAAGAGGAAAAGGCCGTTATAATTCCATTTGCGCTGGTCGTTAATTGAGAATAAGAGTTCACGCTGCACACACCTACCCGTGACTGTTTTCACATATGTATTTTTTTTTTTACTCCTACCTTCGGTGTAGCTAAATCTCTCTTTCCCCCCTGGATAAGGGCTCGGCATGATTAGGCTCCAATCGATAGATCCCTGTCCCGGTTCAGTGCGAGAATTTCATCTGAAATTCATACTGAATTCGCGTCACCGCGTCTCTTCACTTAAAAGGCAATGGTCAAGCTAAGTGAAAATTACCCGAGCGTGTATGTGCGAAAGTTTGGTGTGGCGACGGAATGAAATAAAATGAGCGTGAATTACACGAATAGAAAATAGCAACTGGCCAAAACGAAAACTTGAAAGTTGTGAAAAGGGTTGGGATATGTTAAAACGTACTATAATGTGATAAAATGCTGACGTGGTCGTATTTCAAACCATCCCAAACCCTTCACGCCCATCTCAAAACCCTTAACGCCCATCTCAAACTCCTTAACGCCAGACGGCGCAGTAGCGAAAATTTCATATAATTTACAACGGTGTTTCAAATAGTCGTTATTTCGATTTTTCTTAGTTTTTTGATAAGTTTGTATCAGCCTACACCTCAGCTTGCTTTTAACCTTTGCTGTACATTGAATATTCATATACGGGATAACACTTTAATATAATTAATTTCCACAAGTACAGGATCATAGATCTTTCATTCCGTCATTGGCATTATCTATCACATTATAATCGTGTGTGGAATCAGTACCCATCGATGCAGCAAGTGGCATTGATGACTTCACTTGCTAGTTCCCAATAGACGAATCCTTGCAGGTCTTGATGTGTTCCTTCAATACATCACCTTACATAAACTGCATGAGATTATTTGCCGTAATGCTTCATCATGAGAGTTCCCTTGTCGTGTGCGAACATTTTATGTAGTGTATTAACAGGAGGTAAAGAAGTCATCACATGCTGTTTCTCAGTGGGCGAATAAACACTACATTTGTCGGCCCTGATGTGTTTGTTTAAGTTATCACGTCGACTGAACTGTCTGGAACATTTATAGCAGCTAACAAAAGCATGAGATGTGTTCTTCAAACAATCGCTCTTCTCATGTCGCCACGCGCTGCAACTTTTACCGAGGGTTTTGGCACAGCATCATTGTTTTCCATGTAATTCCTGAGTAGTCGTTGAAGGTATGCATGTAGTTGTACGTAGAATCCCCGATCTCACATCGTCAATAGCTTGCATCGTCTTCAAGCATACATTAATTCATACACTTTACGCCTTCCTACTGACTCCTGCTGACTGTCTGAAATAAATTTATTAGTTCTGAAATAACTTGCGTAATATTTTCATCCTTATCCTGCAAGTTTAACTTATTAATTGACGATAGTTTGAAAACGAAAAATGAGTTAGCCGAATGCGATCTTGTGCAGTTTTACTCGTGCAATTACACGAAAGGAACGCCTCACAGAAGCGTAAGGTAATAGTTAAGGTATTTGAGAATATTTGTGTCTGTATGCGGGCCGATAATGAGAAAGATTCAATACTTAGAGTTTATTCATTTTTGCCTGGGTTCATGAAATGTTATATTATTAAGGAGGTAGGTAGGGCTCAACGCCTCGTCGACAGTGAGGTCATTAGAGGCGAAGCGAGCTGCTTAGACATGCAGGAACAGGGAAGGAATCAGCAATGACCTGTATTCTCCGATTCATAAAATTCAGTGAATTTTTACAGTCGTTTTCACCAACCTACACATCACGTAAACAGCAAACGCCCCCATTTGCAAAGTGTTGTGTCAGCTAATGGTTGTTGCGGGATGAGTATTTTTATTTTGTTTGCGATATTTATGAAGAAAAAAAAACTACTCGGCATTAAAATTTATAATTTAGTAATTTCATGATAATTAACACAATTATGGTTTAAATTATGCTGTTAGAATAATGTAGTCCTACAATTTTTTAGTGTTTAAAATCATTTAGAAATATTATGATAGAGCATCCGAACACTACGGTTATGTAAAAAGTTTCCTCCCGCCGATGAATGCAATTGCCTTTGAACTATCAATATTAAATATGTCAGAAACGTTTATTTTACAAGTAACGTAAAAACACTTCAATTAACTATATTGTGCACAATAACTGTTTATTTCTTTCCATAGTTATAATACGTGTTTCCTCCCTAGTTTTAATCCGTATTAACTGCGAAATAAGCATTATAATTCATACAAACATAGTGAAAATTTAAGTTAACCCAAAACGTAGTTCTTTAATTTTTACGGTAGTATTAAAGGTGTGAAATATAGGATTAATATTAGGAAACAACAAAAAATGCCATACACAAAATTATTTTTTTTCGAGGTTGATTCAGAAAGTGTAAATAAACCGTGAATAGAATAATGGTGTTCGTTTAGAATTGTTTACCATGATAGCAGTCTATTCCATCAGCCGAAGAGCATCAAACATGGAGTAAAACCAATAGAACAAAACTACGGATTCTCGGAGAGTCAAATCCGGAATGTGGTGATATAGACTAAAGGCTGTTCACGATAAAGTGATCACTTTTAAAATCAACCTTAGAGAAAAGTCATTGCTCCTACCTGCATATATTTTAACGAGAGCACTGAGTGACATGCGCCCAGTAAAGTTGGTAACGATGGATGGGAAGTAGTTCGATATCTTAACGTCGAATAAAAGAGTTAGGTTATCAATTGTGATAAATTAAAATCATTTCTTTGTCTTTCTGTTTTTTGTAATGCACCGAAGTTTTGAAATGAGCAGATTTGTAAAATATTTACTTTTCTAATAATTGCACAGTTTCACATGGCAGAAGCATGAATAAAGCGATGAGGTCCATGGCAATTTTAATTTCACATAAGGCGGAATAATACACAACGTGCATACAAGTAGATCTTAAGCAGGGCTTTCAAAAGTGCTCATTTGACCATGAATAGCCTATACCTGGGCCACAGATGCTGTCCTTCGGAAAATAGACAATTACCAACTACTCTTTCAGGACAGGACTCTTTGTGAGTAAATTTGGTCCAAATGTTAGAAAAAATATTTACTTTTGTAACTACTTCAAAACGGACACTTTGCTTTCTGTTGCTGCACTCTTATGAACTATACCACAAAATAGAAAAAAATAACCTGCTTCTTACAGTCGCAGAATTAAATGGACTTCGGTTACCTGAAATTTGGGCCAGAGTTGCCTGCAGAGGTTAAGTAATCAAATAATCGAGTAGTCATCAAAACAGTGTAATTTAAGTTTGAGTAACAAAGCAACAGTATTGTATTATTCTGTGTCGGATTATTACATGAATATTATTTCAAGTGCATATCACTGTTTCTCGATGTAAAACATAAATTAAAAGTCGTTTTCTCACAAAATTATTAGTTTTTTCTCCTTTGTCTGAGATAGTTTTGTTTCTGGGGGTGCGAACTACAGGCCGCGTTTCCTTTATCGCCGGTTCCAGACTTCCTTGCGGTGGTCTGCAGAATATCTTCCAGGCCACGCAAGGTCGCTTGCTGAATGAGCGGGGTAAGGGTGGGGACTAATAGAATCAGTGTCCCGTGTCTTAGAATATGAATCTATGTGTTCAAGGATATTGGTTAATGACTGCCGTGTGCGGGTCGTGTACAGGTCGTGTGCGTTTTTGGCTTGACATAAGATATCGTTATATTTTATATCTTAAGTACAAGTCAAGACGAAGTAGCCAATCAGAGCCCTGTGACATTTGCTGTTGGCGGGAAACTGTATTTACATCTTGTATTTAGGTTATGTCGTCTCGTGAAATCGTATGCAATGAATTATTTTCATCGAGAGGGTACCTCTTTATTAAAATAACTGTTCGAGGCAATGTTTTACTTCTTGGAAGAGCTTATTTAATTAGCTTCATTTAACCTTCTACAGATGAATTGACGTAAATGCCCAATACCAAAAGTTTTTTTTTTTTTTTCAAATCGATTACACAGGCAGTCACCACAAATAATTAAATATATGTGAATAATCTTCACTCTTGCCAATTTTTCCATAAGTTACATCGGTTGCTTTCATATCCGACGATTCTGACTGGCTAGACTTAACAGTTGCTAGATCAACCACAAACTGCAAAACTTATATTTTCCATGTACTTATCGAGTCATGAGTACCAGTCTTAATTCTTCAGTATTTAATCGTAAACCCACCTTAAGGGAAAAGATTCACGGCCTGACGGATTCCAGCACACGAATATTTCACGGTGCAACCCCGCCACCCCTCTACAATCCCTCTCGACCGTCTCCAAACCCTCTCGCCCTGCTGGGAATGTGTCCCGAAGGCCTCTTATATATATATATATATATATATATATATATATATATATATATATATATATATATATATATATATATTTCGCTCGGCCAGATATGAAATACCTCCGCCTTGCCCTTCTCCACTCGGATGACTACGCCGCTGTTTCTAACGACTTGCTGGAATGTGTCCGCCTACTTCACCACTCCTCAACCCTTCCAGGCCGGTTCCTCTTTTACCATTATACCAAACTGGACCAGACTCGTATACTAATGTCTCGGCATCCGCCCCTCCTCCCTTATTCCCGCCATTTTCCAATACTTGAAGAACATTGGGGACCGCGGTGGCTGAGCGGTTAGCCTGCTTGCCTCCCACCAATGCGTACCGCGTTCGAAACTCGCCTGGGTCACCGGATTTTCACATGTGGGAATCGTGCCGGATGATGCCGTCGATGGGTGGTTTTTCTCGAGGATCTCCTGTTTGCCATGCCCTTTCATTCCGGCGCCGCTCTGTACTCACCTGGATCACCCTCGTCGGCTCTTAAGACCTCGCTGTTAAGAGCCGCCCAAATTTCTTCACTTCTCTTGAAGAACATTTTGGTTCCCTTTTTAAGAGTTAGTAGTCAGGACATATTTTATGTACACTCTTTGTTTGCGCGTTTAAGTGTATCTACGTTAATAGATATTCTGGGAAAACAAGTTTTGTCATAAAATATGAAACCAATAGGCCGAGCGGAGCTTGTCACTGTGTCACTTTCTCTCAGAAAATTTCGCACCTCCTGTAGTAGGAGTAAAATTATGCATGTTTTCAATTTTAGCATATTTCATACTTATTACAGCAAACGTAATGTTTTTTGAATTCGCAATTTTCAACTGAAACTAAATTTTTTTCTCTGAAGGCTTATAACATTTAGATTTGATGACGGGACGGTTACAAATCCGAAGTTTGCAGAAGGGGCGACTGGAAACGCCGACATGACATGGCGTGTTTCTGAACGAGGCACCAAGTTCGTACTCGTTGTGTTTTTTAAACCTAACGAGACAAGTTACGATGTTGTGATACATCTATTTTTCCACTGCAGGTAATAAATATAGTGTAAAGTGCGTCGTGACCGCTGTGTGTGTGAACGAGTATTGTTGCCATTGCGTTACGCTGGACCACTATGTGTGTGATTGCAAATATTGGACGTGTGAAATCTATACATTTTAACCATAAACTGTTTTAAAGACGAAATTAGTTGTTTGAAATTCACGTCTGTTTATCACAACGTTGTAACCTTGCCCTAGGAGTTTGAAACTCAATTGTGTAACGTGCTGTGATTTGAATGTTTGCCACAACACCAACAAAATACTAGGCCCAGCCAGATAAGTTAAAATAAATAATGAAATAAACATAGAAGACAGTAATTACAAATGCATAGAAATATGAGCGGAATGGAAGTCACGGTTGTTCTGTTTATGTGCAAGTTAACCACAACAATTTAAGTTTGTCTTTGGTGCGTACAAAAAATAAGCGACACAAGTTGCGTGCTTAAAATTACTGTTTCTTTTCTTTGGGCTGGTTTTTACTTCGTTTTAATTTTTATTCGTATTGAGGCCGTCCTTTTAACGAAATAACGCAACACATATCAATAACAAGATATTAAATACTACAGTTCTTTCCCCCGCAGTTATAACAGGGTTAACCAGAGTCGCAACAAAATATTAGCATGTATTATGTGTAATGTGCCACGTCGTGTATAACAAATATGTTAACAATGTATAATAATAACCATAAGAACTATTGTCAACATAGACATTGTTGAAAGTCACAAAGCTGACCTAAATATGGTTATAGGCCTAAATTGTAAACATTCGTTCGAAACGGTTTTTGAAATATGACTAAATTATTTAAACAGCTGAAAACCGTTAATAAGCACTTGACAGTTAAAACGTAGTCATATGGCAGTGTTTATGTTTACTTGTAGCGGAAGGATACGTAGTCGGTAACCAAAAGTAGAACTTTAGCAGTGCTACAGAAAAGTGTGAACTAGCCGTGAAGACACATGTGTTTTTCGCGGAATAATTTCAGGACCAGTTGTACTCCAAAACACTGTAGTTCATATGCACATTGGTAGTTGGATAACCATGAGCATAGAGGCACGCCATAAAATATCCACTAAACTCATTGGCATTAAAATTCTTATGGCAAATCGTAGTCCAGGAGACCATTCCTACAGCATGCAATATTTTACAAAAGGGGCATGCAGAAATTTCGATACTATAAAAACAAGCAATTTGCACCAGAAGTACAAGAAAATTAGCATTAACAATTTCTTGCTATTTGTAACGAAATTATAAGCAAAGAATTTAAAAAAAATTATCTGAAATTTGATGAAAAAACTATCAAAACCAAGCGAAATATTAAAAAAAGATAATTGATAGAATTTATAAATCTTATTCAACAAAAGTAAAACACCAATAAGATATTTTAAAGTCTAAAAATAAAGAAAAATCTGAAGCATTGCCATTACTGAATCCATAATCCCACCCATCACAACAATCCAAACCATAAGAATCTTCTTTAAAATCAGAAAATTTATTTGATCTTAAATCATTTTTATTGATTTTTAAAACAATTTAGAAATGAGCAATGCCCAATTATTTATCAATAAAAGTAGCTGTTTTTATAATTTTATATCCAATATCCCTAAATTCTAAAAGATCTACTATTTGATGCATTTATAGTATTAAAAATTTATATATCTTTTATTAAAAACACGATACTATAAGAAAATTTTAATTAGGAAAATGATTTTTTATTCGATCAAATAATTCATCTGTAACTATAAAAATTCGTAAAAAAATTTTTATGTGACCACTCAACTATGAGTCCAAAAAAATTGTATCAAAATATCGAAACAATTTCTTGTTTCTGTAAAATCGTTTACATTATTCATTTAATAAAATTAAACATTTATTTATCTTCAGTGATATTTTCTTTCAAATAATCATAAGTTAAAATTGGTTGGCTCAACAGCTTTCTTAAAATCTACATTAATTGTTATAGTGCTATTTGTTTTTTTTTTTAACTAGTGCGGTTTTTCTATATAGACAGTCAATAACATATAAAGGACATTGTCCCCAAAATGTTAGCTTATAATAAAGTTCATTATTTCTATTAATGGTATCTAATTTTGTTCTTGAATTTCTAAAATCATTAAAAACCAGAAACATTTTAAGACAAAGATCATTTTCAATATCTAGATTCCAATTTTCTTTTGGAATTTTTTTTTCTTCCATTTCTAAAAAATATTTCTTACATTACAATGATCAAACATTGAAGCATATACATATTGCTCAGCGCGATTTTTTTGTATTAGTTTCAAAACCCACAATTACAAGATCAGGCATGTCAAATTGTTATTATTAAACTGATGTGTCATATCAAAATTAAAAACAGTTGCCCCAGTAGGAACTTATTTTTCTAAAAATTGCCAATACTTAAAACCAAAATGAATTTTAGGATTTTTATGTATTTTTTCTTTAATGGCAATTGATGGGTTAGATTGGTATTCAACAATAGGCCAAAAAATTTGTAATTTTTCAATAGCTATTATACCTCGATCAGCATAAGTTTTATCAACTGAACCATCTGCTTTTTTAGTTTCATAAACAAATAAACAATTGTTATCAAATTAATTTAAAAAAAAATTCATTTATTTTATCACTATGAACAGATTTTACTCTATTTATTATCAACATGAGTAGACTCTAAATCATTTTGTCCACCTGGTGATCTTAGCAAAATATTCATCATTGTTGAAGTTATTCCTGGATTATCAACAGCCTCAATAACCTGTCCATGTTTTGAAATTTCTACTCTAGAAAACTGAAATGGAAAAAATAAATAGAAGAAACATCAATATTATATCATTTTTCGTATTTTGCGTCATCTCCAACTTTATCTCTCTTTAGTAGACGATATTCATCCAAAACATCAGCAATGTTTCGAAAAGGAAAGCCATCTCCTATGGAAATATCAAACTCGATTCTATTATTGTAAATATTTTAATTCCCCCCCCACGTTTGATCAGTTGGAGGGGGGGGGAAATGTTTGTCTGCCAAAACTCTCAATGCTTTTATAATTCATTTATAAGTAAAACAATATATATAAATGAAGGATTAAGAGGGAGTTCATTGAGTGAAATTGCTCATCAAGAAGTATAGGAATTAAATAAGAACCACGAGGTAGAATATGAAAAAAATAAACAAGAAGATAGATCTACCATTAATTCGTGGATTATACAATATTGGCAAAAAAGTAGAACAAGTAAGCGAAGAAAATAAAAATTGAATTACGTCACTAGTACCTGTTTCTGCAAAATGTAGATTATTCACCAACACCAGAAGAAACATCATTTGAAAAAGGATTATTTGCAGAACAAGAATCTCCTAATTTGGAAGAGCAAATGGGAACAGTACCGTTGAAAAATTTACCACCTATAGCAAATGTTTCTACTATAAATTTCGGAAAATATATTTCTAAAAATATTAATGTTATTACTGATAAATTTGTTTAACAGGAGATGGGCAAGGTTTTAAAATTGGAGATACAAAAGTAAAAATAGATGGCGATTTTCTATTTGTCAAAGATAGAAAATATGAATTAAGAATAGGCCTTACTAATTTGTTTAAAAAAAAGTAAAAAAAGGCGATCTTGTAGATGAATCCACTAGTGAAGATAAATTCACTAATGAGGATTATAAAAATTATGCGGAAATTGTTTTACTAACAATTGCAGCATATAACAATTATGATCCGACTATGAGCGTAGCTTCGAGTATCGGCTGGAAGTATACTGAAATAATTAAACCAATCTATCACAAATATATAAAAAAATTCTCCTAAAACTTGCGAAGGTATATAAAATACAATAATTTTGCCAAAGAACATATTTTTATGGACGATGTTAGAAAATAAATCGCTATATTGTTAATTATTTATGGCGAAGAAATTGCTGGAAATAACAATTATTACAATAAAAATGAAGTATAATGAATATTTTAAACAAAAATTTTCTGATTTTGTTGTTAATAATCAGAAAAGAATTCCATATCTAATACGAGTTTTAAATGTAACTCCACACACATTTTGGAATACTGAACACCATGGAAAAAGGTGTGATAAATTGGGCACTAAACAATTTACATTTGCCTGGAATGCATTTGCCAGGTTATAATTACTGTGGACCATTTACAAAATTAAATGAAAGATTAGAAAGACGAGATGTAGGAATAAATACATTAGACGAATCTTGTAAATCTCATTATATATTACCTATTGAGACCACAAATATTTAGAATCTAGGTTTAATGGTATCATATCTTTTTTCGAGAAATTTTAAATTTCGCGATACAATTTCTATCTCATTAAATTGTAAATATAATTGGGAAACAATCAATCGAATCTTCAAATAAAAACTTTGATTATATCGCTGAAGATTTAAAAAAAATATGGAGATTCAAAATGTTATTCAAGTGTTTCTTCTTTACAAAGTGACATAAACACTTATTATGATTTTACAAAATAGTATGTGTCATTTTTTGGACGAAGAATTGTTAATATAGGCGAACCTGTAGATAAAAAAGAGGCGATCAATAACAGATGTTTTGAGATATATATATAGCAGATTACGTATTGAAAATGATGTTGATTCAAAATATAAAACTATTGTTTCTGATTATGCTCTAAAAGAGGATATAAATTTACAATTCAATAACACTATTGCTGATTACATAAAACGAATAAATAATACAAAACAGACATTTAAAAAATAAACAGATTCAACATAAATTTATTGTTGCTGAATATACATTAAAACCGATGTAGACTCGAAATATATAACTATGGTTTCTGACTATGCTTCAAAAACTGATGTCGAATCAAAATGCAACACTAGTGTTTCGGACTTATATTCAAATGTAGAATCAAAATATAATATAATTGTTTCTGCTTTACGAGATCAAATTAGTAAAGTTTGTGTTTACACAACAGATTATGTTTCTCATCAAAATCCTAGAATTAATAATATGGCTGATTCTATTGATGGAAAAGTTGCTTTCAATAAAAGATTTTTCGATAAAGAAATAGCTGATAAATTACAAAATTTAAACCAATCAGTTTTAAATAACTGTGAAACACTTGTTAACTTAAAAATTGAATAATGTGAGAAAGAAAATCTCATATATTTTATTTAAGTGTAAGGTGGAATAAAACTAATAATATTTTTCACTTAGAAAATAATTAAATCTTGTTTATTTTTATGATGGATTGTACTGTTTATAAAATAACTACTGATGATGATGTGACTGTTATTATGGGAAATACAAAAATAGATTATAGTAAGCCTTTTGATGTTAAATTAGGCGATAATTTATCTCTTAAAAAAATAATAATCTCTTCATATTGATACTCAGGTTTTGTAATAGGAATATTTGTGAAATATAAATAAATATATATACATTCTTATTATTAAATGAGAATACTTAGTTTTTCAAGTGCAAGAAAGTCACTAAAAATAATAATAAAAAAAAATGAAAATACAAAAAAATGGGCGACTAGTTAAAATAAGTAAATTTTCTATATGTAATTGTAATAAATCAATATAAAAATGTTTTCTCCACTGCGAGAGAGGGAAAAATAAATTTCATAAATCCATGCAAAAAAAAAATTTCCCAGAAACAAAAAATAATTTCAAATGGAATTGATGATTTATGACAAATTTATATTGTAGAAATGAATACTAGTAATTAAAATTATATATAACATATAAATAAAGGTTACAAATATATTTTGACGATTATTGATGGTTTTTCAAAATTTACATTTGCTATACCAATTAAAGATAAAAAAGCTAAAAATGTATCAATGGTTTAAAATCTATATTAATTGAAAGAAAACCAAATAATATACAAACTGATAATGGTTCAGAATTTTATAATAAAACATTTTATGAGCTTATCGGAAAATATAATATCAACCATTAGTCTTCATTTTCTGAATTAAAAGATAGTGTTGTTGAAAGATTTAATAGAACTTTAAAACATATAATGTGAAAAAAATTTGCTTTGTATGACAACTACAAGTGGGTAAATATATTGGATGAATTAGTGAAGGAATAAACTAATTCAAAATATAGAACTATTGGAATGAAGCCAATTGAAGTTAATAAAAAGAAATGAAAACAATATATTCCAAACAAATTTTGTATTTACTAAATCAAAATAAAAAGTTGGAGATGTTTGTGTGAGCAGAATTTTTTTTTTTGGAAAAGGTTATACTGCTAATTGGTCGACAGAATTATTTACTATTATTAAAGATTTAAATTGTGATGTATTAACTTACAAATGAAAAGATATTAATGGAGAAGAAATAATGAGTAGTTTTCATGAGTACAAAATTATCAAAACAAACTATCCTTTGAATATTTAGTCGCTAACATTAAAAAGCTTAAGGTGAAAAAATGTATGTAAAGTAGTTAGGTTTTGATAATTCTCACAACTCTTGAATTAATAATACTGCCATTTGCACAGCCGAGTGTGCTTTAGCTGAAGCTTTATAAACTTTTAATATATATTTTTTATAATTATATAATTTCACAAATGCAATAACACAATGCTCATCGCGTTTAACAAGAATGATAAAGTTCATTCACCATTGTCATTGTGTCGTGGTTGTTGTGTCATTGTCTGTATGTCATTGTCATTGTGTTGTTGTCGTGTTGACATTCGTTTTAGCATAAACACATTTTCAAAAAAAATTTAATGTAATAAAGTCTTTAATTTGGTTTCTATACTTTCATTTATTCTACTCAAATATATGGCAATAAAGCCATAATCTTTGTTCCAACATTTTGCACAGAACTCTTTAAATTTCTCATAAGTCATATCACCTCGGACAAAATCATTAAAAAATATGCTTTAAATTAGTTTCATCTTGTATAAATATACACAAAAAATTATACTATCTCTTACCAATTGTTTAGGTATTTTTTATTATGCTTAAGCCAAATAAATCACATCAATATTTTTGTGTTGTCCTCTTGTAAATATTCACGAATAATATCTTGACTATCTAAAATAATATAGTCAAATACAATTAGAGATTTGTTTTTGCATTGATCTAAAGGATTAATTTCCTCAGTGTTATTTTAAAAATGTGCCATTCATTCCTTAATTATTTTGGATATCACATCGAAATCATCTTGCAATTTAATCTATTTTGGTTGATTCAAACTTTTAGAGCAAACAAGTAATTTAATAAAATTTAACCACCCAATATTATAAATAAAATTTATCATCAAATTTGTTTGTTTTTTTTTTTTACACTTACTTGGACCTACATTAATAGCTCTTATATTATCAGGCAAAAGTTCACCATTTTTCTTATTCTTAGAAGATTCTTTAGAAATTATAACACCAACACTCCAGTCAATTATGCGCGGCATAAACTGCTTTAGCTGTCACTTTATCATTAAATTACAACAGTTTTTTTAATAAATGGATAATAACAAAGTTTTCAAGTTAATCAAAACTAGTTCTATTCTTAAGAAGAAACTTCACTATGATATAATTCATAAAGATAAATCGATAGTATTAATTAATTTAATGTAAAATTTTTAACACCGAATATATACACTAATAATATAACTACAATTTAAAAAAATGAGTGATGATGTTGACATAAATGAAGTTGTCACAATCCCCAGGGGCCAATAAGATATTGATTCTTTAAAGGAAACTATAAATTCACTAGATCCATTTTCAAAAATAACATTGAATTGACAACAGACAATGTGAAAAATATAATTAAAATCAAAATTAAGATTGATATTAAACTTCATATTCACTTATCTGATGTTCTTGGCTTCGAAAGAAATATGACTATTGAAAAAGATACAATTTTTGTAGGTGTTACATTGCCTAATTTTAATCCATATAAAACAATCAATATTCATTGTAATTTGGCATATGGCATGTTCATAAAATATGATGAATCTAATTATTTGGGAACTGATATAATTGCTAGATTTCTACCAAAAACTATGTTTGGTTTTCGAGATTACATTAGCTATGAGACCCCATATCCAATTTTTATAGAATAAGAAATTCATGTTTTAATTATATTATCTTAGGAGACAGAGATGAAAATGGTTTACTGATTGATTTGATTGGTGGTGATATCAATGTTGTTTTGGAAACTAAGAATTTTAAAACATTATACTATTTTATTAGAAAAATGAATTAAAAATATATATTTTTATATCCATATGGTAATGTATCTATTTTATTCTCTAATATAATTGTTTTGTTATCATAAGGACTTAATGCAATTTTACTAACTTATACTGTATATATTTCATGCTTTTCGCTCCTTATTAAATCTATAATTCTATATTCTATTTTCTCTTTAAAAAATAATTCTTATAGTCCTCAAATGTGATTAGCTTGTTAACAACACATTTCCCTGGGTGGGCCGGTTTTTAAATGGCCGGGTTCCATCCCACCACAGGGCTGGCTTGCCTTGGGGGGGAGGTGCACCACTTAACCTCTTTCAAGATGGAGTCAGTTAATTGCACAGCTGACTCCACGAGGGATGCCTCTCCCAATACCTGGAGGCCTGTAGAGACAGGGCCACTCCTATCTTGGTGCTGTCGCAGTAGGACTGACCCCTCTGGCTTACCTATCAGCCTATCATTATTTTGCCATTACATTCATCTTTCATTTATGCTAAAAAAAAGTTTTTTATTTATTTGAATAATGTTAAAGATATTGTCATTATGGTAATCAATTGTATCAAATTTTTCTATCTTTGACTTCATATCGTCGTAAAAATTTTCTGTTTTTATGTTATAAATGTATGAATAGGTATCTTGATAACATAACTCAATTTTATCACCATATTTTGGTTTTATTATGTTATAATGAAAATTATACATTAATTATCTCGATATGTCTAAAATTGACATACCCACATAAATTGGTTTATAAAATTTTTCATTTGTTCTATTCATAATGTATAGCAGCAAGATTTTCATTAAATATACTACTTCTTTTGAAATTTGTTTTGCTACGAATTTTTCTCATTTTTCTGCATCTGATTCTAATTTTATATCAACTCTGTTTCTTATATTTTCCACTGATTTACCAAACAAAGAATTGTTCGTCAGTTTATAAAAATATTTTTCGAAGACATTTTTAGCAAAAGTTCTCCTCTCTGTATTCAAATCCATATATTTATTCAACCAATCTGATTGATCGAACGTCAATATTCTATGTATTTTAATAAGTTTAAACCATTATTTAGACAGTGTTTTAAATTATGATAGTGTATAATGTACTCTTCTTTTTATGTAAAGTTGTTAATAATTTAGGTTGATTTGTTCCTGAAACAATCATATTTTCTGGAAAAAGTGGTAGATCTTTATGTAAATTATGCAGTTCTTGCAGGTATTCTAAATCAACTTCTAATTTATAACCATACTCAGAATCATCCTTCAAATCTAATATTTTTTCACTACAGTAATCTAAATCAGATAATGTATAATAAACCCAATCGAACACCACCATATGGTAAATATTGAGACATCGCCCAATCATATAAATTATTATCATCGAGATATGCTAAATACTTGGTCTCTTGATTTGGATTAAATCTTCTAAATATTTGTTGTTGGCTTTAACATATCACTTACAATATTGTTATATTCCACCTCCAATTCCTTTTTCAATCATTAAAATCATATAATAGTTATGTGATAATTTTAGCAGTTGATAAGTCAATTTTAACATTGCATCCCAAAATAATCCTGGTTCAGTAAATTACCATGCAGGATCAAAAACATGTGTTTTCATACACATCTCTGAAATTTTTAATTATTTCTACTAATAGGAATAAATCGCTTTTAAAATATAAAACATGGTATTCACCAAGATTTTTTATATTAAATTAGTTCCATGCACGTTATGCATGCTCAAAATCAGCATCAGTTATATCAGATTCATTAAATATATTGTAAAATTCACTCTTTGGTGGAAGTTCAGTTTCTTCAAATTTCTCCCAACTATCCATATAATCATAGGATAAGCATGTTTTTTAATAACTAAGTCTACATATTCTTTTTGAAAATGTTTTTGGGTGTGTTTAATTTGATCTTTACTTAAATTAGATGATAATTTATCTAAACTACTATCCATAAATTTGAATGTGTCTATGAACTGAAACTTCAAATTTTCTGTTTTTTTTTTTTTTTAATCCCCAAAAGTTATAAACTTTTCTTCTTTATTTGCAATTAATTATATGTTTTTAACATCATATCCTAACTATTTAATAAATAAATGCGAATCATAGCCTGATAAATAATGAAAATAAATTGGAACATAATTGGGAATTTTAATTGTAGATTACAATTATTACATACAGGATTAATGAATTTTCCACTTATATGATCATGATGGTGTACTTTTTTTTATTGATCTCTGTATATTCATATCCACATACATTACATTCATCTGAGTTCCTATATAATATTTTTTCTTCTTTTGTTCTGTAGATGGATTGGTTCAATTTGTGAATATATTTCTGCAATTTCTTCTACTTCTCTTTTTATTGATTTTTATAAATATTTTATGAGCATTTGGACCTCGGTATACAGCTGGTGTCTTATACACACCATAATTAGATACATTATTATAACAAAAACCAAATGCTTCATATAATTGATATTTCATTGTATATGATTCATCATTTAACTTTAAATCAGTGTTATTTATTTGATCATTAATAAGATTATATCTTTCTTTGAGTACCACTTTGTAAAGACCATTAATTATGTCATCTTCTGTAAAACTGGATCTTTTTTAGTTAGTTTAAATTTATAAATTTGTTTTGGATTTGGTTTAGTTGCTGATATTTTATTTAGAACTGATTCGAAATCTTCATATATTGCGAATGGAACCTTCATTGCATGTTAGTAATTTTTTTTTTGTTCTCCTTTTGGAGGTAAAGTGATTTTTATTGCTTCATTTTTAGAGCAGTATTCTGTAGGTTTATTTAAGTTCTCTTGAGAATAAAAGAATTGAAGGCACATATTACATATGTTGTTGATTTTTTTTTTTGAAGAAAGCAGTTTCGATAAAAAATTTTATCCAACAGTAATGCAAGTTTGTATCATTGTTGAAATAAACTACATTTATATGCTTATTATTTTTACTTTTTGTAAGTTTTAGTGGATATGCCATGAATTTCTTACCTTCATCTTCACTAGAGTATACATTTATAGATATGTCAATTTGATTATCTATTTTTAGTATATCATCAATTTTAATTGGTTATTCAAATTTATCTATTACTTTATCGATATTGAGCCCCACATTTTTATATTTAGATACTCTTTGCGATCTTTTTCTACTGGATACAATGCCGATTTTATAGCCCAAAGAAAGCATTTTTTATTTTTGTTTTTAACTTTAATACATGCTTTTTTATTCTTAATCACTTCTGGTAGTTCAATACATGATGCTCCTTTTAATGGATTATACTTATTTATTACTAATTGTATTTCAATTACTCTATCTAAAGTCCATCCTGAATCTCTTCTTTGAAATTCGGATAGTTGTGTAATAATTCCTGTTTTATAATCTAATAAAAGTTTATAATTTCTCCTTCATTTAATATTGTGTAATTATATGACTGAAATGTAAATAATTTTACTTGATTATTTTCCTGATCGTAACAGTTGGTAAATAATTTAATTCTGATTTTCACCCCTCTAAAGTTCCTAAGATGATCGCATATTGTCTCAAACACCTTATTTTTTACTGAAGTTAGAAACTGACTAGGCTGTACTAAATTAAAGGAATGTTCAATGTTACATGTTGATATCCTACTTTCCAAAAGCTGTATTAACTCTGTAATTTTCATTTGTTCTTCTATTTATTTTACTAATAAACACATTAGTAGAATATGGGAATATTTATTTTAATCATTTTTATCGTGTTTATATAATTAATTGATATTGGCATCTCATAATGATTAATTTGTAGAATTATTCTTTGTTATCCATTCTGTTACTCGCTTAATTTTATTTATATTTTTAACAAATAAATTATTTGAGAATGGAAATGTTTTATTTAATTCCTTTTTCTCTTGTTTTACAAATAAATTATTATAAAATTTTAACATTTCTTTTAATTAGTTTTTCTGTAGTTTAAAAAATAGATTACTAGAGAGTGGAAATATATATATTTTTTCAAATTCTTTCTATCTTTTGAAAAAATTAATTGATATTGGCATTAAAAAATGGTAAATTTGCAAATTATCTTTCTCTTTGCTCGTATATGCTATATGGTATAATAGCTGTAATTAAATCAGCTTTCCTTAAATTATACGAAAGTCTAATTAAATCATTGGTCTTATATTATAGCTATATTTACTTTTGAAATCTCTACCTATAATTCTTAGCCCCTGCACTGTCTTATCACCCAACTCAACTGCAAGGTTGTTCGCTTTAATTTTAGGTAGTTGTATTTAGAAGAAAACAGAATTAATTAAATTATTTTTTTATGGATTGTTTGGTACTTTCCTTTTTTAAAATAAAATAACACAAAGTTTTAGTTAATGTTACACAGAAAGCAATATTTATTAATTATTTTACGTCTTACTATGAGCATATTTCTTCATATATTCATTATAACAAGTTTTACATTTTGTTGTATGCTTGTCATTATTTTTATGATGAGGAAATAGTTTTAGGATTTATTCTCATTGCACACTTTACATGTTTTTCTGGATAGTTAACATGTTGAGTTTCATTTTAATTAACCAGTACCGTATTGTGTAATTTAGAATGTTTATGTTTTTGGAGATATATTTTATCAACATATTTTCCACATTCAGACATTACTTTTTCTTTATTTAATTCGTAATGCTTTGTACCTTTTTCGATGCAACATTTTTTACAGATGATATAAAGCTTATCTTTTGAATTTTATTAAAGAAAAAATGTTCTATGTTAAATACTTCGCCACACATTTTACACTGCTTACATGTTGTATTATTTTCCATGTCATTGTTGTGCAGCGATTCCATTTTTATGTTTATTTAAAAGGCAAAAGAATTTAATAATATAAATATTAATTTTAAATTTATTATTTTATTATCTTATTAGTTTGGTATGTTATTATTTCATTATTTCATTATGTTATAATTTTATTTTGTTATTATTTCATCATGTTATTATTTTATTAATTAAAATAAATATTTTTTATTAATTTTTTATCCTTTTAAATTAACATAAAAATAGAATCACTGCGCGCAAAGTTTAACAACTCGTTCGAGTTGACTAAAAACAGGACCTATAAAAAATATAAAAAGTATGTTGCTACATATTTTCAAATTTATGATTCTAAGTTTGGAAAAGAATTAGTTGTATTCTTGATTCAAAGTTAAAGATTACTTTACCAGATAGTTATGTAAGTGTTTGATAAAAATGCTTTAAAGTTAATAAACATGAATCGGAATTTTATAACATATAAAGGCTTAAAAGTAATAAAAAATGGTTAATTTATGCATGATTTAGATGTGTCTTAAAATATATAAATCCTATTATATTGAATCTATCAATTATCTTTTTTTAAATATTTCGCTTGATTTTGATGGTTTTTTTCACCAAATTTCAGGTTTTGATTTTTTAATTCTTTTCTTACAATTTCTTTACGAATAGCAAGAAATTTTTAATGCTAGTTTTTCTTGTACTTTTGGTGCAAATTGCTTGTTTTTATAGTATCAAAATTTTTGCATGCCTCTTTTGTAAATTATTGCAAAAATTGTGTTATTTTAGGTATAAATTGCTTGATTTTTTATGAAAATTGCTTGTTTTTAAAGTATCAAAATTGTTGCACTCTCCTTTTATAAAATATTGAGAAATTTGTGTGATTTTAGACTTAAAATACTTGATTTTCGATGAAAATTGCTTGTTTTTTAAAATTGAAAACAGTCTTTTCTAGGAACATGAAAAAGCAGCTTGAAAACGAGAAATTTGCTTGATTTTAGCTTAAATTTGCTTAATTTTGATAGTTTTTTAAAATCGAATTTCAAAATTTGGGTTTTTAATTCTTTTCTTGTAATTTCGTTAAAAATAGCAAGTAAAAGTTGATGCTACTTTTTGTTGTACTTTTGGCTAAAATTATCAGAAAAATGTGCTGCGCTAGGATCGGCATTTTACAACTAATCATGGTTGCAAGATCAACAAATTTAAAACCATTTACAATTGATTCAGTGTGTGAATGACTTTCATAGCTTGAATATATAACATTATATGTATTTTTAATTGGTACTAATATCTTCCAGGAATAAAATGAATCCTTGGTCAGAATTCATATACGATGTTGGTGGTCATCATAGAATTCCATACTTCATTAAAAAAATTATTTTTTTTGTGGTGAAACTAACTATTTCGAAATATTAGTTTTAGTTACCTTTTTAGTGGGTATTTTCTCTAGGCCACAACTGTTAGATGGAATTTTAGATTTTTGTAATAAAAGGTATACGCATAATGTGTTCATATCGTATGAAATGTCAAACTTGTATAAATATTGGTCTGTTGATGGTGAAGTCGGCCATTTGAGAAGAGAGAGACGCACGTACTTTGATATTAGTGAAAGCATGTGTGTGTGTGCGTGTGTGTGTGTATATAGAGTCTAGCAGGTATATTATGACCTACGAACCCTAGTTTGCTTCCGAATGCAATTTTGAGTTTTACCATGTTCCAGATAGCGTATTAGCGACGATGACTAACCCTCCTAGCGACAATCGCTATCTGTTACTTCAAAGCAAACACTTTGCGTCAACACACACTTTGCGACGACAGTTGGCAATACTTAGATTGTAAAATATCTCTCTTTCAAATCAAATCGAGGCTGTTTCTGTCCTCAACGTTTCCCAAAATGCCATTTTTGATGTCACTGAAATGAACAACACGTGCGCAAAGAAGAAAATAAGTAAACAAATTAACACATTACAAACATTGAGCAAAATATTGGAACGTGGTCGTCTAGTACGAAATTGTGAACTGTGGTATTTTATATTTTTCATATGCTTTTACATGCGTTGTTATTGTGTACTGGTAATCATAGCTTATAAACGCTAACATTCCTAGTCTATTCACAACATTTCACATAAAAATCAGGAGTTTATAGAATATATGTGGTGTTTTGTGACGGTAAAACTTCTGGAAACGCGAATTTCACTCAAATGGTGCAATCTAACGAACAAAGAATGATCTCTTTAAAGTGTCAATCCATAATTAATACTCCATACCATGAACCATATTTAATTTAGTTCATTGTAATTTATAACTCGTAAAACATAATTAAGAAAGCAAAGGTTTAATTTCAATTTTAACTCGTACGTAGTGCATAATTAAAAAGAAGCGTGGCTTTATGTGAACATAAATCTCAGGTATTAAAAAATGTTCATAATTTGTGCGCACGGCGATAAAAAATGTAAAAGAAGTGGTTTCTTAAAACGCTGAAAAATAACTATTCGTTATATTAATTGACAATAACGCATTATAACTCACGAACATCCTATTCTTAGTGTATTAGCAGCGAACCTAGCCACTACACTATAGTGTACTTGCCAACTACGCGACTCACAATAGGCCGCTGGCTATTTCGCCTAGCACAGCGAATGACGGTCTAAACACTTTCCATTGTTGGGTGCGCACCTGAGAGTTGATAATGTTGTGACTGTAGACCATCGTCTTCATGAAGTGTTTTTGGCGGTTGTTTTGTGGTGTAATTTTGTTTCTCTTTAAATTAAAGGTGCCCATGTATTTTTTTAAATTTAGTGCTCAGTGGACTGAGTTCATGATTTCTGCTTAAATTGAACAACGATTCCTTGAGCTTCCTTCTAATTGGATTTATTTCTAGAGTATAGGGAGTATAACTTTTCCCCAAGTATTTAATGCGTGTTGAATGAAATATGTTAAGCAAGTCTGAATCTTGAGTACAATTTTCTTAGTGTTACTTTCGCACTCTTTGATGTGTCTGAAAGGCGCTCCCGATTTATTTTCTCTACGGACATATAAATACACTGTCATTTTTTTTTTTTTAATTCGTATATGGAATTATTCACAAACTAATCGCCAGAGATATTTTTGGGAAATTACAAATAAATCAAGTAAATTCCATAAAACCTGTGTAAAACTATTGTTGAACTTTAACAAGCAAGTGTAGTAGATCTCAAGTTCATTATAAAATTGTTTTACATGTTTACTAAAATATGGATTGTAATGATACAGCATTTCAGATGCAGAGCTACAAGAAAATTGTTGCTAACTACCCAAGTACAAAATATAGTTGGCTCACATGTGCAGATCTGGTTGTGAACAAGCAGCCCACATGCGGCATCCACAGACATTCAAGAAGCAGAATGCACCCGCAGATGCATGTGGCACACATAATGAATGATGACTGTTGTATGATTTGTTTACGCGTGGGCCACATACGGATATTTAACTGTCATCAGATGTCTGGCAAAACCAGAGTTCCCCGTGACTTAACTACAAGCGGGCCACTTCTGGATGTACTGTCGGCTGATGTCTGGCAAAACAAGAGTTGGCCATAAGTCACCCACTTATTCTTGATGAAGTGTTGACTGATGTCTGGGAAAACAAGAGTTGCCCATAAGTTAACTACAAGCGGGCCACTACCGGCTTTCTGCTTCTGGCCTGCCGTAAGTTAACTATATGTCACTAGCCAACTGTTGGTAAATTACTAGTGACCCAGCTATTGGCCACCTGTGGCCCACATAAACGCAGCTTGCTATGCATTTTCCAAACAAAAAAAAAATTGTGTCCAACCCAAATAAAATTGGTGTATGCCATATTCACAGGTGTTATCTTCAGCTTTATTTCACAATTAGTAAATTTCTTAGGAGAAACCTGGAATCGAACTCACAAACCTTTAGTCTACAGTTAAATAGGCTATCATCGACTCTACTATGTATTTATATACTACCATTTAAGTAAATATGGATACTTAATTCACATACATCATGGCTTATTAGCTTTGCTATATAGACAATGTTAGTATCACGAGTCAATATTGGGATTTATGTATTTTGTTTAAAATACTAGTTTTTTAGTTTCGGACTACTTTCAGGTTGAATTTAAAATGCAAAATAATGAATTTTTTTGCAGGTTTCTGGTCTAAAAACTATTTTTTACTATTACTAGCAATGCCACGTGATAATTTTACTTCATATATACATGAAATAAAAACCAAGAGTTGCCCATAAGTCAACCATAAGCGGGCCACTTCTTGATGAACTGTTGACTGATGTTTGGAAAAACAAGAGTTGCCCATAAGTTAACTACAAGCGGGCCACTTCGGCTTAGTCTATACAATTACACCAAAGGAACAAGGAACACCGCACCGCATTCGTGCGCACTCACTGTAATACTATTCTGCATAAGAATTATTTCTTACTAGGCGTTACCACAACACCTATTCTCTCTCTGGTTTTACTCATATTAATGCTACATTATATGCTATTCACGGTAAAGTGAGCACTTTTGAAAGCCCTCTCATTTGTAATAAGAGTCGATAAATATATTTTATTTTAGTCTTAGGCGCTAATTCCTAAGTGCAGTGGAATATAAACAGTGTGCTTATTACTTGGAAAAATATATTTAAAAAAGGTAGTTAAAGGATAAATTATGGTTGAAAGGAGAAAGTAACAAGGGCCTCAAAAGTGCTCACTTTGCCGTGAACAACCTCTATATGTATATGTAGCATAAAGATAAATATAAGTAAAAGTTTTTTTTAACTGAAAATGAGAAATTTTTTGTAAACACGATGATAAAACGCTTCTGACACTGGACATATTCAAGAAAGAACCAAACACCTCCTACATGGGGTGATTTTACTAAGGTTCGATTAAAAATAGTGAAGTTACCGTGAATAGACTATACAGATATATTTACTGTGTACTACATTCACAATTTATCTGATGAACAAAGTTTGCGTTTGCAGCTTTTACGTACATAGTTGCTTTTACCTCAGTACTTATGTTTACTAATGGAGACTGGAGTCGGAGACTTTTTTCCAAAAGGATAAAATTATTGTATAGCTAGTAGTGTTCCTACCAGTTTTTTTTTTTTTTGTTGTTGTCGTATCTTGAGAACTGACGTGGTATTTGTTTCCCACGAGCGTTCGCCATTCGTAAATTGCAAATCCTCGTCTGGAATATCCCCAGGCTCCCTGTTTCTGTGATAGAGTCGGGTAACTTCACGGGAGATTGGAAGCTATAGTTTTACCTGGCGTCCAAGGAAGTTATGGCGTATCTCGTATGAAATGGCTTACTCCTACGAAAGGTTCATTTACATACCTCGAGCAAGTTTCGAACCACCGGAATGTCTGTGTTATTATGTGGCTCACGGCCCCAAGAGAAAGTAAGGGGAATGAAATTCGCACTGCCTGTACACAGCACGACGCGACGCCGCACACTTGGTAAATGTGTTTCTGTGATAGGCCGACTGAACCTGAGAACTCGCTCCATGTTTAAAGCGTGTATCTAGGCGAGTTGGGAAGATGTTAGCGATGGAAGGAAAACGGGACGGAGATACGCCACGTGGTAATTTTACTTACACACTGTTTTAGAAAAAAAAAACTGTCCGTAAATTTACGGAACGTAACGGTTACATATTATCCAGACATCTTCCTGAAATTACGGACTCTTCGTTTTTTTTAAAATAACTTCCTCTCCGTAAATTTTGCATATATTTCTGTAAATTCACGGAACGTGTCCATAAGCTTAATTTTTTTTCTTAACCGGTCGTTATGAAAAGGGATAATGAAAAATACGTTTTACTTTCGTTATGCGGGTGTTTCACTTCGCATAAAAATCGCAATAAATAAATAAAAACAATTTTGTCCGGTAGCGGGATGCGAACTCTGAAAAAAGTATTCACACTCTGACACCTAATCCATTCAAATACCATGCTTTCAAAAGAAGTAGTGTTGTAAATATGGGATATATGCGGAATTATGTATGCACCTCTCAGCTTCTAGTCATGTTAGAGTGTCTGCAAGTTCGGTTTTTTTTTTTTTTTTTTTTTTTAATTTCAGGTTTACAAACAAGGTTAAGAAAACAAATTTCGTAATGGATTTTACTGTGCATAACAGAGAAATCAAATAAATTCTAAATATTTTGTCCTGTCGTGGTATTTTAAAACGAATCGAAAAATTAACACTCATGAACTCGAACCCCTCACCTACCACACCTTAAGACGAAGTACCGTATTTCGTAAATATGGATTTTACACGAAAGTGACGCGCGCGCCTGGCTGAGTTTCAAGTCGTGTTAGAGCGCCAGCTATTTTGTTTTATTAGCGGTTTATAAACGAGGTTACCAAATATAGTTTTATTTTAGTTGTGTGCGTATTTCACTGTTTATACAGAAGGTATTGTCGTGTGGCGGAATTTGAACAATGAATAATGAATCGGCACTCCATGAGTGGTTCGCCACTCACCTACTACTATTTTACACGGAGTAGTATTGTGAAGATGGGAGTTTATACCATTCAGGTATCACCTGCCTTGTTCGTGTCTCAAAATCGAAGCTATAAGAATACAGAAAATTTCTGTATTTTATATTTACGGAGCTCCTTCCCGTTATTGGTCATTACGAAGTGTCTTTATGTAAATAATCTTTACATCTCTGTAAAAGGTTCCGTAAATCTACAGAAATTTCTAACAGTCATACACGCGCAGGCACACACAGACGTTCCACATTCCGGTCACATGTTTCCGTAGACGGCGGAAATTCTAAAAAGGCGTCCTTTTGTATTATCCACACACATTCTGCTTTTTTATTTTCAGCGTGGGAAAGCGAGCACAAGCACACGTGTGCAGTTCAAAATAAAAAGTAAATCGAATCACTGCAACATAAAAAAAAAAACATCCGATTATGGAAGAATATGTAAACAACGTAGTATTATGGCCATGGACGCGCTCAGGGATAACAAAGTAATTATTTCGAGACCGGCAAAAAAAAAAAAAAAACACACGAAACAAGACACATATTCAGACGTAATTAAATAGTGTCTTTAACTAATTAAATTTTGGGTTTATAAGATAACTTAAATAGACTTTAATTTTAAAAGAAAAATTCCTACATTGACTTATATCCACAAAATAAAAATTCATGCACAAAATTTTGAAATCATATTTTAGTACTTTCCGTGTGCTGCATTACAATACAAATTCCATAATTTTGCATCCCGTTATACAACTTTCAACACTGTTTCATCTTTCTTATGACGGGTCGTCAAGTAGGCACCAAATTTCAGCCTCAGTAGCAAAAGAGTATGTGATGTAATTTACAAAATATGGAATTAATTAAATTTCTTACTTCAGGTTCGACTCTCGTAAGAGTCGGACATTTTGTTGTAGAATCATTTTTTGTGTGTTCTGACTTAAAAATTTTTCTGGAAATGTAGTTTGTGCGCACTACCCAGCAAGATCATAAAAATATATTCATAATATCGTATATTGGTAAAAAAATAAAATGAAACTTATGGAATATCTCTTAGAAACGAATTGTTATTTAATTTTTTGTACAAGCCTATATAATCATGAGTGTAATTAATATCCCGAAATGACAATTATACCTTTTTATATCCCAGTTAACGATACAAGGGACAATATTTTAGCTACATGACTAAACATTTGTTCTCCGAGTAGGGTTTGAAACAACAGCCAAAGGAGAAAGATTTATATTTTAATTTTTGTTTATTCATAAGATATATGGGCTAATATATATAGTTTTTAAATTTTCAAAGCGTCAACATTTTCTTTCGGAAAAGATAATCGAAATACTAAATTTCTTTATCGAGACTTGACACAACTTCATCAGGACTCAGTATAAAACAAACAGCGTTAATGATAAAAAGACGTCACTTCAACATTAAACGGGTAGTTTTAAAGTTTACTCTATACGCATACAACCGTTTGAAATGACGTAGGCCTATAACCAAACTTACCTTACAATCTATTGACTCACAATGGAATACTGTAGTCAGAACAGATTCCACAACGCAGATATTTAAGCATGCGTGAAATATAGCAATGTATTGCTTACACATGTGTATTTTCTACCTAATAATATAATTATCTATAATCTCTTGAAGTTTATCATCTCATAATTCTTCCTTAATTAAAAAACGATGCATAACAAATATAATTAATGCAGTGTAATTTGAACTTTTATCCTAAAGTGTAACATGCATGGTTCATTGAAATGCATTGATAAGTTGGTATATCATATGTATTTCGGTCATATACCTGAAGCTCTAGTATCAGTATCTCTACATTCAAATAGTGTTTTTTACTTTTTTATACTAATGTCTAATAACAACCACTAATAATAAAACAATAATTTTAAAGGAATAAGGGCGAGTTTGAGCCACAGCATCTCCCTCTATTCCAAGCACACGAATATCTAAAAGCACCTTTCATATTATTATGCTAGTGAAAGGACTAATCATATATTTTCTATAAACAGGAAAAAAAAGTTTAATAATGTAGATAATGATTTTAAACCCTTAAATATATTAGGGTCCGATGAGGTTATATATATATATATATACAGGATTTTTTTATTATGCTGTAGTTTCAACATTTATTTAGTATGACCCGTGTTGTTGTGAAGAATGCACATTTTGGTGAGTTTGGCACACTCAATGTGTACGTCGAGCAACATCTAGATAAGGGTCTGAGCACATGCGTAAAGAATGGGGTGTTGCAAGAGGCCAACATCCCTAGTCTTATCCTGGAAAACGACTGCCTTCAAGTGGTCCTGAAGATGAAGATCCATTGATGTCAGTTCCGGGGAGCAAGGCGGCCATTCCAAAGGTCTATGATGGCCAATACAGTGATTGGGGAACCCGACATACAGCCAGTGGAGTACGCTAGCACCTGAGTAGGGGAGGAAATTCGTTGTTTTTTTTAAATAATTTGGTGAATTTACCATCCTCGCTCGGAATCAAGGACGCAACGTTACTCTGTAGAACGCCAAAATATTTCTCTGCGTTTAAATTTCCATCGATGAGATGGGGTCGATGACTCTGCCATCCCAAAGCCCACACCAATCATCAAATTTCGTTTAGAAAGAGTCGATCCAGTGAGGATTCGTATTTCTCCAGTACCGGACATTTTGGCCATTGACTTCAAGCGATTGACTGGAGTAAAATGTGGCCTCTTCGATGAACAGTGTACCACGGGTGAAGCCGGGAATAGTCTTGGAATTGCTACTGTATCCTTTCGTAGCACTCCGGACGTCTATCCGGATCGTGGTAACTGAGGTGCAGCAGTAGTTGCAACTTATGTGCGGGTGTAACTTGCTCCGCTCAAAATGCGAACAATACTGGTTTGATTTACTCTAGTCTCTGATGATTATCGGCTCCTATACACGGCTGTCATCCAGGAGCTCAGCATCAAGAGGAGGGGAGAGGCCGTTGTAGTTGCAGGGGTCTATTGGACTGCATTCGACTGCAGCCGATTAGTGCACAAGTGTGGTGACAGACGAATTGATATAGGATGCAATTATTTCCTGGCCGGTGCAACGCAGCAGAAACAATGCTCTTGATCTAATTGAAATATGTGGCATCTAGAATGTCTGGGAAATTACTGGCGCTGGGCTGCTGAGCGTACTGTCATGTTTATAGATCTGGAATGTTATTCCTCCTCCAAAACCCCAAAGGAAAAGGCGTAGGAGGATAGAGCACCAACACGCTGAACAAAATTCGGATTACGCATAGTTGTAGGGGGCCTGGAGGAACCAAGTTCTAAAACATTAAACAATTGTCTTGACGGCATGACACTTACAATTCGACTAGAAATGCAATTTCTTATTGGGGGATGGCATCACTTTGAGAATGTTTTCCATTACTTTATCAGAAACGGATAAGCTATCTTCCACTTGTTTTAAGCTAACACTAAATAAGTACAAACAAGCACCTGTTTATAGGAAGTATTCCTCAATACCTCGATCTGCACCAAGTTACCTATTGACCTCAAGTTTCGCGAAGACTGCACATGTCAGATAATGCAGGGGTTCTTAGATTTTTAATTAATTACAGACAAGATTTTTACAAAAAAATTATATTACTTGAATTGTCATATTCAGTACTTTGTTATCATTCCGGGTCTAATATTTTCAGAATATCTTGTTATCATAAGAATACATTTTACGTACAGGATTGGTTAATAGTGAACGAGAAAGAGACTAACAGGTCTATATTAAAATTTTTGGCTTTAAGAATCAGAGCTGAGGGCGCTGGACTTTGTTTATCTTGCACCCTCTCCTTTCGAGATTAAGACGTTTTTGCTCCTCTGATACCATCACCGCTGTTGACGTCGCGTCGTCTGTTGCCAGCTGCAGCTTGCAGCTTCCTGACTGAGTCTCCACTCTCTCTCTTTGAAATAGTCATCATGTTGGCTAGTGACATTTGTAAGCCTCTTTCAAGCGCCGTGTTCCTTGTTCAAGCTTCTTTCCCTCTTGCCGGAGTGATGGTGGATGGAGGTGAAAGGAGTTGGAGGTCTGGTTTCGACCCCGATCCCGGAAGTCTTTGAACTTGTCATTTCGGGGGGGGGGGGGGATGTCATGGGGCTCGCATTTGGATTCTGTATATGAGGTGGAAAAGGAGGGGAAATTTCCTCTTACTTCAGAAATGAAGAGTAGGGCGAACATGATGAATACCATAGCTTATTCAATACAAAAATTAAATAAAATAATGTTAGAGTAAATTCGCCGAGCGCATTTTATATAAATAAGTATTATTACAATAGTTATGGTAAAGGGCACGCAGGCAAATTGCCGCCCTCCCTGAACTGGAACCCCCCATGGGATTCCCAAGCCCAAGTAGGAATCCCTAAAAAAATGCTGTAATCCTATAACACAATCCTTGTAGTCGGTTCTACTTGCGAGTGTTTTTGAAATTTAGACCTCTTGCGGCTATTACAGCAGCCACCCTGTCTGGCATGCTCTGTACGAGTGTGTGCAGAACATCCAAGGGGATTCGTCGCCATTCCTCTTGCAATCATTCCATGAGTTGAGCAATGGATTTTGGCCGCACCTGACGAGTCCTCAGCCGGCGATCCAATTCGTCCCCAAGAGGTTCTATAGGGTTGAGGTCGGGCTTCTGGGCGGGCCAGTCCAATCGGCGAACATTGTTGTCTGCGTACCACTGCATAGTAGACCTTGAAACATGGCACCTGGCATTGTCATTCTGGAAGTAACACGGGTCCATTCCGTAAAAACGCCACAATGTAGGGAGCATATCATTATCCAGAATGTTACAATAGGCCTCGTGTACTCATGCTGCCACGGACAAACACCATCGTCATCTGTATTTTTTTATGTTCTGGAGCACACGAATTAACGTTCAACGTGTTTTTTTAGTATGATTTCGTGCTTATTTTTTCCATCTCTACATCAACACGGTTTCTCGCAGCAAAGTAGCTGTAATTTTCCGATAAATGGGAACTCGGGAAAAGAGACCAGTCAGTAGCAAGTATTGGAACCTCGGAAGAAAACGGAACGCCTTGCATATCGTACAGAAGTTCATTTCACTCTTTTGGAAAGCCTTACGTTCTGTGGTTCGTTTATTTATCTGCGGAATCTGGGCCACGAGTAGTGTTCTTTTAAAATGAGAGATGGGGGGGGGGGGGGGGACTGGAAATATCATCTGATGATGTAAAATGTGTTGACTACCTATATCGACCAAAAATGTTTTCTGAGATCAGTTCTCGGTGCCGAATACATTTTGGTTTTGAGGAAATGAAACAAGTACTTTTCATCCACGTTTGGCTCTTGGTCCATAATATTCACTCTCCTCGCTTGATGCATTTTTTTTTCGTGTTCTCATGTTGTCATAACTTAACTATATTTCGAACTGAAATATTTAGAAGAGAAATGAGAAAACACAATATCAGCCGAGGCTGAACAAATGGCGGATACTTGGTATATCTATGTTCGATTTTGACGGGAGCTGCTTGGTCGCGATTTGCGAGTTATGGATAAGCGACAGTATCGTCTTGACAAAGAATATATTTTTTTAATATCTTGGATTTGTTTTTATTTTCATTCATGATATAAATGGAGTGAATAGTTTTTTTTTGTAATACATTACAATCAAACTTTCCGACGTCTTAGAATATTGTTTAATTATTTCGGAAAAACCTAAATATTAAGTTTTAAGAGAGTAATGACTAACTATTTCAGTTATACATTTAACGGAGCTACTTAATTGTACTATGTCCATAATTTTTTCCCTAGTAAATGTCGCATTCTCATGCAAACAACAAACTAGAATTGGAAAACTCAAAAGATAATCATTATTTATAAAAAGGAAGCATCCTTTATCACTGAATAACTCGTCAATGCACACCCAAACCGATGGACCAAGAAAAGTAAAACCTTAACAGAGGCTCACTTACCCTTAAGAGTGTAGGGACCCACTAAGAACGGACTTCAAGAATTTTAATTCTTGGGGTAAAAAATGTGTTTTCACGAATCTCTCAATATCTCTATAAAAGAATTAATATCGCGTTGCTTTTTGTTTGAAAATACTATCCATAGAAATGCATAAAGATCAATTCTAGTTAATTTGAAGTACGAAGACTTAAGGAAGTCATGAGCAAAAAATTTTGTTTTTACGGGTTCCTCGATGGCTCTTACGCCCGACAAGATTATCGACTTTATTTTTGCTTCTGAAATCTACGTTTACAAATGCCTAAAACCATCTTTAGAAATTTGGATAATTTAACTTAAAGGGAGTGAAAGCCGTGAAATATTGTTGCACAAGTTATTCAGTATCTGTTTAACTCGATGAAAGAATCTGGTGCGTTTTGCTTCTAACGACTATCTATAAAAATTTCTAAAATTAAATTCAGTGATGCAGAAAAAAAACACAATAAATCCGGACACTTGGGCATAGCAGCGTTTCAAATCTCTATTTGTATTTCAACTGCCACTAAATGGTTCGATTAAAAATCCAAGTTCCGGACGGATGAATCCGTAGGAAATAAATTAAGATAATTTCAGTCTGTCAGACACAAAATTCAAAACGGGCGAAGCCAACTAAATTGAAACTTTCTTACATTCAGTCAGTCAAAAGCAAAAATGTAAATTCGGCAAGTGCGAAGTTGCAGGTAGAGCTAGGTTCTTTTTTTTATATATAACGAGCAAGTTATCTGGCTGTAATGGGGGAAGTGTATACGTGCATCATTTGAAACAGCTACAATGCAAAATTTTTAGTTTCTTCTTATTATACCTGATTTTTTATATAATATTTTTGGAAATGTTTGATTACAGGAGACCTGGAATTAGAAAACTTATAATGTCTTACAGTCAACCATTATTACATTATTTTTTAATGATTATAAATATTTAGCTAAAAACTGAATTAATTTAATTCATTATTCCGTTCTGACTAAATTTGTCTAATGGTTGTTTAATGGCACTGCGCCTTCTCGCATGTACGTTATCTGGATTTGACAAGGGCAAAATTTAAACTAAAACTAGACCTTAAACTTTACGTTATGGCTCAACGGGACTAGAACCCAGTACCCCTCGCGACAAAAACTAGCTATGACACTTTATGCGCGACTGTGTCTTTCAAAATAAACGTTAATTCGTTATTGTACGTTTTTCTGAAGTGTTTTTCTTTCGATCTATATTTATCCTTAATTATATAGCAACAATTAGCAAAAACCCAAAAATATCTGTCCCCAAAATCGTCAGAAGCAACACTGCTGACGACATTATGTGTTAAAATTACATGGTAGTGTCAAACTGTTGTAAAAAAAAAGTTTTAAACCTAGAGACGTCTAAAAATATGCGAGATACAACACTTGCTAATCAAATCGTTTAATAAAGTTTTAATAAAGTTGGAATTTTGAAAAAATTCCCCTTGCAAGTCGCTGCCAAAGTAACGTCATAATTCTACAACCTGACAGTTTCAGAAATTCTATATACAGAGCTATTTGGAAAGCGATGGAAACACAAGCGGTCATATTGCTCAATAAATTTTTTACTATCGTTACACTTACTTGATAGTTACCGTCTAGTTAATTATGTGTTATATTTCATAGTATTGCTGATATTCATTATAAATAAGGTGTTTGGAGCTTGGAAAATTCTACACGTTCTGATCGTAAAATAAGTGCGGGAAGGACGTGTGTCTCGTCTACATTTCCTAATATCTCTCTCAAACAAAAGTCCGTCCGTAGTCTCGAAAGAGAATAACGATGCTACAAGCGAGCAAGGAGTAGTACATTAAAAATAGTTTTTTTTTTTGTATTCGTTAAGTTTGTTAATGTTAATTTATACGCAATTTTCAGAGCATTAAAAATTTTACGTAAAACGTTTTGTAGAAATGTGGCACAGACAATGTGCTTGCTTGCTTTTTTTTTTTTTTTTTTTTTATAGGTAAGATTTTTCCTCAAAATATAAGAAACTTTTGTGCTGTAAAAATCAGGAAACAGTTTCAACAAATGTAATTACCCTTAAAAATTTATTTTCTGCTGTCGCCAAAATTTTACGAACCTCTACACTAAATATGAAAGTAAATATTTTCGTGAGCAACATTACGACCCTACTTGTTTACGCTTGTGAATAATTTCATTAGAGGTTATCTTCTTCCCACCTTAAATAATTTATGCAAATACAACGAATGTACACTGTACACAGCTAACAAAGCTGCTCGCTGAAGAATCTTATAACAGTGTAATTATAAATGACTAGGTTGTACTTTGTCCTACTTGGTTAAGTGCAGAATTTTGTGTGCAGTAGTTTCTTATCAACTCTGCGTCCAAAAATGAGGGAGGGGATAAAAAACAGATAGTGTGACCTCTCAGTTACTCATAACGGAATTATAAATTGTTGGCCTGTAAATAATAACAAAGAATGGGAACTAGCACGAATGAGATAAAACAGACATTACGGCCTGCACCCGTTAACCACAGTCGCTATCGCGTTAGGCCATCAACCCAATTATGTCTAATTAATTGTTTTAAATTACATTTCAGTCAGTATAAGTTTACATAAACTATTTAATATTAGCTTCATACACTTAGTGCAGCTGATTATCAAATTTCAACACTAACAACGTTTTTCAATGTGCCTCAATTAAGAGGTTTAAAAATCATGAAAATTTTTGTTTAGAATTAAAATTTCTGGGAATTTTGGGTTGTGACACAAATTAAAAAGTGAGTGATTATAACACTTTAGTATTATTTGTGTTCATGAACGCCTATGCCAAATAAAAGTTGTAAAAGAAAGCATTTCTCTCCTGGTTGTCTTATTTGGAATTCGAAATCAGAACGCATGATGTGAATGCAGATCTTCGTGTAATCTCGGCCAAGACGACCGCTTATCGTTTAGGGAAAAAAACATTGTGCCCTAGTCTGCCCCATATTTAAGCTAGAGGTGTCTGAGGAGATGAAAAACATGCAGAACTAAACACCTACCAGAACTAGTGTCACGTGACACAACCTCACAAACTCCAGTCTAGCGTGTTAACATTCATCATATAGACTGTTCACTTTTGAATGTCCTGCTTAAGATCTACTTGTGTATACACATTGTGTATTCTTCCGCCACATGCAAAATTAACATTGCCATGAGCATGATGACTTTGTTCAGGTTTCGGTCAAGTGAGATTGTAAATTATTACAACGGGAGATAATTAAAATTTTTTTTAGTTCTTACAGAAAACAAAAAGAAATCTTTTGAGTATTTAGAAATGCATGCTAAACACTTTTAACTCATCTCTAAGACGTGCAATTTACTTTCCCTCTGTCGTTACCAACTTTACTGGGTGCATGGCAGTCAGTGTGTCCGTTAAAATACATGTAGGAAGGGGCAGTGACATTTTTCAAAGGTTGATTTCAAAAGTGTTCTCGTAACCGAGAACAACCTACACAGATATTTCGCGGAAGACTGAGCACTTTTGAAATAAATATTTGTTAAAATTCCTGCCCCTATCTGCACATATTTTAAAGCTATAACTTTACCTTGAAAAAAAAAAAAAAAAAAAAAAGAAACATGAGTAAACACTTAAGAACAAAGCAAATGAGTTAGTTTTTTTTTATTGTCTTCAAACGAAATTTTTGTATAAACACCACGGTTTATTTAAGAACAGTGAAGTAAAATGAAGTGAAGTGATGCGAAAAGATTTGAGCGGCTCTTAACATCGAGATCTTGAGAGACGATTTTAGGAACAAGTTCATAGCATACATTGCTGGGCGATATATAATAAAATATATTCTTACTACATCTCGTATAGTAAGATATTTGATATAACGATTAACATAAAAGTATTGACAATTTTTACGAAGACAGCAAAATTGATTTCCAATTATTTGAACAATAACTGTAGTTTTTTATTCTGTACTAGCGATTTTGTTAAAGGAACTGGAACGTAAAGTCATGCGTTTAAGTTTACAATTCTATAAAGACTTTTAATGTAACACGGAGAGGCATGCTCGCAGTAAAGCTTGCAGCGAAGTATGCAAAATTGTTACGTATCATACCGTCCTATTTTAAGTGTATCGTTTGAGCTTGCGTTCACTAATTTATTTGATACATGGGAAAGTATTAACAAAAAAGGTAGCATAACAACTTCACAGTCAAATGGCACCGCTAATTTCACAACAAACTAAAGATGACGTACAACTATTTTCGTCTAATACGCATGAACTCAACATTGAATTGCCCATCGCCAATATAACTGAAATTTCATGGCAACAGTCTTAGTCCTTTTATATGAATAAAGTACGTTTTATTTACTAATTTAAATATAATCTAGTTGCTTGAAAACTAGGTTAGAGTGTCGACAAATTATGTTAAAGGCTGTTCATGGTAAAATGAACACTTTCGAAAGCCCTGTTTAATGTCTACTTATATGTACATTGTGTATTCTTTCACCACACGTAAAATTAACATTGCCATAGGCCTGCTCACTGTATTTATGCGTTGGTCAAGTGAACCTGGGAAATTATCGGGAAAATAAATACTTTGGAAATTTGTTTTCTCTGACACTTATATGCTTTAAAAAAAATAGAAGACAAGATGGGTCATTTCATTATTCACAAATGTTTACTTGACACTTTTAATTCAACGTTAAAATCGCGGAACAACTTACCCTTCGACGTTACAAATTTTACTGTGTGCATGCCACTTAGCCCGTTAAAGAACATGCTGCCAGGGGCAATGACTTTTTTCTAAGGTTGATTTCAAAAGTTCGCACTTTACCGTGAACGACGTATATGACCGAAGATCAACCCTCGTTTTCGATGGTGCTATTAGCAAGAAAATAGTTCGATATTGCGAACACGGAGAGCGGTTACAGCGCAGCTGGCGTGCGTACTCTGCGCCTCTCTACGAAATATTAAGCATGGCGGAAGGGTACTTATAGGCAGCGAATAACATCCTTAGCAGAGCCTTCAAAAGTGTAGCCAACGTACACTCGTTCGTGAGATCACTTGTTGGATCGCGGTCAGTATAGCTCTGGAAAGTAAGGGATAAGGCTCTTTCAGTGGTTGGTCATTATAAGCTATTCACGGTAAAGTGAGCACTTTTGAAAGCCCACTTATTAAAAATAATATAGTCTCCCATCGCTTTAGTCCCCGGATTGATATCAGGCCCTGGCGGATGGTAATTTTCCAGACGGTGATTATCTCGTGGATGGTGTGGTGGTCATTGCCGTGATGAATGATTTTTTTCGAGGTAAAGGATGTTCCCGGTTAAGATGGCCGCCTGTGCAGGCCGTCGAACGATGTGCAGAGCTCAGCAGATAAAGCTTGATTAAAAAACCGTCCAATGTGTCTGAGTGAGGTCTGCTTACGAATAGGATTTAAGAAACGTTACGCGTCTGTATACTTTTTTTTCAGTTCAGTTAATTCTCTTAAGAGCATGTTTTTTTATTAGTGAAATTGGCTCAAATGGGTGTTTTCGTGGACAATTTTAGGTATAAACATTCCGGCACAAAACATTAAAAAAGGTATAGTGAAATACATCAATCTTTTACTTCTATTATTACGTCATAAATGGTAGGGTCTCGCTGAAAGTGTCATAGTGGTGCGTTATTGGCGGCAAGACTGCACGCCAGTTCAGTGCTTTGCGCGTAGAGGCGATAAGAGAGTTGATGCGCATGTCTCTGTCGCCCCTAGCACTCCCACGCTTTTATGCCTCAGACGTGCACGAAAGATGTTCCATGTCTACTATGAATCATATATGTTAGGTATATATTTGAAAATACTAAAATTGCTTGTTTTTCTTTCTGTTTTTATGCAAAAAATGTAAGTATTAACAAGTCTGTAGAATATTTTCTTTCCTTATAGTTTAACGCTTTCACATGACCGAAGCAGCATAAGTGATTAGGCCAGTGGCAATGTTAGTTTTACTTGTGATGGATATATATATACACACATACAAGTAAACTTTAAATAGGAATTTCAAAAGTGCTTAGTTTACCGTGATCAGTCTACACTCTCGCTCAATCAGCAGTTTTGAACACATCGCTCTCCACCACCATTTCATTTCACTTAATACGTTATTCGGGCTGCAACTAGAGCAGGTCAACCGTCTCATTTCTGTTTATTACATAGCTCGAAGACGGGCGGAAAAATACATATTTACATTTACTCTGCGGGTGATTTCGCGTGTTTGGTCTTCCATTAACATTCAAGGCTACCCTAGCCCTTGAAATGTTGCCACCTAACACATATTCGTTCATTTTACGGCATGCTGTAGGTTAAGCGAAATTGTGGCCAGTGCTGTACTATGCCAGAATTCGACACTATTATTGTCGTAGATATTCTATGTCTACTGGCGCTGCTGTCATTTAAATATTCACCTTACTGTTTCTTGTGCAATGGACAACGAGAATCTGTTCCCATATATTCCATTGTTTATGATATTTTTTGGTATTTATAATTACTTGTCTGACGAAGATTTTACTATTTCCCAACAAATGAACAGAATATATTGTAGATTAAAGAGTACATAAAAACTAGCCCGATTAATCTGGTTAGCCTGTGTGCACGTGTGAAATGATTTTTATTATAAGCTGTGCACGGTAAAGTGAGCACTTCTGAAAGCCCTGCTTAAGATATACTTGTATGCACAATGTGTATTCTTCCACCTTATCTAAATTAACATATATATGAACATCATCACTTTATTCATGCGTCGATCAAGTGAAAAAGTAAAATTATTAGGAAAGTAAATACTATACAAATCTGCTCATTTTTGCACTTCGATGCATTAAAAAATCAGAAAGTGAAAGAAATATTTTAAGTTATCACACATGGATACCTAACACTTTTTATTCAACGTCAATATATGGAACTATTTTCCATACTTAGTTACCAACTTTACTGGGCAAATGTCACTTATTGCGCCCATTAAAATATATGCATTCAGGGCAAGTGACATTTTGGTAAGATTCATTTCAAAAGTGCTAATTTTATCGTGAGCAACCTTTACTAATTATTAAACAGGTGTATCTCAGAGCAGTGAACATTCGGCATGTAGTATTCTTCCCAAGCAGCACACGTCCGCTGTGGTTTCAGGGGGAAATTCTTTCCTAATGACTTCTTCTCTCCCTTTCCTGACACTTGCCAACTTTTGGAAGTGTGTTTCATTCTAACGTCTTTTACCTGCTCAGGGCTGCAAACGTCCCAGGAGAATTCCTTCAGTTTCGTCGTCGACGACTTTGTAAGCCAGACAGCATTTGACCTAATTTTCTATGCCCTTGTCTGTATGCTCGCTCGGTTCTTCCAGAACTCTCGTTTAATTATTTCGTGCCTGCGGTTACTCTCGTAGGCTAGTGTCTTGCTTCATTTTAGTAACTTTTGCTATAATCCATTAACGGTTACTTCATACTTTTCCAAAGCCCTGATAAAGATCTACTTCCAGGATATTCCTGCGCCTCGTGCAAACTAAGCTTAACTAAATCTGGAAAACTACACCACAGGACAACGCATAGCTTTCGTGCGCACTCAGTTGTAATAATATTTAAATGAGAACTATTTTGTACAAGGCATTACAAACACACATGTTATCTCGCTATTTTTATTGATATTATTTATAAATGAAGCATTACCTTTTTTTTTTTATCGTTTTGGTCAGCTATGAACTACGCTATTTCAACTGTTCCCTTCTTCCCTTAACGTTTGCCCAGTATTCTTGCATTATTTTTCTGTGAGCTTCCCTCCGTTCTTCGGTCCACACCTTGCCTGTCTTCATTTTGGGTTTTGGCTGGAAACCCAGATATCCTTGCAGTTTCTTCTTCAGTGGGTCATGTTCCAAGATGTCATCATGAGAGGTCCCCATTTCTTGCAAGTCTTTTTCCACTCCGATAAACCAGACCCCTTTGGTCTTCTTATTCAAAAAGTAGGTGAAGATTTGATTGGATAGTCTTTCTGAACTCATTCACGCCAAGTGCCCATAGAAAGCAGTCTTCCTTTTCCGAATGGTGTCCGATATTTTCTCCACATGTAAATATAGCTCATGGTTGTGTCTACTTCTGTACTCACCATTTTCTTTGACTGGACCCAGGTTCGGTCCTATCATTTATAAATAAAATACATATAAAATTTCAATGTAACAAAAAAAGAGCCTTTTATGTTAACACAAGCATAAAACACTTGCTGGGATACATGAAATATTTAGGAAATAACTAAACACGTCATACATGGGGTTATTTCTCAAAGGCTTGTTTCAAAAAGTGTGAAGAAACCGCAAATATATTATAGTGCTAAATCGGTGTTCACGCCAACACACAACTAGTTCATAACCAACGAGAGCTAACAACCATATTTAGATATAAACTTCCGCGAAAAATAGAACTGTTGTAAACACTAGCAATAACTGGAACACGACAGGCGTGGCTGTGTCGGCCATTGCGTCTACTTGAATACGTCCGCGTTAGCCGACAATGCTTACTTGGGATATGTTAATGAAATCAATGTAACGAAATTGATACTTCGATTTTATCGCCTAAAACGACCGATATCGACGTGATCTTTCGTTTGGTACCGATAATCAGCGCGCTAGCACACTGGAGTCCCACAGAAATAGCATAGAACTTTTTGCCTACGTCCAAGATTGCCGCCAAACACTACGGGCAGCCATCCATGCCTCGCACATGCGTGGTGCTAACTCAAGGTCATGCTCGCACCTTTCTGTACATCCCATCGAACGTGATCACGTTTATTTTAAAACTTTGAGGTTAGCACACATTAAAAGACAACCAAGACAAGTTAGAAGTGAGTTACTTATATCCACCACTGAAGGAACAACGGTTCTAGTGGTCTCCGTGTGTTTCCACTCACTACCGTTTCATAGTGGCCAACATGACAATGGAAACGCTTACTGTGCTACAACGTTCATCATTAACTAGTCATCAGTCACTAAGGCGCCGAGTTGATTTTGTCCAAATTAAATGTCTTTATTTGAGGAAGATGTTTTACAATCACACCTGTCCTTTTGCGGAGATGTAACAAGAATATGTTTGTAGTCAGGAAATTAATTGCTACTGAGCTGTAGAGTTCTTGTAAGATCCTCTTAAGGCAGTACAACGACTGCGTGAAAATGTTAGTTTTCTTTTCAATGACAAAGAAATTAAAAAAAAAAATGTTTTCCTCGAGCAACACTCGAGCATAATCGTCGAAGTGTTAATCGTTTTATTAGTCACAAAATTATCGTGTTGGAAAGGAAAACCTTGCGAGAGTTACGTCACCGTTTCGTCCTGATACCTCACGTAGCACTGGGGCCGCGGTGGCTGAGCTGTTAGCTTGCTCGCCTTTCAACAAGGTGAATCGGGTTCGATCCCCGGCCGGGCCACTCCCGCGCTTTCGTATGTGGTAATCGTGCCGGACGATGCCACTGGTTGGCAGGTTTTCTCGGGGATCTTCCGTTACCCCCGCCCCTTCATTCCGGTGCTGCTCCATACTTACCTAAATCACCTTCATCGGCTCTCAAGACCTCGCTCTGTTAAGAGCGAGGTCTTGATTCTAAAGATAAAGACGTATTCCCTTCAAAATCGTACTTTTCCCGATTCACTGCAACCGCGCGATTCCATGAATCCCTACTGATGAATGGAGCAGGGTAACCTTCTGTCTATAATCATACTTTGGTGTAATTTTTTTAACGACATGATTTTGAGACAAATGGCATCGCAAATAAGCAGAACGGAAAAGAGTGCCTTGTAGTTATAATGTCACTGGGAAATATCGGGTTTGTAACAGTTGCAATCGCGTGGCCAGTCCTAACGAGCCAAAATGCGTCACAGAAAGGTAATTAGGGCCACGGGACGAGCGGTGTGGCCATGCCGGAGGTTTTACCCTGTGATAGATCCACTGATGCTATGTTCGAGGTGGTAACTCTGCGTACTAGAGGAGCTCGTGAAGGATCCCCTCGCCAGCGAGTGGTCGCATTGAGCAGTAGAAATATTCGCTGTTCTCCGGGAGAGATGACACGGGTTGGATAGTTCTCGGTCCAGACCACGCACGTGTTGAGTACGAGGGCCTCAGTACTACAGCCTGTTCGCGGTAAACTGTGTGTGTTAAGGCGGTTCACGATAAAGTGAACACTTTCGAAATCAACCTTAGAAAAAATGTCACTGCTCTTACCTGCATATATTTGAACGGGCGCCCTGAGTGACATGCGCCCAGTTAAGTTTTTGTAACGATGGATGGGAAAGTAGTTCCGTATCTTCACGTCGAGTAAATAGTGTTAGGTAACCATTTCCTTTAACGTAAATTATTTATTTCACTCTCTGTTTTTTTTTTTTTTTTTTTTCGTATTCATCGAAGTGTAAAAATGAGCACATTTGTAAAATATTTACTTTTCTAAGTTTCACTTGACCGACGCATGAATAAAGTGATGGCATGACGCCCATGGCAATGTTAATGTTACATAAGGCGGAAGAGTTCACATCGTGTAAACAAGAAGATCTTAAGCAGGGCTTTCAAAAGTGCTCATTTTATCGTGAACAGCCTATACTTTGAAAGCCTTACTTAAGACCCACTTGCATACACGTTGCGTATTCTTCCACCTTATGTAAAATTAACAGTGCTATGGAACTCATAACTTTATTTATGCGTCGCGTCGGTCAAGTGAAATGATGAAATTACTATAAAAGTAAGTCGTTTACAAATCTGCTAGTTTTTATACTTAGAAGCATTAAAAATACAGAAAATGAAAGAAATAATTTATGCTATCATGTTTACCTAACACTTTTCATTAGACGTTAAGCCATGGAACTACTTTCCTTCCATCGTTACCAAATTTACTGGGCGCATGGCACTCATTGCGCCCGTTAAAGTATAGGAGCAGTGACTTTTTTTCGTAAGGTTGATCTCAAAAGTGCTCAGTATATTTTGAACAGCCTTTAGTGGAAGAATTTTGTAGTTCGAATTGCTGTTTAAAAATGGCGCATTGATTTTGGTTAAAAATTGTGCGAGAGTTGGGTCACATGCGTTGACATATTCTCGCCGAATGGTCGATCGATCCTGGCGCGTAAATACCTGTGTGTCCAAGGGCGCCATGTTGAAACAAAAAAAAGAAACACAGTTTTGCGTCTGTGTTGATATATATATATATATATATATATATATATATATATATATATGGCTTAGAATAAAAAAACTCGTGACTTTTTTTTTTGTGGCGGAAATGACTTTCCGATCATTTTGGTTGGAAAACTTCAAATCGCATATCTTGAGCACTTCAAATGAATAGGATGATTTATTTTTATTCAACTGGAGCTCTGTAAAATGTGAGATACCAGGTTTTCCAGTCAACTGTGTCGAAAGTAATTTTTGACAGAAATGAGGGATAGTAGGTTTTCATTCTAAGTCATTGTTATATGTCGCTACAAATAATATGGCGGGGATACTGAGCTCAACACAAGTGTTTCTGCGCTGTGGTATGACTCATTTGTAGACTGTCTCGACTATTATGGGCTGCTCTGCGTTGAATGAGCACTTTTTAAAGCCCTCTTTACAGTCTACTTTAGTGCCCACATTACAGAATACTTAAGAATGTAATGATGAAACAGCAGCTTATACCGCAAACTCTGGCCGCCCAAGCCAGCGAAATTGGTCTCTGGTCCCCAACAAATGTTGGAACACGGTTCGCCAATCAGTGCGTGATAACTAGAGACCTGAGAATTTCGCGGGTTCATTTCTAGACAAGTTGAAATTCACATACCTGTTCGTTCATGTTATTTTTGTAATTGGTCGACGTGTTGTTTGACACCTCCTAGAGATAAATGAGTCAATAACTAACATACAATAAATTGTGCGCCCAAACACCGCCTTTTACTACCAGAACAGTCAACCAATAAACAGTTGATATCTGTATGAGAGTATACAAGACTGTGAAGGCTAGCCTATAGGTCATTGCACTCGCGAATTTCACGGGTCTCTGATAATAACTAGAGACGAAAAATTTGCGGATTCATTTCGGGACAAGTTTTTAATCATATACGTATACGTACGTGTCACTTTTGGAATTGGTCCACGCGTTATTTGACACCTCCTTGAGACCTCTGGGCCAATAACAAACTTACAACCAAATGCATGCCCAATCAAAGCCATTCACCTTGACAGCAGTAAACCAATGAGACGTTGATATCTGATTGTTTGAACATAAGACTATGAACTCCAACCTACATGTCACTGAATTCACGATATTTCTAGGTCTCTAGTGATAGCCCACCCGCCAACCAGCATACTAGCCAAAAGGGAACCTTTCGCAGCATGCAGTAACCAATCAGACACGAGGCCCATTACCAGATATATGTGCGGATAATCAGAGAATGGGTACGCCCACGTCAAAGAAAAACCGCCACGCCATTTCGCTCCTGTGTACTTATATTTACCGTGTGCCCACTGTAATCATACGTCGATCTAGTGAAAAAGTGAAATCACGCATTAGGAACGTAAATAATCTGAGTTTTAAAGTGCTTATAACATAGAAAAGCTAAATATAGGCTGTTCTTGGTAAAATTAGTACTTTTGAAAGCCCTGCCTCAGATATGCTTGTTTGCACGTTGTGTAGTCTTCCACATAATGTAAAAGTAACATTGCCATGGGTCTCATTACTTTATTCATGTGTCGGTCGAGTGAAATTCTGAAATTATTAGAAAAGGAGTTATTTTACAAATATGCTCATTCTTACACTTCGAAAAAAAAAAAAAAAAAAAAAAAAAAAAAAAAAAAAAAAAAAGTTGTCACAAAGGGTTACGTAAGACTGTTTATTCGACGTGAAGATCTGGAACTACTTTCTCTCCATCGTTACCAACTTTACTGGACGCATATTAGTCAGTACGCCTATTAAAATATGTGCAGATAAGAGCAGTGATTTTTTTCTAAGGTTCATTTCAAAAGATCTCACTTTATCGTAAGAATGTAACACTTTGAGGACTATGCCCGAATGTAGCTCGGGCGAAAGAAATCTCGATATATCTCGACAGTTAAAAGCAAAAATCATACGAATATAATTTCATTATTTTCGTAGTTTTTATCATGATTTTGCATGGACCATTCGACTCATCAACCAAAATGTTTTGTACAAAATTCAACATTTTTGTATGGCTACGGAAATGAACACGGTGGAATGTGAATCATGTTAGGCGTGAAAGAACATTTGATTGGAAGACTGTGAACTCGGCAGTCCATTGGCTCACAGCTGGTCAGATGTGTATGTTGTACAGTGCGGTGTAGTGCCAGGTGTATTTTGGAGCAGTAGTATGTGTTAAAAGTCTGTGGCTAAAATACAAACACTGTAAAAAATAATGGGAAAACTACCTGACAGGTGTAAGGTAATATTCGCAAACTTTTCGCAAACTTGTGGGGGAAACACAGTTTTTCTTACAAGTAAGGTAATGTTACCACACTCTGGAATAAACTTCACATGCATGGTAGTGGAAAATCCCGTATATGAATGGGAAAGTTACCTTACGACGCGTGCATCTATTTAGTATTCTCGACAGTATAATTTTATTAAACAATCTAGTTAATTTTCCCTTACTTGTATGGGAACCCCCGCCCCTTTTTTTTAAAACATACTTTTCCCGTACGATTAGGGAATAGTACTTTACTTGTTATGTAATTTAACTCTACACTTAATAGTTAATTTTACCTTATATGTACTTTCCTTACATGAGAGGGAACTTTATCTCAAATTTTTTTTACAGTGAAGGTAAGATGTGGAGCTATTCTCTGCATCGCTGCAATGTCACTGGAGGAATGATAGCCGGAGTGTCTGTTAAACTTATGTCTTGTTAGAACCAGGGAATTTTTCAAAGATTTATTTCAAAAGTGCTCAATTTCCGGCGAACACGCTGTAGTAAACGTGTTGTTGACCGCAAACACGTTCATAAACAAACAAAATGATCATCAACATTTTCTATATATCATTGTCCCTAACGTCCATGCTTTATTCCTGCAGGATAATCGGTAGACGAATTTTTTCTTCTCTTCTGTTGTGGAATCTTTTATGTATTCTGTTAACGTTCTGTTATGCCCATGAGTGTTGCAGAAGGCGGCAGAAATTAGTTATCGTGAAGGACAGGTTTTTTCGCGAAAAAATTTCAAGACCAGTTGTACTCCAAAACACTTTAGTTCACACGCACTTTCGCGGTTGGATGATTTTAAATGTCACGTGCCCCAAGTGTCTGTCCGCGAATTACGAACGTTCAGTATCGGAGTACTTCATTACGACTGGCCCAGTCGAATAATAACATGTCTTCTTACGTAGACACGTGGCCAATAACCAAGGTAATGGACGTAGAATATTGAAGTCTAGCATGGCCATAAATATTTCCGCGAAAACTCCTGGGTTTCGCACGTGGCGATTGCAGATGAAGGTCGACGTGGGTTTAAAAAAATGTACACAGAGCATAAGACGTAACAGATTATCATAGCAGACGAGCAGAAGCCTTGTGCAAACTTAATTCACAGTTTAACACGTATTTATTATTTTTAGCGAATGAAATTTTGATACGAGTATGGCATCAATTGTTTAAGTTTTTAAATTATGTTTTAATGTTTTGGCTGTCTTGGCGAAAATAAAAGGGAATATAACAACAGATTTGTGATAATATGTTGGAAATGAACAGTGTTGTGAAAGAGGCGGAATTTTCGCTTGTCTTTATTAAAATTTTCGCTTTTGCGATTGTAAAGATGCGGATAGACTTTAAAAATTTCTGCTAGTAATGCACTGTCACCAGTTATTTACTCTAAATTTAAACATTACATTTCTTTATTTTATGCAGGATAAAAATGTTCCTGAGCGTTTACAGCAAAAAAAAAAAAAAAAATTCTAGAAAATGTTCTACCCTCCTATGAATGGCTGTTACCTCATGCGTAGGGGTAGTGAAATTTCATGAAAAGATTTCAAGACAAGCTATATTTCAAAACACTGTAAGGTTATTTGCCTTTCTTGATTGACTGAATGAATTACTTTTTGACACGTGTTAACTGTCTGCACACGGAACACGTAGAAGCTGTACTGAAGTTGCCGAATTCTGAGTGGCCCGGTCAAATATGAAAACGCCTTCTCAAGTAGACAGCAACCCATGACAATAGACAAACTGCTGTTGGTTTTTTACAGTAATGAAGTCTACCGTGTACTCATATTTTTTTCGCAAAAAATCACTAGCTCTACTCAAGCGTCGGCATAATAAATTAAATATAACCGTTCCCTTTATGCACTACGTTAGAACCTGCCATACCCACGACTTGCTATATACTGTTCACGATAAAGTGAGCACTTTTTAAGGCCCTTCCAAAAGACATTAACCTCTAATACATATATATCTTATTGCAGACTCAGGAATTAAATTTTGGTTGTGGGGAAATGTATACACTGTGTTTATTAGTCACATTGCAATGTTTATAACAAAAAGCAGCAGGAAGATGGAAATTGGATGAAAGAAAATGTTTACAAGGGCCTTAAAATGTGCTCACTTTACCGTGAACAGCCTATATGCGTATTTATAAATCAGTAGGTAAAAATCATAGAGGCCAATTCTTGTGCACGCGACATTGAGACTCCGAAATTTCGCGAGTTAATTTAAGGACAAGTTAAACTTTATCGGCATGTACCATGAAGTTTCGCCTCTATTGGACCACAGTTTGCTAGACACGCTCCGGACGACTTTCGTCCAATAACGAACTTGGAGAAAAATCAAGGTCAGAATCCCGCGCTACCTTGTCAGTGGTTAAACTGGAGAAACAGCCAATTTGTTGCGATGGCGTGAACGCGCCTTAAGGAACATTCCCGCCTGAACACGCCCTAAGCAGAAACCAGGACAGCAGTTACTGCAATCCGGGCATGCCTTCCCAATCTCTGGTAATCGAAAATCCCCTCTACCAGACAGAGAATCAGGCCAGATTGCACCATGCGACGCTGATATTAGGGCATTACTGAGTGGTGGTCAGTGCATCATGCATTGTATAGTCCAGATGTTACACTATAAACCCCGATATAAACCGTAATAGCTTTTGTATTAATTTACCCCTCAGTGCTCTACCATCATAAGTTAGGCTACAGCCCCTATCATGAATCACATCCCTAGAGACCTGAAAAATTCGCGAGTTCAATGAGCTGCAGGCTAGAATCTACAATCTTATGCACAAATATGCCTATATCATCTGTGCATTGGTTGTCTGCAGTCACAGTGGAAAGCGGCGATTGGGCCAGCGTTCTCTAGGAGGTACCAAACACCGTGTGGACCAATGGCTAAAGTTATATAAACACACGTGTTTTGAATTCTAGCCTGTCCCAAAAGGAACCCGCAAATTCTTCAGGTCCATACACATCCCATAAAGCCACTAGCCCTTCATTTATAAATATGGCCAAAAAATACATATTTCTAGCACAATGAACAATTAACTGACTCTCTAGTACACAAAGGACTGTTGAGTCGAGCTTGATGGCAAATGAATCCTCAAAATTTCCGGGTTTCTGCCTATTTTATATGGCCAGGGGCATCTGTTTTTCGCGAAAAAAATTCCAGTACAAGTTGTGTTTCAATGCACTTTAGTTCAGAACCACTTCCGTGATTGGATCATTTAAATTGCTACGCGTCTTATCTCTCTGCCCGCGAATCACGGACGGTCAGTATCGGAGAAACTTGATTCTGATTGGCTCACTCAGCAGACTGTCTTCACACAAAGACAAGCGGCCAATAGTAAAATAAAGGTTGCTAGTGTGCACATAGGATATTAAGTCTTAGCCTCCGCGTAATTTTTTTTGTGACAAACAGGTGGCCCTATCTTTGGTTATTGATACGTTTTGAACTGTGAACCCAGTTTAAGGCTGAGAAGCTTAGGCTTCAGGAAATTCCCAAGAGGATAAGTGAGGGCTGGATGAGACATCCAGGCACAGCGCACTGCAAGCTCTCAAACAGCTTCACGAGAGAACAGAGAGATTTTCTTCGTTGTAAGGGACAACTAACTAGCACAGCGAATCTCACCAAATGTCTCAAGAATCCACTGTCCTCTTACATCGTGTCTCTCTCATCAAGCTTAACAAGACTTGGGTTCCTTCCAAATACATTCCTACGAAATTTTAGAACGGTAAATCTTAAAAGAGTGCTTTGTTTCAAACGAGTCAAAACTGCGAAATTCTCACAAGAGTAAATAGCCTATACTCGTTTTTCATCGTTTCTTAGTATATCGCTTTTAAAACAGAAACAAACCTAAATTAGTGAACGCTAATTTCGACCTTACGCTTTAACAAAGGCGTGGAGACCTGGGAGTGTCTTTTTTCATTCACTGACAATATTACTGGAAATGGGAATCATTTTTAAATCCCATTGAGGACAACACAAATCTGCTAGCACAGAGGGCATGGTTGAATTATTTTCCACTACAGCGATATAAGTTGCGCTGGTCTCTGCACTTCCACTTGCCATCGTTATATTAGTCTTGGTTACACCGGACACGCCTACTGTATTATGCTATGTTTATTATTGGCTGGCCCTCGGCTAATGAAGACACGCCTTGACCGTGTACCAATAACTGTGCCGTGATAGATGAAACAGGTTGTACAATCCATCGTGTTCATTTGAGAAATAATAAAAATTAAAAAAACAGTTGTATTCTTTAAAATCTGAAGTTTCGACAACTTCTAATGTGTTACTTATATTCTGTAAAAGTCCAGTGAAACAGTAAAGACATAAAAGTGTGAATTTTGCCTTCGAGAACAAATAAATTCCCATATAAGCGTAACCCCGAGTATATACGGGCATACTTCTCTGAAAATGTTAACGTCGATATGAATAGTTAGGGATATAAATTTCAAAGGTTAATGTTGAGAGTGCTTACTTAACCTGGAACATCTTATAGTTGAATGGGTCTTTTGACGACGTACGCACCGACGATTTAAGCGCAGGTCTTGAAGGAGTGCTGAAGAGAAAGGGAGCAGATATTACGTCACGAGCAGATGAATGGGGGCTCCCTGGAGGCCCTCAATCTCCGTCTTTGCACACGCGGGAGGCGAAATAAATAAAGTAGGCCGGACCAGGAGGGCGAGTTTTCACACCGCACGCGCTTGTAACCGGAGGAGATTTACATCCAGGACGGCGCTCGTAGCACGCGGCTGTAATATAAACGTCATCCCACGCAGTGCGGTAGTTCAGCGAGCCCGTGAAATATCGGCGTTGCTCCAGAGAACGGATTTCGAGGGGAAACAAGTGTCGGTAACGGACATGAGCGGAGAGAGAGGAAAAGAGACTACTACTCGAACAGCTATCAAGACCACTCAAATGCTATACGTGAACATATGCTGTCAAGTGTCCTGGATCCTAGATCCCGTAGACTTCTGTGTTCGCGAGCCTCAACTGTTGGTTTATTTGCTGATTCCCTTAAGAAACTAGTTTTACACACCCATTAGCCAGGGGATTCGGTCCTTGCTTTCTTGACTGTTTGCCGCTGTCTCAATCGTCCAAGGAGCCAGCCGCGTGTGGCGGACTATTGAAAAATGAACTGCCTTTTTTTTTTCTTTTTGCTCTGTGCTGTAACTAATCCTTCGCTAGTTTAAACATCCGCCACTGAAACGTGGCAGCGCAGTTGACGTCGCAGCGCGTGGTAATTGATGCGTCTCGTCGCTCTCTCGTGAGTGGCCAGAGTACGTTCAGTTTCTCCCGGCTCCTGGACTCTGTTTACTGGTTCCTGCTGCATGCGCCGAGTGTGTACAGGAATGAGCAAGCACCATCTTACCTTGCAACACTTCACCACACGCCACTGCAAGGAGTGTCCAGTAAACAATGGGAAAGCACTCTGAGACTTTACTGTACACACATTTTAAGTCTACGTTGACCTAAAAGGAGATAAGAAAATATTTCGGTATCTGCCTTTTTATTTTTAAAGTGTACTAGTCGAGAATGTTTTCGTTCGGGTGTTAAGTGATTTGGCTGAAAATTAGATGGATTAGATAACGTGTTTATCATCAATTATGTGGCAAAGTTAAAGAGTAAACTGTGATTTTTTTTTTTTTGTATTTGTGCATGGAATTCTTTAGAAACTAGTTACCAAAAAATTTTTTGTAACATTTCTATTAAAATACAGTAAATTTCGTAACATCTGAGTGAGGAATGTGTAAAACAAATGTTGATTTTCAACAAGTAAGTGTTGTAGACTTCAAGTTTATTATAAACATGGAACTACATAAACAATTTAGTATGTTTTCTAAAACAAAGTGTTGTAAATATACAATATGTGATCCGTAGAGGTTACAAGAAAAAGTTTGGTAATAAGTTTCCAAAAAAGTTGTTTGGTACAAGCGGAGAAATTGTTTACTGTATAGGGAGGGACCTTCTTTACCACTTAGCCGTGTAATACTTACATGCCATTCTAACAGAAGCTTTACAAAATATAATTAGGGCCACCGATTTTTCGCGAAAAGATTTGAATACAAGTTTTGTTACAATGCATTTTATTTTATAACCACTTTCGTGATTGGGGCATTTGAATTGTTACGCATCTTATCTGTCTGCTCGCAAATCACTGAAGGTCAGTACTAGAGAAACGTAATTCTGAGTGACTCACTCATGTAGCAGACTGTCTTCCCACAAAGACAAGCGGCCAATAGTAAAATGAAGACTGCAAGTGTGCACATAGGATATTAAGCCTAGCCTCCTAGTAAATCGTTTTGCGAAAAACAATTGGCCCTAAGTATAATACGTTAAAAATGGCTAAGAAAACTGAAATTATTTAGTGGCATCTTAGAAATGTGTAAAAAGAAATTGTTGTACGTATATCATATATTTTTTCTACGGCGAAAGACTACTCCTGTGATAGATGACCTTTTGGCATTACCTTAGTGCCACAAGGTTCCGGGGTTGAATTATGGCCATTTAATCCTATTTAAGCACGTAAGCTTGTCATATTATTAATTTACTAGGCGAATGGGGAATGTTTGAACTGTACCGGCATTCTTATGGAATGAGTAGGAACGGCAAAATTTTTGAAAAAAATTTTCCATACAAGAAATAATTTGAAACACTGATTAGGATCTTACAGCATTTCTTATCGGTTAAGTTGTATTTTAGCATGCAGTGGTATTCTTGAAGCCCGTTTTACCAATAAATTAGTATTTAAGCGTGCTCAGTCAACACTTCCCCCGACTGCGTTCGTGGTTTTGCTTAGTTATTTTCCTTTTTAATAGACTATGTCTGGGCCGTGTTTGTTGCTTTATTTGTTCTAAAAGTCCATCCTTAGAGTAATGGTAATAGTTCAAACGGTAAACATAGTAAATCGTTAAAACAATTCTATGCAACTTAATTTTTGAAAGCGATTTTGAAAGTGATTATCCAAAACTTCATTGGTAGTCTTTCATTCCTGTTTTCGACGCAAACCATAACATTGTCCTTAGAAATTTCGAAATCAGCTGGATCCTGTCCACTTGATGGTTCTATGTAACCTTGTCAGCTGGTTATCATTCTGCCTGTGTGTGTGTTTGTAACAAGCGGTTGTCAGCTGACAGCAATTGTACAACAAGATCACCGACCGTGTATATTCAAGACTAAGATAGGCAAGATAATTGGGCTTAACGTCTCGTTGACAGCGAGGTCATTAGAGACGGTGCAAGTTGTGCAGGGGGGGAGGGATTGGGAAGGAATTGGCTATGGCCTTTTTTTAGGGACCCATTCCAGCATTCACCTGGAGTGATTTTGGAAAACCAGGATGGCCGGACCGGGAATCGAGCCCGGGTCCTCCCGTATAAGAGTCCAGTGAGTTAGCACTGCGCCACCTAGCTCGGTTTCAAGACTAAGGTACAACCCCAAACATGTTAGATGGTGGGAATCTGTACGGGAAGGATTTGGGAGGTCACAATAAGCCACCAGAAAATAAAGTGCCCGTGCGCGTCACATATTTTACACGTAGAACCCTTCTGAAAACTTGCCATTGCTCCTAACTTCTCATCAGCATAAGTTGGACAACTATAAGGTTTCAATTAAAAAATCTGACACGTGCTCACCCACTTCATTCGAGAGGTCGAGAGTTTCATACGGGGGCGAAACCACAGCGAAAAGAGGGCGGCACTCCCGACATGCCAAATGCCACATCATCGCCGTCGCGGAAAGAATAAAGGCAGACCGTGCTCCTCGTCGCGAGCTTTTTTTTTCCTACCCCCCGGGGCAAATCGTTCGGAAAGTTAAATTGGCAAAGTTCTCCGCACGCGGAGGGGAGGAGGACGATTAGCGGCTCCAGCGTGCACACGCACCGACGCTATCTCGCCAAGTCCTCTACCCCTCCTGCATCCCACATCCACTGCGGTTCTCACCCCTCCAACCCCCGCGGGGGCACGGACTCCGCACCAGGAGGTCGAGGTTGTAGAATAATTCCAGCCGGTGATGAAGGTTCGGCTGCAGCGAGGCGTTTCGACCGACCGCTCCCGCAAGATATACGACGACCAGTTCTGCTACCCCTCCGCCTCCTCCCCCCTACCGGTGAGGGACTGTGTAATCCGTATGCTTTTGGAACCGACAAATTGCTTCGACGGGGCTCGCCGCCGGTAATTCGTTCCGACTCGGAAATATTCGCGCCAGTAAAACACGCCGCGATGCGCAATTTAATCGTCAGATATCGCGGGTGTTATCACTGAGTCCGCCACAGCTCGCTTTATGAGCTGACCGGCTTATCCGCAATCATGTTGGTAGTTAACTCCTAGCGACAGGAAAATATCGCGAATTCGTTTCAAGACAAGGTAGCCTTCAAAGAGGTGTGAGTTTCAGTTAAAGTTGCAGTTGTATTAAAAGATTAGACACACCCTGGAAGATTCTTAGCTGATAAAAAACTTGCAAGGAAACGATCCCTGGATCATGTGCTACGAGTAGGGACCGTATTAATATGCGTTATAATTTGGCATGCTAAATGTCACAAATACCAAACTATTGGTCATAATGTAATGGAATGTGCTATGGACATTCCTAGGTGTGTGAGAAGCATGGCGGCGTCACGGCAAATGTTGGCAGTGGTCACCATTAGCATCAAAGCTTGCCTGAACACGCCTTTCCATGTTGCTGAAGGTAGACATCAACACCCCAGGAAGAGGCCGCGTTGGCTGAGCGGTTAGACTGCTCGCCTCCCACCAAGGCGAACCGGGTTCAATGCCGGCCGGGTCACTCCCGTATTTTCGCAGGTGAGAATAGTGCCGGACGATGCCGCTGGTCAGCGGGTTTTCTCGGGGATCTTCAGTTTCCCCCACCCTTGCATTCCGGCGCTGCTTCATTCTCACTCTATCCCACCCTCATCGGCTCTGAAGACCTCGTTAAGAGCTGCCTAAATCGCTCAGCTCTCGGCTCAACACAACAGGAGTCATTGCGTCACTTTCACACCGAATACTGTCTTGCAGTTCTATGACAGGCAGTGGTTTTTTGCGATAGACTTTTCCTTTCAGCGTGCCTCTTGGAAGACTTCTGGTGGGGTAAGGTTCGGCGATCTGGGTGGCCAAAGTCCTTTCTAAGAGACACTAATTTCCAAGGAGGATACAATTTTCCTCATGTTGGCGTCGCAAGTGTGGCAAGTGGCGCCATCCTGCTGAAAATAGCCAGTATAGAACTCCACGTCAGCCCATCTGATCGCAAACGATTTTGGGTAGATGCCCACTCAGACGTTGGTATCCACTGTTGTTTTGAAACACATGGGGCCATTAAGGTTTTAGTAAAGCAGCTGCCTATGGAGTACTGCACCCGACTATACAACGTGAAGAACTCATAAAAAAAAGTAATACACTCATCATAAAAATTGTCAGAAAAGTGAGATTTATGCTGTATATGAAATAAGAATAAATATATTTTGCAACATTATAAAATATTTTACGTAAATATACTTTTTAAATATAAAAAATAATAGATTAAAATAATTTGTATTTTTAACAAAATTTAAGCAATTTTCCCATTCTGGATGCTTCAGAAAGCAGAATTTGCAAGAAAATCTTAGTCATGGAATATCGTCACAATGTTTACTATGATTGCATGTAAGGACATCATAGTAATAATGTTTCATATAAACTTTATAATTAACTATATTTACGTCAGTTTCAGCCATAAATGTTTGTGACCAATGGACACATAAAATTAATTATAAAAATTATTTCCTACATTAATATTACAATTATGAGCAAATTGGTTTGTTTTGCTCATAATTTTACATTACATTTTTCAGCTGGTCTTCGTCGGACAGTTGTTTCAACTCCAACAAAGATAACTCTTTCTTTATAACAATATTTTTATCCGTTAGAAGGTTTCACTTTAAAGTAACGTAAATCTCCTAGCTCCTCCCTGGACAGTTTTTCTTGTTCGTACCAAATGAGAATTAAGCTCTTCAAGTAAAATATAGCCAACTTCTCGCATTACGTTAAGCTCCCGGTTTCGGGGAATATTAATGGCAATCCTATACAAGAAACCTTCTTCAGTGCTGTAGTAAAAAAAAAATCACTCCTTCCGCAAGTATGATACGCCCGCTTTCAAACATCAGAAGGTAGGCGTATCACAAAACCACCTTATGTCAAGCAAGGTCATCATAATAATTACTCTGGTTGTAGGTATTAATAAAACAGTATAAGTTAACAAATATTTGTAATAATTTATAATATACACATCTATTTGAACAGTGAAAGTTAATACCTTTAAGAGCTGAAATGACTGTACATATAAATCAATTATTTTTAATAATTTGTTACTCAACTTGATGAAGGTTTTCTTGCAAAACGTGCTGTCTGATGGAACCGAAAAGGAAATGCTCTTAAATTCTAATTAAAAATAGACTATTAATTTAATATAAAAACATTTCAACATGTAAATTCTAGCAACATTTTGTACAGTGCTACAATTATATGCGTTTAGTTTCATAAGCAACATCAATTGTACTTTTATGACAATTTTGGGAGTACGTATACTACTTTCTAATGCGTTCTGCACATTGTACAGACGGGTGCAGTGCTGTAATGGAAGTCACTTTTCTTCTACGTTGACAGAAAGCAGAGTTCCGAACGCCCCAAAGGGGCCGCGGTGGTATAGTGGTCAGACAACTCATCTCCCACTTAGGCGAAACGGGTTCGATTCCCTGTGGGGTTGTTCCCGGATTCTTGCATGTCGGAATCGTGCCGGACGATGCCGCTGGTCGGCGGGTTTTATCGGAGATCTCCAGTCCCCCCCTCTCTTTCATTCCAGTGCTACTCGATATTCACCTCATTTTCACCCTCATCGGCTCTCAAGACTTGGATGTTAAGCGCTGCCCAAATCTCAAATCTCCCCGCCTTCCTCCCACCCCGAACGCCCCAACATTACCACAAACTGGAATGTCGTGTGCGGTACGTAACCATACGCTACTATTTAACTGCCGATCTAACGGATGGTGGGTAGAGCCTCGGGTAAAACAAGGGATATTCCGGAAAAGATTTCAACACAAGAGATTATTGGCGTAGGCAGGGTTTTCTTCTGTCGGTGGACAATTCAAGACAGTTGCCTGCGGCATAAATGATCTTTTGCGCAAGACGCACATACAGTAGTAAGAATTGAATATCATAAGTACACTGGAAAATTGCGCTATTTTAAGTCACAATAATAATTAAATTAAGGATTGTGGCGTGAGATGCAATTATAAATAGTCAGAAAATCTATCTCCCCTCAGAAAGTTGAAAAAAAATACAATTGAACGAACGGTGAAATATCGGCACTATAAATTTCAATGTCGTTGTTGTATTATGTAGCAAAATTTTGCCACTTCGAAATATTAAATTCATAAGCAAAGATGAGACGTGACAGTTTTAAAATATTTGTTTTTAAAGGGAAACCTTAGGAAACAATATTAAACGCCTCAAGTTTACATCCGGGAATGAGGAAAGCATTTTGACGATGGAAAATAGCACACAGTAAATTAATTTTAAGGAGTGAGTAATTGAGTGGTCGATTTCCAAAGGGTTTCTCATCCATGTATATTGACTGTCGAGGAACAGCGAAAAAATTATATGGAGTGTATTTCTTAACGTGGCTGTATGAACTTTGGAACTTTGATACGGATGTTACTGTTGGTCGCAAACATTGTCTATATAAATTACAGCCTACTGAAACCAAGCATTCCCCTTAAAATGAAATAAATTTGGAAATGGACATGAATTTTAAACCTGTTCTGAATCAAAGTAAACAGATTCTCCCAGAATATACAATACCAAGTGCAGCCCTCAAACCTGGTTGATGATTCTGTAGCTCAGAATCTGCTGGGTGAAGTAGCCCAAGAATCTTTTTGCATAGGACAAAACAAAACCGAAAAATGGGAGCCACCAAGACAAATTTAATGCAGTGCTTTTTGCGATATCCTCTTCTACACTATACATTGCATTAGGCAAAATGACTTTTAGGCAAAACGACTTTAGGCAAAACAAATTTAGGCAAAATGACTTAAGCAAAACGATATTTATTCAAAACGATATTAGGCAAAACGACTGTCTGTAAAATTAAGCGAGGGACTCTAGTCTTAAGCAAAATGATTTTAGGCTAAATTACTTTAGGCGAAATAACTTTAAGCAGAATTAACGAGGTTCTTACTGCAACGATGCCACATACTAGACTAAATTACTTTAGGCGAAATAACTTTAAGCAGAATTAACGAGGTTCTTACTGCAACGATGCCACATACTAGAAGCTGTTGATCTGAGCAGAGCACATAGAAAGAGAGACAAAATGTTGTTACAAGGTGGATAGGCAGTATCCAGTTTTATACCTTCCACCAAATATCAACAGTTGCACGCATTCGAGCAGTAAAGGAACTTGGAATGTGTTTTAATGATTTTAGGAATGGCCATCAACTAAACCAGGGAACATCTGGCATGTGCAAGCATTGTTATAAAAACACAATTCACTGTTACACATTGAAGACATACATTCCAGCAGTACAGTTACAAGAACAGCCAACATCGCGATTACAGGAGGATAGTACTTCATATACACAACATGAATAAGCAGGCACAAGTACTACATTGTCATGTACAGCAAATAACACTGAATTAAATGTGCAGATCCTCTTGTCTACAGCATTGGTAAATGTACAACATTCACAGGGCAGTTGCATAACTATAAGAGTACTTCTTGATTATGGATCACAAACAGACTTCATCACCGAAAACACTGTTCAGATGTTAGGCTTAAAAAGGCAAAGGATATCATCAACAGTTTCTGGAATACGTCAGTCAAAATCTAAGGTCAAATATAGTGCCTCTTGTAATATTCAGTCTCAACTCAATTAATATACTTGTTCTCTGAACTACCTCATGCTTCTCACGATCACTCACGAACTACCTATGGTGAAAGTAGATACATCTAGCTGGAAGATTCCGTCATAAATTCAACTGGCAGGCCCAGGGTTTCACTTGCATAACAGAATTGACTTTCTTCTGGGTGCAAAAGTATTCGCGAATCTTTTATGCATTGGTCAACTCAAACATGGTGAAAATACACCAACATTTCAGAAAACTACTTTTGGTTGGGTTGCATCTGGACATCTTTACACATGCCTTCTTATCACAAATGAGTATTTGAACAAACAAATACAGGACTTCTGGCATCTGGAAACATGCATTACCAAATCCCACTTCTCATCTGATCAAATATTATGTGAAACAAATAACACAGAGACTACTTGACGAAGTAACCAAGGAAATTACATAGTCAAGAACCCAATGAAGAATGATGTTAACATGTTAGGCAACTCAAGGGATGGGGCACAAATGCTGTTCTCTCAAACAAACATACTCGGAATTTATGCAAGAATATCATTTGCAAGATCACATGGAACAAATCATTGATGGCTCTGTTAGCACTCCTAACCAATTCTACTTGCCTCATCATGCTGTCATAAAAGAGTTTAGCACAACGACAAATTTGCTAGTTGTTTCTGATTCTTCAGCTTTCGGCAGGATTGTCACTCAATGACCTACTGCTGGTTGGACCTACAATCCAACAAGACTTGTTTTCAATTATGGCTCGTTTCCGAACCCACAGAGTTGCCATGGCAGCTGACATTTCCATGATATACCAACAAATTATCATTGCTTTGTCACAAACAGATCTGCAAAGCATCTAATGCCATGATGACCTCAGTAATGCAATTGAAACCTACAAGCTCAAGACTGTCACATATAGGACAATCTCAGCACTATTTCTGGCCATAAGAACACTTCATCAGCTTACATCAGATGAACATATCTGACACCTTCAGGCTGGATCACAACTTTTGGCTATGGGGATTAGACAAAAATGCTAGCCTAAGGAGCATGATTTAGTATGCAAGACAGTTAATGAGTGCATGTGGTGTTTCAAGAACAAGTTCAGGATGGCTCAGTAACTAATATGGGTGAACTTCATTCCCAGAGGCTGCAGCCATCTAGACAATTCTTGCACACAGGCATAGACTTCTGCGGACCTGTGCTTGTTCGGTCAAGTATTAAATGAGGAGTTTCCTCCCATCAAGACCTATGTGGCCATATTTGTGTGTCTCAGTACTAAGGCTATACACACAGAAATTGTGACAGGACTCACTACTGCTGCATTTTTGGCTGTATTGAAACAGTTTATCTCATGTTGTGGGAGGTGTGCCCACATCTACAGTGACAATGCTTCAAATTTTGTTAGAGCACACACATAACTAACTGAGTTGTATCAACTGTATCAGACCTAAGAAAGGCAAAGTGTTGTAAGAAATATGTTGGCTACAGAAAATATCGAATGGCACTTTGCACCACATCGATCTCCGCACTTTGGTGGTCTGCGGGAAGCTGTGGTGAAATCCCTCAAGTATCATCTGTGGAGGGTTGTTGGAGCATCACTGCTGATGTATGAAGAAATGTACATGTACTTGACCCAAATAGAGGCCTGCCTCAACTCCCATACATTGACCCTACTCTCAAGTGATCCAAATGACCTAACATCCCTTACCCCATGCCATTTTTTAATTGGCGATGCACTCAGTTGAACCACTACAAGAAGTAACCATCAACAGGCTATCCCGATTGCAGCACGCACTGCAACTCGTACAACATTTCTGGTTTCACTGGTCCAAGGAGTATCTGAGTCTTCTTCAGAGCCAGGCATGAGGGCCGCAGAAATCCGGATCCTGGAAGAAGTTGGAGAGCTGGTTATCATCAAAGACGACTCCACTTAAGTGGATCTTGGGGCGTATTGTGGATATTCACACCATTGAGGATGGAAGAGTTCGACTCGCATCAGTGAGGACATTCAATGTCTAGAACAACCATTCTTTTCCATTTAGAGACACATCATATTTATATTGTATTAATTAACAGCAAAAGGGAACTTTTCTTCTAAATGCAAATCAGAAATGTCAGTGAAACTGTATTAATGTGTGCTTCTTGTAACTATTAAATAATACTCACCATTATGTAAGTAATCAGTGCAGCAACCAGTTTTGTGTTCTGTGAGTTTCATGTTATATTAAGTAAGTGCATTTTGTATATGCTTCAATAGTATTGTGAGTAATCTTTGAAAGTTCAGCCTTTCAATGTGGGCGGCATGTTGATACTGGTGAGCAGCAGGCCTCAGACAGGTGTACCAGTACATGGGCACTTCCCACAAGAGAGGGTACCTAATGGTTTTCCCTCATTCCCTCTTAGCTGTCTCTGGTGACAATACTTGAAGGAATATGGAAAAAGGGAAGCCCAACTAGTTGCAAGCAGGTCAGTTGGCTATTGGCAGTGTGTGTGTTCCCATATAGCATCTTTGGTGCATGTATTGTGCAGCATTAAACACCAGACTGTAAAAATCAGTTTTATTTGGCACCATCAGAGCATGATACATGTTTGCATCAAAAGTTATTGTACCAATTCTCAATGAGAATTGCTAATGAAATGCATGGTGACATGCGAGTGCTGAACAAATTATTATGTACTCATCAGCCACATTGCGATTATACAACAGTATGAAGAAAAGAAACAATGTTAATTGATGTATTTCAAAGCCTGTCAGCACCACGAGAAATACGGACAAATAGTAGTTTGCTGGTCCTAGTTACTGGGGATTTATCTCTATACGAACTAGGACTTACTTGTATATACAGCTTAAAAATTTGTGCACGTAAATATACGACAATACAATTAATTATGTACCCTCAATAATCCGCTTTAATACGTAACTAAAATATATAACTTTATTTACAGTAGCATAGAGAAATATTTATACAATTTGTATTGCATCAGTATGGCAACAGCCGAGCAACAACTCAGGTATCTTCACAAGTGTTCTGGTGGAGGGTCGCCTATGCAGCCACTGCACCAGTACGCCACTGCTCAGCTCCAAGACCAACACAGCAGAAGACGACCTTGGGACAGCTCGGCAAGATGAAAGGTTAAACACGAAAAATAAGAATGATCAGAAGAGGTCCTAACGAAAAAAAGGGGGATGGAGAGGGGGAAGGGTAAACACGTGCACATCCAAGTACATAGAACACTTACAGTTATAATCAAAATATATAAATAACAATGACAACGGCATTACACTCTAGGTGTATATGATTTAAAATACTAGTGTGGGCTTTACAAAATGTGCGACCACTAGAAGGTGATACCTATTTTGGTCCCAAGAATTAGTCGATACTGAAGGGACAGACACATTTGGGAATAAGTTTACTCGACGTCATTAACCAGGTCCGCAAGGGTGAAGTTTTTGCAGAGTACCAGTCCACCAGAATGAAAACTAGCGGGGGAATGTGCCTGGTCCAGCCTATCATTAACTTGATGCTTGGCCACCTCTAAACGACCAGAATCCTCACAGAGCAACTGATCATGGGCGAAGTCAGTAAGCAGAGAAGGGATGAGAGGAATGCTGCAGATGTTTAGCAGTGGGTGATTTAATGGACGACCAAGAAAGGGTAAAGAATGAGGAACCCCTGTGAATCAGTGGAAACCACTGTAGAAACCAACATTCACAAGGTCAAAATACTGGTCCCACAAGGAGTGATCCAAATTATAAAATATTGTAAGACACACCTTGAGATTCTTGTTAAATCATTTCACTTGATTCCCCATCGGAAAATATGGGCTAGAGGAAAAATGCTTAGTCACTTAAATACTATCGGAGTGAAATATTTACCAATATCTGGCAAAATAACAGCTGCTGCACCAAACAGTTCCCACACTTTTCACAAAGAGCCCTCACTATTATGGTTACCTTTATGTTCCTCAGGGGCAATGAAATTATATACTTGGAAAATATGTCAAGGACAATGAGGACACATTCCTTTCTTCGAACAGGTCAATGGGCCAAAGATATCCAAATGGACGGTTTCCCACGGACCTTCAGGCAGGTAAAACACAGCTTGCCCCACATTTGTGTGAATGGACTGCTTACATCGTTGGCAGGAATCGCACATACGTACATAGTCTGCCACATCACTCTTAAAAGTGGGCCAACAGAAATAATCAACTATTTTTTTTAAAGTCCGACTAAATTCCCTGATGACCCTCAAACACGGAATCGTGAAAGTACGAGATCACCATTGGGAGCAGTGATGATGGAACAACAATCTTCCTGGCACATCTTGTTCAGGGCCCCAAACAATCTCGACACCGTTTTTCTTCAGCCGATTTAAAGGTGTTGATATTTTTAAGTAGTGGTCAATAAACCAAGCGACATAGCCAATTAATTCAAGGAATTTTTTACGCCCTTTAGGATAACAGATGCGGGAATTCTAAAATAGCTGCAACACTGTATGGATCTATAAGGAGGTGTCCCTCACAAAGTAAATAACCAAGGAAATTGACTTTATTCGACCCTAATGGGACCTTGTCAGGATTTACTGTTAGGCTGACCCCACACATTCTCTCGAACACTTGTCTCAAATGGGTAAGATGAGATTCTCAATCTTCACTATAAACAATTGTATCATATATATATATATATATATAATTAAAAACAGAACGACTCCAACAGGCACTGGTGGAAACTGTTATTAAGATCAAGTACAGAAAAAATATCACCTTTGCCTAGATTTTGGAGGGTACAGTCGATAGTCGGGAGAGGAAAAGAATCTTTATGGAATTTTTTTGTTTACAAGAGAATGATTGACAACTTACCAGTATTTATCTTAATCCTGTTTCCTCACCAAGAAACCCAGGGAACAATAATCCGAGTTATATGGCACCATTATATCTTCTGTAAGAAAGTTGTCTATAATATCCCAGAAAGTCAACAGCATCGGAGGGGGACACTAGAAGTGACGGTCCCTTACTGGAATATTATCTGTCAAAGTAAATTTGTATGGGGGCATGGTGCACTTCCCAATATGATGGGTGATTACATCCTCGAACTCATTCTTAAGCTATTTCAGCTTCTGCTTAAAATCAGCTATGCTAATCTCATTGTTGGCAAGAACAGTAGAAATAGCCAGTAAATCGCTGACATGCAATTCCACACGTATATTTGGGGCAAACCCAAATGACAGAAAAAAGGCAACAAAATTCACCACAGCTCTAGTCTTCCTGAGAAATTCTAAACCTAAACTTAATTCTTTAACAAAACGAGGCAGCACCCAAAACCGGAGTGTCCAAAAGAACCTCCCAATCTTAAAGTGTAAATCCACAATTGCATTGGTTTTGATAATGTTGCCATTAGCAATACAGAGCCACTTCTCTGAAACAACACCAATACATCCCTTCGACAACATTTTAAGCTCCAAAAGTTGTTTAAGAAATCACTCACTAATGATGCAATGCGGCACTCCCGTATTAATAAGCGCAAGATAATTGCACATGCCACAGTTCGATGTGACATAACAACTTGAACGATATCATAGGACTTTATGATTTGCATGACTGGGAAGCCCACACTCTTGGCCAGTCAAACACAGTTTCCCTGGCACTGACAAAAACGCCGGACGTGCCTCTGTTCACCGCAGTGGAAACAACATCTATTTGCGAGGCTCATTCTCTCTAAATTACAATTAGCCACCTCGTGGCCTGTATGAGCGCAATTAGCACAACGTACAAGGGGATGCCATGTCTTGCTTTGTTGAAATGGCATAATGCCGCCTGACACACTATTTTGTCTATCGTCATGCCGCGGGATACACGGAGGAGGGTATTTCATCCTGTATTTCACACAAGCAGCGAGCTGGTCTTGAACCTGGGCCGCCAGCTGACGGAGTTCAGCGAAATTCCTAGGCGTGGGCAAGATCATGCAGTTGGCCTTGACGTGAGGTGCGAGATTTTCAGTAACACTGGTTAACTCTGGTTCAGATAACGACATGGCCAAAACCTCGCGATATGCACGAATAGAATCTGCGAACTCGCGAATGACCTCGTCCGGCCTTTGGAAAAGAAACACAAAGTCTTTTTCAGATTGTATACATATGTGAGGTGGGAAAAACGCTTGAAGGCCGTGCTGCTTAAATCCTGCGAAAGTACCTCCCAACAGTGAAATTAATTCCTCGCTCAAAAGTTGCAAGACAAATCCTTCTGCTTTATTAGAAATGGCCCTAAGCAAATCTGGTTCAGGACAAAAACTAAGACTAACTACTTTACCAAAAGCTATGAAAAAAAAAAAAATCTGCATAGGGTCCAATTAGGTAAGAGGTTTCACTCTATCCAGGGATGTGGGAAAGGATATTTGATTAGAATGACTCACCCCCGGAATCAGCTGCTCGGGATTATGCTGCGTGCACACGGCATGTTGCTCGTGCATCTTTTGTACCGCGAGACGCCTCATTTCGACGACGGTAAAACTGTGGTACATTACGATCTCTTGATCGAGTAATAACCCCTTAAATTCTTCCTTCTTCAAGGATTAAATAAACGACACCTGGCTCATGACGTCTCGGCACCATGTAGAATATAAAATAGAGAAAATCATTATTAGTGACAATTCAGCAGAGTAGAACACAAGTTTGTACCGGGTGAGGTACAATTACTAAATAATTATTAACAAAATATTCACTCAGGTCTGTTTTATTAATCAGTCCTTGGATATACAAATTGCAAGCAAAATTTTCTTACTACATATTTATAATTTCAGGTAATAATCGCGTTGCGAAAAAAACATTACATATTAAAAAGGCATTAAAAGCCTTGCATAAATTATATATTATTATATATATATATATATATATATATATATATATATATATATATATATATATATATATATATATATATATATACTAAGAACAAACAATCTATAGTTTTGCTCTGAAAAATATTCTATAAGGAAAACATATAGCTCCAATTGAAAATAATATGAAAGGCTTTTGGACTTAAGCAGTGCTAACATAACAAATTACCAAAATCGTATCAACAATACCAGAAGATTATATTCTCAAATGTAATGTTGGTTTAGTTTTCAGTTAAGATTATGGACTCGCATCATGTGCAGTGTCCTAAAAGCACTATCATTGTTTCTAAAAGAGCGACGAGTCGCAATTTTGCCTTGTATGTTTAAAAAAATTTAAGGAATACAAATTCTTTTACCCCAATATTCTGTTTTTATTTACGTAATTTTAAGAGAAATCGCATGGCTTCCAATATTGGATGCAATTAGTAATCGCGTGTATTTGAAATCGGAGTTTTTTGAACAAATTCTAGCATTAAAACTTTACCATAGCTGGAGAGATTCATTGAGGAAATAATTGATGCCAGAATTATAGCTCGTGTGTACAAGTCCTAATAGCAGTTGACATCGAAAACTTGACTTAATTGTGTAGACAGTAGCAAGAAATCGACGAGGCGTCGTATCAGTTGCTGGATATGCTAATACGGCATCGGCATCTTGACGACTTGCAGCATTTATAAAAGAATCTTTGTATATACTTTTGGGGGAGGTGAAGATTTTTATACTAGTAATCCCTTGCATTCAAGCTGTAATGATTCATTCTGGCTGCTGCAAATATGAGAACAAGAAAAACCACAGATGCAAGGAGGTCTTGCCGGATTTCTCCACACAAAGTCCAGAGATCTGCTATCACGGTAAGTTAAATTAAAACATTTATAACAACACAAATATGATAATGCTATGGCATGTGACACGTCTCTCTTAAACAAGAAACGAAATATCTAGGACTAAAGTAAACAAGCTATATATATATAACATTTTTAGTATATATATATAATATGTATAGTATATATACACATATATAGTATATCTAATATATATAGTATATACACACACTAATTAAACAAACAGGAAGCTCTAGCAAAAACGTTTTCACTCGAATACCTCCAAAACATTTGAATGTTTACTATCTACAATTAAGTTATAATATAACAGGCTGAATAATTAGGACGTATCATATTATTTTTGGTGAAATACTATTTCAATATCATAATTTTTAGAGTGTTCAAATAGTTTAGGGATCGCCATTAAAATTTGTATGAGTTTTAGACTCTCAAGCCTAAATTCTAATTCGATATTTTCTTCTAAAATCAAGAAATTAGCTACCGTATGGGAGGGGAGTAGAGGAAAACGGGAATGCATGGGCTGCCCTGAAAAAGCAAAATATGTGAGATATGTGTTTCAATTTGTTTAACAATGTGTCCGGGAAATAAGGCTATGGTGGGGCAGAGCTAACCTGTGCTTCCCTAAAGGGGGATATTAAATGCTGATCATAATTAAATAAAATAACCTTAAACATGTACGCGTGACCAATGTTATTTTTTTTAGTAAAATATATATTGAAGAATAATTAGGATTATTTACAGTTGCCTGCACCAGAAGTAGAGGGTGGCTGGACTGAAACGCTTTGGGGTGGTCGTGGGTTTATTGAAAGTTTAATATATATTTTTCTGCTTGTTGCGTGACCACGGTGGGGCGTCGATACAGCTCGTCACCGAAGGCGCGAAAAGACGGGGATGTCTATTGGAACCAGTCTACGACGCTGCGGATACTGTCGTGTAATCAATCAAGATTCTGTGGTCCGTGAATAATTAGTTATCAGCGATATATATATATATATAAAATGCTAAGGTGATAGCTAGAAGAAAGTGCCGAAATCGCAGCTGAAATCTTTAAGTAAGGATATACATTTAAGAACAAACAAACGCGGTCTTGATACTCCTTAAGATACCAGAAGCTGCAATTTAACCTGGCATTCGTTAAAACTTTGGTGTATGTCAGTTTGGTATTGACGCAGGTTATACAGTTTGACAGAACCTTAAAAAGTTTGGAAATTTAAAATCCGTATGGGGAGGAATTTACAGTTACAGTCAACATAAAATAATTAATAATGCTTTAAACTTACTGAATTGAAAGTAAATGAAAATTATTTATTTGAATATCAGTTTAGATGGAAAAACCAATTCTCGGTTTTAATTTCATGTTTATTTTGTCCGCTAAATTGCACGCTATATTTGTATTTATTTGATAATCTTGATACATCGCGTCAAACAATTTGTTCACAGTAATAACATTTTACTTCTTGCAATAAAAATAAAAAGTCTCGATATTAGTATAGGCGTTAGGGCGTATTTTATTATAGTGCTTGTATCATATTTTCAAATAAAACAAAATACAACCATAAGTTCTCACTTTTTACTCTAAAACAACACATAAACTCCGCAGTATAATTGCATAAATTCGTGCATAATACCGTTCCCATTAAGGTATCTGTGGACTTCTCGTGAAAGGCCGATCTCGTACGAAATCAGGTGACAGGAGAACATTATCTATTGTTGCACTAAATAAGCGATTAGATTGGTTCTTCTGTGCTGGCCACGTTCATAGCCTTACATCAACAAAGCAAGTAAAACCCAATATATTTTTTTTTTTAACTTTTAACCAGAAGATAATACTTCAAACTAGCAAGTTTAGTTTAAAGACGAAGTGAACAAAAATTTCTAGATAGTTTGAAAAGTTGTGTTGGAGAAGAATAGAAAAGATAAAGTGGAGAGGTCGAGTAAATATCGAAAAAGTCTTGCGTAGAGCCAAGTAGAGAAGAATTCTAAACGTGATTATACAAAGGAAGGTCAGCTGGATGGGACATGTCGTGTGAAGTAATGGACTACTGAGTGATATCATTGAAGGCAAGGTTGAACGAAAGCTAAGAGTGGAAAAATGACTAATGCAGATAATCGACAGTCTTAAGCTGGGAAGGAAGATGAAGTTCCAAGACTTAAAGCAAGAAGTTGCAGACAGGACAAAATGGCGAAAACTTTTTGGACAATGGACGAGTCGACAGACGCACAACTAAATAACAATACGCTGTGAGTAGATAAATCTAATAAAACAATTCCAACGACCATTTACAACGTCAAGGACTTCAGGGCCGATGATGGTGAAACTAGGTGAATGTGAATCAGCGCTGGAATGCGAAAATCCTGTGAATGGTCCCGGCAACAAATTACAATCACGTGCGTTTATCAACGCTTAAGTATTTTAAAAAATTTTCCGATGTTATGATTATTAACAACGTATATAAATATGAATGTTCAGTACCGCCAACAGTACATTGTCACTTAAAAATACCCAACGAAAGCATAAAACACCCTATTTATGTTAGGTTATGGAAGAATGGTTTATTTTCGGTTGTGTTATATTCCTATATTTTCTGCTGGGTCATCTTAGGATATATTTTTACTTTGAAAATTTTTACAATTCGGATCGTGGTGATCGTGATCTTAGACCACTCAGAGTTATGCCATATGTGCGTTGGACGATGGTTTGGTCCAGAAGTTCAGAATATGGTGACTGGTCAGGAAATAATCGATGTGATAATGAAACTATGATCAGGGATGAGATGATCTCTGTTTATTTCTGGTGATAAACAGTTCAAAAGTATTGAAATCACAAGCAAGCACCATGCCTTTTCCTTTTTAAGAAGAGATTTTTAGTCATAAATCTTGCAAATATTATAAATACCACGAATTCATAAATGTCTCCCATAAACATTTTTCTACGGTTAAACTATTTGTGTTTTACTATAAATTTCACATTGGCACTACTAGTTCATAAAAAAAAGATAATCTAAAAATAGTAACCTAGGCTTTTCTTAATAAAAATGTATTTGACGCTTTGAAAATAAAATTTTTTACAGAGTTCGAAAATTTACTACCGAAACTTTCAGACAAATAAAATTTTACTGAACAGAAGTTGGCAGTACGTGATAACCCACCGATATCCTCACGGGAATGCGCAAACTGTGTGGTACCAGTTTGCGCCTTTGGCGCTAGTGTCGCCTTTAGAGACCTTCATGGCTTCATGTGAATCAACCATTTCCATGCCGACTTGGTGTCCCCTTCCAGTCTCCTTGCCTACCCTCTCTTTTGTTCCCCTCCTCTGCTTGCGTCATAAGGGGTTTGTGTAATTATTTAAGGCCGTGCGTAACTATTTTTGCCATTGTTCTTCCTGGTTTGTTCACCGTTCAGTTAGGTTAACCTCTTTCGGCCATCAGTCTATAGTCTCTACTCCTTCGACGATGTACGCCTTGGGTTCATTTTACAAGCGCGTGTCCTTGGTCTGAGATACGCCCGACGCATTTCGATCTGAGTGATAGAGCTTACTTGCCATGATTGCAACACCACCAAAAGGTAAGTCGTGGTGTGATGCATGTGTTAGTGGACAGTTGCATTTTAATAGCTTATTGGCCGTTAAGAATTAGGGTGGATCAGTGGATAGTTATTCAAAATTATGTTTCGGTGGCCGCAGTCGTAGAAATTTGGTTTGGAGTTAAACTTAACTGTGCCCTGTCCTCATTGTAGGAAATGTTGGTTAGATGTGTTCCTGTTTGAAATGGATCTGCACGACGCCACGACTTGCTTAAGACAATATATTCCCTGTTCAAGAAGTGGGTATAGGGCGGTACTAGATATAATTTATTCAAAATGGCAGCGAGTGCATTTGACCTGGGGAAGGGGTGGGGGTAGGAGGATCACAGGGTGCCACCCCCTCCCCTACCCTTCCCTCTTCCCCATCCCCCGATGCACATCGATACATATTACTTCCAAAAAAATTGACAGTGATTTCCAGAAGCAAGCGAGATTTTTCAACTCATCACCTTCACTGCAAGTTAACACATCTTTTTCAAATTGTATATGAGAATTAAAGACTGACACTTATCGCAAGAACATTTCTTTCGAACAATATTTAACAAACAAGTATTTTTTTGGTGACTTCAATTTGCGCATCGAAGTATATTCCTTCTGACAGCATTTACACTGGTGATGAGATTTTGTATCCTCTTCCATTCTAGGGTATGGCGACGCAATCGAATCACTACTTGGTCTTGTTCGCGAAATTTTGCAAACATTCTCATGCATCCTTAATACACTGTCTTTCTTGAACAAACGTAAACATATTGAACATCGATATACTTTCTAACTAAGGTTCTTGGAACATACTCTAGTTTCATGATCGTGAACGTAACGATATGCAGCAAATGTTCGTCCACATAAACGACATACAGGTTTTACTCCCGTCGAAGCATTATCTTTACACACCGCTATATGCGGCAGATTTTTTCGTTAATGTATGCCCACACCATGCACAATGATAATTAATACACTCAGGGTTCCTTTCACAACTACTGCTTTCATGTTGGTGCATACTACATCTATATTTAAAGTTTTTATATCAGTGATGACACTGAAATTCAGACGATGATTCACCCGTTGCAGGAGTAAAACTGCAACACTTTTGGTCCGAATCCATTCTTTGCTGCGAAGTTTCTTCTGAAGAGCACAAATCCGACATGTTCTCCTCTAACATCCCAAGCAGACTGAACTAACTACCTAAAGACATCGAGCTTGTGTACTTTTCGTTAACATAGTAACATACAGGGAAAATGGCATGTATGCAACGCTCCTAAAAAACGTAACTGAACGATAGAGATCCAATCTGGCACCGCTTCATCAGATGAAACGACGACGAACCCGGTTTGTTAAACCCGGTGCTAGTAGTGTTCGAAGATCACTCGCTTTTCAATCACCAAACAAACACTTGAGGCATTTCCAGCATTACTAAAATACCATAAACACAAGATATATTATACATCGAACCATTCATTACGAACAAATTACTCAATCTAATGCTACCCCTCACACAGTCCTATCAAACACTAGTATGAAAAATAGTAAAATTAAATATCTCAGAACTATATCATACACTACTCTTGCTTCTAGTAAATCGCTTACAATCTCCTTCACATCGTAGAAGATTGGAAATTACTACTTCATACAAACTTTCACTCTATACTTACCTTCAGATATTACTAATAGATTTATAATAAAAACACCAATATTTTTTTCTTTCTAATGTTAGGGTATTCGAATAAGTTGTGCATACAGAAATATGCTCAGTACTCCATTTCACATCATCACAGAATCTTACTTCAATTTCAAACAGATATGATCTCCTACACCCTAACTAGTGTCAAAGCGATTGCTCATAGCATAGCATGGCATAAAAGGATCTTTTCCAATTACCATTAAAATCTTGACAAAGAAGTGTAAGCTGTTAGCTATACTAAACATATGTATATCCACATAGCTTACATATATTGCCTATGTATCAATCTTCGCAAATGTCTTGCACTCGCTCCCCAGTGAACGAGACATTACCCATACGCGTATTGTTATGTCTATACAGAACATCGCTGCGGGTGAATACATAATCACTCGTTTATCATTTGCTTATACATTGCTGGTGGCTGCTATCATGATTTTTCTCGTTTGTCATTTATCTGTACATTGATGAAGCTAAAAAAATTTTCCGATTGTCATTTCTTTTAGAGTTTGTATCTCACATTTATTCGACTGTCATATTAGATCTCAGAAGAAAGTAGTTCACCGCACCATTTAATATAGCCCCCAATCCTTAAATTCCCTAACAATCGAAACCATCTCTTTCATGTTCGAGTAATCCTCGCATTTTTGAAGCTCAAGCCAATATCTATGTCTATCTACAAGCGCTTTGGAATCTTCGGGCTTTACGTACTCATTATTCACACCATTTCTCGAAGGAAACTCATGATGAAATGTGCAGAATCATCATCTTCGTCACTATCATCATAACCATCATTAATACTGTCTTCACTTCTTGCTTCTTCATAAATATCAAGTTTACTTTTCTTTGTAGTAGGAGTTGTATACTCGTCAATATTTAGAGATTCCAGATGTTTATTTTGAAGTTCATCAAATTCACGCACACACCTCGCAACCTTTGCAGATCTCACTATGTTAATTCATTTTATCATCTTGCATAAACTTCATGTGGTTATTGGCGTAATGCTTCATCGCAATAAAATCATTTTTCATACATACTGTTCTCTCATGCCGACAAGCATTGCAAGTTTTACTGAAGGAACAGCCATAGTAACAGAAAACGAAACCTCAGTGAAGTTATCGATTGCATCACTGCTGTAGGTGGTCCATTCGAAGAAGTCGATGGTGATATTGATACCATAGCCATAACAGATGTCAGCAGTGCTACTGTAGACACTCTATCCAAAGAGATCAATGACAATGCTACTATAGGAATACCGTTCGAAGAGGTCGATGATTAACTACTTCATATCCCCACACATCTCATGCAGTAGTGATCAAGGCATCGGACTGATAACCTTAAGGGAAGTAGAAACGATCCCCGCACCTCCTTCTGCATTTTTTGTCGAGTGTGTAGGCCCATGCGATCTTCTCCTAGCATGCAATATCTGGCGAGTGAATTATGCGATGTCTATATTATGATTTTTGGTAGTTGTGTCTCAAATGGTTCGGAAATTACAGCTAACTATGCTTATAAGTATGCAAAGGGTATACTAGACTCTGCAGCCCTTCTCAACATCATGGTGATGTCTATGTTTTGAATTTGAGAATTACATCTTAAATGGTTTGGTGATTACAGCCAACTATGTTTATAGGTAAACATAGGGTTTACCTGACCCTGCGACCCTTCTCATTGTGGGTGATGCCTATGTTATGAATTTGATAGTTGTATGTCGAACAGTACTGGAATTACATCCAAACATGCTTTTAAGTAGATGTAGGGCATACTTGACCTTATGACCCTTCTTGTCTTCCTGGGTTATGCATATGTTGTGAATTTGACTACTATATCATAAATGGTTCGGACATTACAGTCATTTATGCTCATATGTAAACATAGGGTATACTTAACTCTACTACCTTTCTCTTCGCCATGAGTGATGCCTATGTTATGAATTTGACAACTATATCTTAAATGGTTTGTAAATTAAAGTCAACTATGCTCATAGGTAGATATAGAGTCTACTTGACCCTATGGCCCTTCTTGTTGTTGTAGGTGATGCCTATGTTATGAATTTGACAACTATATCTTAAACTGTTCGGAAATTTCAGCCAATTATGCTTATAAGTATACATAGGGTCTACTTGGCCAAACGACCCTTTGCATCGTTGTGGGTGATGAGTACGTTGTGAATTTGACAGTCATATATAAAATGGTTCGAAAATTATGGTCAATTATGCTTATAAGAAATCATAGTGTTTACTTGACCCTATGACCCTTCTCATCGACATGGGTGATGCCTATTTGATGAATATGGTGGTTGTACCTCAAACAGTTCGGAAAATACAGCCAGCTATGCTTATAAGTAGACATAGTGTCTATTTGGCTCTTCTACCATTTTCATCACCATGGGTGTTGCCTATGACATGAATATGAGAGCTGTATCTCAAACTGTTCGGAAATGACAGCCAACTATGCTTATAAGTATACATGGGTATACTTGACCCTGCAGTCCTCGGCATTGGGGGTGATGCCTATGTTATGGATTTGTCAACTATATCTCAAATGGTTCGGTAATATGGCTAACTATGCTAATAAGCAGATATAGAGTCTACTGGGCCCTTCTACCGCTATCGTCGTCGTGGGTGATGCTCATGTTATATACTTGACAACTATAACTTAAAGGGTTCGGAAATTATGGCCAACTTTGCTTATTAGTTGACATTAGGGTCTACTTGGCCCTATGGCTCTTTTCATTCAGTGTGATGCCTATGTTTTGAATTTGACAACTATATCTTGAACTGTTTGTAAATTACAGCCAACTATGCTTATAAGTAGACACACTGTCTACTTAGGCCTGCGATCCTTCTCGTCGTCGAAGGTGATGCCTGTGTTATAAATTTGGTAGTTGTATCTCAAACTGTTCGGAAAATACAGCCAACTAAGCTTACAAGTAGAATTAGTTCATATTTGGACCTGCATCCCTTCTCGTTGTCGAGGGTTATGCATATGTTACGATTTTTGCAGTTGCATCTCACACGGTTTGAAAGGCTGGGTGGCTTCGGGCTGGGGACAAGGCCTCCATAGGTCATTGCTAGATGACTTCGGGCTGGTGACACAGCCACCATTTTGATGGTAAATGCTGGGTGGCTTCAGGCTAGGGACAGGACCTACATTGGTCAGTAAAGGTGGGTGGCTTCGGGCTGGTGACACAATCGTAAAACTACCTCACTCCACCATTTTGATAGGCAGTGCTTTGGCAGGGAATGTCAGAGCGGGAAGTGCTGTCAAGGTGACTCCACATGCCTCAGGAGTCATTACAAGGTGGTGGACCAGATTGACAGAGCAGGACATTTTACATAGGTTACCTTTTTTTTGCTAGGCAGTGCCATCATTTTTGCTAGGCAGTGCCACTCTCAAGATGGCGGACCAGATTGACAGAGCAGGAAGTTCTGATTCAGCCAGCCACATTATCGTCCTCAAAGTGTCAAACGCCACAAATTGTGGTGTCATGGGTGGAATGCAAGAGCATGAAGTCTAGGTGTGCGAAGAACATGATTATTTCGCGAAATTTTGGCGGTCTTGTAGTCATTTCTGGCGATTGTGACCGTTGTCTGTGCAAAAACACGGTTTCTTGCGGAAAATCGAGGAAATCGAAGATTTTGGGGTGTGTCCTCGTTTCCCCAGCCAGGAGCCAGTTGTCCCAGAACCGTCGTTTTCCAGCTACTTAGGTTATCCACCCCTTAATTAACATAATGTAAATTATGATATATTATTTTTAAAAAACTACCAATAACCATGGAAGAGGTTACTATTCTCTGGTAAATCAGGAAATGGATCTTATGTGTTATTAACAAAAGGTATATAGAGGAAATACGTGTGGTAGGTACTCACCTTTTAAAGTATGAAAATTAAAATAGTTGTAGTTGTTCAATTCCCCACTGTTACTTCAAATATGTTAATTTGTTTAATTTCCACTTGTCTATTGGAACACATAAATCTCTAAGTACATATGGTTATTGTGGAAAAAAACACGCTTGTTGATAACAAGACTGCAAAAGCATAGTCTCTATAGTATCTTTGGAAATTGTATTACTGCCTATAACATACACATTGAAATAAACCGGTTTGGGTAGCTGTAAGCATTTCTTAGGCCGGAATTACGATGACTTCACGTTACACTTAACATGTCAGAGGGAAGTCGTTCACGTAAACCGCAATGAATTGTTTAACATGTTCCAAAGTGACAAATTAATTCTATTCACCTAACGTAAAAAGTACGTTCGAGTAACGAAAATCTTGCATGGTGTAGCTTTTGTGTGTAACAGATACGTGACGATGTACCATGCGTTAATCTGCTTTATTATTGTTTTTAATTTGTTGTAGCGGTGACATGTTATGCTCCAGGGTATTTACGGGATTATTTGAACAAAATAAAATATTGAATGAAGAAACATCTTCGCAGGAAGAAATTGCGCGAGATTTGGGGAAATCCATTCATATATTTTCTATCGCTAATTAAAAAAAAACTATTGTAGCTTATGCCTTCCTTAGTAGATATGTTTCGCTTTAAAAATTGGAATTTTTACACCGATAGAACGTAATCCGACCAAAATACAAACAACGTAATACCTAGCCAATCGCAATATATCATCAGATCACATTTACGAATATAATTTAAAAATTAGTATCTCCTGAATTATTTGGATTACTGCAAGTCGAAAAAAGGCAGGGGGAGAAAACCTCAGCAATTTTGTCTCACATAACATACAATAAACGGAACAAACACTACACAACTTTCGTGTACCCAATGAATGCCCTACTTTAATTATCAAGTATTTTCGTTGTTTTTAAATTCAAAATGAGTTGCACTTACCAAAATATTTATAGTGACTCATGGTAAAAAGTGCTGTTGGACTGTTTCATATAAACAGTAAGTAACAGCGTGCACTGACTTTCACATGATTGTAGCACAATAGTATAACTTAATGCAATAAATGAAACGAAGCTTTATTAAATGCCTTGTAGCTGTTGAATTAATTTTAGTAAATCTTTACATATAAACTTGTTGGCTATTTACAATGTAAGATAAGCCGGCATATTAGGTAAAGTATTAGCGACCACGTGGTAGTTTATTATAATAAAAAGAATACTCTTTATTAAATATAAGAATTCACCGAGACACTGTACACAATTCTTCTAATTAAACTATTTACAAGGCTCAAACTGCCTATGTGGACGTGAGTGAAGGAATTTTCCTTGAGATTATTTTTGTATGAAAATTACTAGAAGCAAGGAATCTTTGCAGCTTTCCAGCGCACATTCTGTTTGCATTGCTACTACACGTTAAATATAGGAACACACTTTTTGTGTTTACCTATAAATTGTGTTACAAGCATGCCAATACACAGATACGTATGACAAATAAACGAGCAAGTTTGTGTTAAAACAGTTCATTCTTTCAGCATACAATCTGTTCTGCCGTATACTATTCATGCTATTTAAAAATAATATTTCATGGAAATATGTAAATAATTGCCTGTAGTATACGTTGAGCAGATGTATAATATGACTAAAACCTGTTACTATAAAACGCCTATGTGGCAAAAACACTACCTACTACCCAGCTCTTTCTACCACAGGACAGCGTGATTGAAATAGTTTATCAAAAAATAATGCTCTTCCTAATTGAGTACAAAATTCCATGCTATTCAAACTGTGACTTATTCAAGGGCTCGGTGATATTCGTGAAACACTCTGTTCGCGGACACGCAATATCCTCACGAATAATAGGCGATTGTTTATTGAATATCTCACAAACCATGCTTGAATTCGAGAACGAAGTTTATAAGTCTTTTTGCGTTGGCATTTGTGAGCCCGATAATTTTGAGACTAGTGTGCGAAGCTAAAAATTTGAAGTACTTTTCCAGCCACCGGCAGCCAAGAACAAGACTTTAACTAACATAGAAACGCAGAATCACACGTGTGCTGTTAGTAAAATTATGTACATTAACTCAGATTTGAAGTAATATCGTACAGAATAAAACCTAAACAGATCATTATTAATATGAAGTAAGAAATATTTTTCCATTGTCCTTTTGTATTACCGAGGGTTTCCTCGCTTCGATGTTGTTTGGAAATATTAAACCGACACATTAAAATGCGAAAAGCGGTAGCACTACAAAAATATGACGAGTAATAGGAAGATAGAAAACTGACTGCGTGCTGATGAATATAAACTTTCCAGTGTACGATCCACATGTATTCTGTAGGCGAGAGAAAAAAATGTGGCTATGATTGTCGACTTAAAAAAAAATTTAACACCATTCCAATCCCGACGTATTACTAGTGGATTTTTTTATTAACTTCACTACACTGATTATAGCTTTAACCTTATGAAATTTAGAATCATTTTGTCCGTAGAAATATTACATAAACGACATAAATATTGAAAATTAGTTAGAAATTTCTCTGATAGCTCTATGAAAATCTTGGAATGTTCTTTTCTAGAGAAATTTAGCGCTTACAAATATATATGTATATATAGATATAGATTTCTTCATATAACCAATTGTTTTATTTATATTTACAGGATTTATTTGTCGCGAAGTTAAGGATTTCGCCTGCTCTTACACATAACCGCGTGCACGTAAAGTATTACATAAATGCATTATTAATTATTAGTTAACACTACGTTCCCAAAAATACTCTCAAAATAACCAAAAGAAGTAAACGTTTATGCAAAAAATATAACCAAAAAATTAATAAAAGAGTATCTTTTATGCAACAATCGCACATAAAAATAAACACATCAATTGAAACAGATTGTCATTTAAGAATGGGATAAACTCCTTTAGATAAAAACATTTTCATGTCTCATTTTCATCTCTAATTTTGGAGATTAAAATTTGAGAAAGCATACAGAACAAATAAGTATTAAAAACAAAACAAAAAATTCAAAGAAAACAATTTTGAATTGGTAAATAGAGACGAAGTTTTTTTTTATTTTTTTTTTATTTATTTATTTTTTTTTTTTTTTTTCCCCACGAAATAGAAATATTTAAATTGTACAAGACAAGGTACCATACATCTATTTATTCAAATCAATTTTCTTTGTGCCAAATGAGTGTTTGAATGACACTTGAAACTGTTCACGTTTAGAAAAACTTTTATAAAACTGGGGAGATCATTCCCTAAAAACACCGTAAAAGACTGGGAGAAAAATTTATACTTATGAATGGGCTTCAGGCTGTGGCTAGTGGCTCTGCTCTTGACCGCAATTTTTTCCCGTTTTTTTTTTGCAAGGATCGCGCATTTTCGCATAAAATCGTACGTTTTATTCCAGAAAAGCCTTAAAATTCCCCTTTTCGCTATAAATTTCCCGTTTTCCCCTAAAAAATTCCCGATTATCCCTCAAAAAATGCAATGAGCCAGAATGTGAAGTAGCGAGACCCCGAATGGCAAAAAAAAAGGGGGGGGGGGGAGGGTTCGCTTCATACTGCTGGCCTACATCGATAAAACATTTAAAGGCGTAATTATTAAGTCTTATAGATCACCGTACTCGTCTTTTCAAGGCGCATACGATTGTGATATAGTAAAATAATGTTAATAATTTTTTTAAAATTAAATATATTTTTATAATTCGAAAATATAAAGCCGTAAGTATCAAGTGTTATATATCACCGGACTCGTCTTTTCTAGGCGCATTATATTGATATATAAAAATAATATTATTTTAATAAATTATTATTTTTTAATTTAAATATATTTTTTTAATTTAAAAAATTAAGACATAAGCATTAAGTGTTATATATCACAGGATTCGAATTTTCAAGGCACAAACGATCGTGATGTCATACCACCATTCTGTCTCGTATTTTCATGCTCTAAGATTCAGTGCTGTCTCATGCTTTCTTTTTTTTACTCTTTCATTGTTTCATTCCTCTTTCATTCTCTCATTCTATCTCCTCTCTTGCCTCCCTCATTTAATGTCTTTCTCTTTATTCATCCCTTTCTCCCTCTCTTTCTTTTATCTCTCTTTCCCTCATTCCGTATCTTTATCTCCATCTATCTCTTGTCTTTTTTCTATCTCTTCCGTTTCTCTCTTTCTCTCCGAGGGTTTTCTCGGAGTTCCCTATTTTTTTGTTTCTTTCTCTCTTGTCTCTCTCATTCGTCCAACCTGTTACTAACACGTGTTCGATTAGTCACATTTGCTCCATTTCACCATCTACATAGTTCCTTCATCGCCTGCTAGAGTGCGCGAATCGTCAGTGCATATATTTATTTACGAATTTAATGATGTAAATATCCATACACGAGAAGGTATATAAAAACTTATCGTAAGGTTGATTCCTGGCAGGATTTTGTAAAACAAATTCGATTTTCAATACTTTATATTTTGAAAAACAATATTTTGTCTTAATATTTTACTTTATCCGATTCGTTTTTACATTTGTCGCCTAGCCTTGTAACCACATACGCATTTCCACGCCGACAGGTCCATCAGGGACAGACGCGTCTGCTGCGACCCACATGAGTGACGTCATTGGCATGCACGACCAGTGACGTCAACAACAGATGTCTCATGAGGATGTGTCAGAGTATAAATGACCACGAGACAAGTGCTTGCGAACTTAAGCGATCGTGACGCACTTGGCTAACCGGCCCTGCCATTCTGACATTCACGAATAGATGCATTAACAAATAAGTAGAATTATTTAAATTTATTTCATTTATCAATTTAATAATGCTGAAAAGTTAATCTGTGAAAATGTAGTAAAAATGTATTTTGAAATGTAAATTCCGTTCAAAGATTGTACATTTCACACTTTCCCATGACAGCTGGAAACATTAAAAAAAAGAAAGAATTCTCACACTTGTATGGGAATCGAATCTAGATACTATAGATTACAAGCCCGACATGTTAATCACTATACCACCAACACCATACTATGTAAAGGGCTTAAATATTTTATATAAGTTTAAAATGTAGAAGCTACATTCCCTCGTACAATTACATAAATATTTTTGAATTTTTCGTTATGCAAATACTACTTTTTAGAACAGTTTAGTTTATGTAAAGCCTTGTGATGTGCCACATTATAACATCTCGAAACCTTCAGTCGGAGTCTGAATTCTTAAGCTCACATATCATTATTTTCTCATGTATTCTTTTTAAAATAATTTATGTAGCAGTCCGGGCTGTAAGCATGTAAATATGTACAGACATGTAGGCATGTAAACATAATTTCCGATCTATTAGGACCAGGCTCTTTAAATTCAAATATGTAAGCACCATTTCTAGTTCCAGGATGTATGTTAAAGCCCTTTATATAACCATAATGGTAATTAGTAAAAATAATGTCTTGCTGTTCTTAAGGTCTAACAGATTGGTTAAGATACAGGATTTAAAAAAGAGAATAAAAAACTGTATTTATTACTCAATTTTAATATTAATATTTAATTTTTTAAAGTTGCACTGAAATTGTATGTAGAGTACGGAAACAAAATTCTCTCGACTATTTTTCGTAGGCAAAATTATTGTACTTGGATTTTGATTCAATATATACGTAAATATACTAAGCACCATAATATTATATATATATATATATATATATCAAGCAGGGTATAACATTAGCAAGAAATTAAAGACTTATATACATATATACATACACACACACACACATATATATATATACATACACACACACACACACACACACATATATATATATATATATATATATATATATATATATATATATATATATATATACATATATATATATATATATATATATATATATATATATATATATATATATATATATATATATATATATATATATATATACATACTTAAGACTGCAAACAGATTTCTGAAATTTTTCAACACTATTCACAGAGTATCTTTACACCAGCATGTTCACTTTTCACAGCATTAATATAGTCTGCTTACATGCAGTTAAACACAGTCTACGCTAGTAAGCATCCAACCAGAACCCTTGCCCATATATACTTCTTCTTCTTCATGGCAAAGTTTTCTTTCAGGGCCTCTTCAGCCTCTGGGATACTATTTCTTGGCTTATTCAGCACTAAAAAACTTAATGCAATTGAACTCGAAGAAATGTCGCCAAATTTTCCACAAATTTCCAATTGTGATAGAGGTGAGAATTTTACGTATAGAAATCATACACACGTATTCTCTTAATGAAACAGGTTATTGACCTACAATATATTAATGAGGCAAGTTGTTTAGTTTTTCTTATTCCTACTACACGAAACAATTGTACCTTTGACAGCTAATTACGCAAATATATGGAACAAGATCAATGTTTTGCTAAGTGGAAATCATACTACTCGTAACCTACAATAATTCAGCAGGATTGCACATGAGCATAACAAATTCTAATAAAGATGTACGATGATCTTAACTTCGTTTGATTTACCTGTTTACAACTGATAATGTCAACAGTATTTTATTAATAGTACTTATCTACGAGGTCGTCACCCTCACCTGCCGAAGAATCCGGCGATAATTTCCTCTTCCATTTGTGAGGTTTTCCCAGTTTAACTGCAACAAATCTGTTACCAAGTAGTTCAAAGCCAAACACAATTGTTCACTGTCCTGTTCAATCCGTCGAACTAAAAATAATATTTTGTGTTTCTCGTGCTTCAGAAAAAGAAAATAAAAATAAATACTTGAAAATAGAATATTTTGTTAGAAATTCTCACATGACATACGCGATATTAAACAACAAATCTTATTAAAGCGTTTTTATGAAGTTTTGATGTGCTAACCTTATTTTGGTATAACCATCCCCTTGTCATTAGTAGGCTAACGTAGGGGGTACCATCATAGTAATGTTTAAAAATAAATAACTAAGAACTTTTTCAATATTTTTTCGAACAATTAGTAATTATCATGCTCAGATTTTGCCCTTGGTGTAACACTCTCATACCAACGGCTCTCTTTGAAAAAGCACACGATTCCCATAAATAACCCAAACATCGTACTAAAACGCCCTCTGTTGACAGATAGTGAAGCTATTTAAGTAATTTCTGTCAAAACCATACCAATGCGACATCTAGTTAGAGACAGTGTAACTATTTCGACCAAAGGATGGTGGGTAAAACAGAAACTAGTTAGTGGTTACAGAACAGCACGCCCTCTCTTGAGTAACAATCCTAACCATTATTTGAAGCAAAGTTACTGTTGAAATTTTTTTTATCGCTTATGTTAAATTGAATACACTTTCATCACACTCAAGAAGAGTTGATTCTAAAATGAAAACCACTTCATAATGAAAAATTTGTTTAAGGATAAACGCAGTTAGGGTAAACGCAGTTAGGCCAAATGCAGTTAGGCTAAACTAAATTAGGGTAAACGAAATTAGGCCAAACGCAATTAGGACAAACGCAGATAGGCTAAACGAAATTAGGCTAAACGCAATTAGGATAAACGCAGTAGGACAAACGGCTTTAGGCCATTTGCTTTTAGGGTAAACGAAGTGTACTCGTCCAATAGGAGGGGTCGCGGGGTAGGGGAAGTGACAGGAGAAGGGAAGGGAGAGTCAAGCCTTCAGCGAAGTAGGAGAACGGTGCTGCGTGCTGCGACGGTAGAGTCGTGAAATCTGAATTATGTAATACAGATTACAAATCAATACATAAAGAAGCTTTTGAATACATTATAACAATAAAACATAAATATTATATATTGGTGAGTTTAAATTTATTAGGAAACTGTCAGACGCGTGTTCGTGTTTCGGATAGGACATCAGAGGGAAATGTAGGGTGACGTGATTGTTAATGGTCTATGACAAATGTCTGCCAGACTGTTATAACTCTCAAGAGCGCCAGTGCAGAGAGCACGAGGATGCAGGGCTTGTGGTCGATGACTCTAAATGGGGCCCCCTCTGATGATCCAGCGTCAGTTGTCCTGTAATCCTTAGGCCTAGACTAGCGAGAGGTGTTTATAGCCCCTCTCGAAGTTTCTCGCTCCCAAATAGAAATTGTTTTGGCCATCTCTATGCCTTGTATAGTCCGCCTTACGCTTAGATTGCAGTACAGGGCTTATGGCGCTCACTGTTGCCGGATTGCTTCAGCTTTGTAACGTAACTGGCAAGCTGAAAACAAACGGGCGGTGAAGGAAACGGCTTGATTAAGAGAATTTTTATATGTTTACCTCCCTGCCAACTCGTAAAGGAATCCAATCCAGCGACGCAAAGCTAAGCAGCTCCTTTGAAACTGAAGCCTGTGAAATACCCTAGTATTGTGATTGGAGCGCGCGTATGCAAGCAACGTAGATAGTTTTCTTTTTAGAAGTTGCAAAAAAATAACTTATCAGGCAACAGCGCCCGCAGGAACAAGGACAGCATTAACGACAGAAATCGTGCGTTGGAAAGAGAGAGTGGATGTCCATTACACCGCACACTGCAATCTAAGAGTGAGATGCTCTATAGTTTGAACAACAGAATAAGTTAAGCAACCGTGAAGTGGTTGGAGAAAATAATAATGTGCACATTTTATCTAATGATGTTTTACTTTCTATAGTTCCCTCCAAAGAAGCAATGACACTTTACATCTCCACTATAGCTCGTAGAGCTCTTAAAATGTTAAAAATGACACGACGCCTACATTATATTTAAAATGCGAACTCACACTCAGCTGCATAAAAAGCAGGCTGCGCTGTGGGGCGGCGCTCTCTCCGGGATGAAAAGAGAGTAATTCCATTTTCCGGTAAACTAAAAAGAGGCTATTGCAGTTAAATGATTAGAAAAAGTTGATGAAGGCCCGGAGAGGCCGCACGCGACGTCCCCCCCCCCCCCCCCCCCCCGTTTCCCAAGATTCTCCTATTGTATCCTTGCACAGGAGTCGGCTGTCTTGCACGGCGTTCCCGCCTGATTGAATGAAAAAAAAAAAAAAAAACATAAAATCAACATGCTCATTTATGATGGGATTAAATTGGCACGGGTTGACACTGATGAAATTATAAACCAAATGAACACTGCTTACATTTAATGTAAATACTCCTTTGTGAAATTTTAGTGAAAACATTAGCACGTAGTGCATAAACATTTCCATTAAAGCATATGCACCAATATTATGGCGGTTTCAGTCCGAGTTTGTGCAGCTCACTGTTTGTTTTACTATGCGTGTTCTACAGTAAAACATTGGAAAAACGACCATGTTTTATTTGCATGTACACAAAATCCTGAAAAATTCTTAACCTAGCACGTGGTCAATGCGTCATGTGTCATGCGCGCTATGTATTTATACGTCATACGCAGTACTTAGTGTGATCTTTGGTGGCACTGATTGTGACAACAAAAACACTTTAGACAAAAATAATCACACTAAAGAAAATATTTAAAAGGCCATGAAAACACTTGCACATGAATGGGACACTTAAATGCACAACACTTCAATATTGCAATATTGCACTGCCCTCAACCAGGGAGGCCATTTAAGAACTGGAAATAAATGTTTGACGTCTGGGAGGGGACATGCCACCTTTCGGGAAATTCGCATACGTATAATTATGAAGAAAGTTTTGGTTATTATTTTTCTGAAAACGACCTCGGAAACTATAGTGCCCTACTGAAGCTCTGATGTTGTTCTACTGTCAGAATATTTCTCCACCTCATGCAAAGAAAGCTTGAATAATTCTACCAAATGACAGCAAAAACACAACACGCGGTGTTTGTGCACCCTCAGTTTAGTAATATTTTGCATGAGAGCAATTTCTTATTAGTAGAGCCCCGAGTATTTCGCAGGTTGATGTGGCAGCAGGCTAGGCTTTGCAGTCCTCTATATATTCGAGACACTATCGTTTTCATATGGTTGCTGCGATCAAATGAGGTCTTCGTACAGGACTGTTCAAAGCTCACTCACACTACTGCTTTCTGATTTTTACTGACTTACAGTTAAACGTGGGCGTGTATAAAAAAACTGCTGCCAATCACAGCAACAGGAGAAAAGAACAAGTGTTTTAAGTCTACCTCGCCACAGAATGAATTCGCGAAATACTCGGGCTCTACTTATTAGGCGTTACCAACATTCCTGCTTTCCCTCTGTTTTTATGCCTAGCTATTTTTAATGAAATATTATAACTTATATATGGAATGTTAACAGAAGTATAAAACGCTTCTGGCACACGACATGTTCAGGAAACAACCAAACGCGTCAAAAATTGTGAAGGTTTTTTGCGGGTAGACTACAGCTTAAGGGGGAAAGTCAAGTCTCGCCCCAGTTTATTTGCAGTCTGATCAAGCCAAGTCATTTATTTCCAGGACGACATGACGGCAACAGCCTATTTTGTGAAGCTGGGAGAGGAGCAAGAGGCTGAGTGCGGGTGTTGGGGGGGGGGGGGGGGGGTGGGGTATTTTCCAAAATGAATTCCCGCACGCTGCTCGACTCGCAGCAGCGTCGCATGGGCTGTAGGGCTGGTCGCGGAGCGGTAGTCCAGACCTACCTACCAACCAACCCCACCACCAACACCGTCGCAGCCAGGATACCCGAATGTTTTATTCATGACGGCGATGATATCTGCCCCCCTTCAGCCCCCCTCCCCCAGCATCTCCCGTCTTTCCATCCCCCTCCCCCCCCAACTTGGCTAGACTCAGATTTCCTCGGAGACGTCGACTCATATGGCGGGCGGTTGTAAAAATTTCCCAGGAGCTAGTCTCGACGCCTCGCCAACCTGTGAGCTGCGTCTCTCTCCCCTCCTTCGCCCCTCCGTCCGCATGTTTCCCTTTACTCTATTTTTTTTTTCTTTCAATTTACTTTACCGGTACTTCTCGCCAAACGCCGGGTCACTTGGGCTGCGCGGTTGCGGACGTACCAGAAAACACACCCTTACCATCGCACCCGATGAAATAACACGGGCGACAGACAATAAGTAGGAATGTACGTACCTATAACGATTGTCGGTCAGGGCAGAAATTTTTCTGAAATGTACCTCGATATTATACTCCATTCGTGGTTACTTCCAAATTTTCTGAAGCCCTTCTCAAGTTCTACTTCCAGAATATTCCTCTGCCTCATGCAAATAAAGCTTATGGTATTACACCAAAGGGTCAACGCACCACATTCGTGCGCACTCGGTGCAATAATATTTTGCATAAGAATTATTTCTCACTACACTCTAACAACACTTTCATTGACACAATGCGAATTGTGTTGCAGCAAAGAATTTTTGTTTAAATATGAACCACTGCGAAGTAACTTTGCCGCAAAGAAAATTTTTGACTAAAACATATAATAATGGTAACAAAAACATTGCATTGCCGTAACAATAAATTCACTTAAAAAAAATTGAGGTAAAATTCCCTTACATGTAAGTGAAGCTAATTACCTCTACATGTAATGTAAAATTACCTGTTAAATGTGGAGTAAATTTACTTAACATGTAAGGTATTATTCCCTATTCGTACGGAGAAAGTACCTGACAAAAGTGGGTGAAAATCCCATACAATTAAAGTAATATTAACTATCTTGCATAATAAAATTATATTTAAAATTGTCCGGAGATATTAGTCGTGTTAATTTTTAATAACTTATATCCTCTAATGAACAGCAACCGAAACATCAACTATACAATCCTCGACATTTGCAGGAGGGTGGTCGCGAAGCATGGTCCTCTATCACGATAGGCCGTCGCGGTCTCCATTACACAACGAAGACAGCATGACAGCATCAGTGATTATTAGGGTGTTAAACAATTGTTCTTCCGGCCGTATTCCCACTTCACTGTTGAGACTATTCTGAAGAGACCCACGCGTCGTAAGGTAATTTTCCCATCCATTTATGGGGTTTTCCACCGCTATGTATGTGAATTTTACTCCACAGTGCGGTAATTAAACCTTACATATAAAGAGCTATGCTGAAAGGCTTGTATGACAAAAAGATTAAAATTAATTTTAAAGTAAAAATATATATAAAATACGATTATCAAATAGTTACTAATGGACTAGGAGATCCACATGCCGTAAGGTAGTTTTCCCATCCATGTATGTGATTTTTCACGACCATGTACGTGAATTTTACTCCAGAGCGCCGTAATTTTACCTTACACGTAAGCAAAACTATGTTTCTCCCACAAGTTTGCGAAAACACTAATCTTTAAGCTAAAGATAATTGCAGTTTTAGCAAAGCAAGTTTTATGTTGCAGCAAAGATGAAGGGTGCATTAAGGCAAAGAAAAAGTTTTAAAGAAAAAATTTGGTAACACTAAAAATATTTTTCTAAAGCTTTTCTTTGCTGTTAAGCAATATTTCTTTACCGCAAGCTAAAGAGCCTCAAAGAAATTTTTTTCTTTGCTATAAAGGAAATGTTTTTACTGTGTAGACATTACCAACACTCTATTTTCTCTCTGTCTTTATTCATAATAGCAATATATGAAATATTATAATTTATAGGTAATATATACGTAAAAGTTTAATTTAAACCAAAATATGGTACTTTTATGTAGACATAAGTATAAAACGCTTGTGCTGCATGTCACATTTAGGAAATAACCGAAAAAAATATCATAAGTGGGTTTTTTTTCAGAGATTTGATTCAAAAAGTATGTAGAAAGAATCTCTGAGTGCCACTAGTTCAATTTCCACGGTACTACTGCGTCGCTACACCAGCGCTTCCCAGCGGCGATTAGGGTAACCAGCCGGGCAGGCATATGTCAGTACTGGAGAGTGACGTGTCGGGTGCGAATGCTATGACGGTGCTCAGCGCGCTGTTCATCCGCGCCCCCTACATCTCCTCCCCTAACAACACCCCCTCCCCTTCACCATGAGCCGTGAAAGAAGGACAAGCACAGGCGCGACTAGTTAGTGTGTGTATGAGAGTAGTTTAGTGTAGTTAGAATTTAAAAAACTGTGGTACAGCATGGCGGTTTCAAAATCGCAAAGCAAAGTTCCCGGTGGATCCTGAAGAACAAAAGAGCCGATTTAGATTTTGTTTTATTTAGAACCGTTAACGTAAAGTTAGAAAGTAGTGCCCTTGGTATAACATTTTTATAGGTATCGGCCATCTGGAGGGGAGGTTAGGAGAGGCCAGTGCTGGTTCAACAGGGAACTCTGTTCTTCCGCACCGGTCAACACCTTGCACGTAGCAAGGCTTCATTGTAGCACTTCCAAGTGCTTGCTGTTATTAAAGTAGGGAAATATCTTCCAACACACATAACATGTAGAATTTGTAGCACCACAGGTAGATTTTGCATGGATTTTCAAGGAAAACGGTGATATTAGCCAGGCGTTACCAAGCAGTTAGCACCGCCAGGCCGGGTTAGGAGGAGCAGTCAAATTGGGTAGTTGAAGTGGGCGGCGAAAATTTCCAATTTTTGAGACACCCGTCTCAATTTTTTTTTCTGTTGGCCTCAAGACTTTTATAGTCAATGTGGTTTTAAAATTACGTTAAAAAAAAAAGAAAAAGTTGCTTCTCTTCTGATTTACTCAACTCTCTCCCATCCAGTTGAAGGAATGCACACACGTGACCGGATGGTCACTGGTTCTCATAGAAGTTGTCCGAATGTTTGCATTGATAAACACAGAGTTACCATGGTATAGGCTGCTCAGGGTAAAACGAGCCATTTTGAAAGCCCTGCTTAAGATCTACTTGTATGCACGTTGTGTATTTCCCCGCCTTATGTAAAATTAACATTGCCATGGGCCTCATCACTTTATTCATGCGTTGGTCAAGTGAAACTGTAAAATTTGTAGCAAGGGAAATACTTTACAAATCTGTTAATTTTTACACTTCTGTGCATTAAAAAAACAGAAAGCGAAAGAAATAATTTTAAGTCATCGCAAATGGTTACCTAACACTTTTTATTCAAAGTTAAGATAGAGAACTAATTTTCATCCATCATTACCAACTTTACTGGGCGAATGCCACTCAGTGCGCCCATTAAAATATATCCATGCAGGGCCAGCGACTATTTTTCTAAAGTTCAATTGTAAAGTGCTCACTTTATCGGGAATAGCCTTTAAGAGGGAGAGTAGAGTGGCGAGATTTGGGCGGCTCTTTTAACATCGAGCGATCTTGAGAGCCGATGTGGGTGTAGTGAGATGAGTACGGAGCAGCGCCGGAATACAAGGGCTGGAGATTCCCGAGAAAACCCGCCGACAGGCGATATCGTCCAGAACGATTTCCACACGCAAAAATCTGGGAGCGACCCTCCCGGGAATGTAACCCGGTTCGCCTGGGTGGGAGGCGAGCAGACTAACCACTACGTCACCGCGGCCAGAGACTTCTGTTTGAAAGCCAAGGTTTCAAAGTTTTTTCGAGCAGGTGCATTTGGACGTTACTTGCGATGTCTGATTCTTGTATGGTGATATTTATGACCAGTATTATTGTGCACTAATTAACACAGAAAGCAACTGCATTCTTCCACAGTACACTTAATCACAGTGATCGGAAGGTTTACGGACCATGTTTCTTTTGAAGGGGTTTCGAGATTCTGGCTGCCGTTCTTAGCTCCTTCTTATTTAATTCAATTCGGAGCGGAAAATATTTGTGCAAAAAAAAAAAAATCTTAATTTCAATATAAAAAAAAGCTGTCAAATGCAATAGTAAATTTCTTTGACTTCTTTAATAGACGGCAGTCAGCAACACGAGCCTCTGTCGTGATATATTTGCAATTTTAAACTCAAGGCTGTGTTATTGAAAACATTATTGTTGAGAAATAAATTATTGAAAATAGTTAAGTCCAAGCTAGCTTAATTCACAACAAGAAAAGTCATTGTCAGTGTATTCTTGGTTAGAACTGTACCGAAAAATCAAGTGTCACTTGATTCCAAGATTGCGGTTTAAAATGTTCAGTGAATAAAAATTAATTTGTCTCTGTGCTCGAAGATAGTTTCTGAAACTTACCAGAAATTCCTAATTTAGAAGTAATGTAGGTATATTTGTAGTCTTTGCTTTTCGGCTGGACATCCTCCTGAATGCCGCGACTAATCTGCTTGGGGGCTTCCCTTGTTAGGCTTATGGGCCTATCGTTTGGGCCAGTGGTTTTTCGCACACATTAGACGTCAATACTATATATACACCTCAGCTGTTTTCATACCTCTATTGGCTACTGGTGCCTTTTCCGCTTTTCACCGAACCACTCAGAATTACTCAACTCCGACACTGTACTTTCGTGATTCGTGCGCAAACAGTTAACGCGAACCAGAACATTTTTCAGCAAATGAAAAACGCTTGCACGACCATACAGTACTTTGAACTGTATCTTGTCCCAAAATCGTTTTGCGAAATATTACTACCCCTACCTATCGGACATAGCAGAAGTTTATGTAGCACATATCTACATGACGCGGTCGTTCAAAGTTAAATATCTGTATAAACGCGGGAATCGACCGTACAGACCTATTTCTCACCGAAACACCATCGCGTCTTCGTCCCCCTCGGGGAGGCCTGTTTACAAAATGCGAACTCGACTAAAATACTAATCATTAAATAAAAAGCCTACCAGGCTAAACTCACTTGGGCCAGCGTCCTGCCTGGCGAAACCAAGATCCCTGTTAATCTGACTTACTAAAACGCATTCTAAAAGACCGCCAATCACGAGAGGACTATATCGAAAACAATACATCTTGCCACACATTGCAATGACAGTTATCAACTAACTTCTCCCAGGCCATGGCTTTCGTTGACATAACCAACATTCAGTAGTTTAGAATAACATGAATACAATCTAATATTAACGTAAGATTCTGACAGAAACTATTTCAACAGTAGATAACATAAGAAATAATATTATTACTGCTGATACCAAATAAATTAATGTTATACATCCAACACGCAAATAAATGTAGCCCATTAAATACTACATTATGGCTAATTTTAAGACGTTGCATTGCTTACCATCTAAGCTTTTAAGAACTTCATTAAAACTATTTGCATACATGTAGAGGGAAGTAGGCTCATAAGTTATATCAGTAGAGACACGGAAATTTCGCGGATTCATTTGGCGGCAAGCTAGACTCCACAATCCTTTATGTAGACGAGCCGCAGTTAGTTGTTCATTGGCTGATGCTCTAGTTTTACCCCAGACCAGGTAGGACGGGATTCGGTCATGTTTTTCTTGCGGAATAGTTATTGGCTCAAATTCGTCCAGAGCGTAGCTGACGAACTGCGGTCCATTTGAAAAGAAAGAAAAATGTACACGTGTTTGAAGTCTAACTTGTCCTTAAATGAATTAGCAAAATTTCCGTGTAGTAAACTTCTGGATTATTTTGTAGTTTCTAAGCCTAATGAATTACGCCTAAATCTAAGTATTTGTCATAACGACAGTATTTATAGGTCAACACGTATTTGGATTATGGTGTTCTGGTCGTGACTTTGAGTACCGTATTGTAGAAGGATGTTACGGCCCTTCACATCTCACAGAGGAAGTTACAACATTTGTTCCGATACCTGAATTAATAGTTAATTGTTACCTGGTCATTGTAATGACATATTACAATAAAAAAAACCTCTGATCATGGGCAACATCCGCCACGTATCTCATTTACAACGATCCCGCCGGGAATCAAAGTCGTCTCGCAATGGCAGGAGGCGGCGAGTGTCATGACCTCGCTACCCTTCCATATAGGCTGTTCACGATAATGTAAGCTTTTCTGAGGCCCTAGTAACTTTTCCTTTTAGCCTATTTTTAACCTTTGCCCGCCTTTTTTTAAAAATGAATATTGCCACGTAAGTAATTAACGCAGTGTGTATATCCCACTGCACTCGGAATTAAACGCCGAAGACTAAAATAAATTTTTTTTTTCAATGTTATTCCAAAGGAGAAGGTTTTCAGTAAAGTTAAATTTACCGTAAATAGCCTATACCAAGAGTGACGGATCACCAGCAACAAGGGGATTTCGCGGTTTTAATTCGGCAACAAGTTAGACCAAACAATAATTTGTGTACGTGGGCCTCAGTTAGCTGTCAGTTGTCTGTCGCTCGAAATCAGCGAATTTGACTGCAGATATGTTGAAACTACTCCACTAGAATAACTAAAATTCTAATGTTCATTTTAGCTGCTGATGCTCTTTGATTAAATAGTTACGTCTTCTGATTCCAAGTGAATTGTACTGACCTGGAAGTAAATCCCTTATTACATGTCACTGATTGATTCACTAGTAGATAACACATCATTAACTGAAGATACTGTCAAGTAATCCTACGGATTAAAACCACTGATTAAGATTTGTAGTGCAAGTTGCATGGTATTCATCCTTTTTAGACGCCGCCTACTTGTAGTGGTTGGACTACACGCCTCCCACCTAGGCGAATCGCGTTCGATTCACGGCGGGGTCGCTCGCAGATTTGCGCATGTGATAGTCGTGCCGGACGATGCCACGGGTCGATGGGTTTTCTAGGGGATCTCCCGTTTCCCCAGCGCTTGCATTCCAGCGCTGCTCCGTACTCACCTCACTTCGCACAACTCCGAAAAGTCTACTTCCAGTTGTACCTTGAAAACAAAATCTGTGTAAATAACTCAAATATATATCTTCTACACTAACTACTCTACGACACCACGTGTCATCCTTAGACACCTGCAAAATTAGCTTTATTATTTCAAGACAGCCTAGACTTAAAACATGTGTGCTTTCGTATTTCGTTTGTCATTGGACTACAGTTCGTCCGGACACGTCCTGGACGGCTTTAGGCCAATAGGAAACATTTAACGAGAGGCTGGCCTAATCACGTCGAACCAACTCGAAAGGGGAAACGGGTCCTCACTGCTGCAGAAGCCAATAAGAAATGGCACCGATTCGAATATATATATATATATATATATATATATATATATATATATATATATATATATGAGAGTGAATTCTAGCGTGCTGCCAGAAAATAACGTACTTTCAGTGGATAATACAATCTTCTCATGCGGTTCTGTCTTCGTGGCATGTTGGATGTTGGCCCTACTTTTACTTCTTTTACTAATGTTTTGTGCAAAGCGTGTGGGTGGAGTCTGTGTACTTTCTCTTTCATGCAAAGGCGCAAGAGCAAGTGTCTAATCTCGCTATCGATAAGATCTTAAGACCTCGATGTTAAAGAGCCGCCCAAATCTCTGCACCCGTCCTTCTCTTCTTGCAAGTTATTTATTGGTTGAAATGCTTGGCGTGTCGGACAGTATGTGGCCCACGGTAACTGCCAGTTGTAGACAGGCCTTTAGTCGCACATAGGGATCTCAATAATTCTCCGCATTGCAGGCATAAAAACCACGCCTCGGGAAAATAAATTTGCTGTAGACAGCACTGAAGGGTGCTGAGCGGAGTGAATGAACCCCAAGAGGAGAGGCATAAAAAAATGGCAATAAGGATGAAGTGTGGGGGCGGCGCTACCAGGAAGTGTCGGTGCCGAGGGAGCCCGCAGCGGGGCGTAGTCCGGTGTCAAGCTGTTTCCTAGAGCCCGCCTCGCCTGGGGCCAGAAAGAGAGAAACATAACGAGCTCAAAGAGGCAATTAGGGAAGGAAAAAGAAGGCGCGGAGGTCGTGAAGAGAGCACACTTTACGACATTGCAACTAATTTAGCCGTGGCGGACTGCCTGCGGGCCCCACACAGCTAGGGTTGGTTGTTGGTGGAGTGTGAGGGGTAAGGTGGAAATAAAACTCCCTCGGGAGATAAAAAACAGAATCCTGCTGCCGTCGTTTTATTTGGTCGAGCTGTAAAGAGTCGTGCAGCTCCTAATGAGATGCACTCCTCATTAAATCACTTCCGCGTGTAATTATCTGATAACACATGCGAGAACATTATCAAGTCAAACAGTTCTTCCAAGTCTTGGGGAAATCTGTACCCTCCCACTTATTATACAGCATTAAGTGAACCCGGGATATACTCGGTCACGTCTGGCATTGTTTAAACAGCAGGTTCCCCCGGTGTGGCGTCCATAACAACATTTAGCTGATTAGGTTGAAATCAGGTGCGGGAGCCACCATCAATAGGGACAGCGCGTTTCCCGGGGCAGGGCTGTTGGTTTGCCGCTCACACACAAACATTTCATATTTGGCTGCCTTTTGTTCCATGGATCTACAAAATTGTAATTTTTTTTCATGCCATAAATTGTTAAAAATTTTCCCCTTTTCTCTAAGAAATTCTCCTTTTCCACCAAAATTTCCAATTTTTCCTTTAAAAGTTCCCTCTTTTCCTTGAAAATTACAAAATTGCAAAAAAATTAATAAATGTAAACGAGCATATTATGTTACTGACTACTACTGCCATCTTGGAAGCAAGGGACCTTGCCCTTGACCTTTAATGATCTTGGTAACAAAAATCGAGATAAAAATCACAAACTTGAGCATGCATTTTATGTTACTGAATACAACTACCATATTGGATGCAGGTAACCTTTATCTTGACCCCGTGACTTTGAATGAACTTGAAAATAAAAACTCGAGAAAAAATCGAGAAAAGTAAGCAAGCTACTGACTATTATCGCCAATTTAGATGCATGTGCCTTTGACCTTAACTCAATGACCTTGAATGACCTTGAAAACAAAAACTTGCGGAAAATTAATAAAAATCAGCAAGCATACTACATCACTGACTACTACCACCATATTGGATGCAGGTAACCTTGACCTTCGCCCCGTGATTTTGAATGACTTTGAGAACGAAAACTCGAGAAAAATTAATAAAAGTCGGCAAGCATATTACATTACTGATTACTACCACCATATTGGGTGCAGGTTACTTTGACCGTGCTCCGTGACTTTGAATTACCTTGAAAACAATGACTCGAGAAAAAATTATAAAAGTCAGCAAGCATATTACGTTACTGACTACTACCATTATCTTGGTTTTTTCATCTGTCATTTGTTTATACATTGCAGAAGTTTGTCTCTTACATTCGTTCGACTGCCACCTTGGTTTTCATAAGTTTTAATCACCTAGGTGGCCATTGGGCCACTGTGGCCCCACTTGAATGTTCGTGAGCTACTGAGCCACTGCGACCCCACTAGGGAGTGCTCTAGCCACTGAGCCACTAAGGCTCCACTTGGGATCGCTCTGGCCACTGGGTCACTGCGGCCCCACTTTCCAAGATGTTGACCTAAAAATTTTTATGAAGTGCGCACTTTCGGTAGGAATGGAAGAGCGTGAAGTTTGGAATCCAAGATGGCCGCCAGGAGCCTAAGGGGAAAAAGGTAAATTCAGAGGTAAAATAGAAAATCTGAGGGAAAAAGGGGAACTTCTGACGGAAAAAATGGAATCCCGAAGGAAAAAGGAAAATTGTGAAGGAGAAAGGGGTTTTTCCGAGGAAAAATCCAAGATGACGGCCGGGGGAGTGGAATGAGAGAGCATGAGGTAGCCGCCGACATCATCCAAGATGGCGGCCGTTAGTCCGCAAATCTGCAGCCCGCAGCCTGTGTGCCAGCTTTCTCTTTTCCATTCTACTATCTCAAGCATTTTGTGCTTCTGTTAACGTAAAAGTATCATATTATTTGTTAAATTGAACATGTACTTATATTTTACCCACTAATTATTATATTTATTTTATAATTAATATGAGAAGAAACGTTGAGAAACCGGAGTTTTGGTGATTCCTAGAGAGAAAGAGTTCTTGTGCAAGGTATTATTACACTGAGTGCGCACGAATGCGGTGCGTTGTCCATATGGTGTAATTTTCTAGAATTGGTTAAGCTTTGTTTGCACTAGGTGAAGTAATATCCTGGAAATAGAACTTTATCAGAGCTTCAGAAAAGTTGGAATTAACCGTGAATAGTATATATCTGTATTCAAATTGATTGTATACACCACCAAACATGCCATCTTCGTTGCTTCCTAGTTCCCTGTTCTGATATGTGGTAATTGTTTATATGTGGCGTCTGTTTTCATCCATTTTTTTAAAATTATATCTGGTAATTGCAACCGTCCAATGAAATTCGAAGAGCAACAATATCAAAATTGCTATTACAAACTAAAGTAAATTAAATAAGGAGATTCTCCAATTCAGATCTACAGTATAACGAAAAAAAGGTAAGCATTCAAAAATTAAAAAACGTAAAGGTTCCTTTGATGTGAGTGAGCTGTTATTTTTCTGTAATAAGGCCTTGCTAGCCTGATCACAATCCCAAACATATCACTGGTAATAAACTAGGACACGAGCCGTGAGCTACTTAGCCACAGTAGAAGGAATCCTTTTCATCTGGTTGGAAGACGTAGCCGCTTGTAAGTCAACACGCACCCGATATTAAGGCAGGAATTGCGGCGAACGGCGTCTTTGTCACCGAGACACAGCACCATGAAGACGTCAGGAGATGGGGGACGCCGACCGCCGTAATACGTCCACAGACGTCAGCCTTCGGAACCATGACAAAGGTGAAGACTTTCATCTTTAATATTTAATAATGCGCCGTGGCATATTAATTTATGAGAATAATAATTACAATAACATTTTAACCTTTAACTATATCTCCAAGTTCCTCCGATATTAAGATAACCCTTTCATTCACAGTGCCTCATATCTAGTACTGTACATATGAAGTGGCTTGAATGGTCTGCACTGTACACAGCAGAACATACCGTCCAATGAGAAAGGCTCCATATGCGTGGGAAACATTCACAGCTCAGACAATGTTTCGTAGCCTCATAAACCACTCCTGCCAGTAACAGTAGTAGGAGCATGTAACTTCTAGCCAACTTAATTAGAATGACATATGGATGGAGCAATTAATCGGTTATTTGATTAATCGAATAGTTGATCACTTGTTGATTAATTAACTTAATTAATTAGTGTAATTGTTTGGTATAAAATTTCATTGATATAATTATTGTTTGATATGAATTTTTATATTATTTTATTGCTTGATATTAATTTTTAAATAATTTTTTGGTGTTGAAAGGATGGCTGAGCAGGATCGATGTGTCCTCTGTGACTTTCTCGAGTCGACTGACCAGTGGAGTGGGTTGTAATTGTTTATATATGAGTTAATGTTGGTGTAGGAGTGGCATAAGGTCATTTTTGTCTGTGAGTGGAACGCACACATGCATGTCCCTTCTAGCCCACTTAGCGAGTGAGGTGTGGATAGAGCGAGGCTGTAACAGACTGGTCGTGGAGACAATGCGAATACTGCTGCAGACAATATGAATACTGGTGGAGGTAGTGATTGCACAACTTTAAAATTTTTTAAATATTTGGATAACTCCGAAAATAACAAACGTTTAGGAAGAGGTGTCTTTCTATAGCTCAGGTCTAACAGCTCGCAACATTAGCTCTTCTTTTCAATATATTGGTGAACAGCTTTTGGAAGCTGCAAATCAAAGACTTCAGGTGAGGTCCCTAGATGTGTTGTCATCAGAGGTGCCGGACCCGCTATATGAAATGTTGACATTGATGGTGCTGGAAACACCCTCACTATTGGAGTCGTTATCATTGGTGTTGGAGGCACTGGAGGTGCCAGGATCATCATCGCTGGTTTTGGAGGCATTGGGGATGCTGGGATCATCATTGCTGGGGTTGGAGGTGCTGGTGGTGCCGTGATGGTCATCGCTAGTGTTGGAGGCACTGGAGGCACCAGGATCGTCATCTCTTGAAATGTTGGAATAGCCGGTGTCGCTGGAGACGGCACAAAAGGTGCAAAGACCGCCTTCGGAGATGGTGTTGGAGATGCCGGGATCATCTTCTCTGGAAATGCTGGAAGTGCCGGTGTCGCTCGAGACAGTGCTGGAGGCGCCAAGACCAACTTTGGAGGTGCCGGAGGCGGTATTTGAGGCAGCATTGGAGGTGGTGTTGAAGACAGCATTGGAGGCAGTATTAGAGGCAGCTGGCATGGACATCACTCTCACTGGAGGCGCCGGAGCATCATCCCTGGCATCAAATCTTGCTCCACCAATGGAATTAACGGAGCAGCATCAATGACAGACCAGTCATACTCCATAAGTTCTTGCTTGATAGCTTGAGTAGACATTCCCGCAAAATACTCTTAATAGAATTGCGACATTTTAAAAAGTTACACATCCAATGAACACTGAAGTGAAACTATGGAGGGGCGTAAAGGTTAAACCTATATTTATACAAATTTTTAAATGCCCAGGTAAACGCACAGGAATCGAGATTCTTCCCCTTCCCACAGAACCCTCTCCGCAGAAATAAACATTCCCTCCACACACACATTTCCACATATTGGCTTGTATTGTAACATCCAGAGCAAGAAAAACGCATACCATTTTGTTAGGCCTGGTAGAGGTGAAGGGGAAGGACGGGAACGTGACTTATGGTCAGTGACTCCCGTTGTTAGCCCTGCACAAGGTTTCCCACACTTCTTTCAGCGGGAACCTTGTCGGTGCAGCAGAAGATTGTGTCGGGAAGCAGACAAAAAATTACAAGCTCGACCAGAACTGATGGTGGATAGCTGGACAATGCTTTCAGCGAACAAAAAAAATCTTATTTAACACAAAGCTTTCCTCATCCCTCTGTTAATCATTGACTCGCCCCTTTCGCACATTGTCTCCTTCCATCAGCCTGCTATACTCCCACAATGATTCACTAATTTCTTTAAATCATATGGTCTGTTTGGTGTTCAATGAAACAAACTTTCAGTTTGAAATACAATTTATAATATTCCATTTTTTCAAAGAAACATAATATTTATTTATATATACAAAATCACATTTCTTCTTTAAATATTTATTTACATATAAGAGCAAACTCCTTTATTCATTTAAGCAATACATTTTGAATTGATGTAGTGAAGTACATATCTGGGGACGATGCTGGTGATATGTTGCAGGGAGACAAACTCGTTATTCTCTCAAATATGTGACATGTTTTTATTCTATATAAATCTGTGACTCGTTGACTATCAGACTAGATGTAGGCCACTATTTACTAGAAGAGTCACACATTCTTGAGGTGGATGGATGCTTGATTCACTTGTAGATGATAATATACCTCATTGAAGGTGACTGAGCTGAATTTATTATGATACAGAGTATGTACTTGTGGAAAAATAATTATTTATTTGTGCATTGGAGCAAGTGAAGATATTTTGGTGGCTCTCGACACTGGGGTCTTGAGAGCCAATGAGGGTGAAGCACGTTATGGTACAGCATTGGATTACATATCTTCTTATAGGCAATAACTTGGTTTACTTCCAACCAATGGTGAACGGTCTATATTGGGAGATGTATACATCAATTTTTTATATTAGTTGTAAAGTCCACCTGCTTCCACAAGCACTAAATTCTTCAAGTCTAGTTGTTGAGTAAGGTACTATGGTAGAATTATAAAGGTCACTAATATCTGTGGAAAGTAGAAAGTTTCTGTAGAGGATTCCTCTGCTGTGATGGATTTCAAATACTTACAGGATATATTTACACTAAAAGTTATTGGCCGGGGTGATATAGTTAAATCTAGCAGAGGCTTCCTGCACCTTGTAAAAAACCTTTCAAAGTCTACATCAGACTCTGTTTGGTCGTTACATATCCGCATGTCAGTCAGTCTGCCTGCATACACAGTATTTAGTTTTTCATAATTGAGCTGAGGCAAACAGGAAAGCGAATTACTTCCAATCCTAAATTAAGATATTGCCATTTTGAAGTAAATACAGTGGGCAGAGCAGGAAATTTCAACTGTGGTGCTAACATGGTCTGTCTGTTGAGCCAATTACAGATCCTGCAGAGACAATTGTGGAGCCTGCAGAGCTAATTGTGGAGTCAATTTCGGAGCTATTTACGGAGCCTGAGGAGCCAATTGCAGAGCCATTTGTGGAGCCAATGGCAGAGCCTGCAAAATAAATTGCAGAGTCAATTTCGAAGCCTGCAGAGTCAATTGTGGAGCGAATTGTGATGTTGGTTGTGGATATGAAGAAACAATCATGCAGACTTTACAATGTCTCTTCAAAAGATTGGCTCGAGAAAACTGTCTCGAACAGAAATCACACTGAAAATGTTGCTTGAATTACTTATTCCACATGTTGTTCTTTTGTGATGTTGTATGTTGCATATAGCTCTAAATTCTTTACTGTAAAAGCAACACAGCAAAGCCATCATTGCATCCATACTCTCCTAAGTCTATAATAGAACTGAAATGTTCCAAACTTTTATAGGTAAATTCTAGGAAGTAATTGTAGTATATTATTCATTTGAAATGTGTGTTCAAGTATGAAATTTCTTACAAATTACTAATGTTTAATCAATATCCTGCCCAAAAACCTTTATTGCTAAATACACATAAATTTTTGTTGTCAGAATTAGGGAATATTACAATTAATATATTCATAAAGTTGGCAAAGCACAAAAAAGTAATTACCATTTATTTTATTACATTTATATTACAAATAGATGCTGAAAACATTAGATGTTTACAAGAAACACATTTACATCATTTCTTCCCTTTGACAATACTTGTAGTATTTCAATCGATTTTATTGTCTTGTAGTCGTATTATACATTCTAATAAAAGTGTGAATACATTTCTTCGATGTTAGAGTTGTATTTGGACATATGACATTTTGCCTAATCTGGACAAGAACTTAAATCTTTACAATTTTTCAGCTTCTAATGTATATTGGATATTTTTTAATTTCACATTTGAGTTTCCAGAAATGCAAATAGTAGTTGAGTGGAAAAAAGACTCTAAAACTGTTACTTTGCAAAACATTTTCTAAAAGGTTTACTCCAGCATGCAATTAACTTGGTAATATTTCATATACACTTTTATTTCTGTATTCACAAGCACGTGACCTCATTCTTGTCCCCATCCATATTTACAAATCAAATACATTTGTATACTAAATTCCACTTGTTAGTTCTCTCATCCCAGATAATGCCATATCACTCATATAATATCCACTGGTGACTCAGGGGGAGAATCATCATGAACTGTTTCACCCCAGTCAGTCGTCAATGACCATTTCAGCAATAATCGAGAGTTTCCCTCTGCAGAGAAGAAATTCGACTTATAACCAGATGTTTTACACAATTGTTTGAACAAGGGGCAGTTGTATTCTTTTTGAATATCTGTTACTTTCCCATTTCACACACTTACGAAAATGCATTTTGGTCGACTCTGCCTATATATTTCACAATTATTTAGCATAGTGTGCAAATCTCTTCGATATTTTTATACTACATACACCCACTTTCCCAGGTTACACTATGGTGGTGTTTGGTTACCCACCCATTTGTGTTATTGGATTTTGACTTAGATATTTCCAGTGGAATGGTGGTTTGAAGCAGAATACCATTTTGTGTTCTTGCATATCAGTAATAACATTTTTCTGGGGATTGAAATCTTTGCATATTGCAAAACATCTTGTTAAGACCAGGTATTATTGTCTACAAACTCAAGTCATTATCTGCACCATCTTATCTCTTTCATTATAGCTTGCCAATCTATTGTGAATTATCAGTGCATAAGCTTGTGTGTTTGCCAGAATTGGTGTATTTGCAATAATTTCAATTCGTGAATCAATTAAACTATTGGTAATTGTGTCATCTTGTTTGCTTACATCAAACACAAATAATGTTACTCTGGTTTTAAATGATTCAGGTTCTAGGATCTGTGAGCTGATTTTGCTATAATACATTTTGTGGAACTTTGAGTACATATTGTAGCAAATAAGGAATTCCCCATTTCCAAAGTTCACATTTAAATTGGTATTGGGATAAGCTTGACTATTTAGATACAGTTAAATATTGTTCTTATCACAGTTATCGAATACTGATCGATCAGCTTTTAAATTGTTTTGTCGATTTATTTGAAAACAAATAACAGTAAGTTGGGGTTTATTAAATGAAAAACTCGATTTCACATTCCAAATTACTTTTTGTGATCTCAGTAGAGTTGGAAATGTCTTCAAAGCCTGCGATCTGAATGCAATATCTAGATTCCTCCCTTTTACGATATATTTTAAAAACTTTATATGTTCATTAATGTTGATTTCAATATGTGGCATTAGCCATTTGGCACTATTTAATTCAAATGTTACACCTTTATAGTTATTAACAGTATTATACATATAATTCAAATGTGTGTTACTGAATAGAATAACCATTGTTTTACATTTAATATTACATGTTTATAGTCCTCAGTAAAGCCCAAAGAACATACTTAATGGCATAAAAACATATTTTTCGCCTGGGTTTATTTATAGTGTAAAATTATTATCAATGCTCCACCCAGCCATTAGCCCTATATAAAGATTGTTTACAGTTTCCAAGAGATATTGTTTTATCATGTAAGTAATTCCAACATACTGTGATTGGTCTATTTCAACACCATTGAGCAGATATACAATTCCATCAATAAAATAAAGTATTCCAATACACACTATTCCTATAGTTACTGGATTAGTTGCATCAGCTGTCTTTTTAATTGTTCCTCTAAACTTTCAACTTGGTTCCGACCATAATGTGTTAATTTCGTGATTTTGTATAGCAATCCTTATTTCCGATGGAAACATATACAGCCCTTCATGGAATAGTTCATACATGTATTTTTGTATTGGTGATTGCATCATCATTACTTATTTGTTGTTCAACATTAAGTATGTCTTCCATTTATATTAATGGTATATCCTAATTCCCTTAAAAACAACTTGTTGCCCTGTCATAACTTTATGGGTATCTTGTTTCAAATGATTGTTTTATGCTTTTGTTTATGTCTATTTATAGTTTCTTTCTTCGAAGTATATTGTTTAAAAACATGGTTTTTAAATGAAGTGCCTACTTTATGAGCGCATTGACTATGTTTCACAATACCCATTTTGATTGTAATAAACACAGAATGCACATGTTTATATAGCTTTTTTTCAATGTAATCGAACTGTAATTTCTTTGTTTCTAAAATTAATCATTTTTCTGTCTTGATCGACAATTGTAACAACTCATCCACTCGATCAACTATTACTGGAAGACATATCAATGTACTTGGTTTTTCAATTATTTTATAACCTGGATCCACCGCACACGTGAATTCATGTATTGTATTTCTTGGTTTTCCATTCAAATATAATCAGCTTAAAATATTAACATTTATTCCAACATACATTAACCATAAATATATTAACCTCTTTTGATGATTTGTGCAATTGATTGTTGGATATACTCTCCTTTCATAACCTAACATATTTGAAATTGAATTGTCTTGTGTGAAATCGATATCGACATTACTAAACATCCCACTAGTTAACATATTTGGATTTCCATGTAATCTGAATAGTACATTTACAGGTAATGTCACTTTAATGAATGTTTCTAAGTCATCCATCTAATAAAATCATAATGGTATCACAATCTTACGGTTTTTGAACATTGTTGAATGTAAATGATTGATTATCTATATCGATGTTTGGCATGCTATTCTAAGTAACAAATTCGATTAGACTTATTTGCCATTGTCCCTCCAACTCCAAAGCTGGGAAATATACCAACTGCAATTGCAATAAATTTCCACTCTTAATTCCAACATAATTGACATATTACTAAAAGGTTTTACTAATACATTGCATGTTTTTCAAGTAATTGCATATTTCAATTGCGGACATAAATCACCAAAACTGTCTCAATTCAATGATTGATTTACATTTTTAATTAATGCAATCCTATGTGTTCCTTTGCTGTGTTTCGAATCTAAATTAACAATCACACATTTGCAAAGGTTTGGTTTATTTGGTAATTTGTCTCTCATATACACACCTTGGAAATAGGGAATATCCAATATCTTTACAAATATATTAATGACTTTGTTTGTTAATGCACACTTCGGAAGACTTTAGGCGAGTTTCTTTCCTTATTTGTAGTTTTTTCTCCCTTCACCAATTATATATTGTTTAAGATACATTCCTTTACCACTTGATTTAGCAAGAACTTAAACACTCCTATTAAAGCTCCAAGAGCTGATAATGCTGGAATGTGAATGATAATATTCCAACTTGCTTGGTTTTTCATTTTGTTTTGCATTTTACACCAATGCTTCTTTTCATCTTTGTGCGCATAACTTTGTCAACGACTCATGAGCCGATATTTTCACCTGTTGATGTAGATGTAGATAAAATCTTCCTTATATTTGCTGTTTTATCGGCTAGAATTGTTGCCACTATATGTCTTTCTTTCAAATCATTTTTTCGATAGTATACTTTGTCATATTCTTTACAAGTGCTATCCAAAGTGCTTATTCCTTCATCATTCCATGCCAGACTTTTGCAAACCTTGTTCCAGGTCTGCAATAATTGTATTTTGGTAAATTCATTTCAAATGGTAATTTGTTAATCAATGTATTCAATACTCCACATCATTTTCTGGTATGTTTAGTACAGGCCATTGTTTTCAACTGAGCATGAACCTATATATAAATCCATGTTTTTATTTTTTATGTTACTATGTTACCCAATACTGTGAAAATGAAGGTTATTAAACAAAATGTTCATATGCTGGTAATTGTAAATACTAAAGATAATGTAATTGAACATCGATATGATATTCTTTTATCTCCAAATATACATCATATAATAAGTGGTCCTTCTTCATGTGGAAAAATGTTGGTTATTATGTCGATTTTGGAAAATCTGAATAGTTTTAAGTTTGAAAACATATATTTTTCTAAAACAATTTAACAAGAGAAATATTAACAATTTACAACTATTTTGTTGTTAATTGAAGTAATGTGATATTTTTCTTTTACAAATAAAGAAGATATTTTGCCTCCAAATGAAGCATTGCCCAATTCTGTATTTATTTTTGAAATGTTTGGTGTGAACCACAGGATGAAATACAGCAATACTTTAGTTTTGGTAAAGATTCATATGTCGATAGCTTTTATCTATCGCAAAGTTACACACATATTCCACATCGTTATTTTTGTGATAATTAAAATATGTCAATTGTATTTAGATTGGACAATAATGGGAATTGTGATTTGAATGGACATATATTACACAATGTGGGTGGGTATAGCTGTGAAAGGTACAAATGTGGTAAATAAATGTTATGTGGAAGACTTAAATACTATATGGTTGAATGTATTTAAATCACAATCGATCAATGTGTAAGAGAAATTAATAAACATAATTGAAACTATTACAAAAGTGTCTATTAATATTAGTTATATTTCGGAATAATTGGCAAATGTGATGATTGCATGGCAAAATATAAAAACTAGAACAATAGAACATTTGGAACATTAAAAAATGCAATTAATGAAATTTAAGCACTATGATTACAAAATAATTTGACACACCAATGGATGAAGTGATGCAATATATAAGTGCTGAATTTATCAGTAAAACATCTGGTTTAGCTATGCAAGCAGAAGTGAAAAAGCAAATAGATGACTTGAAATCTCGTATAAACTATTTTAGTAACGATTTGAGGGTTAAAACTATGAGTAAATTAGACATACTTTTGAGTAAAGTCGATAAGATTTTTGAAAAGTGCAAACTATTCGACCTAATACACCCACTAAAAAACCATCAACTTTAGTCATATATAAGTAGATGGGATTTAATGTAATGAAATAAAAATGCCTGACTCTGATTCAGAATTATATAAAGTAATATCTGATGTAAAGGCAACATATTTACAAGCTGAACATGTTCGAATTGTACAGAATGATTTGAATGAAGTAATATTAAAACCTGTTACGAGTAAAATTGCTACATTACATGAATGGTTATAAAATTGTTCTACACCTAACATGTAATCATTTGATTTCCTATGTAAATATTTGAAACATAATATTACGAAATGTGAATTATATCATCCATTTTTGTATTATTTTTTTTGCATTTAAATAGAGTGTAAAATGCACAGGTTTCGAAAATATCTTCTCTTCAAGGTTGCATGCATTGGAGTTATAATATAGAAATATATAATCAGGAAGAAACAAGATAGAGATTTTTTTTGAGCATTGATTTGGAAAAAAACTGTAGGTTCCGTAGTCCTTGTATTCCCTGCAGAAGAAAGATGAGCAAACACGCGAAAACGGTATATTTTCTAGGCACGTTTGAATGAGAGAGTGTTTTTGGAGTAATGCTTAGTGTCAGAGGGTATGTCTTTCAAAGAGCTGGGAGTCTCCACAGTAGCGATAGTTTTCTCGTTAATGGGATGGGAGAGACGAGCTAACACTCGTTATTATCATCGTAATTTTGAAATTGCTTCTCTGTTTTGGTTGACAGGGCTGGGTCAAGAGTACAGTTGCGGGAAAGGGAATCTGTTATTAGTGTTGGCGAGTGTGTGAATAAATGGTAGACAATTCGGAGAAGGGCAGGTAGTCGGCTTGATGGTTGTATAGTCTTTGTTCGCCATTCGAAGCAGTTAGGCGAATAACCTATTGCTTTCTTGGCAGCGTGATATATTGAGTTTGTCCTTGCTGACAACGCATAGGAGGAGTTTGTGTGTATAGGTAAAAAAATGTTATGGTTTCCGGAGCGTTCTGTTCTGTTTGAGTGAGCAGTGAGACTCATGACATATTGAACTAAGATCTTTACTCTTGCCGATAACACATCGGAGGAAGTGGGGTGGATCGGTAAATATGTTTGGTGTCCAGCAGCCTGAGGTGTGAGAATATGGAATATTTTTGTTAACCTATGGTGAAAACACGTTAGAAGAAGTGGGTTGAGGGATACTCGGCATTGGTGGATTGATGAACATCTGGTCACGAAGGGTGTGAGAAGAGACAAGTGCGCTGGGCGACAGAGAATGCTGTATTGTCGGTCTCGCAACATGAGTTGATGCGATGTAGAGTCCTTGAAGGGGTACGATGGAGAGGGGAAGTGGCGGCCATAATTTTTCGGGGCGGTGTTCAGTGCAAGCGGAGGTGTCAGCACGGGGGAAGGTGATGGGTTGGTAAGGGATGGCAGAGGAACATGCATGCACAGTATAACTCTGTGGGGAATGTAGCGGAAGGTCTCCAATAGCTGGCACTTTCTACATGCAGCAGACGAAACTGCAAACTCTCTCCCTCCTTGTCCTGTGTTGTTATGCGTCACTTGAAGCAGTTAGGCGAATAATATAATGCCTTCTTGCCAGTGTGAGAGGTTTGTCCTTATCGACTACACATTGGAGGAGGTGGGGTGAAACTGCGAAATATGTTATCTCGAGCCGCATGAGAACTTGTGGCAATATCTTTGACCCTACCGACAACACAGGGGAGAAAGAGCATATCGACTTGAGCGTACAGACATCTGAGATAGATGGATTTGTTGGGTTAGGCATGCAAAAAGGGGAGCGATGTTATTTGTGTGTTTCTTATGCCCTCTGGCGGGTAAACACTGATTGTGTAAAGAGGAATGGGAGTTAAGCAACGGTGTAGGGGTGTCTTCGTTGAGAGGCAGGGAGTGGAAGACCAGATATTTGCTTGTTTTGTTCGTGCCTGCACCGTATTAATTTTGGGTTGGAGATGTATCTCGCATAATTCTGGGTTAACTGAGAAATTGTTGCCTCACAGGAGGTATAGGTTCTGTCCGAGGTGGCTGCAAGGCATTGATCATGTCCAATACACTTCTCAATTCGTTTATTTAAGTCTCGTGTTTTCAAATAATTATTAGGTTTTTATTATTATTAATTTAGTTTTGACAGGCTTTTTGCAACAGGTATTTGCATTAGGCAAGTGATAGAGATAGCCAAGTGAAGTGTTTTCACATGTTATATAACAAAGTACGTGCAAATGGTTTAATTATATTGTGAGTTTTAATATGATATGTGGTATTTGAGATTTGGTGTTACAATTAATTAATTATATAATGAATCAGTTCGTCTGTTTTAACCTGTATTTCGTTGCGTGTTTTGAAAGCTAATGAGGGTGAAGTACGTGTGACTTCGTGTATGTGTGTGTGTGTCTGTGTGTGAGGGGATTTTTATCAAGGGAAGGGGGTTTTATGACACCTGGAGTGCTGCTGAGTTGTAATTTTATATTAGCTCGTATGTTTCATTTGTTTAATTAATTATCAGTTAACATTTGCTGTTTGAAGTATGTTATATTTCACTACAGTATTAATATGAATTTTTTGTGTGTTCCATTCAGTAATCGCACGAATAAAGTCGGTTTAATGAATATATGTTTGGTTCTGTTGATTACATGATTAAAGTGGAGATCAGTTACTTTTGAAATAGTTTCCTCACATTATAAAGATAATTTGTTCAGTAACCTATTTGATCGTAGTGGGCCAGAACATACCCCGTGTGCTTTCGGTCTATCCACACCTCACTTGCTAACTGGGCTATAAGTGACATACATGCTCTCGCTCTATCCACACCTCACTCACTAAGTGGGCTAGAAGTGACACATATGCTCTTGCTGCATCCATACCTCACTTGCTAAGTGAGCTAGAAGTGACAAGCATGTGTGTGTTCCACTCACAAACAAAACTGACCTTATACCACTCTTACACCAACATTAACTCATAAATTAACAGTTACAACCCACTCCTCTGGTCAGTCGACTTGAGAAAGTCACAGAGGACACATCGATCCTGCTCCGCCATCCTTTCAGCTCCAATAAAATAATTTAAAAAATCATATCAAACAATAAAAAAATTAATATAAAACAATAATTAGATCAAAGAAATTTAATGTTAAACAATAATTCGATCAAATAAATTCGATATCAAACTATTATACTAATTAATCTGATTAATTAATCAGAAGTTAATCGACTATTAAATTAATCGATATGCGTGCACATATAGATTAATCTATTAATCCAATAATCGATTATCTGCTCCATCCATGTATCATTCTAATGAAGTCGGCTGGAAGTGACATGCTCCTACTACTAATAACATAAAGTACTGATAAATTTCCTTTAGTCCCGATGCAAGACAAAGCGTCGTCTTAAGATCAGTACAGTTCCAAGCAAATGTTTAGTTTGTTGCAACACCTATAATTATATATTTATCTTTTACTTAAAGGGTTAATAAGACTAAAGGATGTACACGATAAAATGAGCACTTTTGAAATCAACCTTAGAAAAATGTGACTGCTCGAACCTGTATATTTTTTACCGGGCGTACTTAGTGACATGCGCCCAGTAAAGTTGGTAACGATGGGTGGGGAGTAGTTCCACGTAATAACGTCAAAGAAAAAGTGTTAGGTTACTATTTGTGATAACTTAAATCATATTTAACATGAAGGTTTCAAACTCACATAACCTCAAATCGCATTTTGAAATGGCAAATAAGTTCCGTTTATCAGCCGGGATTCGAATCCAGAACCACACAACAGTAATAAAATAAGAGTAACTCCAGTACTGCGTTTACTAGCAACTGCTTTTATAGAAGTAAGCATACACGCTTTATAATAATAATTCAGGATACTTTAATTGGCTGTTAATCGTTAACATTTTTCAATCATCTGTGTTAGTAATTTATATTTCTCATACTATTTACCAAGTGGCACATTTCCACGACATACTGACTTTTAGTTGTAGGTGTCAAAAAGTATACGAAACAATTAACTTTTCGACGGAATGTACATTCTATTTAAACGTGAACATATATTGTGGATGTGCTACATAATCATTCGAAAGCCATTAACTTCGCCACTGTTGTAAACAGGGTCATTAAGTTGGAGGATTGGCATCATTTCGCGTGTATTAATTAGTCCTGGGAATTAAATTCTGCGTCAATATAATGTTTGTAAAAATATGCATATGCTGGCACGAACAGTTCTCCTCAAACGTTGTTATTCCATGCTGCCGATTACGCACTGAAAGTGCGATCTTCAGCTAAGCTAACGGGATTATCCATGTAGTTTTGTCCTCTAAAGAAGGACTGGTGCCTCACAATTTTTGAATTTAACCAACGTAGCAGCTTTTTGCAGATATAGAAAGCAAACTACCATTAAAATCTAAGAAAATCTTTACCAAAAATATTTTATTCTTAAAAGCACCAATAGAGGAAACTGAAAGCTGAAATGTAATTCAAACCGTATCTTAAAGCCATATCAAAACGTAAACACCCAGCTGTTAAAATTAATAAAGGGTTGAGAATGTATTGAATTAACTAAATATACGTAATAAAACGCATTCGTGCGTTTCTAAATATATCTCCGTTTTAGTTTAAGGCCTACAATCTATAGAATATAATACGTTTTTAACCAGTATGCATATTAATTTTTTATAATGTTTCACAACGATTGGTAAGTCAGTTTTTTTTTCAGATCTATGTCGTTTCAAATATAAATATATGATTCAATTTCATTTGGGTTCAATTTTACTGTGAACCCAATTGCAAACAACAGCACGGCAGACAGCCTTAGTGCTATTCCGAGAGAGAAAAATCTATAAGTTTTGTAAAAAAATTTATTAAGTGGGATACTTAAAACTACATTAGAGGGCACACACACGCTCACACACGCACACACACGCACGCACACACACACATAATATATATATACATACACACACACACACATTGTTTTACTGCTATCTCTGCTTCACTATAAACTGATCAGTACTATAGAATAGAAAAGTAAAAACAAGGGCGAGTGAAAATGCCCTCTATACCACGAACTCCAAATGCACCCGCCAGAAAAATGGAGTCACTGACCAGTAACATGGCGGCAGCCCAACCAATAGGGAATCATTCGCAGCACGTGGCAGCAAGTCAGACGTTAAGACCTTTTCGTGAATAAGTATGCCCACATCGAAGGAACCACCACACCTATATATAAGTGGCAAGTCAGGAAAATAATATTTTCCCTTCTGAACGCCTTTTAAAACTTTTATATATAGTTTGGTAACCAATAAAATAGGTGAAATGTAGCAAAATATTAATTTGAAATACAATTAACGCAACACTGACCTATAACGTGTCCAGCAGTTTCACAGTATCAACAGATTTTCGCTTGTATGTAACATACTATGTCCACCTGATAATTTAATGAGCACATATGGCAGAAAATACACACCAGGCAGAGAGAGAGAGAGAGAGAGAGAGAGAGAGAGAGAGAGAGATAGAGAGAGAGAGACATTGAGAGATTGAGAGAGTACTATGACCGTGTTCCGATTGATCAATTCGTTATTTAACAAAACGCTGTTTGGCAGGTTCCGTTTCGAATGCTGTCAACAGTCTCTGGTTTAGCCCCCGTTACTTCACTTATAAACGGTAATTACAAAAAAAAAATCGGGAAATAAATTTAAGGGAATGTTATGCGTAACAGCAAACGTTATTTTTTATATAACCTTAATGCCTGAAATACCCGAATGTTATAATATTTGAGAAATGTAATTATAGTGGTAATATATTATTAAATTAATTATTACAATAGACGTAAACGAAGTGTCACTAGTACTACAGACTTAAAATACCATCGTGATAGTTTAAAGAACTTCAAAATAAGTAATTAACACAATTTTAAGTACCGTTACGTGCTGACGCTCGAACTAGACGCGAGCTCCATGCGCGGCCAGGCTCTGGTTGGGCCGGGGGGTGGGGGGTATAGGGGGCACTTACCTCGACCCTCCCCACCACCAGGCAGAACCGCTCGCTGCCCCGTCGCTCGCCTGCAGCCGGGGAATAATTGACAGCGTCAACCTGGCTGGCGTTACAGCCCCTCCTCCACCCCTTCTGGAGAAGCCGACGAGTTTAGAGGAACTGGGACCCTCGCGCAACGCGGCATTTAGAGAAATTTCTGGGCGATAGTCTACGCCCCTATAAATATTGCAGCGGTCCAAGGGTCGGCAGTCTTTCTGTGGAAGCCAATTGGCTGAGTGCAGTAATCGAGAGACGCGTGGTGCAGCAAGAGTCATCGGTGGAGGGGACGGATGACGATGGGTGATTACGAGGCGACGACGGACGAGGTGTTCGTGGTGTGAATGGACGAGAGGCCGCGAAACCCAAAGAGTGAAGGTTACTGTGCATTTTATTGTAAATATTGGAACTGTAAAATATGAACAAACCATTTATAAAGTAATTTAAAGGGTTCCAAACACTATGTACTGTGACTGATTATTAATTATTTAACTACATTAATTTTTTCCAGGTAATTTTAATTTGTATTGATTGAATTAGTTAATTGTAAACCGCAAATTATATCAATTTATTGTGAGAATTTGGGCAAAGAGAATTTTGTTTGTAGTTGTAAATAAAATTAGGAAATTACAATTATCTCTTTTATTTAAGACCTCCATCCCTTAACGAACCTGGTTTAGCCTACTGACTTTGAGAAAATTGTAACAGTACGTTTTGAATGTTAGGCGAAGCCAACATTATGCGTGTTTACTGAAGTAGTTATATCGAAATATGGTATTTAGTAAGTTTCGTCACATAATAGAACTAAATATTATAGTACAAAGTTATTCATAATTTCGGTTATTTCAAACAGAGTCACGATAAATGTAATCAATTGGCCATTGACTACGCTGGCGTTTCATAAGTGCGACCTATACTGAACTTATTGAAGTGGGCATAACCACAATGTACAACCCAGGACTGGGAAGCTAAGAAATAACCCCCTGACGTGAAACATTAGTTGAGGTGTTGGTTTGCTTGCCATTTTGTGTTAATGTACAGAACTACTTTACAGAGTTCCTGAAACCTGAATGGACTGATTTCAGCCTGTATTTACTTGCACGCGACTGAAAAAGAATAAATAAGTTAATCTATAGTACAGTTACGGATGAAATATTGTGGACTTTAAAATGTGTTTTGCTCAATGCCCTGACAGAGGGCTGTTTTCAAATGCTTGACCTGAAAAGTAAGCTACGGTGAAATAGAAACTAAATCAAGATGGAAGTGATACTACAATCTAAATATGTACTCAGGTACATATGGATGGGAGTAGGCCAACTCCTGTATTCTTTTTGCCTGCGCCGTTTCCAGCCCGATCCAGCTGGTAAACGGTCTGCCAATGTCGTGGAAACTGTGCACGGAGTATTTTCTGGGGCGCTGGCCAAAACCATCCTCGCCCTCTCTTCCCCGAAATAGAAGTTCCGCCGCTAGAAATCAATCCTCCCGTCTCTGGTTAGTAATTTATGCGAGCCGCGGGGGTGATGGGTTGAGCGGGGTGTTTATGATGGTAGGGGTTGGTAGGGGGTGTAATGGGGTGGTCGGCCGGGTAGGAGGGAGGCACAATTGTTAACTGCCGACAGTGACAGAGGTTGGAGTTCTGCGCGGCAGCACTCGTCGCGGCGAGTGGGGGATGGGGGTTATTGACAGTGTGCTCCCGCGGTTCATGCCGGGCCGCGATGTTACGTCAGGAAAGCCAGCACGAGAAAAAGGGGGCGGGGGTAGGGTGAACCCTGATAGGTCACCGTGATTTTTAGCTCGCCCGATTCTCCCCATGCTTCGTCAATACATCTGTCCCGACTGACAGTTTTACGGGAGGAATTCGGGAAATGGGGTAGGGAAAAAAATGTTATGTACATTTTCTGTCAACTCTCTCCTACCCTCACCCAACCTCCACACCTCCCTTTTAAACACCCCGAATCCACCACCACCGATAGCAACCACCCCCTCCCCATTCTCCTCACCCGCCAAATACACCTCTCTTTACAGTCGTCTCTCGCACACACGAAATGCATATTTATGTCTGATAAATTTTCCGAATGCAGCACGGGGCAATTGTCAGGGTCCTGCTATTCGATCCACGTTTGCCCGTCTGTGTTTACACAGAGGCTGAACTGCTGGATGGGGAACTATATGAACTCCCATGCCCGATGCCTGACGTTACTCGGATGAAAGAAGACCGAATCTCCTGATTATGACCAGTTACGTGCCATTTGGATAAAGACTCGCTATTTACGAGTAGAATGGCTCTTCTTTTTATGAAGAGTATTCGTGTGAGTTCCAATACAATATTTCAACAAGCGACAATGTGGAGGTTTGAGCGTGCGCAGGCAAAATGATATCTGGGTAGTTAAAATCCGATTTGGTTAATTGAAACAACCCTATCCTCACAACACGATTGGTCTTGAATAGAGTTGAATTAGTACGTGCCAGCTCCCCATTTTAGATGAAGGAATCGAGGCCTACTATTAAGACTGAAACAGTTGATGAACCGGAGGTGATCGAAGTGCCACGATGAAGATTCACCTACAGTCCACCCTCGGTTCGTGTTCCTTCTCCAACTCTGTCTGGTGTATGGGTATATGTGAAGATGACAATAATGTAAAAGAAGCAATTTTGTTCTGATTACTGTTTGTTTGGTTTTGAAGCGTCATCAAATTCATTGTATTTTACATTTTATTGTACTGTCTAGCCGAAATATTGGGCGGCGTTCAATAGCTGAGGTCTTCACCGCCGATCAAGATGATGTGTAGGAGGCTACGGAGCAAAACGCCACTGCGATGGAAATTGGAGTATTACGAGAAAACCCACAGGCCATCAGCAACATCCGCCAGGTTTCCTAGATGCGTGAATTGGGATTGTCCCCCCCCCCCCACACCCTCTTGGTGGAAGACGACTGATCTGACCAGTACACCATCGTGACATCCGTTGGTGCGTAAAGAATGTTTCACTGTAAAGTTAGCACTTTTGAAATCAAATTTTAAAAATATCACTGCCCATATCTGCATGTGATGGAGTACACACTTGCACGCATGCTGCCAGTGATGTTCGCTGCGACTTAAGATAAAAATAGTTCCATGAAAGAGTACTTATGAAAGTAGATGTGAAACCGCTTAGGTGTATACCGCGAATTCTAACCGCACACGACAGCAAAATGACGGGCTAATATGTATATAATATAATTATTATATATAATCTATATAATATGTAATATAATATATATTATATATGTAATATACCATATAAGTATAATACAATTTTAATAACGGGGTAATATAAATGTAAATGATAATGTCGCAATGTAAGGATTGGATAGGTAGAATGATGATATTAAGTATTCCTTTGGCAGAATTTGATTAAACGCAAATCGAGAAGCTATGTTACAGTAAACGAAGGAATTTCATATCAGCAGTGAAACTCGTTAATCTCTATGCACGAGAAGTCATCGTCGGGTCAGAACGATTTGGTATTTACCGAACGTTGTGATGAAACATATTATATTATGCAGAAGTAATGGGATATTATTTTGCACTTTGAATTCGCGTTTTATTTCGATTTAAAAACGAATGAAACGTTCAGAACTGTGATAAGTAGTCAGGTAAACTGCCTTGCATTCGAAATTTCCTTCTTATTTTCATCCGCGACGGAGTGCATTCGGAAAAGCAACGAAAGAGCTGACGGCTAGTCAAATAGTTGTATTTTTTTTCTTGCGGGGAGTTTTTACGCTCGCTTGCTGGCGCTGTGGAAAAAGAAAAAAAAAAAACCCCGCCGCTGCTGTCCCTAAACGCATTACATAAATGTCACCCGGAACGGTAGCGGACCGCTGGCGTCGAAGGAACTTGCCCGTGTTGCCATGTCTCAGACCTTATTTCCTAACGTCGGCGACGACTCATTTCCTGCATTTCTACTCCTTCCTCCTCTCTCTTTCTTCTTCTACGTCATCTCGAGTTCCTAGTCAGCGCCGTGCCGTGTATCCCCGGCTGTGAATTTTTGATGGCATTCGCAGAAATATTTAATTTTCTTTTCGCGACGCATCGGGGAAATTTTCTTCCGTCGATGCAGCGTTGGCGTAGCTCCTTTAAAATGCACACAGGTAGAAACTTAACCTGGCTTACTGACTATCGTATCTTCTTCGTAAAACATTTGTAACTTTTAAAATGCACGACTTATTTCAGTCACAGCTTGATTCACTGTTCTCTTTGGCGGGGACATTGAGTAGACGTGAACATTTTCTGCGAGAAAGCTCTCAGGCGTAGAAGGGAAAAAATATATGTTTCAAACAAAACATGACATGCTTCGCAGGTGATTTTTTTTTTTTTTTTAAACCGTCCACTTTTATTCTCGAGAACGGTTTTCCAATTCAGACGTGTTCATATCCGTTATTCTTCGAGTGTATGGTCGCTTGTGTGTCTTAGCTAAAATATTTTAAGACGATCAAACCACTAGGAAATACATTTCGTGTTAACTTCACCAAGAAGATCTTCAATCAAATTTATAATTTCAAGAGAAAATTCCTGCCTGTTTTATTTCACTTTCCTGCAGTTTATTGAAGGATGACTTACAGTTACGGGAAATAACGTGGCAGCGCCCAGCTAAGAGGTCGAGGGAAATCCCTGTTATTAAATAGAATATTTCGTAAGTTTTCTTAATTTCGTATAAAGTAAAATCAAGGTATTGTCATTCAAGGCGTAGAGCGCAGTACTCCAGCCTTACTGAATGACGGGAACAGATAGCAGTTCTCGAAACGTCGTATTCCGTCGTATCTGGGAAAACGACTGTGTTTGTGCGAGTTTCCTCGTTGTGTTTATTTTATTTGTGTAAGTAGATAGCTAGCCTGTGTCGTCTTCGGTGTGTTTTCTGTTGGTTATTTTCGTATACATTTTATAGAACATTAGTTTTCTGCATTTAGCTTGCTGTCCTGTTTTATTTTACTCCATTCCTTCATGGAATTTCCTGGCTTTGGGCATATTATTGACTACAGCATACATGTCGTGTGCGTTTCTTTGTTGTGTTGTACCATTTTGTTACTTAATTTGTCAGTGTTATCTTAATTTTTTAAACCAGGTTTTTAGCTTGTGTGGTTTTCTATGTGTTATATATAACACACACGCAACCCCCCCCCCCCCCACACACACACACATATATATATTTTTTATAATTAGCCATTGTTATGTTTTTCTACTCCATTCCCTCTTGGAACTTTCCTGTACTGTATGCATATATTTATTTTCTCGTCCGTAGGTTGCTTGTCGTATTTAAGTATCTTCTCCGTGCTAAGTCCTGTGTTTTCACGACAGACATATGCAGCAATGGCGAATGTCCAAAAATCTCGATTTGTTCATTTACCCCCATTGCACTATTCATGCAAAGATTACTCTAGGTATGCTCAGCTTTAATTTACGTCACTTTTCTCTCGGAGTAGCGTTTTGGAGCGTGCCGCCCGGAAGTGAGGTTTCTCTCCGCGCCGCACGTTGTGTTAACACAACCAGACGGCGCTTCCTACGCGGGCGTTAATGTGGGGTGGCCGCTTCCGGTTTAGCGGACTTCGTCAGAGGTAACGCAATATTGACTCGGTCCCGGGCCACCGCGCTAGCCAGGGTTTTCGTCGTCGAAGCTCGAGAGCCGTTACAAAACAGCGTTCCCGAGCTGTCTCCTTGGCTTCGTCGTCTCGTTCCGCTGAAACGGAGATGTAGGCTGAAGTCTCGTCAGCTCCTGAAGCTGGGAAAGCACCGCGTAGGATTGCAACAAAAGCCATTATAGAGAATGGAAGCTTTATGCGGTTGTCTTATCTTAAAGACTTAACATTAAGACTGAAGCAGTAGGGGTTACTTGGCTGAAACCTGAGGTTAAAAAATTTATTTACTAATTGATTAATGCATAATTTTCTCTGTAAACAAATTCGAAAACTAGAGACACCGATTCCAAAGAGGTAAATTTAACCAATCATTAAAATAAACACACGGCTATATTTCGATTTAAAAAAATTCCCTTTAAAAAATTTTTTTGTTGCCTGCGGTTAAAAAAGCAAATTGGAAAGGAAAAATGTACGAGTGAAATATCGTTAATGGATACTTTATTTTCAAGCAACAAACTTGTAATATGCGTTTCTTTGGGCTGAGCTTGAGCAGAAGTATCGCTGTTGCGCACACTAAATTTATGTGGACTAATGCTGAACAGAAAAGGGAGCATTTATCTATCCATTCCCTGAGAGTTGTCTGCCGAAAATCGTTTGTGGAAGCCTGTAAGTAGGTATCCACCGTATCCTCATTTGCCCCTTTCTTAACACTTTAAGGTTTACGCTTGAGTGTAACTCGGGCAAAAATATTTTGAAAATTTCTCTGTGATTGCAAAAAAAAAAAATACTAGCATTTTCATGCATTCGTTGTACTTCTTGTGTTTAACAGGATCTTACAAGAACAATAGTAACAAAAACTCTCCTGGCTACAAAAATATTTTTGTTACATTTCTCCGAAAGGACAGGTGTGATGGTAAAACATCTTACTCAGATAAAGATATTTGATTGGGACAAAATCAATTCAGCGCCTTAGTGACTGATGACTAGCTAATGATGAACGTTGTAGAGCACAGCAAGCGTGTCCATTGTCATGTTGGTCATTATAGAACGGTAGTGAGTGGAAACACAGAGACCTATAGAACCGTTGTTCCTGCAGTGGTTGATATAAGTAACTCACTTCTAACTTGTCTTGGTTATCTTGTAAATGTCTGCTGACCTCGATGTGTCACGCCTACCGTACATTGTCACCTCAAGTAGAGTGTTATAGAATATTCTCCACTCTTTGAAGACGCACCCGTCTTCTCACGAGACCATCTTCCTTGACATACGTAAATCAGAGCCTCATTCTTAAACGAGTTGCTCATATGGACGCTGCCGCAAGATAAGCCGGTAACACTCCTGAACACCGTTCGCCAATCAGCGCTCGGTAACTTAACTGCCAACTGGTCGCTTAGCCAATCAGAGAATGGGCACGCCCTCATCAAGCGAAACACCATACCATTACGCTCTATGTATGGTGACGGGAGATATTTAGCGACATGAGTGATCTGTAGGTTAGACCCCGCAGTCTTCTTTGCACTAGACGCTCTGCGGTTCGTTAATTGGTTATAGCTATAGTGAGTACACTAAAAAGTGAGCACTTTAGAAATGGACCTTAGAAAAAAGTCACTGCCCCTGCATTCATATATCTAATGCGCGCACTGACTGACGTTCGCCCAGTAAAGTTGGTAACGATGGATGGAAAGTAGTTCCATATCTTAACGTCGAATAAAAAGTGTTAGGTAACCATGTGTGATAACTTAAATTATTTCTTTCGCTTTCGGTTTTTTTAATCCATTCAGACCCATTGTACACATTTGTGTACATTACTCATGTGTAGGTAATTTTTGGTCTGTACGGCACACTGCGAAGCTCAATGACCAATGATCTTCCCTGTGGGTAAATTATTCACAAACCGTCTTACTCGTCTAGGTCATAATTGGTTCATATAACTGTAGCCGAACATATAAATTAAACTTCGTTGGCCGTGACTACGAAACAAGTCTTGTGTCTACTTAAGTACAGCACGCATCATAAAATATTTTGTTTACCTGAAACCGTACATTAAAGTGGGTCTGAAAAGCTTAATGCATCAAAGTGTAAAATTTACCAGATTTGTAACATCTTTATTTTCCAATAATTCCAGAGTTTCCCCTGACTGACACATGAATAAAGTGATGAGTTCTATGGCAATGTTAATTTTACATAAGGAGGAAAAATACACGAAGTGCTTACAAGTAGATCTCAAGCATGGCTTCCAAAGGTGCTCATTTTACCGTGACATGTTTTACCTTTGAGAAGTAAGCGCGGGAATAGGTGCTCGTTTTTGCGCAGGTTTGTTAATGGCCCAGAGTCGTCTACGTCTTGTTTAACAATCTACGAACCAATCGCTAGCGTAATTAATCAATACTTGTCTTCCAAGTGTTTGTAGACACTGACCTCTCACTCTAGGTTATGCGGGTCGACCCAGGTGCCGGTGGGGGGTGATTCTAGTGTGGGGAGTGTAGCGGCCACTGCTGTGGAGTGGTGGGTTTTATGTGGGTGCTCCCGTTTCCTCTCCCATCTTCATTACGCCGCTAGAACACCAACATATCATTTCTCTTTTCATTGATTATTCGATTCCGACCGGCCGGAACTACAGGGGATCTTCGTCTAGGCTATTCACGGTAAAGTGAGGATTTTTTTTAAAGAAAGCCCCTCTTATTTAGAATAATACTTAATAAATATATTTTATTGTAGTCTTAGACGTTAACTTCCGAGTGCGATGGAATATACACAGTGTGTCTATTACTTACATAGCAGTTTTATTTGAAATGGAGGTGAAAGGAAAAAAAAATGGCTGAAAGGAAAAAAGTAACTAAGACCTCAGAAATATTCACTTTACCGGGGACATTCTAAAGGGTAGGATAGCTCGCTGGCATTGAGCGTCTGCCTCCTCCCATCAATGCTGACAATGTACAGAGTTACATTTACATTTTCTAAATTACTTCAACTGTGTCATACCTGCTTCCAATACTTTCTCATATAACTACATCTAATGTGTTTAGCTGTTAATTAAAAATTTTTCAAATCAATAAAAAAAATAATTCTACTGATAAATGCATATATTTTTTAAATGGCCTTGCTGAACTGCATGCACCCGGTAAAGTTGTCAGCCTTATATGAAAAAAAATAGTTAAATAAACGATCGCACACATTGGCCGCCGCAATTACAGTGTTGTCCAACACAAATGTTTGACGCCCTCCAAAGAAGAAATCGGCAGGCTCTAGCGATAGTGGCGCAAACACAAACCTTCAACTGCCACTTTGTGGCTTTGGTACTCCTGGTTCTGGTTGTGGTTCTTGTTCATCGAGGCAGGGCCAATCGACGGGTGAACATCTAAAAGAAGAACATTCGACTCGGGGATCTTAGGTGAGTGTTTCTATTCATTGCAACCAACCTCGAAATTTGCCTGGTGGATTCCCAGTCCAGTTGACATTTGTAAAGTTGCAAAAACATTTTTATCTAGGTCTGAATCAAGACCAGTTTAATCATAATTTAAGTTTTTTTTTTTGTTTGTTTTATTTGGTGCAAAATTTAATTTTTCGTATGAGATTTATTAATTTATGAGCTATGTATCAATAACTACATCCCATGGGGTTCCTTGCAATCAAATCCTGATGTATATTAAACAGTGTGAAAAAAATCGGTTTTGTATAAAAATTCTTGAGCCCACCCCCCCCCCCCCCTCCTCCAAAAAATCCATAGCTAACGATGCTCATAAATGTTACCGGATATTAAATGTTCTTGTCATTAAGGCCACGATCATTCATTTCTACAGATTTTGCGAGAGTAAATTTTTTGTACACAAATGGGAGCCGATATTGTAAAATTCTCTTACAAGTTTTTTACAAATTATTTTTATTATGTAGTCCTATTTTTCCAACACAAAAAAGTGTATACTTTTATCCAATTACTTAATTAACGAAAATTTTGTTTACTTAATATTTAATTAAAATTATACAGAATTTTGTGTTAAAAAATTAAATCAACATAATGAAAACAATCTCTGACAAAATTATAAGAGGATTTCACAATATTGGCTCCTGTTTTGGTACAAAAAATTAATTCTCGCAAAATCTGTAGAAATGAAGGATCATGACCTTAAAGTATAACACAACCTATAGCTCGTTGGTTCTGGTAATGAAACAAAAGCTGTAACGGCTGAAGTGCGACATGAATTTAAAAAATATATTATTTATAACACCTAAAAACTATACGTTAACCCTTCATGCATATTTAGACAACTTTCTACATGTTGCATAGTATGGATATATTTGACCGGTACTGTTAAATGTTCACAGGACTGAATCATCTTTCCTGTGGGTTACTAACTCGTAAACAGTGATACTGCCCTACGTTAAGACTGGTTCATATCGCTGATCACAGAAAGCGCACAGTTTATTGGTTGTGATAACGAAACAATTTTTTTTTCTAGCTTAAGTACAACACGCGCCAAAAATGTTTTTATTTGCAGCGCTAGGAGCCACAAATTAATGTGGAGATGACCGGGTGTAAAGTGGGTCTGTAAGAGCCTGTCTACATTTGGGCTATCCCAACCTGTGTCTTGGGACAAGGACGCACTGATTGGTGCACGTGACCCTCTGACGTCATGGTGCTGTCTCAAGCTGCCGTGCCCCAAATCAACACGTGTCCCAAGTTTAAGCAATCGGAAAACTTAACTTTTGTTCGAATTTGTGTCCTAAGCTGCTAGAAAAAGAAGAAAACTTCAAATACTTTCGCGCGCATTCGTGAAATGTTGACATTATTGATGTAAACAATGGATGTGCAAGGTGGGCGTTCTCGAAACAAATATTATAAAATGGTAATAAGTAATTAGGGATGTCTTCGTTCGGTCTAAACAATTTTATTTGAAGGCTAAAACTTTTAAAACGTAAGTTTAAAAATTAAATTTTGATTTCAATTGGCAAAGTTATTCAAAATAAAACCGTTAAGGCATTTATTATAAATAAATAAATCAACCATCTTGTAAAATATAACAAACAATAATACAACAAATTTAAACATCACTACACAACAACAAATAATACGCTGAATTTAGTGCGATCTAGTGTCAGGTTCTGAAAACTCACGTCGGACGACCAGGGCCGGATTTTCCTTGTAGCCGCCTGAAGGCCCATAAAAATGTGCCGGCCCTCCAGTAAAACTGTTTTATTTTTCCTACCTCATATTTATTTGTTATTTTAAGGTCCACAGAGAGCATACGAGGTGCGACATTTTAATCTGAACCAACGTGTTAATGTATTGTTAACAAATAACAACATAAAAAAAATGACAATCAGAACTGCAAATATTATGAAAATGATTGCAATGAAAACACTGACATGGTACCATTCAATAGTAAGGACAACATCTAGAAATTTAATTTGCTTTCCATGAAAGAAAAAAACTTTGACTTATGCCTAGTAAGATAACTCATGTCTTATCCGAAGCACTTCTTTCTAGCCTTCATTTGGGCAAAGGAATTGATAATATCCTGGAAGTCCAGATCCAGCAGCATCTGTCCCTCGATATTCAACAATGCCACGGTCCTTCATTTGATAAAAAACCAATGAACCATTCAACTGGCTTCCCAACTCTATCCTTCTTAACATAGTGTATAATAAATGTTAGTTGATCAGTGTGTGAAATATCTGGAGTGGAATCGACACTTATGCCAAATTATTTAGTTTCTTTCACTTCCTTCACCATTTCATCCTTTACTTTTTCAGCCATCAAAATAATCACTTCTTCATTAATGTTCTTGTAGATATATTATGTATGTCCCGAACCTCTGTCGCTATGTTTTCTTAGATGCTGTGCCATGAATGGATAAAACTCTGCAAGAAACTCTAGCGACCCTAGAACATTGCCATTTCTTTACTGTCTACGTATTCATCAGTACCACGAAGTGGTAACCCTCTAATAGCCAAATACTTTACTTCTGCGATGATACGTTTCAAAACCTTTTTCCAGTAGTTGTATTCTTGCTCAAACTGTGCGACAAGCCTGTTATCAATTCGTGCTTTAGTATTTCCTCCCAGGTTAAGTGTTGCAATGCTATTTTTATGCTGAGGTGAATTCTCATGGTCTTGTACCCCTTTAGATGCATTTTTCGAGTCATTAAACCCTGAAGTAAACACAATTTTCCCCACCAAATAGCAAGCAAGTCGCACAAAAAAACACACCCTTTTGATGGCGAGTATACTAACCAATGCTTAACTTGTGTCTCCCCATTATGCAGTTTCTGAGAAAAAAAATGCCTTGAAACACTCCTTTCTTTATCAGGCTACTTACGTTTTGAAGCACTGAAGTCTGCATTTAAGTTTTGTTCGATTCCATGAACAGCACATACTCTCGTAGCTCCTCATTAATTTCCCACTGGGGTGGATCTGTACTGGGTTCAAAAACGAGCTTCTTAGGATTGCTAGTTGCATCTGGTTCCATCAAATTTATACAGGTCGCTTCAGCATGGATATGTAGATGGATACTGTCACTGTTCAGTGAATTATTGCTACTTGATGTTGGAATTAACTGTTATTGAGCATAAAATTATTTTTCTGGGAATGACGAAACACATGCACCGGTAGCCTCTAAGTCATCACTATCAAAGGAAGGACGATTTATAGAAGCACTGCCGCTTTTGGTAACATTATCACTTTCAGCCATGGCGTCAGCGACATCTTCGTCCTGTCGGTGATAACTGCTAAATACAAAAAAAAAAAAAAAAAAAAGAAATTTTAGGGGTCTGCTTTAAAAGAGCACCACTCCTTTGTTCTTTAACTTTTTAAATTTTTTGTATTGAGCACCACTGAGTCTTGCTGTTTGGGTACTCATTTTGTTCACGATTCAAAGGCAGCTAATTCGCAACACTTAAACACGCGGATTCACACGTATCTATTTTACACTTATAAGCTCGGACATGTTCATAGTTTGACCGAACATAAATAAACAACATTGGTACGAAACGCGAGTATGATGTGGCCCGCGCCGCGTCGCCCACATCACATCAGCATAACTAGTGCCAACTGGCAACTATACCATTTTAAAAACAGAGAACAATGGTATTGAATCATACTGCCCTTACCGCCGTGGTCAATCCTCTCACCGCGAGGGTGGTGAAGGTTCTAATTCCCTGCCGCCCCGCCCCCCTGGAACAATCTATGTGATAAAACTGCGGCAGAAACGGGCGGGACGGGAATTTTGTGAAATTAAATACAGAGGATAATTTATCAAGCGAATTCCCGTGTGAACATAAAGGTTGAAAATGGAAACAATGTGTATCAAAAATGCTCTGCGTGCAGCTTATTACTAGTGAGTATCGTATCGTGTAAGCAAGATTATCAACATAGCGCGTTCGCGCATGTGTGTCGTATGTCACGGTGATAGCGAAGTAACGCAATTGTCTTCAGCATCAATGATGACAATTTAAGGTAGACATGTCTTTCTCCATGCCGCCCCTTGGAAAAGTGCCACTCTAGGCCCGGGCCTGGTCGGCCTAATGGGAAATCCGGCCCTGCGGACAACGCATTTGTAGACCATATTCGGACCGCGTCAATGTGACGTCACTTGACGCTGAGTTTCGGACACGTCCACGTCCACATGAAAGGCCGAATGTAGACACGCCCTAGTGGGTTACTGAACGCTCGTTTTGGGACACGACCCTCCTCCTCCTCATCGCCAGCTCGGTTACGCCACTGTGTCTCCCGCACAAAGGCCGGGTAAACTGGCGCCTCCGGCGGCAGATGTGGTCTTCGCCAGCGAGAAAGGAAGCCGACCAAAGGAGGGCTTCCTAGTTGAACTCGCGCCTCGTCCCACCCGGTCTTCCCGATGTTCTGCGCCATTCCCCCGTTCTCTCACTCTCTCTTACCCTTCCTTTTCCGCGAGCGGAGCCGTAAATTCCCCCGGAGGAGGTGAGCAACACGCGCCGGTCCATATTCAGGACCGGAGACGGCAAGATCACCTGCGCGCCACCTTATCTCCGGGCTCTCTTCCCTACTTCTCCCTCTCTCTCTCTTTCCACTTTTCCTTCCTCTCACCACACTTCTTCGTCCACTCCGTATGTCGACTCGCCCGTTTTTATGATTTTCACGTTTCGGCCCGGGAAGTTCTGAGACTATATTTACATTCTGGCTACGGAAGGTTTGTGGTAACTAAAATATAGTTACGTACATGACTGAAAAGGGGTTTATTTTAAGAAGCTCGAGGTTGCAATATTTGTAAGCTTTTGGTAAGGAAGGTTCATTACAATCAGGGCCGTGCACAGCCTTAAAAAAAGGGGGAGGGGAGGGTGAAAATATAAAAGCTCGTTCGCCCCCCTCCCCCCAAATTAAAATAATTAAAAACCTTTTTCAATAGTAGATTAACTTTATTTTGAACCTATCTTACCATTGACATTCTTCAGTAGTAGATAATTCCGGCACTATCATCCTAACATACGACTACATAGTACAGCAGTACTTACTGAATATGATGAAAGAATGGAAACACAAATCTCACTACTCGTACACGATACTTGATAAAACACGGAGACGAAAAACCGACACTGATTGACTTTGCATTAACAGCAAGTCCACAAGGGGCGCTTGCTTAATGTACAATACCGGTGCTGCGCTCTGTTGTTGGAAGCGAGAGTTACGTCAATACGGTGAAGTGATAATCCACGTAGAGATTTTTTTTTAATGTTTAAAATCGGTGAGCATTTGTATTGTTATGATAAGGTAGTAGTACTGCAAATGACTAATTCAAAAGTCATCCATCCTATTCTCGAATAAGTTTCCATTAAATGAAACTATTTATTATTTTACACTATAAGCGTTATATTTATTTTCAAAAGAATGTGAAATGCTTGCAAATACCTCTTTTCACAAGTAGTTAGTTTACCATACACACTTTCTCGATTTATCGCAGCCTGTAGAGGATTTCGCCCCCTTCAGCGATTAAGCACGGCCCTGATTACAATGTCGATCAGCCACTCAATACATAACTAACCTGTAAGTATAATTTCCGTAAGCTGAATGTTGTGACGGGAGGCGATGTGGGACCACCGACATCTTTCATAGTTTTGACAAGTATATATCATCCATTTGGAATTATTCCAACTTTTCTGAAGCCCTGCTAAAGTGTCTACTTCCAGGAAATTACTCCGCTCCGTGCAAACAGAACTTAACCAACTCAGGAAAATTACAGCAAAGGGACAACACACAGCATTCGTACGCACTCAGTTTAGTAATATTTTGCATAAAAACTATTTCCTACTAGGCATTACTAACACACCTAGCTTCTATATGTTTTAATTAATATTAATTATAAGGTTTAAATTACAATTTTATACATAGAATTGAGTAAAAATTCAGTTACCCAATAATAAGGTATTTTTATCTCAACGAAAGCATAAAACGCTCGGAATACATTACGTATTCAGAAAACAAGCCAATATGTCGTTCACGGGGTGATTTTGGAATGGTTCGAATCAAAAATGGCGAAGGAACCGCGGATAGACTATAACTTGTTGTTGGTACCCTAATTGTCCCAAGTACCGTACCGCCAGGAGGGGAGATACACCGACTCTTCGGTGCTATATTTTTCGATCTATAATTGCTGCTGTGTTTTGGATTTTTCCCCTGGCCTGGGTGCCGACGCGCTCGGCGCTCCAGTTCGCTTGGCTTGTAGTCTGCGCTTACTTCGTATCGCAGTGTTTTCGAGAAGAGTAACGTATCATGGATTATGCTCGATTGCAACGCAATGCGTCCTCGATACCTCCCAGGTGTCACCAGCCCTTGTTCGCTTCGCGAGAAATATTCATCGCGAATTCGAACGCCTTCGTTCGTTTCCACCTCACGTTTAGCTCTGTCGAATTTCCCCCTGCACGAACTTCATTTGTCTTTGTGACTTTGGCAAGTGTTTTCCGCTCCCGTGCAAAGTTGTGAACACTTGCAGATGAAATATTTCAAACAGTTGGAGATCGGAAAACTATGTAGGACTCGGGAAGGGCAAGTGACTGTGAATTCGACCAGCGGCAGTTGACGTCTTGAACTCGTGCACTTTTCTAGGGCATGAAGTCAGATAAGGCGGTTACCAACCCGCCATTTTGGATCCATCGATATTTTCATCATATCTTCTATTTCAGAAGGCGTATTGAAATTCCGCGCACATTTCCTAAATAACAGCTTCCCAGACTTTATCGAACTGCCACAGCTTCGCTACATTTATTAATTTTTAGCTGGTAACTGTCGAGGCGAAACACGAGATTATCTCTTGCGGAAGATTGCAAAGGCGACGATATCAACAATCATCAAGAAATACTGACCTGAGACAATGCTCTAGGCAATGCTCTGTGCTCTGTCGTTCCAAAAAAACTGATACAAAACTGTATTTCTAAAGTATGGCAAAAATTCCATAAATCCAAGATGGCGTGCGGGAATCTGTCTTGAGGGGTGAAATTGATCACAGCCGTTGGGTAGCTGAGCAGAGCTAGATTAAAAGTGGTTTCTGAACAAACTGAGAGTAAAGCCTCTTCTAAAATCGACTTAACGCTAAACGTTAAACGGTAAACATTACCATTGCTACAATTGACGTCATTAGGTATAAATTGAAAAGAGAGCACGTGTTCACAGAAAAATATTTTATATTGTGTTCATTACTTATAATGCGTTTTATAATTAAAAGTTTCCGCAGACTTCATATTTACGCATGATTGGAAGTTTATTTGCGTTTAATCGACTTTGTATAACTGAACGGAACAAAAATGGACGGCGATGGTGAGTCTATCTACTGTCAAATGTCCACACCATTTGTTTTTCTTCTCTGTGACATCTTGAATTCGGACCGGCGAACGTTAAACGCGAATACTTCAAAGTTGGCCCACTTTTAAACGCAATACGTCTAACGTTTAGCGACGATGACTAACGTCGGTTGTATGCCACATCCCAACGCGTATTCATTACCTACTTTAAAGCTTTATGGTAATAACAAGTGGACTGTATGCGGGGCTTAAATATCATTGAATGTATACAAACATCCCTTTATTTATAAAATGAAAAACAGACAAAAATGTTAGCAATAACTTCGTGCACTGTTAAAAGCCAAATTACTGCCCATATCTGAGTCTATATATGGGTACTGTGACTGATATCCTGCATCGTTATTACTGTACTTAAAATAACGTGCACGTCCAAACTACACGAATTACGCATACTTACATAATATTAATACCTACTTTAAAAACCGTAAACCAATGTTTTTAGTATGATATTTCTACTGATTTATTTGTACATTTTCTACTTCTTTCATTTATTTGTTACACAATTTCCCTAGTTGTTCATTTTTGGGGCCAGGTTTGAATTAACATTTTTTAGTCGGTAATATTTTGTGTGTAAAATATTTGCTATGACAAGATGCTTACATTAAGACCATTGGTGGGCGGTGAAAATGATCACAGTTTGGAATCATGTTACATTCAAATGAAATAATCAGTACGTGTACAATTACCTCTTTGAGCCCAAACAGTGAGTAGAGAGGCCAGATGCACAATTAAAGGTACATTGATAGGAAAAAATTAAACCAGTTGTTTTGGGAAACACAAAAAAATTATTTTGTAGTCAATCCAAAAAAATGCATTTTAAAATCAGTTTTCATATAGTTCAAGCCACTCTGAGCACCTAACCCATTCAATTATTGTAATCAAATTACATTTTAATTTCTACACATTCAAATCTGCACAGGACAAAATAATGGATGTTCTCTGTAGCATAATTGAAAAGAACTAACGTAAAAATTTATATAATACACATTATAAAACTTGAAACGTATTAATAAATGTACTGTGCAAGGTTTAATTAATTTAACACACAAAAATAACTCAAGCACCTATGGTCTCCACTGCTCTGCAGACTTTAGGCTCCACCAACAGCGTCAAAAACTTATACTCAAGTGCTTTATGAGACAGTATAAGAGTAACATTTTGGAACGCCGCTGGAAGTAAAAGTAGGGCAGAGTGCTCATGCCAGCTGCGTAGGGAACAAAACACTGTGGTTTGGCTTCTGGATTGAAATACTGGTAAAGGCTGTTCACGATGAAATGGACACTTTTGAAATGGATCTTAGGAAAAAGTCACTTTCCTTTCCTGCATATTTTTTAATGGGTGCACCGAGTGACATTCGCACAGCAAAGTTGGTAACGGTAGATGGAAAATAGTTCCATCTGTTAACGTTGAATAAAAAGTATTAGTTAACCATTTGCGATAACTTAAATTATTTATTTTGCTTTCTGTTTTTTAATCCATTAAAATGTAAAAATGAGAAGATTTGTAAAATATTTTCTTTAATAATAATTTCGCAGTTTCACTTCACCGACGTATGAATAGAGAGATGAGGCCCATGGCAATGCTAATTTTATATAAGACGGAAGAATACACAACGTGCATACAAGTAGAACCTAAGCAAGGCTTTCAAAAGTGCTAATTTTATCGCTAACAGCCTATATGTAAATAAATACTTTGAAATATTATTATACTTCCTCGCAGACTTCTGAAGTATCTAAGATACATTTTGGTTATAAGCAAAATATTTATATATATAAAAAAAAGACACATGTTTGAAAAGTAAATGCAAATTGAAACCTACTTCGCTGTTTGGCAATGCGATTTTGGCAGATGTGACGGCGATAGGCAAATCAATGTTGGAGAAAAGCTCAGAGGACGAAAATCACTTTATCTAATCCCAAGTCTACAGATTTTCGTCTCCTCGCCTCACGTTGGCTAGAAATTTAGAACAACTATAGTCAAAATTTTGCGTTAAATTAGTGACATGACGTATTTTTTTATTTATAATTTCCAGCAGCTCCTCTATGTTAAGAGCCGCCATATTTCTTCACTTACTGACTCACTCACATTTAATTTTTAAAAAATTACAATTAAATATTTATTAATTACATTAAAACTGTCACAGGTAAAGGAATTGAGGGACTAGTACATTAGGATCTACATTTTCCCCATTTTGTAACATTCCACCATTAGCCCGATCACTTTATTCAAGCTTCCATCAGGTGTAACTGCGGTATTGAAGACAGTAAAAGTAACGAGCAAAGTTATACCAAGTTGAATTCATCTTGTTACAGATGTTGTGCTAGGGGAGTGCTTATAACTGTACTGTATTGCAGTTTGTCGTGCGCCGGCCTTTGAATCGCTCGCCGCAGAAAGTACTTTGTTTCGCCACCTACGAGCGCGGCGCCTGGTGTGTTCTTGGTGTGCTCGGTATCCCCTCTCCTTTTTCCTGCCCCTCCCCTTCTACTCTCCTCCTTTCCCCTTAGCGCGTTCCTATGTTACTCGTAAACTGGTGCTCCAAGACATCGGTCGTTCCGACGATATACCTAACACCTTTTGGCAGTCTTCCTTCGCTTCATCGACACTGCTGGTGTTAGCTGCTGCTGTGATTCCATCGTGGATAATCGCCCGAGTGACTAAAAGTGCGATCTTTAATATATTTTAGATATCAGTATGGTTGGTGCGTAATTTTGTAATTGCCAAATCTTGGCCATGTTTAAATGGTTCAAATATTATGTATAGAGGTGCGGCCAGATCTAGGAGAGTTGTGGCGCAAGCAATTTTGATTAACAGGGCAGTAGTTTTACATTAGTTCGTGTCAGTGTTAAAGTAGGGCACCACAACTCCAGGTTTACTAATAATATTTTAATATTGCAAGAGTTTATCAATCTTATGGCCGGTCACTTTGATTGGGCTAGATAAAGCTGCGGGCCGGCCAGTATGCATTTTAGTGAAATTTTTAAAATCTTTTAGCTTATTGTTTTAGTCTCGGTGGGCCTCTTGTAGGGCATGAATGCTGCCCAGTTCGAGAATTGCTCTAATTAATTATTGTTCTGAAGCGTCAAGCCAGGTGTAGGAACACCCTTTTTAAATAAGTTGTGTCAAAATGTAAATAATTTGGGCTGACGTTAATTATCCTGAAAGACGACTTGTTTGTAATATTGGGCCTTGCTTGTGAGCGAGCATGGTAACGGGAAAAAAATAATTAAAAATGAACAGTAATGATCACTCAGTTGAAAAGTATAAACTACATATTGCGAGGTGCCTCTACCAAACGTAGTGAATATGACCTTGAATAGAAGGCTGTTGTTACTGACCCGCGCAACTAGAATTGTGTTGTGCCAAATCTTTAAGGCGATTGTCCACGTCTGGTCAGATTAATTTTTCAAATGTGCGCCTTCGGTGTTTCATACTTTGATTTGCAAAAATTCTCGAAGGACAGTTTTATGCGTTCGTGTACGTCTTGGGAGAATATAATTATGAGGCAGAGAAGCCGAAAGGGCGCAGGGTCAGTATTATATATTTGAATAATTTTTGTGAATCTGCTTAAACATTTAAAGGCTAGGTTGTTATTACAAACTATGTGTATTTAATTAGTCGTTTTTAATATTTAGCCGTTTATCTATACATATTTTTTATACTTACTACTCCTGTTTGAGGAGTTTTGCTCAATATATATTATATAGTAGTGTTAATAGTGGTGAGGTACTTCGGGTAATTTTATACAGTTTTTTAACGAGTGTATATCAAAAAAAGTTTATAAGGAAATGTGAAATGAACCAGCAATGTTTTCGAAATGAGAATAAATTTATTAACTTGGAAGTGTTATGGTTTTGAGTTTTTTCAATTTGTAGTTTAGTGTGATCATAAGCTTTTGAGATGAGACTTGATGTTTCTAGTGTTTTGCTCTGTTTTGAATAAATGTGGTGTATGGTCACCACAGTCGCATTGATTTAAATTGAGTTTAACTCATGTGTGTACTGTACATACATTGCTGTGTTAATGATTGTGAAATGCTTGTGTTAGCCTAATTGTGCCCGAGCCCTATTCGTTTCCGTGAGCATGTAGCACCTTCTTGCGCTGAACCAAGTAACTAATCGCAAGCTATCGTTTTTTTATTTATTAAGACTGCCAAACACGTTCCTCTAAAAAAAAAATCAATGAAAGAGTTATTAACGATGCTAATCACGCAGCGTAAAGTATACAAGCGAACTTTAATATCTAACTTGTGGAATCAAAGAAAATGTTTGGTGCAAAAATTTTAAGAGCTCATAGTGTGTTTCGTACTTAATTATTTTTGAGGATTTTTTCCTCGAGATTTAAAGACGGACATTCTCTGAGTCTCTGCAGGGTGGCGTAAATGATAAATGTTAGGTTGATAAAAATTTTAAACTAATAAATTCCTTGTCAATTAGATATATTTAAAGAGTTACTTTCATGAAAAGAATGGAGGTAAATATTTAAGAAACCACGAGTTTGAAAGTGCATATGATGAGGAAGATGTATTCTACCAGCGTATGTAAAATTAACGTTGCCATGCACCTGATCATTTTATTCATTTGTCGGCCAAATGAAACAATAAAATTATTCGAGAAGTAAACATAAAAAAAAATTGGTATAAATCTTACACTAATATGCGTTTTAAAAGAAGAAAGGGGAATAAATAATAAAATGTCAGTATTAAGAAATGTTTACCTAAGTTACAACCCTTTTAATTCAACGTTACGACACAGAACTACTTAAAAATGTGTGCAGTTATAAGCTATTCACGATAAAATTATCACTTTTGAAAGCCCTGCTAAAAATTTACTTGTATACACGTTGTGTATTCATCCGCCTTATGTAAAATTCGCATTATCATGGGCGTATTCACTTTATTCATGCGTTGATCAAGTGAAACTGTGAAATTATTAGAAAAGTAAGTATCTTACAAAGCTGCTATTTTTACACTTCGGTGCATTATAAAAAACAGAAAGCGAAAGAAATAATTTAAGTTAACATAAATGCTTACCTAACACTTTTTATTCGACGTTAAGAAACGGAACTACTTTCCCATCCATCGTTACCAACTTAACTGGGCGCATGCCACTCAGGGTGTCCGTTAAAACATATGCAGGTAGGAGCAGTGAAAGTTCTGACTATCGCGAACAGCCCTTTAGGAGCGGTGATATTTTTCAAGGGTTGATTTCAAAAGTTCTTAATGAACCGTAAACAGCTTATAATATCTTTAATCCTTCGATAATATTTGCCGATCGTGTGTCAAAAATTCGATCTCAGGGTAACGTAACTTTGTTTTCTTTCGCTTATACACTTTCGTTTAGTACAACGTCTGTAATTGGCAGGGCGGTTAAGTCGGCGGCCCGACGGCCAGGGCACGCCTGGAGAGCCATCTCTGCCCCGGCAGATTGTGCAAGTCCCTCTGGGAATCAGCGCAGAGATGACGCCCTCAGGAGGGTCGTTCATCCGGGATTGCCACGGCCAGATGAAACGACGTGCGTACAGGCAGCGGGGAAATGACCCCCGGTAAGCAACAAGGAACGTCTTTGTCGAGGACCCGCCAGCTCGGTAGGGAAAACGAGCCTGCCCCATTGAGTGACGGCACACAGGAGAGAGGGAAATTTCCTGTTGGTAGTACGTGCTATAAGCTATTCGCGGTAAAGTGAGCACTTTTCGACACCCTCTCATTTGGAATAATAGTCAATAAATATACCTTATTGTAGCATCAGACGTGAACTTTCGAGTCCGATGGAATATATATATATATATATATATATATATATATATATATATATATATATATATATATATATATATATACTGTGTTTATTACTTAGATGGCAATATATTTTAAAATGTTGTGGAACGTTAAAAAACGCTGATGGGAAAAAAATAACTAGGGCGTTAAAAGTGCTCACATTACCGTGAACAGCCTATAACAAGATACTTAAGGGCGCTGACCACAGAAAATTTTACTATATACTGCTCATCATTTAGACATTATCAGTAATTGTATTTTTTCCCCCAAAAATATTTTGCGCTATTAATTTTCGCATAAATACGTGTCGAAATCACAATGTTAGTGTTTTTAGAAATGTGCAAACGATGTAAACTGACTTACGTACATAAATGCCATAATTCAAACTGAAAGATGATGCCGAGAAGTACGTCAAGACATCTATCAAATTGTACAATAAAGGTTTATGCAATTTAAAAAATTGTTAAAGTAATGTAATTCCAGCAATTTTTATTTCTGGTTGCTCCCGAACTAAGCATGTCTTAAAATAAGCTATAAGAAGACCTTTCAGTTGATCTTGTTAAGTTTTCTGCAACTAGTTTGGTTTATTGTACTTGTACATTACAAAACCGATAAAATGTTCTCCTTTGGCGCGTAATTTTTGCAAAAACCAGGCGATCTAAAATTTTTCATCCTGAGAAGAAAGTAACGCCATATAATGTCCACAAGTAGAACTGTGTGCGATGCAAATATGAAATAACAATTGTGGCTAACTCCCTTAAGAATAGACTTACATACGGTAACGAAATAGCCGCTTTTAATAGCGAATAGCCGAAGCACTCGTCTGCAAGATGGCGTCACCAGACAGTGGCATGGAAGAAAGCGTCTCGCCTGCAGCTATAGCCTGTTCACGGTAAAATGACTGCTTTTGAAAGCCCTGCTTAACATCTACTTGTATACAAGTTGTGTATTCTTCCGAATTATGTAAAATTAACAGTGACATATGCCTCATCACTTTATTCATGCGTCGGGCAAATAAAACTGTGAATTTATAATGAAAGTAAATACTTTACAGATCTGCTCAATTTTACACTTCGATGCAATAAAAACACAAAGCGAATTAAGTAATTTTAAGTTATCACAAATGGTTACCTAACACTTTTTATTCGACGTTAAGATATGGAACTACTTTCCATCCATCGTTACCAACTTTACTGAGCGAATGTCACTCAGTGCGTCCATTAAAATATATGCAGGTAAGAGCAGTGACTTTTTCTAAGGTTCATTTTAAAAATGCTCACTTTATCGTGAACAGCCTTTAGACCAGTAGAATGGGTGAAGAGATGTTGGTGGCTTTAGCATTGAGGTCTTGAGGAGGGTGAAGCGAGGCGAGTATAAGGAGCAGCGCCGAAACGAAGGGGCGGGGGAAACGGGAGATCCTAGAGAAAACCCGCCGACCAGCGTCATCGTCCTGCACACCATTCCCACTTGAGAGAATCCGGAGTGACCTAGCCTGGGATTGAAACCCAGTTCGCCTTGGGGGGGGGGGAGCAGTCTAACCACTCAGCCACCGTGGTCTCTAGACCAGTAGAAAATATTCTACAACGTGTGATACCCAATAATATCTAAGGGAAATTCCCGGAGCCGAGCGCCGCCAATCAAAGTCAGAGTTTTCTTGGATGAAAGGAACCGCTACACAAATTTCACTTCAACGGACTACAATTTCGCGGTTTTATGTTTACTATTTGCCTTGCTGTTGTTTAGTGACCTTATCGCTTTCTCTCAATACAAAGTAAACTAGATGGCAACTATCGTTCACGTCGTAGAAAAACTTCCATTGAAAATTGCACGCGACCAATCCAAATAGTCCATGAAAACTCCAGCCTACCTTACGTGCAACAACATGGAGCTACGTAAGTTAATATTGTTATGAAACGCTATTTTACAGGATCACCACTACGCAATTTCAACAGTGACCTGGAAGAGGTATTGTAAGTTCAAGGTGTTTTATATATATATATATATATATATATATATATATTTATTTATTTTGCTATCTGTTGAAAATTGACGTTTTGCGGTGACAATTTAAAATGAGAAATTCCAAACGTCGATGAAAAAATTTACCAATTCTTACTTTAATAAAGTACATTCACGGTTTCTTCGGATGTTCTGAAAAAAAAAAATCCCTTTGATAAATCATCCTAGTATAGGTGGTTCACGGTAAAATGAGCACTTCTGAAATCCCTGCTCAAGATCTACTTGTATGCACGTTGTGTATTCTTCCGCATTCTGTAAGATTAATACTGCCATTTGCCTCATCACTTTATTCATGCGGCGGTCAAGAAAAACTGGGAAATTACGAGAAAAGTAAATATTATAATAATCTGCTGATTTATACCCATCAATGCATTAAAAAAAAAACAAGGCGAAACAAATAATTTAAATCATCAGAAATGATTAACTAACACTTTTTATTCGACGTTAATATACGGAACTACTTTCCATCCATCGCTACCAATTTTACTGGGCGCATGTCACTGAGAACGTCCGTTAAAATATATGCAGGTAGGTGCAGTGACTTTTTTGTAACGTTGTCTTCAAAAGTGCTTACTTTATCGTGAACAGCCTTTAGTAACATGCCAAACTGTTTTTTAAATACCTTTTATAACACAAATGTATAATACAGTGATTAATTTTAAAGTATTATTTTTTTGAATAAATGAAGCTTTAACTTATTATCTTCTATAACTTGAAATATTTATTTCGTATTCAATACGAATTAACAACAGTGAGAGCAGCGATGTGTTGGTAACGGCTAGTAAGAAATCTGTTACAGTTAAAATATTATTTTAACCAATTTTTTTGTATGCTATTTTTAAATTAAACGTTGCCTATTGAAATATTTAAATTTTTAGGTAGCACTGATGGAAACATACTTCATTTTTACAGTTAAAAATATCAACTCAAATTACAGTGCGTAGGCCCTAGTGATACGGTGTATTTTTTCCGTCTGAAGAAAAATCTTGAATAAGCGGAGCGGAGCTTATCGCTCTCTCTCTCTCGTTCTCTCTCTCTCTCTCTCGCTCTCTCTCAGAAAGTTTCGCCCCTCTAGTAGTAGCAGGAAAATCATTCATGTTTCCAATTTGGTATATTTCATACTTATTACAGCAAAAATAATTACTTGAATTTGTAATGTACAACTGAAACGAGATTTTAATGTTCTAATACTTTTTATATATTTAGATGTGATGGCGGGACGGTTATAAATCCATTTGGCAGAAGTGCGGCGACGGCAATATGACGATGACAATGACATGGCGTATTGCTTGTGGCTGAACAAAGCGTTAATTTTTCTTCCTGCGAAATATACTTAAAATCATCACATCACGTTTTAATACGTTGTGTTTTTTAAACCTACCGATGCAAGTTACGACATTGTGATAAATCTGTTTTTTCCACGTTAGGAATAAATATACTGTAACGTGTGTCCTGACCGCAGCGTGTGAAAGGGTATTGTAGGTCTCAGTTACGCTTTGTCATGCCGAAATCACACAGCCCCGACCAGCACGACACCGCAAGCACGACACGACACTTAAAACTAAAGAACCAATGAAATGCAACATAGCTTCTGTCGTACGACCAGCAGTTTTGGAGTAGAAATTATGTCAACTCTCCGTCGTGTCGTGCGGCACGACGCACAGAGTGTACAACCTTGTAAAATGAAATTGTATGATAAGCTTTCCCTACAATGGGAAACACGTAGCTTATAAGAAAACAAATGATGGAAATTATTGTATTTAACTCTTATAAATAATAATTTTACCTTTGTATGCATTAGCTATAAAACTTTGTCACCATCATGTATTCCAAATTTCCCGTCTGTCCACCGAAAAAATTCTACTCTTTCTGTCGCGTCAGTAAACTGTCGGACTGGAAATTCCAAAAGGCACATTGCAAATTGTCGTAGTTGCGGTTTTTGTCGTGTCGTGCTGTGCTCCTCGGGGCTATGTGATTCCGGCATCTGTGTGTGTGTGTGTGTGTATGTGAGAGATTGCAAGTATTGGACGTGCGCAATTGATAAGTTCTAACCGTGAACTATTTTTATAACGAAATTGATTATTTGATGGTCACGCCTGTTTATTTATCACAACGTTGTAACTTCGCCCTAGGTGTTTGAAATACAATTCTGTAACGTGCTTACGTTTCTGTGATTTGAATATTTGCCACAATCCCAACAAATTCTTAAGCCCAGCTAGAAAATTTTAAATAAATAAATAAACTTAGTAAAAACAAAGTGGCTGTGAAAAAAAATACGACCTGAGTAAAAGTTATTGTATGATTATTTGTGTACATGTTTACCACTATTTTTAAGTTTGTCACAGCTAAATAAAAAAAAGCGGCATGAGTTGCGTGCTTGAATTTACTGTCTATTTCATTGGACTGGCTGCTCTTTCGTTTTAATATTTATTCCAAAAGAAGCTTTCCTTTTAACTAAATAACCCCAAACATATCAATAATAAGAGGTAAAATACCACAGTTCTTTACCCCATAGTTGTAACAGGGTTAAACACTGTCGCGGTAAAATATTAACGTGTATTATGTGTAATGTGCTATATCGTGTATAACACAAATATGTTAGCAATATGAAAATAATCACCTTAAGAACTATCGTCAATACATAGCTACATTGTTAAAAAGTCGTAAAGCTGACCTAAATATGGATATATGTCTAAATTGTGAACATTCGAACGTAATGGTTTTTAAAATATGACAGAATTATTTGAACAGATGAAAACAATAAACGAAGCATTTGACAGTTAAAACTTATGTCACATGGCAGTGTTTAAGTTTAAATGTAGCAGAAAGGTACGCAATCGGTAAACCAAAAGTATAACTTTAGGAGGGCTTCCGAAAAATAAGAAGTAACCGTGAATGGCCTATAGCTACGGAACGGTCTATACCGAAATAGCTGAGGACGAGGTATATAAACAGGCCCTCTTAGAAACGATTGGATGAATAACTAGTAAATAATGAATAAACTGACTACTCCTGATACAAACAAAAGAACACTGAAGAAAGTCTTCTATCCAACAGTGCCTTATTCGATCGATAAAATAAGTAGAGTGAGGTACAAAAATTAACTATAGACTGTTCACGGTAAAATAAGCACTTTTGAAAGACATGCCTAAGACCTACTTGTATGCACATTGTGTATTCTTCCACCATATGTAGAATTAGCATTACCATGGGCCTGATCACTTTATTCCTGCGTTGTTTATAAGGGCAACTGTAAAATTTTTAGAAAAGAAAAATATTTACAAATAGTTTTATTCTTACACGTATTCCTTGAAGAAAAGGTAAAATAAAAATATTTCAGCACTCACTAATTTTTTTTTTTGACACTTGTAATTTAACGTTAACACATGTAACTACTTTATCTCCATGTTGCCACTTTTACTGGGCGCATGACAATCAGTGCACCAGTTAAAATATACGCAGGTAGGCACAGTGACATTTTTTTAAAGGTTGGGTTCAAAAGAGCTTACTTTACCGTGAACAGCCTTTATCTACAACGTCATACGCAATGTGAAAGAGCTGATACTAGTAAAACACTTACAAAAAAATTATATCCAATCTTTATGCAATCATAACTAAAGCGAACCATTCGCCATGAGGGTTAAAAACCGAACCCTACTGATTTAACAAAATAAATAAACTGTAACAAAACTTTTAAACCAAGCTTTGATTTATAAATAAACTAAAGAGATAAAAATAATTATATGAGTAGCTACAGAATTTGCAAAACTTGTTAGACTTGGTCGAACAGTCGTAATAAACTTTACAACAAATTAATATTTTATATCAATTTATATTTAGTATATGAAAGCTTTGCGCGAACAGTCAAGAGCCTTACGCAAGATATGTGCTTAGTACGCTTATACAATCGAGGTATACGTTCTATATTGCGAATAGTTAAGAGCCTTACACAGTATATGTACTTACACGCTTATGCAAATGAGGCACAGGTTCTGTATTGCGTCAAGTTCTACACATTCTATAACTACTCCTATAATTATTTATATCTCGTTAGTTCATTTATAAATAAAAGCTTGGGTTAAAAGGTTATTTAAAGCTTATTTATTTTTCACGTTTTTAGTCTCGCCTATTTTTTTTTACTATTATTATATAGGTAAACTATTTATACATTCACAGACTCGTCCGTCATCGGTTCCCGATGACGGACGAGTCTGTGAATGTATAAATAGTCTACCTATATAAAATAAAAAAATGAATAGGTGAGACTAAAAAGATTAAAAATTTGAAGTTGAACACTGGTGGCCCCCACCACACTTCGGGCTGTAACCTGGCAAACAGTGATGCACTGCAGGCAGACACGACGATTGCTAATGATTCGGGTGGTGCCAGACAGACACCTACCGTACATACAAACACAAATTAAATAACAGCTTGTAAACAATTGTAAAATGATAGTATATATGGTTTATTTAATAATTGTGTGCGATCTATCGGACTGACATGAACGTACGATATATTTTCGGAAAGCTGGGAAGGCGCAGATGAAATTATGGTACGAATCTCGAAATTATAGTATGAACTGCCGAAATTATGCTACGCCGTAATATAATTATAGTGCGCGAAAAAATGGGCCAAGGTCATTTTGTACTAATTATGATACATATTATGGTACCCACTTATGATAGGGGAAATGACCTAAAGGCCTAACCTGTTTTAGGGGGGTAGAGGGCTAAGAAGAAAGGAGAATACCAAATTGCAAAAAAATACGATAAAAATGAGCCATATAGCACACACTGATGGTGAAAAGGAGGAAAATTTAGAGGGATTGGGGGGGAGGGGGCGAAGGTTCGAAGGGCCTAACATCCCATTGAGTTACCCTAACTCGCCCCTTTCTATCGATCCCCCTTAGGCCCGTTCCCATCCTCCTCCTGGTTTTCGCGTAAACATGAACCTTAATTTCGGGCGCAAAACCCCTCTACCCGGAAGTGGGGAGAGAGGAGTCGGCTACTCTAACTTGCCCCTTTCCCCAAAGGGCGCTATCGATCCCCCCCCCCCGCCCCTAGGTTCGTTCCCCCCTCCTCACCGTTTTCGCGTAAAGTATTAGACAAAGCAAACGGTGAGCGTCGGCAGACACCTACCGTTCATACAAACAAGGCCAGTTATATAAAAGCTTGTAATAATGAGCGAACAATACGTAAGCCAACGATATGGTATTGCACTACCAGCAATTAAAGTGTATATAAAAATTCAGAGAAAAACTGGAACAGACCTGAGAAGATCGTCTCATACGTGCTTAAAGTGGCTTACAAACAATAAACTCAACTCTCAATGCAGTAGAAGTAGGCCTATGTCTTGTAGAAATGCTGGATGATGTTGATCCTCCACAATATCTTCAATAATACGACCTGTTTTAATTTTGAATAGCGTCAGCATTTTGTCGCTGATCCCTCTGCATTCGAGCTGTTAGCATCGTAAAGGTATTTTTCTCATTTTTACATGAAAACTTTTAAATCTTGTTCGCGGTTAATCAAGCATGTTTGGAACCAACCCTTGAAAACAAACTCTCTCTGCTGTTAAGAAAACGTAGTTCCGTGTCTTGACACGGTGCTAAAAGATTTATATTAAAATTTGGGGACACGGAACTTATTTAATTTAGATTTTTGTATTTATCCACAGTGAAAATAAACTGGCTTACAGTAACATGTATACGTCGATATCCATTGCACAACTATACAACTGATAGACTCACGAATACAGTTAACGGGTCAATGACAACTTTTAATTTCTCCTACTATGGAAATATACAAGATTGGCAGGAAAAGTAGATCCTAAGCCTGGCTTTCGAAAGACATCAGTTAACTTCTAACAACCTATAATGATACAGCATACGCGCGATCGTCTGTTAACCAAAGCTTTCCATGATTGAAATACACCGGAGTTGAAGTAGTCTAGTGCGGGGTTGAGTACAGGATTACAGATAATGGTCTCTAAGCGCAACAGATACGGTTTCCTCTTTCTAAATTCGGCCCACGGATGGGAGGTATTCCACGCATCACAAGTCTACTGCACCTCGAGCCTTGTCGCCCCCCCCCCCCCAGTACCTAGGAGAAAGGGAAGGTTGGCAACAAGGTGGCACTGTAATTTCGGCCTTCAGTTTCCACCCTCGCTTCGAGCCTAAATCCCGGGGCTGTCAAAAGAACCCACCAACCCTCCCTTCCCCTCCCAGCTCGTAGGATTACCATCAGCCCTACACCTGTCCGTGAGGCGAGGGCGAGCTGCACAGCCGCTGACGAGAACGAAATAAGACGCTCCCTTCGGCTGTACTGCCCATAGAGGTAGGTTGTCCGATTTGGCGAGTGTGTTTTGAATTAATACTGTCGCCTGTATAAATCTCTGCATTTACACAAACAAATTCTGTGGGTTTCTGTACTTCGATTTACCGACGTCATTTTCTCCACAGAACACACGATGAAAAGTCTAATGTTCTTGCAACGAAAATTACTATTGAGGGATTTCTTTAAACTTTTGTGTTGTGATAAAATTGATAAAGTTGTTACAGTTTAAAAATTCCTATATTGCTATAATGGAAATATAATGTCGGAGTATTAATGTTACTAAAGACTCTAAGTAATGTTCGGCAACCAAATGTTGTATTACGCTAAAAATCACACGAAGAACAAAATATTTTGCATTTCTGCGGCGTTAAAGAAATGTCCACCAACAAAAGTTTACACTGACTTGGCGTTGTAAAGTGGTGGCAGTAGTGAACAGCGATAACCTCGTAAAATTAAACCACTGCATTAAAAATTTAAAGCCGAGTATGATAACTAAATGTAGCTTAGATCATCTCTCAAGCCTTGCGAAGCAGTTTGGGTGTTACAAATATGCATGTATTTCTATAGCATGATGTATTTCCTCATAACGAAAGAGAGCTGCACCTTGTAGTTATATTGTACTGAATACGCGCAGTATGAGAGACAGTCAGGTATGTTAAGATAGAGCAATTGGTAGGACGTAATGCGCTCAAGGCGCGGTTTCGATTCTCCTCCCGGCCGTAATTTTTTAAGCTGGTAATACTTTTTTTTTTGTGACAAAATAATTGTACTTAATTTATTTTACATCGGAATGTTTCTTTAAAGCACAGAAAGACAAGGAAATTTGTAACACAAACGTTAACATCAATTCAACATAAAAATTTGTTTTGCGGCAACAAACACCTCCTTAATGTTGACAGTACAGTAAGAGGTAACGTTATTACAGTATACAAAAGTACTTAAAGTTACATTAACATCAATAGCTTAACAGTACATGACGTAACACCAACAGTAGTTACTAACGGCTCAGAATTAACAAACAATCGCTGTTGCAGTAACATTTATACAGTTGGTACAATGTTAGACATTTTCTTGTGCACCAGACGCGCTTACTTTACTGTCCAGATATAGAATAGGTAAGCATATAGAAGTGAAATTACTTATCGGTTCCTTGGATGTGGGTTACTTATTCACTGATTCATTTTATTTTTGCTCTACACTGAGAGAAAAGTCAATAAAATATTTGTTTGTATAGGGCCAAAGTTGTGTCTAGTTTCCCCAACAAAACATTTTGCGAGTGAAAAAAAAAAAAAAACTCGAAATGCAACCAAATTAATTTTCGACAGCCAACAAAATATAAAATTGAACTAACAAAACATCTGAGTTGGGTCAAGAAAAATTTGATTGTCAACAAAATTTTCACTTAAATCAACTGTATATATTTATTTGCCCACTAATTAGACTACCTTCGTTTGAAAATACATCTTGATAGTTTATTTGTATTTTATGTCAGAATTAGGATGGTAAAATTGTTGGTGAGTACATTTATTGATGCTTAAAGATGGTACAAACATTCTAATCAATCAATCTCAACCGGGAACTAAACTGTAAAGTGTAATACCTGAAATATTTATTTGCGCATGTTGCCCAGTTTTCAAAATGTAAGTATTCAAAATCATTCCTGCTGTACAACTATAATATGTTTAGTTGAGGCTACATATGGCGTAGTGTTCGGACACAGCCAAGCTAGGTTCGAATCTCGGTTAGGCCTCGAACTTTTTATATTAATTGGAACTCTTTAATTTACGCAGAGCCGAACACAGTTGCACGAACCAAATCTTTGTTAGGTGCCACCAAATAAGAACAACAAAGTCAATTGGCTGCTAGAACAAAATATTTCACTGCCCCAATATAAGCAAACAAAACTAGTTTGATTCCATGCAACTTTTTTTTTCTCAGTGTAGGTCCTTGAAGCGGCACTGCGTGCCTGTTACTATTGACTCCCAACAACTCCCCAGCTTTGCGAGTGTGTCGCCAGGCATTCAATGGCGAACGGCGTGCCGACATTTTGTTGGCAAGTGACGTCTTTTTTTTTTGGCGTGTGTGGCTCTAGTTCGTGGCAAGCGCCTGTTGCACTTGTGTTTTCCTGGGTATTCCACGGCACGGCGCGTTCAAATATTGTTAGCTGACAGCTTATAAAATAACGACATGACAGTGTCTCCCTATGCATCTACTACATAATCCGCCGTGTTGTTTCCTGTAATTTACACTTCGAGTTATAATTAAAGAGTTCGTAAAAGTGGTACGTGACACGTGTCTTCTAGGGAAATAGAATATTGTCTTTAAAGCTAGCGTAAGATAAATGAGTGAGTGAAGAGATTTGGGTGGCTCTTAAGAGCGAGCTCTTCCGCCAAATATAAACAAACATTGCCATGTGACTGCTATGTAGCATCTGTCAAAATCAACGTTTACATGCCATTGTATGTGTATATGTGTCCGTATACTTTCGCTACACCGAAACATAAACATTGAAATGTGACTTCTACTTTTATACCTATCAAATGTGTTGTTTACTGTTTACAGCTTTTCATAGAATTTTGTCATATTCCAAAGACCATTCCGTACGAATATACACAGTTTAAGCCTCTAACATTATTTGGGACAGCTGTATGACGTTTTAAAAATGCCTGAATTGACAACAGTTCTTACGGTTATTTTACATTTACATATTTGTTTTCCACGTCATAGCACAATATATGTAATGCACGTTAGTATTTTGCCGCGACTGTATTTAACACTGTTACAAATGCGAGGTAAAGGGCTGTAATAATTATCCTTTTGTTATTGATATGTGTTGGGTTATTTCTTTAAAAGACGGCCTCATTTGGAATAAATACAACCAGTCAAACGAAAAAGGCACATTAAATTCAAGCTCGCCAGTCGTGTTGCTCATTTTTATCATATAAACTTAAAATATAGCGGTGAACATGTACACAAATAAGCCTATGGTAACTTTTATTCCGCTCATATTTCTATATATTGTTTCTTACTGTTTATTAGGTTTATTGAAATTTATCGGGCTGGGATTTGTATTTTTTGTCCGAAATTGCGGCAAATTACGTTACGACTGTGTTTCAAACCCCTCGAGGCAAAGGTACGATGTTGTGATACATAAACAGACGTGGCTGTAAAAAATTAACTTCGTCATAAAAACAGTTCACAGTTAAAACGTATAAATAGTGCTGAACAAATATTTGAAATCACGCACACACACACAGGGCCAGCGTATCGACCACGATGCACAAAGGCACGCCATTTCACAGAAGTAATGATTAACGAAACACTCGTCAGAGTATTTTTATTACTGCCGTGGAAACACAGATTTATCACAACATTGTAACTTGCGTAGGTAGGTTTAAAAACACAACGTCTACAAACTTACTGTGGTAATTTGAAGTATTTTTCGGAGTAAGAATAATTTACGCTTCGTTTGGCAAAAAGCAACACGCCATGTCATGGCTCGCCACGTCAGCCAACTTCACTTGGTAAATGCCCCGCCATCATATCTAAATATATGAAAATAAGTATTCAAACACTAAAATCTCTTTTCAGTTGTAAATTCCAAATTCAAAACTCATTATTCTACTGTAATAAGTATGAAATATGATACAATTGAATACATTTATAATGTTCCTGCTTACTAGCGAAGTGAAACTTCCCGAGTGTGAAAGAGATAAAGAAAGAGAGAGAGAGCGACAAGCCTCGCCCAGCAGACAATTGGTTTCAGTTGCCATCTCGCTCGATAAAACAAAACGGTACCATTACGGCCTACTCACGATATTTTCCGCTGTTATTATAAACTCTAAAAATGAGATGTGTTGCCATGGGGGCTACGTAAATATTTAAATATTTCAATAGGCACCATTTAATTTACAAATAGCATACTAAAAAACTAGGTTAAAATAATATATTAACTGTGAACTATTTCTTACCGGTCGTTGCCAACATGTCGCTGGTCTGGCTGTTGTTAATTCATATTTAAAAATAAATAAATATTACAAGTTATAGAAGATATTAAGGTAAAGTTTTACTTATTCGATAATATAGTACTCTAAAGTTAACCACAGTTGTATACTTGTGGAATACAGGTTATTGAAAAAAACAGGTTGACATGTTATGCTTAGAGTGTTTTTTCAAATGTTGATTTTCATAAGTCGCTTCTAATCGGGAATGGACAATACATGGAAAGATTTTTCAATGTTTTTATTCAGAAAAGTGTGAAGACACTGCGAATAGATTATATTAGGCTCTGCGTTGTTTGGAGAACGGCATCTTGCAGGCCAGTGGCGCCACCTTGCTGCGTTGTTATGTACAGATTTTTGTTTAAAGACTGTTAACGATGAAATAAGCACTTTTGAAATGAACCTTATAAAAAACTCACTGCCCCTGCCTGAATGCATTTTAATGGGTGCACCAAGTGACGTCCGCCAAGGGAAAGTTGGTAACTATGGATGGAAAGTAGTTCCATATTTTAAAGTCGAATAAAAAGTGTTAGGTAACAGTATGTGATACGTAAAATTATTTCTTTCGCTTTCTGTTTTTTTGTTAATGCACCGGAGTGTAAAATGAGCAGATTATGTAAATATATACTACCCTAATAGTTTCCCAGTTTCTCTTGCCCGACGCATGAATAAAGTGATAAGACCCATGGCAATGTTAATTTAACATAAGGCGGAAGAATACACAATGCGCATACAAATAGATCTTAAGCAGGGCTTTTAAAAGTGCTTTTTTTTTTTTTTTTTTTTAAATCTCGAGCAGCGCATATCTGCTTCTCCTCGCATTTTGCACTCTTCCTGCAATGTGTAACATTAACGTTGCCATGCGCCTCATCGCATTGTGCAAATAAACCCGCAGAATTTTCATGGATATAAATGTATTTCTCCTATACAGATTTCACAGTAGTGTATACACTAGAGTGAGCGATATGATGACATTTGGCGCGGCTCTTGACAGCGAGGTCTTGAGAGCTGATGCGGGTGATTAAGGTGAGTATGGAGCGGCGCGGTAATGTATGGGTGGGGTAAAGGGGAGATCCCCGTGAAAACCCGCCGACCAACGACATCGTCGGGCACAATTCTCAATGTAAAAATCCCGGGAGTGACCCGGCCGGAGATTGAACCCGGATCGCTTGGTCGGAGGCCTGAAGTCTACAGGGGCCGCTCTGCTACTGCGGCCCCTGTATGCACTATAGAGGTGACGTTTCTCCACTGGTTGCTGCATAAGGGTGAGTTCACCCCCTTTCTGATTGCACAGCGTGTGATTGGGGCTCACAATTGTGAAGCGTTCGTTTATTGGCGCAGAGCTACCCCAGGGCATGTCAGATAAAGTATGGTACAATGACAAACTTATTACAAGAGTACACGTGTTCGAAGTTTAATTTGTCCCCTAGTAATAATGCGAATTTTGTCCCTATCTGCGCACATGTAAACATTTATGAATACTGAAATAATTCATTTTACCGTCGTTATTTTTTTTAATGCATTTAAGTGTAAGAATTAGCGAAATTTTTAAACAGTTTACTTCTCTATAATAATTTCGAAGTTTCACTTGACCGACGTATGAGTAAAGTGATCATGCCAGTGATGATGTTAGTTTTACATACGGAGTAAGGATACACTATGATCATGCAAGTAGATGGTATGCAGGGTTTTGAAAAGTGCTTAGTTTACTGTTAACAGCTTATATATCAAAACACTGCATTCTCAAAACGTCAAGTTTTTAGAACTATTTTTTTTTTAAATTTCCTGCCAACTTAGCTAAGAGTCAGTATAATAGTGTGTTCTATAACGTAAATGTACCTATGGGAAGTAATGCTATTTTTTTTCGAAGGATTAATCAAAAGTGCTCGCTTTATCATGAACAGCCTTTATTCTGTGGTATTGTTAATGTTTCTTCTCAGGTTAGGAACAAGACGAGTTTTCCTATGGCAGGGTTTGGCATAGGAAAACATTCTGCCTCTAGGTGTGCAGTGTTCCGAAAGGTACATTTTATTTAACATTTTAAGTTAGGTGAATAATAAAAGAGGGAGATTTTACTTAGTTACGAAGTCATTTTATATATCATTTATGATTATTACAATTATCTTGTTTTTCATGTCGAAAATAGAGAGAATCTGTTACATTGCTGACACTATCGCTTACCTAGTGGCGAGTTGCCAAACTATTAACATTACTCTTCCCAACTTAGAAGAGACCTTGATGTTGTTTCAACACGCGCCGTGAAATGCCAATGGTGAGTTTACGATCAAAGACTGAAGAATTAGGAGTTGTAGTTAATGACTCAATAAGCACACGGAAAATGAACAATAAGAATATTTTCAGTTTATGATTGAATTAACAACTGTTAAGTCTAGCCAATGAAAATCGTAGGAGATGTAATCATTCGAAAAGTCCTGGAAAAATGGCCAATTTACATATATTTAAGTATCTGTGATTACTGCTTGTGTATTCGTTTAAAAAAAAATCGTGAAATCTTATAGAAGAGGAGGCCGATGCCAACATTAGGCAATTACATCAATAAATCTGAAAAGGTTAATTAAAGCGAATGCAATAACCTCTTCCACAAAAGAAAACATAACCATGAATTATTTTTAAATTAAGAGGATACTGTCTATCGATTAAAATAATTATTTTAATACGATTTAACAATACGGCATGACCTAAATACGAGTTGTAAATACAGTTTCTCGCCAACAACTGCCGCTGTGCTCCGAGTGGCTACTAAATCTTGACTTGTACTTGATATATAAAATATAACGATCTCTTAAGTCACGCCAAGAACGCACACGACAGTCATAAACTAATACCCTTGAATACACTGAATCATATCTTAAGCACACGGCGAACTTATTCTGTTAAGTCAATCGTAAACCCATCTTAAGATGAGCACGCGCGTAGAGAAGTACCTGTAAAGTAGAAATAAAAAAACCACACTAGAGCGAGAAGCGCGAGAAGAAACATATAGGCAAGGAGGAGCAGTAAATCGTACGAAGATAACGGAGCTACTTAGCGCTATTGTTTTCCGAAAGGCGCTGGCGGTGGGAACCTGTGGGACGACCATAAACTTTCGTGGTCCCGCAGCTCGTTGCGTCGAGGAGAATGAGGGGCGGTATGGAGGAGGTGATGTGGAGGGGGTGGCCAGCGCCCGCCTGAAAGGAGGGAGGGAATGATGGAGCGTTGGAAGGGTGGTGGTAGTACGAAGAGAGTAGCCGGTAGACAGGCAACGAGGTCGTCAAGCCATACCTACAAGATGCTGATTCTTCTACACGTTCAATGAAAAGAAAGCGGAACAATGCAAAACTTACAGTTCTGGGAATTTTGTATTAATTCGTGATTCGGGAGGTTACGCGTATCTCATTAAATGAATATTCTGGGAAAACGACTTTTTGCTTTTTTCAAAAAATGTAATAATAAATTATCTAAACCCGTTTGGTTTGGCTTTTATCATATTAAGTGCATTCAAATATGAAAATGTCGTTAATATGGTACAAATTCGAATTTTTTGAACTTGCCTGCGAGGTTTTCTTAAGAGGCAGGAGAAATGTCCAGCCATATGGACGTAGTTTAATTTGTAAAGTCTGTTCACGATAAAGTGAGCACTTTTGAAATCAACCTTAGAAAAACGTCACTGCCCATGCCTGCTATACTTCAACGGGTGCACTGAGTGACATGCGCCCGGTAAAGTTGGTAACGATAGATGGAAAGTAGATCCATATCTTTTAACGTCGAATAAAATGTGTCAGGTTACCATGTGTGATAGTTCTGTTTTTTTTTATGCATCAGTGTGTAAAAAGTATCAGATTTATAAAATATTTACTTTTCTAATAACTCTTCAGTTTCACATGACCGATGCATGAATAAAGTGATGAGGCCCACGGCAATGTTAATTTTACATAAGGCGGAAGAATACACAAAGTGCATACAAGTATACCTTAAGCAGGGATTTCAAAAGTGCTTTTTTTTTTTTTTTACCGTGAACAGCCTTTAGTGTTTAATTGCGTGTATTAATGTCCCACTGTTACAGAAGTTATCTTCACGGTACAAAGCACCGACGGGAAAACTGCTCGCAATGCACGTACGGGCGATGAGGCGCTAGACGTGCGTGTTAGAGTCGCCCTTATCGCTTCTTTGCTAGTAAACACACTACCAAAACTATCAGAAAATTACGGTTTGTGTTGTACATGAAAGAATAAAGAACATACTTTCTAACAGTGTAAAATATTTTGCTAGAACTTATTTTTTTTTTTAAATCAATTTATAAAATTTTATTTCTAATTAAAATGTAGAATATTTCCATTTTAAATTATTCAGATAGCGCATCTTTCAAAGAGACCTTCGTCAAGCAAGATCATCATGATAATTACTCCGGTTGTATGTGAAAACACGTAATAATGTTTACAAACATTTTCACTTTTCAGTAACGAAAGTTTTTAAGTGAAATATTTTGAACATACTATATTGTTGCATTATGTCGTCGCAGTGAACCAACTTGTTTTTCTATGATGACATAGTATAGCAATGGAGTAGGCCTATGTTCCAAATATTTCACTTAATCACTTAAGCTCAGATTGCAAGAATCTTTTAAACAACAGAACGAAAGCTATATTTATAACTGGAGTAAACGCACATAGAACCAATAAATAAAAATATTTGTAAACACTCTTACTAATTTTTGTTACATACAGCCAGAATAATACTATAATAATTATCTTGCTTGACAAAATTCTTTTATTTTGCAAAACGTGCTTCAGAAGCACCCGAAGTGGAAATACGCTTAAATTTTCATTAAAAATATACACTTAATAATAATTTTTTAAATTTAAATAAGCAAATTCTAGCAAAATATTTCTAGTGGAACTAAACACACGCATTATTATTTAATATACTTTTTTCAATGTGTTTTACATGTCGTACGCCTAAATGCAGTGCTATATTGGAATCCGCCCTCTTTCTACCTTACGCAGTAAGCATTAGAACATAGAAATAATTCCACCACATTGGTTAAAATCTATAGGTTTGTTATCTCCTTCTTCGTAACTTTCGCAGTAGATTTGAGAACCAGACATATCTTCTCCCAAGTCTTAAGAATAGTAAGTTACAGAGAACTATGTAACTCCCATAAGACTATTTTGCTATAGAGAATTACGGTTTTTCTTTTGCAATGTTTAAGCTAAAGGAGAAATATCTATCTGAACAGCTCTATCAATTTTCATAGACCACATAAAGTGACATTTACACTTCTTTACACATATTCATTTCGCTCTTATTGCCCGTGTGACCATTTCATTTGATTTCAAACACATCACTTAAAGACAATTTTATATATATATATATATATATATATATATATATTATATATATATATATATACACACACACACACACAAATAAGACGGCTATTGCGTAAACGGATTTTTGGTAGCCTACTGTTTACGACGTACTTCTTAATGCTTACTGTTAAAAGTTTTTTATTGTGTAAACACCTTTAACATTTTAAACCCCTTAACTGCTAACTGCTGGTGAATCAGTCGGAGGAAATGGAGTCCAAATGCGTGGGCAGGCCTTAGTTTATCGTCCCGCCTGAACACGCCTTCACACGTTAGAAGTGTAACGAGCTAACGGACGGCAAATTGCAACACGCTGGTCGTTTTTGTTGACTGTAACTGCGGCAATATCCTTCGGCATCCGCCGACAACCAGGATACGAAATGCATGATGCGCCATTGGCGTAGGGCAATGCAGTAACCTGTGCTGTGTGTAGTGCCACCGTGACGTCAACCTGACAAAATATGCCAGAGGGAAAGCCAGGAATCGACCGCTTGCTCCAACCACCTGCCAACTGAACCTTTCGCTTATGTATTAAAATACGTGGTTCATTTGTAAGACATTCAACGTAGCTGTAATTAAAATTAAACATAAAAGCCTCCACCAGACTCTGCGTTATTATTTTATAGTAAGTTGGACTTTACAGTCATTTATATACATTCCAACCCATGCCCTTTATTCGTTTGCCATCTCCACACGAAAAACATCTTCTAACTTGCTTGCACGTCATTGGACAATCCCACACTCCGTTGTTTATTATTGGTCCATAATTATACACTGGCCGGCGGATTTCCTCGGGAATCTCTTGTGTCCCCCAGCCTTTCATTCAGCGTTGCTCCATTTTCACCTCGCTTCACCCTCATCGGCTCTCAAGACAACGATGTTGAGCGCCTCTCAAATCTCTTCACACACTCACATAGTTATGCAGGAATTCTCAAACGAATTGTAGTATAGAAACAATACTGGTATGTGTACACATGCGTTTTCGAATTCTGTCCTCTCTCCGAATAATACAGCTAATTTTCCAGGCCAGTAGTCATAAATCTTTCAATTTAATTGCTAAAAAACCATTTCGTCTATCCTGTAGCCTATAATAGAGCTCTCCCCAACTTAAGTAAATCAATTATGGTTTGACATCAAAACTAACGCATTAAATAATATAAATTTAAATTAATTTAATGTTGGTTGAGCTAGCTGAAATTTCTCGTACGTCGCTACTAAATCAGCGAAAAACACCCACCAAAAAAGTAAACCACAAGCAGCCACTGAGATCAGCATGTTTAACCAATCTGGAGTCAGCTTGATTTCTTTTCCTAATTTATAGTGTAACCACAGAGTAGACATGTAGACGAGTGTAGAGAGATGAAATGGTGTGCTTGTCCCCTTGCTGTGGGCGTAACCATTCCCTGATTGGCTGCGCTAGTCTCCAGAAATGGTCCTCGTGTTTTATTGGCTACTGCATGCTGCGATAGGCTCCCTTATTGGTTCGGCTGCCGGTTGGTGACTGTGAGTGCCGTGACGCCATTTTTCTGGCGCTTGTGTGGCTGAATTTCCCAGTGTATAGGCTGTTCACGGTAAAATGAGCACTTTCGACAGACCTGCATAAGATCTACTTGTATGCACGTTGGGTATTCTCCCGCCTTATGTAAAATTTGCATTACCATGGGTTTCACCACTGTATTCATGCGTCGGACAAATGAAAATGGGAAATTATTAGAATAGTAAATATTTTACAAATCCGTTTATTTGAACACTTCGATGCTTTAAAAGAAACAGGAAGCGAAAAATAATTTACGTTATTACAAACTGTTACCTTACACTATTTATTTGACGTTGATATATGGAACTACGTTTCCTCCATCATTACCAACTTCACAGGGCGCATGCCACTCAGTGTGCCCGTTAAAATATATTCAGGCAGGGGCCGCGGCTTTTTTCTAAGGTTGATTTCAAAAGTGCTCAATTTATCGTGAGCCTTTAAGAGATTATGTCATATCCGTACTCTTAAATACCTTGTGTAGCCTAAACGACAATGTGACTCAGAATTTATAAACACATAGTCTCTAATCAACTTATCTCGGAGCACATTACAATCAAGACGTTCTATTGATTTTACGGCCTTCTTTATCTGCACTTGACCGAACGACGTAAAATACATACTTTTTTCTTTCTCTTACTGTCTTACATGCATGAGTTTCGGCTTCAGATTCGGCTGTGATTTGTTATATTTCTGTGTTTTTTTCAGGACGTCATCTATTCATAGTCCTTTTGCGAATCCATATTTAGTGTAAACAGCAGATATTTTTTCTACAGGACAACTTGCTTGGATGTAGTTGCAATCTTCGTATCGCTGTCTCTTCAGAATGCAAATAAATCGAAATCCTTGATCACTCTTACGTGTATCTCGTTGAGGTATTTGAGGAAAAGCACGTCTACAATCACAGAATTATATATCGTTACATTTTCTTAAAGTCAGTGAGATTAGTCAGGTTCTTTAAGGGGCGGAGGTCTTAACTAAATAAAAAGTTAATAATAATTTACAAATTTATTTACAAACAATACAAAGAAAATACTCTTGACTTAACATCTCACAATAAATGACTATCACTTGCTATTTAAAATTAATATCTTCATACCCTTCTGTAATCTCAGCGAAATGAATGCAATCAAATAACTAAAATTAGCCCCAAAAACAGTGTATTCAAACCTTGTGAATTATTTTACAAATTTTGTGTGGATGTTTGACAGTTGCAGTATTTACTGTAAAGCCCGCATCACATTTTTCTACAGTCCTACATTAATTCAGACCACATTCCACCAGCCCGGAATGCCCTATATTGCTCAGAGCGCTTTACTCGATCGCCGCACTTTAGCCGGATGGCTACCATAAGTACTTAATGCAGGTCCTCCGGCTACTGCTGTATTTTTAGATGATGCCGGCCACAGTCCAGAACCATCTTCGAATAATGCTGCGTTGCACTGAGAAACATAATTAATGGCTGTTCACGATAAAGTGAGCACTTTAGAAAAAGTCACTACCCCTGCATGTATGTATTTTAATGTGCGCACTCAGAGACATTCGCCCAGTAAAGTTGGTAACGATAAATGAAAAGTAGTCCCATAACTTAACGTCGAATAAAAAGTGTCAGGTAACCATTTGTGATAACTTAAAATTATTTATTTCCCTTTTTGTTCTCTTAATGCACCGAAGTGTACAAATGAACATATTTGTAAAGTATTTACTTTCTTAATAATTTCACAGTTTCATTTGACCGACACATGAAAAAAGTGATGAGGCCCATGGCAATGTTAATTTTACATAGGGTGGAAGAATACACAACGTGCCTACAAGTAGATCTCAAGCAGAGCTTTTAAAAGTGCTCAGTTTACCGTGAACAGTCTATACCAGAATATTCTTGCCCATATTCCGAAGTCGTCGACTACTCCGTAAGAGGGAGGGCCTGTGACACTAGCCACATCAGCTGTCAATCATTCCTCAGCCCCCGGGCGTTAGAGTAGTGAGCAAATATACCTGAAACAGGGGGGGGGGGTCGAGGTGGGTCATCCCCTATAGCGCTGGAACCGCGCATAACCAAGTCACACAGCTCCTGCGTTCAGTGCGGGAGTTCGCATATTTAGGCTATTCACGGTAAAAAGAGCACTTTTGAAAGCCGTGCTTCAGATCTACTTGTTTACACGTTTTGTATTCTTCCACCTTATGAAATATTAACATTGCCATGGGCCTCATCACTTCATTCATGCGTCGGTCAAGTGCACTGAAATTATTAGAAAAGTAAACATTATATGAATCTGCTAATTTTTACACGGCGAAGCGTAAAAAAAAAAAAACAGAAAGTGTAATAAATAATTTTAATTATCACAAATGGTTACCTAACACTTTTTATTCGACGTTAACATACAGAACTACTTCCCATCCATCGTTACCAACTTTACTGGGCACATATCACTCAGTGCTTTCGTTAAAATATATGCAGGTAGGGGCAGTGACTTTTTTCTAAGGTTGATTTCAAAAGTTCTCACTTTATCGTGGACAGCCTTTAACAATATTACTTGACGCGACCTTCCACCTCGATTTAACCGGTTCAATCACGTATTTATTAGTAAGTTCGAGTGTTGCAGTCACACAGTTTTTTTTGCATGCGATGTACTTAAGCTCAGCATTTGTCTTGCAACCACTGAACAACGCTCTACGTGCCCGATGATACCGCCATTTTAATTAACCCTTCATGTCAAACAGGTGCTGAAAATTCCACAAATCACACTAGCCACGAGGAAGTCTGCACACTGATGCCTTGCTGGTACAGCACCGGTCATTAGTATCATTCATTAGCATGCGCGGGTTCAAACTCCGCGCTGTTCAAGTGGTGTATTTTTAGTGCCCAGCGTGCCAGGAAACATTCGGGGAAATTTCATTACCAAGGAAATATTTTTTTGCTTGGACATTTACGCTTTAGTGGCGTGATAATATTGTACACGTCATTGTCTACTTAAGGGGCGAGCAATTTTCTCGAGTGGCGACTGTGACTTTTACACGTGTTTCCCTTTTTAATATGGCGCAGGAGAATTCGCTTAAAAACCACTTGTTGGCGAATGAGATAAGACGTCCGAGGTTGCTGCCTTCCGTGTGCAATTATATAGAATTCCTCCCGCTCTCGCGTGTACGCGGAGGAAAAAAAACACATCTCTTACGTGAATTATTTCGAGGAGCTTGCTTATACTCTCTGTGGGAATACATTAGCTGTATCTCCGCAGTTTCACGAGAAAGGAATGTGGATGTTCATTGTAGGTTTCTATGCCAGCGTCTTACCTATAGGTAAGACGCGAAAAGATTTCAGGACTACTTGCACTCCAAAACCCTAGAGCTGAGATCCACTGTCGTGATTGGGTGATTTTTAACTGTCACGCATAGCAGGCGTCTACCCGCGAATGTTAGACATTCAGTGTCGGAGCTACCTAATTCTGACTGGCCGAATCATGTAAGGAACTATCTTCCCCAAACAGACACACGTGGCCATAACCAAAGTAAAATGGCACGTTTACCATAAGACATTGGAGTGTAGCTTTCGAGTAAATCTTCACGCGAATCACGGCTGGCCCTACCTGTAGGCTGTTCAGGGTAAAATGAGCATTTTTTGAAGCCCTGCCTATGATCTACTTGTTGTGTAGTCTTCCATCACATATAAATTAACATTGCTGTGGGCATGTTCACTTTATTTATACGCTGGTTAAGTGAACCTGTGAAGTTATTAGAAAAGTAAATATTTGACAGTGCTGCTGATTGATACACTTATATCCACAAAAATCGTTTCGTTATTCACAAACGTGTACCTTACTCATTATATTTCAAAGTTAAGACATGGAACTACATTCCCTCAATCGTTACCAACTGTACTGGGTGCATGTCAATGAGAGTGCACGTTAAAATATATGCAGGAAGGAGCAGTGACATCTTTCAAATGTTGATTCCAGAAGTTCTCGGTTCACCGTCAACAGCCTATCCCTGTGATTACTAAGGTATCTCGTTCTATGCCAGAGAGGTCGAACTTGTAATTGCTGGAGAAGACGACGCATATGAAGAATCTGGACCATTTATTTGGACGGGCGTCATTCACCGACAACATTATACATTTTTTTTATCAACTGCCCCGTGTGGCTGTCGCGTGAAGTGATTTGAAAAGGTACGGAAGAAAACACGCGATTCTAAAACGGTTGAATATTATTTAGTGAAACACAAAACTAGTTTAAGAAATGTTCCCTCGGGCAAAGACAAGTTTCAAGTCCGTATTTCAACTCCAAGTATGAATATATTTTCGGACTTGAACACTGTTAAAACGGGTATATTTAGAATCAATTTTACTATAGGCTGTTCACTGTAAAGTAAGTACTTAAGATTCCCTAGTAGCTTTTTATTTCAGCCATTTTTCATCCATTACCTGCTATTTAAAATAGAAATTTCCATGTAAGTAATAAACCCAGTGTGTATATTCCACTGCACTCGGAAGTTAAGATCTAAGGATAAAACAAAATATTTATATCTATTTACTATTATTTTTTATGAGGACTTCACAAATGCTCACTTTACCCTGAAGAGCCTATACTATACAGAATCTTTATAGTTGATTTAGGCTGGCTTTACACATTTATCTTTATCAGCGGGTCATAAAAGTTCAGGCGAGTTGACGACAGAAAGACTGCACACGTCGGTTGAACGCTTTGCGCGTAGGGGCGATTAGGAAAGTGTTGAGTGAGCAAGAGTCGACCTTACAGCACACGTGTGTCGAGGCGTCTAACACACAAAATATATGTAGGCAGGTAAAACACTTAACGAGAAGACATTTTCATTAATTTTATTTATGAAAACTGACACATATTTAGCATAACATACGTAGATACCACATCTATTTTATATAGTATTATCAATTTCAGAATTCAATAACATAGAACTTAAGTTGTACGGACCTACCATAATCATAGGTGATTGTTTTTTCGTAATTCGTTTACGTAACTTTCAGTTATTTGACAAGAGCGTTCCTAGAATTTGCTTTGAATAATTACGACTGTAGGAATATAAACCTGTTGTAGAGAAAGCATATTGTGCTTATACTTTCGTGCAGAAGGTGACATGCAAACATTCCAGTATGATAGTCGATCACATGTCACATAGTAGTAAAATGATTTTGTAAAACACTTGAACCTATTCTTCTCGAGTTGTCTCCACAGCGCAGTTAGTTGAGGTCCACCTCTTACAACCCGAGGATCACCAGATTGCGACCGCTTGTCACCTGAAACATTTCGAGTTACGTGGCACATGGTCGTATATTTGAGGGTCCTCTGCATGGCACATGACACATAGACCTTCAGTAAATTGAAACATGACAACAGAGCATCTAGTGGCCGACGAAGGAAACAAGCTGTTAAAGGTGATGCGTCTATAGTAGTGCGGGGGTTAAGGGTGTGAACCTTGCACTTTGTGATAAAAGCAAGCCACTTAGTAAGGTTGTTATATGGACCACTGAATGATTTGCGAAGCGGCCCCCTTCGGTACCCCTCTTATGGAGGGTGGGGGGAAGTACCTCCCTTAATTAGAGCATAAAAGCAGGTTTTGATTTTTTCCACAAAACTGTTGTTCGTACGACAGAAATAGCTATATACATACACACACATCCATACACACACACACACATATATATATATATATATATATATGCGCAAAGTATCGCTAACGAAGTAAAATACAATAACTCTCGGAACATTATTGTATGTTATCAGGACCTTCAACGTAAGAGCCGATATTTTGCACAAATACAGCTTAAAATCTCGTTTTTTTTTTGTGGGCTCATACCTCCCTTAATATTAGGCTTACTCATAAAGTGTCACATAATATGTGACACTTTATACCTGAACATATTATGTTTTGTACATTTTCTTGAAGCATCACCTCCCGAAGTCTGTCGGTCTAATTGAGAATCATCCTGCATATATAGCTATTTTGTCGTATGGGCAACAGTTTCGTAGCAAACGTCAAAGCCTGATTTTATGCCCTAATTAAGGGGGATACTTCCCTCCCGAGGAGGAGTACTGGGGGGCACCGCTTTAAAAATGATTCAGAGGGGTCCAATTAACTGCTGTACTATGTGGCTTGCTTTTATCACAAAGTGCAAGGTTCGGGCATTGTTTGTCGCAGCCAAGCTATAAACAGTAGATCTGTAGTTATTCCACCTACTTATTGCGTTTTTTAAAATGGTCCTTTGTTTACATAGTGGTGTCCACTAATGTACTCCTTTTTCCTCTGTGGATGGTAATTCGGCCCAGTGTATCAATGAGACTCATGATTTGAGCTTCGAAAATTTAATCGGTTGGCTTGGAATCCAGAGCAATGAGTGCATCTTTTTGCTGGTATTTACTATTTCTTACTGGCATAGCACTACAATTATACCCCAATATCACGCCTTTTTTTAAATGTATGAATACATATTCGCACTTATATTCTCAAGTCCTCGCTAAGAGCCGCGCAAATCTCTGAACCCAGCTCATATTCGCGTTAGGACTTCAGACATTAGATTAATTGTAGCGCCGTACGAGGCAAATAGTACGTGCCCAACTTCTAGGAAATTATTGTTTATAATTTAGCCGCACATCTCCACACGTCTTGATCCTTCTTGAAGCACAATACGCTACGTATATTCTGTTTCTTTTAGCGCTGTCATGGGTATTTTTTCTATTACCGCTGACATTTTTAGCAGTAGTTTAGTTGCAGGGCTGGATCTCAAAAAAGGTCGGTATATGGGGGGGGGGGGGAGGTAACAAAAGGTAACCATTCGAGTTCAGACCTGGACTGGAGATCGAGATGAAGTTCACTTCGAACCACCGGAATTGGCGGTTCGAAATCTCGATCCGAGATCAGCAGCCATCATCGACAAATGTAGTTTGAAAATATGCCAACAGATAGAACTACGTTCGATTGTTTTCTTGGAGAATTCAAACAACGTTATACGCCTTTGAGTATTAGTCAGTAAAATTCGTACAACAATAATTCACTTAAAACAGATCAAACATCGCATATTTAATTCTGTTTATAGTGAAAAATACGCCTACTTCCATGACGTCATATATTACTAACCAATAGCAAAATTTATCTTATAGTTAATATCGATCTCTCACTTTGGAACCAAGATCGACGAATCGGAGATCCAGAATCATGAAAGTTCCTTGGCACAACACTTTTACATCGGAATGAAGATAAAATTAGATCTTGGTTCAGAACTAGGATCATTCTATCTCGGATCGGGGAAGATGTTGGTGCGATCGGGCATAAGAGGCGGCGGACGGGATCTTGCAGGAATAAACACACAGAATTTTAAATTAACTTAAAAGTACTGCATCTTAGACCTATCACATGGCTCAAGAGAGACTGACGAAATCAGCTACACTTTCAATTGATAGTGAAGAAACTAATCCAATGAATTACGAAATTGCCATCGATTCGTTTGCTAATAGTAAAGCAAGGGAAGCTATTTTGTTATGTACAACAGGGGTGTCTGTGGTTCATTCTTCTATGATATGCATTTAAATAAAAAACTTGTCAGTAACACTAAATATATGGATGTGTTTCGATAAATTAACTCTTCATGTACTCCTAAATTAAAGGATATCAATATAAATCATTTTTTCAATTGCATAGAGTAGAATTAATGCCTAATAAGTATTCACCACGTTAAAAATTACCTCAAGATTTTACTTTTACTATTAAAAAAATATATATAAAGTAGGTGGACCCCCTGCCGCATAGGCCTACTTCTAATATCGTGGAAATGGATGGCGGGGAGTGGCAGAAGCCATTTCCGCCCCCCTCCCAACAAACATTCCTAGATCCTACACTGGTTGCTTGTCGACCAACTGCGGATGTGATTGGCTCTCCTCGAGGTCATGACGAAAGGAAGGAAGAGCCTGAAATATATTTTTGAGCAAGGACGTGCAGAGCTGTAGTTTAAATTTTCTTCTGTGGTCAGCGAATATGATTTTGATTTGTTGCCCGCACAAGTGTTTTATGGAAGGCATTACGTTCAGTTCGGGGAGAATTTTTAAAAATTTCGATTTCTGGTTTTTACTTTAAGAATTAATGCCCATGGGTGCTTAATTATTTCTTCTCCACGGGTGGGGCCGCGGTAGCCGAGCGATTAGCACGCTCGCCTCCCACCAAGGCGAACCGGGCCCAATCCCCGGCCGGGTCACCGGATTTTCGCATGTGGGAATCGTGCCGGATGATGCCGCTGGTCGGCGGGTCTTCTCGGGGATTTCCCGCTTCCCACGCCCACCATTCCGGCGCTGCTCCATACTCACCTCAATCACCCTCACCGGCTCTGCAGACCACGCTGTTAAGAGCCGCCCAAATCTCTTCACTCACCCACTCATTCTCCACGGGTCCACGGAGCACGAGCTGTACTGGTCAGGGCTCCAACTTTCCGGGCATAACACTTTTACCGGTTTTATTGCAGCACAGCAAACGAACGTTACACGACTACAAATATTTTTCTTTAAATTTCGCTGGATTTAGCAATGTTTTACAAAAAACAGTAATTTCGTACATTCATTGTTGTGTAACATTGCGTTATTTTAAGCGATATAAAATATTTGTGCAATGTATATAACATAGATGTATTATGTGTGTCTATACGTACACATACGTAAACATGCAATTATTTTGACAAATGTTTAGCTAGTTTTCTTGGAAGTCTTTCTGCCACAAATGTGCTTGATCATAGGCTATATCAGTTTCTTCTATAATGTTCTGCGATTTCTTCGTTAGGAAGACTGTTTCTCGTCTGGACGAGCAAAATCCTACCCCTTTAAGACTTCTTTTTGTGATTTGAACAAATGAGCAATTCTTTCTTACTAACAATATATATATTTCCTAAAATTACTTTATTTTAGTGATTACATTTCGTAATTATCGTATAACATTGCTTTATAATCACTACCAGGATTATTTGTGGAAAATTACAGCATAAATTTAACATCGCTATAAAATCATTCTGACATGTGTTTCTCAAATTTATTTGCAGTGACAACAAATAAAATTGCTGTAAATGACGTTCATTTCAACTGAAATACAATATGAAAATAGAGGCAGGTGGCAAAAAAGAGAGACTTCATTCCAAAGATTTATAGCTTATTTTTTGCATGGTAGATTATTTTCAGACGAATACATTTCATGCTGCGAGTTCGACCCCCAAGAGCTCCTACACAGACGTCTCGACCCAAAATTGAAAAACTCTCGCGCGTGGCGAGGCGGGGAGACAAAATTTCATCCTCGTAATAGCTGGAAGGGGGAATTTGTGGGGGGGGGGGGGGGGGGGGGCACACACCCGCCGAACCCGCGGGAGGCGCGTGTATAGGGAACAGAAATTTTTATTTGTATTCGCGTAACGGGTTCCGCGCCCCCTCCCGGGAATTTCGTGCGTTGCCTAAATCAGTCCCCCTCCTCTCCCCTGAACCTTACAACCACTCGTAGGCCCGCGACGGAGGGCGTCTTTGGGGAGCGTCTGTGAAAGGGCCTGGAACGGAGCGGGTGAACGGAAGGAATAGAATCGATACGTGAGCGGCGCGGGCTTGCATCTGACAGCATTTCCGACCAGTCGTCGGGCCCTAGCACCGATGGATCACGTATCGAGCACGTCTCGGGGCGATCTGAGGGTGGGACTGCAATACGTCGTCGACAGGTGCTGCGAGATGAGGGGGAAATTTTTTTTTTCTCCAGGATAAAGACATTCCCGTTATTGAATTTGTATATTTCTCACTATAACTTTTATTTTCTTTCAATTTGTTGAACTGTCTTATGGTTGAGATAACGTTTTCAAAAGACTTTATGGTGCTAAGCTACAAATTCTGTTATCGCAGCTTCAAGCATTTTTACGGTATATTAAATATGCAGAGTTTATGGCAAAATTGAACTGTAAGTAATGCTTACGAACCCCATCAAGCCAATTCAGACCATTATGCCATAGTTAAATTTACAAGCATACCTGGCAACCGTTTATGAGCCAATATACTTTCAGACATTAACATTGAATTGTATAAAATGCTTATGACCACAAACAAGCTGATATAAGCCATTAGGCCTTAAGTTATTTTATAGCCATACCTTAGAACCAATTTTGAACCGAGTTGTAGATACTGCTTGCGACCTCCAACAAATCTATATAAGCCATTATGCTCCAGGGCCTTTTATAGACATATTTAGCCACCATTTTAGAATTGATAAATTCAGTCACCAAATTCGGATCGTAGGGTTTACTTGCGAGCGACTCCGAATATTCCATTATGTCTTAGACCATAGTACAGACATACGTAGCCTCTATAACTGAACTTATGAAAATAGATTAATCAAAATCGTATCGCAGAAAAGCCGCCCGATTTCGAAGAAGTTGAAATGCCCTGTTACGCCCTAATTCATTTAATAAGCAAAGTTGGCAACGATTTCCGATTCACAAAAGAGATCTGCGATAGTCAGTTGGTGGGCAGCTTCCCCTTTTTTTTCTCGATGAATAGCGTATACAGTGTACAGAAGGACTGGAAAGCATAAATATTTGTGATCCGGTAACAAAAAAGAAAACAAGAACACATGTGCACGTGACTTATACGTATTTGTTTATTTATTTAACGTTTTATTTATGGTGGCAAAGATTGAACCCTATAGGCACTCTTTTACATCTAACTTGCTGTCAACGTTCACTTACACTTGATGTAGTCATTATTTTATTACTAAGAAAAATATGTACATAGGGGAAGTGATAATTAACTGTTGAATTTTTCTCCCTTATTAAAACAGTATATGCTAAGTGCCGGAGGGCTCGAAAGTCTTAGCATGTGGGCCAGTCCCAGAAAATTAAAAAAAAAAGTAAAAAAAAAAACCCTTGGATACGCGACTTGCTTGCACGCAGGGGATGTAAAAATTCCGTAGTGAATTTTGACTTACCTTTGGAGAACTTATACAGCTACTGATTAGAGTGACTTCCCATAACTTTAGGACATAATAAAGTTACAAAATATAAAAGGTGAATGCTTTTACTAAAGAGTTAAAGCACTGATTTAAATAATTGTCTTATTTCATTAAGGGCTTTGTACGTTATCCAACATTCGCAAGAAGTACAGGCAGATTCTAAAGTTATCATGCATTATCTGGGTTTGTTAAGTAAGAGAAGCAGACAGGAATAAAAATATGCTACACACCATTAATTTGTGAGTCATCTAGAAATAGGTGTAATTATCCCAAGTGATTTTTTACTCATCTTAGAAAATAACAAATAATAATCATTCTGCAATTTTTTGTCTAATATATATATAAATTAATTTCAATGCGTGAAATATATGCACAAAGAGATTATGTAAGTATTCAATCAGAAACTTCGTAAATTTATGCGTTTCACTGTTCTTGTACAATAGGTATATCTATATTTTCTAATGAATATGAAGTACTTTTCCTGTGTATGTTTTCGCTAGTTGTTTGTAAAACTGAATATTAAATATTTGGTAATGAATTATTATATTTCCTGCTGGCGACTTCTCATGAACTGTTCCCCTACTGCATTCCTAATATAAAACGAATGTGTCTGGACAGTGAGTTCTGTTATAGATTGTCAAACTGAACGTTCACATTAACTGGGTGTCACTATAATCGAACGAATTTGCGCTCTTTGTAATTCTAAGGAGTTTTTTAATGCCACGTAGTTGTCCTGTTTGCAAGAGAAGTGTTCACTGATGGGACATAGGAGTAAATCGTACGGTGTTTTTTTTTTTTTTTTTCCAAATTTCTGTTGTTATAAATTCTTAATAATTTTATGTTGGACTTGCTATGATAGTCTGCAAATATTCTCATTAAGTGTAAAGTAGCTGGTCAGTACGCCTTGAAATTTTATTTTTTGGTATGAATGACCATTTTGGCCTAATCTGCATTATTTTGAACACAATAAAAAAAATTGGCTATTGTAAGAACTATAATATAATTTTATTCTAATGACTTCTGCAATGGCGATGAGCAGTTAAACTTAAATTTATTATTGCGGACATACGCATTTGCAGAGCTAAGTTGCTGCAAAACCCAGAACCTGAAAATAAAACATAAAAAGCCCAGAACAGCTATCGTTAAGAACTAAAGAGCGAAAAGCACCGGCCTATATAGTTCAGTAGTACTGGTATTCGTTTTAAAGAGATTTTCACAATGATATAAAAGTCACATATTCTTGTGGATTTTTAAAAATTATACTACGATAAATCTAACATTGTTTTAATATCACCATTACAGATTTTACAAAATTAGTAACACATTTTTTTATACGAGCGCCACCAACATTTAATTGCATATCAGTTTAACTACGGTAAACAAAAGTGTTTTCCTTGTAAAAGCTGTCTTAGGATTCAACAAATTTCTGATAAACAGATAATCAAGCACAGTGACGAATTTTGATTAAATACGCTGTTGAATATATTGCCAAATAAATAAATTTTATTATTGTTTTCAAATATACTAAGGTCGTTCTCATATTCAAAAAGGGACGTCAGCTGAACTGTGATAAAAAAAATGGCTGTGGATTCGCTAAACACTACCTGTAAAGGTATTTCAATAATATTAATTCTAGAAGGGTAAGAAATGTATAGAATCTTTAAAGCGAAGAGTTAACGTTGTTTCGAGAAAGAATAGCTCATAGTGAATGACACTTACACCAAAACAAATTATTACAAAACGTATGTAGAATGCAGAAAGGGAACACACACGTTTACGAAAGGCCTGGCACAGTGAGAGGAAAGATTTTCTGTATACCCTATAATAAACAATTAAGTTTTCAATTAATTTTTTACTGAAGTCATCAAAAGCGTAGTGTATATTAAACAGAGTTAGCAATAAATATATAATTCGCAATTATGCAGATGGAGGCCTATAATGTAGGCTATGTTTACCTTTCGGTATCTACAGAAACTAATTTTCCCATGAACAGACAGTGGGTATATGCAGAGTAATATGAAATAGATCGAAAAATCTGCCAGAGTATTGTCAAAAAATTCGTAGAAAATAATAGTATACACGACATTTGGCCTAGCTCTAGTACTGAGGGAGTTTCAGTCTCGTGAACATGCAACAAAGAAATGTGTTTATTCCAGGAAACAAAACGTTATTTTAGGTGGGGCGATATGCACCAGTAGTGGTTTTGCAGGTATACAACATTGTCTCAACAGCTCCCGTGATAGTAACAGCCGGGGACGCAAACTTATTTATGTAGAAATTATTCATAATGCGTCATGGATCACGTTTACGACAGAAAAGTGTTCTGCATGCGAAAGTTAGCAAAATAGTCGCTGTGTTGTAGTTATACACTCTGTGGAGCCATTTTGCAGAACCAGCAGCACATATAACTAAAGAGTGGCACCTCACAATTTTATTATGATACGGGATCTCCGTATCATAGTTGAATTCCCAAGCAACCCTGTAAAACAATAAAATACCAAAGACTACTGTCCCAAAAGTACCTTTTTATAAAATGTTTCTGTAGCACTTTCAACGGAGACTAGCTCTTTCAAAGGAAGAGTTAGACTATATTTCCCCATAATTTGTCTCCATAGTTGTCGCATGAAGATATATTTTAGAGCGAACCATCTGCTAACTACAAAAACATGGCATACAGCTAAATTCACGTGATAAAACAAAATAATATTTGTTTTGCTAAAATATTGGCTTAGTGGTATCAAAAACAATACAAGTCGCAATAAATAGTGATTAGAAACTCCAATTATTTTAATATTGAAATTAAACATATGTATAACAAAAAAAAACTGCATGCCATAATGAATAGTAAATTAAAACGAGTCTTACGAAAACATGTCAGCTCAAAGCTCAATTACCAGCGGCAATGTACGGAAGTGAAACGGGGATGACAACAAAGAAAGACACAATAATACATGTTGCGGAAATGTAGTATTTTATACGCCTTTCATACGTTCTTTTTTCTCGAGTTTCTTAATCAAACCATGCACGTAAATTCGTGACATTATTATTTTGTATTGGCCAATTCTGGAGAAGTTTGCTTCAGTTAACATTAAATTTTTAACTCTTTAAATAAAAAGTTTACTGTTAAAACTGACATGTCTTTAAATCTTCAAAGGCCGAAATTCTCATAGAAAATTCACCAGTGATAATGAACAACTCTTCTGTGAATCTATTATATTTATTACCGTACCTTCAATGCTACAGTTATGTGATAATTAATTAAAATGCATGCATATGCACACCAGTTGACCTATTACAGATGCAGGGTGTCTTGATAATGTCAGTAACGATTGAGCTGGACGCCGTAATAATAAACGAATCGCCTAATATATTACACGCACGCTGTCTATGTAAAATGGGGCTATGCCAGCTTCAGAAACAAGCAGCAAGTTATATAATCATCCAAGAGGTGTTGACAAGTGATGGGATTAGCAGACAGCAGGAGGTAATGGCGATTGTGGTTTCCGGTCACGCAGGTGCAGCAATTTTTCGAGAAGAAAAGTACACCCATCTAGCTTCCAAGCGTGTCCACAGATCAGCTGCAGGAAACACCAAAGAGTATAGAAGGGAAAAAGAGATTTCACTGCTAGGCTGAACTTTTTTGCTTATCACCTTTCTACGACCGGGCCACTAACGCTTCTCTTGTGACCAACATATAAAAACAAATCAGTACTTAGTCGTGGCTATTTTATAACATTAATATTGATAAAATATAGTTTTAGAGGACAAGGTAAGGATTTTTTATAGCAATAATAATTACCAAACTGATGTAATCAAATAGCCTTGTTTTTCTTTTTACTCTGCAGGGCGGTACCTTTATATGAGATTCCCAGCAATCCAAAAAGTTAGGTTTCAAAAACAATTTTGTTTGTTTTGACAGTAACTGTAGTATTTGAATAAATGAGACAAATATTTAGGCAAACAATGGATTATTATAGGAAATAATTGAAAGTTCATAACCAGATAAACAGCACAAACCTAGATACCAGTAAAAACAAACAAATTTGATTTAGAAACTTACCTTTCTGGATTTCTGGGAAACGTGAAGTATTTCACAAGTCTGTTTGGCTTCGAATTTTCACAGAGAGGAACCCAGATTCTTGTTACACGTTTCTTTTTAATGTTCTCCATTTCAAAATTGGAATTTAATTCAATTCACGTACGAAGCTTGTAAACAACGTGGTCAAGAACGCCAACTTTATGTAATAATTACTACATAGACAATTAAAAATATTTATTAAATTGTTTGCTTAATGCTTAACGTGTTTACGATTAAAGTTGATTTGATCTTAAACGTAAAAATGGACAACTCTGATTGATCGCCAATCCGATGAATAAATTATTTTACAATTGAATGACTTTTCGATGTTGGTACAAACGGAATTGTTAGTGCTCGATAAGAACAGCGAAAGCCCTATATAGTGACTGGCCCATGGGAAACACGCTCATTCGATACTGAAGTCAAAATATTTTCTCATTCTAGAAAGACTACGCTACGAAATAAATACACTATAGTTCAATGCATATGTTTTTTTAAGCTAAAAACCAATATAACTAAAATTTTATACTATCTAACTTAAAAAACTTTCATCTAAAAAAACTAAATATAGCTTTCTACGTAATTACTTTAAGAGGGTGGGAAAATTAAATTGTCACACAATCGTCCAGCTATTTAACTTCTTTTATATAAAATTAGAAGTTTGAGTTGAACCTAAGTAGATGCCGTAGGCCCTAGCTAAACACTTTTTTAGTTATTTATTGCCCCTAATATCTATAGCGAAATTTATTGACATAGTGAACTCTATATCATACATGTTTATTCACGTAAACTATCCTTTCGCCTATATTGCTGAAACGTTTTGGTTGTTAATGAGAACAATGAATCGTATTAATTTATGCTTCGAGGAGCAGAGAGTATGAAACATAATAAAGTGGTATTAATCGCGTATATGTTCACAAGATGAATAAATTTCATGTAATGATTTCGAAGAATTTTATTCCTTTCGTTCTTAGTTTTAAATGTCGCAAGTAAACATTTTGACAGATACAGTCAGCCCCACAATTTTTGCTCACAAAAAGTTATCTTCAAAAAATAATAATTGTATCATTTATAATAAACTAATTAATTCCAACAGTATAAAAATAATATAAAATAGTATTAAAATTAGCAATAATTTTGGGACTGATGAAATTTGTCAATACGTATGCTTTCCTTTGCATATTCAATTACTCCTGAACTAATCAAGGAAGCCTTTATTTTACTAATCTGTTTTCTTGAAATTTACCAGGTTACATTAGTGCAGTGACACCATTAGTCATGTAAACTTACACTCATTCTGCTGTAACACCTGGCTGCCTTAGCTTGTTTTATTTTATGTAGGTAAATAATATTATCTTTGATTGCTATAATTTATGTTCTGATATCAAGTCTGTCAGATGATAGTATGCAAAGTGTATGTGAGAAACTTTTTTGGAAAGCTTTCGCAGATGGTAGTTTAATATTCAATTGTGACTTTATCCTTGCGTTTTGAATGTTTAAAAGTATTATTTCCTTCGTAGAGAATAAACAAGCCAGGTTGACATTGACAAAGGCGATTTATTAGGAACAAATAATAATCGAACGTTAGTTTTGGTTCTAAAAAATGTTCGAAGTATAGAGGAAGCTTAACCATAAGGCTCCACGTAAATATTGGTTAGAAGAGAATTAATATTGAAATAAGCCTTCGTACTGCACTACAATTCATCAATCCAGAATAGAGGAATATTTAATCTTGCATCGTTAAGCTGCCAATATAGGCTGTATGCATTATAAGGAGTCAACTACGTAGAGGCGATGTTGCCCGCACGTCGTCAGAGGACGCAGGCCTGAACCAGCGTAGCATCCAAATACGGAGTTTAGCGTCCGTTGGCCCGGTCTGGCCGAGGATGACCAGTTCCTGCTGACGAGGGGCGAGATCCGTTTTAGTAGCAGGTCCTTCCAGCAGCAGTCACCAGAGGAATATTGCGGTACTAGACCCTACTACAGTGGTCTATTGTCCAGAGTTAAGTCCAGCGCATATAATTATTTAAATTAGTGCTGCATGAAGATTGAAAAAAAAAAAAAAAAAAAAAAAAAAAAAAAAAAGTTAAATATTATGAAGCAGCTAAGATATGGGTGGATGCGTACGCATACTGCGTCAGTGTTTTATGCCTTTACTTGTGTGGTAGATAAATGTAGGCCTTGCTAGTATTTCTAATACTTTCGTGAGGTTTGCTAATATTATGTTTGATAACTATAATTCATATTCGAAACATACCAAGGAGAGCCATTACAAATATGACATGCAGATTAAATTTTCTAAATAATAAATTCCATTCATAATTGTTTATTATTTGTTGAATCATTTTAAAGGTGACTATCTTAGTCAACTAGTGGTCTTATTAATTCAATTCTTCTGGCTCGAAGCCGCTGACCTCTCTCGCCGGAGCCGCTAATCCTCTCGATTGCTTCGAGAAAGACGGGAATTTTTTAGGGAATAAAGGAAAAATTTTAAGGAAAATGGGAAATATTTAGGGTATTTTGGTTGATTTTGAGGGGGAAAAAAGGGGAAAAAGATGGCGTACGGGCGATGTAATAAGATGTATAAAACTTAAAACAACCTTTTATTTATAAATTCACTAAAAAGAGAAAAATAATTCTAATAGTTACACAATTTGTAGAACATGTGAGATGTAGTCGAACAGCCGTAATAAACTTTACTACAAATTAATTTGTTTGTATAAATTTATATTTAGTATATAAAAGCATGACGCGAATAGTCAAGAGCCTTACGCACGATATATTCATCCTATGCTTACAAAATATGTAATATACGTTATATATTGTGAATAGTTAACCGCCTTACGCAAGCTATGTGTTTACTACTCTTACGTAAATCGGGTATACGTTCTACAATGCGCCAAGCTTTTATATAATACTAAATATAAATTGATACAAACATTAATTTGTAGTAAAGTTTATTAAAGCTGTTCGACCATATCTTACAAGTTCTACAAATTGTATATTATAATTATTTTTCTCTTTTTAGTGCATTTATAAATAAAAGGTTGGTTTTAACAGTTTTTTTTTTGCATTTAGTTTATTTTTCACTTTTTAGTCTCCATCCATGTGTTTGTATCACGAATATGGCTTTACCTTGCTAAGAAAGATCCCCATGATGTATGGTGATCGACCAGTAGTTTGCTTTCATTTCGATACGGGATATACCGCAGGAGCTAACTATAATAATAGTTTTCAGAACCATTTGCAGCTACAAAAAAGGCACGCGCACAGCAGCACTAATCTCCACTTTACTGTTACGCGATTCTGTTAAACAAACTAGATACGACGTTTACTGCATGTAGTTGTAGAGTTCCTATGGCTACCTTCCGGCTCCATCATCAGATCAGCTCAGTGGTACCATCACACTGTATTGTCATGGGAACTACATACGTATGCGAAATTTCAGTTCAATTGGAAAACGGAAAGTGGTTTAAAATCGGCTTTGCAAGATTTCTATCGTACGTACAAACAAACACTAACTAACTAACAAGGCAAGTTAAATAAAATATTGTATAAAGGGAACACAGTTACTTGCTGTAAGCCCTTTTATTAATACAATTTCTAAAATAATTTAAATACATATGTTGATACGAGCACTGGGTCGCGCACCCTTCAAACTGCTCCACGTTTAATTACATTAAAAGTTTTATTAGAAAATTAAACGTTAATTTAAGTAAATCAAATTAATTTTCTGGTATTTCTTTCAGGATTTTAAGAGGGGCGTGTGTGAAAATTTCGCAAAAGTTATAAAAATTAGTCGTTGGTCTATGTCATTTTTATTAACAATCTTTATGTGTAAGCCATTCACTTTGCACGGTGTGCACCTTATTATGTAATTCGTTGATTTCCGTGTTTGACATCATTCGTTTTAAAATGTTATCATGATACATTTTTGTTCTGGCAGCCGTCGGATGCCTGGTGTCACCGACGCCACACCACCTTTGTCAGTGTTGCAATCACGGGTGTCAAGGACACGTCGCGTCTCGCTGCTCGGAGGTGAAGCCTTCTTTGTATTCATCACTCAATGGCAATACACTTATAAATTATCTGGAACGCTTTTATTATTTTTCATCGCGCACCTCCGAGTACGCATCCCTTCCGGAGCAGGCTCACTGAAATATTCTCACCACGTCCTAAGACCTTTTTGTGCAGTTTCGACCAATGCGAGGCCTTGAGCCGCATGTACGCTTCATTTTTATCGTGTACCATCACATGTTCTTTGATCAATAATAAACAATATTATTTCACATATGTGTTTGTTTACCTTCATTCCTGCTTCTAAGGGAGTTCAAGGGCGACGGTTCTCAAAACTGCCCAATACCTGCCACGTGTTCTACAACCACGTACTTCAGTGAGTGTTTTATGTAACTTATATTGAAGTGTTTATGTCAGTGTTTGGTAAGGCGTGCTGGGAAGCCTCAATATCCCAGCTCGGCCAGTGTAAATATCACCGCAGTGTAGCTGCCGGTCTGTATTTACTCATGCAATTCCCGAAAGGATCGAGTCACAGGGTCGTTTAGCCCTGGCTCTTCGACCACAGCTCACCTCAAAAGAGTCTCGTGTAACCACGTACGGATTCCCTCGGTTGATTAGCTAGCGCCCTTCGGACATTTACATCTACTCCGAGACCCTGTGACCATCTTGGTATGCGTCGAATTGGCTTGCCCTCTGTGGGGCTTACAACGCCAATCACCGTGTCCGCGTCACATGTTTTGGACGTTTCTTGCATGTCTTAACAACCACATTAGAACTAGCTCCTTCATCTGGTTCCTTTGGTAGGCGTGATGCAGTATTATTCTCTTGTCCACTCTAGATTTAAAATTTAAGTGGAAACCCTGATGTAGAACAGAGAACAAAGAACTTATAACCCCACGAGCGATATTTATTTGTCATCTGTCGCCTTATATGACGTCGAACCTTAGCTGCACACATTTGTTCATCTATGGATAAACATTCATCCATACGTAAAATATGCAAATGTATGAAATTATGAATCAATAACTGGTCTGCTCTTGTACAATTGGCCGTGACCTGGTTAACCTCTTGGGATTTCTTTTTCATTGTCATTGAAATGAAGACTTTGCTCGAAGTTTCTCAAATATTTATATTGAAATTGTGTTCTTCCAAGGTCATTGCCAATTATGTCACTACAAATATCTTGTTTATTATCATTATGGGTAACAGAGGAAAGTAAACAAATTCCTACATATTTTTGAAGATCATTATTTATTATTTGCAAGACTTTATTTGGGTCATTTTGAGATGTTTAAAGCATACTTTTATCCACTATGCTTTGAATCAATTGGTCTGTAATAAAATATTTAATGAATTGAAATGGGGTGTCTGGACTTGTAATTTCCTCTGGATATTTTAATTACCTTTGAATTTCTTGTCGTCCTCAGAGAGGGAAATAGTCTTTCTTTTCCACGTGCACTGAATGCGTTTAGTTTTTGAATGCTTTTAGTTTTCTTGTCTATCACATAATGCTTATTCGTTTTGAAGAACAACTCAAAATAATTTGTGCTGCATATTTAAAAAGTTTCGTGTATTTCGAAGTATTTAAATCATTTTCTGAGAAGTTAGGTTTCATGTACTCATGTATATGAACGTAGCATTTTTCGATGTATACTATAATTTATTTCTCAGAATTATACATCTAAAACAACGGAGCATCATGTATACGGCAAATTGTTTACCAAATCCTTGTCATCTTTTAAGTAATTGACTTCCTTGTCTTGAATGAGATCAGGCAAATGTTAATGATAAATGTTTGCATGCTAGAACGATAACGATGACACTTTTCAAGCAAATGCTGTGTCCAACTTTGTATTAGGGCCAACGAAAGTAATTATAACTTATCAACTACAAGACACCGACAAACTTCAATCTAACATATTACAAAATACAAAATAAAAGTATTATAGAGCGATATCGATAATAAGATGCTGCTAGAGGAATTCAAATTAATAAAATATAAAATACGTATATACAGAAGAAACTAAAAAAAAAAAAACATAGCATACTACGGTTGTATATTCGTCACTAACATTTAAGATAATACGAATATATGTAGTGACTTCTTTTTCCAGTAGATGCATCTCAAGGAAAAAAGTTAACCACTAGTTTGTTACACATATTACAGGAAGTATGTGGAAACGAATATTTAGTACGTGGACAAAGTGTAACAGAACAAAGATGTGGAAATGCTGGTAAATTTGTCACTAGTAATAATTTTTGTCAAAGGAATAATAATTTAAATCGCCAGTTTGATGCTGCATTGTACTTCACGACACAAACATAACTTATTTATGAGCGACTTATTATTAAGCAGCGTTTTAATGTGTTCGAAAAAGTTAGTCGACCGTTTATCAAGTAATTCATGCCTGAAAGAGAGCAGTGCCCGCCAAGTAAGCACCACTAGAAGGGGGGACAGGGTATCGAAAAGTAGAACTATTAGATGTCTACAACAATGAAATATATTTGTTCACGAACTCAAAATTTAATTTCAAACGGGAAATAGGTTTGCGGTACTATATTTTCACTGACGGCGATACACGACTTGGTTTCTACGACAGGGTCTGACTCTCGAATGATATACGCGGGAGTAGGAGTTAACTATCACTACTTCAAGAGGAATTAAATTCACCGCTCACCTGGAGGTTGTTTCCACGTTTGAGACCATGAAGAACGGGAGCGGGAAGGGCAACACTCCAACGTGCATCAAGTGCGCCATCGCCTCTAAGCGCAAGGATCTCAACTGGCGTCTAGTGCTCTCTATGGGACTCTCAGCATTGACCAAATTATTTTATTGGTGGAAAGTGTAGGAAGGTTGAATGCAGGCCACTTGAGTAGTTCTGTGTGGCTCTGACGCTCATATGTTGAGTAACAACACATTGAAATAGCAGTTTTTAGCCATTTTGTAATGCTCACAAATAGTGTTCTAATGTGCGTGACGTCTTGAAAGCACTCAACAGCCTTCGTCTGAAATGTGTGTTCTTTTCGTAGTGCAGCACAATGGCCGTGCGTTTAATAGCTTCGTGGGAAAACGAGTAGTTCAAATGCTCTGCAGCGCATTTAAAGCGTCAGATATGCAACACTTTTCACACTTGGGAGTATTGTACGTCATTCTCGTAAATATGTTCTCCCGTATTTCTAAAAAATCCTCACAAAACAATATATTTTCTTAAACATATATCAGTCTGCAAATGCTAGTTGTTTGGATCCATTGTGCCAGTTTGCGGTTATTTGAGCACTTTCGAAAGCTCTACTTTCTTCATCCAACTTCGTATCGTTCCGCTCTGTGTGTCATCACTGCCTCGTGACTTTATTCTTGCACCATTCACGTGAAAATGTGAAATTATTAGGAACCCGAATGTGTAAAGAATACGCCGATTCGTACTTTAATGTCTACAAAGCAGAAAAAAGCAAAGTTGATTTGCCATACATTTAAAACTTTACAACCGCAACGCGCTGTCAAGTTTTGGACCTATTTTTACTTAATTGGGAGGCCAACTTAACTGCGAAACTGCGTGCTGGGGTGTGTACGGCTACCATATTAGCAGCAAACAGCCTGTGTTTTTTTTTTCCAAAGAATTATTTAAAATTGCTCACTTTAACAGCGAAATGCTTATAGTAAAAAATGGTACAGTTTCGTAGCATGGAGGTGTTGAAACTCGGTTCTGTAAAGCTGTTACGCTTTCAGTGAACCAGTGTTGTAATTCTAAGTATAATATATTCACGGTAAAATGATCACTTTTGAAAGCCCTGCTTAAGTCAACTTGTATGCACGCTGTGTGTACTTCCGCCTTATGTAAATTTAACACTGGCAAGGGCCTCATCACTTCATCCATACGTCGGTCCAGTGAAACTGTAAAATTATAAGAAAAGTGAACATTCTAAAAATTCTGCTAATTTCTACATTTCGACGCATTAAAAAAAAAAAACAGAAAACGATAGAAATAATTAAGTTATCACAAATAGTTACCCAACAATTTCTATTCGACGGTAAGGTATGGAACTACTTTCCCATCCATCGTTACCAACTTTACTGGGTGCATGTCACTCAGTGCGCCCGTTAAAAAATATGCAGGTAGGATCAGTGATTTTTTTCTAAGGTTGATTTCAAAAGTGCTCACTTTATCGTGAACAGCCTTTAAGTTTATGATCTGGGTTGTAATATTAACTGCATTAAAAGGAGGATGGACTAAAACATTTTCTGTAATATAGTTGTTTGCGAGAATACGCGTATCTCGATAAATATATTTTTTGCAATTACAACTTTTTGTCAGAAAAGATAAAACCAATTATTTATACCACTATTTTTTATTTTTGTCATATTAAGTGTATTCCTGGAGAAAAAACAATCGTCAGAATGGTCAAATTTCGCATTTTTAAAGCTTGCATTTGCAATTCCCTTGAGGAGCAAGAGAAAAGTACAAACACACGTAAACCACTGTCCTGAGAAACTTCCCTTTAAGACATTATGTTATAGTAGGAACAATGTGTTGTCATTTTCGATATCCGTCGTATCTGCTTTGTCAAGTCACATACCCTCTCACTTTGCTTTCAAAACCTGTCAAACCTTCTGTAACGAACGTCTATAATTTGCATGGATTTTTTCAATTGTTTATGACATTTATATCATTTCTGGCAATGTTTCGTTTGTGATACACAAATTTTTATCAGTTGTGGAAAATGTTTTAAGGCAAGATTAAGAAGAGAACGATCTGTTTGAAAAGGAAAATAGCATCCATTTGCAGACTGCCACATTACTGGAAAGTTTGCACGAGGGAAATTTTTTGTGCTGAATTTGGAAAGAGTGACGCAGTTGCCGGTCGCAGATAATTACGTGTTTTAACTTGTGATCCAGTTTCTTTGAAGGCAACATTAACTCGAGGAAACTAATTTAACTTTACGTAATTTTATCAGCGTGTATTTCAAAGTCAGGTTACGAACAAGTGGTATATTTTTTTTATATCGTTCTTGAGTACTGAATGGGCATACTTCCCAGCTGAGCCCTTAAGGAGTTCTGGAGAAGAGTCAAACTTAATTGCGAAGTGGCCAGATGTTTCTGCTCGCCCTTTTGGCGCGCTCGAGTTGTATTCCGTTGATAGCAGATTTTCTGCGAATCTACCATGCAGCGGATGCTTTTTTGTTTCCATTACACCGCGCTCGCGTTTGCTTGTTGAGAGACGTGCACTGTAAAGAAAAACTAACCTAAATTAACACATACAACTTTTGTTAGTTTTAGATTATATTATTTATTTTATATAATTTTTTAAAAAGAAAAACATCTGTATATAATATATAATTTAACGTAAATGTTCTTCGCAGTTCGAAGATATAATTGCGTGACTGTACGGCTTTATAAACTCCATGTTGATGTTAAATTACACTTTATGAAGTACACACACATTCCTTCAAGTGTGCATTTTTTTTTACATGGTCACAGAATAATCACGTCAATGTGGCTGTACACCTTTTATTTGCAATTTTATAATGGCCAGCTATGTGTAAAATTGCATTATATTCCGTAATATCTATGAGGCAAGAGATTACACATAAACATTGTATACAGTTTTACATTTATAAATGATACGCGAAAAAAAAATCACAGTATCTTTATTTTACACTAGCGTTCGTATAGGAATTACAAGAGCACTGCTAGACTTCCTTTAAAAAATGAGAATGTATTGCTTTGTTTACAATAACATGGTATTTAAATTATACAGTTTTAAATACGTGAACAAGCTACACCCGAGGGACACACCTATAGTTCCAGATTCCGTTCGCATACTTAGGGTCTACAATTTCTCGCGAGAATGGTGGTCAAGTATCTTTGTTGTGTGTATCGCCGGACGCCTCTGCTTTATGCAGGGTTTTGTAATCCAGTTAACACGTACAAGCCTTGCGAACTGCAGGAACAGCACTAAACACGGTGCAAAACATAGTTTGTGGAACACGGCAGCAACGCACCAGCGGATCTAGCCTCCCAGCGGCACGGCATTCGGCGGAATACGCCACCGAGAAACTATTTAACACTTGGCAGTACTTCGTACGGGGCCTGTCTGTCGGTGGAAACACGCCGATAACAATCCTCAAGATGCAGCACAAGCTCGGCATGCCACTCGTGGCTTCTTGTCACAACATACAGGTTAGTCGTGTATTGTTTCAACTAAGTAGCTTAGCAGGGTGTGAACCTTGCTCGCCAATAGCCTTGGTTTTTGTTAAGCGCTATAGCTAAATTAAATCCCTCTACAGTCATTTTTATAGTTAAAGACTTCTTTTATAACTTCTGCTTAGTTATACATAACCCTTCCCTAATCAAAGTACACAAGCATATCCTCAAATACTCAAAAGTCAAAAATATAAAATCATAACAAGGGGATCAAAATCACTCGAAATTTGCAGACAATTAAATTTCTTCAATAATATAAGTTCAAATATATCGAAAAATTTAAGTTGAATTTTGTTTCATGGTTTCCTAGTTATAGAATTTTAAGCTAAAATGTTTATATAGCCACGAATTTGAAAATGAATGCCGGACTCACGCAAAACATGGCCTAACATAGCGCTACTTGTTCCCCAAATCTGGTAGAAATCTGTTTCGGTTTTTTTTCCTCAGAGATATAGCATAGAAATTTTGTTTTTTTTATATGATGCTATTCTACAAAATGCGGGCAAACGTTGCTATTTGTTGACTTATAGTATGATTGTAATTGATGATTTCAGCATTAAAAAAATTGGCCGAAACCACTGAACGGCGTGGTAGACATACAAAGTAAAACTAAAATATTTGTATAGTCCTATTTTGAAAATAAGTGCCTAATCACTTTAAATTACATAATATTACGCGCTTACATGATTCACTGTCAACATGCAAAATTGGATTTATATAGGTTGAATGGCTCCCGAGAAATTACATATCACCATAAATATTTAAATTGCCGCCATTTGAAAGTAAGTATCCGAAGTGATCGAAAATTTCAAATGTCGGATATTCTTAACTAAGTACTATATGTGTACAGCATTTGGAGAAATTCTGTTTACACGTTCAAAAGTTCCATTGGACACGCGCCCACACGCACCAATAAACACAAACACCAATAAACACACACACCAATAAACACACACATGCATACACACACCCACAGAGATGAGGAGTGATCTCACAATCATTTCTTTACTTTGGAAAGTAGGTTAAAATACATATGAATTCAAGCATGATTTAGTAACTCGGGGACACCAAATTCTTTCGGTGTTTATCCTTTCAGCTGTGCGGTCTGGCGATATACCGGTCATGATGGTTTATTTAGACGTACTCCACCTGCTGTATTGAAGAAAAATTTATATCACTATAGTGCATACCACAATGTTTGCTATATAGGCTAGCAATATTTGGCAGATGGTGATACCGCGATGCTAGCAATATTACATGAGCCATTAGATCCAGTATTATTCCATTTGTTGTGCGAATCCTCCCGGTATCGAAAGTATCGGTAAGTGTGGCGTCATGTATGGTATTTTCGACGCTATTAAGTACACAATTTTAGATTCAATGTAAATAATATTTGTGACACATCGCTGTAAATTTTAAACTCCTGTGGAAGCGCTATGTATATATACACATATATACACATACACACACGCACACACACACATGCATATATATATATATATATATATATATATAATATATATATATATATATATATATATATATATATATCGGTTTCGACGTGGTTCGTACGTATGGAAACAGTAACTATAGTCTATTTACGGTTACTTCAAACTTTTATGAAACCCTGCTTTAGTCCTACTTCCAGGATATTCCTCCGCCTCATGCAAACAAAGCTTAACTGAGTCTAGAAAATTACACCAAAGGGATAGCACACCATATTCGTGCACGCTCAGTGTAATAATATTCCGAATAAAACTATATCTCACACTAAGCATTTACAACGTACCCATTTTGTTCCTGTTTATATTTTTATTAATTATAAACGAAATATTATAATTTGCAGATAAATTTTTATACAAGTTCAATTTAACAAAAAATAAGGTACTTCTATGTTAAAACAAGTATAAAACGCTCGTGATACATGAATGCATTTAAGAAAAAACCAAACATTTCATACATGGAGTGGTTTTTTAAAGGTTTGATTGAAAAAGAGTGAAGTAACCGCGAATACACTATAACATTATTATTCCGCTCAGTCCTACTTTTCCTTCTCTTCTCCGGCGGGCACTCGGAATTTCGTATTCCTATCCGGGAGAGAGCGAAACTGGGAGGCCAGAACAGTGTCCTTCCTCGCGGAATAGCCGTACGACGCTGTGGCCTGGAAACGTCGCCTCCTGGATTATACGTGCCTCTGCCCCTGGGCCAAGCTCGGGCCGGCTCCTTCGCCACATCATAAACTTGCCGTGCGCAGAGGAGTCCTTCGCCGGAGGACTTGGCCAACTGGAGTCGCGGAGTATTTGCCACCTTCTCCACGAGCCCTGCTCGCCGAGAGATCATCTGCATGACAAATTACGACCTCGGCGCGCGCTGTTCCCCCGCCGAGTTTATCATCCCCCCCACCACATTTTTATTCCCTCCCCACCTTCCGCCATTAATATTCTTCCGCGGGCGCGAGCAGAGAGAAACTGCTTCTTTATTTCGTCTCTTGCGACCTCAGAAACAAAAAGGGCAAGGCAATTCTCGCGCGCTTTTTTTTGTTCAGGCATTATAGATCATCTGTTCGTAAACGCTGTAATCTCTCAAGCCATTTGCTAACAGGTTTCTTTCTTCTCTTTGCCAGGTCCCTGCTGCCTTTGTGCTATCTCCTGGGGAAGAATTAGCTCTTTCCTCTCCGTTTATTGTTTTACACCCACCGTAAAAACGTGTGATTAGATTTCAGTTTTCAAAATTATAAAACTGTAGGATAGTTAGGAATTATCCGCTGGTAGAATAGAATAATCTGGTGAGTTACGTTTATTACAAAAGAATGAATTTTTGGCGGATGACAGTATAAATGCAACTATATAAAATTGCACGTTTCACTGATGATTTGCTTTTTATAGCTCATTTATTCGTACATCCAAATATGTTACAAACGAAATGGCTGTTAGTAATGTGTAACTAGCGAACTATGATATGATCCATCAAGGACTCGCAAACGGAACAAAAATATTTCCGCACTAAGTTTGAAACTAGTCTTATATTCCAGTCTCCGTTAACAGATCGAACATGCGTGCTCATTGTCAAACACTAGACAATGAGAGACATCACAATCGCTAGGTAGTAATGTCCTGATTCAGAAATATTTGAGTGTGTGAGGAACTTCAGATTAATGCCCAAGTTTTTTCACAAACCACTCGGGCAATCATATCGCTAACTATGAATTTGCAATAATACTATAAACGTGCAGCAGGCGGTGCTCACAATTTGGGAAATAAACTCATCCTAAGAAAAAAAAAGTCTTCTAATTTTTGTTTGAAAATTATTTATATGTGTGACGAATAACATTTTTTCAGAATTAATACGCATTATTTATAAAAGTTCTTGTTATTATTACAATCAGTTTCTTTAGATTCATCGTTGTAATCTTACACAGAAAGTTTTCTCTCTGCTTCTCCCAGTTTTGAGTAAAGCGATAATTGAGGTAGCTGTGCGCAGCTTTCCAGGCAACGCAATGGGCGGAGGAAGCGTCTCCTACAAGCAAGAATATGATACGAGTTACTGAAGATGCATAGAGTCTACTGCGAAAAGAGGGGGGGGGGGGAGAGGAAGGGTAGAACATGAATATGGAATTCACAGAGGGAAGACAAGTCACTCGTCGTCTCCCGCTGAACCCTCAGCTATAAATTTTATACGCGCGATGAATTCTTCTTACGGGCATTATCTTCTAGATTGTCAGTGTAATGCATATGTTCTCTTCATGATATAAAGCGGTAAAAGTAAAAGTAAGAAAAATATAGAATATTATTTTTAAAAAGTTGGTTGAAAGAAAATATGGATCTTTTAAATTCATATTTCTTTTTGGCATAGTTACAAAATTGAACATAAATAATACGTTACGCTGCATCTTAAACAACTTTTTATGTCATCACAATGACATAAAAATTTTTTTTTGTGAGAAATTTAAAAGGTAAAACAGCCAGAAGTTAAAATCACTGCAGGCCAACAAAGAGTCACATTTAAAATAAATTACGGTACATCACTCCTGCGACTCGAAAATCACTTCTGCTGAAATCAAATTCCACGTTTAGAAAAAAATTTAATTTGTTTTAATCTCTAATTTAACATGAAACGCTAATATTTATGTTTAAAACCACGATGAATATTACATTAGAAAAAAAGGATTTTGCGTTTTTACTAGGTTATCGTTGATATAACGCGAGTACGCCTTAAAAATACTCCCGTAAACATATAAAAAAAAAAATTTGATTCTTGAAAAGTTTTAAGAGACCTTCCTCAACAGGCGATTCCAGAGTTTCAGGCTCATTACGCAACCCGCACTGACCTCAATTAATTCAGTGCTAATTTTGTTAAGATTCTAGCAAAAAAAGAAGTTTGATTTTATATTTTCATTGTATTTCAAATGCATTCACTCCAGTTTGAGATTTTCTTTCCAATAATCAGATGTAAGAAATTGTTCCTTAATAATATTTGAAACTGCCCTTTTTCTTCGATTTAGTAATGACACCATCATGTATGGCTGTTTACGGGGAACGCATTTCAATCTGAACCGACTGCGCTTTTAAGTTAATATATAATCATGTACAATATTTGTTGGCGGCTGCGTGCGCTGAGCGATTAGCCTGCTATCCTCCCGCCAAGGCGAACCGGGTTCAATCCGAGGCTGGGTATCTTCAGTTTTTTTTTTTTTGCATTTGGGAATAGTGCCGGACGATGCCGCTGGTCAGCGGGTTTTCTCGGGGATCTCGCACTTCCTCCGCCCTTTCATTCCTGCGGTGCTCCGTACTCACCTCGTTCACCCTCATCGGCTCTCAAAACCTCGCTGTTAAGTGTCACCCAAATCTCTTCACTAACCCTGAAAGATAGATTTGTGACGGGCTACCCGTCACCACACGTCTGTGAATAATTTTCAACTAGCCAAACAACTTAAAAACACCCTTAAATTAGGGGGTTGTGACCGTGTAGCACAAAAAGTGCTTACTGTGTCTGCCTTGTAACCTGTTGAATTGTGCAGCGTACGAACCGTTACGCACGAACTTTCACATACGTTACTTCAAGGTTTAAAACTTTCCGACGCGGTTTAAAACCCTAATAAAATAGAACTGTGATGTTCTTACCAGCTTCACGTCACTGCACAATACTTAAAAAATATCTGAGGTACCCGGAATAATAACTGTAAATGTCCGTGCCTAATTTTCACGTGCAGCAACACCAAGGTCTGGTAAAGAAGTGTGCAGCGGACTGATGTTTCTGTGATTCGTCGTGGGAGCGCAGCACAGTCGACGACCAGGTTGGAAACCAGCTTGGGAAGGTGCACGCGCCGACGAAAACGAGACGTTTTGTTACGTCACTGTCAGCATCTTGGTCAAGAGGACGGAAGTTGAGGGTATATTTGTAATTTGATTGGCTGTTTTGAATTTCAATATGTTATACTCCCTAAGGGAAATTGGTGTCCGCTGCATCGGTCACCATAAATGGTAATATTTTCAGCCATTAGCTGTGAATATCTTGAACCCTCCCAGGAGTATTTGAAAACCCCACGATTTCTTAGAAAAACAGTTTTTTGAGGGGAAAATTAAATTGATTGGTAGCACAAGTAGCGGAGAGGTGTATTTAATACCGGTACGCGCTGCTCCCGGGGTCAGTTCAGCGACCTCGAGGAGGCAAGCTTCTGCCATGAGATAAGTAGTACTTTATTTGAATCACCAATGCAGGCTCCTAAAGCGAACAGGTCACTTGCGTCATTTTGACGTCAGGCAGGGGTCACGATGGCCGTAAAATAATTCAAAGTTTTTGAAATTTTGCGAAATGTTGGCCTTTTAGCTAAAACCCAATACTGTTACTTTTGTAACCAAGTTTTAGTGGCTATGTCGTCACCAAGACGTAAAGCGGTGGTAACCACTAGGAAACATGGGTCAACTTTTGCGACCACTTGTAAACATTTTTCAACTTTTTGTAAACGATTGCAAACCTTGGTAAACATTTTGTAACTTTTGTGAACACTTGCCAATAATCGTTGATTATGGTCTCAGCTTCTGGGATTAAGTAGGAGCTGTGCGACAACTCGTTTTTAGGACCTTTTAAGAGAAACTTTACGAAGTTTAGGGCTTGTTCAAAAATCCAATTTACTCGTTGGAGTTAAGGCTGGCATTGCTTAGCAGTTGCTCCCATCCACTTGGGATTGCGAGTAAATTAAACATAATAATTGTTTGATGGCCAATAATGTGTTTCCAAAATTGAGTCTTTCATAGTGTAGAAATTAAACATGATGTAATAATGACAATGGTAAATGTAGGATCGACGGAAATATAGTAGCCATTGTAACTAGGGTAAATTGGGGTTACCTGCTCAATATATTTTGTGATGGGCTTTTTAAGTTTGTATTTACTTATTAATATGGCCAGTACGGAGCATAAGTATAATCTATATAAAAATTAGCTGAATATCAGCGAAATATTGGTACCTGAATTGGGTTGCATTTGATTCTATATTGTTGGCAACCTGGGTTTTCTGTAAATGGTTTTTAAGTATCAAATTGTCATGCATGGGAAAGGAAATAATAATGTTACCCTTTTAGATGACATGGCAGAAAGCTAACCAAAGAAGTATTCCATGTGTAATATTTGTGAAAGAGATGTGAATGAAAATAAAAATTGGAAAAAAGTACTTAAAATAAAAGAACATGACCACACTTCCTTGTTTCTATTACAAATCGTTTCAAACATTTAATTGACCTTGCACTGTACAGAAAAAAATGTTTTTTTGCATGACTTTTGCCATTATTAGTGTTCTGATTGGTTTTGCTAAGTTTTTATACAAATCCTGCCTTGCCACGCCCTTGGTTTAGGACGCGGCAAGGTCAGAGATTCATGAAAAGAATTGCCTTTGAATAGAAAGGGTTTACTGCGGGTTGCATGGTGCCCCTGAAGAGCTGCTTCTGAATCTGCTAACGACCTGACTTTCACGTTGGTGCCTTCACACGAAATATCCGGGTTGTCACTTTGGCAACGAATTTGGAAATGTTCAGGTGATCGGTTGTCTGGCTCAACTATGTACTGCGGCGTGGAAAGTTTTGAGCGGTGTTTTAGGTGGTCGCCTGGGTAGGCCGCCGAACGGTGCGCACAGCTACAGCAGAAAACGTTTTATTAAAAAACCTTCCAACTTGTCTGAATGACGTTTACTTACGAATATCATTTAAGAAACGCTACGCGTCTGTATAAATTTTTCACCTCTTCCATTTCTTTCTAGAGCATGTTTTTGTGATAGTGATGATTGTTGAAACGCGTGTTTTCACGGTCACTTTTAGTTATGAACATCCCGGTAGAAAACATTATAAAAGGAATAGAGACGTGCAGCAAACATGTAATTATATTATTGAATAATAAGATTGTAGGGTCTCCTCTGAAAGGTTCATTAAGGTGCTTAGTTCAGCGCTTTGCGCGTAGAGGCTATGAGAGAGTTCATGCTCATGTCTCGGTCGCCTCTAGCGCTCCCACGCTATTAAACCTCAGACGTGCCAAACTCCTTCAACCAGACGGCCACCTAATATCGGGGACTTGACAGCCGATGATGGTGAAGCGAGTTGAGGATGGAGCAACGCTGGAGTGCAAGGGTGAGGGAAACGTGAGATTCCCGAGAAAACCCGCCAACCATCGCATTGCAAAAATTTTTCTTTGGCTGCAACGCGTTTGTTTGTTGCCGCAAAGAAAAATGTTGTTTGAGTATGAACCTGTGCAAAATAGGTTTGCCACAAAAATAAATTTTGTTTGGTTTATGTAGTAATGAACGATAACCTTGCATTGTCGTTACAATAGTTCAGCAGAAGTATTTGTAGTTAAGTAAGTTACACTGTAAAGAAAATATGCTCTGTAAAACAACCGTGATTAGAAAATTAGAGAAAATCAGCATATATTTCAAAACTGTAATCACAAAAAAAATCAAGCAAAACAGGTGCGGGACTCGAATTTGCTACCCCGTATTACTACTCTGACGCCCATAACCAGACAACTACTTAGTTTTCCTATGATCAAGCTACTTTTGATAGGTATGTTACGTCAGGTAGTAACATGGGCCAGAATATAATGTTACCTCTTGGAAAAAACTTATGTTAGATATTTGAAGATTCACCACACTTCAGAATGGCATTCAACGTCTGCAAGAGGAGTGCACATTTACTCAGTCGTAGTTTGGTAACAGCAGATTATATTGGTTTATTAATGTTTACATCGGGGAACTAGTTACGTACTGGAAACTACAATGAACGATAGCAAACCTCGAATATCGATGAACCGTTACCTTTGATACGAAGTAGTATTACTTTACTGTGAACAAAAGCAGCTCAAAGAATGTTAATTTTTTTTTTTTTTGGTATAAAGGAAAGTAATGTTGCCTTGTAAAGAAAACATTTACTAACAGCAAACCTATGATTCTGCAGGCTTCTACATGAATTGAAGTAATACTGTGTTAATGTAAATAAAACAGCTTCAAATACATAGTTTTCTTTGCCGCGCAGAAAGCTTTTCTTAGTGTGGTATCGTCCAGTACTTTTGCGCGTGCGCGGGTGGGGGAGTGGGCCCGGCCGGGAATCGAGCCCGTTTCTCCTTGGTGGAGGGCGGCCGCTCTGACCGCTGCGCCACAGCGGCCCCCTCCCCCTCCTTACTGTCTAAGGAAACACACGCGCGACCACAGGTTGTTCCAGGTATGCAGGGGACCGCCCGTTAGAAAAGTGTCGAAACACACTAATATTCTCCCCTTTGGTTTACTACCGAAGAAAATGCTGTAGAGTGATGATTTATTTTTTATTTGTAGGTTTCATTTTACTAGAGGAAAACGGGATCCAACATCCTTGAGAGGAAAAACAGCAGATATGGCCTTTTCGGTTTCTCCACAGTTTTTTGATCAAACCTTTGAAAAATCGCGCCTTGTGTGTCGTGCCTGCTTGTTTACCAAATATGTCATGTATCACAAGCGTTTTACACTTCTGGTAACATAACAGTATCTTATTATTCATTCAATTGAAATTTTATTTTTATTACGTCTATAAATTTCAGACCCATTCTGCTTCCTTGACCAAAGGAGGCAGCAAGGCTGAATCTCAAAAACCAAAATATTGTGGTTTGAGTAAAAAGTAAAGAAATGGCAAAAGCCAACAAGAAATGTTTTTTTCCAAGTATGTCAGGAATATAATTTTCTGAGCTAAGTCCAAAAGAATGAAGTGTGCAGAAAGTTATTTTCATTCAGCTCCTTTTTCTTTTCTTTGGTATGCAAAACATCAATTGGGATGTATAAAATATAGTTTATACTGATTCATAGAGAAAAAAAACGTTACGAAATCAAAATATTTTGGGATAATTAATATCCTTTGAAAAACTACAGTTTCTCTAAAATATTCTCTACTGAAAATACAGATTCTTTGATGATTAATGATTTCAGAGTAGTGAACTCTGTTATAGTACCTGATCTTCAAAAATAATATCGACTAACTGGAACTCAGGGACGTATATGAAATTTTTTTATATAAACTTTCAAGCCCATTTTAATTTATTAAAAACACCATAGAAAGGGCACTTTAAAAACCATAACGCCTTTGAGTAAGTATCAACAATGTTTCCAACATGGTATATATATCTATATTCTTAATTTCGTGGCAAACAATTCTCTGGCTATATGGGGTCAACCAAAGGCCAATTAAAAATGTTTAACCTGAATCCTGAATTCATTCACCTAACCTTCATGTTAATGGGTCTTGCTTGACCAAAACTCTCTTTAATACTTTCATTAAATTCCCACAGTAAATTCTTATGTGATTGTCACCAGCTTGCCATTTATTGCAATATTATGAAAGATGGCAATAGAAAAACATATTATAAATCTTAAATCTCAGGGTTGAGTTTGACTTGCCTGCCATAGAATTACATACTTAGTGAACTTAGATTAGCATTTTTCTTCCCTTGTATACTGACCAAAGCAACTGCTCGCAATTAGAAAGCCTTAAATTTTGAGGAGAAAAAAAAATTCTTAGAGTGTCATCAAAAGTACTGTTTTCAAGCAAAATTAATATTAAAAGTTGTAGTCCATGTTAGGACGTCTAGCCTTACGCCAAAGTGAAGTCATGGCCTACTGCTTGAAGAGCCTATCAAGTGGTAGAAAGTCATGATAAATTACATAACTTCTGATGTGATGATGCTCACTCGAGGCCGAAATCGTCTGACCCCGAACGAGCAGAAAGACAAAGCCTGTATACTGTTACATTTCAATAAATTCCTAGAAGGGTGAACAAATTCCAAACTCCAATGAAAAATCATTATTTCACTCTGATAATACAGGAGCCAATAGAATTAAGTATTACCATATTAGGAACTAGAATCGTTATACCTGGTAGTTGGAGATATCAAGATTTAACATGCCCTAGAGGGGTATCAGTAATGATCGACGAATGAAAGTTCTTATCTCTCAACATGTCCAAATAAGGACGACACTGCGTCACGCAAACGGCCGTTTGAACGGCGCGCCGACCTTCTACGCAGATGGCGAACGCATCCCCGTCACGAGGGGAGGGTGATCCCAGCGCTCGGCTCCGCCAACAGTAGGAATAGAAACTACGGCTGCCATAGTGTCACTTGTTGATCCAGACGCCGTATGCACGACATTCTTCTTTAGTAAGTGCCGTGAAAAGGTTAATTTCTACTGCCGTGCCGGACATCAACCACACCAGCGAGAAGCACAAAGGTAGACGAAATGGTACATTATAAGTAAAATGTTCAATTTTTTCCAATTGGTTTCACTTTCAGCAAAATTTTCACGTGTGTATAACGGACTGCATTTGTTGTCTAGTTGAATGGTTGAATAGGGGGCAGTCCAGAGACAACAAAATCGCTTAGATTTTCTTGCAGTTGTCTCAAATTATAATATTTCAATTAAAATTAATGTAATTTAAAATTGAGAAAATAAGTGTTTTGGTAATTCCTAGTAAATAAATAGTTCTTATGCAAACTATTATTACAATGAGTGCGCACGAATGCGGTGCGTTATTCCTCTGGTGTAATTCTCTAAACTTGGATAAGGTCTGTGAGCATGAGGCGGAGGAATATCCTGGAATTAGAACTTGAACAGGGCTTCAGAAAGGCTGAAAGTAATCGTGAATCGACTAAATGATTGTGGTGGCCTTGGCCACTCTCCAAATGTCTTGGCTCTTGTGTCCTTGGAATGAGGTAACCCAGTAAAGACTGTTCACGGTAAAAGGAGCACTTTTGAAAGCCCTTCTTAAGCTCTACTTTATGCACATTATGTATTCTTCCGCCTTGTGTAAAATTAACTTTATTCATGCGTCGGTCGGGTGAAACTGTGAAATTATTGGAAAATTAAATATTTTACAAATCCGGTAATTTTTACACTCCGGTGCATTAAAAAAAAACAGAAAGCGAAAACAATAATTTAAATTATCACAAAAAGACACATAACACTTTATTTGACGTTGAGATACGGAACCATTTTCCATCCATCGTTACCAACTTTATTAGGTGCATGATGCCATTCAGTGCGCCCGTTGAAATATATGAAGTTAGTAGCAATGACTTTTTTCTAAGGTTGATTTCAAAAGTGCTCTCTTTATCGTGAACAGCCTCTTACAGAAAATTGGCAACCCCCGGCCACTGCTATGGAAGGCAATGATGTACTACTGTGGAATCATTGCGTTAAGCCGCATTCGGCACGCCACGATCTCCAACGTAACATAGTACGGAAATCGTACGAGTCTTAGAAATGCAATTCATTGCCACTATTCTGAAGGGAAGCAGCATACACGAAAATAAATGTCATAGAAACCTCTTCGCAAAGAACGTCCAAATCATGGTATAGGATGTTTATGGCTAATTGGGATCTTTTCAAATCATCGTTGCAAAAATGGCGCTATCCCTACCTGCAGCGGGCACACTGAGAGACATGCGGCTTGTAATACTGGTAACAACGTTGGAAAAATAGTTCCATGCCAACGAATTAAAAATGTTAGGGAAACATTTTGCGAGTACAGACATTGTTTCTTTTGCTTTCTTATTTCATGCACGCAACTATAATTTCACAGTTTTACTTGACAGACGCACGAATAACACGATCAGGCTCATGGCAATGTTAACTTTACATTTGAAGGAAGGATACACAATGCGCACGCAAACCACCATGCTTGCAGAAACTGCTATCATTTCGCAGTAACCCTGGTTCACATTTACGCCGACCACGCCAAACAAACACAGCAGACAAAACCAATGGTTGATCACGTGTAGGCAGCTTTTCTGCGGAGCCATTCAGCTGTTGAATGCGTGATTTTTAACGCCAAGATTCTACAACAAATTATAGATAACAAACAAGATGCTGTCGTCTTTCAACTCTTGTTTATTAATTCTATTTTAGTGCGATTTATTTACTAAATGATTTTCAAGAGACTGCAATTTCATTTTTACATTCAAAAATATTTTACTCGTTAGTGCTACCTGTCGGCTCATTTTCAAACTACGTTTATTTAATACAAATGTTCAATAAAATTAACATTTAATTTCATGTATTCCATTATAAATACTTGCATTGAACTGTTATATAGATTTAAAACCAATACAAGTCGATTATCTATAAAATTAGTTGTATAAAATATGCAAACCAGCTGATTTTTGGGAAATATCGGCGAAGACTGCTCTTTCCGTGAGCAGAAAATATCGGCGTGAGCTGAACTTTTCTGCGCGACTCGCGCGTACACCGATGACGGATTCTGATTCATTGTTCTAGTTTCCCGCTCTGTCTGTTCGGCGTGATCGGCGTACATGTAAACCAGGCTTTACAGCAAGAGGTAACTGCTTTGTTACGCAAGGAATATAAATCTGTAGATCGTATGCTTTAGAAATTTGTATTATTACCCAACACGAAGACATCAGACTTTATTTAATTACATTTCACTGTCAAACGATGGAGAAATAACGAAATGTCGAAGTGTTTTTTGCGTAATCTTTCCATGCGTAACATGTTAGAAAATTAGCTCATATGTCTGTCTACATTCCTTACAGTCAGCATAATTTTGTTAATACAAATTAAAGATGTGTCTCATTTAAGGCAAAATATAAAAAGGCCGCTGTTTAGTGCTAAACCATTCTTTTTATAGTGGAACTGTTCGATAAGGTCCTGGAAACTGACTTTTACCTTTTATGAAGAGAAGCAGACACGTGTATTTTAACGTTTCCTTTTTGCCATAATAAAGTTTAACAGGTGCAAAGTATAACGTAATAGCAAAATGTTATGTACCATTGCTGTATATTTTGATTGTCCATGCCCTACACTGTGCCCCTGTTGTGTGTTTTCATTGCAGATGCCGCTCTTTATTTGCTGGTATTGGAATATTAAACAGGGCTTGTGCAAATCAAATTTGAAAAAAAATCTCTTTTAAATACCTCTCCAACCGTCATGCTCGTCTTCCCCACACGACTGTGTGTTTACATACGTGATACGTGTTCAGGGGAAATCGCGACAAGAAATCTCACCACGCAAACAAGCCCCAGAAACTATTTTGCTCCCACGATGCTGCAGTGAACTAATTTGAAGTGTATGTAAATATAGGTGTAGACACTCCTCATTTATATCAGGAAGCTAATCGGTGGAGTGGGGGAGGGAGGAGTCCCAGTTGGCGTAGTAGTCGTCGCCAGACCACACGCCTACCACTAAGACGGACTGGATTCGAATCCCTGCTCGGGCAAACCTGTTCCTTGCATCTAGGAACTCGATGGGCGTTGTACTTTTTGTCGGCGAGTCTTCCCAGAGTTCTAACGTTTCTCCCCATGTTGTTTTAGTTACAAAAAATTGATTGTCCTGGAATTGATCCTGACAAAACTAGCGACTCGCTGAATCTATATTATGTGTGCGAGTTTTCTTCACAAAGTTGGAGAAATTTTTGTACCTAAATTACTCTAGTTACTATTTTATGTAGTCCTCAAAGGGTTTAATATTATTTGCCATAAGAAACCACAGCAGATAGTTAAGTTTCAGTAGTTTACCCATTTAACCTTTCATTCCCTTATCAACCCCCTTCCTTCTTCGTGTTCGTGATCGTTGACATGTTGCACATGAAGGTATTTATAACCAGCATTGTGCACAGCGAGGACTCGGTACCCAACAACTTGAGTGTCTTCCCCACAGGTAATCTGATTGGTGAAACTTATCACGACTCTCGTCTATGAATGGCTGGTCGTGCCGTCTTTGAGAACGCAGCAGGTTCATCACTATAGTCCATTCACGGTTACTTCTAACTTTTCTGAAGCCCTGCTAAAGTTCTACCTTCAGGATATTTCTCCGCCTCATACAAACAAATCTTAACAGGGTACAGAAAATTACACCAAAGAGACAGCGCACCAAATTCGTGCGCTCTCAGTGTGATAATATTATTTTGCTTAAAAGATATTTATTACTAAGTATTACCAACACACCTGTTTGTTTTGTGTTAACAGAAATGTAGAACGCTTCTGATACATGTCATATTTAGAAAATAACCGAACATGTCATCTATGGGGTGATTATTCAAAGGTTGGATTCAAAAAGTGTGAAGAAACCGCGAATAGAGTATAGTAGCAAAATGTACACTAGCCACAGGTACAATACACATCAAAGTATTACACGACTGCACCACTTCGGTTCACAAATTTATGTGTAGCCGTTCTGGTTAAGGAATGTACTGTGCGGTGTAAACAACTTTCCATTTGTCAAGACAATGCCTACTCTTCTGTCATTGTACCATCTATATGTAAAGCACAGTAGACATAAGTGAGAGGAGGTTGGAGGTAATTACAACTGCTTGATCTGCACGAGGGAGACACCTGTATTTACCGAAAAATGGACGATGTTAAATAAATGAGATTGAGGTGGAGCAGCAGTGGAATGAAAATTGGAGAGGAAACAGGAGTATAATAAAAATCCTTACTTCCGCTAGACTCCACTTTCTTCCCACATGTGAATCCAGGGTGTAAGAATTTCGAGGGACTCCACTAACATAATGAATAAGTACACATCAGTAAAATGGCAATGCGGTTCCTTTGATAAAGACGTACCCATCCTCTGATTGGCTTGCAATATTCTGGAAACAAACCTTGTGTCTGGTTGGCTATGGTGTGCTGCGAAAGTTTCCTTATTAACCGGGCTTATGGCTGGCAAATACGCTGCCAGGCGCTGATCGGCGGGAAGAGTTCCAACGTGTCTGTTGCCAGTGCCGCCATTTTGCTGGCGTGTGCGGCAAGGTAGTTGAGAGAGAATCTTCTGTGTGATCTAGCAGTCAGTGCCTCAGGGATAGGATGCTATTATCCAATAGTCACAGAATAAACTTGAGTTCAACTCAGCATGTTACTCTGTTACGCATGAACGATTGTCGGGGGAAAAAAATGTCTCCATTAGAAGACCTACGAACACCGAAATGGGGAGTTTTTTTTCTTTTCTGAGAACATTCGAGGCGATCTAGGAGTCGATAAGTTGGTCCGGGTACGAGATAAAGGTTTTTGAGAAGAGAGGTTTGAAGGAGGAGGGGAGAAGGGGGATACAAAAAAAAAGGTTCTGTGGAGGTCACGGAAATGACGCCGGTGGCACCGGAAGCGAACAGGAACGGATTTCCGGACAAACGGGCAGCCATCACCGAAGGACGGCGGGAAATGGCGAGGACGAACAGGAAACAAGACGGCCGGCGTTTCGTCTTCCCCCGTGGAAGAACACACAAGGCGATATCGTTCGTGGATGTATCACGAGGAGGACGAGGAGGGGGAGAGGTTCAACACGCAGGATTCGTCCGGAGGCAGGCAGGATGTCGGGGAATTAGGCCGGCCATTTGCCACCACCGCTGCGGTCGTTTGCGACGCGATCCTCTCCGGCTGTCCCCGACGAATCCTTTCGGTACGGCGTCGGGTCGCAACGGCCCCTTACTGGATGTCCTCATTCTGCCCGCAGGGATTCCGGAAATGTACCTCGTAGGTACGACGCCGTTGGGTCGGGAAGGGCGCGCATTAATATTTGTATGTACATTTTACAAATATGTGCTCTTTCACCGGCACTATATATATATATATATCAAATATATATATATATATAGTGTCGGTGTATCGAAATATTGAAAACAACTAAACCAGGACAACATGTTATGGTAAATGGCACAGCTGTTACTACATTGTTGTTTGATGACGACCAAATAGTTATTCGAAGATCAGAAGACGAAGTATAGAAAGCAACATAGGCCTAAAGAGTTTAAAATGGATATTTCAATATTTCAACAGAGAAAACTAAACTGATGGCATTTAAGGGAATACACCCAATAAAAAATAAAATTTTAATATATAATACAACAACACAATAAGTGGTAGAATTTACATATCTAGGTTATGAAATCACATATAACAAAGATCAAGATGATTAGCCCTACCAATGCTGCTATACCGAAGCAAAAAATTGGATACTAATATCAAAATTCAGAAGTGAGATTCTTACGATATCTTGCAAGATACACATTATCAGACTATAAAAGAAGCACAATAATTAGGAAAGAATTGACACTTCGTAATTAAATAGATGCCATAACGCAATACAGATATAATTGTTATGCTTATGTAAAATGTATGTCATAGACAAGATTACCCTCAGCAGCATTACAACAACAACCAATGGGACAAAGAAGATAATGTCGTCTTTCGAAACGATGGAGAGAACAAATAAAAAGAGCCGGAAAAAACCAGTAGGCCTAATCCTTGGAGTTGATACTGATGACTATTAAAAAGCCATTGTTTGTAAACTAGTAGTGAGGAATTGTTTTTTGTTCATTATAAGTCAAATATTGTATCTTCACAGCACACAGCCTTACGAAACGTACAAAACGGTTAACATCTCGCCATCGATATACTAAATTTTAAGTGTATAGTACTTCCTTGTTAAAATTATAATATATTGATGAACACTTTACAGTATCATGTAAAATTAACTGAAATTTACTTGTAGTTTTAAAGAAATTATCTTCGCAGCTAGTTACTAAATGATTATTTTTTAAACATCACAAAAAAATGGTGGCATTGCACAAAAATTTTTGTATCCGTATCTGATGGTTGGTAGACAGTAAATTATCTAATAGTATTTTTTGTGTAATTAAATAAGAGCATAACGTGACTATTTCTATTAAATATCTATATTTTCTCTAACTTTTTTTTTTTTTTTTAGAATTAGGCTGTGTAAGTTGTTGTGAGAAAGAGGACGAATAAGTGAGCGTATATCCAAATAAAAGTGTTATTGTTATTATTGTGTACCAAATATTACACAAAGTGTAAACAAAATTTCTGCATGATAACGAATGTGTTTAACCCTTACTGCCTTCACCCCAGCCCCCAAAAAACTGAGTAACATCCAGCGTACTTTAAGTACCTTCGTACCAAACATTTGCAGATGGTTCTTCACATATGGAACACTGTAGCACATCTCGAAAGATTTCTTCTTCTCCATCATGATTGGCAGGAGTAACAATGACTCCCATCAGGGTGTTGTGGACCGAGGCAAAGTTGGCCGGGCAAGGGGACGTCTGAAGGTCAAGAGACCAGGCTGTATTGGCTGTAAGGTGGGTGCTTCCGGCGCCAACCAGTAACACTATACCTGGTAGGAGTATCCTTGACTGTCTCTATGCCATGTTTACTAAAAGGGGTATCTGCCTCACAAGCTGAGCTTGAATCACAGGCAATTGTGATGGTTTTGGCTTGTTGGTGGGACGGTCGACTACTTTAAGGTCAGACCGATTGAGCCCAAGAAGAAATTGAAACGTGAAGAAATTAAATTGCATGGAAATGGACGAAGCAGCCCCACACTTGCTGAACCAGAATCTGGTGGTTCTGTCTGGAAAACCTGCAAGTGCCATGGAGAGGAAGGACGAACACAGGTTGGTCATGGCCCTGACTTAGGTTCTCTCGTTTTCACTCAGCAAGGGCGGGAGTCGGTGGGTGGCGTACCCACCGACCCACTGTCTCTCGTTTCTCGCTGGTCCGCCCAAGGCCAGATTGAGATTTGATTCGTGCTGGAAGTTGTTTAAATATTCGCTAAATGGTTGTAGGTAGGGATTTTTCTCCTATTCAGGAGAATATGCCCAGGGGGCATATGAGCTTATGTTCAGCGGGGCAGGTGGCCAAAACAGCATGACATATAAAAATATAATTCAAAACCTCGGGATGGCTTTAAGGCTAACTGTGGTCAAGGGGTTGACAAATTTACCATGTATCTCCTTCGTGATTATTGAAGCCGTATCTCATTAACTTATCCTCTGATCTCCCAGTTCCGGATCTCAATCTATTCAAATACTTCATATTTGAAGGGATACATCGATTGCTACCATATAGGTTGCATTGTCTATCCATTTGGAGCTATGCCTCGTAAAATTTGTAATAATAATTTTATGAAATAATCATACATGCTCGAAGGTTGACATATCAGGGCTTTCTTTTACATTCCGTAAAATGAAAACTGTAGGGTAGATATAACCAGTAAATTATTACAAATACTTAGCTGTTAATTTTTGCTAACAACTTTTGCTATCTATATATTACTATGACACCTCTGTCATTGAGGTGGTACATATTACCCACGTCCGGGTGAACAATTTATTTAAGAAAAACCCAGGTGAAAACCACTGTGATTATTGGAATGTTCCGAGCCAAAACACAAAAAAAAAGTTGCCGAGGCGGGGACACGCAATATGTGCAGTCATGGCACGCGGACAAACTAGAGCAAGTTTTGGAAATAAGGTACAAGAGGGGATTTCAACGACGATCCAAGTGTGTCTGACTCTTCCCAGCACTATGGCAAGTCGACCAGTGTCTCTGTGCACGTCTGCTGATTATGGAGATGTAACTAGCCTACGGCACCAAACTTCAAAGTGGCTGAAATGACATTCAGGAACGCAAGTTTTTCTGTTTTATGTTGCTCAAACATAGAACCTCCTCTCGCGCCACGAAACTAAAATAAATGTAGAACTCAATCATGTAGTAGATACTGTGTTTGGGTAAAAGATTTTACAGTTTTATAATTATTTCTTCTTTTTTTTTTTACCCAATTATCTTTAGCTATCCCCCATTTTATGCGCTCAGCATTAACAATTGTTAATGAAAACTGTGGTTGTTATAACTTCCATTTTCAATCCTTCAGAATCCATCACAATCTCTCCCAACCCAACTCTGCAAATGCCGTACTAGGAACCTGCCACAATAAGGAAAGGGAAGTATTACATTTAAAAAATCCCGCCATTTTCAAAAATGTACCTCATATGACCTCATTTTGTTTCGAGAGTGGCAACGAGACGAAATCATCTTTAAAAAATATAACACATGTGAGATGTAACATTTTATTTATTTCCTATCGCTTGTGTTTTCTCAACATTAGAATAACTATTTCAAAATACTGGATAATATATTACACTTCAAATGCAAACATGTTTTACCACATTATATCTTTTCATTTACAAAAACACATTAAAAATACCATATTCTTCCACACTGATTTTTTTTTTACAGTTGAGGCCCTTGCTACGCCCTTCAATGTAGGACGACGCAAGGACTATTTTCCCAAAAGACAACACTACCAAAAGTCATACAAACAGCAGAGAAAGTCCCTTGAGGCAGCTGATATTATTGGCTTTGGAAATCTCTTTACCTTTACTAAAAACACAGACAACACATGAGTTCTGAGAGACACTTTTGTCTTTGATATCACACTTTAAAAACTACATAAGTTTACATGCATCAGAAAACACCATATACATATTAAAGTTTTATAAAATCTTCTACCAAACACTCAAATTTTACTACTTTACAATGTATGACTAGATTCTTTTACACAATCACATAATCCTCTAAAATGACCCACAACATGAAGGCTTGCTGATATTACAGCCAGGGCTATAAGTTACAATAATAGCCTTCTCATATTCTGGCATTTTCTGCAGGCTGATTAAACATTTGACATAAAAACAGCCTTCTAAAATTTATATTGTATGGAATACTATTACCTTAGTATTATTTTATTTACACAGTGAATGTATCTCTTTGTCTCATTCTAACATTTGGTAAAGCTAAAACTTTTATTCTTTTAAAGTCCCATAAAATTCTTTGTTCTTAAGTAGCCACATTTTCACATATAATTTCTATTAGAACAGGGATCAATTCCAGTTTAGCAATAGTGAAGACTTTGTACTGTAATACTGCTGTTACCATGCGGTATCATTTGTCTCAAATTATGGCTATGCAGCATTTTAGCATTTTCTCAAATTTTACTTTACATAACATCACCTGACAAGGCATACATTTTAATGAAAACATAACAAATTGCCTTGTATTAAAAAAAAAACCTACTTTTGCTATTTCTTTTGAAACTACAAACAGAATTCCAGTAATTCGAACTACTAGACAACCTGTCTACAATAATCTGGGTTTCAAAACCCATATCTACTGGTTTTAATCAAAAGTGCTCTAATTTTTACGAATATTACTTATCTCATTTCGCAGCTCTCGTCACACCCCGAACGGCCGAGCCTCTCTGACGACCAGTCGGCCGAGAGGTCTATTTATACCAGAAAAATACATGGAAAGAACCTCCCACTGCAATCTTTATTTGTACAGTATATTCTTGAATAACAAGTATTTACAGTGTTGGTGGCGCAACCTTTATTGTTCAAACCTCGCGGGGTACGCGAATGCAAGCGCACGCTACTTCAGCACCCCAGGCGGTGGAGCTTGTAACCAACACCCAACAGTGCACGGCGGCCATTTAGTATGCCTTGAGATTCATGTCCGTGCAGCCGCGTTGATAGGGTACAGCGATATCACCTGAGCACCACGTACTCGTTATCGTTCGCCGAAAGCACACATTTGTTTTCAACACAAGGTTAGATGCACTCAACCAGTTTTTAATTATTCGTAAGTCTGTGTATTAGGGCAATGGCAGAAATAATGGCCGTAAATGTGTTTTGCGTCGCAACGAGTAGGCGACCGGGCAGGGCAGGAACAAGCGGTCATCTAGAGCCGCGAGCTGGTGATTTTCCAAAGGTAATGATACAGCTTGCCTTATATTCATGATACAAATTTCGACTCTAGATAAGAGATGCCTCAATATCGTTCACCTCACTCGGTAGTTACCTTCTCCCTAGAGTACACGCCCCAGCCAACACATAATTTCCACAACTGAATAGCCAAGGATACCCGCTTCACCATACACACGAAGATGCAGATAGTACTCAATGACACATACATACTCACTCCTAACATCATTCTTTCTAAAGCAGATTGTCTGAGCCCCGTCATCTAGATTATATCCTGTTTTGTCCGAGCATTACATATGTTTCTTAAACCCGTCTTAAAGTTTCTACTAGTGTGTATCTACCCCATGGAGTAACTATTATCATTCGTGCCCTGAAGTAACTAGAGACGCGTAAGTCCCCAAAATTACAGTAACTTCTGTAGTGTTTTCTTTCCTGGATGACACAACATCGCACCACTAAGTCCCAATTATCTTCTTAGAAAAGTTAAGTCTCACTCTTATACTTAAAGTTTCGGGCAGAAGCGTTCGCTCGTGGAAGGTGTGTTTCAACTTAGAAGCAGAACGGCGTCCTCTCGGGTCGCCGGGGCATGACTCGAAGCTCGAAGAATAGTTTGCTGAAGCGCAGTCTCATCGATCGCTATCAGGTCTCCGCAATCAATACCTAGCTCACTCCACAGTACACAAGATGTTTTTGAATAACTTGCTGAAATTAAAACCTTATCATCTACGGACTAATATAAATAAAAAATCTTTGTAACAAAATGTCTGGAAAGGCCATCTGGTATTAAAAATTTAAATAGAATTAGACAAAACAACTAAGGCAAACGGAATTTGCGCGCCATGCGGGAAATAAATTGCAAACACTTCTGGGAGCATTTTACTACTCAATTGCTAATCTCCCACTTTTAAAGTAGTCTGACACACGTATACTAACAAGAAAACACTATCGGCTCGTACGTACCTCGAGTTTACTGTGTCCTATATGCAGGCGCTCACCGTATGACGCGCCAGGTCCGTTCGCCTTTGTCATATACAACTTGCTAAGCAAGCAGGTATGCATAGCTACGGGCACCCTGCTTTGTTTTGCCTAACTTCAACATAGATTAAAAATACTAGACGACCTTTCCAAAATTTTTGTTGCAAGAATCTTTTGTTTATATTAGTCCATAAATGCAGTGGTTTGAATTACATGTTATTCAAAAACACCCTGTATTTACCTTCGTACTTCCCTTCCCTGCGAACCGTGCACCTAGAGCTGCGTGGAACAAGTAATGAGGGCAGAACAGCATGACATCACATTCAGCCAATCACAATTATACGTTCACTTTGGTGCAACATGTTACACTCATTAGCCGTTGAATTAGAGATACCTGCCTGATAGCGTCTAGAACTCCTTTTCGCAGTGATGCACCGTGGTGTGGACTCCACAAGGCACCGGAAGCGCTCAGCAGCCGTATTGGTACATTACATCTGTACAGCCTCCCACAATGCATGGGTATCGGTCGGAGCTGGATCCACGGCTCGCATATCCCTCCTGACAGCATCCCAGTTGTGTGCGATGGGATTGAGGTCGGGTGACCTCGTGGGCCAGGCAAGCCACATCAACTAAGTGGACTGATGATCAAACCTCTCGGTCACCTTTCGGGAGCGGCGAGCCAATGCATTGTCTTGTTGTGGGCACAAGTTTCCTGCAGGATACTTTAGGCACAGAAATGGGCGCTCATGACTCGCCAGCATCATATCCATGTATCGTTTTCCAGTGAAGAACGATTACACGTCTACCAAGGGACTCAGTATCCTCGTATATGGACTGTTTACTTGGGATGAAACATCACCACTCGCCTCAACTCCACCCTGCTGACACTAATGATCTATTGCTTAGCCTCCTTGATGGCGCATTCGTACCTTACCATCGGTGTGTACCGACGTGTACTTCGACTCGTCCGTACAGGTGACCATTCTCCATGCATCGAGGGTCCAGTAGCGGTGTTGCCGCGCTCATGTTAATCGCTTAGCCTTGTGGCTTGTGGTGAGCATAGATACCTACCCATACTAAGGAACTGGTTCTGGATGGTGTGGCTGCCCACACGTTGTGGTCCAACATTGAATTGACGAGTGGTCTGCTTCACCGTGGCCTGTCTACCCGGTGTTACAAACCAAGCTTGCCGATGGCGACCCATGTCGTGATACGTTGTATGCCACGGTAGTTGTTCCTGGCTGCGGTGGTTTTACCCGAATCCATCAACTCACGGTGAACTCTGTTGACACGGTGGCCCATGGAAATCCCTGTGCCTGCACGACCTCGGAGATACGTTTGTATATAGCCAAACATATTTTTAGTACCCCCAAAAAATAATTTTTGTGTAGAAATAATTTGACAAGCAACAAAACTGACATTTTCCATCTGGCAAATCTCACACCTGAATACAGAAAACCTATGTTTTGGGCCAAAAACTTGATTAGAATATCAACACGATATTATTTAATTGGACCAAGTGTAAAAATTTGTTTGGCTTCTCATTTCACTGCCTCTGTTCTAGACATTTGCCATTGCAATGTATCAAAGAAATATGCATACCGGGTACATACCGCGCATTGATGTGATCTTTGAATGAGTAGTGAAATGGGGGTGAATCACTAGATAGAGATTTTTGGACATTCGCCATTGTATATACGCTTTATTTAATACTTGATATTATTTTTTTTCTTTTTAGCAGCACTCTTCCAGAACTCTACACTTCCAGTTAATTTATTAAAAACTGTTTAACTTGCAAATCAAGTCTGTTCTTACACACGTCACTATAGCAAAGTTAATGAAGTCGGGCTGTTGAAAATCCGAACGTGAACACGTGCATTACATTTGACTATGTGACACTGACAGTTATAGGGGCCGCGGTGTCTGGGCGAACCAGGTTCAGTCTCCGGCCTGGACGCTCTCGGATTTTCTCAAGTGGGAATTCGTTACGGACGGTACCGCTGGTCGGTGCGTTAATTTTTTTAGGGGATCTCCCGTTTCCCCCCGCCATTGCATTCCGGCGCCGCTCCATTCTCGCCTCAATTCACCCACGTCGGCTCTCATGACCTCGTTTATAAGAGCCGCCCAAATCTCGCAACTCAACTGACAGTTGTACTGGGCACGGGTGAGTCAATGTTATGGGCATGCTCATTGAAGGAAGTCGCGCGTACCTCATCTTCAGTCCACGGAGTCCACAGAGTGTATCGTCAAAAAGGCGGAGGCAGTGCCTATGCGTTTCTCGGTCGCCGAGGCTGCCTCGCGAGATATATCTACCTAGCTCGCAAATACCTGTCGTACTGTGCACAAGAGCGAACCCGCTGTAACCTCGCCTTCAGGCGCGGAGATCCATTCCGCCGCGCGCTGATGCGGCTATAAATTACCTCTAATTACATGGCCTCCCTTCCCCTCTCTACACTGTTTTACAGCCTACCTGCAGCACTAAACTCCCCCCTCACCCCCGCCTTCAATCCCGCACAATGCCCGGTCCATTACACTTAAGCCGCGGGGGCGGGCGCCGGAAGCCTTGTGTGTTTAGCTGTTGGCGCCGGCTGGCTATAACTGCCGGGCTGTATAGCCCGACTTGACTGGCGGGGAACACACGAGTTAATACACGGCTTGCTGGGCAAATCCTCGCCCTTATTGACTCGAGAGACTTGGTAGCCCGCTCTCTCTCTCTTTTCTACTCTCACAGCCCTGGGCGAAGAAGGACCAGCAGGAATAAATATCCTCTCGGAGGAAGGATGTCGAGGGAGATTGGCCCCCGCTGTTAACCGCTAGCTCTGAGTAACTGGGAAAGGCATTGCCAACCCACGAACGAACCTCTGCCAATTAATTGTAAGTGGAAATAATTGCGCGGGAGGGTCTGTTTCCCGTGAAATCACTCGACCGTCGATTTTCGTCAACCGCGGAAAGCATCCACCGCTGGAGATTAACGTATTTCGCTCATATTGGTTTTCGTAAGCACCAGAATCTCCGCAGCTTTTGTTGTTGGAGCCGACGATACTGGATAAAACGACACCAAAATAAAACTCCCGAGAAAAATAAAGTATATTTTGATTTTCATGTCGGAATACAAAAAAACAGATGTTTGTAGCTTTCCGTGTAGCGTATATTGCATTCGAAGGTTACCTTTTTACGTGCTTCATATTTTGAAGGCAGTATCAAGTAGGTCACCAATGCTATGTTCTATCAGCGATTACTTTCAGCTCTACGTAGCCTTCCGCTACATTAAAATGTAAACAAGTCGGTAATGAAACGCCAAAAAGAAGCCAACACACCGTATTTGTGCGTTAGACAGACAGCCAAAAGTGAATGTTTCTTTAAATAATATCGTTCAAATATGTTCCCAATATAGCATTTTAAAAACATATACCTCTTTCCTGCAGATTTTTATTTGTACTGACTATGAGGTAGGTATGTTTTATAGACAATACATAACAGGAAGTTTTATATGACCAAAGATAAAAAAAACGTTAATGTTAACGGAAAACACTTGTAACCAAATGTTTTTATTCAGGGCGAGTTAAGATATGTAGAAAGCGACAGCGATGACGTTAGCAGTTGTGATGTTCAATAACAAAAGAGATATAAATTTTTATTTTTTTAAGGAATGTTTAGTGAGGCCCAATTTGAAAACATCATAATTTAGGAAAACAAATATTTTCTTCCCAAACGGTTGACATACCGAAACGTTCCCCGGGGACAATATTGTTGCCATGCTCCTCAAAACATCCTGAAATGGACAGCTTCAAACACACGTTTCTGTAACGATATATTATTCTTTTTAAATTTAAGAATATCTCTTTGATTGCGTTGGAGGGTAAATTAGGTACCTATACCGTAAAAAATTTTTTTCTTAATTTTACGGAATAATTCTGGTAAAAAATTTTTTACTCAGAGGTGTCCGTAAACTCTCCGGAAAATTACGGCCACATAGATTTCGAAAAACGGACTTTCCGTAAAATTCCCAGAACCTCTCCGTTAATTCCCTAGTTAGTTTTCTGTCCTTTAAGTTAAAATAGTTATTAACTTTTATTTTATTTTAATTTTCATCTCGTGGGTGTTCTACTGTGTATAAAAAGTCATTCAAAAAAGTTTGATTTTTTAATACTTAAGCAAGATTTGAACCCTAGTCAAAAAAGTTGCCAGTTCACGACCCTAACCACCACCTACATTGCTCACGTGGTGAATCTGGTATAAGTTTTGAATTTCTATATTAGTAACTTAAGCAACTTTTTTACTTTCTGCTAAAGTTAATGTATTTTAAATGTTGCTAAGCGTTACATACGCCTGTTGCTATTTTTTACTGTTGGAAGAACAGATCTTAGTGACATGGATAACCTTAACTGCCGCAGAAACGATAATTTTCTGGTTACAGTGGTGAAGAAAGTTTCGTGTAGACTCGGCATTGTTCGTGCCCGAAACCCGAAATACGGAGATTTTCAGTATTTTGTATTTACGCAACTAACTCCGTTTTTAGTTATTACGGATTGCGTTTCCATGTATTTACTGTGCATTTTCGTCAAAATTTTCGTAAATGTACGTAAAATTTTAACAGTGTACTGCCCCTTCCTAGCGTTGTCCGCACAAAATTCACCGCTCGTCGCCGCAGCGGTATAGTGGCCAGACTACTCGCGTCCCACCTAGACGAACCGGGCTCGATTCCCGACTCGGTCACACCGGAATTTTCGCCTGTGGAAAACGTGGCGGACGATGCCCCTAGCCAGTGGGTTTTCTCGGGTATCTCCCGTTCTTACATTCTGGCTCTGCTCCACACTCACCTCACATCAACCTCATCGGTTCTCAAGGCCTCGATGTTAAGTACCGCTCGGATCTCTCCCCTCCCCTCCACACAACACTCATTGTTGTCAATGGATTCGTAAGTACGAGTTACAAAAGTTCTATCAGTTGCGAATTTACTATAGTCGTAGCTGTGTGGCAACGCTCTAACGAGGAAAATCAATGCGTTTTAGGCTGGCTTAACAAACCAGCGGTTTTTCCTAATAAAAGTTTAGTGGTAGCTTTACGGCCGAACAAGAAAGTTTGAGAAGTTTTTCTTGTTTATTTAAACTGATTAAAACCCCATTTTTTTTATGCATGGAGCCTATTTGAGGGCGTTAAAAAAAATCCGACATATACTATAATAGCATCCAAAAACTTAACCCACATCTACGACTACCAGGAACTCGAACCTGGTAATTCGTGATACGAACTTAACGTCGTAGCGACCTTAACAATTCGTGGTCGACAGTGGAGTGATTCTTCGCGAGTGTGTTTGTTTGACTTGACAGAGCAGAGGGGGCATTAGCATCACCGTTTATCATTAACTTATCTACATCGTGGTCACAGCATTTACAGAAACACTCTCAAAGAATCTCGTGGTAATGTCTTTGCGCTAATTAAGGTTAATTTATCTTCACCCAAAACAGGATGGGAAATATATAATTTTTTACGAAATGGAACAAAAATTGTTTTGATAGAAGTCTGCAGCTGAAGAGGTGATGGCATAGAAGCTTGATATTTCAGTACTGTAGAAGATCTTACTGCTGGTATCAAAAACTCTGTAGCCTGAACATATTTCATTGAAAATATGCCATAGACTTTCACAAATCGTTGCACTGCATCGTAAGTGGAGAAATCTGCAGCCAAAACACGCCAAACTTCACGCACATCGTAAGTGAATTCATTTAAATGACAGTGAATATATTCAGACGCAAAAAGAGTTTTGTCCTATGAAGCTCAATTCGAGAGAACACTTTGCAAAATAAAGCTTCCGTGATAGACGGATGAGTTAGGCTCAATCGACGCAGACACTTCCAGCTAACAAGGCAGTCAACCAAATTACTAAAACCAATCTGGCGCAGTAATGGGTCTTTGGTGATGTCACACATTCTCTGAGGCACTGTGCAGTTGATCACATCAGTGCCCATCAGAGGTGCTCATTTAATGTCTGTCCAGAATATTACTGTAGCTGTATCGCCTCTCAATTCGTCGACCCATCATCTGGACGAGGCTTTCCGTCAAGATCTCCCACAGCATACGAAGTTTCATTCACTGCCAGCACGAGTTCAACCTCGATGAATCTCTAACCAGAGTGAAACTCCAAGTGAGGTGTATCGAGAAACTGTACTCCAATTACCGAGCTACGTGGCTCAGTGGTCAATTAATGTACTCGCATTCGTGAGACCCCTTGTTCATTTCCCGTCAGCCGGTCCATTCTAATTTCATTATGGTTTCTCAAAAACCCTTCTTGCAAATGCGGGGAGGACTCCTTATTACAGACTATGACTGAATCCTTCCACGTTCTTGCTTCCCTGAGAAACTTGTTCCGTCTCTAATGACCTCGCTGTCGACGTGACGTTAAGGATGTTCAAAAGTCTTGTACTCCCAACTTAAGTCTTCATGATATTTTTGGGTTTTAAACTCGAATGTACATTACATTGGCGAAAAGAATTTCTTCAAATTGAAATTCTGGTTTTGGGCCCCAAAAGCTTGAGCTCTCAGTACTCTGCCGAGTTGATATATATATATATATATATATATATATATATATATATATATATATATATATATATATATATATATATGGAAGGGTACTGTATGGCACGTCATCCGGCCTTTAAGAAATCACATCTTGATAGAAGGGCATGGCATTGTCGCGGCACATAAAGTTCGTGGAAGTCTACTTTCCAACGGTTGGAAGTCTGCAACTCTTCCACCAATAAATTCGGAGGCAGGCATCTCCCGGAACACATGATGGTTGTGTGCGGTAGAGTAGCAGTCGCGGGCGCAAATGACCAACAACGTAAGGTAATGGCGTGGTCATCCCCATGTACACATCCGAGCACACAAATTAAATTTAGGCTCCTGTGTGTGTTTGTGTACATTGGCGTGCGGAAGGGGGATGCAGGAGGTAAGCGGCGCCCTCCATTGCATCATGTCACAAGGAAGATAAAACAATAATCTGGCCAATTTCATATTTGCAATAGACAGTCTGTGTGTTTGAAATGAACACTAAATTAAAAATAGCTGCGAAGTAGCAGAGAAAATTTATAATAAATATGTTTAAGTATGTTCTTACTTTGTAGTTTTATCTCATAAAAGTGGATGTCCGTTTTGTAATCTGCGCCCCCTATTACCTAATGCTGCTCATGCTTATATGTGTGTAAGGGGAATTCCTCACAATGCCCTTTTGTACTACATGGGGCCGCAGTTGGCATAGCGGGGTAGAACAGTCGCCTATTATCTAAACGAACAAGGTTCGATTTTTGGCGAGTAACACCCGGATCTTCGTGTATGGGAATTGTTTCGGAAGATGCCGCTGGTTCGCCGGCTTTCTAGGGGATCCCCCAATTCCCCTTCCCTTGCATTCCGAAGCTGCTCCATGTCCATATCGTTTCCCCTCATCGGCTCTCAAGACCTCGTTGTTAAGAGATGCCCAAACCTCTCATTGTGTACCATGCGTAGTTTTATAGAGTAGCAGCGACTTACTGGGGTGTTGCAGTGGCAACAAACTGGCACTTTTAATTTGAGATGACCCAGGTACGTTCCCCTGGGCCATCCATCATAATTTCGATTTACCGCGGTTTTCCAAAATCATTCCAGGCATATGCCGAGATAGTTCTTAAATACAGGACATATCGGTCGGTCTACTTGCCTCCTGCCAAGGCGAAAATGGGTTAGATTTTCAATGGGGTAACCCGGAATTTTTGCATGTGGGAAATAGGCGGGCGTTGCCGCTGGATTTTTTCGGGACGCTTGAATTTCGCCGATGCTTCGTCTTCATCTCATTTCACACTCACCAGCGCTCAGGACGACGCTGTTAAGCGCCGACCAAGAATTCTCATATCAGCTCTACTCACGTATCGTTTCCAAAGGGGAAAATTTCTAGTCTACTTTCCGAAGGGAAGAAAGTCTTACGAGATCACTTTCCTGTCTGTGTGTCTGTGAGTGTATGAGTTTATGTGTGTATGTTGGTGTGTGCCTGTGTGTGTGTGTATCTCCCCCTTCAATTTTTGAACGCGTGAACCGAATTTCACCAAACTCGGTACACATAAAGTAATAAGCAGGGGAACCTGACTTTTATAATTTACGACCCCGCCGTGCACTTGCTTTCGAAATGGCGGCCATTTTAAAATTTAGGGCGATATGTCATATCTCGGAATCCATTCTACCGATTTTCACCAGATATTGTGTACTGATAGCGCAAGTTCTAGGCATTAAATTCATTGGCGAATATTGTTTGTGGTTCGCAATTTTTAATGATAGCGCCATATAAAAAATTAAGCTTTTACATTATATCTCGAAAACTTCACAACCTATTTTCGCCAAATTTGGCAAGTAAGTAATACTATGATTGGACAGGTAAATGTAAGTAATTAGACACTAATTTTCAAAATGGCGCCCATACAAATATTTTATGTTTATATGGTATAACTACCATAGAGTTTGACCAACTTCAACCAAGTTTTGTGCGCTAACAGTATATAGTACAAGCATCATATAACCAAACAACAACCACTTTTGTCCGACATTTTGTAAGATAGCGCTGCATGAAAAACTAAAACGTTTACGTTATATCTCGAAAACTACCCAAGCAATATTCACCGAATTTGGTACATAAGAAATACTTTGATAGGTCAGGTGTGTATATATTAGTAATTAAACTTTATTAAGCACTTATTTTCAAAATGGCGGCCATACAAATATGTTAGGTTTATTTGGTATGATTACCTTACCATTTGACCAATTTCAATCAAATTTTGTATGCTGACACTATCTATTACAAGCATCGAATAAGCCAAAAATAGCCACTTTTATCTGCCTTCTGTAAAACAGCGCTACATAAAATAGTAATTTTTTGTGTAATTTCTCGGAAAACAACTGACTTATTCCTACTGTATTTGGAAATCAAGTAGTACTGCTGCAGTTGATATATGCAAACATGTTTTAAGTATGCGAGACACTTAATTTCAAAATGTCAGCAATCTAGTTAGTTTAGCATAGTATGCTATATCTTCGAAACAATTCCATCGATTCCAATTTAACTTTGTATGCTGAGAGTATATACAACAAACATAAAATGTTTCTACACGGTGCCTCTTTGTAGTCCGTTTTGAAAGAGAGTGCCACACGAATGAATAAAGTTTTTATGTCATAACTCGGGAAACAATTCCCTGGTTCCTACCGAATATGGCAAACTAAAAGTACTGCAGTAAGTATTGTTAACTGATATGTTTTACGTATGTCATACACTTATTTTTAACTGGCGGCTGTATAGCTATTTTAGTTTTGTACGTTATATCATCGAAACAATGTAGCTTATATAATTTCAATGAAACTTTGTATGATGGCTGTATATAATACAACTATTAAATGTGTAAACATAAAAGCTCTTTTGTCCGCCAGTTTGTAAGATAGTATCACTTGATAAATTAAAATTATGTGATCTCCGAAAAAACAACCGATTTATATCCAATTTGGCAGACAATTAGCACAATGACTAGCTATGTAAACTAATAAATTTTGAGAGGGTCACACACACATATTTTCAAAATGGCGGCCATATAAACATTTTTGTTCCAAATTTTTTACCTACGAAACTGCAAAAAAAAATGTTCAACTTAACTTTGTATGCTGACAGTATAAGTTACATACATAAAAATTGTCTTTGAAAAACGTCATTTCTCCCCCATTTTATAACATAGCCCCATATGAAGTAATATAGCGTTTGTACCGTATCTCGGAAAACAAGTAACTGATTTCTTTCAAATTTGGCGAAGAAGTTGTACTGTTGTAGTCTATATGTTTTAAGTGTATAATTCTCTTATTTTCCGAATGGTGCGTATACATTTTAGCTTGGTGTGCTAGATATACGAAATTATGTAACATATTTAAATTTAACTTTGTATATAGTATATATAGCAATAATCTAATGTCCTAATATATAAACTTTTGCTGTATATTTATGAAGATCGTCACATGATGAATGGGGGTTTTGTGTCATATCTCGATGAGCAATCAACCGATATGCATACAGAGATTCTCCTTTGCTGGATTCTTTGCGAAGTAGTGTCAGGTGAGTCAACTGAATATTTTGTCATATTTGCGGAATAATTCGATTAATTTCCACAAAATTTTGCACACCTACAGAAGACCACGTAAAGTTACGTGATTTAAATGGGGTCAGAAAATGATTAAAAATGGACGGCCATATAAATATTTCCATACGTTAGGCGTAACTATTAAACAATTTCAATCAAACTTTTTATGTTGACATTATTTATTACGTACGTCGTGTACAGAGCCTCTTTTTAAGCAATTTTGTAAGGTAGTTACATTTAAGAAAATAAGGTTGCTATGCCGTAATCAACCGATTTATATCAAATTTTTCACACAAGTTGCGTTATGGAAGGCCATGTAGGCCAAACTTACATGTTTTAGTAGCTCAGACACTTATTTCAAAATTGATGGCCGAGTAAATATTTCAGGATAGTGACCCCTATCATTCAAAATATTCCACTTATTTCATCCGATGTTAATGCTCCGAATTCTACCTCCGCGATGCAGTTGATTTGCTAGATAGCTTAATTATACGAGTTTTTCTGAATACGAATCCCGGGTAAGTCAACTGTGTATTTGAACTGGCTCGGTACTGTTTCACATGCTCCTGGTTTCACCTCTAATGATATTGCTGTCAACGAGACTTCAACGTCTCCCTACCATCTCAGCTTCAAGAACTTCATTAAAATTTATTTGCACCCATGTAGAGGAAAGTAGACTCTTTAGTTATAAGTAAATTATTGTTTCAGCTTCGCTTTTTGTGAACATAAGAAAATGGTCATAAAACATTAACAAATATAAATTTTACTTGACGATGCTATGTATGAATGTACTGCTTCCATCCATGAGCCAGTGGCTCCAGAAGCCTTCTATCAATAAATAAATAAATAATAATAAATAAACATTCCTAATAAAAATTACAGAATAGAAAAATTGGTTCCGGTAGTTATAGATAAATTTCCCGATTCTGTGAAAAAAAAAATTGAGAGAACAAAAAAGTTTAAATAACACAAAAACAAGGAATTTTGTGTGTAAAATAAGTTAGCCATTATGAATCGATGTTTATATAGACTGTACACTTTATGTTATCAATATCAACATTCATAACTATAAAAATTTTATCTCGATTCTGTTTGGTTCGTATTTTATCTACAGAGAAGTCAGTGATTTACGTACAATTTCAATAGGTTACGTGAAGGTATACGGCTCAAATTTGTTTACTTAAGATTTTATGGACACATGCTGACTAGGTGATACCATGAATTCAAGATCTAGGCCTATCAAACGCTCTATAGGTAACGGGGCAGTATGCCAAACACCCCATCACTTCCGAAATTTGTTGGAAGTAATAATTAGGGAATTATCATCTGACGCTAATATTTTTCCGGCTTAACATCAGTGGAAGTACCATGTTATATTAGCGATCTCTAACGACAAGGAAATATATCAATAAAACGGTTTAAAATTTTTTAAATATAAATGTATATTAATACTCAATTTAGTTTCTTTTATGACATATAAATTGTTCAATGTTAGTTCTGAAAATTTGCAATTCCATTGATTTTTGTATACTTCCGCTTTTAGTTGCTAAGCTCAGCTATGTATGAGGAGAAATGGAGTGAAGAGATTTGAGCGGCTCTTAACAGAGAGGTCTTGAGAGGCGATGAGGGTGATTGAGGTGAGCATGAAGCAATGCCGGAATGAAGGGGCGGGGTAAACGAGAGATTTCCGAGGAAACCCGCCAACCAGCGGCATCGTACGGCACGATGCCCACATGCGAAAATCCGGGAGTCACCCGGCCGGGGATTGAAATCAGCCACCTCGGCCCCACGGAATGAGGAGATATGAAGGGAATGAGAAGAGACAAATGTGATAACAAAACTGAACGGAGGAGTAGAAGTTAAAGGAGGAAGAAGTGTGTAGAAGGAGAAATGTTAGAGGCAGTATGGCCTAACTGATCCTCGTGTGTCTAGTGGCTCGGGGAAGCGCGGTCTACCGAGAAGTGTACTGCTAAATGCTGTTCACGATAAAGTGAGCACTATTCAAATCAGCGATAGAAAAAGTCACTATCCCTACCTGCATATATTTCAACGGGCGAATTGAGTGACATGCGCCCAGTAAAGTTGGTAACTATGAACGGAAAGTAGTTCCATATCTTAACGTTGAATAAAAAGTGTGAGGTTACCAATTGTGATAATTTAAATAATTATTTTCACTTTCTCAATTTCTTTTTAATGCATCGAAGTGTACGAATGGACAGATTTGCAAAAAAATTTCTTTTGTAATAATTTCACAATCGCAGTAGACCGACGCGTGAATAAAGTGACTAGGCCCATACCAATGTTAATTTCGTACAAGGCGGAAGAATACACAATGTGTACACAAGTTGATCTTAAGCAGGGCTTTCAAAAGTGCTCATTTTACCGTGAACAGCATATAGTTCCAGTAGCAGCGTGCAGAGAGCGCTACGCTGAACGCAAACACCAGAGCCATGCTCGTGCGGTGAACGCCCAGCGCCATCTGACACCGGGTTCTCTCCCCGCGAACTGCCAACCCCCTGTAACAACCCCGTGCGACCCGGACAACCGCTGCGGGCCGCAGAGCCGGCGTAAACAAGCTTCTGCCGCAAAGCATCTGTTGATGAACGCCCGCGGCATGTTTACCGCCGCCTGCAGAAGTAAAAAAAAATACTGGCTCCCACCCTCTCGCGCGCCCCCTTTTTTACTCCTCTTTATCAGCCCAGAGCGCGGCTCCTGAAATCGGCTTTTTTGTTACGCTCCCGCCATTCTCGCCGTAACAAACAACACCTCCGCACAATTCGCTTTGCCTGCCGCGGCGGCGCGAATAAAAGACGTTGGTGCTCCATCAATCAACCTCCTACCCCTCCTCAATACCACGCGCTCTAGGAGTGAGGGATGAAAGAATGAAAGCAGCACAGAGCTGATGAAGACGTGTTGTCTGCGAGCAACAGGGCCTTGGGTACTCGCTGCGCGCGGTTCACGCCTGTGCTATGTTGCACGAGGTGAAACTACCCTCAGGTTAATTGAGCACTCAGAGAGCTCTGCTTACGTACTACTCTCCCCCCGCCCTGTATCAGTCCCCTTGCAGCAGTTTTTTTTGTTATTTTTTTAAATTTTTTTAATGGCATTTTAACGTCCCCACCGGTTTTATGCTTGAAAGCTTAGCAGTGGACGGCTTACAGACTAACTTATAACCTAACTTAACTTAACACCCATGCTTGGGCCGGGATTTGAACCCAGAGCCTTCCGCTCCCCAGATCGGTTGCGCACCAACCGACTGTGCCACTGGAGGTCGACTTGTACGAAATTCACTTTAATACTTAGTCGACCCAAGTATTAAAGTGAATTTCGTACAAAAGCAAGCACTACTAAACCAAATTATTACCATATTGTGTTTGTGTGTGTGTGTATATATATATATATGTAAGTATATCGAATGTAACACATTTGATTATTACAATTTAATAAGACGTAAATGCTTGGAAATAATTATCATTGTGTTATGCGAGGTTACTACCTATACAGTCATCAATATATAATTTAAATTTAATAGGGATTTGTTTCAAAATGAGAAATAGCTTAGTAAAATATTTCAGAACGACTTTATTATACGGCATCGAGTGTTGCAAATGACGAATCTTTTACGCGTGCTTTACTTAAAATGACACAATAACTGTTTCATCATCAAAGTCAAGATTTGTGTTCGGCGGTAGCGATATGAACCAATTATAACCCATAAGAGCTGTAGCACGGTTTACGCATCAGTCACCTACAGCACTTGTATATATAGTCCATTCACGGCTACTTCACACTTTTCTAAAGCCCTGCTAAAGTTCTACTTACAGGATATTCCTCCGCTTCGCGTAAACTAAGCTTAACAAAGTCTAGAAAATTACACAGAAGGACAACGCACCGATTTCGTGCGCACTCAATTTTAATTAAAAATTTGCATGGGAACTATTTCTTACTAAGCGCTACCAACAAAGATGTTTTCTCAATGTTTTTTTTTTCATATTAGTAATAAATTAAGTATTATAATTTATAAATAAAATGTAGGTATAACTTCAATCTAATTAAAAGTATGATAACTTAATGTTAACGGAAGTATAAAACGTTTGTGATACATTGCATATTTATGAGAGAACTGATCACGCAATACAAAGGGTGGTTTTTCGAATGTTTTATTCAAGAAGTGTGAAGAAACCACGAATAGACTATATGTAGAAGAGGCGATGCGATTAGGCTGCACGAGGCTCAGGCAAGAGTCTTGTGGCTACTGGATAGTGCGAACGTTGCCCTACTGGCTGGGTTCGCCTGCGGACGAGTGGGTCACCACAAGGCGGACGGCGCTCCGACTTGTTGGGGGCGACTGACGCTTTTTTTTTTTTTTTTTTTTTGCTAGCGTATGGGGTTGGAGCTCAAACAACTGTTTCATATCTGCAATCTGAAATACTCTGCATAGTGTATTTACGGTGTCTTCATATTTTTTGAAACAAACCTTTGAAAACTCACATGTATGGCGCGTTTGGTTGTTTACAAATTTCGTCTTGTATTGCAATCGTTTTATACTTCTGTTATGTCTTGTTTTTGTTTAAACCGAAGTTTTACTTATATTCTCTCTATAAAAGAAAAAAATTAATTTATATTCGTGAAGAAAAACAAGGAGGGTATAAGTAGGTTGGAATGCCTAGTAAGAAATAGTTCTTATAAAAAAAGCCAATGCATAGAGCGCACACGATTGCTGTGCGTTGTGACTTTGGCGTATTTTTCTAGACGTAGTTCAGATTTGTCTGCGTTAGACGGAGGATTAGCCTGCTAGTAGAACTTAAACAGTAATTTTTTACGTGAGAAATGCAAGGAAGACTTAAAAGTGAATTTTTAAAACCGAATCGAATCTCCAAAAGAAATACTGAAATATTATATGTCTATTATACGTCTATTATATGTATGTATGTATGTGTGTATATATATACACATATACACCTTGGAGTCAAGTCTGCTGCAGAAAAATAACGCGAATTTTGCTGATCTCTGGTAACGAGGAACGACGTCTGCACGTGGAGAGTATAATGGGTGTTAGATGCGATCACTTACAGAATGGCACATTTGCAATGGTTATTTGGCGAATTTTCGTCTCTCGAAGGAGAAAGAACATGTATGAATAGTGCAGAGAAGAGACCCCAAGGCGACAGAGAGCTATAAATATTACGCGTCAATTTCCATTCCTAGCTCGAGATTTCGCGCACCCAGAAACACACGCACACACACACACACACTCACACAGTCACACACACGAACACTCCCCCACACACGAAATATATGTAGAAAATAAACTGTCTATGATCGATCAGAAACAGTATTTTCGATTAATATGGTATCATGTACAATAGTAGAATCAGTACCAGTTGTGAGTTGGCAATATTAGCTGCACACTTATTTTAGCTACTCTTTACTAGAAAAAAACAACTAAATTTGCGGAAAGATAAGAGTGGTACTTAATTTTAACAGTAGATGTTGTTTGTAAATGGTACAAAATGAAAGTAAACGTGAGAATTTAATGTTCTTAGTTCGTATATACTGTTCGTGGTTAGTTAAGCACATTCGAAAGCCTTGCTTAGGATCTATTTTTCTTTTCAAACTGTATTCTTCTGTCATATGTAATGTTAATTTTTCCATGGACTCGTGCATCGATCAATTGCCATTTTGAAAATGTTAAAAATTAAGGTACGTTAGTATTATACTAATACTCTTGTTTTAACAAAGCATACGGAAGCTAAATTAAATCAATTCCGTTTCAACAAATGTAAAAACTACACTTCAAATACGACTTTTAAGATACGGACCTAATTTTGATTTATCGCTGCCAACTCTATTGCATCATGCCAATTAGTTTGAATGGTGTACAACTATTTACACATGTCACATACATAAGCAATGTCGACATCTTCAACGTCCTCCCCAGAACATGCACGGTCAGCCCACCTTTGACATTCTAGAAACTTAACTCACTCTTCTCTGGATTCAGAGAATAAATGGCCACAAAAAATACATTCAGCATCATCACTTTCATTCACTACAGAACCGTTCTTCGTTTTCTGTAGAAGGGTGGGCTTACTTTCAAAGTTTCAACTTGTTGTGATCAAGGTTTAGCTTCTTCATACAAGAATCAGCACGTCTTTGCATTTGAGATATCAATTAATTTCTGTATGGTGATTCAGTTAAAACAGCAGTATTCACACGGCGGCGATCACTTGGATTTACTTTCTCCTTACCGACATGGGGAAACGGCATAGTGTCTTTAGGTGATGCTTGTTTAAGTGCACTAGTGTTATTTTGTGCATTCGAGGACGAGCAGCTAGGAACAGTATCATTCTGATTTACTACAGGTTATGAAGGTTTTGGAACGTCAGCTTGTTCATTGACTTCACGCTATCGTCTGTCAGTAGTTTTGGAATTTATAATCACTATCTCTAAAGACCTCAGTGACTATTGGCCATATATTTGTCGTTTTAAATCCATTGATGGCTGTTGTCATAGTGGCTGCTCGTTGGAATGCATTACCAAACAATTTGGTGGTCTGATACGTGGTGACAACACGCCCTGGATTCGCTCGCAACCAGTTGGTAACTTCAACTTCATAATAGGTGCTGAGTGGCTTCATGAATGTTACAGCCAGCGGTTGGAGGCGATGGGTGCAGTGTGGCCGGAAACAGGGCAAGATAAGCCCGTTTTCTCTTGTCATATCAATGATTTCAAAATTTTTTTTGTGTGTAGCTTGGCCATCGAATATATGTAGTCTGTGGAGGCGTGCGTAAACTGCACCAACCGCTTGAACCACCGGACGAATATTTCAGAGTGCATCCAACCTGAAGGATGATATTCCGCTCAAGTTCCAGGTGCAGAACCATTAATCAATTCGTCTTTCATCCTCTACCGAGGAAATTTCATCATCGGTGGCATGTAAGTTCCTGATGCACTAATACAAAGTTCGACAGTTACGGTTTACCCTCTTTCTGCGGATCTTAGAGCCCCAACTTGTTTTCTCCTTTCGCAGATATGATTTTTGATTTTGACTTTGGCACTGAGGACACGATGGTTTCACCACAATTATACACTCGGTCTGAAGTAAAATTGTATTTATCATACAGCTTCCCTAGTAGTTCAAAACATTTAGAAATCAGAGCTCTTTTGAAGCACATAGTTCTCGCTGCGGAAGTAGTTTCCGGTTTTCGAAGAGATAAGTCGGGAGTCGCTTCACAAAAACTCTTAGCCAGTATAAGCCAGCCTATCCTTTTGCTATACGAAACGTCTGTTTCTTGTAATTTTTCACAACTAACTGAAAAGTTAGTTTTCTTAGATCAGCAGTGCTTAGACCAAACAACATGCCTTCCATTCATTTAAGGTAATCAACCAGCTCTTCTTTCTCTTCAAATGTAAACACAGGCTGAAGCGGTTGCAAACTTACCTTGAGCTGCTGATAAAGATTTTGTCGAAACAGAGCCACCTTCTCCTCCAGTGTTGTTTGTGGAACGTTAAAAGCAGCAGCTGCCTTGCAATAACCCATAGTTTTTTTTAACAACTTCTTCAATAGCTTCTCGCATCGACTGTTCGGACCAGCGCTGTCGTTCTGCCTTTCTTTTATACGTCCGTGCCATTTTGTCTGGTAATAAAAATTATATAGATAACGGCTTATATCAAAATGACTAAAACATACATAAAAGCACTCCTTCCCCCTACTTCATCTGGGCGGAAGGCAATTTTTGCGAGAAAAATAAGCGCTACTGTGACAATTGTGGGGGAGGGGGGGGCACAGTGGTGCAGTGACTAGAGCGCTCGTTTCCCAGCAAGGTGATCTGGGTTCGTTTCGTGGCAAGGTCACTCTCAGATTTTCGCTTAATTTAGACAGTAAAATTATTCAAACTTGATAACCATAATAAAGCTCGTATATATGCCATAAACATATGATTCATTGCAATTAATGTTCTTCGTGAAATTATGGACTCTACTCACCTTGACCTCCCTTTCACCATACCCTTTACTTTGTAAGCCCTACTTTGCTACGATAAAACAATAAGCATGGTTTATAGATCTGAAATATATCTGCAATTTAACAAAAGCAAGACGGGGACTTGTAAGGGATAATATGGGGACGTTTTTAAGGGGCAATGAACAAAAATCCCTCAAAAATGTATACGACAGAAGAGTGTAGTCAACAGGTAGTTTAAAATGCGAAATTTTCCTGTCCCAACTTACAAATAGTTAAATGGTAAAAATTGTAGCATCTAGAAATGGTTTCATTAGGTTTTAAACACATTGGAATACGTATAAGTGTAGTAGAAACATATTAGCGATGTCTGTTTCACAACGTTTCTTTATTGATGTGCCGACCATAATCATAACGCTGGTGTTAGTGTCAATTTCTATGTATGTTGGAAGTGAGTAAAGCGATAGGGGCGGCTCTTAACAGCGAAGTATTGAGAGCCGATGAGGGTGATTGAGGAGAGTATGGAGTAGCGCCGGAATGCAGGGGCGGGGAAACGGGAGATCCCCGAGAAAACCGTCCGACCAACGGCATCGTCTGGCACAAACCCCACGTGCGAAGATCCGGAGTGACCCGGCCGGGGATTGAGACCGGTTCGCCTTGGTGGGAGGCGAGCAGTCTAACCGCTGAGCCACCGCGATCCCATGCATGTCGTAAGGATATGCAATGAACAGTAAGAAAAATTCAAGCAGGGCTTTGGAAAGTGCTAAAATTAGTCGTTAAACAATTATGAACGTCTTATCTGCTACACTCAGTTTAAATAAGTGGCGGGCACGCGAGCAGCTAGTAACCTTGCGAGGATGATGGGAGAACCGCGTGTTAACTGGAGAGGTACTTAACTACTGGGTAGGTACCCTCATAATTGCTGGAGAGGTACCCTCATAACTGCTGGAGAGGTTGACGAAATTGCCTCGTAGGAACAGACTCCTGCGTTACGCAGAATGGGAGAGTGCAAGAGGCAGGAGATAGGGCGGTCTCTCCTGCTGCACCAAGTCGTTTTGGTTACGCCCGCTCGCCGTCCGTATCTAGGTTCTTCCGCCTCCTTTTGTCTCGCCCGGAAATCCCTTCCCCACCCCCTTCTTCATTAAATGGCAAGAGTTGAAAGGGGAAATGCTCGGGCAAGTGGAAAGTGCGGTGCCAATTGGCTGGACCCCTGCGTCATTAACCTGTTCCCTCGTTGGACGGAATTAAGGGCAACTCTGTGAAGCGAAGAGACGGCTTCCCCCCCCCCCCCAAACACACACCTCTACAAGATATATCCTCTTGGGGAAAATCTGGTTGTTTTGTCGTCCTTTACACACCATGCTCACACCACAAAAACCACCATCCCGGCTTCGGGTATAAAATGTGCGTCATTAGACAGCGAGTAGAGATTAAATTCCTGTCTTTCGACGAGGAAGCGATGGTTTGCAGTTTTCTGCTACAACACAGCCAGCTGACCTGCGTGAAAATAAACTAACCTATGTAGATGAGTGGCACAAGTAGGCCAGATATTAAACACCACCTCTGATGAGTCTTGCTACGCGAACCTTTGTAAGATAACTCATTTTCCATTAGTAATGTAAAGTACTGAGTTGAGTAGGATAAAAAGGTAATTGTGTATTTTGAAGTCATGTTAGTAATTGGTTTTAAGTGAGCGCTTATGTAACATCCATTATTATTGGAAGGAACTTGATTATTAGAAAGGAGTAAATCTTGTTTAAAAATTATAGATCTAAAATGAATATGAATGAGCTTATCTCCGGTTCAGGGCAAATTCTGTCATTAAGTATCTATGGAAGAGATAGCTTCTTTTTGTAATTGTTGCCCGAATAATTATTTATGCGCACGCTATTTATTTAAATGTTTTTGTGTCATTACTGATTATTATTTGGTAGTCAAAAGATAAATGTGCGTGTAAAATTTCAAGCGAAATCCATTACTAATTTGAAAATAAAATGTTGCAGCTACCGATTTAATGTGGCAGTGTAGAAACACCCGTGAAGGAAATTCGTAAAATGTGTGTTCAAAACGCGCAAATGCCAACTAAAAATATTACAGAAATTAAGGCAAAGACAACGTACATGGAGAAAAGCATTCTGATATTATTTCTAAACGTACAATAAAAGTTTTCTACACATATATTATGTGACCCTATTTATATTTTTGAAAGTATCCGAATGAGAGTTGGTATGATATGAATTTAGTCAATTCATAAGGCTTTCGAAGGTTTCTTTAACACAAATACAGGAAACGATAAATGTAAAAAAAAAATACATTTTCACATTCCGCACTTTTATCCCATCTATTACACTGGCGTGGTAAATTCACGAACGATTTTTCAAATTGCACTGATACGTCTGATCGGCTGATAATTTCAAGAATTCGGTGTAGCACACCATACACATAAGCTAACGTGACTTATAGTCCAGTCCATTCACGGCTACTTTCAAATTTTCTGAATCCCTGCTGAAGTTCTACTTCCAGTATAATCCTCCGCCTCGTGTAAACAAAGCTTAACGGAGTATAGAAAATTTCAGTGAAGTGACATCACACTGCATTCATGCACCCTAAGTGTAATAATATTTCGCATAAGAAATATTTCTTAACAAGGCCTTACCAACACTTCTATTTTCTCCCTGTTATTAACACAACTAAATAAAATAGAAGTACCTGTCTGGGATTTTCGAATTTTCCACTTTTAATTATTTTCTCATATAGTATAATTTATTACTAAGCCATATCTAACGTTATTTTTTTTGCATCTGTCTGTCCGACCGGATTTGACTTAAAAAGCACTGAACGTATTAACATCAAATTTACACTATATATATATATATATATATATATATATATATATATATATATATATATATATATATATAATAACCGCAGGACCAACTTAGTCTTTGCTTCATCCAGATATCTCAAACGGTTCCGAAAATATGATGATCAGGGATGTACATAGGTACTGGATTAAGTTTTTTTTTTTTTTAGGATTACTGCATAAAAAAAGCATTATTAAAAATGTTCCGTCATTTCTACTTTCATTTTTGTCTATGGGCTGTGCTCCTTTCCTTCCCAAGAGTCATTCCTAATCCTAAATGTCATGCTTATGAAGTAGCACAGGAAAGTTAGTTATTAATATAATTTACAAATGAAACATTATATGTAATGTATAGATAGCGTAACAGTAAAAGTTCAATTTACCCAAAAAAAGTTACTTGTGTGTTAACCCAAGTATAAAGTTCTTGTAATAGGTGATGACATATTAGGAAACAGCCAAACGCGTCATACATGCGTTTATTTTTCAAAGATTTAATTCAAAAAGTGTGAACAAACTGCGAATAGACTGAGTAGGTTTCGCTGTGAAGTTAAAGGGGAGAGTTGGCCGCCATTTTGAATTTATTTGCCATTAGTTATGTTTGAAATTAATTTTAAAAAATGTGACTTTTCAAAGCATGGAGCATCATCTAATTGTATTTTATAGACGATTTTATTATTTTTTTGTACTACTATAACTTGTGTAGTCATTCTCAGGAGGTAAACAATAATTACATCTCATTTATTCCACGTAGTAAACAAATTAAGATACTCTTTTTATATTACAGTTATTCGGTCATCTGAGTGATATTACTATGCCTTGTCGAAGCAGAAAATTCAGTCATGAATAATGAATAAATGTCATGGCTCAAAAACTGGTGATGTCCATCTCTCCTCATAAATGTAGAGTAACTTTAGCGTGCGAGTATAATTACTTCCTGCCAGGTGCGGTCGCGTCGACTAACCCTGAGCTGAGAGGTCGTATGAAACGGAAACATGTAATCATAGTCTTAGCGGTCGTTGACGCGGTTACCTTCAGTTTACGTGGAAGTTGCAAGGTTGTTACCTGACCAAGGATCACATTCTCCGCGTTATTAATATAACTAGTTCCAGTACGAAGTTGATCAAATAAATTTTACAAACTACACCCTAAAGTTTGAGCGAACAGTACTGGTTAACTTGCCCATTTCTTCGACAATCGCTGATTTACAAACATATCGTTTCAGGTTTTTTAGGCTATTGTTATGGACACTTTTTTTCCGCAGAAAGATTTACGAACAGGCCATACTTCTCGGACATTTGTTACTTTTCTTTGGTTAGTGGCAATGTGTCTTGTTGAGAATACCTACATTACCTTACCCGACTGGACCGATAGAAATTAAGTTACTCAAACAGTGGAATCATGGACGGCCAGTCCATGATTCGTGGGCAGTCAATCACTTAAGACACTAGACAATTAACTATTCGATCACGAATGTGGATCTGATCTAAATTTTTGTGGAGTACAACTGGTCGTTGAATCTTTGCGAGAAAAAAAGTGCTATGGCTATTGCTATGGCGGGTTAATTGGATTCTAAACTGAAGCCACGTCGTGGTAGTTGCAGTAACCGATTTAATTAGAAAAACTAATTAATTAACACATGAATAGGCACACTCCTTTTCATAATGTATATGTGAAGCACCAGCCGAGTTATGATCAGAGAATACCACATCATAATTGGCCAGGACATTAACCAATCAGGAGAGGTCGTTAATGAGTGGCTGCCAGAGGAACTAGTTGGAGGGGACGTCCCTGACTGGCCACTTTGAAAGTCAGTCATAGTAGAAGAACCCCTGCAGCCTACTGTGCAAGATGATTCCCTTACGTGTACCCATACGGTTCACAGATTTCCCCAAAGCTCAACTAGTTAAGTTTTCTGTTATCCTTCACATTTAGACTCTTCCTCCTTTAGGGTGTGATGATGACAACAATTTCGTCTGTAGCATCAGAAAATTCTTCTCAGCCGAGATGCATACATGCCTTATAACATAAAAAAGCCGACCCTAAGGCTCCTATAGGGCCTTTTCCTGAGATGCACCCCACATCCTCTAACCGAATATATATACATACAAGCATGAAGAAGCCACATAACAGTGAAAAGACTCACGCTGGCTTCGCGGGATTTGGAGGCTCATCAGAAAATATATATCAGGCTTTCAGTTCAGAATAAGGAAACCCTGAAATATCTGCTGAATGTTTGGCGTAACGTTGGTGATTGTAACCACCACTACGTTACATCAGCCTGGAAGGAAATATATCAGTAACTTAAAGGTATGTTTTTGCAATTAGTGGCTTATTTCGCATTACATGGAAGTTAAAAATCAACAAATTAACAAATTAACCCTTACATAAGTGAATTTGATTGGGGGCTCACTTTCCCGAAGTCACAACTAAGTTTTCGTGCATAAGCACATCCCACGTATGTCATGGGCAAGCCTCATTGCCACAAATGCTATACATATTTAATTCAAAACAACGTACACATATCCTTGTCACTACGCAGGCAACAATCTTAAAAGTGTAGAAGGTAATCCACAATCCATGGCAACCAACCACGGCTTTAGCCGCTACGGCAAGATTTGCCCTCGTTGTGAAAGAGCACTAGACAAATTGTTTGAGGCGTATCACACACACACAGGGCTGGCTGATTGAATAGTAGAACGAAGCTTCAAATAGTCTGACATTTCAGTAGCTATGCTTGTGCCCAATTGCGCCAAGTGCGGGAAGCGGCAATGCACCGAGTAGCGTAGCTGGGACAGTGGGTGGCGCTCAAAGTACTACTAAACAACTAACCATTAATTAGTTTCTTCAGTAAATTAAATAAAGCTCGCAGAAAATTTATTTAACATATGCTGTTAGCTTGAAGTTTATCTATATGTTTTTTAATTACGGAGAAATTTCCGTTTAGGTAATCGCGTGTTATAGCTTAACATCTCGTCGGCAGTGAGATCATTAAGTAGAGTGGAGATATTTGGGTGGCTGTTAACATCGCGGTCTTGAGAGCTGTTGCGGTTGAAGTGAAGTGAGTATGAAGCAGCTCCGGAACGCAAGGGTGGGATATCCCCAAGAAAACCCGCCGACCAACGGCATCGTCCGGCACGATTCCCACATGCGAAAATCCGGGAGCGACCCCACCGGGAACCGAGCCCGGCACTTCCAAGTGGGAGGCGAGTAGTCTACCTACTGCACTACCGTTGCCCCCTATTGTCATTAATATAACACAAGAATACAGAAGTGAAATCGCGTGGCGTTTACATTGACGTTGGCGGCGCACGCACTCGCCGATTGGCGTCGCTAGGTTCTGGGAATCGGACTTGTCGTTCTTTATGATTAACTATAGTGTGTTCACGGTTTCTTCACACTTTGTGAATCGAACCTTCGAAAAATCACCCCATGTATGAAATGTTTGATTGCTTCCTAAACATGTCATATATCACAAGTATTTTGTACTTGTGTTACCATAGAAGTATTTTATTTTTTGGTTAAATTGATCTTTTTATTATGTTTTATATACAAATTATAATGTTTAACTTGTAATTAATATGAATAAAACGAGAGAAAAAGGAGGTATGTTGGTACTGCCTAGTAAGAAACAGTTATTATGCAAATATCGTTAAACTGAGTGCGCAAGAATGCGGTGTGTGATATTCTATACTCCGTTAAGCTTTGTTTCCATGAGGCGGAGGAATGGCCTGAAATATAACTTGAGCAAGGCTTCAGTAAAGTTGGAAGTAACCGTGAATGGCCTATAGATTCGTCTGCAAAAACAACCGTAATCTGTTTTTCATTGGTTGTGACGTCCGTATGAGTACCCAGTTCCACAATTGATCAGATAGTAGAGAGTTACTTTCTTAAAATATTGTAGGTTTGATGTTGGTTTCTTGTGTACGTGAAACGGGCATATGTTAAGTCTAGCATGTCCTAGAATAAAGTCAAGAAAATTTTTCTGGGCCATAATAATTATCCCTTTCATGAATGAACACATTGCCGAGACAATACGAAGTAATCTCCCATTTCATCACAAAAGTGATATTTCCTGTGCCACACAAATTTTCACATTTATACACTTCCAAGTTTAATGTTGGAAAACACCGCTATCGACAGATAAAAACATGTACAATATAATGACTACAGCCTGAATTTTTAAATACTGATATTTAGATATTCATTATTCGCTCCATAGTCGGTAACTAACGTATACTTGAAAGATGAGGGCTTATGTGACGCAAGTGACAGCTAGCTTGCTTTGAAATATAAATGTCACAAGTTCGATACCCCTGAAGACCCTACTTGCAACTGGCATATTCTCATCGTGCAAATGTGTCATCGGCAATTACAAACGGATAAATAATTAAAAACGATGTTTGCACTAAAGTTAATTACACTCAGATTGGGACGAAAACGAAATATCTTGTGGGGGAATTAGGCACAAGGAGAATTTGCACCAATATGTGCGCAGTTTTCCAAAAGACAACCTTTATTTAAAATTTTAGCTACGTGAATTACAAAAGTTATGTTTTACTTAGTTACGAAGTTATTATATTTTTAATTATTGCAATTTTCCTGTTTTTTAACTTAAAATAGAAGAAAAAACCTGGCACACATGCGACACTAGCGTTTACCTAGTGGCGTAAATATTTCCTTTGCCAAACTTTTAATATTGATCTTCCCAAGCTGTAACAGAAGTAACATTAGTTTGTACTGTGGTTTTCGAGCTGGAGCTTCTACGGCGTCTTTAGTAACCGACGTCTCACTACAGAATACGGTTAAGGGCTACTGGAAACCTGAAAGTAAAGATAGTTCGGGAGGACTATCTTTACTTTCCTTCTTTCTTCGGCCACGCGGGTGCAATTTTATTTTTACCAAAACGTGGAAGCTCAATTTGCCTCACTACCATTTAGTAAATACGTTTTATGTTTACATATACAGTGTTGTGAATAAATGGATACGTAGAATAGATTTTGAATTAATTGATCATTATTATTGTGAATTATAAAAAATATATGTAGAAATATCATGTTATTTAAATTACTCTACCTTCAACTGAAAAAAAACATAGAAACTGTTGCGCCAAGTGTTCAGAAACATTTTTTAAAAAAATCCTTACCAATTCATGATAATTTACTGAAAGTTATAGATAGTTTATGGAAATTCCTAACGATACATTTACATACAACCTTATAGTTACAACTTTTCGTCAACCGACATTTTTTGTCTTCGAAAAAGTTGGCGCTTCATGACTTCAGATACATGAAAAAAATCTGGAAGAATGCCTAATGCGTCTTCACTGCATGAAGTCCAAACAAAACTTTCTTTCTCTAGAAAAGAGACGGCATATATATATATATATATATATATATATATATATATATATATATATATATATATATATATATAGTGGCTTGAAAATTCATAAGTTTGTTTTCCAGAGATTCTTGAGTGTGTAACTGTGTGTTCTGCTTTCCCTTGTAAACAATGTAAATTTAAACACGCTATTGTTTGCACTGACAACGTTAACATATGTGGTCGTATATGCAAATTATCAACGCAGTAATAAAATATAAACAAACACATAAATTAATAAACTCTTCCCATTTACGCCAATCAACTGCAAAATTACTCAGTCATAAATAGTGTAAATTTAATCACCGTGAATGGAGTTACCATAAATTATTTAACAATAACCAATAAATTATAATGAAAATCCGCTACCTGTGATGACTCAAAATGGACTAATTGGAATTGTGAAACGACTAACGATACACATTTATACCGCTGGAAATATGCGAGTCAAGGAGCGACAAGCCTTTATAACTCGTGTGCGGTGATGGTTAGCGATTATTCATTACACAGCCAGAAAAATTTGTATATTCAAATTATTAAACTAGCCAAGCATGCTGCAGAATTTTAGTACAGAGTTGGTGACCAGCACGCCTTTGTTGTCCGGCGCAGACATTCATATAGGCTATTCAAGGTAAAGTGAGCGTTTGTAATGCCCTCCCGGCAGGCATAATCACCCAAAAAAATATGTTATTGTGACCTCAAATGTTCACTTTTGAACACTATATAACACGTAAACTGTGATTATTAGACACGTGGAAAATTTTATTGCCTATAAACTATTACCGAACGGATACAAATAAGCTTAAAGGAACATTCAAGCGCGGCCTTAGAAACATTTACTTTACTGCAAACATACTCTGCAGACATAAACTGCAACCGCACGATTTTTCCAGGGAATGAAACCCCGTGGTTCGGTGAAAGTGGTACGCGATTATAATTGGAGTTTACAGGTAGACTGGGATTGCTGTCTTCCACCGATTACTTTAATTTACTTTTAGCTATGAGTTCACTTAAGGGGGAGGTTGGAAGGAGCTTCCACCATTTGCTGTGACCTGTCCTGAGGATGAATCAGGCCACGCAAGGAAAGGGGATTGTCGTAACTAAATGGATAAAGCACTCGATATATAAAACACTACATTTATTACACTCACAGCACTATACGTTAATTGGCGTGTCTCGTACTTGGCGTTGCTCTGCAAATTCTCGCGTAATGGTAATAGCAATGACTAACAGTACTACTGTATTTAATGCTAACAATGTGCTCGTTGACACAAAAGGAGTCTGAAGAGTTATACGAGAATCCCTAACGTGTCACGACCTAGGGCGCCCTACAGGAATTATAATTACCCTGTTAATTGCGTCGTCGAACTCGTGCAGACCTCCTCGGCTGTGACAGTGGAAGTCCCTGGAAGTCGTCCTGCAGTCCTCTGAATTCAAGATGGCCGCAAGCCGCCATCGCCCCAGGCTTATATAGGGCCGCGCCCGGCCTTGATACTTTCCCTGGTGGGGTGTTTTCAAAACAGCCGGGCTGTCTCGCCGAGGTCACACCATCTTGCGCTCCTGCGCGTCGCTTGCCAGTCCTGGCTACTGGTGACCACGCCAAAATGTACATGCAGCCCTTTTGCAGTCATTTAATGTCATTCTAAAGTACAGAAATCCTCCAAATCACAAACCTCAAACCAAGCGAGGCGGTGCAGTGGTAACTTAATAAACTCTTATTCGGGAGGATCTTGGTTCGATTCCCGGTCCAGCCATCCTGATTTTGGTTTTCTATGGTTTCCCGAAATCACTCCAGGCGATTACTGGAATGGGTCACTAACCAAGGCCATGGCCGATTCCTTCCCAATCATTTCTCAATCCCTCTTCCCTGTGCTGTCTCCAATGACCTCGCTGTCGACGAGACGTTAAGCCCAATGACCTACCTACCTACCACAAACTTCAATTCTTCCCAAGGAGTGACATATTCTGCTCCATGTTACTACCTGATACAACCTACCTATTAAAAGCAATCTTAACATGATAGCACAAGGCGGCCGTATGGTGAAGGGCGTTTGGCTTATAACATTGTAGATGCGGGTTCTAGTCTCGGAACAGTTTTTTTTTTTTGTGGTGAGTATAATTTTCAAAGATTTGTTACTTCTGTTTCATTTACTCATCACGGTTTTTTTCCAGGGCACAAATTTTCTTTACGGTGTAACTGTAATTACCACAAAGAGCCTACAGAACTACTCTAACGACAATTGAGACATCCTACCCAATGGCGGGAAGCGTCAAACGTGCCTCACTCTATACACAGTATATTTTCGCCACACAATGTAAGTCTATCATTGTCATTACTATATAGATGAAACAAAAATTATGTTTGTGGCAAGCCTACTTTTCAGCGGCTCATATTTAGACAACTCTTTGCCATAAGAAATCGTGGGTTCCAGCATAGAAAGCCGTTTTACAGTGTATATTACAGAGGTCGGTAACAGGTTCGATGGTACAAAAATGATGTTTCATTGCATTTACTGCCGGAAACAGTTCGTGTGAACGGTGTAGGCCAAATGTGTTTGGCTAAGTTTTGTCTTTTTATGTGGAATAGTATTATTTCATAATTTCACTTCTGTTCAAGGAAGCAGTCGTATTTATCGCTGAGTACGTACTGGATTTGTGTGGATGTTGTAATTTCGCGAATTTATTTCCAGTTAAGTTAGACTTCAAACATGTGCAAATTTCTCTTATCTTTGCAGTTACGTCACTATTTATTAGTCACGCCCAGGTGAACTCTGAAAAACACCAAATCCTGCGCCACCATGGTCTGAAGTAATACTCTTTACATAGCGTGGTGACAGATAATGAAGATAAAGTTGAGACTCGTAAATACATACAACAGTGGGTTGCGGCATAAAAGTCGCTTAAAATGTGAAAGTCTCCTGCCCCTAATATGACGCGAGGCCTCATGACGACGTTATCCCGAAGTCTTTGGACGATACCTGGAAGTTTCCTGATGTGGTGCTACTGCTGCGAAATATTTCTTGTAAAATACCTTCTTTCCATGTTACTGGAACTCAGTGAATTTCAAAACTACAGGTAACACAGTGCAACCGCTGCCTTATTCGTGAAGCATTTCAGACTGCAATAATCAGATATGACTTCACAGCACTGAGCACGCTTCTGATTTGTGACACATCGTCTTCACACCGAGAATACTGGCCTCACAAGCATTTTCAAGAATTCTACAATATTTGCATCGACCGTATTAAAATATTGCGTGTAGTTTGCTAGGATGTGATAAAATGGCCGGTTTCGCCCAAAGTAGAATACTAGTCGATACCGAATATGGAATATGCTGCAGTGGAAAACATATTTTGGACTTATTAGCCATATGTTACTTATACACGATATATAAATTAAAAATATATATGCTCATTAAAAAAGGCTTCCTTTTTTTTTCGTTCAAATTGTAACAAAAAATTGAGCTAAGATTGCCAAAGTTTTTGTATATACACCACGAACTGTTACATCACTGGCCAAAAAGAGCACGCTTCATCGTTAGGATGTAACCAAATCAAACACAAGTGGAAAAAGGCTAGTTTCCGAAAGAAATGTTGACCACTATATTTGCCAATTTATTTGAGTGAAGATTCTAGTGAGGTTTCCAGTATTACTCGCATGTGGCGTAAACTTAGTAACAGCAGCAGTGAAATCGAAGTGGATGTATAAGGTTTAAAGTGAGTTCAGTTTTATTCTTATGTACAGATGCAAGGTACACTTGGTAAGGCGTCAAACATGTACAAATGGGCTTTCGAAAAATACCCAGCTTACACTGCCAATATTCAGTATTTGTTTATGTATATAATAACATAATTTTCAAGGTTTTCATTCAATAAATGTTGTAAGAAATCTTTTTATTTTCAGAATTACATGTCACTAACACGACGTATTTAACTTCAGCTACTCCCAGTGCCATGAGTGAAATTGTTGCATAATTTTTTAAAGGATTAATTAAATAAACGCATAGAATTTCTTTTTTGTTTTAAGCTGTTAATATATATTTCAAACTTGTGGAAAATGTGTATTATAATTATAAATATTATCAGTTTCCAGCTAAGGGAAATTAATATTTAATATTATGCCCACTTAAAATGTTATTTCAATTACATTGATCACGAAACAGTAGAGATGACCTTTATACAAATACAAGAAAATGATACGCTCTCAATTATCTAACCTACACACTCAGAAAAAAAAAATGTTGTAGGAACCATCTTGACTGTCAAAATTATGGATAGCTATCTGGTGGGTTATAGGTACCTTCTGACTATATTAAAGTAGATTGTAATAGCAACCGAACGGTTAGTTATATTATTTTATGTGACTGTATTTGCTTCTGTACAGATGGTTGCTATAACAGAGCACTGCATCCCCACTAAAAATTTATAGTGAACTGTAAAAAATAATGGTAAAATTATCTGACTAGTGTAAGGCAATATTCTCAAACTTGTGGGGGAAACATAATTTTCCTTACGTGTAAGGTAAAATTACCGCACTGTGGAGTAAAATTCACGTACATGGTAGTGGAAAATCTCATACATGGATGGGAAAATTACCACACTACGTGTGGATCTCCTAGTCGATTTATAACTATTTGATAATTGTATAACATATATATTTTCTACCTTAAAATCAATTTTTGTTTTCTAGTAATTCAAGCTGTCAAACATGGCTCTTTATATATAAGTATAATTACCGCACTCTGGAGTAAAATTCACGCACATAGCGGTGGAAAATCCCATAAATGGATGGGAAAATTACCTTACGACGCGTGCATCTCTTCAGCATTTTCTCAACAGCTAAGTGGGAGGACGGGCGGAAGAAACAATGATTTAACAAACTTATATTCACTTCTAACGTCATGTTGTGTTCGTGGTGTAATGGATAGCTCATCGGCCTGTCGTGATAGAGGTCCCTGGTTCGCGCACACTCTCTGCCAGGTAAGGGGGATTCAAGATTAAGATTTCGGTCACTATTCCTCAGAGGAAAACGGTTATAAAAATTTGACAGTAGTAATACCCCGCTCATATTTATATGTACTTTTATTATACAATATAGTTAATATTACCTTACTTGCATTGGATTTCCCCCCACTTTCGTCAGGTACTTTTCCCGTACGATTAGGCAATAGTACCTTACTTGTAATGTAAATTATTCCACATTTGACAGGTAATTTTACCTTACATGTAGAAGAAATTATCTTCCCTTGCATGTAAGGAGATTTTACAACAATTTTTTCTTACAGAGTGCCTCTAACAGAACAACTTAAAACATAATTCGATTGTTCCCACAACAATAAGAATTTGTAGTACTTAACATAATGTAACTCTCGGATTTTCGCAAGTGGGTATCGTGTCGTACGATGCCGCTGGTCGGCGGTTTTTCTCGGTGATCTTCCATTTCCCCCGCCCTTGCATTCCAGAGTTACTCCATTCTCACCTCATTTCACCTTCGTTGGCTCTCAATAACTCGTTGTTAAGAGCAGCGCAAATGTCTCAACTCAACCCTAACAGAGTGTTCTGTAATCGGGTCAGAGGGTAACAACAACAGGATGTTCTGTTGTTATTACAATACTAGCTGTTGTGGGAAAAATCCAAATATTGTTGAAGCTGTTCTGTTGGAGGTACTATCTATTTTGTAATAGGAACGTAGTGATATATTTCGGCAACTATGTGAACAGTAGTATATACAGTACAATCACAGACCGGAATACAACGAACTGTTCTGTTGCTATTACTATCTATGTTAGCAAATATTTAGATGCTACCTACAACCCATGATGTGGGTGTCTGTATTCTAACCGTATACAAGGTTCGTACAAATGCATTTTTTTCTCAGTGTCTAGGCCTGTCAGAAGGCGGGCCCCACGACATATGCTACCGTTGTACTGGATAAATCGTTGACTCCTAGTTCTTGATCGACAGCTATATATGGCGCCGCTTCAACGTGTGAATACTATGCCGCAGTGTACAATTTTCCTCTTCGAGTGTATTCGACAATAAGGTTCGAAGGATTCTTTTTGATGGAACGTGGTCGTCAATATTTTTCCGTGAAATAGATTTGGACATCCGTCACACTGTCGAAGTTTGTTTTCTATTTTAGTTTTTATTTGACATACCTAGTGGGAATTTCCACTGAGAATATTTCCAATGATGGATAATGCTATTGTGTTACAATGTAACCCGGTACAGGAAGAAATGTTGGGAATATGTTGGTTTATTTAAGCTTATGAACGAAATTTTAATTTTATTGGTTACAAGTATTTTATTGATGATTAAATTTAACATCTCTAATAATTTATTATTATTGCGCAAAGAGAATTAATGTAGGGACATAGGTTTTGTAAAAAAAAATTACTTGTCTCCATAACGCAACCTTGCCTCCAAATGTTGTTCGCAATTCTGAAGCCCTGTAATTTCGGAATATTACTTTTTTTTTTTTCTGAGCACGGTTGGGATGGCCTGAAATTGTAAAATATAAAAGGAATTGAAATCTGTTCATTCATGCAAAATACCTTGTTGAAAGTGAAACCATGATTTTTGTTTTCAGGCAAACCAGGTCCTGTTCGTGGCGTTCCCACGTACTTTTAGAAACTTTTTGTATGTAGTAGTTTGTCGGAAAAAAAATTGGCAGTGAGGCAAGTGATTGAAGACTGTAGTACAGTCGAATCAGCGAGTTTGACGTATCAGCGATGCTTCCGTAGGCGATACTGCTGTCTCTGACACGCTTGAATGATCATTGGATGGCCATTGCTCAGCGTGCCATCGAAGCATTATTGATTCGCTGTCCAGGCGATTATATAGCTGATTATACCCACACCAGGGGTGGCCACGCCAATGATCATCTGATATGCACAGCGTGTATGCGTAACAGCGAAACGGCAAGCGTTTCAACGGCACAGCCTAATTAGTGAAAATGCGGAGCGCATCTTGAATTCATCAACGACTGTCTCCGTGGCCGAAGTTGCAGAAGCGATGTCGAACAACGACGTTCCTGGTTGGGATCTCAGATAAGCGGAATACGAACGTTCCGTTTTTAGATGTAATTTTAAGTTAGTTCGTTATATAAGTCACAGCCCGTTTTCCTTCCCAGCAGAAAGCGGCGACGTTTGACAGAAGCAATCTTAAAAATAACACGTAGTTAGTGTTCTTTTTTCTTACGAATTACAGCGTTTTTGTAGATGCCTGTGAAATTCGCGTTCGTCACACGGCGAAATTATTTAGCGAAATTATCTTGCTTGCAATGAGCTAAATGGGAAATATCTATAGTCCATTCACGACTGGAACAGACTTATGAAAATCAACACTTGAAAAAACACCCTAACCATTAGCTTCACGCATAGCTAGTACAAAAAGTGGCGGGAACAGGTAGAGTACCTGCTCCCGCCACTTTTTTTTTACTAGCTATGCATGCAGCTAATGGTTAGGATGTTTTATCAAAGGTTGGTTTTCATAATTCTCTTCCAGTCGTGAATGGACTATATACGTGTCTGTAAAGTGTTGTACATATCATTAGCCGTTGCTTTCGCCTTGTCTCTTGTTCACTTGTCCAAAGAGAGCTCGTCAGGTGTTCCGATCAATGATTGTTTATGGCCTGCTATATTCAAGGGCGTGGGAGTATCCACGCGCAAATATAACAAAAGCGCATCAAATAAATAATATTTATAAGTTTATGAAGCTCGTTCAAGTATTTTATGGTAGAGCGGTGTTATTCTAGTTTTTGGTATTTTTTTTAGAGACTCCTTGCGTATCAGACCTCAGAATAAAGTTGATTGAATGCATGTATGAGATATTAAAAGCAAGCGAGTGTGAATAAATTATAAGCAGCATAGCATACGGGCAGCGTGTTGGAAGTGGTATAGGCTATTCACGGTAAAGTGAGCAATTATGAAAGCCCTCTCCTTTTGAATAATAGTCAATAAATATATCTTATTCTAGCCTTAGACGTTAAATTCCGAGTGTGATGGAATATACAAAGTGTTTACTATTTACATCCATTATTTATTTAAAAAAGGTGGCTAAAGGATAAAAAATACTGAAAGAAAAAGTAACCAGGTCCTCAAAATTACTCACTTAACCGTGAACAGCCTATATTTTGGCAGTCAAGCTAAAGGTTATTCACGATAAAGTGAGCACTTTTGAAATCAACCTTAGAAAAAAGTCACTGCCCCTACCTGCATGTTTTAACGGGCGCCACTGAGTTGCATGTGTCCAGTAAAGTTGGTAATGATGGATGGAAAGTAGTTCCATGTCTCAACGTCGAATATAAAGTGTTAGGTAACCATTTGTGATAACTTAAACTATTCCTTTCTCTTTACTTTTTTTTAGGCATCTAAGTTTACAAATTAACCAGATTTGTAACATATATACTAATTTCTAATCATTCCACAGTTTCACCTGACCGACACGTGAATAAAGTGAGGAGGCACATGACAATGTTAATTTTACATAAGGTGGAGGAATAAACAATGTGCATACAAGTATATCTTAAGCAGGTCTTTCAAAAGTGCTCATTTGACCGTGAACAGCCTATATATTTCACTGATCTATGCATACACGGACACAGCTCGCGATTTTATTTGCTATTGGTTTTTGTACGCAGTCATTCACCTAAGTGACCGCGTAGCGGGCGATTGGCTTCCGTAACGTTGCACCTTCACTCCACTGTTAAAAATACCTTCTTCCATTTTACGTAAAATAACAGGCAAACAATATTTATAATTCTTCGTAAATTCACGGACACATTCTTTTTCAGAAACGGACTTCAGAACTTTCCATGAATTCAAAGAACGTGTTTGTAAAATTGCTAGTTGGTTTTTCTGCTGGCACTTCCGTTTAAAAAAATGAGGTTTGGAGAAAAAAAAATCTTTAATCTACGTTATGCGGGCGTTCTACTGTTGACAAAAAAAAAAAAAACTGAAAAAAAGTAAAAATATTTTATATTGGAGCGTGATTTGAACTCGAATCGAAAGTTTTAGGAGTCCAGCATGACTTTTACCCCTCAAGTTCGAGCTTCTTGCAACAATCGTGTCTACAGATTTGGCATTTAGGGAAGTGTAACGTAAGAAACACTTTCAGTTTCTAGTAATGTTTGAGTGATTTAAGTGTTACTAAATGTTACAGGCACCTGACGATACTTTTTATATTTGAAAGGAAAAAGTCTATAGTCTCTTCGTGGTTTCTTCACTCTTTTGGAATCAAACCTTTGAAAATTCACCCCATGTATGACGTATTTAGTTAATTCCTAAGAACATCATGTATCACAAACGTTTATTACCTGTGTTAACGTGGAAGTATATAACTTTTCGTTTAATTTGAAGTTTTATTTATACATTATACCATTTTATTTATAGTAAACACGAATAAAAACGACGAGAAAAAATATGTGTTGGTAGCGCCTGGTAAGAAATATGTTCTCATGCAAACTATTATTATAACTGAGTGCGCACGAATTCGGTGCGTTGATCTTTGGTGTTATTTTTTCGATTTAGTTAAGCTTAGTTTGCACGAGGTGGGGGAATATCCTGGAAGTAGAACTTCAGCAGGGCTTCAGAAAAATGTGAAGTAACCGTGAATGGATTATAAGTGGCGTTTTTATATGCTAACTGCCGTAGAGACCACAATCTTCTGGTTTGCAGTGTCGAAGAGAGCTTCGTGCACACTTGGCATCGTTCCCTTTCGAAACGCGGAGCTATGGAAAATAAGGAGACGTTCCGTATGTTGTATTTAAGGAACTCATATCCAATTTTTCGTCATTAAGGATAGCGTTGCTTTATACTAATGTGCATACACGTAAATTTACGGATAACTTGTACAGTTTACTGGCTAACAGTGTCTTCCGAGCCTGCCACGCCATTTTTTTTTAACCAGTGATAGAAGTCAACGACCATACAGCATGTTGAAATTAAATTTTCTGCAACGAGATAACAATGTGGATTTTACAGATATTTACGTATTTGCTCTTAACTGAGGATTTTTAGAACTGGCCACTAAAAAAGTAAATATCCTGATCGTTACAGTGCATAATTTTTACGGACAAACTGAATGGTATGTTCCCAGTATAATTGGCAACGAAATTGGAAACGTAGTTCCGTTCTTCAAGCTTGCACTTGAAGTGTAACCTTTAAGGTTGCGGCTAGTGGCTTTATTTAATGAAGTTCTGTTTGTTTTATGGACATGAGAGTAAGAACTATCCTATCCGACTGGTAACATTTAAAATCCTTAATATTTTGCTGTTAAATTTGATCGACTCTTGGACCAAGTGGCCGACTTCCCGTGGCGCAGTCGGTTGGTGCGCCGTTGGTCTGAGATGCGGGAGGCTCTGCGTTCGAGTCCCGGATAAGGAACGGGTGTAAATTTTAGTTCGGTTGTGAGTTAGTTTGTAAACCGTCCCCTGATAACCCTTTAGGTATAACACCGGGGGACGTTAATAAGCCATCTAACCCTTTAATTTATAATGTTTCATATACGATACAGCTGGAGTATTCGATTCTTATTCGTATGAAAATTAATTAAATTATAATAATTTTAAAAATCTTTTAAAGTAGACATTATAGCATTTTAATGTAAGCAAACGTCAACCTCATTTAAACAACGATTGGGTAGCGTAGAGGTTAGCGCTCTAGACTCAAGATCCAAAGGTTGTGAGTTCGAATCCCGGCATATGCACTTTGAATTTAAAAAATATAATAGAGTGTACTGTACATGCCGTGGATTGCTCGATCATCCTTGGTCGTCGGGGATAGTAAAAATACGGTGACGATCTATCGGAATGGCGAACCGACGGATTAACCAGCCGTTCGATGCTCGTACGATGGAGACGATTTCGAGTTTGCCCAAACTGTTACAAAATCGTTACCACTGAAAATAGTACGACAAGACAGAAGCCAAGCGAGTTTATTCGTTAGACGGGGTTTCTTACCGTGTATGGTCGAAAATCGTAACTCTTGAATCTCGGTTAAGAGTGATAAAGGGTTAAAATACAAATGAGCCATGTGAAAGGGGCAATGCTAATTTTGCATATAGAGTCCACAGAGAACTAAATCTCGAGCAGGGGTTACAAAATTGCTCAGTTGTTTACGAACAGGCCAAGACTTGAAATGTTAGTAATTATTTACGCTTCTAACAATTTCGCAGTTTCACTTGACCCATTCACGTATATCGTACACTCTGAATTGAATAATTGACATCAGTAAGCCCTAGCTACTGGAAGCCAGTTAAGGGGAAGTTACAGACTGGCCGATCAGTATAACATACGGGAATCAGTTACACAGCGTGCTGTTCGTTGCCACACTTCTAGAAACAACGTAAGAAGTACTTTTAATTTTGGTCGTTTACTCGTGATCGAGATGGTGATTTCTATATTTTGTACACAATAAATTACATGGAAAATATTTGTTACAATAATAAAACGAATAAATTGTCTAAATGATTAGTAAATGACTGTGGTCTTGTTTTGGATCGTGCCACTGCCCGAAACATAATAGTAATTTTCGCTCTTGCAATGCGACTGCTTTACCCGTCAAAATACGACGTTAAACGAAAGCAATCATTTCGCCTCCTTACATGATTTCATCCTTCAGTAACAAGTGTTTCTTGTGGATCCAAAAAAAAAAAGCATCGCAGAGATAAAACTATAACGTGTTTATAGGTATCCGTCATTTTACAACACAACGACGTGACCGTTAATCCAGTGAAATTCGACCACCGTTTTAATCAGAAAGTTACCACTAATTTCAAACGGAGTCATTTTCCCTGGTGTTCGGTGATTTGGCTCCAATAAGGCTTATTCTACTCTTGTTGGGAAGCTCAACACTTTTAGGTTGGCAACTAAAATTTATCGCCACTAGGTAAGCGCTAGTGTCGCATCTGTACCGGATTTTCTGTATCTTCTACATTAAAAAACAAAATAATCGTAATTGTCATAAGTCAAATATAAAATAACTACGTAATTACGTAAAATCTTTGTCTTTTATTATCCGTCTAGCCTAATATTTTAATTCAAAGTGACTTCTTTGGTACACTAGCGCTTACCTAGCGGTGGAAATTTTCCCTATTCCAAACTCTCCCATCAGAAAACTCGTTTTGTTCTTAATATAGAATCAACCTTAGCTCCAGTTACATAATTTCTGGATTTGAGTGCAATGTGATCGATGGCAGTGATACTTTTTTTTTCTCCGGTGTGGTGAGGTGATTCAAAATGAATAGTTAAAAGAATACCGGAAAGCAAGATTTTCAAAATCTATCAACGGCGCCATACCCGCAACATCGCTGTGTTTTACTCCCATAAAGTGGAGTAGTTACTATGAAGCGAAATCAGTGATAACCCGTAAAATTGACTTCACTTGAAATTATTTACGGTTTATTAATTTATTACCGGTGGTTGAATTTCACTGGTTTAAATGTTGCTGCGTGGCATTGCACAATGACGGAAACCTGCGAATATGTTACATTTTAAGCTATGCAGAACGGTTAATATATCACCGAATATTACACGTGGCGAAACGATTGCTGTTAATTTGACATTTCACTTTATTTTTACGCAGCGGGCGCACTGAGTAACAAGTACTTTCCTTCCAGCTATGTTTTTAACTTTTAACCACCTATTTAAAATACATATTGCCATGCACGTAATAAACACAGTGTGTATATTCCACTGCACACGGAAGTTAACGTCCAAGGCTATAATAAAATATATTTATTGATTATTATTCCAAATGAGAGGGCTTTCAAAAGTGCTCACTTTACCGTGACTAGCCTATATCTGTTTGGGCCGTGGTACGATCCACCCAGCTGCACAATTGTTTACGAATTGTAAATAAATGTATTTCTTTCAACATTCTCTTAATGTAATTTATTGTGTACAAAATATCAGTTTTTACCTCAAGCACAAGCGTGCGAATAAAATGAAAACACGCACTGAGAGAAAGGCCAACAAAATATTTATTTGTATATGGTTAAAAATATATTTAGTTGTTCCGACAATATATTTTGTTGAGTAGACAAACCTTGAAAAGCAACAAAACCAATTTTGTTCATCTAGCCAAGTACACGTTTTGCATAAACAAAATCTCTGTGTCAGGCCAAAAAAAATTAGGCTAACTGAATATTTTGTTGAATTAACTGTAGACCTACACACTGTATTTTTTTTCCGTGTATTTGTTTCCCTTCGTTCGAAGATACGCCTCCAGTGTTTGTTCGCATTTTTGGTAACAATTAGGATTGTAACAGAGTTTGTTAGTGTACACATTGACGCTTAATAATGGTATAAACATCCTAACAAAACAGGTTTTAGAGGAAACTTAAAAGTAAATTTGTGAAAATTGAAATATTTATTTACTCACCTTGCCCAACATTTGAAATGCATTTATTTAAAAAAAATTTACGTTCAACAGTTGTCACTTTAGTTGATATTGCTAAGGCTTATCTCTCGGGCTCGGATGGTATAGGTACGATTCTGTCCGGGCTTCCAATTTTTATTATTATGTTTACAAAACTGTCTAATTTACGTAGAGTCAAACATAGCTTTAGTTGCATCAACCAAATCTTTGTTTGGGACAACCAAATAGGAACATCAAAATGACAATGCAAACAATTGATTTGGTTGAGCCAAGCAAACATTTTTTTATCTTTCTCAGAGCGTCTTACGTCGTACCTGCAAATATAACAATAAATAATACCAACAGTCTCTTAACTGGCTTCCAGTGACAAGTGTTTAACTGACTGATATAGGCTGTTCACGATAAACTGAGCACTTTCGAAAGCCCTGCTTAAGATCTACTTGTATACACGTTGTGTATTCCCCTGTCTTACGTAAAATCAACATTGCCACGGGCTTCGTCACTTTATTCACGCGTTAGTCAAATTAAACTTTGAAATTATTAATAAATAGAGGCCTGGAAAATTCGCGTTATTATTTGAAGACATGTTAAACTTAAAACCCTTTTACTTTGCAATATGTTTGTCAGTGGGGCATTCTTTATTTGACATGCCCCGGGTAACACTGCGCCAATAAATTAACACTTCACAACCATGTGACATAATCACGTGCAGTTCACTCAGGAAGGGAGTGACTTGGCATCTAGGCAACAGCCAATGGAGAAACGACGCCGGATCGACTATATACGGTACTGTGAATTTTAGCTTAATACTAGAAAATAACCGGAATTTTGCAGGTCCCTACTAATAAAGTAAAAACTTTACTACAAATCTGCTAATTTTTACAATTCGATGCATTAAAAAACCAGAAAGAGAAAGAAATAATTTAAGTTATCATATGGTTACCTAACACTTTATATCCTAAGTTAGAATATGGAATTACTTTCCATCCATCATTACCAACTTTACTGGCCGAATGTCACTCAGTGCGCCCATTAAAATATATGCATGCAGAGGCAGTGATTTTTTTCTAGTTAATTTATAAAGTGCTTACTTAAACGTGAAGAGCCTATTCGGGTTTAGACTGTATGCTAACCAAATTTTAGCAGACGGATGACTGCGGCGTGATTTATGCCTGGGAATGTTTAAGGGCACGAGGGGTAGTATCCCAAAGGAAGACAAATCTCGAGTCCATCTTATTTGTCAACGAGTTCCGTGATTACGTCTAATTGGCGGAAGCAAATACGTCCTGCAGACAGACGTCTCGCAGCGAAGTAAGGAGAACAAGAGCGTACCAGACGTTTTAATTTGCGAAAGAGCGACTGCGCGTGCTCCATCCTCAGCGGTCGACGCTTCACTTCACTCGAAGGCTCGTTAAGTACAAGGCTTATTTACTTCCGAGTCCCTGTCGCGATTATTTGCGCAGAGCAGGAGCGCTGCAATCTCGCGGGGACGTGTCGTAAACAGGACGCTCGAGGGACGGAAGTTGGAGAACGGGCGCAGAAGGACTGAAACAAAAGAAAAACAATTCATTAGGCGGGAAGAGGGAGAGAGTGAGAGGGAGATAGACGCAAGAAGCGTTCGCTCGTCCCACCGAGAAATATGCCGGCTTTTCTCGCAGCGCGCTGCCGGGTTCTGTCGCCATTAAGCTTCCAGTCGGTCGGGAAAAAGAGACGGGGCGGTCTTCGACAGCAATTGCCGACACCACCGCGTCGTAGCAAGTTCCCGACAAGAAGCGACCCGACCCCAATCTCCGAACCCCCTACCCCTTATTTATTTATTTTATTTTTTCAATTTCTCTTTATTCTTAAAGTACTTAACCAATTCTAAATCTGACAACGGCGTTGTATTCGTTTTACTAGTGGTCAAATGCCCATTACTACACGTTTACAATAAAATTAATTTAGAAAAAAAAATTAATTGTAAAAGGTATTTTGAATAACAAACAACTTAATTTGTTAAGTACGTGTGGTTTTCCGATGTACAATTCCGTTTTCAGATTTAAAATCCATTCAAGGGTTGTCAAGTTATCTGCTTAATAAATTGTATTCCGAAAGTGCTGCCATCACTTGGTAGAGAATCTCACTACACAAGCAGAACATGTAACCCTAAGGGTCCTATGTACTTAAACGTTTTCTGTGAAATCGTTGTTTGCGCCTAAACGTGTGTCTTGGTAAATAAATGTTCTGGAAATACGACGTTTTGCCAGAAAAGATAAAAAAAAAAAAACTATTTCCTGTGTCGCTATCTTTTTACTTTTATCATATTAAGTGCATTAATGGAGAAAAAAATAATCACGACAAAGGTCAAAAATCATATTTTTAAAGCTTGCCTATGAAGTTTCTTTAAGAGGTAAGAGAAAAGTACGACTATACGCAGGTAGTTTGATCTGTGGACTTTCATCGCGTGTAATAAAATTACACTGTTACAATATAATTTACACAGAAAAGCGTTAGGACGGAAACATTGCACGCCTTGCGCGTAGGAGCGATGAGGCGCTAGGCGTGCGTGTTAGTGTCGCCCGTATCGCTCCCTCGCTTCTTGACCTTGGACGCGCAATGTATGTACATTAGTGCCCATTAGTGCCCTTAATTCCAGGTCGTCCTTGCCAGCGTTCTTGTCGTAAGAAAACTCCGACGGCAACTGTTCACGCGAAACCTCCCACGCTTGCGAGCAGCGGTTTGATTTATTTCAAGGGGATTGTCGAGGTTGCCGTTTGGCTGAAGGTATTTTGTTCGTGTGAGTCATAGGATGCAGATGCGTTAAGGGCACTGCCTATAGCCGGCAGCTGCGAAATTTTGAAAAGGAAATCCCACGATAAGGAAATTTCGCCTCAGGACGTTAATTTAAAGATATTCACGATAAAATGAGCATTTTTGAAAGCCCTGCTTGAGATTTACTTGTATGCACGTTGTATATCTTTCGCCTTATATAAGATCAACATTGTCATGGGTGTCATCTTTCTATTAATGTGTTGGTCAAGTAAAACTGTGAAATTTTTAGGTAAGTAAATATTCTAGTAATCTGCTCATTTTTACACTTCGACGCATAAAACACTGAAAGCGAAAGAAATTATTTAAGTTAACAGAAATGGTTATCTAACACTTTTTATTCGACATTAAGGTACGGAGCTAATTTCCCATCCATCGTTACTAACTTAACTAGGCGCCTGTCACTTACGGCGCCCGTTAAAATATGTGCTAACTATATCGTGAACAGCCTTTAAACAAAATGTATTCTTCACGAATCCGTTCTAGAAGATCCCCAAGAGCATATATTTTCAATATAGATAGGCAGTATGCAATATTTGTAAAACGTAAATTTCAAATATTCCTTGCAAACAGGCTATACAAGTTATGCAGACATCTCCGCTGTAGGGAACTTCTCCTAAAAAATTAGCGAGGAATAAATTTTGTTTGAAACGCCTATCTTTAAAATTAACGCTTTTAGATGAAATGTCCTTAACATGGAATTTCCTATTTTAATTTCGCAGCTGCCGGCCGGTAGGCAGAGCCCTTAAGGGCGACCAGGCACGTGCATCAATTCTCTCATCGCCTCTACGAGCGAGGCACTTGAACTGAAGTGCAGTCTTACTGTGCGTTTGCAGTACACCTCTACGAGACTTAAAAACAGCTGCGGACATATCATTTCATGGCGTAATAATAAAGATGAAGGCGTGACGCACATTCCTACAAAGCTTTAAAGTTTCTGCGGAAGAAAACCATTTTGACAATTTTCAGTATTAAAAACACACGCTAGAGAAAATTGGAGGAACTGAAAATTACATACACACGTGTAGCATTTTCCAAAGACTATTCGTAAGCCGAGATCTCTGAGACACGTCGGAAAGTTTTAGAATAAAACCTTTTATGTTGCAGCAAGCGGCGCATGCTGTTTGGCGGACAAGACAGGACGGACACCTTAAGTTCCAGCTTTTATGTTACGTCTAAAAACACGACACGCGTTCGTAAAGTACATGAGAGTCCAAACCGAAATATTCTGAATGTCATACATTTGTTCGGTTTGGTACTAAAGTATGTATTTTAAATGTTTTTTTTTTTTTTGCCAGCGGAACTGCACACTTCGAGTTGAATCGGCTACGCTCAGCAGTCGTCGGTGTTTTGGCAGATAATCGGCGTTTCGGGAAATAACCAACCGTCTTCCTTCCCAGATGGCACCCAATTGTTTTCACCAGTGGCGATCTTGAATTCATCCCGTTCGAGTCTATTACTGACCAGCAGTAGCTATAAAATATTTCACGTCTAAATATTCTGTCTACTCAGTGGAATAGAATTCAATTTAAAAATTAATCAGAATTATGTTATACGCTTTAATAACTTTGACCTAACTATTTGATTTATTTCGTATTGCCTCACACCATGGTTTCCGTTTGGAACCCCAAACAAACGATTACGCTATATACAGTATTTTATTTTCGTGCACTTTTCTTTGTATTTATGCATTCTTGTATATATTTCTAAACAATTTCTTTAACACTTAAGATACCATTACATTTTTCGTAAGAATGATTGAAAAAAAATTGTTTTGTTTTGATTTTCGAACTCTGGCCCTACAACATGCTTCTCCAGTAGTGATTGATCTGAACATTACAACTGAGTGGGAGCACGTAAAGCTAGTTAACGTACAAATATTTTTGAAAATGTTCCAAAACTCGATTCGTTGTTCTAAAAAATGTAAATGGATTTCAAATGTATTTTCTTTACATAAATTGTGAAGCCATATGCAGAACACGGTAGAACCATGAAATATCCTCTCAAATTATTACTATGTCCATAAAAGTTTATTATTATTTCTATATTTTTCTTTAAATTTTAATCGACCAATATCGATTTTATTCAAATTCCCAGAGTAAAATTCGTCACATGCTTCGAGACTCGCGAAATGCTTCGCGATATGTTTCGTGATGTCCTACGGCACATGTTTCGATAATCGCGACTCGCTTCGCTATGTGCTTCGTGATGTGATTTCTGAAGTGAAGCGTGTGTCTAGTGAAGTGTGTGCGTATGTTCGCGCGCACGCGTGCATGTGTGTTGCAAAAATCTCATATTGCATTGCGTATATTTTTTCCCAGAAAAATTTTGTTATTTACACACACTCATATATAATCATTGATGGGGAAGCTAATAAACCTAATGTCGCGAGAAAAAAAAATGGCGCTGGGGAAATTGCAGGAATGGTACCAGATTATTACTGTAAATATAATCTGCTATTTGTATTGTCAGTCTCAGACAGAAATATGTAATTTACAAGGGGTGCGTCAGTTTCAATTTATCTCACCTACAATGTTTCAGTTGCCTTCGACATTAATTTCGTATTCTCATACGTGGAAATATGAACCAAATGGCAAATAACAGCACGAGATGTTCACGCAGGACGAAAGGATACTCTGTGCGAGGAAGTTTGCCTGGAAGCCGCATTGTTGGATTGCGTCGCAGTCAAACGGGGCAGGCACGTTTAAACCGCGTCGCCTGTAGTGGCGGTACTGTGGTGTATCGCGAAGCCCCTGCCATTGTGTACGCCGGCAGCCCGCACAACGACCTTGCGTAACCAGTGGCTAGCCTGACGGGCGTCACGGGCGCCCGCACATTCCGTCTACAGCGACTCTGTGCGCCGCGCCGGCCGCAAACTTGATAATTCCCTGCGACGTGTGATGAGGCAATCAGCAGAACACATCTGCAAACCTAGTGGCTTATAGAGACAGGAGCGGACGCCTACCAATTTTAAAGATAACTATTTCAAACAAAAAACAGGTTTGCGCGATTTTCTCAGAGAATATTGCTACATTAAACGGTTTTTTTTAAATTATTTATTAGTCATTTTTTTGTTATATGTAAATTTCAATATTTACATTTTATAAAAAACATATTAAACAAACAAATTGGCAAAATATTTTAACGTAGCATCATCCCTTAAGAAATTTCACGCAGAATACTTTTTATTTTAAATAGTTATCTTTCAAATTGGTGCACTGAGAAGAAGGTATCTCGTTTAACATTGAATCCCCATTTGAAGTTCGCGGCGGTCAACTTGGTAGGCAGCAGCTGTATTCTGTAACTCGTTACCCTCGAACCGAATTATTTCGGTAGAACTCTAATAACGAATTCCGTAGGATGTAACGACAGTTGCGCATCGACGATGCGATTCTGTAACACCAGTGGAAAAGGGTGCACCGAAAATTTTCGTTACATTTTCTGATACCGATCGTTACAGCTAAACGGCGTTTAACACAGTTAACCGGCCAATTACCGTTCACGAGACGTGAACAAGAGTGCACCGAAAGAGAGAGAGAGAGAGAGAGAGAGAGAGAGAGAGAGAGAGAGAGAGAGAGAGAGAGAGAGAGAGAGAGAGAGAGAGAGAGAGAGAGAGAGAGAGAGAGAGAGAGAGAGAGGAGAGCTACAAATAAAGACATAAAGTATATGTCACATTAACGAGCATATATTTTTGGACTTATTTATGATTAGAAAAATAATAAAATAAACGCGTAGAACATCTAAAATGCTCTATAATGTTCTGCTGTATGCCTTCGAATTTTCTGTCGCCCTGGCAAATCCAAACATTATTCACCGGAATACATAAATGTATAAGGGAAGTAAGAAAGGAAGGCGGTTTGATTGCGCCGTACATACAAATCTTTTTAATCCATTTTACATTTGAATATAAAACAATTGATTTTCTTTACTCGTAAATTGCTGTGATAGCGAAGTTGGTTGAGGCGTGGTGCAACGTAATAAGTTATTTTACAGTCTCCTGACAACTCAGTAAATGAGATGAAAAAAGAAGGCACCACACTCACGACAAAATAAGTAAAATCTTTTTTAATATGTACAACTTCAATATAAATAAAACTGTAATTAACTTAAAACTACCGAAATAAAGGAAGAAAAATGTTTACTCGTTTTGATGCTTGTTCGGTTATTACACGTGTTGGGTTTAATGCAAATAATACCACAGCCAACAAAGACACAATATCTTCCCTTGAATTTTTCTTTTAGTTTAAATTATTCTACCACAAAAATTGATTTATGTTTTCGTACGCTTAGTTAAATTTTGAATATATGGTTTGTGAAGTGTGCTTACAATTTTGTCTCAGTCGTCATTACAGTACACGTGTCTCTCGCCATTTCATTACAAACTTAATTTTGTGTACAAACATGGGTGACAATATAATCAACCTGTCATATTTTGAGTATATGAAATTATAGTTTTTTGCGCTTTCCAGATCATCAAAGAGCGTTACAGAATTCGTTACACCATGTTACGTTTGTAATTAGCTAATACTTACAGATGAATCCTAATCAGACTACAAGTAAACCTCCATCTCTTTACGTGAAGCTGCAGTTAAGAACATGAGTATTTTTGCCTTTTAAGTAGCATATAGGTTGGTATATGTAAGAGTGGGAGTTATTTATACTTGATCTTTGAGTTTTCAGCAAAAGCTGAAAACTTACAGTATCTTAGTATTCAACAATACTTCTGTAAATCATATAGTTAATACCTCACAAAGTATTTTTTTGAAAGACACGATCTTTGACCAACCAACAAATGAACTTAGCTCTATTGTAATTTACTAAAATACCTACCCAAGAAAATGGAAATTCTGGAACGATTTACTATAAAAACATTCTGTAGAATTTTCGTTAGTCATATTTATGATAGTTCGTAACGAAACGCAACTAATTATCGTTATAGCAACCATAACGTAAATAAGTTTACTTATATTTAATTATATAAATTTTGTATAGCCTTCCTTAATTATACATGTAACACAATATTGAATAAAATATTGCATAGTAATTCATGATACATACGTTAGAATTTCACTGTCTCACATAAGTCTGCTTGTGTAAACATTTTGACATTTTGTTCCGTATTAGTGAAATTATTATAGAATTGTCATAATATTAAAGTTGATTACGTAACCGTTTTAAAGTAAGATAATTGAGGAACATATCAGATTTTATAGCAGGAAATAATAATGAGTAACGTCTTACAGCCTCAATTCCATTAAAAATGTATTGGTACAGGCTATTCACGGTAAAGTTAACCATTTTTAAGGCCCTGCTAAAATTTTCATTTTCCCCAATCTCAACATTTTTGCCACTTTTTAAAATAAATATTCTCATGTAACTAACAACCACAGTGTATACACTTCACCGCTCACAAAAGTTGACGTCTGAAACTGCAATAAAAAATGTATTAGTGTTTAAAGTCTGTTGTGAGGGCCTTAAAAACTTCTCACTTTTACCGTGAATGGCCTATAGTTTATTGTTAGCGTAGTACTACTGCTTAGTGGCTTCGTTTTATATATTTTATATGGCTGACGCTTGTTACCTAGAGGAATAAGTTAAATGTGATTAATTGTACACTTTTGAAATTTCTAAGTGATAGTTTTCCCCCTGTGTTTTATCATTCAGACGTAGGAAAAACAAACATGTCCAGCGAGTATATATACGCATCGATTAAGTGAAACTCTGATAGCGAAATGGACGTAAATATATTATTAATATTAAAGAAGCGTACCAAAATGATCAGTGTTCGAAATATTTTTAAACTGCATCTTTAATACCACGTTAAGTTATGGGATTACCTATCCTTTTTCAATGTCAACTTTATCGAGAGTGAGAGAATAAGTGCATATGTTCAAATGTATGCAGTTTTCACTTAAAGCAGTTCTTTAAAATATAAGTTTCGGTTGCAATGTGGACAGTAGTCATGAAGCATTCAGCAGCTTCAAGGTATGGTACTGGTCGTCTGCAATTAGAATAATTTGTGCCAAATGGTTTTTCGTCTCCGTTTCATGAATGCTTGCATGTTTTTGTAAGTGAACTTCCTCAGTTCCACCAATCGGATTTCATCACGCAGGTTTTTAAAAGAGAAATCAACAAACGAGTTTGTACATTAATCAATAGAAACTATTTAATAAATGTGGTGGAGTATTCTAGTTACTCATCAAGCTGTAGAATTGTAGTTTCCATTGCTTTTGAAACAAAAATATTACACGGGAACATGCTTGGAGAAATAATAATTCCTATACATGATGGCATACTCTACGACAGTCTATTGCTAGAATTTACAGTCTAACATACAGTTGGTAACAACGTAGACGAACAAGGTAATCGCAAACGAAAACCTGTCTCGTGGCATTTTCAGAGCATGCAAGATATAAATTAACGCTCAGCAAGTTAATCGAAGTCATCAAGATTTTTTTTAGACGAACAAATCAAAAGCGAAGCTTGAAATAACGGTTTGTTCCCACATTTGTCAGCATAATTTCGCCAAGCCTATGCACTTATGTCGAGATATTTCTTAGGTAGCGAATTACTACGGGGGAATAATTACCCAAATAAATGTGGAGAGGCAAATATTTAGTCAACTTTTCTATGGGTGACAGATGACAGCAATGCACTTACTGACTAGTATATGTTCCCCATGGCCCCTTCATTTCCCGATTAGTAAAGATCCGGAAATTTCTGTGATTGAATAACGTGTAGGCATAAGATCACAGTACTATGCACGCTGGAGCCTCAGCTGTTGATTATTTGGTTGCTGCCCCAGAGACTAGCCAGTTTAACGACAGGCGAGGTTGCCTGGGATTCAGTCGTCGTCTTCTTGCAAGTTCATTACTCGTGCCAGAGTTCTCCGGGATGTCTCTCATGATCTGCGACCGAATTGCAGAAGCAACCACAAGGCACGCTAATGTGATTTTATTTTTTATAACTAGGTAAGGTTTAGATAACTAAATCGAAATTATTTAAGAAGACTGAACAAAGTTTAATAGATTGAGTGCAGAGATTTTGGCGGCTCTTAACAGCGAGGTCTTGAGAGCCGATAAGGGTTATTGAGGCGAGTATGGTCGAGCACCGTAATGGAAAAGGCAGGGAGGGGGGAGAGAGATCCCCGAGGAAACCTGCCGACCAGCAGCATCGTCCGGCAGGATTCCCACTTGCGAAAATTCGGGAATGACCCGGCCGGGGATTTAACCCGGTTCGCCTTGGTGGGAGACGAGCAGGCTAACAGTCCAACCACCGTGGCCCCTTAATAGATGATTATAAGTGTTAATAAATGTACGTTATTGGCTAAGGCGGTCCTAATCAAATCTAGTATATGAATATCCTGAACTATACCGTCGTCGTAGGTTGAGTGTTGTGTCGGGAAGCGACGAGCGGCGCACCAAATTGCATTTTGAGGCCTTCTTCTCGGCGTGGGTCCGCAGACAGACAGTAAGTCCCGTACAAAGTGTTGACAAGCGTTATACAGTTTCTGGTGGAGTAATTGTCCCAAATACCGTGCCGCTGGGACTGACTATTCACGAAGAGTAACCTAAATCACAACTTTAAAATCCTCGACACTTGCTGGTGGTTGGGCGCGAACCATGGACTTCTATCACGATACGCCAATGCACTATCCATTACACCACGAATATTAGCGTGTTAAAAGATTGTTTCTTCCGCTCGTCCTCTCACTTAGCTGTCGAGACAATGCTGAAGAGATGCACGCGTCGAAATGAAATCCTCCCATCCATGAATGGGATTTTCCATCGCTATGTACGTGAATTCTACTCCAGAGTGCGGTAATTATGCCTTACATATAAAGAACCATGTTGGACAACTTGCATGACTAGAAAATAAAAATTAATTTTAACGTAGAAAATATACATTATACAATTATCAAATAGTTACAAATCATCCAGGAGATCCACGCGTCGTAAGGTAATTTTCCCATCTATTAATGGGACTTTTCACTACTATTATGTGAATTTTACTTCAGAGTGCGGTAATTTTACCTTACATGTAAGGAAAACTATGTTTCCCCCACAAGTTTGCGGATATTAACTTACGCTTGTCAGGTAATTTTCCTATTATTTTTTACAGTGGTGATATGGACGCGTCGCTGCAATTCGCTTGGCTTCTCGCGTTTACTGAATCGTAACAACACGTTTTCCAACTCTTGCGCTCTGAGCCCGGATCAGTGAAATATCATTCAATGGAAGTCAGTTGACAAGCTTCTATCGACTGGCGTATGAAGCGAATGAACTGGGGACAAGTGACTTATGCCAGTGTAATTCTCGACATTCAATTGAAAATTATAAATAAATCAGTGAAATTCAGATATCGTATTAATTAGTTATCAGTCGCGCAGTTCTCACTGGTTTCGACTGATTTGCCGCAATTCTCACTGTTTCAGATTTAGTGTGAAACTTGTCCTCAGATATCTAATTCCGAGAAATTTCTGAGTCTCTGCTGATGACTTTCGTAAAAGTCAATGAAAATATAAAAAAATTAACAAATTTCTGGAGCACTTATTTTTATATGGAAGCTGTTGGCTTGTACTAGCCGAGCGGTGTTTTTTCCTGCCCGGGCTCATCGGATTTGCGAATCTGCTCCCTAGCCGATCGCACAAGCCAGTCGTGTCTCACCCTCCCACTGTCGACTGGCGTTTGACCAGACGGAGCTAATCGATAGCCATCAACGCTGACAAGAGCAGCACTTATTCCACCCCGTCCAATAACCGATCGCGTTACACGACCGGCTCGTAATATACATTCTCTCTCTCTCTCTCGCCCCCCCCCCCCCTCCTTCATATCGGCGCGGCCAGATCATGCCGGGCACATCTCTGATATGGCTACCAGAGGCCGTCACACTTATCGGCACTTGAAATATTGGGGCTGGAGGTAGAAGCCGCTTCCGACGTGCACTACACCAGGCGATCAAATATCGCCGGGAATGGATGGGATACTGATACGAAAATTAAATCAGTTTTGGATCCAGAAAATAAATCCGTGGAAAGGACACGTGAAGGGTCTCTTTCAGGAGAGGCTCCCCCTCCCCCCCCAAAGGTTCTGTTACTTATAAAATCTACAAATTAATTTATTGGTACCTCAAATCTGAGTAATTATGGCAATATTATAATTCGCTGTGGATGAACTACACAGTAGATTAATGCGTTTTGTAGCAAAACCCTTTCCTGCTTCCTAATAGCTCTGCTCTTATGCGCCTCAGATTCTTACCATTAACAATACAGTAGGGGTTACTACTTACGGGTGACGTAGGCCAAATGACAGAGCAAATAAAAGAGAGGGTGTATACTATAAAACCCTTTAATGTAACTTCTACTCTTTCTGACATGCAACAATGACAATTACAAAATAACTAGAGATTCAATACAATAATAATAAACACTCGATAAGCTTTACATTAAGGGGATACAAGATGCTATAATTCGAAGACAATTAAGTTATAAATTCTTATGAATACAAGTTACGCCTATCCAGAGATCAATTGTACTTGGAATCGCCTATCCTTGCCACGTTAATACAAGCTCATTACGGAACTCGAAAGGGGCGTGCCACCCTACTGCTTGCGAGGTTATGCTCACCCTTAAATAGCTGTGCTGGACGTAGATAGGCTGGAGCTCCCCGGACCCTTGTCGTCTGCTGTCACACGTGCTGCTCCGCCACAGACGTGGAGACCCCGACTTCTCGCCGCTTCTTGGGGGGGGGGGGGGGGGGGAGCGAGCTCTACGCTTAAATACTCTCCCTTGAGTAGGTCGCTTGGAATTGTTAGTAAAACAGGGGCCAGCCGAGGAATCTATAGTTAATCCAGGGTAACCTTATTATGTGCGGGTCCCTATGCTCGCTATAATTTGCTGTACCCCAGATATATATTATTTTAAGGTGCCAGTTGCAATGTGTTATCTTATATCCAACTGTCTCTAGAAAATAAAAACCAAACACTTAAACAATATTAATTATAATGCGTGATGTTAGACACAAACGTGAAGGACCAGATTAATATCTTTTGTTCTTAATAACATAAAATTATGCAGTTTGGCATTTAACTGTGCTGTGAAACTCAGTTACAGATATTTAATTTAATTTATGAATTTACATTATTACCTTCAAGAACTATCCCTATGTTATACATAAATTATGCAATTTCGTGCCACTATTGCAAGACAAGGCTTGCCGGTTCACACAATCCTAAATTCTGTGTTGTTTGTTTTAATAAGCATTGTGGATTTAATACTTCAACAAAATAATAGCTCAAAGTAAGAGTGATTACAAATATTTTTAGTTGTAATTAATGGAATGCTAGGATTTATATCTGCCAGGATCTGTGCATACATTTTGTTAATTAACACGTAGTAAAATATATAAGGGTGGAAAGTTTAACACATTACTTAACGAGGTGTACTTGCGTGACATCTTTGGAACTTACATTATAAGAATTTGTAATCAGAAGCGACACATTCAAATAATTCCATGATCACCAAAATACGTTATTGCTGTCAATTTAGATTTAATGTCTTTTGTCTGTTCAAGAATTTATAACGCCTAAATTTCATAACACCGTTTCTGTAACAAATCAACCAGTAGTTATTTTTCCTTCTTTTAAAGAATTTTTTTTAATGATTTGAACATCGTTTAATTATTAATTTTAATTTATATTTGTATGTAAATAAATAAATAAAACAAAAAAAATGCAAAGGCTGCTCCGGAAAGCTGAATACCATTTCGAGCATTAAATTCAAACGTCAAAATAAGCCAGAAAAGTGACTTCTAGACCTCTCTTTAAATACGCCGAACATTTCTCTCTGTTACTTACCAAAACCTGTTTAAGCCTTTTAAAACTGATTTGAAAGAAAAAATAATTGTGCTATAAATTATATGTGCGCTTTAAATGGAAGGTATGTGTAAACAACTGTTGCAATATTTTAGGGCGAAAAGGAAATGCGTACACTTTTTACTTAAATTCTGAAGTATAAAAAATATTAGTGTAAGTGTAGATGGAAAAAGAAGTTTATAATTTTCTCCCACATGTAATGGTATATGGTTCTTTAAATTTATGAAATAACAGATAATGCCACAAAAAAAAGGTTTGTGTTTACTTAGGAATAACACACAGTAGGTAACCATTTTTCGCAGTATTCGAATACGTTTTTAACACAGGTTTATGTCACGCTCTGTACGAAATTCTCTTACGGTTGCGTTATCCGGACGGGAAATATATTATATATATATATATATATATATATATATATATATATATATATATATATATATATATATATATATATATATATAAACTGCCTTGATTACCAACTCTAATAAAATATGTGCAAATTTCATCTCGCGAGTAAAAGAAAAAAATTAGTGCGAAACCGGTAGCGGACACTGTGAATACACTTCCAGTGACAACCGCGAGATTTTTTTGTCCATTACACTTCTCTTTGATGTCATTTGACTTGCATAAACACGCGGAGCAAACAGGCGCGCGGGAAATAAAAACACGCCAAGTTGGCACGACTGGGCGCGCTACAAGTGACGAGCAAACACGTGACGCGACAGAATCGGCGGCAGCGCCCCGGCCCGCTTTGAATTGTTAATTCTGGAAGTAGAGTCACGTGGGTGAGTCAGGGGAATAGTCACCTCCCCTCCCCCCTCCTTTACCCCTTCTCAAACGTAACGTGGACTTATTGTGTGGTCCCGCTCGTTATGGAAGTACAGAGAAAAAAAATCCCTATGTGAGCCTGCAACCTAGAAGGCAGTGCACCGTTAAATCCATAGTAAATAATTTAACCATAAAAATAATTTTAAAAGCAACCTTTTATTTATAAATACACTAAAAAGAGAAAAATAATTATAGAAATTACAGAATTTGTAGAACTTGCAAGACGTGGTCGAAAAGCAGTAGTAAGTTTTACTACAAAATAATGATTGTATCAATTTATATTTATTATGATAAAGTTTGGCACAATATAGAACGTATACTTCATTTTAGTAAGCGTAGTAAGAATATAGCTTGAGTAAGAATCTTAACTTTTCACAATATAGAATGTACACCTCATTTGCCTAATCGTAGGAAGCACATGTCGTGCGTAAGGCTGTTAACTATTGGCAATAAAGAACGTATAACTTTTTGCGCTAGCGTAGTAATAACATATCATGGGCAAGGCTCTTAACTATTCGCACGAAGCTTTTATATAATAAATGTAAATTGATACAAACATGTTAATTAGTATTAAAGTTTATTACGGCTTTTCGACCACGTCTTACAAATTCTACCAATTCTGTAACTGCTATAATTATTTTTCTCTTTTTAGTGCATCTATAAATAAAAGGTTGGTTTTACAAGTGTTTTATAGTTAAATTATCTTTCAATTTTTAGTCTCAACATTTTTTTGTCATTATTATATAGGTAGACTATTTATACATTTGTGAGACTAAAAATAATAAAAAGTGAAGTTAAACACTATTGGCCCCTTCCACACTTCGGACTGTAACCTGACGAACAGTAATGGGCTTCAGGCAGACTGCACGCCAGTTCAGTGCATAGAGGTCGGACAGACACCGTACATACAAGCAAGTCAAGTTAAATAAAAGCGTGGTATAAAAGAGTTTTTGGTGCTTTAGTTTTGTGTACTTCCCTTATATTTTCTCCTTCAGTAATGACAACTTTTTGTATTTTTCTATGCGGCGTTATTGAATCATACTCTCCAACAATCGTTCATTTTCGCTGTCATAAAGTAGCGTGCATAGTGTACTCGTTTGATGTTTCTGTCCCATTCCAATTGCGTGAGGGCAAGGCGGACAATACTGCTGTAATTAGGGTTTTTTGGCAATGCGTCTATGTATTTACGTACGAAGATGAAAATGGAACTTGGTGATCAGATTTGGTTGTATCGGAAATTAGTTGGCACTACTGGCGACATACAAATTCTTGGTCATGTGGAATTGTTTTTCAATCCGTGATTATGTGTAATTTATTATTTTATTTTGTAAATAAATGTTTTGTAGGTAAGAAATGTACTGCGGCTTTTTTTCGTATTTGCAAATAAATGTTTTGTAAGTACAAAATGTACTGCTTCTTTTTTTTTTCGTATTTTTATATTCCTTTCCTTTACATTAAAAAGGGGGTTGTATTGGGGGGGGGGGAATATATGTACATGTATTTTATGCTATTAAATATACGGAGTGATATAAATACACGCCAAGGACATCACACTAGATACTCAAAAAGTGCACCCTTCAAAAATTCTATTATTAAAATTAATAGCGAAATTTATGGAGCTTCCTTAGGGAAACGTCCAACATGGTATACAGAAATATATATAAATAACATTAGATTGATAAAAGATATGCAAGAAGAGTTAAATTCATTCCCCCCTCTATTACTTTTGATGTGATCCCTTTAACATATTTCTTCCCCTCTCTTAGAATAAGTTTTTAGTTATGTTTTCTCATGTTAATGTTTTTTGTAACGTGTTGTCCATCTTGGGGCTTAGCCATTTCAATAAAAACATAAGAGCCTGTAATTCTGGCTGGCGTGTTGTAAATTGTAATTATTGTGCTGTTGTGCTCGGCCAATGTATTATACTTCATTATAATAAACAAAATTGTAAATAAAAATCAAATCAAAACAGTTCTTTAAAGGGAATGAAGCACTAAATACATACACTTATATAATCTTTGTCACAACTTGTTTTATATAAGATTTTTCTACATTGTTGGCTCGACAAGATGTAAATAACAATTTTGAACACCTTCTTACATTGTTACCAAATTCACTGCATTAGTTATTCTCGGATCACTGATTGAAGATAAGAAAAAAATCTTCCTTTTCTTCCATTAGTGCTCCAAGAATAACCAAGGCAGTGAATATCTAACAACGCAAAATGGGTTGAAAATTATTATTTACGTCTCGCTGACCCAAAAATATCTACAAACCCTTTGGAAAACGACTTATAACGAAAATTGCGTAAATATACAGCTTTCATGCACCATTACCTTAAGGGACTACGATATATACATGCAATATAAACTTGTTAGGATTTTAAACGCAAATGCTGGAAAAAAATAGCGGTCTCGCGAGTGCTTAAAAATACTATTTACTTTGCAATACATGTTCTAATAATTGGGACGAAATAATTTTTTGTGTTGGGGAAAAATCCTGAAAACGAATGCGTGTGAACAAAGGATAATTCCAACAGAAGTTTACACACTAGTTTTAATTAGGGTTACCTTATGGTATAATCAACAAAATTTCGTACTGTAGGCCTATCCAACAACGTACACTGATAATCATCTCGAATGGAACAATTCTGATCCACAAGATGCAGTACATTTGGTTTTATTATTAGAATTTCTGTTGGGATAGCTTAGTATATCAGTAGTGAAGGGTCGGAGATTGACGGCCGTAACGAAGCGCTCACAACACAACTGTCGAGATAAGAATAACCATCCTGAAAATAAAAAAAAATATCAACTGTTGACTCGTTTGAGATGAGTCGTAAACCTGTGGTCTGAGGGAGGGCTGATGCAAAATGAATACGAAATTGAGATAATATCCGGCATCTCAGCAGTTACAGCAGAACTTTACGCTGGTGCCAGGTTCAATCATAGCGACGATGTAGCTGAGCTTATTTGGCAGCGTGTTTGGGATAAGGCTGCTGCGCCAAGATAATACGCACTTTTGAGTGGGATTCACACTTGCCATCGTGATCTAGAGATTTTTTGGTACAGCTTTGAGTACAGATATTTTAATTTTAATATGTCGTATATCAAAACGATATAGAGCGTTATTTATTACATATTTTAAAGTTGGTATTGTCTGTCTGTCTAACGTTGCAGTTTTCCCTATGTCATCTCCCGCAGGAAGTTATTTACAATTTGATTCTCGTTTGTTACTGTTTACAAATATTGATTCAGATAAAGCTAAAACAATTTAACCGTTTCAGACCTTCTTTAATTTACGGTTTTAATTGTTGCAAAGATGAAATCTTGTGAGACGTCATGTACTTAAGTCAACGCAACACTAGTTTCGTTGTCAAAGCCAATGTTCGTTATTGTTTCGCTGCCACAACCAATTAGCTTTATTTTTTCGTTGTGACAGCCAATGAGCTTTAGGCTTTGTGACCGGCTACATTAATATGAACCAGTCATAACCTAGACTAGCAAGACGGCTTGTGAATCATTTACTCAAGATCATTTGGTCACTGAGCTCCGCAGTGTACAGTACAAACAAAAAATTACTTATACTTGCGTAATGTGCCCAATTGTATACACTGGATCTAAATGCGTCAAGGAACTGAAAAAGAACATCACTTTTGCTATGTCATGCCAAAAAATTCGGTACTCCTTCTAAAAACGAGTAAAAATAGGTAAATTAATCGTACTACTTATTTATGTTCAAGTGAGTCCAGGATTCGAATTGATAAAAAGTCCCCGGGTACTTGTGGTTAGTAAGAGGACCGCAATCATACGTTTATTAGGTTGAAAGACTTAACAATTGTTCTTATAAATAAATTTTCGGTCGTTGTAGAGCATTGTTCCTTAAAAAAAATAAGGTAATAACCGTATGTCATATTGTTTGTTAGCTTTGAAGAGAGAAAAGTAAAACAAACTACAATCCAAGAAAATATTTCCATTTAAAAGGTGTTACTATCATATTGGTCGTTAATTGTGCAAATTATATTTGCGGTTATCTTGCCAAAAAAATAATTATTGAAGGAAATGGTAATGTTTTGGAGCACTTATATGGTGTGCAGTAATGCTATTTGCTTAGTAATAGGAAATGCAGAGAGTTCCAATTCCGAACTTTTGTATCCTTTAGGTAGTAGAGGCCTGCAAAATTCGCGTTATTATTTGAAGACATGTTAAACTTAAAACCCTTTTACTATGCAATATGTTTGTCATTGGACCATTCTTTATTTGACATGCCCCGGGTAACTCTGCGCCAGTAAATTAACACTTCACAATCGTGTGACCTAATCACGTGTAGTTCACTCAGGAAGGGAGTGACTTGGCATCTAGGCAGCAGCCAATGGAGAAACAACGCCGGCTCGAGAATATACAGTACTGTGAATTTTAGCTTATTGCTAAAAAATAACGCGAATTTTGCAGGCCCCTATTAATGAGACATTACTTACACTTTGTAGCTCCTGAATCGTTACTCTTCGTATTTCATAGTGTCGTGGCGTGTTTCGCATCCTGACGGTGTGCTCGGAAAGTCAGGAAATTCTTCATTTTTCGTGGTGCGCTCTTTGAGAAAATACTAGCATTTGTTTCCAGAATCCTTCTCCAGTTGGCGAAGCGACCGGGGAAGGATTTGTCTCGAACTCTGTCAGCTTGGCAGCAATTCGCAAGCAATACATCATCTGCACACGAGGCCGCGTTCCAACACCATTACGCACAGACGTACTTTTGCCCGGAGAGAAAGGGACTGCTTACATTCCGCTTTCTGCAGCAGAAGAAGACGGTTTGGTGGAAGGGGGGGGGGGAGAGTGGTTGGAGATGCAAACAAAATACACTTAAATAAATTCTTAAGATTCCAGGGTTGAGAGGATGTTGTGACGGTACAATGCTTATTGGCCTCTCGGAGACCCCGTAAATTTTACACGAGTAATAAATTATTATAGTATTCAATTAATGAACTTGTTTAGGAAAGTTTTTAAAGTTCACGACTTACGACTCCAGGTTCGACGAAAACAATTCATGACTAGGAATAAGAAAGCTAGAACTAATATTAGAAGTTAGTAAGTATTAAGACGATTTTGTAGAAATTCAGTTTGTTTGAGAAACTCACTTCTGGAAAATTTAGCCTTAAAATTAAATATTGAAAAACTAACAAGCTCTCGTAGCAAATTAAACATAAATACATAAGCTATTGACTGTTAAGGGAGCACTTTTCGAATCTCTTCTCATTTGGAATAACAGTCAATAAATATATTTTATTGTAGCTTTAGATGTTAACTTTTGAGTCCCGTGAAATATACGCACTGTTTTTATTACTTGCATTGCAATGTTTATTTTAAAAATTGACCGAAGGATAAAAAATGGCCGCTACAAAAAAAAGTAACTAAGGCATAAAAAGAGTTCACCGTACCGTGAACAGCCTATAGCGGTTTATAAGTATCACTAATGAAAAAAAAAAAACAGACGAATCATCAATTCATTATCTTCTTGTAGAGCTATTTCAGTAATAAAATATAATATTCAACAGACAAGCTCTTTCCCGATGACCATGTTTTATATTTTGTCACACAGAACATTTATTAACCACGGAGGAATTATTAGTACACCGTCCATGCCTGTTAAATATTGTATCAAAATAAGCACACTAGATGTCAGTAATAAGGGTTGTGCGATGCGATTTAGATGAACACCATAAGATACGGTGGCGTGTTACAAAGTCGTTCAGTAAGAACGTGAAGAAAAGACTTACAGAATTGTTTTCTGCTGAGTTCAGTGACATGGGCGCGTGTTCAAATAGGTCGAACATCACATGACCAATCCCCAGCCGCGTTAAGAATGTATTTTGGGGAGGAAAACTATGCGTTGTGTTACTTTTTGTCTTAATGCTTCATACGGTAATGGAAAACCTCTGAATAATCACGTCGCCTGGCGCATTTGCATTCCCGCAGTTTGGGTATAATCGCGACCATCACACACCGACAAGTACATCATTTATAAGCATAAACACGGTAGTGCAAGAACTGACAAAGTATGCATTTTAAACAGTAATCGCTAGGTTTGGAATTTAAATATACTCGTTTACTGAAAAAGAAAATTAATTAAAAATTCGAGATTTTTATTCATATTATAATACAGGCACCAACATCAACGCCACTTAAAAATTGTGTATTTATATAACTTTATTTGTTCAATAGGAGTGTTTGGCAAATTGTGTTTACTGTTCTGACACATTCTATATTTGTCTTACGTTTTCCTTGCATTGTCGCAACTTCTGCTAATTCTTAAAATAATTTTACTGGGAACTTGAGTAAAATCTCTTGCTGCATGTTTCTTGCGCAATAATTTGTCTGAGGAAAAATAACTCTTAAGTGCGTGTTAAAATGTGAAATTGGATCTTATGTAATCACATTAGATGAAGAATTTAATGTGTTTGTTCACACGAGAGTTTAACACTCAAAGAAAGTAAATGCAAACTTACCCGGTGCTTCCTTGCCATTGATAAATGAGAATATTTAAGAAAGGATGTGAAAAATTACTCAAGGTAAGGGACCTATTTCTCATCCTTCAAAAAGTTTATATTCCGAATTTTGCCGTTTATGTGAGGACGGTCTCTACTGCCCTGTTCTGAAAAGGTAAAGTCTAGACAAAAATACAAAACCAAAAGAAAAATTATTTCTGACACTTTAAAATTGTATTACTGAGGATAATAACAACTTCGAATTTTGAGCCTAGATAATTAAAATACTGTATCTAATTTAAACACAAAATTTGACTGCAACTGAAATGTTTTTAAATCATCGGAGTTCTACACACCGTTTTCTTTTACAGCCGAAACTTCGCATGCATACAATTAGAGTTTAATTTTGTTTGCTTTCAAATTAATGATATCTAAAAAAGTTAAATTGAACTAAACGTAAAGGAATTTAATATATATTTATAACCGATTTATTTTCTATCTTCTGCTGACTTCAAGACTGTTTTAAATTCTAGCTAAACCTTACCTGTGTGCTAGTTTTAAATCTGTTATACAACATACATATCATTATTATTATTAATGTACTAAGTCAAACTAACAGCTCTATGAAAATTGTTGTTTGTCTTTTATTAGGCTACTATTTGATAATTCATCGCAAAAATATAAAACATGCTAGAATAGGGAAGATAACTTTGGACACACAAATTACCTTATATGCGTTTGATGGAAATAAATTCATTATGTTGTGTTTGTGCTTAACCCTACTTTCCTGGTCGACATTCCACATAATATATTTCCAGCAAATGAAATTAATATTCCATCATATCTGCAAAATATTGCATCATAACCACATATTTACTGTTTTTTAATACATAAAATAAAACATAACACACAAAAAAACAATTTTGAATAGAAGATTGAATGTATAATAGGATTTTTTTAACTAAATTAGTTTTAAAATGTGATCAGAAAGTATTTCTACGTTCTGAAAAGGCACGCATCAAAAAACTAATAAAATGTTCTTATATTTAACATTTAAAAAATACGATGTATTTTCCCTATGTGAACATGTAGTTTCTATTACATATTTTTAGAAACAGCAAAATTATGATTCCGACTTGCGACTTTAAAAAAACAAAGAATTTCACTTCAATTTCATTCAAAAAGCTTGAAGTAATTTTCCCCGAGATCGTATTTTGTACAGATAATTTTTTAATAATAATGAGCAAAATAATTTTATATTATTAAGCCAAAATTAACACGATAAAATGTGTTTGCAATGTGGAGAGCAGAGACGCGAAGGAAATTTCCTTTAATAAATCGTAATTTTGCAGAAGAATTGATCCCGAAAGAAGTTGACAACACACCCCGCCTGTTTCGCCGGAGCGAGCTATGTGATGTGACCGAAGAAGAAGCAACATGTGAAGAGTCCTTCGTTCGCTTCGATAACTACAGGGTTGGATAAAATGTTATAACTCGTACTTGGCCTTATTGACAAAAGATCACCTGTTACGTTCCGTCAATGTATTCGCTCCCAATCCCTATCGCACCTCCTGCCACGCTTGCGGAAGTCGTCGGTCGCACAACGTCAGCGCGTTCATCTCTGTCGATGATCCTATGGCACGGATGATGTCTTCTCTTGTGTCCCGTGCCCGGTTGCATCGTTGTGGTTCGAAAACCGACCATTCGAGTTCAGAGTTGGACTGGAGATTGAGAAGAAGTTCATTTCGAACCGCCAAAATTGGCGGTTTGAAATCTCGATCCGAGATCAGCAGCCATCATTGACAAATGTAGTTTGAAAATACGCCAACAGATAGAACTACGTTCGTTTGTTTTCTTGGGAAATTAAAACAACATTATACGTACTTGAATATTACTCAGTAAAATTCGTACAGTAATAATTTACTTAAAACAGATTAATCATTGTACTTGTAGTTCTATCTATAGTGAAATATACGCCTTCCTGCTTCCATGACGTCATATATTACGAACCAATAGCAGAATTTGTCTCATATTTAAACTCGATCTCTCACTTTTGAACCAAAATCGATAAATCGGAGATCCAGAATCATGGAATTTCGTTGGCGCAACACTTTTACATTGGAACCAAGATCAAGCTGGATCCTGGTTCGAAACCAGGATCATTCGATCTCAGATCGGGGAAGATGATGGTGCAGCCTGGCATTAGTGATTCCCGTGAAGTGGTTCCTTCTTTTTGGCGGAGAAGATCGTAACCGCACGGACACACATCGTGTGAATACGGTTGAAGTTCCAGTACCTCCCGCTGCCATTTGTGCAGGAGCTCCGTCACCGTAATGTTCGGCGACGCTGCATCGCCACACGCTTCACGCTGTCCTTGAAAAACCCCCTTGCGTACCCTTCGACCACGTGCCACTTCGATGCTGATCCGCGCACGTTGTTCGTATTTCCTAAACACGTCGTTAGGGCGTTTCAAATCTCCTCCCCTGCTTCACGGCACTGCTGCTTTTTGACTGGATAACACACAGCCGGTGCCACTCGCCACACTTCCTCGTCTCACATTCCCTGACAATGATCCTCTCTGTGGGTAACTGATTCGTAAACCAATGAGCACTTTTGAAAGCCCTGCTTAATATCTTCTTGCATGCTCAAAGTGTATTCTTCAACCATATATAAAATTAACATTACATTGGGCCTCGCCACTTTATTCATACGTCGGTCAAATCAAAAGTAAATATTTTACAAATATACTCACTTTTACACTTTGATGCATTAAAATAAACAGTACGCGAAATAAATAATATAAGTTATCACAAATGGTTACGTAACACGTTTTATTCGACTTTTAAGATACGGAACTACTTCCTATCCATCGTTTCCAACTTTACTGAGCGCGTGTCACTCAGTGCGCCCGTTAAAATACATGCAGGCAGGGGAAGTGACTTTGTTCTGAGGTTGATTTCGAAAGTGCTCACTTTATCGTGAACAGCCTTTACTGCTGTACGTGTTATGGCTGGTTCATATCACTGATCTCCAAGAATAAAGACTACAGATTATCGACTGTTATAACGAAACAAGTACAGCACGCTTCAAAAATTTCTTATTTGTAACACGAGAAAATATAAATTAATGTAGATATAAAAGGGTGAACGATTTGTAGATATTTTGCTAGCATCATAGTTTGGTTCTGGTTTCGGTCAGTTACGGCTGTCTGTGTGGGCGTTCCCAGGGAAATTTGGGAAGGGTATCGCTGCCGAGTCGGGAAGTTGGCAACACCAGTTCCCTCATCCCCGCCGACAGGAAAGAGCGAAATTGGTCTTCCAAGCGTTCATATTTAATGTCAGGTGCTGCGATTAATTACGCGTAAAAACTCTTTCCTCCGAGCAGTGAAGCCGCCGCGGGGCGGGGATTACATGTCACCTCTCGACGAGTCCTCAGACAATTCGCTCAGGTAGGAGTGAACATGGACTAAATATGAGGTGAAGACTGTTCATGATGAAGTGAGCACCTTTGAAATCAACCTTGGAAAAAAGTCACTGCCCTTGCTTGTATATATTTTAAAGGGCGCACCGAATGAAATGCGCCTAGCAAAGTTGGCAATGATAGATGGAAAGTAGTTCCAGTATTTAACGTCGAATAAAAGGCGCTAGTTAACCATTTGTGCTGACTTAAATGATGTATTTTGCTGTCTGTTTTTTTTTTTTATGTATCGAAGTATAAAAATGACCAGAATTGTAACATGTTTACTTTTCTAATAATTCCAGTGTTCACATGGCCAACGTATGAATAAAGTGATGAGGCCAATGACAGTGTTAATTTTACATAAGGCGGAAGAATACACAACGTGCATACAAGTAGATCTTAAGCAGGGCTTTCAAAAGTGCTCATTTTAGCGTGAACAGCCTATAGACCGCTTATTCGTCTTCTGCGCAGGTACCCAACATTGACCTACCCTAAAGGAACATCACTTTCAAAGTCACATGGTCAACAGTGAGGAACGTGTTTGTTTATAACTTAATTTATATATGACAAGCACATTTATATGAACAATATATATTTACTAGTTTTAATTTAATCAAACTGCATTACAAATTGGTTAGAGATAGTATACACACATCTCGAAGCATTTTTTTACAAATCGGTTTTCTATACTAAATTCCATACCACGCCATTTTCGCTAGACGTGTTGGCAGAAAAGCAGTTCAGTCTTGGGACACGCAGATTGGTTGTGCGCAGCCAACGAGATCGGTATGCCTCATCTTTAGTCTATAGGCGTGAAGTTAGTTATAGGTAGGGATGCCCGAATTTCGCGAAAAGATTTCACGGCCAGTTATATTGCATAACACATTAGCTCAAATCCACCTTCGTGATTGGAATACCTAGGTGTTACACGTATTAGATTTAGACTTACGAATCTCAGACGTGCGGTATCGGAGTTACGTATTTCTGATGGGGCGGTAAAGTAAACAAAATTATCGTCTCACATACACACGCCACCAATACGGAAAATGAAACTGCCGGAATACCACATGGTATTGAAATCTCGCGTGTGGTGAATTCTTTTCGCGAAATTCAGGTGTCCCTATAATCCTACCATCTTAACTTTGGTATCGCCAACATTTCCCGTGGCGGTCAATTATTATTCTAGGCCACATACATATACATATGTATGGGCCGAGTCTCTAGCCGTGTGCCATCACTGGGTTTATGATGACATGCAACATGGGTGTCATATATTTATTCATCGTTATTATCTCGACTTTCATGTTTTTTATTTTATGATTTTACTGCGATTGCTATGCAGATAAATTTGGGTGATTATAACGTCGAGCAATTGCGAGTTATTTATAGGCCGCATAACATAACATGGGCTATTGTTGACCCGGTCCCCAGCAGTTAGCCATTACTGGGTTAGTGATATTTGCTACTTGAGCAATGTATTACATCATATTATATTGTTTTGGGGTGATCGGTGTTTCCCAACACCCTTTGCGATGTAATGTTTGCTACGAAATATTTTCGCCCATCTACCATCCGACCGGTTTATGGTGCCCCGTTCGTCTGTTGGCGATTGGAAACCCCCCGGCAGCGATTTACAAACCCTGCCGGCACAAGTACTTCCTCAATCTGACTTCCAGACATAGGGGAAGTCGCGGGAGTATGTATATGATACCCGACCACACGCCATAGCGCCACGAGGACACCAGATGGCCTGAACTTCCCTTGAGCGCTTGGTAAAGGCTATTCACGGTACAAGTGAAGCTCTGTCATTTGGAATAATACTGAATAAATATTTATTTTAGCCCTAGACGTTAACTCTCGAGTCCGATGAAATATATACACTGCGCTTATTACTTACATGGTAATATTTATTTTAAAAAGTGAATGTGGGATAAAAAAAAAGCTATTTAATAAAAGTAACAAGGCCCTCAAAAGAGCTCACTTAACCGTGAACAGCATATACTAGAAATACTTTGACGAAGGATATGAAAGGGCCATAATGCGCTCCGCTCAACCAACTACATACAATCATTAATATTTACGTGTTGCGGAAGGATACAAAATAGGTGGAAAGAAACACGTGGTTTGGAGATCAAAAGCGTCCATTTACTGTTAGTACCACAAATGCTGGCGGATTAATTTACGTAGGAGCGGTGGTAGCTGCGCGCAGCCTATCGCCGTACTAAAAACGTTAGTCTCCAAATAATCGGTTGCGCGTTTGTACACAGCTGGGCCGTCATTAACATCAGCTGCCGTCGGCCGGGCCGTGACGGCTGCATGAGCGCAGGCATACAAGGGGGCGAGCCACCAACACTTGTGGCGCTCACAGTACAGTAATTTAATACATTCGTTTAGTTCATTACAAAACGTACATGAAGGAAAATCGGAACGAACTAAACTCGGGGGAAAAAAAAATGAATATAGTCTTCGCCCCAAAAAATTATATGCATATATTTATAAGATTATATATTTTCGGAAAAGTTGGTTCATTCTTTTCACAAACACGCTAACGCCATATGCTCTGACCGAGCTAGGTGGTGCAGTGGTAACTCACTGGACTCGCATTCGGGAGGACCCGGGTTCGATTCCCGGTCCGGCTATCCTGATTTCGGCCTTCCATGGTTTCCCGAAATCACTCCAGGCGAATGCTGGGATGGGTCTCAAAGAAAAGCCATGGCCGATTCCTTCCCAATCCTTCCTCAATCCCGCCTCCCTGTGCACTGTCTGTTGACGAGACGTTAAACCCACTTACCTACCATACGCGCTGGGACCCATAGTATGCTCGAAACATTATGTGCACCATGTTCCAGGATTTAATCAAGTCGGTGGTAATGTTTGAACATTTCATAGCATATTTTACTAGTGATGAGGATATTATGTTGCTGCTCAGTATCACGTTGTGAAATTCAGTTTCCATTTCCGAGTGAGAAGATACATGACGTCCGGAAATTTACTGTATATAAGTAGGGGTAGGAAAATGTCGCGAGTTCAATGACCTGCAGGATAGATTCCACAGTCATGTGCATACTCGAGCCTCAGCTGAGTGTTCATTGGCTGCTGCTCCAGAGAGTAGCCTGTGTTACACCACACTTGGCAGTATGGGATTCGATATGTGTTTCCTTGCACGTCTACTATTGGCTCAGAACCATCCAGGGCGTGTTTAGTAAACTGTGATGCAATTGCAAAGGTGACTTCGCTGTATATGTGTTTGACGTCTATCTTGTCCCAAAACGAATTCGCGAAATTTTCCTATCCCTAATAATAAGTTACACTTGCCTACAACACGTGCAGGAAATGGCGCCTTTCAACGATTTTTTTCTATGTGGAAAATTAAAGAAGGTGTACAGAGGTAATACGCATACGATTGGCAATTCTTCATTACACAAAGTTACTATGGGAAACAACATCCAGCATACATCTAGACGTTTAAAGTCATTAAGGATGGTCCCTTGACACCAGAAGTCAGCTCCCAGAACTGCTCAGGTGTTTGAAAGGAGCTATTTTCAGTAATAACGGCTGTAAATAAGTTCTCAGTAATAACGGTTGTATTACCTTGGTTAGGGGCTGCTTTGCTCGATTGTGTAGCTAGCCTTAAAGAAATAGTTCTGTAGCAGCTTTCATTACCACCTGCCAGGACCCCAAGATAATACAGTAGCATTAATCTTAACTTGCAGCCAGCGTATAACTTGACCGATTTTATTCATAACAAAAAAAGTTAAACCGAAGGACGATAAGCAGAGCATATCAGCAATTTAACTTCCAATAAATACCACATACAACTCTAACTTAGCCGGGATTCAAACCCTGAATTTCGTCATTCGAAGGCAACCTTTTAGCTGCCTCTTTCATGGTGGTTATCCAATGAGTATAAAGTATTAATACTGCGTTTACTTAACAAAACAAAGTAGTCTAACGACGAATACTCAGTCAGGAAAGGAATTGTTTTTTGTAATGCAATGGCTTCGCACCATCAACAAATGCAATTTCTCGCTAAGATACACACACGGGAGATGAATTAGTTTTGGTTGTAAAATCAAGTAGTTTGAAACAAATAACTACGAGAACAACATGTCAAATGACATTTGTTGTATGAAGCTTTAAATATTAAATTAATGTAAATGTAATATATCTTTTTGCATGAATAAGCCAAACCCATGGCCATAGTTCATTGACAACATCGGTGGCTTTAAAACTATGCCTCATACTCATAATATTAGGATAATAATTTTTATTGGAAAAATCAATTACTTTGAAAGATAAGTCTTAGTTACTGCTTTGGTAGGGAATGGGTTTGGTCCACACTGGTTGTACTCTATTTTGCTCTTTCGCAATAAGTTTTATAAAAATACAATTAAAATATGTCTGAGGTGTAGATAGGAAACTTAGTGGTTATCGAAACATTTAAGACACTTTGTACCAGTATCAGGGCGCGTCTCGTAGAGCTTTGTGATTTGCCTAGTTATGAGCGCTTGTGAAATGTATTCGCGGTTAATTCAGGTAAAGTGCTCGATCTCACTCGACATCTTCTGAAACGCGGCTCTTCCCGTTACACGATCGGGTTACGCGGATCCAAGTCGCCTTGAAGTTTACGGAGTTGCATACTTCCCAACTGCAAGGGGCTCCTCTAGCGCGCGACAGAAGTTGGGCGCAGACAGCAGCCTGATTATTGCTTTGAAATCCGTATATCTAGTGGCAGTAACTTTCTCTCTCTTTCTCTCTCTCCCACACAATTACTCTCTCTCCCTCTCTCTCTCTCTTTTCTTGTTATGAGTAGAGATTTCATGGTTGGACAAGGAACGCCATGAGCCCTTCTGTTAACAAGTTTTGTTGTTGTCAGGTGCTCATCTTACCGTGAACAGCCTATACTAGGTATTACCTACCAACGCACCTTTTTTCTCTGTATTTTGTTTATATTAATTATACACGAGATATAATATATTGATACAATGTAAGTATAACTTCAATTTAAACAAAAATAAGATACGTCTATGTGAACAGAAGTATATAACATTTTTCTGTAAAAAATATCGGGAAAATTATCTGGCAGTTGCAAAGTAATGTAACGCGGTGATCGAACCTTGCGCTCTCTGTGTCATTTGTGAACATCTTTACGCATCGTCGACGGCGCTGCTTGTATTTATGTTGTGCTGTGGCGGACTATGTTAGACAAGAGGTTGGCGCATCACGTTTAAATTTGGTTTCGTCGATTGGCTCCACTGCGGCTGAAACTGTCATCTGTTTCGTTGTGGCACTAGTGTCGACTTACTCTATGTAATCTTAGAGAGGATGGGAGTGTTGCACAGTACATGCGTGGCCTACTGTACCTCTTTTTGCATATAGTATTTTTTTTTACGTCACACATTTTGTTTGCTTTTAATGTGAATCGGTTGTATGATTGCGTCGCAAGAGATGTCGGTGTAGTTTGCAGTAGACTTGAGCTCCAGTAACCTTAATTTATCCTACCCTGTGTGTGCGTGTGTGTGTGCGTGTGTGTAGTGGGCTAGGTTATTGGACGCAAATCATACACTGGTGAATGCATTGAAGTTTAAGTAGAGTCTCTTCAAGTGGTGTCCGTAACTACGCATATGGCCGCCTTCGCTTCCGATAGTTGGCGCTTCCATTTCATGTAATCTCATTTCGTTCATTTTAAACTGTAAGATTTAACTTTCTGTATGAAATACTTCTAAATTGTATTAGATCGCACGTCTTGTAAAAGGAATAATTCTAAGCCAGTTTAATCTTAACCTCCCAGCTGTTCATGTGCAATGACATGATTTATATCCTGTGCATATATCAGCTCCAGAATAATGTACGATTTTGAGATTTTCCTAATATGGCAAGGATACATTCTGTAAAGGAGCGTAACTGTTTCCAGATATAATAACAGTCAATGCCATTTATTAACATAGTTTTTAATTCATGTTAGAGTTTTTCTTCTTATATTTTTTTACCTTATTATTTTTGTAGTGTCGCAAGACTAGTGTGTGCTACTCTACATTGTCATGCTATCAAAGTTTTGCCAAGTATACACAAGTTTGATCGCAGCAGGTGTTTTCTTCACAATGGAGGAATGTTGTGTGCGTTCATTTACCATGCCCTGGTTATCTCTGTTCTATATTTGTTTGATTTACGAACTTCACAGAGCTCCCTCCTTACAGCAATATTCGCAGACTTATTTAGGAAACTAATTTTTATTTACTTGTAAGATAGAATTGTCGCACTCTGGAGTAAAATTAACTTACATGGAAGGGGTAAATCTCGTATACTCATAGTAAAATCACCTTACCACATGCGAATCTTCTCGGCAAAGTTTCTGTAGCTATAGCTCTATTAGAGGACGTGATGTATAAACAAAACGAGACACCATGTCGGACAGCGTGTAACATTTATATTCATCTAGGCAGGTTTAAAGATAAGCAAAACATATTAATTTTAAGGTAGAAAAGCTGTAAAATACTATTATAAAATTATTTTCAAATGTAACGTTTTTAAAGAACGAAATAAGAAAATTCGTAAGAGATTGTTGGAAATGAGCTCGGCAGCTTAGCTTTCGTCTTACATGCATTAGAAAAACAGATTAATTTTTTGTCCACGCGTTAAAATTTCGGTTGTGTTGGAAACATTTTTACACCTTTAGCTATACCCGCGTATTATTTCTGTCAAAGGAATAATTAAAGTTCTTGGAAAGTTGTTAACTTCAAAACACTAATGAACGCGCTAAAGAAATTCTACACAAACTTTGCTTTTTAGCGCACAAAGATAATTCGGCAATCTGTTAAACCAAACAATTAGTGTAACGAGTTCCAGGAATTTGTTATAGTTAAAGAAATTCTTCAGAATATTATTAATTTGACAAATTACCCGTAGATTGCGTGAAAGATCACGCTAATAAACTATTTTTCAGCAATGTTTCTATAATTATTTAAAGTCTTAAATCTGCAGGTAACTTAAACAAGCAATGTAGTCATTTTATTCAGTACGCTTATGATCATTCGCCAGACATCTGTTTCTCGCTGTGATGTATGGATAGTGCACCAGCCTCTCGCTATAAAGGACTATGGTTCGCACCCACCCACCCACCGGCAAGTGCCGAGGTAATTATACCTTATGTGGTTTCCGTCAATACTCGTCAGCGAATATAGGTAATAATGAAATAAATAGTACTTTCCTTCCCATTTATTTAATAATATAATTTTCTTATACGATATAGTGAATAGTCCTTTACTGTTATGAGATTTTCCCTACACTTTTCTAATGCATTTCTCCATACAGTCAAGGAATAGTATTTTGCTTATCATGTTAATTTACTCGGCATTAAAGAGTTAATAATACCTTATGTGTAAGGGTAATTTACTTCTCTTACATGTAAAAGAAATAATACTTCAATTTTTTTAAAGTGTTGTGATACATGACATATTTAGGAAATGACAAAACACGTCATGTATGAGGTGATATTTCAAAGTTTTGATTAAAAAAGTGTGACGAAACTGCCAATGGACTACAGCTGGTTCCCTGGCGCGAACAACTGAACTCGTAAATCTGCCATCGTGTTTACGCACGTCAGGGTTTATGTTATTAAGAGTACAGTGTTTTCTTCTGATTCGTCAACTTTGCATCGCAACACAAAAGTAGGGCACAATTGTTTCCTTAAATTTTTCGACAGTGTAAAACCTTTAAATGAAACCATACACAGCTGAATGAAAGACGGTCTCTCAAATGAAATGTTGAGTGTATGTGTTTCCATATACATTATATATATGCGTGTAATAATATTTTGGCGGATTCGTAAATATGAACGGTAGTCCTGTGGCTTTGGTATAAGAATAATAACCAATACAGCTGTATTCAAATCCAGGTGAACAACGGAACTTTTAATATTATATTTGGTATTCATAATGCTTAAAATAACGTCAACAATTTTAAAATAAAGGTTTATTTCATAACACAATTCATTTTAATGTCAAAAAAGCGTCGCAAAATTGAAATCTTACCAACACAAAATCTCCGCAGAAAGAAAAACACGGATGGTTGTATCAAATATCTTCGGGGCTTGCCAGAAGTAATTCAGGAATATGTATGCATTTAGAAATCTCAGCTATGTATACAAAAGTATGTGTAATTTGGAAGTAACTTTTAAGGTATGTGCTGGTATTACATCCGTCATATTTGCAATGTAACGTATACTATTTTTTTTAAACGTGTGAAATAGTTCAGTTTTACTGTCTTATATCCAGCAACTCGGGTCGTGTTCCAAGTATTGCATTTATTTTTTGTAACATCCACTATGAATTTTATAACTTATTTATAAGGTTGCCACGAAATTCAATTGTTAAGCTTGTAATACTGCTATTTACTGTACAACACGAATTGGCTAATCTAAGATCATTAATTTAAAAAAATGTATACTTTTAAACAGAAAGCGTATATCGTCATAAAACCATGTCGAAAACACTGTTTAACCGTAAAATTAATAAAAAATGGTACTTTTGGACAGTTTCTAATAAGACCACAAAAATACACATTTCATGAAAATTTCGGCAACTTACTATGTTAAATAGTTATTCAGAAATGTGATGCGTATTAGTTTATTAAAATTTTCCCGGTTTTATGCGGACACCTAAATTTTTAAAGTTGCAAAACTTACATGGCAGCGATTTGGCAATATGTAATTTGTTATTTGTAATCTTCGGAGCTGACACAACGCAAAATACAAATTGCAAAAATACGTCATTTATTCGAGAATAAAAATAGGCTACGTGACCGTTTTATTAACAAAATGTGCCAACTGGAAAACGTCCTTACACTAACTTATTTAGATTCTGTTTGGAAGTGTACGGGCAATATACCCTTGAGTGATAAAGTAAAGGCCACACCATGTTTGTACACATGTCTGCCATAAAGTTGGTTACCATTTATGTTCAGTCACATAAACCGCGCACGTGCTATATAGACAGACGACCAGTACGCGAAGACGTCATTCACGATAGACACCTTTATTGCTGCACAACGTGAAATGTTTTGGTCGTTGCTGTGTCTGAACAACGAGCAAAGCTTTGTAATGACTTTAAGAAGGGGTTGTACACAATTCCTTCAAACGTATGTGTTCACGAGAGTTTTCACAGTCGTTCTCCATACAGCTGGTTTGCACTAACGTTACCCTGAGGAAGAAACGCTGCGTGGTGACGTCGTAACGTGTAGATCGGAAGCTACATTTTTTTAAAAATAATATTGTGTAAACAAGTCACGCTTGCTGGCATTCTGGTGGATTGGACTATGAAGTTATTTACCAGAGAAAAAAAACCCTTAAGACGCAGTAAGTATGTGCGCCACACTGTAAAAAAATTTTCTTGTAAACTTCCTAAACTGTAATGGAAGTTTTTAACCTATACACACGTCAAGCCTTGGATCTGGAAATGTTTAGTATCGCTACTATACAAAGTTGGGAATTTCCCTATACATTTGCCTATTTCCTGAGCAAATGCAGGAACACTGCAATGAATGTATAGAGGAAAATATTACCATTCCTACTTTCTCACTAAGCCTATACACTGGTATGGTAAATTTGTGAGTAATTTCTTAGAGTGCACGTATGACTGTTTGCCGGGAAGAAAGCATAGATTAAAGATGATGTAGATGCTCATTCGTCTCCTGCGCATGTACCCAACATTTACCTACCCCAAAGGAACACATATGTTAAAGTGACAAGGTCAACAATGATGAACGTGTTTGTTTATATCTTAATTTGGAAATGACAAGCACTGTTATATTAATAAAATACTTTTACTAATTTGAATCAAACTGCATTACAGTTTTATTGTAGAAAGTATAAAATACTTCAAAGAACTTGTTTACTAAACAATATTACAACTTCAAATACAAACCACTCCGTTTTTGCAAGTCGTATTGGCAGAATACCAGTTCAATGTTGGGACACGGAGACTGGCTGTGCGCAGCCAGCGAGATAGCTCTACCTCATCTTTAGTCTATGGGTGAAACGTGAGACGCAAGCCTCATTAAAATTGAGTCAACATAAACTACAGGCTGATCCAGTTATTGAAATGTGAGGGGGTTGTGGCTGTTCCATGTTGGTGCATTTCCCAAACCTCCTTCTGGTTATTTGTCGTCAGTGTGAAAGTTTTGCCTGTTCACCTCTAGGAGCTCTAGTGGCGTTGTATTAGCGTAGGAACTGGTGATATTCGTGACTTCGTGGTGCTACGCTCCGTGGCGTATGTCGAGCATTTCATTTTTTCTTTACTTCGAATAGATTTTAAACTGCTTCGTAATTTTTAATGTGTCTTTTTCCTAATTGAACAAAACATTTATTATTTTAAACTAACAAATAAGACGTTACCGTTATGTCTAATGATCCTACTCTCGTCGACGTGAATGCAAAAAGTTGTGATGAAGTTCTTAAAAGCAAAGCTGGGAGGTAGGCCTTGAAGTCTTCTTGATAAATATATCACTATAGATGGAACCAGAAACATACACAATACTAGTGAGACAATTATACACGATTGCCTTAGCCAGTAATAGAAACCAGAACCCCTTGTACTGTGAGCTGCCATGCAACCAACTACATTACTAACGTAATATTACGATTACGAGCATCAAATTTGGTTGTAATCATTATAATATCTAAGAAGACAGGGTTTACTAACCTGATATATCTAGAGGTGAGTAATTTTTAAATCAAGTATGTGAGTCACTTAAAATTATGTAAGTTTACATGACACTCTGCAGCACCATTTGCGTGCAAAATTTAGTGGGAAACAGTTAATTGGCTCCCGATATATGGTATAAAAGCCCTATTTTCTCATAGAGAAAAATTAATGACGATGTTCGTCATGGATACAGCCAGCATGTAAAAACTGAGTGAAATTATTTGTATCATACAACATAGTAACCTGAAATCTTTACACTGATTTTATATTGATAATATGTGACTACACATGTAGTAAAAGAAATTTAGATGGACTACAAAAAGTATAACTTGTCGCCTGAAATTGGTTGCGATCAGTCAATTGTTTGCTGGGGTATTACATAAAAAGTTTATTTTTTAATGCGCAGCTATCTTGCAAAATGGCAGAGAAATGAGGATTTGTATAGACCAAGTTGATACTTATAATACATACTGCCAGCTTAGAAAGTTAACATGAAATTTATTTCGTAGTTACACACATGTGTGTGTGCGTGTATATATATAATACTGAGGTAAAATGTTTATATGACCGCCATTTTGAAAATAAATATATGATCCACTCAGAACATACAAATCTACATGGCCTGCAATATTACTACTTGTTTGCCAAATTTGGTGAGTGTCAGTTGGTTTTCTTTGAAGATATGACATAAAAATTTTACTTTGTCATGTCTTGCTATCTCGCAAAATGACTGACAAAAGAGACTTTGTGAGGACACATTTGATGGTTGCAACTGCCAGCATGCAAACTTAAGTTATAATTAATTGCATGGATCAGACGACATCATATAATATGCTAAAGTGATTATGAGGTAGCCATGTATGAGGTAGCCATTTTGAAAATTAGTATCTCACATACTTAAGACACCCCAGTTTACATCACCTACAGTAGTACTACTTGTTTGCAAAATTTGGTAGGAATCGGTCAATTGTTTCTCAATATATGACAAAAAACTTAATTCATTCGTTTAGTGCTATTTTACAAAATGACGATCCAAAGAGGCTTCGTGTAGACATATTTGATAGTTGTAATATATACTACCAGCATACAAAGGTAATTTAGGATTGATTATATGGTTTTGACGATATAGCATAACAAGCTAAAATGGCTATATGGACGCCATTTTAAAAGCAATTGTCCAATATTCATTAAAAAATACCAATTCACATAATCTGCCACAGTACTACTCATTTGCCTAGTTTGGTATTAATTGATCACATGTTTCCCGAGATATAGGGGAACATTTTTTATTTTATTCGTGTAACACTATCTTACAAAATGGCGGGAAAAGTGGCTATGTGTTAATGCATCTGATGGTTGTAACATATAGTTTCAGCATACAAATATGGTCTAAATTGGGCAAACGGTATGTCATATATACCAAATAAACCTATAATAGTTGTTTGACCACCACTTTGAGAAAAAAAAAGTGCTGAATACATTTATATCGCATATGTTGAAATTAATATTACAGTGTGTGTATTACCATTTTTGATGGTGCCACTGAAAATAATATTTTAGTTGTGTTTCGGTATATAGGCTGTTCACGGTTAAATTAGCTCTTTTGAAAGTCCTGCTTAGGATCTACTTATATGAACGTTTCGTATTCTTCCACTTGATGTAGGATTAACATTATCACGGGCCTCATCACTTTATTCATGCGTCGGTCAAGTGAAACTGTGAAATTATTAGAAAGGTGACTATTGTACCAATCTGCTCAATTTTTCACTTCAATCCATAAAAAAAAAAAAACAGAAAGCGAAAGAAATAATTTAAACTATCAGAAATGGTTACCTGACACATTTTTTTTATGTTAAGGCCAGGGTTCACCATTCATGGGCGTATAGAGAATCAAAGGCTAGATTCGGACAAAGATCGCTCAGTTGTTTTTTTTTTGTGGTAGTATTTTCAACTAAAGATTTTTTGTAAGAGATTTAACTCATCTAGATTTGAATACGTTCCAAATTTTCAATTTTAATTTTCAAATGTACGTTTTCATTATTTATAAAATTCTGACATTTAATAAATGATTAAAAAGTGCATTTAAATTTAAAAAATTTAAATTTAAATGATTTACAAATGTAGATGCGTTTAATCTTAAACCCAAAAATCTTGGTTGAAAATACAATCACAAATATGACTGAGAGATCTTTATTCGAATTTAGCCATTGATTCCCTATACACCCATGCATGGTTAAGCCTGGCCTTAAGTTATGGAACTATTTTCCATCTATCATTACCAACTTCCCTAGGCGCATGTCACTCAGGGCGCCTGTTAAAATATATGCAGCTAGGGCAGTAAATTTTTTCTAAGGTTGATTTCAAAAGTGCTCACTTTATCGTGAACAGTCTTTATGCGTGATTACTGGAACGAAACAAGTGGTCATATAAGTAACTTGTATGTTGGAGTGAAAGTAACAGTGAAATAAATTGTACTGGAATGACCACATTAACAAGAGATCAATAATCAACACTATAATAATAATAAAAATATATACCACTACTGAGAAAACTAGCAACCAATAAAGTTGTTCAATAATTGAGGAGCTTTTAATTATTACGAATGAAACTTATGTGAAGAAGCATAAACAATCAGTGTTCATATATAAGAATACACGCCGCTCAAATTTAAACGCTCAACTGAGAATATAATTATAATTATAATTGACATTTGGCAGTCTTTTTACAATAAGAAACATATTTATCAATGTAAAATAAAAAAAAAACACCTCACCTGGTTCTACTCCAATAATCAGTAAATATATTTCCTGGTCTTGGCCTCTAAGGTTTATAAGATATTTAGGTAGATGCATTATATCTTCACTCGTGAAGGAAGTGTGAGCTAATTTTAAAAAGGAGAGCAATAGAGAAATTGTTAAGCAGAATTCCTGAGGACTAAATTATAAAAATCATATTATATCGAGATGCTGCTATCTGCAACTTATTTTAGTCGTTACTTATCTGTAACGGTAGTTCTTCTGGACCAAGAGGTTCTAGTATCTCATGGTATCAATTTCATTTCTATAGGCTGTTCACGGTAAAATGAGCACTTTTGAAAGCCCTGCTCAAGATCTACTTGTATTCACGTTGTGTCTTCTTCCACCTTATGCAAAATTTACATTGCCACAGGCCTCAGCACTTTATTCATACGTCAGTCAAGTGAAACTATACTATTATTTTTAAAGTGAGTATTTTAAAACTCTGCTTATTTTCACACTTTTATGCATTAGAAAGCAGAAAGGGAAAGAAATAATTTAATTTATCACATATGGTTACCCAGCACCGTTTGTTCGACGTTAAAATATGAAACTATTTTCCATCCTTCGCTGTGAACTTTACTGGGCGTATGTCACTCAGTGCGCCCGTTAAAATATATGTGGGTAGGAGCAGTGACATTTTTATAAGGTTGATTTCAAAAGCGCTCTCTTCATGGTGAACAGCCTTTATCAGACAGGACGTACAGAAATTCACAAAGCCCATTTTTGCTAATTGATTACCCGGGCATTCCACTCTTGCACCACGCACACACCGGCGGCCTAAAATAATGTCCTGAATAAATCTTGACAAAAGGACCCACAATAAATAATAATTTTTCTATATATTTTCAATGAACTTCAGGATCTAATATGCCGATTTAAAGTTCCAAAAGCAGATATAATTTTTCAAGACAGTCCAGTTTGAATTTGCCGTAGCACAATAGGTGAAGCACTTACAAAAACCTTTGCAAAATATTACATATTGTACTATGATGCCAACTATTGATCAATGTTTACATATAAATAGATTTCTTTTAGCAATCTGTTTAACACTGCTATCTTAAGAAACTGCATTGAAATACTAACTTAAACAAACAATTCTGAAAATATTTCCATCTATAATCATGCTTAACTCTAATACTGCAATCAAAGATGTAAACAATAAAATAATCATTTGCAAAACATTACAAGCACGTGGATCAACTAAATAACGAAGAATTATACCATTAGAAGTGTCATGCAAATACTTAAGTAAATAATAAATTTGCAGTTGAAATAAAATATAAAATAATAAGTGGGCAGAAATACCAGATTAAGTTACAACGTTTACATGGACTACCATTGTTTTACTTACGTGTCAAATTTGGCGAGAATTTCTCGACTAGTTCTCGTGATATACCATTAACGCTTTAGTTATTCACGTGGGAGTATCTTACAAAATGGCGGACTAACATCAATTTCCATACCATTCAATGCTTACATGACGCACTGCTGACTTACAAAATGTAGTGTAAATCGGTTGAACGGTTCTCCAGACATGGTAGAAGCCGAGATGTTTAAATGACCGCCATTTTGAAAGTAAGCTACAGTGTGTGTTTTAAAACAATAAAATTCATATGTCCTTACTAAGTAGTGTATTGTGTACTCAGACTGTTGAAACATGAGTTGACGCATTCAATTGTGTTCAGAGGTAAGGGGGGGGGGGGCGCACACATTCAGACGCACACACACAGACGCACCTATACACACGGACACACACCCATACAAGCAGACAGGATAGTGATCTTATAAGCCTATCTTCCCTTCGGGAATTAGACTAAAAAGGAAGTCAATAACCGTTAGTATAAATTTTTTCATGTTTGTATGACATCACATTGCAAGATTTCTTTCAAAGCTAAACACGCAAGTGCCTTATCTCACAATATTCATGTCAGATACAGACAAGAGTACTCGAGGACTCTGCAATTATCCTTGCTGCGGGTTTCCCACCAATTAAAGTATAGGGCCACCGCTTAAAGTTGCATAGGTACACGCAGCACGACGATAACACGCGCCGTCGATATAGAGCCTTGCGATTAGTGGCTATGGCGCACTTGATGTACGTGGTAGTAGCGCCCTTATCGCTCCTGCACTTCTCGGCCTCAAACGCAAAAATGGCTTCGGGTAGGCGGGTCCCTTAAGAGTTAGTAGTTCGGGCATGTTTTCCCCTACATTCGTTGTTTACGCGTTTACACGTATCTCAGCAAATAAATGTCCTGGGGATTAGTCTATTTTTCCCCCCAGAGAAGGTAAAACCCAATTATCTAAGACCGTACGGTTTCATTTTCGACGTATTTACTGTACAGGCTGTTCACGGTAAAATGAGCACTTTTGAAAGCCATGCTTAAGATCTACTGTATGCGTGTTTGGTATTCTTCCGCCTTATATAAAATTAACATTGCCATAAGCGTCATCACTTTATTCATGCGTTGGTCAAATGAAACTCTGAAATTACCAAGAAAGTAAATACTTTACAAAACTGCTCATTTTTACACTTCGATGCATTAAAAAACTGAAAGCGAAAGAAATAAGTTTAAGTGATCATAAATGGTTACCTAACACTCCTTATTCGACGTTTTGACTACTTTCCATCTATCGTTACCAACTTTACTGGGCGAATGCCACTCGGTGCGTCCATTAAAATATTTGAATGCACGGGCAAGTGATTTTTTCTAAGGTTCATTTCTAAAGTGCTCACTTTATCGTGAACCGCCTTTAATAAAAAAATGTCGTGAACATGGTAAAAAAACCATACGTTTTTAGTTTACACACGCAGGTTTCTTCAGAGGAGGGAGGAAATTAAAACCGTGCTGTCGTACTTACATCTGCGAACTTCCCTCGGGTGTTGTAATTCTCACTGTAACAGATCTCATTTGCAGAGGAAAGCGTGGCGACGGAATCACTGCACGTCGGTTCAGTGCCTTGCACATATGAACGACGGGGTGCTTGGGAGCGCGTGTTATTGTCGCCCCTATCGCCGTGCCTCGAACGACAACTCTGCAGCGAAAGACAATAGCCGCCTGCTCGCGTCCCCTTCTTTTCCACATCCTTTCAGCCACCTGGTTGAAGGAATTTTGCACGTCCGAGGGCTAAAAGCGTGAGAGCGCTAGAGGCGACCGAGACATGCGCATCAACTCTCTCATCGCCTCTACTCGCAGAGCACTGAACTGGCGTGCAGTCGTGCCTTCGATAACGCGCCTCTACGATATATATATATATATATATATATATATATATATATATATATATATATATATATATATATATATATATAATGTTCTGAACCGGAATGTTCATACCAAAAATTAACTGTGAAAACACCCGTTTGAGCCATTTTCACAATCAGAAAAAATATACTTTAGAGAGAAATGGAGAAATTGAAAATCGTATACAGAAGCGTAAAGTTTCTTAAATGCTATTCGTAAGCAGACCTCACTCAGACACGTTGGACGGTTTTATAATAAAAAGTTTTCTGCTGGAGCTCTGCACACCGTTCGGCGGCCTACCCAGGCGGCCACCTTAAAGAGCTGCAGGGTTAGCTGTGGTCGGAAGGGGTTGGAAGGAAGCTTTCTCCGTGCCCCGGCAAGCAAGGGCGAGCACGTGCTAACTTTCTCCGGCCCTGGGGTTGCCCAGGTGCGCGCGTGTACCGCGTCCTCGCGGGTTCTCGACCAGCGGCTGCTTTGGGCATTGTTTCGCCGAGTGCTTGGGGCGGGAGGCGTCGTGTGGTTGTGGGCGAGAGAGGAGAGACGCACAAAGCACACGTGGTCTCGGGTGCAGAACCTCTCCGAGACCACAGACCATGGCGCGCTTTGCTGTCCTCGTACCACCCCCCCCCTCTCCATTCCACCCTTTCACACCCCAACTCCTCGCATGCCTAGTACCATACTCGGCAAAGTTAACGAAATAAACTAGCTGATTAATGTCAAAGTTAAAGTCAGGAAAACAATTAAAATATCGAAGTTAGAAGTTAAGATCCACGCAAATTAACTGATTAAAGCTAAAAGTTTGAGAACCACAAAAATGTTAACAGTTAAAATAAAGCCTCGAAAAAGGTTTTCCGTCAGTGTTGATGTATATCGTGGTTTGCAGCTCGTCGGTCGTAAAATTTGTTGCGTATATGTAAAAAGTTTGTCAAGACATTAACAGAATTTGCTTTCCTTTCGTTGTCATCTTCGGCCTCCAGGCAATTGCAAAGTTAACTTGCGTTATTTTTAATCGTCAAACACACATTTTAACGGTTAAAAGTTAAAGGTTAAATGGTTTAAAAATAAACTAATAAGTTAACAATTACCGTCTCTTTAATGATTCATTTTAATCGTCCATTGTTTTTAATCGTTAATCCCAAGTATGCTTAGTTCCCTGGAATAGGCTGCTTTCCTGAAAGAAAAGTATTTTAGGTACAACAAAACTATTCGTAAAATCTTTAGTCCACAATAAAGTGCGAAACTACACGACGATGGAACCACGTAACTTGCTGGAGCAAAGGTGTATTCTACTCAGGCTGGGAAGCTCAAGTTTGGCTATTAAAATTTTTCGCCACTAGGTAAGCGCTAGTGTCGCATGTGTACCGGAAATTCTCTATTTTCTACGATAAAAACAAAATAATTGCAATAATCATAAATCAAATATAAAATAACTAGTTAACTAAGTGAAATGCCTCTCTTTTATTATTCACATAGCTTAAAATGTTAATTAAAGGTGACATCTTTGGAACACTGCGCACCCAGCAGTGGAAATTTTCCCTATGCGAGCTCTCCCATGAGAAAAATTGTTTTGTTCCTAACCTGAGTGGAATCAACCTTGCCGCAGCGAAGCAAATATTATGCAGGTAGGAGCAGTGACATTTTTGAAATCATGATTTTAAAAGATCTGAAATAACTGTTATAGTCTATTCACGATGAAGTGAGCACTTTTAACGTCCTAGTTACGTGTTACTTTCAGCTAATTTTTATAATTTAACTACTTTATAAAACATATATCGCCATGTAAGTAATAAACACAGTGTATATATTCCACCGCACTCAGAAGTTAACGTCTAAGACTAAACTTAAAAAATATTTTTTGACTATTATTCCAACTCAGAGGGTTTTCAAAAGTCCTCACTTTACCGTGGATATCATATAACAGCCTATAATAAAGCATGACGCTGGACAGCAATGGAGCTACGTAGATTGCCGGAGCTAAACAGACCATAGACTAAATATGAGGTAGACCGATCTCCCTGGCTGCGCACAACCAATCTCCATGTCCCAACATTTATCTGTTTTCCTGCCAACACATCTTGCGAAAACCGCATTGTTTGGAGGTTAGATTATAAATCTGATTTCAAAGCAAATGTTTTGAGATGTATGAATACTTCCTCTAACCCTTAAGGCAGTTCGATTAAATTAGAACTGGTACAAGTATCTTATTCATAGTATAGTGCTTGTCATTTAAAATCTAAGATATAAATAAACACTTTCGTCACAGTTGACCATGTGACTTTGACAGTTGTGTTCATTTCGGGTAGGTCAACGTCGGGTACATGCGTAGAAGACGAATAAGCTGTCTACCTCATCTTTAGTCTATGAAACAGACACGAACGAGACAGTGAAGCTGAGATCTGTATATCAGCATATTGTCGCCGTGACTCCCAAACTTCGTAACTCCAATGTCCACGAAGTAATAGGTCCTGGGTCTACTGTGTGCAGATTTTTTTTCTCGTTAAGTATGCACAATACTTCCCCCTGACAATGGAAAATTATAAAACCACGCATATTGAAGTGGTATTATTTCTGTCACTGCAAAACTTCGTATAGCGAGGTGCCCTAATATTAGGGGCATCGGTTCGTTAGTATGTTTATTCTGTACTACACATAGCGATCCTGAACTACAGGCCCATGCGCTGTAAAGTGATTCCCTATGCAAAACGAGATAGAAAACATTACACAACCTTTGTACTACTGCAATTCTTAAAGGAGATGAATGTTGTTCAGGATCGATATTTAAAATGATTTTAATTCTGAATGGTAAAACCCACTTCAGACCAAAGAATATTCCGCGAATATTGTAGTCTTGAATGGGGATTTGAAATCTGCGAATGGTTGTAGGTTAATGCCACTCCCATTCATTGGGAAAATAGAGGGTGCCACATGTTATTATCCGCAACAAATGCGTGTTACCCTTGGGTGTTTATCGCTTTTAATGATGTCATAATCATGTTTACGTCAATGCAGAAAAAAAGTTACCATGTTGTACCTCACAGACGACCAACTGCATCCCTACAAACGTTGTCTGTTTTCTCGACAGTCGTTGGTCTGCGAGTTACAACATGACAACTTTTTTTCTACATCAACGCACACATGACTATGGCGTCATTAAAAGCAATAAACACCCATTTGTTGTATAATAACATGACATCCCCTATTTTCTTAATAAACGGGCATGATACTACCCAACAACTGTCCGCTGTTTTATGTTTTATTATTTTGAATTAAAACTGCTTGAAGTGTTGATTTCCAAGGAAATCTACCTCCCGTACGAATTACTGTAGGACATAGGTCGTCAAACATTTTCTATATAATTTTGCATAGCGAATCACCTCACAGTGTTCGTACTTGTAGTTTAGGATCTCCACGTCCATTATGTTAAAGGCTGTGCACGATAATGATAGCGTTTTTGAAATCAACCTTAGAACAAATTAATTATTCCTAACTGCAAATATTTTAACGGACAAACTGAGTGACATGCGCCCAGGTAAGTTGGTAACGATAAATGGGGAAATAGTTCCGTACCTTAACATCAAATAAAAAGTGTTAAGTAACCATTTCTGATCGTTTATATTATTTATTTAGCTTTCTGTTTTTTTAATGTATCAAAGTGTCAAAATTAGCAGATTTGTAAAACATTAATTTTTCTAACAATTTTACAGTTTCACTTGACCGACGCATGACTAAAGTGATGAGGCCCATGACAATGATAATGCTAATCTTACACATGGCGGAAGAATACACAACGTTCATTAAAGTAAATCTTAAGCAGGGCTATCAAAAGTGCTCATTTTACCATGAACAGCCTGTAGCAGACTAAGAAACCAATATCTCGTGTGTAAGGGTACCTGGTACCTCACTTTACGAAGCTTTGCAGTAAAGGAAATAATACCACTTCAGTACACGTGGTTTTGAATTTTTGCATTGCCGGGAAACTATTGTACACAATTTTGCACACAGTTGATCCAGAACCTCTAATATTGTGCATGGTGGAGTTAAAGGAGTTTTGGAGCAACAGCAACGTTAGACTGTTGTACAGAATTTCAACTGCAGTGTCTCGTGTCTGTTTGGCTCCGGAAAATTACGCAGTTACATTTGCTGTACAGCGTCACGCGTTATTATTGCTGTTCACGGTAAAATGAAAATTTTTGAAAACTCTGCTTAAAATCTACTTGTCGTGTCTTTTTCCGCCTTATGTAAAATTAACATTGCCATGGGTCTCAACACGTTATTCACGCGTCGGTCAAGTGGAACTGTAAAATTATTAAGGAAGTAAATACTTTACATATCTGTTCATTTGTACACTTCTATGCATTAAAAAAGCAGAAAGGAAAGAAATAATCTAAATGATCACAAATGGTTACCTAACACTTTTTATTCGTCGTTAAGATATGGAACTACTTTCCATACTTCGTTACCAACTGTTCTGGTCGCACGTCACTCAGTGCGCCCGTTACAATTTATTTAGGCAGGGGCAGTGACATTTTTCTAAGATTGATTTCAAAAGTGCTCACTTCATCGTGAACAGGCTTTAACAGTTACTTAACAACTTTTTATAACTAACATTTGAAAAATGTCACTTCTCCTACTTGCATAGTATTTTAACGGTCACATTGACTGGCATGTGGCCAGTAAAGCTGGTAATAACGCATATTAAGTAGTTCTGTTTCTTAACGTTGAACTAGAAGTGTGGGGTAAACGTATGTGAATACTGTAATGATTTATTTTGCTTTATATATTTATTTTAATTCACATAGGTGTTAGAATTTGTCATTTTGTAAAATATTTAATATTCTAATAGTTCCCCAATTTCACTTGACCGACGTATGAATGAAGTGGTCAGTCCCATGACAAAGTTGATTTTATATATGGCGGTAGAAGACACAATGTGGATGCAAGTAAACCCCTAGCAGGGCTTTCGAAAGCACTCACTTTACCGTGAAAACTACGCGGCGTCTGTGTAAATTTCCTGCCATATGACTGTGCGTGGGAAATGCAGGAACTCAAGAACATCGCACGGTCATTAAGCCTTTCAGGCTCACTTTAATTTAACGTTTCAGGTGTTGCAAACAAAATATTTTATGGTGCATGGTGTACTTATGTCGACACAACACTTGTTTCACTGTCACAGCTAATGTCGACACAACACTTGTTTCATTGTCACAGCCAATGAGCTGTAGGCTATACGTTCGGCTGAAGTTATATGAACCAAGTTCAGTAAGACGGTTCGCGAATCGTTTTCCTACAGGTAAGATCAATGGTCATTGAGTTTCACAGTGTGCAGTACAGACCAAAAATTACCTAAAAGTGTGAAATATACACAAATGTGTACACTGGGCCTAGAATGTGTTAAATAAAACAAGAATATTTGGGCTGTCTACACAAACACCCTAGTTCGTATACATAACACATTCTTAATGTGTTCGTATAGTCCATTCCCCACAGGAAGAAACTTTCTCGGAGCCCTGCTAAATATGTACTTTCAGGCACGTTTGGTATCCTTCCGCCAAATGTAAACAAACATTGCTATGTGACTGCCGTGTAGCATCCATCAAAATCAATGTTTACGTTCCATTGTGTGTGTGTACATGTGTTCGTATACTGTCGCTACACCTAATGTGTTTACTATTTAAAGCTCTTCAAAGAATTCTGTCATATTTCAAAAACCATTCGGTACGAATATTCACAGTTTAGGCCTCTGAGATTATTTAGGTCAGCTTTATGACGTTTTAAAAATGCCTGAATTGGCGATAGTTCTTACGGGTAATTTACATTAACATATTTGTTTTCCACGACATAGCACATTACATGTAATTTACGTTAATATTTAGTTATTGATATGTGTTGGGATATTTATTTAAAAGGACTGCCTCAGTTGGAATAAATATTAAAACGAAGAAACAGCCAGTCAAACGAAAAAGACACATTAAATTCAAGCACGCAACTAGTATTGTTTATTTTTTGTCATACAAACTTATAAGATAGTGGTGAACATGCACACAAATAAGTCAATGGTAACTTTTATTCAGCTCATATTTCTATGTATTGTTACTTACTGTTTATTAGGTTTATTGAATTTTATCGGGCTGGGATTAGTATTTTTTTTTTGGAACTGTGGCCAATCGTGTTACAGGACTGTGTTTCAAACACCTAGGTCAAAGGTACAACGTTGTGATAAATAAACAGATGTGGCTGTAAATAATTAACTTCGTCATAAAACAGTTAACAGTTAGAACCTATAAATAGTGCACATCAAATATTTGAAATCACGCACACACACAGGGTCAGCGTAACTGCCATGACGCAGCTACGCCACGCCCTTTCACACGCAATGGTTAACGAAACACACGTAGCAGTATATTTATTACTGCCGTGGAAACACAGATTTATCACAATATCGTAACTTGCCTAGGTAGATTTAAAAAAAACACAATGTCTACAACCGTGGTGTGGCAATTTGAAGTATTTTCTGGAGGAAGAGAAATCAGTACTTCGTTGAGCACACAGCAACAAAACGCCTCGTCATGTAGCCATTCGACATGTCTGCCAACCGATTTGCAAGCCACCCGCCATCACTTCTAAATGCTAAAAGTATTAAATTAAGTATTCAAACATTTAAATCTCTTTTCAGTTGTAAATTCCAAATTCAGAAATCATTATTTTGCTGTAATAAGTATGAAATATGCTACAATTTTAAACATGTATAATTTGGTCTTACTAGCAATGGGAAATTTCCCGAGAGAGAGAGAGAGAGAGAGAGAGAGAGAGAGAGAGAGAGAGAGAGAGAGTGTGTATGTGTGCGTGGCAGTGAGGGAGGGGGATATATATATATATATATATATATATATATATAGAGAGAGAGAGAGAGAGAGAGAGAGAGAGAGAGAGAGAGAGAGAGAGCGATAAGCTCCGCCCAGCCAACAGTTTCGGCGGCCGAAAAATCAAACACCACGTCTCTACGGCCTACGCACGTTATTTGAGGTGTTATTTTTAACTCTAACAATGAAATATGTTTCTATCGGGCTACCTAAATATTGAAATATTTCAATAGCAATATTTAATTTACAAACAGCATACCAAAAATCTATGTTGAAACAATATTTGAATTGAGAACTATGTCTTACTAGCCGTTGCGAATACACCGCTGCTGTCGGTGTTTTTAATTTGTATTTAATACGAAATAAATATTACAAGCTATAGAAGATATTAGAAAAGCATCATTTATTTAAAAAATACAGTACTTTAGAGTTAATCACAGTGTTATAGATTTGTGGAATACAAGTTATTGAAACAACATGTTGACATGTTACGCCTAGGGTGATTTTTCAAAGGTTCGTTTCATCAAGTCTCTTCCAGTCGGGAATGGACTGTGGTTATAGTATTTTCACTAGAGTTGTTAATATAAATTTACACATATTTAATAGTTGTAAAATTTAACTATGGAACATTTAATGTCAACATAACAGTATTTTAAATAGCGATTTCTAGGTTTTTCTGTACTCGTAAAAGCATTTGTGTATAATTACAAGTATTGAAGTTGTTTCCTAATATCACACATACAAATATGTAAAACTACCACGTCTTTGTATTTGTAAATTTACACATACTTCGTTTCAGTGTAGAATATGCACGAATTTACTTTTCTGGAACCATTTGTGGACGACTTTTACATATTTTACATATTTCATGCAATTCGGCATTTCTTGTGCTGACATTTTCCCAGTTTTTTTTTACGAATTTTGCTTTTTTTTTTCTCAATGTTCATGGCCCTCTCAATAAAGGCGTATCATAGTACGTACTGCGAATATCTTAATACCTCCGTGTAATTATTTTCCAGGGTAATTAGTACTGTCTACAAATAATATTATACAATTTTCTTCAATTTTTTCGGTAAAATTGCGATTCCTAAAAATCAGATTTCTGTCTTAATGCAGTCTTATTGCTTTAAAATACCTGGTTTAAATAGAGCAGTAAACAATTATTTTTATATAACATTTTTATTCTTTGGTAGTCCTTCTTTTTATAATGAACTGTTTATAATATATTTATTGTACGCCAAAACGCGTACAGAATAATAATTTTTTTTTTTACCGACTTGTAAATTTCTCTTCAACTTCCTCACTTTAAAGCTACTTCAGTCATATTCATCAAACACTTGTACAAACGCCGTTCGTGTGTAGTCAGCGTTACGCATCTACCTCGAGGTTTGATTCTGCGAAAATTACACTGGCCTCCCATTTCCTGTAGGCTGTTCACGGTAAAGTGAGCACTTTCGAGGCCCTACTTACTTTTCCTTTTCAGCCATTTTTTTAATCCTTTAACCACCTTTTTAAATAAATATTACCATGTCTGTAATAAACAGTGTGTATATTCTACCGTACTCGAAAGGTAACGTCTAAGACTAAGATAAAATTAGCTGATTGGCTATTAACATATTCGAAAGTGCTCACTTTACCGTGAACAGCCTATCCTAAATTTCCGAGTTCTTTCAATTGATATTTCCATCATGATGAGCGAGAAAAAACAGGACTGGCTCCCAGCAGGAAAGAACGGAGCAATTATTTGAAACGTCAATCAAATTCATGTCAAAGGAGGCCTCTGGCAGTCTGGCGGAGATCAAAACCCTAAACTAGAATTGCACACGAGGCTAAACCGCATTCATTTGTGAAATAAAACCGCGTCGCTTCGAGAGGTAAAGCCATTTTCTGAAAGACGACTTTAATGCTGTTGTTGACATTATTTTCTTTCTGATCTTCACCTCGTTATTTCTCACCCGGGTGTGGTGGATTTAACTTCACGCTTCGCATCAATATATCAAAAGGTTGTCAGAAGTGGCAGTTATACAAACAAACGTATTTTAATAAGCATCTCTTATTCAGTTTTTATGGTTCCAAGTGGAAGAAGGTGGTACATTATGCATGTGGAACAAACCAAGTATTATTAACCTACACATTTGCTCCGATAATGTGCCTCATAGCTCCGTCCGCTCTATCTGATTGTCTGTGTTGGCTTTAAAATGTGTTTAACAAGGCGTTTGTGCCATGATATGGATTTTATTTAGCCACTAAAGTAATAGTAACAATTTTTACATTTCTATACAAAAGTCTTAAGTGTTCTAAGAGGGTAGTTTACGAACAGTGTCCGAAACGTTACGTTTATTATTAATGTTTGTGGCATGTTTCGCAAAATTTTGCATCAGTGCCCCGTTCCATACAAATCACTTCGGCTGCTCCAAAGAAATATTCTCATGCATATATAGTGGTACAAAATATAGTATACACTGTAAAATAATTCTGGTAAACTTCCTAAACTCTAATGGACATTTTAAACCTATACACCGTATGAAAATAATACCACACATCAGGCTGCAGTTATGGATATGTTTAGCGTCGCCACTATACAAAGTTGGGAACTTCCCTATGCATTTGGCCTTTTCCTAAGCAAATTTAGGAACGCTACAATGAATGTATAGGGGGAAAAATTACCATTCTCGCTTTCGCACTATAGGCCGTTCACGGTAAAGTGAGAATTTTTCGAAGCTGTTTCATCAGACATTATAACCAAAAAATACATTTTTTGTGGCCTCGGGGTTTTGGTTTTGGGTATGGTGGATGTATACACTGTGTTTATTACTCACATGGCAGGGTTTATATTAACAAGTGGTGGAAGGATATAAATTGGTTGGAAGAAAAAAGTAACCAGGGCTTCAAAAGTGCTCACTTTACCGTGAACGGCCGATAAGCGTATACACTAGTATGGTAAATTTTCGAATGATTTCTTAGTGTATACGTTTCCGTGCTGTGTCTGATACGAACAAATAATCATCGAGATCGTATGATGTCATATTTAAAAAAACCGAAAGAAATTGAACGAAATAATCCTAAACAAAACATCCTTGGATTCAAATTTATGGCCAAATTATTATAAATACACGAGTAAAGATTTCAAATCGATATATTTTTGTTTGCAAACGTAGGCATTCTAACTTACGAAGGATAATTTAAAATCTTGCTTTTATATTTTACGTAAACGCCCAAAACTCCTTATAATTTTACAGAACTTTTATAAAAGTATATGATAATTTTTGCACTAACATAAACAGTGTAAACAGCAGAATAATAAGCTTCGAAATACTTTTAATCAAACTACCAATCGCGCTTAAATTTTCCAAAATCTTGGAGTTCCCTAGTGTTTTGCACTATTTTGTTCCGGTACATTATATAGACAAAACGTTTACTCCCATTTTAAAGGAATGTGATTATCTCGCGTAGCTCAGTTATAGACGCGTACCTTAATTTAGGAGATAATTCACATCCAATAAAGAACTGATTTGTTTAAGCAAAACATTGTCTTAGAAATAGTTCACAATGTTCCTACGGGGGGGGGGGGGGAGTAAAACTAACTGACACGTTCGTACAGGCTGTCCACGGTTAATTGAACACTTTTGAAATCAACCTTAAAAATATATCACTACACACACCGAGTGGAGTGCGTCCGTAAAGTTGGCAACGACTGAAGGAAAGTAGTTCCATTTCTTAACGTCGGATTTAAAACGTTCGGTAAACATTCGTGAACGCCGAAATCGTTCGTTTTGCTGTCAGATTTTTGTATGTATATTAGTGTCAGAACCATAAAATTTGTAAAATTATTATTTTTCTCCTAATTTCAAAGTTTAACTTGAACGACTCGTGAGCAAAGTGACCAGGCCCATGGCAATGTTAATTTTACATGTGGAGGAAGAATATACTATGTGCATACAGGTAGATATTAAGCATGGCTCTCAAAAGTGCTCAGTTTACCGTGAACAGCCTATACCAGTTAGTAAGTTTAAAAATTACTGCCCTACCGGAGTAGTAAATATGACCCAAATGGAACAAGCTGTGCATAACGTACATGTTGGTAAGTAATAAAATAAACTGTCGAGTTTGTTCATGGCTGGCAGAAAACTTCGGAAAGTCCTATTTAGTTAATTTTATTTGTCTTTCTAGTGGACATCGTTCTGCCACATCTAAAAACAGAAGTTTCATTCGATCTGGAAACTACTGCATTACCCACGCATACATTAGGGGACAGTGTAAAATTTTTTGAAACATAGGTATGTTAATATGCCACCAATTTTAATTGCACTATTTTCTATAGAATATATATTTCACTTGCCATTGACTTAAAAACTGCACAGTTAGAAAGGCACTAGGACGCTGAATATATTTCTAACAAAATCAGCTTAAACGGAAAAAAGGAAGTCTATATAATTCAGTTTTATTTTTATTTTTAGAATGTTCAGCAAGTTGCGGATCAGGTATAGCACTCGGGTTGGCAGTAACGCAGTCAAGAAAAATAAAACAAAAGCGAAAGCGAGAGTGGGAGAGACTGGAGTGTTTCAGTGACAGATACGGAGACTAAAGGATTTTCTTGTTCGTCCCGTAGAGCAGGGCCAAGCCCTGTGATCCGTCGAACGGTTTGTATTTTCCGAGGCAGCTGGAAAGCCGTTTGCCCTTGCTCGGTCTTGCGGGCTGAGCCCTTCGCTCTCATTGCCGGTCGTTGAGCTGGCGCGTGGCCTCGAGACAGAGAGACAAAGAGAGAGAGAGAGAGAGAGAGAGAGAGAGAGAGACCCCCCCCCCCTTCGACGATTCTCACGACGAACGCTGGTGGCTGACTTCGTCAAGACTTCGTCTTTCTGACGCTGCGCCAGCTCTTCACCAGCCATTGCCAGTCTATCCCACCTAACACCGAGAAAGGTGGCGCAGTGGACTCTCATTGGGGATGGCCTGAGTTCGAATCCCGGTTCGGCTAACCTGATTTTGGTTTTCCGTGATTTACCGAAATCACTCCAGGCAAATGCTGGGATAGTTTATTACTGCGGGCCGTGGCCGATCCCTCTCAAACTATCCTTGGATCCGCGGTGGCTGAGCGGTCAGACTGCTCGCTTCCTACCATGGCAAACCAGGCTTAATGCCCAGCCAGGTCACTCCAGATTTCTGCAAGAGGTTAATTTATAGCGTATGGTTCATCAATACAATTTTGGAAAGAAAAAAAAAAAAAACAAATATTTAGTGACTTCAACCACTTTATCGCGTCAGCAGGCAAATCTTTGATATCATCAGTGGGTCCAGGGTATGATAGCCGAGGCCATTCTAGGAGAAGATGACGTATGATCTGATATCCATGACCGCAGGGACAGGATGGGTCGTCTCTGAGTCTCCATTTGTACAACATAGAATTACAGCGACCATGCCCAGTCCGAAGTCTATTCAAAGTACATCACAACTTCCTATCAAGCATAAATTCTTCTTTCCTCTCTTCACCGAACGCAAACAATGGATTGCTTATGTTAGATTCTGTCCATCTTTACTGCCACTCCAAATCTGGGTAGAATCCATCCTGTCTAGGACTTCAACTAGTTTCAGTGGCGGTTTTCTCGACTTAAGACTTAAAGGAACATGCCTTGAAAGATCATCATGCAGCGGGGTTCCAATAGAGTTCCTTGCTTAACATATTCCCGCAACAGTGCTTTCTGCCTCCTAATGTCAGGAGGGAGGATGTTAGACAAAGCAAGTAGCCAGATGACAGGTGTTGATCTTGCTGCGGCACAGATGGTGAGTCACGTTAATCCACACAGGGAAACAATATTCTTCGGCTGCATACACCAATGCCAAGCTGGATATACAAAGGTAACTGGCTTTCGCTCCCCATGATGATGGCACTAACTTCTGAAGGATGTTATTACGGGAACTCAATTTAGCACGCAGACTTTCAAGATGTGGTTTATATAAAAGAGATCTGTCAAGAACCACTCCCAAATACTTTGGCTTGTAGTTGTGCTTGAGAGGTTGACCGTCAAAGACCACTTCCAGTTTGGCATCGGCAATTCTGTTCTTCAGATGGAAGCATGTAACTTCGGTTTTTGTGACGCTAGGTTTCAGTCTCCAGTGTTTGGAAAATTCAAGAAACACCTTCACGCCATTGGTCAGGGCACGGTTCAGTTGTTCAAAGCTGCTTATCTGGATGGCATATGCGATGTCGTGTGCATAAATGAACTTTATTGCTATAGAGGGTGGTAGGTCTTGTAGGTATAGATGAAAAAGAAGGGGGGGGGCTAAAACACTTTTTTGAGGCAATCCGTTGTTCTGCAAGAGGTGATCGTGCTGGACGATGCCGCTGGTCGACGGGTTTCCTCGAGGATCTCCCGTATCCCCGCCCTTGAATTCCAGTAATGCTCCATTCTCACCTCATTTCACCATCGTCGGCTCTCAAGACCTCGTTGTTAAGAACCACCGAAATCTCTCAACTCAACTAAACCCAGTCCATCTCCGTCTCTGATGATCCCGCTGTCGACGGGACGTTAAGTACTTCTGTAATCCATTCACGGACACTTCACACTTTTCTGAAGCCCTGCTGAAGTTGTACTTCCGGGATATTCCTCCGCCTCGTGCAAACTAAGCTTAACTAAGTCTAGAAAATGACAACAAAGGACAATGCACTGAATTCGTGCGCACTCAGTGGTAATGATGTTTTGCAGGAGAACTGTTTCTTACTAAAGACTGTTCACGATAAAGTGAGCACTTTAGAAATGAACCTTAGAAAAAAAATCACTGCCCCTGCATGCATATATTTTAATGGACGCACTGAGTGAAATGTGCCCAGTAAAGTTGGTATCGATGGATGGAAAGTAGTTCCATATCTTAACGTCGAATAAAAAGTGTTAGGTAACCATTTGTTATAGCTTAAAATTATTTATTTCACTTTCTGGATTTTTCTAATGCATCGAAGTGTAAAAATGAACAGCGTTGTAAAGTATTTACTTTCTTAATAATTTCACAGATTCATTTGACCGACACATGGACAATGTGTTGAGGCCCATTGAAATGTTAATTTTACATAAGTCGGAAGAATACCAACGTGTATACTAGTAGATCTTAAGCAGGGCTTTCAAAAGTGCTCATTTTACCGTGAACGGCCTATAAGCGCTACCATCACACATATTTTTTCACGGTTTTTATTTCATATTTATTATCGGTAAAATATTATAATTATAATATTAATTTAATGAAGAGTAAGATGCTTTCATGATAACAGCGGCAGAAAACGCTTATGATACAGGGCGTATTTAGAAAATAACTAATCATGTCATACATGGGGTGACATCTGCAAGGTTTGATTCAGAAAGTGTGAAGAAACCGCGAATAGACTATAGATACCTGCTACCGTCTCTCCCTTGACCCATAGGACCTAGAAATGTAGATGCGGAACAGCCGACTGCGCCATGATCTCCAGCCGCGCGCGCAAACAAAACGGATTAACTGGTCAGCCAAATGTTGGAAGGACTTTCGCCAATCAGCGTCTGGTAACCTAATCACAATCTTGCAGTTTAGCCAATAAGGGGACCTTCCCCAGCATGCCGAGTCAGAAGCCAGACCCCGTTCCCAGAGCTTCGCGCAGCCAACCAGAGAATGGACACGCCCACATCGAAGAAACCACCAAACCGTTCTACTTCTGTATATAGTCTATTCACCGTTTCTTCACGCTTTTTGAATGAAACTTTTGAAAAATCACCCCATGTAGGAAGCTTTTGGTTATTTTCTAAATACGCCCTCTATCATAAACCTTTTATACCTCTGTTAACATAAAATAATATAAATTTTCGTTAAATTAAAGTTATACATCATAAAATTATATTTATAGTAAATATGAATAAAACAGTGTGGAAACATGTGCGATAGTAGCGATTAAAGGCTGTTCATGATAAAGTCAGCACTTTTGAAAAGAAAATTGGAAAAAAAATCACTTTTCCTGCTTGCATATATTTTTTCAGGTGTACTGAGGGACATGCGCCCAGTTAAGCTAGTAAGGATGGTTGGAAAGTAGTTTCACATCTTTACACCGAATAAAATGTTTTGGGTAAACATTTGTGATAAGTTCAATTATTTACTTCACTTTCTGTTTTTTTAATGCATCAATGTGTAAAAATGACAAAACTTTTAAATAATTTACTTTTCTTATATCGTTACAGTTTCACTGGACAACGCATGAATAAAGTGATGAGGGCCTTGGCAATGTTAATTTTATATAATTCTACAGAATACACAACGTGCGTAAAAGTAGATCTTAAGCAGGGCTTTGAGAACTGCTCTTTTTACCTTGAACAGCCTATAGTAAGAAATAGTCATCATGCAAAACGTCATTACCACTGAGTGCGCACGAATTCGGTACGTTGTCGTTTGGTGTAATTTTCTAGACTTAGTTAAGCTTAGTTAGCACGAGGCGAGGGAATATTCCGAAAGTAGAACTTTCGCATGGCTGCGGTAAAGTGCGTAGTAACCGTGCATGGATTATACCACCAGTTTCATCACAGCCAGTCGCTTAGTGGAGAGTGGCCGGCAACTCGTCCTCCAACCAAGATTATCCGGCGTCGATTACCGGCGGCATCATTCCCGATTTTAGTCACGCGTGGAACTTGGCGGGCGTTGCCATTGGCCGGCGAGTATTCTCGGGGTGCTTCCGGTTCTCTCCCTCTTGTCCTTGAATCCTTCACTACATCTCTGTTCACACAACTTTTCTGGAAAGGAGTTGCTATAAACCACTAAGCCGAACTTTTCGTGTCTGTCTAGTGGTTTTAAACGTAGCCAACTGCATAGCGGACATCTACCCCTAGGTGGTTTGTCATTTCTCATTCCAGGAAACTACCCACGCAACTCCATATTGTAATCCGCTTTCGAATTCATCATCCCTTTATTCAATGCGTATTAAAGGATAACGGTGCATTATTACCATTACAAAGTCCATACAGCACAAAGTATGTTCACAAATGGTCAGTAAATGGTTCTTGGTAGCCGCAATATTTAAGGCGTCGAGCTTGTAAGATGAGGAGTCTAAAGCAAAAGCGGAAACTGCATGACTCAGGAGGAATGAGAAAATTTTCCTGAGAACTGTGACGATGAGAGACGTTGACATTTGTGCTAATATACGTGGAAATTAAGATATATGTGTTTATGTGTTGTACGTTCCAAATATTCTGACATTATTAGTTGAATTAACCAGAGAGCCAGAGCTGCCTTAGGTTTTGTGAACTGTGAATCGCCCTCGGTGAATCGAACACATTTATTTTGGTTGGCGTTAAGGTTCAACAAAAGACTGTCCCTAAAAGGACTGGGAAAGATAGCGAGTGGTATTTTTCAAAATTAAGTCACTCGTACACTGAAGTGAAGATATAAATTAGGCTATGTTGGTTGTTTGACACTATATTTATATGTGAGTAATTTAATGAAATAAATTCCTAAAGATTCTTACACGTTTCTTGCGTTTTTTTTATTCATCCGGCAAAGCATACTTTTGCATCTCTCTTAACCAAGGTCAGATGCAATCTTTAACTTGATTGGGGCTAACTCATGGATAAATAATTTCCAGAATCTAGCCCTAATCGTTTTATATAAAACACATATGAAAATCAATTCCCTCAATAACACGAATAATATTAACCTTTAGTTTATCTAATGTCTTTTGAAGACGGCTACGGTTATAAGTGCTTCAAAATCATTATCTGAAAAAAAAAACAATATCTCACATAAAAACCCCATATTCTCAAATTCTCAGTTTAACGGTGGAGGGGTTGCGGTGGCTGAGTGGTTAGCCTACTTTCCTACCATCATGGCGAACCGGGTTCAATCCCCGGCTGGGTCACTATCGGATTTTCGCGTGGGCGAGTCGTGCCGGACGATGCCGCTGGTCGGTGGGTTTCTCGGGGATCTCCCGTTTCTCCAGCCCTCCCATTCCGGTACCGCTGCTCCATACTCACCTCAATCACCCCACGTCGGCTCTCAAGACCTCGCTGTTAAGAGCGGCCCAAATTTGTTCAATAAAGCTTAAATAATTATACTCGGGGCCCACTCTAACTTCCGTGATGCCGCCACACCAGACGCCCACATTCAAGTTAATATAGTTCGCCGCACTATGCCTATTTGCCCGTTATGTCCGTAGACCAATGTTGTGCAAGTTCACAATTAATATCAACTTATGGTACATTCAGTTCATTAGGTGCAAAATTAACTTATAAAAGTTAAAGTTCAGTTTATCTTAAGGTTTCGGGTAAAAGTTCATGTTCTCATTAAAAAGTTATTTTCATCAAAAGTTCTTTGGCAGAAATTACGGACATCAGTATATATGACTGAAGTGTAGAAGAAGAACAGCATACTTGTTTAAACATAAACGTAATACAAATATTTATTTGGATTTATATGCAGACAATAATTAGTCGAATATGGCCACAGAGAGAACATTTGAACAAAATGAATGAACAATATTAATTAACATTTGAGTCCCACTTTAAGGCGTAGTACATCTTCTAAATGGTCGCTTTAAGGCGTAGAACATCTTCGAAATGGTCGTCTGATAACCGACCCCTCTTACAAGGGAAAATGTCACTTCCTATACTGAAAACACTTACCACAGCAACACTGGATAGTATTCCAGTATTAAATTTTAAGAACGACTTTTAGAATTGTAAAAGTGTGCTAACATTTAATGTCCGCCGATGGACAATGAAGATGCGTTTTCGTCCATCGCAATAGTGTGACACCCAAAACGTTGAAAATGTTGAGGCAGTTTTTTGTATTTAATGTATGTAAAAATGTGGACATTTCTAAACAAATAACAACTAGTAAAGCTAAACTTTCAGGCTAAATAACAACTTGCCACGATGCAATAGCTTCATTTTAATTTTTGACAAGTTAGGATTCCAATGTATCGGGTGTCATAACATGGCGGACAGGCTTCATCATTTTATCATGCACATCCACAGACAAGGCTGCACCTTGGTAATAATGAATGAAATCATAACACAGTCAACAAAATGCGAATTTTATATCGTGGGTGAGTTTTCAACGTTTACAGCTACACGAATAAAAGAACGTATTAAAAATCTGAAGCCCTTGCTAAGTACTTCAGATGAGAACCAAGCAAGGACATACATTCTGCAATGACAAACCAACGACCAAGTCGCATACAACAGAATCTAAAATCCCTAAGGGCTAAAGGCTTAAAAAGGTTAAACAGACTAACTATCAGGTAGACACACATGAGCTCTGAAAATTGTCTATATTGAAACATCAATACCACCTGATAATACTAGTTGTATACAACAAAATACAACATACCGCCACATTCCTGATCCATCTACTCGACTAAGGAATTTCCTGGTATACATGAGTACAAAATACAGGTGTAAAATCCCCAAAATTGACAGTATTGTATTATTTATTTCAGACAAAAAGGAAGATTATATAATGCCAGCAAACATAATATCTAGAAAAAATTTTTGGCTATTAAAAACACAACTACAGTAGCCACGTGGAATTCTCTTTGGTATAGCCTATTTTATTAGAACTAAGGAAAACTTTCTTTTTAAGATTTCAATTTTATTTTCGCATTATACTCCATCTTTGTGCAACAGCATCTATCTAAAAAATAAAAAAATATATATGTAAGAATACTTCACAAGTTAAAGAACATTAACAAAGTGAAATATTTTACAAAATTTATATATTTGACATTTGCTGAATATATTATATTTTTCAACAAAATGCTACATATAAATGAATATTTTTATTCATCATTAAAATGCTACAGACTTTAACTGTTTTCGCATGAAAACAATGCTGAATTCTTGACGTATTTATGCATTACAATTTTTAAGATGACAATTTTCCAATTTGAAAATATTATTTTCATTATGATTTTACACTGAGGAATTTTTAAGTGCAAAGTTTAGATATCACCAGGAAATTCTGAATTATCTACGAATTCCCAGGGTTACAATACCCATTTCTACTGAAATCTGGCCTTATGATCCTACTGCCAAATACTTATGTCATCGTTTGAAGTGATTTACTGGTCACCCCCAACGACCAGGTCTCTATACCCTACCAGACTGCTGGAGGGTCTATTTATAGTCAATTATCCGACAGAGGAGAATCACCCCGCCAAAATCCTATTGGCTTAGCCAATCCTCCAATAACATTTAGTTTCCGGCGAACACAGTGCCACCTTTATCAATTATACAATACAAAAGTTATCTTAACTAATATCGAATGTTCTGGTCATGACATTATTTCCGGCACAGTAGCGTACTGTTTACGCATTTTTGAACGGCCGCGGCTGCTACCGCCGGCCGTCCAACACTGCTGGCGCCCCGAGCCAGCAAAGCAGTAAACACACCACCATCTAGCGCCGGCCATTTTCAAGTAATGTGTTAGTGCGTGAACCAAGCGGTCGCACATGTCCGGGCGTCGTGTAGGGAGAGTCACTGCAGCAACACGTATCATTCACGTTCAGCGTCGGGACACATAATTTCTTCAAAAGGTAGGGAGTTTTCAAGTATAATTAAATAATTACAATGTAATGTTAGGGAGTGTTAAAGTTTAGAAAATTGCACAGTATTGATTAAAAAAAAAGCGCTGGGCTGGTGATCGGCCGGCAAGACAGGCGGATTCGTAGCGGGCCGGCGAGCTGAGGGCAAAACTGGAGTAGCACGCAGGCGAAAACTTTCAAGTCATGAGACTCCTTGTCTCAAATCTTCAAATATACTCCATTCACAGTTTCTTCGGATGTTTTGGAACAAACCTTTGAAAAATCGCCTTACGAATAATATGTTAGCCCGTTTTTTCAATAATTTGTATACAAGTATATAACACTAATTAACTTTATAAGTATTAGGCTATATTTTTGAATAAATAAAACTTTACCATAGCATCTTCTATAACTTGTTATTTGTATTTATTATTCAATATTAATTAAAAACAGTGAGAGCCGTGATGTTTTGGTAGTGGCTTGTAAGAAATAGTTCACTGTTAAAATATTGTTTTAACCAAGTCTTTTGGTATACTAATTATAAATTAAACGTCCCCTATTGAAACTTTTAAACTTTAGACGACCCTTATGCAAACATACTTTTTAATGTTACAGTTAAAAACATGAGTGCAGAATACTGTGCGTAGGCCCCTAGTGAGATGGTTTTTTTCTTTCCACCGAGCAAGAAACTTTCGACGGAGCAGAGATTATCATCTTGTCTGTCTGTCTGTCTGTCTCTCTCTCTTTCTCTCTCTCTCTCTCAGGAAGTTTCGCACCGCTAGTATAAGTAAGAAAATTATACATTTTTTCAATTTTGTCATATTTCATATTTATTATAGCAAAATAATGATTCTTGAATATGTAATTTAGGATTGAAAAAGGGATTTTGTAAAATATTTCAATACTTGTTATAATATTTTTAAATTGACTTAAATCGCATGTAATAATATCCTACTGTGACAAACTAATTTGCAATAAATATATCTCCTCGTGAGCACAAATCGCAGTCCTAGGTGGGCCCATCGCTGTGTTTTCTTATGGCTAGACTTGGACTTGAGGCTTTTAAAACATTGTTATAGGGGTTCCCCTTAAAGGGCTCGCCTGCCTGCTTCGTTTTTCTCCTTTTTTCGGCAAGAAATGCGGAAGCTATAAGGGTTACAGTGGCACGCGTTGTAAGAGCACTATCGCAGCTACACAATTTGTTATAGGGAAATACATGTTAATTAAATCCGGTATTTTCGCGTTCCTCGTAAAGATAGGCATATAGGCTGTTCACGGTAAAGTGAACACTTCTGAAAGCCCTGCTAAAGATAAACTTGTATGCACGTTGTGTATTCTTGCGCCTTACGTAAGATTAACATTGTCATGGGTCTCATCACTTTATTCATGCGTCGGTCAAGGGAAACTGGAAATTATTACAAAAATAAATATTTTACAAATCTGCTCATTTTTAGTCTTCGATGCATAAAAACAGAAAAAGAAAGAAATAATTTAAGTTATCATAAAAGGTCACCTAACACTCTTTAATCGACGTTTAGATATGGAAATACTTTCCATCCATCGTTACCAACTTTACTGGGTGCTTGACAGTCTGTGCTAGTTAAAATATATGTAGGCAGGGCCAGTGACTTTTTTCAAAGGTTGATTTCAAAAGTGCTCACTTTATTGTGAATATCCTTTATCAGCCTTAAACGTAGCTCCTTGGGCGACCAAGGTCTCCTTTAAAAAGGACCGTGAAGTCGCTGTTTTTTTTTCTCCACTGTTGAACTCGCCTAATATTTCAAGGGGAGTTGCGTAATGAAAAGGAGGGTGCGCGCTTAACACAGGGCGAGATGCGCGCTGCTCATTAAGCCGCTGGGCGAGGCGACGTGCCGGTGGTCCCTGGGACCCATATATCTCCGCCCCCGCGGTGTTAAGGGCGGCGTAATTCACACCTCCGCTCCTCCCCCGAGGGCCGGCAAACCCCCTGGCTGCTCTCGGGGCGTTAATGGCGTCGGCGGGGCCCCCCGAGACTCGCCAGGTATTCGTGAGCGCCGCGAAAATGCCATAGTTCCCCGGCGCGCGCGTCTTCACAACAGCGCAGCGGAGTCCACCGCCTCCCTGGAAATTCCGTGCTAGCCTGTGCGCTCGCGCCTGGCAGCGCGCCGGCTAGGCAACCATGGAGATTGCTGTGTCTTACGGGCTAGCGGATGTCACGTAAAGGATGTTCACATTATAGTGAGCACTTGAGAAATCAACCTAAGAAAAAAGTATCTGCCTTGCATGCATATATTTTAATATGCGGGCTTAGTGAAATTCGCCCAGTAAAGTTGGTAACAATGGATGGAAAGTAGTTCTATATCTTAACGTCGAATGAAAAGTATTATGTAAACGTTTGTGATAACTAAATATTATTTCTTTCACTTTCGGTTTTTTTTTTAATTCATAGAAGTGTGAAAATAAGCAAATTTGTAAAGTATTTCCCTTTCCAACAATTTTACAGTTTCACTTGACCGATGCATGAATAAAGTGATGAGGCCCATGGCAATGTTAGTTTTGCATAAGATGGAGGAATACACAACGAGCATACAAGTAGATTTTAAGCAGTGCTTTAAAAAGTGCTCATCTTACCGTGAACAGCCTATATACTGGTTGCCTCTCTTCGTCTGGCGAGGGTCATAAAGATTACACTGCCAGGCGCATCAAGCGCGCCATCGCCCCTAAGTGCAAGGTTCTGTACTGGTGTGCTGCGCGTACCTATGTGACTTTAAAGCGGCGACCCTACAATTTTACTGGAAAAAAATGTAATAAGTTACTTTTCTGGGCTCTTAATTGTTTTTGTATGCGTCTGACGCACGTATTTTCGGATACAAAGCTTTCAGAAAGCTGTTTTACCTATGTTGGAACTATATGATACGGTGTTTGTAATGCACGTGACGATTTAAAAACACTCGACTGTCCTCGTCCCGAAATCCCTCTTCTTTCATAGATCAGTACACCGCACACCCGTTTGATAGTTTCGTGGAACAATGTGTACTTTAAACAATCTACAACGCAGCAGTCGAAGTGTCAGGATGTAGGGCCCTTTAAGTACTTTGTAAAGGTCTCGTAGTACGCAAAATCTCAAAACATATCATTAAAAACATAATATTTACTACTTAACATAATTTAATAGGATTGAATTTATTGACCACAACATTGTATAACAATAATTGATCCTACATACTGAAGTTTCCAATTGAAAATCTTTCGAACATTTGCATAAAATCAGGGATATAAACAACCAGATCTGTAAATATGCAAAATATTACCTAAACGTTTGTGATATTAAAATTTATATATTATAAAAGGTAAACTTTTTGAAATAAACGTTCGGGAAGTGAAATTTGGTTAAAATTACGATTATTTTTTGTTAACATAACATTTTAAATAATAAAATCTTTTCAATTTTAATTAATAATTTTTATATGTACTGAATTTGTGGTTTCTATAATTTACTATTCTATACTCAGTCAACAACTTTTTAATGGAAAACTACATTGCACCAACTATTGTTGTACGTGATGGTCAGTTAAACGAATCCCATAGTCTTTAGTCAAACTTAACTCTTGGTTTAATATTTTGTAAATTAATGCTCAGCAACTACAAAAGAAAACACTTTTATTGTACGCTATTCGATAATACAGTTCAGAATATATATTTGTTATGTTAAGCTAGACACTGGTATACACGAATGCAGATTGGTGAATGGTATTTATTGATAGCCATGCAACATAGAAAACAATTCTCACTGTACGCCCCGTTATGTTTATTGAGAATTTATAATTATTAGGAAATGGATCTAACCACTACGGGCGTATTTCCGTTTTGGTATAAATAATTTTCTCTTAATACGCATGTGTAAAATTCAGCTTTTCATGTACAACACGTATACCAAAAGTGCAATAATAAAACTATAGGTACGAAAACTACAAAAATAACAACAAATTTAGCTCAAATATCGAAAGATGATCATATTGACCAAGAAGTAATTTTATCCAGAGATGATAATCTACACGCCCCGAAAAATTGAAATCAGGCTTTATTTGCACTGGATCCTTCAAATTTTGCAGATAGTGTGGATTTTTTTAGATAATAACCACCATCTTTGTTTACAGTTGTACGCAGGCGGTCCTTGGTATTTTATTATGGAAATAATCAGAAATTACTATATTTGGTTACGGATATTCCAAAAAAATTATCTACTCTTTTGATAAAGAAGCGAAAAATATTCTATGTGAACTGCAGTCAACTAAATAGTTTCATTTCAGAACAAGATGTGCAACATTGACGGGACATAATTATGAAATTCTTTTCTTGCACTGTAAATGGCTACAGTAAATTTTTCTCCAAGTATCACCACTGCTGAAAATGAGCAGTTACATCTCAGAAAATATTTAAAAAATCGCTTGTTACTGACTACGAATGTTCAAATTATTAATGTGTTATGCCTTAGATAAGAACATTTTGTAATGTTAATCCCTCTGTTCTGCGCCGTGCACTGAGTACTTGAAATGTTTTTTATTTTTTTTAAATTGTGACTGCAGTTTTTTTATTATATTGTACAATCTAAGAAATTATTTGTAAATTTACCATATCAGTGTATATTTACAGTGACAAAGCACGTATGGTTAATTATTTTCCCATACATGCATGGTAACGTTCCTACAGTTGCTTAAGAAAGAGTCAAAATGCATAGGGAAGTTCCTAACTTTGTATAATAGCGTTGCTAAACATTCATATATCTGCAGCTTGATGTGTGTTATTATTGCCATACACTGTATAGGTTAAAAACTTCCATTACAGTTTAGGAAGTTTACCAGAAATTTTTTTACATTGTAACGATGGGACATAAATAGAGATGTGAAGGACCTTAGGGGCCACCTACTTCGGCTCGACTCGTGAGTGCTCGGCAGTTTTCCTCAATTGGTCGGTCATGTGCCCTCGGAGAGGGTACCCGGATGTATTCACCAGTATCTGTCTAACCTTCATTTCACTGGAGTCTGTTATCGACTACAAGGGAGCAGTAAATTTGTTCTGGATATAACAGTTTTTTCGCTCTACAAGATCTACAAAATAGGGTTCACTTATTAAATTATTTAATTTTGTTGGTTCAAAACCTCAGGTTTAATTTTGTCTTGTCACTCCGTGGTTCCCAGTTGTAGTTCCAGGTTAGTAATTCCACTTTTTACTTTTTGTTTAGTTTCCCTGGTATTTTCTCCGCATTTACCTTAGTTAAAATTTTTTTTCTTGACATTCTTCCTTCCCTCAGAGAAATTGCAACCTTTGCTGTAAGTATACAGAAAATAAAAATGTTCATTTTTACAACATAAATCCCTGCACTAAGATTTTCAATTGGGTATTACACATAACAGTTTCGCACGAGCAAGCACATAAAACAAAAATGAATGCACAGATATCATTTTAAATCTTTACAAAAAATAAGAGATATACTCTTAATTTAATGTATTTTATATTCATTCTGTACATCAGATCTTCGCATATCTCAGCTGCATGCTGTTAATGAGCGATACCTAAAAAAAACCAACCTGTGTAAACTCCTTCCTTAGTTCTTCGACGACGGAGGATATCTCGTCTAAGCGCAAGTAACCTCTCACCAGACTGATAAAAAGTCCGTCTATGTCCAAAAGTTCGCTGGGGTCATCGGAAAATACGTTGACGATATTCTTGCCGCCTCCTGTGTTCATCAGCCTACTTGTAGCTGCAAATAAGTTTGAGATATTCCTGACTGTTTCGAAAAAAAATCCCCATCGTATTCATTAACCCTGTCTTAATTACCGTAACCATCTTATTCTTCTTCAGATATGACATATCTGAGTTACTTCCTCACTGAGTGCTTGTGCAAATATATGCAGAGGTATCAGCGTCCAAAATATTATAAATTGTCAGTATAATATAATATTCGGTTCTGGGACAATCTATGTTAAATGGGGGCAATATGTGTTTGGCTGATGGCTTCATGTTGATCTGAGCCTTCCCAGCCCCCAGTTTCTACATCCTTTTTAAAATAAATTATTCCATAACTACCATTTACATGTTACTGAGAATTATATTCGGTCTGTTTTAAGGCACCGAGAATTAATTTTCTGCAGAAGGACTCGGCAACGATAAATGTTTCAAGACACTTTACTTTTTGAGTTGATGTTTTTTTTAAGCTAAAATGGTTACGCATATCCCTGTTGTTTAGTGCCATAGTAGCAGTACACTACGTGGCTTAGTCAAAATAGTAAATCGTCGCTTCTGCTGGCCCAAAATCAACAAAACATTACATTTTACTACAGGATATCTAAATATGCAGTTTTTATTAAATGATGTGGCAGGTAACTATTAATTTTATATTTTACGTGCATGAAAGCCACTTTAAAACATAATTTAAAATCCAGTTAAATGTCTCTTTCAACCGAATTATATTAAAATAATTTTTATACTTGCATGTAAAACGTATACATTAATTTCGTTAGTTTTTTGTAAAACGGTAAGTGTATATACGTTTATGAGTGCCACGTGGTACTTTATACAGCAATTAAAATTAAATCAACCGATCACTACTTGTTTGCCGATTGGGGGTTGTACAGCATACTACCACTACGGCGGTATAAATTATATATATATATTTCCAAACACTTTACAGCGATGTTAACGAATGGCTTACATCAATAAATAACGGCAAGGGACACCGCGCGAGTGAGAATTAATTCCACGCTCTTTTGTGAAATCGTTCCACGCCAGACTGCAATAAAAAATATTGCGCCACGTTGACCTGGTTTGCTAACAGAGTAAATTACGCCCTGCCTCTGACAACTCTATTGCTGTTAGGTTCAATAGCCATATTATGATTGCAATACACCCTACAAAGCATACCGATAAAGCGCACGATTTACACAACTATCATCAATTAACGATTATGAAACCATTAAGGCATTGTCAGTAAATCACACGGATGACATCACGAATAATCACGTTTTTGTCTGGAGTGTCGTGTGTTTTTAGAATCACAAAATTTCGGAACAGATTTGCAGAGAGAAATATTTGCTCTAGAATCATCGTCTAAAACGGAGTTAAAGTAGCGTTGATAAAATGACATATATTATAATATTTAAGGGTAGTTAGGGCAACTGTTGTGATGAAAACGCAAGTAGTTTTCGCAGCTTGTGCTAAGCACTTTTACTGAATTACTGTTTTGTTAAGAACTGAACGGTATAAATTGCAAATTCATAAATTCAATTACAGACGCTAACTTCACATTAACTCATAAAGATTTGAAATTAATTTTACGAAGTAATTTTCGTACTTTTACTGTTAATAATCGCAGAATAATACATCCCGTCGAAAGATTCCTAGAAGGAATATGAAAATTCTTCCCCAAAATAACGTTCACGAGAAGAAAATGTAAATCCGTTATTATGGGAGAAATATCCTCTTTGCCTTTTTACGTGTTTTGTGAAAAATTCTTATGTTGCTTTACCCATTCTTTAAATGTAAGTATTCATTCTTCATATTAATACTTCAAACTTTTTTATAAAATGTTATTTGAATAAAGGTAATAATGGGCACGTATTATTCTAATAAAAATGTCCAGACGCTGCTACAGCACAACATATTTAACAAAAAGTTTTAGTCTTAGGAAACATTTGTTGACGGAGAAAAATAAGAAAAGAAGGTCCCTGTTTTTACACCCTCGAACACGCCCGGTATTATGCGAGTGTCTATTATCAAACTAGCGTCAAGAATTCCGTACATATAAATGAAATCAAAATATGGCCGTAAAGCGTACTTATTTAACGCAAAAAACGACGGGAACTTAAAAAAATGGAGCTCGTGCCATCAGAACTAAAAATAAGCTAGCGACATTTTTCTTTACGTAGGCTAGTCGCAAACCTTATACTCATCATTTTGTTGAATTAATTGAATGGGTTATTCTTGGAAAGCAAGCAGCTTCTGAAGTTGAAACGTGTATACACTCTTTAGTAACATAAGTTATATGCGTGTATACGTATTCAACGCGTCTGTGTATTTGCATATGAATATATATATATATATATATATATATATATATATATATACTATCAAGTAGGATTCAAGCGAAAGTTTAAATGTGTGACATCGGCGTGACTTGCTGAAATAAGTCAGAACACATACATAGACCAGATAATAAAACTATATTACGTTTCCACAATATTCACTTATTATTGAAACACAAAAAAAAATGCAATGCTGCGTAGTGATTTAATATTAAATTCTCATTTAATTCCATGTCTAAACAACGTATGAGGGACATTTATCATATTTAGAAACAATATTTAATTCACACTTTATGAATGATCTGATGGCGGGTTTATCAACAAAATCTCAGACATAAATGACGACCGACTTTAAACAAAAATCAGATGAATTCCAAAAATAATCTTGTAGTTAAAATTTTCGTCTCTAGCGTAGCTCAGTTCGTTTTTAGCATGGAAATGTTGGACCCCTGAGTCCGACTAATCACCAATATATTGCAAAATTTCTCAAATTTAGTTAAAAATTAGTATTTCATATATTTATATAAAAAAAGTTTTTTTTTTTGCAAGAAATCAACATTTTACTCAAATATGTGGCAGATGGTTAAACTGGATAGAGGTTACCACGATGACGCCGTCGCTGCCGTACCCCGGAGGAAAAAATTGTCGCACTTCAAAATTAATAAATTTAAATTAAAAATGTGGCGTTTGATGATTTTTTCTGTTCATATTCTAGCCAAAAAATTCCTAACCATAAAGTTTGGGTTACTGAAACTGCATTATGATAATTCTGCCGTATGAAATTTTTATTTTGCGTCGCCTTAAACTTAGGCTGGGCCGAATATGGCACAGACTCTTTAGCTTTACAAGTTAAAGGAACCGGAGTTCCCTGCTCAAGTGACAGATAACTGAGCCTAATGAGTTAACATACTTAAATAAATACATTAAAAATTGCCGCTCAAAAACACATAAAAGCTACAACTCCTTGGGTAGATACAAGGAGAACACTGCACTCTATGAAAGAAACATAATCATATACGTCTTTATAAACTTTATATATATATATATATATACATATGCACACAATTAAACTGCAATTAATGCAAATTACATTACTTGAAATAAATATAAATATATAGGATACTCAACCCAGGGTTAAACGATATGCAAACAAAAATACAATTACAATTACAAGTGACCCGAATAAAATATTAATAGTTACATCAAAATAATAGATAAATACTATTTCTGGAATATGCCGATTACATAGATGTTCACTTCTTTTATTTAAAATTATATGTACAGATCGTCAAAACCGATATAGTATATAATTCAGGAACCATCCCGTTCAATAGGTTCTGTAGTGAAGTAAATGCAGTGTGTATATCTATCAAGTGGACCCATTGTTTATAGGAGCAATTTGACTTACTTATTTTCAAGACAGCTCTGTAAGTGCCACGTAATATAATGTTTTGGATTATATATTGTGTTATACATACCGCAGTCGAATGGCTATCTTTTGGCAGATATATGTATGCAATGGTGCAATCTTGGTGGAAGACATGGAACACTATGCATAAACCTTTAGGAACGATTGTAGTGAATACTGCACGTAGTAATGTGACGAATATAAAGTAAGTCGTAAGAACTATTAAATCAGGTAATGTATCGACCCGCTCATGCTCTACATCACACACATAATATAATATACACATTTATAATATAATATATAATATATATTGCATATATAATATACACATATGTAATAACACACTCGCGATAAGAAATCGATTGGTATAGGTATAGCTAATGTATGGAAACACGATCAGTAATGACAAAAAAAATGCAAATGAACTTTGTGCACACAGAATACGGATAAACTCGTTATCTATAGTTTCAAGTTTAAGTTCGGGCACGAATAATCTCAAGCTTACACGAAGTATTATTCGCTGCCGTAGCAAGAAAATTATTACGCAAGTAAAATGATACCATCAAACATAGAAGTGTACCGAAAACCACATATAATACTAGGCAATAACACTTCAAGCACTTTTGTTGAATAAAACGGAAGTTTGTCTAGCGCAACTATATTGTTTGTATAGGGGTACTTACGTGTTTTGTTTTTGAAACTACATTATTTTGTTTCATGTTGGTTGTCCCAAACTATAAAATTTGTTTGGCGCAACTAAATATTTCTGTGGCTGTACGTACATTAAACAGTTTTGGTTGTTATAAAAAATACGAAACACGACCGCGCATCAAAACGAGATAGTTTGCGCCGTAATGCTGCGCCCTAAGCAACGATCAGCTTAAGCTACTTGCAAACAAAACAGAAATAAGGTTTTTTTTAAATATAAACAATTGAAATACAAGTAAAAATGCGTGAATAATTATTTCAAATTTCACGTATTTAGTTTTTATTTTCTTATTGAACTTGTTTTATGGGGATATGTATAACATTATTAAGCATTAATAAATAAACTAATAAACACTTTTGCTATCCGAATTGTCACAAAAAATACCAACAAACTCTCGAACTTTATTCTAGAACGAAGGCAATCAAATGGGTGTCCAAGCAAATATACACAGTTCAATAAATTAAATATGTTGTTGTCAGTCTATGTTTTTTTGGCCCAACACAACGGTTTTGTTTATTCAAGACTGTATTTTGCTAAACAAACAAAATCAATTTTGCTGATTTTTTTTTTATTTTGTTCACTCCGTAAAATATTTAATTGGAGCTACTATTATATGTTTGACTATATACAAGCAAATATTTGGTTAAATTGAACAAACCTTGCTGCCAGTGCAATAACTGAAAATTTACGTACGTTACATACACATACGTAATAAGTTTATACGATACTAGTTCGAGTCCAGCAGTTTACAGGATTTGGCTGTGTGCTCAGATTTTGCTCCAGAATATTTTTATCGTTTTCTTTCTTTTCATTTCTCAATAAACGGCCAGCATTATAGAAGAATTTTTTCTAGTGATTCACGAGCCACAATACATACAAACGAATGAAGAAATTTGAGGAGGGTTCGTTGCATTTATAAGAAAGTTCAAGGTAACTTACGGAATGTTCGTTACTGCAAAAAAAAAAAAACGAAGCAACTGTAATTTTTCGAAGATTACTAGATATTTTACTGTACTTTCCCTGAAATTCACACGTTCTTTTTCAAATAGTTTACGCCAAATCACGAAATGTGGAGCTACGAAGTGTTGATATTTATCACGGTCATATTCATTTTACAGATATATATATATATATATTTAACACGTTTCCGTTTAGAAGATGTTATAAGCTTCTTGTAGTCACTGAGGAATAATGATCGCTTCGCAAACCCTCCAACCTTGTTGTCTCTTCACTGTCTTCACTGTATAACTATAACTGCCAAGAATAAATGAAATCTTTGTAAGAGTGACTAAAGGGGCTGCAGTGGCAACATCGGTTATGTAGTACAGACTTCAGAAAATGTATAAATATACGCCAAACTGCGTCTATGCGTTGAACTTAAAAACTAATCTCTCCCTACAAGATTGTGGCGAAAAAAACATTAGTCCAATAAACCAGAATGAATTCCTACAGGCGTCCGCCTATCTGGAGCAATTTTCCGGGTTAGAAGAAAGCAATTTATAAGTAATAAGGGTGAAAAGGTGACACTTCTCAAGTGTAACTTCACCTCTAAGCGCAAAGCGTTGAACTAGCCTCCAGGCTTCACGTCGCGCTGCTCCTAATTACACAAATGTAAGCTTCTTCATTCCCCAGGTATTCACTTAAGATATATGAGCGTGAATATGTAATGTCTAGTTATACCAAAGAGATTCAAAATTATATTTATTATATACAATATAATTTGGAAGCTGTAATCGGGACCAGTCTGAAGTGTAACTTCACTTCGTGTTGAAAACACGTTTTGAAAACTTCCAGCGGTATGTTTTTAAAACTTCCAGGTAGGCGGGTGCTTGTAAAATGAAATGGCACGTAAATTAATGCTGAAAATGTTCAATGAAAATTTTTTGAAACCAGTATGGGAACGCTATAATACGGTTTCTGCCAAATTTTTGAGAAAAAATTTGCGAGAGTAGTATAATTTATATCAGCCTAGTTTAAAGACGTAAATTTGTACTTCATTTTGCGGCCCATTATAGTAACTTCATGCTAAAGGAATATTTAGGTACAAGGAGACGAGATCATGTGTAAGAATATTATGTTAGTACGGAATATAGTGTCCACAACGAATAATGTCTCTCGGCTCAAAACTTCGGCGGCTCTTAACGAGGCCTTGAGAGTCGATGATGGCGAAACGATGTGAAAATGGAGTAGCACCGGAAGGAAAGAGTGGGGGAAACGGGAGACCTCTGAAAAAAATCCGCCGCCCAGCGGCGTCGGGATTCGAACCCAGTGCGATTTGAAGGGAGCCGGGAGCTATAGTCTTTGTAAAACAGGGGCTCCCCGCTACGTGAGGCATTTCCCTTATTGGAATGCCTCATTACGCTTTGTGCAGTATATGTATACTAAATACACCAACTGTGCAGTATCCAACGTGTAGAGCACACTTCCCAAAGGGGTGCAAATAGTGAACAGCGTTAACGTGATTTGTGTAACTGTCAAACACATGTGTGAAAGGGAATTACTTCTCTACTTTCAAAGCATATCTCCGAGTAAAGGTTGTTCACGGAGAATGAGCACTTTCGAAAGCCCTGCTTACGATCTACTTGTGTACACGTTGTGCATTCTTCCGCCGTATGGCCAGGACTCACCATGCATTGGCGTATAGGGAATTAAATGCTAAATTCAGGCAAAGATCTCTCAATCGTTTTCTTTATGGTAATATTTTCAACTAAATATTTTTTTTGTTAGAGAATGAACGCATCTAGCTTTGCAAACCTTCTAAATTTTAATTTTTTAATCATAAATGCACTTTTCCAGTTTTCATAAAATTAGTACATTTTATAAATTATAGAAAAGTGAATTTAAAATTAAAAAAATTTATAACGGCTTACAAATCTAGATGCGTGCAATCTCTAACAAAAACTCTTTGGTTGAAATTACTACCACAAAAAACCGACTGTGAGATACTTGTCCGAATTTAGCATTTCATCCCCTATACGCCCATGCATGGTGAAGCCTGGCATTACGTAAAATTAACATTACCATGGGCATTATAACTTCGATGCTTAAAAAAAAAAACAGAAAGTGAAATAAATTATTTAAGTTATCACAAATGGTTAACAAACCCTTTTTATTTGACTTTTCATCCATCGATGCCAACTATACCGGGTGAATGTCACTCGGTGCGTCCGTTAAAATATGTGTAGGCAGGGGCAGGGACTTTTTTTCTAAGGTTCATTAGAAAAGTGCTCACTTTATCGTGAACAGCGTTTACCAATTTTCCTCTGTCTCGAGGCAGGCGTCTGTTAACTTTTTCACTTCCGAGAACACGCGCGAAGATTGTGCAGCGCTTGGGGAAGGAATATAAATGTATGGGTTGAACTGCGCGCCAAGGAGAAAAGGGCCCGGGGCGTAGTAAAAAGATTGCCTTCCTCCTGTGAATGATAACATGCACGCACGCCTACACACCGGAGCTTTGCAAATGGTTCTGTCGATAACCTTCTCAGCTACCCATACGTTCCTCCCGTCCAGCGGGTTGCGGCAATTCAGGCGCAGTTCTCGGGGAAAAACATATCGAGTTGTTGATTTCGAAGGCGCACATTTATATCTGCAGCTGTATTGAATTTAATCGCCGCTTTTGAACATGGAGTGAGATGGACATGAGAACGGCAAAGAAAGGTAGGATTTTTTCTGGAAAAATGTTTTTATTTGTTAATTTTAGGACACAGTTAGATTTATTTTAATAAGTACCGATTTAATTCGCTGCCATTTCACGTTTACAGAAGACTGATTTTTAATTTATGATATGTAAACGTTTAATTCTCAGGCGCCCGTAAGGTGGAATCACAGAATAGTTAAACAGGCAGAAAAGAAACGACAGCCTTATCGCGAACTCCAGCAGCAGACGGCAACAAAATGGCTTCGCTGTCCAGAAATATATCGGAACTCCTTTCGCTAATCAACACCCGGCATTTTAAGCTAGACTCACAACCACCCTTCGCACCGGTGAGTCACCCGTTCGTTCCGGTGGTCACGTGATCGTCAACCAATCGCAGGGCAATTTTTTTTTCTCTATCCAACCATCCGCCAAATATTTACCAAACTGTAACTATCGACGGGCTGACAGGACCAGCCACCGCCTTCTCACGACATTCCTAGGCGGGAATACGCACTTTCAAATAAAATACAAGGCGGTGGATCTGTGATAATTGGTATTTTGTGGCAAACTCAGGAAATTTAAATGTAAAACAGTCAGTATAAATACTTACCGTGTGAAAAATTATTTCCCCAAAATATTTCTCTTTTGAAAATGCATTTACAACCAAAATATATTTCCAACTAAAGAAAAATCATGATGTGTTGTCACACTGGTATTTTGCCATAGAGAAGGATTGACGGACAACGTATTGTTGTGAATCGTTTTCAGCTGACAGACGAAAACATAGACGGATGACTAACTGACGGCAGACGACTGACGGATGCGACGGACTATTGAGTCCACCTTTTCTTTCCACGCAGTATAAATTAGAAACGAGACCAGTTCCACAGCCTTGCACAGTCGACCAGCCGCACGGAAAGCCCGCATCAAAATAACAGATAAGCCATTTCATTTATGTATTCTTATATATTCTGTGGTTGAATGATACGTACTCCGTCTGGTTGTTCAATTCCAAATAATTGTTTCTAGGCGATTTTGCCTGTAACTCATTAATGGGAATCAACCTAAAGGAATATAAAGAGCGGAGTTGAGAGACTTGGATGGCTCTTAACATCGAGATCTTGAGGGCTGTTGGGGGAAAGTGAGATGAGTATGGAGTACCGTCTGAATGCAAAGGTTGGGTAAACGGGAGATCCCCGAGAAAACCCGCCGACCAGCGCCATCATCCGGCACGATTCTCACGTGCGGAAATCAGGAAGCGATCGCGTCGAAAATCGAACCCGGTTCGCCTAGGGGGGGGGGGGTGTAGTCTGACCAATACACCAGTGCGACCCCCTTTCCCCCCAATTTGGTGTTAAATTCGCCAAATATCTCAGGGATTCTTTTATCCACATTAATAATCTAGTAAAGCTGCTTCACAGTATCAACCTGTGAAATTTGTCCCTGTAGTTAACCACGTATGTGTAAAATTTGCAGGTGAAGTAGTTACATATGTCAAGATTTTCGGAGATTAAAGTAGTGATCACCAAATTAGTATATTCTTAGTGTCTTTCATTTACTTTTTATTTGTTTCACGCACACAACAGTAAGAGCTGTCATTATTAGAAACTATTACTGTTACATTCTTAACAATCTCACAGTAACACTCGACGGGCGCATGAATGAATTGAGCAATGTCAATTGTACACAAAGCGGAAGGATACAATATATGCATAAAAGTACACCAAAAGCAGTGCTTTCAAAAGCGCTTAGTTAACCGCGAACTCCTTATACACAATAATGTGGGTTCCCGCCTGTGTAATGGAGCAGGAATGTCTTCAGAAAGAAAACAGCTTAGAGTAGAAACTGGCGAAACAGGTACCCAGGCCATTCACGGTGAAGTGAGCACTTATCCCCGCTTAATTTATTTTTTCTGCCAATTTGAGTCTCTCGGCAGAGTGTCAAAATAAAAATTGTCGCGTTCTTTGCTTATCAAACACAGTAAGATTTTTATTGTCTTCTTTATTTACCCAGTAAACACGAGGGACTTTAAACGTCACAAATTGTGACACAATACTGCCACCCTATTAAACACTCAACCCACAGCTTCTTCCAGTTATGTCCAGATTTTAGTGAATGGCTATTCTCGCGACGCTGGTAGACAGCAAGCACCGTAGTAGCCTTAGTAGTCGCCTGTTTTCCTGGAAACTGCCGTAGTCACCTGTTTTCCTGGAAACTGCCTCGTCTACTCGCTACACTCCGTAACCCTGATGTTGAAATCCAGATATCTTAATTTAGAAAGGGCGTATCTGAGCTATTTATTAATTTCGCACTTCATTTTGAGGTAATTCTGGAAATATTAACTGTTATAGCAGGTCATAAGTGATGTTAATACAAGAATGTTAAAACTGCTAAATTCCAAGGTACAGTATCTTACTACATATATTAAAAGACGATCCTGTCAGTATTTTACACGCCACTAACTACATACCTACGGAGAATTAAAAAAAAACTCAATAAATTTAAAAATAACATTTTCTCAATAACAGTAAAATAAGAGAAATCACGCTGACTTTATTATCATAATGAAAGTACGAATCACTAACGCATAGGTTTCCTAGGTGCATCCTTGGAGCTATTGGGGCACCTTGCACTAAAGATAGATCGTATCCGCTATAGAGTGGAGGGTGTAGTGGTCCCAATAACCACAACTTAGAACCTAACAATATTAATCTTAGGCGGAGTAAATAATAATAAAACTATTAAAGTCCAGCGCCGGCGATATCCCAATCTCTGGTCCCACCGCGCCGCGAGGCTAGCCGGGTCATCCGGAAACACTAGCACAAACACGTCACGTAGCCTCGCTCTTAAAATCGCCATCGTAGGCACCCCGGCAATTTCCGAGCCGTCACATACTTGGATCCGTCAACGACTGACTCCTTCAAAGGTCACCAACACCTTAAAAATATGGTCACGCGAAGCCGCGTGCTCCCAGCCGCTATGACCGCTTACAACGTCATATCCAGGTCAGTTGTCACCCCCCCCCCCCCCCAAATGCGATCCTGGAACCACGAAAGTAGCCCGCTGGCAGTCGGAACTGGGAAAAATTGCAAAAGGCAGTTCATTGATCGCCAGGTAAGGAGTCGACCGCTGTTTCACAGCCACGTAGTTCTGGGCTGCTACAGCAAACTGACTTCCCGGTATCATTCTAGAGGTGTTACAACTCCCAAACACTGGCCCAAGATCCCAACGACTGATTTAAACCACGAAAATAATTACCAAACCTTTGGCCTTGCATAAGTAACGTAACATAATTTGGTATGCAAATACAAAAGAGTTATAGAACGCAACAATTCACTGAGACACTGTATGATGTAAGATTATTCTCATAAAACGGGCAGTTGTGAAAGTTTGTGTGTTTAAAAGTCGCGTTTCCTGACCGGCTAGCGTAAGTTTTCTCTGAAGCCGGCAGCAAACGCTATTTGTCGGCAGAGAGTTGAACGTCTAGCAAAAGATGAGGTTCTAAACCACAGCCGAGGTAAATTTCATAATCGCTAGGGATTTAATTATATTGAAATGAGTTACTGTATAACTTCAATAAAATACAAAGAAACTCATTTAATTCGCCACTAATTCACAAATTATTTCAAGAAGATATTAACATTCAGAAATGCTTCTCCTTACTCGCTGCCAACTTTACAGAAAGTAAGGCAACTAGTGGTAACGTCAAATATAAATTGCTGTGATTTTTTTTTTCCATAGGTTGATTTATAAAGTGCTCACTTTACCGCAAACGTCATATTTGGAATTGGTTACCAGACATATTTATCGAGGTGACTTTTAAAACAAGATGAACAATTTAAATAACTTCAACACCTCTAACAACATGCGAAGTAACGATGTGTATATGCTGCTCACGGTAAAGTGAGCACTTTTGATCTTGTTACTTTTTCCTTTCAGCCATTCTTATAATTTAACCACCTTATTAAATAAATATTGCCATGCCTGTAATAATCACAGTGTGTATATTCCACCGCACTCGGAAGTTAACGTCTAAGACTAAAATAAAATATATTTATTGTCTATTATTCCACTCGAGAGCGCTATCAAAAGTGCTCACTTTACCCCGTGAATAGCATATAATTGATAGTATGAATGATTAGCGGTTAGTCATCCAGGCACAGATGGCGTGTTGTTTAGCATCCGCAAAGCACGTGTTCGATATGGGATAAATAGAGCCTCCTCCTGTTGATATTCAGGTAGCAATACGATGAGGCATTACAACATACAGGCGGCTTATGTTGTCCTGAGGCATACATACCATAACGCTTCCTTTAACCGTGGGGGGGGGGGAGAGGCAAGCGGCCGGCCTGTTTCGTCGGCTACTGCGCATGACGTCACCAGGCAGTCAGCGCGCCTGACGAAGCCCTCGTCGTCCTGTCCGTTCGCCTTTGTGAGTTCGGCTTCGCTTGCCAGTGTCGCTACACTAATCATTCAAATCAAACCAGATTTTCAGGTTTTGTCGTATACTGTACGAGAATTCATATAATATTCGCCGATCTACATTTATGTGATGTACTCCATCCGAAAAAAAAAGAAAAATAATCACAACTTATTTTGCTTTATTAACTATTCTGCAGCACACATTTGAAATGGTCTGAACTACTACATGCAGGTGACCTAGCATTTTAAGTAGCAACAAATTATGGAACACACATTCGATCTAATTCTCCATAAAGTAACAAACTATTACTCCTGCAGACACATTTACCTACACTCTGTGGGAATATCCGAGGTCCATATTCTGATTTTCAACAGAAAACTTTGTAGAAGAATGCTCTTCTAAAATGTAATTACTTAGTCCACATTTAATTTCAATTGGCGACGTATGTCTATTTCGATGACCCTTTTCCCTAATATATAAAGAAACATTTTGCTATGTCTTGCTTTAGTTTAATCGTCATAATGTACCGAACACTTTCAATTGTTTGTAGATGATGTGATGAATGAACTGTATGTAAGTGTTGTATGCACTATTTCTTCAGTGTATAGAAATTTTATTTATTTTTGTGAGCCAGTATTGACATCTAGAGGGGAGGTTTACTCAGGCCTATTCCCATTTCTATTCTTTGTAATTTGTTTCCAAATTCCCCAAGTAATCTTTCTCGATGTTCGTACAATATGCAACCTTTGTTTTCATATTATGATAGTTCAGTGTTCGGTTAATGAATGTTAGATATCAATTGAAATGTGATATTATTGAAGATATTGTTTCTAGTTGATTTTACATTCGTCACGAATAGCTTATGTATTGTAAAACGCATTTATAATCTTCATCAGTCGTTTCTACTTCCGGAAATTTTTTTACGAACCCGTGTCATTGCTGAGATACAGTCGGACAGACTTTAAATATAAGCGGCATATTGTGTAAATTTATGAGAGAGGACATATTCAACTGCTAATTGAATTCTTTTGCTCCCATTTCCTGCATTTCAATTAAAATAATTAATTTAAGTGAAGTGATTTATTTTACGGCATATCAGGGTTATGATAGTTTTTTCGTTATTCGTGTCATCGCAATAAGGTTAATCTTATATTAGGAAAATACAAGTACTGTATATCTACATACAGTCCTACATTAGAGAATACTAAAACCTTACCATGTTCCTTGTTTGCATTTTCAATGTTCACAAACAATTTCGAAATTATAATCTATCATTTAAGAACTGTAAAGTAACTTTGAAAGCCTTCCTTTCAATGAAAATGTATAAAATAGCAACGGACAAGCAATATTAACAGAGTTATAGTTAGGGACACCTGTTCGCGAAAAGATTCCAGGTCAAGTTGCGTTTCAAAGCACTTCAGTTCAAAACCACTTTCGTAATTGGGTCATTTGAATTGTTACGCATCTTATCCCTCTGCCCGCGAATCACGTACGGTCAGTATCGGAGAAACTTAATTTTGATTGGCTCGCTCATGACATACGTTCTTCACACAAAAAGACAAGCGGCCAATAATAACATTAAGACTGCGTGTGTGTACATTGGCTATTGAAATCTAGCCTCTGCTTAAATAATTTCGCGTAATTTACGTAATTACGATAGTTTAGTATTTATATTACGCAATTTCCCGTAATTTAGGTAAAAATAATAATAATAAAATTCTGAGGTGGTCGGGATTGAACTCACGCACCCTTATCACCTGTGCTATACGAACGCTGGTTGAAAATCAAGAGGAAAATGTACATCTAATAATTTTAAGCAGAATCATGAAGATTGAAACTGTATGCTCACACTTTTCATTTTTTGGTTTAATTGGTACCGTTACGACTTTTAAAACGAATCGTACATGCACTCTCTTCACCACATTATGTGCCGTTTGAACCTTCAAACAGAGGACTGTGATGATTACATGGAAAATAAATGAAAGACGTAATAACGGGATGAAAGGCCGAATGCTCATATTACCTCGTAAATTGGTGTTTTGAAAGACGAAACACATTTTAGAAAGTATTTTGTATTGGTTCAATTAGTTTATTCGTTGTTATCACTTGATACGCGTTTAACGGCCAATTTGAAACGTTGTTAGAAGGCCGTTTTTACACACCAGTCAAAAATAAATTCCCAAAAAAACAGTGAAAAAAGTGACATTATGAATCAGTGGAAAATGTCACTGAATCAATAAGTGAAGGAAATCTGGCATTTTTCTGTTATTCCTCAGTTAAATTCACTGAAGTAACTGTTGAATCAATCAGGTATGGTCGACTGATTGAAACAGTGAAATTTTTACTGATTCAGATTTAGAGTGACGTTTATGTGAGCATTTAAAAGCATTGCAAAACTACAATTTTACAGTAAAGATTGTATCGACAGAACAATTAACTGAACATAAAAAGTGCATAGTGGAAGTATTTCAAACAAACTAACAACCTTATCGGAAATATTTCTTGTCGATTCAAAAGTGATACGCTACTGAGATTCTCGACATAGGTAATCAGAAAATATAAACCATAATCCAGGCATATATTAAAACATGTTTTGTGTTGATGAAACACTTAAATGGATTTTTTTTTTAAATTCGGTCACTATTTGGAGACAATTCCAAGTAATAAACAACGAATAATCAATACTACAGATACTGCTGCTTGTATTATTCTTCTCTGTTTTCATCCAATAAGATTTCTTCGATCAAGATCTTCCATGCTTTGTTATTTTGTATATAAGATATTTCTGAACTACCTTGTACTTTTAACAAGCTTCAAATTTGACACTGCGTCTTCCTTCTATTTGCATGTTTTCGCTAGAGAATAATCCAATCCTCTCTCTTTTATACTCTTGCAAAAGCATTCTTCTCAGCATTCGTGTTGTAAGAGAGGTAAAATGTGTGATCAATTGCTCAGTTAGGGCCTATATAAGAATAGGTAATAATCATGAAAGCATAGTATGTATATTTTATGTATTCTCTTACTGTTTTTCTCACGGACTAACACTCCTAGGCAGAAATATACCCATTTTCATATTTTTATTCTGATTACTGATACTATTACACAAAAGGCGACATAGTATCACAAGTAGAATCCCGCTAAGATACGCATCTACACTGTTACTCAAAACGCGGAATAAATATACAGTAAAATTAATCGGTACAATATATATATATATATATATATATATATATATATATATATATATATATATATACATACTAAACCACTGAAGTTTTAAAAACGTAGCCCATGTGCTGTCAGACATTCGTTACACCAAGGGCGAGGAGAAAGAAATAAAAAGTGAACGTGTGCAGCCTAGCTCCCTATATACCTGCCACTCTGACCGCCAAGTGACGTCAGAGACTCAGCGGTAGAGTAGGGGAAGATGTGCACGCCTTTACCTTCTCTTTCTTAGTACCATGTTCTGCAACTACATCCGTAGATCAGCCAGTGTTCGGGTAGGTGGTACTCACGTCGCCTCATAATATCCCATACGTGTACAATAGGAAACAAACCTGGAGGCCTGGCAGGCTAAGGAATGGTGCCCGCATCTTGCAGAGCCTGTTGGGAGATGCGAGCAGTTTGGAAACGTGCATCAACTCGCTGCATGATAGCGTTGGAAGTGCTGCGCAAAAAAAAAAAAAAATTGAGACAGCAGGACCTTATCGACATATCGCTGTGATGTCTCCTTGCCGTTAACAGCCACGAGACGTGGTCTGGAGTCATAACTGATGGCAGCCCATATCATAACACCTGGGACGTGTGGCGTTCATGAATCAGAGCAGAATCTTTGCGTTGGCCACCGCGGTGCCGAACCCTCCAGCGACCATCGTCTGCATTGAGATATAAGCGGGACTCGCCGGAGAACACAATGCTCGCCATTCCTCTGTCCAGTGTTTAAGTACTTAGCACCATTGACAACGTGCCGCTCGATGCCGAGGAGTCAACGGCAAAAGAACCGGTGGACACCATGCTTCACTCTAAAAATGTTCTTGTACTTTTACAAGAAAAATCCTTGGCAACCCAGTTGCCAAGAAAATCTGTTATAAAACTACGAGTTTTATTGTAAAATTCGGAAAACATTTCTTTGTAATATTACAACAGACATTATTTAGAAGTGTACATAAAATTACTTTTTTTCTTCTAAAAAACAAATGTGCTTAATTAGTAACAGAGAACCACAAAAAGAAATCAATATAATTAACAAAAATATTGAACTCCGCCAGCACGGGGATTAGAACTCGCACCCCTCTTATTACTAGCCCACACCATTAACCACATGACCTACTTTACGACAGTAACGCATATATTTACTGCAAATATAAGTACCCGTACATATAAAATAATATTGGATTTATACGGTTAAGAAGAATAGGTACATTTATTTCTCTTTAAGAGTTCAGTTGTTGAGTTAAGAGATGTGAACGCCTTTTAATAACGGAGTATTAAGAGCCGATTTAAGAGTTCTGTGTACCTAGGAAACACTAACAAATAAAGAACAAAACCGTAACGTTTTGTTGAAATTGTCCTTTTGTTATAATTATTTGAGTTGTTTTAAGTGTTTTACGTAATTCAAATTTGCAATACATTTCTGTTTGCACGCAGCTATACTTTACAACACCAATAGTTTTTGCACAAACAGCCATACACGGTTTCACGTTGTTGCGTGTCCGCCCCATTTTACTGAAGCTCGTGGATACGGCTCAGTATAGTCCAAACATTTCCTAAGGTCTGTTACAAACACGGACCTTTTAATTTTACAAATGAGTAGTTTTATAAGAAAAATCTTTGTACTGTTACAAGCATTTGTAAAATTACAAAGAATTTCTGAGCAAAAATTACACATTTTTTTAGTGTGTGGTAGGCCAGCCTCACGTAAACGGCGGCGAGTGGTTCTTGCCGAGGTCGGAAGATGATCTGCAGGCTCCGCAGACTGCAGCATCTCTCTGGATGTGGCGCCACGTCCTGCTACTGCGCTTTGGTGGAGACGACAAACTTCTCCACCTGTATCGCGCCCGACAGGACCAGTACCCACTCTACGTGACGTGCGATATGAACGTGATGACTGCACGGCGCAAAGGTAAATGGCGGTACGGCGAACCGACCATCCGGCTCCGTGCAGTCCGACCGTACGACCCAGTTCAAGTAGTGATACCCTTCGCTGGCACGACGCCCTGGTATGCTGGTCTGCCTCTTAACACGCAGATGTCTGCATTTTCAGCTGGTTGTGTGGTGGACCTTTTAAGCACTGGGTTACTGGCCACAAGTGTCACCTATATCACTTGTAGCCGTGATGTTTCTGCGACGTCATCGTAAGGCCGGTGTCATACTGTGCGTTTTTGTGCCGCTGCGGCTAAACGGGATGCGGTTTGACGGGATGGGCACAGTACATTGTTGTAAATGCGAGGTGTTACGCTAGTGTGGCGTTCGCTATACCGCGACACCTCGCATCTACGTCAGTGTGTTGTGCCCATCCCGTCAAACTGAAACGTTTTAGCCGCACCGGCAGAAACGCATAGTATGACACCAGCCTAACGATTTGCATTGCGCAGTCAATTATGTATAATGTCTTGATGTTGCAAATGGATAGCACCTTATGGGTGTAGCGATTTACAAGTTCAGCAGTGTATACAACAACTATACGCTATCAAAATAGAACAGCAGTTCGAAAAAGCCTTGGAAATACGTCACCATAGCACCATTGTAACAGTTCAAAAGAATTCTGTGAAAGTTTTTTAACATTTATTTTATTACTGAAATTAATACTGTAACGTAAACTACATTAGTTTATATAGTTTTATTAAGTTTTAACTTGTCACAGTTGGCGAGAGGCTTAACCGAGAAGTTGCAAATAATTTTACGGAAACAATGAATGCTCAGAAATATTTATTACAGAATATACAATACAAAAAAAAAAACACACAACACAATAAAGTCAGTCAGATATGTTGCATAAAATAATTGACATGGGCCCTTAAATAGAACACGAGGACAACAAAATTTGAGAAAAGTCACCTTCTGTAAGCCATTTCAGTTGGAAAGTCTGAAATTCTGGGTGTAACACCATACGGGAACCGATAATGCACTTACAATGATGTTGGTTACCAGACGTATAATTAATTATTAACTGGCGGAAAATACCCACAAGCGTTATAATCGAGTACATCATTTACAAACGAAACATAATAGCCAACAGTACGTAATTATTCATGTGAAAAGAGATGCTTAAACACATATATTACCCGCGGCTCATTACGCCAATTGCGAAAACACCAAATGGCGATCAAAGCCACGCAGACAACAAAGCCCCATCGGATTCATCCAGGTACGTTAACACGAGAGGTAAACTCTGCTAATCACACCCGTGCAACCGACACCTTTACAGTTATAATAAAAGAGGTCGTGAAGTAATAAGAGACTATTAATATAAACAAAAGCAAGTAGAATATTATAGTAGCCTAGAATAAAGCCACGGCGTAGCTAATACGAGAGCGTATCCACGGTAAAAAGAGTAGCTAATAGTCTCATAGATTAAAATACCCAATTATACATTTCGTGGTTTGTCTATTGCGATGAATAAAAGACCACATCTTGAAAGCCGGTGTATTTCCAATTACCTTCGTGCTCCAGACCAGACGTACACGAACAATAGAGGAAAGAAAAATACAAATCCACACATAATACCCGTATTCAACAACGTGGGCGAGAAGAGACAGATGCTAATTGCAGCCAGTCGCCCTACTTTATTAAACATTTCCGCGTGGTAATGAAAATTTGCTCGGAGATTACCAGTAACCATATGGAAACATGGTAAGTAACTACGTAAAGGCGAACTTAGTCTTGTACGTATGAAGTATGCATATTTACGTTCATCCCGTTAATGTATATACAAATGAAAGACGAAAAATAAACAAGATGGCTGCGTACGATGGAATAGGTAATGATGAGGGGATGGGCAGGAGAATGTTAAGACAATGTGACTGATTGGAGGGGTTCAGTCTTCTGCTAAACGTGGTGTTAGCAAATTTTTAAATAATTTTTAAATAATTTTAAATAATACATTTTCATAAAAAATGTTTATATTTTTCAAATAATTTTAGGTGATAAATTTGTTAATACTTTTTAAATAAATTTTAAATAAATTTAAAATTTTTTTTTACAGTTTTTGGGACTTATTTGGGTTTTCAAGGTCAAAGATAACTGGGATCAAGGTCAAAGATCAAGGTAAAGGTCATTGGCATCAAAGATGGCTGACAAAATGGCCGCCGGGGGACCGGAATGAGAGACCATGAAGAGCTACGACGCTCCGATCCCGCATCCCCTTATCACTGACTCCCCATTTTTCTATTACTCGGTACATTTGTCCGATTTTCGTCATAAGTTGTTTGTACGGAGGGTTTATCGAAATGTTTGGCACTACACTACAAATAATCATCTCGGACACCTCCTAACATTGTTAGATGTTCATTTCCGTTTATCATTCTCGGAGCAGTGCTGGAAGTTAAACAATAAGATAAACTTTCTCATCTTCCATCTATGCTCCGATAATAATAAACGCAGTGAATATTAATCAATGGTGTCCGATATTATAATCTGTACCTTGTCGTGCCAAAAAATTCGAAAATACTCTAGTAAAAAAAAATTGTGAGAGAAATCAGATAACTATATTGCTTTCGTACACCATTCTACTTAAGTCAGGAACCGTGGCAAATTTTAGGATTCCTCTGTTCAGTCGATTGTTGAACAACTTGTACTTGTTTGATTATCTGAATTAAGAGTAATTTTTTTTTTTTGATTTTACGACGCACTATTACGGCCAGAACGGCAAAAATTCAAAGGAATTTTTTGGGTTATAGCGAGTTCCGAACTAAGTAAGTGTTCGTTCGTAGCTCGTGGTCTAGCCTACCATGCTGAGGGAAGTTGAAGAAAGGAGACAGGCAAAGCACTAACGTCCGTTGTTACAAATATCCGTACGTCAATGGAGGGAGGAGAGGTGAGAGATTCTGCTTGGCGATGAAGGATCGGCCTCGCGCCGTTTTTGTAGAAAATTCTTCCATATCGCGTCATAATTTCGGATTCTTAGCAATTACTGACAATGAACGATTACGGGAAATTTAAATTTTACGAGTTGTTTAATATTTCTGTCCGAAATTTTAATTGTGTGTTATCTGCTTGTTGTAAAATTTCGGGGCATATTTATTTTATTTATAAGTATTCGACGTTTTACAACAAGCAAATAACACGCAGTTAAATTCACGCACGCATATTAAACAACTTGTAAAATATAAATTTTCTGTAATCGTACATTTATGGATCGGAAATTATGACGCGGAAACGAATATTTTCTGCAAAACGGGCGAATCCGAGCCTTACGCGGGCACAGGATTATTTCTAAGCGTTCAAGAGACAGAAGCGAGGGAGCGATAGTAACAATAGCACGTATGTCGGGCGCCTTGCCGCTCCTACGCGCAGTGCATGCAGTGTTTTACTCGGTGAGCTGTGCTATGCAAATTAGATCCGTAAAAGCGACACTTGATTACACGCGATGAAAGACCACAGATTAAACTAAGTCCGTATCTTTGTACTTTTCTCTTGCCGTTTAAGGAAACTGCACAGGCAAGCTTTAAAAATGCTATATTTGACCATCTTCACGAAGGTTTTTTTCTCCGAGAATATATTAAATATGACGAAAGTAAAACGATAGGGACATAGATAATTGTTTTTTTTTTTCTATCTTTTCTGACAAAAAGTCTTACTCGCAGAACATTTACTTACACAGATACGCGTATTCGCGCAAACAACTATTTCACACAAAAAAACGTGCAGGTCCAAATAACTCTTTGCCGTGTAGGCAAATAATTTGCCGTGTAGGCAATCTCAAATTATTCAATTTTTTTTTCACAATTTTTTTTCTGCTTGAACATATTTAATGTAATGCCAGTAAAAAATATGGACGTATATTATTGATATTTATCTTTCCTGGTAAAAAGTTGTGTTCCTAGAATATTTATTTATTGAGATGTACGTGATTGCGTAAACAGCAAATGTAGAAAAAAAAAGGACTGCCAACTCATAACAATGAGATCTTGAATGTCGGTGAGGGTGAGATGTGGTGGAGATGGAGCAACGATGGAATGCAGTGGCAAGGGAAGCGGGAGTACCTCGATAAACCCCGCCGGCTAACGACAGCTGCCGACACATTTCGCGCATGTGACAATTCGGGTGACCCTACCCTGTAAGAGGCGAGTATATTGACCACTGCGCCACTCGGCTCCCCCTTCATCAGTGGAAGTCACTGGGAGAATTCCATTCGTATGTGACGGAAAACGTGATTTTTCTCCGAACACGCAAAATACATACGAATCTTAATGTATTTCCTTTAGCTTCGGGTGTTGGTGATAAACGCTATCAAGGATACGCGGGGCTTATTCCGCTAGAGTGACACGAAAATGATAGCCCTTGCGGAAATATTGACATGCCGCTTACGCCAACAGATATGAAATATCCAGTTGTTAAATGCTAATACAAAAACCACTTATAAGTGTAGGAAACACTTCAAACAATTCGAAAGGAAAGGGAACTGAAAATAATTGTTCGTCGCCAGTGTGGAAACAGTAGTTTTTCCGCGCAGAGTATGTACGTACATTGGGTGAGTAGACAGTCAACCTTCGTAGCGCATTTGGTTGCGTGCTGGAATACGGTAGGTATTCTGGGTTCGAGTTCCGGTTAGAGCATGAATTTAAGCTTGCGGTCGCCTTATTGGTTCTGTATTAGTCGCTCAACATGCGACATTGTAACATAAATCTACAATGAAATGTAATCAGTCGGATTAAGTGGTAATGAACATTTTTCGTAAATGGATATAGGGTAGTTTTGGGTTTGTACAATTACTGTCCATGTCCGAATTCTTCTCAAAAATTAAGTGTTTTACTTACCTTTTGTATACAGCGTAACACGCATAGAATAAAAATTAAGGCATTTGTGCAATACCTCTTGTTATGGTGATAATTCACTTTTTTTTTATTTGGTTATCGGAAAGAGCTTTCGAAAAGCTCCCCCTTAATGTAGCTATTAGTTGTCAAATCATTATGGTTTTCAAAATATAACACTAAAAATTCTTAATTTCCCGAATTCTGCAGCATACTAAGCTTTGCTCCTATATTTTTTCCAGTCAAATTGCTTGAAATGAAATTTGTATCGTGTGCAGAACATACTGAATCAGCATGAGTGCGATTTATAAACAGGTGAGCGAGTATTGGCACTCTGAATTTCGTTGAAAATAGGTGTCAGACTTTTCGTAAATATATTTTTATTCATTCAAGCGAAACTGCTAACATTCATTTAATACATAGTTTAAACCATAAGCTATAGAGGAAAAGTTGTTTTTATTCCTTTGTAGCTTGTGGCACAAATGCAGCATGCCGCGCTTAGACTCTGCAGTCAACACTTTCAAACTGTCCGTAACATTCTTGTGTCGGAATTGGAGCGTTATATTTTGAAGACTTTAATGATTTTACAACTAATAATTGCATTAAGGGGCATTTTTATAAACCTCTCTCAGATAACCAAATACAAAAAAAAATATCGCCTTAAGTCACAAGTACAATAAAAAAGGATTAATGTATGTACCTACGGAAAAGGCTCTCTGATTGTGGGAGGTTGATGTGAAATTCATCATAGTTCGTTGTTGAGAAAGCGAAATTTTTTCTCATTTTTTTCCATAATTCGTATGGATATTTCTGCTCAAGCCGTAGCGTGTAATGGATGTAACACTGTGGCAACTTACTGGCAACTGTACTCAAAAAGAGTGTTGCAAATAAGTGGCCACAGAACATATTAGTTTACAGAAGTACAGCTGCCAAGTGTAAGCCGAACTCCGACCGCCCTATCAACACAACGCGGAGTTATCCGCCAATCAGCGACGAGCTATAACGCTAGCTGAACCAATAGTGAACCGTAACACAACACTAGGGAATCAATTATACGCAAGCGCTGCTCCTCAGCAACACACAGCCAATAGGTGACTGAGTACTCTTTTATCAGGGTGCACCATTACGCCGTTTACACTCTGAATCTGAATCAGTGAAAACTTTCATTGTTTCAATCAGTCAAACGTATCTGACTGATTCAACAGTCACTTCAGTGAATTTAATTGACGAATCAGTGAAAAAAATGCAAGATTTGCTGCACTTATGATTCAGTAACATTTTTCACTTATACATCAGTCATTTTTTTCACTGTTTACTCAGAGGTTTATTTTTTGACTGGTGGGTCAGATAAACAGCGTGTAAAATGGCCGTTAAACAAAGCGTATCAAGTGAAATAACAACGAATAAACTAATAAAACCAATACAAAACACTTTCTAAAATGTGTTTCGGCTTTCAAAACGCCATTTTATGAGTTATAGGAACACAGAGCCTTTCATTCCGTTTTTACGTATTTCATTTCGTTTTCATGTAATTGTCACAGCGCTCTGTTTGAAGGTTTAAACTGCATATAATGTGATGAAGAGAGGGCACTCATATATACTATTCGTTTTAACAATCGTAACGGTACCAATTAAACCTAGAACGAATAGTAAGATTATACAAATTAATTGTTCACATTTTTGCGACGAAAATGTAAGTTCTATATTTTCCTCTAACTTATTAAAGTTGGTGTGGTAGCGCAGATAGTCTAGCACTGCTCTCGTAGCTCAGGGATAGAGTGGCAGACTTGTAGTCGGAGGGTCGCGTGTTCGTGTCTCGACGTGGCAGATTTCCAGTTCGCTTGTCGCACAGGGAATTTGTCAACAAGTCGGTCTCACTTGAGCTCAACAACGACAAGGCAGTAGCATAATATCGACAGGTATGTGACTTCATTCCCGGCTGCCTGTGAATTTTTTTTACTTCTTAAGTTACGGTAAATTGCGCAATATAAATAGTAAATTATTGTAAATATGTTTTATTTCACGTAATTATCTGACTACATTCAATTAAAACAATATTCAATTCGCCACTGTAGTCGGCCGTCACTTGTTCAATCAGTGAAATAATTACACGTCGCTAATTAAATCAGTGAAATTTTTTCACTGAAATGAAATCACTGGTTTTCCACTGATTCTAAGTGGAGCCTTTTTCAGAGATTCGAGTAGTTGACTTTCACTGCAAATCAGTGGTTTCTCACTGATTCGAATTGAAAGTGTAGCTTCTCTGTGTTTTTCCTATTCTGTATGTTGGGGGCGCGAAAGTGAAGGGTGCATGCGCCAGCAAAGAGTGTGGGTAGGGGAAAGGGAAAGAATAGGCAGAGTTAGTGTAGAACGGATGGCTGCCCAGAGTGGCAGTAGGTCAAAGAGAATACGATGTTTATATAGCAAACCCATTAAAGTATGAACATAAACAACACAGAGGCATTAACTGTGCTACCTTGGTGGCCCATGCCCCCTAATTTGTTCAACTCTTGTTTTTGTGAGAGTCTGTGGCACAGATTCCGCTTTTGGAATCGGTAAAACCGCAGAATTCAGTTTCAGTTATCCCATTTTCTGTCGAAGTATTGGTTAAGTATAAAGTACTTGTTAAGTACTAGTTACTGTGCTAACTTAATTCGTTAACTATTTTATTTATATAATTGTATCTTGTTTTATTGTTCTGCCTCATGTGCATAGTTCAGTTTTGTTCAGAAAAGCAATTAATTATTTTGGAAACCTATTTTTTAATTTTATGTAAAACAACTTCATAATATTTATATCAACTATGTCATCGGATAAGCAAGTGAATGGCGTATTAATTATCAACAATATTCTTTGTGTTTTTAAAGACTTTAATATTTTGTTTACCAAAGTAACATTTATCTAAGGTTAAAATTTCCGTTTGTTGATAAAATTCTTTTCCAAACTATGCCAATCAGTATGTCGAAAATTTGACATGTATCAGAAAAATGAGTACTTACTCTGTGTAAAATTAGTATTTCATATAATGCGGCGTTTTGAAAATGAATATCTAATTCTGTTACCTTTATGATTTTGTTTTACTTTAAATTTAATATTTGTAAACTAAGTTTTAGAAGTCGCGAAATGTAACTCGATTTATGTTGGTACTCATCCTCTCGAACCGATCTTACTCTGTGACGACTTCCGGTAAGTCACTTCCGTCTTCTTCGTCGACATGATCTGATTGTGACATCTTGTTTTCTTCTACAAATTGTAATCTTTCCGTCCTGATGTAAGAACATCACTTTTCACCGCGAAATGCATGCTTATTGTGTAACTAATTTTCCGTGTCACAATTTGTTCTTTGTGGTTGTCACGGCATTCGCCAATTTTTCCCTTGAATTGTGATTTAGCGGTTCAAACTCATGGGCCTAAGATGACGACCTCAATTTTGGCTTCGGAGTTGAGACGTGGTCGTACTCGGAGGATTTTCCTCGCCGCCCTTTCTCCATGATTTAGTTTTCTGTATTCGCGAATTTTCCCGATCGGAGATGTGTTCCTGATCTGCTACTCGTGCAACACCAGGTCATAATTATTTTCATTTTATTTAGCTTGAGCATGCTGTGCTACTAACAATCGTTTTGGACTGACCACTGAAAATTTGATTGAACTTGAAAATGTTTTAAATATATTTGATTCTGCTTGAACGATTGCAGAGAAAAGGTAGCGATATATTCACTAAGTATGCTTTGAAAGAAAAAGGAGCAATGTAGTGTGTGTGTTGTATTTCTCGCCCAAAATGGCCATTAACGATAAATGAATTTGGTTACTTAAGTGTAACTCGGGATCCCGAAGTAGTAATGTGAGACTAAAAATACTCAATTTAAATTATATAAAACATCTGGATATATTTCTCTTGTAGCCTTTGTTGCTCTCAAAGATTTTGATTGCTTGTTGGGGATGATAAGATCTTAAAAAAAAATTAAAGTAATGATGTAACCTGAGATGAAATGTTTTATTTATGAATACGGTAGCTATACCTAGCACCTCAGTTGCATAAAACTTAAGTTTCTACAGGTACTTACCAAGTGATTATTGTTAGTGATACAAGTTGTAAGAAACTAAATTTCGGGTAGAGCCTTTTACTATTCTTTACTAACATTCAATTATGCACAAACGCATCGCAACCTTGTGGTGTTGTCCAGGGGAGAATGCTTTTGGTAGGTTAAACCCTGCCAAATGTCTTGCCTCATAAATACCGCCACAGAACGTAAACAGTTTTTAAACATCATGGTTTGTGGGGGGTTTAAACCTTAATTTGGAAAATTATGAAGAAGTAAACAGACACAAGGTTTTACTATAGTTCTTGTATCTCTAGGAAAATTTCGTGGGTTAAGTGACCTGTAAGTTAAATACCACAGTTTGTTCTCAGTATATTCAAGTCTCCGAGACCTGATAATCATTCAATTTGACTTCCATTAGAAGTAAAATAGGACTGGATCCTCGTTTAGTTGTACGTATGTTATTATTTGAGATCTCCAGAATATGTCTTATAAACTGTGGTCGAGCTATAAAGTGACTTTTAAGGTACAACGAATTTTCGAATTTTTTTCTGGCCCGCCCACTTTAGTTAACGTGCAGTCACAAATCTAAACTAACAGCGTACAACGGTCACACAAATAGCTGCTTGAAGATGGTGTATGTATTACAGTTACGCTAACGCTTTTGTTTACTCCAAGAAAATACGGCATCGCATATAGAGTGGAAGGTTATTGCAGATAAACCAGTGCTGTTGACTCACCTATAATTCGATTCTTAAACTACTAATGTATGATAAGTTTATCTACAATCAATACCATGTATCAAGTGCGCAGAACTTGCACATCCTTCTAATTCGTCTGTACTACCTAGATCTCTACAAACCAGACGATAGTAACTGATGATGATTCGTGTGTGTATTTTAAAACACATTTTCCTGCTTTGTTGTTAGGATTTTCAGCTAATGTGTTTGAAACGGTTAATAGGGATACTTATGTTGTTTGTTGGAGTGTAAGTAGCCTTCTTTGATCTTCTGAGTAATTGGATATTACTGGGTCCCTTAATTTCCTTCAAACAATGTAATGCCTCCCTAACTAAGTCCAAAAATTTGTGAAAGCATTATTCTGAAGGTGGGAACTCACCAAGACCATACTCCGTATACTCATTTACCGTATCTATCAGAGATACTGGACAAACAGTGATACGACAATGTAATACGATTTTGACGGCGGTTGTGTAAACCAGTACTTAAAGTACATGCTAATTTAGTATGATATATTTATTTTCGGAGACAAACTAGACTATTAATATTCCGTGATAAGGATTAACTCCTTATTCAAAAATATAATTAAGTGAAAAATATCACTGCGTGCTTTTTACTTTTGATAAAAATGCCGTAGTTTCCAATAACCACGTTTATTAATAAAATAATTTTATATTTGCAATATATATATAAATATAAACACACACACAAGAGAGAGAGAGAGAGAGAGAGAGAGAGAGAGAGAGAGAGAGAGAGAGAGAGAGAGAGAGAGAGAATATATATTCGTTAGCTACATCAAGTTTTTAAAATTAGCCTTTCAAAATAGAACTCATATATATGCTTACATTTACGTGTTTTGTTTGTACTTCTGCTGAACAGAATTAAGTTATCCTGTGATTTTAATTATGAAAATTTACAAAATTTGATGTTAATATTTTTCCTGACGTAGGCTATACGGATGGTCATCTGTTCCAGTAAAGACTTTCCTTCTGGTGAATTTTATTGAAGTAAGCTAACCTCAACTATAGCTTGCATTGCAAAATTATATCAAGGGTAGGGGCAGTGGCTGTACCTTAACAACTTCCTGTTATCGAATTTTCACAGTTAGATCTTTGAGTTTAATTTCGCTGTTAGACAAGTTGTAATATTTACAAATTTACCGAAGGTTTCAAAACCTGTATACCGGGAAAATGCGTATATATTTCTTCTCTCACCTCAGAAGAGTAATACATTTCTTACAAGTCTTTTACCGAACGGGAAGAGGGATTCAGTAGTTAGCGGTAACTCGAAACTGTTTCTTACGCTACGCTGAAGGAAGCTTTGCAAGGTTAGGGGTCTCTCACTCTCTCTCTCTCTCTCTCTCTCTCTCTCACATACACACACATATATATCTACGTATATTTACATTTATGCATACATATACATACAAACACAGTTTACTGTTCATTGATCAAGTGATGAAGCCAGCCTTTGAAAAAATCTCTAATTGGCAGAATATAACTAAAAAGTGATTAAGTTTTTATGTGCTCACTAAAGTTGATAGTAATTTTTCATAAATACTAATATACACTTTAGCAGCCCAGTATTAAATTATCATTTTTTTTTTAATTTCGCAGAATCGCTTGATTGACGCACTGGTATCGGCTGTTCACAGTAAAATAAGCACTTTTGAAAGCCCTGCTTAAGATCTACTTGTATACACGTTGTGTATCCCTCCGCCGCCTTCCGTAAAATTAACATTGTCATGGGTCTCGTCACTTTATTCATTCGTCACTCAAATGAAACTCTGAAATTATTAATAAAGTAATTACTTTACAAATCTGCAAATTTTTACACTTCGATGCATTAAAAAACAGAAAGGTAAAGAAATAATCTAAGTTACCACAGATGGTTACATAACACTTTTTATTAGACGATAATATATGGAACTACTTTCATCCATCGTTATTAACTTTACTGGGCGAATGTCAATCAGTGCGCCCATCTGAATATATGCATGCTGGGGCATTGAATTTTTTCTAACGTTCATTTCTAAAGTGCTCACTTTATCGCGAACAGCCTTTACTATGAATTCGTAATAATGTTTTGCATGATTTCGAAGAATACAAAATATGAATAAATAAGTAACATAGCAGGGCTCGCAAAAGTACTCGACCAAAAACGCTCTACGAACCTGATATGAAGCAAGAATTAGGTAACGCCCAGAGAGAAACAGACAACACGTGGCAGGTGCTGGAGAAATTTTACTCCCCCAAGCCGGCGTACGTATACCTGAGCTGCAGTATTTCAAGATAGCGGGAGGCTGCGACAGGGGAGCTGCACCTTCAATTGGGTCGCCGGTATCTCTCTCCGGAGACGTATCGCGCATCGAGCTGGGCGCCGGAGGACGACGGGAAATGTGTTTCCTGGAATTGTGTCCGTAGTGAGTGTATCCGTCTTCCCTACCCTCGCTCCAAACTGTTGTCGTTATCTGTTTACTGCAGAAGTTAAAAGTCGCCTTCATTAGACTATCTAGATGGCCGTGCTGTACACGTCTGCATCCTGGCAAACACATTTCTCTCAAGGTGGGAAAAAAAGTGCCGCTACGTCTTCAAGACAACCATAATTCTGGCATTGTTTTATGTGGATAGAGTTTCGTGAACTCCTTAGAATATAATGAGTCCTGATCTCTGATAAGTTCCAATTATTGTAAAGTTGTAATATTGTTTTATAAATTTTGCATTTCCGTGAAATCAGTAGTCCAAGAATGCGCATAGAATTTTTTGTCTGTATTGTTGAATTCTCGTACAAGTGGATAATTTTTCATTCGTTGTCATTATACTAGTCTTCAAATTTCTTGTAAAGTGAAATATTCTTGCAATGGAGGTGAATGAAGTAAAATATTTCGAACGTACGCCATTGTTTTACTATCTCGTCACGGAAACCAAGTCTTAGACACAAAATAAACAAAAAAAAAAAAAAAAAAGAAGACAGTATAAGTGAAACTGGAAAAATAAGGTTGCCTGTAAATTGTCTAGACAACTTCTTCTTCCACAACCAATGACAGTCAAGCTCTGCTCTGATTGGCCGCGCACTTAAGAGTAGTTCTTATAGGCTGTTGTACCCGTGCGATAGTTGCTTCACTTTCGTTTTTGATATAATTTTGTTTATGTTTAAATTAAAGGTTTTCCACGTGTTTTTTAATGCAATACTCTGTTGACTGAATACTTTCGTATTGCTTACAATAAATGCTGATTCTTTTACTTTCCATTTAACTGGGTGTGATTAAGTGAAGTAGCATTTTCCCGTAGTACTTTAAGACTGTTTCCCCAAATATGTTCGACGAGTCTGGATTTTTGAGTTTCGCCCTTCTTAATATTATTTTTATGCTCTTTTAATCGCGTGGAAAGAGGTCTGCGAGTTTCTGCAATGTACATACATGCTTCCACACTCGCAAGGTATCTGGCACACTCAGTCCTGGGTCTTTAATTTATCGGTAGCTGGTTTCACTCTGGTGACGACACTTTTTAATGTGGCATTTTAGTTGAAAGCTGTTTGTAGCCCGTACTTAATGCTCAGCCATATATATTTTTTTAAGACCACAAACATATGGAATAATCCGATTTCCTGCACATTTTTCGGTCATCTTATGTGGATTGGTGAGAGATGAGGAGTTCTTCTTGTGCTGCTTTATTGTCGTGATGGAATAGCCATTTGCGAGAAATTATTTTTCCTGAAGGTTATATTGATTCCCTGTCGGAGAATTTTTTTTTTCATCTCGAACAGATAAAATGCGGATAATTCCAGTTTATGTGCTTGCCGAGATGGTTGCATTGAAAGTGGACGTATTGGCCAGTGAGGGTAGGTTTTCTGTGTACTTCTGTTGTAGTAGGGGTCGCGGTGGCTGAGAGGTTAGTCTACTCGCCTCCCACCAAGGCGAACCGGGTTCAATCCCTGGCCGGGTCACTCCTGGATTTTTGCATGTGGGAATCGTGCCACACGATGCCGCTGGCCGGCCGGTTTCCTCGGGGATCTCCCGTTTCCCCCTCCCCTTCATTCCGGCACTTCTCTTTAATCATCTTAATCACCCTCATCGGCTCTTAAAACCTCGCTGATAAGAGCCGCCAAAATCTCTTCACTCATTCTGTGGTAGTTTTATGGTCTTTCTTCCATACTAATACATCTAAAAATGAAAGGCTCCCGTTGGTTTCTGTTTCGTATGTGAATTGTATTGATGGCCTAAGTAAATTAAGAAAGTTGGCAAATTCGTCCAGTTTGTCGGTTCCATGTTGCCAGACTAATAAAGTGTCGTCGACGTAACGTAGCCAAACTTTAGGTAAAGTGTTAGTTTTGTTCAGATCCTCCTGTCCGGAACTCTCCATAAAAGTGTTGAACATGAAATGTGAAATCGAGGAGCCCATTGCCGTACCATCAGTTTGCTTGTAGAATTCGTATTTGAATTGAATGACAGGTCGCTTTGACATAGACCGCGATGAGTTCCATGATTCATAAAATAGGTTTTACAGTTCTTCTATACGTTTGCTGTCATTTTCCAGTTTGGTTTTCACGATATAAGTATCTCTGCTACAGGACCATTAGAGAAGAGGCTCTGAACATCGAAGTTCAGGGGGTTGGTGCTAATTCTAATGTTTTCGCTATGGAGATTAAAATTCCGGAATCTTAAATGGAAGTAGGCGTCTGACCAGTTAGTGGTTCAGCAATTTTTAGCAGCAACTTGGACAAGTTTTGACATGGAGGGTTGCAGGAGCTCACTAGGCATAAAGGTCGTTCACGATAAAGTGAGCCCATTCGAAAACAACCTTTGAAATATATCACTGCCCCTACTTGCATTTATTTTAACGCGTACACTGACTGCCATAAGCCCAGTAAAGTTGGTAACGACGAAGAGAAAATAGTTTCATATCTTAACACTGAATTTCAGGTGCTAGGAAAACATTTGAGAAAACTGAAATAATTAGTTTTACTTTCTATATTTTTTTAATACGTAAAGTGATAAGAATGAGTGAAATAGTAAATTATTTACTTTTCTAATAATTGCCTAGTTTTATTTGACCGACGCATGAATTATGTGACCAGACGCATGCCATTGTTAATTTTACATATGGCACAATTATACGGAATGTGCATACAAGTAAATCTTTAGCAAGGCTTTCAAAAGAGCTCACTTTAACATGAAGAACCTTTACCTGGTTTATGGGTTTTTTAAATGCCAGATATATAAGGTGGCTTGCTGCTGTGCAGTGTAAGTGCTCTCCCCTTTTTTTCCCAGGATGCGATTCTGATTGGTTTTATGTTACGATACAGTGAATCAATTAAATGGCGTATCTTCCAAATGTTTCACTTAATCATATCTAAATATATATTCAATAAATTAAATATTTTAATGATAAAAGCACCATTTAAAATAATTAGTAGTCTATTCCACATCACCAAGCGAGTTGGGTCATGGTTGGGTACCCGGTCCAGCCATTATGATTTCGGCTTTACATGGTTTGCCGAAATTACTCCAGGCGAATGCTGGTATGGTTCTGCTTACAATAGGCCATGCCCGATTTTTTCACTTTCCTTTTATGCACATCTTGTTCCGTCTCTAATGACATGCCTGCCTACTATCCTACGCCGGAAATTAAAAACGGAATAGCAAAACGAAGAAATTGGAATACTCAAACACGCTGACTCAGTAGCAGTTTCAGTTGCAAACACGTGGGCGTAAACAAAAAAATTTCCATAGCAGTGACATTGTACACAGAATCTTCCACAGAAAAAAAAAACTTATGATGACCAGAACCTTACATTTTGTAAGTAACTCTTATGTCTTAAAAATATTCTGCATCAAATCCACTGGTTAATTCTGCAAAATTGTGGCTTAGTTTACTTCAAAACGTAAATTTTATCTTACCGATAAATTTTAGATTCTGACTACTGCTTTAGTCGAAATAAATTATTTTTTTAATTTGTAAAAATAAAACAATCGTTAAATAATGAACAGAAAAGTAATCCCTTCAAACACAGAATCGTCCAAATTGAATATAACGGGAATTTCACACGAACCATCAAAGTTATCGGTATTAAATTAGCTCTCAGAACGTAAGACACATGTTGTTGTCCCTGTTTTTTATATGCGAATAGTTATTGAAGCTTTCGTGTAGGCTTTACATACGTTCAAGATATGCGAGACAACCTGTGCCGTCTTACTGTACAAACAGCACTATGTGACAATCCTAATTCTGCGTAATTTGCTCGTGGAGAGTTCGACACTGCGATGGAGATGTTAGTAGATGGGCTTTGCATGAACTGTAACTGAGGAGACAAATTACTGAAAATGTTATGTTAAAAAAAATCAAAGTTTTGAGTAAATTTACGTCATAGGTTTTCAAATGTAATTTTTCTTAGTATTCGAGTAGTTGGATTTGGGGAAGTTTGGCGCAAGGACGTGGGGGCAGCGGAGCGTCGGAGCTGTTCATGCTCTGTCATTTCGTTCAGTCAGCGGCCATCTTGGATATAGGTGATATTAACCTTGACCCATGAACTTGACCTTGACCCCATGCCCAACACCCCGGATGACCTTGCACCCAAAAAACTTCAAATATATTTCCAAAAAAATTATATAGAAAGCCCTAAATTATATCCTAAATGCTAATAAAAGTATTAAAAATAGACATAATTTAAAAGAATTACTTAAATATGTACTGTACATGTAGAAGGAGCGGGGTTCAATGACAGGTGGATCGACTAAGCTCACATGACCGGCTCTCGCCAAGTCAACCTGTGTCCATCTCATCAGCCATGTTAGATGTTTAGTATAATTACAGGTCTCGCAATGAGATCTACTTTACTGCAGGGATAGTTTTTACACGATACATGTTAAGTGGTGATTTGTTAACGATGGTAGATGAAAAGTAAAAGAAAATACTCGGAAAAAAGTTTTTAATGCTTGTCTTTATCAAACTATTAGAGAGGAGGCTTACAAGAGAACATATCACATTGCCACCTAAGATAAATCAAACCACTGCACATGAAATGTTGGAAATTTCCTGCCCAGTATTGAATACAGGCCTTACCGTCCGGTCTTTCTGGTTTCGCTAAGCCTAGCCACAGGAGTATTCGCAACCAGGAACAAGTTTGTGAGGTCGTACATGTAAGACTAGACCTTCTTGCGAGGAGGCAAGTTTCAAAACTTTCTTGAACCAAGACTTAAAACAATTCAGATAGCATTAAATTCTGATTAAAGTTTTGTTCTTCTTCTACTAGTACTCATTCTTCATTTAGAAAGTATTCTTCCCTCACGTGGTATTTTAAACGATGAAATGAGTGTTTGCCTGAAAACTGCCTCTATCCTTTCAGGATTTTCAGAGGAACTTTTCCTGTCCGCCAATAAAACATTTTATTTTTTATTTTTCTAAACCGCTGTTACTTATCTTCAATGTGTGGTTCAAGAATTGGCCTTTTATAAAATGTAGATTATGGCGTTAGGTCATTCTTTGAATGGGGTTAGTAATTAAAAGAAACATAATATTATTGCGGACATTTCCAACTGCAGGGTTATGTCATCGGAAAATACCAAGAGTGTCTTTTGTCAGCAGTTACGTAAATGCGAGTAATATAGTCAACCTCACCAACTAATGCATTTTTTTAAAAATCTTCTGGGAATGGATGGGGCTTACTAGCGTTCCCCATTGTTATGCCTGACGGCTTATCAGGGGACGGCTTACAAACTAACTTATGACCCAACTTAAACTAACACCCGTGCCTTATCTGGGATTCAAACCCAGATCCTCCCGCACCCCCAGACTGGCGGCGCATACCAGACTGCGCCACGGGAGAACGGCATTTAACACACAGCTTTGTTTACAGTTGTTTACGTGAATACAGCGGTTTATCTCCCCGCCACAGATGATGTTTGTATGAACACACTCAGCTGTCATCCTGCCTAGTATGTTAACAGAAAATAAACAACGTTACAAAGACTACTTTCAGAACTGTCAAAAATGTGCATACGTTTCGTGAGACACAATATACACAGATAATTTCGCGAAAATGATAAAGATACTAATTATAAACTAAGTGAGACAAAACCAGAGGACGAGCCCTCGTTACGTTTAATAACGGTTTTTATTATTTTTTTCCGAATATCACTTGAAAATACCTGCTTTCCTTTACAATAATTCAAAACTAAAGTACTATGTATGGTAAACGACACTTTAGGGTCCACAGTTTTTTACTTTAACAACGGCCTCTCAGGTCTGCCCGATAGAAATGTTCCGATATTTCATCGCCGTCGGGAAATGTCAGAAATACGGATCCGCTAATGCGGTCAATTATACTTTATCCATTCCAAGGTGGCAGTGGCTGGCTTGTCTGATCACAATATCCATAGTATCAACACACAATAGCCCAATGGTTGGTATAGGGATAATGTGAAACGGCAGGCCAACCACTGGCTTTGATTGTGCCGCTGGCAATGTTTATATCTACTGCCACCTTGGAATGGATACGATATAGGTCGGCAAGCCTGAGTACATATAGAACGTGGCGCCACATGTCCGAGAGTTTGAAAGACGGTTACAAATTGCCATGTTATCGGCTGGCATCTCTTGGAGGAGGCACGGAGAAGGAGCAGCTCTAACCTGATGAAACAGCGTGGAATTATTCCTACTAACTGATCGGGAAATGTTAACTCATTATATAAGTTTAACACTGAGAAGGTAAATTAGTTTTCGAAGTCGAAGTATCTCTGACGATAAAAGCTGTTCACTTTAGATTGAGCACGTTTTAAATCAACCTTCGAAAAATGTCACTGCCACCACTTGCATATATTTTAAGGGACACATTGCTGTCTCACGCCCAGTAAAGTTGGCAACGGCAGAGAGAAACTAGTTCCATGTCATAACGTTAAATTACACGTGTGACATTTGTGACACTGAAATATTTCATACTACTTTATGTTTTTTTTAATGCGTAATAAGTGTAAGAATGAAATCATTTGTAAAGTATTTACTTTTCTAAAAATCTTACAGTTGCCATTGACCAACGCACGAATAAAGTTATTAGGCCCATGGTAACGTTATTTGTACCTGGGGTGGTAGAATACAGAATGTGTATACAAGTATATCTAAAGCAGGGCTTTCAAAAGTGTTCATTTCAACGTGAACCACCTATAATAACTATAAATGACAGTGGCGTACTTTCATCGACAGTAGTGGATGGCTTTGTAAATATGAAGGGGTATGAATTAAAAATGATTAAAACGGACAATGTTTTATGTTACGGTACTCTTTAAATGACGTGGCAAGTTTAATTGCTGCTCGGTTACGCTACTATCCCTCGGGCCCTGTCTAATGGATTCCAGGGATCGTATGTGACGTCATTATTCCATGTGACGTTGCTCAAGCATGCAGATATCTGGCGCGCGGTATACTAACGACATCTGTTAGGAAATATATGTGCGGTGGCCTGAAAATACCGGAGCTTTAAATGCATGAAATGCGAAGCACTACTACAAATGTCGAGGAAGCCTTATCCTGTGTGCCTGGCCACATCCAGTTGCTCGCTACCAAGCTGTAGAGGGAATGCGAGCGAGTGAGGACATTTGGGTAGCTCTTACCATCGAGGTACTGAGAGCCGATGAGGGTGAAACAAGCTGAGTATGGAGCACCGCTGGAATGCAATGGCGGAGGAAATGGGAGATCTGGATGTGACCCGGTTCGCCTAGGTGGGAGATCAGTAGTCAAACTAGTACACCAGCGTGGCCCCGTAGAGGGAATGTGGATGGTGCGCAAGCCAGCTGCGCAGGATACTCTTGCAAGACACCAGAGGGGCGTATTAAAGTTCTTGAGGAATGGGGTCTTAATAAAAATAAAAGAACTAAATTTGATTTTGGATCTATTTACACAGTTATTATTTCCAACATTAAAATATTTATAAACACTTTTACGCTTGTTATTCTTAGGGAGCGGAATATTTAGTATAAATCTCAATTCTAATTAAAGTCCTTATCATCAATGTCTCTCTATTGGTTGCAGTCACTTAATTCTCTCTCATTATTTACACATGCAATCTGTTTATTGCTATTATTACAAATGTCTGTCACTCACACATCCAGTTCAATAGTCACTGCCCGTCAGTCGCACTCACTACTGTACCGATGCTCGCAGTCCACAGACTACATTTCAGCTCATCACTGTCACGGCATCCGTCGCTTCGCTGTCTTTGTCGCTTTACAAGGTTCATTACAGGCGCAATGTCTGTATCTGATGCAAACATTTTTTAATATAGCGCTCTGAATAAGCCGTTTATAGCTACGTTGAAGTGCTCTGGAACGGTGTTTCTAATGCGCGCGATGTCTTGATTGAAATTATCCGACAGGTATAGTCTATAATATGTGTTATTTTCGTAGATAAGCATGGTTGGAGTATGTTTAATAGTTTCGTCAAAAAACCCGGATCATAAACACTCTGCGACGCAGTTCAAGCTACTGTGGGCACAAGTGAGAGGAGAGCTGTCCACGAGGTTGACGCCTGTCCGTGGTCGAGGGCAACGCCCCGCAGGAGAGAGAGTGTCCAGGGGACAGCGGGGTAGGCGCTGACGATGAGCTGACCGGCAGGCCACGGACGTTAATCCGGCCGACATCCCCCCAACCCCCTCTAGATAGATTGGTAACCTGGTGCGTGTCGGAGGTTGGTCGTTCAGCGAGGCTGGAGCGATCCCCGATCAGCGATTCTGCCGATGCTGGCGCAGCGTCGGGTGGAGTCAGTGCCGAGGTGATCCAGGAGCTGGGTCGAGACCACACTTGGGCAAGCCATCCTTCTTCACCGCATCTCCACTACACGAGCCGACGGAGGAGCTTCGGCGATTCGAGGCTGTCAGTGGTAGGTGATCTTGAGTAGAGTGCAAGGGCGAGCAGGGTGCGATACGAGTTGGGTAGAGTGATTAATGGCATCTAAAGTAATTATTGAATCAGAGAAGAATTAGTAGTTATAGACTAAGATATAGGAATTTAACGTAATAACTAAAGTCATTATAAGAAAGATAGTTGAGATCTTAAATATAGCTGAAGGTAGAAGAAGTCAAGAAGTGTAGCGTTTATTATATCAGTGTAATTTGCAATTGAGTTTAGTTTTGTTTGATATTAATGAAGCAACCGGTGGTAGTAATTTAGAAGAGTTAATATAGTCGTTCCTGGTACTTTGTTGTGGGTCTTGAGCCAGTGTATAGTGCCAAGAATATAGATAGGCTGTACACTTGACTAGGCACTACAACAAAGCGCAAGGCATGCGTGCCCCACAAGTAGTCTCGCTCGCCCGATCTGCAGAGTTCCCGCGCCGCCCGCTTCGCACATTACTACTCTGTCCTGACCTTCTCACTCTCTTTCGCTCGCTGTTGCGTGACACGGGGCTAGCGAAGCGGGGCAGAACAGTAACACTAACAATGCCAGTCTCATGTGACAACATTGAACGGTTTTTCTTCTTGCACATCTGTCGAATAAAATTTGCTTCGACTAAGGTTCAGTTCACTGTTTACTTGCATAAGTGCGTTTGTATACTGTTCGTGGTATATTCACTTTTAGAATCAAACCTTTAAAGATTCACCCTAAATGTAAAATTTCTGTTTGTTTCCTACATATGTCATATATTATAACCGTTTCACACATGTGTAAAAATAAAAGTATCCTATTTTGGTTAATTTGAACTTTTGCTTATATTTTATCTATAAATTATAATATTTCGTTTGTAATTAATATCGATAAAACAGAAATGAAACAGGTATATTGGTAATACCTAGTAGGAAGTAGTTTTCATGCATATTAACATTATTAAGCTGAGTGCACACGAATGCGGTGCGTTACCCCTGTGGTGTGATTTTATAGACTTAGTTAAGCTTTCTTCGCGTCAATCGAAGGCATAGCCTGAAAGTAGAACCTAAGCAGGGCTTCAGAAAAGTTGGAAGTAGCCATGAGTGGACTATATGCTAGTACGCCTTTTTTGAATAAGTTGTAACTTAAGTATGATGCAGTCAAGTTACGCAAAAAATTTATATTTTTTACTGTAAAAGTGCGGGTTTGTAGATAAAAACAAAAGTATACAAAAGTCACATAGTCACATTCAACAGCTCTTTTGACAGTAGGTACTTGAGACGTGTCTCAGACATGAGCAGTCTGATTTAACTTCAGTTTATGTGCCAACAACTCTGCTCACCTTAAGATAGAAGGAAAATGGATTCTAATGTGGCAGTGCACTCGAATGCACAAGAAGCAGAACTCGATAGAAACTGGTACATACGCCACCAAAATTGTCCGTTGAGTACTTTATATGTTGCACATGAAACAAGAATTTGTATTTATTATGATGCTGTAAATATGTTACTGGTATTATTTACTTACTTAAATGTTAAAAATAATCAGTAAGAGTATTTATTCTAATGAGAATGTAAGTGTATTTCCATCCTGAAGGGAATTATTTCATACAAAAACTTAGTCATGTAAAGCAATAAATAATGATTTTTAATAATTAATCATTATGGTTGTATGTAAGAACATGTTGGTACTTATGTAAATTTTTTTATAAATGATTTAATTTAAATTAAATTAATTTATAAAAGTGGCAACATTCGTGTATGAGATGGAATATGCATAAATCAATTATTAATAATATTTATAAATATTGTTACTACTTTTTATATGATATATAAACCGGGCAATTCTTCTGGTGGCCTTGTATGGAGTTTTTTTTTTTTTTGCAAAATTAGCTTTTTGATGAATCGCAAAGAAATACGTTTAATATTGTGATTCAAAATAAACTATTATAATATTATTTTAAACAAACCTTAGTATTATAAATAAATTGTAGCAGACTATTTTATAGTGTTACAAAATACAAGGTTTTTTTTAATAACTTGTCGAAATTCAATGACAGCATGTAAAACAACGTAGGTAGTTCTCTGCTATACGTACCTCTGCGTGTTTTACAGGTTGCATACCACGAAGGGGAACGGAATCGGCGCGCTATGCGGGAAATAAAATGCAAACAATTCTGGGAGCCTTTACTACTCAATCGCTAAATCTCCCATTGCTCATGTAGTTTGACAGATATGTACTAACAAGCAACCACAAGCGGCGCCTACGTACCTCGAGTTTGTAAGTACCTATGTGCAGGCGCTCTCCGAATGGCGCGCCTTGTATTTGCAGAATGGCGCGCCTTGTATTTGCAGCCTTCTTTCACGTGTAACATAAATCATATTTTCCCGACAATTTTGGCCGCGTGTGAACTACTTTTTAACGAGTTCTGCGTGTTGTACGGTTGGGCGTTCCGCTGGAAACCAGCTACCTTCAAGTGGCTGCACGTCTATAGTCTATTCGCGGTTTCACCCCATGTATGACGTATTCATTAGTTTCCTAAATATGCCACGTATTACAAGCGTTTTATACTTTAGTTATACAAAGTTCTTCATTATTTGTTACATTGAAATTTTACAAATATTATATCTATAAATTATAATATTTCATTTATGATTAATATGAAGTAAAACCGAAAGAAAATAGGTGTGCTGGTAATGCCCAGTAAGAAATAGTTGTCATGCGGTGCGTTGCCCCTTTGGTGTGATTTTGTAGACTCGGTCAAGCTTTGTTTGCACGAGGCGGGCTATTATCCTGAAAATAGAACTTTAGCAGCGATTCAGAAAAGTTGGAAGTAACCGTGAATGGACTGTACTCCGCATCAAGGAAGTCGTGGATTCCGAATCTGCTCGTACTCCACTCGTACTGGTTTCTCGCAAGTGTGTTTCTGCATCCCCGTTAGGCTATAAACAAATGACCGCACATTGCCTTAAGGCTGCGGCCTACCTGGTGCTTGGCCTGCGCTCCAAATAATTTGAAATACACGTTTCCCCTCCCAAACTACTTTATGCCGGCGTGGGCGCACTTAAGTAATATTCCCCCCTGAACACGCCCTCATACGTGAGCAGAAATCAGGAAAGCAGTTTCCGCAATCAGGGCGCGCATTGCCAAACTCCGGTAAGCGGGAACTCCCTCTACCAGCCAGGAAATCAGACTAGGTCGCACCATGCGACTCCGATATGAGGGTAATGTAGAGTGGCGGAAGGCGTCTTTCTCCATGTGACGCCGGCTGAGATATATGACCCCATAAGACTGCTGTGCCGACCGCCGTAAGACGCCTTACTTCAACAGCCTCCGGGTACTTCTCAAGGTACTCTGAAAACGGCTCTTAATAGGTAGTAAATTAATGTAGTTGCAATAACAATGCATCCCCAACCTCTAAGTGTTTCATGTTAATGTAATATCCAGATGTTAAATTATAGCTCTTTATATTAATTTACCCCATATTACTCTACCATCTTGATCCGTCCCCTAAGATAATAGCCTCAGGCGAGAAGTCAGAATAATATTGAAATAAAACGTTATGCTGCTACGCCCTTAGCCCCTGTCAGCTATGAAATTGGCCCTAAGTCAATTTCATAACACTACTGAACGTGCATCCAACGTGTAACTAATTTATGGATGTAAATAAATTGCGAAAACCCTCTTAAGTTTATTTTTAACTGTGCATTTCAGGTACTACGTAAAGGAGTTTGCACTTTGGGTATACGGGTGCTTTAATACGGATCTCCCTGCGTCTTTACCTGTGAAGTACTGATAAGCCTTATTGTATGAACGGAAGATAAAGATTATTAAGGAAACTCCCAAATAAACAATGTTAAACCCAAAGTGTTCATATCAGACCTTTAGGAAGCAGCAGGCGACTACCATCTAGGAGAGGGGGGGGGGGGAGAGGCCTAAGACAGCCTCTCCTGAAATTAGAATGCCCCCTCCACCGGGATGGTGGAGGCTCGCTTCGGCGTGCAAAACTGTTACTAGGAAAGATGAAAATTTTAATAATTCATAAACTATGCTGCAAAGGAAAAATTGCGAAGTTAATAAACTTGTAGAAAGTTCAGATTTGTGTTCGTAGGGTAATAAAGGCGTTCAACTGCAGAACGAACCTTGTGTACAGTTCCGACTTCAGTAGTTGGTCATCTGAGGGAAGATAGTTGAAAAGACATTGGCCATACGGTTTCTGTGCTTGCATGTGTCCATTGTGCTGCACACACATGCAAGATATGTATACGTGTTTTCAACCGTCTACAGCACGTATGTCTGTTCGCCATTAGCTTGTTTGTTTACATTTATAAACATTGATGTTTGGCGTATACTCACATGGTATGAAATTTGTACACTATTAATCATTTCAGACCAACTTTAAGTTAAGGTTTCAGGCGTTGCAGGTACGAAATATTTGATATTTGCTGAACTTGAGACTGAACTTTAGCCGACACAGAACTTGTTTAGTTTTTACAACATACGAGATGTACATTTTGTGTTGGGCTGTAGTAGTATCGAACATTCTGCTGTGGTCTATGGCGAGGCCTGTATCAGCCTAACTGACAGAATCTAGGTACAGTGTGACTTATGGGCCGAACCCTATCTGTTCATGGGTGGAAAGCCTGATGGTAGTTAATGAGCAGTTAACTGGAAGACGTGCCTTTACATTGTCTAATGTCTTATATACAAAACACAATCAAAATACAATTGACACAACTCGTACATTCTTTACTTTAATTTAATGCTGGGGAATTGATTGATATAACTAACCCAATCTTTATCAGCCACAATATCGATATCTAATAAAGTCTCTGCAATAACTCACTGGAACGATATCACCTTGTTAATGATGCCGAAGGCTGCTTGCAGAAGTCTCGGAATCGGCGGCACCGGAGCGCCCTCTCGCGGTCCGTATTCAGGTGGCTGCTGTCGGGCGGCAGGTCAGCCACAGACCCTGCTTCAGTCCTCCGCGCGCGTTAAATACGCGGCGCCGTATTGTTACGAATGTCTGTTCTAATAATATCTCGCTGCTCGTGGCCTCGTCTTGAATACTGTCGGAGTTGGGATGGTTTCCAGCCATGCGCAGGAACCAGCTTGTTAGATCACAGCATCACCCCCTCGCTCGAATTAAGAGCTGGTCCCCAGCTCTGGGACAGAAGTTCGGCGATGAGTTACGGTAGTCCAGCCCCTTAATGCCCTCGTCTGCTTCGTGGCAGCGGGAATATGGACGGATGAATATCTCTTCGCTATGGGTGGACATTGTAGGTAGGAAGATAGGCCGCAACAAGGAAATGTTGGGTTAAGAGATTGCCTTGCCTTCTTACTTGCCGTTTGCGGGTTGTCTGCTTATTGTAAGTTATTCACATGAGACAGATATGGTAGTGTGTCCCTTGATAGCACAGCTGACTGCATGAGGTTAAGGTGAATACGTTATATAATTATTTATGTTTTGAGAATGTACACATAGGAATTATTTATGTGTTGCTGGAAAATAAACACGATTAGCCACTTCATATCATTAACATTGAAAAATAAACATGATTAGACTCTCAACTGTTCGAAAATACTTCATTTACATGAATAACATAAATAACTTTTAATAAAGTACTTTACTTTGCATGTTTAAACACTTGTCTAATTTGTATTTCTTATGCGATATATATCTAAGTACGGGAATGACGTGGATTTCGTAATGAGAAGTAGATTTTATTATTCCCAAATTTATGTGTAAAAACATGTAACAACAACTGTGTTCCCCTTTTCTACTTGTTATTACTGTGGGACTATGTGTCACAAGGATTAGTTATCCTAACACAGAATTATTTCTTACCACTAACACATATGGACATGCATTTCTGTATTATTTGTACATTGTGATTTTGACCATAGGCTCCTTTAAGAGCTAGTATATCAATTTTGTTATTTAAAAAAAACAAACTCTCTCTCATATATATATATATATATATATATATATATATATATATATATATATATATATATATGAGATATATATATGATATATATATATAACGCACAACATGATAGCGCAAGGTTGTGAAAACATGGTTTTAACTCTTAATATTTTTACTAGAGGCAACTTATAATTTGCACAACTATTAAGACTGAAATTAATAGCTTATATTATATATTTCTTCTTACAGCTAATGTGTTTATATCAATGATACCGGTTCCTAAGGTATATGATATTAACAATGTAGCAATTCAAGAAGTGTTTTGCCCAAGAATGAATTTATATTTGCGAACTCCATACATGACATATCAAATACATAGGAAAGCAATATATTTGTGTTATTGATAAAGTATATTTATCCTATAATCCATAAGTAACATTCACTACTTTTATTATCTTGCTTGTTTGACATTTACTGAACTTTGATTGAATAAAATTAGTTGATTTTTGTGCTTACTTAACTTATCATGTTATAAACTATGTAGTTATAACATTTAATATGCTATGTATAAATTAAATTACTTTTGTACTTAAGATATATGTTATCCGTATTGTGCTGACAAACTACAGCTGCACTGCTGTCAACTTATGTGTAGGGCTTATTAAAACTTTTACATAATCATATGTTCTTAATATTCACATGACGGTAATTCTTATCATTTATCCTCACTGCTGGAAAATGTGTTTGTTTTTAAATGAATCTAAGTGGCAATTTGTTTGCTAATGTTCATATTCATGATCGAGTTCGTGTTTGGCCCGGCCGGTGTGTGTATGCGTAATTATGTGTGTTAAGTAATTGGTTCTCTATTACCTTGTAATCTAATCGCGCGCTGCCCACATCGGAGCGTCGCTGGTATGCGCACGTGATGTCACTATGGCTTGCCTCCTCCGGAGCTCGTAATCCAGATGCCCTGGTATAGTGCTGTAATGGTATTGTCTTCGTGATCTTCTATCGTCTATTTACTCTACCTGTAACACTCTATGATAGTTTAGGTACCCTTAAGGAAATTTAATTATTATATTTTATATTTACTTAATTCATATTACTTAATTTAAATAGACTTTATGCTCATGATATCAAGCTAACTTTAATTCAAGTTGGCATATATGTACGAATTAATGTAATAGTTGCACTAATTGCCCCATCTTTCATTCTTGTTTGCCTTTAATTAATATTAAATTTTTGGAGCCATTAATAGAGTCCTAAAATTTGAATCCCTATTCCTAATTGGTTTGGTGGGAAATGTGAAACACCTTCAAATGTGTTACCTTTCTGAAGGAATATTTTCATTTAACATAGAACGTTAGTTTATTTTATTTTTTCTCTAAGCACAATATACTATATTTCTTGTTAATACCTCGTATAAAATACTAATGTATTGAATACACTCAACTACTGCTGCCTCGCTATGAAATCTATTAGTGGTTTATAGTTATTAACTCTTGTAAGTCCTCAATATTTTCTCATTTTGAATACAATATTATTGTGTAAAATGGGATCGCACGTTCGGGCGCGTGCTTGGAACACAATAAAGCGTGGCTAAAACACGCTGTGTGTTGACACTTTTCGCCCGCTGGCCGCCTGGCGCAACGGAACTTGCTCCGCGAGGGGGTGAGGGGGAGGGTGGAATGTGTCGAGTCGACACGGAAATGAGGTCACCGTGCCGGGTGCGTCTTTGGAAGGACGACACATGCGTTAGAAACACACAGTCTAGAACGTTCAGATAACAGAATAAACATAGGAGACCACATAACTAAGAAATTTCACATCTTAGAACAGCCATACAACAGAAACACACAACTAAGAACTGGTGTTCATTAGAAACACAGATAACAGAACAGTCATATCAGAGAAACACAGGTGTTAGAACAGTCATACAAAAATAACACAGATATAACTATCGTACGGCAGAAACACAAAATTGAGAACCACATATGATAGAAACGTTGTACAACCGAAATTCAGTACTTGCAACGATCATACAATAGAACCACAAATGATAGAACGATCGTACAAAAGAAACACGCAATTTAGAACCAAATATTCAAGAACCACATACGTTAGAAACGTCATACAGCCGAAATTCTCAATCTAGAACGATCATACAATAGAATCACAGATGTTAGAACTATCATAACAGAAACTCACAATTTATAACCACACAAAATAGACACGAATTCAAGGACTCATAGTAAAATACTAAATAGCATCGTATAGTTAAAAATTTTGTGTGAAACTCTTCAGTTCGACTTTCCTATAGCCATCATCATGTTTCTTATTAAGCGCTACATAATAGTGCTGGCAAATTTTGCAAAATTGTCTTGAATTTGTTTTTTTTTTTTTTTATAAAAAAACGCAAATCGAATTTAAACTACAAATTCGCCACGAAGAACGATACAAATAGTTCGATTTCATATTAACATCATTTTATTATAAATACTCTTAATGTGTTACCAATGTACTCGGAATATTCGTATACAGGCGCGTAGAATGCAAATATTTGTTTTTGGGGGGGGGGGGGGGGGGGGGTGGCAAAGTAGTGATGACCGATCACCCCAATAAACAATAAAGCGTGGTGGGGGGGGGGGGGGTAAACATTTAGATTTCAAGTTGCGAAATGGTGCTATCTAACCATTTTTGTACCTAAACATTGAACATAATGTTAGTAAAATTTGTAATATTTTTTAAGTGAAATTTTGTTTTAGAGAACAATTTGACAAATAGAGCTTTTTACAATTAAAATCAGTATTATTGTAATATAAATCAGGAGAAACATAACATACTGCGATTTAAATACTTATTTCCATGTATGATAGCACCTTAACCGGGCGAAACATATTTATTTATAAAATTTATTTTTTTATGTTGTGTCGGATTTGATGTGACGGGAAAACGGAACAATTATGATTATACATTATTCTGCGTGGATTAAAAAAACTCATATATTAACATGGCAAAATCAGCACAACATTAGAACTTGCTTCAGATAACACACAAATTACACAAATACTTTTTTCCTGAAGGAATGGTGAGATCTCCGCCCTCGTCATTTTTTTTGTCGAATGAGAATGCTAACTCCTTGCTGAGTACTAGTTTAGGTCAGAGAAGCTAAAACACAGCTTATGTATGGTTGATTAGGTGTAAGTACATGCACAGCATTAATATAATATAACTTAATTCTTGTTTCTTACCAGATTATCATCTGGTAAATAAACTCCCCTGTCCAGCATTTTGTTGTTTTGCAGTGTATTACTATCATTGCCTTTTTAAATGTCCCCACTAATTTAATTTACTATCCATAAATATTTTAAACACATATTTATAACTTCAAAATATTCTAATTCTTTAGGTGACAGCTACAGAGCTTCTGGAAACGGCATCTTTAATGCTGGTGTAAGTGCAAATGAGGGAATGATTACATGACACACACTTAAACTACTAAACCTTAATAATTATGAAGAGTGGCTTTTGCAAAACACAACACAAACTTTTCGGGGCAGTCACAAACAATGCTTCTTGTTTTCCAAAAACTCACAATAATTAAATGAATTTTCCCCGACTGTAAAAAAAATCGCTTGAGCAAAGATGGGCAAAATTCCAGGAAATGTATACGGAAATTCTCCTCACATAGCAAAGAAAAATTATTTTGCAATAACAAGACGAAAAAATTACGCAGGTGTACCATGCAAACTTTTTACATGCATGACCATTTTGTACCAATATTGTACCTTCGAAGTGTTTTACAGTCACATCATAATCGCCACGTAATTAGATACTTTTAACTCAAAATAACTTGCTGTACACGGATTTTTATGCAAAAATAATATGCATGGATACTTCTATACATGTATTAGAATGCGACCCTTCCAATACCAACCATATTTATTACATTGGCATGCTGACCATTTTATTTTAAAAATCTATGGCGATTTGGAAAACGTGGCCATTAACCAACGTCCCTTTGATCCACATTTCAGTAGGGTAGCCACTACTTTAAAAGCATATTCTGTCCTCTCATTATGTTACTTGTTACGCACATATTTAATACCATGTGCATTGTGGAATGTCAAATTCAGACGTCAAGATGTTCACTTCCATGCCTTATCCAGGACTCAAACCAGAATCTCTCGCTCTGGAAGCTTAAACACCTGTGTTTATATAAAAGATGAGTCACATGGTTTTGTGATTAGCGACATCCCAAAAAATAAACTTTTTCTCTCTCGTGTAGTTGAGCCAAATTAACATTCCGCAATACAATTTCATCTTTGAGTCACATGAACTGCTGGAATACTTTTAACGAACTTGACATTCTTCATAGAGTTTGCAATGAAATTACAAGATACAAGAGGATACGAATTGATTTAAATAAGTCTGAAATGCAAACACTGCAGAATAGGTCATTGAAGATCCTTAAAAATAACAGTATCTAGGGAAACAATCATTAGTTATAAAACTATTTTTAGGAATCTGACACATTAACTTATTTCAATCGTAGTTAGTTATCAAAATTCTTTAACTATTAAAGATGCTGCAATATACATATTAAACTTACCCTACTAATAAGCATTTACTGTAAGGATGGCTTATGAACTTATTTAGCCTAACCTTAAAACTCTCATGACATTTGGGATACGAGCTCACGCACTCATGGCTGCCAAGTAGACGTATAGACGCCCTGCACAGTCGGGGACCAGATTGATACACAACTCGTCTTAATAACGTCCGGTTAAATTACTTGTGGTTTCATACTGATTTTTTAATTATGCCTTCTCAAATAGAGTAATCGGACAGAGCCGAAAATATAAATGTACTAACGTACTGAACTGCATGATTAACTGTTTGAAAAATCAGTTCGTTTCAAACTTTCTTAAGGTAAATCTAACAGGCTATATTTTATTCCTAATATGTAAGTTTCATTTCAACTTCGGGAGAGGGGCAGTGGAGGCTAGAGTGCGCGCCTCTCACCAAAGAGATTATGGTTCGATTCCCGGCTGGATTACTATCGGAGATTTACATGTGGGAATCGCGCCGGAACGATGCCGCGGGTTGGTGGGTTTTCTCAAGGGTCTCCCATCTCCCCACCCTTACATACCGGTGCTGCTCCATATTTACCTCTCTTCACCCTCATTGGCTCTCAAGACCCGAGACGTAAAGAGCAGCTGAAATCTTTCAACCTAAACAGAGGGTTCTCAGTCAACATTTATGGTGGCAGTACTGAATTAAGAATGCTCAAAAGTCCTTTCAGCTGAGTCAAAGGAATCCATCTCTTCTTTAGGATCATTGTCTCTACCACATACTGTCCTGCCCTGCTTTTTAACTACTCGTGACGCTCCCGATAAACAAATATATCGTTCTGTTCTATAGTGCAACTCACAAAGTATCTTGGACGTTTGTAGGCCTACTATGATGCGCCTCTGTTCACGACTGACGGGACGATGGGAAGCTCCCTGCAAGGCGGTGACGTCACAAAGCCAGATATACAAGAGAGAAGGGGGCGTACGCTACTGCGCAAAGCAGAAACACTTACTCGCCTTATACACTACGATAATGTTCAGCACCGCGAAACATGAATTTTATAGAAGAAAACCGAAAAATGTATTTACTGCGCCCATCTACTTATCGAAAATTGTTTATTTACTTTAAGAACGAGGTAATTAACAGGGATGAAATTGTCACAAAAAGTACTCAGTTTCGCAGTGAAGACATTTCATCATATGAAACACTCCACTTGCGTCTTGATATCTTAGTCAGTTTGAGCTGAAGTTAAGGGGGGCGGGGGCTATACTTTGCCTGGCCATGAAATTTATGGCTAGGCGCTTGCCCTGATCGCCCCCCCCCCCACCCCCCGGTTCCTACACGCATTTCGTATAATTTTCGAGTTGTTTTTGAGAAATTTTTATTTTAAATAACTCTTTTTATGGATATATGACCCCTTAAAACAATAAATGCACAATTTTGTTTCTGTTACATTGTAATATATAATAAAATATATCAACTTTTAGAAGATTTCACATACAGTATTCATTTTACATTTGTATACGCTGTTGAATTCGTCTGTTAGTGCGTTACAAGTGAGCAGCCATACTGGAGACACACAACTTTGTCTATAATTGGATAGCTTTGAGAGTGCTATATGAACTCATTAGTTGATCTCAGTTTTCTCTATGTTTGTATTATTCTTACGTTTGTGAAATGTGAATTTTGAATTTAAACATACCTTGAAACTACTATCAAGTTTTATTTATTCGGCAACGAAAAAAAAAAAAATGGGTGAAAATGTGTACGAGCCGGAATATGCGAGTGAACATTCCCGAAAGTAATAGTGATTAGTGTACCTATTCGTATATACCGTGGATGTATACGTGAAAGATATCACGCAATTATGTTTTGTATAGCTATTCGTTACCTGTGTAACTTTGTAAATAAATAATTGCAGACTTGCAGTGTGTTTAATTTTTGCAAGTACGGTTGCGATTACTAACCTGTCGTGCAGTTAAGGTCCAGCCTATAAGTTGCGGACTCGTTAGAGGTGCAGGCACTTTTATAAAACTGCAGATACGTGTTTTATTAAATGCCGATTTGCTGTTTCAGTGTAGGAGTTTATGGAATTAATTTATTAGTAGCTAAGGCAGTGAAAGTTGGCTGAGTGAAGGTAAACACAAACGTGAACAACTTATCCTAGCATGTTACAAACATAACCTTTAGCTTTCCTTGTAAAAAAATTGCTGTTTGCCGGGCATTAAAGGCAAATCACCCCGTAAACCAATACAAGGCTACACCTTATAAAAAACGTCACACTTACAAATTCTCTGCTCCCCCCCCCCCCTACCCAACCCCCTTCCAAGCCTGCAGTCGCAATGACAATAAAGCAGCTGTTTATCGATACAAGAATATACAACCAAATTAGTTCTCATATTTGTAATACCGTATCTTATAAATGAAGCATTCCTGAATTGCATTTCCCATGGTTTCTCAAATTCCAGGAAATTTCTGGGGTGACTCATTTATAAAGGCAATCACCAATTCCTTCCTTGTATTACCTTCCTTGGTGTAAAATTCCCTAATGAACCTGCTATCGACAAGAGGTTAAGTTAAATAAATAAAGTTTACCCGTGTGTTAAGATGGTGATGTATTTAACGGTAGCCTGTAATAATGACAGTAAATGACAAATGTTTACATTCCATCGTTTCCTAAAGGTAGTTAAAATAAATAAAACTAAGGTAAGGCCAATCTTTTCCTGTAACTACACCATCTGCAAAATTGAAAAACTTCATGTGATTTTCTTTAAACGCTATTTCACCCTTCTTCAGGATTTTTTAAATTCTAATTTTGAGGGTAGCTAGTTGGCCATAAGCTTTTTTTAACATTGATGATATGATGAATCATGCGTATTTAAAATGAAGTGTGATTCGTGGAACAGTGAGTCCTCTAGCCGCTACACCATCCATGACCTCCATAATCTTAAGAAGGGAGGAGTTGAGAGGTTTAGAAGGTTTGTAACAATCAAGGTATTGAGAGCCAATGAGGGTGAAATATGTCAGATATGGAGCAGCACTGAAATTCAAGGGTGGGGAAAACAGGAAAACCTCGAGTAAACATGCTAGCCAGCAGTATCAATCATCACAATTCCTAAAGCCTGTTCACGATAAAGTGAGCACTTTAGATATGAACCTTAATAAAAAAAATCACTGCCCCTGCATGCATATATTCTAATGGGCGCATTGAGTGACATTAGCCCAATAAAGTTGGTAACGATGAATGGAAAGTAGTTCCATATATTAACGTCGAATAAAAAGTGTTGGGTCACAACTTGTCATAACCAAAATATATTTGGTTTTTTTATTTTTTTTTTTTATCTGAGTTTAAAAAGGAGTAGATCTGTACTGTATTTACTTTCCTAATAATTTCACCGTTTCACTTGACCGACACATGAATAAAGTGATGAGGCCCATGGCAATGTAAATTTTACTTAAGACAGAGGGATACACAACGTGCATACAAGTAGGTCTTAATCAGGGCTTCCAAAAGTGCTCATTTTACACTGAACATCCTATATATGTGAAAACTGTAAGTAACCTCACAGGGAAAAAAAGATGGACCACGCTGGTGGAAGGCAAGCTTCCTACCACTACTACCACTTAAGTCCCCCCCCCCCCCACAATTAGGAAGGATGGTAAGGAACCTCATTTCTTCAATTATATTTGGGAAAAATCAGTTACGAAGTTGAATTTAAGAAATTGATTTTAACAATGAATATAATTCTCTACCAGCTTATCATAGATCTTGTTTCTGAATGGGCGGGACAGTAGTTTGCACATATGCATTTAATTTTTGTAAAATTATACTTACTTGTTTCTTTCTTAGGTACCAGTACCTACTAGAAGTTGTCAAATATAATAAATATGTTGCAAAGCACCACCACACATGTATAAAACATACGGAATTAAGAGATAGGATTTACAGACAAAAATACAGAAAAGAAAATTATATAAACGCCAGTATTACTTGAAGTGGCGTTTGAAAACTTTTTCAGTAGACCTACTCAATATTAAAACATTCGTAAGTATATTGACAAGCTGATGATAATGTTTACAATAGTGACATCATCGTCACACCCCCCCCCCCCCCCCCCAGTTTCGACTATTCACCAGGTCTGTAGTAGTTTCATATGAAACAAATAATAAATTGTTTTGGATATACACTGTTGTAACAAAGGCAATGTTGTAGAAAACTAGAATTACACATACAAACACACAAAATCAAACAGGAATATAGTCCATTCCCGATTGGAAGAGACTTTTGAAAATCAACCTTTTAAAAACACTCTAGGCAAAACATGCTAACCTGTTTTTTCAATAACCTGTATTCCACAAATATATAACACTATGGTTAACTGTAGAGTACTGTATTATTGGATAAATTAAACTTTACCTTAATATCTTTTCTAACTTGTAAAATTTTTTCTTTTTCAAATATGAATTAACAACAGCGAGAGCAGCGACGTGTTGGCAACGGCCAGTAAGAAATTGTTCACCGTTAAAATACTATTTTAACCTAGTTTTTTAAGTATATTATTTGAAAATTAAACGGTGGCTATTGAAATATTGAAATATTTAGGTAGCCCCGATATCATATCTCATTTTTACAGTTTAAAATAACAGCGGAAAATATCGTGAGTAGGCCGTAATGGTAAGGTGCTGTTTTATAGAGCGAGAGCAATTTTGAAGCAACTGTCTGCTGAGCGAGCTTTGTCGCGCTCTCTCTCTCTCTGTCTTTGTCTCTTTCACACTCGAGAAGTTTCACTTCGCTAGTACGCGGTCAAGTTTTACATGTTTTCAATTGTAGCATATTTCATATTTATTATAGCAAAATAATGATTTTTGAATTTGTAATTTACAACTGAAAAGAGATTTTATTGTTTGAATACTTATTTTAATATATTTAGATATGATGGCGGGGCAGAAACAGTGAAGTTGGCAAACGTGGCGAGCCATGACATGGCGTGTTGCTGTTTTACCAAACGAAGCGTAAATTATACTTACTCGGAAAAATACTTCAAATTAACACATCACGTTTGTAGACGTTGTGTTTTTTTAAACTTACCTTAGCAAGTTACGATGTTGTAATAAATCTGTGTTTCTGCGGCAGTAATAAATATACTGTTACGGTGTGTTTCGTTAACCGCTGCGTGTGAAATAGCGTAGCGTGGCTGTTTGGTGAGAGTTACGGTGGATCTGTGTGTGCGTGATTCCAAATATTTGATGTGAACTATTTATACGTTGTAAATGTGAACAGTTTTTATGACGAAGTTATTTAATTACATACACGTATGTTTATTCATAACAACGTTGTACCTTTTCCCTGGGTGTTTGAAACACAGTCGTGTAACGTGATTTACCAACAATCCCAACAAATTAACCAAGCCCAGCCCCAATATATTTCAATAAACCTAATACACAGTAAATAGCAATACATATAAATATGAGTGGAATAAAAGTTACGGTAGGCTTATTTGAGTGCATGTTCACCGCTATATTTTAAGTTTCTATAACAAGAAATGAGCTACACGAGTTGCGTGTTTGATTTTAATGTCGCTTTTTCGGTGGACTGTCTATTCCTTCGTTATTAGAACTGAAGCCGTACTTTTAAAGAACTAACCCAACATATATCAATAACAAAAAGTTAAATACTACAGTTCATTACCCCGCAGTTGTAACAGTGTTTAACACAGTCGCGGCAAAATATTAACGTGCATTACGTGTAAGGTGCTATGTCGTGGAAAACTTAATGTAACTTAACCGTAAGAACTATCGTTAATTCAGGCATTTTTAAAACGTCATAAAGCTGGCCTAAATAATGTTATAGGTCTTAAATGTGAATATTCGTACGAAATGGTTTTTGAAATAGACCAAAGACAGAATTCTTTGAAAAGCTGTAAACAGTAAACAACACATTTGACAGGTATAAAATTAGAAGTCACATTTAAATGTTTAATTTTAGATGTAGCGAAAGTATACGAACACATGTACACACACAATGGCATGCAAACATTGATTTTGACAGATGCTACATGGCAGTCACATGGCAATGTTTATTTTACATTTGGCGGAAGGATACAAAACGGGCCTGCAAGTAGATATTTAGCAGGGCTCCGAGAAAGTTGCTTCCAATGGGGAATGGACTATAGTTGTCAACAGGTACATGAACACACAGAATGCTGCAGAAGGAATCGTTTGGTTGCAAGAAGACCACTGTGTTTGTCTGTTTTTGTTGTGTCCATCGTTAATTTTTTGTTTCGTTAATTTGCTGCTCACAAAATGAATTCCTTCTACAGAGTTCTCTGTGTTCTCCACTAAGGCATACCTATTGGAAACTATTCTTGGTTGGTTTCCTGTGTCTGTATGTTCGTATGTGTAACTATAGCTCTGCTGAAAAGGAAAGTATCCAACACAACTGTTCATTGAATATACGGTATAATATTCATATAGGCCTACATGAATTATAAAGGATAAGAAAATATAGCTCAATGTAAATCTGTTTACAAGATTCACTGTTTTGTTACATAATCATATATCACAGCAACAATTCATGATAGCAAATCATGTCAAAACTGCAATACCTTGCGTGTGTAATAACCCCAACTTTAATAACTCTCCCAAGTAGGCAGTGATTGCCCTTATTTACATCTTGAAAATGACAGTTACAAACACTGGATTCATCAGCTGGTTCCATTGTCATTCAATTGAAAAGAAACCAGTTTATTTATTTGTGTCACAGCTTGCACTAAGACATTAACTTATACAACTACTTCATTAAGTGCTCCTGCAGAAGCCCGGGAAAATACATTTTAATTGTCAACAGCAAAATTTATTGATGATTCACCTTTCACAAAAATTAAAGTAAAAAATCACGGGTTGAATTACTTGCAAAGGTGAAGATTATTACTATCAAATACTGCTATATATTTTGTTTCTGGAAAGATTTTAAAATATACAACTGCGCAAAGCCATCGGAAAAGGTAAATAGGCCTACAGCAGACTGACGATTGTCTCTCTCCAATGGCGTGGTTACTAGGCAATGCAACTGGAAATTACATCGAGTTCAACAGCACATCGTCTATTACTGACTTAGCTGGAAAAACAAATATATATAAATCTTTAAGAATACAATTTTCAAGTTTTCAGATATGACTGATAAAAAAAAACTATGTTCTGGCATTTCGAAATATTGGATATCGAAAACGAGTCGAGGATTTGTGACAGTATTATGTCTTGACACCTTTGTAGACGTGTTAATTGTAGGGTTATTTCGGGCCCCTGCTGGTAATTTGGATAATGGAAAATTGGCGTTACGACCTGGATACACTTTCGAGTGCACGAAGTCAGGCAAAGTGCCTTAACTGGTGTAAAAAAAAAACTGATACTTTAAGGCTAGTAAGTAACGCCAGAAACAAACAAAATATTAAAAAAAATTAACATGAAGATCTAGTGTAAAATATATTCACTTACAGACTGCCATGCAACAGTGTCAAGACATTTATATTTTTAACTGTTCTAATAATTTGTATTTATAGAGCTACTGTTACTTTAAATTTTCATTAGATAGTTGTAGTAGAGAAATTATGAGTCTGGGATAACGGGACTTGGGACAGGAATGCAGGAGTCACCCGGCCGCCATGTTGTTATGTCACCATCCACCATATTGGACCCATATGGCCTTGACCTATGTTCCTTGACCTTGACCCTGGTAACCTCTGAACCCAAAAACGCAAAAAGTTAAAAAAACAATCCAAAAAAATGTTTAAAAAATTATTAAAATATTTATTACAAAACGTTTTTAAAAATTTTATAAGGCAATTTCTTGTAAAAAATTTAAGTAAAAATCTACTTAAAATTATTACAAAAAGATTTCATTTAAAAATTGTTTCAAATTAAAAAAAAAAAATTAATCGAAGTTTTTATGAAGAAATAATTTAAAAAATTCATATATTTTTAAAATTAAAAATCGATTGCAAATTTATAAAGCATGCGTTATTAAAAAATGAATTTTAAAATTGTTAAAATTTTATTAAAATATGAACTACAAAAAATTTGATTAAAAAATCCTATAGAAATTTATAAAAATATTATTACAAAACATTTAATTTAAAAATCATTTAGAAAATTTATAAAAAAAAAATTATTTCAAAACTTACATTTGTGGGAGGTAATTAGTGTTTAGTCGGCAAACCACCAAGTTTACTCCACCCCCTCCACTCACATTGTTTCCATCAATTACTCATACTGTTTGACTCCAAACAGACGACTGACTCCCCCACCCCAACTCCCATAACTTATACTCATTCTACCATCTTGATTTTTTCGTCTGTCGTTTGTTTACACGTTACTGGAGGTCGCCATCATGGTAAACGTCACGGCCAATTAGTTACCTTCGCTCCACTGCCATATTGGCAAGTGTCACGACTACCATAATAGTAGCGTCATTTGTAAGTATAGCTGGTGCTAATTAGTCCGCCAATGATTCTCATTGACTAATACTTCGGCATTCCTCCACCACATGTGTTACACTGATTAGTCACATTCGTTCCACCGACATATTGGATTCTATTTTCAACACGCATAGGCGTTAATATAATTGAATAGAACCCTGAAGAAAAATTAGTCACCAGTCGAGTACGAGTCACCGTGAGAGCAAGATGACGCCCTTTCATCCGGACAACATTGTAGGTCCTGTCATTCCCGAACGACTCTAAAATCACCTATTCTTTCTGGGAGACTGGATATCTACATACCTATGAAGAAAAATGTGATGGATGGGACCCCTTGGCTATATTCGGTGACTTCGGACGAACCTACGCAACAGTTAATAACTTGCTGTACTCCAAGGAATTGCTTGTTTTATCACACGAAGCGTGATACGCTTCTTTCAGCAACCGTGGACCAGGTTCTATAATTGCAGTAACTTCGAGCACCGAAATTCACGCCGCTGTCTGCTCCACACAGGACTGCTGCACCCAGAACTGTGTACATCGTGGGAAAAATACTACCAGCGAGGCTTCGACTCAATCTGCCGCAACTAGACATCGAAGGTCGTGCTGTCGTGTCTACGCCGCGATCCTTTAAAAATGCCAGGGGACCTGCATCGGACTGTGGAGTGCGCCCCCGCAAACATCCACGTGTGGCGTTACCTGCTGCTGTTGCCGACACGAGTTCGTCAACTGCTGACCTCGACTTGGAAGAAGATGTCCGGAAGATGTCAGTTCTACTGCGTCGGATCGAACGTCAAAGACTGTTGATAATAATTTTTTACGAACGTGTTCTAACTTGCAGATTGAATTTAAAAAAAAAATAACACAGGCTGTCGCATTTGTAGAGTGTTTAATTTATGTAAATAAAATATGTATATATAAAGAAACTAACTTGTTTACGTATTTTATTTTTAAAGTTTACTTTTTTTTTTTTTTTTTTTTTTTTTTTTTTTTTTTTTTTTTTTTTTTCCTAAATACATAAAGTGTGTGTGGAAATATCATTTACAAGATTTGCTCTCGGGAACAGGAGTCCCTTGTGCCAACAGGCATTGGATGGCCAGCAGGAAACTGGGAAAAAAAAGCTTTCACAAAGTAATTCATCGAAATCCGTTCGGCCACGGCTTGCCACTCGTGCACTGCAAGCCGATTAAAAAAATATTTTGCCCCGCTGGAATCAATACGTGTTTCCTGGCGGCTAGCCATGTTTCCGCTCTTACGCATGATTAGCAGTTCCGTCAGTATCCTCTCATGGGAGTCGCGACGTGGATCTTAATGGCGGAGAACATCTCCCACTCTATTTACCTGCCTGTGACCATCCCCCAGTCCATTACGTTGCTATTGGCTATTGCCAGAATTTAGCAGATAAAATATTAATACTTTCATGATAAACAATACATGTATATTAAAAAAAAAAAAAAACAAACTAGTACGTCAACTTATTTAAGGGTCCCTCTTACCTATCAATAAAGTTGAGTATATGGGAATTTTTTTTTGTCTTCGCGAGCAAACAAGCACATCCTGAAGGGGAGGCAGGCTGTGGTAGGGGTATGCAGAGCATTATAGAAAAGGAGGGGAGGGGGTTGAACACTCGCTTATAAGCTTTAGTTCGGACATTGATGCGCCATTGTTGTACTGCATCGTACTGTGAAAGGTATGATGGCAAATATTACAAAGTGCTTGTCGTCTTTGGAGGGTACGCACAACGCACGGGCAGTAATTGGTACTAAATAGAACCTAGGTACACTCGGCAACCGCACCCCCGTGTATGGTGCGAGGCACATCGGACGGAGAAACGTGGTTCCGTGGTGCCAAAGGACGAGATAAACATATTTAACGGACAAAATATTTAACACAACACGTGAAAGAAAATATTTTACAAGATAAACATCTATTTAACGAACACAATCTTAAACAAAACATATGAAAAGAAAATTATGTGATAGTAAAACAAGTCTACATTTCTCTGTACCTAATAATGTTTTTCCTTATGCCTAAGATAATTTTCTTTCCCCATCCATATTATTAATAATCACGTACGTCGTTATGTTGTTTACACAGCGTGTTCCTTCCACAAAAAAAATATGGGGAAATGGGAGGTTTTCATCATCTGGGTTTTTCTATAGATTTGAGAAAGCACACACAAGCACATTTGGCCATGGGTTCGATGGCATTGTAACCTCCAAACTGTGCCAAGCACCGTCACATCGTTCAGAAAATACGTTAAGAGTTTGTCATTTTTTTTAAATTTCGTGAGTAACTTTCCTGTCGTACTTGGTTGAACGTCTTTCACCCACAATTTCTTTTTTCATATTTCCCATGTTTGTGGGAAACTTTGTTTGTAGACGGCACAAATGAACCACACACTCTTCACTATCGCAATATCGCTCTGTTAATTCAAACGCCTTACCATAGATGATTCTTCTTTCGAGGAGGAGGGAATGAACATTTCCGTCACATCGTTCCACGGTCACGGTAGCTGATGGCTGGTCTGTGTAGGTTACGCCGTGGAGTAGAGGAGATATACTTTCGTATTGTTTCTCTTGATTAAGCTTGTCGTCGAGACATGCTCCGTCGTTGTGAGAAGACTTGGTGAAAGGTCTCGGCCTCGAGCCTAGGTGCACTTCACATGCAAAAGGCGTGCAGTTGGAGGTACAGTCCGGAAATCCTTACTTTTTCATGATGCGGTTATGTCCATCGAATTTCTCCTGCCATTTACACGCTTAGCTATATATTTACTTTTTTAGAACAGTTCGTACAATAAACTCCAGTGAACAAGGAAGCGTAGAGTCGGGACATAAGTTGTACACATAAAATTTTTTTTATTTGCACTTAAATGTGTTCAGCACATAACAGCCTTCGAACTCATCGTAGCAGCGTAGCCAAAGAATTGCACCATCACAAAACTGAATTTGCAGAATAACTCTATCATCTCGAAAACTTACGCGTCGGTACCCCCAATTCAGTTCACTGTACTGGCTCACGTCTTCTGACCTGAATGGACAAAATTGGTCTACGGTCACTTCTTCGGTGTCGCTTTCTTAAAAATCGGAGCTGGCGGGACTCTCTGCGGCGAGAATACACTGTATTCCGGGGGCTGATACGAGTTGACTGATGGATGCGGGTTGACTGGCAGTAGCGGGTTGTCTGATGGTAGCGGATTCGAGCCAGTCGACGACTCGGACGGCATTGCACATCGTGCCAATATCGTACGGATGAGCTGAAGAATATTATCTCCAGTATGTTCTGCATTGCTGGTTTCTTCTGTACTTGATGACATGGCTACAGTAATATGCGTTTGAAACGAAATGATCACCAGGCTCTCCTCTCAAAATAGCGAGGTACAACTTTTCCCAGGGGCCCTCCTGAACGAATTTTATAAAGCTAGTGTTTAAGGGGGGTGGAGCGCAAGCGACTAATTGGTGGAAATGGACGTGACAAATTATCCAATGAGAAACATTGGCAGTAGTTGACTAATTATCCTATCATAGAGATTGGATGGGATGGTGCGAACACATCTGATTGGTGGAACGAAGGTTTCCGAAGATACCTGCGAAAATTGGCCAATCAAATATATTGGAGTGTATGGAACAAAGGTGACTGATTTGTGGTAGAGTTCGAGAAGAGGCATCTGATTGGCCGAACGAAGGTTTCCGAAGAAACCCGAGCAAATTAGCCAATCGGGAGGGTTGTCACGTGCGTGGAGACCTTCCAACTAAAAATTTATAAGCCAATGAGAAGCATTGGCAGGATGGAGGCTCGCCGAATAAACAGTAACTTGCCAATGAGAACCATTGGTGGGGTGGAACGGATGTGACTAATGAATAGGGGTACGTCTATTAGCCAATGAGAACCATTAGCAGCAGGGCACTTGAACACTTAAATATATCGGAGGGGGTGGAACAAAGGTGACTGATTAGCCAATTATAAATATTGGCGGGAGTGGTGGGGATGGAGCGAATGCGACTAATTACCCAGTAAGAAACATTGGCGGAGATGGAGGCTTTCCAACTAAACAGCCAATAGCAATTGGTGATAGTCGCCTGCTGGGGATGGAACGAAAATGAGTAATTAGTAGAAGGTGAGAGGCAAACTTCGAAACAAATGATGAACGAAAATCAAATGTGGCCGCCTCCAGAAACGTGTAAACCAATGGCAAACAAGAAATGTCAAGATGGCGGAATGAGTATAAGTGAGGAGAGTGGGGTTAGGGGCGTCAGTCGTCTGCAGAAAAAGGGGGGGGGGGTGGGGCTGATAAGTATCCATTCGGAATGGTTTCTATTCCGGAAATTTTGCATTCATACTTGCGCAGAAAAATTCGGATTGGTACTCATTCACATTTTATTAGCAAAGCATTGCGTTACTGAATCCTGAAAAGTATTCATTGTAGGAATGGGTACCATTCAGGATCTTTGTACCGAGATTCACATCCCAAATATCCTGAAACGTGCCCACTGTTGGAATGTTTACAATTCCGGTATTTGTGTTCTTTTTTTGTCATTCACAAAGCCTGAAAACTGTCCACTGCCGGAATGTTAACCAATCTGTCTTTTTCGCTTCAGCGAAGCTTGGAGTTTCCCCACACATGATTTTCAAGCGTAGCCCCCTCGCACTTTAAAATACTGTACAAGCGTAGTCAAACAATATGCACCGAGTCAGAGTCCCAGCGCCAGCAGGGGAGTAAATACCTAAATCAGTGATTCAAGGCGCACCGGCAATTCTTTTAGGTGGTGACGCGAAGCGTCACGCATCAGCGAAGCTTGGAGTTTCCCCATAATTGATTGTAGTGTGTAGCCTATTTGCATTGATAAATAATGTGTGTGTGTTTTGTAATTTAACATATTTTTGTACTATTTGTAATGTTACTGTAATATTGTCAACATATTTTCGCACTTGAGTCCAGAATGGTTACCATTCAGGCAGTGAATAGTTTCCAGGCTTTTGTGGATGACACTAAAAAACACACATGCCGGAATTGTAAACATTCCGACTGTGGGCACTTTTCAGGATATTTGGGATGTGAATGTCGGTACAAAAATGTGGAATGGTAACCATTTCTACAATGGATTCTTTTCAGGATTCAGTAATGCAGTGCTTTGCTAATAAAATTGAAACAGTTACCATTCCGGATTTTTCTGCCCAAGTATGGATGCAAAATTTCCGGAATGGTAACCATTGTGAATGAATACTTTTCAGTCGCCCCTTTTATTAGCTAATTCAGATCACTTATGAAACAGATCACCTATGGAAATATGTATGTATTACAGATATTACAGCAGATCATGAACACTTTACCCGAGTTTGATATATAATAATGAGTACAGGGCGATGTCCTAAAATGTTTACTGTTTTCTGGGAACACTGCTATTGACCCAAGTACTTAATATAAATAAACATTTAACTAAACCCATTCGTGTGGTATGACATGTCAACAGTAGTAGGATTGGGGCATTCACGACCAAGGGCATCGGACATCGGAGCCGAAACTGGGGGAGCCGCCATGTTGTTACGTCACTCGACCGCGATCTTCGATGTCATTGTCCTTTTACCCCTGACCCATATGACCTTTGACCTTGATCATGATCTTGACCCCGAGGGCCTTTGATCCCAAAGAACACTTAAAAAACTCTACAAAATTCCAAAAATTCCTCAAAAATTCCAACAAACTCTAAAATATTCTAAAAAAATCGGAAAAAATTATTAATAAAAGTTATCAAAAAAACAATGAAAAGGATCTTCAGAAAATCCCTAATTTTCCCAGAACAGCTGACATGGATCAGCGACTCAGGTGACCGGAATCATGACCATCGACCATTGAACTTTGACCTTGAAAATAAATTTAAAAAATCGTAAAATTCATAAAATATTCTAAAAAATACCGAAGAATTCTAAATAATTCTTTAAAACTTAAAAAGTCATTAAATGGTGTTATAAAATTATTTAGAAATTATCAAAACCTATAAAAATTTAAAAAAAGATTGGATTTCCCAAGGTCCCCCAGAACAACGCCCAGCAAATGACTGGCTCCATCACCCCCACTCCACTCACCTATACTCATTCCACCATTTTGATTTTTTCATTCGTCATTTGTTTAAACATTACTGGAGGCCACGATCTTGGTAGGTGACCGCCATATTGGTATACATCACTTGTCTGTCATCTTGGAAGACAATACCCATTAGCAATTGAACTTTGAACTGTGACCATGCCCCCTGACCACGAACTTAACCCCATGACCTTCAATGGCCTTAAAAAAAACTCGAAAAAAATACATAAAAGTCAACAATCATAATACATTACAGGCTACCAACGCCATATTAAATGTAGACTACCTCAACGTTGACCCCATTACCTTGAATGACCTTGAAAATAAAAATTCGATAAAATAAATGAAAGTCAACAAGCATAATACATTACAGACTACCACCACCATATTAGATGCAGAATACATCGACCTTGACCCATGACCTTGAATGATCTTAAAATAAAAAAATTGAGAAAAATTCTTAAAAGTCAACAAGCATAACACATTACAGATTACTACCAGCATATTAGATGCGGACTACCACGACCTTGGCCCCATGACCTCGAATGACCTAAAAACGAAAAATCGAGAAAATATCTATGTGAATAGGCAGAATTTAGTCAAGGCAATCAACCTTCCACGCAGCTGCTGTCAAACTAAACCTCTCAGGTTACCTACCTACTGCTTATAGGATACAAGTGTGCATGTGCTATGACTTCATATTGACTTTGAACCAATGGCACTGCCTCATTAATACATTGTGCAGACACCGACCAGCCAATCACCAAATTACCACATGATTGCAGCTGATCAATCACATGCAGGCATTGAGACATCACACACAGTCAGGTAGGCAGGCTTTAGTTGCTAGTTTTCTTGATCACATTACCATGCAGTTATATCTTCAACAGTTTCTTCCAGGCAAGTTCTTCGATCACCTACAAATCATGGCCAAATTTAAAGTAGACAACCAACTCCTGTTTTCGAACTTACCTCTCACGAGATTGGCTGGTGTTTAAAGAACATTCTTAAGTTAAGTTTTCTAGGAAAAAGACGGTCATCTTGTTACGTGACATCAGGCAGCCAGCCCGGGTGGACAGTGCACTAGATCTGAAATTGCAGGCCGTATTGCAATAGAAGAAGGAGCGAGGTGTTTTAAACAATAAGTAGGCATGTATAAGAACCCTCCGCATAGCTTTCAGAGAGGTTACCTAGAACTCTCGTGACATCCGTTAAGGTGCCATTGAACTGTATGTTAGCACGGTAAGTCGTGTGCTTACACACAGGGAAGACGTCGCCCAGGGCTGCTGCGCATACGGAGAGAAGCCCCGCCGGCAAACCTGATCATCGGGAACTCCAAGATAATCAAAATTCTACTATTGACTACCAATTTCAGCTAAGGAATTCCAAATAAATCTTTTACCTAACACCATTCATACAACCTTCTAGAACATTTAAACACTGCCATGTTGTTTTTCGTACTCCACGACTTTTCCGACATTTACTACGACAAACCTGAACTGATTCGTTGCTGTGCCGCTAGCTGATTGCAAACGTTTTAACTAGAGTAATTATTTTTGAAGAAACACTTATGATTTTGGCGTGATTTCTGAACATTTTCAAGTATTTAAATTTTTAATCATTACGAGGGTAGTAGTGTTTCAAAGGCCACTACCCCAAGCACCCCAAGCAGAAATATTTATATTAGGCCCTACATGGTCAATATTTACAGAGCCACAGATAATTTGCTAATTCGTGATGCCATCTGGATGAATTAGTTTGTTATTCTGGGAAAATTTAAATTACTCAGAGCAGAATTAAACTTCCAGATATTCTTCAAACACAGTTGCTCTTTGTTGTCATTTCGTAGTAGTAGCACGATTTTCTCCTAGTATTCCTGTTTGTGTGTTTATTCTGTCCCCACATATTTTTACTACCAGACTGCTCTGTTTCTGGGTGTACAAATGGTACACATTACTTCACATTGGTAAGATGAACTGTGTGTGTGTGTGTGTGTGTGTATTCCTACTTGCAGTCAGGGTGGGGCAGGGCATAAGTAACTCTTCAGACTGCCTTCAAGCACCACTAAGGTGAATCCAATTTTCAGTTCTCACTCTGCTTTGTGTTGGCACTCGACACAGACAATTCGTTACAAGTACTACAGCTGTCGCAACGCCATTCTCATATGCACAGATGCATACAGAACCCCTTTCTCTCTCAGTTTATATTTATTTTTCATTACGTTTAGTGTCTCATATTGTTGAATATTGATGTGTGCAGCGTGTACTAGTCAGAGTCTCGTCGTTATACGTTTTACGTTTTATTAAATTTTAGACAGGCATTTCACCTTAACATTTCACATTTGGGTTTAACGAGCAAATTTATTCGTCTTATACGTTTAGGTTTAGTCGTCGTACTTATGACATTAGAAATAGATTGATGATTGCATTCGTCAAATGACCTAACAAGAAATTACCTTTCCTATGAAGGAGTAGGGACATGTGTGCAATCCATAATCTGTAAACTTGAAAGCCAATGTAGGAAAATATATACAAACCAAAGCAATATCAGTGAGGGTGATACGAGCTTTGCTAATGTTTAATTATTACGGGTGTAATTTCTGACATGGTAGATGAGCTTCTCAAATAAATACTTAAGTAGTTAATCATTCAAAATTTAAAGGGACCAAAATATAGTATTTAGAGGGAACTGGCTATGGGCCTGTTAAATCGTCAATATTTCACTTACATTAGCTATGGTTCCGATACTGCTGACAAGCACTGGTGTTCAGTGGCATGGGTTTTCGCGATTTGCTGCGTAAGGCCAGAAAGATTACTGTGAACTCTGAACATCGTTGGAACTCGGGAGGTCATCCAACGCCATACTTACACGCAGTCACGTGATTTCAAACATCTTTTCTCTAAAGATATTTGCAGATTTTCAGAATAAAGTAGTGTTAGACTTGAATACAATAACTATATAGAACTCTTTGGTGATATTGTCTGAAAGAAAACTGAAAAAAATATATAATTAAAATAATTAACTAATATATTTAAGGGAATTCGTGATCATCGCGTGGACACACTACAGAGCACGGCTGATCATATTATCCAATGTTCACACAAAATGTAATATTGTACAATAAAAATGGTTCACATGACTTTTAACCCTATTGGTAAAATATTTATCTAAGAATTTCTTAGTTTTAAACGACCTGTCCTGCAATATTAGACACGAAAAATAATGTTTTTTTTTTTTTGTATTTATTGATTGTACTGAATTTTAACCTAGAAGTGTATTTAGTTACCGTAAGAGTGGTGTTACAGAAAGCAGTTGGCGAGGTATTTTCTGTGTGGTATTGAACGGTCTTGTCCAATAAATACTTAATTTAACTCTGGATTCCTATATTTTCTTTTAAATATTGCGCAGTAGGTTTGGAATTGTTCGATAAATGGTGTTGCAGTACTACACGAAGGATTTTTACGCAACTTTTTGTACTGCGCTGCCAATATCACTGCAATTTACATGGCTGTCACGACCTAAGAATTCATTGGCTTTAGTTATTGCTGTTTTTTTTTTGTCCACAGTCTTTAAGTCCTATAACATAATTTTATAGCACAAATGCAACTGTATCGATTTAAATAAGTTTGTGCTTAAGTACGCAACAATCTCCCAGCAAAGCCAAGCCCATAATTTTGCGAAAATAAATCGGAGGAACCTATGGAACCTAATATATAAAGAGGCATGTGCAAAACAATCACTCGCTGAACCATATAACTAAGAAAATAAATCAATATATGTTTAACCAAATGAGCCAGAATAGATAAGCAGCGCGTTTTTCTGCACTTCACTTACAAAAATATTCCTACTTATTTCTCATTACATTTTGAATAGTATATTTTAATGAAGTGCATGTGAACGCCTGTTTTGTGTCTATAACAAATTACGATTGCTAAAAAGGGTCACAACTTAGAGAACTATCCGAATTATTTTATTTTATAGTAGCGGCGGAAGGTTTTCATGTTTAAGTTTATATTTTCTCATAGAATATGCGACAAAAGAAGCGCTAAAATTCTATAAGTTATGAGCTAAACTGTTACTTTTCACTAACCGTTCTATATGCTTACTCTATGGTTATAACGATAAAAGTTAAATTTAATTAACTGGTTATATAATAAGTGACTTTTTAATGATTAATTTCATATAGCATGAATTAAAGCATTTAGTTGCTAGAATTTGAATAGCTGTCATAGTTTTCTTTAAATTACAAATCATTCTTGTGGTTACATTAAGTAATTACGTTAATTGGACTCACAAGATGTGTTATCAAGCGTAAAAATCTACTATTTTCCATGCATAGGGCCTTTTAATTCCAATTTAAACATTTTACTTTGTTTTTTTGGTAAAAACGAAGACACTGTCACAAAACAGCAATAATTCTTTTTTATTTTATTTATATTGCAATTTTACATTCCTTGCGTGGTTATTTAACAACACCAGTGGAAGGCCTCTGTTCATTTGAGCTACCTAAACTTCTACATCACACATTTACTGTTATCAATGTAATTTAAATAGTTATATGAAATGGCAAACTAATAAGTTACAATTTTTTTTACATTTAACATCGTCATAACCGCTACACGTACTCACCGTATTTATCTGAACGGTTAATATAATGTAGCCTATTGACGAAATAATGCATGTTCTGCAGTAAACAGCAACATGTGACTGTCACTATTTAAAAAAATATCGGGAACGTATTTGTTGCTTCGTGGGTATCAGTTAAGCAGAGCTTTAGTTAGTAACTGTAACATGATGGTTACATTATTTTGAAAATTCCAATTTATTTTTAAATTTAAGTCAGTTTGAAATTAACAGAGGAATTACTGTGATTTAAGAGCGAAATTCATAATTTAATTCCTATTCTTTAATTCCAAAACAACCAATTCACTGAAAACCAAACATATTTCGTGGCGCGTCTTATAGCTTCTCTTGAAGAACACTGGTAAACCACTTCTGATGACATTACAAGAATACTGCGCCTGAGATCTACTGGATAATGTTTGAACTGAAAAAGAAATAATAACTTGGAGAACTCACACCAGAGGCCAGGTATATCCTGTCACAGGCTCTGGTTAACCTTAGTTACAATGTCTGTGAGTCAGTTTACTACACACATGGTAAAAGCATTGTCTTAAAAAATCTAATATAAATCTCCAAGTAGAACTACATACTTTAGAAACGCTGTACAACCGAAATTCAGAACTTGGAACGATCATACAACAGAACCACATATGTTAGAATGGTCGTACAATAGAAACACATGCTTAGGAACTATCATACACAAGAAACACACATATTAGAACTGTCGTACGTTACAATCACATAACATAGAACTGTGTTTAGTTAGAATTTTCTGTCTTGTGTGGTTCTAAGGGATGTGGTTCTAGTGTATGATTTTCTAAGTTGTGACAGCACCCCGTCCTTGGGTGCCTGGTGTCGTCCCCTCACTACGCCATTCGCTGCTTGAGATTTTGTACAGTACTGTACAAAACTGACTTACTTTTCACCTAGTTAATACATAATGTTTTACGTTAATGGTAGCACTTCTCTGAGTGTTCTTATTTGATTGTAACTTAAGTTGCGTATGAAATTATATCTAATGAATTTAAATGATATTATCCCTGTGCCCTGTTATGCTATGCTGATAGTTTGTGTCTTGCATAAAACTTTTCTTTTAGTTTGCGAACTTGATATTACTATCTAGGCAGCTTCCTAATTTAATTAAGAATTTACTTTTTAGTACTCTATAATTTATATTATTTTCTATTATAAACAATCTAATTTATGCACTTTCCTGCAAAATATTCTTACTGAACAAACTGAAAATGTTACGTTATTAATTTTGCATACATTTAAATGGCTAACTTTGATACCTTATTAAAACGAAATTGTAGCATTTCACATTTACACACACACACATATATATATATATATATATATATATATATATATATATATATATATATATATATATATATATATATATATATATATTTGCACTTTAAAATTAATACTCTTTATGTGGACTTGTATGCACAATCACGTTTCAATTTCGTGTGATTCCTAATTATAGTCTTTTAAATTTTATACTGGTCAAGTACTTAAGCATATTGCTAACAGTTACTTTTATTGAATTAATTTAATATTGATATTTTATATGTAATTGATTTCAATTTTCTTAAAGACTTAATTATCCCTTATTTACTAATACTACTTAGTATTATAACACATTATCTATATCATATAATCTATTTCAGGGTCATTCTTCACTCTTTGGCGACCCTGTCGCGATGTATTACCCTTTGGGACTTTATCGCGGCATATCATAGTTGCACGATCCGCGTCTGCACTGCTCGTGTGACATATTGTGGGTTTCTTTCCCCCGTTTTCCCCTTTTCTTCGCTATAGAATATCCTTCATTTATTACGCCCTGAAACTGCTTGGCAGCTGACATTTTGTCAGTTGCGCAAATGTTTTCTTTTGTTTTCAAATAGTCCCGCGATGTCATTTTGAAAGTTTCCACGCTCAGGCGGGAAACGAACAACTTCGGAATATGCCCGATTAATTATTGAGATGGATAGCGGCAATTACTTATGCTTAGAGGGCAGTGTGGCAGCGTACGCCAGTGAGTACTCCTCGCATTCGAAACTGCTTGGCTTAGTAAGGACGTTGCTACGTTGCAGCTCACGTAACTCCATCGTTACCTACCCGCTCCTGAAGTTCGCGTAATGTGTTTTAACTAAGTGGCTGTAGTAATCAATCTTATTTGCTAGTGAAACCTCGTTTCATTACCTATACGCACTAAATATTCTCGTGTGGGAGGGAGGGGTATCCAATTCTAGTTGGGGGGGGGGGGGGGGTGTCTTCCACTTATCCCTCGCAATAATTTTTAACTCTCCACACTTTAAATGTATTAAATTTCAATTTAAATATTGAAATATTCAAAAGATATTAATGCTTTTGTTGGAGCTTGGCTTGCAAAGAGGAGGGGAAGACCCTAGCCTCCACCAGTGCTGTGATCTATGGTGAGGCCTAAATCGGCCTAACTGACAGAATCTAAGTACAGTGTGACTTATGGGCCCAACCCTATCTGTTCATGGGTGGCGAGCCAGATGGTAGTTAATGAGCAGTCAATTGGAAGGCTTAGCTTTTAATTAAAAGCGATTTTGTGTCTAATGTCTTTATATAAAACACAATAGACACAATTCGTACATTCTTTACTTTAATTTAATGCGGGGAAATTGATTGATATAACTAACCCAATCTTTATCAGCCACAATATCAATATCTAATAAAGTCTCTGCAATAACTCACTGGAACGATATCACCTTGTTAATGATGCCGAAGGCTGCTTGCAGAAGTCTCGGAATCGGCGGCACCGGAGCGCCCTCTTGCGGTCCGTATTCAGGTGGCTGCTGTCGGGCGGCAGGTCAGCCACAGACCCTGCTTCAGTCCTCCGCGCGCGTTAAATACGCGGCGCCGTATTGTTACGAATGTCTGTTCTAACAATATCTCGCTGCTCGTGGCCTCGTCCCGAATACTGTCGGGGTTGGGGTGGCTTCCAGCCATGCGCAGGGAACCGCTCGGTGGATCACAGCAATTCATAACACAGATCAGTAGCACGGTCTAAGATTTAGTTAAACACAGAGGTCATTGGTCATTGAGCTTCGCAGTATACAGTACCTGCCAAAAATTACCTCTCAGTGAGATTTGTGGACAATTGTGTACACGAGGCCGACTAGGTTGATTTTTCTATGCGTGTTACAAACATTTGTTATTTTTACTAGCGTGTTTATAAACATTTTTTTTTTTTTTTTTAGTTTTTCTATGCGAGTTTATAATTAATCGTTAATTTTACTACATGTGTTTACAAACGTGTTTCAATTCTACTAGGCATGTTAACAAATATTTATAAATTTCACTAGGCGTGTTTATAAATATTTTTAATTCTACTAGTCGTGTTTACAAACGTTTGTTAATTTTACTAGTCGTGTTTTCAAACATCTGTTAATTTTATTAGTTGTGTTTACAAAAAATTGTTAGGTGCACTATGCGTGTTTACAAACATTTTGAGACACGTTTGTTTCAAGAACAGTGGAAAATTACCTGCCACACGTCCCCAAATCGACTGCCTTGGGTCGCTACTACCTACATCACTCATGCTGGCGTGCCTGCCTGCTCGCCTCGCCTACACTTTCGACACAATATCGAGCGACGATTATATTTCCATCACGTGAAATTATGCTAGAAGAAATTATGTGCTATGAAGAATCAAAGTGTTCTTACCATATCATGAACTGTGATGTGCTATCGACGAACGAAACACGTTACATGTTGTTTGTAAGAGCGCGAAGCCGCGGCAGACCAGCTTGCAGCGAGGTGCCTGCTATACTGAGCGACCCCGGGGCACAAGTTCACAGAACCGCCACCTTGTAGCGCTGTCATCGTGCGGGAGGCATATGCAGCGTGCATTGTACAGTGTAGACGGCGCCACGAAAACTTTATTTCCGAGAAACGAATGATTTCTCTAAGGTGCCACTAATCCTTATTGTTTAATTTAAAATAAAGGCTGTTTGTCCCCGAAGTGTTGGGGTTATTTCCCACTACCAAAATTATACTATAAATTAATTCCGCAGCCGACTGGTCGTCAGAGACTCGTCTGCTGGGATTCAGATCAACACCAGTTATAAACCTACAATGTATGTAGGGCCCATCAGGCCAGATAAATGTAGAAATGGACTTTGTTGCTGTCCACATAGAGAGTAAAAAAATTTGTCTCGTACTCACAGACCTGATTTGGGATGACTATTCGCTTTAACAGGCAGAATCTTTCAAATGTGAAGTAATTTAATATACTAGAAAAAGCTGTTAGTTGAAGCTTGACATTTTGCTTCAGCCTTGGCATGTTTAGTCACATTTGTCATGTAAAATTTTGTAAATTAAAAAATAGCTGTAAAAAGGAAAATAAAAAAAACAGCATACCGAGTTCTGGCATATGGCTTGGAATAAATAGAAATTGTCATATAAAATTGTATGGTATAGGGAAAATTTCAACTTTTCGTGAAAGAAAAATAACTGTTTTGCGAGTATTTTACTGGACAAATGTTGGGTAAATTCCAAAATTCTTTAGAGAATTTTTGCCAAATGTTCTAAGAATCATGCTCTGTCATGCAAGGTTTATTAAGGCGGTTTTATGACTTTTATTTCATCTCATCCAAATGAGAATTACGAAAGTAGTTAGACGTTAAATTAATATCCTGAAACGTGCCAATTTTAGAGTTTTAATAAGAAGCTATGATTTGGGTTAAATTGATAAATGGTTTAAATCCTCAAGTATATTTTTATAATGTGAATTTTAGAAGATCTGTTGAATATTTATCAATCTAGTTATTTTAAAAGAAGTAGTATTTTGTATTTTGTTATTTTACTTGAGTATGTAATATTGTTTAAAAACAGATAAAAATACAGAAAGCTTTTCCCATAATATTGTGTGTTGTGTTTTGTTAATTTTAACGAAATACTTGCACTTTCTGCTTTTGAAAGTCTTGGTTGGTTTTGGAACGATTTGTGTCTTTGGTGGTTGGTTAAAGTATGTCTCTTGTGTCGTCCTTCCTTAAAGGGCGAAGCAAGGGCTTCAGTTTGTTAATTTTACAAGGCGTGTTTACAAATATTCCTAATTTTGCTAGCTGTGTTTACAAATATTTGTTAAATTAACTAGGCGTGTTTACAAATTTTAGTTAATTTTACTAGGCCTCTTTACAAACGTATCCGTCCCGAAATTAAAAAAATAAGTATGTAAGTTGGGTGGATTTAATTTTTGATTTGTGATTTTCTTTACTGCAGGTAGCCTATTTTTAAAACAGAGTCAGATAGTTGTATCCGATAAAAAACTCGTTATTTTGAAAATCTATTTGAGACTTAAATATATTCGCTTTCCTGGTTAAGTAATTTGTTTGTTTGTTTTTCCTGAACATCTAAATCCAATTGTAGTATAAGTTGAAAGTCCATTGTTCAGAACCGCATTCATGAAATTAAGTCGTTCGTTTTTGTCCGCTATATACTATATTTGCCGTAAAATATCGTGGGGAAAAATTAGAAATTATTATGTTAATAATCTAACCAGACATTGTATTGTTTGATAATATTTCCTTTTTCTAACTCATTCCTACCCATCAGTATACATGTTGCGGTATAGCAACCATATATAATATTGATGTTTACAAGTAAATATTGACTCAAATGTTATGTTTTCATTTTGATTCAAGTGAAATATTTACATTTTTAACATAATAATATTCTTAGTCCCTTATAGTAATTTTGTTTTGCATAACCATAATTTGAATAGAACATAGATAGAATATAAACAAAAGTTGAATGTAACCAAAAATAAGGTAATTTAGTGTTAACACAAGTATTTAATGCTTCTGATACATGACCTATTTAGGATACAACGAAGCTCGTCATACGTGATGTGATTTTTCAAATGTTTAATTCGAAAAGTGTTAAGAAACCACTTATAGACTATACACAAAACGAACCTTGTGTTGAAAGTATGCTACCGTGAAACAAAAATAAATCCAAGATGGAAGGCTGTCGGGGCATAGGGTATATCTCAACAGATACTTTCAAGTCTACAATATTTTGCCAATATTGTTCTTGTTGTATCTGTAATCGTGATAATCATTAACTCATTATTTATTCCTTTTCAGACTGACGTGAAAAAATTACAAATTGAAAACTAGTCAATTTTTGTTTCAGGAATTCTGTAAAATAGCTCATTACGTACAAAATGTTTTAGTTTTAATATTAATCCTCTGTATGTATACTATGCTAGAGTGTAGTTCGAGAAAAGCTAATTTAAAATTTTATTTGTTGTTCCGAACAAAACTAGCATGGATGTGTGCAGTATTTGTTCTGCTAGTGTTCAACATGACCACACAAGAACACGATAGTGCAGTAACAATGATACTGCTAACGGCGGAATATATTTTTTATAGGCACTCAAAGGGTCGTAATTGACTGTAACTCCTTTTATGAGATAGAGGACATTAGATTGGGTTAATATCAGCTCGGCTCTGCATTGGTTGGTGATCGGCCAATAATGAAGTCTGTGAAGTACAGGGTTAGTGTCTGGTGTGGTATTGGACCACTAGGACGATGGTGAGTTCTAACACAGACACCAACACAACCGGTGTTCTTGCAATAGTGGATATAGGTGACTTAATTCTAAACTGTCTTAAGAGCCAGTAAATGTGTGCAGACCTCAATGTGTCAAATCTTAACAGTACGCTATAAACGGATAGGGATGAGCATAAGATAACACAAGGAAACCATTACCTTCAGTACTGCATGCATCAGAAATTAATTGCTTTATTTGCAATACCTGTAACCGTAAATTAAAGTGGAGCTTTGAGGGCTGACATAATGGTATAAGGAATAATCAAACCGGTTGTGCCGAAGATATCTTACTCCTAAGAATTATTTTAAAGGGTTGAATGATGGCCAACATTTGGAAATTTGGGCTTTCGGCGACAAATTCGTACTACAAAAGTGATGGCATTCGTCACGGCCATAAATCAATCTTATCCCCGCGACGACGATCACGCAAATGTGCGATCCGCGACATCCAAATAGCTTGCAATTTTTTTCCTCCTCTTTTTTTCCCCCTTCTTCTCTGCCTTTGCCGGCAGCCATCAGAGCTACGGGCGGAAGGCTATCTGTCTGATCTGTCTGGGATTGTGTTCCGGAAAGCTCTTCAAGTTGTCAATATCGCCTGATGGATGCGCGCATTCTCTACCACACCCTCCCCTTTTGCCATCAGGGGCACACTCCTTCACCCTCCAACCCAACAACTCCAAAACATTTTTTTTTCTTTACCCTCTTTCTCCAGAGCCGAAACTCAGGAATGCCCATGCTACTCTGGGAGGTTTTTCGCCCGTCTTCATGACTGACGGGACTTGGTTCGGGCAACCACTCAATCACGGCGCGGTCTATTTTAATAGTCGTCTGCCTGCCAAGCTCTTATGATGGATTTCGCCAACTTGGAGTGTATTTACGTAGAACCGGCATTTCTCTCTCTCTCTCGCCTACTTTCTCTCTCACGCGCGTTCTCTCTCTTCTTAGTGCTACTATTCGCTTTATTGCCTTCAAATTTTTTGGTCCTAAAATCAGTAGACTTCCTTTTATATAACTAGATATCTGAAGAATTCGCGAATTCATTTCGGGACAAGCGAGAACTGAAAACACGTGCGTTTGTATAACTTTAGCCATTGGTCCGCACGGTGTTTGACACCTCCTGGAGAACGCTGGCCCAATCGTCTCCGTCCAGATTGACAGCAGACAACCAATGTGCAGCTGATATCGGCATTTTTGCACATAATACCGTAGAGTCTAGCCTGCAGGTCATTGAACTCGCGAATTATTCAGGTATCTATGTATAACACGAAGTTCTATGCATAGCAAGTGTGTTTCTGAAAACAGCACGTTTTAAATGTGACACAGGATAATAAAATATCCAAGTCTGTTAAAAATAAGTGCATATAATATCGCTGAGTGTATATTCATATTTTTATTTGCAAGCAGTGGCGTGTGGTGAACTGTTGCAAGGTAAGCTGTCGTTAGCTCTGTGCTGAACCTTGTTTCTTGCTAGTTTACACTTCCACCACTAAAACGTAGCTCGGCAGGTGACGCCATAGCACGCGTGTAATGAGTCCCGTGCTGCCCGCTTGTGAGTGGTCGGAATGCATTCAGTTTCTCTAGGTTGCACGGTGGTTACTGGCTCCTGCTGCGTTCACCGAGAATGTACAGCAGTGAGTAAGTGCCAGCTTACCTTGCAACAGTTCACCACACGTCACTGTTTGCAAGTTACTCTCAAGTGCCTAGCATTGTTCCAAAATGACGCTGTACAATAAGATTATATTCGGTAATTTCAGTAATAAGTCACAATGATCGATAATTCTCGTGCTGCCGATTAAGTACAGATAATTTAATCATCTTTACTTTACACCAATATTGCACGTCAGATTGAAAAATACAACAAATATAATGTCTAACACTATTCAAAGGGACATATAAAATGTATTTTATCTCATTTATTAAGTAATTATTTGCGAATATATTTAGATGTAAATTAAGTACCATACTCTGATTAGTCATTTCTAGAGGCCTGCAAATTTCGTGTTATTATTTGGAGACATGTTAAACATAAAACCCTTTTACTTTGCTATAAGTTTGTCATTGGGCCATTCTTTATTTGACTTTCCCCGGGTAACTGCGCCAATAAATTAACACTTCACAATCGTGTGACCCAATCATGTACAGTTCACTCAGGAAGGGAGAGACTTGGCATCAAGGCAGCAGCCAATGGAGAAACAACGCCGGGTTGTGTATATACAGTACTGTGAATTTTAGCTTAATGCTAAAAAAAATTACGCGAATTTTGCAGGTCCCTAGTCATTTCATATATAGTGGGGCAATAATTATCTAAGAAAAAAAAAGTTTACTGTTTCTTGATCTTGCTATACATATCATCGGGAGAAGTTCATTTATATTTGGAGTTGTGTAATTTCTTTGATCTCCATCTTATTTTACTGCATGGTAAAAATATTTTGAATTTTTACAAACGAATTTTTGGCAACAGGTTGAAGATGGTATTTTATGCAATTCTAGAACAAATTAAAAAATAATTTTACAATACAGTGCTGTGCAGTATGTACTGTACTGTGTGAGATAGTAAGCTAATGTATTTTTTCAGCAAGTACTGTTGAATTCACGTTTATTATAAATATTGAGATATATTATTAAATTTTTTGTTCCATGTAACATATCACTTGTAGCGTCACAAATATATATATATATATATATATATATATATATATATATGATACTTACAGTTATCTTGTGAGCCTTTTCACTTTTTTTTTTTTTTACTATGAAAGTCAATGAAACATTACGCATGTGTAAAGGCTGTTCACGGTAAAGTGAACACTTTTAAGGCCCATGTTGCTTTTTCTTTTCAGCCATTTTTGGACCTTTAGCCGCCTTTTAAAATAGATATTGCCATGAAAAAAGTAATATACTGAGTTTGTATATTCCACCGCACTTGGAAGTTAACGTCTAGGGGTAAATTGATTATCATTCCAAATTACGGGACTTTCACAAATGCTCACTTTACTGTGAATAGCCTATAGTCTTCATATTCTAGCTAAAATAGCGAACTGGCAACAGTCCGAGTACGCTGAAACGCGTCCCCCCAGCTGTGGCGGAAGGATACAGCCCGTCTCCGCGGCCAGGACACGGGCTCCAAGTTGTAACGATCTGGTTGGCGTTCTACCCATCACCCATGGCAACGACCTCGCCAGGTTCGTTTCTGTTCGCTTCGCCGACCCCTGCACGCATCCAATTACGCCTCGAGAGACTAAAGAGTTACGACGTCGTGTTTGGAAGGCATAAGTGATCGGATTATATTGGTGTCATGCCTTCGACGAGATTTCTCTGTGTTGAGAAGAGACGCCGCCACGTGAAATAAAGTACGACAGATGGGGTTTCTCGGCAGAGTGACTTGATGCAACAGTCGTAATTATACACTGAGAAATTTAATAAGAGCAGCGTTTGAAGTACACTAACAAAGATAGTACCTTACAGAAGGGGAAAAAATGGAGTTTATACTATCGTTTAATGTCTGACTACATTTATGAACTGACGGATATGTAGACAAATTCGAACACTATTACAATACATTTCATTAAAATTCACCTGAAAATTTTACTGTGCTAAGTACAAAACTATTTTTGTAGACCATTAAATACTTTACACGGTGTACTTCAATAGAATATATTTTAGTGACCACGCTCTTTCTCGTGTTTATTAACGGGCATGTTAGATGCTTTCCTGGGAGCCACATTTAGTCTACTTACCGAAGAGAAGGAAGGCTTAAAATATCACTTTCCTGTCCGTTTGCATCTGTGTGTAGAGTGTATATGTGTGTGGCTTGGTGAGGGTATGTGTAGGTGTCTGTACGTGTGTGTGTCCTTCCCTTTCAATCTTTGAAAACATGAACCGAATTTCACCAAACTCGGTACACATACAGTGCTAAGTAAGGGCACCTGACTTTTATAGTTTCCGACTACGCCGGGCACTTACTTTCAAAATGGTGGCCATTTCAGAATTGAGGATAATATGTCATATCTCGGAAATCATTCATCCTATTTAAACCAAATGTTGTTTGCTGACAGTGCAAGGTGCAAGAATTTGATTTAGTGGTAAATACTGTTGTTGGTAAACCATTAAGGAAGATAGCGCTACATGAAAAAATTATGCTTTTACGTTATATCTCGAAAACTACTCAACAAATTTTCACGAAATTTGGCATGTATGCAATAACTATGATACGCTAGGTAAATATGAGTAATCGAACTTTATTAGACACTTATTTTCAAAATTGGGGCCTACAAATATTTAAGGTTTATTTAGTATAACTACCGTACGGTTTTACCAATTACAACCAAATTTTTTACGCTGACAGAATATATTACAAGCATCGTATAAGCCAAACAACAACTATTTTGTCCGAAATTTTGTAAAATAGCACTACATGAATTAATATACATTTAGTGTAATATCACGGGAAACAATAGACAGATTCCTACCAAATTTGGCAAACAATTAGTACTGTGACAGTTAATATATACAAATATGTTTCAAGTATGTCAGACACTTATTTTCAAAATGGCCATCATCGATTTGTTTTAGCATAGTATACTATATCTTCGAAACAATTTAATCAATTCCAACTTAACTTTGTTTCATAGGAGTATATATAACAAACATAAAATATGTCCACACAGAGCCTCTTTTGTCCTCCATTTTGTAAGATAGTGCCACACGAATAAATAAAATTTTAATTTCATATCTCGATAAACAATTGACCAATTTCTACCAGATTTGGCAAACAAATAGTACTGTGGTCGGTTATGTTAACAGTAGGGATAGGAAAATTTCGCAAATTCATTCCAGGACAAGATAGACATCAAACACGTGTACACTGAAGTAACCTTGGCAATTGGACCACAGTTCGTTAGACACGTCCTGGACGACTCTGAGCCAATAGCAGACTTGCAAGGAAACAAGTAGCAAGAGTCATACTGCCAGGTGTGGAGTAACATTGGCTACTCTCTGGGGCAGCAGCCAATGAACAAACACATGTGGCTTGAGTTACATAGGAGTGTGGAGTCTAGCATACAGGTCATTGAACCCGCGAATTTTTCCTATCACTAGTTAACATATATCTTTTAGGTATGTCAAACACATAAAAAATGCGGCCATATAGCTATATTAGTTTTGTATGTTATATCGTCGAAACGATGTAGTTAATTCCAATGATACTTTGTATGCTGGCTGTATACATTACATCAAATTTGTCGAAGCAAAATCTATTTTGGCCACCATTTTGTAAAATAGTATCACTTTAACAAATTAAAATTACGTGATATCTCCGAAAAAACTACTGATTTCTACCAAATTTGGCAAACAAGTAGTACTATGGGAGGCTATAAAAACTGATAAACTTTGAGAGGGTCAGACACACATATTATAAAAACTACTGATTTCTACCAATTTGGCAAACAAGTAGTACTATGGGAGGCTATAAAAACTGATAAACTTTGAGAGGGTCAGACACACATATTATAAAAACTACTGATTTCTACCAATTTGGCAAACAAGTAGCACTATGGGAGGCTATAAAAACTGATAAACTTTGAGAGGGTCAGATACACATATTATAAAAACGGTGGCCAAATAAACATTTTAGCTCAGAATGTTTATCTACAAAACTACAAAACAAATTTTCAAATTAACCTTGTATGCTGACATTATCAGTTATATCCATCAAACTTGTCTATGCAAAGCCTTATTTCTCAGTCATTTTGTGAGATAGCTCCACATGAAATAATATAGTTCTTATGCCGTATCTCGGGAAATAATAAACAGACTTCTTTCGAATTTGGCGAAGAAGTTGTACTGTGGTAGGCCACATTGATTTAAATTTCTTAAGTGTGTTAGTGTCTTATTTTGTGAATGGCGCCTACACAAACATTTTAGCTGAGTGTGCTATATCTACGAAAATATGTAACAGATTTAAATTAAACTTTGTATATTGTATCTATGTTAATCATCGAATGTGTTTATACATAAACGTTTTGTCCTCCATTTATGAAGATCGTCACACGAACGGTGGAGGTTTTATGCCATATCTCGAGGACCGATCAACCGATTCATTCCAAAATCTCAAACTAGTATTGCTACAATAGTGTATGTTAATTAACTTGTGTTATGTGCGACTGGCATGTTATAATGCTGTATATATAAATTACTTAAATGAATTAGTTATATCTTTGAAACGTTTCAACAAAATTCAACCAAATTTTAATGCAAACATTTTAAATTAAATGTATTATTTATACATACAGCGATCCCATTGTGCCAGATTTTTTACAAAGTGGTGTCAGGTGAGTAAGTTGAACGTTTCACCTATTTCCAGAATAATTCAACAAATTTACACAAAATTTTGCACACCTTCAGAAGGTCATGTAAAGATTCATAATTTAAATGGGCCCAGATAATAATTTTCAGAACGGCGGTTGGATATGTTTGGTATATCTATTTAACAATTTTAATCAAACGTTTTATGTTGACAGTGTCTATTAGGAACATCATCTACACCGCCTCTTTTTCACCAATTTCGTAATATAGCACCGTTCAAGAAAATATGATTTTTAAGCCATATCTCGAAGACCAATCAACCGATTTCCACCAAATGTTTCACACAAATAGCGTTATGGTAGGCCACTTCAGTCGCTCAGACACTTATTTACAAAATTATGGCCATGTAAATATTTCAGGTTAGTGAACCATATCATTCAAAACATTAGACTGATTACATCCGAGGTTGATGCTCCGAATCCTACCCCCGTGATGCAATTGATTGTAAGTTAGCTTAATTTTACGAGTTCTTCTGAATTCGAATCTCGGGCGAGTCTCTCGTGTATTTTAATTGTCTTTGTATTGTTCAACATGTTTCTGGTTTCATCTCGAATTATATTGCTGTCATGAGACGTCAACGCCTACCTATCATCCAACCTTTTAAGAACTACACTAAAATTTATTTTCACTCGTGTTGAGGAAAGAAGGTTCATTAGTACATGGGTACCCATTCGACAAAGAGTTGATATCACTTCCAGTAACACGATAAAATAATTAAGTAGAGATAGTAAATGCACACCTAGAAGTTACCACAGCTGCTTTGAATCTTTCATTTTAATGATTGAACAATGCTGGTGATTTTCTTGGTTTACAAACACCGGATGAATAGAAATAGCATTTTGATATTTACACTAACAATTCGAAGATAACCTTATTTCTTAGTTAATTTGGCATTCTACTTCCGCTTTCTTTTTAACGTCGAATTACTTCATTAAAATCAGAATTAAAATTATCATACTTCAGCCTCCAAAATGTAGAGTGGCTTTCTTGAATTTAATAATCACAATCGGCGAAAACAAGGGTGTATCTAGAATCGTCTATGGACGGAAAAAGATGTGATACGTACTCCGCAAAATATTCTTCGTTAATAGACTACTTGCAAGTGAATACTTCAACATGTGTTGCGCAGTGAACATTCAAAATGAACACGTTCGTACGAATTTGTTCACATTCCACAATCTTTTGAAGGAAGTCGTTCATATCTTACACTGCGATCTTAAACTTTCATTAGTCATTTTATTTAAATAATTTTATTAATTTAATGTAACTTTTTAAAGCATTCTCGTATGCCTTGCTGATTGCTTGGCGATATGTAGTTCTATATGTTCAGAGCAAATATACTGTTCTTTCTCTTTCAATCTACAGTCGTTAGACAATTCTAGTGTAACTGGGGCAAAATAACAAGAGAGTTACCTATCTTAGATATAAAACGTTTGCGCAGTTTGCAACTCTGAGAGAGTCTTTCTTAAAGTGTTATACTGGAACTGCTGCTGTAGAATGTAAGTTCAGCATAGAAAGTAGCATTTTCATTTGTAATAGGGACCGATAATCGAACGAGTATTTTAAATATGTTTTCTATCTTAAAGTCGGTCTCCATTAACAGTTAAATATACTAGGTCTTTACTTTTTCAAAACATGTCTTTGTAATCACTTTTAGCCACATTTGTGCAATCTTAAGGCTTGTGTGTAAATGTGTATATTGTTTATTTCACATTAGCTATTCATTTGAGGGCCTTATTTTTCTGCCAAAGAATTCTTTTAATGAACTTAGTAAATTTTTAAGACGAACTTGAATTTTAAAATTTGATTTTCCATTTGAAGAACTAAATTTTCTATAAGTTCATATGGATTGTGAACTTGCACAACTTCACTTAAACGTAAATATTTGAAAACAAAAATGACATCGCATTCATGCTTCAATCAAAAACCTAAATTGTTGCAAATGAGTACAATAGTGATAGTTCCACTGCAAGAAACAATTTGTAAAATTATTTTTAAAAATGCTACTCAATTTGGGAATTCTTATTGTCGTATACTGCAACAAATTTTAATAGATTATAGGCTAATCAGAAACAAAAATAATTATGACTACCAGTCGATTAAATAAGAAGCGTAAAGTGTATTTCAAGATTAATACTGCAGTTAGTTCCTTCCCCAACACAGTGGCAATTTCAGTACGAAGGATTTTCGGAAGAAACTTTTTGATTATTCTTTGCTCCATGAGTTGTTTTGCCAAAGCGAATGTCAGGTCTTTCAAAAATTTTGCTAGACTGAAGTTAGCATCTTCTTCACGAGCTCCATCTAGCGTGCAGATAATGTATGCATTCAAAACTGCAGCGTCCAACTCACCAAAAAAATACCTCAATTGCCAACGTTTTGTTTTACATGTAGTTGTTTGAGCGTGACATAATTGATCAAAAACATCCACTCCACCTTTGTTCATATTTAGAGCCCCGAGTATTTCGCGGATTGAGTTGGCAGCAAGCTAGGCTGGATAGTCTTCTATACACTCGAAACATTGTCGTTTGCTTATTGGTTGCTATGATCAACTGAGGTCTCTGTACAGGACAGTTAAACACTCACTCACACTACTGCTCCCAGCTTATTACTTGCTCGCAGTTAAACGGGGCGTGTCTAAAGAACTGTCGTCCAATCACAACAGCAGTAGAAAATAACAAATATATGGAGTCTAACTCGTCTCCGAATTCGCGAAATACTCGTGGCTCTAGTCATATTATAGGATAAAATGATTTCAGGTTTTCTGACTCAGGATCAATTTCGCCCATAGAGTGCATGGATGACAATAAAATAATTCTTGTTGGGCTTTGGGATATGTGAAACTAACATTCTCTCAGGCTCATAGATGAATGACGACGATCCAATAAGGCGTTTTGCATTCAAAAGTTGTAGTGGTACTTCAGCTTTGAGATTTCTCATCGTACCCGCCAGGACCAACTTCCTATTGGTCAGTTATTCGACCAGTTCGCAAGAAGTATACCAATTCTCTGTCGTCACGTCACTATTGGTACCATAAATTGGTTCAAGAAGTTTCAGACAATATTGAGTTGGCACCAGCAATTCAATTTTCTTCCTTTTTGGTTCCGCAGCCATCAGGTGTCGATGTATCACATATAGTGACGTCTTCAGATAGGGTGAAGTGTTCTTTGGAATTTCGAACAAGCATAGTCCACAACTCTCGATACGGAGCAAATTTGTCAGATTTTCTCCTCTCCTCAAGATCTATTTTGAAGTTGAAACGTTAAGCTCTCAACAGAAATTCAAATATGTTTTTACTCATCACACCTAAATATAGGTGGATCATATATATGTGAAAACATATCTCGTGTGGTTAAGTTTGAGTCCTTGAGAACATCAGAAAACAGCAGTAAACAAAACAAATGCTTTCATTTCCACATTATCAGTTTTGGATATGTGCCACTGTCGTGTTTTATATTTTGGGGTAAGTTTTTCTATCTCTTCATTTGTGTAAACAACAACCCAAGTAGCAAACAACAAGCAGATAACAGTTGGCACAGGTGGTACATGTTCGCCCACATGACTGTGTTTTCTTATGTGGTACACAATAAGACCACGTGGACAATAGTGATTGTATTTACTTGGGAAGTATTTTTGATGTGGGCCATTAAACACAAAATGATTAACAGAATTTAATGTATGGCCCACAAGCAAACATCAGTGAATCACCCACTGGCATCTTAGAACTCGTGGAAAACATGTGGCTGATGTATGCCAAAGAGTATGAAAATAATATCATTTTTCCATATAAAACCCTCATGTGGTACAGGTTAAATTCTGATAGTTGGACATCATCATGTGGCCAATTACGGGTCATCACAAAATGACTGACAGAATTTCATATGTGGCCTACAAGCAAACATCAGTGAAACACTCACAGGCATCTTAGAATATGAAAATAATGTGTAGCTGATGTATGCCACAAAGAAAGATTTTAAGATCATGTTTGAGCATAAAGCCCTCGAGTGGTAGAATGGTTCATTTCTGATAGTTGGGCATCATCATGTGAGCCCATTTGGGCAATTTAACACAAAATGACTGACGGAATTTCATATATGGCGCTCAAGCAAATGTTTTTGAAACACCCACAGACATCTTAGAGTATGTAGAGAATGTGGTTATGTTTGCCAAAGAGTACAGTGAATTCACTTGATTTTTTATTTTATGCATATATGAAGTAAAGGTATCATGTTACATTTCTATAAATAGGAAAAAAAAATAGTTTTTAGACTAGAAACCTGCAAAACACAACACGGACAGTTATTCGTTACTTTGCATTTTAAATTCTACCTGAAAGTAGTCCGAAACTAAAATATCTAGTCTTTTAAACAACGCACAGAAATTCCAGTAGATTGACTGTTGATACTAAAATTAATTGTGTATATATCAAAGTTAATAATGTGCACTTATATGAGTAGAAACTATTTACATTAATTTAATTTCACATCAACACATGGTATAGTAGTTGGTAGCATTCTACACTGTGAACGAGAGGTTTGCGAGTTCGATTCCAGGTTCTAACTGTGAAAAAAAAAAGCTAAATATAACATATATGAATATGGTAAATTAATCAATATTATCTGGGGTGAAACATAATTATATTTTGACTTTGAAAATGCATGGCAAGCTGCTTCTATGTGGGCCATAAGTGGGCAATAGCTGGGCCACAAGTGGCTTGCAAACAGTTGGCTGACGACATGTGGTTTACTTACGGCAGGCCAGAAGCAGAAAGTCAATGGACCACTGCTCCCACACTTGGCCCACTGATGGTGCTGACATGTTTGGGGTACAGTTGGTTACGCATAGGCGGGCCGCTTGTGGGCAGATTGTATTTTGCTACATGGATGTTATCGGAATAGTGACTCAGATGTGGCACACTGCAAGAGGCATCACGTGGGCCACAAGCATCTGCGGGTGCATTACAGTGATCGACTGATTGTTAACTGTTTATGGAAACCGTATATGGGCCGCAGATTTGCACGAGTATGCCAACTGACTTCTGCTACTTGGGAATACGCTCAATCACATAATCAGAAACGAACAAATAAATAACTTCATCAACTTTAGTCATTTTTTGGGCTCTGCCTTTTGGTCCAGGAAGACGGATGACTAGGTTTTCCCTTGAAGAATATCGACTAGACAATGGAGTATCCGCCCAAATAGTCTCCTTATCTTTACCCAAAATGTAATTTCTATCATCAAAATCAAATTCCATACCTCTTTCGTCGTCCTCATTTTCAGGAAAAACTGTGTTGTCCTCTTCATAGCCGTTATCTAGTAAAATATTATCTTCAATTTCACTTCCCGAGTAATTTACACTATCGTCATTTTCCTTCCACTCTTCTGATACTTTAGAAGTTCTTTCCGTATTTCCTCTTCATACAAAACCAGAATTCATTTTTGGGAAGACAGAAACACTTGTAACGTAAACGACAAGTCAGTGTCATACCTGATACTCACTCTAGAACCATTAACATTACTGATAACAGGATAAACAGAGAGCGACGCGATTGCGACCACATCTAGATAAATACTGAAGGCGGTAGGTGTCGTGTATGACACACCCTTCACGTTTAAGCGTTAATATGTATAGTAAAATTAGCATTAAAAACCTCAGGTGAGTTGCTTCTTGAAGTTATAAACCGGCACGGATAAATATAACGGGCGACTTCAAACTTTACGGTGGATAAAATTACGGATATCATCGTAAAAACTCTAATAATGGTATTTGGACAGAACTAACCGTGCTAAGAGTTTAATGGCGCACTTTTTAATATGCCGCCTTAAAAAACAATTTAAATGCAACCTTCTATGCTTGTCACAATGGAAGATATCTGCCACTTTGAAATGACTCAAAGTCGAAAAACGGGTTTTACGTCGCACTTCACTGCATAGGAAAGGTAAAAACGTTCAAGATAGCCCTGATTACAGTGGGCTCCTATACTGCATCCCACACTCAGACTGCAGTGGGTATATTTATACACTTCTATATAAGGAGGCAAATTTTGTTTCGTATTTTTCATTGTATGTACTTATTTTTTCAGCACAGTATAACATCTTGACGTTGATAATCAGTAACCATTTGGCAACGGAGTTCACCATGTATTATTTAGGGAGGCGTGGTGGCTGAGCGGTTAGACTGCTCGCCTACGAAAGCGGGTTCGTGTTCATTTCCCGGCCGGGTCATTCCCAGATTTTCGCAAGTGGCAATTGTGCATGGACGATGCCGCGGGTCGGCAGGTTTTTTCGGAGATCTCCTGTTGACACGCGCCTTTGCATTCCGGCGCTGCTCCATACTCACCTCATTTCACCCTCATCGGCTCTCAAGACCTCGTTGTTAAGAGCCGTCCATAACTCTCAACTCAACTCAGGTATTCTTTACTGGAATCTGAGAGGGAGATGCACTAGCCAATAGTTCACTACACTCTGCTCATAAATTGGTCATGTAGGAGGTTGGACTTTGACCAGAAATCCGTACTCCTCACTAAGTGAGACAAGCGCATCACCAAGAACATGCACCGAGAATTTAAACGCGAATAAAGACTTCACTCAAGTTAGCTCGAGCAAATCTACTTCCAAAATTCATTCGTCCTCGAAAATAAAACAAACGCGGATATAGATTCATTGTTTTGAAAGTGTTTATAACTTTGAGTGCGGTACATATTTAATGAGAATTAAGACAAGTTATAAGTAGAGCCAAGAGTATTTCGCGAATTAATTCGGAGGCGAGATGGACTCCAAACATTTGTTCTTTTCGCCTACTGCTGTTATTGGACGACAGTTGTTTAGACACGCCCCTTTCAACTGTGAGCCAGTAATAAGCAGGAAGCAGTAGTGTGAGTGTTTAACAGTCCTGTACAGAGGCCTCACTTGATCATAGCAACCAATAAGCAAACTATAGTGCCTCGACTGTATAGAGGACTGTCCAGCCTAGCTTGCTGCCAACTCAATCCACGAAATACTCGGGGATCTAGTTATAAGTGAATCATCTTTACCTAGGGCAAGTTGTGTTCCAAAACACTTTAGTTCAGAACCCCTGTCGTGATTGGATCATTTGAACTGTTCCGCGTCAAGTTCGCCCGCGAATCACGGACGGCCAGTATTGGAGAAACTTAATTGTGATAGGATCACTCTTCAAACAAACAAAAGCGGCGAATTGTCAAAGGAAGGTTGCGAGTGTGTACATAGAATACTGAAGTCTAACCTCCACGCAAATCTTTTCGCGAAAAACAGGTGGCCCTACCTATGTCACGTGTTTTCAAAACATGGCTACAAACTTCATGGAAATGTATGTACGTACAACTTATCTCCTAAAGTGATCATTAAGGGAGTTATGCGCCTCCAAAATTTGAGTTTTAAAATACCTATTGTTGAAAATATTAGAAACCACTTGTGATTAAGCAACAAATTGGTGAATGATATTTTGTATATAGGAGACCTTATACCTCTAAAAACGCGGTCGGTAATATTCTTCCCCTTCCTTTTGGAAATCGCTGTTGGCACCTTATGTTTGCAATTAAACTTTGTAATACTGCGTTCTAATCAATAAAAAAACCATTGAATCAGCACGTCTAAATTAACAAAACCAGTCGTCTTATCATATCACAATCAGATGAACCGTTTGTGAAATAATTCATGTTGAATATTCAAAACAGTACGTGTGTTGCATGCGAGGTAGGCAAGCCACGTAGCACAGTAAGGCAATTTAAATGAGGATTTTTCGGGGGGGGGGGGGGGGGGGGGCACAGTTCCTTGATAATGACATTATGAGAAAAGTGGTCCTTACATTTTTCTTATATTTTCGCCAGGAATGCACTGCTGAAGTTTGTCTCCGTGTTTTAGAAACACGTTATATACACGTCTACATGACTATCAGCTGTGTTGGTCTCTGTTTTTCTATTTACAACCACCTTATTGGGTCAAGCAACACCGTGTTACGATTTGATTTATGAGTATTTCATACCAAAATGGGCTGTAGGGACGTAACAAGTTATTGACTAGAGTTTTGTAAAGAACACTAAATAAAAGGGGTTTATTTAACATTAGGGTTGTGCAATATTATTTCAATATAAACATTATGAAGTATGCGTGGCCGAAAAGGGGGGGGGGTGCTACATTAATATACTGAAGTATTAATTTAGTAGGCTTTATTTAAATTATAAAGATTTAACCAGCCACATTCTGAGTAAAATTTAATTGGAGAGTCCCCACCTTGTTCACGATTCTGGAGGTTGATAAGATGGCGGAAGTCGACGTCCGGACATACCAAACTTCAGTGGTCTTCTCTTTCCAATGGCCTGACGACAACAGACCTCACTCCCAGTGTTACGTTGGCCTATATTGTACACGTTGTTAAATATAATCGACCCGGTTTACTGACCAGTGGAGGGGGTTTCTGCAACTGTCTTTGGCAAGGTGTTAGTGCAATCACGCTCGTGTCCTGGTTCAATGTTTGTTTGAAGGTGTGATCAGGCAGGCCATACAGCTAAGGTTTGTTCACATCATAACAACCGGGCACGCTTATTATACTATGCAGCGTTCATTACTGGCCGACTATTTACCAATATAATGCCGAGTTAAAAATGTGCCAATCAAATGTCATTTTCTACGTAGGATAATATGCAGGCCATCCTGCTCATTTGAGCAATTTACACTTTGAGTACCTTTTGCATAATGTGACGTCAAAGATAATCTTATGAAAACTGACGGCGAAGCAATATTTAGTCTTGAGTGTCTTCAAAGAACGCCGATGTCATAATGTTACGGCAACCTCCACCCATCTCGGAGACATTCATATGCCGTAGTATTAAGTTGGTAGCGCACAAAGAGTTACCAGTACTTTACAAGAATACTACAGCCTGGAGAAAAAATAAAACATTTCCTTTACTGAAGAATTTTTTTTACAGATGCCCTTAGAAGGACACGATTGACTGTCAAATCTTTTTTTAACAATAAAAAATCATTTGATTGGGAAAATCTAACTCGGCTCTCCAATGGCTGATACCCAGTCAGTTATGAACTATGTACGTTCGCTAATAGAGTCCAGTGCGCTGTGGACTAGCAGGACTACAGAATACTTAACTCTACATAAGTGAAAGAGCCGCTTATCAGGGCTGCCCGCAGGGGGCGATCACATTGAGTAATTTGCTCCTGGCTTCCGATCACAAAGGCCATTTCGAAAAATTGAAAACGTAGAACTTTTTCCCCTTCATGATTTACTGTCACTGCCATGTGACGATACAAAACCTTTCCGTAAAATAATGTAAATAATTAAGAACACAATTTTGAGGAGCATTAGACAGACAGTGTAAGTATAGCGTCGGGAATTCATGTAACCCATTCAGACCCAGTGTACACATTTGTGTATATTACACACGTGTAGGTAATTTTTGGTCTGTTCTGCACACTGCGAAGCTCAATGACCAATGATCTTGCCTGTGGGTTAAGGATACGCGAACCGTTTTACAGGTCTAGGTCGTAATGGGTTCATATTACCGTAGCCGAACTTATAGCCTACAGATCATTGGACGTGACAACGATACAAGTGTCGTGTCACACTAAGTACAGCGCGCATCACAGATGTTTTTCTTTGCTACGCCAGGAACCATAAATTCGAGTGGGTCTGAAAGGGTTCAATAAAGAACCTCACTCTATCGGCTTGCCTCTGTCACAAAGTACATGAAATACGGGGTTGAAACAGCCACTTGTTCCGCGCCACGCACGCCAGCGATATGGCTGCACTGTCTGGCAACATGCAGGAACGTTGTTGGCCAATCAGCGCCTGGCAACCCGCAGTAAACCATCCGAGCTTCGCTCAGCCAATCAATGAATGGGTACACCCGATTCAAGGGAACCAAAATGGCATTTCACTACTGAATACGTATAGGATTGTGGTAAAAGGAAATACGGAGACAACCAGTGCAGGTGTCACCTTAGTGGTGTATATAGTCCACTCCCTTCTAACTTGCCTGCAACTCCAGAATATGTGTGCGCACCTCAATGTCTAGTCCATTCTCTGTTACTTCCAACTTTTCTGAAGCCCTGCTGAAATTCTACTTCCAGGATATTACTCCGCCTCTTATAAACAAATCTTATAGACTTACACCAGAAATCCAAAGGGACAACGCACTGCATTTTCGCGTATTCAGTGTAATAATAATTTGCATAAGAACTATTTCTTACTAGGCATTACCAACTCATCTATTTTGTCCCTGTCCGTTTATCAAGGAATTAAATCAGCCAAGATGCGGACAGCACATCAGAGTGGAAGTGAGCTGAAAGAGGGTTAATTATTAGCCTTCTATTAGGAATTTAATAAGTAATACGAATAACTGATTTATTTTGACAGTACTACTGTGTTGTGGCGGGTAACTGAGGTCAGATGAGCTACCCTCCCGACACGAGAGATCCCAGCCACACACACATACACACACACATATATATATATATATATATATAGAGAGAGAGAGAGAGAGAGAGGGAGAGGGAGAGGGAGAGGGAGAGGGAGAGGAGAGAGAGAGAGAGAGAGAGAGGAGAGAGAGAGAGAGAGAGAGAGAGAGAGAGAGAGAGAGAGTTACTAACGGCGTTCAACTGGCAAATTTTATTTTTTTGTGGTTCAAAGCTTTTACGTTTTTATTGCATAGTGGCAATAGTAATTCTAGGAATGGACTATACCTAATGAAAAAAACTTCTTAATTTCTTTAGCATCCATCATAAAGGTTTTTAAATGTAACATTTTACCAAGAAAATTTAGCAAAAAAAAGTCTCTTAGAAATTAATTTGGAATTTCAACATAATGTTTCTTAAAGTCATAGGAATTTCTTGGAGCCATTTTTCTGGGGAAAAAAAATTAGCCGACTTTCCAATAGTGTCTGACAGTTACCTAACACTAATTCTCAGACTAATGTAGGATTTAGAATCAAACTAAAGACAAACCACGTATTGAATTACCTAGTAATAAATTTCTGTTTGCCGTTCTAGCGACGTCAGGCATTAAATTACACTGGCTTGGAAATAAAATTCCAGTGCAAACCACTGATTCGCCTGAAGGTGATAACTTATTAACTAAAGATTCATTAAGAATAATTTTGACGATTGAAACCACTGATTCAGATTTAGGGCGTATACCGTAGAAAAATATGACGTAGAGTTTGCTTTGCAGCTCCGCAGTTAACAATTGAGAGTCTTGGCAGTGAACGGTTTTTTTTTGGCCACTAGAAATGTCACAATTATGTGATTTTGTGCAATATTAGCACTCTGTTAAAAAATCATTTGTTAAGAAACTATTAGTAAACTTCCTCTTACCAAGTAGATCCTAATGAATTGTATATACATTACGGTAATTATTTCTTTCATACGATTACATGTGTGCAAAATGCAACAGAGCGAGGGAAACATACGACTATAACGAAACACAAAGAAAGAATAATATAGGTTACGATATGCAAAAAATTGGAATTCGAGAGTTATTGCGCATACCAAGACACCCAAGCCACCTTTGAACTGGCTTTTACAAGCGTATAGAGGACTGCCGAAGACCCAGAAAAGTATATAGTAACTCATCGTCAGTGAGCCGTAAACGATTCTACTGGTATCAGTATGCCTCCTCGACGTAAAAGGGCACGTTTTGAGCAAGTAATGGTGTTTGAACGGGGCCGAATGATCAGCTTTCGTGAAGGAGTATTGTCATACTGCGAAACGGTTGCTCGCACGGGGCATAATGCCACGACAGTGATGCGAGTGTGAAAGTAATGGACTGAACAGAACAGCACTAGTCGAAAACCCGGAACTGGTCCATCACGAAATGGGACGATACCACGGGCCGACAAACATCTTACCCGCATTCTAGTGGCGGACTTGTTCAGATTAGTCTCCAATGTTGTTAGCATTGCGTCACGGCAACAGGTCTGACATTGCCTGCTTCGCAGAGGACTGTCTGCATGCTTTTATTTGTGGGGTGTTCCCTCGAGTCTTAGCCATAGACGCCTTAGCCTACAGTGGGCTTGCGAACTCTTCCACTGGCTTGTAGAGTGACAACATGTATTTTCGGACGAGTCCCGCTTCAACTCGGATTACAGCGCTGGCCGCAAACGCATTCCACGAAATCAACGTAAGCGCCATCTTCCAGAGTGCATTTTCCAACTTCGTACTGCACGAGCGATGCGTGTGGTGGGACGGACAGCAATCGGGTGTCACAAGAGATCTCGGCTGCTACGAATGATGGACACTCTCAGCAGCAGCCACTACATCAGGGAAGTTGTCGATTGTTGTGGGCACATGAACAGGGCCTTAATAAAAAGTCATGAACACAGATGTATGAATCCGGCAGTACACTTCAACGCAGAGTGAAAAAGCATTGCAATGCCCACGTAGCACGAACCCCCTCTACCGACACGGAAAGCGGCCAGTGAACTTACCACAAAACAACGTGACGAGAGCGTAAGGCGAAGTGCGCAGAGCCGGAAGAAGCCTTCCACGACGGACAAGCGATAAGAGGAGGACGCTACATTGGGTGTGCCGCCGTCGTGATTCGTATTGCCAGACACAGCCTCCGACATCAAGTTCAGGTGGGGACAGTCCAGTTTGATTGACTTCAGAAGGCGTGGATTAATTATAAATTATATATAAAATAATTATAATATTTAGTAGTACTATTTCGATAGCGCCCAGTTGTTATTAACGTTGCTGTTAGTTAAATACTGTTTTAATTATATCAGGAGTGAGTAAACCCTTTTTATATGAATTGCTCACCTTCTGTAATCGTCTATTAGCTACACCCTCAATCCAAAGGTTATGGAATAATTTGTATAAGATTACGTACAAATCATCTAGTGGAACTACTGAGGCTTTTCCACGTATCAGCACCATAACTCAATGCTGAAGTCGTACCCTCCCTTCAGCCGAATTTCAACAAGACAACGTCCGAACATCTGTTGCCTGAAATGTCCAGGCCGTCTTCGAAGTAAGGCAGATACCGCTTCTTCCCTGCCTGCATGTTCGTCCGATGTGGCACCTACTGAACATGTCTGGGAAATGGTCACTTCGCAACTAGTCCGTCAATCTCATTTGCTCTGTTTCAATGTCACAGCGTGTAGCAGCCATTATTGCAGCTCGCGGAACTGTAATCGTTTGTTTGTAATACTGTTCATAACAGTATTATAATGGTTCCTTCACGGTGTTGCATTTTCCGCAGACATGTGCCTATAACAGATGATCGCGTTAAAAAACTGAATGAAAACAAACGTTCTCATTACTATCTGAACAGGTTATCTTGACAGGTCTGTGCCTGTGGAAGGCAAGGCACGAGCCCAAGCTCGGTAAGTGCCAAGAGACGGGCGTCATTCTGCCTCATCTTCAGTCCACGGCGTACACAGAGTGGTGGATGATGTTGGAAGGGGGTAGGGGGCAGATAGAGACCTCGCCATTGTGGTATCCCACCTTCCTCCCCTAGCCCTGGACAAACCTGGGCTGCGTTGGGGTGGATTACGTAGCTAAGTCCACAGTCCACATTCGGCGCACCTCCCGGTCGACCGCGGACATTGATATGTAGGCGGGCAACGCGGCTGCTTCTCACGAGGCGTAAATCACGTCCTGAGAACGTGGACGGAAATATAGGTGTACTCAGGGGGTTGGCCGCGGATAAGGGGGATAGCTGGGTTAGGGGGTGAGACAGGTGGACACAGCACATAACACGAGCACACAGCTCGCGCCGACACGAGGTGACCGCTCCCAGAGAAACAAGACACGCTACCGGGTTTGTGTTCCATTTTTTTTTTTTTGTTCCGATGAAACAACGGAACGAACACTGCGCGCAACAGAACACCCACAGGCGGCGCCGATACCTGGAATCCAACACGCGCGTTTTGTTTCTCGGAATTTATTTGTTTGTTTTGTGTCTGATCCGAGTCTATATTTTCCAACGAGCGCTATGGACTTTGGGACCTTCAGTGAGCTCTTTGAGAAATTCTCGCCCGGCGAAGCGGACCGTGTCACCAGAAAACCTAACACAGCCTTTGTGTTTGTTCATGAATCTCGTCCCCGTAGAGATTTAAAAGGTTCGGGAGCTATCGTATGGTGGTGCCTCCAGCCATAATTGTTTGTGTGTGTAGGCGATTCATTTCTGGAGGTCCCGCTGAGTTACGAATTCCTCTCAGCTGCGTGCCGTTCTTTCACGCGTAAAACATGAACACTACTCACGCATTTATCAAATATCACTTGTTAAAACATAAGTCACACTCCGAGAGAGGTCAGTTACTGTTGTGAATGTGCCCTTGAAAAGTAGTCGAATGACCCCTGCAAGGTAAATACACGATATGATCCTTTTCACGTTTAGTTCTAACTTTTCTGAAACCCTGCTAAAGTTATACTTCTACGATATTACTCAGCCTCACGCAAATAAAGCTTGACCAACTCTAGAAGATTATACCAAAGGGACAACCCACCGCGTTCGTGCGCACTCAGTGTAATCATATTTTGCATAAGAACTATTTCTTACTGGGCAATACCAACACACGTGTTTTTCAATGTTTTTATTTAAATTGGCTGTAATAAAATATAATTAATATATAAGATATAATTAAAACTTTTATGTAACCATAAATAATGTACGTTTGCGTTATTAGAAGTATATAACGCTCGTGATTCGTGGCATTTCAGAAATGTCCAACTACGTCATGCATGGGGCGATTTTTCAAAGATTAGATACCAAAAGTGTGAAGAAACCACGAATAGACTATACAGCAAGAGTGCATTAATATTTAAGTTAGTATTTGCGAAAGAGAAATAAATTAATTTCATTGGACAGTAAGTTTAAAATTTTAATAACAATTATACACAAAGATACACATTATATTACTTAATTTCTTGCAAACATCACTGTAGATGCACAAGTTATTCTTACGTCGCATGCAACGGATCTTTTACGAAGATTGACTTTAAAAGTGATTAATTAACTGTGGAGCAGCTATAGTCTTGAAAACCCCGAGTATGCACGGTCAAGGAAGTGGGAAGAGAAGTATTAATTCATATTACCTTGGCTCAGCTTGGTTGGCATTTGACCATAGCTTCACGAGTTTGGTTACTACCCTGTTAAGAAAAGAGAGTATGGTTTCAGGCCGGTATTCCAGAACGTTCAGTTTGGCATTACATATGTGCTACCATCTCGGGCGATAGAAAAGCCATAACTAATTAACTAATCCTTAACTCGTGGGACGTATTTCTGAACGTGTCTTATCTATGTCCTGAGAAGGTAACGGATGTACCGCGGTTTATTATTCGCCGTCCCGTGCGAGGCTATAAACAAATGAAAGCGATACCACGAAGTGTTCATTTACAATAGCTTTTGCAAAAATAAATTACTGCACGGTTTATTTGTTACGTTATATACAGTGCTGGCAGTTTGAAATAACTGTGCGTAGAACAATAAAAACGAACATTATTATTAATTGTCTGACGTGATAAGTTTATTTTGTCCTTTATTACACGACAACTTATGGAACAATGATATGAAATGTGTCGTGTTTTTAATATGAATATTATAGACGTAAATTTGAATTGGTGCACGTGTGTTTGAACAGCAGAATTAGAACTTTCTAGTTACATTTTCATAATAAAATAATTAATCTACGATATTTAGCGGTCTTGCAAATCGTAGCTCTATTGTACTGTAGAAGCAAAAGTCAGACAAAGGTATGGGATAAAATCACTCGTCGATAAGTTCATTCACAACCCCTATGCGAAAACACTGAAGCAGACTGCAACCTTCCATCTGCGCAGTATACAGCGTGAGAATCGAACAAAAGATTATGTTAGGTCCTGGTATTAAAATTTGTTACCCGCCCCTACTGATATACATGTGCAGTTCTAAATACTCTCTGAAATACACATTTCAACCATTTTGTACTGTATACGTCAGATTTACTGCATCATTATTTTATTAGTTTTACTGGCTAGAATTCAGCAATTTTTGCAACTTGTTGAGCCATAGCAAACGTTACATTCACAGATGCGCCAACAAGGGAAATTTATTAATTTATGTTTCAAACCTGCAGGGAAACGTTGCAAAGTTGTGATATACACATACATACTGTTGTGGGTACAAGTGAGAGGAGAGCTATCCACGAGGTTGACGCATGCCTGTGTGGTCGAGGGCGACGCCCCGCAGGAGAGAAAGTGACCAGGGGAGAGCGGGGTAGGCCCTGACGATGAGCTGACCAGCAGGCCACGGACGTTAATACGGCAGACAACCCCCCCCCCCTCGATAGATTGGTAACCTGGTGCGTGTCGGAGGTTGGTCGTTCAGCGAGGCTGGAGCGATCCCCGATCAGCGAGTCTGCCGATGCTGGAGCAGCGTCGGGCGGAGTCAGTTCCGAGGTGATCCAGGAGCTGGATCGAGACTATGCTCGGGCAAGCCATCCTTCTTCACCGCATCTCCACTACACGAGCCGACGGAGGAGCTTCGGCGATTCGAGGCTGTCAGTGGTAGGTTATCCTGAGTAGAGTGCAAGGGCGAGCAGGGTGCGATACGAGTTGGGTAGAGCGATTAACGTCATGTAAAGTAATTATTGAATCAGAGAAGAATTAGTAGTTATAGACTAAGATGTAGGAATTTAACGTATTAACTAAAGTCATTATAAGAAAGATAGTTGAGATCTTAAATATAGCTGAAGGTAGAAGAAGTCAAGAAGTGTAGCGTTTATTATATCAGTGTAATTTGCAATTGAGTTTAGTTTTGTTTATGTAATAAAGTTTGATATTAATGAAGCAACCGGTGGTAGTAATTTAGAAGAGTTAATATAGTCGATCCTTGTACTTTGTTGTGGGTCTTGAGCCAGTGTGGTTATGCTAGAATATAGATAGGTTGTACACTTCGCTAGGCACTATAACAATACGTAACCTTCAAAACAATACTACAGTTGGTTATCACGGTTTAAACAATCCATTTCCCTCTGCCACGAATTAAATTAAAAAGGCTAATCCTTGTGTCAACTGCTTCATACGCGCGTGCGGCGCACTTCACTTTAACAATCGACACGACACTCGCTGAACTACATATCAGCCTCGGCAAAAACATTGAAGCAATAGAAACACAACTGTGTAACTCATGCAAACAGTCTAAAACACAATGCAAATTTGAGTTTCTTGCAGAACCAAAATATGTTCCTAAAAGCCAACGGATACGGTTTTACCGCTGTAAAAGGCGCACTCGCAAATATAATTTGCACACACGACATGCCATTTTCTTTTGCAATGTAATGTCTTCAAATAAAAAGGGAGAAACGCAAAATGACTTTCGAACGTGAATAGTGGGTTTTGTTGAATACATTTTGAGAGGCATAATTATTACAAATAACCAACCTCTATTGTCAATACATTATATAGCACTGTTATAAATTTATCGTTAAGTAATTCATTACTTAGCGCAGTTATTTAAATTAATAGGCTGTATTAAACATAATATGTGTATCAAAAAGGAAGTTCTTGTTAATATTAAAGCAATTAAAAAACTTGAACCTACCGGGATTCGTATCCAATACATGTGTGTGCGTGGCAGACACGCTACTAACTACGCTAACATGGCACACATCTAGCGATGCTGAATTAATCATATATATATATATATCGTATTACGTTTTTTGGGTTTTTTTCTAACCATGAATGTTTTTAAAACATGTTGTACATACTACACAATACTCTTGCCACCTTTAACTTTTATTCGCAAAACAACTTAATTGTGCTGGTTTCCTAATTTTTTGATAAATAATTACATCACGACGTATAACGTTCTGGACGCGTCGTATTGTGTATAGATATTCGTCACGCTGCCGGCTCCGACAAACTCACATTCGTTCTGAGCATGCGTAGGTTTCCTTTTTGCCAAGGATAAATCACCAAAATCGGAGCTCTAAGATTAAGACTTTGGCTGTGGCTTATTTAGGCCCTTAGCTGGCATTATAGCGTTTTGGAATACTGATAAGGCCTGGGTATGACTTGAGCGGTACCAAAACCCTTATAAATACGTTCTGGAATACCGGCCATAGACACATCGACCGATTTTACATTATTACTTTGTTTTCTGTCCCAAGATATATTCGATAACTCTATTCGCCAATATTCTTAGCCTAAATACACAGAAAATGTTTTGTCTGTATTATAAAATAGAATTAGGTAAATATGCAATATTTTACGTGTAGTAATAAAAGAAAATTTTTCCAACTGTTTTTTTTTTTTTCAAATAGTTGTCTGTAAAATTACAAAAATAATACTATTTTGTTAGCTGCCTGACGGTTTACAGCGTGAAGGAATGTGGGTTCAAATCCCGAATAAACCATGGGTGTGGGTAGTTTTTGAAAATTTGGTATTCATTACGTAATGTCACTCAACGCCATAGTCCTGTTTTAATTGACTTTAAGAAGCTACTACTATATGGAGACAGTAATTTTGAAATCTCGCGCACCTTCAGTTCTATTGCTTATCTATGGCACGAAAATAATTAGTAACCTGCAAAATACGCGTTATTTTTTTATCAATAAGCTAAAATTCACTGTACTGTATATACTCGACCCGGCGTCGTTTCTCCACTGGCTGCTGACTAGATGCCAAGTCACTCCCATCCTGACTGAACGGCACGTGATTGGGACACACGATTGTGAAGTGTTAATTTATTGGCGCAGAGTTACCCGGGGCATGTCAAATAAAGAATGGCCCAATGAAACACAAATTGCAAAGTAAAAGGGTTTTAAGTTCAACATGTTTTCAAATAATAACGAAAATTTTGCAGGCCTCTAAAAAAATTATTTTGAATAAACAAGGAAGCAGCTTCATTTGCACCCAATGAAGTAGCGAGTGAGGGAAGATATTTGGACGGCTCTTAACACCGAGGTCTTGAGAGCCGATGAGGGTTATTGAGGTGAGTATGGAGCAGTGCCGGATGCAAGGACGGGGGAAACGGAAGATCACCGGGAAGACCCACTGACCAAAGGAGTCGTCCGGCACGATTTCCACATGCGAAAATCCGGAGTGACCCGGCTGGGGAGTGAACCCGGATCGCCTTGGTGGGAGGCAAGTAGGCTAACTGCTCAGCCACCTTGGCCCCTCTAACGAAATAGGTATTAAAAATTTCGAAACAGCTTTTGGATTCAATGTGAGAAGAATAAATAGGATACTTTGAGGTTTAATTTTTTATTTTATTTCTTATTCATGTTTCCTGAAACTCCAGAAGCCTTGTTACTGCTGCGAGTTTGAGCCGGCCCTTCGCAAAAGTACTATATTTAACTTATGTTTCATTAAGAATTACTAAAAATATTCTAGTGTAATTTATAGGCTGTCACGTTACAATTAAAATATGGATTTTGTGTGAATTCTTAGTAACAAACTAAAGCACATTTTTATTAACGGGCATACTTTCGAAAATGTACACATTAACCTTCTCAGGAACAGTTCCCAATATACAAATTGTATAGTCCATTCACGGTAACATCCAACTTTTCTGAAGCCCTGCAAAAGTTCTACTTCCACGATATTCCTCCGCCTCATGCAAACCAAGCTCAACCGAGTCTATAAAATTACACCACAGGGGCAACGCACAGCATTCGTGCGCACTAAATGTAATAATATTGTGCACTAAGAATTATTTCTTACTGGGCATTACCAACACACATGGTTTCTCACTTTTCTTAATCATATAAACTATAAGAAATATTATAATTTATATATCAAATATAAGTAGATGTTCGATTTAACCAAAAATAACTTACTTCTGTGTTAACAGAAGTATAAAAAGGTTTTGAAACATGACATATTTAGGAAACAACCAAGCATATCCTACATGGTGTGGTTATTCGAAGGTTCAATTCAAAAAGTGTGAAGAAACCGTGAATAGACCACATATAAATAAACCGGTAAGCTACGGCAGCAGGTTAGTGACGAAAAGAAAAGGTGAAAACGTATGTATAAGGGCCTATGATCTGAAATGAATCGCAAGGGTGTTACCCATTTTTGGAGTTGAACCTGAAACAAGAGTTTACTGCAAATATTGGATGCGGAACACTGAGTGTCTGTATAATGTGTCAAGTTAATTTTCACACGTGGATTCATATTCCATCTTTTAAATCCCAAGTTTAGTACGTCACAGGACTGTTAGACACTCGCTCACACGACTGCTTCAAGCTTATTACTGGCTCACAGTTAAACGAGGCGTGTCTACAAACTGTCAACGAATCAGAACAGAAAGAACAAGTGTTTGGAGTCTACCTCGTCTTTGATGAATTCGCGAAATACTTGTGGCTCTAGACTGTCAGTGTTCCATCTTGAATAATTTTCTCCGATATTTGTAATAAACTGTGCTTCAGTGCTTCAGGTCCAACTTCAAATATGTGTATCGCATTATTTATTCACTTTAGATTAAAGGTTGTATATTGTTTCCGCCTTCTTTTGTCTTCATTGAACTGCTGCCGAAGTTTGTCGGTCTAATTTAAATATACGCTATAGAGCATATGTTGCAGGCAGCTGCTTGTTGTGGTACATAACCACAAAGAGAATCCCTTTTATTGTGCCAGACACCATTTTTCACTAAAACCTTAGGTACACAGAAACCCCAAAGTTTGGTTCTGAGGAGTATGAAAGCATTAAACTGATTATAGAAAGTGACCTTCAAAACTCACGTTATTATAAGTGACATGTAGGCTATTCACGGTGAAGTGAGCTCTTTAATTTGGAACAATAGTCGATAGGTATATATTTTTTTTGTAAACTTAGACGTTAACTTCCGAATGCGGTGGAATATACACAATGTGTTTATCACTTACATTGCAAAACTTATTTTAAAAGGTGGTTGAATGATAAAAATTGGCTGAAAGGAAAAAGTAACTAGGACGTCAAACGTGCTCATTTTACCGTGAACAGTCTATACTAGACTTTACTATGACACTATACGCACTTTGGTCAGGTATTGTTCCCTGATTATGGTAGCTGCAACGACTGCTGAAGCGAAGAAATCTACGACGTGGCTCAAACCCAGAAGCCTAGAAATTGATGACAATGGTGGCTAAAGCCTGCAAACTATTTTATCTTAACTTTGAATAAGTTTAACTTTTACTTATGTTTTATCTAATTATAATATTTCATTTTTTTAGTATAAATTAAGGCAGAAAGAAAATACTCGTTTTTGTAATGCCTAGTATGAAATAGTTCTTTTGCAAAATATTATTAAACTAAGTGCGCACGAATGCGATACGTTGTTCATTTGGTGAAATATTCTAGAAAAGTAAAGCTTTATTTATATGAAGCGGGGGAATAGTTTGAAAGAAGATCTCTAGAAGGACTTCAGGAAAGTTGGGAGTGTCCGTGGGTGGACTATGCAAAGATCTATTTAATAAGCACGAGTCGGTTAGGCCACCACGCGACCAGAAACAGGAGGTTATTATTGGATTAGATTAAAGTCGTCCCTCGGTTATTCAGAAGGGTAAAAGCGCGAGCTTTAGTAAGACCAGTTAAATTAATTAGTGGGTTGGCTATTCTTTGTTACATGCACAGACCACCTTTGTGAAACCATCAGAAGAAGAGCAATATCCGCTGGAAGATGAGATCAAACACACGATAGGGTTACCGCCATTCCGTTTACCCGGTCTTGGTTTTAGTTAGCTTGTATTAACAGTAAAATTATATAAAAATTAAGTAAAACCAAAGCCTTGACCAGTAAATACAGCCAAAACTATCAGTTACGTAAAAGGCAGGCATATTAAAAAAAAAAAAATAGCAGTCGATTGGTACCATCATCCTATCACGAAAATCGAAGGACAATTATTTGTACGACCTTCCAAACAACTTAGGATTACGGTATTTAATTATACATTTCGGAATTTTTCAGGACTAGAAGTGAGCCGTCACATGCCACAAACATGACGAGCCAACGAGAGTAGTATAAAAAATATTTTAATCAAAACACCTTTGAAATTCCGATTCATTCTGATAATTAAGACCATATACAAGATAATATCATATAAGACCACATAAGTTTAATATTTCTAATCGAATGGTTATAGTTTGTAAAATATAGCGCCGAAAAGTCGAAAATTTCGGAATCTGGGATCTCAAATTTCTATGCTCCTAATTAACTTTGCCAAATAAATCAAATGCCAAGTGATCTATATAATTTACACAACGTGTTAAATAACCCCTTAAACACATTATCACGAGTATATTCGTTCACGTATGACATGTTGCAAAATATGTTAAGTATTGGTCGTGATTGTACAATGGCAGAAGTTAGCACCAATACAGACAGCGTATTTTTCCTGGTTATTGGTATTGGCTGCTGCTGGTAAACCAACATTTTGTTATTGGTTGCTGTCACACTCATACGCCAATAGAAATTCTTGTAATAAGTTCCATTTTAAAAGTTATTACGCGGAATCCGTAAGTACTTGTCAGACCAAAAATCTCCTCTATTGCAACACCGGGAACGAAAGAGTTCTTGTTAATGTTAAGGGGTTAAGTATCAAGAACATCTAACACTTTGAGGACTACGCTCGTGTGTAACTCGAGCAAAAATATTTTGAAAACTTATTTATCACTGAAAATAACGCTAGCAATTTCACGCAGTCGTTGTACTGCCTGTGTTTAGCAGGATCTTCCAAGAACTCTACAGTTCAGTAACAGTAATTTTCCTGACTAGAAAAATATTTTTGTTACATCTCCGCAGAAGAACAGATGTGATTGTAAAACATCTTACACACACAAAGGCATTTGATTGGGACAAACCCAACTCAGCGCCTTAGTGAATGATGACTAGAGACCTGAAAAATTCGCGAGTTCAATTACCTGCAGGCTAGACTCTACAGTCATATGTACAATTATGCCGGTAATAACTACACATTGGTTGTCTGCTGTCACAGTGTAAAGCGACTATTGGGCAAGCGTTCTCCAGGAGGTGTCATTACGCCGTGTGGACCAATGGCTAAAGTTACATAAACGCACGTATTTTAAATTCTAGCTCGTCCTGAAATGAATCCGCGAATTCTTCAGGTCTCTACTGATGACCAGACAACAATGAACGTTGTAGAGCACAACAAGCGTGTCCATCGTCATGTTGGCCACTATAGAACGGTAGTGAGTGGGAACACAGAGACCAATAGAACCGTTGTTCCTGCAGTGGTGGATATAAGTAACTCACTTCTAGCTTGTCTTGGTTGTCTTGTAAATGTCTGCTGACTTCACAGTGCAGACTTCTCTTATAAATAGGGGCACCTGTTTTTCGCGAAAAGATGTCAGAACAAGTTGTGTACCAATGTACTTTAGTTCAGACCCACTTTCGTGACTCGACCATCTGAGTCGTTACGCGTCTTATCTGTCTGCCTGCGAATCACGGGCGGTCACTTTTGGATTAACTTAATTCTGATTGGCTCACTAATGCAACTGACTGTCTTCGCACTAAGACTAGCGACCAATAGACAAATAATGATTGCAATCGTGTGCATAAGATAGTTAGTCTAGCCTCCGCATAAAACTTTTCGCGAAAAACAGGTGGCCCTACTTATAAAACTAGTATTGATGTCATCGCCAACAAGCGTACTCTCTGGGAACGGGCCCTCGTGTCTGACTGGCTGCTACCGCTTCCTGCATAAGATTCCCAGTTGGCTGATCTGCCGGTTGGCGAGGCTAGTATGTTACGAGGCGGTGATTGTCGAATGGCATTCCGACATCTTGCTCATAGACTAAAGATGAGGTAGACCGATCTCGCTGGTTGCGCACATCCAATCTACCTGTCCCGACATTTAACTGCTTTTCTGCCAATACTTCTAACGAAAACGGTATGGTTTGTATTTTAGGTTAGAAAACTGATTTGTAAACAAACACTTTGAGATATATGTATACTTACTCTTACCGATTTTTAATGCAGATTGATTAAATTCAAATTGGTTAAACTATTTTACTGTATAATAGTTGGGGGTGGTGAAATTTCGCGAAAAGATTTCCAAACAAGCTATTTTTTAAAACACTGTAGAGTCACTTACCTATCTTGATTGGCTGAATTACTTTTTGACACGTGTTAAGTAGACATCAACCAAGTGCAATAGACAAACTACTGTTGGGTGTTTATAGTGTTGAAGTCTACCGTGTACTCATAATTTTTCGCGAAAACTCACTCGCTCTAATAATAGTGAATTTCATTTAAAAATTGAGATATAAACAAACATGTTCATTATTGCTGACCATGTGAATTTGACAGTTGTGTTCTTTTGGGGTAGGTCAATATTGGATACATGCGCAGAAGACGAATAAGCGGTCTACCTCATCTTTAGTCTATGATGATACTAGCCAGTGAAACCATTTTTCTGGCGTGTGAGGTTATAGTTCGCGATACATGAGGCTGCTTCAGCTCGGTATATTTACCTTCTCCCAATTCGTGAACTAGTTTAGAAATTTGTAAACTGTTTCTAACCGTGTAAGTGTTCATTCACCGATAGGCTGCTTTTTGCTGTGTAACACTTCTTGTATTTGATTGGCTACGTCATGTTGAACTGCATATTCGTCTCCGTGCGATGATTGGCGGCCGGGTGACTATGCCCACACCACGTCGCCATGACGTGAAACAATTTTGCTTCGGCGTGCGTTCGGCTTTTGGGACTAGTGCCAGTGTACATTATTCGTACTTGTGAGTATAATCCATTCACGGTTATTTCAAATACTTTTCTGAAGCCATGCTGATGTTCTACTTCCTGGATACTCCTCCGCCTCATACAAACAAAGCTTAGCCAAGTATAGAAAATCACACAAAAGGAGAGTGCACCGAATTCGTGGGCACTCAGTTGTAACACTATTTTGCATGAGAACTATTTCTTGCTGGGCGCTACAAACACACATCTTTTCTCACTGTTTTTCTCATAGAATTATTATAATTTATAAAATAAAGATAACACTTCATTTGAACGAAACATAAGATACTTTTATGTAAACAGACGTAGGTATAAAACGTTTGTGATACATGGCATATTTAGGAAATAACCAAACACGTCATACATGGGGTGATGTTTCAAAGGTTTGATTAAAAAAGTGTTAAACTCCGGATAGACTAGGCCCATATGCTTGAGCCTTTGGCGTGACTGCCAGCAGAGATACCTTATATCTTGGTTTGACGACTACCAAGCACAACTTGATAGCTTAGAGAAATTTTCTTAATAGTCTTCGTTTTTTATCACTATTTATATTTGTTAAGTAGGCCATTTTGTGTTGGTTTTCGTGTTTTTTTAAATGTCATGTATCAGTTTTATAATCTCACGCCACAGTTGAGAGAATAATGCCTCGGCAGAAAATATAATACAAATTGTGAACTGTTCAATATTTTATAAGCAAATTTATGTTTCATTTTTCCTTAGTTCAGTCTTCAGCAGCATACACATAAATTTACAAATATTTTTAACAACGCATGAGGCCTTTGGCGATTCCATTTCAGTTGAAACCTTGTTCCTAACTTCCGATAGCTGGAAACGTGCTTTGCATTTGTTAGCTTTGGTCGCATGGCTCAGAAATTTATCAGAATCTCAGACGCCTAGCGAAAGAGGGACTCTGACATCGTTCATGAATTCAAGCTTGGTTCATGAGATATTTAAGAGACAGTCCCCTCGTATGCGCGAGGATTTAGCAGGACCGCAAACGTAATATTTAAGAATGCCACCGAAGTGCTGAAGGAGTAATACCAAACGTCGCCTGAATTTTACAGAATTGTATGGAGTTTGCCGTGATGTTAAGGCATCCGCATTCTTTGAAGACACGAGCCAGTTATAGGTTATTCACGGGGTAAAGCGAGCACTTCTGAAAACCCTCTCATTTGGAACAATAGTCAATATATATATTTTATTGTAGCCTTAGACGTTAACATTCGAGTCTGGTGAAACATATACACTTTATTTATCACTTGCATGGCAATATTTATTTTAAAAAGTGGGAGAAGCATAAAAAATGGCTGATTGCAAAAAAAAAGTAACGACGGTCTCAAAAATGCTCATTTTACCGTGAACAGCCTATATCAACGTTGTTCCATATAGTAAGCTTTCCCCGGTGTTCTGTGAACCAATAGGAAGGTTGTAAATGGCAATGCAGCGACGAACACAACTGATGAACATGAAGCCGTGAATATACGCGACTCACTTCTAACTTGTCTTAACTGTCAGAAAATATGTACCACGCTCAAAAACGTCGTGACTTTTAATCCAGAAGCATACCAAATTGAAAATACGTCAATTAGCTGTAATATTCGGTATCGTGCAAAACATTTTTTTCTTTTTCTTTTTTTTCCCCTTTTTTTGCAAGGATAAATGATTTTTTTTTTGTTAAAAGATAGAATAGAAGGTTCTTTGAAACTAAATTGCGATTTAAGTATACTGTTTATCGTCCAGTGTTAAGAAACAGTAATAACCTTCTTTTTTTGAGCGCCGAGTCACTTACCAGGTCCTTGCGAACCCATTATAATCGAAACGTTCTGTTTCCTTGAACGTTTCTTCGCTTAGCCCCCTTTGACAATGTCAAATTTCCCCGTTAAACTGCTTCAAATAAAATTTCGGCAAAGAAAGCTGGAATGTTGTGACGTCACCGAAACGTAACGAACGACATCATGTTTGTCTGAAAAAGTTGGATGGCTCCAGGTTCCATCAAGCATTTTGTAAATTGGACCAGTTCTAAAATTCCTTAGATGTTGACTAGTTTATCAAATCAGAATAATGGACATACACTTTGTTATTTCCGCACCGATATAACTTCAAAATGACAAACAATAATTAAAAACGAACCGAGCTTATGAAGATTAAAAGTATATATGTAATAACTGTTAGGATGTAATTCTGTTGGAAGTGTATATTAAACAATACAAGTAAGAAAACAATTTAATTTTAGTTGATAAGTGAAAATGAATGACAGAATTTCTAATATTCTATCTTTTAATGAGCTGCATGGTTACACAGCAGTATACTGCAATGAGAATTATGTTTACATAAAAATCGGACTAGGTTTTGTAATCTTTGCCAGTGTATTATATTTTCAAACGTGTTCAAGATTACTTGACCAACTATGTAAAATGAAAAATTTTAATGACCGTATTTCAAATTCAAATTTTATTATTATATATCTTTGAACGAGAACACTTTAGAGTGTGAAGAGGGCACTAACCGTTCGACATAAAACACAAGATCTTGATTTTTCGACCATGTTCTTAAGTTTTCTGGAACTTGTTGACTCTTTGTTGCACTATCAAATAACGTAAAAGTTCCACGACATCCAAATACTTACCGAATTCAAATGTGGACACCATGGATTTCGCCCTTCTTCTCCCCTTTCCATTCAACCCTTTCATTGGAAAGCTTCAGTTTGCAGCTCTCATCTACTTTCACAACGCAGACAAGCAACGGCGATTCCGATGTAAATGTTATGACCGGGTAAGTGTTTCGAAGTTCGCATTAAATGCTGTCGATATTTGCTTTCGTCCCCGAGGACGCTTGCATTTAGTTTACGACGTGAGATTCGTTGCATTGAACGTCTCTTTTTTTTTTTTGTAGCAAGGTTTTTTTTTTCGCCCGTCGTTGCCAGTAATTGGCGTGCTAGAGAAGTGTAGCTGTTGAATGGGTATCTTTTCAACACGTCTGTTTTTCCTCGTGCTACGTCTGACGGATAAATATTTTACAAATGTATTGCCTCAAGCGAATGAAATAAAATGAGACCACATTTCGTTAAATTTCCCCTCTAGGCGTAAAATAAATTACACGTATTGAAACACTGATAATCTGAATAGTACGTTCAATAAATAAAATATTCGCGTATTTATTTAACTAGAGTAAAAAATTAATTGGGTGAATGATATAATGTATTAATTTTGTACAAACCGCGACACGAAAATTTTAACATTACAAATAGGCTATATCAAATTATTAAAAAAAACTTTTGGATGTGGTTATATAACTGTAGTATATAACAGAAGTATTCATAGACGTTCGTCAGTGTCACGAACTTGTTTATTTATGTAAGTAATTGGCATCTATAATATGCGGAACATGACTAACTTATAAGTATTTTTATTTCGTATCAGTGCTTTCCAACTCAGCTACAGAAGGACGCTGAATTGATTGCCTTACTTTCTCTAGAACTCCGGGTGCATATTTACGCGTATACGAAGAAGCGTATTGATATTTTGTACTTGTGAAACATTTGCATTATTCAATTATGTGGCATAAATAATTCACTTGATATGCCCTCGTGTCTGGTGTAATTGGTAGCCGTATAGCAGACCCGTCATAAAGTGTCTGCTTGTGATAAACACGAACTAAGGGTAGCCGCCTGTCAAGAATTAAATGGGCTGGCGTTCCGTTTTACTGAAAAAACTTCCTGGAAATTTAAACTTGCTGTTCGCCGAAATAAAATCACACAAACTGGACAGCCGGCAGGATTGTCTTCCGTTTGCAGGGTGTTTTACTCTTGCGTGTGGCATAGTTACATTTGCTATCCACTTAACTCATTCAGTCATCGAGTCCACGACCTTGGACAAGTTGCAAATAATTACTCATAACCGGTAGTGTACACAGCAGCTGATCATTCCCGATTTCCTTGTTCATAGTCTGATTGTGGAATTTTCTACGCTCTAGCCAAAATTTCTAACAAATTTTCTAAACTGAATTGGAACTTTCTAACTCATACATCGTATGGAAATAATACCGCACATCTGGCTACAAGTATGGAGTGTACAAAGATGGAAAGTTTCCTACGCATTCGACTGCTTCCTGGGGAAATGAATGTATGGGAAATAACTTTCCTATCCGCGCTTCCTCACTCTACGTATTATTATAAGTTGACCTTAACATCAGCTTATAAACTTTTAGAAAGGAAGAAGGTAGGAAGGATTATAGTAAATGAGAATAGTGAAGCTAAATTGTACTAAGTTATTTTACTGAATAATAAATTAGAATTACAGCATCACTGTAATTAACTGACTGGCCAACGAGAGATAGAAGGAGAAGGTCAATGAGTAAGTTAGGAAACAGAGAGAAGCATAGGAGTATCACCCACAATTGCCTCACCCCGGGACTCGCTGTCCCGACCTTCTGGTTGGATCCCCAGTAGTATGTTAGTGTTTAGAAGGAATTTCATGACGTTTGGTGGGCCCACATTTTCTGATTAACCTCACGCATTTATTGGTTAGTTTACTGATTGTAGAAGTGGCTCGTTGTTTTAAATCTTGCGTTTTGTACATCTCCTTGTGGCATACTCTGTTGTCTAAACAGCAGCGTGCAAGCGGGATGCTTTCGCAACAGTATACACTTATATAATAAATTTTCGAATAATTTCTTAGAGTGTACGGCTATTTGACATGTATATTTAATGCCAATATCATCGAGAGCGTAGCGAGTCGTTCGCTGGATGTAAGAGAAATGCTGGACACAAGTAGGGCCCCGCGTCCAAGGTCAAGAAGCGAGGGAGCGATACGGGCGACACTAACTCGCACTTCTAGCGCCTCATCACTCCCACGTGCAGTGTTTTCTTCGTGACGCTGTACTGTGCAAATTAGGTCTATAACATAGAGGTTTTATTACGCGCGATGAAAGACCACAGATTAACTTACGCAAGTATATTTGTAATTTTGTCTTGCCGCTTAATGAAACTGCGTAGGCAAGCTTTAAAAATGCGACATTTCACCATTTTCATGATTTTTTCCTCCAGTAATAAACTTAATATGATAAAAGTAAAAAAAAATAGGGACATAGATAATAGTTTTTTTTAAATATATTTTATGACATAAAGTCGTATTTGCAGAACATTTATTTACCGAGATACGCGTATTCGCACATCAACTATTTAACAAAAACGCGGTGGTCCACTCTTAATAATACTCTTTAAACTGTGTGGTACGTGGTACATATCTAGGAACAAAAGCTCTCTTTGCACTAGTTTTGGAATCTTCTAATTTGTGGCGCAATGCCCTGTCCTTTTATCAGGAATGGTAGCAAACTGGGGTTTGCTTTGAGGTTACTATGGATTTAAATAGCCTGGTACAAAAAAAACAACGTGACCTAAAGAAATGAGTTCACGGAATTTTACCACTTTTACCACGTAACTTCTGGAACTGTTTTTGAATCAATGACAAATTACACAATTGGGAATGTGGCAGGCATGATGTATGCGTACGTTTTGGATAAATGCTAACGCATTTTACCTGTGCAAGAGAATTATCTTTTTGTTATTTGTAAGCATTTATTTCTATTATCAAACATTTGGCAATGTGAAATTGATTCAAGTGTTGTTACGCTGAATTTATAATCAAAATACTGATAGCGTGTACATAATATAAGAATCTGGGTGTCTGGGTAGGATAGCCTATATTGTCAAAAAACCATCGCATGGCTGCTTTAATGGTTTTATGACATGAGACGGTAAAGCTGTAAGGATATTCCACGGCCAAATGTATTGCTTGTTTAAGGATCTGCAGAAGCCCCAGGCACAAAGGAGGTACAACCAAAAGAAATTATAAATAATGCCAAGAGCCAAAATAACGCACAAAGTGTGTGTGAGAGAGAGAGAGGGAGAGAGAACCATTGGCTTAACGTCAGCTTAATTCAACACCAAAGCAGGGAAACATGATACAAGTTGTTTCCACTAGAGGCGCGCTAATAATCGCAGTCTACAAACATCAAGCGCGCGCCGGACCGAAGTTGTGGTTTTGTTCTTACAAACATGGCCGAAGCTCGATTAGAGGAAAATCCCCTCTCTAGGCTGGACGGGAAATGAGGACATCGATTGAGATGAAAGAGGTCTGTTAAAGCGGCAAGTGTCAGATGATGTGCCAACAGACGACTGATTGAGGGCGTTGGCAGGGGATAAATATTCATCTCTGCACATCTGTGCCAAAAACCGCGCAACTACGTCACAAAAATTTTTATAGTCATTAAAAAATCTCAGTTTTAATCTCCTAACGTCCAACAAATAAGTAAAACTAATTACTGGATATTTTACTATAAAAAGTAATACGTGAACTACATTAGTGTAATAATAACACAAATGCAACTTATTCCATTATTTTATTGTAAAAACATTTGTGAATACTTTTATACTTTTATCTTCATCTTTATTTAATCAAAAGCATTTCAGCTTACCTTGTTTAATTTTCTACAGTGTCTTATTTAATTCATTCGCACGACACGAAGAAAAAGTCAGTTAAAATCATGACACTGACAAAAAATAATGCATAAATTTGGGAACATAAAAACTCTCTAATTTGCTGGGAACTACGCGGTGAGTTATGTACGCATGTTGAGTATTATTTGAGAGATAAATTAATTTCAGAGGGTTTTTTTTTTTTTTTTTTTCGCAATCCACCGCTTGAAGTGTATTTCATTTTATTACGCTAACATATTATAACTAATACCGGGGCTACGAGTATGTCGAAGCAGTAGGCGAGTATTCCTAGAGAAAGGTGCAATTGGTGTACACAATATAACAGCGTGCGTGGCGTGCACAGCAGTGTGCTATTGGGATTAATTTAATTCGAAATACGATTACTTGTTCTCGGATAACCTCTATTGACACCGAAGGTTTCAACGCGTTTCCCTTTACTTGACTGTAAACAGGTCCGATCAGAATCTACTACTTCGATTCACATAAATGTTATTGTTACTTTCTAGCTCGATGGTAAAATATGTATTTACAGTTGGGAAAATATTTATTACAAAAAAATAAGAAATAAAACAAATTCAGATTTCATTCAGTCGCGACCTGCTAATCTGAGGTTATGGTGATTACTTTGGTAATTATTGCGGGGACTCTTCTGAACTGTGCCCGGTGCGGTCAAAAACAAGAACAAAAACAACATTTTTTATCTTCTTGTAATCAGAGGTACTTTCAACTTAAACAAAAAATTTTGCATATCATAGGTGGATGCGTAAATGTACACTTTGGGAACGTATTAGTATTTGTATGAAATAAGTTTAGGTAATAGGAGCTAATCTATGAGAAGTTTTCGACAGGTACCAAATTCAAATTCAGTATTCGTTGTAGTATGTATACACTTAAAGTCAGTTTCACTCTGACTTGAGAAACATAAAACGATGCATGAAATATAATAAAAAATCGACGACGAGCTTTTAGGAAGTTAACTCAAGACTTTACAACCGAGATTACAAACTATTGCTTGTACGTGAAAGCGAAGCAAAGGCTAGCAAAAAATGTGAACAGGACAACTTCAGCTGAAATAAAATTGATGGGAAAACTCGCAGGATATATGCTGTTGAACAGAAAAAAAAACACAAGTGTTGGGCTTATTAAAATGACGTCCAGACCAAATATATCCAGTGTCAACACAGACAATGGTGGGTATACATTTTAAATGAATGAACAGAACCGAGGCTATTAGGCAAATCTTCATATACATCCCAGAAGAAACGGAACGAAACCAGTACTTAATACAAGTTTGCAGAAGACCTTATGGGGTAAATAGGTTGATCTATTGTATTAAAAGGACAACCTTTCATTTATAGAGTGAAAATGTGACTAGTCAGAACGTTACAGTGAAGCTTTCTCAATAATATGTAATTGTGTTTCTATGTTTTCATAGATTTCTAAAGATATAAAATACTTCTTTCTTTGTTAATTTTTGGTTTTATAATTTACAACATTTTTCAGTTGCAAAAATATTACATTACTACACTGTTGTTGGTGAAAAATGTAACACCGAGGAGGATACATGAGATTGAAATGAGCTTCATACCACAGAGTAGTTATGTGACAACACACATTTGATTAGGATTACAGGACTGTAGATTATCTCTATCCTTGAGAATTCAGTATGGTATGAAGCCCCCACGTGCTGCAATCAGAGTCCCTAAACATCGTGGCATAGAATCAAATATGACCTGGATATAATCCTGAGGAATTTCTCGCCACTCGGTTTGTATGCGAGTCCACAAAGTATCAACAGTTGTTGTTGGAGATCCGCGACGAACAAGTCGCTGACCAACCATATCCCAGACGAGTTCGATGGGCGACATGTCAGGCGAACGTGCAGGCCAGGGTAGCAGTGGTATCCGTTGTTCATTGAAGAAGGCTTGCACATTCCTCACCACATATGATCGGGCATTGTGCTGCTGAAGTATGGTATGTGGAGTCATCTGAAATATGGGCAGTACCTCGGCCTGTAAAGGCCGGTTTCACAATGTCTGTTTAAAGAATTGTTTATCTGACCATATGATAAATTTAAACAGAAGTTTTGATCATTGCTTAGTCTCGTACTGTTTCGCAATAGACATCTCCCAGTTAAGAAAGTTAAGAAAGTGTTATTTAGATAAGTGACGGTTAAGATAAATCTGGAAACATTGTAGCGACGTTTTAGTTTGTGAGTGGCTACTTTCAGGTCGTCGTCTGCTGTTTATGTTTTTCTGGTCAGAGTTCTGGTTAGATAAAATTTGGTGTAAATACACGAAAGGAAGCGCCAATAATAAACGTTCTACAGATATTATGTTACTTTCTTAGGTTCGAAAATATTTGTGTTACTGGAAACAAGACAGCTAATCTAATGAAAATTAATGTAGATTTGCGTGGTTTATGTGACATGTGATTCCAATACAAATGAGTTTTTAGAACCACTGTCGTAGTGGTTACATATTCGGTGTAGCCTATTTGAGATGTAGAAGTATTTCTGCACACATTTCACGCATTTGAAAAAAAAAAAAAGTGTGGCATACCTTACACAATTACTCGTTACTAAATAAAGCGCAGACTAATTACTTCCTGACGTATGTATATTTTAATAACTCAAATATTACGCACATACTTCCAGTATATTAATATTAACTATAGGACAGGTTGGAGCGGGACTCGTCCGGAAACATTACATTTTGTCACTTAGCACGCCAGCGACGCACAGTAGTCCAGAATGCGAATCTAGCCGGACAATATTCCGTATCGCCAAACGATGAAATGCAAATAACTTTAAAGGATTAGTTCATCAGAATGTATACATATGTTGACAATATTATACATGTACTGGTTAAAATATACATAATTGTGCACATTCTCGTCAGTTCATAAGTGTAGAGGGTTAACTGATAACTCGTAATAGTTGTGTTGCAATATTGTTCCTACAACCAGTTATACCACAAGACTCCACCCCATCACAAAATATTTTATTCACTTGTCATCTACGTCTTCCTCTTCGTCATAATCGATGGCTTCTTCTTCGTTTTCTTCTTCGTTGTCTTTTTCACCTCCACACACCAATGGATTGCGTAGCAATTTCGTAACTACGAGTGGAAATTTGCCGGTATGGTGCTTCAAAGGTGTCCTATTGCTGTAATAAATGGACCAGACGTGATAAAGAAGCATATGAAACAAGTTCTCCGCGGTATTCTATCTACAGAACTTCCATGTGTATCTTTATCTGAAACACCTACAAACTTTGTTACGTGCTTCTAACGCTTATTCACCCAATAGTCCGCTGGGAACAGTGGCATGATTTATACAATCTTCCTGATGAATTAGTACTTTATGCATGCTTGGAGGCATGCAGTACCAGTTATAGTATTTAACATACAATTTCGCAGTTTCAATATCATATTCATGGAACGCTTCGACACATATTTCCAAGCCAGAGGAAATTGTCCTTAAAATAGTTGCAAAGTGCTGAATAAGTTATTCAAGATTCCAGTGATTGAGGTTGCTGCAGAAGAATTTAAAAAGAGCCTTCGAGCCATGTTTCCATTATTGGTTGTTCCAGAATCTGGTTGTGGAACATCGATCAGCAGTCCCATCTTTTCTCTAAACTACCCTTGAATGTATTTCTTTCGTGCGACGAATGCTGCCTTGTTAGATTTCATCACTTTCCATGACTGAAACTCTAGTCTGTAGGATATGTGCAAAAAAACACTGGAAAAATTTGATCCAAGCATGCAAACTAGACATTCCATATGTTAGTGTTGGTAAATCACGCATCAGTTCTAAATACTTGTCGAGGTTGTTCACTTCACTTGATTTTGCCTTACATATTGTGCTGGTCCCTCGACCAGACTCTTGTTGCTAGCTCTATCTCCAATATGTTAAACTCTCAGCTAACTATATAAATACCTGGGGAGCGAGCTTAATGGCGTCCAATAACAATTCAGATAATTTACAAAACTACTCATTTTATCTCAGCTTGAATTACAAAAAATTATAGAACACTATAAGAACAAAATGTAGCTAGTCGCTTGAACGGAATCCTTATAATGTTTCTGCAAGCAAAATGACAGTTTATTATAGCTGAGATACTATTTTACATGTAATTTGTTTATACGCTATATCTCAGCGCGTAGCTCTCCCTAACTGAACCGGCCGGCACTGGGAAACGAGATTCACCTATCACTGAATAATCTATCGACCACGCACCAAGCTCCGCAGTCGTGGGATAATCGTGATGTCCTCGAAGCTGACTGGCTGACGTCCTCCGTAGTCCGGTGGCTCCTGGTCACGTCTGAGTATCGTGGAGAGAGAGTCCGCCTGACTCAGAACTGAACGCCTTTTTATATGTGCATCTGATGACGTCGTTGCCACCCTGCTATTCGTCCTACCATCGACCGTCGGTGCCATGACCTCAACCGCATGGCCGGCGTAGGGCACACCTACCGGGGTGCCGCAAGTTCGCGTCCCGGTGCTCACAACAATATGTAGCACAATTGGGAGAAAGTCTGTGTTAGAGAACCACATACTTTTCTGTCTATGATCGTTAATACCAGTTTATGATGTACCGCCAGTTATACTCCACCAATCTGCAACTTTGTAGGAACAAGCTGATCAATTTTAGTCGTCACTTTTTCTACTTCTTGTCGCGTTAAGTCACTTGTTTCGTTTTGGAACATAATCTTCACTGGTCAGCAGTATCTCATTGAGGAGTGACTGGGATTATGCCACTACTCAATTTCAGTAGGTCTCTTACTGCTGCTGTAAATTGACGTTGTCGTTATTTGCAAGGAAACGAGTGCGATAATGAACAACAAGGAATCGTATTGTTCCCGATAAGTTTGTTCGTCAGGAAACCTCTGTTTATATGTACTTTGACCTGATGCACCATCACAGCCCCATTTATAAATCATGTTCATGTTAAGGGACATATTAATCCCTAGGTGTAGTGAATTTCACCTATCCTCATGTCCACGAGCTAATCGCATCACTGTGTGATCCAAAAGAGCCTGCACATTTACCTCAGCTGACATTTCTGTTATAACAATTGTTTGCTCCTCGGGATTGCAGACTTTCTTGCCTTCAACTATACTATTACTAAGGGACCCAGCCCGTGACTTCTTTTTGTATTGTCACGGGGATAGAACAGTTACCATGTTAAAAATTTTGTTTATCATACAAAGACAGAAAAAAAAACATATTTCGTAGATATATGTTGTGAAATTAACTCAATTTTGAAGCGATTGCTGCCCCATTTGATGTTTCTCTATCCACTGGGCCATTGCGACCTCACTTAACAAAGTTCTATTCACTGAGCCACTAAGGCCCCGCTTGAAATCGCTCTATCCACTGAGCCACTAAGGCCCCACTTGGAATTGCTCTATCCACTGAGCCACTGCGGCCTCACTTGGAATATATCTATCCACTGAGCCACTAAGGTCCCACTTAACTCAACATTGAAGCGAGACATTTAAAGTAAACAAAAATGATATTCCATTACCTTTATATCTCTACGCAATAATCTATATACATGAATACGAAACTTGTTGGAGGGTTTTCTCGGGGTACTCCCGTTTCCCCGCCCTTGCATTCCAGCGCTGCTCCATCTAGGGTCTCATTCCATGTCATGTTCAGGGATGACGGGCACCTACGGGTCCCAGCTGGAAAGCCCGTCACTCGGAGGGTGTTGCCTCGCCCTGGGTCCACCTCCCCAAACACATTTATTTTATAGGAAAAAAGTGATTAAAAATTAGTTTTTAGGGTAAAAGGTAATGATTGCGTAATCTGATCATGCTGAAATTCGAACTTAACCTGTATTTTACTCTGAGGATTCGCTGTGCAAAATTTGAAGAACTTCTGTTGAGTTTCAAGCGACTTAGAGGTATTAAAAAGGACAGACAGATAGAGATCGTCTCATTATATAGTAGATATGGCGGATAGATGTCTGCAAACTCCACCTTGGCCTGCTTCCGAATGAGTGAATACTGAAATTTCGTTAGCTTCGCAGCATTGAACAAACCCAATGCCTGCTCATTCGTAAGTTTTGTAGGACCACCGAACGACCTGGCAGTAAAAGCATACGCCTTTTTCAGTCGTGTAGTCCTTTTCGGTGAGAAAGTGGACACTTTCTTTGCAATATCTGCAGCATTTAGTCGACCCTCGGATCTTAGACTAATTTATGATACAAACACAAATTCCTCATGCGTACTGCTTGCGAGATGATCCACAACTCTTCGTTTCTTAGTCTTGTGACTCGCCTCTTCAAAACGTATTTTCCTCAGACCTCTTGGAAGTTCTCGCGGTAGATGTTTTCGCCGCTTTCCTTACACTTCTGGGGAGAATTAAAATGTCTGATAACCATTGTGAATGTTTATGCTGGAATTTTCCGAAAGTATGTAGACAAGCGTTCCACTTTGTTTTCATTTGGTAACATAATTTGCTACAACTTACCTTTAGGTCGTTGTATACAGACACCTCTCGCTATGATAGATTCAGTTGTGTCATTAATTCATTAAGAACACTTGCATTTTTCTTGGAAGAATCGGCCTGCCCCTTCCAGACGTCGAACTGCTTCTGCCATCGAACTCCTACACTTCCACCTTAAACGTAATGTAACATCTAAGGTGGCATGATGTAGCAGCCAAATTTTTCACTCTGTACAATGTACAATAACTGATAATTGCGTGGATAAGAAATGAGAGCTTAACTCCAGTTGACCCGTTATATATGGTTTATTTATCATGTGATAACATAACGTTCTGGTATTTACGCACGTCCCTCATTAGCTGTGTTACAAATCATGAACAGCCCCTTACAGTTAAACAACTTGCATATATAATTAACGTACATACCTCGCTCTATATGCTCAATTTGTAAACGTTTGGATTCCTTGCCTATAACAGTATAACATATCCACTCAAGTGAGGTACTGAACGCATGTGCTGAGCGGGTGATATCGGTTTGTATACACGGCCAACTTCTGCCACGTCTGCTGAAGATAAGACCAGAACCATGCAAGAGTTTTCCACGGTTGCATCATCTCCCATTGTTGTAATAATCAGCACTTCACAAAGAATTCCAATATGAAGACGTTGATAATTTCAATTTTCTCCGACTAGATTTAGAGTTCTGGACCACTGTGCGACGGTGTTCACGTGCCTATTGCAGTCTGAGGTGTTTGCAGTTTCTTGACAATGGAAGATGACGCAAGACGCAATAGCGTGCGTGCCACCAGTCAGCCCTCGGCAGATGGCTTCGAACCGTCGACGCAGGCAGGTCCACACCCGTTGCTCCAGTGTCGAGCCAACATACGGGCCGTCATATCCATGCGGGCAAGATGGCGGTCATCCCGTGCTGTTATCACATTGCATGGTCCAGTACCCGCTCGTCGCTGCGTGCGACCCTCGTCTATTCACTGATGCCACACGCACATCACTGTCGAAGCAGCATGCCCTGTACGAGCCGAAATATCACTGTATGACAAACCTGTTTCACGAAGACCGATCATTCTGCCCCATTCGAACTCACTCACATGCTGATATGGCGCCCTTTCACGTCGACGAAGCGTACTGGCACTTGCTTTCATTTCGTTTGACAGCCTTTCACATCGTTTGACAGCCTTTCACTGACAGATTGGCGTAACATGGACTTTTGTGGTCACACGAGAGGGTTTTACTGGGCATACGTGTACGCCATCTCTGTGCGATCGTAATCACTTATTGCTGGTACATTGTTCTTCACATCCTCCTCCGAGTTTGGATTCTTTCGGCCATTAATTCTGGATGTTGTAATTTTCACAAACGATGGTTTGATTATCACTATTCGGAATTAAAAGTCCTGTAATTCCATCGATATATCATGTAAAACTACAACAATAAAAATGCCTCAAATCTGTATCAAGGAATTTATGTTTTAATTCATTTCTCCTTAGTTTTTTATAAGTTTGACAGAATTTTTCAATAAAAATATTTGTAACGTGATTTTTTTATGCGGCTGGACACACACAGCTGTCACTGTACCGGCCTTCTAAAATAAATTCTTAACAAGATTGCACTGGTAAGCTAGGATAGGTTCGCTACACTCTTCACAGTAAAAAATTAATTTGTTTGAGTTTTGCGACTTTGGCGAGTAAGGGGTTGTCTTTCGCGGTGGCGGGCTCAATAAATGTTCGCTGTCCGGCGCAAACGCAAACGCGCACACAATATTTCCATACGGACATTTTATATTCCCCCGTGATACCTGGCCCCCGATCGGATTACTGATCACAGTTGCAACGATTCCTAATAGTTTGCAATCCAGCCTTCCCCAAATTTTCCTGGATCGCAATGCCGGAAATTCTGTTTTCCGTCCACGCGATACACACACGCATCCTTCTCTTTCAAATTCCCGATACGAAGTCAACTGTTCCTCTCTCGCCGCAAATATTAACTTACCAAAACGCCCTGAATAACGCTAGCCCACACTGTAAAAAAATGGGGTAAAATTCCCTTAGATGTAAGGTAAAATTACCTCTTACATGTAGAGTAAATTTACGTAACAAGTAAAGTACTATTCACTACGGAAAAAGTACCTTACAAAAAAAAGGGGGGGGGGGAATCCCATACAGGTAAAGGAAAATCCCATACAGGTAAGGGAAAATACCATACAAGTAAGAACATATTAACAATATTGTATAATAAAATTATATTTAAAATTATCCCAGAGTGTTAGTACTGTTAATATTTCTATTTCCTTTACTCTCCGACGAATAATAACCGAAACCTCAACTCTAAAATCATCGACACATGCCTGGGGATGGGCGCGAAATATGTTCCTCTATCACGATAGGACGATGAGGTATCGACGACAGCGTACAGCATTAGTGAATATTAAGGTGTTAAAGGATTATTTCTTCCATCCGTCCTCCAACTTTGCTGTTGAGACAATGCTGAAGAGATGCACAAGTGCCAAGGTAATTTTCCCATCCACTTATGGGATCTTCCACTACCATGTACGTCAATGTTACTCCTGAGTGCGGTAATTTTACCTTACCCGCAAGGAAAAGTCTTTTCCACTTAAGTCTGTGAATATTACCTTAAATTTGTCAGGAAATTTTCACATTATTTTTTACACTGCACGTCCACATCCCTGCGGCTAGCCAGTCACGCCAATTGTCTCACAGTATCTCTATTTATTTCCCTTAGTATTGCTGGGTAACATATTTCTCATACACATATTTATCTCCTCATATAACACCATCAAGGATCCTTTTGTTTTTTGGAATGTTCTTGCAATGGAGTAACATAGCAAAGGACACAATATTTTAGACATAATCCATTGCAGTGGGTCTAGTAGAAAACCAAAACAATGCTTATTATTCTGGTTTTTGACGAGACCCACTGCAGTGGCGTGTGTCCAAAATATTGTTTCGTTTGATTATTCAAGACTTATAACGAATCACAACAAACTAATTAGAGTAGCCTACTTCCTTATTGGAGGGGTGGAAGAGTGGGCGGAGTGTCTTTGTGTTTGTCCTGGCCCCACATACCACCTGGGGGCGAGTGACGAAACCTTGCTCATAAAAGAAAGATGCATTTATAGACAATACGGTCGTCTATTCCTTCAATGTAGCGGCCAACAACTCGGGGACATCCAACCCGGCGCAGCGTCTGGCCTGACTAATTAAGGGCCTGTAGTACGACCTCTAGATAAATGTGTGGAATAGCTATTCCATAGACAAGCTATCTGATGGTAACACCTATTATGAACATTCCTTTAGTCAAGTTATTCTTTAGATAAGTATTCCAAGGTTTTGGTTCGTTACTGTGTATGTTGGCAATAAAAGTCACTATTTTTTTGCTGTTATGTTTTATGTTAATTGTCACTAATGAGCGCGAGGCATGTTTTGAATATAATATGTATGTTAATGCTTCTTTAGTGAAAGTAAATTTAATAAAAACTATAAAAATATATTTCTTTGAGAACACTACTGGGTACATCATAATTGTAACTGATGTACGCTATTTCTGAAGTGGTAGCAGAAAGTAAATATTTGGTGTATATATATTTTAATTCGCACATTTCTCTAATTATCATCATAATGCTTTTGATATAAAAGCAAGTAATTTATACTCGGAATTTATGCATGAATAAATTTATATAAATGCGAAACAAATAGACAAAACTAAACTGTTTCAGGATTTATAGCTTAAAATAAATTTAGTGTATGCCCGAAATATGCAAGACATGTTCCTATTCGTTAAACTACTAGGCGAATGTTGTATTCTTGCACGAACATATCATAGTCCATATCATAACACATTCACTAAACAAACTTTGTTGTAAATAAATTTAGAAGAAGACATTGCAATGTTCAGTTAGTCTCAAGCAATTTTTGTGTGCTATTGGTTACATGAACGAGTTGTAAAACTAACACTGCTGGGGACAATATATATTTTCGTGTTCATAATATTACACGTGTCCCGAAACAACTATAGTAAATAATACATTTTTAAGATTTATTGAAATAGACACAATACTATTTTGGTACTTCAACAGTGTTTTACTGCAGTTTTAATCGTATTTCACAATGTAAAATTTTTCTCTGGTGTATGCTGTTGCACAACTTGAAAATCTTGAAATCAGTTAATAGAACATTGTATTTTCGGCTGGTTAGAAGTCGCCAAATATCCAACTATTAAATGCTGGGCTATATAAGCCCAGGCATACAACAAATTTGTTCATATTTTCTTATGTCACTGGTTATATCATGACATGTTATCACAATGCAATTCATTCATTTCTTACAAATAATTCAAGATCGAGATTAGTGCAAGCGTTTCGAAATTATATTTGAAAATACATGAAAGAAAGAGAAAGGAAAATGTACAGTGCCTTTTCTTTTCTTTCAATTTCAAGGCATCCGATTCCTCAAAATTACATTAGGCCTATAGAACTAATATTTCCTTTCCCTATTTTTTTTTTTAATTAAAAATTACAATTTAAAAAACTCATCTTCTGTATCGTTATCAACATTTGACGGGTTTACTTGCGTGCACGATGTTTTTTTTTTTTTTTTTTTCCCCCATATGTAAAATTAACACTGTCGTGGGGCTCACCGCTTTTACATGCGTCGGTCGAGTGAAACATACAAATATTTCAAAAGTAAATATTTTACTGTTTTACTAATTCCCACACTTATAGTTCCTTAGAAACAAAATGCGTTCTTTCAGTATTCACAAATGTTTACCTATAGGCTGTTCACGACAAGTGAGCACTTTTGCAAGTCTTTCTTCGGATCTAATTTTATACACGTTGTGTGTTCTTTTGCCTGATGTAATATTAACACTGACATGGACCACATCACTTTATTCATGCGTCGGTCAAGTGGAACTGTGAAGTTATTAGAAAAGTAAATGTTTTACAAATCTGCTCATTTTTTACATGACGATGGATTAATAAAAAACAGAAAGTGAAAGAAATTATTTAATTTATCACAAATGCTTACCTGAGACTTTTTATACGACGTTAGGATATGGAACTTCTTTCTCTCCATCGTTACCAACTTTACTGGGCCCATGTCACTCAGTGCGACCGTTAAGAGATATGCAGGTAGGAGCAGTGACTTTTTCTAAGGTTTACTTCAATAGTACTCACTTTATCGTGAACAGCATTTAACACTTTTAATTCAACATCGAGACATGGAGATATAATCTGTTCACGGTAAAGTGAGCAGTTTTGAGGCCCTAGTTACTTTTTTCGTATCAGCCATTTTTTATCCTTCCAGCAATATTTAAAATAAATATTGTCACTTAAGTAATAAACACAGTGTACAAGAAAGTTAACGTCTAAGGTTACGATAAAATATATTTTTTTACTATTATTCCAAATGATAGGGGTTAAAAAAAGTGCTCACTTTACCATGAATAGCCTATACCTTTCCTCGGTCTCGTTACCAACTTACCCGGGCGCATACCACTCAGCGTGGCCGTTAAAATGTACGCAGGTAAAGGCTGTTCACGGTAAAGTGAGCACTTCTGAAACCCTAGTTAAGTTTTTCTTTCGGCCATTTTTTTATTCTTTAGCCAACTTTAAAAATATATATATATATTGTCATGTAAGTAATAAACACAATACGTATATTCTACAAAACTCGGAAGTTAATGTCTAAAGCTAAAATTACATATATTTATTGAATATTATTCAGAACGAGAGGGCTTTCAAAAGTGCTCACTTTACCGTGAATGGCCTATAGAAACAGTGACGTACCTTTTTCAAAGGCCTGTTTCAAAAGTGCCTCAATCTAAAGGGTAAAGGTCCCTAGTTGTGGAATCGACGCTCAAACGAGGAACGTTTCTTGACTCAACCGACCAAACCGTGTCGTAATTACGTGTCGCCGAGTGACCCGCAAACTTGTCCCCAAGACGTCGCAGATCTCTCTCTCTCTCTCTCTCTCTCTCTCTCTCTCTCTCTCTCTCTCTCTCTACCCCCCCCCCCTCTTTTTTCCGCCATCAACTTCCGCCGGGGGAGTTTCCGACCTCTCCTGGACGGTCGCTCCTTGTGTGCTCCCCGTAATTAATGTTAATTAATATGACGCGGGTGTCGACCCATCCACCCACCCCCTCCCAACCTCCCTCCTTCTATCTTTCGCAGCCGCTCGAGGTAATTAAGGAAGATGCAAGGCGTTAACCGCGCTCCTCTGGTCTTCGTTATGTGACGCGCGAAAGCGCGGCTAACTTGCGGGTTGTCGCCGGTTTCCCCGAGGTGCGCCCCGCGTCGCTGGCTATTTGCCGCTAGCCCTTTTGTGAAATTCGCAGTCTGCAGCTAACACAAACGGAATTTATAGTGTCTATTCGTGGTACCTCCATATATATATATATTTAAATCAAACCTTTGAATAATCACCGCATGCGCATGCCTAGTGTGTTTGGTTGTTTCTTTTCCCACGTGTCACAAGCATTTTACACGTCTGTTAACGATCGAATTCACACCTTTTGCAGAAATTCTTCATTTTAGCATCATCATTTTCAGATTTGTAGTAATTGCTGACAGCGTACGTTTGTAGAAAAATTATCATTGTAATAGTTGTTTAATATCTTCGTGCGTAATTTGTACTGTGTGTTATGTGCTTGTGGAAAAAGTCAGGATCTTATTCATATTTTATCAATAATTTCCTGTTTTTTTTTTTGCAAGTGTGAAATAGCACACAGTGAAAACTAGATACAAAAGCATTAAACAACTAGTAAATTTTCTATAATCAAACATTTACAATAATAGCTCTGAAAGTGAAATTATGACACGAAAAAGAATAAATTTCAATGTGAAGACGAGCGTTACTAAAAAAAAAAAAATTTATTTTTGGTTAAATTGAGCTTTTCCTTAAATGTTATCTATAAATAATAATGTTCCAGCTGACCTACCGTGGCGCAGTTGGTTGGTGTGCCGCCGGTCTTGGGTGAGAGGAAGGTTCTGTTTTCGAATCCCGGGTAAGGCATGAACGTTAGTTTAAGTTAGGATGTAAGTTATTTTATAAACCATTCCCTGATAAACCTTCAGACATTACACCGGAGTACGTTGATACGTCCTTCACAATACAATACAACCCTATAATATTTCATTTGTTATTAATATGATTAAAAACAGAGAGAGAGAGAGAGAGAGAGAGAGAGCAGGCGTGTTGGTAACGCGTAGAAATAAATATTTCTCATGCAAAATATTGAACAGCTGATTATGTGTAAATTCGATGCGTTGTCCCTTTGGTGTAATTATCTAGACTTAGTTAAGCTTTGTTTGCATGAGGCGGGGGAATAGCCCGGAAGTAGAACTTAAGCAGGGAAGGCTTCAGAAACGTTGGAAGTAACAGTGAATGTACTTAAGGCTGTTCACGATAAAGTGAGCATTTTTGATATCAACCTTAGAAATAAGTCACTCCACCTACCTGCATATATTTCGACAGGTGTCCTGAGCGACATGCGCCCAGTAAAGTTGGTAATGATGGATGCGAAGTAGTTCCGTATGTTAACGTCAAATAAAAAAGTGTTAGGTAACAATTTCTGATAACTTCAATTATTTCTTTCGCATTCTGTTTATTTTTTAATGTATCGAAGTGTAAAAGTGAGCAGATTTGTTAGATATTTACTTTTCAAATAATTTCGCAGTTTGACTTTACCGACGCATGAATAATGCGATGAGGCCCACGAAAATGTTAATCTTACATAATGCGGAAGAATACACAACGTGCATACAAATAGATTTCAAGCAGCGTTTTCAAAAGTGCTCATTTCACCGTGAACAGCCTATATAAATCAGAACTTAGTTCTTCGGTAACCAGACGTTTACAGTGCCTACATATCCAAGTATAAATTCCATATTTTTATTTTTATTCCGATATTAGCACAACACGAAGTTTGGTAAGGCTTTACCAGAGGCAGTATAACACCTGAGTTTAGTTGATGCACGATGTTAGGATTACAACACAAGAAGCGAGGCCAGGTAAGGCAGGAATCCGGCCAGAGACTGTTATTAAAACAATTCACAAACAACGGGGACTGTAACGCAACTACTGGAAATGCAGGAATCTGCAGAGGTACGTAGAATATCTGGGTGTGGCTGACACAGTGGGGTTGCGGCAATTTTACTAACATCTAACGGCATGACGGGGTTACCCAGGCTACAAGGGAGTGCCAATAGGAATCAAGGAAATCGGAGAAGGTGGGCGTGAACGAGAAGTGTGGTGGACACGGCCGCTAAAGCCGATATTACACGATATCTGTAGCCATACTTGGTTCTTGTACAAGCTTCTACAAGCCCTGGTGCACGAGCCGGTATACCAGCCGCTATATGGGCCACCATGGATGATTCATATTACACAACAGTTCGCGTATTAGCATTTGGCACCCTCGGTGGGTGCACATGTGTGGTTTGTAGTGAATATGAACCTCATTCGTAGAACTGCTACCAGTTAGTAACTTGCGTAAGTCTATGAAAAAAACTATCCAGTTCATCCTAATATTGCTATATTACTGTTCGCCTTTTTCATAAGATGATTGCTTACTATTGTAGTTACATTAATTTTCTTGAAAATGACGTGAAGTCACTGGAGTACGAGTGTGTTATTTTTAATTTTGATGAAAATTACTGACCGGTTGCAAAAAAAAACGGTGTTTTTGTTTACGTACCGAGATATTATCCGCATGTAAAATTTAATAATAAAAAAATTTGGTCTGGAGGTGTTTTGAACTCACGATCAAAATACACATACTTCTCGCTGACTACGCGACTTTGCGCCTTATATATATATATTTATTGAATTATTCTATTTCGTACAGTACGTAATGTTTCAAGTATTTAGAACGGTTTTAAACAGTAATTAAAAGTTTTCATCACCAATAATATTCGTCGTTGTCGTATTTTAAATCTATTTGAAAGAGTTTCAACCTCACGGATGTATAATCAAGATGGAGGCGTCCTTTTAGGTTTCTTAAACAACTCGTTTCAACTAGTAGCCAGGGGGAGCGCCCTATGCTCTGAAACTGCGATGTGATTGGCCAAGTGTGTAATCTGGTATGGGACCTGGTACGAAAAATAGGACGTGTCCAATTGCCAAACCAGCTACTAAATCTGGCCGTGCAAGGCGGGAAATTCCATGAGTGTCATACTAGCCGGTATAACGGCCGCTATGGCGTACCTTGCACAAGCTTTCACGGAATCTGGTCTCGTGTAATATCGCCATAAGGGCCGGTGTGTCAATCGGCGTCTGTCCTCCCTGAACGGCGGTTTCCGAGCGGCGATTGGGGTTAAGTGTCCTACGCTAGGGTTCTAGTGTCCTCCCATAATCAACCATATCACGCCGTAATTATTGTAGGTTGAATCAGTAAAGATCATCCGGTTATGCTTAATTAATTGTCTCCCGACTTCCCTTCATGAACTGCATGAACTATAACAACCAAAAAAAATCTTAGGTCCCGTTAGTTTTCAAAAAGATCACCTGAAACAATGATTCGCACAGATCCAGAATGCACCAAAGCGACAACTGGGATGCCTATGACGCGCACATAAATGTACGATAGTACATGGAAACGAGATCCGAGATGAAAGGAAAGTGACTTGACATCCGGATATACGAAATATGGAACTTTCCCGTGTATCTTATGGCGGGCAGTGGCATTTTTTAAAAGGTTTATTTCTAAGGTGCTCACTTTATCGTGAACAGCCTTTAGAAGTATTTCTCAACACATTGAAAAGTAGCATCAGGCACTGTGAAAAATTAGCGGCACGTAAAACACTGAAACATATCTAGAAACTGAAAAACTTTTATATTACAAGACGCCAGAGGGGCGTATGCGAGTTCGTGAGGGAAGGAGGTCCTAATAAAAATAAAGCAACTGTATTTGATTTTCAATTTATTCACACAGATATTATTTACAGCATTAATCTATCTACACTATTACTCTTTTTATTTTGCAGTGAGCGCAATAGTTAACGTCTGTCTCAACTCCAATTAAATACTTTTATATGTTTTTTTTTTTGTTATAGTCCATTTACTCTCTCATCATTAACACATGTTCAGTCTGTCTGTTACCGTCATTTGATATGTCTTCGGCTCACGCATCCAGTCCAATAGCCCAGCCTGCCAGTCGCACTCTTTATTGCACCGATTCTCACAATCACATGTTTTCCACCCGCTGAGCACTTCCAGTTGCTTTTCTGGCTCGTCTATCGCATAAGACCGTACAATCACCCAAATTCCCGACTCTCATAAACTCGCCGCCACTTCTTGGCAGATAATCTTCATAACACACTAGGGAATTCAGCAACCTAGACGTGGCGCAATGTCTGTATTACAGGTTCACATTTACAGTACTTAACCCACTCACACCCAGCTTACACAACTGTGTACATTACGCACGCATATGCAATTTTTAGTCTATACTGCACACTGCGAAGCTCAATGACCAAATGCTTGCAACAAATTTAAAAGTTTATTTTGATTAATTTTGACGAAAAAATAATTTATCAGGAGCTACTTAAGTAATGTACCCATTTATTTCACTTCCTCGATCACAGTATATTATAATCATGGTTTATTTTTACTTTTCTACATTTCATAGCTTTTGGCTCTGACAAAACGTAATAAACACAACATTCTGATAGCATAGGTGTACATGCTGTAAAATATATCTATCACATTATTTTATCTTCTAATCGTGGCGTTGTAAATACCGTTGGAATATCATATTACGTAATAATTATGTTGCAGTTAAAAACCAGATTATCATGTTTTTAAGATCTCATTTCTGACAGCAAATGTAAAATCTTTGTTCCAGATCGGAAAGTGTATAAACAAGTTTACTAGCTGAGAGTTACAGTTGCCATGTAACATGCTGGGTATAAATAATCTGTGTAAAAAAAAAAGTAATATGAAAGACTTTTGGTCATTTACCCACATGCAAGATCATGTATGGTAAACTAGTGAGCAAAGGTTTCAAAACACGTTACTGACTATCCGCAAGTAGTTCTCAAACTATTATCTCTAGGTTTATTAGTTTTTATCCGTCACTAGGAATTGAAACAATTTTTTTTATATTCTATTATAAATATTGTGGATTTGATAGTCACCAAATAATCGTAAATTTTGTAAATGTTAGGTTAGTTTCCTCTAGAACTGTTAAAACGTAAAAAAAAGTAATGCGGAAAAAAATATTCTGAGAGAGGTACATTATAAAGTTATCGTGGAATGAAATGTTAGATTACGAGAAACGCATTATTTCCGTACTTTATCGTGTTCAGAATTTAATTCCCGTGAGCTCAGCTCAGATATTGAAAATGTAATGTTTTGTATGCTAATGTGTAATGTGCGTCAGGCAATGATTTCATGAAACTGTTTTTTTTTTTTTTTAATAAAATATGATGGCAGCTGAGGTAGCAAAAAAATTATTTGCAGTTGATATAAAATGTGAAGTTGCTATTTTCGAAATATTTATTTTGCGAGCAAGCGTTCATGCGAGTAGTATTGACGCTTTGTTGCGATTCGTGTGCCTGACGTAATCACTTTCGCCACGCACACGAACAAACACGGCGTACCGACGCAGCGCATTTGTGATGAGATTCAATCACAAAATCTCATTTTGAAATACCAGCAAATAGCCTCCACTGTGCAAAAACAAAATGCGTTGAATAAATAAATACTCAAGTTTCGCAGTGCTGAATTTCGTTGATGATGTACCAGGAATTGGAAAAGATAGGATATTTCAAAGTATCTGTTCTGAGAAAAATTTCAGATATATCAATTTTTGCTAGCGTTTACCTGCGCAACTTAATTATTCTTGAGGGCGCCAATTAATATCGTTACAGTTTTTATTGCAGAAAATTACTAATTTTGAAATTTTTAATCTTCACCCAACATTTTTATGTGGTTTGCTAATTAAAAAATAAAAATAATGTTTTGGTAAGTGATGTTATGTGGGGCGTAATTAATGTTTCTTCTTATGATTGCCAAATGAAAATAAATAAATATACGGTGATGAATTTTTATTATATAAATAGTATTGCCAAAATTCCTATTGCTGCTTAATAAGAGAACTTTTCTCAATTGCTTACATCACTGGATTTTCTGCGACACTCCTTTCATAACCCAGTACACTTAGTGTTTTTACACGAAACTGTGTCCAGCAATGCCTTATTTTAGTAATTTTCCATCAGCACGTGTTTATTAACGTGCATTATATAAATCTTAACACCGAAGAGGATTAAAATAAAATACCGATTTTTTCCCGGATATTTCTTCATGTATTTGTGAACGCCTATTTACTCCTAACTCATTTCGTGTTAAAATAAGGAATAAACCTTCACATATTGATAATATACTACAAAAAATTTGAATTCTTTCCCAAAATTTTGCTGGCCACAGGTAGAATTCTATGTTACATTATCACAAACCAATATTTTTTATTGCGGATTAAGAAATTAACGTGTTTAATTTGGTCACAAACCTATTGTTTCCTAACACATTTGTATAGGCTATTACACAGAACTGTAATATATGTATGCATATAAATAATGGTTAATCAAGGATAGTGACACAACGTTCGCAGCATTTCCGAAAACAATAATTTGGCAATTTTTTGCTCAACATTTTACAGCGGAGGCAGAAAATAAATAAACATAAAAGTGTCAAAGCACGGAAAACATCGACACGCTCTGTTTCGAGAAAGGGTAGTAAATATACATGATCACTAGTGCGTGGTTTTGGGGAAGCGGGAATAAAGCACATATAAAATCAGTTTTCTACACGTAATTGCAGAAACTGTGAAAATAAATATAAAAATACGTTTACTTCTATCATTTTACTCCATGATCTCATTTGCTTCGGTTAAGCCTGGCTCATACTGGTTAACAACTAACTGATTATCAAACTCAATTTTTATTTTTTTTTACTTTTATAAGAAAATACCTTAGAAACCTAGTTGCCAAGGAAATCCTTTGTAAATCTACAAAGAGTTTTATTGCAAAATGTGCAAGACATATATTTGTAATATTACAAATGATAGCCTAGTATTAAAACTTACATTATTGAGAAGCGTACATAAAATTACATTGTTTTCCATCTGGAACACAAATGTGATAAATTAATCAAAAATATAACAAAAAAAATATTTGTTTTTAAGAGTTCTGTTGTTGAGTTAAGAGTTTGGGACGACTCCTAAAAACGAGGTGTTGAGAGCAGATTTAAGAGTCCTTTGTAGCTAGGAAACATTAACAGTTAATTAATAATACGGTCACGTTTTATTGAAATTGTTGTTTTATTATGATTATTTAAGTTTTTTTTAAGTTCTTTAAGTTATTTAAACTGGTTTTGCATTTCTTCTTACACACAGCTACACTTTATATCACCCATAGTTTTTGCACAAACAGATATACGGCTTTACGGTGTTGAGTGTCCGCCATTTTGCTGAAGCTCGTGGAAACGGGTCAGTATAGTACAAGCATTTCTTTAGGTGTATTACAAACACGGCCCATGTAGTTTTACAAGAGAAATATTTGTACTGTCACAAGCATTTGTAAAATTACAAAGAATTTCTCGGTAAAAATTACACGTTATTTTACAGTGTAAGAAAAAAAAAGTATCAACATCTGCTAATGTAGTGGGTGCACTAATGGCAGGAAACTTCAACAGCCAGCGAACAACTGCACATACTGTATATTACGTTAAAGTGATGCAAAATTAAGAATCGCGGGTATTTCCGCTCGATGCCTCAACGCTGCTTAAAATATCGATTGAGAGGGAATGGAGAGGGGAGGGGACATGTAATATTGAATTTTTCGTGCTTCCCTACATGACTATGCACTATTGATCACGTGTGTTCGTCGCACTCGAGCAAGGCATGTCGATATTGAATTCCTCGCTTTGACACTCGGATTTGCTTTTATTTTCCATATTAGATGTGACGCTTGGATGGCAGCGCGTTTTCAAAGCTATTGCGTATTTTTTATTGCTGTGGTGAATCACTGATGAATAACAAATATAGCCAATGTAGTAATAAATTACGTGGGACTATGTATCCGAAATTGCCTTCCGAGACCAATAAAGACACCTGAAATTTTAGGACAAAAAAGTGCAAATTTGTGATAATTTTTGCCAAACTTTCTCGTTTTATTTACGTTTTAGCATTATTTTCCGAAGTAAATCACGACGTACGACATGCATTCCTGTCTGTGAGTTTGATCCCACATACCGAATTTCACCCAACTGGAAACGCTTTTAGAAGATGGCAAGGACACCTAACGTCAGTAATTTTCGATCGTGTTCGGTGTTCATTTTCAAAATAGTAACCTTTCAAAAATTTTGCATGACACGTCATATCTCAGGAGTCATTGAAACGATTCGAACCAAAATTGGTGCCTATGCAATGCACAAAATCACGATGTCATAATTTTGAATCGTTCGCTATTTTATGAGCCAGTGCAACCTCAAAAGAAATTCTCACTGAATTTGATAGAAAATGAGCAATGCTGAATCCATTCTATAAAACACAAAAGGCCTATCCTTTGAAAACCTTATCAGTTTTGCTTCAGCAGATAAGCGTAGAGGAAAATACCCACTAAATAGTTTAATAACATTTTTATTGAGTCCCTTATGTGCTTGCCAAGAGCACATGGACACTGATAAGACAAAATATTTATTCTTCAGGGAAATGGGGAGATGCATGTTGTATAGCTTCACCGACACCTGCCTAGCAGAGAAGGCATGTGATACCACTTTGATAAATCACCTTCATGATGTATTAGTTGTATTTGTACCGTGCCGTATTTGTATCGTTTTTATTTTTCTTATTTTTATTTTTTTTCCTTACGCATTAAATAAAGTTGACTCTTTCAGAGACACTCGACAGTTTCCCAGGTACTGCGACTTATCGACGACTATAGGCTGTTGACGGTAAAATGGGCACTTTCGAAAGCCCTGCTTAAGATCTTTGTATGCATGTTGTGTATTATTCCGTCTTATGTAACATTAACGTTGTCATGAGCCTCATCACTTTATTCATGCGTCGATCAAGTGAAAGTGTGAAATTATTATAAAAGTTAATATTTAACAAATCTGCTTATTTTTACACTTCTATGCTTTAAAAAGTACAGAAACCGAAAAAAAAAAAAAAAATTAAGTTATCAGAAATGGTTGTCTAACACTTTCTATTCGACGTTAAGATACGGAACTACTTCCCATCCATCGTTACCAACTTTATTGGGCACATGTAACTCAGGGCGCTAGTTAAAACATATGAAGGTAAGGGCAGTGATTTTTTTTAAAAGGTTGATAGTAGTAGGGACGATGCCATTCTGGCCCACTTCATTAGAATGGCATGAGGATGAAGCGGATAATAGATTATTCGATACATCGAAATGCCCATGCATATAAAATGTATTAATTGCTAATCGAGTAGTCGATTAGTTGCAGATTAATCAATTAATAAAATAATGTTTTGAATCGATTTTTATATGAAAGAATTATTCGATATCAACATTTTTTCATTATTTTAATTGGTGTTGAAAGGATGGCGGATGCAGGATCGATATGTCCTCTGTGACTTGATGGAGCCTATTGACCAGAGGAGTGGGTTGTAATTGTTTATATAGGTGTTCATGTTGGTGTAAGGGTGGCATAAGGGACATTTTTACTTGTGGATGGAGCGAGGGCCAGCGAGGGCGTTCTGGCCAACCAGGCGAGTGAGGTGTGGATGGAGCGAGATCCAGCAGTTATGTTCTGGCCCCACTACAAATTGAATTCAAACGATGGTCTGCTGATTTAATTAAAACATACAAATCGAGCAGATACTAACCATAATATCTCCTCGAATAGCATAAAACGAACATGTTATTCTACTTTAATCATGCGATTACCACACGTTATATTAAATCGAATTAACATAAAATGAGATATTAAAAATTACTTTAAATGTGTGTTTACCTAACATGTCACAAGAGACAACTCAATATGACAACTTACCCTGCGTATGTCGCACACAATAGAAAGGAACACAAAATTTATATTAATATCGCAACGAAATATGAAGAACGAATTTTCTTAACAATATTTCAAACATCGGAATAAATTACACGAAACAAATTAAATTTAACTATTAAAGTTAATCACACCAAACAAATTTTACATGTTCAAATTATGCTAAATTGTTAACGATTAGATTGGACATACACAATCCTTCAACAAACTATTTAAATGTTAACACAGGGAAAATATATATTACATCCACCCAGGAACGAAATAACCGTCGCACACTAAAGTACTCACTTATCGCCCACGAACCCAGGTGTAATAAATTCACAATTCACAAATAAATAAAAACACATTATTTACAATCAGAATTACAACTCCCCAAAACTCCATATCCCTTCCCCCTCCTCCTCCCACACTAACACACATACTTCACCCTCATCGACTCTCTAAACACGTAACGAAATACAGGTTAAACCAGATGAATGATCTTTCATCTAAAGCCTTACAAAACTGAATGTATATGCTAAGAAATTAATTTAACTGCATGAAAATATACAAGAAAATGGCTTATATCTTACCGCACATTAAAATCGCGCCAATTCCTCAAAATGTTTTCCGATAGCCGCTTAACTCTCAATGATTGTATAATTAAATAGAAATCGAAAAATTTATACGAGCACACTAGAGAAAACTGTATGGGGCGTGTTCAATGCTCCAGGCAACTCGTCTGCTCGGCTATTTGTTTGCAACTAAACTCTCCATTACACTGCGCAAGTCAACCCTCCACAGTCTCCCGACAGTGTCAAAAAAGCCGCCGCAATATCTCACCTGTCGAGACAAGCCTGCCACGCCGAATAATTTTCAAACAACACAGACAAAGGAAAACGTAAAATATATTTATTTTTACAATATTTCCCAAAACATTCATTTTCTGGAATTGAAAAATGGATCTCAACACTCTGTTAACATATTTATTGAACTGTAACCTACATGTTGTTATTTAAAAAGCTGTGAACTTAAATGATGATCTTAAAACGTTACATTAAACATATTGTTAAAATTTAGTTTCAAACATTATATGCTGTACATAATTAAAAAAAACTTGCTTCCTTACTAAAAACGATACGGAATCACATGTATTTCAAACCAAATTTCACAATTTAAACTCGTATTTGTTAAACCTACATTCTAAAATTTCACTCCGAGAAGTATAGTAACGAATATTAGTTCCATACAGAATAAATACATCAAAATGGATTTCATTAGTAAACTATGGATACGTTTACTAAAATATTATGCGATTCAACACTAACAAAAATATGTAAACATCTTTGTTATATAGTAAATATTTTTATTACTATAAACTGATGTTTAATATACCTTTTTTCCAACAGCCAGAGTGTTCGGTGTTCCGGTTTACCTCCTTACCGGATATTCATCATATTTTTCATAGTATTTCTCAAGATTCCCCCATTTGCACAACCCTTTCAATCTCATGTAATAACATTGACATTAGTTTACACAGTAAAACTGTTTCAGAGTCTTCTCTCTTTGTTTAAAAACAGTTTCATAAAAATATATATATTTGTGTTTAATTATGTGTAAAAAGTATGTTACAGCATTTTGTTGCGATATGCAGACCTAGTGTATACCATCCATTTCATCATATATTTGAATAATATCTCTTCACATCCGTAGTAATTTTTTTGTTTTGTATGTGAATGTAAAAATCAAAAAAATTGTTATTGTGTTATTTATAATTTTGTATTTTGATTTGTTGTAAGACAAAGTCGTTGTCAGCTAGTGATGTGAAGCTCACCACGAAACATTCCTTAACATTGCTATGTGGAGTAAGAGTCCATTTACCTAAAGTTTTCCCAATCTGCTTTCCCTTCCGACAACCTTGCCCTGTCTCACCATTGTGCGTTTTTCAAGTTCAGCTAGCGTTTCAAACTCCCCCTCATTCCATTACTTTCAGAGTTCATTCAAAAGATTTTCTCGAGATTTTCCCTCATTTCTTTACTTGTAGAGTTCATTCAATTCTCGAAGACTTCCATTTACATACGTGTTGGTGTAAAAACATTACATCTCCAGTAATTCCAAAAATATATATTTAAAATATGGCAAAAGGAAATCAAACTATTAATTAACAAGTCACATTATTTCCTTTACCATAATATGTTTAATTTAAAAAAAATCATCCTAAATACAGTTACAAATTTATACAAGATTACAAATCTTTACAAATATTCACAAGTTTATAAACATTTGAACAATTTCTTCACAATTTTTCACAAATTTCCAAACTTTTCTTTTAAAAAGAAAATAAGTAAGCCTTCTCTAGAAAAAAAATTTCAATTGATTTTAAACTTTAGATTTAAAGATAATCATCGCGTTTTTGGGATGGGAGGACGAAAGACATGTAAAAGTATACTAGGAGGAGAAGGGTTTCGAATGGGTGGAGGAGTGACAGGGCTGTAACAGATTGGCGCGGAGACGTTGTAAAGGCTGGTAGAGAAGGACTTCAACATACCTTGAGCTGTGAGGTAAGGTCACTAGATGAGTTGTCATTGGAGGCGCCAGGCCCGCTATCTGAGACGTTGACATTGATGGTGTTGGAGGCACTGAGGTCGTTATCACTGCTCTTGGGGGTGCTGGACATGCAAGTTTCATCATCACTGCTGTTGAAGGTGCTGGTGGCCCCGGGTTCGCCATTGCTGGTGTTGAAGGTGTTGGAAGTGCCGGGGTCGTCATTGTTGGTGTTGAAGGCACTGGAGGCACCGGGGTCGTCATTGCTGGTGTTGAAGGCTCAGAGTCCATCTTCGGAGGTGCCTAGTCCATTTTCAGAGACAGTGCTGGAGGCGCCAGTATCGTCATCACTGGAAATGCTGGAGGCACCAGTGTCGCTGGAGACGGCGCTGATGGTGCCAAGACCGACCCTGGAGGTGATGGTGATGAAGGCGCTGGGATCATCATTGCTGGAACCACTGGTGGTGACTGTGTCGCTGGCGACAACTCTTGCTCCACCAGTGGAGTTAGTGGAGGAACCAGCAGCATCATTGCTCTTGCTGGAGGCACCGGCGACAGCATCGCTGGCGACAACTTTTGCTCCACCAATGGAGTTAATGGAGCAGAATCAATAACCGACCAGTCATACTCCAAGTTTTTGCTCGAGTTTTCGAGTAGACATTCCCACAAAATACGCTTCGGAGAATTGCGACATTTTAAAAGTTACACGTTCAACGTACTATGAAGTCAAACACTGGAGGGGTGTAAAGGTTAAACCCATATTTATACAAATTTTCAAACTCCCAGGTTAATGTGGAGGAAGCGAGACTCATTCCCTCCCCACAGAATCCTATCCGCAGAAATACACATCTCCTCCACACACACATTTCCATATATTGTTTTGTATTGTCACATCCAGACCAAGAAAGGTATACAATTTTTTTGTTAGGCCTGGTCAGCGTGAAGGGGAAGGATGGGAACATGAGTTGTGTTCAGTGACTGCCATTGTTAGCCATGCACAAGGTTTCCCACACTCTCCTTAGCAGAAACTTTGTCATCATGAGCGGGGAAGACAGTGTGGGGAAGCTAACAAAAAAATTTCCAAGCTCGGCCAGAAATGTCGGTGGATAACTGGAAAATGCTTTCAGCAAACAAAAAAAATCTTATTTAACACAAAGCTTCCCTCACCCCACTGTTCATCATCGAATCGCCACTTTCGCACATTGTCTCCTTCCATGAGTCAACTGTTCTCCCACAACTCGTTTCATGCAGTTCCGACAGCCTTGCTTCGCCGCGAACATCCTTCCCTCTTAAAGCCATACATTCACGCCTCGCCGCACCTCCATTGCCACCACCGTGCGAGCGCCGCTCTTCACTCATTGCTCTCACCACCCACATCACCTGGCTCTACCCAGGAGACTAACTACGACTGCTTTTCCCACCATGTTTCGTAAAAAGAAAAAAAATAGCTCGTCATGGTTTAGCGCGCTATGGGAAAGGCTGTCTTGCTCTGTGAACGATTCTTCGTTTACACAAGACTTTAGTGCATTTAATATTAACGATTCTGCTGTGAAATCCATTTGTGGGAATATCATTTTTTTTCGTATTGGTTTCTGATTTGATCAAACAAAATTTTATGTCAGTCCTTAGACTAAGTAAATGAAAATTACGTATTTTTATCACATAATACATACCAAGTTATTTTTTGTGTTATATTTATATGCTCGGTCAAGATAAATATGTAAATATGGTTACACCCATGATTAAATAAATCTTCACACAAACATTTTGTAGAGTTATAGCCATAGATTGATAAAGAAATATGTTTTATGTAAACAAGGATTCACTCATTACTTTACAATATATAGTCTGTTTGGTGTTAAATGAAACAAACTTTCAGTTTGAAATACAATATATTATATTCAATTTTTTTCAAACAAACATAATATTTATTTACATATACAAAAAATCACATTCTTCTTAAAATATTTGTTTACATATTCAAGCAATCTTCTTTATTCATTTAAGCAATACATTTTGAATTGATGTAGTGAAGTTCATATCTGGGAATGATTCTGGCGATATGTAGCAGGGAGACGAACTCGTTATTCTCTCAAATATATCACATGTTTTTATTACAGATGAATTGTTGCCTCATTGAATGTCAGATTAGATGTAAGCCACTAGGTGCTAGAAGATACGCACATTCTTGAGGCAGATGGAAGCTTGATTCACTCGTAGATTATATTATACTTTGTTAAAGGTGCTTGAGCTGAATTTATTATGATACAGAGTGTAGTGTCGCAGAAAAAATATTTTTTATCTGTGCATCGGAGAGAGTGAAGGGAATTTGATGACTCTAGAAAGCAAGGTCTTCATCGCTGATGAGGGTGAAGCAAGCAATGGTACAACATTTGATTACATATATTCTTATAGGCAATAACTTGGTTTACTTCCGACCAGCAGTGAACTGTCTATAATGGGAGTTGAATTCATCCATTTTTGTTATTAGTTGTAAAGTCCACCTGCTTCTATGAGCACTAAATTCTTCAAGTCTATTTGCGAGGTAAAGTACTATGGTAGAATTATAAAGGTCACCAATATCTGTGGAATGTAGAATGGTGAGAGCTTGAGTTGAAAGTAGAAAGTTTCTCTAGAGGATTCCTCCACTGTGATGGATTTCAAATACTTACAGGTTATATTTACAATAAGAGTTATTGGTCGGGGCGATGTTGTAGTTATTTCTATCAGAGGCTTTTACATCTTAAAAAAAAAAATCTTGGAAAGTTTACATCAGTATCTGTTTGGTCATTACATATCCGTGCGTTAGTCAGTCTATCTGCAAAAGCTGTGCCTAGTATTTCATAATTGAGGTGGGGTAAACGGGAAAGTGAATTACTCCCCCATCCTGAATTAAGATACTGCTGTTTTGAAGGAAATACAGTGGATAGAGCAGGGAATTTCGTCTGTGGTGCTAACTGTTGTATAATCTGATGAGCATATTGTGTTGGTGAGGGAGGATGAGGGGAGGGAGGAGCAATTGAGGAGCAGTGAGGAGCGATTTAGGGGAGGGAGGATCGATTGAGGAGTAGCAAGGAGGAATTAGGAGCGATTGAGGACTAGTGAGGAGCGATTGAGGGAGGGAGGAGCGATTGAGGGGAGGGAGGAGTGATTGAGGACTAGTGAGGAGCGATTTAGGGGAGGGAGAAGTGATTGAGGAGTGGTGCAGAGGTAAGGACGATGGGAGCAGTGAGGAACGATTGAGGGAGCAGTGAGGAGTGATTGAGGAGAGGGAGATGATGAGAGGAGGAAACCAGTGTTGCAAATGGTTTAATGTAGAATAAAATTATCGGCTCGAGAAAACTGTCTCTGGCAGAATTTGCATTCAAAACTGACAGTCGAACTGTTCATCTAACAGGTCGTTCTTTCGTGTCATCGTAAGTTCCTCACAGCTGTAAATTCTTTACCACAAAGGCGACACAGCAAATTCATCATTGCATCCATACTCTTCCAAGTCTAGAATGGAACTGAAAGGTTCCAACCTTTTACAGGTAAATTCTAGGAAGCAATTGGAATACATTATTTGTTTAAAATGTAGATTTAAGCATCAAATTGCTTTCAAATTTACTATTGTTTAATCAATATCCAAACCCACAAACCTTTATTGTTAAATGTGAGTAACCAATATAATGTAGTCAGAATATGGGAATATTACAATTAATGTATTCGTAAAGTCAGTGAAACACATAAAAAGTAGTTTCAAACAATTAATTTCATTACATTTGTATTACAGAGTACATATTGAAAACATTACCTGTTTACAAGAAACACACTTACGTAATTTCTTCCCTTTGACAATATTTGTAGTATTTCCATCTGTTTGATTGTCTTGCAGTAGTATTATACATTTTGTCAGACCTGGACAAGATATTAAATCATTACAATATTTCATCTTCTAAAATAGATTATATATTTTTGAAATGAAACAAACAAGAGTTTCCAGAACTGCAAATAGCAGTTGAGTGGAAAAAAAACTTGTTTACAAAAACAGTAACTATTACTTTCCAAAACATTTTCTGTAAGGTTTACTCCAACATACAATTAACTTGGTAATATTCAGTTTACACTGGGAAATATACCAACTGCAATCGCTAAGAATTTCTACTTAGTATCAACATAATTGACATATTATTAAACGGTTTTACTAATACATTGACTTATATATCCTATTTAGAGTAAAAAAAGTAAACATAAATGATCACAGTTTATTGTATTTGGTAATTGTTCTGTATTGTAATTGTATCTTAGTTGCGTGTTTTCAAATAATTGCGTATTTCAGTTGGAGGACGTAAATCGCCAACACTGTAGTAATACAATGATTGATTTATGTTTTTAATTAATGCAACCCAATGTGTTCCTTCGTTTTGTTTCGAATCTAAATTAACAATCATACATTCGCAAAGGTTTGGTTTCTTTGGTAATTCGCCTCTCATATACACACCTTGAAAATATTGACTATCTAGTTTTCTTTTACAAATATATTAATATCTTTGTTTGTTAATGCACATTTTGGAAGACTATTTATGACTTTTTGCATTTCTTTCCACGTTTGGAGTTTTTTCGTGCTTGACTGGCATTATATGGTTTAAGATACATTCCTTTAATACTTGATTTAGCAATAGCTGAAACACCTCCGATTAAAACTCCAACAGCTTATAATGCTTGAAATATGAATGGTAATATTCCACCTTTCTTGGTTTTTCGTTTCGTTTTGCATTTTAAGCCCATACCTCTTTTCACCTTTGCATGCATAACTTTGTCAATGACCCAAGCACCGAGCTTTTCACCTGTTGATGTAGATGGATTCTTCCTTATATTTGCTGCTTTATTGGCTAGAATTGTATCTACTATACGTCTTTCTTTCAAATCATTTGTTCGTTCATATACTATGTTGGGTTTATTCCATGTCATACATTTTGCAAGTTTAGTTCCAGGTCCGCAATAATTTAATGGTAATTTGTTAATGAATGTATTCAATACTCTGTGTCCTTTTTTGTTATGTTTAGTACGGGCCAGTGTTTTCAACTGAATGCAATCCTATATATAGACCTACATTTATAGTTTTTATGTTAGTATGTCACCTAATACTGTAGAAATTAAGATTATAAAACAAAATTTTGATCTGCCCGTAATTGTAAATACGAAATAAAATGTAATTGAACTGAAACAGGGTATTCATTTCCCTCCATATTTGCATTGTATAATAAGTGGTCCTTCTTCATGCAGAAAAACGTGTGTTATTATGTCGATGTTGGAACATTCGAATTAAAAATTTATATGTGTTATCTAAAACAATTCAACAAGATAAATATAAACGATTAGCGACTATTATGACGTTAATTGAAGGAATGCGATATTTCTCTTTTACAAATTAAAAAGATATAGTGCCTCCAAATGAAGCATTACCCAATTCCATATTTATATTTGACGATGTTTGGTGCGAACCGTAGGGTGAAATACAGGAATACTTTAGTTTTGGTAGACTTTCAAGTGTCGATTGTTTTTATCTATCGCAAAGTTACTCATGCATTCCAAAACATAATTTGTATGATAATGCAAATATGTTAATTGTGTTTAAAATGGACAATATGAATCTACAACATATTTACAATTATCACATTTTGGGAGATATGACATTTACAATGTTTAAAGATATGTGTTTTTACTGTTGGAAAAACAAGTATGGTTTTCTGGTAATTATACCACAGCTTCTATATGAAGGCAGATATAGATCTGGATTTGACCATTCTTTAATTCCCGACGAAGAATAATGAGTATTTCAAAGTTCGGACATATAGGTATAAAATGCAATCATTACAATACCTGTTTAATGGAAAATCGCGATGGAAACTGTGATTTAAACAGACATATTTCATGTAATATGGGTATGGCTGTGAAATATACCAATACTGTAAATAAACATTATGTGGAAGACTTAAATACTATTACACTAAATGTATTTAATTCGGAATCGACCAATATGCAAAAGAAATTAATAAACATAATTGAAACTATTTCAAAAGTGTCTACTAATATTAGCTATATTTCGGAAATATAGGCAAATGTGATGATTGCATTGCAAAATATAGAAACTAGAACAAACTAACGTTTTGAACATTAAAAAAAAATATAATTAATGAAATGGTATACACTACAATTACAAAACAATTTGATACACAAATTGATGAAATTATACAAAATATAAGCATTAAATTGATCAATAAAACATCTGATTTAACTACGCAAATGCAATTGAAAAACCAAATTGATGGTTTGAAATCTCGAATAAACAATTTTAGTAACGAACTAAGGTTTAAAACTATGAGTAAATTAGTCATACTTTTCATTAAAGTCGATAAGATTGAAGAAGCACAAACTAATCGACCTACTACACCTGCAAAAAACCGACTTAATATATATATATATATATATATATATATATATATATATATATATATATATATATATATATATATATATATATATAGTCGGAATTTAACGCAAACAAAGAAAAATGTCTGACTACTTCAGAATTACATAAAGTCATATATGCTACTACGGTGAAATATTTACAAACTAAACGTGCTTGAAAGGAACAGAATGTTTTGAATGAAGAAATATTTAAATCTGTTATGAGTAGAATGGCTACATTATATTCCATGCTAAATAGGTTTAATAAAACACCAGTGGAAATTAAATTGGAAGAACATATAAATAAGAAAAAGTTGTTTCAATTAACACGTTATTTAGCTATAAAACAATCTTCGCCTATTCGCGATACAGTATTTGGTATATATCGTCATGGGAATAAAATTTCACAAATCTGCTCATTTTTACACTTTGATGCATTAGAAAAAAAACAGAAAACGAAAGAAATAACTTGAGTCATTATAAATTGTAACTTAACACTATTAATTCGACGTTAAGATATGAAATTACTTTCCATCCATCGTTACCAACTTTACTGGGCGCATGCCACTCAGTGCGCCCGTTAAAATATACGAAGGCAGGGGGCAGTGACTTTTTCTAAGTTTAATTCCAAAAGTGCTCCCTTTATCGTGAACAGCCTTTACTGGTCTGTAACTTCGATTTTGCTGTATTTGTGAGAGACTCCAAGAAATAATACACGTCGCCTAGCATCTATTAATAGAAACAGTTTCAGGACCAACACCTAATTTTAAATTGACAGTACAGGAACGAGAGCCTTTAATTTAGGTTACTGCTTGTATTTTCTGCCTGTATTTAGCTGAGCCAGTATATCGTCCATTCAATGTGATTTCCAATTTTTGTGACACCCTGCTGAAGTTCAATTTCCAGGTTATTACCACGTCTTATGCAAGAAAATATTAAATAAGTCTGAAAATTACACCAAAGGAACAACTCACCGCTTTTGTGCGTACTCAGTTTAAAAATTATTTGCATGAGAACTACTTCTTACTAGGCATTACAAACCCGCATAGTTTTTTTCTGTTTAAATTAATATAAATTACAAATTCAGTATTACAATTTATAGGTAAAATACGCGTAAAAACAAAATTGAACCAAAATATAAGAATTTTGTGTTAACAGACGTATAAAGCGCTTATGATATGATATGTTTAGGGAAAAAGACAACACACGTCATACATGGGGCGATTTTTCAAATGTTTAATTTAAGAAGTGTGAAGTTACCACTAATAGACTATAGAATATATCGCCCATAGGATCATTAGGGACGTAAGAAATATGACCAGGCAATCAGGACTGAGAAAGGAAGGGGTTATGTCCGGTTTTATGGGCGATTCCCGCTGAAAGTTAACATCAGGATGGTTACGTTGAGGGGAATCAAGCCCCGCGATTTTGGATTTTTTTTTTTTTAATTTTCGCTACTACCGCAAACGTGGATTTTGGATGAATTTTTTTCAGATGACATGACATTGGGTATAACTAGGGCCACCTGTTTTTTGCGGAAATATCCACGCGTAGGCTAGACTTGAATATCCATGTCCACACTCGCAGTCATCGTTTGAATACTGGCCGCTTGTCTTTGTGTACGGACAGTCTGTTGCATGAACCAATCAGAATTAAGTTGCTTCGATACCGACCGTCCGTGATTCGCGGGCAGACACGTAAGACGCGTAACATTTCAAATGATCCAATCACGACAGTGGTTCTGAACTACGGTGCGTTGGAGCACAACTCGTCATGAAATATTTTCGCGAGAAACAAGTGCCCCTAGAAATAACTTAATGGATTTTCTGAAATGTGTTCTGTTCGACTGCAGCAGTTATTATGACCTCTGTAGTCGCTCCCACAAAACAAGCAATTACTTTACCTCGGCTGTTGCAAGTTAGGAAATATCAAATGCAGAGAAGACGTAACAATTCAAGAACATTGAGGAAGGTCTTATTCATGCTTTGTCGTGGCAAAAATTGTAACGCGACTCCTGAAATCGAATTTGTGGCGGAAAATCTATAAAAATAATTCGACAAGGAGTGACTCCCCTTAGAGTCCCGTCTGATTGCATCGTTTTTCTCCTTTCGTTGGCCGAGAAACGCGGGACCTGTAAGGGTCACACTGGCACGCGCTACAATAGCACCATCGCCGCTATGCGCAGTGCTCTGAACCGCAGCGCAGTGTTCTCGTAGTGCTGCGTGTAAGTACATACTGGAACTTTCAGCGGTCATCCTATCATTTTATTGATGAAAAGTCTGTAGCAAAGTAGTTAGGCTCGTGTCCAGCTCGTATGTTTTAAGATACGGTGTAATCCTTCAATATTTATGACTTTATAATTATTATTCTATAAATTTGATTTAAATCCCTACTCTAATGCCATGTATAAGATATTTAGCGTATGTTCAATATGATATGTGTAAACTTATTTATTTTGACAGTTGTGTTGTATAAGCTATGTAAGTATAATGATTATCTATAGTTTCTTTGCATGAGTATTTGTCTTTGCAACAACACTACCTTTTGTTTTCTCAAAAGAATCAGGCCACACCTGCCGGTCTATCACATTATTGATTTTTCAAACAATAGCATGATAGAACAAAAAACTTATTCACTCTAATTTGGAATCAGTGAGAGGGCAGCTCAGAATAGAAGGCAGTCCTGAGTATGAAAGATTATCTGTAGTATTTGATTGGCAAAATTTGATATTTATGACGGAGATACAGAATTATTCACGCACTATTGAAATGATGAACCTATATATCTTTAAAAGAAGAAGTAATTCGACATAAGCTGTACGATGACCCTGGACGGAAGGACGACCCAGTAAAAGAGGACTTCTTGTTTGGGACTTCGCACCAAGGACGACGCGGTGTCTTGTGTTCGGAGAGCCAATTACGCGAGAGGAGGATTACTGGCTGCGAATTCTGGCGAGGTTCCGATTCTGCACCCATCTCCGCTGTTCCGGCCCGCAGAGGACGAGTTCGCTGAGCACCACCTGGATATGTGCTGTCCATGGTGAGCGCGAGAGCTGTTCCTGGTTCTACACCAGTGAAGGATGACTCCACGACATCGGCAGAGTTGCGGTTATTTTCCGCTATCGACACAGCTAAGTCGTATTTTTCCCCAAGCAAATGTAAACGAATTTATGACACCAGAACTAGTAAAGTCAAATGTTGATAAATCGGTAGATGTGCAATGTGCAGGCTGGCGTTGCTTGTAATTTTGAGAATTAGTAAAGTATAATATCATGTAACTAAAGTTCTGAAAAAGTTCCATATGATTTGAAACTGGTTTAGTTTAGTTAGCTCTTGTTAAAACCACTCATCAGTATTAAAATCAAAGTAATTTTATTCGTTTCTATTGATTTACTTGAATTAAGACTTCTCTGTTTGTTTATTATAATTAATGATCTAATTGTTTCAAACTACAGAGGTAATGAAATTTGGATGAATACACGGATTTTTAGCGTGGCAGCATAGAGTTCAGCCGAGGTATATCATTAATATAACCTATCAGACTCAATCACATATACGATATTTTACCATTACATTACACATTCATATCTTATATTACATATCTCAGAAATATTATTTTATAGCCAATGAGATTGGCCGTAGTATTGTAATACATATCAATAGTGCTACAGCGGCAGTCTGTAAAAGCCGATTTTAACTATATTGGGGGGTTGCAACATAATATTTACAGCACGTGTGGTAACTTTAGAGTACCATTCCTTTCTCGTCTGGGGTTTTACGTCTTTTCGTAGGTAAACGTACTGGGGTCACCTTTAATAGTTTCGTCAAAAAACCTGGATTTCAAAAACTTTGCAACGCAGTTTAAGCATGAGACAGGCGTAACCATTAACATTGCAACTCTTTCCTAAAGATTTCTTTAAATTAAATCCTACCTGTTTTCACACTTGATCTAAGAATGGCTTGTCTTTGATACGTTGTAATGCATTGTTACCAACTATGCTCTATCTGGGATCTGGAAAATGCTCGTGTGCATATGTGCATGTTTGCCTATATAAAAATTTATTAAATGTAACTATGAATAATTGTTATAACATTTAAAACATTTGCATTTATGTGACAATAAAAACCTCCACTCTCATGAAAACTTACATGTATTAGTGCCTGTATATTGTCTTTAAGCCTGGTGTGTTTCAAAACATTAATTTGTGTAGCTTTCAAATACGCACACACGAAAAGGAAACTTCGACTTCCACTACAGGCGTTTCAAGTTTTCAGCTGATGTAAAAAAAAGTACTGTACAGCACGGGCGGGTGTTGGTACGAATAAAAATGAACACAGAAAACGAAAGACAGAAGTCAATTATTTAATCTGACTGGCTGATTTTGCGTTATTGATAGAGACGCCCGATTTTCGCGAAAATATTTCACGACCAGTTGTACTTCATAACACTTTAGCTCAGATCCACTTTTTTTCATTCGATAAGCTGTATGTTACGGGTCTTAGGTGTCTGCCCACGTATCACAGACGCGCAGTATCGGAGTAAACAAATTCTGATTGGCCATTCAAGTAAGAAAACGTCTTCTCGCAGAAACACGCCGCCAATAACAGCGGTTTGAGCATGAATACTTTGTTCATGCCTTGTCCAAGTAAAACCACGGAACTGTAAAGAAAAATTCATGTTTTTCAAATTGCTCATTCTGATACTATGTGCATTAAAACACAAAGCAAAACAATTCTCATTTCCGTATTCGTAAATGTTTATCTCACGCTTTTTATTCAACGTTAATACTTAAACTATTTTCTCTCCGTCATTACTGATCACCCGAGAATTTCGCGGGTTCATTTCTAGACAAGTTGGAATTCACACACTTGTACGTTCATGTTACTATTGTAATTTATCGACGTGTCGTGGGACACCTTCGGGAGATAAATGAGCCAATAATAAACATGCAATAAATTGTGCGCCCAACCACCGCCTTTTACTACCACAACAATCAACCAATAAATAATTGATATCTGCATGAGAATATATAAGACTGTGAAGACTGGCCTACAGGTCACTGAATTAGCGAATTTTTCAGGCCTTTAGTCATTATCAGCTTTACTGGGTGCATGCTAGACAGGATGCCCGTTAAAACACATGTAGGTTGGAGCAGTGGCATTTTTTTCAAAGGTTAGTTTCTTAAGTCCTCGATTGACCATGGATAGCCTATATCTTTACTTCATGTTGAAGATGGTTCGACTTTTCACATGGAAAATTTAACTTTATGACACTCTTAATTTGACGTGAGTACACTGTTGCGGCACATGTACCTGGGCATTACGATAGAGATAAATAAACGCAACGAGTTCCCTGTTAACTTCAGTATAACTCGACCATTAAGTTTTGCAAGTGATTTCAAGAAACCATGGAAAACCGACAAGAGGGCGAGCCCGGGTCGCCATGAAATTGAGTTCAATGCATTATTATAGCGACACCTCGCTAGGTATAGCATTTAAGATATAATTGTGTTAACGGGATACTGCATAGCTTGGAACATGATTGCGAGCCACTGGCATCACTAAATGTAATTTAAATTGATGTAGTCAGGATAACGGCGCATGAAGTGCCAAACGTCAAACTTATTATTATTATTATATTTTATTAGCATCAAATTTCCATCCCTGGTACTAAGAATAATATTCGTCATTATATAAACATACTATGTAAAAATATAAACACACAAACAAAAAAGCATTTTTATGAAGCTAAAATATTGTTTTCCTCTAATAATAACACTGTCACTACTTTAAACAAAAGTTGTACTGGGCATGAAAATAACCAAATATTTAAATAGAAACGTTGTAAGGATAATGCCCATAAAATGAATCTTAATATCCTGTCTGTTATGAATTGCCACTAGAGGAGCGCGCAGAAGTTCAGTATTAGATATCAGTTGTGTAATATTTATCAAAGAATTCTTCCTAAACGTAAAAATCGTTTGTAAAAATTAAGTATTTTAATATTGTTTTGTATTTTTAATTCACTATATCTCTTTAGAGAATTTAGCAAATTATTTATTAATTTCATATATAAATAATATGGATTTAATGTGAATTTCTTGGTCCGGGAATGATTCATATGTATATGAACATATATATGTAGGGCCTATATGTGTATGTATAGATATAAATATATTATATGCTTCATTATCTACATTAACTTTAAAAATTTTACTAACACAAATAAGAAATGTGAAGCAGCGTTTATACTTTTACGTAACAAAAATTTTGTGTGTTAATTTCGGTATAAGTTAATAAAAATTTCAGTTGTTTAAGAAAGATCTACATGTCGTTATTTATTTACTCACCTACGGAAAGATTTATACTCTTCCGTAAATTACATTCAAGTACAACAATTCTTACTATGTCCACTCATTGTACTTTGTGCAATGGCTACAAATTCCATTGTATATTATGGCCACCAGATTGTACAAACACATATGTGTGAGCGTAAGTGATAAATAACCAATTTCACTCCTCTGGACCGAAATACCCAGACAATGCTTGCGCAGATGCGGTGTCGTGCGTGTATGTTGTTGCAAAGGTAAGTGGTGCTTGCTTGTAATTAAGCAGGTCTGAATAGTCCATTAACGAACGAACAGCGAACTGGAGCGCGCCATAAAGGCAAGCTCGTTCACGAGTGGTAATCCAGGGAAATAATTTGCCGACGACGTAACTTAGGATATTGGAGCAGTAAAAGCCTTACAGATGTTCCTCTGCGTGCCAGCAGTTACGACAGGACAGCGTAAAACACGGTAACGTATCATTCTGCGAAGAAATTATTTTGAGATTGGCATAACTGTGCCTGCGTGATTTGCCATTTTAGAATATTTAGCTACCTTAGCTGAAAACAGGGAAGACTACGATTGTGAATAATGCGAGCATCTTGAAGAAATTATTATGAGGGAACGCCAAATAAAATAGCATTATAATTAGCGTCACCTGTTTTTTCGCGAAAAGATTTAAAGACCAGCTGTACCCCAAAACAGTTTTGTCCAAATGCACATTCGTGGTTGGATGATTTGAAATTTCCTGTGCTTCAATTGGGTGCCCGTGAAAGATGATCGTTCAGTTTCGAAGTACTTTATTGTGATTGGCCAAGTCAAATAAGAGCAGGTCTTCTCACGTAGACACGCGGCCAATAACCAAAGGAAGTTGTGGTTGTGGACGTAGGTTATTGAAGTCTAGCACGGCCATAAATATTTTTGCCTTGGTGGGAGGCGAGTATTCCAACCACTACACCACCGCTGCCTCGGAACGATTGAGACGGCCTCGAGAACGTAATAAAGTCGGCGCGGCATGCGCTACAAACGTAGTCTAAATGTATTCACGTAAATCCACGGCGGAATCCACAATAAAGCCACGCTCCAATTATTTTAGTGACGAGTAAGAGATAAATGGATTCTCTGATACTAACGATTTTTAACGTCTTATCATGCGTAATAACTGAATTATATGAGGCTGCATGCTTCCTTTGTCAGGAAAAACCCCCTTACTTTCGTTAATATATGTTTTGTTTGGCTGAGCTTACTATAACGTTCTCACCCCCCCCCCCCCCGGCGTCATTTTCCTTCAAACACACAACTTCAGCTCTTTTAACATACATACAGGTATTTGAGACAGTAGTAAATGTGCATTACTATAATAAACGTATTCTAAAAACGTACAAATCCATGGATTGGTCTTCAAACTTGGCATTGTGTGATCTGAATGCAGTGATAGCCAAAACAATTTCAGGTGTTGCAGTCGTATCTTTAAAAAATCTATACAAATTACGTACACTTGCATTTCATGAACTAATCTGCTTCACAAATATTTTGGGCTTGGCATACTTATCAACTTCAAACCACTGGTTACCCGAATGCCGTCAAAGTATAAAATGTATTTTATCGTAAAATTATTACAATTCTGGACAGCTTACTTTTCTGACTTGCATTGCAAAATTACAGAACAAACAATTAACTTTATCTTTGTAGTACTACACCAAGAAATATTATCTTAGTCGTGATAATGAAACTAAGATATTAAAAAATACTTTATATGTGTTAATTTTAATACGTAATTTATATCTTCCAGTTTACAAAAATTTAGGGACAGTCAGAGTTCGGGAATATAGAATAAATTTTTAAGTAGGTAAAACGAAACTTAATAAGTTCATATGTATTGAGGTAGTCCATATATTTATTTTAAAAAATATAACTTTTTTATAACACGAATTTAAATATTTATAACATATAAACCGTATCATGTTACTTGCGCAAAATTATAAAATAATAAACGTACAAATCTATCATTCTAGCTATTAGCATTCACATGTAGAAGTGTCTCGTAGAATAAAGTAATAATCAAGAAATGTTTTGCAGAACGTAGTCATCTACAGAAGTTAAGAAGCTCATCTTGGGTCTGGCTATTCGTTTCACTTTCAATCTTATGTTAACACAAGACCATCCTTATGGCAAGCATAACTCAAACCTTTGCGGACGATAACATAACACACCGTAATGTAAATCACCAAAAATTGGCACATAAGGAAGCGAATCGAACGTCCCTACCGCATACAAAAGGCGTATAGCTTTGGGAGCAGGAGTAATATATAAAAACAAAACTGGACGGCCGAGCGAAGATTAAAATAAAACTAAATAAGAGAGTAACTGGTAAAGGGAAAAAATAACCAAGCTAAACAAAAGGTAGCAAAGTAAACGATGCACTCTAAATACGAATCGGCGGAAAACCACTGATTCACAGCGAAATTTAACTACTCAAATAAGTTAAATTGGCTCTACCTAGAGTCGGTGGGAAACCACTGTGTTTTAGTGGAATAATTACATTTACTGAATGAATTGACAGTCACCTGCGTGCGAGAAAACGTTTTTATTGTGTTTAGCCAAATCATTACGAGAAATAAACAGATTTCCTATAGTCGCTGTTTATATTGTGCAATCTGACGTGATTTAAAATAAAAACATAATTGTTATGGTCTGCAGGATTTGAACCTTTATCATCCTGTTTCTAGAATGTTACCATACCAATCTAGCTACCAGGCCAATGTTGACTCGGAAGGGGTAAATATAGGTATTGTTGGACTTTTATCGATAATATGTAGGTTTAAATTGTGCGCCATTTCTTTTTCGTTTTTAGTCAAATTGGTAACATTAGGATTGTTAAAACAAATAGTACGTATGAATGCATTCACTTCACATTTAATGCAGTTTAAACCTTCAAACGGAGCGCTATGGTGATTACGTTAAAACAAAATGGAAGACGTAAAAACGGAATTAAAGACTGAATGTTCATGTTTTCTCGAAAAAGTGGTATTATAAACAATGAAACACTCATTAAAACAAAATAATTTCTATTAATTTTATTAGTTTATGCATTGTTAATTCATTTGAAAAACGTCGTTTTTAGCTGATCCGTCAGTCAAAAAACAAATCACTGAAAAACAGCGAATGAAATGATTCATGAATCAGTGGGTAGTGCCACTGAATCAATAAGTGAAGAAATTCTGGCATTTTTTTTTCACTAACTCATCAGTTAAATTTATTGAAGTGACGGTTGAATAAGTCAGGTGCTGTTAACTGATTTAAACAGTACAATTCTCAATGGTTCAGATGTAGTGTGTGGCACATTGGAATTGTTGGCGTGGAACTGCAGCCATGGCTTATTTGCACATCGCTTGAGAGCAGCAAACGTCGCACGCAACTAATAAGGGCGGCCGAAGAACCATCCTGAGATCAACCAAGTCTACAAAATGATAAAATAATTTGATACTCAACGTACCAAAGCACCTGATTTTCGACCAATTTAAGTTGTAATGAAACCTCATTAATAATACACGAATACTTACCTTACAGTCAGACATTTTCCCCCGATAATTATGTAACATTGCATTGTAACCAAACGAGACTACCAAAATTAATGCAAGGAAAACACAAGGTCAATTTTTACACGTAACGAACGACAGAAACATTCTTTTTTTTTTTTAAGGAGACTTTTTAAGGCAAATGAAATTCTCACACGCACTGAAGAAATTAGTATCCTTCTGTGGTACGTTTGTTTAGGTGACATTAAATGTACATTACCAAAAAAAACACCACTGTGCTTACACGAAGCAGGTAAGATGTATAAAAATTACATGTTTCGTGAAACGTGTATTTTATTTTTAACATTTCTAATAGGCATAAATTTATACAAAAACTTATCTGGGACAGTGACCGGGAGTCAGGAGTGAAAGTTTGACCGCAGTACAAACATGAAACAGCTGACTTTCAGATTTATCTTAGGTATTTACCACGCCAACGAGTCTATTATGCTCACAAGTCGGGATGACAAAACATTATGAGCTCTCTTTTCTTTAAAGTGCTGGTTATTCAACTGTAATTGGAAAACAGTATGATATATATATATAATAACAATAGAAGTATTATTATCTGAAAGAAATTTTTTTAAATAAATAAACCTTCTAAAATTTGAATGGTTAAGTCCTATTTTATTTCTGTTACAAACCAGCTTGTTTTTAGTTATTACATTAATATTTTAATGATTTTCATGCTTAGTTGCTATTTTTGTATTCATTCAATTATTTAAGTTTATGTCACTTGGTAAGTTAACAAACAACTCCCTGATAATGTAAAAACTTATGTACATACAAGGTCCAGGTATGATATTGCATACAGCTAGGATTTTTTTTTATATGTCCTAAAACAGGTACTGAACGACATGTCTCGTTTTTGACTTCAGCAGCGCTCAAATTACATACGTGAAAAAGTTGGAAGAGATGTCGCTTCAAAAACAAAAAAATAAAGCCTTATTTTGGAGTGTATTATTTGTATACAGCAATAATGAATGATGGTGGCAGCCCAAAAACCGAAATAACGAGGAACAGCATCGTTTCTATTGTCTGATAATTCGTCATTTTTCTTATTTTTAGTTTCAGCAACTTGGAACATTTGGCCTGATATTTCTCTGCAACGTGGCATACGGAAAAAAAAAAAAATTCCATTCCTCATTTTTTCATAGAAACTAGTAAACAAATGTGCGATCGTAACTCTGCCATATAGTTGCACGTCAAAATTCCCGTCGTATTTTAATGCAATTGTGTAGAAGCATAGATGGCGTACTAATTGGACTCACGGAAGAGTTTTTTGAGTGGCACGCGGACAAAGAGAAAAATAATTAGTTCATGTACTAAAAAAATTAAGAAGTGATTTACGCACTGAAAATTTGAAACTTTTGTAATTACTGTAGAATTATTATAATGCTGATTAAATTGTAAATAATAACGAAGTGCAATATACTCGATAGTGAATGTTTTCTTTAAATTTCAAATCCAATACAATAATATGTAGCCCAGTTTATAATAAGCACAGCTTATTGTTGCACATTTGTCTAATATGTGTTAAGGTTCCTGCCTGACTGGCGCTGCAACTGCAGTGGAGAGTGTTTGAAGTTCACTTTTCTCCACGAAACTATTGAACGTGCGTTCAATGTACTGTTCTACGAAATAGAACACACCCTTAAGAAGCGGGCTGTTGAGTACTTCGAAAATGTCACGCACGTTAGAAACGTCATTCCAAGTACCTAGGTACACCAAAACAGTAGGGGCAACGGTGGCTGAGCGGTTAGCCTGCTCGCCTCCCACCAAGGAGATCCGAGTCCAATCCCCGGCCGGGTCACTCCCAGGACTTTCGCATGTGGGAATTGTGCTGGACCTCAATCACTCTCATCGGCTCTGAAGACCTCGATGTTAGGAGCTGTCCAAATCTCTTCACTCCGCTCACGCCAAAACGGCTAAAAACAGCTTTTTCAGAGCGCTGTAGCTTAAAATATACGGATTCGATACATACAAAACTATTCAAGGGCCCTACACTGAACCTCCGTACTGACTTTCCATCAATAAAATAATAGGATCGCCGCTGAAAATCCCATAGGTACACGCAGTGCGACGACAAAACTGCGCGCCAGTTGAGAGCCTCGCGCTTAGCGGCGATGGCGCACTTGAAAATCATGGCAATTTCGATCTTGTCGCTCTCGCGCTTCTTGGTCTCAAACGCGAAAAATCGCCAGGTAGGCGGAAACCTTAATATCCACAACTCCTTAAGTATGAGGATAGAAAACAGGATATTTAACTTATCATGAAATGAGTCGGCGGGTTTTGGCATTTCTGATAATATCGTCTTATTGTGGCACGAAGTAACACTAATGTAGAGAATTATGCACAGTATACCAAGAGCGAATAGCTCGTTAAGAAATAGAAATAGGCCAGGGAAAGACAGTTGAAACATTTATATACAAAAATACTCTAAGACTAGAGTGGATTTATAGTTGAAACAGTTGTTTGTATGTACATACATTTCTATAAAATTAAATCAGTACGAAAGCCCAGACAAGAGACGAATTACTATACTAGCAGAAAAAAATGTTTGATTTAGAAAACATAATTTCATCGTCAAGAACCATTTATTCTCCCAAATAAATTCTAAAGAAATTACGGCAAAGAAAATAGCCCTGTACATGTCACATTTACTTCGGGGATGTCTGTGTTTTGCAGGTAACATTTTAGTTTCAGCAACAACTGTTTGGCACTTCAATCTCCGAAACGTAGTCAGGCAAGATAATGGAGTTCAGAATTAAGTGATGCCACTTCGAGTATTTTATGAAGTAATTGAACTTACATTAATTGTGTGTTTTAGATAGTTCCAACAACAAAGCAGACGTAAGTAAGCGAAGAAAAATAAATATGACTTGGGACTGCTGTTGTTGGATTTCGAACATAGTCCATTCCCGGTTACTTGCAACTTTTCTGAAGCACTTCTTCAGTTCTGCTTCTCGGATATTCCTCCGCTTCGTGCAAACAAAGCTTGAAGTCTATAAAAATTACACCAAAGGGACTGCGCACCATATTCGTGCGCACTCAGTGTAATATTATTTTGCATAAGAACTATTTCTTACCAAGCATTACCAAACCCTTGTTTTCTGACTGTTTTCACTCATGTTAATTATAAATATAATATTATCCTTTACAGATAAAATATAAGTAAAACTTCGATTGCGCCAAAAATGAGGTACTTTTATGTTAACAGAAGTATAGAACGTTCCTGATAAATGATGTATTTAGGAAATAACCAAACATGTCATACATTGGGTGATTTTTCAAAGGTTAGAATCAAAAGGTGTAAAGGAACCGCGAATAGACTATAAACAACTTTATTTGCAAGTTCAGTTATTAATAACCAGCCATTCTCTGTAATATCATGGTCGGTTATATCGGAGCCTATTACTGAATGCGAGAATAGTCTTCAGTAAAAAAGAAGAATTTTTTTTTTTTTACATTTTTAGAAAAAGAGATGAGGCACAGCTGTATTTCTTGTAGATTATAAATACGTATATTTTATCGTGTAATTTTAGAGTGAGTGTAAGTACGCAAATTTAAAGGAACGAAATGCGATATTTATGTCGCCGCTTAAGTTCGTGCGCCAACAAAATGAATGGTAAATCTTACGCGTGGGGTGGCGGTAATACTTTCGCGTGTGCTTTTTCCCTCCTTTCTCGCGAAACTCCCGCGCGGGCAAAAAATAAAAAGTCGCTCTCGTACGGACGCGGCTTACGTAAATACGATTTCCTTGTTATCGCAGTGTTCGCTTGTGCATACAGAATCCCTAAAATCCCTAAGGATTACAGCCGCAGCGCCTCCGGGCGTCCGGGTATTAGCGTGCGTGAACTGTTGACTCGCTCGTGTCGTGTTGTTTAGTTTGGGAATACGGAATATGTTTTAATTATGACTCGCACCCTCGCAGGAAGAGCTAAAGCTTCTTTAATGAAAGATAGCTATAAATGTTCGACTGCAGCCAAATCCAACAGGTGTTATACCAATATGTATACGTTGAATAAAGAAGCTGTAAATAAAAGCTGCTCTGGCCGACATTTTAAAAAGAAGTCGGCGCATATTAAAGAAGTGATAGCAAGTAACAATGATATAGATCAAAATGCTAGAACCAATGTTGTCATCAAATTGTCTATATCAATAATTAATTATCATTGACAAAGCATCTGTTGTATTTTCATTTATTGTTTTAATGCGTAGCTTTTCTTGCACAGCTAAATTGACTTACCCACTAAATTAAAATGAATATTTTTCAACTATCGGGTTTCCCGTATACATGTTCATTTCTCTGCACAAAATAAACTCAGATAAAATCAAATTAATAATAGTACTTAATTACTACCGTTTTCACAATGACGAGTTTTGTTCTGAGTAAGATTTGATGAAGTATTAAGTGTTTATTTTTCCCGATATAGGCCTACTGTTAGAAATAGCCCATTGTCAATTTTATTGTAACAAATAACTATCTGAAATACAAGAATTGGTTTTAGCAAGAGACATAATTTATTCACCCGCAATCCAAACTATTTCCAAGCGAATCATATTTTCATTGGTTTTCTTTTAGCAAGGACATTTTATACTCTTTGTTTGAAACGATAAAGAACACACCTAGAATTACTAAATATAAAGGTCAATTTAGATAAAATAACAAATTGTAGTCGCTTGAAAATAATTTGTTAATGTAGTAGGATGTTGTACCTATTCCAGCTTGATTTATTGAGATGTGTTTTCAGGGAGCACATTAGAGGCGAACTGAAATATTTATTTCCACCAATGAGAAACCTGAGAAAAGGGAACATTACGTTAAAAGCTACCTTACCGAATGAATAAATTCAAATTAACCAATTAAATGCAGACTAATGAAAATTAGTCAAGGGTTCCGGTGGAAATAAAAATATCCTGAAATAATAATAATAATAATAAACTTTTATGCGTTGTACAAGTAATGCAGAAAAATCGTTAAAATGTGTAATACTATAGACATGTACACAGATTTAGATATCATATAACTACTATGGCACCAGCTATAAAAATTGCCTTGTTTTGAAAATGCGAGGGCTGATTTGGATGTCATGGCAACTATTGTTTATCTCCCGAAAATGATCCAACACAGGAAATGTACTGTGTACAGTTGAAAGTATACGACACGTAAGTTTGAAAGGTGACACCATATGGGGGATGGATGCAGGAATGTCCGGCAACGAACACAGACAAGCATGGCTGCTTGAAATCGCCTATTAAGTGATTTATTCTCGTACAAACTGTACACACTCTTGTGAACGGGTACGTATATTACTTGCGCAAGCTGTTTAACATCCTTCATAGTAGCCTCCGAAGTTGTTCACGATTCGTTGTCAGCGACGAGGCAGACATCGTCACAGCATTTCGACGAGAGATGGCGCGCATCGACGGATCTCACGCAGCCGATGGAATTTCCCGTCTGCCTCATCGCTGGCAACGAACCGTGGGCAGCCTCGGAGACTACTATGAAGGATGCAAAACAGCTCGTACTCGTACGATACGTACCCTTTCACATGAGTGCATACACTTTGTACGAGAATATGTAAATTAAACGGTGATTTCAAGCAGCCATGCTTGACTGTGTTTGTTGCCGGACATTCCTGCATCCATATCCCATGTGGTGTCACATTTGAAACTTTCATGACGTACACTTTCAACTGTACATAACACATTTCCTGTGTTGGATCATTTTCAGGAGATGAACAATAGTTGCCATGACTTCTGAATCAGCCCTCGTATATTCCACGAAGGTTAGTCAAAAACTAACGGACTTTATATTTCTGCTTCCATCATTTAGTTTTAAAAAATCCAAACAAGAACATGAACAATACGTTTCGTATGTAATACATTCACTGATTTAAACTGTTCATTTCCTGCCCTTTCATTTAAACAAACTTTGCACAAAAAATACAATCTGCATGGTTTTAGCACTCAATTAACCATCAATTTCCTAAACGTAAAAAAGTGTTGAAAAAAGTTTTTATACTAAAGATTGATTAAAAGTTCTACTTGTATTTACAATGTTGTCAAGCAATCAGAACTTTAAAGGAACATTTTGAAAGCGGCCCCAAATCAAATCTATAGACTGCAATGTTTCGCAGACTTATTCTGTTAGGTAATTTTTGGAACTGCTTATTCAGATAAATCCATCCCCAGTCCTGAGGGACAGTCCCAGACAATCAACCGAGATAAAATATTAAGTTATTCCGAGGTACTCGTGTTTTTTTGCGAAATATTTCATGACGAGTTGTGCTCCAACGCACCGTAGTTCAGAACCACTTTCGTGATTGGATCATTTGATCTGTTACGCGTCTAGCGTGTCTGCCCGCGAATCACGGACGGTCGGTATCGAAGAAACTTAATTCTAATTGGTTCAATCATGCAACAGACCTTCCTTACACAAAGACAAAGCGGCCAATAGTCAAACGAAAACTGCGAGTGTGCACATAGGCTATTGAAGTCTAGCCTGCGCGTAAATATTTTCGCGAAAAACAGTTGGCCCTAATTATACCTAATATAGTATAGAATTTTCGTTGGTAATCGCGAGTATTTTATCTTGTTTTAAGCAAATTGTACAAACAACTTTGTCTACCAGTCTTTTTTTATTATTCTTTTACTTACTTCAGGAATATATTTACAATTTACTTAGTTGACTTATGAAAATAAAATTTCATTCTAAAATGTTGATGGTATAACATCAAGTTTTCACTTCTAGACAAATAATTTCTGCCAAATGGGAGCGAAATAATGTCATTATTATGCATGTGTCGCACGGTTATAAAAATTTTGCTGATGTATTATGACAATAATTTAATCTAAGTGTACGTAAAATTACTGAACATCAATCTATGTTCACTCAATGATACAAAAGCGTGTCCTTTATAAACTGTAAAATCATTCTGGTATATGTTAATAAAACTAAGAAATTTTATTTTTTTATACAATATGTAGTGGACACCTACAGTAATATATATTTCGATGATTTAACAATTCTACTGCAAGTTAACAATATGAGTTTTTTTCTTCATTTTGACTAATTGCTCTTTCAATTAACGTATCTGCCGTAGAGATACACTCAATTTTTCAACTTGTAAGGGACAGTTTAGAATGAAGTAGTTCAACACATAAAGTTTTACTGTTGTGGTTTCGGTTTTCTACGAAATGTCTTCGCAGTGATGTAAGAATTCATGATCTGTTTTGAGTTTAATTTCGTACATCGTCTCAAAAGCATTTAAATTAATTAGTTCCATACTCTTAAGAAGGACATTCATATACATTACAATTAAATAGTAATGTCGCATAGTTATAAAGAGGATAAATACAGTAATAAATAGTTTATCTTCAATGACGTATATCTTTGACACGCCTATGGCTAAAATATTCCACAAAATATTAATCGTATTCACGCAAATGGGATGCTTCTCTCCGTACCAAATGGCTGCAGGTCACTCAAGTAAGCCCCCATAACCGTTCCAGCGTTCGGATCATTATGGAATCAATTAAATTCAATAAAATATTTTATTCATATAAATTGACGACAAAATACGCAGAGAAAAGAGAAAAAAAATACATGCCAGAAGTACCAAAAAATTTAATGAGAGCAATAAAAGTGCATGCAATATTCATTTCCATTAACAACAGAATTAATTATAAATATGCACAATATTACCACTGCGTTTTTCGGAGTTCAAATATTTATGACTGGGAAATAAGCGTAACGCGGTGAGGAATGTAGTTGACGGAATAGCGATGCCTGTAGAAATGTATGTTCCATATATTATTGTGCAAAACAAACAACTCGTATACATATAGGCTGTTCATGGTAAATGAGCACATTTGAAAGCCCTGCTTGAGATCTACTAGTATGCACGTTGTGTATTTCACGCCTTAAGTAGAATTAACATTCGTGGACCTCATAACTTTATTCACGCGTCGGTCAGGTAAAACTGTGAAATAATTGGAAACGAAATTATTATACAAACCTGGTCAATTTTATACTTCGATGCATATAAATAGCAGAAAGCGAAAGGAATAATTCAGGTTATTACAAATGGTTACCTAACACTTTTTTTTAGATGCTAAGATAGTGAAACTACTTTCCATCCATTGTTACCAGCTTTACTGGGCGCATGTCGCTCAGTGCGCCCTTCAAAATATATGAAGTTAGGGGCAGTGACTTTTTCTGATGTTGATTTCAAAAGTACTCACTTTATCGTGAACAGACTTTACTCAAATTAACTAATTCTGTAATTATCTTTAAGCTAGCCTGTTTTATTTTATTTTTAGTTTTTAATACTTCTAACGTGCACTGTTAAAAATATTTCCTTCATTTTACGGAAAAGTACTGGTAAAAATTTATCCAGAGGTGTCCGTAAACTCTCCTTAAAATTACGGACACATTGATTTTCAAAAACGGACTTTCCGTAAAAGTCACGGATCCTCTCCGTTGTATATCAAACGGTTCGGTAATTAAAGTCAACTATGCTTATATGTAGACATAGATCATACTTGACCATGCGACCCTTCTCATTGTTTTGCGTGATGCCTGTGTAATGAATTAGATAACTATATCTAACATAGTTCGTAAATTACAGCCAACTATGCTTATAAGTAGACATAGGTCATACTTGACACTTCCATCCTATTCCTTGAAATTGGTTATATCTATGTTATGATTTAGGTTGTTGTATCTCAAACGGTTCGGAAATCACAGTTAATTATGCTTATAAGTAGACAAAGGTCATACTTGACCAGAGGCTGGTAGAGAGCTTTGGAATGGGGTATCCATCTCCATGCAGAATGCGTGCACGGGAAGTGCCCACTTTCAGTAGGAAGGAAAATCTATAATACTAATATAGGTTGGGAGCACCCTGAGAACCTCGACTGGAATGCGAGACCTGGAAGTACTGTGGTCGAATCTCTCCTCCTCCTCATTGAGTCAAACCCCACAATGTGGACTCATCCCAGCTGGATTGTGCAATGGCCAAGAATTCAAGATGGCGGCCGTCGGGTTGAAATGCGAGAGCATAACGCTCTCACTTTCGCTGAGAAGAAATGTGATTTATGGGGAGAAATCCAGCGATTTTCAACGTTTCTGAGGGAAACTGGGGAACTTTTCAGGTGGAATGACAGAGCTAGAGGTACAGGTTCAAGATGGCCACCACGGGTGCTAGGGAAATCGCGAAAATATTTGCGGGAAAATCGCTCCTGTTGTCATCCAAGATGGCGGCCGAGGCGCAACGGCTCCGCAGCCAGGAGCCACTTGTCCCAGAACATAATATTATATACTGCTAACGGTGACCCTTTTATACTCATATCTGGGTGTAGCGATGGAAACATTTTTGAGTCACAAGAAGAAATCAGTGCGGGGTCGCTTAGATGCCTTACAGTTTGAATTAAGTTTTTACGAACGATAACTATTTGCATCGAATCTCGAATCTTCAGTGACGAATTTAACAGAATCCTGAGTTGCCCGGTAAAATACGGAAAACTAATTTTCAGGCTACATCAACAACAAGTGGCAAAAGAAAATCTGTTAATGTGTAACTATACATAGTACTGAAGTCGGTGTTCTCCTCCATTTATGTGTGTTGGTAATTCCTAGTAAGAAATAGTTGTCATGTCAAATATTATTAAAATGAGTGCCCACAAATGCAGTGCGTTGCCCTTTGGTGTAATTTGTTGACTTTGTTTGTATTAGGCGGAGGAATATCCTGGAAGTAGAACCTAAGCAGTGCTTCAGGAAAGTTGGAAGTAACCATGAATGGACAATATTTCGTTTATCTTAAAGTAAAAGATTCACTTTCGCCATGATCTACTTTCTCAAGTGTATCTGCATACCTACTCGTACAATAGCTTCCAGTGCTTTGTGACCATATCTGCTCGGTACTTTGCTTAGGTTTGCTTGAGTTTGTGTTGAGTTAAGAGTTCGCATAATTTAGGCTTTAGAATATAAATACTCTCCTTCTGTAGCCGTACTTCAGTTTACTTATTTGCAACATTAATACCCGAAGCTTTTAATGCTGTGATATACAGCGTTATTTATTGCCTTTTAGTTACATAAGGTAAAATTTTGGAACAAGCTTCTCGGAAATCCATTTTCAATTGCCATTCGCACTGTTGTGTTAATCTTTTGTTGCCTGCTGGCATTCCCATATCACCATAGCCTTAAAAACGAAGCCATTTACGCTCCCTGCGTGGATTATAATTAAGAATCGACCTTTAGACACTGGTGCAAACGAACCACTTGGTAAAATTTCACTTCTAAATGTATTTTTAGACAAGGTGATTTAATGGGTATAATTTAGTTTTATTACTTGTTTTTTCGCTCTGTTATAAATATTATATACATATTGTTAAAATATTATTTTTTAATTTTTAATTAGACCGTTGTTATTATTGTAACCGTAATGCGCACACGCTAGAACACATATGTTCAACTTTGAAAATAAATCAGATTTCGCAGTGCCGAACGTACTGGAGGAAGCATTATTTCCCCGTCAGTAATAACTAAGAGCTTTACGCTTGTATCCATAGATTTAGTTTTCCCCTATTCTCCGTCTACGAGACTAATGGCACATAGTAGCGTGCTGTGTAACTGTCATTCAGGCTTGCGGACATACAGCGTGCAGTGTACATACACTGGTATAAAAAAAATCAGTATTTGGTGTTAATAACAGGCGAACACGTAACGAAGCAATTCGCAGTGTAAGTTAAGATTTAGATCACGGTAAGGAAATTATCAAGACATATCTAGGTTTGCAATTTCGTAATGTGCGTGCATTTGCTTTAACAGCGTAATTGAGGCTCGAGTTTATATAACTACCGTACCAGGTACTTCCGGAGCCGGTTAAGTGGAAAGCCAAACGCAATTGTGGACTTCGATTTACATTTCAGAATCAGTTTCTAATACTCTTTATCTGTTAGAGCGCAGTACATATTGTAGTACACTTTATTAGATAGTTTACACTATCGCATCTCAAATGTTAGTTGGATATACATTTGTGGTGTTTCCCCGTTCTCGCCAAGTTTTAGAAGTATCGCAATAAACACATCTCTATCCACTTTAGGAAAACTGCTTCGACATGCCAAAATTTCTCTGAATATGTCTTCAAGACAGACTACTGTTCAAAAAAGTGTAAAGCGAAATTGAATTAGTTTCAGGGCTTTTAAATAAATTCGTCTCATTAAATTAAAACATGCGAAGATGGATGTAAAATAAATAAACTTGAAAACAGCTTCCTACGATTAAGAGGAATGGAACGTTTACATCACGTTCGTAGTTTCCGCTCTTTCTTCGAAACTTTTATAGAGTGCATTATGACAGATACACTTATCATTTAAGTTACTTTATTTTTCACTCACAAACAGCAGTAGTAATGGAGCACGCCTTTGAGATTAGTGCCTCTGGGAAAACTCAACGGAGAAACGACGGAATCAAATAAACAAGCTTCAAACTTGCACGTCGCTTAAGACGTCGTTGAAATGTGAATGTAAATTTTATGGAGAGAATAGTAAGACGAAGAAAAACCGGAAAAGAGTTTCAGAGAAAATCCCATGGTTTTATATCATCAGTGGCGAAAACTGTTGGGTCCAGGTGAGCAAGAAGCAAATGTAACTTGTATCATCACAAACGCCTTCAGAGCGTAATGCGTTTAGTTTGTTTTCAGCTGTAGAAATAAATTGGAACCGTGTTACACAAGACTCTTGTTATTTCAATCAGTTGCCCATTTTTGCGCATACTGTGTTCAGTTGCTATGTAAACATCAATATTGGCAATTAACTTACCCATACGTCGTTAAATTAAATGTTTGAAATTGTTAGGGATAATTTATATGTCCCGTATTATTCCACTTCTTGTTTAAATCTTGAGACGGTTTGTATAATGTACAGCGTAAAGTTACCAACCACGGCCCTAACTTGACTGCTGAGTGGCTCTACTACAGACGTACCACTTGCTAGCGCGAACACCTGCTTGCCTTACCTACACCGCACGACGCATATCGAGCGAAGATTATTCTCCCTAGAAATGGAATTATGCAAAAACATCTTGTGTGCCACTGTACTACGCAAACTTAAAGAACTATTACCTTTACTGGAACTGCGATGTGCTGTCGACGGACGATATACATTACGTGTTGTTCGTCGGAGTGCGAGCCGCGGCAGACTGACTGACAGCGAGGCGCCTGTCATTCTGAGCGGCCTGGCAAAATAGTTCGTTGACCTGCCATTTTGGGCGCTGGTGTAGCGCAAAGGGGGCGTGTACAGCGCGCTATGTGCGTAATAGACGGAGCCGCAATGATTTTATTTCCTGTAAATTAAATTGTGCTAGAAGGTGCCACCGCTCCTCATTGGTTGTAGCAAAATATGACTATTTGTCCCTAAAGTGGTGGGGTGTTTCCCCAACTCAAAATGTACTATAAATTAACTCTGCAGCCGACTGGTCTTCAGAGACTCGGCTGCTGGGATTCTGACACGTCAAAGTTAGGTAAAACCAAACATGTATGTAAGGTCCATAAGGCGAGGTATAAGCAGAAACGGACTTCCTTGCTTGTCCACGTAAGCAGTAGAATTTTATCTGGTAGTCCTCGACATGATTTGGGGGATGGCTATTCACTTTAAAAGTCTAGTGAGAAAAGGCTGCTACTTTAAAAATCTGTTTACCTCAGCCTTAGCATTTTTTAGTAACCAATGTCACGTAGTTGCATTAATAAGGAGAAATTGAGAGAAACCTTACGACTTTTTAAATTACACACATGCCGAGTAAAATACAAATGCATTTGAAATGAATGCCAAGTTGAAGTTTCATGCTGTGTCATGATAGATATTTTAAAGGCTGTTTTATTATTCAATTGGGTTTTTGGAACCTTACGGGAAATACTGAAGTAATGAAACATTTAAAATGCCATTACCTGAATAACCAAAACTATACACTTTTTTTGTGTTTTAATGAGCAAGAAATATATGGAGTCAGATGGATAAGTATATTTAATTGTAGAATGAGTGAGTGTTGGTGAGTGGAGATATATGGGCGGCTCGTAACAGCGAGGTCTTGAGAGCCGATAACGGTGATTGGAGTGAATATGGAGCAGCGCCGGAAGGGGGGGGGGGGACGACATCGTCCGGCACGATTCCCACTTGCGGAAATCCGGTGACCCGGGAGGGTATTGAGCCCAGTTCGCCTTGGTGGGAGGCGAGCGTGCTTATCACTCAGCCACCGTGGCCCCCTTAAAATTTTAGATTATAATTGTGAGATATCGAGACGGGAAAATTTCCTGTGTAATTATTTTCAAAAAATCAGGAAATTATAATTAGCTCTTTTATTTAAATAAAATCACCAACCCTTAACGAACCTGGTTTAGCCCAGTGACTTTGAGAAACATTATGTGTCAAAAAACCACGTTGCATACTTGTAAATGTAACACAATTCAATTGATAATTCTGACCTTAAAATTATACCATAGACCGATTTGAATATGCGGATTACGGCGGTCGGTGTACCCAGGCTGTTGTCGTGGCCTGAACGAGTCATACCACAACATATTCAGCGCACAAGCAGAAGTTGAGGCTTTGCTATACGAGGTCTTGGCAATGCAGCGGAGAACGCGCTGATTTAGGAGAGCGCGAAGATCGTCGTGTGGGGCCAGTCGCCTGCGAGCCGCCAAGAGGACGTCATCGAGACGCCGTCAGTGGGAGTGGCCAACATCTTAGATGGGTCACGATAGAGGGAGTGTCGTGATAGCCGCTGCCGTACGTGATTGGACGCAGCCTTCGGCATCTGGAGTAACAAGGTGAACAGGTTCCGAGGACTAAATAGGAAATACATTAATTGGAGATCAATTAATAAACGGCTTTTAACTAACGGCTTAATAATAAAGATGATGAGCTCCCCCCATTTTGGATATCAGTATAATTGTAAAAGGGTTGTACTTTGATGTGCTGAGTTACGGCTATATAAAGTGGAGTGACTAGAATCAGTCGTAATTGAGTCACTTTCCCTTTTCTATGCTAATTAACCGTGAGCCAGTTGAGAGCCAGCTATAATAATTAATCGAACTACGAACCGTATAGTATTCGAATATTGAAGGGGAGACATACACTATCTACCAATAAGTAATTGGGCACCCGTGAAGATAGGTAATTCAGTACGTCAGTTGACTTGTATTTCACGGCCTTCGGCTTAGGACCGCTGGTGTTTGTTTGTCACTGGTAGCATGACCACAGAGGCCTATTGTAACATTCTGGATAATGAAATGCTCCCAACATTGTGGCGTTTTTACGGAATGGACCCGTGTTATTTCCAGGATGACAATGCCAGGTGCCATGTTCCAAGGGCTACTATGCAGTAGTACGCCGACAACAAAGTTCGTCGATTGGACTGGCCCGCCCAGAGCCCCGACCTCAACCCTATAGAACATCTTTGAGCGCGGCCAAAATCCATTGCTCAACTCATGGAATGGATGCAAGAGGAATGGCAGCGAATCCCCGTGGATATCCTGCACACACTCGTAGAGAGCATACCAGACAGGGTGACTGCAAGAGATGGCCCTACGAGATTCTAACGGGGTGACAACCACCAAGCAATCATTGTGGACAGGTGCCCAAATACTTTTTGGTATATAGTGTATGTGTCTATAACATTTAGTTGTTTATATGCGACCAGAACAGTTGGCGGAGGCGCCAATATTTCTCTCCCTCTCGCCGCCTTGCGATAATTATCTGCCTTCCACCCACACTGTGGTACTCTTCTAGAGTATTTTCTCAGGCTGGCGTGGCGTCGTGGGCGAAATCAGACCGTCGCGCATGGTGTTACGGCGTCCTGTGTCATCTGGACATCGCGTAATCGTGACCCGGTTCTCAGTCTGGTGGAGGGGATTCTGGCCGTTTCCAATAACGAGGGGTTTGGGCAACAGCGTCCCGCGATTACCTGCAGATTGTTGCTTGGTTTTATTTACATGTGTCCTCGCTTCGAGAGCTGGCGACGTAATATTGCATCGTCTGAATTCGACAGAGTTATGTGGAGTTTGTCGTGAAATATTACGACGTCCGAATTCCTTAAATACTGGGCTACATAGTACTACTACCTCGCCAGCAGCGCTTACGAAGTTCACGGAAACGCAATAACACGTCGTCAGCACTCGAAGAGAGTAAATTACCCAAATTAACACAGTGAATTGTATACAATATTACGTAGGAAAGAATATTTCTTTGGGACATTAGCAAATCACCGTCATATTGGCTTACAGTCGACCAGTCATGAAGGTTTTCACAGTGCAGTGTAATTAATTCAGTTTGTTCTACGTTTTACAGGCGATTTCTTTTAAACTTGTTGTCAAAACAACTTTCTGCAACTGTAAAAATGAAATATTGTCCGTTTATAACAAAACATATCGCATTACTCGATGTTTTAACCCTTTCAGACCCACTTTAATGTACGGTTTCAGGTGTTGTAAACAAAATATTTTATGATGCGTGCTGTACTTAAGTCTACACAACACTTGTTTCGTTGTCACAGCCAACGAATTTTAATTTGTATGTTCTGCTATAATTATATGAACCAATTATGATCTAGACCAGTAAGACGGTTTGCGAATAATTTACCCACAAGCCAGATCATTGGTCATTGATCTTCGTACTGTGCAGTACAGACCAAAATTACCTATATATGGGTAATGTATACGATTGTGTACACTGGGTCTGAATGGGTTAGTAAACATTAAGTCTACAGTACTCACTTGTTAAAATAACAGTAACTTTATATTGTCAAATCAAAAGAGTAGTGAAATTTTCTCTAACTCACTTGTAGCATTCCAGAAGTAAACTTGACAACTAGTTACAAGAAAATTTGGTTTGGCATGTGTTGGGGACACGGCCGTTTGTTTTGCGTGAATACGTCTACGTTGACGCGTTCGGACGCCTTGATGTTTATTTTACGTTCCCGGCACCGCTTCACTCGATCATATGAGGTTTTATGAGTATCACTGGATTGCTTTTGAGATGCTCTGTCCAACTGTATACGCTCTCTGTATTTCGACTTCGCTGTTTGACGAATATAGGCCGAAATTGTGTTAAGTTTTCTTAATTTTTTTAATTCATTCCTTATCGTTTTTACATTATACTACGCGGAAGTTATGAGACGCGGCGAAACGAACTAAAAATCGCGGCACCCTCCCAAGATCACCCCCTCCACCTCCCTCGCGATACTTTGCAGTTCTCACTCCACGTAACATATTCTTTGATCTTTTGGCAATCGAGTGGTGTAATTGAATTTTGAATGTGGACTGTAGATTCGGAGCTGCAATGCCAAACTGTATCCTCCGATTTTGTTATCATCGGATCTTCTGGATTGCTTCCCACTATGGTTGAAAATTTAAAGACATATTTATGTCGAAAAAATATTCTCCAAAAATACAGAAAAAAAATACTGTTTATTGTAGGGTTTATTTGGACTTAATGACGACAAGCTTGAGAATAGAGACCAACAGAGTTGCTGTTCGTGCTGCGTTGGCTTTAAGTAACTTACTTTGACCTTGTGTTGAATACCCGATAATCTGTTCCGCACTCAATGTGTTACAGGTGCATTCAAGGCAGGATACCGAACAAAGGATTGTCCATACCATCAAAATAAAAAGCTGCATATAACCTGTCGCAGGAATGAGTGCACTTTTGTAAGTTCTGAAAGTGGCCTTGTGCCGGCAATTTCCATAGCAAAATACTTTCTGTTGACAGACTGAACGTGTCGACAGTCAGATGAGCAGGCTATGTTTAAGTAAAGATCATCTGTGGTGGGAGGAGAGACTTTTATTTCCATATTGTAAACATGACTTGTTTTCAGATCTGTCGGAAGTATTACATTCACTCGAGCGATAGCACTGTAAAAAATATTCTGGCAAACTTCCTAAACTGTAATTGAAGTTTTTAACATGTACACTGTGTGGAAATAATACCACACTTCAAGCTACAGATATAAGGTAATTCCGTGTGAGACGCCCCATCGGGAGTGATGCCTCAGTCGACGTAGTTTCCGAAGTACTCGCTAGATCGCTCCTGTTTCCAGTACGTCCAGTACACCAAGTTGGCCGAAGCGAAAAGGAGCTACGGTTAAAATTTCGTCTGTTTAAAAGTATTTTCACGTGTTTTACAACATGAATTGAGGTACGTGGCAGCATTTTATTCTCTTGTTATAAGACAAACGTTTAAACATTTGCGTGGGATTTGTTTCCTTGAATATAAATTGATATGTAATTAATCAGAACGCACACTGGGTATTTCGTAGTTACTGTTGGTGTCATGACAGCCATGTTTGTAACCGTATTATCCAGAGCTCCCGCTGGGCCATCTCTCCCGGGCTAAAGGACACTTACACTTGGGAAATGACGAAATGAACAACCCTACAAATACTTCCATAAATTTATATCAGTCATATTATCAATAGACAACAGCTGGAACGTCTGAAGAAACCCCAACGAAGATACTGCATCAGATTTCACCACATCCAGCAATGAAACCAAGGTCTGAAAAAGAAGAAAACAAACTGCTACAGTTCTCACAGCTGAAGACCACAAAAAAACTGCTACAGTTCTCACAGCTGAAGACCACATTCAAAAGCAGAAAACAAACTGCTACAGTTCTCACAGCTGAAGACCACAAACAAACTGCTACAGTTCTCATAGCTGAAGATCACATTCAAAAGAAGAAAACAAACTGCTACAGTTCTCACAGCTGAAGACCACAAACAAACTGCTACAGTTCTCACAACTGAAGACCACATTCAAAGGCGTAAAAAACGGAAAATTGCAACTGAGTCTAAGTGTGCAGCAAGAAATCTGACTACTGAACTTCAAAATGGAAAGCCAACAGAGAAAACACGCAAAAAGAAATCTCTTTAGTTCCAGATTATGAAGATGACAACAGTAGCTGCAGTGAAGATGGCAACTGCATCGAGTGCTGCGAAAACTATTACAAAACAAAGGAAAAAGTAGACTGGATAAAATGCTCCATTTTTGTGAAGTGGTTGCGCGAATCGTGTACAATGCACGGCAACATGTGTAACATTTGTGGCAGGAAAGGAAAGAGGGCAAAAAACAAATAAGGAACTAAGTAAAATGTTTTATCTTATAATGCAATCTGATCCAGTTTTTTATATCATTATTTAGTTATAAATTTATACATTTTAATGTGTTAACTTCAGTATTTTACAATGTTTTTAATTTACAACTTTAAATAATTCTCATATTTTATTTTTTAAAGCAGTTTTCGATTTGTCAATAACAATATCAGTTACATTTACATATCAAACTAATATTTTATGCGTGTACTTTGTTTAAGTAAAAATTTTCCTAATATTTGCGCGCGCACACACACACTAACACTGTGATTGTTTTCTAAGAATTGGGAGGGATGGCCATTTTACAAAGTGTTAAATTTTTATATTTAAAAGAGATAATTTTTAATTTGCCATAGCTTTGTTGTTCTGACACACGAAAAGGATTGAATTTCATGTATATTTTCATGTGAACTAACATTTGTTTACATTAACCTGAACATTTTACAGCCTATTTTTCGTTAGGTGGGATACCTAACCCGAAATTACCTTAGGAATGTTTAGCGTCGCTACCGGGTAATATCCCTACGTATATGACACTGTTTCCTGAGCAAATGTAGGAACGCTACAGTGAATGCATAGGGACAAAAATTACCATCCCCAACTTTCTCACTAAAGATTGCTCGCGATAAAATGAGCACTTTTGAAATCAACCTTAGAAAAAACTCACTGCCCCTGCCTGCATATATTTTAACAGGCGCTCTCAGCGACATGCGCCTAGTAAAGATAGTAACCATGCATGGGAAGTAGTTCCACATGTTAACGTCGAATAAAAAGTGTTAGGTAATCATTTTTTATAATTTAAATTATTTCTTTCGTTTTATGATTTTTTAATCCGCCGAAGTGTAGCAATGTATATATGTAAAAAATATATTTTTCTAATAATTTCACAGTTTCACTTGACCGACGTCCATGACAATGTTAATCTTACATAAGGCGGAAGAATACACAACGTGCGTACAAGTAGATGCGCTCATTGTACCGTGAATAGCCTATGAGCGTATACACTGGAATGAAAAATTTCCGAATAATTCCTTAGAGTGATGTTATGTCTTCGAAATGGAGTCTTCGTCAGTTGACGAAGACCGGACCGCGCGCGTACGTACCCCCGCACTGATGACGACATCGGCGATGGTGGGGGTTGGTAGTCACGTGTCGGACGACGGCATTTTTCAGGCGGAGTGCTACGGCGTCCCGAGGGGTCGTTCGAGTGGTGGGGGGGGGGGAGGGTGGGGGTGACAGGCGATCGGTATTCCGCGTCATCTGCGGCCGTTTCCGAAAGGCGGGCGGGGCATTAATCACTGGCGCCAAATGCCACTTCGCCCGGGGCCGCTGTTCCTCGCGATCATCCATCACCGGCTGGGCAGGCTCTCGTCGGCGCGATGCTGACGGTGGCGGGCGGGTGACGGTGTTCCATCGCGGAATTGCCGTCGCTGCTGCTGTAGTGATCGCGCCCGCCCGTGCGTGCGTGGATGCTCGTCGTCGCTGGGGGCGACGGCGCAGGTGTGCGATGTTTATAATGGTTCGATCCCTGCGCACTTCGCCAGATGCTCCCGAGGATGTCCTCGTCGGTGTCTCACGTTGGTGAAGTTAGCGCATTTTTTAATTCTTTCTCTCTCCTCTCCTCTCCTCTGTTTCCGAATATTCCCCTAAAGGACAAATGACACGATACCAGACCCTGTAAAAGCTTGTGAAAGAACCGCCATAGCGGCCTTTATACTGCCACCCGTCGTGGCATTTCCCGCCTTGTACGGTCAGATTTCTTACCAGGTTTGGTAATATGACACGTCCTATTTTTCGTCGCAGGTTTCCTGCCAGTTTTCGTAACTGGCCGATCACATCGCTGTTTCAGAGCGCAGAGCGCTCCACGTGGTTACTTTGGTGAGTTTGAAATTTTTTGAAATAGATTTAATATTCGACGAAGGCGAACAATATTTGCGATTACAATTTTTAAGTACTGTTTAGAACTGTTTCAAATACTTAAAACATTACCTACACTATGAAAACAGAAATTCCGAGCGGTTATTTATATAAATCCCATATTAAACTATTTGAGATTGTGTGTGAACTAGTGGTACAGCGGTAATTTAAGTTTTGGGCATGAGTTCGAAATTCCGTCGTACACCATATAATTTTATTTTCATAATATATTGCATGCGGATAATAACTCGTTACGTACAGAAAACATATATTTTGTAAATAGTTAGCAATTTTCGCGAAAATTAAAAATAACAGTCTCGTATTTTCGCTACTTTACTAACACTTTAAAGAAAATAAATGAAACTACGCCTATAAAGAATGAATTAATGTAAAGGCCAACCGTAATACAGCGATATGAAGATGTGCTAGCTAGTTTTTTACGGGCCTACGCAAGTTACTGACTGGTAGCAGTTCTACGAATTGGGTCCATATTATCTGTTCGAACCACACCCTGCGCACCCATCGAGTGTATCAGATGCTAGTACGCGAACTGCAGTCATGTAATATGAATCTTCCATGGCATCTCGTATAGCGGCTGGTATACCGACTCGCGCAACCAGGCCTTGTAGAAGCTAGTACAAGACCAAGTACGGCAGGAAGTTTCGTGTAATATCGGCTTAAGGTTGAAGTAAAGCAACTTTCTATGGAGCACTGCACGTGACTATAAAATGTAAAGAACACATGAGAAAGTAGTACAGACGTCATGAAAATGGTCAGAAAAGTGCGATTTATGCTGTTTATGAAAGAAGAATGTATATATTTTGCAACATTATTAAAATATTTTTATATGTAAAAAATAATCGATAAAAATAGTCAGTATTTTTACCAAAATCAAGACGTATTTCCATTCTGGATGCTTCGGAAAGCAGAATGTGCAAGAAAATCTTCTTCAAGAAAGATCGTCATAATATTTACTATTATCGTGTGTAATAAAATCACAGTAATAATTTATTATATCAATTTTATAATTAACTTTATTTTCCGTCAGTTTCGGCCATAAATGTTTGTGACAAATGGACGCACATTAATATAATTATAAAAATTATTTCCTACTTTATTATTACAATTTTCTTGCACACAATAATAGTAAATATTATGACACTATTCCATGACAAAAATTTTCTTGCAAATTCTGTTTTCTGAAGCATCCAGCTGTTTTCTGAAGCATCCAGAATGAGAATACTCTTAAAATTTGGTTAAAAATACAGACCATTTTATGGATTTTTTTACATTTAAAAAGTATATTTTAATAAAATATTTTATAACGTTTCAGAATATAACGATTCTTCTTTCATATACAGCAGAAATCACACTTTTACGACAAATTTTATGGTGTCTGTAGTACTTTTTTATGAGTTATTCACATTGTATAGGGAGTTGCCTACCTGACGCGACATGGCACAAGAGCGAGCGAACACTAAAGGCGATATTGGCACTTGCATAAAGTGACGCATCGCCACTACGCGCGAAGCACTAAACTAGTGCGCAAACTTTTCGTCGAACCGTTTTTATGGGACTTTAAGCGGTGGCTATATTTTTTTCACTGATGGAAAGTGTAATGCAAAGTTCAATGCAAGATTGTATGTACGTTTCAAGTAGATCCTGTCTGCACATTTTGACATACGGCAGTCTGAAAATGCGGTTTTCAGCTATGATGAAGAACTTGGAAATAGTGGTTCTATCATGCGTAGTGTCTTGAAAGCAACATTCCGTCATCGCATGAAGTTTGTATTCTTTTCGTAAATTAAAACATCGGACACACGTGGAATAATTTCGTCAAAATAATGTATCTCCAACACACTGCAACACATTTCTAGCGCCTAGTGGGCAGCCTCCTTAAAGTGCTTAACACAAAAAAAAAATTAAAGATTCAGTGCTTGCGAAACTTGTTTAAATGACTAGTGTTAACTATATTCACACTCCTGTAAAATGAAACTTATAATTGCAAGTTGGAGTATTTACGCAATAGTGACAGCTTTTTAGGAAAAGTAGTTAGGTGTAGGTATTAATAGTATTATGTTTTAATATGTGCATATTAAAGATGGTATATTTTTATTTGTATAACTTAAGAATAAGAATAATCGTAATGGTAACGCACATATGTTTTTAACAGTTCCACAGAGTAACTTGTGGCCACGGTGGCTGAGCGGTTAGCCTGTTCACCTCCCACCAAGGCGATCTGGTTCAATCCCCGGCTGGGTCACTCCGGATTTTTGCATGTGGGAATCGTGCCGGACAATGCCGTTGGTCGGCGGGTTTTCTCGGGGACTTCCCGTTTCCCCTGCCCTTTCATTCCGGCGTTGCTCCATACTCACCTCAATCGCCCCCTTCGGCTCTCAAGACCTCGTTCTTAAGAGGCGCCCAAATCTCTTCACTTCACAGAGTAACTTGACAAACTAATGTATACATGATATTTGTTCCACGACAGTGATAGTTTTAGGCATACAGTAAAGATCAGTCAGACTTACTTCATGTTCTGCTCATGATTTCAAAATGCCCTCATAACTGTCAAAATTATATATTCAAACAGAGAAGTCGGTGTTTGTCTACATATAGTTTTTCAACAGGCTCATGGTTTTTCAAATAAACTGCAAACCTTTAATATATAATACTTGCATTAAAAATGTGGTCAGAGGAAGTGAATTAACATTTAAAATCACATATTTATGCAAACAGTAAGCTGACCTTACTTCTATCTATAGGCCGTTCACGGCAAAGTGAGCACTTTTGAAGCCCTAGTAATTTCTTTCTTTCAACCAATTTATATCTTTCTACCAATTGCAAATGTAAACCCTGCCATGTGTGTAATAAACACAGTGAATAATTCACCATAACCAAAGCCAAAAGTCCGAGGCCACAATGAAATGTATTTATTGGTTATTATATTGGTTGAAACAGCTTCGAAAAGTGCTCACTTTACCGTTAACGGCCTCCTTTATATGAGGGCAGTTGACATGGGACTCGGCATACTCGCCTTCCACCTGGGCGAACCGGGTTCGATTCCCGGCGGGGTTGCCCCGGAGTTTTGCATGTGGGGATCGTGCCGGACTATCCCGCTGGTCAGCGGGTTTTTTTCGGAAACTTCCTGTCTCCCCCACCCTTGCATTACGGCGCTGCTCCATATTCACCTCACTTCATCCTCGTCGGATCTCTAGACCTCGATCTTAAGAGCCCTCCCAAATGTCCCCACGCCACAGACTGCGCAATTGGCACACGTACTCTTCTCAACACAGCCGACGAGTTAACGCGGGTGTGTTCCGTTTCTGTTGTGTTTCAGAGGAGCGACGCGCACGGCGCAGTAGGCGCGATGCGGCGACGGAGTGAGCGTCGCGACGCGGGTCGTCCCAGCGCTGCCAACTGCCTCTCCCGCCCGCCCGCGAGCTCATCGCGCCGTCGTCTGAGAAAGTTCCGCGCGTGCCGTTAAAACTCCGGCGCCTCTCCGCTGCTCGCTCGTTTTCTCCAAAATGGCGCCCACGCGCCTACTGGCCATGCTTGTGGCGTTTGTGTGCCACCTGACGCCGCCCATTAGGACACAGGTGGTGTGGACACCCATCTACCTGGACGCCAGCAGTGAGTACTCCAATTATTACTAATGTTAACAATCATGCACTAAAATAATTGTATTATCCAAACTCGAAAATTGTTACCACAAAACCTTACCGTCATGAGAAAGCCTCATTGCTCCAAAAACTGGTAGAATAAGTTCAAATGAGGAAATAATCTTTGCGCAGCTTTGAGGAAGGGATGGTAGTGTAGGCAGCGTAGGGAAGGGCTCTCCCGAACACTCGCCGCTGAAGGGAGGGAAAACCACGTGATGGTGCTGACGTTATATAGGCCACCCAAGGTAAAATGGGCACATTTTAAGGCCCTCCCAACAGGCATTAACTACTAATAAATATTTTTATCGCAGTCTAAGACGTTAAATATTGAGTTTCATGAAACTATAAATTGTGTTTATTAGTCACGTAGCAATTTTTATATTAAAGAGTAGTGGAAAGATGATAATTGGCTGGTAGGAACAATTTAGCAGGGCCTTAAGAAGTGCTTACTTTACCGTGAACAGGCTATACATACCACACTGATAAGCGTTGCGTGATTTGTGTTTATTCTACAGGTAATATGCACACGCGGATCAGCTCTCGCTCAACCGCTCTCGGTCGCTGTCGCTACTGAACTCCACAACCTTATCCCTTCGTGTTGTGGCAATTAATACCCCTGACTCGCCTGACGTGTATTGTCTGGATTTCTGAGCTTTAATTTATCATTTGGATTTCACTCTATTTTACAGGAGAGACATGAAAATAACAACTTGGATTTCGAAGACAATTTTATGCTTCTTCGAAACAAAATTGTTATTATTAATTTAAACAAGCCTGCTATTTTACCCCAATTTGAATATAAATTTGCATTAAATAGAAATAGTATATGATACGAGTTTTCAATTTTAGAAATCTTATAGTGGATTTACAAGTTTTCTGTTTTTGTTTTTTGTTTGAAGGCAATTTTGAAACATTCCTAGATGTTAGAGATTTCTGCAGTCAATCAGTTGATTTTATTTTGTTAGAATAGCGTACGAAATCTTTTAAAAAATTGTGTTACGAATTTTTTCATAAGTGTAACGGAAATACAACTTTTGAAGTTGATATACAAAGACCATTACATAAATGTCAACACCAAAAGTATTAAGACATCACGGTTGCCAAAATAACTGTTAATAAACGACGTCTGTCATAATGTTATGTAAGAATAAATATAAGCGTACGTTTTCGTGACGTGTATATATATATATATATATATATATAAATATATATATATATATATATATGTATTATATATAAACAAATTAAAATAGTTGTATATTAATTTTTGATTTAAGTGTTCAGCGAAAAACCTCTTTGGTGGAAATATTTGTAAATGCTCAAAAATAACTAAAACCGCCATCATGGGTGTCATTAAGGTATATTTATTATACTTTGAGGTTACCTAGTTCGAACCTTGGTGAGTTATGCGTAATTATGCTATATTGTATGTTGTTTCATTGCGTAAGTATATTAATTATAAAATTTCAATGTGCCGGCAGCGGCTGATAGAATTCACTGTTGGAAGATACTGGTTATCTACCCATTTTCGTTTCTGAACATGCACACCACAAACCATGGTTTTATTAAAATATTTTTAATATGCCAAAACTGAAAATTCACATACATTCAAAATTTCGAATTAATAATTTTAAAACTACTAAACACATATTAATGTCATGTCACCAAATATATTTTTGTATGAAAAAATAATACGTTTTACATAAGCATCAAAAGTGATTTTGTTATGATAAGCTAATACGAGTATATAGTCGAGCAGAGTGCCTCCTTTTGGTAATAGGACGAAGTATACGTCCAACCAAACTATTTGGTTCAAATAACTCTTTTTTAATTAACTAAAAACTTGCCAAACAAAATGCTGTTACGTGAAACAAATATTTCCCTCCGTAGACTTTATGAAGAGAATACGTTCAACCATCAAATGTTTAGTTAGACTGCAGCTGTCTCATGCGAGGTAATAATGAAAACTGAATAAACATACTATAAAGTCTAGATTGTACTTAATTTATTCGTCTTCAAGTTAGTAACTAGGATGAAGAGACTTAACGCGCTTTTGAAGAATGTTATATATATATATGTATGTGTGTGTGTGTGTGTGTGTGTGAAAGCAAGCCTTTGGACGGATATAAGCATTTTTTTTATGAAGAAATGTTCGAGGTTTGAAAAATATTTTATTAGCAGAAATTTATCAAGCACGTTTTAAGGCAGTAATGTGTCGCATATTATCAAAAGTTTACACATTTGTTTTTTGGCAAATGTAGTGATAATTTTAAACTACAATATTACATTATGCTTTACTTAGCTTAAAAAATTAAATCTTAAGTTGTTTTCATTTCAAGAAAAAGCAATCATTTATTTAATTTAGCTGTAAAGCTAATCTCTTTCAACATTTTTCACTGCCGTAATACATTTATAGCAAACTTAACCTCTCGCTCAAACATATATCATCTTAGCCATCGATTCCTTGTCGGAGGAATTTCTTGGTAACGTGTAGAAACGAAAGAGATTGGAAGAAGAAACTCCCCAAATTAATGCCTGAGAAGAAATGAGAGAAAGGGTGAGAATGAACTAAGGAACACTAAATGTTTCAACATGCCTGCTACTGCGCTGAAACGTATCATAACTGGATAATCCACTCTGGCAAGATGTACACACTAGGGAGACATTATTTTATTCAGTTTGTCATGGTTTAATATAGAGGTTATAATTATTATGTTTATTCTTATATATGCTAATCAGCTACATATATGTTTTTGGAAAGTAACATATGTTTATTTGGCGTATATTTTGATGACTATTAATATTTCAATCCCTTCTATATTTAGTTTTAATTAGATATAAAATAACGTAATAATAGTATCGTAAACCACACATCCGTTTTTATTTTTATTACGTCTATGATATTCTCTACAGTATGCTGTGATATATGTCATAACCTAAATATTTCAAAGTTGAAGTTATATAGTAATTTCGGTTTTCAGTTATAATTTTTCAATTTTTAAAGTACAATTCTTTCTTTACTTGTATTATTTTAATTTTATTGAATATTTTTGTTCAGTTAGTTTTTATTTTCTACCGGAAGTAGCTTTCCATTTTGGGATAGCTAGATAGATAGTTGCCGGAAGTCGAGGCTTCTTGGGAGGGACCTTTGAATGGACGTTCGGAGAGATTTACGCTGGGATTTCATCCTAAAAATCCCCGGCGCCAGCATAATGCTAGACTAAGTGCTAGGTCCCAGAAGTTTTATTTGTGGTTTCTGAGCCAGCCACGTTTAAGAAGAGGGTGGAGCATCAGATTAAAACTAGCAATATTTAGTTGTGCCTGCAGACAACAAGACGCCATTTCAACGAAGCGCCGGCGCCATGTATGAGGCTTGTAGATTGACCTACACACAGGTGACGCTGTCGTCATAAAGTTTGAGGCGCACTTCAGTGATATAGGGTCTTATGTTTGGAGACACCAAAGTGGTTACTACATTTTATGAAAGTTTTGAAGAAACTGTTAAGGTGTAATTAAATGTTAATTAGGGTATAAAACATTGGTCCAGTTTCTACTCACTGGTAGTTAATCGCCGGAGCACATTTTAAAGAAACTGAGATATGTTTCTTTCAAATACTTTTGACTTTAATTAAGAGTTATTTAGTACTACGAGATTTAGTAAGAAGAAGGTATAATTTTTATATGATCGTTGAGAAGTGAGAACTTATTAGTTTATTTGCATTTATCTGGGGACGGAGATCGATTAACTTTGCATTTTAAGGACAAGAGAGGAGAATTACTTTTAGGATTAAATTATTTATTTATATTTCCAGTCTTAATTGAAGCAGCATTGAATATTTAAAATTGCTTCATTTTTCTACAAAACATATTGTGAGGATGGTGGTATTTTACTGTCATTCGCAAACCTACTTGCAGTCAATTCAGAACAGTTTACGTATTACATAACATCGATCCTTAATATTTTTCAATGATTTTAATTATTTTATTTTTCTGTTCAGAAAAACCAGAATCATTATTATTTATCTTTTCTTATTTTTGGTATTAATAAATGATGTTCAATTTACCTACATTTTTCTTTCAGTAGTAAGGAAGTGTGTTGTGAATGAGTGCAGTTTATGTAGACTTTACAGAGTACCTGAGGCGTCTAGACTACAAGGATAAGATAAGAGAGACACTAAGGTACAAAAGTGTAAACACATATTCTCTACATATCTCACTATCTCACACCAAACACCATTCTAATTCATATCTCACACATGGAATTTTACATACTTAATTATGCTTATAAGTTGATGCCACATTCAGTCATTGTGAAATGTATTAATATTTCTATCACTACCATAAGTTCAACAGCGAACTAAGTGCTTCAAGTTAAAATTAAAGAACTTGTAAAATAAACGTCATATGAAATAATATTAGTACGACTACGCGTTTACAAAATACAGTTAATACTTTTCATTTTTGTTGCAACAGAAACGTTGGTTCAAATAAAATAAGCAGGAATTGTAAACTATCGCTTCGTCCCGAATGTTTACATGGCGCCAGCGACCGGAAAACCTGCGAACCTTCCATTAAATTTGTGGCCTTATGTCATTAATATTTTTCGACAAGGAATGTGAATACAAATTATATATTTTGTTTTTATGAACTAGAATATCGCTCAAAAACAGCAAACTGTTTGTATCCCGTTGAAATATATAAATCGTTTGTTTCCAGTACTTGTTTACTGCACTATATTTCACAATATTGAAAGTGGAAATAGTGAGAAAAACAGAGGTAAGATTTGATTGCATTTCTTAGTTTTCCATCTGCAGAGGTACTGCGTAAAATTTTGCTGGCTCTGAGTAAAAATATGAAAGGATAAACAATAATGTAAAACAGGCAATCGTTAGAAGTATATCGGGAATACCTAAGTTAGCGTTAGATGTTTAACACGTGGTTGTGTAGAGATTCATTTATTCCTTCTGAAGTTGTGGCAACTATTAGGACCATAGAGGCGTATCTACAGATGGACCGCATTCCAGGGAGCTTTCAGAAAGAGAAGAGCAATAAACTAGGCCTTACGATGAGAAGAGTAGCCTGAGAGGAAAAAAGAGATGACTACAGACTTTAGCAGTAAAAAAAAAAGTTTATAAAGTAACGCAATACAAACACGAGTGTTTCTGAAGCATATGCTCAATATTTTGTCCAAAGTTACGATTTACCCCTCGTAGTCCTTCATTTCTGAATAATTAAGTTGGTACGAAATTTATTTCTCATTATACAAGGCCGTATCTAAATAGAAAGTGTGCTCACTCTCACTCGCCATTCTCATTCTGACACACTCTGGCTCACTTTAGCGAATTGTGACTTGTGCCCTCTGTAATACTTCGGCATTATTTCTCTGGCAGGAAAGGTAATAAATAGAGAAAAATGAATTAATACTGGCCTTTCACTTTACTCGAGTAAATGTACAGTATTTTGTGAAATAGTAACATTTCAATTTGTTAAACTTTTGCATGATTAAAAACATAGTTGTTATGTGCAAATCGCAGTATTTAATAATATACACACATTTAACCTAAATGAAACGTGGACATAATAACATAATTTTTTATGTTCCATATCAAACAGAGTATTGTTATTAGCCATTTCACAATCGCAATATTAAGTTCAGTCGATAAATTATTTCTAACACTTCTTTAGAAACTACAAAATATATGAGTGGATAGTTGAGGCTACACTTGAAAACAACACGGCTGCTAGAGAGAAGGTGCGAGAGTGAGTACCGAGTGTATATCGTCGTTCACTCTCCCTCTCGCGCTCTCTCCTCGGAGTTGGGACAGCAGAGAGGACTCTCTGTGATGTCAAGTGTGAGAGAAAGTACTCTCTCGGCGAATTGGTTCACGGCCTAAGTGTGTGTGTATATATAATATATGTATATACAATTACCTAGAGGAAATTAATGTATTTAAATAACTGATATCGGTCCCAATATACAGTATATCAAAATAAATTAAATTATTTTAATAGATTGTATGTCCATATTTAACAGTTCCAATATTTACAATAAAATCCGTATTACATTTTCATTCAGTACCACCTTAGTTTTGTCCATGTCCCACCGGTCCGTAATGTTCTATAGTTCTCCGAGCGCCCTCACGCACAGTAGCCTTCACTCGTCAGGTTTCACGCCCTCTCGTCCATTCACACCACGAACACCTCGCCCGCCGTCGTCTCGCAATCTCCCGTCGTCGTCCGTTCCTCACCGCATTTAACTTTTCCCCCGCACTCAGCCAGATGTCCCCCGCCAAAGGCTGCGGCCGCTGGACCGCTGCAATATTTATAGGGCCGTAGGCCATCGCCCATAAATTTATCTAAATGCCGCGTTGCACCGAGGGTCCTGATTCCAGAATATTCTTCTTGCACATCCTCTACAATTGTCAGCTTCTCCAGAAGGGGATGAGGAGGGTCAGTAACTCTAACTACATCACCGCTGTCAGTCATTCACCCGTTATCCCGGGTGGAGGGGGAGGGGGTGGCGACGAGGCAGCGAGTAGGTTTGCCTCGGGGGAGGGGATGGTCGAGGTGGATCCCCCCACGGGCCGGACCACGCATAACGGGAGCTCGTGGCTGGTGAGAGCTGCAGCGCATAACAATATTAAGCTTATGGGCTTTCACACTGTGTACAAAGCTATGAAGATATATTCACACATTATTTACATTATTTTGTAGAGTATGTCATAGCTGCATGTAGTTATTTGAGCTTTTCATAGTATAAGCTGACAGTGTTATTTCGCTGCAGAGTAGGGCAGAGTAGCGTTCGGCACAAGAAAATCCTCTTTGAGTACAATACAGTTTCCAATTATATTGGTTTCTTTTTGGTTCATTAGTTTATGTCAATGTTAGAAATTTATAATTTTCATACATTCATACTTTAATAGTTTTTGTATGGCGACTTTTTTCGGTTCTCTAGTGTTTGTATAGGCATTCATCAGTCAACTTTGTGAAGTTTTTTTTTCAATAAGATGTCTGTCTGAACGTATCACAGAACGCAATCAACTGGTATTGGATATCAGTGTCATTGGCTCCTTATGCCATGCCTAGAATTACTCACAAAGAATTTAATTGAATTTATTTCTTTAAGCGTGACAATTTAGGGAACATTTGGCACGTTAGGGTATGTAATATGGTAATCGGTGATTTCAAACTGATTAAGAAGTAATTCATTTTTAAAACCAGATTTAAGTTAACAGTTTCCTAATTAATTGAAAGGAACCTCTCATCCTTGAGGGTGAGTTATGTCTAGGTTGGCACTAATCTATATTTCAGTGACGTTGTCCGACTATTTCAGCTGCCTGCCAACGTATTGCCGCTACCTATAAATGGCGCCACCGTGCGCTACAACTGATACTGAAATGGCTGTTAACTACTTAATTTCAGTGTTAGCTGAGCCCTCCCACGCATTACATATGTGATATATGAAACAAACTGTATACTTTTCTACAAAATAAGTGGGATTATGAGTTGAGTTGAGAGATCTGAGAGTCTCTTAACCACGAGGTCTTGAGAGCCGACGAGAGTCAGTAGATATTGTTTAATTCATATAAAAGAAGCTGGTTAGAGTGCATCTGCTAGATTATCTTTTCTGCTACTATGTGTTTTCTATGAACGTTCTCTATGTATTAAAGCTGTGCAGTTACGTACGTCTAAAATAATGTTTAATTCCGTTAATATAGCGATGTTAAGTTATCACATTCACTGAACGATAATAAAATGAAAGTAGACGTCGTGTGATGCTGCATGATCCAAAATCTGTGTTGTTTCGCTTTGGTATTGCCTATAAGATTAATCATTACGAAGAACTTTTACACGTATATCTGAACTAACCTACAAACATTTTAGTAAGATAAAAGAGAAAGTGAACAATGAAATAATTAAAACTGTTATAAGTGTGTTATATGTTTGTACATATTACATTTGCGCGTTATTTATCTACTGCAAGCAAATTCTAAAACTTTTATTATTAAGCAGCTCCAAATATCAAATGTGAGCTTATACTATAGTACCCATCAAATAAGCCTGACTTGTTTGAAGCAAATCTATCACGGACGTATTAATTACTAGAGGCCCAGCCCGTGACCTAGAACAGTTACGATGTTACAAAATTTTGTTATCATACAAAGACTGAAAAAAAAACTATTTCAAACTAACTCAACATTGGATATAGGCCTAGTTCCATCCACTAAGCCACTACGGCCCCACTTGGAATCACTCTATCCACTGAGCCACTAAGGCCCCACTTGATATATATCTATCCACTTTGCCACTGCGGCCCCACTTGAAATCTCTCTAGCCACTGAGCCACTAGGGCACCATTTTATATATATCTTTCCACTTGGTCACTGTGGCCCCACTTGATATGGTTCTATCCACTTAGCTATTGCGGCCCCACTTGGAATCGCTCTATCCGCTGAGCCACTGTGGCCCCACTTGGAATCACTCTATCCACTGAGCCACTGTGACCCCAATTGGAAATTAACTCAACATTGAAGCGAGACATTTAAAGTAAACAAAAATTATATTCCATTACCTTCATATCTCTATGCAATAATTTCTTTGCATTAATACAAAACTTTCATATAGGAAAAAATTATTACTTTTTAGGGTAAAAGGTAACGATTGCGTAATCTGTTCTTGCTGAAATTCGAACTTGACCTGTATTTGACCCTGAGGATTCGCTCTGCAAAATTTGAAGAACTTCTGTTGAGTTTCAAGGGACTAGCAGTATTGAAGACGGACAGACCGACAGACAGAGATCGTCTCCTTATTATATAGGATTATTGGCTGCAGGTCGCACCACTATCAACAATACTTCACTGCTTATTCCTAGGGACATGCAAAACTCGCGTTATTTTCCAGCAGACTAAACTACAATACACTATATGCTCATTTGACTTCTGCTCGTGGCTAACGGTTTGCGAAGCTCTCTCCCAATGCCATTCCATCCAATAACACACGATGAGTGGTAAAGTGACCATCTCCTGCTAAGCGGTCTCACAGGCAAACGACTACGTACAAGACGAAGCCTTCATTGATCTCGCACATTGCTCTCAATTATGTATAAATAAATAAGTGAAATTTAATTTTTCATAAAATAATAACTTGAATCTTGTAGGTCTCTAGTAATTCTCGAGGCTTATTTGTAAATAATATTAGTTATATAATTTCACGCTCTTTTACACATCAGCGTTTAAATGAAGTTAAATGATACGTAACGGGTCTTCTGAAATATAATGATTTTGGCGAGTGTTCATACGTCTACTCTTCGTTACTCGAAAGATCACAGGTGGCTGTGTATGTGACCGTATGCTGCAGTTTTGAATTTCACGTAATTATTTTTAATTGCATGTTAGGAACGAATTAGTATTTAATCAATTTGTTTAAATTGGGAATATTTTCTATATGACTTTCGAGGAGGTAGTTTTTTTGTAACACTTTTATACAATATGTGTCACCAATGCAAATTTTTACATTAAATTTTTACCCTGAATTGAGAAAACATCCCCTTAGAATATAATGTCACCAGTTTAATTTTATGTTTTCTGCTTTGTTAAAACAGTTTTCAGAGTTTGGTGAAATATATCATGTAAATTATAAACAACAATTAATTAACGCTTAACTTTTTAAATAATGATAAGTTCTTGTAAATAAACAGCGGGTATTTGTTTACTTTTTAATTTATTCTTATACTGCATGTATATAATTTTGTTTACTTCGTAAATGATAAAAATTGTATAATGTCTTGATTTTTGTATGAAAAACAATCAGGACATTTGTATTAAAGTTACATTTCGTTATACGATGTCAAGCGTAAGAGAAGGGTGAAAACCTTAACTTCGCCACCAATAAAGATATAATAATAACTTCTCTGAAGCCCTGCTAAAGTTCTACTTCCGGGATATTCCTCCACCTCGTGCAAACAAAGCTTGACCGAGTCTAGAAAATTGTACAAAATGACAACTCACTGCTTTTGTGCTCACCCAGTGTAATAATATTTTACATAAGGTCTATTACTTACTAGACATTACCAACACACATATTTCCCCGGTGTCTTATTCATATTAACTATATATGATATAATTTGCAGATAAGAAATAAGTAAATGTTCAACTTAACTAAAAATTGTGTATTTTTATATCAACAGAAGTATAAAATGTATGTCATACATGACATATTTAGGGAAAAATCAAGTACGTCATATATAGGATGAATTTTCAAAGTTTTAATTCAAAAAGTGTAAAGAAGCCGCGAATAGACTACCCAGAATGTCAGGTAATTCGCGGATACGAACTGCACCACTCTAATCTGTGATCAGAAATAAGTAGAAAATATTCTTTGGTAAGAAAAACGTAAGGACCTTGGTTTACGAGAAAATCGTTATTAAAATATATAAAATGACTTTATTTCACGTTAAGCACAGCATACAGCATCAGCATACAACATCCTAACAGGTTGTTCGAAGTTTACGCTGCCCATAGAAATGCATTTTTTCCGCACGTTGGATGCATGCAGTATGCACGGAACTAGACCACCGGATCCGGATGCACCCATGATCGTTGCCATTTCCAAGTACTTACTGCATGTGAACTCCATGGCCTCTCTGGCACTACTGAGCTCGGCTCGTTCCCTTGCCGTATGTCTTACGACCAACACATTATTTGCAGCATTGCCATATCACCTCACCTTTACCTAATTGGAATACCACATGTCCGCTGCAATGGTTTTCGGATTTTCCATGTAGTTTTCATGCAAACGAAGGGCCTTATGCATTTTTATCAGGGAGTATTCTCTACACAGTTTTGATCACATCACATATTCGTATGGTGTAATCCGTACCCGCAAATTACCTGACATTCTGTATATGCTGTTCGCGGATAAATGAACCTTTTTTTAAAAGTCCTGCTAAAGATACACTTTTCTTCTCACTTTATATTCTTCCGCCATATGTAAAAATTACTTTGCCATGGGCCTGATGACTATGCGCCAGACACGTGAAATTTGGAAACTGTTTGCGACCTTAATGTCTTAATTCGCACTCTACGGTGTATAAAAACCATTATTATTTGCCATAAAATTTAAAAGTTACGCACTGCAACGACAAGACTTGAACTATTTTAGGTGAGTTATTGGCAATTTCACTGACAGCCTTCATACTAGATACGTATGCAGATGTTTTTAAAAGGTTGATTTACCAAGTGCTCAATTTACCGTGAGCAGCACATAAACGTAAGTACATGTGTACAAACGTATGGTGTTCTATAAATGTGACTTGTATTAATTTGTTTTCGCACTTTCCTTACCCCATACCCTTGCGCATACACTCTACACTCTACACTGTTAAACTTTTCCGTATATTTACGGAAATTTTTACGAAAATGCACAGTAAATATACGGAAACGCAATCCGTAATGACGAAAAACTGAGTTAAGTGCATAAATACAACATTTTCGTATTTTTTATTACTTTGGGTTTCGGGAACGAGCAATGGCGAATCCACACGAAGCTTTCTTCGTCTGCACTGTAAACAGAAAATTATCGTTTCTGCGGCAGTTAAGGTTATCCATGTCACTAATACCTCTTTTTTCAATCATTAAAAAGTAGCGATAGGCATCTGTAACACTTTGTAACACTTAAAATACACTAACTTTAATAGAAACTAAAAAAAAGTTGGGTATGTAACTAATAAAGAAATCCAAAAGTTATACCATGTTCACCAAGTGAGAGTCGTAGGTAAGTGATTAGGGTCGTGAGTATGCAACTTTTTGACTCGGGTTCAAATCTTGCTTAAGTATAAAGAATTTTAACTTTTTAAAAAATATTTTCTATACACAGTAGAACACCCGCATAGTGAAAATTAAAATACAACAGATATTAAAAATTATTTATACTAGAAGTACAGAAAACTAACTAGGGAATTATCAGAGAGGTTCCGTGAATTTAACGGAAAGTCCGTTTTGAAAAGCAATGTGTCCGTAATTTTACGGGGAGTTTACGGACATCTCTGGATAATTTTTTACCAGCACTTAACAGTTTATCTAGAGAATCCTCGAGGATCGCTGGAGGGGGTTGCAGCCGAGATTCATCTCGCTGGAAGACGCCAGAAGCCAGAAGATGGCAGAGAGGAAACGCATCAGAACTTGGGTGGATCGGGACGATATTGGACGAGCGGCAATGCTCTCTCCCGCGGACTTCGTATATTATTTGCCACTTCTCATTAGCATGTTTATGCGGGTGGGACTGTGGGGAGTGAGCTAGGCGAGGGATGGGGGGGGGGGGGGATGGCGTCTCGCCTTCTAGATGTTGGAATGATATCCCCTGGGCTTGTCCGTTAGTGTCTCAGTCCGATGATTCGCTCGGTGAGGCGGGTTGTCAGGAACACTGTTGCCAAATGCGGCGCACGAGATTATCTTACCACTGCAGCTCAAATCTAGCGTCCTCCACGTACATCTGGTACACTATCAAAATTCTAATATTTTTAATCCTTTCATACACACTTTTGAAATTTAAAGCTACCATATAGTCAGGAAGATAAAAATAAACTTATTAGTTTAGAACTCGCAAAAATGTTATAATACAAAAGGAAAGACGCCAATCCTGTGATTTGTACTGTCGGTTGTAAATTAGGAAACCCGAATTCCACTTAAATAATTCCTGCCCAGTTGTGCTACAAAACACTTAAAACTCGGAACAACTTTCACGTCAGGATTGTTTTAAACTGAATTCATATTTTAATTGGATCTCCATTGCGTACAATGATTACGTAGTCATTGTAGGCAACGGAGATCTAATCAAAATCCAAATTCATTTTCACCACACCATTGCATTAAACTTCAGAAACAGCGTGGCTTTTATTTTAATTGCCACACGTCTTAGATATTCTTTTCGCGCGTTACAGACGTTCACTACAGGAATAGTTAACACTGATTGGCCCACTAAAGTACTAAAATATCTCATCAAGTATACACGCGGATAATAATCAAAGGTAAACAACAGGAATGCACGTGATTTATCACGAGAATGAGGGGCGCTCGGAGATCTCTAGCGCATTTAGGACTGGTGTGTAATGTGGACTGAACTAAGGCGGGAATGTATGAACATGTAATACGGAATTTATTGTAAATATTGTAATTGTCAAATATGGACATACAATGTGTCAAATTACACATCGGGTTTTGATTCATGATTTATTGGTACTGATTTTAGTTATTTTATTTGAGGCGATTGTAAATTGTATTGATTGAATTTATTAATAGTAAATAACAAGTGATAGTAATTTATTGTGAGCTATTGAGTTGAGAGGCATTCAGGAGTTCGGAAGCGCGATAAGAAAAACTCACCATAACCAAACGCCCCCAAATACCGACACAAATCAAAACAAACGAACAGAACAGAATTGTCTGTGGACCTGGTTGTGACCAGCGTGTATGATTACCAAAATTTAATATATTAGTATGCAAGTCGTACTTAAATATTAGTTTTCCAACATCTGTACAAAATACCAATAAATACAGGGTCGACCAGTGACCCATTTCTGCAAACTTACACTTGTTTGGATAGCAGGTTAACTTTACTTCAAAGATTTAAGCTAAGTGTTATAAGGCGATCAAAGAAAAAATTAAATGAATTTAATTAAATAAAAAATTTGTGTCGAAGTGACAACTTATTTATTTACTGATTTCAAATAGACAAAACACAACATTATAAGTACATAAAAATACTGTACACATACTTTGAAAATATCAATCTCTTTCTCAACAACAAAATAATATACTTTTCTTGTATTTATAATCAAGTATTTATCTAAATTCGGGATCCCGAGGTCAAGTTATGCAAGAAACCATTTTGGCTGTTAGCAACAAGCCATTTAAGAAAGCAGTAAAAATCTTAAAGTGTTACATGTTTAGTATTTTTTTTTTGTTTTAACCAAACATTTTATTTTAATACTTTATAGGGCGTACTTCTCTTCCTGAATCGAATAATAAAAAAAAAGAACGTAGCAAAGCGAATTTTCACAGAGTTGGCAAAAACGGCCGAGAAAGTTTGCATATTTTTCTTTATCGCATAATTTCAGGTTAGTAAATCTATGCTAAATAATTTAAGTAATGGCCTGAACGAAGAAGCAGGAACACGCCCGCAGCATTGGGCGCTCCTGGCAAAGAATGATGATTACATATCCATTGCGGTAAAAGGATGGATACGAGGATTCGGCTCGCCACACCTTACATCCTTAATGCCTCAAAACGGCGACCGCTAAAAAGAGATAATAAAGTAATAAAAAGAGATGTGCTTCTAGAAATACAAAGAACAAAATGTGGGCTACAAACCGAACTTACCAAATGCAGCAAAAAGAAAAAATTATCGAGAGATCATGAAGAAATGCTTGAAACCAATCTAAAAAGTTTGTGTCATGACAAGTTTGTTAGGTGGACAAGAAGGAACTTGTCGCACTCGGAATTGGTCATAGCCGATATATCGATTCAGGAAGTAGAGTAATAATCGATATACAACATGGTGCGATAGTTTGTCTTAAAAGCCTACGAAATAATTTCTGTTAAAACAAACTCGCTTAGTATAGTAATCCAACAATAATATTGTAAACATAAACAAAATATTTTACTGATGTAAATTTCTAGTTAAATTGTCTTTTCTTTTACCAATGCAAATTATTGGAAATAACCATTAATGACACACACGTTCTTTTTACTAAAATAAAAGTTTTAACCAATTTTCACACGAGAAAAATTAATGGCTCAGTAAATTAATTACAGCAATGACAAATTTATGTTGACTGAAACAAGATTTTAACACACAAAACAGTATATCTGAATCACCAAAGAAATACTAGAGTAACACACTGAGTCACAGGAACAGTGGCTTTCAAAGTTAACAGTAAAGTTGAATAATTAACTTTACTACACAAATGCAACAGCGATTAACAAAATTATACAACAGGTCTTACACACGAACGAGTTAAATTACTCATAAACTTAGATGTTGGAAATAAAACTAAGTTTATCGAAATATCTCACGAAACGAAACTCACAAAAGGGCAAACTGAATGCAAAGGACTAAACGAACTCAAGCAAATTTCCAAAGGATGCATCGAAACCACTGACCCCCCCCCCCCCACACACACACACACTTACGAAACAGAACTACACAAGCCCCGATAGGTGTCGCAACAAGCATAATAACGACTGAAAATGATTCGCAACACATGATAATAACTGGACTTGAAAAACATTTACTAAAACGATAAAACATAGGTTAATACTCAGGGATAGTATTCAAAATAGTTTTCGGAAAAGCGAGGGCATAAAATAGCACATGCAACTGAAAATTAGCAAAATCTCTCAAACTGGAAAGAAACAACAAAGTTAAAGGTTAGAAAAATTCGGAATCCTTAGTAATACTTAACGAAATGCTCGAAGGTGCTCAGAGAATGGCAGTGTCGCTTTCAAAGCGGCACAGTATTTTATTTGTAGTTATTGTAAATATTTTATGGCATTATACATGACACTTTTATGTAAAAGATTTCCTACCCTTAAAAAAGCTGGCCGAGCCAACTGATTGAGAAATTGTAACAGTATACCTGATCGAATGAGAACACGTTTATTCCAATAGTTTTATTAATCAATAAGGTGCTATGTCGAAATGGATCACTGGCAAACGTTACCTCATCGTTTCCACCCTGATACCCCATGTGTCGGTCTGATTGTAAAGACCTTGTCACGTCACAGATATGCCTGTTGCCGGTACAAAGTGTCAAATTGTGGTAGGCTCCAGGATTACGGTACGCTCGGAAACACTGGTCCGGGGTCGAAGGGGGGAAGGTAGGGTATCACTCCTACCTTATTCAACTCTCCCCTTCCCTTTTACCTAGTATCCACCGAGGCTATCTTGTTTCAAGTTCCGGCGTCGAGGGACTCTGGAGTTGTTTCTACCCCCGCACTGCCCCGACGGAAATTGGGTCCCGCTTCGCCCAGTTTCCGAGGCGAGCTTCTTGCGAGCCCCTGGCTCCAGCTGGAGTGCCTCCAGCCCTCGCACCTGGAACCGCCCTCCAGCCGCCTGGACGTCCCGACGACCACCATCGCGTGCAGCCTCAGCGATGGCAAACTGCTCATGAAAAAGCGCCACTTGACTAAGACGTTTTATATTATTGTGTGTATATCTCACATTATTACAGTGATCATAAATAATAATAATTTAACATAACTGACTTTTTATGAGATCCATGTCCACTGCGTGGCATATTTTAGGCTACTACTGAAATTGTAAATCAAAATAATATAAAATTAAAGGCTGTTCACGATAAAGTGAGCACCTTTGAAATCAACCTTAGAAAAATGTCACTGCTCCTACCTGCATAGTATTTTAACGGGCCCACTGAGTGACATGCGCCTAGTGAAGTTGTTAACTATGAAGCGAAAGTAGTTCCATATCTTAACGTCGAATAAAAAGTATTACGTAAACATATGTGGCGACTTAAATTATTTCTTTCGCTTTCTTTTTTTCTTTTGTTAAAGTGCATCAAAGTGTAAAAATTAAAAGATATGTAAAATATTTACTTTTATAATAATTTCACAGTTTCACTTGACCGACGCACAAATAAAGCTACGAGGCTCATGATAACATTAATTTTACATAAGGTGGAAGAGTACACAACGTGCATATATGTAGATCTTAAGCAGGACTTTCAAAGTGTTCGTTTTATCGTAAATAGCATATATAGGTTGTTCACAGTAAAGTGAGCACTTTTTAAGACCATTCTAATGTTTTCCTTTCATCCTATTGCCATCTTCCTGCTGCTTTTTAATACGAACATTGCTCTGTGATGAATAAAAACAGTGTATACATTTGACCACCCGCAAAATTTAATGCCTGATGCTGCAATAAGATATACGTATTAGTGGCCAAAGCCTGTTGGGAGGACCTTAAAAAGTGCTCACTTTACCGTGAACAGCCTATAGTAATGATCACGCCAAGCATGCAGCACGTTGTCCACTGGTCATGAAAAGAATGCTCGATTCGAGTACAGCGCGCACAGAAATATTTAACGATTGCAACACTTGAGCTCGCAGATACGTTCAGGACAGAATGGTTAATATATATATATATATATATATATATATATATATATATATATATATATATATATATACACTTACAAAATATACACTTAGAAAATATGGTTGTACGAACCAAATTTCTACACCACCCATAATCCATCTAGACTGTTAATATAGGGACAGCAATCAAACCGATTGTAGTGCCATCTAAATTATATGAACCTATGTTGTGGTATTGTCTGTGACTGTATCCCTCAGTAGAACAACTTGACGATTGTTTGGAATTTTCCCGCAGCCAAACAGTAACTGTAATATTTTAACAATACCTTCTGCTGCTGGTGTAAAAGAGTGTTTCCTTCTACCACGAAACCAGATTACATTATTGTTCTGTTTTCACTTATCTGCTGATTGCGGGCACTTACAAGCAAAGAAGATATTTCTATCGCTTTAAAATTGATTTGAAAATTACTCACTCATCCTCAGTTCCGACAAAAGTAAAGGGGACAACTTCGAGATTCCTCTCTTGTTTAAGTTGTTCACGATAAAGCGAGCATTTTCGAAATTAACTTTTGAAAAATGTGACTGTCTCTTCCAGCGTGTATTTTAACAGGTACACTGACTGGCATACGCCCTGTACAGTTAGTAATGACGGTGAGAGAAAAATTTCCATGTCTTAACGTTGAATTAAAACTGTCAGTAATTTCTGTACACTGAAATTATTTAATTTGCTTTCCGTATTTTTAATGTAAATTTGAATCATATTTCCACTCGACCAGCGTACTAATAAAGTGACCAGGCTCATAGCAATGTTAACTTTACATACGGTGTGAGTGAGTGAGTGAAGAGATTTGGACGGCTTTTAACATCGAGCTTTTGAGAGGCGATGAGGGACATACGGTGTGAGAACACACAATGTGCACACAAGTAGATCTTAGGCAGAATTTTCAAAAAGTGCTCACTATACCGTGAACAGCTTTTGCGATTGCATATTTCTTTGCGTAGGCTGTCGCCCTGCTCCCCCCTCCTACCACAACCTGTTCGCCGAGGTGTTTCCAGTCTCTACCACGCTCACCCCTTTGCCCGGACCGGTCCATTCAATTAGCATGGAATCCCGGTGTTCGGGGGGAAGTGAAGGCCAGACCAGATTAATATCTTGGCCCCCGCGAGCGCCAATTAGTGGAGATCACAGGAGCATTTCCGGTCGGCCTACGCTGCCCCCGTTCTCCCTCCCAGGCCAAGGGTCGGTCCTTTTGTCGCCCACACTCGCCAATAACGAGGATTGTAGCGGCGGTGCACAGGGAATATGGGGTATAAACCGTTCAAGGTTACGTCCTACATTTATGAAGCCCGTATCAAGTCATTGCTACTTCTAAAGTTTGGAAGATCAATGTTTGGAGTTTGGCAACCGAAAATTTTCGCCACTAGGTAAGCGCTAGTGTCGGGGTCTGCGCCAGATTTTCTCTCCTTTCTAAGTTAAAAAGTAGTATAATTGAAATAATAGTAAATCAAGTATAAAATAACTTCGTAACCAAGTAAAATATTTCTCTTTTATAATTCACGTACCTTACAATTTAAATTAAAAGTTACCTTTTGGAACACTGCGCGTCTAGTGGCGGAAATTTCCCCTCTGCCAAACTCCCCCATAAGAGTCCTCGTTTCGTGCTTAACCTGAGTAGAACATACCTTAACCAAGTCTATAGGCTGTTCACGGTAAAGTGAGCACTTTTGAGGCCCTTGTTACTTTTTCCTTTTTAAATAAATATTGCCATTTAAGTAATAAAGACAGAGTGTGTATTCCACTACACTCGGAAGTTAACGTATAAGGTTAAAACAAATTATAAGTGAGCACAAAAGTGCTCACTTTACCGATAACAGACTATAGAAAATTACACTAAATGGACAACACACCGTTTATGTGCGTGCTCATTTCAATAATATTTTACATTAGAACTATTTCTTGCTACGTATTACCGACCCACCTCTTTTCTGTTTTTTTTTTTTGTATTAATCCCTATTGAAATATTGAAGTTTACAGGTAAAATATACGTAAAAGTGCAATTTTACCAAAGTATAAAACATTTTTTTTAATCAACAGAAGTATAAAACGTTTTAGATACGTGACAATAACCAAGCACGTGATACATGTGGTGATTGTTTTTACAGGTTTAACCCAAAATGTTTGAAAACACTGCCAATAGAGTATAGCTTACATGCTTTAGGAGATAAATGTACTTCATTTCACTGGGTTTTACTTTAAAGAAGATGTATTTAAAAACTCGTTTTTTTTTATAAATAAAACCCGGTCTTTTGAAAATCCAAATGACATAAAAACGACACGTCGTTTTTTCAACGTGCGTTTTTTTACAGCGCAGCTCTTAGACCGTGAGCCAATTTTTGAGCACACGTGCAGAAGAGGAACTTAAGTGTAGCTTATCTTGACGGTATAATTTAACTAGTTCAGTGACTGCGAAGGAGCAATCTTTGAAAGGAGAATGGGAAGGTACTGGTTTTGTTCAAAAACTGTTCAACTTGAGTAGTAGGGATATGCTGGTTTGCGGACATCGGCGCCTGGCACCGGAGCCGGAGACGGACGGCCGGCCGCCATATTAATTTTTTTCCCCTCGAAATTTCCCTTTTTTCTTTTAAAATTTCCCGTTTTCCCTTCAAAAAAAGATCCTAACAATTTCCCTTCTCCCTCAAAAAAGTTAGAAGCCCCTAAAACTGGTAGAAGCCCCCCTCGTGCAAAAACAAGACCCTGGAATCCAATTTTCGCCAATTTAATTAATTTGGGGGGATCCTTTCGGACCTACGGGCAGTGGCTGCCATATTGGTTTTACAGCCATACCCTATGCCAAATCTATATAAGGTATAGAGGATACCTAAGCATCAGCCATCTTGCATCCATATTGTATGCAGGTGACCTTTGACTTCGACCATGACCTTTGACCTTAAAAATGCAAAAATTCCAAAAAATACCAAACATTTTATTGTTAAAAACTATTAAAGATTATTTAAAAACTATTAATCTTTTTTAAACTTACATTTCCGAAGGTCCCCCCAGCACAATGCTCAGCAGACGTCTGACTGCTCGCATCCACTCCCCTCAACCTATACTCATTCCGCCATATTGATTTTTCGTTCATTTGTTTACATGCTACTGGAGGCAGCCATCTTTGTTTATATGTTACTGGAGGCTGCTATATGTGTTTTTCGTTTGCTAATTGTTTATACATCACTGGAAGCAGCAATCTTGGTAGGCAACCGCCATCTTGGTAGTTATCACCCATCCGCCATATTGAATGTCAATGACCCTGACCTTGACTCCATGACCTTGAATGACATTGAAAACTAAAACTCGAACAAAAATGCACAAAAGTCAGCATGCATAATACCTTACAGACTGGTACCGCCATGTTAGATGCAGACTACCTCTACCTTGACCCCATGACCTTGATTGACCTTTAAAACCAAAATTAGGGGATAATGAATAAAAGTCAGCAAGCATAATACATTACAGACTACAACTGCCATGTTATATGCAGACTACCTCGACCTTAACCCCAAAACCTTGAATGACCTTGAAAACAAAAACTCGAGAAAATTGCATAAAAATCAGCAAGCACAATACATTACAGACTACTACAGCCATGTTAGATGCAGACTACCTTGACCTTGACCCCATGATCTCGAATTACCCTAAAAATAAAAACTAGAGAAAAAATACTCAAAAGTCAACAAGCATAATTAATTACAGGCTACCACCGTCACATTAGATACAGACTACCTAGACCTTGACCCCATGACCTTGAATGATCTTGAAGATAAAAACTCGAGAAATAATACATGAAAGTCAACAAGCATAATACATTACAGACTACCACCACCATATTAGATGCAGACTATATTAACATTAACCCCGTGACCTTGAATGACCTAAAAACAAAAACTTGAGAAAAAAATCTATGTGAAAAGGCAGAAGTTAGTCGAGACGATCCACCTTCCACTCAGCTGCTGTCAAAATAAACCTCTCAGTTTACATCTCTACTGTTTATAATATACAATTGTGCAAGCCCTATGGCGTCATATTGACTTTGAACTAATCGTACGTCACAATTAATACATTGTGCAGACACCAACCAGTCAATAACCAAGTTACTACATGAATGCAGCTAACCAATCACATCCGAGCATTGAGACCTCACACACAGTCAGGTAGGCAGGCTTTAGATGCTAGTTCCTTGATCACATTAGCATGCAGTTATATCTTCAACAGTTTCTTCTAGACAAGTTATTCGCTCACCTATATATCATGGTCACACTTAAAGTAGACAAGTAACTCCTGTTGACGGGGCCGATCCCTCACAAGACTGACCCCATGGACCCCATCGGCTCCATCGACACCATCGAGACCATTGACCCATAATGACCTATGACGCATAATTACTCCTGATTGTGGTGCTAATTGCGGTGCCGCAATGCTAATTACTATACTGCGGTGCTAATTGCGTAATTGCGGTGCTAATTGCGGCGCTGCAGTGCTATTGCTGTGCTAATTGAGTTATGTGTGTAGGTCTCAAGTAAAAAAAAAATGCCATGCATTTTAAAATAAAATTAAATAGTTTTACCTACATGCGCTGAAATGCGAACATTTTATTTAATAATCTCGTTTTAAAAAAGTATATATCCAGATCCCTCAGTAAATTTAATCGCTTCCTGAGTAAACTGTATTTACACTTTGCAATAAAAGTGCCCAGTACTACAGCAGGCTCCCATCATGCTTTGCCATTGGTCGATGCGCAACATGGACTTTGTACTGAAAAATGCCACTGCACGACGAGCCACCACCATGCTTCCCAATTGGTCGTAGTCGCGTGAAAAGGACTCTTCGTACGGGCCGCCCTCTTATGCCGACTTGCATTTTTTGAACGTGAAAACAGGCTCTCAGAATCGTCACTGGTGACGGCCAGTTAGCGATGATGCAGGTTCACGGCTCCATGTTCGTTGAGGTCAAAGGCAGCCCTTCATATTTAGCAATTAATCTTCTCGGTATGACAGCACTCGGAGAAAACCCGCATATTCGTTCTTCATATTCGTTTGCCCCGGAAGAAAACACATGATATATTTGTCCTATTATATATTTGTCTGCTTAATACAGAACATTACAGGCAGTCACCAATAGATTTTCATGTTGGAGCTTTCGAACATCAACACAAACGTGTCTTCTCCGTGTGTCTTGGGCCATTTCCACCGTGCCATTTTACAGAAACTGAAATGAAATATGGTGCAGATGTTATGGTAGCACACACACACACACAGTTGAACACCGTAGTATGATACGCTTTATTCAAATTCCCCCCTCCCTCCCCCAAAGTTTTCAGTTATCAATTTATTGTTCTTTATAATATGGTACTATCCGAAAGGTGTACTATCTGTCATCCCACAGTAAAACAACTTATGAAAAACGTGTACTCATTGTCTTGAACAAGTGGATCCTACGAAAATTTTAAAATGATTTTCAATAGAAATACCACTAAAAAATAAAAATTGGTATTTTTTCCCCAAGGCTATTCACGACATGTTAGGTGATCGGACAAACAGACTGTGTCATCCTGATGGCTGGCACCTTTCAGTAGGGGGGTAGTGAGGTGACTGCGAAGGTGCGTCCCTGCGCTACAGTTGGAGGGGTTGCCCCCACGTGCGCTCAACCACACGCAACTTTATCGAGCAATTAACCTACTTCCTGTAGTAGTCGCGAAGAGCAATTAACACCAGGCATGGGACGCTCGCTGTATACCCATTTAGCAACTTGAGGCGACTGTGTTAACGTGCCAACTGCAAGTATTAAACTTGTGGTAGACGACAGTCCCAGAGCATAATAAATTGTTTTTTTTAAATCTCCTTTATTACAAAGGGATTCTCCTGCATTCACGGATGGGAAAATACTTTAAGATCGCATGGTACGTGCAGCTGTACACGTTAATTCAGGTACACAGATTTCAGTAAGCCAAAAAAAAAAAAAAAAACTAACTAAATTGTTTTGTTAAAATTCAGAGGAAAAATTTTTCAAAGGATAGATATTTTGTCAAACACGTATTTCGCCGTAAATCTGAATATGTCATCATTGCGGCGGACGAACGTGAGCTAACGGGGTGAGTAAGAGAGTTCTTAAAAATTGACTGCTGTTGAAATTTCGTTAAAGTCTGTCTATTGGCGACAGTTGTCGTTGGTTTCTTGGGAAATGGAATTTCTATTTTCACAAAGCCTTGTGATCTACATATAGTGAGTGTGGTGAGGCCTATTTCAAGGCGAGAAAGTTAATTAGGCGTCGATGTTATGGCTTGTAATTAAAACTTATATTTTTAGACAAACCGATGTAACGTATAAAATGCACTAAAGTTAAGGCAAACTTATCCAACGTTAGAAGCCGAATAGTAAATCGGTTTTACTCATATAAACTATACTGAGAAAATATTAATTAATTTTTCTCTTTTCATTATCTGTATTTCAAAGAATATTTTTCAGATTTAGTAGATCTCAAAAATTTTTTAATATACGGTTTTTTTATCGACCTGGGTTAATAATTACCGTAAAGTAAGGTAAAATTGGTCAGCAGGGGTGAGACTGATCACATGATCGCAATGTTAAGTCCACGTACACAGGTGGGATGAAAATGATTGCCAGGGGCGAGATTGATAATATTGGAGTTTTCTTTAAATATTAAGGTCAGGTACAATATCTGACATTAATCGATTTCACCCCGCTTTACGGTGCGTACGATTCGGCTAATAACGTGGGAGATAATTTTGCCTGAAAATTAGCACGTTTCATGAATTAGGTCAGTTTGTCATAAAAGTTTCAATTCTCAGATATAACCCCTCAGGCATGATTGGTTCTCTCACCCTGAAAATGTATATTTTCTTACTTTTTATGTAACGGTATACATCAACGTTGAATATTTTAGAAAAAAATGTAAAATAATTAATATGGAGTAATTTTATCACCATGCAGAGCAAAGGAATTTCATTTTGGAAATTATTAATAGAAAATATTCCTGTTGAGGATATAATATAAGAGATAAAATCTGTTTTTTTTTTCTTTGGAAGTGTGCTGGTTGATTTTACGATGAACTAAATTACATTAGCCTATTACAGGCTGACTTACTGCTCGTTAAAGACAAAAACAATCGCTATTTCTACCTAGATCCAATGGCAAATAAGAATGGAGACCTAACATGGAAGAGCCAACTATTTTTCTCTGACTTCTCCATTGCTCGGTGACGTGGCAGCCAGTCTGACTCGCATTTAGTGGGTCATGGGGTTGGCCGTGGCCAGCGGTTGCGTTGGCAGAGGTTTGTCCAAAGTGCTCGTGCATCGCCATTCCATGCGAATGCTGTTTTATTTATTCGAAACGGAACTTCCCAAAGCTTCACCCATCACTTTTGAAGTCATAGTTACCCATGCCGTATAAAACATAATTATCATCATTGTTATTTATTTAAATGCAATCGTTGTGTATTTAACTTATTATTTAAATATCAGGAATAATCTATTCAATTCCGAATTCGTGTAATAAGTGTACTTTGTGTTTTTGTTCTGTGGCTTGCTTGTTTTATCTTACTAATCTGTTTGGTTTATAGATTTCTGAAAAATTTAATTACAAAAAAATGAATATTATTATAAGCTCCTTGGCACATTCAATTTAGGGGGTTAAGGTCATACTGTAATTCCAAACCTTTTTTGGGTCATGGTTTCACGAAGAGAAGGAGGCATACTCTAGGTTTTTATTTTATTTTTGCTTTAAGGTTAGAGGTGCCTATTACATCGCAACTGATATATAAGCGAACAACGTAACACGTTTCAAAGAAAATATTGTTCATGACAGTCTGATCGCACGTGCTGCAATTATTTTCAGTTGCAGCCGTCTAAAATTCCTCCAATTTTGAAATATATACGAAAAATAATATATAAATTTAAAATTAAAGTAGTTCCTTTCATTCGTTTTGAAAATAAATTTTCCGTTAGTACCGCATTTGCTATGGACTATTTTTTTTCCTATCACAACGAGGAAGTATGTACTAAGCTAAAAAATATAGACACTAATCTGAGACTCTTTGAAGTCCGTAAAACAAGTTGAAAGTTCACAAATGCTAACGTGACCATTGTAATTCGACGTTAAGATAAGAAACTTTTTTTTTCCTTCATCGCTGCGAACCTTGTCCGGAGAATGCGAACCACCCGGTCTCTCAAAATATGTAGTTAGATATATATATATATATATAATATTTCAATTCATCAGAAATGTGCTTACATCATATTCACGGTAATGCGAGCGCTTTTGGAATCAACCTTTGCAAAATATCACTTCATAACCGTTAACAGCATGGATGGTACCATCTAGCAAGGAACCTGCCAGTCGAGATGGCAGCCAAACAAGTAAAGTGGTTCCAAGTAATGCCGTTGTGTTGTGAGTAGCGTAATATTGAAATTAACGACAAGTAAACTTCTTATTTTCCTTTTTTTATATATATATACATATTAGAATACGGATTGGCTAAAAACACAATTAGGTTCCTAAATATTTCATACTTTCACTTGACTAACGTAATAATTAAATATTTAAGCCTGTAAACTCCTAAACAAAGTTTGTACGTGATTTTTGACTTGAAACTTACACCTTTAAGTTCGATGAACTGTTAAGAATACCACGGGTCCGTCCACGCCCGCCGCCATCTTGTACTGATGCCTCGACTCTCCTAGCGGCCACCAGGAGAACTGAAGTCGTGGCGCCAAGTTAAAAAACACACGTATTGAGCATCTCATTTTAACACTATACTCCTCGTCACTATTCGGTCTCAAGCCTTCACAACACTTTAAACAAGCTATTTGCAATTATTTACAGCCTTAACAGTACTTTTATAGAGAAAAATTCTTAGAGGCCCAGTTGCCAAGAAATTCATTTGCAAAACTACAAACAGTTTCCTTATAAAATCTGCAAACCATATATTTGTAATATTACAAATTATAGCTTTGTATTACAACGTACAGTATTGAAAAGTGTAGATAAAATTATTTTTTTCTTTTAGAAATCAAATGTGATGAATTAATAATAGAGAATATCTGAAAAATTATATATCTCAAATATAATTGAAAAATAAACCACTAAGCCAACTTGACTTACGTACTTAGAGCTTATTTTATATTAAATATAAATATAAGTACTTACAAAATGTTAAGAAAATTATTTGACTAAGAAGAATGAATTTACCGGTACAGTATTTCATTGTAAGAGTTTCGTGTAGCTAGGAAACCCTAACAGTTATTGTCGTCTTATTATAGTTATTTCAGTTCTTTAAGCGTTTTGCGTTATTCAAACTCGCAATACATTTCTTTTTGCACGCAACTACACTTTACATCACCCATAGTTTCTACACAAGCCGCTATATACCGTTTTACGTTGTTGGTTGAGTGTCCGCCATTTTGCTGAAGCTCGTGGATACGGGTCGGTATAGTGCAAACACTTCTTGAATTACACTACAAACACGGCCCTTGTGGGTTTACAAACGAGTAGTTTTACAAGAGATATCTTTGTGCTGTCACACACATTTGTAAAATTAGAAACAATTTCTCTGTTAAAATGACGATGATTTTTACAGTGATTTGGCAAAGTAAATTGTGGAAATTGGTGGGAAAATACGAAATTAGGTAAAAGTAGATCTTAAGAAGGGCTTTTGAAAGTGCTCAGTTAACCTTGAACATACTATAATTATACGCTGTTCACGGCAAAGTGAGAATTTTTGAGGCCCTAGTTACTTTCTTCCTATCGTCCATTTTTTATAATCCCAACACTCTTTAAAAAATATCGCCATGTAAGTTAAAACACAGAGTATATATTTAACCGTACTCAAAAGTTAAGGTCTAAGGCTACAATAAAATATATTTATTAACTACTTTTCCAAATGAGAGAGCTTTCAAAAAGTGCTCACTTTCCCAGCAATCTACCTGTAAGAAAGTTTTTGGTCGGAAAGTTGGATGGTTTACAACAAATAGATGGAATGGATAGGTCATCGAAATGCCAGTTATATTCAGTTCAACTAAATTAAAACTGCAGCTCTACAGTTTGCCGTACAGTGTTTTACGAACACCTCTTTTCTCTCGTCATGTTATGAGTGAGATTAATATTTCAGTTCTCTCCTGCGGTTTTTTACGCTTATTTGTTGCTAGTAAAGAGAACGAATTGCTGCCTCAAAAATAATATCTCAGCTGCTGGTCGTGTAACGTACGAGAGTTGTGTTCAGAAGTTCTGCGTAGCAGTTCCCTTCTGCGACTAAAAAGGGAACAAGCGCTAGGGGAATTTATACTTGGAAGTTGGCGAGCATGAGAGAGGCCGAGGTAGACCTGGAGCCAACGGACTTCAAGTAGCACATAGCGGAAATGGGAGACAAATATGTTATATAGTTAGTCGCAGCACCATTATGGAGCTTGTTGATAAAACAAAATGCGAAACGCCGAGAGAGAAATATATTGCGAAAATAATGTGCTAATGTTGCCCAGAACAATTTGCACCCTTTTTAATCCGACTACCATATATTACTCGTTGGTAGTTAATGGGTGATTACGGAATTATTAGCACACTAAATAATCATGATACTCTGTACAAATTGGCTGTTAAGTCTCTTTAGCACAGGAAAATATTTATTGGTTGTGCTTTATTGATAACGAATTATATTTCATGGTGCATTTAATGGTACATTTGTCATTAAAATATATACGCTGCTTATAAATTATTTGTTACCATGGTGACCGATGTGAGTATGGAGCAGCGCTGGAATGAAAGGGCGAGGGAAACGGGAGATGCCCGAGGAAACCCGCCGACCAACGGCATCGTCCGGCACGATTCCCACATGCGAAAATCTGGAGTGACCCGTCCGGGTATTGAGCCCGGATCACCTTGGTGGGAGGCGAGCAGACTAGTCCCTCAGCCACCGTGGCCCCTTACATGCGTTTGTTATGTACTGTTTAAAGGTGTTTCTTGTTTTATAGTTGCACAGTATACACTCACGTCTCAAGCATACAACAAAGGAAATAATTAAATCGCCTGAGATAAATCTATGTGTTTTAGTAACGGAAGTGAGTAGTGCATATTGGCCGGTTTAGGGACATGGCATCTGGCATGAGGAGGCAGAAGTTTTCCTACATTTGGGTAGGCGCGGGCGGCGGCCATGTTGATCGGTGCAGTGCCACCATATTTGCTGGCGTGACGGCCAGGGCCTGATGCCATGTTGGATGTTCGTCCCCCCGATATCCCTAGAAATTAGTTTAATAAAAAACTATTTTAATAAAAAATATTTTAATAAAAAATCATCTTAATAAAAATTTAAAGGTATATGCCCGCCATCTTGGATTTATAATAAGTATATCGCTTTAGAGTGTCGCTGCAGATCATAATTCCTATTTTTTATTTTTTTTTCGAGTATTATTGTCTAGAAATAATTTTAATAAAAATTAAATAATTTCGGTCTACGATTTCAGATTTCTAAAAGTCCCAATCTTACTTTTAGCTGAAAATAGTTTCGTAAGTAAATAAATACATAAATAAAAATTTCAGTATAAATCGATAGTGCATTCCAGGCAGGACCTTGTGAAAGATGTGCGAATACGAATACATATTTTTTTTCCGAAAAAAAAAAAAAAATGGTTTCATGAAAATTAAACCGCCAGGATGCGCGGGCAGACTTGCAAGACAGATGCACCTGTCATAACAGGCCTACAGCTAGACGCCAATGCGGGGAAAGGAAGGTAGGAAATGCTGTCGACCTTGATCCAAGTGAACTTGAACAGTCTCTTTCCACACAAAGACAAGCGGCCAATAGTCAAATGAAAACTGCAAGTGTGCACATGGGATACTGAAGCCTAGCTTCCACGTAAATCTACCTATACCAAATGATAATCCTAACACCTGAGGGCAGAGCCACTAATGTGGTGTACAAAGATGTACATCGGTAAAGGAAATTAGTAGCAGTATGCTCAGGCGAAGCCCCGGAAAGAAAGTTAGTAATCATACAAAGTGTTGCAAAACTGCATGTCAATACTTCGGGGAAACATTCCTCACATCGGGAGGATGAAAAATTTTATATTAACATAGGTCCGCAAACGCTTCGTTTCTTCGGTACAGCCCATAATACATAACGTACAGTGTATGGCCCGCAGGCTGGATCATGTTACTGTGGAATACTATCGCAACTGTAATTACAGCCCCATACCAGCTCCCAAGGAGCCATTATTTGGATCCATTAGACTTTTATATTCTGTGGGGATATTTAAAGGCACTTGTGTATGCAACCCCAGTGGACGATGTGGGCACCCTCTGTAACAGTATTTTGGCGGGTTGCGAAACAATCAGGAATTTTCTAAGGATTCATCGACGCATCCGGGTGTCTATGCAGTGGCGGGTTGATGCATGTGTTATTGATGATGGAGGCATTTTGAACACTTCCTTTAGTGCCGATGATAAGCTTTCACACACGTGTAACTAATTATTATGCTGTTCCTACTGTTCTAGGTGCAATGTCATAGTGTAAGGTGTTGTGTATCATGAAAACGAATGCTGCGATGACATTCCATAGTAACATGATCCAGCCCGCGGTCCATACACTGTATGTTAAGTATTATGGGCTGTAGTGAAAAAACAAAGCATTTTCGGACCTATGTTCATATAACATTTTTTTTATCCTCCTGATGTGAATGTTTCCCCGTAGTATTGACATGCAATTTTGCAACAATCCGTACATACCAGTGTTTACATCGATAAGCATGTAAAGCATTTTGAAACATTAATACCCACAACGCAACATTAATTGCTGACATTGTTACGAGTTAATAACTAAAAAGTGATTTCCAAAAAGTTATGAAAAATGTATTCAATTCAAAACAAGTGCAAAAAAATATTAGGGATGTCTGACATATATGCGATATTTGCAACATAGCTACTACGTCTACAACCAGTATTCTGGACCATTGTCCGTGTGGTATATATACTTAATTTTCTTGCATTACCTTCGTCAGCGGCTATGTCAGTTATCCCCTCGAGTTCAAAATGGAACATTAGGGCTGATCCCAAGACGTCCCACCTAACACACAAATATAGCAGAATAATATTAATGCATCGTAGGCTTCGCTAACGATTAGCTATAGGTGCAAGATATTTGAAAAACCCTTCTGTTTTGTCCGTGTCAAACTGTTGAATTTTAATCAACACCGAAGCATCTTTCGAGCATTTTCATATGTACGTAAAGCCAGACTTGGTGCAAAAAAATCAGCGAAGTTTGTGCACCGGTAATTCTCGTTACTTCAAGGTTCACGCTGAGTGAGTCAAACATAACTATGAGTTCGAAAACTGTCAGATTACTTGCTGCGAATATTGTTAGATTATCGCCCAAAAAATAATGTCAAAGCAAGTCACGTACATCATACGTACTTTCAACAAATTTACCTGAAATATAATTTGTCTAACACTTGCATCCAGAGATAAACAAGTTAGATTTGATGCCAAAACCACAGATCGAGATATGTCGCCGTGTTAACTGTCAGTTTGTGATTCGAAGCAATTTTGAACCATTGCGCCTTCTCTGAACTTCCGGTTGTTTTTTTTTTAAATATGGAAATAGGCCTACTGATCAAACTGCTTTTTGATATTGAAATCATGGATATAAAAATGAGTGGTCGCAACAACTGTTTAATTACAACAACGCTCGAGAATCGATTATGAAATAATGAGTGCTCGCGTAGGTAATCACGACACCATGTTGTGCCTATCACCACGTTGCTCTAGACTCCAAGGTAAATTATCAGATCGATCTTGCAACCACTCGAAAAAGAGCTCTGAGGCGATATGTTTACGGGCTGTTATTTATCACAACGGCTGCGGGGATATTATGCATAAGAGTCGCAGCTCATCGTGTCAAGAGACTCCAGAAGAATATATGGGACACGACCACAGCGCTACTGTGTATGCGCAGAACAAAAATAAGGAAAATGGCCGGGGGGGGGGAGCAGGGGAGATGTACACGAATCCTGAAGAGAATGTGAAGCAATATATAAGGGCAAACGTGAAATCTTGGGGTGGGCACCGGTGGGAAACATAAATTTATAAAAAGAACGAAAACTGCGAGGATAATAAACGTAGAAGAGCCGAGAGCAAGAAGAAGCGAAATTGAAAATGTGTGTTGGGGAAGAGAAATGAAGCGAGTGCGAGAAGGAGACGTATAAACAAAGATTAAGTACATAGCTTAGCGTGCTCGAACAGGACTTTTGGGGGGAAAAGTGGAGCGTGCCGCTTACCACGGGAGAAATGAAGGGCAGAGGAAATGAAAAGTGAAGAAAAAGGAAACGCTTCCCTTATCGGTCGTGGGGAAGGGGAAAGGTGGGGGGGGGGGGATTTGACATCCAAGTATCCTCTCTCTATGCCGCAGTTGCTAAATGCTAAGGTTCGTGTGGCAGTAATTTTCCCCGCAGTTTAAAATTCGGCGAAAAGTTGAGCGTTCCGATGGAGATTTCGAGAGGAGCGTCTAGACTGCAGTACGATTTATTCTGCTCCGGTTAGGAACAAAACGAGATTCGTTATGGGAGAGTTTGGCATAAGGAAAATTTTCACCGCAAGGAGCGCTGGTATTCCAAAGAGGTCGCTTTTAAACTAGCAGTACATTAAGATATTATAATATCTGTGTAAAAGCCTAGCTATTATTCATGTCCGTCAATGATGTATACAAGATTAAACAGTAAAAATGCAACTGAGTTTGGCATTGAGTTTTCGTAAACACGTTTATTTTAATTAAAAAATTTCGAATTTAAGAGCGATATAAATACATCAAAACGAAATTTTTCCTTCTTTTGTCATATATTTGATGAAAGTAATTGTAGAATTCAATGTTTTGCTAAATCCAGTTTTACGAACTAATATTAAACAACACGTTGGCACTCTTCATTAACTTCCCACTCTCAATCCGAAGAACAGAGTATGTTATTAATGTAGGTCATAACAACACAAATTGCAACAATTCCATTTGTTTATGTGCCAAACGAAGAAGATCCGGTACACTGCAACATCAGAGATACCTGGCGACGGAATTGTTTAGTTTCCGAACTATTAACAGTGACCTTCCCAGCCTGAATGTAATAAACCTTCATTGCACTGAAAAAATTATGTACCAACAATTATGGCTCAGTTTTTGTGAATGGTTTCCTGGATTGAATCCAATACAATCCGTTAATGTGCGTGCCGTTTTTATGTTGAAGACTAGGTTTAGTTTAGTTTGTAAACTCCTTCCCTCGGCTAGCCATTTAACATAAGCCAAGGCAGCAAATAAAAAAAACAATTCAAGAAATTAAAATTTACTTGAAATTCATGCCCTCTGCAAAATACCCTGCTAAATGATTCGCGTTTATACTAATACGAAACTAATTTTTCCTTTATTTCTACGCGTATGAAAATATCCAGTAATTCTCCACCACTCCCAGGAATTTTATTACAACGAATAAACTCAAAAAATGTAAAAAAGAAAAAAAAAAAAAAAAAAACATGACGGATCAAACGTTTTGCAGCTTGCGTTTACATAAATTTGAAGCGTGAATAGCGACAAATCTAATATCCAAAAATTAAAATTTTAATTACGTAGACTTATCAAGATCGTGAGATGTTAGTCCCTTCATTAATAGCTATAACAGTATTTATTGCTGCGTCTTTAAAGAATCTATGTGCGTCATTAAAATTCGCCCTTTTTTTTTCCACCGATTTTTGAATCGGTAAAACTGCAACAAAGAAGTGTTTAAATGAGGAAGGATGGTATGACAGAGGCCCGAGAAATTTGCGAGTGCACAGACATGTAGGCTAGACTTCACAGCCGTAACACTCTCTCATACAGATATCAACTGTTTATTGGTTGATTGTTGTGGAAGTAAAAGGCGGTGGTTGGGCGCACAGTTTATTGCATGTTTGTTATTGGCTCATATATCTCCAGGAGGTGTCAAACAACACACCGATCGATTACAAAAGTAACATGAACGTGCAGGTGTGTGAATTCCAACTTGTCTATAAATGAACGCGCGAAATACTTGGGTCTCTGTGGAATATCCATGGAATAGAAATCATGTTCTGCGAGAGCGTTCTTTGATCACTGTGTAACATAACTAGTCATATGTATGACATACTTAAAAAACCGATCTTTAGTACATCGAATTTTGGGTCATGGAAACAGGTAGGCCTAATATACTGTATTTTGATACCATATGTAACAATTTACATACATGTTTTTCGTGGTGGATGTAGGTCTTGCACCTGAATATATTCTTCGAACAGGGACCACAGAGCCACGAATACGAACTTCGTCCATAACCAGTGCACTCATGTTGATTAACTTTAACACGTTATGGTTCCTTTGGAATTTTTCTTATCAAATTAATACTCCTAAAATGGCTGATTTTATAAAAGTTTTATAGCTGATAAATCCGTATATGATCTCATCGCAGCGCCATTAAAAATTGCCAGAGGTAAAATTGTATCGCTTGCTCAAATTAATTTTCGATAGCATCTGAAATCTATTACAGACCCAAGTATGGTGCCTGTTGTAGTTTCTTTAAATTAACGCGTAATTTTCAACATGTTTAACTCGCTTCATTCTGTTTTATTATTATTAGTTTACATATAATGAATAGGATACTTTTGTATGTCACTGTTTTTGTCTATTCAAGACTTAAAGCTTCATAGGACACACTCTGTCAATCTCAATCATACAGAGAAAATGTGAAAAATCGATGAAAAGTTTTATGTTTGGTGCGCGCCTTAGTGAATTCCCAATTATACAGTAGTCTTGTAGAGACTGATGTTAATTATTTAGTGCAGGCGTTTAAAGTGTTCTAACCATGGTCTTGGTATTATACATTTATGGTGGAATTATTTTTTATAACTGGTTCCAGGATGCGTGCTTATCCAAAATGATGGTCTTTTCTGACTCTAAACAACTACTTAGCGGTTGTAATTTACGTTATTTTATCGCATTGTAAATCTTAATTTACTTATGTGTTACGGGGACGGAAAGCAATGTTTGACGATTCGATCTGTATACGTGCCGTGACTTTCAGTGTGTATATTTTTCTAATTTTACAAGTTTCATAAGTCGAGAGGGGTCCACGGTGGCCGAGCGGTTAGCCCGCTCGCCTCCCAACAAGGCGAACCGGGTTCGTTCACCGGTCGGGTCACCAGATTTTCGAATGTGCTGGACGATGCCGTTGGTCGGCGGGTTTTCTCCCCGTTTTCCACAGCCCTTTCATTCCGACGCTGCTCCGTGCTCACCTCAATCGCCCTCATCGGCTCGCAAGACCTCGCTGTTAAGAGGCGCCCAAATATCTTCACTCATAAGTCGAGATCGAGAGTGCAAGAGAAAGCATTTGCCATAGGGCTGTGTTTTAAATGGGCTGAACATGTTGTAATGGCGTGGGCAAGCCTTGGTTGTACCGTTTGCCTGAATGCGCCATCTCACGCGGAAAGGAAGAGGGGACATAGTGGCGAAGTAACGAGCCGCCGAGGGGCCGTGTTGACAACAGCTCAATGTTGGCAAAATAAGCGCCGTATTTAAACCACCGGGGTATCGAGCGCGGGGCTTGTCTTACCACAGTCAGCTGACGACAAGGGAAGATGAAGAGTCGTTATGCGATGATCAGCCTTCGGCATCACTAAGGTGAAGACGTTCCAACTAGCTAACCAAACACTGCATGGTAACTCTCACGTGGCTGATTAGATTGAACACCTGTATAAATAGTTAAAGGCTGTTCACGATCAAGTGAGCACTTTTGTAATCAACGTTTAAAAAAATTCACTGCCCCTACCTGCATAATTTCAACGGGCGCATGAGTGACATGCGCCCAGTAAAGTTGGCAACGAAGGATGGAAAGTAGTTCCGTATCTTAACGTCGAATAAAAAGTGCCATGTAACCATTTGTGATAATTTTTTTTTTCTTTCCGTTTTTTTAATTATGCATCGAGTTATAAAAATTAGCAGATTTGTAAAATGTTTACTTTTCCAATAATTGCACAGTTTTACTGTACCGACACATGAATAAGACGGAACAATACACAACGTGCATTCAAGTAGATCTTAAGCGGGCTTTCAAATGTGCATATTTTATCGTGAACAGCCTATAACTGTTGCAACTAAGTAGTAAATCATATATCTAATGTTGAGCTCTCACGAAGTAAATTATAGTAACGTAATTGATGTAGAGTGTTGTAAACCATATTGTAACCGTTGTGTTATTTATGTTTTTAATACAGGACTTTAAACTAGTATTACGCTTTGTGTCCTTCTGAGCACGCTTCGCACTTATATTTTGTATGGCCCCCTTAAGGACCATAATAATGCTTTTGCTGCTATGCATGCATTTAGCATGACATCCTTTGATTCGTAAAATGTACACATTTACGGCGTGAGAAATAGAGTTCAAAATAAATACATCTTTCTGGCAAAATATCTGGTTTGTTCGTACATGATGCAAAGGATTTCTTGGTTGAGTTTAAATTTCTGTAACGCCTTTTTTTTTTGTTCGGTGTTGAAAAGGTCCAAAGGCATTTTTTTTACCCATTTATTCGCTACTTTACTTAGATGTTTTAGACCCCATGCTAGGGGTATTTGAAGAATTGTACCCGTAATAAGTGATAAGTTTAAATCTTCAAGGCCTTTTTTTTTAGTGTATCCTAGTCTTTTGTTGTTCTTTATGTTCGATTAAGTTACGTTACACTATATTACGTCAATCCAGCCCTTTATACTAACAACTTTACATATATTTTTACACACTTTGTGTACAATAAGAGATCATTTTCTCCCCCCCCCCCCCTTTTTACCTTTTTTACCCTCTTCTTACAATACTTTTTATATTTTCGTCGAAGAAACGTGTAGACTTCGTAGAGAAAACATTGGGTAGAGTGCTTATCGAAGCTGAGAAATAATTCTCTCTGTGTTCTAACACTGGTTTTGTTTTCTGCCAGTAACACTATCCGAAACAATGAGTGTAGTATTTGAGGTTACAACACTGCTGATATAAACACTTGCATTGAAATGTTTCTGTGAGTCCGCCACGTGACTTTGACATTTGTACTGGCGATTGACGGGTCAAAGTTGAGTAGATGCGCAGAAGACAAAAATCTACCTCGTCTTTAGCCTAAGGTAGACTTAATTCAATGTAAATTTATAACCTACAGCGGCTGCTTGGATTGATTTTTCAAATTAAATTTATAAATGACATCGCAACAGCGCAGAGAATTTACGAGCATTTTTTGTAAGGGGGTGGGAAAGAATTGACATCGTTCTCCTCACGACTTCTCGAAAAGAACACAAAGGCGACAGCTTGCCGGCCAATTCATCCCACCTCGCAAACAATTTGTGTTCCCCGCATAACATCCAGCCAGGCTTCTTCGCTTCCTCCAGACGACCCTGGAGAAGTTCTCCAATATTCCAGCGCTCGCCTCGTCGACGGTGCCCTACGCGACCTCGAGGTGACATCTGCAGATCCCTGCGACCCGCCACTTCACCCTCGTACACCCTAGTTCCACAAGGGCGGGTGGGAAGTTTGGTTGGGTCTTGGCGGGGGGAGGGGTCGGACACCAAAGCCCAGATTCGACCCTCAATTAGCGCGTCGCGGATCCGAATAGTCCCGACCAAAATCCCACCCCCTTGCACCACCGCCGTAGGCCGCCACCCATTTTCCCTTCTCCACCCTTCCTTTCCTATTCCAGCAGGCCTCAGCATGGATTTAAACCCTGGGTACAGCAGCCAGCTTTCGCCCTGGGATCCAGTCTTGGCCCCGGCACTTTCGGGGGATTAGATATCAGTATCGGGAAAGGAGTTGTGTGGGTCTCAGATAGTGAGGATGGTCGATGTGCGAGATGGTAGGGGGTGAGATAGAGGAGAGGGCGTTTACTGCTAATGTCGTTATTAGAGGGTGTGTCGGGGTGGAAACTCTTCGTTCCACCTTCTCTTTCCAGTGTCCGGGGCGAAGGGGGGTAGGCAGGTGCAGTTTCCGGAGTGCTGTTAAAGCGGGTAAACACGGGGCCCTCGAACACATAACTGTTGGCCTTGGATTATCTGGGAATATGTTCCCCGGGGCGCAAATTGAGGCCCACGATGGAGTGTTCGCCCGGTCGATAAAGAGGGTGGAAGGGGGGGGGGGGGGGTAATGCCAGAGGGAAGGCGCATGTTCAGAATGGCCCGAACAATTCCCGCGCTGCGGGATGGCCCATTCGGGTTTTATTCGTCATAAAACGGCGAGGTATCCGGTTGGACTTCTTGTTTTATGGTGACTGGCGAGGGCCCGGTTTGATCCCAGAGGGGTACAATGGTGCTGCTTCATGGTTAACTGAGAACATTGAAAGTCCTGCTTAGTTAATTATTTTTTGCTCCTTGTATATCCATCCGCCTCTGAACATTTTAACTGGCCAAACAACTTATAGACATCTTAAGAGGGCTGCCAAATAAAAAAATTGTCTGCAAAATCATTATCTGAGCATTACTCGTATGTCAACATATAAACGCTTTGGGGATACGTATTTTTAGCAAGTAAGGTAAAAAAAAAACAGTCACCTACAGCTGCCAATTTTTACTTTTATTCTATTAAATATATTCAGAGAAAGAGAAACATAAGTGAAAATGGTTAAAATGGGATTTCCAGGGTTTCCCACTTAAGTTTCCTTTCGAGAAGAGAGAAAACTATGAAGAGACATCTATAGTTTAAGCCACTGACTTGCACCGTGCGTAACAATATTCTACTGTAACATGTATACTTTTTGATAAATTCAGCTTCCCGGAATAAATATTGCGCTCTTGGAAGGCAGCGTCGTCGCGATGCACTTTTGAAATCAACCCTGGGGAAAATGTCACTACCCCAGTCTGCATATATTTTAACGGGCACACTGAGTGACTTGCGCCCAGTAAAGTTGGTAACGATGGATGGAAAGTAATTACATATCTTAACGTCAAATAAAAATTATTAGGTTGCCTTTTTTGATAACTTAAATTATTTCTTTTGCTTTATTTTTTTAATGCACCGAAGTGTAAAAATGAGCATATTTGTAAAATGTTTACCTTTCTAATAATTTCACAGTTTCACTTGATCGACGCGTGAATAAAGTGATGAGACCCATGGAAATGTTAATCGTACACAAGGCGGAAGAATATGCATCCTGCATGCAAGTAGCTAGATCTTAAGCGGGGCTTTCAAAAGTGCTCGCTTTGCCATGGACAGTATATATCACGCGTACCCTCTACACGCACGGGCTTTTCACGGTTAAATTAGCACTTTTGAAATCAACCATTGGAATATGTCATTGCGTCTACCTGCACATATTTTAACGGGCACACCGACTGAAATGCGCTAGGCAAAGCTGGCAACAACGCAGGGAAAGTAGTTCCATATTTTAACGATGAATTGAAAGTGTTCGGTAAACAGTTGCGAATACTGAAATTATTCATTTCGCCATATTTTTTTTTTAATGCACAGAAGTGTAAGAAAAAGCAAATTTGTAAAATTTTTATCTTTCCAATAACTATACAATTTTTACTTGACCAACGCATGAATAAAGTGTTCAGGTATAAGGCATTTAAAATACGGCGGAAGAATAAATGACACGCATACAGGTAGTTATTAATGAAGGCTTTCAAAAGTTCTCAGTTTACCGTGACCAGCCTTTAGTTAATACAACGGAATGCAGCAGATATTAATTATAGATGTTGGAACACATCCGACTGACGAGTTAATCAGGCATTACAAACGTGTTGGACTACATTCGACTACGACGACAGAATAACGCTGTAGGATGCCGTCCTACGTATTATTTGAAAGGGTTAAAATATGTTTGTAAAAAACTATTCACTGCCTACAAATATTTTAGGATCAATACACTTTAATAAGATGTTATAAAATTGCACTTTTTTTTGTGCTATTTACTACCAACATAACTATTTATATAGTCTATTCGCGATTTCGTAACACTTTTTTTTTTAAATCAAACCCTTCAAAAATCATCCTATATATAATGTGCCTGCCTGCTTCCTGAATACATCGTGTATCAGGAGCGTTTTACACTTGTGTCAATACAAAAGCACTTTATTTTTTATTAAATTGTACTTTTACTTATACATTATCTATATATTACATTTTTATTATAATTAATATGAATAAAAACAGGAGTAATATAGGTGTGCTGGTAATGCCTAGTAAGAAACTGATATTGTGTAAAATATAATTACACTGAGTGCACTGCTGTCTCTTTGGTTTCTAGACTTGGTTAAGATTTTTTCTCATGAGGCGGAGGAATATCTTGGAAGTAGAACGTGAGCAGGTCTCCAGGAAAATTGTAAGTCACCGCGAATGGACTATAGGCCAGATATTTACAATTAATCCATGCAGTTTCCCGTGTGGGATGTTTTGCGGACATTGTTGGAGTTTCGTGCAGCCTTGCATAATATTTCGGTTTATTCTTCCTATCGATGTATGTTCCTTATTTCAGGCATTATTTACACAAAGGTGCTTTTATTATTTTATTCCTTCGTTGAGAGTGTATTTAGATGTAGTGGCTCTCGGAGGCCGTGGATGCGCAAGTGAAAGAAACGATTGCTTTTGTTTTAATAATGATTATGGTAATTTCGTAGAATGCAAATTGAGTTTTTGTCAGGACACTTATTGTCCGTGAAACCGTTTCGCCATCATTTTCTACAAGATTTGAAAATTAATATTTTAGTGAGGAAGGGTTATATTTATAATTATTTGCATACTTTTGAAGTGTTAAGCCTGTTACACACGGTTCACTTTCTTCTTGTTCAAGTCAACTTGCATCGAGTGACTGGCTAACTTGTTTGCAAGTGGCTTGCATGCAAGGGCTTGCGTGGGTAATTTAGAGACTGTTTCATTTTTCGTTCACCTTCGTGTTCAAGTAGTTTGTTTACGTTTGCGTTTTATACGTTTACGTAGTTCCCGTTCATTTATTTATGCTGGTGTTGTTAGTTTGAGAGGAAAAACAGATTTTAACTCTGTGTTAGTCATTGGTTAGGTTTGTCAGATCATTGTGTGATGTGGTGAAAATGAGTGACTGGTATGCTATAACAATATAAGTACTATTACTGTGTGTACACGAGACTTGAATACAAGGAGGAGTTCGCCTTCTTGTTCACCTTTTGCCGATCAATCTCTTGCTCACCAAAGGTTTTCCATCTGTATCAGGCTTCTAAATTTTTCAATTTCACTTCCTTCTTTTAATTTCGTATTCGCACGTTTTCCTCGCCCTAGCCCTGATTTGCCGAGGAAAATTATTTGTTTGTACGTGAAGAATGGTTAGGCGAGTTTCGTACCTCATGGTCGTAGCAACCAACAACGGCATATGCTCGAAACGCGTAGGTTTATTCGCGTACGTCAGCCACAGATATCTGAACTTCGCAAACGTTAATACGCCATTTCGCATGGACTCTCTAAACTCCGTTTGTTCGCCGAAATCGTTTGAAGCCGTAACTACACTTGTAAAATTGATATCACAACGAACGGTTAAGTTGAGCAGTATTAACACGAAGAACAATTACTGGAGGTCCGAAATAGCACAGACCCTTGTCCAACGCATATTTGCTCCCTGGAATTTATTAAACTTCTGGTTTATATAATTCATGGACTTTGAACGGTCCTGCAAAAAGTAATTTGTGTGTTTTTTTCTTATTGCAATCGGGGCAGTAGTAGTATTATAAATGATATATTCGTTGTAGCATCACACTTTTTGAATCGAACCCTTCAAAAATCAGCACATGTATGGCACGTTTGGTTATTTTCTAAATGTATCACGTATTGTAAGCGATTTATGCTTCTGAATACAAAAAATATATTATATTTTTAGTGGTTACATTGAATTTATACTTATATTGTATTAAATTAAAATGATTCATTTATAATTATTATGATTAGAAAAGGGAGAAAATAGGCGTATTGGTAATGACTAATAAGCAGAGACGTGAGAAATTCGCGGATTCACATCGGAACAAGCTAGATTTTAAAAACTCATACATTCATTTTTTTTTCGTCCATGCACTATTTGACACCTCGTGTTCAATCCTGAGTCAATAATAAACTCGCAACAAAGTTTAAACCCAATCATCGCGTCCCACTGTGATAGCAAGCAGCCAATGGGTACTGATATCTGCGATATTTGTACACAATACTGTGGATTCTAGCCTACAAATCAGTGAACTCGCGAATTCGTCAGGTCTCTACTAATAAGAACTAATTATCACACAAAATATAATTAAACTGAGTGCGCACGAATGCGTTGCACTGTCCATTTGGCGCGATTTTCTACTTACAAGCTATCACGATGGATGGAAACTAGTTCCATATGTTAACGTTGAATAACAAATGTTAGGTAACTATTGCCGATAACATAAATAATTGCTTACGCTTTCTGTTTTTTTATGCATCGATGTGTTAAAATATAAACGGAATCGTAAGGTATTTATTTTTCTAATGATATCACAGTTTCACTTGACCGACGCATGAATAAATTGTTGAGGTCTATGACAATGTTAATTTTACATAAGGCGAAAGATTACTCAAAGTGCATACAAGTAGATATTAAGCAGAACTTTAAAAAATGCTCATTTTAATGTGAACAGCCTATAGTTAAACTTTGTTTGCATGAGACGGAGGAAGAGCATGGTAATAGAACTTAAACATTGCTTCAGAAAAGTTGTACGTAAACATGCGGGTCCCTTAAACCCCTGTCACACTGTCAAATTTTTCCGTCAAACTGCTTCCAATAAGTTTGGTCTAATAAATTTCGACATATATGACGTCATCGACGCCATTGTTGTCTGAGAAAGTTGGATGGCTTCAGTTTCCATCAAACATTTGAATATTAGACCGGTTCTGAAATTTATTTTATGTTTGACGGTCTCAGCCAATCAGAATCATGCACGACAAAAATGGACGCAAAGAAAATTAAAATAACGCACAATTGCTGGAAACGCAGTAAATTATGAAGATAATTAATTTATATAGAAGCTATATAGGAATGAATACTATTTTAAGTGAATATTGCACATAATATTAAGAACTCAGAGGTATTTATTTCGCTGTGCAGGAAACATATCTTAAAAATAAAATGATAATTTAGTAAAGAAACGAAAATAAATTGCAATATTTCTTAAATTTCTTCCTGTAATTGACCTCATGGAAAAACAAAAGCAATATCTGCTATGAAAATAATTTTTAAATAATATTTCAAATTATATTCTCCCAATAAAAATTTTGATAGAGTGACACATTTTCAAACACATTCAAGATTATTTGATAAAATTTGTTGGAAGGAAAAATTTGATGGGCTTTTCTTGTTCTCAAATTGTATTGTCAAATATAGTTGAAGGTGAAATGTTGATAGTGTGACAGGGGATTTACCCATGATTTTTGAAAAAGAGTTCCATGCAAGTGAGACTACTATATACCTTTGTGGGCACTTGCAGTTTGCTTTATGTTACTGTACACCTATTGCTAGAGACCTGAAAAATTCGCGAGTTCAGTGACCTACAGGCTTATACAATTATGCAGATATAAACTGCACATTGGTTGTCTGCTGTCACAGTCGAAGGCGACGATTGGGCCTGCGTTTTCTAGGTTGCGTCAAATACCGTGTGGGCCAATGGCTAAATTTGTATAAATATACGTGTTTTGTATTCTAGCTTGTCTCAAAATGAATCCGCGAATTCTTCAGGTCTCTACTACAGCCTATCCGTGAAAAGAGATGCTGGTATTCTACTAGGCCAGTCAGAATCAGGTTGCGTGAAAGATGAACGCATGTCAATCACGGACGAGCACCTAGAATGAGTATCTTAACACAACCATCCAATCGTGAAAATTGAACTTGGCATAAGTGTTTTGAAATGCAACTTGATAGGAACTTATTTCGCAAAAATTGGGTGTGCCTAATTATTCCTATAAGCAGCATAAGAAGACTGTAATTCATTTTGGCCTGTATAATTAATACGTGATTTTTTTTTTTAGATTATTTGTTTTACAAGTAAATATTCTATCTCTTCCAGTGTGTCAGTCCATATCGATAAAAGAAAAAGCATTTGGCCTCGTAAATCCGACAAACGTGGATTTGCGATCTGGCGGATGTTGCTAGCGTTTGTATAGAACATTAGGGTGTCTTGCGGATTATCAACAAGATAAAAATAAATGCCGTAATATGCGTAAATTTTTTTATAAATTAAAAAAGACGCTGCGAAAAGATAGTTTATAGCGGCTATAGTTAAATACGAATAAGAAACACATTGTTATCTCTGTATGCTCGGTAAAACGAAGATAATATAGCACTCTTGCCGTACATACGAGAGTCTGGTTACCACTGGACGAGATATATTCGAAGAGAAAGTTTGCAGTACAAGGTACGCTTTATTCCTTCATGCATATCTTTACAGAGAACAAAATTAAATTGTCCGTATATTAATGGTAAATTTTTCTAGGTGAATTCATTTTAAATTTTTAAGTATCCCATGTATATGTCTTTGGTTTCAGCCAGTTTATAATAATGAATAAAAAAACATGCATATGGAACCAAAGCAAGCTCTTAAACGAAAACAAGTTAGTTTACGTAGTGTTCTGGTGTCCTAGCCAGAATCTACAAATACTAAGACACGGTGACTCCACCGAGTCTTGCTGGCTAGAAGCTCACCAAACCTGTCCTTGACTCACTTCTAATATGCAACACTTTTACTTAACTCCTTTATATCACTCTCCAAATTGTTACTATTCCTGTTGCTAAGGTATTACAAGGACTTTACCTCGGGTGACGTATCAGATAGTACAAATCAGTAACACAATTCATTATAAAAATATACTCTTTTTATTTCATCTAATTTATCCACAACTTGAATACATTACAATCTCTAGTCCTTTACTCATTATACTATATAATTGCAATATCTCAAATGATCTCTCAGACATTATCTTTATCCGCGTAGCTTCCTTAATTATACCTTGCACCCTAATTATATGACACCTACCACTGATTCACATTCGGCTCGAATGAATCTCCTCCGTAGCGATGTCGAGAAGTTGAGATGTCGTGCTGTCTGACGAACGTCTCCAGACGTTGAATGGAATGTTGATCAGCGACGCCCCTCGCGTCGATGGCTCTTCAGTAATCGTCTTCAACATGTGGCCTTATGGTAAGTCGACGAGTGGCCGAAGGGTGAGAATGGGGGCGGGCACGCGTTCGGTGGCTCTATTTATTACGTGCCCCCCCCCCCCCCGGTCCAGTTTTCCTGACGTCGGTGCCACCCCACTGTCCCCTTCGCACCCCTCACCCGCGGTGTATCTCACATACGGCCAGTGTGGTGTGCTGGCATATTCCTATTCTATATGCCGTACACAACAATATCGTAGTACTACTTGTAAGAAGAACCATTCAATTAATTTACACCAAATTTCGTACACAGTTTTGTTTCAAAAAGTCATATAATCTTACATGGTGGGGGCAGACACAAATATTCAAAATGGTGGCCATATTTTTGTACAATTTATAACATACCAGTAAATATCGTCTGCCGCAGTGCTACTTGTTTGCCAAATTCGGCAGGAATCGGTCAATTGTTTCCCGAGATATGGCAAAATTGTATTTGTTCATGTGTCGCAATCTTACAAAATGACTGATAAAAAAAAGCTCCGTACAGATACATATGATGTTTGTAATACATACTACTATCATATTAAGTTAAGTTGGCATTAGATGAATAGTTTCGTAAATACTATGCTAGAATGTTTATAAGGGCACCATTCTGAAAATAAATCTGTGCTCTACTTAAAACTAATAAATTTGTATCTCAGTACTATACGTTTGTGAAATTTGGTAGAGTATATTTTTTCAAGGTAAGAGATAAAAACTTTATTTCTTCACATGACACTATTTTCCAAAATGGTGGATAAAGTGACTACGTGTTGGTATTTATGTTGCATAATGATCTTACATAGTTAGGGTGAAATTGCCGAACGGTATGGTAGATATATCTTCTGAACCTAAAATAGTTGTATGGCGGCCATTTTGAAAATATTGAATTTAAGCTATACGAAGGTGCAATTCCACATAATTTATAAGAAAACGGAGGCAAAACAGTGGCGTGAATTGCAAAGTCAAGGCGCACGGTATCGCCTCACTTGCCATCAATATGGCGGAACGTCGTTTGCCAATAAGTGTCTGGAGACGAATTCGCCAGGTGGAAACGAAACCAAGGTGGAGTGTTTATCAGCATGGGCAAGTTAATCAGATGCAGTTGCTGACCCCAGAACCCCACGCTTGAAATTAACGAATGAATACTAGGGGCACGTACTTCCCGCGAAAAGTTTCCGCGTCTAGTTGAACTTGAAAACACTTTAATTCAGACGCATTTTGGTGATATGATGGTGTCTTGAGTGTTTGTCAGCGAATCACTGACGGCCACTGTTAGAGTAGCTTAGTTATTATTGGCCCAGCCAGGTAAGAAAATGTCTTCTCATGGATACACGCGGCCAATAACAAAGGAAAACTTGCAAGAGTGGACGAAGGAAATTGGATAACGTGTGAACATTTTCGCGAAAAAAAATGTGGCCCTAATGAGCTGAGTTGAGAGGTTTGAGCGGGTCTTAACAACGAGGTCTTGAGAGCCGATGAGGGTAAACAGGTGATAATGGAACAGCGGCGGAATGCAAAGGCGCGAGAAACGGGAGATCCCCGAGAAAACCTGCCGACCTCGTCCTGCACGAGTCTCACTTACGAAAATCCGGGAGTGACCCGGTCGGGGATTGAGCCCGGTTCGCTATGGTGGGAGGCGAGCTGTCTAACCGTTCTGTCACCGCTGCCCCCGTGGCCCTGAATGTATAGCGTACCCTTAAAGGGAATCAGGCCTTCCGTCTTGGATTTACAAAATTTTCGCCGTAACTTGCAATACAGATTTCATGTTTTAATTTGGGCGTCAACAGGGCATAGGACATTGTTTTGATCATGTTCTAAGACATGTATTGGTAGAATACTGTTACCATGATCATCTCTGTAGCCACTGCAAGAAAAAATGACTAATTTCTTGCCGGAAGTCATTAGTCAAAAGTAATAAACGCGATAGAATTGTAATAGTTTGATGAAGCTTTAGAAACTATAAGTTATATCATGTTGTGCGAAAAATTTCGTTAAACATTCTTAAGAATGGGATGGACCCACGCGTCCAAGGTCAAGAAGCGAGGGAGCGATACGGGCGACACTAACAAGCAATTCTAGCGCCTCATCGCTCCTACGCGCAAGACGTGCAGTGTTTCCGTCGTAACGCTATACTGTGCGAATTAGATCTGTAACAGTAGGGTTTTATGACACGCGATGAAAGACCACAGATTAAACTACGCCCGTATATTTGTACGTTTCTCTTGGCGCTTAAGGGAACTGCATAAGTAAGCTTTATAAATGCTATATTTGACCATTTTCACTCTTCAAGAATACACTTAATATGACAAAAGTAAAAAAGTAAGTGCAAAGTTAATTTCTTTTTGCCTTTTTTTTTTTTGACAAAAAGTCGTATTTGCGGAACATTTATTTACCAAGTTACGCGTATTTACGCAAACAACTATTTTACAAAAAAACGCGGGGGTCTATCCCACTCTTAAGTGTAAATTATAGTAAAAATAGTGAAAATCCCGTAATTGCGGAGCCTGATCCGCCTTAACGTCAAGTGACCGTCGCATCATTTCTTCTTTGGCAACGCTGTGCGTATTTGGCCGTCACGCCATCTTTGCACATCCCTGTTCGCCCACTGGCTACCGCTGCATGCCAGGGGACAACGCCCGTGCGTCAGGAAAATTAATCTCCATACGACGCCATCAGCGCCGCTGTCAGTCGACGGGCGGGTTGTGTTTCGCGCGCTGCGACATCCTGCTGCCCTCTGGTGACCGGCGATGAGTCCGGTGAAGATTAATGCTTCAGAGCACGGGCGTGTATAGGTTGTTCACGGTAAAAAGAACACTTTTGAAAGCTTTACTTAAGGTATACTTTTTTACACGTTGTGTATTCATCCGCCGTACGTAAAATTAACATTGCTAGGGGCCTCGTCGCTTTATTCATGCGTTGTTCAAATGAATCTCTGAAATCATTTAAAAAGAAAAATTCTTTACAAATCTGCTCATTTTTACACTTCTGTGGATAAAAAAAAACGGAAAGCGATAGAAATAATTCCAAGTTATCACAGATAGTTACCTAACACTTTTTATTCGACGTTAAGATATGGAACTACTTTCCATCGATCGTTACCAACTTTACTGGACGAATGTTACTCAGTGCGCCCATTGAAACACATGCATGCAGGCGCAGTAAATTTTTTTCTATGTTTCATTTCTCAAGTGTTCACTTTATCGCGAACAGCCTTTAGTCCTGCGTTCGGAGGCTTGGACGTTATGATAGTCTAGTGTTCGACAGAAGACATTTGACTACAGTCATCACTTCAAACTTTGTCAAAAATCTCGTTTCTGTGTTATATCGGTGGTAAAGGGAAGTATGTCAAAAATATAGAATGCTCTTTTCCGCGATCCTACTGACTAAATGGCTTATTGTTTTGTGTAGGAGACAGTACTTTAAACATCAGAAAATGCCGGAAAAAAAAACTGTGTCAATTCCTTAGTTTTGTAAAATGTACAAAGTGCCCGTCACAAATATATTTTCAGCAACCAACAGAATATGACTCGTGTACACTCCGTCTCGGGAGCGAGCTTCTTAGCCCGTGTACATACGTGGGGGCATATACCGCGGCGGCGCCGCAGATACGTGTGCACTGATACATATGTCAAGCCCTCATGGAACTCTTTTGAGGCGCAGCAGCGACGGCGCGCGGACATTGTACGCACATGTGTACCCGGCCTTAAACAGCCGATGGACAATTCCCGTCCCACATTCTCCCGTCTCAACATTCTTGTTGAGTTTCGCCAGTAGAATGACTTCAGAGTATTTCAATAATACGAAATCCTAAATAATGCTATTAGACATACTTCTTATCTTAACGGGTCATTGCACATAAACAACAATAAAATCTACCTATAAATTAACGGCATAGAAAATATTACATTCTGACAAAATATTTGTTTAAAAAGTTTTTCAATACCGTTGTATATTATGTATACATTTTAGATTTATGTGTTTTTTCTTTAAAAACTTCTGGTATCAATGAACGTGTTTTGCTGTCCTGTGTGGTTAAGATGTTATAGCATTTGGATACACCACATATACAGAGCTTAGGTTCTGCGTCGCAACGGTATTAAAGGCTGCTCACGATAAAGTGAGCACTTTTGAAATCAACTTTAGAAAAAAAAAGTCACTGCCCCTACCTGCATATATTTAAACGGACTCAATGAGTGACATGTACCCAGTAAAGTTGGTAACGACGGAGAGAAACGTAATTCCACTTATTGACGCACATAAAAAGTGTTAGGTAACCATTTCTGTAAAATTTAATTATTTCTTTAGCTTTCTGTTATTTTTAATGTATCGTAATGTAAAAATGAGCAGTTTTTTTTAAGATATTTACTTTTCTAGTAATTACATAGTTTCACTTGACCGACGCATAAATAAAGTGATGAGGCCCATGAGAATGTTAATCTTACATAAGGCGGAAGAATACACAAAGTGCATACAAATATATCGTAAGCGGAGCTTTCAAAAATGCTCAATTTATCGTGAATAGCTTATAACATGCATTTCCCTATGCAAAATTCTCATTCAGGCAACAGCCTTGAAATATAGGCTACCGGTATGTAGTACATACATTGTGTATTCTTCCACCATATATAAAAGTAACATTTCCATGGGCTTTGTCACTTTATTTATGCGTCGGTCAAGCGAAATTGTGAAATTATTAAAAGTGGAAGTTTTACTAATTCGCCAGTTCTTAAACTTATATGCACTAAAAAAAACTGAAAGAAAAATCATTAATCTCAATATTCACAGATATTTATAGGCTGTTCACGGTGATAATGAGCACTTTTGAAAGGCCTGCTTAAGATCTACTTGTATGCAAGATGTGTATTCTTCCGCCGTATGTAAAGGTAACATTGCCATAGGCCTTATCACTTTATTCATGCGTCGGTCAAGTGACACTGTGAAATTATGAGAAAAGTAATCATTTCACAAATATGCTAATTTTTACACTTCGACGCATTAAAATAAACAGAAAACCCAAGAAATAGTTAATGCTGTCAGAAATGATTATCTTACCTAACACTTTTTATACGACGTTAAGGCATGGAACTTCTTTCCCTCCGTCGTTGCCAACTTTACTGGGCGCATGCCACTCAGTGCGCCCGTTACAACGTATGCAGAAAGTGGCAGTAATTTTTCTCAGAGGTTTATTTCAAAAGTGTTCACTTCACCATGCACAAACTGCTTTCACGATAATACGCTGTGTTGGTAATTGTCAGACTCCAGTCGTGCCGAAAATTTTTCACTCCTCGAGAGATGTCTCGAATGTTCGGTCGCTCCTGCTCATTGTCTATTCGGCGGGAGCAGGGAAACGTGTGCGGCTTGGTTGTTCGTTGCCGTGCGCCACGCCCGACTGAGTAGTATCACGCGCCATCTTGTGGGTAACTACGTCTAATCACCGGCGCCCGCTGTAAGGCGCACACAGGCGGCGCCCCGAGCGACTGCTTGCTCTGTCGGCGTCCCTTGCATCGCAATGCGACCCGCGTGGCCGCAGCACGCCCCTGTCACACTGGGTCCGGGGTGACTGAGCGATTAGCACGCTCGCCTCCCACCAAGGCGAACCGGGTCACCCGGGCTTTCGCAAGTAGGAATCGTGACGGACGATGCCGTTGGTAGGCGGGTTTTCTCGGGGAATCTCCCGTTTACCTCACCCCTTCATTCCTGCGCTGCTCCATATCCACTTCAACAACCCTCATCGACTCTCAAGACTTCGCTGCTAAGAGCCGCCCATATCTCTTACTCACCCTATCACACTGTCAAATGTTTGCTTTCAATTATATTTGGCAATAAAATTGCTACATCCTTCTCCCCACAAATGCGTGGCAAAGTGGACTTCAACACGTCCGTAATAAAAACCCCTTTAACACACAAAGGAGACCCTCGTTGAGCAGAGAAACTTCATAATCAGAGCAAAATTTAAAACCATGTCATAAATAAGAACACAGAAAATCCACGAATACATACCAACATATAAAATGAATTATGTCTAAAAGGACTGCAAAATATATGTAAAATACAATACCTTCCATGGATAGGCTTAAAACGTTATCACAATATGCAACCAAACAAATTTCATATTACTTAAAATATTATTGCCCATGTTTGGGGCTGTTCTATTGATTAAAATGAATGGAAGAGCACATAACAAAATAAAAAGATTCTTTACAGTATTTCATGACCTACAATTTAGCCAGGCCCAACCTTTAGAGAAATTTATTGATAGATTTTGAGACCTCGTATAGAGGTAAAAGAATAGTCTACAAATACATTTTGATCATTTTGGGCAATGGCCTCGAAATGTTTGGATGGACATGATAGTTTTATATTTGGGCAAAAGTGCCTTGCAATACCCAATGTCTGCTCAAAGAATTATAGTGTAATGGAAGTTGGGAAATATTGTCATTTAGTATATTGCAGAATTATTCTCATTCCAGTATAAAGTTTTTAGCCAAAATATTCATGTTAACACACATTTATTACGTTTTTCGTAACTGTCAGAATGTCAGTAGAATTGCTGTGTTCAAGATTTTCCTCCTTTTGTAAAATCCCCGTTTTTGATCTGGGGAATTTGTATGCCAACCAAAATTTTAAAAGGTGACATTAAAATCATTCATGTCTATTTGCATTTATAAAGCGTGTTAAAATGCCTAGTCTGAAAATTTGCACCTTTACATTATATATTTTGAAAACTTTATATCATTTCAAGTAAGTTGAACTTTCATTAATACTTCATAAAGAAACTATGTGTTTTTGTAAAGTTTTTATGACCTACTTTTTTTTTTCTCTTAGATAGTGACCTAGCAAGTTCAAAAGAAGAACAAAATTGTTCAGTTTCTCGCCAACATGGCGCTTGCAGCTCCTATTTAAAATCACCAAATGTGATTTGCCTAATTTTCCCCATACTGGCTTACCAAGTTAAATTTCGTTACAAAGTCTCACTTATCTAGAGGTTGTTGCTGCTGTCCTCGAAGGTGGTTAATCGACCTCGATCTACAAGTGAGGACCTTATTTATACAGCAAAGTAAGCAATACCCCCTATCGGGGTAGTATCACTGTTCAACCAATCTTTAATTATGTGTGCAATCAAGGAAGCGGGCAGGAATGTTTGTTATATGGGTAGCTTCAATTCCCTGGCGAATCAGGAAACTTTTTTCCAAACAAAGCAGCTCACAGGAAATTTCGTAGGCGATGCTGACGTCGTGCTGGACGTGACGCACCATCGGCTCTTGGACAGAGAGCACGCGGAGATTGCTATCACTGGCTTATCGGCAGGATGACATCACTGGTGATAGTACAGAGGGTGGCCGTAACATGCGCCTCCGCAACCGGCCTGCCGCGCGTAGGAGGCAGGGCTAGTCGGCCGCTCACTATATGAGAAAAATGGCGTGGTGTGGTATCGCTGTTGCTCATGACTCGCGCCCAAGGACGTCGCCGCTAGCCGCCAGCTGCCGCACGCTTGCCGTCATACGGGCCGCTCCCACAGCTCGCAGGTACACGGAACAGCAGTAGTTTTCCCAATTCGGGTAGGTAGGCGTATTTAAAATTTGAAAACCAGGAAAATTCATGACAACTCACAAAATTTGAAAACAAATATGGCCATTTTATTTTTCCTTCAAAAAAATTGTCAAATAATCTTGAATGTGTTTGAAAATATGTCACACTGTCAATTTTTTTTTTTACTGGGAGAATCTAATGCGAATTACTGTTTAAATATTATTTTCATAGTGAGATATTACTTTTGTTTTTCCAAGCAGTCCATTACAGGAATAAATGTAAGGAATGTCGTAATTTATTTCGCTTCTTTATTAAATTCAAATTTTATTTACCAGAGAAGATTCCTGCACAATGGTATTTAATGCCTGTGAGTTTGTAATATTATATGCAATATTCAATTGAAATAGTATCCTCGTTTATAAATCTTCTACATAAATTAATTATATTCCTACTTCTTTAATAGGATTTGTTCAATATTTTTAAGTTTCTTGACGTCAATTTTCGTTGTGCACGGTTCTGATTGTCTCAGACCGTTAAACATCAAAGAAATTTCAGAACCAGTCCAATTTTCAAATGTTTTATGGAAATTTAACCCATCCAACTTACTCAGATTTCTACCCATGCACCTACAAAATTACGGAAACTTACTTTTTGGCTACACCTAGTACATCAAAAAACTTATACCTGTAACAAAGCCGTCACTGGAATAAATTAGAGGGAAGCCTTATTGAAACATTGTAAAGTGTAATCAAATGAAACTGTTCCAAAATTCATTTGACAACAAGTTTTCGGTTTGAACATATCGTCATGCATGTGTTCGATTAGCGCAGTAAAAAATGTGACATGGTTGCTATTCGAAAATTGTATGAAAAAACCTTGCTAGGTAATGATAAAGCACTGTACAATAAAAACTCAAAAAGGAATAACTCGTACCTATAATTAGAATTAGTAGTACAGGTACATCGGTTCAGGGACATGCATCGTGTATCAGGATCCAGGTTCTGGCCGCCATCTTGGATGAAGTCACTTCCAACTCTGTCATTCCTGTCGACGGCCATTTTTTGACCTTGATATTTCCGCCATCTTGTTACCCACATTCGTTTGACTGCCATCTTGCTTCCGTCCGCCATCTTGTTTCTGCCCCATCTTGTTTCCCAATTACTCACCTTTGTCCTTTATCTTCGGTGTCGTCTGCTGTAGTTCTCTTACAGTCCGCTTGATTGCACCACTAATAAATGTAATGTTTTTTACTGCCGCTAGACTATGTCACCCTATTACTCAGTTTCATTCGACCCCGCCATCTTGTTTCCACTTGTCCTTCGTTCAACTACGGCCTGCTAGGGGCGCTGGTGTTGCTCTCACTCGACCGCCATGTTGGTTTTGGAGTTGACTGCTAGGGGAGATGCAATTTAATTTTCACAGAGTTCAAAACATCGTCTGGAGCAGGGCAGGATCGAACTGCCTCACCTTGGGTCGCCAAAATGGTGGACGCCTTAAACCACTCGGCCATCGAGATAGGTAAGTATGGTTTTAAATGTGGTTTGTGCATTGGAACACTCCTACTAACCACCCACGAAAGAAAATTTTTTAAAATTGCAGAAGTCTAAAAAAAACTTAAAGGAATCAAGAAACATATTATGTTAGCCTACCCTACCCCTCGCTAAACCCAGCAAAGCTCACTCACTGTTAAGCTTACCCTCATACCACAACCTTAACCAACAAGCACCCCCACCCCTTACCACCACACTACCAATCATAAAAAAATCGAAAAGAATAATGCAAAAAATCTGAGAAAATTCTAAAAAATCGAGGAACATATAATGTTAAAATCTCACTCATCCCACCGTCCACATCTCAGCCCCTCTCCTACCCCACCCCTTCTAATCATAACAAATAGTGAAACGTCACAACAAATCTAGAGAATCGAGTAACATATAACAATATACCCTCTTCTCTTTCTCACCCCTCCACCACCAAACCCCTCGCCGCCCCTACAAATCAGTCATTGGCCTTATATAACAAAACTTATCCCTCCACCCATAACAATCAATTGTATCTGCCCAGTGTATAGTAAATTACACCTTTAACACACATATTTTTTACAGTATTGGATGCTATAGTGAGTGCTAGTTATTATGTTTGTTAGCATCTACCACCAGAGATAATTTACTGTTGGCAAGAGTGCTATCGACTTGTACCTGCAAACATGGAGTAGTTACTAATAATATTTTTAATTTTTAATTTAATACTTAAAAAGTAAATAAAGCACAACATATTTAAAAAAAAACTAATTTATTCTGAAATGTATAACATGAGTAAACACATAAGCCCTTGAATAAGTCTTTATATATACAAAATCCTATTCCTCAGCGAGTTCAGCTTTCGATGTCCGCTTCAGCAACCTAGGAATTGAAGCTGGCAGGGAAACCCCACCACTAAATGTATGCCCTTCTGTTACATTGTTTCAATACCTTCTCGACCAAATACACATCTGGAAATATCGTAGGATGGATCTCCTCAGTGTAGAAACCGTCATGGCTGGGAAAATAGTTAAGATCTTCGGGATAATAGGTCCTCTGAGAGTAATTGCATACATGTCGCACACAAAACATTTTGAAGCTCTAATTCGCTGTGAACTCATTCTCGAAGATGCCTTTATGTTTTAACATGTGCACCAGGTCGCCGATTTAGGCTTTAGGCTTGTTTGGGTCCTTCCTCCTTGAAACGGCATACACAGTCCGAACCAGGGAGTCGTCCTTGACATTTTCGGGCTTCATGCGAGTGGTAGAATGAATGATAGAATTATACTCATGGACGAGTTTCAGCATAAGCTCAAACCTCTTGTAGCTGCCATTAGCCACGAAATGCTTCCACATCTTGCCCTTCAGAGTACTGTTGAACTTCGTGATAATAGATGCTTTGAGATTGCTGTACATGGGATAGTGATTTATGTTATATCTCCTCATCAAGTTCTTGAACTTTTCATTGTAGAATTCCTTGCCCTGGTCAGCTTGCAAATTAGTCTAGATGCATACTTCCTGCAACATATCCGTCATAGTTTCGGTGACATTATGTGCATTCTTCAACTTGACCAGCCTAGCCCATGCGATTTTGCTATATCCCTCGATGACTTTCAGCATGTATCTGTGACCCTTGTTGACCAGAGCATATGGTATCATCTCAATGAGGTCTAGGTAATTCAGCCCACAAATCGTGACCTTGCGCTTATGGTAGCTGTGCCTGGTGGCTGCATGCAGTTCGTGGGTGATTCCCAACCAGCCCATCGAATGTAGCCTCCCTCCTTCAGTTCTCGATTATGGATATAATATCGTTGGTGTGCGAATAATTTTGAACCCTTTGCGAAGCGACCAGTAGTTGTAGTCTATCCACTAGTTCATTCGGGTTGTCCCAAAATAAATAGTTAGAGACAGGTGTTTTTTGTGGAAGTATTTCAGGAACAGTTGAATTCCAAAACACTTTAGTTCATAGGCAAATTCGTGGTTGAATGGTTTTAAATGTCACGTGCCTCAAGTGTCTGTCTGCGAATCATGAACATTCAGTATCGGAGTATTTTATTATGATTGGCCCATTCAAATAAGAACACGTCTTCGCATGTAGACATACTATATTGAAGTTTAGCACGACCATAAATATTTCCGCGAAAAACACCAGTCTGTACACATAATCGATGTTCTTGTGACTATCTATTTTCTTCAGACATTCTCAACTTTTCAGTGATAGGTAACTGAAGAGGTCTAAGAGACTGTACATTTTTTTGTGATCTTTGTCCTTATAAGTGCCGGTCTCGAAATTATTATCTTGGTAAAGCAATGCGTGAGTTCGAGCAATGTTTTGTATTCCGTCAGGTGGGATTCTGTTAACTCCCCGAGTTCCTTGTGAAATAGCAGTTCGTAAAGCCCAGGGGTTCCATGCATCTTGTATTCGCCTAATTGGATTATCCCACCTGGTAGAAACTCTATTTCATCAGCACCAAGGAACCATTTATCATTATGCCTGTATACACTGTACATCATGCCATTATTACAAGATGTGTACAATCGTAGGTACCGATGAGCTAAAACATTAGATTTCAGGGCTTTCTTCCGTACCTTATATTGTGTGCCAAATAAACATCCGATCCATCGTCCCGATCTGTTTGTACATCATCATGTTTCCTTTCCCTCGTAGGCTCAGCAGTATCGTCGACTTTGGTCTTCACGACTACAGGTGCTCCATCGCTTTCCCTGAGTTCATCAATACTGTGAGTAAAAGGCTTAAATATTTCCACATTTATAAGGTCACGCGAAATTTTGGCTCACTTGGCGAGCAAATACTACGAACGAACAGACTGTACCACCCGATTTAAGTTGCTAGCAATGTCAATAATCACTTTGAATAAAAATCATTACTGTTGCTCTCTTTTATAGCTTTAATATTGTGTATCCAACAAAAGACTTTCTATCTTACCCAAGAATTTGCTGCAAACATCCTCTATGTCCATGCTGTGGTTCCGGATTTCAATTTTCGCGGCGAGGCAGGAAATCGAGGTAGAGCATTTATGAACAATATATCCTTCAAGGTTTCTCAGTTTCTCTTCATTTTGCGCAGAAGCCACATTCAATATGTTGTGTAATTTGCCTTTGAATACTCATTATATGCTCGTCCATAGCCAACATATTACGGACGATCTCGGTCTTCACACGCTCCATCTTCGCCCCGAGCTGAGACAGGTAGTTCCAAAAGAATGTGTTTTGTTTGGTCAACGTACTGCGCAATTCCGAGATGAAGCTATTACCAGTTTCGAGGTCGAAATGTTTAGTGGTCACATCCTCATCACACGGACTCGCCAAATTTTTGAATTATTTTTTTACCAGCATCACAAGTTCCATCGTTTCATTGTACGAGACAATCTTCATCTTTGTTAAGCTGCAGCTTGATGTTACTTTGCCCGAAATTCGATATGCTGTAAATCATTCTCGATGGTTGACGATGAACTGATCGAATACCCATCTGTACCTTCCATTATAGAGGGGTGAGCCCTCAATGATCTTACTCCTGTAAACGCTTTTGTTTCCCAAAGTCAATGTCATGAATGACAAACATCGAGTTTTGCAGTGTTTCACTCGGCACCACGACGATGGTTCTGACACATATTTTTTTTTTTCAAACATGAATAGAGACGGAATATTTATTTTTGTGTCACGGCATTTATGTATTTATCTGTAAAATAAATTTTGTGTGTATAACACTTTTTTTTAATCAATCTTTTTACCCTAACTCATTAGACTTAAAGAAAGTCTATATAATCTATGGGGTAATACTGATGTAGGTTGAATTTGCACAGCTGGACCAGGGAATGTACACATGCCTTCTGGTTGAAACAGGCAGTGTGTCAGACAGAAGGGTGAAGAGGGTGGAGTTCCAGAGGGAAGAATAGAAGGGAGGGGGGATGCTATCGGTATAAATAATGGCTCCTTGTGGAGGATCAGCAGTTCGTCGACAAACGTGTGAAGGTACCTATTGTCTCATCTAGATGTTACAGTCGACATCATATTCAGCATCCATAATGTATTCGAACATTCCAGAGCTAATGGAATCTATGGTCGTGCTAGGGACTTCTTCGTGTGTGGTACCAGCAGTACCATCGAATTCTTTCTGTGTGGTACCAGCAGTGCCATCGACTTCTTCGGGTGGGCGGCCTTCAGTAGCACCATTGTCGACTTTTTGGGTCTTGTCTTCTTCCTCTCCAGTCATATCATCTTCAGGTATGGCTGAGGTACCTATGTGTATACCGGAATTTCGAGGGTCTTCGGGAATGTTTGAAATGGGGACTGCAGAAGTGCCATGCAGTTATTTAGCTGAGGCAGTTGCATCGCCAACAGGGACATCGACATATGTTCCAGAAACAACGATATGGCCAACCATCTCTGCTGAACCATTCCAAAGTTAATAAGTGTCGCTTTTGTGAAAATAACTTCGCTTGTAGCAGCAAAGTCCGACGACTTGAGAGGCATGGCTGTACAAAGAGCCCCACCCAAATAAAGTACGTGTGTTCGAAGTGTGGGGTGTCGATTTCATGGCAGGATGGTCTAAGGTTGAATATGAATATGTTCAAGGGGCTTCCTCATGTAACATAGAGAATAAATCTTCTCAGTTATTGACGTCTGTTGACCTTCCAGACTTCATCAAACACAAACATGCCATAATCAACCCCCACAACTATGACAACCAATGTTTCAAGTAGCCAGTGTTGGCTGGATTTGTTAGGCCATCGCATCCGCAGTGTGCAGAGAAGAGGCAAGTCGAAGAGGAAGAAAAGTTTGATTTTGGGAGACTGGTCTTTCCAACTCCTCTACAGAAAATAAGGGTTGAGAACAGCAACCCTGGTGTGTCTGTAAATGTGTACTCGCTGAATTTTACTGGAAAAGTGATGCCAACATGTGTGATTAAGAATGAGAAACCTTAACATATCGATCTTCTGTTGATGAAGGACGAGATTATAAATATTTCACATTATTGTTACGTAAAAAATATTTTCAAGGCTGATGCGATCGCAGATTACTTCGAATGGCTACAAAGTTCATGTCTGCAAACAGTGTTTTAAGAATTATAATAATTACCCACGGAAATGAGGACTCATTGGAATACAGTGCCTTGCAATACACAAAAAAAAGTGTAAAATATAAATGTTCAAATGGGCTGATCTGTTCCCTCATGTTTTTACATTGTCAAATAAATTTCGTTTCAATATTATAGGTTGTGTTTTATTTAGTTTTAAAAGATTTACCTTAAGAGTTACAGTATTATTAGTAACTACTCAATGTTGGCAGGTACAGGTCGATAGTACTCTTGCCAACAGTAAATTATTTCTGGTGGTAGTTGATAGCAAACATAATAACTAGCACTCTCTATTGTGTCCAATACTGTATAAATATATGTGTTAAATGTGCAATTTAGTGGACACTGTTAAGATACAATTGATTAGTTATGGGTGGAGGGATATTTTTGTCACATAAAGCCAATGATTAATTTTCGTAAATAGTGCCGGAGGGGGAGGGGGTGAGAGGTTGGCGGTGTAGAGGTGAGCAAGGGAAGAGTGTCTAATGTTATACGTTACTCGATTTTTAAGAATTTTTTTGACTTTTCACTATTTTTTATAATTGGGAGGGGCGGATAGAAGATAGGGTGGGGTGTGGGTGGTGGGATGAATGTGTCTTTAACGCTATATGCTCCTAGATTTTTTATAATTTTTTACGATTTTTTGCAATTTTTTTCAATTTTTTACAATTGGGAAGGTTGGGTGGGGTGGAGAGGACGAGCGTTGAGGTTTGGTGAGGTGAGCGAGGGGTATGGTAGGGTAACATAGTACGTTTTTCGATTATTAGAATTTTTTTAGATATTTGCAATTTTTTTTGTGGTTGGTGGTAAGTAGTGTTCCAATGCACAAACCACATTTAAAACACTACTTCCGTACCTGTCTCGGCAGCCGAGTGGGTTAAGGCATCCGCCATGTTGGTGACCCAAGGTCCGGCAATTCGATCCCCACGTACTTCGGAAAAAATTTTGGGCTCTACGAAGATTAAATGGCAGCGTACCTAGCGGTCAACTCCAGAACCAACATGGTTGTCGAGCGAAAACGACACCAGCGCCTTTAGCAGGCGGCAGTTGAACGAAGTACAAGTGGAAACAAGAAGGCGGGATCGAACAGAGGCGAGTAATAGGGTGGTACACTCTATCAGCAATAAACAACTTTACCGAGATCAGTGGTGCACTCTAGTAGATGGCGATAGAACTATATCAGATGACATCAATGACGGCAGAAGAATGTGAGTAATTGGGAAACAAGATGGGCGGAAATAAGATGGGCAGGAGATGACGGCAACCAAGATGGTGGCCGGATCCTGGATCCTGATCCACGATACATGTCCCTGAACCGACATACCTATACTACTAGTATTATTTCCATCTTGAAGTATATACATTTAAAATCTTCACTGTAGTAGAAAACCTCAATAGTTCATTTATGGTTATTTACACTTTTTCTGAAGCCTTGCTAGAATTCTTCTTACAGATTATTCTTCCCGCCTCATGCGAACTAACCTTAAGCCATGTAGAGAAAATTACATCAAAGTGCCACGCACCACATCTGTGAGCTATCAGTTTTGTAATACTTTGCACGATAACAATTTCTCGCAAGGTGTTACCAATAAGCCTAGTTGCTCTCTGTTTTGATTAGTATTGGTTATTATTTAAAAACTAACATTTATAGATAAAATGTAAGTGAGCGTTCAATTCAACAAAAAAATTTGACAATTTTGTTTCAACAAAAGTATAAAACGCTCGCGACGTATGGTATATTTAGGAAACAACCGAACATGTCAGACATGGGGTGATTTTTCAAAGGTTTAAGTCGAAAAGTGTAAAGATACCACGTATAGACTTTAGTAGAAAGCTCTATGTCTCATCTTCGAATCGTAATGTTGTGAAACCGTCGTCATTTGAAATCAGATGTACGGGATTTTTTTGTTTGCAGAAGTTATGTGCAGAGGCTAGAAAATTTCGCGAGTTTAATGATCTGTTGGCTAGACTTAAGATATCTGTGCTCAATTATGCAGCTGTCAAAATCTCATTGGTCCCTTGCTGTCAGAGCGGGAGGCGATGATTAGGCCTGCATTACTTTATTGCTTTTTTATTGTTCGCTCAAAGTTCTTCAGGAGGTGTCAAAACGTGAACCACCTGGAAAGGTAGCACAAATATACAAGTTTTTGAATGCTTGCTAGTTCAGAAATGAATCCGCGAATTATTCAGGCCTCATTATGAGCGAGGATAGCTTCCACACCAGCCTTACAGCGTCCGGGGAAAGGACGAAGCTCTTCACGGCTGAAGAGGGTGTAGAAGGAGGGACATGCTGGCCTGGAGGAACCATCAACTATCGCGGCGGTCTGCTGTCGACGACACGGCGAAGCGAGGAGAATCGATACTCGCCCGTCCTCTGCGACGCAGAGTTATACAGGCCACAGCGTCCCACGCCGCCCCACTCGGGAAGGGTTGCGGTGCTTCATCTCGGACGCCACCGACAGCGTCCGCTCCTTCGGATTGTGCTATGGTGACAGCCGACACGCCAGTCTTGTTTGTGGCTCTACGGACACACGGAGGCCAATAAATGGTATGTGAAGTGGAGGGTAGGGTTGCGCGATATCCAAAATTCAATATCGTTTCGAGTGAGTGAGTGAAGATATTTGGGAGGCTCTTAACAGCGAGGTCTTGAGAGCCGATGAGGGTGATTGAGGTGAGTATGGAGCAGCACCGGAATGAAATGGCGGGGAAACGGAAGATCTGCGAGAAAATCCGCCGACCAACGGCACCGTCCGGCACGATTCCCACATGCGAAAATCCGGGAATTAACCGGCCGGGGATTGAATCCAGTTCGCCTTGGTGGGAGACGAGCAGGCTAACCGCTCAGACACCACGGCCCCAATATATCGTTTCGAAACATGTTACCATATCGATATCAATGCGAGATATCGTTTACAGGTAATATTGAAAATCGATGGCGATATATCGCAAATATCGCATATCACTAACATCAGCAACCGCGCAGTTGCCAACTTACGTGCCCTTACACTTAACTTAGTGTAAGGTTGCTATCGATGGACCAGTTTTATAAAAACTGCCATAACTGTAAAACCATTACCATCGAACTTTTAGGGAAAATGTGGTGAATAGCTGCATCAATGAGGGAACAAAAACTATTGGTTACATTGATAAGAAACGCCAAAATGTATAATAAAAAATTTTTCCGAAATTCTTACGGAAATGGTCCAAACATATACACCCAACGCCATGAATGAACCGCAATGTTGCTATAATTGGACCATTGCAACATATTAAAAGAATACAACTGTTATGTAAACATTTGTTAAACAAACACACACTATATTATACTGTCACATTTTCTGGGTATAAGTGACATGATGAAGCATTACTGTTACCACAAAATTAATTGCCAAATTTTCTATCGCACTAAGGTGTTGTTTGGTCAATGAACCACAACTATGGAAGGATAACTTACTTCAAAATTGAAAGTCTCGTCATTAGACCTAATGAAGACAGTTTTCACAAAAAAACAGTTTTGCCCGACGACGTACACCTACGCAGTTTGAATGGATCCCAAATTTTACTTGTCACGCATAGAGTCATTTCTTTAATAGTGATTTCTTGTCACAACTCACAGTAGCAATCAATACTTGTTAACATTTCGAGGCGTTCTCGAATCAGCAAAGTTTGATTTATTAATTGGCTTCACCGCAGTAGATTCTGGCAGGTCTACTGGTTGGTTATTATTTCTTTTGCGGTTAGCCTTAGACCCTGGTATAGGCCAATATGTGGATTTTTTTCATCTCCTTACAATCTGAATCTGTTAGTATTTGAACTCTTATAATTCCTCTCCTTCCTCGATTGCACACAGCAATGGCTGATCTTGGAAGCGGGCAAACAGATTCTACTGAAACTGAAGGCAAATTCCTATTTTCTTCAGCACTGTTAGATAAATTATTTCCAGTTCTACAGTAGTCTGTTACTTTTTTTCATTAAGTCTTCTGTGGCTTGTAAATTCTTCATGCATGGACTTTGTACACCCCTTGTCTTTCAAAACTACGGAGGTACTGGTTTTGTTCATGTAACGTCATCCAGGTATAAAAATAAGATACGTCCTCATTAATTATAAGCAGCAGCCACGAAGAATACACGAGACAGCACATCTATTTTATCTATATTTTTGACTCAACTACAGTCACAGATAGCGCCTCTCTCCCGTTCCTAAGACACACAAACACACATCTTACCGCATGAACTCGAATTTACAAAAGTGATATCAAGATATGGTTTCCATCATTAGAAGGGTCCATGAATGGGTGTCGGTTATGGTGCAATGATGGCAACAAGTTTGTTTTGAATTCATCATCTTCACTATTGCGCACATATGACCGCAAGGATTAAGTGTCATTTTAAAAAATTGCTGAAGAAACACCTTTTCTTATAGCAACAACAACAACTAATAATTTGTTATAACACTACTACGTATTATCCAGTAAAGTATTTTCTCTAAAAATTACATTATTATTATGAAAATCTCACCTGGAAGTGCTGCACGAATGGTTTGAAACTAACATGGCGTCCTCTCGCGAAGCAGAGTTAAGTTTTGCCACCGCTAGGTTACATTAGAAGTGCCAGACGGGAGAAATATTGCGGTGGTCCGTCCATCCATGGCACCAGTCCATTGATAGCAACCTTCCCTTACTCCCCCCCTCCCCCATCCTCTTATTACTATCTAAATCATATGGGTTAGAAAAGCGGCACACTGCTTTTTAGTCTTATTGGGCATGCTCGCAATCGAAATCACAGATGTCACTAATGATAATTTTTGTTACTTCGTACTTCATTCTCGTCTGGTACTGTGGTTATTTGTTTGTGGTGTCCTATTTCTGTTATTTTGCTTAAGTTTGGCAACGGCCACAGACCAATTATTTAAACTACCATACCAACTCTTGATTTCTCAAGAACCGTGGAATGAAATAAGCAATGGAAAAAAAAAGAAAAAAAGAAAGGCAAACGACGTGGAAAGGAAAATAATAATTCAAATTGGTTTTTAAGTACAGAGGTAAAAAAAAAGTTTACCAAAAAAAAGGGCCCTGGACTAAACTGAAATCGTTCTGAAAAGTGGGTGTGCAAACATGAAATATAAATTAGATACGTTGGCCGCAGGAATAGGCTTAAGAGCATATGCTGTCTATGTTAAATAGGCCAACTTTACTTTCCTGTAACTTTGTAACCGATGAAGGCAGGGGTGTTAGATTCATACAGCTGATATAGTGACATTATTTCTATACACTGAAGTAGAATCGTAATATAAAAAATATATTAATTTTTTCAAAAACAACATTTTTACTTAACATATGTATAAATGAAACCTTATTTTAATTATATACAAAACTGTGCTGTAATTCATCTTCAGTTGGTATATCAATGTCCAATAAAATGACTGACCAGATTTTAGACTCCTATATTTGATAGTTTTCCAGTTAAAGGCACATAAGCTGCACACAATGTCAAATTGAGATTTTCAAGGTCAAAGTTCAAGCCTCTCATTTGGAGTTAGTAGGACCCAGCAGCATAGTCAGGATCCTCTTCCTCGTCCCCGTTCTGCCCTGCAAGCGTTTTTTTTTTGAGCTGACCTAGCCTCTTTGGTGTTGAACTCGGGCTACACGTTGTGCCTTGGCAATTCTTGTTTTGTCCAAAAATTGCAGGTCCTTTACCGTGTGAATGCCAGGGACGATGTTGAGTTGCTTCAATACTCTTATTCTTCCAATGTTCCCATAGTCGAATGTCAACACAGCATCGCTGACTCCCTATTCCAAAGTTTTCAACCCCACAAATACATTCGTGGGCATTCGACTCCAGATAATGTTGTTGAGCGACTCGTTAGGATTCTGAGTACGTCCATGTAAGCACTTTTGAAGAGGAGTTCTGGATGAGCAAGGTCTCTGTATTTTGGCTTGATTGCTCCCATAACAGCTTCAGGAAGATAATGGTTGTGTTCGAAACTCTTTCCCAAAGTTTCATATTTTCGGAATTTACACTATGTGTTAGGTCCAGATGGGCGAAGTGAATGTATGGATATCTCGTCATTGAGAGTTTGTGGAAGTATGTGATCCAGAGCGCTTTCCTCATACACTCTAAATTGTGTGTGTTATTTCTGATTGCCATACCATAGTACTGCTGAACTTCATTGATTGTTTTATCTGTCAGTCGACCCCTCAGAAGTTTCATCTGACAGTACTGCGGTACGCAGGGTTTGTTTCAGTTTTCTGAAGTGTGTGCATCTTTTGTACATGTCCAACACACTCCACCTTCTTTATCTCCACATCATAATATGGTTTTGATCCAACAACACTTTTATACCTATGCTTTAAAATCCCCATCTCCAAGGAACTGTACATAGCGTACAATCCTTTCCAGCACGGAGAGTCTGAAAATTTTTACAGCAGCATCAGCTGCCATTCCTCCACTAGTCCCGTCATAGTTTTTCTGGCAGTTTTTGTACTCACCACTTGTATTTCCATCGCAACAATAGCAATGTTTTTGTCAATGCCTCAAAATCAATAACTTTACACGTGTCTATGCTGGTAAGTGTGGAAACTGAGTGTTTAGAGGTGTGTCCACGTTTTTACCATGTCCCATCAAATGCGATTGGTATGTCACTACAACCTTCATTCAGTTCTTCCGCCTCTTTTGCAGCAGCTTTCATTGAAGAGGAAGGAACAGACTCAACAGCTTCCCCTATAATTACAGAGTATTTCTGAATTCTTGTAGGTGGTGGTGGAAGATTCATTAGTGCGCAGAATGATTGAGCGACACTGAAACCTTTACTAGTAGTTCTCATAGCATAGAACAGTGTAATGTTAGCCTCATAAAGATTGTTCTTGCACTATTTTGGAGTAATAAATTTCTTTTTGCTTTCGCAATCTGTACATATAATAACTATTGTTGTTGCAAGTCCATTTCTTCCTGAGGTATCTTCTCCTACAATTACTTGTCCACCACAAACATTGCAACATACAAAATCAGCCATCACTTTACTGGAAATGTTCATATCAACTGTAACATAACCTAAATTAGAACTGTCAGCAACATTTTCTTCTAACTCACACATGTCTTCAAATTGTTTATCAAGTTTAGTCTTTGAGGCACTAATAGGGCACGTGTCTTTCTTGCTGTCTGGTGTAACATTTTTATAATTAGTGTCTACACTGTCCGAGGATTCTTCTACTAGCGTGCTTGTTACCACAAAATCTCTGTTTTCTAAACACACAAATTCATCTAGGCATGTTTTGGAGTGTATTTCAATATAAAAATAATTACTAACTGCACAAAGAACTTCAAAACACACAAATTCACAAGAAACTTCTAAAAACATAGGCATAGAGTAAATAAACACAACTATGCGGCAGATATTTAGTACTTCTTATTTTTATGGCATTGGAAATTTCCCGTGCAGTCAGATATATGTTTCGTAAACACAAAAGTACCACTGGGATATCGATAATTGACTATCGAAAACAACAGTCGACCATATGAAACAGCCAAAGATGTAAATAAATGCATGTGCAAAATGAACTTGTTTTCTCCATGCACCATTTTATTATAACATTTTAAAAAATCCTTTTAAGTATCAGGAATGGATAAATAATATACCATTTTAATCAGAAAAAAAAACAAAATAATTTAATAAGGCATGTTTTGGAAAATTACCAAAAATTCACATTTTTCCTTACAGACTCCTCTTAACAGACGTATCACCACAATTTTTTTTTAAAATCGAACCTTCGGAAAATCACCCTATGCATGGCGTATTTGATTGCTGCCTTAATTTGTCACTTATCACAAGCGCTTTATTCTTCTCTTAGTATTACAATATAATACTTTTGGATCAATTGTACATTAGTTTATCATGTTTTATGTGTAAATAGCAATATTTCATTTATAACCAACATAAATAAATACAAGGGGAAAATAGGTGTACTGGCAATGGCTAGTAAGAGATAGTTTTAATGCAAAATAAAATTATATTGAGCGCTGCCCCTTTGGTGTAGTTTTATAATCTTAGGTAAGCTTTATTTCCATGATGCAGAGGAATATCCTGAAAGTAAAACTTTTGCAGGGCTTTAAAAAAAAATTGGAAGTAAAGGCTGTTCACGATAAAGTGAGCACTTTTGAAATCAGCAATTGAAAAAAGTCACTGCCGCTGCCTGCATATATTTTAATGGGTGCACTGAGTGACATTCGTCTAGTAAAGTTGGTAACGACGGAGGCAAAGTAGTTCCATATACTAACGTCAGATAAACAGTGTTTGGAAACTTTGGTAATAATTTAAAACATTAATTTTCCTTTCTGTTTTTTTTATTATTATTCGAGAAGTAGAAATTAGCATATTTGTAAAATATTCATGTTCTTAATGATTTCACAGTTTTACTTTACCGACATATAAATAAAGTGATGAGGCCCATGGCAATGTTAATTTTATATAAGGCGGAAGAATAAACGATGTGTATACAAGTAGACCGTAAGCAGGGCTTTCAAAAGTGATAATTTTACAGTGAACAACCTTTAACTGTAAATGGACTATAAACATAGGTGCGCGACAAATAATACCTACCTTCTTTCTTGGTGAGCTTGAGGAACGCCAGCCATCTTTACATGCGTTCGACAAGTAACTACTACGAGAAAAACTCCGAGATAAAATGAAAAAATAACTGGAGGAATGCCACGAGAAACGTAAGTTACGCAATACAGTATGTTTCCAGAAGAACCAACACTTCTGTGGGTGTCTAGAGATACTTACAGAAATTAATTTTCGGGGAGTTGGGACAACTTCCATCAAGAAAGTGTTCGTTATAAGCTATTCACGATAAAATGAGCACTTTTGAAAGTCCTGCTTAAGATCTACTTGTATGCACGTAGTGTATTATTGCGACTTATGTAAGATAAGCATTGTAATGGCCGTCATCACTTTATTCTAGCGTCGGTCAAGCGAAACTGCTAAATTTTTAGAAAAGTAAATATTTTACAAATTTGCTCACTTTTACACTTCGATGCATTAAAAAAACACAGAAAGAGAAAGAAATAGTTTAAGTTAGCAGAAATGGTTACCTGGCACTTTTTATTCGACGTTAAGATACGGAACTACTTTCCCATTCATCTTTATCAACTTTACTGCGGGCATGTCACTTAAGGTGCCCGTTAAAATAGATTTAGGTAGGAGCAGTAACTTTTTTCTAAGGTTGATTTCGAAAGAGCTCACTTCATCGTGAACAGCCTTTTTAACAGCCTTGATCGACACTACTATCTCAAATATGGTGCTTAGCCCTACCGTGAGCGTCAAATTCATCTTCACAAGGACGTGACATGTTAGTTTAGTGTTATGAGATTAAATTATTAAAATTTTTTGGGGCAAAATATTATATAGATTTAACAAATTTACTTTCCTCCGCTGTGTATATACAGTAGCCGGCAGTTATCTGGGCGCGTCTCAGGGCGGTGAAGCGTGGTATAGGCTGCTCACGGTAAGGTGAGCACTTTTGAGGCCCTAGGTACTTTTTCCTTTCAGCCATTTTTTAATCCTTTAACAATTTTTAAAATAAATGTTGCTATGTCATTACTAAACACAGTGTGTACACACCGCAGTCCGAAGTTAACGCCTAAGGTAAAATAAAATATATTTATTTACAATTATTTCAAATGAGATGGCTTTCAAAAGTGCTCAATTTACTGTAAACAGCGTATAACGGGGTCGCCGGAGAAAGGTGGTAAAATTATGAGGAAAGGTAAAGGGAATTCCCGTCAAGACAAGGAAGCTCACGCGCCCAGATATCTGCCGGACACAGTGCGTTGACCCAATCCGAAACATTGTTTTCTAATGCACATGGGTTATTTTTTATTATGTTGTTTCATTGTGTCACTCCTTTGTTCTTACTTTATGTCATTTTTGGATCTAGTTAACTGATATTTATATTATACAATTTTTAGTTTGCCCAATATTTTAATTTTTTACTTTTCTATAATTTTCACTGTTCTCTGCTGTATTAAATCATTTCTTGTTTCTTGTTTCATTTTTGTATGGTAATTTGTATGTACCAGTATGCATTAAAATGTATAACTTGAAAAAAAATCATACAAATAATAGTTACAACTTCGTGCAATCTTTAACATTAATGCAAAACAATTACAGATGTTTCTTTATTGCAGTTTAAAAGAACATTTCACTTGTCCAAGAGAATTCTGCTATAGGAGACGACCGGTTTTATCAGAAGATTTTTTAAAATTTCATTTCATTAGTAAAGACATTAAATTTTAAAATAATTATTTTTCGCCGTTTGAAATGTTGAAAGATTTTCTTTTGCGCAGTTTTAGTCTAAATATGGCAGTTATATTTCTCTACGGTTTTATAACAATGCTAATTAAACCACTTTTATTGTTCGAATTCTGCGTTCAACAATGCGAGGAATTTATTTAATAAAGGAAAAGCCGGGGATCTTTCCTGGGAAAAAGAATGGGAAACAAATAAGAAATTAGCAGATTGAAGCTCTTTTTAAAGCGCATATTGTGTTAAAAATTTGAAATGTAGATAGGATAAAGCAATGATTTTGGAAATCACGCGGACTGCTTAATCTCAATAAGTTAAGTAATGACTCTTTAATAGTAAGACGTACTGAAGCCTAATTTTAAGTTTACAAAATCTATGGCATATATTACAATACTTACGCAAAATTTAAAATGTAATATTTATTCTCCGCTTCTTTTGCTGAAAGGATTCCCAGTTAAAACCAAGACAGTAGCACATAAGTTTACATTGGCAAACTTACCATTTTGAAAACTTTATGAATGTAATAACATTTTAAACCCTTTCAAACCCACTTTAATTTACGGTTTCTGATGCTGCAAACCAAAGATTTTACGATGCGTGCTGTTCTTAAGTCAACACAACACTTGTTTCGTTGTCAAAGTCAACGAGTTGTAGGTTACATGTACGGCTACAGTAGCATGAAGCAATTATGACATATACGAGTGAGACGTTTTGCGTATCATTTACCTACATGTAAGATCATTGCTCATTGAGCTCCGCAGTGTGCAGTACAGACCAAAAATTGCATACACGTGCGTAATTCACACAGTTGTGTACACTGGGTTTGAGTGGGTTAACAGTATTGTGGACAGAAAATAAGTCTTCGGCAAAAAAAAAATTTCAACGGTTCCCCCCCCCCCCCCCCCCCCCAGATATATTGGGCCTCGATCATAGATCATTTTTTAAATTAAAAATTTCTGCATTGCGTATGGATGGATATATGTGAAATGACTTGCTGATTTTATGCGCAATTATTGGCCGCTGGGCCATTTTAATTAATTAGTAGAAAACGAATAGCGATTTCTCTCATCAGTGTTAAACCGTGATCCCTGCTTGGCGAGTGCTTCCCCGCTAATCGCTTTTCAATCTGCGCGAGTTGGTAGTCCTTTATCAGTTGTATCACTTCCCGTGTCAAAAACAGTAGTATATTTATGGTTGAGCCAAACCTCACGAGTAACATACTCTTATATATATATTTTAACATTCTTCTCTGCAGTAAAATTAACAAAATAAGATGTTGAGGTGATAGGGACGATCGTCATTTTCAAACATAAAGAAATTTTCTGGCAAACGAACTCACCCCAAACGTTTAAAATGTCAGTTTTCAGTCAGGTTTAGAAGATTTCGTGTAACATTCTGATTAGATAAGTACAATTTTACAAAGAATATTATATAGAATGTTTAGAACGAACTATTGAGGTTAGGTAAATACCTGAAAAATTCGCGGATTCATTTAAAGGTAAGCTAGACATCAAACACTCGTATGTTTGTTCTGCTTTTGCAGATTTCTCCAGGAGTTGTCAAATGAATCGTGGACCAATTACAAAAGTAAAACAAACGTACGAGTGTTCAAGATAGTATTCTTCGTAAAATATTTTATATCTCCTCAGAATTTTTTACGGCATTTTCTAAGCTTGAGTGAATGTTTAGCATGTAGCTAATCTGTGGTATAAAATTCATTGAAATAACAAGTATCTGGCTTGGTGTTTCATTTTTCACAAAGTTAGTGTAGAAGTGCATAAAATCAAATATTAAAATTTTTTTTAAACATTAGTACCAACATTTTTTTACGTGTCACCACCGAAAATAAAACCGCCCTAATTGGCAATAATAACCTACGGTTGCATTTGGTTAGGAAGGTTGACTTATATGGTGGACTGGAATATACACATTCAAACAACGTTGCCCTAACATAATATGCCAATGAAAATTCGCTACCATGAAAATGTTACGAAATTAGCTACTTAGTCCACCTTCCACAACAATGCCCCAAAATTATAAAATGCCAGTACATATGGTAAGTGTAATTTATTTAAACATTAAAATGGTTAGTTTATGGTTGGTAACAAGTTGGCAAACCTACTGTTGGAAGTAGTATGTATTTTTCTGTTGTGCCAAAGATGTGCAACCAACACATTTTGTCAAAATATGGAACAAACCTTTTGAATCTCTATAATGTCCCTGTCTTATATTTTACTAACCACAAAGGTTTTTTAAAGACCTGAGATCCCTTCTTCATTAAAAATGTCGATTTGGTTGTATGTTGTATGAATGCTGGGAACATGTGTTTAATAATTGGTAATTACTGTTAAGTTCGGGTGACGTAGAGCAACCAACATAATACTAACAAGGAAAATAGTTATATTTCTGATTAAATAAAATAATAATTTCCTATGTTTTCTCAATAACTAGGTTTTTTTCGGTTGTTTCTTATGTGCTGAGGAACGTTGTGGATATGATAGTTAATGATGAGTACTTTTGTTATGTTGAACCAACATTGCACTAAAACTTGATACCAAAATAGGAATTAATCACAATTCTAAATAAAAATATACATATTGCCTTTTTTTTTTTTTTTTTTTTTTTTTGCTTTCCTATTCAGTTGTTATAGAACAGCGATAATTAAAAAAAAAAAAAAAAAAAAAACTTTCCATAGTTTGTTGTGTCGTGGTTACAAGTTGAAAAATATATTCTTGAATTGGCCGGTATTCGTATGTTTGGCCAACGTCTCCGACTGTTGGCAATGGTTTGTTGAAGTTGGAAATACATTGTTTTTAAATCAAATTTTTGTCCAGAGATTAAGAATAAAATTAGAATTTTAACATTACTCAATTATTATTTCCAGACATATATACATATATAGGATGGCATTTATTTAAAGAGAAGTCGAATTAATGTGTGGAAACCAAATTCTTTCAACAAAAATGATAATATATAAATAAAATCACAAATAGCTTGTTATTAAAACAACCATATGATTAAATTGTTGTACTGTTTGTTGTAACAAACATCTAAGTAAGGTAATAACTTGAAGGATTTAGTAGTGGAATTAGGGATTAATTTGTAACTGTTAGGGTTTGGTTGGCATGTTGATATGTAGGCCTTTGGTGGGATGTATGTTATGTTGGAATAAAAACTAACATATGATAATACACGTCAGTTTTTAGTACAGTTTCAACCATGTGCAACAGAATCTAATTATCCTGCGACGTGGCTCTATATTTTATGCATTGCGCGCTTTGACTCAACAACAGACCTAAACCAAAATATGTGCCATCCTAGAAACAACGTAAGGCATAATCTTAACTATGTATTTTATTTCACGTGAAAAGATAGTGACATATATATTAAAAATAGTAAAATATTACACAATAATACACTCAATTACAAAAAAAAATCGGATGAAAATGAATTAATACCCTGAGAATACAACAAAGGTTGCCACACAGTATCGTCATAGTCCGACATGTGCCCTATTTGCGTTTAATGACGTTTGCTTGCGCGGATTTGCCACTAACGATGCATACATGTCCCTCCATGATTCATAGAATCAAAACACCAAATAAGACCTTAGTAGCAGTGTGAGCCACAGAGCCAAGTCCAGTGAACACGCAGCATGCCCCCACGGCGCATTTGACAAGCCTTTGTCCAGCTGGATGAGTTTGAGAGAGGTCGCATCGTCAATCTCCAAGAGGCAGGTTGGGCGTTTAGACTCATTGCTCGCCACTTGAAACAGTTCTGCCTACACTGTGAGTTGGGGTTGGACGCAGTGGGAACAGGAGGGTACAGACAACTTGTCTAGAAGGCTCGGGTCGACCCCAGCGGACCACCAGCAGTGAGGATCGTTTCATCGTGCGACAGGCTGTAAGCACTCTACGGCGTCGCCGCGCACCATCCAGGGACATGTCACGGCAGCTGGGGATACACCTGTATCCACCAGTACCATATACAGGCGGCTAGCAGAGGGGGATCTGTCGTCGCCGCGTCCCTTGCGACGTCTACCATACGACCTGAGCATCGCTGAGAATACGTGACCTTCTGCCAGGAACGGGCAGTGCGGCAGCCTGTGGATTGGCAACGAGTGGTGTTAAGCGACGAATCACGGCCCTGTCTGGATACAGACGACTGCCGAACTCGAGTCTGAAGACGACGTCCTGGCCTGCGCCGTGATCTGCGCTTGATTGTGGAGCGCCACCCTCCCCCTCAGTGGCAGATGTCATGGTGTAGGCTGCCGTTTCCTACGATTCACAATTTCCGTGGTGATTGAAGGAACCCTGATAGCGCGGCTATACGTCAGGTAAATTCTACTATAGGGTGTTCACGGTAAAATGATCACTTTCAAGGCCCTAGTTACTTTTTCCTTTCAGCTATGTTTTATCCTTTAAATAACGTTTTAAATAAGTATTGCCACGCAAGTAATAAACACAGAGTGTGTATTCCACCGCATTGTGAAGTTAACGTCTAAAGCTAAAATAAAATATATTTATTTACTATTATTACAAATGAGAGGGCTTTCAAAAGTGCTCACTTTACCGCGAATAGCCTATACCATGAGCACTCCCCTTCCTGACGCAGCTTGAAAATTCCATTCTCTCAGCAAGCTAATGCTCTACCTCATATAGCACATGTATCTCTGGCCTGCCTTCATGACGTCAGCATGCTTACTTGGCCATCAAGGTCCCCAGACCTCTTCCTCATCGAGAACGTTTGGAACCAGACTGGACGACAACTTCGGCCAGCGATAGCTACGGCGAATTCGGAGGGTTTGTTGCGCCATCTGTGGCAGGATCTTCCTCAGGACATCCGACGTCTGCATGCCTCCATGCCCGACCGTATCGCCTCCTGTCGCGTTGCTAAGAGTGGTCCAACGCCATACCAAGTTGTAGTGAACCACCCGCCCCACCTTACTAAGACGTTTCAGTAGACAAGTGGCAAAGTGGTTTACAAACCCCACACATAAACAGGGGGCCAGCAAGTGCACCCCTTCCCCCCCCCCCCCCAACACTCTCTCAAACGTGAAGCCGTCGCGCTGCACTCGAGGTTGCTGCCGCCCGACGGAGGTGTCGGGGCGCACAACTGCAGAGGGCTGCGACCCAGGTGAACGAGTCCAGCCAAGGATACATGACTACCGTCTTCCAGATACAGGGCTGGAGGAGCTCTGCCCGCATCCCCATAACCCAACAGCGGTAAGACGACTTATACACTTCGGTGCAGGTCTAGACCGCGAGAATCCGCAACACAACTTAAAGAACTCTAGCGCTGACTTTGACTATAAGACTAGGAACACGATTAAGACGTTCGGTAATTGCCAGTAGTAAATTTAGATAATTATATAGAGTTTTGTATTGTAATATTCTGAAGGTAATTCTTACGACAAATCATTGTATATTTGGAATTAAATTATTTGTGTAGTATTTTATAACCATCTGTGTCACCTACCTTAATTTACAGTCTGAGCTATTGCCACCCCACGTAACTGTACCTCGAGTTATATAGAGTTTGGTGTACTAGTAGTTTAGCATTGAATAGGAGTAAAAGAGTAGACTCAAGATGGCAGCATTACAAAGTACATCGTGCAAGTGTTGTTCCCCTGCAATAGGTTCTTGGCGTGGGAAAATATTTTGATATTTTCTGTCTACATACTACCATGTACTGTGCCTGTACCCACTTACGCGTCCGTGCGATGACAACTTCAGGGTTATCATTTCTTTGCAAATGAGTGTACATTAAAGAATATAATACCGTGTAGTGGTCAATTATAGTAGCTAATAATTAATATTTCTTCACTCTCCGTACAGAGTTAGAGTGGAGCATTAAATAGCATATCGGACTGGTACTTCAAGGGCGCGGTTTCTCGCTCCGCTCTCTTAGAGCAGATTTTGAGAAAACAAAAAAAATATATTATAATTGCTACTAACATTGAGAGCAAATACATTACCATGAAAAGTGTAGTATTTTATTTCAATGTTTTAGTAAGGTTACAAATTTATTTAAAGCGCCACTGATCAATGTTGGCGGAATGTTGTTCGTTGGTTGCCGTTGTGTACGGAATAGCGCGTCTTATCGGAACACTACCAATGTTATATTGTAAATTGTCAGTAAGCTATTGGTTGGTAAATGACCGGGAAGGGGCTGGCACCCGACCATTATGTATAGGCTGTTCACGGCAAAGTGAGCACTTTTTAAGGCTCTCCCAAAAGGCTTTAACCACTAAAAAATATAACTTATTGCAATCTAAGGCATTAAATTTTGAAGGTGGTGAAATGTATACACTGTGTTTATTCGTCACATTGCAATGTTTATATTAAAAAGCAGCAGGAAGATAGAAAAAGGATGAAATGAAAAAAATAGAAAGGCCTTAAAAAGTGCTCACTTAACCGTGAACAGCCTATAGCAAAACGTTAGGCCCACGTAGGCCCGAGTATCATTTTGATGTTCAGCAAACATAATATTTCCCAGGTTGGGTTAAACCAAACAAAAATTGCTGCTGGGGTAGTTATTTAAAAACTTTTGTAGGTAAATGTATGCATATATCAGCACGGAAATATTGTAGAATTATCTGCTAAAGTTATTTCATTGAAGCTGCGGTTCTGTTTGTGATTCAGAACAGATCAAGCTGTTTCGAAAACAAAAAATACTGCAGTTCAGAATATTAAAAAAAACCTCAGCATAAAACATTATCAATGAAACATACATATTTTAATCATGCTCGACAACACAAATGTCCGAATGTTATGTTCGTTATTTATATTATACTATGCACCACTTCAGGGGAACGCGAAACTGAATTTACCACAAGCTTCGGCCACCGCAGAAGGGGGAGGGGAATGGAGAATCGCATTCCATGATAAACGCGCGGAACGAATATTTATTTTATAGTAATAACGATGTCGTAAAAACTGTGCATTCGCGGTGTGAATTCCAATGGTTTATTACGTGGCCGCTCACCCAAATCAGAACGCTGTTAGCAGAAGCGAAACCAGTAATTATTAAAGTCGCCCTAACCCTTTTCCACCAATCTTATTATCCGAAGACTTCTTCGCTGTACCTAATTAACCGAAACATCCTTCAATAAAGGCGCTTCCGGGAGTGAAAAGAGGCGGAGGTGAAGGTAATGGGCAGGTGGTAGGTTAGGCTTAACATCTCATTGACAGCGAGGTCAACTCCAGGATTCTGATCCCGAGGAAGACATAGATTGTTGTGCCATTTTATTTTAAGTGTAGGTTGGTTTATTATGACGCTTTCCGGACAAAGAAAATATTTCAGTTTGATACGTTGCTCTGTATCGCTTCTTTTAACCCCCCCCCCCCCTTCCCGCTCGCGCGAGTTAAGCTAAGCAGCGTATAAAGGGCAAAGTTTTAACCCGAGGAGTGCGCGGAGATTTACAAAGTGCCGCTGCCACTATAAGCCTTTCGCGGAGTTATGCTACTAAATGTCATTGAGAGGATTGGCTGTCTGGATTTATATCTTTAAGAATGTTCGGGTCACCGCCCCCACTTCTCAGCGCAACTCGAGGTTTGGGAACCTTCTATACCGGGCCTGCGAGACTATTTAAGGCACAACGGGCCTCGGAGCCAACCATCTAGAACTTGGAGGACTGTGCGACTTTAAGCGCCAGGTGCGCAAAGACAGCGAAACTGAGAGTGGTAACGTCAGTGACCAACAAGAGTGAATGAGTGAAGAGATTTGGACGGCTCTTAACAGCGAGGTCTTGAAAGCCGGTAAGGGTGATTGATGTGAGTACGGAGCAGCGCCGGGATGAAAGGGCGGAGGGAACGAGAGATTCCCGAGAGAGCCCGCCAACCAACGGCATCGTCCGGCACGATTCCCACATGCGAAAATCCGGAGTGGGCCGGCCGGTGATTGAACCTGGATCGCCTTGGTGGGAGGTGAGCAGGCTAACCGCTCAACCACCGTACCGTGGCCTCAACGAGAGTGAAGTCTGCGGACTGCGAGCGTCGGTAAAGACTGACGGGCGGGATTTTTTAACTGGATGCGTCTGTGACAGACATTTGGAAGGATGGCAATAGCCAGATGGAATGTTTGTAAATAACAAGTGTGAATTATGTGACTGCAACAAATATAGAAATAGTGATAAGGACTTTGATTAGAATTGATATAGACATTAAATATTTCCCTCACTGAATATAAATAAGTAATAGCGGATATAGGTAGTTTAGTGTTGGCAATAATAGCTGTGTGAATATTTATAGCATTATAAAAAATTTAAAATAAAATTTATTTCTTTTATTTTATTAAGACTTCCATCTCTCACGAACTCAGATACGCCCCTCTGGTGACTTGTTACAATAATTACGAGACTCTTAAATAGTTTAAAGTGTAAACATTTCTTCCTCTACCCAGCACGTACAGCAAGTAAAAATAAGAGTGGTAGTTGGAGATCTTACCCATAAAATGCTGTGTTTTGGGATCTGTTTTGTGTGTTACTTTAAATATAAGTCATGAAATTACGATAAAAATATATTTCATATCTTACCAGTTATCGTGCCCTGATTTATATTGTTGATTGTTCTGTATCAGTGGAAAAAACCATGGAAAAACTAGACATTATGTGATTAATAATTATTATTTATTTTTAAGAAGAGCGAAAGACACTATTGACACCGTAATGGAGACCGTAATGACAACTGAAAGGAGAAATGAAGTTTACTTGTTTTAACGGATGTTTTACTGGATGATTTTTATCGAGTATTGAAGTTAACCATGAAATTAATGGGCTAAATTAGCGACAGTCGTGAACGAACGTGTGTCCTTGGGATCTATAAGAGCTAAAATAAATTATCTCTACACGCACAAATGCTTACATAGAAAGGAAAAACCAACGATCGTACATGTGTAGAGAGGGGCAGAAATAGAGAGAGCATACAAAGTTTCTGACTTCATACTTGTGTCAAGGAAACCTGTGCTTAACCCTTAATCACTGGGCCTTAATTTTTAGTAGCGTTACTGACCCTGGATCTAAGGAACTCACAAATTATATTTATTATTAAATAATATAATTCGTTAATACTTTGAGGTTTTATGAGTTTACACGCGTTTATTAGTTGCGTTTTACGCTACTTATAATGCGGATAGCCAAAAACATATGCGTAATATACTAATAAAGTCTTAAAGTTGGTTATTTTACAAAATTTGCACATAATGAAAACATTTATAAATTAATCAATAAAAATAATATAATTTCAAACATAGACACAAAAAAAGGATTGGTAAAACTGTGTAGTTAATAAAAAAATTAATTTTTGTTACAAACGATTGCATGGAAATTCTGACATTGCACTATTATCGCAGTTTTATACACACTCATTACTCATTGGTGCACAACACTGAAGGAAAACTGGTCTGTTGCTTTGATTGCACGCAAATGATGCCTTAATGTCCTCTGCTGTAGGGCAAAGGCTGTATCTGCTTCATTTTGTTAGAGGGGCTGTTGTTGTTCTTCTGTCGTCTAAAACAAGCAATTTTCCCCATTGCCAATCACAGGTCTTTCTGCATAGAAGGTTGTTGGTATCGTCGTAAATGTGGCTCTATTAACTGCGTTCCAAGCTCATCCACAAATACAAATCGGTCGACTAGTACATTATTTCTGAAGCTCTGATGTAGTGTATAGATACTTGATGCGATATTGAGTAGTGCGTAAAATATTGCCGTTGGCCATCGCTTTGTTGCGGTACCTGTTGAGAAAATGGAACATTTTTTATCAAGTGTGTCCACGCCAACTTTTGTCATATTATAAAAACATATTATCTCAGATATTCCAGTTGTTGCATAAGATGCTGACGAATGGTGCACTGACGATATTACAAAGGCTCACTTTTTTTTCGGAATGTAAGATATGATAGTTTCGTTTCGTGTAAACCCATCAAATTAAAACTATAATGGCCAATGTTTGTATGGTAGAAGCTCTGGTGGTATTTCCCGCTTGTTCGCCTTTAAAGTTCACTCACACGCGAGGCCTTTTTGTAGCAGTTTGTCAACGAGCACTACAAATGAGAACTAGTTGTCTACTGTAAAATTTCGGTTAGGGCCTTCCATGGGAGTGCTCAACTTCAGAACAGCCTGTGTCGGTTTGGTTAGCTTTTTGACTTCTGATGTCAGACTGGTATCATCTATGTACTTTTACAGTACACACACACATTGCAGAGGTAATTATTGTCAGCATCGGTGAGGCACAAAACTTTTATGCCATACTAGTCTGGCTTGTTAGGGATGTACTACATCTGGAAAGCAAATCGTTCCGTGAAACCTACGGGCCTTTCATTAACACCTGGATATTCAACCAAAAAAGTTATTCAGGCAGTTATTTTTTAATGTCTGAAGAATGTACGAGAAAGCTGCAGCTGGATCATGTGTTTCCTCTGGTTTCTTGTGGTGACTTCATCATATCTGAGACAGGACATCGTACAAAAGAACTTTTCTCGGGACATCTTACATCTAACAATAGCAGGTATTTATTTCCAGGGGCATTCATATCCAGATTTGTAAATTACTGTTAGAAGTAAAAGCCCCAAAAAATGATTCAAATTCTATATTTGTCCATATCCCGTAGTTCAGGTCTATTGGAATTAGCGTACCTTGATCTGTATTTATCCCACTTGAAATCGGTCCAGTGTACATTGCAAATGTCATTATCCAATAAAATGAAAGTCTCCGTACATAACGGGGCTCTACTTTTCCACCGTTTGTACGTGGAAGTCCTTTTAGCCCTGACAAATCTGTAACAATATTTTTACAGTGGGTTCATGTTGTTTTCTTCGTATCATTATAAGACCATTTGTAACGATTTTTACCATAACAGCACAATAGTTGGAAGCTTGCAATCTTAATTTTCCGGAATTTTTTCTTCTGATTGTTCAAACTCCATCAGATGATCACTTTTAATACAAAAATCTTGGGGACAATCATTGTAATGGAGATCGCTGACATCACCGCCTATTTTCTCCAGCCACAGAGAAACTGTATTTTCGAAGTTAGTATCACTATCGTATACTCGTTTCCGTAGTCCGGATGAACTTGCCATCGCTTAAAGAAATGCTGACTTACACATGGCAACAGAGTGTCTTGGTGACCGCCATGTCACATGTGCAAAACTTGCCCCCAACTCCACAACCATGTCATTCATGATGCACAAGAAATTGGAGGCGAACAATAAGGATAGAAAATTAAATGAAATAGCAGATAGCTGATTTTGTTTAAGAGGGTGCCTGCAGAAAGAGAAAAGAAAAAACCTATTTCCATTTAAAATTAAACATTTTCCGGGCACCTTATAGTTTTATTTACTCCCTCCGCCCCAAAAGATGCAACATATGAAATATAAACACGGTACAAAAATAATGGCTTTGAAAAAAGGAATAAAAAACATTACATTATTTATAGATTAACAATTCCCCAATTTCTTTAAAACATTACAAAAATTTAAGGGGTTACGTAAAAAATGTGTCATTACAAAAGAATGTAAGTATACAACTGGCTCAAATTCCCCAATAAGCCTGCTTTAAAAATTTTCTGCATTTAAAATATCTTAAAGTGAGACCAACCTCTTAGTGTGACCTCCCCCCCCCCCCCTTCCACGAGCGTCCTCAGTCACTTAGTTTGCCAGGGCATGTATGGTGAAGATTCAGCAACTGTCGTCCTCCACAAAGCTGCGGAGAACGTCCTCGAAGCGGAAGCGATCTTCTTCCAATCAAATTCGAAGGCGGCGCTGACGTCACAAGGCGACCTCCTCAGTCACCCCAGTCGCCGCTTGGTGGGGGGAGGGGGACGCCGCGTGCACTCAGTGAACTAGAGATGACGTGTAACAGCTATTTTCTGTACCTGTTCCAAACTGATGCAGATATAGACCTGTATATGATACTTTTTGTATCAGATACAGGAATTACCGAGCTTCCCGGGTGCATAGCTGCTTCGCCAGTCTCGAGTAGCGGGCGTGTTGTCAGTATCAGGTAGTGGTGTATCAGATACACGCGTTATCAAGTACGTGTTTTGAGTTGGTGTACTGTGTGTTATATTTCACAGTGAAATAAAGTATGCATAAGAACATCATAATAAAAGGCTTCATTTGCGCGAAAATGTTTCAGATACGATAATGAACTTTATATCGTGTAAACGAGAACTTAGTTATGAATTATATATATATATATATATATATATTTTTTAACTAAATCATTTAACCGTGAAGTCCCCAAATTTAAATGAAGATATTAGCTTTCATCTCAACCCCACATTTTAAACGCAGTTCAAATTTTATTGTATCAGAAATACATGGAACAGCAGACGCGACATACTGGCGGCTCTGGCAGCAAAAGTTAAACTGATACATAATGTATCTGATACTTCGGAAATGTACTCATTTACAGTACTTGACACAAGTGGGTATCAGATACAAAGTAAAGCTGGATTTACAATAACACTACAGTCCGACAAAACAGCCCCGACACCCATCAGCCAATCAGGAGCAAGGTCACCCCGACAGTCCGATAAATGTAGATTCCATTTCTACTTCCGTCGGGCGTATCTTGTAACAGAAAGCTAATTAATTGACGAAAATAAATATTCGTGGTAAAACAACTGCTCCAAAATCGAAAAATACTTCGTTTACAAAGTTATCAAAACAAAATAGTGGACAATGATTTATCATTTCTTCACACTCCACAGAAAGTCACTGGCCATTCTGGGATTTGCCGAAAGCCAGGTAACACTTGTCGGAACGAAACTGTCGGGGTATTGCAAACCATTGAACTAATTTTGGTGGCTGAAATGGTTGGACTGTAACGTCGTGTCTGACTGTCGGGACGACCTCGCCGTGACATTGTAAAATCCAGCATAACAGGTTGATACTCTGTGTGCCTCCTCTACAGTGAACCTCTGGCTGGCAACCAGCGTCACGGAGTCTACAACACTTACAGAAGCTAAGTCTCACAGACCCGTAACACCGTGTTTACAGAGAGACAGTTTGTGGCCGACTGCCAAATACACACCGCCACACTCCCTCACTCACGCGAAGTTAGCAGGGTTGCCAGACTGCAGTTATAAGATATAAGAGAGTGACAGTATAAACGATATTTACTAGGGTCTGTCAGACTCAGGCACCTTGTTTAATGGTTAATCGGTAAACATAAGCAGTAACATATTAGACGAGAGCAGTAAATTTTTAAAATTTTAAAAGTTGATATTCAAGACGACAGTAATACTTACAGCTACATTGCAGAATACGTAGCAACAGAGTGAACACAAACATCTCTGTGTAACACGGGGTTCTTCGTTTACAGGGTATATTAGAAACCAACTTCTAGAAGAAAATATTCTCGTGCGCATAATTCTACTCAACCTACTGGCTTAGCAGAGAATTCGGAAAAGTAAAACCGAATACGGCAGTAAACTACCGTATTTGGTAATGCAGCATGTCAGCAGCTTGTTATAAGTTACATTTTTATTCGTTTAATATTATCCATATTACTATACGAAACCTATTGGCGTCAGCAGGAGGGTTCAAGGAGGGGGGGGGGGGCACTTGCCCTCTACTGGAAACTGTATTTTTTTTTTGTAATTGCCTATTAGCGACATTACTTCAACATTCAGGTCCCTGCTGGGAAGAGTAATTGAGTTCCTCCTGTTATCTCGTTATTTTATTTTGATATTTGTTAGTGCTTTGATATTTGATATTATATTGTATATTGTTAATGATAAAGTAATTAATTCATATTACAAACAGTGCATGTTTATTGCGCGCATTTAGGTTGAAACCCAGTTGTAAATCTCACACTTTTCTGAAGGAACCTTTTTTTTATTCACATGCCGCCCCTTGGAAAATGTCTTGTTGACGTCCATGACGAAACCGTCACATATTTAATAAGAGGTTATTCTTAATAATGTTATAGATCCGAAAGTTTGTGTGTTACTCAATCACGTCGTAATAGCTGGACGGATTTGGATTAAATTTGGTACAGGGGTAGAATATATTCTGTATTAACACGTAGGGTACTTTTAATCCCGGAAAAACGAACAGTTTCTTAGGGAATATATAAAATATGCCACCAACCATTTCCTTAAGGAAATGTTAGTTTTTCCGGGGTGAAAAGTACCCTGTGTGGTAATCCATAATTTTAGAGTAATAGAGTAGAACAATTAAGATAGAGCACTTGGTCATTTTAAGGTTTGAATTTTGCACGCGGATGGAGCCACGTGTAATAGCTAGTTGTATTGTATAGGGCTTTTTAAGGACCCCCAGCTTTATGCTAAAACGCTTAGCAGGGGACGACTTACATACTAACTTATAACCTTACTTAATAAACACCCATGCCTTACCCGGGATTCGAACCCAGATCCCCCAGTGCCCCAGACTGGGCCACGGGAGGTCGGCTGTAATAGCTAGTTATTTTATAGTTTAGTGGGTAGACGAAAACATATAAGGTCTTTCGCAAATGTTCGTTTAACTCTAAAGAATCTGTAATCAGTTTCCGACTGCTCGGACGGAAAGAAATAAGGAGGAGGCAGAAGACAAGCCAAAGAGGTTATATAAAGTAAAAAAGTTTTAATCTTTTTGCGACCTCCTTGGGTTGACCGAAACATTAAAGTAGGGCAGCCAACCTGCTCCCCTCTTCGTCTTCTGTTCGTGTGCACGTGTTGAGTGATGCAGGAATGATCTAAGTTTTTTTTTTCCTACATGTGAAGATATGTTTTCGCTCCTGACCGCCCGCCCTCCCTCCTTTTTTTTTTTTTTTTTTTTTTTCCTTTTTACTTATTACAAATCGTTCTATTTCTCTCACTCTCACAATAATCTTGTGGTACATGTTTTGAAGGCGAATTATGCATTATTTAATAATTTTAATACTCAGTAGATATTTAAATTATAATATAGTACTAAAACTATAAAATAAAATTCGATTTAATTTTTTAAAAAATATGTTTTGCAAGCCCAAACAAATGTTAATGTATACACGCATCGCCAGTAAAACCTTGACGTCAAAATCAATAAAATATTGCTATAAAATATATTGGCCAAGAAAAATAATAAAGAAAGGTAATGCAGTATATAAATCCTTTTTAAGGAATTATGGTCAGCAAATTACAATACCTACATATAGAAATACATATTTTCTTAAAATATGCATTATAATTGAAATCTATTATTATAAGGACGCCTGCGCGGCATATCTGAGTTCGTGAGAGATGGAAGTCTTACTAAAAATAAAAGTACCAAATTTTTTTTAAATTTATTCACACAGATATTATTTACAACATTAAATCATCTGTCCCCACTAATGCTCCGTTTATTTCACAGTGAGCGCAATATTTAATGTATATTTCAACTCTAATTAACGCTCTTCTTTACACCGCTGTTTAATTATTGTCAATTGAATCATACTCATCATTAACACATGTTCAGTGTTCAGGCTAGCTGTTGCCAACATTTGTAATGTCTTTCACTCATGTATCCAATCCAGTAGTCCATCCTGCAATCGTACTCTTCACTGCTCTGATGTTCGCAGTCGCAGATTTCCCTCCCGCTGGTCCCTTCTCCCGCCGCGTGTTTCTCTTCTCGCTAGTTGTCTATCGCTGAAACTCAACCATTCAACTACTGCCGGCTCGGAGGCTCGACGCGCCTTTTATAGCTGCTGGCCTTGACCTGGGAGGTTTGCCGCACCCCGAGTCTAGCTGGGAGACACGAGGGCGGTAATCCAGAGCATTCTTAAGATGTCTCAAATATACCCGATACCGAAGGTCGAGAGCGACACGCGCCCTGATAGGCATAACAGGCACGCTTTGTAAACATTCCTTTGTGAAAAGCCGCCGCGTCTCCGGCTGCAATTGATATCGCGTGCGTCCATAAATCACCCAACTACTCTGTCCTTCACTTCCACTTGTTCGCACGGAACAAAGTAGCGAGAGCATAACAATAATTTAAAAGAAGTATAATATGAATGTTAATGCATACACTATTAATAGCAGAATATATTTAAAAGGTACTATTTTAAATCTATTATTCCTCGTTTTCTTACAGCATGACAGATTGTATTTCTATAAATTAACTTTTCTTGCTGCCAATTAAGCAAAATTTGTATCCTTCGATCTGTATCCAAATTAACTTGTAAGTAATTTTCAAATCCCATGCTAGCCAATCAACATAATCGTTCTTGACATGTTGTTGACCTCAAGTAAGTTTTATTATTAGTTTCAGGTTTGGAAACCTTCTCTTCCTGCTAGTTATTGATACTGGCAGAAGCGAAAGTAATCCGCGACTGCAAGATTGTCAATCAGGTTAGTCTTGACAGTGAAGTTCACAACTTTAGCTGGAGAAGTTGCTGAAGGTAACGTGGATGGAAGTTTGAACAATTATACATGAAATTCTGTGCAACCAATCTCACAGCATTGCCTGTAGGTTAACACATACTCAAGTTATTGATACATGTTTAAAAGTTCCTTGCTTTCCATATCCTGGAGTTGATATATGACATACAAAGGACTCATGTATTATCTATGGTTTTCAAATAATTAGAAACGCTGGCTTAGGGAGTCATTGGAGTTATTAAGAATCATGTAGAATATGTTTATCATTCAAGGCCTTTTCTTTAGAATTATGATTTCATCTTCTCTTGGCCTCTGTTTGCTAAATCTTATTCTATTATTCAAATCGATTCTCGTAACAAGTGTAGAGGCAACTCCTGTGACGTTAGTTATGACACAAATAAGTCCGTTGTCGAATCTAAAATTCTGCACAAAGTACATTGTACACTACAAAAGTGTCATAGTATTTTGTGAGAAATTCCCACATAATATTTATTTTAAAGTTTATTAAGACTATCCCAATTTTTTAATTTGTCATGGGCGTGATACTATTGTAGAAGTTAATTTTATGAACAAGGGAAACTTAAACTTTATATTTTGTATGAGTTATTTAGTATAGATTATTCGATTGTGTTTTAAGGTGGGAAAAAACGCTTCTAAAGATGACTAACTAAATTTAAATAAAAATTTTACTCTTTTAATTTATATATATATATTTTTTAATTTAAAGATCGTGGGTGAGATTTCCAAGTCAGTTTTCTGAAACAGTTCCCTCCCTCCTTCTCAACTTCCATTAAGTTTCCACCTCGTGTGGGGTAAGTGCGGGTGTCTTTCAGTGCTGTGAGCTCTGAGGTATATGCTATTGTGCCACAGCTACTGCGTTCATTTTTCTCTCTTGTTGGTGCCGCCAGAAGTAAAAGGCGGTATCATATTTGTCGGGACCTGCACTTCGCGCTTAATGTCTCTCGTCTCGCTATCTGCGCGCTCTCTCTCTCTCTATTTCTCTTTCCCAGTGCCATCTCATATTTCTTCCTGATTCCCCAAGACTTTAGCAGTAATTCACCATGTTTTGTCATTCTTAAAGTTGTTCTTTTACCGGTACATTTCTCGAAGGTTCAGTCTTTCGTAGAGACAGGAGTCCGTGGGTATCGCGAGACTATAAAACTTTCTTAATGTTACAGACAGTCTGCAAGCCGCGTTTGGGAGGCCGGTCTTACAGATTCTATATGCATTTAGATATTTTTCTTACATTATTTTTTCATCATCACAAAGTATCGTTTGTTTCACTGGCACTAAAACAAAACGTTCACATTTTATTTGTTTATAAGAAAGAAGAGGCGGAGACTGACTCCTCCATGTGATGTCTCAATGACTCATGCGATTGGTCAGCTGCAATCACTTGGCAACTCGGTGATTGGCTGGTCGGTGTCCGAACAATATATTAATGGCGTAATACTATTTGTTCAAAGTCAATATGACGTCATTGGGCTTGCATACTCGTATATTATAAGCAGTAGGGAGGTCAGCTGAGAGGCTTAGTTCGACAAAGGCTAATGTTAAAGTTGGATCGTCTCGGCTAACTTCTGCAGCGTTGCATTTAAGTCTTATTCTGCAACTGCAATGTCTACGGACACTCCAGAGCCAATGGTATATACGGCAGCGCCATCGAGTTATTCGGTAGGCGTAACAGTAGTGCCATCGAATTATTCGTGTGGTACCAGCAGTGCCAACGTATTCTTCGAGCGGCATGCCTATAGTAGCATCGCCATCGACATTCTTCGGATGGGCTGCCTACAGAGCCACTGCTTTAATCTGCTATCGGCTTGGTTCCAATGCCACCATCGACTTCTTGGCCCGTACTACAAATTTATTGTGTCTTATCTTCACCTTCTTCAGTCATAACATCTACCTCTTCAGCTGAGGCACCTATGTCTCTGCCGGAATTTCCAGAGTCTTCGGGAATGTTTGGCACAGCGCCTACAGAAGTACCAGCCAGTTATTTGGCTGTAACAACTGCTTCTTTGCCAACTGGACCATAGACCTCTGTTCCAGCGACAACTGCCACAACTACCAAGATGGCGGACGGTGGCTGTTACACGTACCAAGATGACGGACGGCCGCAACTACCAAGATAACGGATTATTCAATAATATTTAATACTAAATATTTTATAATTTTTTAATAATTTAAAAATAACTTTTGTAATACTTATTTGACTTTTTAATCTTTTTTGTTGCGTTTTTCAATTTTATATTCCTTGGAATTTTTATATTTCGAGGTCAAATGTCACCGCGATCAAGGTTAAAGGTCAAGGCAAGGAGTGACAGAGCACGAACAGCTTCGAGGCTGCGAATCACCATATCCCTTGTGCTAGAATCGGTATAACCCTGCCACATAACGTACGCTATATACATGATGCACGTGAAGTTGTAAAGGAAAATAATAAAAAGAATTAGCATATAACATAGCACCGTGACATAATTTACCAGCACCTGTGAATCTTCCCGTAATAATAATGATAGGTTTGCTAACGTTCTTATTTCTGTACCGCTAATTTTATTCTCCTTTTATTCTCGACATTAACTTTGCTTCCCCCCTATTCCAAAAAATAGTATCCGTGATTTTAAAATTTTTTAAGCCTTTTTGTATCAGCTATCACACCTATGCTTGTTTTCGGTTGGACACGTCAAAAACCAGCTTCTAATTGACTTAGCTCTCAAGTGGTAGGAAAACACCACCTTTGTTGCCGATCCTGATCTCGTGAACTGAATACCGACTACACGTAATACCTTAATACCATTATTTCTAATATCTTGTTCTTTCAGCACTTAATTTGCTAACATATCACGTACTGGTATTTTTTTTGGCAGGAAATGCATTGTAGCATTTAATTGCGTACTTAGTAAAGTGTATATAAAGAAAAGAACGTAGTTGCTGGTTGAAGTTTCTCCGCAGTCGTAAAACGGAGGTGCGACGATATCTGCAGGTGAGAAGAGGAACTAACTTTCCAGCGAGATGTTTACTCTCCGTGGAATAGTCGCGTCTGCGAATTTGCGTCCTTTTTAAAGCGAATGGAGACGGACGATGAGAAAAAGCGATGAATGTACTCTGAAGGATAAAAACTAAAATGAATATCTCGTGGAGTTCGACGTACTCGTATAGAAGTAATTTTTTACGATAGGGAAACTAAACAATTTATCTCGTGAAACACGCTGAAATTTAATAATTACTTCTGTTATACTTTTAAATACAAGTAATGTATTTTCCTCCAGCGATTTCCATGTGGTAGGTTCTGTAACTGCAGCAACCGAATCTGAAATGTCGCGAGTCAAAACATGTCAGTCTGAAACACCGTTCATTATTGCAGCGCTTGTGTAATATAATTGAAATTACGTGTGTTGTGAGAATGCTTCTTCTTCTCCAATTCAAGCTATAAGTTAATTTGAGTTATTTAACAAATACGGAGAATATTTTCTATTTAAATATGTGTATAAGATATTGACTATGCTGCAGTAGGTAAGTCGATGGCTGAGTACAGTGAGTTGAATAGTTCGCCGTTAAGATGGACATTGATTCATTCTTGAGGAACATCTTACGAAACATTTTCTGCAATTGCGTTAGGCCAGTGGTTTCTACAGTTGAAACGTCTTTTTAAAACGTTGTGTTCAGTCGGAAGTGACTTTCGGCTCAAGCAGACTGAAATAAATAAAGCATAACATTCATACTGTCATCTTCCAAGTTCTAGTAGTAGAGAAGTCGCAAATGAATGTGCAATTTTAAGTGTTAGTTTTGATTCGGTGAGCACATCAGCAGCCACATCTTCCTTGTTAGGCTAAGCGATGACAGAAAAGTGTTGATAAGCTCAAATAAACGCCCAAAGTTGATATTCAGCACAAAAAAAAAAAAAAAAATAGAGTTTACAGTACACCGAACTCGAATTGATTGGCTTAAACAAAATCTAACTTACAGACAACCAGTCGAAGAATAGTAACCCTCCCGTGAGACTATTGCCCAATAGTTCGAAAAAAAATTTCCACTCAAAGTTTTGAAGAAGGGTGATTTACATCGTCACAGAAAATCGTCTCTCTATCATGGCCTATTCCCGAACAAACTATGCTAAGGCAACATAAGTGTGAATTTCTTGATCTCCATATTGTAAAACAGTTATTCCTATGACGCAGACCGCATCTGCGTTTTGGGTTATACAGGATGAGTCGGGGCGAAGTCCGTTAATTTCGGGAAGTGATTCGTTACGAGAAACAAAGCAGATTTGGGCATTCGTCGATAATGGGACAATAGAGGCCGCCACGTGCCACTGAATATCGAATTTCAAATTACATTCGTTAAATATTTCCGAAACCATTTTAGGTTAAGCAACACATCTTCGAAGAGTGTTACAGAACAGGGAGACCTTCAACCTGTTATGAGTGTAGTGATAATATCAACCTCCCTTCGCTATGTACTTGGGGTTCATCGCCCTGTTTTGGCAGTTACTTTCTAAACACTGTTATGAAATGCACATTTACAAACGGTATGTTAATGGGAGTGGGAAAAGCAACAAAAATGTTCGTCGTGTTGGCACTCACTAAGGCTAACAGTTTTCGCGATATCAACATTTATATGTTTAAAGGTGTGCGTAAGAATGCCTGAGAGGTATGCAAATGCAAACGACCTTCAGTGTAGCTTAAGAATCAGGTGTTGTTCACGCGTAGGTACAAGCAGGCATTAACAAGCCTTGTTACTAATTTGGAATGTATGTCGATAAGTTACAACAGAGGTGAAGGGCTGTCGTTTGACACTGAGGATATGGCTCATCCAAAACATATTGCTTTCACAGTAACACAGATGGTAATAAATACTTAATATACAGCTTGAACTAATGGCTGCTTGTACCTACGTGTGGACCTACGCGTGTCTTTCAGTGCACAACTACGCGACGCAATAGTATTTGCTTTAACCTTATACGTTTCATGATATGTGAATAATGGTTTGAAGTTCAAATAACATCGTCAAAATACATGCGTATTACTTTAGTGCCCGGGAAAATTTTCTTTGTTTGCAAGACACTAATCATAATTTCTAGCTTCTACATAGCAACTAAATGTACTCCAATTTTTTTTTTATAAAAACAATGAAATTAACTTTGTATTACAAATAAATTATATGTTCATAGTTGCTATTTCTGCTTGAATGAACCTGCTCCAAATAACTAATGAAAAGCGACGCAACTAATTTAATTAGTGACTATAATTGCAGATTTTATTTTAACCATACAAACCTCATTTTCCTCACTAAGTGGTTTGGTTTTATACTGTAAGTGTATCTGCAGCTTTAGAAATATCGGATCGCTAAAATATACAGATCGCTGTTCTCCATATTAAAAACTTGTAATAACAAATGTTTAAACCACTCTTTTATAATAGAACACTACTCCAGTAAGTAATTTAAAACTTTTATATGGAATGGTTACAGAATATGAAACTCAATGAGCGATGCCTCACGGCTGAGTGGTCTATAATGTGCGAGAGAAAATAATTTCTACCTCTCACTCCGAACGGCATTGTTCATCGCTATTCTTTCGTGGCTAATTGAAGTTACCAATTTAAAACGAGACTGACGAAATTAATCGGTTTAATTGGAAATAAATTGGAGTTTAATGTGAGCATTAGTAATTTTGCATGAAGGGAAAAATGGATAAAAAAAAATATGCACATTACTGCAGACTCTAACAACAAAATAAATCTGGTCGAAACAACATAAATAATAAATATCGGCTAATAAATATATTTAACTAACGAGTGTCTTATTTAGTATAAATTAATGTTTAATTAATATTTTCAAAATAAGCAACACCAAATATTTACCAGCAACACAAAGTTTTAACATGGAATGAAACATTATTTAATTTTGAACCTATAGATAAACTATAAAATTGACTTTATACAACATTAGCACTGATAACGCTGCGAATATGTCACTATAATAAACTTCATGGTTTAATAATATATTTTGATTTTAACGAGTCAATTACGTCACAAGACGCTGAACTTCGGAGTTTTTGTAGCAGTTCTATACGGAGGAGTGAGTTTTAAATGAGAGGTAGTTGAAAACTAAAGCATACCAAATATGTAGGTATACAATTTACCTTGGTCCACGGATATATGCTACAAAAAATATTAAACATGGTTTATATAAGTGCAAGTGCTGTAGAATATTGTATCGTATGGTGAGAAAATAGTAGTGCTTAGAGTGTGTAAATGAATGCATATACTTATATAAACAGCGCCAAACACTTAAAATTATTTCGTATTGTTTCTAACCAGCTTGTTAACACAGTGCATGCATGATTGTGGAGTGTAAATGGAAAAGGCTGAATGTGCCAATCACCTAGTTTTACATGAATGACATATATGTGGTAAGTTTCAATTGTACGGGCATGAAAAATATGCAGAAAATTAAGTGAAATACATAATGTGATATGTCAATGAAAAAGATGTGCCAGTAAATGTATACACATTATATTTTAATAACGGATTCCCTGTATTATTAACATAAACTACTAAAATACAATGATTAAATGCTTACTTACCAAAGCAATAATATACTATTGAATTACAAAAAAAAAAAAAGATATAATTACCACAAATAGAGTACAAATATCATTATACTGCTTCTCCTTTGTCCATTGTTAATGAAATGCGCTTATATTCACAGTGAAAAGTTCTGAATACGTTTGAGGAACTTACATTTTGAGAATATAACCTATATAAAAATTTTATACAAATGAAGGCCAAAGTTTACTCATCGTAAAGCAATATTTGAAAATAAAAACAGAATTCCAGCAGACTACTATTAATAATGTTCTTATAATTAGAATGAAGAACGCTGATAACGCGAAACAAATATATTCAACTTTAAATATGCACACTAACGAAGGACATTGTACACTTATTTACTTTGTGTATCGTTCAGCCACTATTCATATTTTCTCATTTATTTCACACTGAAATGTTTTCATCTTGCTTCTTAGACATCTTCGTTTACTTCATCCTCATTATTTTGGTTTTAGTTTTCCTCAAGGAGGGCATTATAGAATGATCAGTACGAAGGTTAGAGGAATTCACACATGGTTTGTAGATAATTGTTCTTCTCTTTGCTGTTTGTTTCTTGACTGTGCATGTCGGATGTTTGTCCATTGAGGATTAAAACCAAAAGTAGTTGCTACGTTGATAATGTGAGGGTTTGGTGCAGACACCTTGATGTGGGTTGCCTTACTGATTTTCAGTAGGATATGGTTAATATACTGATAAGCTAGATCTGCAAATTCAATGAAGTCATCCTTTTCCATTGAAACTACTTGAAAAGGGTTGTTTACTCTTGCGGGCCGAACTACATCTTTCATCTCATCAAGAACCATTACTTCGCACATTTTTCGCTGCCTTTCGATTATTCCAAAGTCTCAGTCACATGACATGAAGCTATGACCACTAACAAGATATTTCAGCTCAATGGACGTGAACATTTTCTTTGAAACTAGATACACAATGGCCATTACGAGCATGCGATTCTTCTTTTGTGCAGCACAGTTGTCACAGCAAATTATGATTCTCTTTTTGACTAAAACACCAAATGACATGACCTTGAAGAAACACGACGCAATTTAGCCACCCCCAAACACCCACGTCCTGCAACGCCTTCATGCCACGTGCACATATAACTTGTACTGTTGGAAGCAATATGAATAACACAAGTTGTAAGTTGACAACTGATGTGCATACAACATGCTACTGTGGGTTAACATTGGAACGAACATCACCTGTTGCAGGTCCATACACACTGTTGTTGTCCTACTGGCAGGAAGTTGAAATTCTATGAAACCCTTCTTCATGGTAGACTGAGCCAAATCGGCTTTTCGTTGAAGTTCTAATATATTGCTACATGGAAGCCTGATGGTCGTATCTGAGTTCGTGATGGATGCAAGCCTTTATAAAAATAAAATAACTAAATTTTATTTCTAACTTATTCACACAGCTATTATTTACAGCATTAAATTATGTGTTCACTATTGCTCTTTTTATTTAAAAGTGAGCGCAATAGTTAATGTCTATTTAAACTCTAATTGAAGTCCTTCTAAATGTTTCTGTTTGGTTACAGGCATTTAAGTCATATACACCATTAACACGTGTTCAGTCTATCTGTTAATACTGTTTGTAATGTCTGTCACTCACTCATATAGAGCAAAAAGTTTAGCCTGCCAGCTGTACCTTCACTGCTTGATACTAGCAGTCGCAGATTTCACTTCCGCTGGTCACTTCTTTCGCTCGGAACTCAGTCACTCATCAAATACTCGGCTCGGAGGCCTGTCGCAATTTTATGTCGTTCGCCCTGGCCATCTGGAAGGTTCAACGCACCCCGAGTTACGGTGAGAGAACGAGGTCAGTAATCCAGAGTATTCTTCAGATAAATGTAGAAATCAATACAACCAGGGTCTGCAGCGTGCGCCGCAAAAGGGAATATCGTGTCGGCTTGCTTATTGTAACAAATACGCGGTTCTCTCGCCTGCCACTAAAAAAAAAAAACCATTGAAGTGCTGCGCTGTTATTATCACTACTCTGCCCTTCTCTTCTGCCCGCTCGCGCTTCAACTTTGAAAAGTCCTTTGCAAAGATTTGTCTGTTATATCGATAAATTATATATCTGTTTGAGTGGCTTTCTTTGAACGCAACATAGACGCGATTAATGTTCAAATTTGGACTTAAATAATCAATGGCACCTTTTTTTTCCGTCCATAATGACTTACGTCACGTGGGAATGCATTTATGTGATATCTTAACAAATTTCTGTCATTTTCTGTGAACTTGCTTTTGTGTACATTGGAGCTAGCACTTTTACCTCTTCCATCTTCATAAACAAAGCATCCTTTTTTCTTCTTTGATTGTATCGTTTGGAGTTTCCTAGTCGTCAGACTAAAAATATATTTTAATGGTCGTCTGTATACCGGTACATCTTATCCGTGGCCTCCAGGAATAACTTAATGTATTGTCACCTGTCTCCTTCTTTGTTGAGGATTTTCATATGCGGCATGTCGCCTTCTATAGTCCATTCACGCTTTCTTCGGCCTTTTGGAAACAAACCCTTGAAAAATCACCCTAGGCGTAACATGTCAACCTGTTGTGTTCAATCACTTGTACTCCAAAATTATATAACCCTGTGATTAACGTTAAAGTACTAGGCTCTTGAATAGATAAATAATCTACTTAGTATCTTATATAACTTGTAATACTCATTTCGTATTAAATGCGAATTAACAACAGCGAGAGCAGCGACGTGTTGGCAACGGCCGATAAGAAATAGTTCACAGTTAACAATATTTTTTAACCTCGTTTTTATGAATACTATTTGTAAATTAAACGTTGCCAAATTATATATTTGTATTGTTAGGTAGCACTGACGGAGACACATTTTATTGCTGCAGTAAAATATATCAGTGGAAATTACCGTCCGTAGGCTCGCCCAAGTGACACGGCGTTTTGTTTTTTTTTCCGTCCGGAAGAAAAATTTAAGCAAAGTGGATCGTGTCGCTCTCTCTCAGATTCTCTCTCTCTCTCTCTCTCTCTCTCTCTCTCTCTCTCTCTCTCTCTCTCTCTCTCGGAAAGTTCGTACCACCTGTGTGGCAGGAAAAGTATAAATCTCGTTATTTCTAATTACAGCACATTTTATACTAATTGCAGCAACAATAATAATGTTAAAAATTGTAATTTACTACTGAAACGACATTTTATTGTAATACCTATTATATGTTATTTAGATGTGATGCGATGGCGCGACGCTTACAAATACAGCAGGTTGGCAGACGTGGTGTGGAAAGGAGAATCTAAACTCACGCGCTTGCCCCAACCCAACCCAATATGGCGGGTGATTATACCCATTGCCTTACGACTGGCAGTGATTTGGCGACGTGTCAATGACAAGGCGTGTTTCTGAACTAAGCGTGAAGTTCGTACACGATTTTTCTAACATCCTACCAAGTTACAATGTTGTGATAAAAATGTGTTTCGACGGCAGGGTTAAAATTGATGTGTTGTGATCGCTGTGTTTGAAAGGGCGTGGTGTCTGCTTTGTAATCGTTACGCAGGCCAGGTGTGTGTGTGTGTGTGTGTGTGGATTTCAAATATGTGCAAAATGTATATGTTTTAACCATGAACTGATGTTATGACGAAGTTAATTATTGAAATTCACGTCTGTTTATCACAACGTTGTGCCTTTGCGCTAGGTGTTTGAAACATAGTTGTGTAACGAGCTTACGTTTCTGTGATTTGAATGTTTGCCACGATCCCCTCAAAATACTAAGCCCAATCAGATAAATTTAAATAAATAATACAGTAAACCTACAAACCAATAAGTACCAATGCATGTAAACATTAGCGGAATAAACGTTACGGTAGGCCCATATGTTTGCATGTTCACCACTATCTTTTACGTTTGTCGATGCTACAAACAATAAATACGCTTCCGGAGTTGCGTGCTTGAATTTACTGTATCCCTTCGTTTTAGTTTTTATTCCGAATAAGGCCGCCCTTTTAACGAAATAACCCAACACATATCAATAACAGCAGGTTAAATACTACTGTTGTTTCCGTCATAGTTGTAACAATCACTGTCGTGACAAAATATTAGTGTGTATTATGTGTAACGCGCTATATCGTGTGTAACAAATAGTTATAAAGCTGACCTAAATATTGTTATAAACCTAAATTGTGAACATTTGTGGGAAATATGACAGCATTCTTTGAACAGCAACCAACGCATATGACCGTTATAAAAGTAGACGTCACATGGCAGTGTTTATGTTTACGTGTTGCGGAGGGATACGTAAGCAGTAACCAAAATGAGGTATTTTGCAGGGCTTCAGAAAAGGCTGAAGTTATCGTGAATCAACTATACTTATATTTACTACATGCTATCTATTAAATATGTGCTTACCTAGCTGCTGTTCTAACCGTTTGTAAAGTTCAATTAGCATATATTCTCTATGTTCGGGTGTGAAATTCTGGCTAGCATAATTGCACTTGCAACTTACATTCACCGATGGCGTATTTCCTGGAACTTGCTTACCACGGGAAGTTATGTATGGTTTTCGCGCTTTGTTAGCACTGCTGCGTTTATTTGCTGCTGATTTCTGTGTCTGTGTATGCTCGCCACCCATGTTTGCACAAGTTTTACCACGAAAACGCGCACAGGCAAATCGAGTACTACATATAGTCAAACTTATAGCGCACGGACTGGAGACACGCCAGTTACATGCTTTCGCAAACTCTGACTGACAATACACAAAGGATACAACATTGCCGTAACACACATTCATCGTTTTCCAGAGCACGATCGCAAGCACTTACAAGGGTTGTGAAATCTCTCCACGGATGTAGCAACTAACCTTGACGCCCTTGGCACATACAGCCTTATCCACAACATTGGCAATGGAACATTGTACATTCTCCATGCAAAAAGTAAATTTTCCATTTTATGACACATTCAGCCTTTTCCATTTACACTACACAATTATACTACTTCGATAATACAGTTTTTATAGTTTCCAGTTGTATATAGCCGAGCCACCTTTCCATGTTGAAACGCTCGTATTTTCTTTTACCTAGTTATGTAATTATATATAGAAGGTCAAGATCTTGTGATACGAGAGCAGTAACGCCAAAACTCCGCAACTGTGAGCGCATAGGGGCCGACGAGTTGCATATCACAAAGCTCTCCAGGAATTCGTGCGGTTCTGCACGCTGGATGATATACAACCTGTTTGAGGTTGTCGCCTGGATAGGCCGCCGAATGGTGTGCCGATCTCTAGTAGAAAATGTTTTATTAAAAAACTTCCAACGTGTCTGATTGAGGTCTGTAAACGTTACACGTCTGTATACTTTTTCAGTCCCTCCATTTCTCTCTATAGCATGTTTTTGTGATAGTGAAAATGGCTCAAACAAGTGTTTTCACAGTCATTATCAGATATGAACATTCCGGTACAAAACATTTTAAAAAAGGAATAGGGACGTGTATAAAACCTTCATTTTTATTATTACGTCATAAATGGTAGGGTCTCCGCTGAAAGTGTCATAGAGGCGCGTTATCGATGGCAAGACTGCACGCCAGTTCAGTGCTTTGCACGTAGAGGCGATGAGAGAGTTGATGCGCATGTTTCATCGCCCCTAGCAACCCCGCGCTTTTAGGCCTCAGACGTACATAATTCCTTCAGCCAGGCGGCCACCTTAACACACACGCACTGACATTTATACGCTGTTCACGGTTAAATGAGCACTTTTGAAAACCCTGCTTAAGATCTACTTGTATGTACGCTATGTATTGTTCCACCTTATGTAAAATTAACATTGTTATGGGTCTCATCACTTCATTCATGCGTCGGTCAAGTGAAACTGTGAAATTATACGGAAAGTAAGTATTTTGCAAATCTGCCTATTTTTGCACTTCAATGCATTAAAAAACACAAAACTAAAGAGGCAATTAAGGTTAACGCAAATGGTTACCTAACACTTTTTATTCTATGTTAAAATATGGAACCACTTTCCATCCATCTTTAGCAACCTTACTGGGCCAATGCCACTCAGTGCGCCCATTAAAATACATGCAAGCAGGGGCAGTGACTTTTTTCTGTGGATCATTTCAGAAGTGCTCAATTTATAGTGAACAGACTTTACATGCTCACGACATCCACTTAAAAAGTTTGGTCAGGCCTAAACAGTGAAGTCTTGTTGAGCGTCAAAGTGTGTAGTAACGTAAAAAAAAATCAGGATTTCAAACCCCAACCCAACGCAGTTCGAGCGGTGGTTAGGCAGGCACCTCATGAACCAGCAGGTGTTACGAATGAAATATTCCTGTTTTCTTTCCCTCCAACTTTCCAATGACTTCGCCAACTGAATTAACCGTTTCATACATAATTTAATTCATGGCTTCAGGTGTTGCAACTAAGAAATTTTCTAATGGATACTGTACTTATTACTGTTGTTCCGTCATCCCTGCCAGTGCGATGAAAGCTCGGCTATTTTACTTATGGACATTTTATAACCTATAACAGCAGCATGGTTTACGAATAGTTATAGGCAGTTCATAGTAAACTGAGTACTTTTGAAAGCCCTGCTTAAGATCTGCTTGTATGCACGTTGTGTAATCTTCTACCACATTAGAAATAACATTGTTATTGACCGGATTACTTTATTCATGCGCCGGTCAAGCGATGCTCTGAAATTATTGGAAAAGTAAATATATTACAAATTTGTTGATTCTTGCACTTCCATGCACTAAAATAAAAAAAAAAATTAAAGCAAAATAAATAATTTCAGTATTAAACGTCTATACATTGAACTACTTTCCTTCTGTCGTTACCAACTTGGCTGGTCGCATAACAGTCGGTGTGCCTGTTGAAACATATGCACGTAAGAGAAGTGACATTTTTCGAAGGTTGATTTAAAAAGTGCTCACTTTATCGTGAACAACCTATATCCAGAGAACAGATCATTGTACACTAATTTGTGCAGTACAGTACGGGCCAAAAAATATAATTTTTGTGCGTTGTGTACACTGGTTCCGAATGGATTAAGAAACACTGTGTTAGTAAATGACGTCCATATACAATGGCGTATGAAGCTGATAAAATTGATACACAAAGATAATTGCGTTCTTTTAGCGTGATTCTTATTCGTTGATATATTCCCGCCTGCATCACAAGTGTTGTTCATAGGTCACGTTTGTATTTTCTTATAACTTCATACATTTGTTTGCGTTTACCGGCTTCCGGAAAAGTACCATTTTCAGTTGTACTGTATATCCTTGTTAACTAATGGAAAATATAGATTATTCTGCTACGTTTGAGCTTTAGTAACAGTACACAATGTCTAAATAATAAATGAACTGTATATGATTCGCAAAATCATTTATTACTTTTTAAAACATTAGTTGAAATTGATAGCGTGTTAATACATAATTAATTTAACTAAAATTGAATTTTTCGCTACTCGACCTTGTTAAGACCTACAAATTAAACGACAACAGTGAAGAAACGTTACATTTTGTGTTGTTAAAAAGGACGGCCACTTTGAAACACTATAGCTGATTAAAAGAAAATATTTGCTCATTGAACTTCTGTGAGAACGCCTGTCGCATTGTTTTCATTTCGGCGGTAGAGTTGTTTATCTTAGCGAACAGAAAAATCATTGCCGTTAGTCTGATGAATGAAGAAACTAGCTTATAGACATTAAAAGATCGCTCGTACGTGGCTAGCTACTGCCGTTTCGGAAATATTCGGAAATGTTTAGTAATTCAGGTAAATATCAATGACGCATCCATACTCTGCCTTTGCGTCTAGTGCTATAGTCCACTCACGATTAGTTCCAACTTCCCTGAAGCCATGCTAAAGTTCTACTTCCAGCATATTCCTCCACCTCATACAAACAAAGCTTAACCTGGTGTAGAAAATCATTCTAACGGTACAGTGCACCATATTCGTGCGCGCTCAGGTGTAATAATATTTTGCGTAAGTGCTATTTATTACTAGGAATTACCAAAACGTCTGTTTGCCACACTTCAGACGATGGGTCAAGTAAAAATAATCAATGAATTGCATGTGAAAAACGTATTCAACCATAAAAATTGCCAGTTTCCTTTATTAAGACTGCATTATAAACTCGCTGACCTCATATTTTTGCCATAAAATTTCTTATCATCTGTAGAACTTAGAAACTGGCGAAACATATTATAAGAAAATGATACTCAATGAAACGAACTATTTGAGTTCTACTCAAATTTTACACAGTAGAGTATTCTGTTATTGTGCCAGGTGAACTAATTACTTCGTAGAGTTCAAGGTTCCGTGGGTTAAGTATGAAATGAATTTTTTCCTCTTGAAGTACATTGCCACTTTTTTGCCACTACTTGCTACAACTGGTCTAAGAATACGTATTTATTAGCTCAAAACAAACCGAAATACCACAAACGGATACTGTAGATCATTAGTTCAATATTAAAATATTCCTCTAAATGCCCTTTCACACTGTCAAATATTTATTGAATCCAATTATTTGAGTTCAATTTATTGAACCAAAAAATCACTTCATTTGCCTTGCAATAAATCACATCCAATAAGTTTTCAAGTCTCTACGTGAAAATTTATCACAAACTTTTTAATGAAACCAGTTTAAAAAATACCAATAACAAATTTTTAGAAGTATCTGCTACTCATGCACGTCACGAAAATAATTGGTCAAACCATAACAAATTGTCTTAATTTTTGTACAATTTTTCTTTATAAAATATGTTTCTTGGTATTGTAACAACTTTAAATATATGAACACGGCTATTCTATTATGAGATTACTTCCATTAATATTGTCAGAAAAGCTGTGATCGCCAACTGAAATGTTGAAATCAATAACATTTAGAACACATTCAAAACGAAAATCTTGATGGAAAATAAAAAATTCAATAAATTGAAACAGAAAATTGCCGCGGGATTATGATATTTGTATGACGTCATAAAGCATTTAATAAACCTAATTCAATAAAAATAGAAGGTAATTTGAAAAAAATATTTGATCGTGTGAAAGGGCTTTTAGCCATGAAACACTCGCTCGTGGTTCAACTCAAGTGGCTTCGTCAAGGCCAAGAACATGAAACTGTGGTTTTTACAAGCGTTCCTTGTTCCCTTTCGGAAAATCACTCGAATTTATTTAACTGATTCATGATAATAAATAGGCACTATTTTTGAAAGCAGTAATGTTTTGAATTAACGCGATAGTCCTCATCGAATGGCTAAAATAAGAATTTTGTTATATTTTTGAACCATCATATTTTTGTACACGTTGTTAACGTTGTAAACGTTATTTTTCAAAAGGTTAAGATTATTTTGAGAGTTTCATAAAATTTTTCAATGCCTAAACGCTGTAAGTTATTCCAAAATTTAAATTTTAAACATTTTATACTACTTGTGTTGCGTATATGTAATAATGAAAAATTTATTGGACCTACAAATAAAGCAGATCAAGTAACGTGTAAAATTTACTTTAAGAATGAAAATAACGTCATGGGCTACAGGATAAACACATATTTATGTCGCTTTAAAGAATGAAAACTTTTCTTGTATTCGCAAAATGTTACTCAGTTATAAATAAAATAAAAGAGATTTGTTTGTTAAATTTTCGTTTCTTTTAACTTAAATTTTGCAACTTATCTCTTTATTTTCGTAAATATAAAACCAGCAAAATTGTGATTTCGAAAGGCAGTTAAAAAAATTATCCGAAATTGGAAATATTGGTTTTATTGAGTTCCAAAGCGCCTACTGACTAATATTGTTACGGAAATAAATATGTAATTGTATTTACAATACTCAACCTTGCAACGATGTTATTTGTGTTATAATGTTCAGTTTTACTTTTATGACACCATAAATTTTGGATGCTATATTTACAAAAGTTCCTCCCTTTCACAAACATTTTTTTTAAACGACTGTCGCCAGGGTGTATTTTTACGACAATTTGTGCACTGCAATAAATTATTTGAATTGCTTTCGCTGGTCTACCATCCTTTAAACACGCTAGAAAAATAGTAAAATCACCACAAACTAAAATGCCTTTTTTTTTTTTTTTAGTGGGAAATATTTAGCCACTTTTTTCGAGCAAGGATTATACTTTTACTTTTTTTCTGGGGGGGGGGGGTTGGAGGGGGAGATATTCGAACAATATATATTTTTTCTTGTAATCATTATATTCGTACGATTAGGCGAAGTACGCCTACTTGGTCGGTGTCAGTAAAACTACTATGTGGTATAGATTTATAACTCAAGAATAATGATACTCTCGCATTGTTGATGTAGCACACTTTCCCAGTAATCTGTAAAACCGTATGTTCTTAGGTGAAAGTGTTTTATATCTTCAGCCAACCAATACAATATAAATCCGTGATGTTTTGGTAACGAATGGTGTCTGTACACGTTCCATTTAGTGAGATGAGATGATTCTTTTATTTTACAGTTGAAAATATTGACGTTTGGTAATCGGTCACTCGAGTATCAGAAGTCAGCCTGTTTACGATTGTCATAATACATTTAATGCCACATGCCAGATAAAAGGTGGTTCGATATTATTACGACTACACAAGAAAAATCGGTGAACAATTTAGGCCTGAAAACTAATTTAATGACTAACGATGTTTTATTTTCATTATAGATTGGTTCTCTTCTTTTTTATATTCAGAACATTACTCGCATTACCAGGACGAAATATAACCATAAACATATAGCTTCAGGATAGAAAAAGAAAGACTTTCCCTTTAAGCCATTAATTGTCTGTTATATTATTAACGTCCACTTATATGTCGAAAGTTCTTGGGGAGAAATTAAAACTAACTCGAAATTAAAACGAGAGCGATGGTATAGTAGCCACACCACTCGCCTACCAACACGGTGAACCGGGTTCTATTCCCGACGGGTTAGAGGCGGAAGTTATTGACGCTGGTCAGTTGTGTTTTCTCGGAGTGTTCCCTGTCTCCCCCGCCTCATGGAACATCATTCTCATCAGAGCGGAAACGGGCCGATTCGCGAAAAACGTGCGCAGTGTTCCCCGCGGCGCGACAGAACTGAGTGCGTTCGATCAACCTAACTTTTATAGCTGGTTAGTGATTAATTGATGATTTTTTGAATTCAACGTCTGGGGGAAAAAATTGGGTTTGGCTGTGTTGAGGATACGGCCGTTTGTTTTGCGTGAATACCTCTACGTTGACGCGCTCGGACGCCTTGATGTTTATTTTACGTTCCCGGCACCGCTTCACTCGATCATATCAGGTTTTATGGGTATCAGTGTATTGCTTTTGAGATGCTCTTTACAACCGTATAAGATTTCTGTATTTCCGCTTGGCTTTTTGACGAGTATGAGTCGAAATTGTGTTGATTTTTCTTAATTTTTTTTTACATTAAACGCATACATTTCACCATAACCACGCCACAAAAGAAAATTATATACACTTAATCGATTGATCTTGACGAGAGCTGTCGAATGAAACTTAAACGAGTGTTGTAGCTTATCCTAGTCAAAAGTTATACTAAGCGAAAGTTATGACTCAGCGAAACGAACTCAAATTTCCGGCGGAGCCCCCCCCCCCCCCTTCTCATTCTAACACACACAGAGTCTCGCGCGCGGTGCTTCACAGTCCTCACTCAGCGTAATATATTCTTTGATCCTTTGGAAATCGAGTGGTGTAATTGAATTTTGAATATAGACGATAGAATCGGAGTTGCAATGCCAAAAACTCTGCCCCCCCCCCCCCCCCGATTTTGTTGTAATCGGATTTTCTAGATTGCCTCCCACTATGGTCGCAAATTTAAAGACGTATTCACGTCAAAAATTCCTGCCTGTGACTGCGCAAATTTTAACGGTCATACTGTACTGTACGTACCTAGTTAAGCCGGCAACGATACAGGGAAAGTAACCCCATTTTACTAAGTGCTAGTTAAAGTTTAACGTTTAAATGTATGAACACTGAAATGGTTTCATTTTTTTTATGTACACAGCATTAAGAGTCATCATATCAGTAACCATGATGCTTATGTTCGTAACAATGCCATAGATACGCTTCATCGGGGCATGAAAAAAGTGATCGGGTCCAAGGAAATGTTAACTTTATACGTATGACAGACGAATAAAAATAGCCAAAAAAGTATATTTTATGCAGGGCTTTCAAATAAGCTTTATTAACTGCTTATACGAAAAAAATTTTAAAAATGGACATACATTCGATTATGGGTCCTCGTTGTCGGAAAACTTGGCCACGGGCGTCTGTACCTGCGAGCTACGAATTTTAATTCGCGTCACATATGTCTTAAAAGAGTCCCGCTATGTGATTTTTAAGTTACTTTAACTTACATATATTCGAGTTACTAGTAACGTAAAACAACTTTTCCCATTTGTGTATTAAGGTGACTGTAATACAAGAGTACGCTAATATTTCATAACTTACGTATGCATTGCAGGGCTAGATAAATAACTTAAAGTCCATATGGATAGTTTTATTAAATTTTTCTTCTCAGACAATTTAAATGAGAAAAGAAGTCTGAGAATCCGATATGGAGTGTTGGACAGTGCCTAAGTTAGGTATTTACTGTTAAGGACAAGGATTTCTTTCAGATTTTGAGTATGAGAGTGCATTATTAACCAATGTTGCAGTGAAATACCAGGCATTGGTTTCATTCATTTAAGTGTAGATGTGATACTGATACGCATAAGATATATATTTATACGTTAATAATTATTTTGTCTATTTTGTAAGAACAAAAATTTTCTGCGTAAAACGAAAGCAGTTCGAGAAATTCGCTTGTCCAAATCTTTGTAGAGAGGCTTTACAGTCGAACGAGCGAATGACGAGACCTATCACTATGCGACACTAGGCAGCGGATAATTTTTCTCTTATCAATCAGAGGGCGGGAAGAGTGAGCGAGTGAAAAGATTTGGATGGCTCTTAACGTCGATCTCTTGAGAGCCGATGAGGGTAAATCAAGGTGAGTATGGAGAGCAGCGCGAGGAATGAAATAGCAGGGCAAGCAGGAGATCCCCGAAAAAACCCGCCGAACAGCGGCATCGCCCAGCACGATTCCCACATACGAAAATCCTGGAGCGACCCCGCCGGGAATCGGACCCAGATTCTCTCAATGGGAGGCGAGTAGTCTAACCACTACATCAGTACGCCGCAGTACATTTCTTACCTACAAAATATTTATTTACAAAATAAAAACTACATAACACATAATCACGGATTGAAAAACAATTCCACATGACCAAGAATGTGCATGTCGCCAGTAGTACCAACTATTTCCGATAGAACCAAATCTGATCTCCAAGTTCCATATTCATCTTCTTACGTGAATACATAGACGCATTACAAAAAACGACTTATTACAGCAGTATTGTCTGCCTTGCCCTCATGAACTGGAAAAGTCTTCCAACAGATTATCCTGTTTGGAACAATCTCACTAATATCCTTTTGTGCTGGCTCCTTCTCGACATGACACCTTCTGAAGAAACACAATTCCAACAAACCACTTCCAGCTTTAGCAGTTATTCCTTGAAGACCAAAACGGTACAAAAAATACAAAATATAACTCTCTTCTATATCAAGGATCTTAACTGTCCAAGACCTGTCATCTTTATTGACATCCTTAGTAAAAGACACAATATTATGATAAACCGTCCTCGGATAATAACCAGAAGAACGAATTCGCCTTCGATTCATGTCAGGATGAAATCTGCAAAAACACATAATCAATACTGTTAATAATCGTAAAATTAATATAATATGCAAAAAGGAATTAAACTATTTATACAACACAGACACATACCTCAAAACAAGGTAAGAGAGGGCGGGATGAGAGAAATATGTGACTGTGCCAGTGTTTAAAAATCTTCCAGATCCATATGGAAGATTTTGCTGGAACCCGCATAAAGTTATCATTCGCGTCACCATTACCTCCACGTCAGCGTTTGAGTGTGGCATGTGCTGGTTAGATGAGCCAACTCGTTTGAGTTGTCTATTGAATGATGTTTACAAGTAATTAGGAATACGTGCTTGATGGCTTCACCAATTGAAACGCGAACTGTTGTTTTGAGAGAGTAACTTGAGCTCTTTGTCATGCTTGCCGTTAAAATGACGAACGGACAAACCTTCCCACCACGTTGGTGAACATTACGGTAAATTTTCATCTCGCCTCGTACTTCTCTTTTCACATCTTTCCAGAATTCCTTACCGGACAGCAAATAAAGCAAACAATTCGGTGCTTCTTGTGATTTAAATATATAATTTATAAAAGCGGATGTTTACTCAACCAGAATTTATTTATAGAAATAACAACACTGGATCCTTAATAATACCATTCGTTTCGAATATTTATGTCATATGATGGTACACGAAATTAAATTTATTTATACACGTTCTCTGGTTAAAAGTACATACGATGTTAAATGTCGTCTGTATAATACTACACAAATATAAAACGTTGATTAAAATGCATATTTTCTCTACACTTAACTCCATTATACAGTAGTTAAGAGTTGCTTTAATTACTCCTTTCAAGTACATTTTTGTAGTTTCGTATGGATCATTTATAGTCTTATTTCAGCCGGAATAATCTAAAATTCTCAGAAATATTAATCAGCCCCTCCATTTTCACTTTCACGTCTTCCCTCCTGAAATTATGTATTGATGTTGGTGTTAGTAAAGTAGAAAGTATTTGGTCTTAAAAACCACCCGAATGCTCCATTTCATGACAATACTCGATGCTCTCGTTCAATGATGTTGTCGAACTTCGATAAGGATGTACTTTCAGAAGTCTTTAAATTGTATATAACTAATTAAGTATTGAATTTTACAGCTTTATTCTATTCCTTCCTCTAAGATTGTTAGTCACATACTGTTTTCTTGTTATTTGGAGTGGATATTAATCCCGCCAGAAAATAACAGTGTTCTAGCTGTAAACGACTTCGCACTCATCCTCTGACATTACCCGGACCAAATCCCCGAATCGTATACAAAGAAGAGAGTAATGACCTTACACAAGCGTTTCGAATAAACAGTACTCTACTTCCTTTAGTTGAAAGTTACGCGATTAACAAATAATACAATAAATTATCCTAACAATATTATATATATACGAAAGTTTGTATGTTTGTTTGTTACTCAATCACGCCGTAATGTCTCGACGGATTTTGATGAAATTTGGTACAGCGGCACACTTTAAAAAATATGGGGAAATTACCTAACAAGTGTAAGGTAATATTCGCAAACTTGTTGGGGAAACACACTTTTCCTTTTAGGTAAAGTAGAATTACCGTACTCTGGAGTAAAATGCATTTACATGGTAGTGGAAAATCCCATACATGGATGGGAAAATTACCTTACGACGCGTGAATCTCTTCAGCATTCACAACAGCATGTTGGCGGGGTGGTGTATTGGATAGCGCATCGGCCTTATTGTGTTTGAGGACCATAGTTCGTGCCCACCCGCCAGCAAATGTCGCGGAGTTTTGAGTTAAGGTTTCCGTTATTATTCGTCAACGGATGTAGTTAATGAAAGAAATTCAGAATAACAATACCCTTCATTACTTTTAAATACAATTCTATAGTACAATATGGTTAATTTTCCCTTACTTTTATGGTATTTCTCCCCACTTTAGTCAGGTACTTTTCCCGTACGATTAAGGAATAGTTCTTTATTTGTTATGTAAATTTACTTTACTTTTGCGAGGTAATTTTACCTTACATGTAAAGGTAATTAGCTTCCCTTACATGTAAGGGAATTTTAACTGGAATATTTTCTACAGTGTAGATTATATTCTGGATTAGCACATAGGGTAATTTTCATCCCGGAAAAACGAACAGTTTCTTAGGAAATATATAAAATATGCCACCAACCATTTGAGTAGGCGCTGGTTAGTGGCCTGTTTTTTTATATTCCTTTGCACGTAGGTGAAGCCGCGGGTAACATCTAGTATTTAATAAATTTTAAAATTGCAATGAATCACAAGAAAGTAATGAGTGCACGGGAAAACAGAAATTTTCATCAGTTAACACAAATATTACTTCTCATTTTATCATGTGAAACTCCCGCGCTGCACACAGGCATTTCATTAATTAAAGTGTTTCACTGGCAAAATTGTTTGCAAAACTTTACAAATCCCCATCTACCACATAGTCCTGTAACACCAACAAAAGTTTGCTTGTATTTTTGTTTTTATTGTGGCATGGTAGATTCGCATATTTGGTATAGGCTGTTCACGGTAAAATTAGCACTTTTGAAAGCCCTCCTTAACATATACTTGTGTGCATATTGTGTATTCTTCCCACCTTATGTAAATTTAAACCCTCTAAAGGACCTCATCACTTTATTCTTGCGTCGATCAAGTGAAACATTGAAATTATCAGAAAAGTAAATATTTCGCAAGACTCCTTTCTTTTACACTTCCATATATTAAAAAAGTTCAAAGCTAAAGAAATAATTTAAGTTGTTAGAAATGGTTACTTAAAAGTTTTATTTTGATGTAAAGACATGGAACTATTTTCCATCCATCGTTACCAACTTTACTGAGCGTGTGACACTTTGTGCGCACTTTGTAATATATGCAGGCAGGGTCAGTGACTTTTTCCTAAGGTTGATTTCAAAATTACTCAATTTATCTTGAACAGTCTTTACCTATCTTCAAGTACCTCTGTGACTTAATCAGTGCTAAGCCGTAAAACTTGTGTAAACCTGAGCGATTATGTAGTTTAATTAATTAGAATTTTTTATTTGTTAAATTAACAAATTATTCGGCATGTCAAGGATTGTTTTTTCTTTGCAGCCGTCTGAATGTTGTCTGTGTGAAGTTTTTTACCAGTTCCTCTTATTCACTTCCCTAACTTGCGTCTGTCCATTGACAGATGCTCCAGAGGCCGTATGCCGTGTGTTTCAGTGGCATAACTGGGAATTTTTAGACACGGCTTCCGGAAATTTTATTTGCAATACAAAATTCATTTAAACAAAAATGAGACGTGCTGAACAGCGATCTTGGGCGTTCAAAGAAGTAAAGACTGTTCCCTGAAAGTGAGCACTTTCGAAAGCGGTGCTAAGTTTCTATTTTCAGCTTGTTGGTTGCGTATCATTCCGCGTTCTATAAGAATAAGCACTTCCATGTGACTTTCAGCTGGGGTTTACATCAGCTGGCTCATATATCCACTCCATAACCATTAAATGAACAAATAAAAGAAATTCATTAATAAATATTGTAACAGCACTTTTAACACGTGCACGTTAATTTCAGTACATAATATTGGCTCATGAATATTGACTGATGTTCACGTTTCTTTTTCTGTTTATATATAAATGAATACCTATAACTGTGGTCTGCAATTTCGATGTCATAAGAAAATACGCTCGGTATAGGTTGGCAACAGAATAGCAGAAGAGTCGAACATTATTATTTTACCCGTTATAAAAACAACGCCAAGACATTTCGAACGTTCACATTAAAAAGCATGATTAGTTGAAAACATTTGCCTCATACACGTGTCATACTCTTAAGAAAGGCACGCTTTTAGATAATATAACGTTCATTAAACGTTAGTTAAATGACATAAAACTTATGTATAACAACACTTATGGGTAGTATTACAATGCATAAATACCCCACATATCAATATTTTAATGCTGAACCGCGCACAAGGAAATTGCGGGCGTTGCTATTACACCATGAGAAACAAAAGCAACTGCTATTATTTCATGAAACTAGCTGGCTGAAGAGAATTGATCCAAATTTTTAGAGCATACTTACACAGTAATATTTCTCACTCGATGTAATTTTCGTGAAAATTCATCCAGATACGTAGTTTTTAAAGCACGTAACCCCGACAGCTTTACTTATGAAAAAAAAATCACTTTTCACTTAAAATTTTAATACCTACACTGATATGATCCTAACTTCACCAGAATACTAAAACACAATACCTAGCTGATGAAAATGTAGGTATTTCATGAAAATGCATCACCACATTTAATGCAGAATCGAATTTTTCCCTTATTAGGCCTACCGTGTATAGGCTAGTCGTGGAAGTTAGTACTTACTGTTTGATATGTCGGCTCATACAATTTAAACCGTTTGGACAGACGTTATAATACTATTTTAACGTATTACTGACACTCAAGGAATATTTTACGTGCATTATAAAACATTTTCTTTGCGTTTTTCTTTCAAAACGATTGGCATACACGCCGAGGTATTAACTCGTAAACTGGGAATCGTGTAAATACTAAACGACACACATGCATTTATTTAAGCTTTAAGAATTGCAACACTAATCGCCAATAAAACACACTCATCGGAATTTTCTTCAAGTTTATTCGAGTTTTAAAATTTATATACCGACTTAAATGCTTGCAGCTGCACATTTTCCAGGTCGACACATTATGTGAAATTTCAAGAATTTCTGCCGACCTCCCATCGACGGAGTTGGTTGATGCGCCGCTGGTCTGGTGTGTGGGAGGCTCTGGGTTAAAATCCTGGGTAAGGCATGTGTGTTAGTTTAAGTTAGTTCATAAGTTAGTTTGTAAGCCGTCCCACTGATAAGCCTTCACGCATAACACCGGGGAACGTCAATAAATCCTATCGAATCCAATTCAAAAATTCCCGGGACAAGAAACTAAGCGGAAATCCCGCAGAAAGCAGTAACAAAGAATGCCACTTCTCTCAGAACAAGTATAAAATATTTTATTCATTACATTAATGAATACCTTATTTAAGGAGTTTGACACTCAAAATCGCGTTGGTCGTGAACTGCTATTTAGTCTATACACGAGAGCGGACCAGAAACAAACCACGAAACAATACTACGCGCTAAATCTGCACAACGCTAGATTTTCTGATGCGATTCTAACTTATCTGTAAATGCTATATAAAATTAGCATTGAAAACGATCCTTAATTAATACACTTGCAAAATAAATATTTATTTGCACGTGGCAGTGTTTTACTTCCGAAGCTGCGAGGGGGATGGGGAGGAATATTCTGTTCATTTTAGCTCTTAAAAAAAAGTTCTGTAATAAATGGTGACCTATATTGTTTTTGAATATTCATTTTGGATTTTACAAAGATATCTGAATACAAATTCACGCCATTTAGTGTAATTAAAAATTGTACGCCCAGTCATGTGTGCTGGTTTCTCGTTATGATTCTCTTCGAGCTCTTTGCGTAAAAAAAAAGTTATGTTATTTTTTTTTGTGTTACATGTCGTGCTTTCAGGTGCCTTTCAGCTGTTGTTACTGCTCTGTATGTGTTTTTTTTTTTTTACCCTGCAGTGCAAGTGATGAGCTGTGTGCGCCCTGTTGCCGCCATGCTGAATATTTCCAAGAAATACATTGTAATTGTCCCCGGCTGCGAACGTACATTTAATGGCGATGTTTCACAGGTTGTGATTTATTTTGTAACGGACAGTGTTTGTGTTGCTCTTGACGTTCATCTAGACAGAGTTTTTTATGAGTCCTTGAGACAAAATTTATCGAAGCTAGCACATCCGCGGTAAACTGTATGTTATTAAACGTTATGTTATTGTAGGCATTTATATTAGCAGACACGCAGCTTGGCATGATCCCTGAGAAGTTGGCAACGACAGAAAATAAATTAGTTGCATGTTTCAATATTACATTACAAGTGTTCCGTACTGAGTTCATATAATTAAATTTCTGTTTGTTTAATGCTTAAAAGAGAAAGGATATGCGCGTTCGTAACACATTAACGTTCCTGTTAATTTCACTGTGTTATTCGATCAATTCATGAATAAAGTCAATGGTTCCATGCCAGTTTTTAGTTTCACGTATGGCGGGAGGTTACACACTCGGCAGCTTAGGTAATCCTAAGAAGAGATTAAAAATAATTTTCTATTGTATGCGTATAGACAGACACGTATATCTGAGCAATTTTGGGGAGAGTTAGCATGAGCGTAGGTAGGATGTACCGGGTGGTGTGCAGGGGGGGGGGGACCAAATTTAAACAATTTCCCTTAAAAATTGTTTGTCCCTTTTCGCTTGAAATTCAAGCTACGTACGTGGATGTCATCTTATATTCGAAATATACGAAATTATAATAATAAAAGGGGCGTAGGGATGTGCTACAACGATGAACATGTCACATACCAATTCATGAGGTTATACAACAGTCGTTCTTCTACAAAATTCTTTTCTCAGAAGTTTTATTTGTAATTGTTACGGTCTCTTACCTTCGACTGGAGTGTTCTGCCAACAGAAAGATCAAGTACACTCGACAGCTTAACCCTTTCAGACTCACATAATGCCCGGTTTCGCGTGTTGTAAACAATATATTTTATGATGCGTGCTGTACTTAAGTCGACACAACACTTGTTACGTTGTCACAGCCAACGAATTTTAAGTTATATGTTCGGCTATAGTTATACGAACCAATTATGACCTAGACGAGGAAGACGGTTTGCGAATCATTTACCCACAGGTAAGATCGTTGCTCATTCAGCTTCGCAGTGTGCAGTACAGACCAAAAATTACCTACACATGAGTAATGTACACAATTGTGTACACTGGGTTCGCATGGGTTAAATACTGAAAACGGAAACAGTGAAAAACAGTATAATTGGATCCTCTTGAAATTTGTTTGTAACTCACTGATCACTACGGTGGATGAGTTTTATTATTTTAATGGTCACTATGTGCGTGCTATAAAACGATAGATTTCTGTGAACAAGTTAGGTTCAAACTATACATAGAAGTTTAAATGCACAGATCATGTTTGTTATCAAAGCTTGACGTCCTATCTCCAAAATTATTTATGGAGAATCGATTATATCTGGGCCTATTTGGTAAATGTTGACGAAAATAATTTTCATATAATTTATTGTGTACAAAATTGAAAGTATCAATTTCAAACACGAAAGAAAGAGAAAAATTAACCTCATGTCTTATGCCATATTACCAGACATGACAATGAATACCACACCGTAATACTGCATCTCCGTTCTTCCGACTGATTGAATAGATTGTAACAGCCTCTTTACTTATATTAATTGACTATATTTTACTGACTTATCACCGATTCGGGTTTAGAGTATATATTTTAGCAACTGGCAGTATTGAACAATAACATTGTTTTTTTCACATACACTGCTAGTCTGCCATTTTGCACATTATCTTATACCCCAGTTAATTTTACAAGTATACGGTTTAAGAGACAGAGCGACGGGCATGTGTTACTCTGGCAAAGTTGCTTAAAAGGACGTGAAAATCCGTTATTCAGCATTGCCATTTATGGGTTTCTGTTCACTGGCTTCCAAAATTTTATAACTAAATTATTAGGCGTTTATAAACGTCCTACATATTATTAAACGGCCAGTCTTTGTAATGTTATATGTAGATACTAATTCCATAAGGGCATTAGAAATTTAAATAAATTTCTACGTTTTAGCATATTACACGTTGGCTTCCTTCCTAAGGAATGATAGGTTTACGCAATCATCCGAATGTCTGTCTGGAATGCATGTCCCTAACCCCCACCGTAATCACTTCTAAACCTGACAACCGAATTTCACCTAACTACGTCCACCTCGTACAGTATTTAGTAATGACATTGAAGGTTTTTAGTTTTTGATAACGTTGGGTACGTATTTTCAAAATAGTGGCAATTATAATATTTTGGGCACTATGCTATTTCTTGGGAACCCTTTAACTGATTTCAACGAAATTGAAAAAATTAACCTTTTCCATTATCTCGGGAAGAATTTAACCGATTTAAACCAAATTTGGTACGGTAACACTGCATGATGTAAGCATTGAATCTAGAAGCCAATAATGCTATTAATAAGCCATTTTGGAGCTAGTACAAATTAAACTTTCTCCATTTTATCGCGGGAAGCATTTAACATATTTAAAACAAATTAGGTACTTTGACAGTGCATGGTGTAAATATTTTGATTTAGAAATCGAAAATATTGTAGGTGCCCCATTTCCTAAAATAGTGCAAATTTGAAAAAAATAAACTTTTTACATTATATATCGGGAAGCATTGATCCAATTTAAACTAAATGTAGTATTTTGGCACTACATCATGTAAGCATTGATTTTACACTATGATAATGTTATTAATCCCTAGTTTTGGAAGCTAGTGCATGCGTAAAAAATTAAACTTTATGATATATCTCGGTAACTACACTATCAACTTCTGCCATATTTTGCATATAAGGAATACTATTGTAGGCCATGTTCATTCTTAAATTTAATTTGATAAAACACTTATTTTAAAAATGGCTGCAATACGTATATTTTAGGTTCATTTTTAATATCTATAATGCTTTTTGAAAAGTTTCGACCAAAATGGTTATGTTTAAATAATCTTTTACAGGCATATAAAGTGACAAAACATAGTCTATTTTGCCCACCATTTTTTAAGATAGCACCACGAGACTAAAACATAAATATCGTTTTCTGGGAAACAATCAACCGACTCCTTCTAAATGTGACCCTCAATTAATACTATAGTACTTCGTGTAAACTGGCATGTTTAAGTGGGTTATACTATTATTTTCAAAATTATGGCTACATAAACATTATAAACTCCTGTGCAATATATATGTGATCATGTAATCAATTCCAACTTAACTTTGTATACTGGCAGTACATATGCAAGTATCAAATAAGCTAATAAATATAAACTCATTTGCCAGCCAGTTTGGAAGATAGCACTGCATGAAAGATTAAGCTTTTGTGTCCTATCTCGGGAAACAATACCCACTAAATTAAGTCTACAAGATTTACTACTGTAGTCCATTTACATTTATGACTAAAGGAGGTAGTCACATATTTTCAAAATAACAGCCATGTAAGTACTTTAGGTTAGTATGCCATATGTCCCAAAAAATTGTAACCGACTTTAATATGTAGCAGTATATATGACAAACATAGAATATCCCAATAGAGTAATGAAAATAGCATCAAATGTGAAACTGGAGCTTTTATGTCATGTACGGGATCAACCAACTGTTTCCCATTGAATTTTGCACATAACTAGTGCTAGAGTAGTCCATGTTTTAATAGTGTCTGTATTTATTGAAAGTATGGCAGTCATATAACTCATTTATATAAGTTTATCATATCTATTAAAAAGTATAACCACTTTAAATTATACTTAGTATGTTGAGAGCAGCCGTTGGAATGATCAAATATGATTATAGAGATCATCTTATTTGACCTTTTTGTGAGATAGAGCCACGTGACAAAATTCCATTTTTTACCATATTTCCGGAACGAGTCATTGAATTTCCACGAGATTTTGCACACAAGTAGTACTACAATGGACCATGTAAAATTACATTATTTAAATGATTCGCGCAGATGTTTTTAAAATTACGCTCCTGTGCAGGCTGTTCACGGTCAAATGAGCACTTTTGTATTCTCGGTGTGTATTCTTCCGCCTTATGTAAAATTATCATTATCATGGACCTCATCACTTTATTCATGCGTCGGCCAAGAGAACCTGTGATATCATTAGAAAAAATTAATGTCTTGAAATTCTGTTTATATTTTTACACTTAGATGCAATAAAATCAGAAAGCGTACGAAATAATTTAAGTTATCGCCAATAGTTATTGTTATTCGACGTTAACATATGGAACTGGTTTCCATCCATCGTTACCAACTTTACTGGGCACATGTCACTCAGTGCTCCCGTTAAAATATATGCAGGAAGAGACAGTGACTTTTTCCTATAGTTGATTTCGAAAGTGCTCACTTGATCGTGAACAGCCTTTATCAAAACTTTAGATGATTACTACCGAAGGTGATGCTACGAATACTACCGCATAATGCAGTTGGCAGCATGTTACCCTACGGTACGAGGCGTTCTATTTTCGAGTCTCAGGTAGAGAACGTGTGTATTTTTATATTGTATCACTAGTATAGCATTTATTTCTGTTAGCATCTATATTCACATCGCTGTCAACCAGACGTCAAAACTCACCGACCATCTAATTTTTGAAAAAACTTCATCAAAATGATTTGCATCTATTTAGAGGAAAGCAGGCTCATTAGTTATATCGGTAACTTCTTATCTTTTATTGTGATATAAAATAATATCCTGAAAAATCGAAATAATGGAGGAGAATTACGTTTTAAAAATGAATTATACTAGCTACAGAAATTAAAAATCTATATCTTCTTCCGTACAATTCTCGAAATCAAACAAAATTTAGTACCTTATGATAGAGTACTCAGATTAATTCTTCGTGTTATTAATAACGCATTATATGTTTATATAATTTAATTTTATTACGCGAGTCATCCGTATTTGAACTTTAACTTATGAGTAGAGATAATGGTTTATAGCGGGAAAAGTTGGCTGTTTGCTAGGATTCAGCGTACCGTACACATTTCTGACAGTTGATTTCCTTATTGGCTGTAACGCATGTATGAAGGTATACTCTGTTTCATATAACTTCAATAAATTTGACAGGCGTTATGACCAACCTACACAGCATGTAAACAGTAAACGCCCCCAATTCCAAAGTACTGTGCCAGCTGATGGTTGTTGAAGGATGCGTATTATTATGTTGGCGCTCTTGACGATGATTGTAAAAGAAAATAGTACTCGAAATTAAAAATTATAATGTGGAAAATTAATGACAATTACGCCATTTATTGTTAAAATTATGCTCATAGACTAATACGCAATTTTTTTTAGTTATAGAGCAAGGGATTTAAAAATATTTACAAATATTACTTCCACCACTCTGTTGAGAGTCTCTTGTCTATGGTCTCCACCTGCCCGGTGAAAAGCAGTTGTTGCCACTGTGCATATATGCAGTTAATTAATTTTGTATTTACGTATTTCACTAAGTGTAGTTCGTCGTAGGTACCTTTTTAGAACAGTCTCCTAAGTGAAATGAACTATCAACACGTGTCTGCCGCTTTGTGAAATGGTTTGTTGGGTGCTGCGGTCCGCCATTTTCTGTGGCCATCGCAAAGTGCGAGCAAAAATTTATTTTCGTTGTGAAGTGTGAATTTGTTGGTTTCAAGAAATAGTTCAAGTGTTTTATTAATTGCGTAAGTCAGCAAATAAATTATTTCGTATCAGTAGCCGACACATGATTAATCATCCAAAGTTCGGTACGTGTTTAGGAATTACGAAGTAAACAGCAAGTTTGTGTGTTTTGTAAATAATGTTTTCTTAAATTGTTAGAATATTTTTAATGTATTTTGACTTTTATTTGATTGAAACTCTTAATGATTTTTACGTAGAAGTTAAATTTGCTTAACATGTTTACAATGTGCATTTCGAACATCGGTATTAACTGTGACGTATTTATTACGTTTTGTTCTTGCAGGAGTTTTTCAAATGTACGTGGCCTAAATAAGCGTCCTTTGAGAGTAGTTTATTATTTTAAAAAATGCAATGATATTTACCAGTTGAGCATTTCTTGCATCGGTGCGAACAGCGACACATTAATCGCATTTAGTTTTTTCGATGAAGTTAGAACTTTTGAGTTATAGTAAATTGATTGCTATTTCCGTATGAACAAAATTTTCCACTGCATCATCAAAACAATGCAATTTACAAGCACCACTCTCTTATAAGAATAACCACAAAAAAATCTTCTCCTGAAAGACGTAAACTATAGTTCCCCATTCCACCAATAAAATAAAACAAGAATTCTAACTAGTATATTATGTGGTCGGCACAAAAATAAAACAGTTGGGAATGGCAACCAGCTATAGTAGCCTTAATCACTGGACAGAAGTTGTCAGTCTTTCAATGCTTGCCATTAGATTCGTAGTTTGTTTACAAAGATCGGTTTCTTCACCGACAGAACAGCTGTGGCGGAAGGATACATCGTGGCCACACTTCTTTTCGAGAACTGTCAAAATGTATTGAAGTTATATGAAACAGACTATTCCATCCCATTTCAGTGGGCCAATGAGGATTTTGATACTATAAGGCAAACCGTTCGTGAGTGGTCTGCAAACAACTTAGCCAAGTCAAAATCTTGTTCATCCAATCATGAAAGACTAAACTAGTTAGAGTGTTACAGAAGATATGTTGGCTTAAAATATTTTCGCGATTTTCCATCATCTCTACTTATGAGATAAAATATTCTGTCAGAATAGCCAGAACTTCACTTACCGCAGCTGAATCAAAATTTCGTGAACAAAAAATTATATTGAAATTTGTAGGAATCAGGATTTTGAGTTAAAATTCTGATATTTGCACTAAAAAAAACCTTATTAAGTTAATGTTTTTTTAAATTAGCTATTTTAATCAAGTTTTCATTGATACCATGTCATGAATAAATAAAATATCCTCAAAATATAGAACATTTGAGTATTAAACAGCTTTAAGTGTTACAACTGCTGTGGCTATGTAACAGTTTTGTTTTCCAAACATCTATCGAGACAGCGCAGTGGTTTACCCTAATCGGGCTAGCATTCGGGAAGAAGTGTGTTCGAATCCGGGTCTGGCCATCCTTAATTTGGTTTCCCGTATTTTCCCGAAATCACTCCAGGCGAATGTTGGAATGGTCTTTTTACTACGGGCCGTTGCCGAGCCGATGCCTTCCTCGCTCCTGCTTATCTGAACAACTTGCTCCATCTCTAGTAACCTCGCTGTGAACGAGCCGTTAAGGGGAATGGTTAACGCCAACCGTATATTTATATAATTTTTATCATAACTTGTTTTACAACGGATTTTTCAAAATTTTCGGCTCGACAAGACATAAATAACAATTTCGCGCACCTTCTTACATTATTACAAATTCATTGTGTTCGTTATTCTCGGAGACCTGATTGAAGATGAGAAAACAACATATATTTCTTTACTTCCATCAGCACTCCGAGAATAACGACGGCAGTAAATATTTAACAACGAAAAAAGGCGTTTAAAACTACTATTTGCGACTTGTCGAGCCAAAAATTTCGACGAAACCTTTGGAAAACGACTTATTTTGAAAACCGGGTAAATCTACTGCTTTCATGCACCAATCCCCGCAAAAGAACTATGTACTAAAACGTTTTTCTGTGAAATCTCTGTTTGCGCGAATACGTGTATCTGAACAAATACATGTTCTGGGAATACTACTTGTTGCCAGGAAATGTGAAATCCAACTATCTAAGCTTGTACTTTTATTCCTTTATGGTATTAAATCAATTCAAAAAGAAAAAATTGTAAAAATGGTTTAAAAAAAAATGTATTTTATAGATTGCATGTATAGTTCGGTTAAGCGGAAGGAGAAAAAAATGTAAGGGCGTAGTTTAATCTGTGAACTTTCACCATGCATTATAAAATCCCACTGTTTCAGATTGTATTTGTACAGTATAGAGCACCATCACGGTAAAGAGCAACGACGGGTACAATGCACGCCTTGTGCGTAGGAGCGATGAAGCGCGTGACGGCTATCCCTGCACAGCGAACGAAAGTCAAACCAACGGTGCCATATGAAATTCAGAAAATGTTGGCCGTTTGGGACGGCTTGCCTTCGCTGCGACGGGGGTGTGTTTGACGAGCTCCACGCCTCACGTCCGCTGGGCGGGCCTGCTGCTCTGCAAGTATGGGAGCCGCGGGGCTGTTGCCACCCACGAAATCTGTGACTGCCTTCCCCTCCCTCGTACGTCACCTTGACCACGTGACGCCAGCCTGCCAGTTGCGCGCCACTAGGGTGCCCTTCCAGGACTCCAGATATCGACGGAGTGAAGATAATTTTGTAATGTTCTAGATGATTTCAAATAAAATATAAATACAGGTGTCTCGCCCAGATTCGGGGAGACAGCACGGGGTTTTCACTTGGGCAGGAACTGCTGTTCCGTCAACATTAAAAAAGGGGGGGGGGGGCTTACTTGCAATTTTAGTTAAGTATGGTTTAAAGTAAAATAATTATATGTAACCTGTATATAGCTGGAAAGAGATGTAATCTTGTGAAAATGTAGATTTTGGGGGAAGTTTTAAAATAATTATTTTTGATACCCTTTTATACTAAATTTAATCAGTGGGGAAACTATATTTTTACAACGTTTATTGACTGTACAATTTTGGGGAAAAACTATATAAATGTTTATATTTCGACATAAAAACAAAGGAAAACAATAATTTTCAAACCTTTTCACTGGAACCAACCAAAATCCATTTTTTGACATCGAGAGGGGGGGGGGGGAGGTCTCTCAGCAGTTTTCCATCTTGAAACACCTACATTCAGGAAGCAGTTGAGACAAGGACCTCGTCCTGTATGTGTTGGCAAACACCGTCACATGCGCTAAGCGTGCGTGTTAGTGTTGCCCGTATCGCCCTTCGTTTCTGAGTCTTGAATGCGCAAGACCGCTTTAGGTTCTTGGGAGACTTATGGACCCTAGTCATTAAAAAAGGTATTATTTTATATTCGTACGAAATACCGCTCAGATTGTAACCATTATTTGTAAGAACCTCTAAAAAATATATTTTTTAATAGCATATTTTTTTCATCATCGCATGACAAAACCACAATTTCAATATTCTTGGGTCTGACAAAATAAACGAATATCTTTACTGGAAATTTGACAAGGACGACTTAAAGGTTTTGTCTTAATTCATTTTAAGGCATGCTTAATGAAAAAACAATTTCCAAGAATCCATAGACTGTTACAAACAAGAAATACACAAAATTTTCCTTATTTTGAGCGATTTATATAAATTGAAAAACATTCAATAGCATTAATTTTAAGAATGTTTGAAGGATTTCATGTCCTCTTATTCCAGTGTCGACTGCCTCATTTCGGTAAGTGTATTAGTTTTGATTATTTGAACATCCAAAACACACTACCATTGAATTTTCGGCATATCATTAGAAAAAAATGCTATGTCAGTTTTGTTCCAGGAAATAATATTTAGTAGTAATGTCTTCAAGTTAAACAGTATTTTCTAAAAACATACAATAATAAACATTTTGGAGACCAGAACTCCTAAGTCTTACTTATTTGCCACCTTTTATTGCAAACTGCATTTACCTGTTTAGAGTGTTGCGTCTGACAACTCGCAGGAGAACTTTCCTGCGGGATGTCTCTTTGCCGCTACATAACTCTCAGAGAGCATTCCGTAGTGTGCATTCCTGTTTACTCAAGTTGTCTTGCAGGTCGGAGAGCAAAGTTGGCACGGGGCGGAGGAATAAGGGAGTCACGTACGAGGTGAGGTACGGAACTAATACCGAAGGTAACTGCTACGCCTCAGGCGAGAACTGCAAATGCACTCCTCGTTCCTCTTAATCGTGACTCACCGCTGGCTGAGTGCGTAGACTAAAGATGAGGTAGACCGATCTTGCTGGCTGCCCACAACCAATCTCCCTGTCCCAACCATGGAGGTATTAGTCTATGGCGTGGAAGCCGAGACACGAAAGTGAAGCCGAAAATGAAAGACAATAACAGGACTAGTAGTGGCAAAAAGGTGCATGTTTTACATTGCTTACAATGTAACTTTTGCCACTCATAATATGGCGGCTGACGTAAACGATCGGTATGCGTTTGCGCAGTTGAAAGAAGCAGACTTCGGCTTCACTTGATAAACGTGGAGAAGATAGGCTGTTGCCACTCCATCATCTATTACCTCCATGGTCCCAACCATTGAACTGCTTTTCTGCCTACACGTCTAACAAAAATGGCGGGGAATGGGTTTGAGGTTAGAACACTGTTTAGTAAACAAATGCTTTTGAGATTTTTTATACTTCCTCTAATCAATTTGTAATGCTTTTTTATTACATTAAAACTGGTGAAAGTATTTTATTTATATAATGGTGCTTGTCATTTTAAAATTAAGATGTAAACACACACGTTCATCACTATTGATCATGTGTCTTTGACAGTTGTGTAGGATTGGGGTAGGTCAATGTTGAGTACATGCGCAAAAGACGAATAAGCCGTCTACCTCATCTTTAGTATATGGCTGAGTGTGGCGAGGCAAACAGTCTGTCGTCTTTCGCAATCACAGTTTTCTCGTGAGCCTTTCTGCTTCACTCCAGCACCAAACAGTTTCGAAACCACGTGGAGTTTGTTAGCGTTTCTTTCCAAATCGTTTACCGCTACTTTATTCCCTGTGCAAAAAAAAAAAAAAAAAAACACGCGCTTTCTTCTTGCTAGAGACTTTCGTAGCACCAATGCAGAGATTGGATTCAAAGAAGGTTTGAGAACATTCTACATATCTTAATATTTAACTGAAAAAATGTATATGTATGCGTAGTGTGTTTATATGCAATTATGTGTCGGATTCAGGATAACTTTTTAGTGTCATATATATTTATTTGTAACCCATAATTGAAAATCGGTTTCACGAAATACATTTTTACGTGTTTCCTTACAGGTGGACTCCAGACCTGGAATAGTGTACGATATTCTTACACGAATCTGTACAAGTGGCAGTGTAACCGTTTCAAATAAAACCGCCATGACAGCTCTCTCCTCGTTACAAACGTAATCCCACAGAGAGATAGCATACATGTACTATATTTGTGCATGCGCAACACACTAGGAGATATCTGCCATTAAAACTTCGATGAGAAAGAATATTCAAATTGGTCGTCATATCTTTCTATAGAAAAAACGCTGCTAACAGGTAATTGGGGAGAGGGGGTAGGGGGAGTAAACAAAGCTACAATAATAACGAACAATCTGGTGTCTATGTACTTTGATTTGTCCTTTATTTAAGGATGGCATGCACGAAAACGCTTCATGCCATTTTCAGTTCTTTTTCCTGCAGCGCGGCAACCAACGGCACAAATATAATTGCATTTTTTGTGCAGTGCATCTTGTGTGTGATGCGTGCGAGCTTCCGCACACGATAGTCGTTTTCCAACAATTTTCCGCATTGGAAAAGCCATCGTTGCTGGAGTGTTGAGTTAAAAACAGGTCGTTCCGTGGAATAGGGATAGATAACAAGTACAGGATTTTCATGTATTGATCAACGATTCGAGAATGCAATTTGTCGAAGACGTTCGCGCACTCAGACGCGTAAGTCTCATTTAGCGAGAAAGCTTGACCTTCGTAAAACAGGGCAATTATCATAATTATGAAAATTGTATGCAAAAAAATAGGGTGTGGCTGTATTGGCAACACGACCGTTTGTTTTGCGTGAACACGTCTATCTTGACGCGCTTGGACGCCTTGATGTTTATTTTACGTTCCCGGCACCGCTTCACTCGATCATATCGGGTTTTATGGGTATCACTGGATTGCTTTTGAGATGCTCTCTCCAACCGTATACGATTTCTTTATTTTGACTTGACTTTTTGACGAGTATAGGCCGACATTGTAATAAGTTTTCACAATCAAGCCACACAAATATTTTTATACACACAATCGATTGATCTTGATGAGAGCTATCGATTGAAACTGAAACGAGCGTCGTAGCTTCTCCTAGTTAAAAGTAATACTACGCGAAAGTTATGAAACGCGGCGAAACGAACTCAAAATTACGCCCCCCCCCCCCCTTGACACGCGCGATGCTTCGCTGCCCTCGCTCAACGTAACGTATGCTTTGATCCTTTGGCAATCGAGTAGTGTAACTGAATTTTGAATGTAGACGATAGATTCGGAGCTGCAGTGCCAAACTGTATCCCCAATTATTTTATCATCGGATTTTATGGATTGTCTCGCACTATGGTCGCAAATTTAAAGACGTGTTCATGTCAAAGTATTGCTACTAAGAATGAATAATGTTTAATAATCGATTTTGTGTACGTCTACACGTATTTATGTTAGGCCATAGAAATGATCAGTATCGTGGCTGAAATAGTTGTGCATAAATTCAATTACTAAAAATATTTGTAAATATTATTACTGATTTTTAATCGCATACGTAGCAAATTCGAGGACCTTCAGTTAGTGCAGGATTGCCTACAGTCCAGGTGCCATTCTGTCCTCGAATGAATCAATTGCAGTAGTGTAGCCTGAATAATAATTGTGATAGTCTTACTTGATGAAAACATTTTTTCTCGCCAAATGTGCTTAGTGAAAAAATCAAACTGTAAAAACACTTAATTTTAGAATAAACAGACTCGTAAAAAACAGATTTTTTAAAAGTATTTTAAGTAAATAAATAAATTCAACCAAAATATTTTACAGTGGTACAACATGCTTTCTTCTTTCATATGCAACATAAATAGTACTTTTTCTGTCAATTTTGTTAGTGTGTGCAACGTTTTAACGACTTTTGCACGTAGTACAGTCAGGTACAGTGATGCATTGAAGCTAATCTATTCCTACCTCCGTAAGGATGCCGGACGAGAAAAAATTAATCATTCTATATTTGTATCAAACATTCAACTCGTACACATTCCATGTGACGGCATTTTCCTCGAATAAAAAATTTTATTTGCTATATTTTTGGAATAATTTGATGTCATAAACAAAATTCCTCTGATTTGTTGTAGCCGAAGCCTAATAACAAATTCTAAGTTGTACAGATGAAAAAATTTACAAAGTAAACTAAGCCCACAGGCTACTGCGTGACTCATACGTAATCACCAAATAACAATCTATACAAATGAAAAAAGAAGTAGAATATAAAGGAGTTTCTGCATATTTTTACTTTTTTCTTTGAATGTATGCAGTTTTATTTGGTGATTTCATATAAGTCAAGCAGTAGCCCACGAAATTAGTTTATGATATAAATTTTTTAATCTCTACAACTTAGTTATTATTAGTTACTACTGTTGAAACACAAAACAGAAGAATTTTGTATTTGACATCAAATTATTAAAAAAATATAAAGTGTGAAAATTTTATATTAGAGAAAAATGTGCAATGCGTACGAGTTGAACAAGTTTTGGTACAATTATAAAATAATTAATTTTTGGAGTCCGACACCCTAAGAGAGTTAAACATGCGCGCATCTATAGTTTTATATGGTGGGAGGAGAAAAGAGAAGGAGCGAAGATCAGTATGTGTATGTAACTTGACTGTTTTGCTCTATGGTGCGGACAAATTAAGCGTTTATAGACCTACCTTTTGCAAGGCCATAAATTTTACTCACCACTCCCCTCCCCCAACCCCCAAAAAAAGAATTTGAACAGTTCTTAAGTCTTCGTTCCTGACACACTACATTTCGTTTTTAGTTGTAAAACCAAATTTTTCACTTTTTAGCCTAATTTCCTTGGAAAGATAGGCTTATGAAATCCCTTGGATGCCTGTCTGGATGTATGTTCCCTACTCCCCTTACATATTTTAAATATGAGAACCGAATTTCACTTAACTCGGTAGGCCTACACATAGTAGTAAGGATGTGTTATTTACAGTTTTCTTCCGCGCTCTTTGCTTATTTTCAAGATAACTACAAATTATAATATATAGGGCGCAATTTGATATCCGGGGAACATTTTAGCCAATGAAAAGGAAATTTTTTACTTTGGCAGTTTATCATGAAAATATTTAAATAAGACTGCTATACTGTTATTTGCCCGCCATTTGGAATACAATAGGTCTACCAAAAGAAAAAAATTAAGCTTTAAAGTTATATCTCGGAAACTACAGAACCTAACCCCGCTAAATTTGGCATGCACTTTTATAATACTATAGTAGGCTATGCAAACTTAATTTTATTCAAAATAATAATGCACTTATTTTCAAAATGGCGGCAATATAAATATTTTATATTTATTCGACCAAATTCAAACAAACTTGGTTTGCTGAAAGTATGTGTTATAAGAAACGCAGGTGCTACTACATAGCCTCTATTGTTTGCCATTTTGTAAGATAGCCCCACGTGAAAAAAATAATTTTTAATGTCATATCTACGGAATACTCAACCGATTCCTACCGAATCTGTCAGATAGGGAGCACTACTGTTGTAGACTATGCAAACTATCGATCGGCGAATTTGTACACCCAAATCAAAGCACAGAGCTAATGTTTTGAAGTGGCAACGGTGGCGTAGTGGTTAGACTACTCGCCTCCCAACTAAAGGGAACCTGGTTTGATTTCCGGCGGGATCGCTCCCGGATTTTTGCACGTGGGAATCGTGCTGGATGATGCCACTGGCTGGTGGGTTTTCTCGGGGATCTCCCGTTTCTCCCGGCCTTGCATTCCGGAGCTGCTCCATACTCACCTCGCTTCACCCACTTCAGCTCTCAAGACCTCGATTTTTAGAGCAGCCTAAATCCCTCCACTCCACACTAATGTTTTCATATAAGACAGCAAGCTTCCTAGGCCTTGAGACTAAATGCAGCTAAATGCTACGTACGGGACAGCAAGCAATTTACTATCAGTGATATCGTATAGGACGCTAGTAATAAATGTTTGTTTATTCTTATCTCGGATTTTGCCATCGGGTCGATTATGACGCCGAATTAAGTAGGCCTATTCAAAAGTTGGTTAAACCAGAGGCAGTTTTAACTCAAGTTCTGAGCTCTTGTCGTTAGATGTTTATAGGTTACCAAGACAGCGGTTTATGACAGAACTGGCAAGTTTGAGGTGCACATTAACGACTCCTGAGCTCCGAGGATTTAGAAAGACGTAATCCACGACAGTGGAGCGCAAGCCCTCGCTGGAGACTGCAACCTGCAAAGGACGCTGCAATTAACGTGAGTGGCGACGTCTGGCTGCGGAACTGTGACGGCGCTGAGCTTTGTAGTTGCCGAAGCATCGGTCTGTCGCACAACTTGTGACGGTATCGGCAGTGTACACGGAGAACCAATTAACGTAAAACGAGGGATATTGATTGCGAAGCGAGATGCTCTGAGCAGATGAAAAGATCCGGCCAAGTTCTTTGGGTTTAAGGACACTGCCTACCGTATGGCAGCCGCAAAATTTAAACAGGAAATCCCATGTTAAGGAGATTTCGCCTCAGTGCATTAATTTTAAAGACAGGCTTTTCAAACAAAATGTGTTCTTCGCGAATTTCTTGGAAGTTCCCTAAAGTGGAGACGTCCCAGTAATATGTACAGCCTGTTTGCAAGGAATTTATAAAACTTATGTTTCAGAAAAAAATTTGGTTCCACTGTGTTGGGGACACGGCCGTTTGTTTTGCGTGAATACGTCTACGTTGACGCACTCGGACGCCTTGATGATTTTTACGTTCCCGGCACCGCTTCACTTGATCATATGGGGTTTTATGGGTATCGCTGGATTGCTTTTAAGATACTCTTTCCAACCAAGTAAGGTTTCTGTATTTCGACTCGGCTTTGTTTTTACAAGTATAGGCCGAAATTGTGTTAAGTTTCCTTTATTTTTTTTTTACATAAAACTCGTACTATTTCACCACAACTACGCCACACAAATGTTTTTATACACGCAAACGATTGATCGTAACGAGAGCTGTTGATTGAACGAGCGTCGTAGCTTCTCTTAGTCAAAAGTTATACTACGTGGAAGTTATGAAACGCGGCGAAACGAACTAAAAATTGCCCCCCCCCCCCAACTCCGTCATGCGCGATGCTTCACTGTCCTCAATCAACGTAACATATGTTTTTGATCTTTTGGCAATCGAGTTGTGTAATTGAATTTTGAATGTAGACGATATATTCAGAGCTGCAATGTCAAACTGTATCCCCCGATTTGGTTATAATCGGGTTTTCTGGATTGCCTCCCACTATGGTCAAACATTTAAATACGTATTTACACCAAAAAGTACATACTGCCCATCTACATTGAAAATATGCACTTGTCGGAATCTTCTCCTAAACATTTTTTGGACAATGCATTTTGTTTGAAACGCCCATCTTTAACATAACCGCACTGAGGCGAAATATCCTTAACATGGGATTTCCTATTTAAATTTCTCAGCTGCCAGCGGGTAGGCAGTACCCTTGAAGAAGAAATGTAATACAGTCAACAAGTTCGTGAACAAAGCGATGCGTGGCTGCTTAGACTCGGGGCTCCATTCCGTCCACGAACTTATTGCCTGTGTTAGTGAGAATTGCACAATACACATAATGGGTAGTATAGTATAAAAACCTGATGTAAATTTATTGCGAGCAAATACAAAAATAATAATGTTTATTTAAAGGCAAATTTTAACTGAGACAAAAACTGAGGAAAATATTTTGCAATTTAAAAAGTTGTACCCATGACGATCGGCTTGTCTACCACAACCATTACTGCAATAATTTACTCTGGGTGCAATATTGCGCGAGTTCTTTTCTTTTTAATTCGCTAATGTTATTCAGACTTCAAATTTATACGCGTGCTTTCACTTGGCGTTCCACAGTAGAACGCGGTGTATTTATAACTGTGACCGCGGCCGGGACAACATTTCTACAGTTTTGGAGTTTCGGTGTGGTTGCTCAGTCGTTTATGAGTGACAGTGGAATGTCAATTTTCCCTGAGGTTCCACAATACGCAAATAAACCACTGCTGCGTAACCTATCTCAGAACTGTCAGAGAACCCATGGTTTTCATAAACACAGCCGCCCTTTTTTTTTTTTTTTTTTTCCCCGGACCCCCGCTACAGAAGGAATCTGTATAATGGCGGTTCCATTTGCGGGCGTCGACGCCTGGGGCTGTGAAGTCACTACCTTACGTCATACGAAGCCAGCGGTCGTAGAGAGATGGTGCTGAGAAGGGTAATGAAAAAGCGATGGCTTGTTTCGAAGAGAGCGCTATTTTGATCTCAATTGTACGCTCTAAAACGCTAGACATCTGGGTGTGCATGTCTGAGGAACGCAGTCAATGAATGTCGCTGTGTCGCTGTGAGGTACCCGCCCCTTGGGCCTAAAATTAGGTGGTCTAAAATTAGGTTAAAAATTTCAGACCGAGAGACTTTAGGCCCAAATAATTTTTGCCTATGTGACTAGGCCAGGCAATTTTAGGCCAAATGACGCTAGGCCGAGCGAGTTGAGAACAAATAGTTTCAGATCAACGACACATCCACTCATCACCACTTGAAATCTTACAGAAATGTACGTTGCAGGGAGCCCAGACTATAAGTGGTGTTCAAAACTTATATTGTGACTTCAGGACAAAATACATTACCATTTTAGTGTCTGACGTGGAGATCATAACAAAATATGCATGTACCCACAATCCATCTGATTTCACAGCGACATTACGCGTGATTGTCGCATACACTGACTATAAATAAAAGTGAAGCCCTTAGAAATAATGGAATAAATTGGACGTAATTCGTTACACGTACATACTGTCGCTGGGGATTTAAATACGATGCAGTGATCTGTGACGTCTAGAGTAACCACAAGAGTGCACAAGTGGTTCAAGCACGATTGTAGCTATAGTGCTATAAGGTGTGTGTGGAGCATCAGATGGGCATTTCAACGAACACAGAGTATACCTTGTGGATTGATTAGGCAGTATTACTTACCAGCACTTGATTATATTTGATAAGGGCCGCATTATGGGTCTGCATGGTGCAGGGTGTACATATCACGCATTTGCCACGCATTTAGAGCAACCGATGTTACAGTGGTCGCCAGTTGGCACCAATTGGTACGTGTAGGCAACCACACATTGCTATGTCTGCGTGAACGCGTCTTCAATTTCATCGCCGCCTGAGCCCGCCCTATCACATAAGAACAAACCAGGAAGGTGGTTGCTGCAAACGGGGCGTGCCTCGCCAAACGCTGGTAAGTGAGAACCCCCACTAACAATGGGGAAGCAGGGCGGATTGCAACATGCGACGCGAATATCTGGGGTTACTGAGCGGCTGGCGCCCTTCTTTCTCCGCAGTGACGCCGACCAGAATGAAGGACCGCAGCAGCTCGCTGTGGCGTTCGCAGTAACCCCGCATCATGTACAACAGCCTCGGTACTCAACGCAAGGTGGGACAAGCCCAGTTACTTTCAGGCTCCCATTAGGTTATCATAATTATATACAAAGTGCTCCGCCAATAATATATAGTTTCTTGTCATTGTACTGTTCTGTTAACACCACAATTACCCGGCTTTATTCCAGATAGTCTTCCGTCAAGCTACCCATTAGCTATACCGTGTCATTCTGCACCATGTTCAGGCAACTGGCATAAACAGACTATTTGGAGCGGTGCTTTAACCATAAGGCACGGAATGAATATTGGCATCGCGTCATGTTCACCTATCAATCTGGGTTCTGCATTACTGTAAATTTCCGTAAAATATTACACACACACATATATATACATACACACACACACACATATATATATATATATATATATATATATATATATATATATATATATATATATATATATATATATATATATATATATATATATATATATATATATATATATATATATACATATATATGGAATGTTTTACGGAAATGTACAGTGTATATACGGAAAGGCAATCTGCAATGACGAAAAACGTAGTTAAATCCGTAAGTACAAAATACGGAAAGTCTCTGTATTCCCTTTGGCTTCGAGTTACGGGGACGAACAATACCGACTCTACACGAAGCTTTCTTCGCCACTGTAACAAGAAAATTATCGTTTCTGCGGCAGTCAAGGTTATCCACGCGACTATCGCCTATTCTTTTAAACATTAAAAAAATTGCATCAGGCGTCTCTAACATTTGGCAACACTAAAAATACACCATATTTAAGAGAAACTGAATACAAAATATGACAGTTTTACCACAGTTTTTTAAGTGAGAGTTGTAGGTGAGACCGGTAATTTTTTGACTAGGGGTTCAAACCTCGTTTAAGTACAAAATATTTTTATATCAATTTTTATACACGGTAGAACACCCACATAACGAAAATTAAAGACATTTTCATTGTCTCTTTTTATTTAAATCGGAAAGTACAGAAAACTAACTTGGAAATTAACGGAGATGTTCCGTGAAATTTACGGAAAGTCCGTTTCCCAAAATCATTGTCTCCGTAATTTTCGGAAGAGTTTACAGACACTTCTGGTTACATTTTTACCAGCACTTTTCCGTAAAATGAAGGAAATATTTTTTTAAATAGTGTATAGTTTGGGAAGATGATACGTCCGGCCATTTTTTGTGGAGAGACACGTCGGCGTTACCCCTGGCATCGTAGTGTCAAATACCACACAGTGTATGCCTTCAAGTGACCTCTGGTAGTGATTCGGGGGACTAACAGTGCAGAAGCAGATCGGTGACATCCTGCGTCTTCGTGTCGTATTCCTCACGAGGCAACACCTCGGACTTTCAAGGAGGCAATTATCGTCTAAATATGGGTTTGTTGCGACACGTTGAGATACTATCATATCAGCACGATCCCCAATCTGTCCCCGAAAGAACATGAGTGGAATAAGCTTTTTCGTCAACTCTTCCCAGGCGTCGACCTGAAGTTAATTCTGACATATCATAGTATGAACTGGTGCAAGAATGACATATAAACATACAGTAAGTAAAACTTTCACGTTGACTAATGTTATGTTGTTTATGAAGACACCACGAAAATTTTCGCAGGTAAACTTCAACGCACACAAAATTCTTGTGTTCGAATTTAGTTTAATCATTAAATCACGTGACAAATTGCCTTCTTACTTTAATAGACTTCATTGGTTACGTCTGCACGAATGACGTTAGCTCTACAGCCTCGCACTAGCGTACAAAACGCTATCCTCGTATATTTAAACGCCACATTATTTACGTTCTTGGCTGAAAAATTCTAAGGGGATCACCATACTATTGACATTCCTGCTAAAACTACATCTCGCTTAACTACTTTCCCCCCGCGTAACTTAGGACTATGCTTAATATTTCACCGTCTGTGTTGCACGATCATAGAATAATTTACTAGTAGAAGTTAGTAAGGAACTCGACAAAGATAACAATTTTTAAAAGTACTTCTACCATGTACATTAAGAATATGCACTGTTATTTCGACACTCGCGCATTCACACACCACCCTGTCACAGAAGTCTTTAATTTTTGTATTTTTTTTTCAAATAATTATAAACCCTGTGTTGAATAGTGTACTCAGTTTTATTAATCTGTAAGTGTTTTACTGTGGATTTGTCAATTTGTTTCAGTGAGTTGAGCTTAAATGTATACATGGTACTGAGGATTCTGATATGTCTGATTGTACTATTCAACTTTTAAATTTCCTTACGCATTCACTCATCTGTATCCCTACTCACGATATGTACGTATACAAAGCGAATTACCTAAAATTTACACCGCCAATATTTCGGAAATTATAGGTGCTATTAAGTGCTGGTTTCACAGAACTCAAGTTTAGACAACGGCTCATAATTGCAGCCCAGACACGTATTTAAATACTTATCAGAACGTGTATTTTGTGAACAAAGTTACATTTCTCCAGATCTAACAATGCCTATTCACGACAATAAAATTAAAGTAGAGGAAATTATAATAGCAATGGTGTTTTTTGCACTATTATAGTGCAAATCGTTTGCATGTTAAACACCTAAAATTGTCTGCTTCATTTAACTGTACCATGTTATCAGCACTTTCTTAAAAAACACAAAATTGAATAAACAAATTCTGTGAGTTCCGATGAAGAAAGAGAAAACTGTCCGTAGCATCAACAAAATAATCGATCTTTCAGCACGTCCCACGTCCAGGTAGAATCAACTATCACAAAGTATTGACAAGGAGATCCTAATGCAATCAATGTAAAGTAAACATAATCTAGACACACATACTAACCTCGTAACCTAGTAACTAAAGGCTCTTCACAATCAAGTGAGCACTTTTGAACTAAACCTTTGAAAAAAATCACTGCTCCTACCTTCATCTATTTTAATGGACGCAATGAGTGACTTACGCCCAACAATGTTGGTAACGCTGGAGAGAAAGTAGTTCCTTATCTTAATTTCGAATAAAAAGTGTTAGGAGTCCATTTGTGATAACCTAAGTCATTTATTTCGATTATTGTTTTTTATAATGCATCGTAGTGTAAAAATGAGCAGATTAGTAAAATATTTACTATTCTAACAAGTTCAGAGTTTCACTTGACCGACGCATAAGTAAAGTGATGAGGCCCGTGGAAATGTTAATTTTACATGAGGCAGAAGAGTACGAAGTGTGCACTCAAGTAGATATTAATCAGGGCTTTCAAAAGTGCTAATTTTACCGTGAACAGCCTATAAGCATTTCAATGGAGCAGATAACTATCGGTATTTTAAAATTGTCGTATAACAATAGCACTTAAACTACTTGCACTATAATTCCGAAGAAAAAAAAACCACTGTCGTTCCAATCCCCACTAGTTTTATTTTCTTGATGTGAAAAGGCAGTGTACAATTAGAAAAAAAAATTAACTTTGTTCAAAAAATACACATTATAGTATTTATTAAAATCTGTGTCTGGACTGCAATCAGGAGCCATTGTCTAAACATCGAAACCAGTGCATCAGTAGCGCCTTTTATTTCCGAATCATTTCCGGTGCAAGTTTTAGATGATTCGTACTGTATAATCGGAAAGCACAAATAATTTTTAAGCATTTCATCTATTTCTGTTTCAGCTCTTTAAAATTAAAGTCTTTTTCATGGGTTTTTCGTTTACGCATTGCACAGTATATTATAAATGTGTGAAGAAATCCGTAAATAAATAAATCATCACTTTACAATCGCGTGGATACCTGTCACTAAACTTGGCAATGTTAATTTACACAAGTGATTACAAAGGAAAAACCAGGCATGTCCAACAATCACCAAAGAACTACACCAGATCCATTTCGTCAGGGATTGTCGTGGTTAATGCGAAACGAACACACTGCCGACGGGTGGTCGCCAAGGCCTGGGAACCGTGTTCGTTCACCTGTAATCGTGTTACCTTGCGCATGCATTTGCAGAGGGCAGAAATTAACCCTTGAGGATGTTTAAACGCCCTGCAAATTCCCCACAAACGCTCGACGATATTACATAGTGCAGGCATTTAGCACTTTTACTATTTTATGTGCTCAACAGAATTTATAATTATTTCACACCCTCCTAGTAAAAATACTTTCGTCATGAATGTATATATTTCTCTATTTGTTAAACAATTTTGAATCGAAACCTTGAAAATTAACTCTACCCGTTACTATTAATGTTCTTATGTAAACGGACTGATATTTAAGTTAAAATGTTAAAACTGGTGATGAAAAATAATTTTTTATACACATTACAAATAATTGGAGGAATGTATAAAAAAATTTTTGTTGCAAACATTTTCGCGGTACCATTTGAACAAAACGTGGGTTCTTTGATAAAGTCCGCGACAGTGTTATTTTTTATGCGTAACCGGCACAGTTAGAAAAAAAAATTGAAAAACCACACTAAATTAAATGTTTGAATTTCAGTGTTCGTCGTTTTAAGGAGTAGCTTTCTTCCTGATAATTCCAATGGTATTGACAGATTCTGTTGTTAAATTCATCTTGCGGTGGACAGGGTTCAAGGTTCATACCTTGGGGAAGCCATCGTTGTATGATACTTTTATCGATGTAAGTTGAGGTTAAGTTAAGTTTCCAAGCCTTTTTCTCTCCAGCCTAACGGTAGGAATCTAGGCGTTTAACTGTAACGATTTGAAAGTAATAAATTGCTTTAGCAGATAGAACTTCGGAGAGTGTCCCAGCAGCTATGATAAAAGAGAAAAACTGGAAGAACGGAATAGCCTCTCAAGAAGAAGTAGGAAAGTGGAAGGTGACATATCACAGAGCGGTATGAAAGGAGACTTGGAGCGGCAGGAAGGAGGGCGGTGTATATACGAGCGAGAAAGTTGCGGTTCTCGTGTTATTGATTAACAGCGCCATATTGCTGGGACACTTTCGCCCCAAAAACTCACCGCCGGCTTCCATTCCTGACCCCTTTTTCATTCCTTCAGCCTGCTCCTCGTCCTTCTTCCACTCAACAGCTATCGTCGAGGGGAAGGTGCGATCGCAAAAACTATTATATTTGTTATGTATTGTTCGCGTACCTGTGAGTGTTGGCAATCCCCTAGCAAATAGTGGTGTACACAGGCTCATTTTTCAGAGGGGGCAAATGCAAATGAAGGGGAAAAGGGGGGGGGGTGATGGGAGTGCATTTCTATCAATAAGTATTAGAGACTTGCTAATGACCACATACAAATTGAGGGGTGTAATGTTTTCTCACCAGGCAAATTTTTGACTTTCAAGGTTACATTTTAACATTCATGCGTGTTCCTGCGACACTAATTAATTTTCTAACCAAAATGTGCAAATAAATCTATAAGTACATTCGGTGAACTTCAACATTTTATTTAGCTGGAGCAACAGTTAAATTATCAGATTGAAAATTACCTCTTTATATATTTTCCCCGTGAAAAGCACGCTAGATGGGGCTAACTTCCTTCCAATCTGATATTTTCATACTGCGATAACTATACGAGAATTTGGATCATCGGGGAAGGCGATCACTCACATAGCCCTTCCTTTGCGTACGATCTTGCTAGCACAAATACTTTACCTACTGTCAGTTTTTGGAAGTGTGTAGATCCTTTTATCTCTAACTTTATTTAGCACGCGTGCAGTATAAGGTAAGAAAGAGAAATTGAGAAGGGGAAAATGGGAGTATCGGAGTAAAAACCATTGGGTTCGTGGATTCAGAACCCTTATTGTGGTTATAAGTGATCTCACTGTAACCCCTGAATCATAATTATACTGGGACTACTTGTATAATTTAACTTCCGTATCTTCTCTCGAAATATCAGTTGAGTTTAGTCGAGATTTTTACCATGCCTTCAATATGGAACATATTTTAAGGTATGCATGCAGGATGAGGCAAGCATCACAAGACAGTGCAGACTATGTAGAGTACAATACTATTGGAAACTGAAGCATTATCCCACCTGTCAACACGATCACGAGAATAGGTGTTAGCCAAACGACACGTGGATTAATATTATTGACGTGAAATCCGAATGAACGTCTTTCTCGGGCGGTTGCTAGGCGGGGAGTCTGCGGTCCAAAGTGCGTGGGACAAAAACTCGTTCCTCGGCGACGCCTATAGCTTAGTCAGTTCCCTACGCTAGCTCCAGAGTGACACATGTGCCGTTCGAGGGCTTAAGGTTGCGCAAGCCATCTGGCGAATAAGCCATTCAGATCTGTAAATAACACTTCCTGTGGTGACTCATTAAAATTAGTGATCAAAATCGCGATTCCCTGTCGGACCATCGGATTTAAAAATTGAATGGTCCTTTTTTTTTTGTTGCGAATTCGGGAAAAACAATTATACTACTATGTAGTCCGATAAATTCTCTTTTTTTGAGTACTTAATTCATATTATATATTTCAGAAACGTGGCAGCAGCAGCGCAGAGAAGTTAAAAACGTGTCACCAAGCCGAGACCAAAATGCAAAATCCATCAAGAAAGCCAAAACTAGAACTAGTCCAACCACTCAGCAGCACGGAGAGAATTCTCCTGCATCGACTGAGGCAGAAATAACAGCAGACCGAGGCTCTGGTGGAAGCCCAGCCTAGCCCGGCCCTAGTGATTTCGGAACGAGCAGCGTCAGGCAAGTCCGGCACCCAGCACCTCGCGAGTGCATCCCAAGAGGCAAGCAATGATTCTATCGTGTCTGCAGAGAAGCGACGAGTACGCGCACGAGGTGCCCAGGAAACTCGGGAAATGTTCCGCAGTTCAGCAAATCCAAAGACTTCGCGTATCCATCCAAGCCAGATCACATGCCTCCGCTGCCGACTAGTGTTTGATTTCCAACCTCGATGCACAGCGAATTTCACTGAATATGTAGCGGTAGGAGTCACAAATCCTACCAACCAAATTTTTACAGACAGTAGTGTACTTTGAATTTGATTTCACGAGAATGATAAAAACATTAATTTAAAAAGATACCACAAAAAATAGTTAGTTAAAGTGTTTAACTAGCTCAATTATAATAATTCTTTTTTTTTTAATTCGGACAACAGTATTTTCTAAACTTATTACAAAATGTAACTTAACCGTATTAGAGTATTCTTAAAGGATAGCCTTTTGTTTAGGCCTACAATCAGGGGTAATAAATTATTATTACTTTCTAAGGCTGATTCCGTGCAATGGAAGTTCCATTGATCTAATATTAAACATCTTTGGGAATCAATAAAATTGTATTGTACCCTTACATTAAAAAATTAATAAATCTTAAATGAAAGCTCGTCTACCAAGACCTACTTCGTTAACTAATTGGCGTTAGTGTGGCAGCCGAAGAGACGTGATAAAAACGCCTTTTTAAAAGATGGACCCCCACTGGAAAAATATGATTTCTACAACGTTGGAAGGCATGGCTTTTTGGGAGAGGGGATAAGACGAGACACAGGGGGCCTCGCAGATTGCTTGTAGGAGGATCAGCGTCCTCTCGACCGTCGTGGTGGCCTGTTGAAGCTGGCGAGTCGTTTCGCGGATGACGTCAGTATATAGAACCCAACCTCCCACATATGTAGTTCATTGACGATGACTTCCAACTTTTCTGAAGCCCTGCTTAAGTTCTACCACCAGGATATTCATCCACCTCATACAAACAAATCTTAACCGAGTCTAGAAATTTACACCAAAGGGACAGTGCACCCCATTCGTGCGCAACTCTGTTTAATAATATTTTGCATAAGAACTATTTCTTATTGAGCATTACAAAACACCCACCTATTCTTCCTGTTTTGACGTGAATAGGTCGCTAAATTTGCGACCATATTGGGAGGCAATCCAGAAAATCCGATGATAACAAAAACGGGGGGCACAGTTTGGCATAGCAGCTCCGAATCCATCGTATGCATTCAAAATTAAATTACGCCTCTCGATTGCCGAAGGATAAAATAATATGTTATGTTGAGTGAGACTGCGAAGCATGGCGTGCAAGGAAGTGTGGAGGGGGAGTGCGCCGCAATTTTGAGTTCGTTTCGCCGCGTCTCATAAATTCCGCGTAGTATAACTTTTGACTGGGAGAAGCTACGACGCTCGTTTAAGTTTCAATCGACAGTATTCTCGTCAAGATCAATTGATTGCGTGTATAAAAAAATTTGTGCGGCCTGGTTATAATGAATTTGTACGAGTTTAATGTAAAATACTAAGAAAATTTAACACAATTTCGGCCTATACTCGATAAAAAGCCAAGTCAAAATACAGAGATCGTATATGCGGTTGGAAAGAGCATTTAAAAAACAATCCAGTGATACCCGTAAAACCCCAAATGATAGAGTGAAGCGGTGGCGGGAACGTAAAAAATACATCAAGGCGTCCGAGCACGTTAACGTTAACGGCCGTGTCCCCAACACAGCCAAACAAAATTTTTATTCATAACTATCATAAATGAAACACTATAATTGATAAATAGAATTTTGTAAAATTTCAATTTCATAAATAGTTGCGTATAATAATGTTAACAGAAGTATAAAACAGTGAGACATGCGGTATCTAGAAAAAAAAGAAAGCACGTCATATACCTGGGGTGATTTTTCGAAACTTTGATCCAAAAATTGTGCAGAAACCGCGATCAGGCTGTAATGTTCGTTCCGCCTGTTCTCTTTCGAGCTGCCTGCTTGCGTGTTGTTAAAGACACCAGACGGTTGCACAGGCCTAAGACGAAATACGAGTGAGTTAAGTGCTTCTGGGGGTTTATAGGAGCCGGGGGTTCTGGAATCTAGAAACTTTCGCAAACCCAACAATTTTTGTCCCTTTCTCTTTTCACTTCCATAAAGTAACAGACTGTGGGAAAAAATACTAGTCCAATATTGCACAGCAAGCGCCTGTAAGCTATTGCCCTTCATACGTATATCTGCATGCATGTGTGTGTCTACACACACACATATATATATATATACATATGCACACACACTTTATTAAATCCTTTCGGCGCTTTCATTTAAGTCTTGGTTCATCACGGATATGCAAGTTTCCGAGACATTTTTATTTTTTTCTCGCTGAATTTGACGACCCTTTTTACCTTGTGAGTTGTTTAGGTGTTTCGTACGTGGGAGTGAGGAGAGATGGGATAAGGTCGTACTTCACTCGTGTATGAAATGCGCTTGCGACTTATGGCACTGCGATAGTGGCGTTCGAGAAATTCTACAAAGCTATAGTGCACAAGACTCGTGCTGTCTCGTTTGTTCTTAGTAATTTAAAATGAGTTTAAAATTTTGCCAAAAATTGTCGCCCCATAACAAGTCATTCTAAAGGAAAACTTATCATCTATAGTTCTACACACACTTCGGTTCTAGTAAGGTGAGGGTGAACTGAATAAATTGGGTTTCTAGAGTGCAGAACGTAAATAACGGTCAACTTGGCATAGATTTCAAGTGAGAAAAGACGCAGCACCTAAATTGAAAATTTAAGGACAGCAGCTTGCAATAAAGGTGGCAAATGTTTTTAGTTCTGCCTGAAATCGGGAGCTGTAATACTAACAAATTCATTTTGACAACTCCATGAGTATAGTTTTTATCACTGAAAGCAATACAATCAAACTGTCTCTTGTCAGTTAAGGCTCAGCAACAGCCCTTTTGCAGAAATTCTGCATTTACGTGTCATAATTTCGAATTCATACTAATTACTGACAATGTACGATGATATAAAATTTACATTTTGCGAGTGGTTTTTGTGTGTGACTTTGTTTGTTATCTGCTTGTAAAAAGTCGAGAACATATTTTTATTTTATTGATAAGTTCCTGCCTTTTTGCAAGCAGGAAATAAGGCACAGCGAAAATTATACATACGTATTAAACAACCTGTAAATTGTAAATTTCGTATAGTCAAACTTCCCAATAATACGTCTAAAACTGAAATTAATGACACGAAAACGACGAATTTCTGAAGAAGGGCTGAAGTCGAGCCTTAAGTACAGCTGCGAGTTTCTCCTACTTGATACAAATATATTTATCGTATGCGACAGTTTTGTCTTGAACATATTAATTTGACTGTGGGAGATCTTTATCTTGAGATCTTTATTTTGGAAGATCGTATTTTCGTCAGAAGATGAATGATGTACATTCGCGAATAAACGTGTCGATCGTCTTCTCGGGCATAATTCCTTTCAAAAAATTGCGTACAAACGTGTGTATAAAACCGACTATAGTCTGTTCAAAGTAAAATGAGTACTTTGAAAACTAACCTTGAAAAAATGTCACTGTTGTTAACTGCATATGTTTAAACGAGCACACTGACCGGCGAACGCCCAGTAGTTCCGTATCCTAGCGCTGAATTAAAAGTGTTGGGATGAATATTTGTGAATATTTAAATGATTTACTTTCCTTTCAGGTTTTTTAATGCATAATGTGTGTAAAAATTTGCACGTTTGAGAAATATATTCTTTCTTAGTAATTTTACAGTTTTATTTGGCCGACACATGAATAAAGTAACCAGGATCATGACAGTGTTAATTTTACATATTGTGGGAGAATACACAATACACACAAAAGTTGATCTAGAGCGGGGCTTTCAAAAGTACTCAGTTTATTGTGAACAGCCTTGTTTCCAGTGCGAATTTCAGGTGAGTAACATCGACCAGCACTCGGGATATTCCGATTCTGCGAATTTTATTTTTCTCTTCGGTGAAAGGGTGAACACGGACGAAAGTGTTTTGCTCAGAAATTCAACAAGTGGTCATAATTTTAGGAGACTGTAGTTTTTGTTGTAGTTCACCGCGCATTTTTGAAGGCCCTGAAGAATAAGATAGACTGATTTCCGTCCTCTGTGTACTTCCTCAACATTGTCTCACGTACGCCGTAACAACTATTAAACTCGCATTCTCAAAACATTGAAGTGCCGTATGTTTAGAGCTAGTGATTTTTTCGCGAGAAAAAAAATGAGTAGACTGTAGACTTCAATACTATAAACACCCAAAAGCAGTTTGCCTACTGCCGTTGGTTGCTGTCTGTTTGAGAAAACTCTTTCATATTTTACCGGGTCACTCAGAATTCAACAACATCGGCACGGTTCCTACGTGATTCGTGTGCAGACAGTTAGCACGTGCCAATAAGTAATTCAAGCAATCAAGAAAGGTAAATGAACTCACAGGGTTTTGAAATATAACTTGTCTTTAAATCTTTTCGCGAAAATTTCACTACCCCTACGTATGTTTATAGACTTTTTGCGGTAAACTGAGCCCTTCTGAAAGCCCTGCTTGAGGTCTACTAGTATGCAGATTGTGTATTCTTTCACTGTATGTAAAATTAATATTGCAATGGGCCTCAACACATTATTCGTGCGCCTATCAAGGGACACTGAGAAAGTATTAAAGATGGAAATTTGGATTACAATGCATTAATACTTAACTTATGCGCATTTAAAAACAGAAAGCAAAATAATTAATTGCATTGTCTAAAAAAGTTCACCTAACACTTTCAATTCTACTTTGCAACATGGAACTAATTTCCCTGTGTCATTGCCAACTTTACTGGGCACATGCCAGTCAAATGTGCCCGTTAAAACACGGTAGGGACAGAGACATTTTCCGAGGGTAATTTCAAAATTGCTCAATTACAGCACGAACAGTTTTATTTTTCAACAGGAATGAACTTTCAGAGAGAAAAATAATATTTTGCGTAACTTGATTATTTCGTAGTTGAATGATCGGAAGAGGTAGGTCCTAACTACTTTATAACACTTACGTTTGTGAACATTCTGTTAACCTCGCTGAAAACCACGTGGATGTGAGAGCCTGATGGAAACTTGGAAACTCAGCCGTTCAAGATTGGGACACGCAGATGGTATAGCGCAGCTGCCATGCGCATTCGACCCTTTATTTTCTTGTGCGGTAGATATAAACTAACACAGGCACGGAACATATTGTTATTATCCATGCTTTAAAACCAGACAAACGGGCGGGGCATAAGGACGGAAACGTCAATGTAAGGTTCGCGAGGTGTCTATTCCGACAGAATAACAGGAGTGAAATAAACGTGGTCTCGTACTCTCGGGGGGCCGCCGTGGCGAAGTGATTAAACTACTTGCCCACCCCCCAACGAGGAGAACCAGGCTCGATTCCCGGATTTTCGCAATTGGTAATCGTGCCGGACGATACCACTGGCCGGCGGGTTTTCTCTGGGATCTCCTGTCTCCCCCCCCCTTAATTTTAGCAATGCTCAGTACTCACCTCGCTTCATCCTCATCGGCTCTCAAAACCTCGATGTTAAGAGGTCACCCAAATCTCTTCACTCACTCACTCACTCACTCGTTTTATCGGGTGTATGACTATGATGCAAGCAACGGTCTTGTGTGGTCGCCACGCATTCTCTAGGCGCAGAACTGGCTGCAATTTTGGGCGACGGCGAAAATTTCCGGCCAGTGTATCGCGCGCTGATTTTGTTGCCAAAAAAAATTATCGCATAGATCAGTCAATTTCAGCTAAAAATAAATGGCAGCGATAAAAAAATTTTGCTCCGAATGTTTTATTCACGAAACTGCAAAACAAATTTCAACTTAACGTTGTATTCTGAAAGTATCAGTTGTATCCATCAAAGTTATCTATGTAGAGCCAAATTTCTCCGCCATTTTGTAAGATAACCCCACATGAAATAACATAGTTTTATGCCGTATCTCGGGAAACAATCTACCGATTTCTTTCGAATTTGGCGAAGAAGTTGTAGCCTACTGTGGAAGGGTATATACATTTATGTTTTAGGTATGTAAATCTCTTATTCTCTGAATGGTGCGTATACAAACATATTAGTTTAACGTGCTCTCTCTCTCTCTCTCTCTCTCTCTATATATATATATATATATATATATATATATATATATATATATATAAAACTATGTGACATTTAAACTTTAACTTTGTATATTTTATCTATGACAAAAATCGAATGTGTTAATATATAAACTGTTGTCCTTCATTTATGAAGATCGTCAGATGATCAATGGGGGTTTGTGCCATATCTCGATGACCAATCAACCGATATGCATACAGAGATCCTCCTTTGCTGGATTTTTTGTGAAGCAGTATCAGGTGAGTCAACTGAATATTTTGTCATATTTGCGGAATAATTCTTCTAACTTCCACAAAATTTTGCACACCTACAGAAGACCAAGTATAGTTAGATGATTTATATGTGGTCAGACAATGATTTAAAAAATGGCGGCCATATAAATATTTTCATATGTTCGGCATATATATTTAACAAATTAACAATTCCAATCAAACTTCCTATACTGACATCTATTACAAACAACGTGTAGAGATCCTCTTTTATATTTATTTTTTACGAATTTTTGTAATACGTATAGCCCCATTAAAGAAAATAAGGTTTTTATGCCGTATCACGGAACCATTTAAACGATTTCGATCAAATGTTTCACACAAGTAGCGTCATGATAGGTCATGTAAACTTATGTGGATTAGTGGCTCAGACACCTATTTTTAAAACGATGGCTGAGTAAATATTTCAGCTACTGAGCCCTATCACTCAAAACATTAGTCGGATTACATCCGATGTTGATGCTCCGCATCCTACCTCCGTGATGCAGTTGATTGCAAGCTAGCTTAATTTTACGAGTTTTTCTGAATTCGAACCCCTGGTGAGTCACTCGTGTATTTTAATTGTCTTTGTACTGTTTCATATGTTTCTGGTTTCATGTCTAATAATATACTGCCAATGAGACGTCAATGCTTACATGCCAAGCTTTCAAGAACTTTACTAAAATTTTTTGCACTCATGTAGAGGAAAGTAGGCTCATTAGTTATCGTTAACTTCTTGTTTTTATTTTTGCGGTATAGTTAGTTAAACGATATGCATATCAGCATTAACCTTTTTATACGGAGAAAACTTAAGCCCCTGTTAGCATGCGCTGTGCGCCAATCTCGGCAAGCGCGCAATGAACTCGTGAACAACTGTAACACTGGGATTTAGACAGCATTTGCTTCCTAGGTTATGTTTACATCGACGGAAATCAGTTTAATTTATGCTGCAAACCAATACAGTAATTGTATTACAATTTCATTGCGTTCTTAGTGTGGTTTAATGTTTCATATACTGTTTCGGCAAAATCTATAAATAATGTGGAAATATTCGTGGATTTGGTAAAGAAAATATTCAGTTACTAAGCAAGAGCTCCACGTCATAATCTCGATTACACTTTTGTTTAGTCATATCGTCTCGAGATCGAATAGGGAGAGTGTTTCAAACAACTCTCTAAGCAGCCCCTAAAATAATTAACAGGATTTCAATATGGCAGGAAAACGCGAGTGATAGTGGAATGTATTTGTGACTATTGGTACACTCATACTGTAAATTGTATATTGTTGTATTGGCTGTCCACGGTAAAATGAATACTTCTGAAAGCCCTGCTTTGGATCTACTTCTGTACACGTTGTGTATTCCTCCATCTTATGTAAAATTATCATTGACATAGGCCTCATCACTTTATTCATGCGTCGGTCAAATGAAACTGTGAAATTATTAACAAAGTATGTACTTTACAGATCTTCTCATTTTTACACTTCGATGCAATAAAAAAAAAACAGAAAGTGAAAGAAATAATTTTAAGTTATCACAAATGGTTACGTAACACTTTTTATTCGACGTTAAGATATGGAACTACTTTCCATCCATCGTTACCAGTTTTACTGGGTGAATGTCACTGAGTACGCTCATTGAAATATATGCATGCAGGGGCAGTAACTTTTTTCTAAGGTTCATTTTAGACGTGCTCGCTTTATCGTGAACAACCTTTACAGACTACGAGCAATGATTACTGAACTGCACATTGTTCCTCTAAAGGTCATCTATCGCGCATGAACACTGCCACTTCATGATTGTTTTTTTTCCACAGCATACCTGTTTATTACGCCCAACCCTTTGCATAATATGATCAGATTATGTTTTATTTATTGTATATACATGCACCATCTTCCTCTTGACCAAATTCCAATAACAAAAAAAAAAAAAACACTGTAGTCCATGTTTTCAAACTCGACATGAACGCTGAAGCAAACACATCAGTTCCTGGAAAGTGACGTACTGGCCAACGTTTTGTTCCTTTCTGCTGAAATTAGACGGGAACTAGCACGATTTATTGGAAAAAGAAACTTCGCGTCCCCCATTTTACGAATTCGCTGTAACGAACAACGGACATTTCCCCTTCAGTGATTGAATCTTCATCGCATGTTACTTATATAGCTCGTATTTGTGAGAGTAAAATATTTCCCTTGTCTTCTAGAGCGTTTTAAAATATTCACTTTTCATGCTTTGTAAATATTGGTAACTTTGCGTGTCAATCGTTATTTAGGTCTTAAGGAGGGTGATGGTAAAGGCAGAACATAATTTGGGTGTGTTTTACCAAAATGGCGACAACAAAAGATTTAAAATTAGGCGTCGTATGCAAATTTGTGATAAGCGACTCAATATCCTTCAGCAAATGACGAGGGGAGTGAAGTGTAAATTATGACTTGTGACAGGCAATGAATTCCCTGACAGAAGACAACCAAAAAGGATATTGCTGATCCTTTCAAATGTGTGGCTGTGTAGCCTGTAAAGGACCGTTGTTGTGAACGGAGAGGAATATCGGCTGAGGAAATGGATTCGCTTCCTCTAGGTAATAACACACACACTGACTGCTTGATGTCTGCGCGGTGAGTGAGGGCGAGATCCATAGTGTAAAGCAACAGTTGAAAGTGACGAACGCACACCTCGATACTCGATGGGTTCCCAAATGTCCGACCCGCTCGATGTTACAACGCTCACAGCGAATGTCGGCGCAGGCGTCGATAATTCTGTTTCTTGAGTCCACGTTCCGTGTTCAGGTTGTTACGTTTTAATTATCTGGGGTTTTTTTTATGTTATTAAAGTAAACAGGTTTGGGTTAGCCATAGCTCAAGGTAAAGATTGCGTTAGTTCAAACGCCTTTACATAAAACGCAAATAAATAACAAGACAACTCTCTACAATCGTTGAGTTAAAGCGTGGGAGTCAATTATAATATCTGCTAACCAATTATGCAGAAGCCTCGTTATAATTAATTAGCTAAATGTCTCTGAATCCGCTGGAGCTTGTTCACCTTAATCTCGATGCCGAAGGCTGCTTTGCATCACGTCTCGGCGGCTGTCCACGGTTTGTCCTTCTGCGGTCCTCTTGGACCCCGCGGCGGCTGGCTGGCGTCTGGCCGGGCTTCATGTCCCCGCGGCGCTAAATACCCGCCGCGGGTTTACTAATACAACTCTGTGTCCAAAACGTCGCTCAGCGTATGGCCTCGCCCTGATTGCAGCTATGTGTCGCTTCTCACGCGTTGGGCGTCCGCTCTAGCCAGTGTTACGGACATGGCTTGCCCGCCGTAACAAAGGGTGTATCATGTCCTCTACGCCATTGTCTTGATATATTACAGAATAAAGTAATTCGGGTGGTTCCAAGTCGCGTCGATCGCCTCTGTAAAACAAACTACAGCCATACGTGACAAGATGGCGGTGAAGCGTTTTGAGACCGAAATTGGCGAATGGTACGTACGCCTTATTACTTTCTGGAAAAACGTGTTGAAAAAATTTTTTCCATCTTTGTCGTTAAATTTCCTTAACACGAAAATACCCATCATGATCGGCCGGGAATCGAACCCCAATAACTCTTCTGAGAGGCGGTTGGGCTTAACGCACTGTCATTTATTTATATTAATTTTTTCAGGTAAACTGTTTTTTTTTTCTTGTCGCTTTGTGCAAGTTGTGAAATTTTGTGAGTTTCAAGACACTTACTTCAGCAATAAAATTTATAACGTTATTAAAATTATAATTAACTAATAATTTTCTAATTATAATGTATTCATCTGTACAAATGAAAATTAATCTCTCAAAAGTTTACTTTATCAAAATTAACAAATAGTGATAATACGTAAATTATTTAGAGTGTATTATTTGCAATATTTACTACCAGCTTAATTTTCCTATATATTTTCATAAAAATACTTACATAAAATATAATGTTCTCCGAATAAATAAAAGTAGTATTAACATTAGTAACTGTATTATTGGTTAAAATGTATCACCCGCAGTTTTATTACTAATATCAAGATAAAATTATTATCTTGCAAAATACTCTTTAAAAGGAAACGAATTTGTTACAGCGGTGTTTCAAGGCCATTGCTACATCACTTTAATCACTTATTCCTTTTTTTAATTTAGTAGACAAATTCGACATAACTAGGATAATTTAGAGAAAGAAAACACTCTGCAGTTTCCTAGACACGTGACAGATTCATATCCAGTCGTATAAAGAGAAGCGCAAACGGGAATTGAACAGAGAAGTCTTCGCGCCATAAACCTGTCACAGTCAACTACGCTACGTAGGTCAGCTACAGAGATCAGCTATACCGGAATGTCCAACCACCGTAGCTTCAGTTGTAACACATACTTCCCGCTTTAATTATCGCCCGCGTGAGGAGTCCGGTACAGCTCATTCATGGTCATTTCTAGCTTTTATGAAGCACTGCTAAAATTCTATGTTCAGGATATTCCTCAGCTTAACCGAGACTAAATGCTATTCACGGTAAAATGAGCACTTTTGAAAGCCCTGCTTAAGATCTGCTTGAATGCACGCTGTGTATTCTTCCGCCTTATGTAATATCAACATTGTCATGAGCTTAATCACTTTATCCGTGCGTCAGTCAAGTGAAACAGTGAAATTATTAGAAAAGTAAATATGTCACAACTCTGCTCATTTTAACACTTCGATGCATTTAATAAATAACAGAAAGCGAAAGAAACAATTTAAATTACCAGAAATCGTTTCATAACGCTTTTTATTCGACGTTAAGATACGGAACTATTTCCCATTCATGTCACTCAGGGCGCCCATTAAAATATATGCAGGTAGGGGCAGTGACATTTATCTAAGGTTGATTTCAAAAGTGCTCACTTTAACGTGAGCAGCCTTTAGAAAATTATACCAAAGGGACAACGTAATACATTCGTGGGCACTAAGTTCAATAATATTTAGCACGGGAACAATTTATCACTAGGCATTACCAATACATCTGTTTTCTCGTCGTTTTTATTACTATTAATCATAAACGAGATATAAAAATGTGTACATAAAATATAAGTGAAAGTTGAATTTAACAAAAAATAGTTACTTTTATGTAAACAGAAGTAGACCTTTTAAAATGCTTGTGATAGACTACGTGGCATATGTAGGAAACAGCCAAATACGTCATACATGGGGTGGTTTTTCAAAGGTTTGATTAAAAAAGTGTTAAGTTTCTGCGAATAGACTACCAGTGGAATGACTTTAATCCAGGAGGTAACGCGCCACTGCAATAAAATCGCTGAGGAGCCGTGAAAATGCAGAGCTTGTTCCCGACAAATGTTTCAACGGTGGTCTCTTGTTGTGGCCAAGTCCTCATGTACAGGAATAGCGGCGATAGCGAATTCCTAGCGATTAAAAGATGAGAAGTTCGAGAGCTATCGGCTGATCGACTATGGCGAATTGAAGCTCCGGGCAAGTCATTAACTAGCTCGCTGATCCGAAAATGCGAGTTGGCGAGAGGGGTAGAATTTAAAGCTGAAGTAATAGTGCTATACTGCTGGGAAGCGGACAAGAATTGACAGAAAAATATCCTGTGTTTAGTGACTTATAGCGTAGACTACGCAGTTTTATCTATACCAGCGTCTGAGCTGTAACACCTGGTTTTTCTTCCTAACTTGATGAATAATGTTAACGTCATTTGAATGTAACAAGTTGTACATATATGTAAAATTTAATATAGTCAAAACGGTAAAATAGGCGTATAAATGTTAAATAGATCCCTTAGTTATAATTATGTGCTCTTTGACCCTGTGTTTATCTATGCGAATGTTTTGTTTTGCAAACTGCTTTCTTTTGTAGAAGCATGAATGGTACTGGTTTATAAAAAAGCCTTTTATGTTTAGTGTTAGGATCGTTTAAGGGATGTTCTAAAGTAGTATTAGTATATGGAACTAAAATAAGTATGAGGCTCCGATTTAATGTGTTTTACTGAAGTTAATTTAACATTGGTATTTAATTTCAAGAAGTATTCTTATTACGATTGAATGTAGTAAAATTTAAGCAATATAAGAATGCAAAAAGAAGGAAGTAAATACATAATATTGAGTCGTCAGTATCCGAGATGTCGACGACTATCTTCAAAGGAATTGAGAGCTTCGTCATTTGGTTTTCCGAGTAACTTCGATCATTTCTAATGGAAAGGAGTGGTTACACCTCCGGGAACACGGTCAGCGCCGTGGGTCACCGCTTCAGTGGTTGAGTCGGAAGTCGACGCCAGGACCTTGAATGAAGAAAGGATTTGGGAGTACCCATGCTGTCATGGGATAGCGGTCGACAGGGAGTGGTCATGTACCGAATTTAAACCTAGGAGGAGAACTGCAGGTCTAGCTGTGAACTACAAGATTTCGCATCAACAGCTAAGTCTACCGTACACCATATTTTGCATGAACTGTTTTACAAAGGTTAATTAGTAGTGCACATTTGAAAGGTGTTCCTGGCCATAATGGGAGCTCTTTGTCTTACCTATGAATGTTCACATGGTTGACTAATTTTCTTATGGCAAATCAGTTTTCATGTATTAAATAATAATACAAACTTTTAAATTTTTTTGTTTTAATAAATAGGCACATTTGATTTTTCATTATCTACGAAAAATCTAAGGGACTACGGAGCATCCAGTCTGTTAGTCATTCCAATTTTTGTTTTTCATGTTCTCCTTAATAAATAACATTAAGTGTTATTTGAGTTTTGGTATTTCTTCTGGTATGCTATCATGTCTTTGAATAACACGCAGATTTTAATTAAATTTCATAATTCCATGTAACGTTGACCTTAGCACTTTATCTGGAAGAGTCTCATAGCCGAGGCAAATAAATAATGAACAGTAATAATTAATTGTACATACTATCATACATGTACATAAATGTACATACTATCATATTACTCTGTCATGCTAGATAATTTTATGTTTTGCATATTTAATTTGTAGGAGATTGTGTCATATTTATTCTAACAGTTCAGGGTAGTGGCACTGACTGTTGCAGATTTGGCGCCGATCATACGTGGTGCGTGCAATATATTAAAAAGTACCAATCATTCCAATTGTTAACTGGTACACAGCTCTTAGTTCATTGGTTGCTGATACAGTTTTTCTCTAGATTGAGCTGCAGTTAATTGTAATCAATTTGCCAAAGTCTCTCGGAGGAACAAGTGTTTGAAGTCCAGCTTCTCAGTGGCCTGTAAGCTAGACCTCTCAGTCTTATATACTCTCATACAGATATCAGCTGTTTATTGGTTGGTGGTTGAGGTAGAAAAAGGCGGTGGTTGGGCGCACAATTTACTGTATGTTTGTTATTGGCTCATTTATCTCCAGGAGGCGTCAAACAACACGTCGACCAATTACAATAGCAAAATGAATGCACGAGTGTGTGAGTTCCAACTTGTATAGAAATGACCCCGCGAAATTCTTGGGTCACTACTCATAGGCTACATGTAGGTGTTACCCTTAAAAAATACAACCAATTTGAATAGTTTTCAAAGTGAAAGGTTAAGCACAAATGTGAAATGTGTTTAAGGATACGTAGTTAACCTTTCGTCATGTAGGAATATTGTTGTTATGACAATTTCTCATGATGGAGTAATTGGTTAAGGTTGAGAACACTGAAGAAAACAAATACTGACACGTACTTTTTTCTCTTCTGAGAAGAATAAATTATGTCATTTTGGACGCAGTGAAGAAAACTACGTTTCGTAGTTCGGAAATTCGTCATCAGTAACTGTTATTGGGCAAGAGCGTTAAGGTTGACATCTGCGCAACAGCCAATACCACCTTCGCGTCTACAGCTGTATGGCGTAATTTTCTAATAAGCGACAAAGCAAAAAACGAAACACAGGAGAAATCAAATTAATGATACTAACTAGTATGTATCACATAATCATTAAAAAATATCTTCAGAATCAGACAAATTTCTGCATAATGCGGTGGCCTGTCCTGAGGGGATCAGGTCATGCACTTATTAGGGGGATGACAGTAGGTAGAGGAGAGAGCACTAAGTTATATGAAACACTACTTTTATTCAAGTCACAACTCTTATACAAAGAATACAAAGATCACCCAGGGGCGTTACTCGAAGAAACCAATATTCGTACAACAAGACTCAATGTGGAAAGAGCTAGTGAAGCTAGCTTAAAACTTATTTATGTCCTCTGGCTCAGAAGGAGTCCAGTTATCCCTGCGCCTATCCCTGCGTCTCCACAACCTAGTGCGCCCTAACGGGAGTTATAATTACCCTGGTCTGTCTCGTAACCGACAATGGGAAGACACCCTCGACGGTGGCTGAGGACGGCGTCGATCCCGGACCACTGGCCTGGTGGTCCTCCTTCAATGGTGGCTGGATCAAGATGGCCACGAGCCACCATTGTACCAGGCTTATATATTCGCGGCCCTGGTCTCGTTACCCTTCCCACGGGAGAATGTTGCCATAACAGCTGGACTGGCCTGTCGACGTCGCGCAGCTCCACGTGCTAGCATGTCTCCTGCCAGCCCCAGCTGCTGGTGATAACACCAATAATAAATCAGAATATTGCTGACATTCTTTATTCTTCCGCGTTGTAAGTGTAACTACGATACAAAACAAAATATTACATTCTTTCGGCATTTTTGTTTAGGTAAAGCTGTCTTTCATGAGATGTTTCGCGTTTTAAGTATATTCCAATAAGCTAGATCGTGCATGAGCAGCAAGCTACTGCGATCTTATTCAAGGACATTCGATAGCTTTGGCTCTATGTGCAAACAGAACTGAGAAAAAAACAGCACAATTATTTTGATTAAAACCAAAGTTGGTGGAATTTACCCATTTTTAGGAGTTTAACTGTTGTTTGATTGCTTATATTCAATTTCTTGTAAGTGGGGTAAATTTTGACAGTTCTAGAAAAGCAGCATGACCACAATGTATCCTTTCACCGCAGCTGTTTTGTCACTGAAGAAAAAGACGTTTGTAAACATGGAGTCCAATGCACACTTGCATTTTCCTCTTTCCTCGTGTTTCCTGTCATTGCAGGCACTGAAAGACTGACGTTAGCTAACTTCCGTCCAGTAATTAATGTAGAATATTATAGCTAGTTTAGCACTCAAACCTGTTTTATTTTTGTAATTATCAAGTTAACTTTGTGGGGGTTCTGTTAATTTTATTTTGAGGGAAAAACGAAAGAGGGACAGGTTGGAGGATTTGGTTTAACGTTTTTCGTGAGACAGTATGGTTTTTATGTTCCTACGAGTGTGTGGCATTCAAAGTTGCATATTTATTTGATGGAACAATGGACAATTTTGCTCGTATGGAAATAATATTTAAATTATTGTAACTTCGAAAATTCTAACTTCAATAAAAATACAAAACGCGATAAATACGTCGCTGTTCGTATACACAGATGCAGCAATAAATACACACAATGACCGAAGTTAACCTTATACTCATCGAATATACGATGTACACAAATAAACAAATATTATTCACACACTACAAAAGTATTGAAAGTGCGGCTTTTTCAGGCCACGTTCATTTCAGTAATTATAGTAATGGTCTACAAATATATTATTTACAAAACACACAATCTTACTGTTTATAAAACTCGCAACCTCTTGAACACGTGTTTTTATATGGTAATCCTTGCAAGTTTACTTCACTAAAATCGCGTTTGTTCGTCACTAGCATTGAATAATTTGTTTGCAGAATCATTCAGCAAAATCAACATTGTGCATGGTACCTGAGATCAACAAACTAAAACTTATAAACGTAAATTATATTTGTGTTGTTTCATTGTGGACGGCGGTTAAGCAAAATGGCGGGACGAGCAGTTTTTCGAAGCGGTAAACACATGTCTATTAATATTACATTTCACTCAAGAAAACACGCTACAATGGTACTTACTTAAAGAAAGCAAATAAAAATAATAAACGACAGATAAAATATCCCGATCACACCAACAAGATACTCGTATAAACACGATGAGAAAAAAGCACACGCACAATGGCGTCCACCGGGCAGATGGAAACTGGAAACATAAACATGGCTAGCCCTTGGCTGGAAACATTTACTGTTCGTACGTGTCGACATGCTCTGTAATAATTGTTAAACATGTATTTAAAGTCCATTCACTAGAAGTTAAAAAAAAAAAATTGCTTTAAAACATCATTTAATCCATAAATGTTGTAAGTATGGGTACAATTTCTCTCTCTAGAAATTAAGTGGGCTAAACCAAGTTCGTTAAGGGATGTAGGTCTTATTTAAATAAAAAGAATTAATTATAATTTTTAAATTTTTATTTACAATAACTACAGCAAAATTCTCTACACTCAAGTTCTCACAGTAAATTGATATCACTTACTATTACAATTAATATCTCAAATGAAAAAATATTTATAAATACTACAAAGAAATCAATGAAATTAAATAATTTAAGATCAGTCCCAGTAGATAGTGTATCAACCTATTCAATTATTTTATAAATTATGTGTTCATAAAGACAGTTCGAATATTTACAATAAAATCCGTACTACTCTTCCATTCAGTCCCACCTCAGTTCAGTCCATGTCCTGCTAGCCCACAATATTCTAGAGACCTTCGAGCACCCTAATGCACAGTAGGCTTCACTCTCCAGGTTTCACGCCCTCTCGTCCATTCAAATCAAAAACACTCGTCAGCCGCCGTTGTCTCTTACTTATTTTCGCTCTCACACTGCCAGATGGCCTCCGTCAAAGACTGTCGGCCGTTGGATTGTGGCAGTATATATAGTGTCTTAGGCCGTCACCCAGAATCTTCCCCAACTCGCATGATGCACCATGGGGGGTCGTGGCGCCGGCCAGTCTCACCAGAATATTCTTTCGTCATCGCCAAACCCGTCGGAACCTTCAACAGGGGAAAGGGGCCCTGGCGCAAGTAAAGTGCCGAGGAGCGCGACAGTCCGACGCCACTGTCCATTATTCACGGGTTTCCCAGAAAGGGGGGTTAGGAGGCAAGGAGTGAGCGTGTTAGCCTGGGGAAGGGGAGGGATGAGGTGGATCCACTGCCACAGCACCGAACAGCTTACGGCGCTGGGTGCAGCGCTTTACACTGCCCCCTCCTAAATTTTTTTAGTTCCGAACATACTCTACAACATCAGGACATTGGTACAGCGCCAGTCGGTCGATGTGGACAACCTTAGGCTTCGCCCGAGAGCCTTGTCGACAAATCCTATAAACCACATAATTTATCTGCTTCAGGGTCCTGTACGGGCCATCCCAAGATTTCTGTAGCTTCGGGCAATATCTCTTCTTCCTTTGAGGGTTTTACAACCACACGAGCTGTCCTTCCTGAAAATTCTCCTCAGGCATTCTTCTGTTATATCATGTTTTCATTCTGTCACTTTTAATTTTAAGGTGTCTCCACGCAAACTCATGAATGTCGGTTTACTTCTGGCATAGGTTAATAGCATATACTGGAGTGGCTGCTTCTTCCTCCACTGGACATCCGAACAGCAGATAACCAAGTAGGCGGAACTCTCTCCCAAACAGTATCCGTGAAGATGTTACCCTTGTGGACTCGTGGACCGTCGAGCGATATTACAGAAGAAATAAGGGTACCTTAGAGTCCCAATCTTTCTGATTGTCTTCTACAAATATAGCCAGATACTTTTACAGGGTACTATTTAGCCTCTCAACCATTCCATCCGACTGGGGGTGTAATGCTGTGGTTCGGGTTTTCTTCATTCCTAAAATCCTCGTTACCTCTCGGAAAAGATTTTCTTCAAAATTTCGTCCTTGATCCGAATGAAGCTTAAGTGGCACTCCAAATCTGGATACAACATGCTTTACGAGAGCATCAACTACTTGCCTGCCTCTTGGTTTGACACCAGTATGAACTCGGGCCACTTTGTTAAATAGTTTTGTGCTACCAGAAGTTATCTATTTCCCCTCTCAGTGATTGGTAGAGGTCCGAGAATGTCAACTGCCATCCTCTCACAAGGGGCACCAACGTTGTACTTCTGGAGGGGACCCCATCCCTTAACCCTCGGACCCTTCCTCGCAGTACATGCATCACACAGACAGACAGCACCATTTCTCACCATCATGCTGACAATGCAGCCAATAGAATCTCATTCGGACTCTGTCAAGTGTCTTATATACACCGAAGTGACCACCAGCTTCTGTGTTGTACAGTTCTCTTAGCACTTCTGGGATTCGGTACTCTGTAAGGACCAATTGTAAATTACTCTGTCTGCCATTGTTACTTTCCAAGTTCCTGTAAAGCACACCATTCTTTATTACAAGGGAATTCCACTGTGCCCAGTATGCCATGACTGTCACGCCTAGGCTATATATTTCCTCCCATCTCGGTCGCCGCCTGGTTTCCGTCCACTCCAATATGGGTGCAAAGTAGGTTTCCTTAGTTGATAATTTCTTATGTCCTTTTCGTCCCATGTAGATGACCAATCACCAGATACAGGGCCTTGAATTCTTGTCCTCCTTGCTTTCCATGATACACCAACCTTCTGAGGACAGAGTGGTTCTCATGGTCTCCTGGAGAGTGCATCTGCATTGCTGTGAAGGCGTCCAGACATGTGTTCTATTTCAAAGTCAAATTCTTGCAGGTTCTGTATCCACCAGGCTATTTGACTTTCGGGGTTCTTGAAATTTAGCAGCCAATATAATGAAGCTTGATCAGTTCTTAGGATGAAGTGTCTGCTATATAGATATGGATGAAAATGTGCAGTCACCTTCGCCACTTCCAAAAACTCCCTGTCTGTCATATAGTAGTTCCTCTCGGGTTTGTGTAGCACCTTACTGAAGTTTTCCAATGGCCGCTCTTTTCCCTTCTGGATCTGAGATAGCACCCCCCCGATCCCAAAATCACTAGCATCAGTATCCAGAATAAATTCACCCTCTCTACTCGGGAAGACCAGTACTGTGGGAGATATGAGAATTTCGTTTAGTATATTCAAAGCAATTTCGCACTCTGGGGTCCAATAAAATTTTCTTTTCGCCTCAGTCGATTCATGCAGAGGCTTGGCGATAGTGGTGAACACAGGCACAAACCGACGGTAGTAAGCACATAATCCCAGGAAGCTAAGTATTTCAGTTTTATCCTTTGGTAAAGGTCAATCTCTTATTACTCTGGTATTCTCAGGGTATGTTTCAATCCCCTGGGTCGATACAACATAGCCCAAGAAATTAATTTTCTTTTGAAAAAGATGGCATTTCTTGGGAACAAATTTTAGGTTGGCCGCAGTCCCTTTCTGAAACACAGAATCTAAGCAAGCCAGGTACTCTTCGAATGTTCTTCTTGTGACCACAAAGTTGTGTATGTACACCTGACAAATATCTAAGGGCAGAACTTTCTCCATTAGTCGTTAAAATGTGGCAGGGGCATTGCATAACCCAAAGGGGCATAACCTTGAATTGCCAGGTCCCTTTCCCTTGGACACAAAATGCAGTATTTTCCTTGTCTTCCTGGGCCAACTAGCATGGCTAGTACCCGCTCTTCGTGTCTAGAGTAGAAAAACACTGTGAACCTGCTAGGCTAATCAGGGTATCGTCTATACTAGGGAGTGGGTAAGGATCTTTCTTGTTCAAATTATTAAGTTGGTGGTAATCAACACAAAATCTAATAGAGCCATATTTCTTTTTAACAAGCAGAATGGGAGCAGACAATGGACTGACTGATGGCTCTATCACATCTAAATCCATCATCTCTTTGAGAATACCATCAATGACCTCATTTGAAGCTAGCGGTAGTCGCACTGGTGGCATCCCCTGTGTTGGTGTGGTAGCATGCGACATTAGTTCTGCCAAGGCCATTGGGCTCACAGGAAAAAGTACCTCTATTTCTCTGTAACAATTCTGAAACTGCCCTCTCCTGTCGCCAGTTGAAGTTTTCTCTTGTTCTTGTCAACAGTTTCCCTAGAGCATCTGGAAGAGGACATACTGTAGGTGGAAGCAGTGAAGCTTCTGGAACATTTGGAAATTCATGTGAGACCTGCTTGAAAATCCTATTGTAGCCCCTCTTCAAGGCGGATAACACAGCCAGACAAATTAATCATCCTAACAGGGAAACTATTTGATTTTGAAGAAATCAATGTCCTGGCTACAATGACACCATCTGGTAAAATGCCACCTTTCTGGGCTGGTTCGATTATGCTCAAACGACTGACAAATTTTCCCTGCCATCTGCCTGGAATAACAACTTCGCTAGAAACAGAGAGCGCAGTTAACAGATTACACGCTACTGGGCAGCTCATTGGTGAAGCTAAATCTCGTCGTGTTGATACTGCCAACTCGGTATTACCTACCTGTAAAACCCCCAGTGCAGTATCGACACAGCACCACAGCTTATATAATACATCAAGACCCAAATGCATTCGTCCTCTATTTCTGCGATGTATATATGATGCTCTATCTTACGGTTACCGAGCTGTAAGAGCTCTCTTCTCTTGCCTTTAACTGGCGTGGTACTGCCTGTTCCTGCAATTAAATAGCAGTGTTCCATGCTCTTATCGGATGATCGCTGGGGGGAAGGCCCAAGAATGCCCAGTCTTACCACTGTTAAAGTCGCTCCTGTGCCAGCCACCATCTGACAAGAAACATTATCTAGGCTCCCCTCCACTCATATGACATTGAAGTCTTGTTTCATTGAACGCACCTGCAAAAGTATTGGGGTCTTCTCTCCACCAATCACCGACCTTTGCCCCTCAATACCAGTATTTACAAGTTTCCCAAAGACATTGCACTCTCACCTGCCCCATTGTGCCTGCTCCCTGGCTGTTGTTGCTGCTGTTTCTGTTGCTGATGATGATGACAGTTGGCTCTCAGGTGCCCTGGCTGTCCACACATCCAACATTCCGGCCATTTGGATGGGGGACGGCGAGTCTCCATAGTGCGCACCCTGGAGACTATGTCCCTAATGGTCGAGTGCAAGTCCTTCAACATCCTCTTGACGCTGTCGTCCTCCAGTTCATCAAGCATCACTGCCCGCACTGGACGTCGGGGCACTGATGACTGCCGTGCTGACTCTACTTCCAGTGTTCGGGCCAAGGCATCCTACATGGTGTGAGGCGCAGCTAACCCCACAGCTTGCTGCACGCCGGTGTCAGCTATAGCGTTGACGAAGACGCTGACGGCGATGACATCTCGTGCCTCTTCTGAGTATCCCTCCAGAGACAGGTGCGACAGCCTCACGATGTTCTACCACAGCTCCTGCAGTGGTTCGCCAGGTCGTTGAATACGGCTTCGTAGTTTGGCATATTGGGCGTGTCGCAGGTACCGGTCGCCGAATCGCAGCTCTAAAGCCGACACCAATGTTGAGTATTCTAGACGATTTCGTTCCGGCAGTGACTGCAGTATGCCCAACGCTGATCCCCTCAGTACAGCTGCCAGGTAGTACACCCGTTGCTCTTCAGTCCAGCCATTCAGGGTGGCAATGATATCGAACTGATGCCGGTACTTGCGCCAAGGTGTCTGTACGTCGTAGGGGGAGGGGGAATAAATTGTGATGCCTTTACCCACCCCGGCTGGGGCGTACTCACACTGCAGAACTGCGGCGCCACCACTGTGATGGCTGCACTGGGGGCGACTTCTACAATCGTCTCGCTGCCCACACTCATCGCTTCGGTGGTGACCAAGCTCGGCTCCTCTTCCTCCCCTGTATGTCGTCTCCCCTGATGCTGCAAGAACTCCTGCCATTCCTTCCTGAAGGCGCTCACCTCTTGGTCCACTTTACACTCGACTCTGTCCAACCTCTCACTCACATTGTCAATTTTCTTGTCCACACAGTATATTTTATTGTTCACCAACTCGCTTACATATTCTATCTTTCTGTCCACATTCTCATTCATACTATCTATTTTTCTATCTACACTGTATATTTTTCTATCTACATTTTTGTTTACACTGTTTATTTTTCTATTTACATTTTCATTACACTGTCTATTTCTTGTCTACTACTTCGCTAACACTATCTAATTTCTTGGCTACTAGTTCAACAACACAAATCATTTGGCTATTTACAGATTCACTAACACTATTAATTCGACTATTTACATTTTCGTTTACATTACTAACAGATTCCTTAACATTAATAATATGGCTATTTATATTACTTATTTGGCCACTAAGTCCTTTGATCAAGGCACGAAGTCCTGCCATGTCTGCCGACATTTTCGTGGTTAGCATTCACAAATGTATCCTGCAAGTTAATAACCTACTGTAATACTAGTTAAAAATATTTTATTATTTTATTTTTATAAAATGCTTCCATCCCACTTCTGACACCAGTGTTTCAATTTCTCTCTCTAGAAATTAAGTGGGCTAAACCAAGTTCGCTAAGGAATGGAGGTCTTATTTTAATAAATGAATCGATTATGATTTTCTAATTTTTATTTACAATAACTACAGCAAAATTCTCTGCACTCAACTTCTCACAATAAATTGATATCACTTAATGTTACAATTAATAACTCAAATTAATATCATTTATAATTACCACAGAGAAATCAATGAAATTAAATAATTTAAGGTCAGTTGCAATAGACATTGTATAAACCTATTCAATTATTTTATGAATGATCCGCTTATAATAATGGTTCAAATATTTACAATAAAATCCGTATTATCCTTCCAGTCAGTCCCACCTCAGTTCAGTTCATGTTCCGCCAGTTCGCAGTTTTTTAGAGACCTCCTAGCACCGTCACGCACAGTAGGCTTCACTCGCCGGGTTTAACGCCATCTCGTTCATTCACACCAAGAACACTCGTCCGCCGGCGTCGTCTCACACCTATCTTCGCTCGCACACTGCGAGGTGGCCTCCGTCAAAGACCTGCCGGCCCAGCAGGGGAGAGGGACCGTGACGCAAGCAAGGCGTCAAGGAGCGCGACAGCCCGGCGGCCGCTGTCCATTATTCACGGGTCTCCAAGAAAGGGGAGTCAGGAGGCAACGAGCGAGCGTGTCAGTCAATCGGGAGGAGGGATTAGGTCGGTCTACATGGTCCACCGCCACAGCGCCGGGCAGTCTTCCGGCGCCAGGTGCAGCGCGTAACAGTATAATTGGAATTTTAAATTTCAACTTTTAGTTCTGAGTACTACGTTCTTCCACAGCCATCATCAACATCGCCAACTGAACAACATGCATCCCGCAGCAATTCATCAGCTAATACAATACCTTACAAACGAGAGCATTAACTGTTTACATAGTGTATAGGTGGATCCCATTATATGTCGGATTTTACCCAACTTATATGAAATAGACTATACCATTGTTTTACCACAGTTTGGCTGAAGTATGCAAGAAGCCTTGGAGAAAAAAAATCGATCTGTTTCGAAGCTGTGCCAGATTTTGAATTTCAAAATAAACGGGTATTCATGTATTTTGATGTGGTTTTCACCATCATTTAGAACATTTCTTGAGGAAGGTTTGGGCTTATCATGCATTAATATTTAATATAAGAATAGTAGAGAAATGTTGACGTTTTCTAATCACGTCGGAAAAAGCCACTAATCGGGCGCTTACATGGCTTACACTGACTAAACCATAATATATTCGCCAAATTAATCAACTACAGAATTGTAGATATCAAAAAATTTTCAAAAAAGTCTGCGGCACAATATGTTTTTCTTTTAAGGATGACCCACAGGAACCATTTTTGTCTTTTAAAGGTCACTTACGAAGACTTCTTGAACAACACAGTAGTAATCCTATGTTTGTTGCCTTAAACATTTAGTGTATTTACGTGCTGTAAACTAAACAACTCCATATTTGTAAATCGCATTTGACTGAAGCCAGGGCGGGTCGCTATTTGGTACATATTGCAGTGAATATTAATTTTTCATTAATTCCGCAGGTAACGAAATTATTCATATTGTACGGCCGACATTGTAAGGCATTCCCCGATTTTTTATTACCTCGAACTACACTGTGTTAATGATGGTATTATTGGTAGGCAAACCCGTTACCTAACGGGATGAGTACTGTAGCGAGTGAGTGAAGAGATTGAGGGCGAAACGAGGCGATTATTGAGCAGCACCGGAATGCAAGAGCGAAGGAAACGGGAGATCCCTGAGAAAACCCGCCGACCAGTGCCATCATCCAGTACGATTCCCACATTGCGAAAAACCAGGGGGCGGCCCCGCCGGTAATCGAACCTTGGTGGGAGGTGAGTAGTCTGACCAGTACACCACCGCGGCCCCCCTTGTAACTGTAGTTCGTTGACATTGATTTCTGCAAACATATTTTCTTACTAATATTATTTTAAAAATTGAAATGTTACGAATACAAGCCAAAACAGTGATTTCAAAAAATTAGAAAATATTTAACCGTATTGTGTTCCAACTCAAGCGCTGTCAATCGATTTATGTTACATTTACATTTTATCAATCGGAATGAAAATTAAGAGTTAAATTAAAATAACAAAAGTACACTATCTACGAAAAAGTATTTGGGCACCTGTCCACAATGTTTGCTCGGTGGTTGTCACCCCGTTAGAATTTCGTAGGGCCACCTCTTGCGGCTATAACAGCTGCCACCCAGTCTGGCATGCTCTCTACGAGTGTTTGCAGGACATCCACGGGGATTCATCGCCATTCCTCTTGCAACCCATACCATGAGTTGAGCAATGGATTTTGGCCGCTCCTGACGAGCCCTCACCCGGCGATCAAATTCGTCCCAAAGATGTTATATAGGGTTGAGGCCGGGGCTCTGGGCGGCCAGTCCAATCGGCGAACATTGTAATCGGCGTACCACTGCATAGTAGACATTGAAGCATGACACCTGGAATTGTAATCCTGGAAGTAACATGGGTCCATTCCGTAAAAATTCCACAATGTTGGGAGCATTTCATTATCCAGAATGTTACAATAGGCCTCTTTGTTCATGCTACCACGAACAAACACCAGCGGTCCTACGCCGAAGGCCGTGAAACACAAGTCAACTGACGTACTGAATCACCTATCTTCACGGGCCCAATTACTTTTTGGTAGATAGTGTATATACATTTTTAGGCCCTTATTCTGGTTTATTGACCAGGTTGTAATACCGCATCTAATTCACATTATTCCTTCCTAAGTGTTAATGCAAATATTTCGACTCAAATTATGAGGACGGGGAGTAATAAACGTTTGCTTAAATTAATTAACGTTTATTAACACTTTTTTTTCATATATTCAAGGGCGCTGCATCATTTTTTTTCTTACTTCTCTTCTGCTATTCCTGGTATCTGTCAAGCTTCCAACTGCGTTAAAAACTTAGTGGGAAAAACTTATAGAACCGATATGTCCGCATGTGTATACTCGCCGCAGTAATCCACGATTTTAATTAAAAAATCACCGAAGAGGAAAAACTTCGTTCGAAAAAAAAAATGTAATTCTTATATCTAGAGGACTGTAAAATTAGTGTTATTATTTTAAGACATGTTAAACTTAAAACCCTTTTACTTTGCAATATATTTGTCATTGGGTCAGTCTTTATTTGACATGCGCCGGGTAATTCTGCGCCAATAAATTAACACTTCACAATCATGTGACCCAATCACGTGTAGTTCACTCAGGAAGGGAGTGACTTGGTATTAGACAGCAGCCAATGGAGAAACGACGCCGGCTCGAGTATATACAATACTCTGAATTTTAGCGTAATGCTAAAAAAATAACCCGAATTTTGCAGGTCGTTATATCTGAAAAGGATAGTGCAACATCAAGCGATTTTGTAATGATTGATCTTTAATGTCGTTGGTTAGTGTCCAATTTGGATCGGCTTATTAATTAAACTATTCTAAACAAACACCCTTTAAAACTATATATATACACACACACACCATAAATGGTTTACCCGGATATCGGAAACAAATTTTGTGATCCAAAGTGGCCCTTTATCGAGTATTTCGGAGTTCTCAATGATCAACATCGCACGGCACAAAATATCATGGTAGATACGTCATTTAAAGTCTACAGTCATTCAAAAACCAATACAGAAAAACCAATCAGGAGTAAGGCAAGACAAATGTTTTCCTCAACATTGCAAGTACTTAGTCCAAAAGGCGTATTTTTTGGCATTAAAACTTATTCTAATATAAAATGCACACATTTACGGCATAAGAAACTGCTCTATAGTTGTAGAAAAACTGTTATATGGCATTTTATTTTTCCTTTAATTGGCTCTCAAAATCCTGTAGACTTCAGTTAACATCGTCATTCTTGATTTATGCCCTGCGCTTTCTTGAATAGCATGTTTAAAACACTAAAGGCCGTTCACGATAAAGTGAGCACTTTTGAAATCAACCTTAGAAAAAAGTCAGTGCCTCTGCTTGCGTATATTTCAACGGGCGCACTGAGTGATATGCGCCCAGTAAAGTTGGTAACGAAGAATGGAAAATAGTTTCATATCTTAACGTCGAATATAAAGTGTCACGTAACCATTTGTAATAACATTAATTAATTCTTTCACTTTTCTTTTGTAAATTTTAATCCATCGAAGTGTAAAAATGAGCAGATCTGCAAAATATTTACGTTTGTAATAATTTCACAGTTTCACTTGACCGACGCATAAATAAAGAGATGAGGCCCATGGTAATGTTAATTTTACATAACGCAGAAGAAGACACAATTTGCATGGAAGTAGATCCTAAGCAGGGCTTTCAAAAGTGCTAATTTTACCGTGAACACTATACCAAAAAATTACGTTTTTTGACACTCGCGTAGCGATGCTTATTTTACATAGCTTGTAAAACGGCAAGAGTGATTGTCGACATCATTATCACGTTTTATTTTTGCGTAGTTTGACCGTAGGAACGGTAGGCTGGGAGCAGCATAGAGGGTTGTCATTTGGGCGTTTGTGCATGCGCGACCGAGGGGTGGTTGAGAGAAAATTGTTGTTTGGGGGTTGGTCCACCCTCGACCCGTGTATAACACAGCTCCCTGCTACTGAAGGTATTAGACGCGGTGACAAATCGCTTCATCTCTCCACCAGCTCATTGGCCGTTCCCACCATTTTTTTTTTGTTGCTGGCCATCCCCTTCCCCGCTAGGGTAGCTATCTAGGCCACCTACCCCCTCGTACTACACCCTCGAATTGAGCTAATCCGTCAGACGAGTGGAGGGCGGAGGAATTTTTTTTTGCTGGAGAGAGCAGGGTCAGTCCAACCCCTAGGGGTCGCATCGTGTTGCGTGATGTTCTGAGGGGAGAGGGTTGTCCGATGTGGAAGGGAGGGTGTCCCCCCGCTGCCGCTTCGTTGAGGAGGTTATTATCAGACTTGATGGGAGTCTCAGAGTACTCCCAGAGGAGCGAGAAGGATAAAACATGTCAATTCACATTTGGCCCAAAAACGTTAGCGCGAGTCAGGCGGGTAGACTGCGTCGCCTTAATCTTGTCAAAGGCTGTACCGAAACGCGTAAAGGCGACTCCAAACGGCCGACACTACAGTCATATATTGAGAAAATTGGATAACACGCGTGGCAGTTTTAAGAAGGTTTTCTTGTTACGTAGAGCCAATTGTCGTGGTAACTGGAGGTTGAAACCACATGAGCGATACAATTTGTGTTACCCTTTTACATTTATTTTCCGTACCAAAATGGTAACCCACATAAAAACAAACTTACAAACGCGTGTACTCCTAGAAGATCTTGTAGACTAACCAACATTTTTCTGAACAATCAATATCGAGTTCAAATTTGCACCTGGAAATATATAACTCTGTACTGTCAACTTTTCCATCAGAGCTGTGGTCACTGAAAAGCTGATAATGCTTTTCTCGATGCCTTGTTGATGCCTTTGGACTTCCCTACGATATGACGCACACATTGCCCTCTACGTCAATAGGCTTTTCACGGTAAAATGAGCCCTTTTGAAGCCCTGCTTAAGATATACTTGTATGCATATTGTGTATTGTTCCGCCTTATGTAAAATTAACACTGACATGGATCTCGTCACTTTATTTATGTTCCGGTCAAGTAAAACTATACAATTATTTCAAAAGTAAATATTTTACAAATTTGCTAATTGTTATATTTAGATGCAGCAAAAAAACGGAAAGCTAACGACATAACTTAAGTTAGCACATATGTTTACCGTCTTGTGTTCAACCAGTTAGTTACATACTACGACTCGACGACTATAAGATTTTGGTGAAAAAGTGAGTAATAAATAAATACAGTCAATATTTTTTGTAGCGTGTGGGGGGGAAATAAAGACCTATGATTCTTCTCCAACTTAAATGTTCGAATTACAAAATTAATTCTTCTTCCTCTCTCCTGCGGTCTTGTTGGCTAAGCCCCGATATATACGTCATGAAATAAAATATCGCCAGTTAGTACACAGCCACACACGTCAGGTCTGCTTCCTTCATGGCAAGTTCACGATATGCATAGTGTGAACAGCACTCTACAAAGTGTTCGTGGCAAACTTAGCGCTTTTGAAAGCCCTTCTTGAAGTGGCCACCTGGTTGAAGGAATTTTGCACGTCTGAGGCCTAAAAGCGTGGGAGCGCTAGAGGCGACCGATACATGCGCATAAACTCTCTCATCGCCTCTACGCGCAAAGCACTGAACTGGTGTGCAGTATTGCCATCGATAAAGGCGATATTACACGATACCAGATTCCGTAAAAGCTTGTGCAAGGTCCGCCATAGTGGCCGTTATATGGGGTAGTGTGGCACCCGTCATGATTTCGTACCAGGTTTGGTAATTGGACACGTCCTATTTATCGTGGCAGGTCCCATACCGGCTCTCATACCTGGCCAATCACATCGCAGTTTCAGAGCGTAGGGTGCTCCCCATGGCTACTACTTGAAACGAGTTGATGAAGAAGCCGAAAAGGACGCCTCCATCTTGATTATACATAATTGAGGTTGAAACTCTTTCAGATAGATTTAAAATTCGACAACAACGAATAATATTGGTGATGGCAACTTTAAATTACTGTTTAAAAACAGTTCTAAATACTTAAAACATTACCTACTACATGAAAAAAAAATTAATTCAATATTATATATATATCAAGCATATATAAACTCTTCGCAATAGGTGTGAAGTGGTAGTACAGTGGTAAAGTTGCGGTGCCCGTGAATTACATGTAACTTTTGATCTTCAGTTCTGAACTTCGCCGGATCCAATTTTTTTATCATTAAATTTTAAATGTGGATAATATCCCGGTACGTGAAGGAAAAAAACATATTTTGCAACCGGTCAGTAATTTTCGTCCAAATGAAAAATAACGCACTCGTACTCTAGCGACTTCGCGTCATTTTCAAGAAAACGAATTAACTTAAATTTAGTAAGCAATCAATTTATGTAAAAGGCAAACAGTAGACCTAATATAGCAATTTAAGATGTACTAGGGCGGCCAAAGAGCCCGGAGGAGAAGGCACGACCGCGCAGTCACCACCCCTCAAACCAAGGCGATAGATTTTCAGCCCGACTTACACGAACGCGGTACAGTACTGCATGGACGACATAATGCAATCGTGACTAGAAGACACACCACTTTGCCAACACATGTTGAAATTACTCAACTATAGTCCATTCCCCATTGGAAGCAACTTTCTCGGAGTCCTGCCAAATATCTACTTGCTGGCCCGTTTTGTATCCTTCCGCCAAATGTAAACAAACATTGTCATGTGACTGCCATGTAGCATCTGTCAAAATCAATGTTTAAATTCCGTAGTTCGTGTACATATGTTCATACAACTTCACTGCACCTAAAAATAAACATTGAAATGTGACTTCTACTTTTATACCTGTCAAATGTGTTGTGTACGGTTTACAGGTTTTCAAAGAATTCTCTCAAATTCTAAAAACCATTCCGTATGAATATTCACAGTTTGGGTCTCTAACACTATTTGAGTCAGCTTTATGACGTTTTAAAAATGCCTGAATTGAAGACTGTTCTTACGGTTATTTTACATTAACATATTTGTTTTCCATGACGTAGCTCAATACATGTAATGCACGTTAGTATTTTGCCGCAGCTGTGTTTAACGCTGTTACAAATGCGAAGTAAAGGGCTGTACTAAGTGTAATTATCATTTTGTTATTGATATGTGTTGGGTCATTTCTCTAAAAGGACGGCCTCAGTTGGAATAAATATTAAAATGAAGGAACATCCAGTGAAAAAGGCACATTAAATTCAAGCTCCCAACTCGTGATGCTCATTTTTGTCATACAACCTCTAAAACATTGCGGTGAGCATGCACACAAATAATCCCTTATTTTATATATTTCAGCATCTAACAACCTATCATCATTCCAGTATTGTTTCTCAATGTTTTCCACATGTCAGCAACATTCTCTCCATTGTTCTACAGAGTACCTACTAAACAACTGTTCACATGATTTTTTTTTCTTGTCTTCGAGTGAGGATGATATTTGTTCGCTAACTTTTCCTTTGATTTATTCCGACACTAACTCAATCGGGTTGAGATCGGTATGGTAGGGAGGCAGCCTGATTACTTCGCGACAGTTCATTTATATTATTTCGTCAATTTTGAAGATTTTGGAAGAGGGCACTTGTTTAGCCAGTAACAGGAGGTTGGCTTTTGTTAGGTCAGAGGAGAAAGACACGTTGTTCACATTTAACCACTCTTGAATATATTATTTTGTGATAGCAAATGTGGGTTTCTTATTTCCCTGAGCATTGTGATAACTTGCGTTGTCGAGAACAACTACAGAGTTATGAGATAAATTAGGGAGTAGTTTCTGGTTTATCCATTTCGAAAAGTTATCACCATTCATGTCATTATGATAATCTCCCGTGTTTTTGTTTTAATCGGAATATCAACAATGCGTTCGGTATAAAGCCTTCTGCTCCTCCTGCTTGTACAATTATCAAACGCTGGCCTTTGCCGATTGGGTCAGTGATACCCAGCTCCTTGTCCGACTGCCAACAAGAACTAACGCTGTGGGTAGCATGGATGTACGTTTCATCTACATACACGATTGTTGGGCCAGCATTTCGAACTTTCGCATTTCTTGTAGAAAGCACCTCCTACAAACTGCAATATCAGGTATCTCAATCAAAATCTTTCTCCTTGACTGGCACTTCTTCCAACGAAATCCCAGTCTCTTTAACAATTTTCTTAAAAACTCTCTACTGCAGTCCAAAACCCCGTCATCTCGCAAGGTATTATTTAATAACTGTTTTTAAATTTGGAACTGTTTTCCTGACAGTGTAAAATTCGTGTAATTTTATCCGTACTGCACCGTACGTAAAGTCGTCAATTTCAATACGTTTATTGCGTTCGTTTTCTTTGCCCGTTGGTGTTAAAAACTTCAGACCAATTCTACTTTTTACTTTCCCCTCAGCCAAAATCCTCTTTACTGTTGATTGAGACACACCCGTCGCAGCACTTTTCGCTTCAGAAACATTGTATTTTAAGCCATACAATAACTTATTTTCTTTTAGATGTGTCGCAACTTTGTAAACAATTTCACGCGCCTGTCCTCGTAACGGCCGTCCCGGAATAAGGTTAGACTTCATTCCCGAGGTCGATTGGGTAGGCTCACTTGTATCGTGTAACTCGGGTCGCGATATGACGCGCGGAAGCAAACCTCACACATCCCGAGTGGAGCTCGTAACTTATCCCCTCCACTTCTCCTAACGCCGACCGCCCCTCCCCTGCGTGCGCCGCCAGCAACTGGGGACTGCGCATGGCCCCGTGTGTCTTGCCGGCCAGCCAGTTTTGTCATAGGCTTACTCAAGTTACTAACTGGTAGCAGTTCTACGAATGGCGTTTTTATTTGCTACAAACCACACACTGCGCACCCACAGAGGGTGCCAAATGTTAGTACGTGAACTGCTGTCTTGTAATATGAATCTTCCATGGCGGTTCGTATAGCGGCTGGCATACCTCAGCATTCACAAATGTTTACCTGACACCTTTAATTCAACATCAGGACATGTAACAACTTTACCTCCATCGTTACCAACTTCATTATCCACATCCCAGTCGGGGCACTTATAATACAAGTGCAGATAAGGGCGGTGAAATTTTTCAAACGTTAGTTTCAAAAGTTCTAAACCGTGAACAGCTAATAGCAGTACACATTTCCGTTTTCTTAGGTACACTTTTTACGTCTTACGGTGCCTCTCTTCCCTTCTCCTCTCTTTCTCTATATCGTGAAAGGAGCTTTAGTTCTTACTACGTGCGACAGCATAATACTGCAGTTTCAGTTTCACCCTGAAAACTCAGATCCGGTATCGCGTCACTCTTCGACAAACCCTGGAGGACCCTTGCGCAAATAAACAAAATGACCATGCGCCATCGTGTTTAGCACAGTGGAAAAGAGGGAAACGGTTCTTCGCTGTGTGAAAAATATGTATACATCATCATCATCAGCCAGTCCAATCATGAAATGATGTGCCCGCTTAGAGTTAGGAATCCAGGTAGAATTCCAATATTGTTCTCCAGGTAGAACGGTCTTGGGCGATTCTCTTCCCCTTTAACTCGAGCAATCCTGTGTATGTCTTTGTCCCAACGGTCTGGTGGTCTTCCTCTTGGTCTCCGATGATTTCCTGGACTCCATTCAAACACCGTTTTGTCCATCTATCATCTTTCGTCCGAGCAACATGGCCGGCCCATTGCCACTTCAAGCTTCAAGATGGCTGTCTTCCCCAAGATGTCTCTGACTATATATATATATATATATATATATATATATATATATATATATATATATATATATATATATATATATATACACACACACACACGCACACAAAGGTTACAATATACAAAAATGCGTATATAGCTCGACCTGCCGTGGGAACACGCCGATAATTTATGCATCTCTTGTTTAGGTGCTTGGGGTAAATAAAGTGAGAAAGGGGGTTAAAAACCAGACGTGAGCACGACACGGTACAAATGGGGTAACGAGGACGCAGAGTTATCTTGTTTGCAGGCTCGGGTCTCTAGCGGGGGTTCGAATATCATCCCCTCGGGGACGAGCGTGCGTGCGTGTTTCCCGCGGAAACCACTTTATCTCGCCGGGGGTTGTTTACAAGAGTTGCCCCGCGACTTGGGGGATTTTTTCCCCCTTCGCTGCTTGGGGGGGGGGGGGGGGGATGGCGGGCCTGGTGGGAGATTGAAGTGGTGGGTTGGGGGAGGGGAGCTCGGGAGAGGGAAGAATCTTGTCTCCAGGCGCGGCACCCATGTCGATGGGCGGGTAATGGAGTTTCCATTGATCCGCGGGAACAATGCGCGTTGACGTCACGCGCCCTGCGTCGCGGCGAGACAAAGAAGGCGGCGATGCGTGACGTTGTTGACTGGGACTGGTACGCGAAAAGGAGGAGCGGGGGAGGGTTTGAAAAAATCTCTGATGGGGAAACTGACGTTATGTAACAATCACAAATTGCCCGGACAGTGCTACGAGGGGAACAGCTCCCGCTACATTGGCAGATCCAACGGAGGACCGAGACTAATTCTACTCAGGTTAAGGCGATATTACACGATACCAGATTCCGTAAATGCTTGTGCAAGATCCGCCATAGCGGCCGGTATACTGGCTAGTGTGACACCCGTCATGACATTTCCCGCCTTGCACGGCCAGATATCGTACCAGGTTTGGTAACAGGACACGTCCTATTTTTCGTGGCAGGTCCCATACCAGGCCTCGTACCAGGCCAATCACATCGCAGTTTCAGAGCGCAGGGCGCTCCCCGTGTCTACCACTTGAAACGAGGTGATGAAGAAACCGAAAAGGACGCCTCCATCTTGATTCTACATACGTGCGGTTCAAACTCTTTCAAATAGATTTTAAATTCGACAACGACGAATAATATTGATGACAAATTTAATTACTGTTTAATACCGCTCTAAATACTTACAACATTACCTACTATTTCAAAAAATTAATTTAACATATAATAATTTTTACATTATATAAACTCATACTCTAGTATGTGATCTGGTGGTACAGTGGTAGAGTCGCGACTCCCATCAGTAGTCTGTAACTTTTGGGCGTTAATTTCGAAACCACGCCGGATCCAAATTTTTTCTATCATAAAATTTTACAAGCGGATAATATCCCGCTACATAAGGAAAAAACATTTTTTTTGCAACCGGTCAGTAATTTTCGTCAAAATTAAAAATAACGCACTCGTACTACAGCGACTTTGTCATTTTGAAGATAAGGAATGAAACTATACTAGTAAGCAATGAATTCATGTAAAACGCGAACAGTAATATAGCAATATTAGGATGAACTGGATATTTTTTTTTTCATAGACTTAAGCAAGTTACTAACTGGTAACAGTTCTACGAATGAGGTTCATATTTACTACAAACCACACATGCGGTGCGCATGTGTGGTTTGTAGTAACCGAGGATGCCAAATTCTAATACGCGAACTGCTGTCGTGTAATATGAATCTTTTATGGCCTCTCATATAACGACTGATATACCGGCTCGTGCACCAGGGCTTGTAGAAGCTTGTACAAAAACCAAGTACAGTTGCAGGTATCGTGTAATATCAGCTTTAGGAACAAAACGTGATATCTTATGGGAGAGTTTGGTATAAGCAAAATTTCCGCCACCAGGTGAGTAGTGTTCCAAAAAGGTAACTTTTATTCACAAATCTAAGCTAGGTGAAAAATAAAAGAGAAAAGTTTTACTTAGTTGCGAAGTTATTTTATTGTTACGCACTCGCCGCTTCGCATCCCTAGCGATAGCGGAGATGTTTGAAGGTCCGCATGTAACCCAAGAGCGGGCGGCGAACACGAAGATCAGCTTACTTGCCGTCCTGACCTTCAGCTGATAGAATTTTCTTGTTTGTCTGAAGAATTTTCTAGTAGGTTTTATGCCCTAGTTTCTCTCAGCGTAACTCGGGGTGCGTCGAACTTTCCAGGTCGAGGCCAGCGAGTATAAAAGGGCGACGGACCTCCGAGCTGGGAGTTGAGTGGATGATGAGTGGCTGGAGATTTAGTGAGAGACGACGAGCGAAGCGTGCGGCGAGAGAAGTGACTAGCGGGAGGAAAGTCTGCAACTGCGAGCATCACAGCAGTGAAGGAACGACTGGGTTAGTGGACTGGGTCCATGAGTGAGACATTATCAATTATGGCGACAGACAGACTGAAAGTGTGTCAATGCTGAGTATGAGTTACTTGACTACAGCAAAACAGAGACATTTTGAAGGGCGTTAATTAGAGTTAGAATGGATATTAAAATGTTAGGCTCACTGAGAAATAAAAAAGAGTAATAGTGGAGATAGGTGGAATAATGGTGCAAATAATAACTGTGTGAAGAAATTAATATCAAATTTAGTCCTTTTATTTTATCAAGACCTCCATCCCTCACGAACTCATATACACCTCTCTGGTAGTTTGTAACGTTATATTTGATTTATAGTTATTGCAATTACCCTGTTTTTTAACATAGAAAATAGAGAAAATCTGGTATACATGCGACATTAGCGCTTACCTAGTGGTAACATTTTTTCGTTGCCAACCTGAGTAGGAGTAACGTTTGAAGGGCTAAGAAAGATTTGAGCCCCTCGCTTGGAGCATGATTTCATACTCCTTAAAATGAGATTATTCTTGAAACCACTTTTTGAAGCCCTCTCTTTTGGAATAATAGTCAATAAACATATTTTATTGTAGCCTTAGACGTTAAACTTCGAGTCCGGTGAAATATATACACCGGGTTTATTACTAACGTGCAAATATGTATTTAAGAATGTGGTGTAAGGATAAAAATGACTCATAGAAGAAAAGCAACTAGGGCCTCAAAAATGCTCACTTTACCGATAACAACCTATACATAATTTATAATGACTCTTCAATGTCCATTAAGCACTTTTGAAATCAACCTTTGAAAAAGTTACTGCCCCTACATGCATATAAATTTTAACGTGCACACTGATTGTCAAGCACTCAATAAAGTTGGTAAGTAACGACGGAGAGAAAGCAGTTCTACGTAGCAATGTAATATTAAAAGTGTAGGTTAACATTTGTGAACACTAAATTATTTCTTTAGTTATTTCTTTTATATATATATATATAAGTAAGTATTAGCAAATTTGTAGAATATTTACTTTTCAAATCATTCCACAGTGCAACTTGACCGACGCATGGATGAAGTGATTAGTTTAATTGCAATCTTAATTTTACATGTGGCATACACAACGTACATACAAGTAGATCTGAAGCAAGGCTTTCAAAAGTGGTCAGTTTACTGTGAATAGCTTTTAATGCTATATCATTACATACACTTTGTGTAGTAACAGGGTATTTTTAAAAGTATTTATACAGCATATACACACGATACTTATTATTTAAATGTAGCATTAAAACTTTATGCTAGCTGGTAAGCACATGGATTGAATATAATGCACAGTACCCAACACTTCAAGTAACGCCTCTTTTTAATATTTTCTAGAGCCACTATTTATGCGGGTGTGGAATCTGTGTTTGTTTCATAACGACCGAAACAAAATGATAACCTGTAGTGTCGACAGATAGCTTAATTTTGTATTAGGTTAGGTTATACTAATGAAATATGTTGAATGAAAATGTGTAAGATTGTTATTTGGTTATCACAATGTATTTATTAAGGTTGTTAACAATATATGAATGAAAAAATGGGGTGTGGCTGTGTTTGGGACCCAACCGTTTGTTTTGCGTGAATACGTCTACGTTGACGCGCTCGGACATCTTGATGTTTATTTTACGTTGCCGGCACCGCTTCACTCGATTATATGGGGTTTTATGGATATCAATGGATTACTTTTGAGATGATCTTTCCAACCGCATACGATTTCTGTACTTCAACTTACCTTTTTGACGAGTATAGGCCGAAATCGTGTTAAGTTTTCTTAATTATTTACATTAAACTCATACAATTTCACCATAACTACGCCACGCAAATGTTTTTATAGACGCTATCGGTTGATCTTGACGAGAGCTGCCGATTAAAACTATTCAAAAGTAATACTACGCGGAAGTTATGAGACGTGGCGAAACGAACTCAAAATTGCGCCCCCCCCCCCCTTTTCCCCCCTCACGCGCGTTGCTTTGCAGTCCTCACTCAACGTAACTTATTCTTTGATCCTTTGACAATCGAGATGTGTAATTTAATTTTGAATGTAGACAATAGATTCGGAGCTGCAATGCAAAACTCTATCCTCCGATCTTGCTATCATCGGATTTCCTGGATTGCCTCCCACTTTGGCCGCAAATTTAAAGACGTATTCACGTCAAAAAGAAGTAAATGTGTTGACGTTACTTATTTATCAAGGGTTATTTAGTATGTTTTGTTGTTGCCTGTTTTAATATTAATGAAATGACAAATTTATTCTAAGCTAATCCAACCTAACCTAACCCAATATATTATTTATAAAGTGTTGTTCAGAATATTTTGCTGTAGCCTCTTTTAATAATATTGCGGTTACCGATACTAAAGCGCTTCATTCATATATGCTTTCAAACACGCACACATTTTTCAGCACGTGTAGATTAATAAGCGTCATGGCAGTTGACATAAAATCCCTGGACACGTAGAAAGATAAATTTGCTGATACGGGACACAAGGACGGGGGTGGGGATGGGTGGAAGAAGAAGGGTTGAAAAAGAATCGCTGATAGCGTAACTTGGCCTGTGTAACAATCAAATTGCCCGGACACTTGGAATGAGGGGAGCGGGTGAGAATCTGCGGTTGTTTCGGAGCGACTAAAACAACCTGGACAATCTCTTGACGCACTGTCAACGGAGAGCTTCGAAATCTAATCATTTTTTTAAATATTTAAACACTTTATTCATGCACTGTAAAAACGTATAAACAATGCTTCCTGTGTAGCGAAGAAAATCCGTTTTTTGAGGCTAATTCGTTTTCTGTGAAAAGTCTTGTTTTAAAATTCAAATTGAAGGTTGAGGTTACGTGGGCTTTTTTCAATTTTCAATGCATACATGTTTTATAGCAATATTAATCCAATTCACTGTAGAGAGAAACAGTTCTTTGGGCTTATTTTGTTTACAGTAAAAAAATTGTAGCTGCATACCAAAAGAAAAAATAGGCTCTCAAGACCTTCATGTAAAGAACCGTCGAAATACCTCCACTTCAGTCCACCATAGATACAGGATGTATTAATATTACAATTTTATTTTGCACATTGTAGGTTTTAGGCCGTAATGGAACTTACCAAATACTATATTGCCTAATAACAAACTCCTCAACCTTCAAAATATAGTAACTGACTTTACCTAAAGAATGTGCTCCTGAGCTGTTGTAATGACAATGCAAGGTTGTCGCAAACGAAAATTATGTCTGCGTCGTAAGTGCTTTGCAGTGGTTCATATTTAACATACGATTTTTTGCTGCAATACAGCCAATACAGTGTTATATAGTATACGTTTCCAAAAACGCACATATTCACCTACATGTGTAGATCATTAAGGGACATGGTAAAGATTTAACATCCCTGGAAAAGAATGAAAGATATAGTAATCTTACTCTTTGAAACAGACGTAAAATCATTTAACTTACGAGAAGTAGGTATGAAGTCATTCGACCTGCAGTTATCCGACAAACGGGTAATGTCGTTTCCAACCGTATGTTTCCAAACGGGTATGTCGTTTAGTGTATGGGCAGTAGACGGTAATTTACAATACCGGCAGAAGACATATATTAGTTCAGCACGGGCGATAGACAAAGTCGTTTTGAAAAAAATCGGCTTATTCGCACATAGCCGTTCGATTTTAAATTATTTATTTCTGTATGGAAAACACCTCTTCCCCAGATAGCGTCATGTATTACGCGTAAAGGCACTTTGAATAATTTTTCGTACGTTAAAATCTTAACATCACTTAAATTTCGTTTGTCCTCCTGTCTTTTCGCCTGAAGAACCTTCAACGAAAGACAGCAAGACGATGTTACATCTTCTAACTGCTAACAGGCCAGAACACTAACACAGATCTTGTACGTTTCCTAGGGGCCGCGGTGGCCGAGCGGTTAGCCCGCTCGCCTCCCACCAAGACGAACCGGGCGGGTATTGAACCCGGTGCGGCGGGTTTTTTCGGGGATCTCCCGCTTCCTCCACCCTTTCATTCCGGGCTGCTCCAAACTCACCTCAATCACCTTGATCGGCTCTCAAGACCTCGCTGTTAAGAGCCGCCCAAATCTCTTCAGTCACTTGTACATTTCCTACCACGCAGCAGAAATTATTCCAGAAAACATTTCGAGAAAAGCTGTCTTTCAAAAACAGTACATACGGGTGACCTGTTTGTTTTGTATGTGTATTCGCCACATATATATATATATATAAATAAACGAAATGTGGCGTCTGTAGTGACAGATTTCAGAGAAAGCCAATAGGAAAAAAAAAAGTAAATCGTCGTCATATGCTTCCGGCAACCAGTGACGGAAGAATTGGTCGTCAAATGCGCAGGGAGTATTGACGCCTATCCTTGCTGGAATTGATCTGTCACTGCGAGGAAGCAAAATCTCGCGAATGTGATGAAAAAATGCTGGCAACGGTTCGGTAGTTGTGAAGTTTACCGATCTAGTGCCCCAGCAGCTGAGAAGTAATTTGTCCCATTTATATGACACGTCTATTTACCATTAGCATATCAAATTTAACATGGCGTGCAATTTTTCTTCTTTATGCCGACCTAATCTATTAACTCAGCTCCCTCTTAAAAATAATTTATAGGACACGGTAAGGGGATAAGAAACCTAATCACATCGGGTACACATGAAATGCAAATAATGAATTTTAACCCAGAAAATATTCTTGTTTGCTGTTTGCACGTATTACCTTCACTGACCCTGCACTGCAATTTCGAGTATGAAAAATCCATATTTCGGGAAATAAAGAAACAATCGCTCAGATAAAAAAAAAAATATGGATCACTGTAACAGCTCTGCTGTTGTCTGAAATAACTTTTATACTTGCATTTATATCTCTTTATTAAATCCATCAGTTAAGCATTTAATATAATTTCTCTTGTTAGACTAAATCAGTGCGAACCATATATAAAGACTAATAAAAACATTTCTTTCTTGTGTTAGATTTACTACGTCATCAGAGAATCGTACAAAAAATTGATAGGCCTATGAAAAATAGCGTCTACTAATACCGGGTGTTATGATTGTATGAAAAAGCCCTAACTTGGAATCCTCGTATGAACCCGGCATCACAACTCCAGCAAACCAGGACGCCAGAAAGTACAACAGCGCATTGCAAAAGAAGGGCCGACAGTAATATCCTCCTCCACCAGCTGGCAATCGAGGACAGCTATGTTTAAACAACGCGCCGATATAGGCCACTGTCAGGCAGGGCCCGACATCTTTCCACATCCGACCAGCAGGGAAGATCACAACATGGGTGTGTCTGTTTCCGTCCGCCGTTGACCGATGATCAGCTAGATACAGCCTCCGGCATCAAGAATAAGATGGGGACTGTCCATAGTAGGTAACTTATAAACCAGGCGTGCCAGCATAGTTGTAACTTAAATTAATATCAATTATTATATGTCTCCCACGTGTTTAATAATTCAGTGTCATGCGTAAATGCTTTGTTGTTAAACTTGTTTCTCAAACCATAATAAACCTCCTCAGTTACCATCAAAGCTCTACCATTAACTATAATTTCAGCTATGCCCCTAAACCCTTTTGTATGGATATGACCTTAAGTCATATCCGTAACACGGGTAAGGTTTTGTTTGTATTACACTACAACGCCACTATTCCTAAATAATAACGTCCCCCTGAAGTAATTTGTGTACCACAGTGCTGCTCTGAATTTGTTTGTAAATTAATATCGCAATAACTAACATGTAACGAGTTTTCGGGCTGCTACCCTAGTTGGGTACGCTAGAAACAGATTCTAAGTTTTACCATGTTGTTGCACTGGAATAAAATACATCGTTTAACTAAAGTTGGTGTTGCTTCCTCTTGATTCATCTAAACAAGGCAGTAGCGTACATTTTAAAATTGTAAAGTTTTTTTTATATGGAAAATAACAATTCCTACTGAAAAACTCTAAATGTTTCTTATTCTGTGTGCTTGCGTGTTAAAATAATAAAGGTAGTTTTTTTTTTTTACGCTCATTGCCTCCTGGAAAAAACACAATCGCTTCCAAGCTGAAAAAAATTTGTCATATTTATAGATTTATTTTGTATGCTTGTTTTAAAAATGTAATTATTTTAACTGATGTTTATTTAGAACTTAAGTATATTTTGGATTTTTACCGACAAATCATATGCATGACTGTTGTGATTTTTTTGTATAAACCAATATATTAAAAATACAATAGAAATGTTTCGTTCATATTTTTGTAGTGACATAAATAAGCTTAACTGGGGTGGGAAGTTGAAACAGTTTGAAATCGATTCCAATCCCGACTTACACGGCGGAATATATGAATACATTGCTATGGTTTTGGCATGCTATAGAATAAGTAAATAAATCTCTGACCTGTACTGTGGTTGGCAGGAAAACGTCCTATCCATTCAACCACATTCTGTTACTAACGCTGTTGTCTGCGCTGTTTTAACTTTGTCTTCTGCGTTATAGGCTGTTCACGATAAAGTGAGCACTTTTTAAGGCCCTTCCAACCGGCATTAACCTCCAATAAATATATCTATTGCAGCATAAAGCATTAAATTTTGATGATGGTGAGATGTATACACTGTGTTTATTGGTCACGTTGCAATGTTTATATTAAAAAGCAACAGGAAGATGGAAATTTGATGAAAGTAGAAATTTTGAAGGGCCTTAAAAAGTGCTCACTTTACCGTGGACAGCCTATACAATCGTTCAGTAGTCGTAGCATTCTAATCGAGCCGGACGATGTTATTGATCGGCGGGTTTGCTCGGGTTTCTCCCGTTTACTCCGCCCCTGCATTCCGGCCCTACTCCATACTCACCTCACTCCACCCTCATCGGGGCTCTCAAGACTCCGTTTTTAAGATCCACACAAACCTCCCAGAACTCTAAATGAAGGCTGTTCAGGATGAAGTGCGCACTTTTGAATCAACCCTGCCCCTGCGTACATATATTTTTTTACGGTCTCACTGAGTGACATGCGTCCAGTAAAGTTGGTAACGATGGATGGAAAGTAATTTCATATTTTAACGTCGAATGGAAAGTGTTACGTAACTATTTGCGATAACTTGCTGTAAATTATTTCTCCCACTTTCTGTTTTTGACGCATCGAAGCGTAAAAATGAGCAGATTTGTGAAATACTTACTTTTGAAATAATTTCACCATTTCACTTAACCAATGCCTGAATAAAGTGATGGGGCATTTGGCAATGTTAATATTACATTAGGCGGAAGAATACGCTATGTGCATAAAAGTAGATCTTAATCAGGGCTTTTAAAAGTGCTCATTGTACCGTGAACAGCCTATAGCTACTAGTACCTACATATTTGCAGATTCCCCATCGCTCTTCAGTGAAAAATAATGTTTCAGTCACTTAAATGTATTCAATTTGCACAGTTGGTGATACTGTATATTCTTATTTTTTTCTGAATCATCAGTTAATTTGTAGATATAGTCTATTCACGATTTCTTCATACTTGTTGAATACAATCTTTGAAGAATCACCCCATGTATGACGTACTCAGTTGTTTCCTAAATATATATTGTATCACAAGCGTTTTATACTTCTGTCAACATAAAAATACGTTATTTTGGGTTAAATTTAATTTTTATATACATTTTATCTATAAACTACCATATTTCATTTATAATTATTACGAATAACATCAGGGAGTAAATATGCGTATTGCCTAGTACGAAATAGTTCTTATAGAAAATATTTTTAACGTGAGTACGTACGAATGCAGTGCGTTGTCCTTTGCTGTAATTTTCTAGACTTGGTTTGTATAAGGCGGAGGAATATCCTGGAAGTGTCACTTTAGCAGGACTTCAGAAAATTTGGAAGTAACCGTTAATCGACTATAAATATAATTTTTGCTTGTTTCATATTCCCGTGTCACACATCAATTCAAACACACACTCAGTTACAAAGATTTCGTTATCAATAACTCAATCTCCAAGAGGGGGAAATACTTTTTTTTTTTAATCAAGGAGAGAGTAATTCAATCCAAATTTATAAATCCATTAAAACACTTATTCTTTCAATGTGATTTTCAGTAAATGAGTACAGTAAGTGGTTTTAAAAATATGTTTCAGTTCTCCCAGGAGTTAGTAGCTTTCTCACTATTGTATCAGTCAGTATGCTGAAAACAACCGTTTATTCAGCAACAAAAATCTAACGACTTAGTGAAAACTAGACAGTTTTCGAGTGGAATGGAAGGGAAGCCGCCGAAGGACATCAAGATAACAAGTGCTGTCTGATAATTTATTCCGCGTTGCGGTTTTTGTTTGTTAGCCAGTTTGGCCGTCAGAGGACGTATCTCACTTAGTACGCTGAGTGTGTTGATTGAAAATGTGTTTAAGATGGCTAAACGAGAAAACAGCGTATCTTCGATTTGTGTGATGTGTTTCCAAATTCATTTGGCTCGTGAGTAATTGATTCATTACTTTTTACTCCGTATATTAAATTCAGCTAGGACCAGTGGTCTTATTTACGTTCGTTAGTTACCAAATCAAATGACAGCCTGAAACTATTATAAAGGAGAATGGTGCACGAAAGCCGAATATTTACCTAACTTTGTAGCGAATTGTTTGTAAGAGGATTTTTCGAAATGTTGGGCACAAGACATAAATAATAATTTCGAACACCTTCTTACATGGCTTATACTCTCGTAACACTGGCGGAAGGAAATAAAGAATATAGTATTTATTAGATTCCGTCAGTATTCCGAAAATAATAAAAGTAGTGAATATCTAACAATGCAAGATGGCGTAAAAAATTATTATTGATGTCAATAAACCCTCTAAAAAAAAAAAACAACTTACGACAAAACTGAGGCAAATATACTGTTTTTGTGCACCATTCCCCTTAACAAGTAGTAGACCTAACAGTGGACTTTCACTTAATCGTCTGAACTTCCATTTTTAAGATTGTATAGCAATTATCAAGGCGCCCAAATCTATTAACTAACTGAACTTCTAACATTAAGACATATATACCAAAATTTAATTAAATTTAATTAAATTTTCTAAGCTTATCAAAGCAGATTTTTATTTATGTATGTATTATTAAGGTTGGTTCGCAATATAAAATACATAGGCACAGAGCTTGGTACATAATAATAGATCGTTCACATAGCCTAATCTTGTGCAAAATTGATTCACAATATCCTATGTAATTGTGCGACAAGTTTGAGGTCAGTTGGCAGTGTTAGTAAATAATGCATTTTCATAACATTTTGTGATATTGGGTTGAAAATTGACAGTGATTAAAAATATTTAGCATATTTTCTTATTTTAAAATCTTAGTTTTTGCAATTATAAAGATGTAAATAACCTTAAATATTTTCTGCAAGGAAACATTTATCCTTTCTTTCCTCTAAATTTATACATTTTGCTACTACATATCTTCGTTTCCGCAGCACAATTGTTCCTTTAGTTTAAGTAAACAACTTCGTCGAAAATGTTATACTTTGCTCTGACTGGCTGTTGCTCCATACGCGCCTGCACAAGAAATGAAATATAACCATTTCCTTCGTGCACGACGTCAGGAACTCCTACGCACACGACTTATGGGCAGTTGTGAATTACTAGGTTCGAAAACATGGCGGTCAGTTCTTGTGCACGCGACCCATGCTTTGTGATTATTGTGACGTTTACAACTGTGTAAAGGCTGTTCACGATAAAGTGAGCACTTTTGAAATCAACCTTTAAAAAAAGTCACTGCTCCTACCTGCATGTATTTTAACAGGCGCATTGAGTGACATGCACCCAGTAAAGTTGGTAATGATGGAGGGTAAGTAGTTCCGTAACTTAACATCGAATGAAAGAGTAAGATAACCATTTATGATAACTTAAATTATTTCTTTCGCTTTCTGTTTTTTTTTTTTTTTCAAATGCACCGAAGTGTAAAAATGATCGTATTTGTATATTAATTATTTTTATAATTATTTCAGTTTCACTTGACTGACGCGTGAATAAAGTGATGAGGGCCATGCCAATGTTAATTTACGCAAGGCTGAAGAATACTCAACGTGCATACAAGTAGATCTTAAGCAGGGCTTTCAAAAGTGCTCATTTGACCGTGAACAGCCTTTACCAAGCTTTACAGTTTCAACAAATTAAATGAATAATCAGTTTAATAGTTAAGGGTTTCACGAAAGAAAGAAACACTGATTAAACAAACAGGGCTGCAACTTCTCGAAAATCACTGTGGTTGAGCTTGCTTGGAACTTTTGTACACTGCGGAGGACTCGGGAGAGATTTATATATCCACTTTTTTTTTTCTATGTTTGGATCCTCGCTTCTCGGGAAAAACTGATTGGAATCCGCGGCTGTGTACGGTGTACCGAGTTCTGGATAAAGAAACAGTAGATTCGAGAAAGGAAAACATTTGCATGGCGAGATTATATCCGTTGTGCTTGCTCAGAAAAAATCATCTTCGTGCTCGTGAATGCAAATTCGAGAACTCTTCAAATCAGTGTACGGTTTTTCATCTTTCCAAAAAAATTAAAGAAAGAAGATATATATATATATATATATACATACATTAGGAACCATGTTTATGTAACGTAAATATTATACTGTAAAAATAAGTTGTAAAGGGGTTTTCTTGTTAAAAACGTTTCTACAGACGGCATAATAAAAATGCATGTCAAAACTCTGTGGGTATATTCCTCACGTGTAGACGATAAAAACTTGTCACGTGAAAATTGTGTCTTAAATACACAGCTCTGCATCGAGCAACGTTCTGACTGGGATGACTTTTTATGAAATTACGTAAAATAATTGCATCAGTCAATCGTCCTTCGTTATGTGTGGTCGGGTTTTGCTGCGATCAAGAGCAGTGTTTCTCTGTACCCAGAGCCATTTTTTTTTGTACTATACTCGCTATTCTCTTTGTATTGTAGAACCGGAGTGTTTTATAATCTGTGGTTCCTTTCACGTCCGACATCGTTACAGTATATGGAGACAAAATTGTTATTCAAATATTCCCTTTCGTGTGTTTTGTTAACAACTTCGAGAGCTATCACAGCCAACGCTAGCAAACTCGCGAGTAAATAATGAAGAGTGCTGAGGCTTTTCAATGGCGTGTGGTGAACTTTTGCAGGGTGAACTGGCGTTAGCTGTGTGCAGTACCCTGTTGCTTGCTAGTTTACACTTCCACCACTTAAACGTAGCTCGGCAGGTGACAGAAAAGGATGCGTTTAATGCGTCCCTTTCTGCTCACCTGTGAGTGTTCTGAATACATTCAGTTTCCTTGGGCAGCACGATGGCACTGAGAATGTACAGAAGTGAGCAAGCAACAGCTTAGTTTGCAACAGTTAACCACACGTTATATACTTATATTTCGTTATACTCGTTGGTCAATTAAGATGTTTGTATATGGTGCATGAAGCGAGCATTTCGGTATGTTTCTGTAAATTATTTGTATTTATTGCGGCCATTCTCGCACCTTACTGTAGCATACGTGCAATAAGTTTTTGTTTCTACCAAGCAATATACCAGTAGTCCTGGATTTGGATAATCACGCTCCATTTAGCCGTGCATGTAAACTTTTTAAAACTGGATAATCACTGGTATGTGCAAAAATGAGTGCGACGTATATCACAGGTTTGAAGATTTTGGACTTCATCAAATTAAACCCAACGTTTACAAAAATACCTGATTCATTTCTGTTCGTTTGCATTTTTCAAAACCACACGTATGTGTTTTTGTCTTGCCTTATATGTATGAATATAATCAATACTTATATTTTGTGAGACATTCGTAATACATGCTTAATGGCGGCCCACACGCCTGGAGTTATTTTTCAGCGTCTGATTCAGAAAGTCGCGAGAGCGATAAGGGCTACACCATTACGTGCATCAAGCGATCCATCGCCACTAAGCGCAAGGCTCTAAACTGGTGTGCAGTATTCTGTTCCTGCTGAGTCTATCTATTGGGACTTCAAGCGGTGACCGTTTCAATTGATTTGGTGGAAACTCTGATACAAGGTCCGATGCATGGGTTCGTGAGCATTTTTTAAAATGAAGCCCTGCTGAATTTCTACTTCCTGGGTATTCCTCCGCCTTACACAAACAATGCTTAAGTCTAGGAAATCTCACCTATGCGTATAGGCGGTTCACAATAAAGTGAGCACTTTAGAAATCAACCTAATAAAAAAGTCACTGCTCCTACCTACATATATTTTAACGTGCGTGCCGAGTGACATGCGCCCATTAAAGTTGGCAACGATGGAGGGAAAGTAGTGCCATATCTTAACTTTAAATAATATGTGCTAAGTAACCATTAGTGATAAATTAAATTATTTATTTCGCTTTCTGTTTTTTTAATGCACCGAACGTAAAAATGGGTAGATTTGTCAAATATTTACTTTTATAATAATTTTAAGTCTCGCTTGATCTACTCATAAATAAAGTGATGAGGCTCATGACGATGTTAATTTTACATAAGGGGAAAGACTACACAACGTACATATAAGTAGATCTTGGCTATCAAAAATGCTCATTTTACCGTGAACAGCAATACCTATGGCGGGACAAGGCACCGCATTCGTGTGCACTCAGTGTAATAATATTTTGCATAAAAACTAGTTCTTACCAGGCATTACCAACACACCAATTTTCTCGTAGTTTTTGTTCGTTTTAATTATAAATTAAATTAAATTCTTTTATATATAAAATGGAAGTTAAATTTAACTTTCACGGAAAATAAGGTTAACTTCAGTTTTCGTTTTCAGGTGTTGCAAGCATCATCAAATATTTTATTTCATGATGCTTGGTGTACTTCTGTCGACACAGCACTTGTTTCGTTGTCACAGCCAATGAGCTGTAAGCTATTATGTTCGGCTAAAGTTATACAAACCAATTATTACCTAGTCCAGTACTGCCCGGTTGCACCAACATCTTCCCTGATCCGAGATCGAATGACCCTAGTTCCGAACTAAGATCCAGTTTGATCTTGGTTCCAATTTAAAAGTGTTCCACCAACGAAATTTCATGATTCTGGATCTCCGAATCGTCGATCTTGGTTCCAAAATGAGAGATCGATATTAAGTATGAGACAAAGTTTGCTATTGGTTCGTAATATATGACGTCATGGAAGTCAGCGTATTTTTCACTAAAGTTAGATTTAGATGTGCGATGTTTTATCTGTTATATCATTGTTGTACGAATTTTCCTGGATAATTTTCTAGTGCGTATAATGTTGTTTTAATTTCCCAAGAAAACAATCAAACTACATTTGTCGACGATGGCTGCTGATCTTGGATCGAGATTTCAAACCGCCAATTTTGGTGGTTCGAAATGAACTTCATCTCGAACCACCAGTCCAGCTTTGAACTCGAATGGTGCAACAGTTTTCTGTGTCGATCTTAGGTCCGATCTCGGATCGAGTTTGGAACCATGATGGTGCAACCGGGCATAAGGCGGTTAGCGAATCGTTTTCCCACAGTTAAGATCATTGGTCATTGAACTTCAAAGTGTGCAGTGCAGACCAAAAATTTCTTACACGTGCGTAATGTACACAACTTTGTACACTGAGTCTGAATGTATTGACAGAAACAGAAAACGCATGTCGTACCTGAGGCGAATTTTTCGAGTGTTTGATTCAAAGGGAATGAAGAAACTGTGATTAGACTATACTGCTAGATTCAATTGCATAAAGGTGTGGTGTGTTAATAAGATCTGAGTGTGGGTAGGATACAGCAACTATAGAAAACAGTAAGCCAGTACTACATTTCCACAAGCAGAATAACTGAACATATGATGCGAAACCAAAGCAAAAAAAAAAAAAAGGGGGGGGGACATTTATATTAGTTCCAGCTAGGTGGTTATGTTTGTTACTGGAAAGTTTCTTCAAACTTTCCAGTAACAAAGTAAAGTAGTGTTCCTGATAAATGATCATTTTCAAAATTGTATGACTACACGGTGGCAGGACGAGCTAAAATAAAGAATACCTGAAACTTTTTTTTATAGTTTTTATATTTGCGTGATTTAATTGAAAAAATTCCTGCTGTTTTAGAAGTCAGGTTTATGATAGAGCTGCGATATTATGTCTACAGATAATTTATCTACAAGCATTAATTTTTTAATCACGTTTAGTATTTCACAACTGCAGTAAATTAGCTTACTGCTCAGCATGTGAATACATATTTTCATTGTACCATTACGTTCCGTATAAATTACTGATTTAGGATAGGTTTGTTTATTAGTTTCAAACGTACAGTGAGCATAACAATTACTAAGTTGATTTAGTTCCTCTAAATTTTGAAAGGTTTGATAGACGTTATGTTATGATTTTGAGAACATTATTCGATAAAAACAACTGTAAAGTAATATCTCCCATGGAGGATTCTAGGTCGACCATTTGTTTACCAAAATCGATTCCCTGCGGAGTTACTCCTGGATTTTTGCAATATGCGAATCGTGCCGGACGATGCGGCTGGTCGACGGGTTTTCTCGGGGATCTCCCATTTCCTCCGCTTTTGCATTCCGGCGCTGATCCAAACTCACCCCGCTTCACTCTAATCGGCTCTCAAGTCGTTGTTAAGAGCGAAACCTCGCCGCACGTTACTGAACTCGTCTGCTGAGTCTATGAGACGTGAGGGAGTCCCGACGCCGCGTCGGGAGCAGTAATGTAGTGCCCCATCTGACTGAGAGTCCTTCCGAAGAATCGGGTAAAATACGGCGCCTCTCGGTTAGCGACTGCAAGATGAGAAAGGAAACAGGAGCACCTCTAAAGACCGCCGAATTGCGGTAGTTCCCGTGGCCTACGTACAGCCAGTGTGTTAGTACTAGCACTAGCTGTAGCCTGGGGTCCAAACAGGCAACGCGTATTGCGGGAGTCACGTAGCCCCGACAAACACAGCAAGACACGACAGAAAATCGCAACGACAACACGACATTTATATTTACGATGTGATTTTTTTTTATGGCAAGCCAAAGTCTGGTCACGCATTTTTCTTATCACCCCCGTACTTGTGGCCTTTCTGGGTTATACAGGAATATAGGATGTTCCTTTTTAAATTGTGTTTTCTTTTATTTGACACTGTAGTTTCCGATTACTGCCTTTATGGTTTACAATTTGATATAATATTACAACCATCTACACCAAGTTGCCTGGAAGGTGAGAGTGGTGTGGTTATCCTATTAATTCCACCCTGACTCCCCTGGCAGCTTGGGGGTCAATTTCTTGACATTCTATTCTACTGACCATTATATTATGCCTATATTGTGGCACTAAACTACAACTACTACCTATATTATATATATTTCAATTTCAGGCACCAGTTTTGGAACTGCTAGCGGAGAGGGGGCCTGTGGACTCCCAATATTTTCAACCCGACACGAAGAGGAGAATTTTTCGGAACCATTTAGAAGGTGCTTATTAAATATGCTAGTTTCAAAGGCGGTGGACGTAAGGGAAATTTGGAATACATGATGGTGACAAAGTGTTATCGCTAATGCATACAAAGGTAAAATTATTATTTTTAAGTGTTAAATCCAGCAATTTTCCGATGTTTTTCTTTTATGCTGCTTTTATTCATTTTGAAAGGTTGTACATCCTGTGTGTCGTACCGCACGACACGACGAAAATATAAATAATTTATAATCCAAAATTACTGGTTGGACGACAGAATTTGTCGTCGCGCTTACGTCAGATCTGTCTTGTATTTCTTTGGCAGTTTAATTTCAAGTGCCATGTCGTGACTGTCGTGTCGTGCTTGTCGGGGCTATGTGACTCCGGCATAATTGAGAAGCTACTGCTGGTCCACATTGAAGAGGAGATACGGAAATCCCAGGTTTACTTCCTAACACTCGCGTCGTGTGTCTAATCGGGGCTATTCTCGCGTTAAACCTCAGATGCAGAAACGCGACAAGGGCGACGTGGCAACGCGTTTCAAGTGCGCTATCGCATCTACGTGCAGTGTTTTGAGCTGGCGCGTGCCGCATTCGTCGTATGGCGGGTACTATGGCACTTTAAAAGGCGACCACATCGTTTTATTAGTCACGAAAGTGTTGCAAGGTTCAGTAACGACTACTGTCGTAGTTTCGCTCGTGTCAAAGTCGTGTGTATTTAATTGCCCAGTCTGAAAAATAAGTCGTTTGTAACGATGTATGAAGGGCATCAAAATAATATTTATAGCATGCATGACGTTCTGAAAGTACGACTCCGTCTTCGTCTGGGGTATGTTTTCTTTTCGTAGGTAAACAACAAGTGTAATAGTTTCGTAAAACATGCTTCAGCGTAGTTAAAGCACAGGGTAGATAACCGTCGTAAGAAAATTGAACGTTACCACTATTTTAGCGATCAGAGTCCTCGCCTCGAACAAATTACCTTATGGAATTGTTCGAAACATAAATATGTTGCTACACTCTAAAAAATGTGTTGTTAATTTACAAGGAAAATCTTTGGAAAGTCTGTTGCCAAGAAAATCCTTTGTTAAACTACAAACAGTTTTCTTTTACAATCTGCAAAACATAGAATTGTATTATTACAAATGATAGCCGTGTATCACAATTTTCATTATTGAGAAGTGCACATAAGATCGTTTTTTTTCTTCTATTATAAAACACATGTGATGAATTAATAACAGAGAACAACTAAAACCAACATTAAAAAATATAGGTAATTTACGAAAAAGAAGAATGACACTTTGCCAGCATGGTGACTAGAATCCTCTTCTCCTGTACTATTAACCTGCACCCTATCAACAAGACCAACTTGACTTACAAAGGTATCACTTATTTTCAATGTAAATATATCTTCGATTCACACCCAGTATAAAGGCAGTGGTTTGATAATTTATTTTATTTGAAGGGTTTGTTGTTGAGGTGAGAGATTTCGCCGGCTCTTAATGAGGTCTTGAGAGCCGATTTAAGAGTTCTGTGTAGCTAGGAAACATTAACAGTAAATGCTTCAGCAAAATGGCGCACACTCGACAACGTAAAACCGTATATAGCTGTTTGCGCGTGCAACAAGAAATGTATTGCAATACATTTCTTGTCGAGTGTGCGCCATTTTGCTGAAGCTCGTGAATAGGGATCAGTATAGTACAAACATTTCTTGATGTCTGTTACAAACACGGCTCTTGTAGTTTTACAAGCGAGTAGTTTTACTAGAGAAACCTGTGTACTGTTACAAGCATTACTATTCCAATAGAGACGAAATTCAGGATCAGCCAGTGTTAAAACTAGACATTTTTTAATAATACGTTAGCACATGCTACTATTTCTCTTAATTCGCCGACACCATTACTGGCGATATGCCTTACAATGTTTCCGTTTAAAATGCACTGAGTTTCGAAAACGGATGCTTTACAAACAAGTGTGTCCAATACCATGTGATCCAGCTACATACTTGTCTGCAAAATATGGAATATATTATCAATCAAATGGCGTTTTTATAAATTTTCAGAAGGCATTTAATGTATTATTACTCTGTGGCTATTTGAAACCGGGCGTTTATACGTAGCGCTTGCTCTATGATCTTATTATGTATGCACGAGACGAAACTTCTTCTTCCGACGTACTTTTGCAATTTTTAGCAGAATGTTATGTCCTAGATATGACAGTTTCTCAGTAATTATTGACATGTTTATTTATGCGATTTAAACACGTTACATTATTTTTTTTATTATTAATTATATATTATGTCAACAGTATTAAGAATGTGATCTATTTTTGTAATTTTTATTCAAGATTTTTAGCAGAGTCTGTTGCATCTGGTACTTTGTAATTTGCCAGTCGGTCGAATTTGCCAGTCGGTCGATGTGGAAAACCTTCGGATTCGACCGAAAGCCTTGACGAAAAAATCCAAAAGACCACAACTTTGATCTTATTCAGAATATTGTAGGGGCCTTCCCAACATTTCTGTAGCTTCGGGCAGTACCTTTTCCTCCTCTGCGAGTTGTACAGCCATGCCAGTTGTCCTTCTTGAAATACTTCGCCCAAAATTCTCATATCATACCGCGTCTTCATCATCTCACTTTATTCTGAGATGCTGTCGAGCAAAATCATTAATGCGAACAAGTCTGTAACGTAATTCACTTTAGGAGCTGCAGCTTCCTTTTCTGCCGGAAGGCCAAACAGCAAGACACTAGGGAGGCGTAGCTTTCTTCCAAACAGTATCATTGATGATGTTACCCTTGTGAACTCGTGTACTGCTGAGCGGTAAACAAGAAGAAACAATGGGACCTTTTAATCCCAGTCCTTTTGGTTGTCTGCCACAAAGATCGACAGTTATTGCTCAATTCTGCGGTTAAGCTTCTCGACCATTCCATCTGACTGAGGGTGTAAGGCTGTAGTCCTAATCTTGTTCATCCTCAGAATATTTGTTACCTCCTGGAACTCCACAGCTTCAGAGTTTCTTCTCTGATAAGAATGTAGTTCTAGTGGCACCCCAAACCTCGAGAAGAACTACTCTATGAGAGTACCACAGTATTGGTTTCGGGGGGGGGGGATGACCTCAGGCCACTTAGTAAAGTAACCTTGGGCCACCAGGAGATAACGATAACCTCTCTCTGTGACAGGCCAAGTTCCCAGAATATCCACTGCCATCCTCTCGAATGGTGCATGAACATTGTAGTTCTAGAGGTGATCTTATCCTCTGGTCCTTGGGCCCTTCTTTGCAGTTCAGGTTTCACACATTCTGCATCACTTCTCAACGTCTTCCCGAAAGTGAAGCCAGTAGAATCTCAGTCTAATTCTGTAGAGGGTCGAGGGTCTTATAAACACCAAAGTGCCCATTGGCTGCCGCATTATGCAGTTCCAATATGACTTTGGGAACACTGCCTTCTGAAAGGACCAACTGCAAGCTTGTGTATTACCCATCATTAATTTCCCAGTTTCTGAAAGTATGCCATTCAGTACGAGGGAACTCCATTGTGCCCAGTGTGATTTGAATGCTGCACTCACACTAAATATAATATCCCTTTTTGACCGACAATCAGCTTTTTAACATTATAGTAATGGCTGCAAAGTGGGATCATTCAGTTGATATTTTCTAATGACCTTATTTTCCAGAAAGGTGACCCATCACAAAATTGAGAACCTTGATTTATTTTCCTCTTTGCCTTCAGTGATTCGCCACTCTTGTCTTCCTGGCATTCACAGTAACGACAACATAGCTTTATTTCAAAGTCATATTCTTGAATATGCTGTAGCCACCGGGCTATTTGACCTTCGCGGTTCTTGAAATTTAATAGCCAGCGTAACGAAGAATGGTCGGTTCTTATAATAATATGTCTGCCATATGGTAGGGGCGGAAGTGTGATATTGCTTTCACCAGGGCCAGATGCACAATGCATTCAGTGATAACGTGAAAAAATATAATTCAACAAGCACATCGTTGACTTCAGAACACAGCCCGCGGCGTTGCCAAGCGTACATCTTTGCAAAAAGCTATTAATAAGGATATGGCTTACAAAATTACACTTCAAGATGTTTACTAGTAACCATCACTATGGATCCCTGCATGATAAAGATAATTACGTTGACTGTCTTCAGGCAATCAGAGAATAGGGTCCCTGGTGGTGGACAGGGCGATTTTTCGAGTGGTCGCCTCGAAACTTGATCTCTAAATTTAAACTAAGACACTAATAAAAATAACATTTCTTTTTTCAAATTCCTGCCAACATTAACGCGAGCAGGCTACTCTATCCAGTGTTTACATCAGTATGGCACACAACTGGTGGCGTGGTGCTCTCATTTTTTATATTATTATATTGAGGGTCTTTTAATAGTCGTATGAAATATTTTGGTCAGCGGTTGTTTTATTATCGTGCATCTTGATTTTGTATAAATTCCTATTTAATTACTGTATTGAAATATTAGTTTTTATTTGCTACTGTAAGTCCTGGTTTAGTTATTGACTGTGTTTGTGTTTTTCTGGGAACCATCCCCAATGTGATAGTTTTTATTCTTGATCATAATCATGTTTTTGGATATTTAATAACTATTTTTACTTACTTGCGAAAGAGCCGTAGTTGCTGGGGTGTAGAGTATTTTAAGGGTTTTAACGGCAAAGTGAGCACTTTTGAAATTTAACTTAGAGAAATGTCACTCCTCTTAACCGCAAATATTTTAACGGGAACTTTGACTGTTATGCGTCCAGCAAATATGGCAACGACACGACGGATTGAAAATAGGTAGTTCCATGTTTCAACGTTGAATTAAAACTTCCATGTAGGTATTTTTCTACATTGAAATTAATTGTTTTGCTTTCGTTGATCAAAATAAATATTAAAATATAAAGTATTGCCCAATTTTGGGAGCCGCGGTGGTGTAACGGTTAGACTGCTCGCCTCCCACTAGGTTCGATTCCCGGCGGGGTCGACCCTGAACTTTCGAATGTGGAAATCGTGCCGGACGATGTCGCTGGTCTGCTGGTTTACTCGGGGATCTCCCGCTTCCCCGGCCTTGCATTCTGGCGCTTCCCCATACTCACCTCGCTTCACTCCCATCGGCTCTCAAGACCTGAATGTTAAGAGCTTCCCAAATTTCTTCCCTCACTCACTAACTCACCCAATTTTGAAAAGACTTGATTTTCTGATAGTTTGACCGTTTCAGTTCCGACGATGCAGGAATAAAGTAACGAGGCCCATGGAAATGTAGATTTCATGTTTGGTGGAAGAATACGTAATTTGCATACGAGTAGATATTATGCAGGGCTTTCAAAAATGCCCAGTTTACCGTGAACAGCCTAAATTAATGTTATTTCTTTAACTTCGCGTGTACTAACCTTATAAATAACACTGTGACTCCGCTTGAAAGAGGCGTTTGACCAGCACAATTTCTAAGGATTCATTAAGGACTGTGCTTGGCTGGCGCATGAAGCACATTGCATAGCTTTTGGCAGAAAACGCTCAACTACGGTTGGATATTTTGTATAGGTCATTCGTGGTTACTTCACACTTTTCTGCAGCCCTGCTGAAGCTCCACTTCCAGGAAATTCCACCCCCTCATGTAAGCAAAGCTTAACCGAGTGTAGAAAATCACACCAAAGAGACAACGCACCTCATTCGTGCGCACTCAGTGTAATACAGTTGTGCATAAAAATTATTTCTTACTAGGCATTACCTCAGCACATATTTTGTCCCTGGTTTTATTTATATTTATTATATATTAAATATTATAAGTACCTATAATATATTGAGAAAATACAAATAAAAGTTCGATATAACCAAAAATAGGGTAATTTTATGTTAACATAAGAATAACAACTAGTTATAAACGGCATAGGTATATTGGAAACAATCAAACACATTATATAAGGTGGATTATTTTGAAAGTCTTATTCCGAAAGCGAGAAGAAACCACAAATAGACTATAGTGGCGTGTAATCACGAAAAGCATTTAAGAAATTTTTCGTACCCAAAGACATCATGTTTGAAGTTCTCATTTCAGCTCAGAAGATTGATTTTTTTTTGACGTGAAAATGGCTAAAAGGACGTATTCAAGAACAGTTTTAGCACCTTAATTTTACATAAAGAAACTTCAGGGCTCTCTTTGGACACGCAGGTGAAATCACCGACATATCTGAGCTTCTTGCGCGTAGAGGCGACGAGGCAAGCGCGAGCTGCGCGTTGCGACCTCGCGGTACGTGTCGCACGAGCGGGGCGGGGAATTTCGCAGAAGCCCTTCTCACGGGCGTCCGCCCTTATCGGCTGGTGAAATACAAGCGCACACACCCTTTCCTTTACTGCGAAGACAAGCGTGTTTACACGACTCGCGGCGCCCGCCCAGTTGTTTATCTGCGAGACGCCGAGACAGGGCCCCGGCGACTTCAGGGATTATCGCAGACGTCGTCAGTTCCTGCGGTCTTATCGGGACGCTTCCGCGACGCGTGAATAGCTCACGCTTACGTCTCCTGCTCTGCTCGGGGATTAGCGAGCGTACCGCATGTGTTACATTGCGCCATCATCCGTGAGACAAGATTAACCGTGGCTTGATTAAAGTGTAGCTGGTCACAGATAACGGAGCACGTCTATAATAAAACCGATAAAAAACTGCTTATATTTTTATGTTATCTGTATTTTCTTGATATTACTGTTTTCTTAGCGAAACATAACATGAAATAGATGTAGTCATTAAAAAAAATACTTCAAATGAACTCTACTACCTGTGGGTGAGTTCTTGAAACTTTTATGCCAAGACAGTGTTGCCGAATAAATAGTTCTTGCATTTGGTAAATACTTGTAAATGTGGAAATTCTTAAAAGCGACTTTGGATAAATAACATAAATTAAGAATAATTCGTGATGTCGTAGAAATTAGTCGCCCAAAGAAAATTCAGCGTAGCCCACAAATTAAAGTTCGTGATCGTTAAAACAACTACGAGAGTACTTTTCGTACGCACTAACCACGTAAACTTTGCAGTTCAATAGATAGTGTGCGATTGGGAGCAGAATTCCCACACAGCCAAGAATTTCTGCATTTGTTACGAACGTACTTTTGAATTAAGATGCCAAAGATGTTCTTGTAATCCTGCTGCTGACATTTTGTGTCACTTGCGTGTTGAAATGCAACATTAGTATTACACATTCCACACTAAGGTGTTGTGAATTGTCTCCTTATTTATTTGTAGTGTTACGACAAGTTTCTAAAGAATTCCTCGACAAATACAAAAAAAAAAAAAATGCAGTGCACGTCGCTCGGTGTGGCGAAGTGAAGGTAGATGACCGGACATCTACGAGGAAGGCAGTTACTCCATTGGTAACAGGGTCGAGGAGTCCAGTCCGATAACACAAACAGCGTTCTCAGCGTCTGGCTAACTCTCAGTGGAGTACTTGGAAATCTCTTTCAACATTAAGGTCCCCGCCTACCTGATCCTTGAACTGCGTCACAGTGTGTTCGTAAATAACGTTTTTCTGCGAAACTATTAAACGTGCGTCAAATGTACTGATCTAAGAAAAGAACATACACTTCCGACAAAGGGCTGTTGAGTGTTCAAGATGACACGTAAATTAGAAACATAATATCTCAACACTCTAAACGCCGTATCTCAACACTCTAAATTCGAATCAGTGGGAAACCACTAATTCACAGTAAAAATTAACTACTCTAATCAGTGAAAATGGCTCCACTTAGAATCAGTGGAAAACCACTGATTGTTTCAGTGAAAAAATTTCACTGATTGAATTAGTGATGTGGAACAATGTTACTGATTGAATAAGTGACGGCCGACTGCAGTGACGAATTTAATATTGCTTTTATTGAATGTAGGCAAATAATCACGCGAAATAAACATATCTATGATAGTTTACTATTTATATTGTGCAATTTACGGTAATTTAAAGAAGTGTTTTGCAGGTGGCCGATATTGAAACTAATGTACCCTTCGATTCTAGATCGTTGCCTTGCCACCTGAGCTATCACGCCAAGTTGAAGTTACAGGAGGATAATATAAGTCTTATATTTGCGTTTCAAAATCGTGTAATTTGAGATTGTATGCTCATACTTTTCGTGTTTGGTCTGATTCTTACCGTCAGGGCTGTTAAAACGAATAGTGTGTATAAGAACACTTTCTTCGCCACATTAAATGCAGTTTAAAACTTCAAACAGAGCGCTGTGACGATTACATGGAATCGAAATGAAAGACGTAAAACGGAATGAAAGGCTGCGTGTTCATATCACCTTGTAAAATGGCGTTTTGGAAGACGAAAAACATTTTAGAAAGTATTTTGTATTAGTTTTACTCGTTTAATCGTTGTTACTTCACTTTATACAGTTTACGGCCATTTTTACACGCAGTTTCACTGATACATCAGTCAAAAATAATTAGAGACGGAGCAAGTTGCTCAGATGAATCACTAGTCCATCAGTCAAAAAATAAACCACTGATAAAACAGTGGAAAAAATGACCGACGAATCAGTGGGAAATGTCACTGAGTCAATCAGTGAAGGAATATATGGTATTTTTTCACTGTTTCATCAGTTAAATTCACTGAAGTGACTGATGTATCAGTCAGATACGTTTGACTGATTGGAACAGTGAAATTCTCACTGATTTAGATTTAGAGTGAAAAACACGCACCAGATACGCATACATTTACTCCAGGGCCTTGCATTGAACCTCCCTAGAGACTTTCTACCAATATAATAATAGGGTCAACGCTGAAAGTCCCATGCGTAAACGCAGTGTGACGAGAACACTGCACACCGGTTCAAAGCCTTGCGCTTAGTGGCGATGGCGTACTTGATGCACGTGGCAGTGTCGACCTTAACCCTTCGCGACTTCAAACGTGGGAAAAAAAGGTCCAGGTGGGCGAGAGCCTTAAAACAGCAATAATTGAAACTGATGTCGTTTAGTACTGCACGAATATACAAGTTCGTTAAAAAATGTTGATGGGCCGCGATAGTGTAGGAGACAGGCGACTCGCCTACCAGCAAGGACCACTCGGATTTTCGCAAGTGGGAGACGTGGCGGACGTCGCTGTTGGCCGGCGGGTTTTCTCGGGGTATTTCAGTTTCTCCCGCGCTCTCATATTCCGCCACTGCTCCATGGTCACCTCACTCGACACTCACCGGCGCTCAAGACATCCCTTGACCTCGCTGGTTTTCAGCGCCGATGATTTTTTTTCAACTCAGCTGAATAATAATAATAATAACTTTCACATGTGGCATAATTGTACGCAGTGAATTTACAGAAGGAATTGAGAGCGCGGCTTTAAAAAGTGATCAATAAACAAATGCTACAGACCACACAGGGGGAAAAAACAACAGCAATTAAAATGTTACTTTTTTATGAAGCCAAAGAACTACGTAGTCGCCATTATAGCTAGTCCGCTGTGAGTTAAGCACTTTCAAGAGCAACCTTTGAAAATTATTCCCTGTATTTGCAGTTATTTTAACTAAACACCGATGATCATAGTTATACATAGTAGCCTAATGAGGCCATAGTTAGGGAAACACATTTTTACGTTGTAGAATATCATCATATGTTTAATGTTTTAATGAGTAATAAAATAAACTACGTTATTTTCTTTTAAATTCATTTTTGGAATGGGAATTAGCTACAATTTTTATATTTACGTTTTTAAGAATTTCACTGCGAAACTTGAGCTATGGATTTATACAGGTCAGTAGGTCAGTGTTATTGGTTTTTAGACGTAACGGAAAAATATACAATGGAGATAAAAAAAAAATTTAAGCACGGCTTTCATCGGTGTTAAATTAAACGTCAGTCAGGAAAACTCGCTTTATCGACGGCTAAATAAAGCCGGAATGAGAGCGTGATTGAGTGAAATGGTCTTAATAGGACAACAAAATGGGAAACGATTGGTACTATTTGCCGAAATAAAACCTTTAAAACCAGTCATCAAAAGAATGTTAACTTTACTAGCAAGAAGTTTCATGCTTAAAAGTAACTGAAAACACGCAATTGAAATGTTCATAGATCTCAGCAAGAGGTTAATAGCGAATAGGGTCAATGAAGTTAGGGAATCGGGTCAAAAATAATAAATAAATAAATAAATAAATAAATTGACATGTAAATTATTTCTTAAGCTGTCAACAAATATATAAGCTTTATTTATTTAGGCTTACTTTTCTCAGCTGAACAGTTTTCACAAAGAGTTAAGTTTTATTTTGCAAATAAAAAATATTATAATTACAATTTAAAACTTTTGAACCTTAAATTGTACCACATATAGTACACCACCGGGGAAAAAAATAGTGGCTGCTACAAAATTATTTGTTGGTATTCATCTTGAGAATCATTATTTTGGGGAAAAAATGGACCGGGCGAGGAGGGTAAGAAAAATCATTAGGCTGTCATCGTCAAACATTTCTGGCCACTAAATTTAATTTAGAAGTGACTACAAAAATTTTGGTGGGGTGGGTTTCCTACAAAATATTAACCTCATTCTATAGGTAAGCTTCTGAATGAAAAAAGTACATTTGTATTTTTAATAAAACATCAAATTTTGGCTACCAAAAAATAAACTAATTTTTTTGTAAGTTAGCATATTGTTGCCATAAAGCAATAAAATGTCGCATATGATTATGTTAAACAGGCGTTATAATATAAAATAATAAATATACAGTATTACATAAATGCCTATTTCCTTGCTTATCTGCACAACACGCCAACATCGCCAACGTAATGAAAAGTCTACACTATGTGTGGTGGTTTCTGCCTGTTTACTATAATATGTGTCTATCATGACATGCATTGCTGTTTACATATTCTCTTCACTACAATTTTGCATATTTTCCTTTTGTACTTGCCCATCTGTTAACGATAGAAATTACTCGGTAGGTATATCACCCAATAAATGAACTTTAAATATCTGGCCTTATTCGCCCTGGGAATTTCGACCCTATTTTCTCGATTGACAAGCAACATTAAAAATACAAATATAGCAGCACTATCTTCATGATGCGACGGAAATCATGTAGGTCCGTTATAAAACGTTACTCGGTGTATCACTTACGTGCGTAAGCTACTATGTGAAATAAAATCTATAAAAACAATAAAACTGTACGAAAAATTGACATGTAATTAGTTACTTCCACAAAACAACTAGAAGTTTGGCAAAATGGATTTTGTAAGATTACAAATGCTTAAATTTCTAGTTGAAGACAATCATTCTCTGGGTGATAAAAAAAAATCCACCTTACAAGAAAATTGATGCTTCCAAATCCATATATTTGATCGAAAAATGTTTTATTCAGCAAATTGAGCAACAGCTCTTGCTCTTTGTGTAGGGCTAAACATACCAAACAGAATTATTTCGGGCGTCAATAAAAGTTATCTTTGGTGAGTTTGTGGTTTTATGTTTTGATTTTGATGATGTGAAATGTTTGCGAAATATCGAAAACTCCACATGCTTTGAATTATCTCCAGATATAGCAGGAAAATAACTGATCGTACTAATGTACACCTAGCTTTCTTAATAAAGTCAGTTCATGTCCGCGGCGTCGATTTGTCGGCGAAGTTCACCATTGATTAAATTCGAAATGATTTCGGTAACTTTTCATTTTTCACAGCTCTCGTGCTGAATCTTGAATAAGGCTGTTCAAGTATTTGGCTTCCGGTCTTGAGATCCTTAAATGTCTTTCATAGAGTGTGGTGAATGGAATCTATTCTACATGTTGTGTGAACTATACAAAATTTTAGTTATTTTTGTGAGCCAGTATTGGCATACAAAGGGCAGGTCTGTTACTATTTAGATTATTTGTAATTTATTTCCAAATTGCCCATATAATCTTACTCGATAGTCGTGAGATATTTAATCTTTGGTTTTCATGTTATGTATCTGTGTTCGGTTAGTGAATATAAAAAAAGTTCAGTTGCAATTTCACGTTATTGAAGACATTATTTACTCCTGTTTGACTTCCCGTTCACCACGAAGAGCGGTAATTTTTGCAAAAGGTATTCATACTTTTTATCCATTAGTTTTCTAATTTAAGATGTCTTTTTTACGAACCGATATTATTACTAAGATAAAGTAGGGCCAATTTTTAATATAAGAGGCGTCCTGTGTAGATAAGAGAACATAGGCCCTATATTGAACGGTAAATCGAATTTTTGCTACCATTTATAGAATTAAATTTAAAAAGTGATTAAATTAAAGCGAACTATGTTATTCTACTGCATAGCATGGTGGTGATAGTTTTTGGTTTCATATACTTACTATCACAAGAGTAACACTATTCGCTTACCACAAGTCCGTGAGTGGTGTGACGAAACGAATATTTCATCAAGTGAAATGTGTATGATAGACAAACGCGTATGAAACACGTCTACTGCTCTGTAGCCCACACGCTTTTGTATGCCAAACAGGTAAAAACTAAGTAAAGTTATTTATTGTACGGTTGTTTCCCATGACTGGAACATTGAAGTTTGGCGTGCGGCCTACGAACATATTCGAAAGGAATCTGTCTTGGAAAAGAACGTTTCGAGCAAAGATGTGTGAAATAGTGTTATTCGAAATTGTTTACCGGCAGGCTCTCCAAAAACAATTTTTACCGTTGGCATAAATAATTGAGAAGTTAGTTAGTATTAGGGGCGTGCCGGTTTTAGATCAAAGGGGATGCCCCTTTGATTAATTTGATTAACCCTATGATATCAATTTTATCGTATTACGGATTAATCCGATCCAAATAAAAAAACCTAATCCAATTTTAATCCGATCTTAATCCAATCTTAATACGATAAAATTTGATCAAAGAAATTCGATAAAATTTCTTTAATGAAAAAGTTTGATCCAATTTCTTTGATGGATTTTTTTTTGTGTGTGTAAAGTTAGGTGTAATTTATTTTCTTTCGTTATTTTTTTGGGTGGAGAGCAGCTCTGGTACGTCCTCACCCTTGGAGCTCTGTCGCTGTACTGAGGTGTCCATGTGTTGGGGAAGGGGTGTATATAGGGGAGCGATGTTCACCCTCTGAGCTCTGGCACTCGGCTGAGGTGTGATGTACTGGGGAAGGAGTGTGTGTGTGTATATATATATATATATATATATATATATATATATATATATACACACACACACATATATATGTATATATATATGTGTGTGTGTGTGTGTTGAGTTTTGTGCAAGAGTGGCATAAGTGTTTTTTTTTGGGTTGGGAGTGATATTGCTCGTAGACGTTATGGGAGATAGGCGATTTTTTGGTTATAGCAATTAAACAGAAAGAGTAAACGATGTATAGTTCACACACGAGAGAAATTATGAAACGTCGCACAGGAAAAACGAATGACGGAGCCCAGCTATGGAAAGAAATAAAATTATTTTAATGTAAGTCCGTTGGTTCGGGGGATCGCAGAATTAATGTTTTAAAGATGATATATTTTATTTAAAATGAAATCTACCCCATCTGATTAGATATGCATTTCGAAATTAATCAAACAGTAAACGAACACAAGTACGTGACTATCACTAAACGAATTATGGAAGCAAGTTATCCTGTTTTTTTTTTAATTAATGAAACTATAAACAGAGGAGAAACACTTCTGTCCAGCTGCGAGTTTGCTGAATGAATGATGCTAGGATTTGTGGAGAATTATAAGCATGATAAGATACGTTAAGTGCGGCCGGCGTCTGGCATACAAATCAGGTTATAGCTAGTCAGAAAGAGTTGTGAATATGATTTATGTGACAAAATAAATCAATATTTCGGTTGGAATATGTAAAATACACTACTTGAATTAAATTAATGAAATTGCACACGCATTTCTCCCAAAACACATCCGTCTGGCTCCGAGATCAGTCAACGAATGACTTATAGGCGTGGAGCTTGTGGCCGAGTTGAACGCACAAATACATGAATTAATAAAAATTATGTTTACGAATTAATATTTCCCTAGAAAACTCGTTTACCACCTATTCTGATAACATAAAGATGGAATAAAGCACACGTTCAAAATATGCAAACTTACTAAGAACTGATTTGAATACACTACAAGAGACAACTTAACATGGACAATTAAAGATTTCCTAACTCGCATTTTCAATTATACGAATTAAATTTTCACCAGACAGCGTAATAGACATACACATACATCTCCCTCTGATTTGTACACTTAACTTAAATGATTTTAAAACATATCCTTTCTTTGTGGAGTCTGATCTAGGAATGAGTTGAGCGTAGAACATATGTCGACGTAGCTGTGATGAGAGGCAACGTCAGCCGAGGTTATGGGGGAAACACCTCGATGTTAAAAATCTACATCACAAATCAATAAAAATATCCTGTTTATCAGTTTATATTTTCCTGTCAAGCTAGTTATTAGTTATTGTCCACGAACAATTTAATTACGTCTTTCTAAACATTTCACATGAAATTAAAAGCAAAAAAACTTACCCTGTTGCCATGTTTGAGATTTATAATTTCATTTCCCTGGGAAAAATTAATCGTTCGCATTATTTAACGACATATCCAGAGAACTGGTTTACTGCTGCGAATAAATGTTTCTATTGTTAGAAGAAGAAGGATTCACTTTAAATTTCTGTTCACGACTAGCCCGAGGTTCGGCTCATGTCAAAACCGATGGTATGATTGTGATGAAGATTAACTAAAAAACAGAAATCTCACATACTTAATGAGAAAATATAATCACGATGTATCTGAATGATTTGAGTTTACAAACTTACTTGAACAAAAGCAATGTTAAGTTACTTATATTTGTATAAATACATCCTAGTGAATTTCGAAAAATAGTATTAACACTTAATTTATAGTATAATATTACAAATGCGCATAACTAATATTGTATTTTATGTTTTCTGTAAATATTTGGAAAGTGTATGCGTCCTTTACAGTTTACGTTCTTGATGAGCCAATGGCCTGTGTTGAACTGAGAGATTTGTAGGACGCGTGGGAGTGGAATTAGATGGGGTTGGAGAGCGACGGAATGGACAGGCGGAGCAATTGGGATTACTTCATGACGTCTCGTTCCTCACACAACCCCGCCGGGAATCGAAGCCAGACCCTCTGGGTATGGGATCGATGAGTTAGACACCTGGGAATTGCAGTCCCTAGACGATGACAATACAGGCTTGACTCGGAAGGCAACCTAGTAGCGCAGTATCCGCCGCTGTGTACTGGTCTGATGTCTTGGGCTTGCCACCATACCATCTTCCCATCACATTGACTTCTGGAACGTTCGAGATCTTGGCGTTTTGAGATTTTCTCGATTGTTTCAACTTTCAACTGACATGAAGTCCATGTCTACTTACTAAAGTTTTGTGTCATTTTCAAGTTAAATGTCCAATTGGCTAGATGGACTTCTTTCCCAAGGTCAGTGTACAACGGTGTGAACAATTTTTAATTTCAAATCATAGTGAGAGTTTTAGGCATTTTACCGCATAACTAAACTCGCTCGATGCTCCGAATTTATTGTCCCTTTTAGAAATAGTATTTCAATTTACCCCTTAGTTACACCACTTGGCGTATCGTACACGGTTAATAATCCGTGCCCTGGTTCCTTGGCTGCCAGAGCTCAACGTGAAGGGTCGTGGTTTCGAAACCCTGGTAAGACTGATTTATACGTATTTTTTACGCTTAATTGATAAAAATTAAAATTATCATTAAGTCTTTATAATGTGTTGAAATCAACTATTTCATTTCCTGCTCTTACGTACAAAGGAATATTATTGAAGTATTTGAACATTTTCATTATTATAGATATTTTAGTATAGGCGTTTTTCAAAATATTTTTTCAGGGATAGGGCGCGAGTTATCTAAAATATTAATTAATATTAAAGATTTTGTCAGAAATCAAAGTAAGATTTGAAAAGTGAGACTGGGATTCTGTATAATAGTGATACTCGAACCGGCTTTTATTCATGTGAAAATGTATGCCATTCAATTACTACCCCTCCAGCTAAGATACTCCCTTGTAAACTACGTTTATATTTCTCCATGTACATGCACTTGTATAGAACGTTTGAACAAAAATTGCAGTAGACTAGTCACACACATGTGCATTAAAAGATCATTTTTAAAATAACTAGAAACACCCACGGTTATAGGGGGCCGCGGTGTCGCAGTTGTCAGGACTTTAGCCTCCACCACGGCGATCTCGGTTCGATCCCCGGTAGGTTTACTGCCGGCAATCGTGTTGGACGATGCCGCTTGCCAGGGGATTTCCTCGGGGGGCTCCCGTTCCCCCCGTCCATGCATTCCAGCGTCGCTCCATCCCAGGGTCTCATATCATGTCATGTCCGGGGATGACGGGCACCTGCGGGTCCTAGCTTGAAAGCCCGTCGTTAGAAGGGCGTCGCCTCGCCCTGGTGGGTGTGCGACGGTTATAGCGACTGGAAATAAAGGGTGTTATAGACTGTTTACGGTAAAACGAGCACTTTTTTTGAGGCCCTAGGTGCTTTTTCCTTTCGGCCATATTTTATCCGTTAACCACCTTTTTAAATAAATATTGCCATGTAAATATAATAAACAAAGTGTGTATATTCCACCGCACTCAGAAGTTAAGGTATGTTAAGAAATGGAACTACTTTTCCTTCATCGTTACCAACTTTACTGGGCGAATGTCACTCGGCGCGCCCGTTAAAATATATGCAGGTAGGAGCAGTGGTTTTTTTTCTAAGGTTGATTTCAAAGGTGCTCACTTTATCGTGAACAGACTTCACCAACGAAATTTTCAGTTCGCTTCGGGGGAAGCGATTATGCCGCACGAATCCCGAATTTGAAGGGACGCGCACGAACCCGCCGCGATCTCCGAGGAGGGTCTCGACCGAGAGCTGTTGGTCGATGGACAGAGGGGGGTTAAATGTTGACTGTTGGACCCGGATCCTTCCCGCTGGCATGTCCCGAAGGCGGCCGCGTTTGTTTGCTGGCGGGAACAAAGGGCGACCCGCCTCAGCAAACTCCCCCCGGACACCCTCACGCCCTCTTGCCCTTCCTCCAGCATCTCTGGTCCAGCCGCCAGCCCCCGATGTCCCGCGGCCCACCAGGGGATTTCGTACGCGGTCGTGTCGCCAGGTCTACCCCGCCTCAAACCACTCGCCCAAAACAAACTCGCGTACGCACATGCACGCACACACGCATTACTACACACTCCCCTTTATTCATGTCTCGCTACGCCAGCCGCGAACAGACATGCGCACCCCCCCCCCTACCCAGTGGCGTTTGGTGAAGTGTTGCAAGGTGAGCTGCCACTTACGCACTGCTGTACATTCTCGGTGAACGCAGTAGGAGCCAGTAACCACCGTGCAGCCTAGGGAAACTGAATGCATTCCGACGCACGTCATGTGACGTCAGCTGCCGAGCTACGTTTTGGTGGAGCAGTGACGTGTTGTAAACTGTTGCAAGGTAAGCTGGCATTAGCTCTGTGTTGTACCCTGATGCTTGCTAGTTTACACTTCGACCATTAAAACGTAGCTCGGCAGGTGACACCGCAGAACGTGTATAATGGGTCCGTTGCCTGCTCGCTTGCGAGTGGTCGAAATACATCCAGTTTCCCTGTTCTCCACTATGGTTACTGCTTCCTGCTGCGTGCACCGAGAATGTACAGTAGTGAGCAAGCACCAGCTCACCTTGCAACACTTCACCACACGCCATTGATGCGCCCCCTACACGAGACGCACCCGCCACGCACGGCTTTGACGCAGGCCATTCATGCTGTGGTGGTGTGGCAGAACATAACAGAACAGAACATATTAAAATATCGTCATTACCCAGCCGAAGGTCATAACTGGTCTCAGTTATTAGAATTTAAAATAAATTTATAAAATAGTCGAATCATAATATTCGTCGCGTTATAACATTTAAAAACAAGTTAAATATTAAAACAGAGGCTTAAAATGATTTTGTTTTAAATTTAAAAGAAAAAGTTACGTTATAATTTAAAACTGTTAAAAGTCAAAATTTCTCTGCCTCCACTCTTAAACCCTCACCCCGCCATCATCTCCGGAGACAGAGGGGCCGAAGTTTGTTGTCGTTTTGTGAGGTGTCCGTCGTGTGTTTGATGTTTGTGTCGGTGTTGTGTTGGTATCAGTGTAATGTTGTTTGTGTAAGTGGTGTATAGTGTAAGTGTTATTTCATCAGTTTAGTTGTTCTTGTGTATATCTGCATTATTGATTTATGTTTGAGTAGTTCGTCAAAAATGTACTGAATATTATTATTTGTATTAATAAGTGATGTATTATTTGTGAGGGCTCAAGAGGAACATTTAGTAATTTAGTTTCTAAAATTATACAAATAGTAATTATTATTCATACTCTATCTACTATCTAGATTAGTAGGTTTTCTTTTATTAGTTATAACATTTCAGTGAAGAAATTATTTCTAGAAACCACTGCCAGGTGAACATTACTACAGGAACACATAGGTTAACAATTTTGAAGGATTACTACTGCTCTGACCTCTCCTGAGGGGAGGAGATCACGCACTATATAGGCGGATCAAGGTAGCTAGAGGAAGATCACTCGGTTTATACAAAAATGTACTTTATTAATCAACTCATTATACATCCGCTATGCAAGAGCGGTTGACAAATATTAAACATGTTACGCTGATGTAAGGAGTCTCAGCTTCAAACAGTCTAGCCAGGAGGCAATTACGTTAACAACGCTCTAACCCAAGTTAATTAATAACTATTGAAGCAAGTATTCTGTTCTTATGGAGCTTATTGACGCCTTCGCTTGTCCCGAAGTCTCTCGTGCCCTAAGTCGCCCTAGTCTCGTCGGCGACAACAGGGAAAACTTAATTTTATAACTGCAATGCAATATATTCAATATACAAAATAATTACTGTGAAACTTTATTAAATTACTACTTAGATTGACAGTGCAATCCTTTTATTTACAATGGTATCACTGTTTGTATTGTGTTATGTGATGAGTTAAAACAATTGGTTATACTTGTCACTATACTGTAGTCTGTTATGGATTTCATATTATACAATACCTTACTTACAAGGAAGTTTGTGCTACTGTACCTACTATTGTGCCGGCATTTAGAGAACTCATCTGTAAGGACGCAATTGGTTCGTGTTGACTGGAAAGATATTACGGGATGTGCTCGGCTCCGTGTTATTACTATAACCACTTAAAAGAAATAATTAAAAAATTTCTCAATGAAGGCCGGCGCCGAACACAAACGGGAAAAGACGATAGGATTTGTGCACTTGAGCTGTCAACTGTCCGCAATAGCGCCTTAAATGGTTGATGGGATTTTTACTTGTTTTTATAACACTAAATTATCATCTTTGTTCAGTCTTATTACTCTATATGCTATTGACAAGTCAGATGCTATACTTTAATTCCTGAAATTGGGTGTATATGCACTTAATCATATACTATGGACACAAAAGCATTACTTGATTTGTGATATAGACTTCAGCGAAACAATTATAAAAAACGTTAAACATAGAATCACAAAATCTTGAACAAGTACATATAAAAATGTGATACAGAAATATTAACACCTAATACACACTTTAAAAGGAGGCCCGTGAAAAAAAAAAAAATGTTAAAAGGTATGGCGTGGTCGCCGCACGGCTCTGACATACCGCCTAGCGCTCTCTAGAGCGAAGTTGTTTAACCTTAGTTACTGCGAGCGTAGACTGCTGCGCTCTGTGGTTAATTTCTGCAGTAATTGTGCTCCGTGCGCTACTGTGTCGCCACCGATTCATCAGCTAGGTGGCACCCTGTGTAACTTGGCGTAAATGTTTCCTAACTGCTACATTGAACTGCATGGGCCCTTCAGTAACTTATTTTACTGGCATTTTTGTTTGTAAAATGCAACGTTAATGCTGATATAGTGTCAGTGAAGGCACTGACTGTATATTCTGTACAGCTATTACTTAGCTATTACAAGGTGTGAAGCACTTGGACTGTTTTATTATCATACCACGAAATATGTCCCACCTTGTTGCTTTATTTTATTCAGCCTGTACTCATAATTCTGTACTGATTTATAAGTTAATTATTTCCCTATAAATAGTCGCTTCACTAACCCTGATTGTACCTTGCATGTGCTCTTCCACTTTCTATCCATAAGATTTAATTGGAATAACATTATTTATATTATATTCTATCATTGCGTATATTTTCGGTATGCTGCCTGTGCCATGCGATTCATTACGGCTGCAATTTTTCTAAGTTTGTAATAAATAAGTACAAGAGCTATTTTGAGTACCACTATGGTGGAGAGACTAATGTAATTATAGTGTTTTTACGATAGTATAGAGAATAAATGCGTTTCTCTGAACGAAGACCTGTTCTCAACATATTCAACTGTGGTGAGCTCTGCATGCTCTATTTTCCAATCCGTATCTAAACTAGTATTGACTGAATATAAGCATATGCCCTCGTTCAACTGAGCTGCTGTACTTCGAAGTTGTTCTGTAATCATTGTATCGGCTATTTACTTGATATGTAGTCATCTTTATCTGTCCTTCTATATGTCCTTTATATAATAATAAAACAAAACTGAAATATAGCAAACATGGATTATTCTAGCACTTGTTTGTGAGACACTGTTTACTACTAAAAATAATTCTTCTATAATCCTACGTATGTGGCTACCCACGGTATTGAACTCATTATTACGACAAGTGCGGCTTAGCTAGCACCCTTAAAATTGCGGCGGGCTGTGTTCTGTTTACCGTTTCCACTGGCCGTGAGCTGCTTCCACACTCTCGTTCTCGGCAGCTGTAAAAGTAAAGGGGGGGGGGGGGGGGAGGTACACATAACACATAAATTATATTTATTCACTTGACACAATAATTGCTCTGTAACAATGTTGCAGTGCGCCTGCGCTTAGCACATGTGTCGCTGTGTACACGATGGTGTACCCGAACAAGGCAGTTGAGCGTCTGGCGAAAACTGTGTTGATATCTTCAGCTGCGGGTTTGATTTGAAGTGGCAGCTGAAGTGATGTAGGCTGTCCGAACATTTCTTCATACTGCCGGCCCAGTGCCTTGTACAGGTGTACACTCATCGTAGTCAATGCAAAGTGAAGAAGGGCCAGCGTGTTGTATCTGGCTGCAACCATGTCGGGAGGGTTTAACTGTAACATACACCATGTTATTAGTATCTGATACTGGCAATTTTGACATTCTGTGTACTGACTGTGTCAATCTTTGTTTGACCTCTTTTGCGTATTTCGATCGTGATTGTGGAGGGCCCCAAGATATATACACGGTATGGTCCGTGGAATAAAAATTATAATGCATTTTACCTGGTGTGTGACTTTACCCAGACAAATTGGCCAATTTGAATGGTGTTAGGCCAGACTTTAGCATCGAACAATGCTTTTTGTTTTTGTTGAGATGCAAGTAAATCCACGCGAACTTGTTCACGAGCTTGAGTTAGTTGTTGGCACCAGTCGTCTACACATTGTGAATATGTATGTGTTATAACATGACAAGGTTGTACTGCTTCTACGCCATGGAAAAGGAAAAACGGGGAAAATTCCATACTACAATTAATGGTGTAATTGTAGTTGAAAATAATATATGGTACATATTCGTCCCAGTGAGCGTAATCTTTGTTTGCGCAAGCCATAAGTTGTTGTGAGAGAGCCTTATTCACCAGTTCTGTTAAACCGTTACAGGCTGGATTGTATGCGGTTGATTGGAGTTTCTTAATCTGCAATTTGCGGAATTGCTCATTCATCGTGTCGTTGTTGAAGGATGTTCCCCTCTTAGTCAAAATTAATTTGGGTCATTTGTATTGGAGAATGATGTCCTTAATGAAATTTGCGCATGTGATTGCGTCAATAGACTTGACTGGGCTGGCCGACTGTGTAATGCATTAAGAACTCCATCATGACAAGTATGTATTTATTTCCGGACACAGTAAGTTTGCAAAGAGCCTTTCGTATCAAGACCCCAGGAATGTAATAAGGGAGGGGCAGGGATTGAAGTCATAAGTCCGATGGGTTTTTTATTCGAGTGTTTGACCTTTTGGCAGGTGGTGCAGTTCTTGATGTAATCTTTAACGTATCTTACCATGGTATCCCAGTAATATTGGTTTTTTATATTGCTAAAGTTTTGTATTGACCAAAATGTCCTCCATCTAGTAAGGCATAGTGGTGTGCTGTTATTATTTCAGGTATATAGTATCGTGGCGTCAGAGTCAGTCGTTTGTCCCCAGTTGGTGTATGTAATTTCAGATAAATTTCCCCATTACCTGTAATCCCATAGCGACTGGCCCATCGAAGGTATTTGGCTGTGGCTTTTTATGCTTCTATAGCGGCCAACTTTAATTGTGTAATGTGTAGATCTTTGGCGTATTCATCTAGAAAGAGGGATGTGGCTGATTGTGTTTGTGTGACTGGTGTGAGTAATAAGTGAGTGTCGTCCTCGACCTTTATACATTCCTCTTTGTGAATGTATACGGGGTGGTAGTATGGTGTATTGTTGGTGGTAATTATTATAGACAATTTAGTCTGGAGTCGAGGTTTGTGGATTTAATTTTATTTTCATGTCCTTCCATATTAATTACGATATTTACTTGGTATAGATTTGTTATAATCTTGGCTGTAGCCAGTAGTGGGAGGTACTCTTCATTGGTTATCATCTTTGCTATGTGAGCGTTATCTGTAGTGTGGATCTCTTGTTAATTAACAGTTTTATGCCTGACCAGTAATTTGTTATAAACTTTGCTATGTTGTGTTTGACTTCGTTTGCCTTGTCTGGGTTGTGTAATAGTGTCTCGGCTGTGGAAAATGACTGGCATGTCAATAATTCGTTTTTCACATTAAAAGTGTTGTTATTTGCTGTTATAACTACCGTTTTGGAGCTTCCCGTTTTTGGAATTTGGCTCATGGCGTCCGCCTGAGTGTTCATTTTGCCTTTGACTATTCTGGCCTCGAATTCGTATTCAATTAGGGCGATTGCTAGTTTCTCAATATGCACATTATGCTCTGCCATCATTTTCAAATAGCAGAGACTTGCATGGTCGGTCTCTATGATAAATTTTCTCCCATACAGATATTACTTAAAGTATATGACAAATCGCTTGATAGCTGATATCTCAGGTTCCACAGCCGATCATTTGTTTTCACTAAGTGATAAATTTTTTGATGCAAAAGTTATTATTGTCCGGTCTTTGCTGCCCGGTACTTCTTGCATTAGGATGGACCCTATCGCTGTTTGGAAGGCATCACTCGCTTAAATTGTGCATCTGTGTTCGTCAAATTTGGATAGTGTTGGTGGTTTAAGGAGGGCCTATTTTGGGTGGTCGAACGCCTGTTGTTCGCACTCTTTCCATTTGAATGTGTTTTTTGTTAACTCTGTTAGAGGCTCGGTGATTTGGCATTTGTTGATGATGTATCATCGTAAGTGTGACATTAGGCCAAGGAATGTTCTTAGTTGCTTTATATTTTTGGGTGGCTCCATTTGTTGCATGGTTGCAATTTTCTTGGGGTCCGTTTGAACTCCCGATGGCGTGATATAATGACCTAGTATTTTTATATCTTGTCGAGCAAAATCCTTTTTTTTTTTCCTGTTGATCTTTACATTATATTTCCTCAACCATTGCATGACTTTTTGAATGTTGTTTAGGTGTTCGCTGAATGTGTTCCCTATTATGAAAATGTTTCGATTTATGTGACAGCTGTGTTCCAGCACAATGGGCCAAGCATAATATCAACAAAATTTTTAAACAGTTAGGACTAGTGGCGAGACCCATTGGCATATGTGCGTACTCGTACAAACTGATGCCATCGCTGCTAAATGCTAATTTTTTGTAGTCCTGTTGGCATACCGGAATGGCATAAAATCCGCTAAACATGTCAATGGAAGAAATGTATTTACAGTTTTGGAGCGTATTTATAATGTCCTCTGTTCTGGGAATAGAATACTGGACTTTATTTAGATGTTGGTTTAAAGGCCTGAAGTCCATTAGGAAACGTATTCCACCTTGGCGCTTTTGAATCATAAGACTTGGTGTGGCGTTAGGGGATTCGGGCAGAGTTATAATTTGAGCATCGAGCATTTGCTGGATTTTTGCGAGTACTTGCTCTTGCCATTTGGGGTTGATTTGTTATGGCCGCATGTGGATTGGTTTGTCTGTTGTTAATTCAAGTTTAATCTCGCAATTCTTACTTTCAGGCAGTTCCATTATCGAACTGGTGAAGTGGTCCTCATATTTTTGTAATAACTCATGTAACTGATGTTTCTGCTCTGTTAGTAGTGGTAGGTTTATGTTTCCAAGTATGTCGCTCTTTGTTACTTCATCGTGTGCCTCAATTTTATTTATGTAGTGTTCAATACAATTATTCATATCATGCTCGATTGTATTTTTATTGATGGGTATCTCAATAATATTATTGTTATTGGACACATTTATGAACACTATATCTTTAGACAAGACTGGCACATCAAAATTTCTCATGAAATGGCCTCTTAGTATTATGTCTAATTTGAGGTTGTCAGTGAGGAAAATTTCTTGCTGGAAGTTGTACCCCATAATACTAATATTGGCTTTAGTTTTGTATTTAGGAAAATCAATATTTTTGTGGCCCCCTACTAGTGTGAAATTTTCAGTGACAGGTTCCCGGTTATGAATGTTAACACGGGTGGTTGCTATGCAAGATCGGGAACATCCCATGTCCACTACTGCATTATATGTTTTGCCACCAAAACACGGTAGCACGGCATTCACCCTTTCCCGGCATGACGTGTTTATATGTGAAGTCTGAATGATGCCAAAGGCTCAGGTTGCTCTGAGGCTTGTCATCATCGCCAACCAATACCTTATTTGTGTAATGTTTTGTGTCGCTTCCTGCTTTAGGCAATTTGATATATGTCTGTCCAAATGCAAAGTGGTGTTTAAAGCTGCGAAAGTGCGCCGCAATGTTTGTATGGAATTATTGTTGGTCATTGGGGAATAATGGGCAGTGCATGGCTAGATGACCCCTATACATGCAGAGTGGGCACGTGGAGGCCGTCAGCAACCTGGGCCCGAAGCAGGCCGCGCGCACCTCTGACATCACGGACTAGCGCATTCCTTCATGGCCGGCTGTACGGCGGGGCCTATCGTTTCCGTGTATAACCTTGTGTCGGGTTTCACGGGCACCTCGCGGTGTTTGTTACTCTGTTCGGCTTTACATGTGTCCTTGGTTCTCTACCCTCGTTTTTCTGTCCCACTTTTAGTGTTTTTGAAAATAATGTGGGAAGTGATTTTGTTGTTGAATGTATTCTCGCGGTTTCAAGTTGATAATTTTTGACAGGGATTTCGCTTTTCGCATTGAATCTGGCGATTTATGCATATGACCAGTGTGGTACGTGTTTGGAAAATAATGCCTGACATGCGTTGGTTATGTGTTTTACCTTCTCTTCAGGAGTGGGTTTTCGTCTTTGAGTTTTTGTCTGTTCGTTATGCCCCTCGTGTTTTCGTGGTTACGACGGTGGTACCTTAAAGGGTCTGCCTGCCCGTGGTGTGCATAATTATACTGTTGGTGGTAGGGTGGGTTTCTGTAGAATGCCCTGTTCTGTGTTCTTTGAGATTTACCATGATGTTCTGGTTTGACGAAAATTGGTGAAATTCTGTCAGTTTGGCTTTTGTATGTGTGTTGGGATTCATTGTTTGGTGGTGTGTTGGTGTTCTTAACATTCAGTTCATGTGTTAGGGCGACTAACTGAACCTTCACTGTCTTAATCTCCACCTGGAGTTTTGTGTGTTTCTGTAGCTTGTGTCGGGTTTTTCTTGAGTTGGTTGTATCGGTGAATGCCTAATTCGATGTTCCTTAAACTGCCAAGCAGTTGTTCCAGTGTGTCATTTTGCAATGTCATTATCTTGTCTGCAATAGTAGGTAACAGGGATAGCAAAATAATTTTTACAAATTCTTCCTCTGGCAAGTTAGGTTTGCATTTGTTTTTGTAAAATGTCAGGTTTTCCACATGGGCCTGGCAACTTTCAGCTGGTTGTTGTTTTTGTACTATGAAGCAAATTAGTGTATTTCTCAATTTCAGCAATGGGCATGAAAATGGATTTTAGTTTTGTATCGACAATTTGCCATGTTAGCTCTCCTGCGTTTGTATAGTATACATTTTCGTATGCCCGCTCGGCAGTGCCTTGTAGGTAAAATGTTAGGCGCCTGCGTTTTTCAACATCGCACCATCCATTGATTTCACTGACTGCATTGTATGTCTTCAGAAAATCGTGAACATTTTCGTTATTTCCCCCTTGGGTATTTTAACGTGATCTGAGTTGACTGTTGTGTGTTAGGTGGTTGCTGTAATTGCTTGTCGTTCGTGTTATTCACATATTGGTGTTTTGTGGTGTCATTAATTTTAGAGTACTCGTGTTTTGTTGTCTGTGTGTTGGTATTTGGAATTGAAATTTAAAATGGCTCGGTTGCCTGAAGCGATTTTAATGGGTGGGGTCGCAGGTATCCGCTTGTACTAGACTCGTGTATGGTGTATTTGCTTGTGTCTGAGAATGAATAATCAAGTGCTGAATTTTATTGTGTGGGTGGCATGTGCAGGTTTTCTGTTAATTTTGTAAGCTCTCTTGTTAATTGGTTTTGTAGTTCCTATAATATGCGCTCGACTTCGCTTTTATCAATAGTTACAGTTTCCACCAATTTTCTTATTGACTTGGATGCCGACTTCCCCGGGTTGCTCATGTCTGCATGTCAGTGTGCTGTAGTGTAACGTGGCCTTAGTATTTAGAATGCATACACACAAAGCTTATTAATACTTAATTTCCACTTTAGCACACACAAGGCGTGGAATTTGCATTACGCAAAGCATAACAGGCCGAGAAGCGGATCCGTGTTTCAACATGCATTAATTTGAAAAGCTTAGGCACACTATTGTACGAGAGACAATGGGCGACTGTACGGCCGAGGTAATTGCAACGCGGCAGTTTCTGCCCGCGTGCTCTCGGGCGGCCGCTATTTTGCTGAGTAGCGAAACATCGTGCTTTGAATGAGTGCCTTCAATGTTACTTCTATTTACTATGTGGGATATGTTGACCCATTATTTACGTGGGACTTCGAACCCTGTAGACAGGTGAAGGCTGCTAATCGGCTCTATTCTTGCTTGTTCTAATGATGCAGTTTGATTAATGCTTTATTTTAATTGCTCTTCGTTAGCAGGAGGTGCAATGCTGTGGGGTGATGGGGAACGAGAGGTATCTTCCTTAATGCCTGACTTTTGATTTGTATAGCTTTACAAATTTACTGTAAATTGCAATGAGCTGAAATGAGAGTTTGGAAGCGCCGGCGCCTCCACCAATTACTGTGACCTCTCCTGAGGGGAGGAGATCACACCCTATATAGGCGGATCAAGGTAGCAAGAAGAAGAGCACTCGGTTAATACAAAACTCTACTTTAGTACTCAACTCACTATATAATATCCGCTATGCAAGAGTGGTTGGCAAATAAACAACATGTTACACTGAGGTAAGTAGTCTCAGCTTCAGACAGTCTAGCCAGGAGGCAATTACGTTAACAACGCTCTAACCCAAGTTAATTAATAACTATTGAAGCAAGTATTCTCCTCTTATGGAGCTAATTGACGCCTTCGCTTGTCCTGTAGTCTCTCGTGCCCTAAGTCACCATATCAGGAGTATATTTACCCTAGTCTCATCAGCGACAATTGGGAGGTTCGCTCCACGGTGGTTGCAGAGTCACTGTCCCGACTTCGTACCCATTGCCCCGGTATTTGTTTCTCTAAACAGCGTCTCGGCTAGGCAAGGTCGCCTAGAGGCTAGCACAGCTCCCCGCTTGCCAATCCTTGCAGCGGGCAGCCGAAGCACTACGGTGGACTTGGAAATTTTGGGGGTCCCGGATCCGGAAAGGCGGCGATTCACCTAGGTGCTTGTCTACTCGCCCACCTCCACGGGCGAAGTGGGTTCAAATGCCGGCGGTATTTCTTCACGATTAGCAATCGTTTCGGATGTTGCAGTCGGCCAGAGGTTTCTCTCGGGGTGCTGCTATTTTCCCCCCCGCACCATTTCATTCCATCACAGGATGTGATGCAGCCGTTCTTGAGGCTCCCGCCTAACTGAACTAACTCTGAACTGGCGTGCAGTGTTCTAGTCGCACTGCGTATACCTGTGGATCTTTCTGCGGTGTCCCTACAATTTTATCGGTGGAAAGTCAGCAGAAATGTTTGGTGCAGGGCCCTTGCATCTGATGCGTATATTCTGAGCCTTTTTCAGCCGGATTCGTGGTACTCTGAAATAGTGTTTATAATGTGCGTGACATTTTGAAAGTACTCAAAAGGCCTCGTCTGAAGTGTGTGTTCTTTTCGTGAAACAACACATTGGACGCACATTTTATAGTGTCGTGGAAAACTTGTATTTCGAACACTCTGCAACGCCGTTCAGTGCCAGATAGGCGGGAGCCGGCCAATCACAGCCGTAGATGCCAGCAAAATGGCGTCATTTGCCAGTAACACGTCAGGAACGCCGTTCGCCAATCAGCGCCTGGTAACTTAAGCTGGGCTCACAACCATCAATCACACTCGTCAGTCGTCCGTCCGTTAGTCAGTCATCAGTCTGTTTTTTTGTCCGTCAGTTGAAAGCGTCCGTCGATCCATCTGTGCAGCAAAATTTCAGCGTGATAACGTAACATCGCGATATTTTTCTTCTTAGAAGGTATATTTTGGTTGGAAATACATTTTCATGAGAGAAACGTTTCGGGGAAATAATATTTTTTACATGATAGAAATTTATACTGAAGTATTGTTTACGTATTAAATTCCTGAATTTATCACCGACATAAATAAACACTTATGCTCCATCTTGCGTTGTATTTCAAAGTGCATATTCACGTCGACGGAATGTCGTCAGAAGGCGGTGGCCCGTCCGTCGGTCCGTCGAAAGTTAAAGTTTGAGATATATTTGACGGAGTGGCCCGCGATTGGTCGAAGATCACGTGACCGCCTGACGGACGGGTAACTGACGGATGCGACGGATGGTTTTGAGAGTCTACCTTTACTCGCCTGCCTTCAACCCAACCAATAGAGAATCTTTAGCAACGTGCCTTGCGTAGCCAAATGGGCGAATGGCTTCGTCCGCATCAAAGGCATCGCCACGCTATTTTGACTTCTCCAAACTATCCTATCGCGTGGTTACATCTCCATCTCGCTTCACCCACATCAGCAGTAAAGACGTCGCTCATTTAGCCCAGTCGCGGTTACTTCCGACTTTTCTGAAGCCTTGCTTAAATTTCGCTTTCAGGATATTCCTCCGCCTCGTGCAAACAAAGCTTTAAGGCCTATGCACATTCGAAAACTTTAATATTTGCCTCTACGATTTGACTTTGCTTTCCGACGTGTTGTTTCTTATGGAACTCGACACAGTGGAACTGGCATAGGTAAAGTCAAACACCCTTAATTTTACGATTTCGAAAAGTTTAAATTTAAAGTCAAACGCAAGAAACCAATTTGCCGAGAATCTAACTGAGGTAAAATGTGGAATGAGTGATATTTTATTGTAGGGAGATTCTCATCTCGGTATATTAAACCAAGCTGGTGTAAATTAAATAAATGGCAAACGAATATAATGTAAAGAGGAAATATAGGAATTGATATTTTTAAAAAAAGTAAACAAGTACGTTGTTTGTTTTAAAATAATCATTTATTATAAACTTTTTAAGCCTATTTTAAAAATAGGTACGTAAGTAAAATGCATTCTTGGATATATAATAATCATTTACATAAGAAGATACATATGTACAAAGCTAGCACAACCGATTTTCAACTGTCTCAAATATGACTTTACAATTGTATCGTGTATTAGTATTCGTCAAAGGAAAGGAAAAGTAAAGTTAAATGCTACTAAAATGTTCTATTGTGTGAGCACCTTTACTATATATAGAAAACTACAGCAGTGTGACAACGCACCGCGTTATTGCGCATTTAGTTACACTATATCTTGCATAAGGACTATTTATTACTAAGCATTACCAACATACCTATTTTATCCCAGTTTCTATTCACATTAAATGATACATTTACATTTATATATATAGAATATAAGTAAAAGTTCAGTTTAACGTAAAGTAAGGAACTTTTATGTTAACTGAAAAAAAAAAAAAAAAAAAAAAGGCTTGTGATACACGGCATATTTCGGAAACAACCAAACACGCCACCTATGGGGTAATTTTTTTAAGGTTTGTTTCAAAAAGTGTGAAGAAGCCGCGAATAAAGTACACTTAGTGCTCAGAATATAATCGCTGTACGCAGCAGTCACATCAATATATAGAACTACACGAAACCATTCACGACGAAACGCAATAAAAGCAAATTGGCTGTATGTTGCTGAATCAGTGAAATATACAATATTGGGATTCGGGCTGGAAAGGAGATAAAGCGCTAAGGAAAAAGTTCTATTTATTCGGAAATTCAAAGTTTTTGAAGTACATAAACAAAGAATAATTTGCTGTTTTTACAACGTGCGCGGGTTTTTCATCATTTTGCAAAGTTAACAACTGACGACTTTTCTCGCCAAAGGAACAGTTTGCGAACTGTTTGCTTGTTGGGAATGTTTCCTTATTTAGTTGTTTACTCCGAGGGTTTAAGAAAGGCGGCAGAGTTTTATTCCTTGTGAAAGCTTCCAATTAAAAAGACACTTTCATTGATAACACTGCTAAAATACTCCATTATTAATTTCTGCTTGCAATCTCGCTTTTTATTCGAGATGATCCAATTCGTATATTTGGTGTGATGACAAAATTAAGTGACTACTTTTCACATTTACCAGATAAAAAAAAACAGCACTCAACAATACGTTACGACAAACCTTGTGAGATTACCAACTATAGTAATTCCTCTCCTGGTTGTATTAATATTTTACATAAACCAAATTTCCATTGAAGGGCCTGCCTACTAATGTTCAATGTTCAAACGAAATTCCTTCTCATTGCGTCAATTTTAAAGATAACTATTTCAAACAGAAAACGCGTTGACGTGATTTTCTCAGAGAATATTGCTACATAAAATTGTTTACGAAAAAAATTATTTACCCATTTTTTGATATAATAAATTTCAATATTTACATTTTATAAAAACATATTAAACAAAAAGTAAATGGCAAAATATTTTAACGTAGCATCATTCCTTAAAAAATTTCCCGTAGAATACGTTTTGTTTGAAATAGTTATCTTTGAAATTGGTGCAATGAGAAGGAATTGCGTTTAACTTCGATTCCCCATTTGAAGTTCGCGGCTGCCGGCTTAGGAGGCAGGCCCGTTAACTGTCATATTTTGTGCATTCAACAAAACATACACACAGTGCCTCAAGAAAAACATTGACCCAAAAAAAGTTTCAAGTTCATATTATGAACTGTTTAGTAATCATAATCTTATAAATAATTTGTTCACGCCTGCAATAATGTTTAGTTGGAATGGTTAAATATTATGAACTTCCTCGAATAGCAAATAATAATAATAAAGAATTTCGTCTTTTAAAGTATAGTATTTTTTAACAATTACAAACAATATATAGGAATTAATCAGTGGTATCACTTACCTATTTTTCAAATATAAGACGTATTGTAATGTGAGGATAAAATTTATTTGAAATATGACAGAGGTTTTAAAAACAGTATTTAAACAGACATTAAATATAATAATACTAACGGTTTGGTCGGCAGTATTAAGATATTTGTCCGTGAAAAAATATAAATTAGAACAGAGGTGAACATTTTGATGTTTTTACAAAAAAAAAAAAATGTTCTCCTCTTGGACGGAACTGAAGAAATAAATATACTTCCAAAACTTTCATTGAAAAATTTTCACCATGTTTGAAATTGCAGTTAAAGATGTAGGAATGAAAGCTTTCTGTGCTCTCTCAACATTTTCGAATATTGAGGATTGCAGAGTGGAAAGGGGGGGGGGGGACCGCTAAATTCAAAAGAGCGGAAACATTCAAGTTGAAATTAAAGCACAGTGCCATGTTTGACCCGTTCAGAAGTTCAAGCAATAAGAATGCACTGAAGAATGATATTTATGAATGAAATAAGTGTATACATAGAGAGTGAAGAATATTGCTTATTATGAGAAGTTATACAAACTAAGATAATTTGGTTTTATAACATATACTGTACGTAAATCATTTCTTACCTGCTTTTAATATATGCCGAGCAATTCAAGAGCCTTTTTTTTTAAGAAGAGAAGCTCCTCTTTATAAGCATGGCTTGCAAATATGGGTTGAAATTTTTTATTATCATACATGCAAATTTCATAATAACTGACTGCTAAAAGTGCGTTACGAACCAGAATGTATAGAAAGCATTTGTTAATAGTGCATGACAGCACATTAAAAAGTGTGACTTGCACTGCAGTAGATGCTTGCTGCAAGTATTATCCCCTAATGACACACTTCTTTTTTTTTTCTCATGAACTTTGAAAATTTTCAGAGGCTTTGATATTGAGGCTCTCAGATTATCAAATTTCCATTGCAATTGTTAGCCTTAAACGAATGACATTTATTTATTACTTTTGGTTTTTGTTTATTCTAGTATCTGGATAAGCTAGCGATAAAAGAAGGAAATTTGTGTATAAGAACAGACGATATGAAACCAAATTACAGAAAGTGTGCAAAATAAATGATGAGGTAGGAATTCTTGTATTAAATTTTGTAAAGTATTCAATTATTTATTATAAAAATTGTGTATTTAAACTGCCCATTGACCGGAAGTAAACGAGTGCACGGAAAACGGCAGTGGTTTGTACAGGAAAAGATGTCTGCAGAGTTCAGTTTTCTGGCATTTTTAGCAAGCACTGGTTTTGGAAAGTGACCTTTCATAAAGAGTAAATACGGTTATAGAAAAGGTAAATTGGCGAATTTTTTGACAATATGATTTATATTTAGTTGCATATTAAGGACAGCAAAATGTTTTGGTGTATTTAATTATTTTTTTTGTTATAAAGTTTGCTGTACTGCGGGTTTACTAGGGGTTACAGAAAATTGTACGAAGAGTGAGTTTTAAATGTCACTATGCACGTTTGCTCGTGTTAAAAAAAAAATACACACACGAGCGATTTAACTGGGCACTTTTACCTTTACAAATGTTCACAGATTGTATTTCATTCACCCCCACAAGGTTACGAGCGAGCCATAGTCATGAAATTCTCGCAAACGGGAGCATATATTTATTGGCTTTTACTTATAAACGATTCAAGCCGAACTTATGCCCAGTTGCACCATCGTAGTTCGAAACTCGATCCGAGATCGGAACTATGATCGACACAGAAAACTGTTGCACCATTAGAGTTCAGAACTGGACTGGAGATCGAAATTAAGTTCAATTCGAACCTCTGAAAATGGTGGTTCCTAATCTCGATCCGAGATCAGCAGCCATCGTCGAAAAATGTAGTTTGAAAATACGCCTACGTTCGATTGTTTTCTTGGGAAATAAAAACATTATACGCACTTGAATATTATTCAGTAGAATTCGTACAACAATAATTCACTTAAAACATAAAACATCGCACATCTAGTTTTATCTATAGTGGAAAATTACGCCTACTTCCATGACGTAATATATTACGAACAAGTAACAAAATTTTTCTCATACTTAATCTCGATCTCTCACTTTGGAATCAAGATTGACGAATCGAAGATTCAGAATGATGAAATTTCGTTGGTGCAACACTTTTACATTGGAACCAAGACCAAACTGGATCCTCGTTCGGAACTAGAATCATTCGATCTCGGATCGGGGAAGATGTTGGTGCAACCGGGAATTATTCGGAATGACAATAAAACAATACCGGAAACATTAGATGCGGAGAAAGTAATTTCATATGGCAGTTTACGACCCATTTAGCTCTTTCATAAACGAGGTCGAAACGAGGACAGTAACATCGTGGGCACTTCGGTGCGAAAGGGGTTCTTTCGAGCACACACACAGTTTCCGCCATAAACCCCCTTTCTTTAGCACACCTGCCACCGACCGCCTCCGTCCTGGAATAATAAACCTGCGGGAATTACGTGGTCCCACGTGACTCGAACTCTCGGCAAGTAATCCAGTAGGTGCCCGCACGCCCGTCCCACAGGGAGCACTGGCTGTTTCGCAGCAGCAAGAGAGAAAGGGACGTAGAGAGAATTTCGCCCTTCCTGCCAACCAGACAGTTTTACTGGCTGGTTGTGCTAGGTCGACCTTTCGCCATCTAACGACAAGGCATGGTCGGTGGCTACGCGAGCGTTCGTGACGTCACCCATTTTTTTTTTTCTCTCTCGAAGATACACGAACTCCCATTTGGCGATGTTCGGAGAACAGCATGGAAAGCTGTCTTGCTCAGGATTTTCATTTGTTATACAATTATCGACTAACCACTCAAAAAGTTTAATCATTGAAATGGAACGCTATAATCCACCCACGGTTTCTTGCAACTTTTCTAAAGCGCTGCTAGAGCTCTACTTCCAGAATATTCCGCCGCCCCATGCGAACAAAGCTTAACCAAGTCTGGAAAATTACACCAAAGGGACGGCGCACAGCATTCGTGCGCGCTCAGTGTAATAATATTTCGCATAAGAACTATTTATCACTAGGCATTACTGACATACCTAGTTTCTCTGTCTTTTTATTCATATTAATAATAAAAAATACTATAATTTAAAAATAAAATATAATTATAATTTCAATGTAACCAAATATAAGGTATTTTTATTTTAACAGAAGTATAAAACACTTGTGATACGTAATATATTAGTGTAGGCTATCCATGGTAAAGCGAGCACTTTCGAGGCCCTAGTTTCTTTTTCCGTTCGGTAATATTTGATCCTTTAACCACCTTTTTAAATAAACACTACCTTGTAAGTAATAAACACAGTATGTAAGCTAAAATAAAATAAATATTTTGACTATTATTCCAAATGAGAGGTCTTTCATAAGTGCTCATTTTGCCGTGAATAGCCTATAAACAACCAAACACGACATACATGGGGTGATTTTTCAGGATCTGATTAAAAAAGTGTGAAGAAGCCGCGAATAGGCCATAGTGATGATTTGGTTAGGGGATCTAAACCAACGTCACGTACATTGCCGTAGGTTAACAACGCTTTAGAAGCAGTTTGAGTGATTAAAAAAATATATAGTGTTATCCCTACCAGCTCTTATTTCTAAAGTCCTAAATGGAGGTTAAATGGAAACCGTAAAATGTTCCTGTGCCATCATTGGCAAAATTGAGGACGAACAATGCAGCAAGGTTCAAATTTCTCCGTCCTAGGGCTGGAAAATAACGAAAAAATTTCTCGAAGTTTGACGAGAGATTTCTTTGTTCCATTCGCAAATTATCGAAACGACGTTTGTCTAGCATTAAATTCTGCCGGGAAAGCAGTGACTTGGCCAGATTTTGAAGGTTCGGCTATAATATCTACAATAATGTTGGCAAGGAATTCGGGAAAGAAGTTGTATGACTTGACGTCTTTGTCAGAACCAGAAGTGTGATGCGTTAGTTGGTGTTCACTGAAACTCGGGGGGGGGGGGGGGGGGGGGGGGGGGCGAAACCGCGGTCTGTTTTGGTCCACAGCTGCGCATGACGTCTGCTGCAGACAGTTCATCCCTTACGGCTATCACGATCCCTTTAGTAGGTCATCATCTACATATATTCATTACGTCAAAACAAGCTTAACTAACTACAGAAACAGGACCGTATTTCGAGATACCGGCAGGAAGGTAGTTGCACAAGCCTATCTGTACTTCGGAAAAAAGACTTAACATGTTTTAATTAAGGGATTTTTTCAATGCAAACTTTTGAAATTATATCTTCTTCATAACTATAGCCTGCGTCACTTTTAATTGTTGACGGTAATGGGGTTTTCCATCGCTGATAAAATCACTCACAACTTTGTGGGAGACTGCATATCAGTTTATGTTAGCCGAGTATAAGAACATTTTTAAAAGTAATATTAATAAATAAACTATTTTCTCTCATTGCGCAGCGCTCGCATTACAGTTTTATAAATCTAGAAAAAATATTTATATCGAGTACTGGTTACAAATCGCTACGCTGTAATTACCAAGTTAATTAGGGGAAGAAATGTTCTCCAAGAACAGAACATCCTGGAGCAATTGCCTCATTCTGGTCCTATCTTGCGCCTCAGGCGAGTTCCGGGGATGATTCTGGTTCGATAGACACGCTTCTCGGCTTTTTTTTCTTTCATTTCCCTGGAGGTAAGGTGATTGGAGTTTCCTTAATTTTGTTTGGTAAACGCTGTTCATGGCAATGCTAGGACTGCTAATCCAGACTATAAACAAATACACTGCCCGCATAACTATGTACCGGATGTTTCATGGGGAAACGTATATATCTTAATAGGTGATAGTATGGATCATTCTGAAGGGAAACTCTTAATAAATACATGCTCTATTCTCAAATGTATCCGAGATACAGCTATGTGACACTGGAAGGAATGGGAATGGTACAGGTGATAGTAAATGAACAGATCGCTACGTGTTGGGTTTTATTGTGTACATTCTCTTTAAAACACATGTTCCAAAACGCCACCGGCATCTTCAGCTCGTGTAGTCAGAGGCTGTGGTGCTATTCGAAGCTGGTGTCCACATTCTTCTTTAACTTGAGCACAAGCATTTAACACGCGCGCAAGCAATTCCTCCCTTGTTTGCTTCCGCATTTTGCCTGTAGAATTTGGTCATCAACCTGTAACGGAGCTTCCTCTCAGCCCAATCACAAGCGATCCACCCCTCCTGTATCCCTAATTCTTAAAATAACAGAATTACGATAGAAGGGAGGATATATAGTAAGAAACCTTTTCAAAAACCCAGGAATAATGATTTTTGTTAATCAGAATGCAATATTATTCCGTCCAGGATAGGAAAAATCGCACAGTTGCAGCCATACATAAAACTATAAATATCGGTGCTTTGAGTTTTAATAATATCAAATGTTTATAAGACTCTCTTGAACAAATAGAGAAACAAATTTACAGTGTCATCCCAAAATTATATTCATTCTTTATAATTAATTTCACTTTTACCATTTCTCTTGCTCACAGTGTATTAGTGTACCCGAGAATATCTGGAATTTATAAGGTTATATTGTGTGACCAACCCCACAAACAATAATCTAGCAAATTTAAGGTCAGGTGAACGTGGTGGCCAAGCAACAGCACAGCCGCGACCGATCCAACGACGAGGGAAAGTTTAATTGTGGTACTGTACCACTGGTCATGTGGAATGTGCAGGGGCTCAATCCTATTTCAAGTACATTCCAACCCTTGTTGCCAATGGAATGCCCTCCAAGTACTCCAGCAACATATTCTGCAGGAAGTGCAGATACTGCTTTCCGTTAAGACGATTGTTTATAATAACTGGAACAACGAGTTGGTTATCAATGATACCGCACCACACGTTCACTGAGAAACGACGCCGTGAGTGTCACATAGCTGTATCTCGGACACGATTGCTAATAGAGCATATGTTTATTTGTTTATTGAGGTTTTTCCCTTCTGAATAGTTCATACCATCACCTCTTAACATATGCTCGTTCTCTCTTGAAACATCTTGTATATGCTGCATTGCATACTGGTTTGGAGACTACCAGTAATATTTGTTACGAATTAATCAATATAGTCCGTCCAATATTACTTCCAACTTTTCTGAAGCCCTGCTGAAGGTATAATATCAAGATATGGCTCCGCCTCTTGCAAATAAATCTTAACAAAGTCTAAACAATTGTATCAAAGGGACAATGCACCGCATTCGTGCGCACTCAGTGTAATAATATTTTCAATAAGTACTATTTCATACCAGACATTATCAACACACTTATGTTTTGCGTTTTATTTATATTGTTACGCCCTGCAGCTGGCGCCAGGAGGCAGTCCGGCGCTGTGGATGGTGACCCAACCTCGATCCTTCCCTCTTCAGGGAACGACGCGCTCGCTGCTTTGCTGCTCTCCTTCTGGGAAGCCCTTGAATAACTGACAGCGGCGAAACTTGCTTGCGTCGCAGCTCCTCCTTCCCTTGCTGAAGAAGCCGACAGGAGGCGCAAGAATATTCTGGAGATTAGGAAACTCAGCGCAACTCAGGAATTAGCGAAATTTCTGGATGACGGCCTACGACCTATAAATACAAGCCGTTGTGGGACTGCAGGCAGTCTTTGTCGGAGGCCATCTAGCTGTTTGCGGGCGCGACGTTTAGTGCAGTAGGACTGCGGACGAGGTGTTTTTAGTTTTTTAGTGTGAATGGACGAGAGGGCTTGAAACATGGCGAGTTAAGCCTACTGTGCTCAAGGGTGCTCCGAGAAGTCTAGAACATTGCGGAGTGGCAAGACATGGACTAAACTGAGGCGGGACTGAGTGGAACTGTATAGTATAAACACATAAGTTATATAGAATAATTGGATAGGTTGCTACACTGTCTATTGGGACTGATTTTTTATTATTTAATTTCATTGATTTCTTTGAGGTAATAATAGGTTGTATTATTGAAATAATATATTTTAAACAGTAAGGGATAACAATTTTCTGTGAGATGTTGAGTTGAGAAAATTTTATTTTAGTTGTAAATAAAATTACGAAATTATAATTAACTCTTTTGTTTAATTAAGACCTCCATTCCTTGACAAAACTTAGTTTAGCCCACTGAATTTCAAGAGAGAAATTATAATAATATTAATTAGACATGAAATATTATAATTTATACATACAATATAAATAAAGTTCAATTTAACGAAAATTAACATACTTTTATGTTAACAGAAGTATAAAACTCGTGTGATACGTTACACATTTTGGAAACAATCACACACGTGATACTTGGGGTCATTTACCAAAGGTTAGATCAAAAAATTGTGAAGAAACCGCGAATAGACTACAACTGTATTTTTATACAAATGAGATGGATATTAGCATGATGATAAAATATTTTTGCGAGCCGGTGGTCCATCATTCTCCACCCTACCGTACGCTTGTCGCTGCCCATACGTCTCCCAGGCCAAGGTTAAAAAATGCATAAATGCGGGAACTGAGCTCCTCAAAATATTTTAGGACTAGGGATGTTTATTTTTTTAATTTTTTTTTATCACATGCCAGCATTTTACTGTATCAATTACCAGAGATTCACAGCACATGCTGATACCGAAAATAACTTAACCATGCGCTGCTCTCTCAAATCTCCATAGATTGTAGTTACTGTTGGTATTGATATCTGCGAGGACTGATAACGTAGCCTGACTATCGGTCCTAACTCATGTAGGCCATTTGATATTCAGATTGCTGTATTTCATATGCATATAGTCCTACAATGCATGGTCTATGATTTAGAGTTATACACAACCTATTTTCTTCGCTAAATAGTGTATGAGGCCATTTAAAGAAGAGTAACGTATTAACGTATTTTCTAAGCTTTACTCCTACAAGGTGTTTATTTTTCGTATTTAGTTTCTTTCATATGCTACTAAATAACGACTTTTTAAAATGTTTAATACATGTGGTAGTTTTACCGTGCTTCATCACATGGCAGGTGTATTTAATTTGTACTGCAGTAGCATTTCCTGCAAAATTTTAGTTCTAAGTTTTTATGTTCTGGGGGAATTTTTCATGTCAGGAATTTTACCTATCTCGGGTCCTATGTGTATCACCCGGGGGGGGGGGGGGGCGGTTGCTGCGACATGTCTGTATTTCAATTTTTTTTTTACTCTACGTTCAAAACAATCATGTACTTTGTACAACTAGTTTTACATATAATGGGGTCCAATTACTATTACTATGTAACAGAACAATGAACTTAAACATTCGTGTATTTTTTATCTACGGCAAGTAAATCTACACAGAAATGTTCATTGTAATTTCACCACAGCGTGTATCTCTTCGGCCTGTGTGTCTTTTTCACTTACAGAAAATAAAATAACACATTCACTGTAATTGTAAATGCACGTTTTCTGTATATTTTTCACTGTTTTACTAAGCAATTTTACCGTCAGTATAATGTTCTCTTATGACTGCGTCATGTAAATTCACATAAAATATATGTGTAGTTTTACAATTTTCACGTTGTTTTACTATGTACTCAGTCTTGTAACTTGGTAGTATAGCAGAAATGTATAGCAAAAAGTGGGTAACAACTGACTCCAAATATACAATACGTTAGTAACCTGCAAAAGACAGCATATCCCATCAGTGGAAGTTATTATTTTTCTTTTGTACACACAAATGAAGTTTGAAGTAGTTCTACTCCCTATCGTTAGATCACATGTTTAAATAAATACTTGTAGTTATTTTTGAATTCCTAGGAACGTTAGTGTAAAACTACAAATACTCTAGGGACTACTCGTTTAGCAAATTACACAAAAAAATTACAGAATATTTGTATGTGTAAATATACGCCCACATATACTCCAGAATGCAATGCTACTGTACACACATACGGTCTTTGTAAAATTTCACAATGGAAGATGTACAACTACACTGACATTGGCTGTTTACACAACGACCATGGAGCATTAAAATGATACAGTTTAAGGTTTTAAATACATGGAGTAGGTGTGTTTTGACACATACTTCAACATGTGTAAATTAACAGTAACGTTAATCCATATATTCATATGTTTTCACCAAAGACTCGCAGTACTCTCTGGATTCTTAACAACAGTTGTGAAATGTTAGACGTACAGTAGTTGTATTTACAAATTACACATAGAAAATGCAAATTTACCGAAGATCTGAACGTGTAACTTAACATTTATTTTTACAGTGTATGTATCGTGCCTGGCTGCAACTAACAACCTTCCAGAAAGTAGTGTTTGCTTCCGTCGGCCAAGAAACCTCTGGACACTGTATTGGGTCATTGGGGACATAGTACGTGCGGAAATATTGAGGAAGGGTCGGCATGAGTACAAATACAGCGCTCACATCGGCAAGCGAGAACTCTTGCGCCATTCGCGGTTTCTTCGCACTTTTTAAATCAAACCTTTGTAAAATCGCCCCATTTATGACGTGTTTGGCGGTTTCCTAAATTTGTCATGTAGTTACCAGAAGTATTTTATTCTTATACTTTTTTTTTTGGTAGAAATTGAGCATTTACCTATATTCTGTCTATAAATTATAATACGAGGGCTGATTCAGAAGTCATGGCGACAAGTGCTTATATCCTGAAAATGATCCAACACAGAAGATGTATGTACTACATACAGCTGATCGTTTGACATTTACGTTGTAAAGGTGACGCCACATGGGGTATGGATGCAGGAATATCCGCCAAGAAACAAAGACAATCAATCGGAGGGAAACTTTTTTTTTTTCCATCCGTCCATCCGTCAAATATTGTCCAAACTTCAACTTTCGACGGACCTATGGATGAGCCACCGTCTTCTGACGACATTACTTAGACGACAATACACACTTTGAAATATAATGCAAAGCGGTGGTTTTGTCTTTATTTATATTTGGTGGTAAATTTAAAAATTTTAAATTAAAAACAAATAGTATATATATTTATTACGTATTTTTTTGCAAAAAAAAAAAAGTATTTTTTTCTTGAAAATGTATTTCCAACCAATAATACTTCCAACGAAAAAAATATCGTGGTGTGAAGTTGCCACACTGAAATTTTGCCGTACGGAAGGATTGAACGGATGACGGATTGTCGTGAATTACTTTCAACTTACGGACGAAAACACAGACGGACGACTGACTGACGGGCGGACGACTGACGGATACGACGGATGGTTGTGAGTCCACCTAAGGTAGCCGCCTGGTTGAAGAAATTTTGCACGTCTCAGGCCCACAAGCGTGGGAGCTCTACGGGCTACTGAGACGTGCGCATCAACTCTCTCATCGCCTCTACGCGCAAAGCCCTGAACTGGCGTGCAGTCTTGCCGTCGATAACACGCCACTTTCAGCTGCGACCCTAACATTTTATGACGTAATAATAACAAATAAAGGTTTGATGCATGTCGCTATACCTTTTTTAAATTTTTTGTGCTGGAATGTTTGTACTTAAAAATGTCCACGAAAACACCCATTTGAGCAATTTTCAGTAACACAAAAACATGCTTTAGAGAGAAATAGAGGAACTGAAAAAGTATGCAAACGCGTAACGTTTCTTAAATGCTATCCGTAAGAAGACCTCACTCAGACACATTGGACGGGTTTTAAACGAAACGTTTTCTGCTGGAGCTCTGCACACCGTTCGGCGGCCTACCCAGACGGACGCCTTAATGTAATTAGATTCTCGGCATTACTTTATTGGTTTCACAGAGTATTGTAATACTGCAGTAGATATTAGAGGTAAATATTTGTTGCTTTATTTTTGGAAGATTCGTAAATAAACAAAAAAACGTATATTTTAGCGCTCTATTTTATCGAGACCTCCACCCCCCACTAACCTGGCAACGTACAGGTGCATGTAACACTATTGTTTCTAACGAGTTTGCAGGTTTAAGATAATCACGCGCGGATAAATAACTAGGTCCACAGAAGAAATAAGCCGAGCAGTTCGTTTAGTTAAACGGCAGTAAACAATACCTTGACTGAAGTCGATGTAACACACGGGTTTCCGTACCGCGGAAAACAGGCATCCTGTTGTAACATTTTTGTATTTTTATTTTTATTTACAGGGATCTGTGGCACTTCGTTTCGAGTTTCTCCTACGCCGAGATGCTTCTCTCTCTCTCTCTCTCTGTCTCTCTCTCTCTCTCTCTCTCTCTCTCTCTCTCTATCTCTCTCTCTCGTTCCTATTCACGAACTGTCGCGCCTTTTTGCTCGCTTCCACTCCCCATGCTGTGAAAACTTCTCTCTAGATTAGCATTGTTTCATTTGACAACCCTCTTTTCCAGCGCGCGGTCCGGATATTGGAAAATTTTTTCTGCACGGATCTCCTCTAGAAACGTAACTGCGGAACTTCAGGATCGTACTCCAGACCAACTCGCGGCAGGGGGGAAAAAAAACATAAAAGCTCTTTGAGCAAAGTTAGATTCCGTGCCATTATCTGAATCGGCGTTTTATTCCCGCCTATATTTTGTTCTCGCTGCAGGTTGTCGCGAGGTCTGATTGCTGGAGTGTTTTCCCTCCAGTGGAAAATATTTTTGGCCTCGTCTCATCCACGTTTGTGTTTTGTTAACACAGTGCGAGAGGGGAGGGGCGGGGGTGGCTTGGGTGTGAGATTGCCTCTGCGGAATACCAGAAATATCGAGAGAGTTTCAACTTTGAGAGCGCGTCGCGTCAGTGTCAACACCGCTCCGAGGCAAACTCTTGGAACGAACTGCATCGCAGCGCTCTGCAAAAAAAAAAAAAAAAAAAAGTGGGTTTCCCCGACACAAGCATTGCACGCGCTGCTCACGTTGCAGCTTCGCGTGCACAAAACAAAAATGGCTCGGTTTTCATGTTTGCGCGAACATGTTCACCCTGAAGCAAGATCTGTCGGAGGATTTCGCTGCACAGATGTGAGTCTTATAGTTGGTTAAGGCCTGCCTAGAGATTTTTTTTTCCGCATTTAAGGCCGAGAAGCGCGGGGGCGATAAGGGCGACACTGTCACGCGCATCAAGTGCCTCATCGCCGCTAAGCACAGGGCTCTGAACTGGCGTGCATTGTTTTAGTTGCACTGCGTGTAACTATGGGACTTCTAGCGTTGACTCATGGTAATATTATTTTACATAAGAACTATTTCTTACTAGCCGTTATCAACACAGTTGTTTTCTCCCGGTTGTTATTCATATTAAGTATAAGTGAAATACTTTAATTTATAGATAGAATATAAGTAAAATTTCGACTTAAGTAAAACTAATGTACTTTCATGCCAACACATGTGAAAAACGCTTGCAATACTTGAAATATTTAGGAAAGAACCAAACACGTCATACATAGGGTGATTTTTAGAATATTTGATTCAAAAAGCGTGGAGAAACCGAGAATAGACTATATACAGATATTAATTTCGATCGCCTCTTCAGCACACAACGATGCTCTGGTTTCTATTTGGTGTTTTCTTTCAGACTTGTTTACATTTAGATTACGTGTGGTAGTCGCATACGTGTGAGTAGCCGTAATGTAAAACTTAAGCAGGGCTTCAAATAAATTTGAAGCGTTCGCAAATAGACTATACCCGGGTTCGCGTGAACTGCCCTGTTAATCTTGCGAAACAGGCAAAACAGATTAGACAAAATAGCCCAGTCAAGTTAGATCACATTTGACGTAAACCCATAACAAAATAATGTAAAGCTGAATTTTGGCACAATGATAGTACTAGCCTTCGTGAACAACATATCAAAATACTCGGACATTCGTGTTCGCGTCCTAAATTTTTAGGCCCTTAAATTTCCTGGGGCTTATGATTTGCACTATTTTACTCTATCTCGTATTGTTACGCAACGGATAATGCGATTGAGCTCGAATTGATCTCACAAATTAATTGAGAAAACCTTACCAAACATATTGATGTGCAGTTTATAAAAGAAGTAATGTTGCAATATATCTCCAAAAAAGAAATTAGTGTACAGAAATAAAATTTATTTGAAATAATGTCAAAATATTGGCTCTAGCTGCTTTGAAATGAATTTTAGGCAAACACAACTCCGTATAAAAATTGTTGTACGTGTTATACCCTTTCCAACGGGATATCTACTTGCGAAGTACGACTAATGGTTCTGAAACTGTAGCAAACTACGTGACGCATGTGTCTCTTTCAACGATAATGTGTTGTAATTCCAGCCCAACCGCAATGACTCCGCAAGCGCAAGCGCTTCCTGCAAAACCACGCTGGAAGGAACAGTGATGTCTTGTTACAGTTCAATCTGCGAGTGGGTTTTATACGCGTGGCAGTGTAGTATGTCTTGGATATACTGAAATGTCATATTGTGAGGATGGATACGTCAGCAAAATGTGTAATATGTAACGGTTCTCTTAATAGTAGACTTTTAAGTACAGTGTTTCAGAAAGGCATTGTAAGTTTAAGAGAAGCAGGTGAAAAGAGAAATGATGAGCTGAAGGATTCCTTTCCTAGCCAGGGAACCGTCGTAATACATTTACGATGCAGATAAGCGTTTTGTATATTGTTTTAAAAAAACTATTTAGTATACAATTTTAAGTCTCGGCAAGTGCGAGATTGCGTTGCCTATAAGATTACATAAGACTTTCGCATTGGCTATCACGATGAGTGTTCCTAGGTGTAGTTCATGTACCTATTGCCGCTAGAGTGCAGATGTTTACTGTTTATTAGCATTGTGTCATATGGAGCGTTACATAAAAATTGTTGTGTCGGTGTTAAAATGTTTTGGTCAATTTTTTCCAGTAAACCAATACAACTAAATAAAATAGAAGTCTCTGCATATGATTTTCGAATTCCCCACTTTTAATTATTTTTTCAGATAGTATAATTGATTACTAAGCCATATCTAACGCTATTTTTTTTTCGTGTCTGTCTGTGCGACCGGATTTAACTAAAAAATCACTGAACGCATTGGCATCAAATTTACACAGTCTATGTATAATAACCGCAGGACCAACTTAGTCTTGGTTTCATCAAGATATCTTAAACGGTTCCGAAAATATGATGATCAGGGATGTACATAGATACTGGATTAAGCTTTTCTTAGGATTACTGCATAAAAAAAAGAAGTGTTAAAAAATAATTCCGTCATTTCTCCTTTCTTATTTGTCTATGGGCTGCCCTCCTGTACCTCCCAAGAGCGATTCCGAATCTTAAATGTCATGCGTACGAAGTAGCACAGGAAAGCTAGTAATAAATAAGTTCGTGGCGAAGCAACACCCTCCGAGTGACGGGCTTTTCAGCTGGGACCCGTAAGTGTCCGTCATCCCTGAACATGACGTGAAATGAGACTCTAGAATGGACCGGCAAGCGGCATCGTCCAGCACGATTCCCACATGCGAAAATCCGGGAGCGAACCCACCGGGGATCGAGCCCGGATCGCCGTGGTGGGAGGCGAGCGCGCTAGCCTCTGCGCCACCGTTGTACTAATTTTTTCCAATGAAATGAACATACAAATCATTTAAGCGTGCCTGAGTAAATAGTATGACTTCTTTAAAAGTTTTCCTAGTGAATGAAATTTTTTTTTGTGTTGCCTGGAAGGAGAAAATGTTGCTAGCCTGCTGAAAATTTGTCGTGTTTTATTTATTTTATTTATTTATTTGTACTCCGTGGATTTATGTCTGCCAGTCAGCTACATAATGACACTGCTGTTGACAAAAAACTCTTGTACTTTACTGAGTACAAGAGTTTGGCCTGAGTTCCAAGTTCTAATCTATTACGCTCATATATTATAGTTATAAGAAACGTACAGAACAGCATAGAACAGCAGGACGTTATAATAATGCAAAGACAGCTCTCTTGTACGTACAAGAAATTGAGGAGTTGGGGCTAATAATACCACTAGACGAGTTTGACAAGTACACAATACGAGGATATTTCACCATTAGACGTCACCATGAATTCTGGGCTGGCACATGGTCTGATCAATTTATTAATCAAGACCTAATGCGACCCCTGGAAAGTCAAGGTGGTCTCACCCATGGACGAGGTATTACTAAAGTATTTGGCTCACTACATCTACTCATATCCAGGGTGTTTTAAAATGTGCAAAGCAATGGAGGCATTTTGTAAATTGACGTCTCGAACGACCGAGCAGGTAAGTTGTAATTCTGAGTATTGTTGATGTATTATATTTGTTGTGTGTGGAAAAGTAAAATTATTCCAATAATTTCAGCACGTTGATCTTCGAGACTCTCGTCGCATCATGGACAGACGTGACTCAAGAATTCTGCAAGACTGGCTAGAAGTTCACTTTCCATTCCAATATGAGCATAACCTGCAATATTTATCGTCTTAAATCTCTGCTGAATCAAGAATAAATTACGATAATGCTCGAGCAATTGATGAGACAGCTTTGTAGGCTATCAGCGGTAAGACGTTCGCAGAGGCCAAGATTTCTCGGAAGGCCAGAATTAATTCCCTTTCGGTTATGCATATCACCGTAACTATTAACGATAAAGTAGTTCCTGTCAGCGAAAATCAGCTTTTCATGCGGATAGTATGCATAATGAAGAGTGACACAGAAAAGGCTGAGTATTTCCAGTACGAACTTTCTCCACAGTCACCTGCTCTTTTTGATGGTCCACATATGAGGAAGACAGACAAATATGCCTTTGCCACAGTTTTCAAAAAATGTTTCGCCAGAAGAAAACATGGCAGTTGGCTCTCCTACTTTTGTTATCGATGGAGATTATATACTTAATGCTGCAACTACAGTATGGCCACGGCTGGCTATTTACGGCCAGATCTGTGGCATGTATGTGAAACCTACAACCAATAATTACCCATGTGCAGCGGTGGTATTTGATGGATATGGTGGGAAACCAGGAACGAAAAGCCAGGAGCAGGCTCGGCGGGCAAGGAGGAGGTCGTGTCCTGATATCGTATTCGGTGAACAGACTATGGTGACTACTTCGCAGGAAGATTTTTAAAGTAATAAGAATAATAAAGGCCATCTTATAGCAATGCTGAAATTACGTTTAGTGGAGGCTGGTGTTCGAGTTCTTCATGCCAAAGATGATTCAGATGTACTTATAGTTACCATTGCACTCGACATGGAGATATCAGGGAATCCTGCCTTACTTGTCGGTACCGACACGGATCTCCTAGTTAAGCTAATTTATAGGAACAAGCCCAATGGAAATGTGAAAATGCTGCATCCAAGTATGAACAAAATTTTAGATAAACTGTACCGTGTTATGTTTGATAAGATCTCGTCTTTAATTTGAGACCAACCAGAGTTCAATCGCACTGTCCGTTGCGTAACAATAAGAGATAGATTTAAATAGTGCAAATCTTCAAGAACTTTAAAGGCTAAAAATTTAGGACGCGAACACGAGAAAGTCGAGTATTTTGATATGTCGTTCACGAAGTTTAGTAATATCACTGTGCCAAAATTCAGCTTTAGATTATTTTCTATAGGTAAAAACTTTATTTGACTGGACTAAAATCCCTTTCTTACAGATATGTTTATGACTTCAGTTCTGTATATACACCCCAGCTGTTGTTATAACTCCATTGGTTGCTGGTGCAGTTTGCGCATTTAACCGAGCCAATCAGACTGTAACTCCGACACTGAGGCCCCAGTTAATTTGTTTGATTCAATGGCATCCAATGAACGTTATTTCACTGATTGATATCACTGATTCGGATTTAGAGTGTAGAGGAGTAGTGATGATAGGGAAAATTACGTTCACGACACAAACATACTAAACAGTGTTTTCAAGAAACTTACCATTACATGGCATTACATTCGCAGTGGCCTGCCGAAGCCATGTTTAGTCGCATAATATTGTAATGATCACTACAACATTAACACAGTGTCGTTTTCATACGCAGGTTTTGTTCGGCCAAACAGATTCAGAACACACATCCTTTGTCAGTTTACGCGTACATCGTAATTCGGCTTCCCGATGCTAGGCGGCCCATTATCATTCAATTAAATCAGCAAACAGAATGTCGCCCAGCGCGCGCGGTAATTGTATACCCTCATCAAAAATAAAGGAGATAATTAATTCCGTACGCCCGCCTCACAGCAGTAAAATGGGAGAGCTTTAATTATGAGTGTTGTTGGTGAAAGCACAACCCTCATCTCCGGTTACATTAACGTCATGGGACTTTTGTGTCACGTACGTAGCGAACCTTGTATTGTATGTGGTACTATAACATCCCCACGTCATTACCGCACTGCGCGGGATCGGCATGGTTAACAGAATTTTGGCGGTCAACATACCAACGAGGAAGCGAAAATCTACGGCCCCTGACGCACCATCAATTTTTTTTTCTTCAACTATATTTCATAATAAAATTTGAGGACAAAATACGGCCATCAAATTCTTCCTTCCAACAAATTTTATCAAATAATCCTGAATGTGTCTGAAGATGTGTCACGCTGTCAGATTTTTTTATTGGGAGAATCTAATTTGAAATACTATTTAAAAATTATTTTCATAGTGAGATATTACTTTTGTTTTTCCATGCGGTCCATTACAGGAAGAAACGTAAGTAATATTGTAATTTATTTCCGTTTCTTTACTAGATTAAAATTTTATTTACAATATATATTTCCTGCACAATGAAATGAATGCTTCTGAGTTCGTAATATTATGCCCAATATTCACTTAAAATAGCATTCTTACCCAGATGGCTTCTACATAAATTAATTATTTTCATAACTTTCTTCGTTTCCAGCAATTGTTCATTATTTTAAGTTTCTTCATCTCCATTTTTGCCGTGCACGATTCTGATTGGCTGAGAGCGTCAAACATAAAATCAACTTTATAACGGGTCCAATTTTCAATGTTTGATGGAAACTGTAGTCATCCTACTTTCTTAGACAAAAATGGCGGCGTTTATGAAGTTTAGATGACATCATAACTGCCCAACTTTATTTGACCAAACTTATTGTACGCAGTTTGACGGAAAAATTTGACAGTGTGACCGGGGCTTAATACTCAAGGGGGAAGAAATGAGTTAATTAAACATATCTTGCGAAAAATATCCATATTATGTTATCACATAAAGCCAGCAAACAGCACCACTTGTATTCAATAATTCGTTAACCTGGCCTAAACGCTGAGTAATCTATAACAACCTAATCTGAGAGCAGTTTTCTTTACTCGTTTTCTACACATTATTTTTGTAAAAATAACGGGCAGAATACGACGACGAAACTAAACCTTGAAAGCACAAAGAAGGAAATGTATGCCAGCCGATATTAATAATACCACTTAAATAATACTTGGCAAAGGTTATTGTATTGTCTCGTCTTATCCCTTGGTCATTTTTCGCATTCTACGTGGTAGCGGAGTGTGTTGAACTGTTGCAAGGTACAGCCCATTTCATATAAGTGGTCTCAAATTTGACAGTTCTAGGAAAGTAGTGCCAATGGCATCTGGGTGGTTATGTATCCTTCCGCCACAGCTGAACTGTCATGGAAGGTGACTGTTTGCAAACAAACATCATGTGACTGCCAGTATTTGTAAACAAACAAAACATGAATGCGAGTATTTGTTAACGAACAAAATATGACTGCCTGTTTTTGTAAACAAACTGCATGTCCCTCCTCCCAAATGACTTTTAGAAGCTGTGAAGGGTTGTTCAAACAGTTGCAGGTTGGCATCAATCTCATTTTTTTTTTTAGTTTATAAATATTTTATGTAAATGACTAACAGCCCATGTAATAAGTCTATAAATTGATAATGTTTTACCTTGCAAGAAATTTGTAACCAGGATGCACGAAAATGAAATTGTATTTTTACTGTCAGATGAATACTGTTTTTGAATACTGTCAAAATATAATAATGACAACTAATCTTTTCACACTTACCTGAAGTAAGTTCTCGTAAACATAACAATTTAGCATGATATCCACAAACACCAAATACCAAGATTAGCCCCACCCCCCCAAAGAATGAACAAATACCGAAATAACACCCCCCTCCCTCCCCTTCTTTTCAAAGACAGTATACATTCCTACAAACAGGCTATGCCTACTATTGCATTAAAAGTACATAATTCAGCTTTGTGGTATGATATGACAACAAACTCTGTACAGCGTGATACTTTTATGGTGGTTATAATTCTCAGGATGTAGGTTACCAAAATAATATTTAAGCAAATGTTACTTAATTTCAGTAGTTTTAATAACTCTCATTTAGTAACTGAAATGCTATGAATTGCAGGCCGACGTACAAAATACTTTAATAACTTTTCTCAAATACCTTCGTATTCGGATTGTCATGCTGCAAATAAAAACTTTTTCCTTACTAACTCAGAGTTTATATTTACAATGAAGTTCAGTCTCACAACCTCCCTTCTCAAAATTGTGAATACAGCCCTAGGCTTGTTCACGGGTTCCTAATGAAAAACTGTATTTCAGTTCAGAAATGTTACAAAGCGCTCTAGAGAAGCAGATGTGACTTACAGCAAAAATATATCAAAATAACACGTTACTTACACACTAAAAAGATGCACCACCTACCCAAGATTGAATACATCATAAAGTTCATTTTCCTTAGCGATAAATTTTGGAATGTCGCAGTTCCTGCTGATGCATGATACACTTCTTTATGATGTTGGAGCACCTTCGTTGGGTGCTTAAATTGAAAGAATTTTTTTTATAAGTATGTCGTAATTTACTTGATATCAAAAAGTCGTCTTTCCAATGTAAATCCTGTTTATGTGAATTATTCTTCCGTTACTGTTACAATGTTCTTAACAACATATGTTAAAAAACACATGAGCGCTTTTAATTTGCAAAACAAAAATGCTCAAAAAGTTTATGAAAGAATCTAACGTTGAAATACATGCAATTATGTTACTTTCAAATACAGCCTTTAAAAACAGGAAAAAACTTTAAATTTATTCGCTAACAAGTATCCCTGCGTAACAAACTTGACAAATTTTATATACGTTGTAAAAAACTAAAGTAATACAGCTTACAAGCTTGTATGGCCATTAAACTTTTGAAACCCTCCAGAAACACTCCGTGTTAGAGTTTCAATCAATAATAACACAGAGAAATGGTCATAGCAATGACATGTGGGCCCAATTAGGGTATCATCTTTATTTTATTTCGAGGGAAAAAGGAAAAAGTGAGCAGAGGAGGCGGGCGCTTTAGTTTATCGTCTTTCGTGAGACTGGATTATTTCAATGTTCTTACGATGCCGGAATCACATAGCCCCAACACGCACGACACGACGGCCAACAGCCAATAAAATACTACATAGAGTGTCGTAAGTCCGACCGATTCTGTCGTCCGACCAGCAATTTTGGATTAAAAATGATTCTATTCTTCGTCGTGTCGAGCGGCACGACGCACAGAATGTACAGCATTATAAAATTAAATTGTATTGCAAGCTTTCCCTACAATGGTAAATACGGAGCTTAAAATAAATATAAATAGAAAACTACTGTATTTAACTCTTAAAAATAATAATTTTACTTTAGTATGCATTAGCGATACCAATTTGTCACCATTATGTATTACAAATTTCCCTCTTGTTCACCACCTTTGAGACTAATGTAGCCTATTAGCGCCTTCTAAATAGTTAGGTTAAATGTCAAGAGTGTGGTGTCGGCCGTGCTGTAAATTCAAGTAGTCCCATTGAAATGTGTCGTGATTGCGTTTTTGGTCGTGTCGTGCTGTGTTAGTCGAGGCTATGTGATTCCGGCATGAGTATGTGGCATTTTGAGTTGCATATTGTTTTGATGGCGCACTGGGAAATTTTGCTCGTATGGACATAATATTTCAATTATTTTTCTTCGAAAATTATAACTTTAATGAAAATACAAAACTGTATACATACGTCGCTGTTCGTATTCGTACAGATGCAGCTATATTTACACGCACACACTGACCGAAATTAACCTTACACTAGAATTTACGATGTAGGCAAACAAATATTATTCACTCACTACAAAAGTGTGGAAAGTGTGGCATTTTTCCGGGCCACGTGAGTTTTATTAACGGTTTACAAATACATTTACAAAACACGCAAAGTTACTGTTGTGCATCCAAGTGTAAACAAACGCTACGTCATTGTTTTAACACGTTATTTTGGCGGGAAACTTTTTAGCGTATAGCCGAGCGAGGTGGCGTAGTGTAACTCACTGGACTCGCATTTGGGAAGATCCGAGTTCTATTCCCGGTCCTGCTACCCTGATTTCAGTTTTAAATGTTTTTTTTGAAATCACACTAGGCCTGTGGGACGCACCGTCGCTAATTACTTCGCTGCCGACGAGACGTTAAACCCAATTACCTACCTTTAACCTATAGTTTGGTACCTACAAATGAAGATTATTTGGTATTGTACTTCGGTGTATTTACTTCAGTTTGCCTGAAATGAATCGTAATTCTGAATTTTTTTCTGTTTTCTTTCGCGCTTTGATTGATTTTTCATTTAAATTGCCGGTGTTATTCCTTGTGTATGTGACTTCAGTTTAGCGCTGAACATTAAGCTGTTTGGTGTTTATATTCATCTTATCTATTTTTTTTTTAAATTTTATAATATTTTGTAGTTTATCGTATATACATAATAATCTTTTGATTGATTTTTACGACATTTTTACACACGTACAGTTATATATATATTTTGATAATTGGCTGTAAGTATTGAGAATTTTGTTAGTCAATTGTTGTTTGTTTAGGTTGGTAATATAGTTTGAAAAATTTTTTCCCTTTCTGATGTGCAGCTTTTATCTAGCTACAACCGGTAAATTTTGAAGTGAATATTGATATTTAAAATCTGAAATTCGCTGTCACTACGTCGCCTTTAAACATAAAAAACAAAGAAATAATTCGTATGATCTACTGCACATTTGCTTGGTCGTATATAATAGCAATTCTTTGGCTCCGACAAACATTTCCCTCGTTTTCCTCTCTGGTGTCTCCTGTGAAACCATCGAAGATGAATGGAACGTTGACGAAGGAGAGACAGACGCACAGAAAGTTGGGTGACTAACTTACTTCCAAAGTTAGTGCAGCGAAGAAAAAGCTTTTGCGCGAGTTTTTTTTCGAAGATTTTTGATAACTCGTGCCGGGGTCCAGAACGGTTAATTTCCATTTGCCCCTTCGTCTTTCACATCACGTTTCCGATCTTCCCAGCAGGCGTTCCCAATAGCCGAGAAAGCAGAGAGAATCAAAAATAAAATACGTGGCAACACCGCGGGACGCGTGTATAGAGGCGACCACGGCCACACAGCTGGGAGCAGCCTGAAATGTTACAACTATTCCTCTCTGTAGACGTAATCACTTGAGTCCATATGAGCGAGTAGGGAAAACGGGTGCAACTCTTTCCGTCATTGACAAATTGTTTTTTCTTTCAATTTTCAAATATAATTATTAGTTGCAAGTTAGTATTGGTTTAGTCTACACGTGACCCTAACTTCTGCATTTTATTGCACTCTAAATTCGAATCAGTGTTATCAGTCAGTGAAATAACACCCACTGAAAATCAGTTGTTAAGCTACTGCTGACCGACGAATCAAGCAAATTAACTCGGAACAAATGATTTATTGCAGTGGATTTCTTGACATTCAGTGGGATTCAGAAATAAATCAGTGAGATTCAGCCACTGTGTTTATTAGTTATCTGGCACTAAATATCAGTTGCTCAATTTTCTCTGTTTTCGCTCAGTTCTCACTATTTCAAATTTAGAGTGCGTAGCTGGAGATATAAATTTTTATTTTATAACATGGACAAGCCTAACTAAAAAAAAAATTATAAATTTAGCAATTTTTTTTAGGTTTTATGTTTTAATTCACTATACATGCAACATAAAGTTATGATATTTACTTTAGAATTTAATATAATATACATGTCAGTAGTAGATTATAGTTTCTTCTGGCGTAGGAGGCCATCTTGGAATTTTTCTTACAAAGTCGCTCGTTTTAACCAAAAAATCGCTTCAGAAATAAACTATTTTACCAAAAAAAAAACCACTTCAGAAATCAATAATGTTACCCAAAAATAACTTTTTTCCTTGCAAATTTTCCATTGGCGTGTTGTGAACTGTTGCGAGGTAAGCTGGTGCTTGCTCACTACTGTACATTCTCGGTGCACGCAGCAGGAGCCAGTAACCACCGTGCAGCCTTGGGAAATTGAATGCATTCTGGCCAATCACAAACGAGCAGCAGGCGGTTCATTACATATTAGGGTGACGGGATTTTCTAGTACGAGAAGCAGCATAATATTCTCAAAAGAGGTGTAATTTATTGTGAAAAATGTGGTTAATTCTGCAGCGTTACATCGCATTAAAACATGATAATGCAATCGAAAAGACTATACATAATAAGAAATATGTATGTAAATAAATTGCAGCGAAATGACTATTGTCGTTAAGTATCGGCACTAGATAGGCGTATAGCCGAGCGAGGTGGTGCAGTGGTCACTCACTGGACTCTGAAGCCGTGCTGTAGCTCTACTTCCAGGATATTCCTCCGCCACATGCGAACAAAGCTTAGACAAGTTTAGAAAATTACACCAAAGGAACAACGCGCCGAACTTGTGCACACTCAGTGAAATGTTATTTTACATAATAACTATTTATTACTAGGCGTTGCCAACACTATTGTTTTATCCACATTAATAATAAATAAAATACTGTAATTCATATATTGAATATAAGTAACAGTTAAAATCAAATTAAAAATGTACTTTTATGATGGCACAAATAAAATGCTTGTAATAAGTGAATATTTGAGAAAGAATCAAACATGTCATGCATATGGTGTTTTTCAAAGATTTGGATTAAATGTGAAGAATCCGCGAATAGACTATACGCCGCCTACCGTACTGCACTAATTTCTTTCATTACAATGACAAACGACAGTCACAGCACCCGAATTACCAGTGTTACCACCTCACAAAGATACTGTGTTCCAGAACACAGCAGTTTCCACTATTTTGAGAACCATCGGTTTATTTCTACACTTCTCACTCCGGACCATCTAAAAAATGTACGTATGCGACATTGATAATACTTACCATCTTGCCTTAAGTTTCAGTGTTTATCATTTACTTTTGTACTCGCTCTGCCAGAGAAGCTGTTCGTAGGCCTCCGACTGGCTTGCAACACTGCGATATCGTTAGTGCAAGAGTTGGCAACACTACAGCCACTGTTGGTCGCCCGCATGCAAGCACTGTACCTCGTGGTTGGCTGTTGGCTTCTGTCAGCACGTTGCCAGCGCTGTTTCAGGGTGTTGAGTAATAAGCTCCTAGTCTTCTCAGGCGTGTTCTGCTATGCGAAAATTAGTAATAAAACGCACACGAGACGACCTGACAAATCGTGATAAAGCTGATACAACACACGAAAACGCAAGAATTTGAAACCTATAAAAAACCTTATTGCAATTTACCGACTCAATATTTATAACACGTGAGCCATTATATACATATATATAATGTTATTCAGTGTAAATACAGAGCCTAATATATCACATTATAATACAACTCCAAAGCTAGGCTCCACAGCCTGTATATTCTCGAGCAGAGGTCACTTGTTCAATTGCTGCTGCTGTTGCTGTTACAGACAGAAATAATTTTCCTATTCCACCCGACTACACGGAATGAACCCACCGGAGAGTGCTGAATGTTTAAAGTTTACTATTTATTGGTTGAATTATGCAGGGCGTATCGGATGAGCGGAAGTCCATCGAAACCTGTGAAACTAACATAGAATTTCCTGCAGTACAGTGTTTTCACGCTGATTAATAATAATAATAAATTTAGTTCGGAGAGTTATGTCCGTTTTTCGTTTTTAAATATATAATATTCGGCCTTTCAAAAGTGCTATGTTATGGTCAAAGTTGGAACACCTTTTCGTGCAGAGGTTGTAAATGTCTACGATTTAAGATAGTATACCAAAGTAAGTTTCAACAACCCGTAACTAATACCATTACTATTTGACACAAGTATATGCCAACTCTACCCAGGGTTTGCTTTTTCCAGCCGGGCATTACTATCGAGACGTAGCGTCGCTCCTGGATGAAACATTTGTTGGGAGGTGGATAGACCTACCTAGGGAGAATTGAGTATCTAGCGAGATCTCCACATTTAATGCCGTAATATTTTTAACACTGTGAACGCCTCAAAAATACGGACGCTGCGTGCCATAAGAGATGCGATTGTGACCGGGCGTGGATCCTCTCCCTTGAAAACCGTAGCTACTGTTTGTCGTCCTGTTCCACGACGTTGCAGACGATGTAGTGCTGCTGATGGCGGACATTTAGAAAATTTGTAACTTCTTTTTACATTTGCACTCGCCTAACGTTGTCCTCAGTGTCAAACACAAGCAGTCTCATCATATTGTACCTAATAATTTCTATGTTATTCACATTCAAAGAGAGTAAACATTAATTTGGGACATCCGGAAGTTATTTTTAAAATGTGCTATTACGTCATGACGGAAACAAAAATCAAGCTTCAGTTTTGGCGAGCGAAACTACTTGCAACCTTTCTTGTTAGTGTAGCTGTTACAGATTCAATTGATTCATATTATTTATGATCACGGTGATCTTTCGCAGAACGTGAAGAATGATTTTGTTGATGGTCTGAAAATCAGTACGCAACAGTACCCAATACATTATTGCTCATAATATATATATATATATATATATATATATATATATATATATATATATATATATATATTACACATGTGTAGTTCAAATATAAATCTTTGTTGGATTAGGATACATAAAATATAAAACTTAAATCGCATAGTCATCGCATAGTTACGCATTAAAATCATATATGTTCTGTAGTGATGTAGTAATAAAGAAAACGTTAAGTACATTCACACGAAAAAGAATTATCAGTGAGGCCTTTGGCAAAGGTAATTTTTAAAAAATATGTATTTAGTTTCTTGTATCTATATTACATGCTAGATTATTTATCAGATGTAATATATGTGGTGGCATTGCGTAGAGTTATCGTTAAGTTAATGTAACAAGCCCTGTGTTAATTTCAATGAGAGTGGGCTTTTTGAGCTGCCGAATTAGCTCACCTTTCACTTTCCCAACACATATTGGGTTAACTGCGTAGGTACTTTTGAAAACCTTGCTTAGTATATTTTTCTGCCTCTTGCGTAAAATTCAAACAGAACTCACCGCATCAGTAAAACGGCACAGAAAAAAGTTAAGAAACTAAATACATTATGATGTTAATGTAATTGTAAAGTTTATATAAAAAAAAAGCCTCGATATGTTAGTGTTCTGACCAGTCCCTTCACGCCCATCGACGCCGCCAAAATCTGTTACTAACTAGAGCATACAAAATTAATTATAAAATCAATTTCAGTGCACTTTTTACTATACATTTATATACGGAATTGATTTTAGTAAGCAGTTGGCACAATTGTTGTAGATATCCCGGCCAGTGGTTACGAAAAATGTAAACTACAATATATAGTTTGCGGCCAGGATTCTTCCGGAAGGTTGATTTCGAACAGGTTTAGTTGGCCGTGAAACATCTGTAATTACCAGAAGCCAGCACGTACTAATGGGTTATTAGCCGCCGCCATTCCGCTGGTATTTGACGACTAATGTGTGTACGGTACAGATGTTTTCGTGTGCGAACAAGTGTAAACAGTTTTATGGCCAACCTTGCAAATTACGTGTCCACAAAAGGTGAAGGGAATTAAAAATATTATTATATTTTTTTAAATTATTGTTTTTAACGTGTTCACTTTAAGTCTCCTGTAACAATCGGTTTACGTGCCACAAAATGCTTTCATGAATCGGCCTATGGACCTCACAAAAGATGTGGCACCAAACAAAATGTTTTGTAATGCAGTACTTACTGGCAACCACAAACTCTCTCTTGTGGTTGGCAAAAAATTTCAGTGAGTTGTATGACAACAATGCTGTAGTTAAGGCCTTTTCACACAATCAAATTTTTCTTCAAATATCCTTCAATATTTATTGAATTCAATTCATTGACAGCTATATGAAGTCATACGAATGTCATAATCGCGGCCATTTTCTCTTTCAAATTCTTGAATGTGTCGTTTTGATTAAAGATTTTCGTTTTTAACATGTTCTATATCTTTTTGAGTCAAAAAATTTCAGTCGTTGACCACAGCTGTTCTGACAATATTAACGGAAGTAATTTCATAGTAGAGTTGTGTGCACATATTCTAACATTGTTACAAACTAAGAATGTATATATATTTTTTTAATAAATTGTATTGTAAATATTATGAAGAAAATTTTTTGCGGTTTAGCCAATTATCTCCGTGTCGGCCACGAGACGCAGATACTTATAAAATTCGCTTTGGTATTTTTTTTACTGCATTCATTATAAAGTTTGTGATAAATTTTCATGTGTAAACTTAAAAGTGTATTGTATGTAATTCACTGAAAGCTAAATAATAGATATACACAAGTATACTGGCGTGGTGGTTCTTTTGAGAGAATATATATATATATATATATATATATATATATATATATATATATATATATATATATATATATATATATATATAGGATGTTTCTTAAATACACGGACAAACCATTCCCGATAACCCCAAACGATTCATTCTTTTATTAACACACCGACGTGGTATTTTGTGATCTTATATTAGTAAGGTATGCCCCGCGACTTCCGATCATCTCAGGTTAAACTGCGTGTTGCGTACATACCGAGCCACGGTATTTCGAGGATGTGTACTTTATGCATTTATTCCTCGGAAACGGCTGGGATTAGGGCGATGATGATTCGGACCTTTTTAGTTTATTCTAACATATTACTTCATAATATGACACAAAAAGTAACCAATCGCTGGTAACGCACAATTTTATTTCTAAATATGGGCTGCAACCACTATTTCGACACGAATAATTTTTTTGATTTTGTTCAACATCACGCGGATCGTAGAATTTTGTCCATTTAATCGTTTTCCAGAGTATTACAGTTGAATTGTACATATATTTTTGGAGAAAGTCAGACGGAAAATACCATCGGCTGCGTGAGATCCGTCGATGCGCGCCACCTCTCGTCGAAATGCTGTGCCGATGTCTGCCTCGTCGCTGACAACGAACTGTGCACAACCTCGGAGGCTACTATGAAGGATGTTAAACAGCTTGCGCAAGTAATACACGTACCCCTTCACAAGAGAGTGTACAGTTTGTACTAGAATATATCAATCAAACGGTGATTTCAAGCTGCCATGTTTGTGCTTGTTCCATCCATACCCCATGCGGTGTCACCTTTAAAACTTACTTGTCGTACACTTTCAACTGTATGTACATACATAGTACATTTCATGTGTTGGATCATTTTCAGGAGATAAACAATAGTTGCCATGACTTCGGCATCAGCGCGCGCATGTGTGTGTGTCATATATATATATATATATATATATATATATACATATCTGTGTGTGTGTGTGTGTTTAACGTGAAAGTGAGCACTTTAGAAAAATCAACCCTTGAAAAATACCACTGGCCCTACGTACGTGTATTTTTAACAGTCACACGTAGTGGCATGCGCCCAGTTAAGTTGGTAACGACGGAATGGAAGTACATCCGCGTCTCAACGTTGTGTTGGGTAAACATCTGTCAGTACTACAATGGGGCAGCAGTGGCGGAGTGGCTAGGGCGCTCGCCTCCCACCTCGGCGATCCAGGTGCGATACCAAGCGTGTTCACCCCCCGCTGGAGTTTATTTTAGTACTACAATGATTAATTTTCCCTCTGCTTTTTTTTTTCAAATCCATGTAAAATTTATAAACTATTTGCTTTTATATTAATTTTAGAGTTTCCCTTTTTTGACGCAGGAATAACGTAATCAGTTCCACGGTAAAGTTGATTTTACATTTGGCGGGATGATACAACATTTTGTTTTCAAGTAGATCTACAACAGGTCTTTAAAAGTGGCCACTTTACCTGAACTATATATATATATATATATATATATATATATATATATATATATATATATATATATATATATATATACGTACATATATATATAAATGTACGTGCGTGTGTGTGTGTGTGTGTATACATAGCCATTCTCTGATTGCGCGCGAAGCTCTGGAAGGGAGCCTTGTGTCTGACTGGCTACTGCGTGTTGTAAAACGTCCCCTATTGGCTGCACTGCCTGCCGGCTGGCGAGTACATATGTTTACCAGGCGCTAATTGGCCAACGGTGGTCCGAAATGCTGCCGATCAATGACGCTATTTTGCCGGCGTGCGCCGCTGGAGTTAGCTGTACGAGCGGATTTTTCACTTGAGTGTTCGTAATAATTCGTGTCACTACTCTTATTACCCCATCACAGTTTCAATGTTGGATGACGGTGACCAGTGCTCTGTCGAGAGCATCCCAAGTACCTACTACCCAGAGTCGTGACGCACTCGTAGACTAGTAAACTAGAGACGAGGTAGACCGATCTCGCTGTCCGCGCACAACCAGTCTCCGTGTACCAACATTGAACTGCTTCTCTGCCATCACATCTAGCGAAAATGGCGTTGTTTGGATTTGAGGCTAATACACTGATGAGTACAGAAGTGCGGAAGATAGTTCATGGTTTTTAGTTGCAAATAATATAGTTTGATACGTGTATTCAGAGGGATATTATAATAATATAAGTAGTTTGAAAAGATGTTTACAAGATTTAGAGGTTTAACACAAGCTAATATTATTTTATCTATACATGTTGGGTATATATATTTATATAGATAAAATAAATACTTTCCAATTACACGAGGAACCCCATGAAATAATAGCAAAGTTCGGGATGTAATATATATGCTAACGTAATAATGAATCAGAACAGTACAGAAAGACAATACATTTTTAATAGAACAAATAGCAAAACATATAAAATTATATTTATCACAAGTAGTTAAAAATTATCTTTCCAGTTAAAGTTTTAGTCAATAATTAAATCAAGTAGTTTTTTTTTAACCAACTGCATCACCATGACATAAACATAAGGAGAAATTAGTTATATGAATTAGGAAAAAGTCTAGGTAAACTGTAAGACACAATCAGTGAATTTATTAGTGTTTGATATGTAGTTTATGTTATAATAATAATAATTGAATTGAAACAGTTTTGTGAACTTAGTTCTATTGTTAAGTTCAGACCTAAACATTTAATTTTCTTTATTTCCTATACAATACCTATAATTTTTTGTAATGGTATGTAGCAGATATTTAAAATACTTTTTACATGCAAACATGTTTGAGAGATATATATAGTCAAATTTTGTTTTCAGTGATTACTCTTAAGATTGTTATTCAAGCTGCTTGATTTTCAGTTTCGAATACCATAAAAAGGTATGAAAGATTTATACAGTGTTGTTTATAACCGTTATATGGTACTGTTTTCTCTTCTATTTTGGTTTATGAAAACGTAAAGAACACAGAAGCAGCGAGTGTTTTCTCATGCTTTTAATATGTTGCTCGTGCCGCCCGTGTCGTGGAGTGTGTTTCCCTGGGTGGTGGGCGGAGGAAAGAAGTAAACAAAGATGCCGGCGGGCGCCGCAACAATACCGCAGCCGGCGAAACAAAGGAACTGGCAAACCAACCACATGCCTGCGCGGCAGCGGCAAGGCGCGCGAGCCTAGAGCGACTAGCATTTCGCATTAACAAACTCGCTAGGGATTTATCACGCGTCGCGGAACAGGGCAAGAATGAAATAACGTGCCGTCGAGCTAGCGCGCTCTTTCCGCTCGATATTCGCGACGGCACGACAAAAGCGACGTAGAAGTCGCCGTGCAACTTATTGGGCGGCTCTTAATGACGAGGTCTTGAGAGCCGATGAGGTTGATTGAAGTAAATATGGAGTGGTGCCGGAATGAAGCGGCGGGGCAAACGGAGATCCCCGAGAAAACCCGCCGACCAACGGCATCGTGCGGCACGATTCCCACTTGCGAAAATGACCCGGCAGGGGATTGAACCCGGTTCGACTTGGTGGGAGGCGAGCGTGCTAATCGCTTAGCCAACGCGGTCCCCTGCAACTTATAGTCTAGTCGTAGTAGCTTCACTTGAATCAAACCTTTGCAAAATCTATCACTTGTATCACGTGTTTCGTTGCTACCTACATATGTTGCGCGTCACAATCGTTTCACACTTATGTTAACACGAACGTATTTTATTTGTGGTTAAATTAGACTTTTACCTGCATTTTATTTATTAATTTACTAGCGACCCTCCCCGGCCTCGCTCGGGTGCGATTTGTAAATGTAGCGTTGTTTAGGTTTACAGCGAGTATATACACAGAATGCTTAATGCAACAAACATAGGAATAATACTGTGTTGTTCAAAAAGTCTTCGTATATGAAGCCATATTTCTAATCAAATTTTAAAATACGTAAATGTTTACTGTGGGTCATCTTTAAAAGATAAACATATGCTGTCACGGACTTTTTTTTAAACCTTTTTGAGATCTACAATTCTGTAGTACATTAATTTGGTTCATCTCTTATGGTTTAATCAGCGTAAGCCATGTAAGCTCCCGAAAAGCGACTGTTTCCGACTTGATTATGAAACGTCGACATTTCTCTACTATCCTTCAATTAAATATTGAAGTATTATATACCTAAACCTGCCTCAAGAAATTCTCTAAATGATAGTGCAAACAGCATCAAAATCCATCAACTAGTTTAGAAGCCTTACCCCAATACACAGTCACACACCGCAAGGCGTCTTTGTTTTGTACTATGTATAGCTAGTATTCCATTTATAATTATAATCAATAAATGCAGGAAAATATATATGTGTTTGTAACGCCTAATAAGAAATAGTTGCCATACGAAATGTGGCGCGTTGTCCGTATGGCGTAATTTTCTAGACTTACATGAGCTTCTTTTTGCACGAGGTGGAAGAATAGGCTGAAAGTATATCCTGAGCAGTATTTAAGGAAGCTGGAAGTAACCACGAATAAACTGTACGTACGGTGAGTATAGCTACAGAATTGTTGACGGTAAAATGAACACTTTTGAAACAAACTTTTTAAAAATATATTTGTTGCTCATAACTTCATACATGGTACATGCTGCTGTGTTGTGTCCTGGTTAAGTTGGCAGTGGATTAATAGAGATAGTTCTTAAACCTTGACACTGTATCGCGAGTAACATTTAAATTTACGGACACTGAAGATAGTTCCTTATTTTAAATACATTAGAGAACGAATTTGCAAAATACAGTTAATTTGATTTCCTAACAATTCCTCAGTTTCACTGGTATATCTCATGAAGAAGTTATCAAGTCCATGGTAATGTCAATATCACACAAGGCAGAAGGAAACAGAATAGGAAATAGAATTAGATCCTAAGCAATGATTTCGAAAGTTATAACAGTGAACACGTTAAATTCAGTCAAATCTTTGCCTACTGGTGTAACGCATTTCAACTTAGTCACATTTATTGTTAAAATATACTAAAATCAGTGGGCTAAACAATGTTCGTTAAGGGATGGAGTTCTTAATTTAAAAATGAGTTACTAATAAATTCCTAATTTATTTACAATGGTTATAAAGAAAATACTCTCGTCTCGGTATCTCAAAATAAAATAATATCGCTTACTATTTACAATTAATAAATTCGAAGAGTAAAATTTACAATTGCCTCAAAGAAATTAATGCAGTTAAATGCCTAAAATCAGCCTCAATAAACAATGTATCGAAACCTGTTGAATTACTTTATAAATTATATGTCCATATCTGAGAGTTCAAATATTTACAGTGAAATCCATATCATATGTTCGTTTATTCCCATCTCAGTTCAGTCCAGGTACCACCAGTGCGCAATGCTCTATAATTTTCCGAGCGCCCTCGTGCCCATTAGACTTCATTCGTCGCGTTCCACGCCCTCTCGTCCGTTCACACCACAAACACCTCATCCGACGTCGTCTCGCAGTCTCCCGTCGTCGTCCGTCTTCTTCACTGATGTACCTCACCACACCAGACCGCGTCCGGTTACCGCACTCAGCCAGATGGCTTCTACCAAAGACCGCCGAACCTCCACCTGCGGCGGTATTTATAGTGTCGTCGGCGATGGCAAAGAAATTTTTCCAAATGCTGCGATGCGCCGAGGGTCCTAGTTCCCAGAATATGCTTGCGCATCCTCCCAAGTCATCAACTTCGACCGAAGAGGGGGTGGGTGGAGGGTCTGTGACGACAGCCAGGTCATCTGTCAATTATCCCGATCGCCCGGCGATGGGGTCGCGTGCGGGTCTGCCTGGGGAGGGCAGGGTCGAGGCAGGTATCCACTCCTACCCCCAAAAGATCAGAGTCCGCGCATAATACCCGCGTCTCTTTCGTCAGTCGGCACGTAGCATTATGGTGTCCGTTATGTACCAAACGGGACATAGCACTACGACATATTCTTTAGAAGTCTTCCGGGTGACAAATAGCATTTCCTGCTAACCGATGCTTAGAGGCCCGAGAATTTTGCGCGTTCATTTCTAGACAAGTTGGAATTCACACACTTGTACGTTCATATTACTTTTGTAATTGGTCGACGTGTTGTTTGACACCTCCTGGAGACAAATGAGCCAAGAACAAACATGCAATAAATTGTGCGCCCAACCACCGCCTTTTACTTCCACAACAATCAACCAATACACAGTTGATATCTGTATGAGAGTATGTAAGACTATGAAGTCTAGCCTACAGACCATTGCACTCGCGAATTTCTCGGGCCTCTGCTGATGCTATAAACAAACTCAGGCCAGTATTACTATCACTTCACGTTTCAACACGTAACGAGTAACACGCCCCTCGTAAACCGGCTACATATTGACTTATGTGTTTCAAGGAGACACATTACGATCATTCCACGCAACGTTCGCGTGATGCAAAAGCTTGTCAATGTCTAGCTTTCGCACGGCACGTGATACGTGTATCTGTATCACATGGTCTCGCTGGTCAATCACAATAGGGACGGTGCTGTGTTATCTTTGCTTCTCATGGGTTTGTTTTTATTGTTGCGATGTCATTTGTTCACGTTTTTAGTCCATGTACCCCATACCGTACCTATATAACTTTTTCTCCGGAATGAGGACGGAAGAGTAATAGAAGTCAGGGTGGGATTTTTTTTATTTTTTAATTAGTAAATATTTAGGGAGCTTTACATTGCCACAGTTTATTAATTATGTTTCACAGAGTTTCAAAAATGCTTTGCACAAAATTCAGAATGTTTACCATTAATTTTCCAATTTTTGGCACATATACCTATATCATTAAACGAAATTTAATTTTCTCAGTAGATAAAAATTCCTTACGTACATACTATTTATTCCATGCGCTAAAAACGTGTATACATCTCCCAGAGACATTTAGTGTGTGTGGTTATATCAACGTCCTAGTTGTTTTCAAAGTTTGTATGAATCGCGTACGCTGTGTATTCTCAACCTGTTCTTGCCACATATTAAAACACAAATACAAGTGTATGACTTGGATTTTGAGAACTTCCAATGTGAAAAGCAATAAAACTTCTCCCCGACATTTTTATGCGGTATGCAAAGGTTGCGTGCTTACGTGAATTATCATTCCACCTAAAACGACCACGTTGTAAGTACACTCAAAATTTAAGCGTGATACATGTTGCGTTTAAGATGAATACGTTTAACACGAAGTCATCATAATCCTGGCCTTATATGCTGTTTATGAAAGGTTTTGTACGCAGAAACTCGTATTTTCAGGAATATCCTTTGAAATATTCGCAATATACACAGCTCCCTCAAATAATTGATTCGAGTTTATAGGGCCGAAAAATTGGTCTGGACGAAAGTTTACAGTACGAAAAAAGGATTTGCTGCTAATTTAGTGATTCCGAAATAAACATTTTTAAAAAAATCCTTGTGTGTGTCAGAAATTAGCTTGAGGCAAACACTGACTCATATATTAGAGTTGAAGAGTACTTTTTTTAGCATCTTATTAGGATCGTAATTTTTTTAATTGATAGCGACTGAAGTATATTACTAGTTTATTGACACAAGAGCGAGAACTGGCGTAATAGAGACAGTTTTAGCTAGTAAGAGTCTCGCCTTAGGAACTCTAGTCGTCAGGTTCGGGTAATGTTAAATCGTACATGTGATGTAATGATGCACTGAGGGACGAAATAACCGTAGACTAAAGTCCAGGTATTCTGAGTTTCATCTTCTGAGCATATATTCGTGAATCGCCGTTAACAACCGTCAAAACCACGTCTCTAAACAGTGACGTACCATTTAACATCAATACAGCACCTTTAACAAAAATAATGTTGTACCTAACGTAATATTCACACTACAGCTTGTTGAGATGTAGTGTACTAACACCATTAAGTACTATAAGCGGTTCACGGTTAAATATGCACTTTTTAAATCAACGTTTGAAGAATTCCAGTGCCCTCCTTGCATACATTTCATCGGGTACATTGGCTGGCATGCGGCTGGTAAATTTGGTAACGATGGAGAGAAAATAGTTCCATGCCATAACGTTGAGTTAAAAGTGTTCAGCAAACATTTGTGAGTATTGAAATCATTTATTTTGCTTTCTGTTTTCTTGAAGCCTGCAATAGTATGAACTAGAAAATTTGTTTAAGTATTTACTTTTTTAATAATTTCAGTGTTTCAGTGGACATGTAGTATGCACAAAGTTCTCAGGTACATGGCAATGTTAATTTTATATAGGGTGGAATATTACGCAACGAGTAGACTATGGTATACTTGCGGTTTCTTAATACTTTTTGAATCAAACATTTGAAAAATCACCCCATGTATGATGTGTTTCGTTGTTTCCTATATATGTCGTCTGTTGCAAGCGTTTATACTTGTGTTATCATCTGTTAAACTTTTACTTATATATTATCTATAAATTATAATAATGTATCCATGATTAGTATGAATAAAACAGACATAACATAGGTGGGGTGTTAATGCCTTGTAAGAAATAGTTCTTAAGCAAAGTATTATTACACTTAGTGCACACGAATGAAGTGAACTGTCCCTTTGGTGTAACATTATAGACTCGGTTAAGCTTAGTTTGCATGAGGCAGAGGAATATTCTGGAAGTAGATCTTAAGCAGTGTTTCAGAAAAGTGTGAAGTAATCGTGAATGGACTAAAGTAGCTATTAAGCAGGACTTTCAAAAGTGATCAGTTTACCGTGAACAGCCTCTATTTGTGTAAACGTTGTGCTAATCTTCGCTGACGGTTCCTTAGCATCTGGCATGCACGATCCGCCCCGTAGTTCCTCTGTGAGAATAGCAGAAAGTACAGGGTCTCCCCACAAGGCTAGGTTAACCGTGACTTGGCCAGGGCGTGGTATAATGCAAAGGGAATGTGGTCAAGCAGCGGTTACTTTGGCGATTGTAATCAAAACGTTGAACAAGCATTCGTCGTGTGTTAGGTTATGTGGTGGCATACCCGGCGTGCATTCGGTAGCTCGTCGGTTCCATCATTGCCAGTTTCTCAGGGGTGGTGAGGTGGGGTAGGGAGATTGTTTCTCCCCCTCGTGTTTAGCGGCCCTTCTTGCCGTCAGCCGCGAACTCCACATGGGGTGTCAATGTTAAACGAAATTTCTTCTCATTGCGTCAATTTTAAAGATAACTATTTCAAACAAAAATATTTTGACGCGACCTTCTTAGAGAGTACTGCTGTATTAAATAATTTTTGAATAAAATTATTTATTCATCTCTTTTTTTAATTATTTATATGTACATTTCAATATTACATTTATGAAAAAACATATTTAAGTAAACAATCGCCAATATTCCTTAACTTAGCAACGTTTGTTAAGAAATTTCACGTAGAATACTTTTTGTTTAAAATATTTATCTTCAAAATTGACGCAATGAGAAGGAATATTCCGTTTAACATTGACTCCACATGTGAAGTTCGCGGCTGCCGGCTTGGTAGGTATGGCCGCTAAACCATCCCCACCCCTGGAGCATGCCTGTGAAATTACTGCATGCGTACTATCTCCGTGTCCTACGCAGTGAGTTGTCAGTCTGCGATCGTCAGGAAGCTGTTAGGTGGGTAGCAAAATGTTGATAAAGTCTCTTAGACTTCATCCAATCGCTGTTGGACTCGTAGACATTGTGCCATAAAATAAACACATTGCTATTAATTTTATTAGAGATGTAACTATGTAATGTGAATGAATTTAATTTCTTTAGTTTTGAGATATATTTAAATTTAATTTAGATTTAATTGCATATCAGCAGTTTCGAACGTTTATATTACATTTTGGGACTCTCAAATTATTTTTCTTTATCAATAAGCCTCGCCCGGACGGAACGCCTTCAGTCCCTGTTACACTGTCAAAGTTTTCCGTCAAACTGCTTCCAATAAGTTTGGTCAAATAAAGTTGGACAATTATGATGTCACCGAAACGTCATAAACGCCGCCATTTTTGTCTGAAAAAGTTAAATGGCTTCAGTTTCCATCCAACACTTGAAAATTGGACCGTTTCTGAAATTTATTTGATGTTTGACGGTCTCGACCAATCAAAATCATGCACGACAAAAGTGGGCGTCAAGTAACTTTAAAATAACGAACAAATACTGGAAACGAAGTAGGTTATGAAGATAATTAATTTATGCGGATGCTGTCTGGCCATCAATTCTGTTTTAAGTGATGTACATAATATTACGAACTCAGAGGCATTAAATGCCATTGTGCAGAAAACATCTCTGATAAATAAAATTTGAATTTGGTAAAGAAGAGAAAATAAATTACAACATTTCTTAAATTTCTTCCTGCATGGAAAAACAAAAAAAATATCTCACTATGAAAATAATTTGTAAATAATAATTAAAATTAGATTATCCCAGTAAAAAAATTTGACAGTGTGTTACATTTTCGAACACGTTCAACATTAGTTGATAAAACTCATTGAAAGGAAAAGTCTGATGGCTGTATTGTATCTTTAAATTTTACTGTCAAATAAAGTTGAAAGCAAAAATTTGACTGTGTGGTTTTGTAAATTTTAAGTACCGCGTGTCGTGCTACACTCAGGTAAGTTACAGCTGATCCTCCGAAGGTTGCCGAGTATTGTCTGTCAACGCTTCACGAACAAAACCGCGTGATCTTACACAAAATATGCGTCTTCTAGAGTAGACCGTAGTCGCCAGCGCTCTGTGTACGTCTCAGTGTTACTGAGTATACGTTTTCCTCGGTAAACTTAAAGCCTGCTACACACGGTTCGCTTTATTGTACAAGGAGGTGTACACTTTCTTGTACAAGTCAACTTGCATCGTGTGACTGGATAACATATTTGCAAGTGACATGCATGTAAGGGCGCGTGTGCTAGCTAGAATAATTTAGAATTTAGAGACCTTTCTATATTTCGTTCACCTTCTTGTGCAAGTCGTTTGTTTACATTTGTGGTTTATACCTTTATGCACTTCCCGATACATTTATTTATGCTGATATTGTTTATTTGATAGTAGGAAACAGATTTTAATTCTGTACTAGTGATTTGATAGGTTTGAAAAATCTTTGAGTATTGTGGTGGGAAAGAGTGATTGGTATGCTGCAACATTAAAGTACTATTGCTGGGTGTACAGTATGTACATGAGACTTGAATACAAGAGGATGTTCACCTTTTCGTTCACCTTTTGGTGATCACCTTCTTGTTCATAAAAGATGTACGTATGTATCAGGCTTAACACTTTTGAAACCTCTGTGTGAGGATTACTTACACACATTATGTATTCTTCCGCCAAGTACGTAATTAACATTGTCATGGAACTGATTACCTTTTCCATGCGTCTGTTAACTGAGACTGTGGAATTAATAGAAAAGTAAATATTTTACAAATGTGCTGATTTGTTCACTTATATGAATTAAAAAAGAAAGCAAAATAAATTATATCAATATCCACATGGGGTTTACCTAACACTTTCATTTCAACGTTAACACGTGAAGGTACTTCCCCTCGTCGTTTCGGGGCCACGGTGGCTGAGCGGTTAGCCTGCTCGCCTCCTACCAAGATGAACCGGGTTCAATCCCATGCCGGGTCACTCCCGGATTTTCGCACGTGGGAATTGTGCCGGACGATGACGCTGGTCAGCGAGTTTTCTCGAGGATCTCCCGTTTCCCCCGCCCATTCATTCCGGCACTGCTCCATTCTCACCTCAATTACCCTCATCGGCTCTCAAGACATCGCTGTTAAGAGTCGCCCAAATCTCTTCACTCACTCCGCGGTTGCCAACTTTACTGGACATTTGTCAATCAGTGTGCCCGTTAAGAATATAAATGCAGGTAAGGGCAGCGAAATTATTCAAACATTTTATTCAAAAGTACTCAATAAACGAATATTGAACAGCTTATAACTCGTTTTTTGAATCCATCGAAATTACACGTGGCTATTCTATCTTAAATCTTCATGGACGGTCCATTAAAGGTTGTTCACGGTAAAGTGAGGACTTTTGAAATGAACCTTAGAAAAAATCACTGCCCCTACCTGCATAATACTTTAATGGGCGCTCTGAATGACACGCGCCTAGTAAAGTTGGTAACGCTCGAACAAGAGTAATTCCATATCTTAACGTCGAATAAAAAAAGGGTTAGGTAACTATTTGTGGCTTTTCTTACGCTTTGTGGTTTTAATGTATCGGGGTGTAGAAATGAGCAGATGTTTAAAGTATTTACTATTATAATAATTCCACAGTTTCACTTGATCGACGCATGAATAAAGCGATGAGGTCGATGACAATATTAATTTTACATAAGGTTGAACCCTACACAACGTACATACAAGTAGATCTTAAGCAGGACTTTCAAAAATTATCGTTTTACCGTGAATAGTGTATAGGTCTAGTAGTGTTACACATGTGTCGGAGTCGTCTATATTTTAACATGTAGTTAAATCAGAAAATTTAGATTTTTGTTTTTATTTAATTGTGTACTTCAACGATTCAGAAAATTGTAGTGATACAGCATTGCGAAAGATACGTCACTTTCAATGTTTGTTTCAACTGCAAATTAATTTCTTTTAAGTTCCGTCTTTACAAAGGGTTTCAATACTCCTACCGCGTAAAGTTCCTTAACTTCGCCTTTCCTAGGGTTCATGCCTACAAGGCAGCTCCTTTCCGCAGTTACTATTACAGGTAACTTCCGTACACTAATTGTTGTCTTCATATCTTTCGGCATAACACATCATCTTCATATTTCATGTATCAGGAATAAGTCGCCAATATTGAATCTGGACTCTTCATGTATAAACTTCAAAACGCAATTGTTAACATATTTGTTTTACAATAAAGATTAATTATATTACAATCATCACGTTAAGTTAAATGTTTTTTTAACCATTCTAAATTTTTTTAACGGGGCTCCAACGATGCACAAATTCTAAAGTTTGTATTAATGAGTCAGTATCATCTCTGTTTTGCTTTCATACTGATGATAGGAAGTTATACTACCAACGTAATTTCATCATTATTTTTAATTTCTTTCAGTGATTATTTCTTCTTCTTTCTCTTCACTCGTATTAATAATTTGTTCTGTTTGTAACTCTGGGAAATAACTATAGACTTAAATGTTATTGCCTCTTCTTTTTCCAGCACGCAAGTTCTAAAATTATATAATCTAATTAGGTAGCAGATTCAATTATTTTATTTGTCACTATTTATATAATTCACGAAGTGGCAGAATGTTATATCCACCACCATTTATAGTAAATAAAATAATCCTGTTTAAGAGTTTCGACGTAATCACATATCTCACGATTTTGTTGTATACGGAACACTCGAGTAATAAAGACTAGCGCATTTGCAGAGAAAATATAATCTACAATAGAATAATGAAACTAAAATTTACCGTGAGGTTTGCTGAGGTATATTGCGAATTACTCAAAGAAAAGTACATGGATGTTTTTAAGTTAAATTAAGGACAGATTCTGCATAGGATTTATTTGTGATTTTCGAAATGCTTAATAACATTTGTTAGGCCGATCTTTAAATTGGTCATGATTGTTCCTTCAGTTTGCCTTATTTTATATTTTGAAATGGTTAATTATACTTTATGGTTTGTTTATACTGGAAATTACATTGTATGTAATGTATGTCATTTGAAGAATTAAAAGCACGGATTTCATTACACTGGAGATGTTTGGAGACGGTAATTAGTCGGTGCAGACGCTCACATGACAGAAATCTGTGTCTGCAAATAAATCGTTTGATTCTGTGTTCAAAATTTTCCTTGTTAACTTAATTTCGTGAATCAAGCAACATACTTTATAAAAATAGTCCATGTCGGAAATAAACTCTTATTTGTGTAAACCAGTTTATTTTTCACAACTACGTGAACTCTCATGTATTACTTATTTGTTCATCCTAGGTTTAAAAGAATCGTTTAGGCTGCCATCATCTACTCGGTATTAGTGGAATACCTCTTGTCTGTAAGTTATTTCTATTTCGAAATAATTTACTTTTTGCTAAAGTACACACTTGATGACCTAAGTACCTACCCGGAAAACCTAAATTTTGATCAAAAAATAAACGCTACAAACACCCATGTGTTAACTGGGATTGTAACACAGAACCTTGCGAATAGTTTTGCATAAATGTTACATGTGCTGTCGCATTGTTTCCTCGCCATTTACAGAAATCTTGAATTTATTATTGTTTTTAGTGTGCCCCAGGAATCGTGTGGTCGAAGTGTCCTCGCCCTCTAAAAATCCAATTTAGTTTCCTTCTCTTCTCCCCAACCATCCTTGTTTTCTACAGGACTCCGCTATCATAATAACCCACTCTCTCTCTCAGCCTCCCAGTAAGCCGAGCTGCATGTTTCCTGTTATCGACCTGGCAAGGTTGCTTGTTTTTATAACACTTCTATATACACTACTACGGCTTTTCTTTTTTTTTTACCGTCGTACCCATAAATCTGTCGCGTAGTCTCTGACGTTTCTGACATTGTATTATTTCGTCTGCGCGCCGTGGGTGAACAAAAAAAAGAGGGGAGGCTTTTTCCCCCACGTGTGGACTCCACGCACGTGTTGTTAGGAGACTAGGGTGCGAAATAAATTGCGGGAAGCTGACAAAGCTCCCTCGCTGGGTACACATGCTCCAGGGAATAAGGCTCTGGAAGAAGCTTAAAAAAAAAGTCTGAGTTGGTGCACGCAGATACCAACTGCGAGGGACTCTTATCGCTCCGGATAAAAAAAAACTTCGCCAGCCCGCGTAAAACAATTAGCGTTTCACGGCCCAATCAGTCAAATCAAAAAAGTGCAGCAGAAGGATAAACGACTTCTCGAAGAATTGACTCGAAATTGTCACAAGTGAGTGCGAAGAAATATGAAACAGATGCCAGGAAAGAAATAACGAAACATACGCAACCTAAGAATACGAAGTTCAGCAGGTAATGCGATTATAGCCTGTTCGCGATAAAGTGAGCACTTCTGAAATCAACCTTTGAAAAATTTCACTTACCCTCTCCGCGTACATTTTTTAACGTGTTCTCAATACCTCCCAACCTCCACATACCTACCACTAGGACATCCAGGAAGAGGCAGGGAATGGGAAGCATCAATCACCAAAACCTTTCAAAAGCAGAGTAAATAAGAGTTATTTCTCCTTACTGACCAGAATGGGTGTGTATACACACGTCCAAAACACTATTTAGTTTTGGTTTAGTTTAATTTTGGTCTCATATTCTTTTCATTCCGATCCTCTCTTTCAATTTACAATATATAGATGACAATTTGATTTAACATATTCAACTATTGGATTTTCAAAATCATTCACAAATTACATTCAAGATTCCATAAAACATATTTAAAACATCTAGTAACTCTCCCAGGAAAACCAATTATTACTGATAACATATCAAATAAAAAAACTATTCTCATTAAAACTATTTCCCGGGCCTTTGGTCTCTAGAAAAAAGAGACCCCACCGCAATCAAAAATTATTCCCTTTTCCCATATACAATCAACTCCACACCAGTCCACAAACATCTGAGCCTGAGAGTATTACCCTCGCCGGTACACCCATAGGATGTAGGCAGTGCTCATATATATCCACAACAAATACACACTCATAAATAACAATCTCATTTATACTCTTGAATCCCGACGTCCCAGATCACCAACTACCTCCGTAAGTCCAAGTCCCGAATACTTTCTTCTCAGTATCAAAATCTCACATTTACCAATTTTGAGCCTAAGTTCCACAACGACCATCTAAAACCTAAGTCCACTGTTCTCGCAAGCAAATGATAAGTCTTCACGCACTTCCACGAGAAAAAAAAAGTTATTTACGTCAGTCGGCCTCCCTGGCACACGGCGACGATCTCCCCGATCCCCTAAACCACACTCCTTATATATACTTCCCGGCAGCCCCCTCCACGCATACACCCTTCTCCAGAGACACCAGGACCAGCTTCAGCACGCTCTATACAGTTAACCTTTTTGATAAACAAAATTACAAGAGCCAACACACATAATTCAAGCAGGTGGCCCCTTCACACGTCACGCTGCAATCATCAAACAGTTTTGCGCTGCAGGTAGACGCAACGACAGGAGTCGAGCGCAGAAGAGGACACGGGACAGATCGAAAAGACAAGTCTTGCCATCACACTTCAAAATACGAATTCTCATATGTGATGGAGCACACTCCGTCACAATTTTAACGGGCGTGTCACTGGGGTGCGTCCAGTAAAGTTGGTAACGAATGAGGGGAAGTAATTCCATTGCTGAATGTCGAATTAAAAGTTTAAGTAAACATTCGTAAATACTAAAACGAGATATTTTGATGTATCTTTTTTGAATGCATATAAGTGTAAGAATCAACAGATTTGTAACAAATTTACTCTTCTAATAAATTTATAATTTCACTTGATAGGCGCATGAATAAAGTGATTTGGCCGAAGGAAATGTTAGTTTTACCTGAGGTGAAAGAATACACAATGTGAATGCAAGTAGATCTTAACAGGGCTTTCTAAAGTGCTCACTTCACCGTGAATAGCCTTATTATTTTTCTTATGTCAAATATAGTGGTAATGATGCTACAGAATTACTATTTCGAATATAAATGGATTCATCCAATGTGGGTAGTGACTTAATGAACTGGGCCAAAGGAACCCGAAATATAAAATATGTATTTACATAACAAATAAAACATTTAGGCCCATTTATCTGTTGCCAATAAAGTAGTTCTTTTTTAAATTGCTTTTTGTATGTCAACATTGTTTCTGGTTGCGGGAATACAATTTCGGAAAATATGTTGTAACCGGTTTTTTTTTTTTTGACAAAATTATGTTCACATCGCTGTAGTCATTATAATTTTATAAATTAAAGGTGATATTCTCGTTAGAAATGTTGGGACAAACTTCCGTGTCGTTAGACCATGTAAAAAAAAAATAACAAAACAAAATTCACTGGGCGGTTTTTCATGAAATTTGCATTTAGTGATAAATATCACCATGTGAGTGTGCTGTAAAAATGAAGCTAAAAATTTGGATCAGTTCCACAGAGGTTTTATGAGAACTATTTTTGATACTCGTATCATCGTAAAAAATCGACCATTTGTTTACACGTAGTCAGTTATTTGTGCCTAAGTCGCATGCCGTTATCAGTAGGAATTTTTATAGTTTGCCGATAGTGCCACAGCGGCAGAATATTATTTTGTAATATTCTACTTAAATAAAATAACATGTCTTTTAAAAGCGTTTAAGCACGCCGTTTTCCTTAGTTCTGCCTGTACATGTAATAAAAAGTAATTCTCCTGCCAATTAAAGACAATTTAACACACATTGTTTGCCGTATAAGATGGACTAAATATTCAGTATTATCTCGGAGGTTTTCATTCATATGATACTCAACGACGAGCGAAAATTCGAAACTTGCACATATTTAACTAGGAATTTTCTAAATAGCATGGCGCTGATGTGATCAGGGGAAAGAACCTAAGTGTTCGAAACTTCCGAGACTCTCAAGACAGGATTTAAAAAATCCCGAATATTAGACCATATTTTTCATCAGTATTCACAAATAGATATTACTTAGTGAGATTAGAGTGTGCATGTTTAATTTAAAGTGTGCAATACGATAGATATTCACGTCTTGCGTTGCTATGTAAATAAATACAGCGGGGTTCTGAACAGCTGATTAAAAAAATCACCACCTGGCAATGATTACATTAAAATTCGGCTGAAAGGAATCATTACAGGCGAAATGTAAAAAGTAAGCAGGGCTTTCAAAAGTGCTCGCTTTGCCGTGAACATCCTTTAAAATGACATTTCAGCATAGAGCGCAGGCATAATGAAAGTTTAATGTGCCCATAAGCGATATATTCCACACAAAGATTTTTGTAATAAAAACCACTGTTTAAAGGCTCCCGTATATCCGGAGTTTGAACTGCGTTGCTGTGTTTTTAAAATACACATTTTTCCACGAAACTATTAAACGTGCGCCCAATGTGTTGTCTGATGAAAAGAATAAACACTTCAGACGAGGGCTGCCGAGTACTTTCAAAATGTCATGCACGTTGGATACGCTGTATCTCAAAATATACGCGTCAGATACATGCTAAGGTCCCTGCGCTGAAACTTCCTACAGACTTTCCACCAATAGAATAATAGGATCACCGCTGAAAGTCCCATAGGTTCACGCAGTGTGACTATAGGTTATTCATGGTAAAATGAGCACTTTTGAAAGTCCTGTTTGAAACCTACTTGTACGCATACAATGTATTCTTCCGCCTTATGTAAAATTAACATTTTCTTGGGCCTCGTCACTTTATTCATGCGTCGGTCAAGTAAAACTATAAAATTTTTAGGAAACTAAGTACTGTATAAATCTGCTCATTTTCACACTTCGATGCATTTAAAAATCATAAAGCGAAAGAAATAATTTAAGTTATCACAAATGTTTACCTAACACTTTTTATTCGACGTTAAGATATGAAACTATTTTCCATCCATCATTACCAACTTTACTGGGTAAACGTCACTCAGTGGCGGCCATTAAAATACATGCGTTCAGAGGGTAGTAACTTTTATCGAAGGTTCAATTCAAAAGTGCTCACTTTATCGTGAACAGCCTTTAAAACACTGCACGCCTTGCGCTTAGAAGCGAAGGGGCACTTGATGCGCGTAGCAGTGTCGGCCTTATTGCTCCCGCGCTTCTCGGCCTCAAACGCGGAAATAAGCTCCAGGTAAGCGGGAAGCCTAATCAAATATACGTAATACAGTCAGCAAGTTCATAAATGATGTGGTGTGGGCTACCTACACCCGGGACGCCACCAGTCAGGCCACGAAGTTGTTGACCGTTGTAGTACTTTAAATCGTAGGCAGAGCAGAAGTGTTTCTCTCTCTCTCTCTCTCTCTCTCTCTCTCTCTCTCTCTCTCTCTCTCTCTCTCTCTCTCTCTCTCCACACGGCAGTACCTAAATCAATGAATTACCCAAAATAGTTACCATTATTATAAAAACCTACAGACGATTTTTACTATAGATACGGACTATGATAAACGAAAATACACTGCTTCGGAAATAAAAGGCGAATGCAATCAAGCTGAGTAAGACAGAATGACTTTGTTACAATTATGTTATTGTCTTCTTACTGCGCACATTTCTTTAATTTTCCCATCATTTAAAAATAAATGAGAACGGAAAATTTTGGTTATAATAAGTTAAAAACAAAAAAAAAACAACTCTCTCTTCATAAAAACCTATCTCAAAGGACTGGTATTTTTTTTAGGTTTATCCCGAAATTAGAAAAGAAGTGTGTTGAAGCAGTAACAAATGCGTAATACCGAAGATAAATTTTATTTCAGTGAAACATATTTCTATTAATCGTTTCCGAACAACATTTCATTGACAATAAAACGCGAAAGCCAAATCGTGCTATTGAGGGTTCTGCCCACATTCCAAATTATTATGCTGCTTGCATAAGGATTCCATTTTTCATCCAAATAAAACAACTGACACAAGTCCAGTCTATTTTTTTGATGTAAAACTACATTTTATTTCACTGTATACTGCTCCGTATATACCTTCCTACAGTGGTTATTTAGCAACATCAAAAGAAGATTAGTTCAACGAGAATTATATTTACATTTATACGCGTTACAAAACAAAATAAACTAAATACATTGTTCATTCACGATTACTTCCAACTTTTCTGGAGCCCTGCTAAAGTTCTACTTCCAGAATATTCCTCTGCCTCGTGCATTCAAAGCATGACTAAGTCTAGAAAATTTCCCCAAAAGGTCTACGCATTGCATTCGTGCGCACTTATTTAAATAATAATTAACATAGGAACTATTTTTTGCCAAGCATTACCACCAGTAACTCTCTGATTGTATTCACGTTAATTAATAACAATTATTCATCTTTAACATTTACTGTAAATGAAATATTAAAATTTATAAATAAAATATGAATAAAATTTCAAGTTATCCAAAAATGACGTAGTTTTATGTTCTATGATGTATTTAGGAATCAAGCAAACACGTCATACATGGGTTTTTTTTTCAGAGGTTTGATTCAAAAAGTGTGTAGAAACCGTGAATAGATTATAGTTTCTTCCTTCATAGGCAGTGTACGCATTAAATTGTATCGAAATGAGATTATGTTGACTCCATTTTTATCCTTTCCATGTAGCAGTTGGTGTGAGAACAAAACCGATCAATCAGTAAAGTGATTGACGGAGGCGTGAGTGTTTGAACAGCTGATCGTCAATTTCGCGTACAATTGCCACTAGTTTACACTGTTCCTTTGAGCTGCAATACAGACGCGTGTAGCTGGGGAACATGTGTATAAACCATTTGCTTATGAAACGGTATTGTACCAAGTTTTTCCAGACAATAAACCTCTTTTATTTTTTGCCTATCGTCCGTCACGAGAGCCAGCTGTCAATTCCTGGAAAAAGCGCATTTCGAAGATAAGTATAATTAATTTATTGTTGTGCATTACCATTTTGAGGCATTCATTTAAGCCGTAGTAATTTAATAAACATTGTATTTTTTTCTAGTGAAATAATACGAGGCTAAATACAGTAAGATCCGTAATGAAGTTACTTATTTGAAGAAAATACTAAATCAAACGAAAAATCCTTTCAGTGCGTTTTTTGTAATGTAAATATCGAAGATTTATGAAATTATCGCACACAGAGTTATCAAACACAGAGATAATTTCAACTAAACCTTTGAAAATATGGTTATGTTACAATTCTGAAGTACTATCACATCTCCGTAAAGGTATGCTACAGTGCAATAAAAGTGTTTCTGTAAAACTCAGCAATTTAATATTATAACTTCTGGAAAAAGAAATCATTAACGCTAATTGTTGGGTAATATTGTATCTCGATGTTTAAACAGAACTTAATGTGAAATTCTTAATTCGGTTAAGGCATGGATGTTGAAGGTTATATGTTAGTCTGTAAGCCGTCCCCTGCTAAGCTTCCAGGCATAAAACCGGGGGACGTTATAAAGTCCTCTACAATACAATACAATACAATTCACTAGTCGGTATACCTTGAAAATTTCGTTTCAGGTATACAGAAAATCTACATTGTCGAAGTTTATTCATCTTTTCTACTTCTTATGTCAAACAAGTGTTAGGTTAGATGTTTTGTTACTTGATAATGGTGGTGAATTGAAGTTCGTGCACAGCTACAATTATAACTTTTTAAAAATAAAAAGAATACAACTGGCCATTTCGGTTTGAAGCTTTCGTACTTAATATAAATTACATTATAGCGTCATAATTTTTCCAAATCTATGCCGTCTTCCACTACACGATATTGATGTCTTGCGAACGTAATTTTCAGTAAACTGAAACACTATTTGTTTTAAACAAATGGTTTTTAGCAAGTAGAAACTGTACCTCTTGATATCTGCTATAAAACGTTTTTCGTAAGTTGTGGATTTTATTTCCATGGTTTTCGGAGTGAAGAACAAATATGCAATGTAACATGAAACACCAGTTTCTACATAAAATGTGCCACAGTTACAAATTCGTTAACAGAGCATCACGATCACGTGTTGTTGCTCTAAAAATAATATTATATTGCTAAATCATAAGCAAACACATCCATGATTACAAAGGTATTGTTGGTATAGGCTGTTCACGGTAAACTGAGCGGTTCTGATATCTCTGCTTAAGATCTACTTGTATGCACATTGTGTATCCTTCCGGGTTATGAAAAATTAATACAGCCATGGGCCTCGTTACTTTATTCATGCGTCGGTCAAGTGAAACTGTGAAATTATTAGAAAAGTAAATATTTTACATACGTGTCCCTTTTTACACGTAGATGCATTAAAAAAACAGAAAGCGAAAGAAATAATTTAAATTGTCACAAATGGTTGCCTAACCATTTTTTATTCGACGTTAATATGTGTAACAATTTTTTCCTCCATCATTGCCAACTTTAATGGGAGCATGTCACTCAGTGTGCCCGTTTAAATACATGCCGGTAGGAGCAGTGACTTTCTATAAGGTTGATTTCAAAAGTGCTCACTTTATTGTGAACAGCCTCTAATCTGGCGTAACTAACCACTGGCGTTAGTTGGCGAGCTAATGCTAGCCCCACTCACAATAGTGACCGGATCGTCAGAGGTGCATAACTGTCACACATATTCGCAGTACCATGGTGGAAAAGGGAGGGCGGGGGTGAAGATTGTCTGGCAGATGACATACACTCTAAATTCGAATCAGTGGAAAACCACTGATTTGCAGTGACATTTAACTACTAAAATCAGCGTAAATTTCTCCGCTTAGAATCAGTGAAAAAATGTTACACTGATTTGAATAAGTGACGGCCAACTGCAATGGCGAATTAAATATTGTTTTTATTGGATTTAGCCAAATATTTATGAGAAAAAAACATATTTACGATAGTTCACTATTTATATTGCGCAATTTACCGTAATTATAAAAGAAAAACTCGCGGACGTGTCCGGGATTGAACCCATACACCCTCAGCAATTCACCTTACCATCTGAGCTACCAAGTCAAGATCATTCAAAATAAAGGTAAATATATATTTTATATATTTTCATCGAAAGCGTGTAGTTTTAATTCGAACGCCCTTATTTTTCGTTTTTGGTTTGATTGGTACCGTTAGGATTCTTAAAACTACTAGTACATATGATGGCACTCTCTTTGCCACATTATATGGAGTTTAAACCTTTAAACAGAGCGCTGTGATGATTACATGACAACATAAATTGGTGTTTTGAAATACGAAACACATTTTTGAAAGTATTTTATATTGGTTTTATTAGCTTATGCGCTGTTATTTCACTTGATACACGATGTTTAACTTCCATTGTTACACGTTGTTTCACGGCCATTTTTACACGCTGTTTAACTGATCCATCAGTCAAAAGACAAATCATTTCATGTTAACACGTAGTGAAGAAAGCATTTTTACACGCTGTTTAACTGATCACATCAGTAAAAGACAAATGACATTTAAATCACGATTGAAAATAAGAATACTGCTGATCAGTGGAAAATGTCACTAGAATAAGTGAAGGAAATACGACATTCTTTTACTGGCAAACACTTAAATATCACTGAAGTATGTTGATTGAACTAGTCATACTGTTAACTATTGGAACAGTGAAATTCTCACTATTTAGATTATTCTTGGACAGCTAGATGTAAGACCAGTGGCGCCCAGGAACTCATCGCCAGTCACGATGTCGAGTACTGATCGACACACATGCAAACAGCAGATATTTGGCCTGACTAGCACAGAATCTTGCTTCTACATGAGGGCGAAACTTTTGCCGTCAGAACGTATTTGATTTCATACTGGTCAGTGGCACAGTTATGACCATCGAGTCTCATCCTGAGATCCGATTGAGTCCGTTGGAAAACCTGATGTCAGTTCTCAACTGGTATTCTAAAGATTTGCAGGCGATGCTGCAGAACGTTCTTAATAAGGTAAGTTAATATCGTAGAACAAAATTTGGGGCGGGCAAGAATTTAAAATATAAACGTATCAAATTGCCCCTGGATTATAATCCATTAATGCAAAGATGAAATCGATCGTGCATGTGGCGCATGAATTGCTATATTAATAATTCATTATAATTAGCACATAATATTACGAGCACAGAGGCATTAAATTTCTTTGTGCAGGAATCATCTCCCGTCACAAAATGTACACGCTAAAGCTACACTGAGATAAAATCAAACAAGATGACGAACGATTTGTTTGTGTAGGGCCAAAAATATATTTAGTTGACCTAAAGTAATATTTTGTTAAGCTAACAGAATGTGAAAAGCAACAAATCTTAATTTGTTCATCGAACAAAATACACGTTTAAATAAACAAAATGTTTGTGTTGGGCCAAAATAAATTAGAGTATCAACAAAATATTTTTTTGAATCAACTATATATATTTGCTTGGCCACTCATTTGATTGTCTTCGTTCGAAAATACAGCTCGAAAGTTTGTTTGCATTTTTTGTGACACTTAAGATAGTAACCGTATATTTTATAGCAAATATTGATTACTAGTTCGTATAAATAAATTAATAAAACCAGTTCAACAGAAAACTAAAAAGTAAAGTTGTAGAAATTTAAATATTTGTTTGTGCGTTTAGTCCAGTGTTTACAATATATATATTGTATAGCGGTTCGTCGTCATTCGTAGTCAGATTAAATGAGGTTACTAAGTCGTAGCACTCGGACGCAGGTGATCTCGGGTCGAATCTCGTTCGAACTCCTAGAGTTTATTTATACCAACCCAAACTGTTCTATGTCTGTGACGCCAAACAAATCTTTAGTTGTTCCAACCAAATCTTTGTCTGGGACAACCAAATAAGAACAGCAAAATAATCTGGTTTCGGCAACAAAATGTGTCGTTGCCCCTATACAATAAAATAATTTGGTTGCGCCAAACCAACTTTGCTTTATTCAACAAAACCTTTTTCTCAGTGTAATCTGTACTAGTTCTGAGGACACAATAGTTTCCTAACTTGTAGGCATATTGAGAGGAACGATGAGCATTTACTACCCGCGTCGACTCTACACCTATTCAGTTAGTAGTGGAAATTCCATAGTACTGTATACAGGCTGTGTTTCTGGCAATAGCTTGTGAAAATCATCTAATTTTGTGTTCGAATGGATCATAATGAAAAGAAAGTTTCTGGTAAATAAATTTTATCAGCGTTTTGGGTCGTGATGATAAACACAGCCTATAATAACTTTCTGTGATCCTACTTACACCTTGTTATAATGGCTGGCGGGGGTCGAAATTACTCTATTTATTATTATTCTGCTGTATAAAAATCTACGGTATTCGTTTCTTCACGAAGTGTCAGTAGCTTTGTTTCGTATGCAGAGAAGTGAAATCAGCAGGAATAATTATAAATCATTATCTCGACAAGGAAATTTTTGTTATACATATGGCCATATTTTTTACGCTCACGGGTTATTCAGTTCCCTGCAGCCTGAATATTTCGTTCGCACAAATGTATGGGAAACATACCGGGGAGTCCACGAATTAAAATAAACCAAATACGCGGCGAGTTCGCAAATGCAGTCGGCCGCAATCTCGTCACGCTCATAGGCCTGCCAACTCTATCAACACCGATCAAATTTCATTGCCTTGTAGAATTGAAACCGGAATTTGAATGTTAATATGGATTAACTCTCTGTGGGGGTGATGAGAGCGACGGCCTATATTTCGGGCCTCGTGATGCGCCGAATTCGTCAAAATATGCATAAATATTGGCAGATTTCAGTGTCGGGGATTCTCAGAGAGGAAAAAAAGGTATTGGTCATGCATTTTTCGTAGATTTTTTTTTTCCCCACGGCGAATAGAAATTCTTTCCCGCCTGGGGTTCGCTTGTATGAAATGCTGGATCTGTGGGGCCGCTCAGCAGGAGGGGATTGGGTTGGCAACCCTGATCGGTCATGCTTTGTACGACTCGTGACGGACGGCAAATCAAGAGACGAGGAAGGAAGGCTGTGTTTTGTGTTGGCGAGAGAGAAATAGAAAGAGAGAGAGAGAGAGAGATAGCGACACATGACCGGTTTTGTCGTGCGCCGACAGAGGGAGGGGAGGGGGTGCAGCAGAGGACGGACGAACATAAAATAGCCAGAGCCTCATATTCGCGATCAGGGAGTTTCGCGCCAGCGAATCCATTCCACGGTTTTAGCGCGCGTCAGGGGAGAAAAAAGGGGTGGTGGGGGAAGGGGCTCGTTGTGTCCAGCCCATATCTCGTAATCCTGCTATGCCGTTGCCGGCCATGAGATATTTATAATGTGGCCCACCCTCTCCTACCCCACACTCATCTCCATTTTCGGGACTTTTGCAGGCGCGGAAGCACATTGTCAGCCACGTAAACACAACAGACTATATATATATATATATATATATATATTAAGGTTGCAAGTTTAGCACCGAAATAATGGAAGTTGATTACCTGTCTTGTAGAAAAAAATATGACAGGACATAAAATCCAATTTAGATGCATTTTCATTTTTTTGTTGATTCTACCGTGGTTTGGCGCGGTAGCTCGTAAAATTCTACGTCGTATATTTATGATAGACTCGATCAGATAATGTTAGATTATCCTTTCAAACCTGGTTTAAGAATGAGTCACGTGATCGCTAACGAAAATGAAGCCTATCATGCTCTTAGAAGAATCTGTATATCGCTTTACATTTAATTTTAATATACATTGCTGATCGTTTTGAGATCTCGTATTTAAGAAGAAACCCCTCAATTAAAATGTATAAAATTAAGTAAACAAAGGATCACGTGGAGGAAGTAATATAAGTTCATTGAGAGTAAATCAAAAGCAAAAAGTACGTGAATAGACCTACTTAATTAGAATTTCTAAAAAAAAAAAAAAACAAACCTGAAGGCTATTTATAAATATCAAAAGTATGGTATAGGCTGTTCACGGTAAAGTGAGCACTTTTGAAGCACTATTAAGTAGTTACTTTTTTCTTTAAGCCATTATTTATTCTTTAACCACATTTTTAAGTAAATGTTGCTATGCAAGCAATATAACACAGTGGGTATATTCCACCGCACTCGGAAGTTAACGTCTAAGACTAAAATATAATATATTTATTGACTATTATTCCAAATGAGAGAGCTTTCTAAAGTGCTCACTTTACCACGAACATCCTATACCTACATGGACGCTTTTCTAACCCAAATGATTTTGCAACCGGTGTGTGTAGCATATTTATGAAGATTATGTTATGTAAAGTCTTATTTTCAATAATTTTAAACTAAACTTGTGGATGCATGAAAACTGTAGTGATATTATCCTTACCAGTTCCATTAAAACCGATTATTAAAATCAGAGTTTCTCCTGAAAAAACTATTTAAATAAGGTTGTCTAGATGGTTTAGCTGATAAAGATGATTTCAGAGCAGCGTGAATGAATTAACGTATTTACTGCCGTGAATTATTCTTGCATTACACTGTTTGCAAGTTGTTTCAAATTGTATGATTCATTTTAAAATCATTTGTGTGTTAAATTATTTCTTAAATGTTGAATAATAAAAATCATCAAAATATTTTAAACCAGAGATTAATTTGCACATAAGTATCAGTTAGTTATAGCTACTTCGTAAAACTAGAAAAGCAAATTAAGATTGAAATAGATTAGTTGTTATTGCTTGCTATATATTTTCTAATACCTAGCATAATAATGTGGAAGTTAAAATTAACGCAATATTCTTGGATAACAAAGTTTATCGATATTCATTCAGGAAAAGCACAGTTTTATGTATTATAAACATGAGATAAAGTTGGATATTAGAAATACACAGATGCATACACAAATACAGACTAGAAATACTCCTGTATTTACAGGAAAAGAGGGTCAAAAAGTATACTAATGAGAAGGGACAACGAATTTTAGAAAGTGAAGGTGGGACAAGAAAATGTTAACTCACAGAATCTCAGCGAAGGATATACATTAATACAAATAAAAACTCGAAAGAAGGGAAAGAATATTGACATGACAAGGACATATAAAAAATGTATTCCCTTTATTATTTCAAGTATGCTCGATGAAAAAAAATGGAAACGGGAATAACTCAAAGAACAATAGAAATATAACCGTCGAACTGATATGGAGAATATATCTTAATGGAGTACAATCGGATTATTAGGGAGTAATCAAGTAAACCGCGCTCACTGTAACAGTTCAGTTCATATACAAAATTTTAAAGCAATTCTTACAAGATACAAGTTAATCAAATAAATGTACGGTACATTGATTATAGTCAAAATAATATGAATCTCAAGTGACAGTTTTACCGTATACGTATAACCCATTTCAAATTATGTGTATTTCAACTGGGAATGACTTCATCGTCCTTAGATCACGAATCTCTGAATTTTATTTCCATGTGTAGAATTAACTGTTCCTAGCATGTGAAATTTACTTTGCTTAGAAATTCGATGCCTGCATATCATTCAAGGGAAAGAGCATCGATGCCACAACGCTATGCTTAATTGAACAATTTGTAGATTAGTTTTCGAAAAAAGCATATACTTACATTTGTCATATAAACTACTCATTGTTATGTGTTGTTCAGATAAAAATTGTGTGTATATATGCTCGGGCCTATTTTCATCATTTCGCAGAAGAGCACCTACGCAAATAGTCCCCATCTCCACAAAGAAGACGTACCAGTGGCCTTCAAGATGACGTCGCGGTAAGTTCGTGCATCTCAGCTCGTCGGTTATTGTTCAGTGCATCGTGAGTAGAATGGTCTAGTATGTTCGGGCATAAGGTACTGGGGGTGCGGAGCTGGAGACGATATCTTGCTCTGTCATTCCGGTCGGTCGGTGACCATTTTCTCTTAAAATTTCCTTTTTCCTTCTCGAAAACGACTATTTTCGCTTGAAATTTCCCTTTTTTCCTTAAAAAAAAAAAAAAGCACCGATCTTCTCATTTGCAAAGAAGGATCTCATAACAAAAACGATCCATTGGAAGAATTTGGGAATAGTTTCTTACCTTTGACGTCGACCTTCGACCTTGTCCTTGGTTAATCTGGGAACAAAAAAAAACTGTATAAAAATTTGAAAAATCGAAAAATTAATTTTAAAAATTAAAACCGAGGAAAACATTACACCAATGACTCCGACCACCATGTTCGATGCCACTTACCCTGTCCCCAATGACCTAGAAAATAAAAACCCGAGAAAAAACTGTATAAATGTAATAAATTTATAAAATTCAGCGAGCATATTACGTTACAGAGTACGAACGCCATATTGGATCCAGGTGACCTTGACCCATGACATTGTCTCTGTGCACATGACCTTCAATAACATAGAACCCAAAAAATTCGAAAAAAATTTTAATCGTGAAAAAAAATACAGTGTTGTAACCTGGCGGCCATCTTGGATCCAGTTGACCTTGACCTCGTGATCACGACCTTGGATGACCTTGAACCCAAAAAAATATGATTTAATTTTTTTAATGTGCATATATATATATATATATATATATATATATATATAACAGCTGTATCAACTAAGCTCCCAACACGACCGACCCTCGACCAGTCGGCCAGTGTCCATCTCGTCAGCCATGTTGGATGTCGATGACCTTGACCTGTGGAATAGACCCCATTCCGGTAACCTTAAATAACCTTGAACCCGAAAATTAAAAAAAAAAATTGAAAATGATAAAAATCATGGAAAAAGTTATGTCGATAACTCCAACAGCCATTTTGGTGGCCAGTGACCTTGTCCCCAGTGAGATTGTAAACAAAAACTTGAGAAAAAATTGTAAACATTTAATAATTTCATAAAAGTCGGCGAGCACATAATGTTACTGAGTACGGCCTCCGTGTTGGATGTCGTTCACCTTAACCTTTGACCTTGACCTAGTATCCAAAAAAATTCAATACATTCTAAAATATTTACAAAAATTTTAAACCATCCAAAAATTATAAAAATATTTATAAAAAATTACTTATTTATTTCATGTATAAAATTTAAAATGTAGAAATTTTTGTCTTAGAGGGAACAAAGGACTGAAACCGACCAACCACTATGTTATGATGTCACCTAACAACAACATTGAATCTAAGTGACCTTGCACTTGATCTTTGACCTTGACTCTATGACCATTACCTCGAACCCAAAAAATATCAAATTTCTGCAAAAAGTTAAAAAAAAATTAAATCTTCCAAAAACTTATAAAAAAGATTTATTAGAAATTATTTTAAAATTTTGTTTAACAATTTTCAAAAGTTTATAAAAAAAAATTTACATTTCCGGAGGTTCCCTAAGCACCACATCGAGCAGACGACTGATCTCCTCCAATGACATTGGATTAACATTACCCTCCCCTACCCGGTCACCTTTGCTCATTCTGACGAATGCACTCTACCCACCATATTAGTTTTTTTTTCGTTGGTAATTTGTTTACTTTTACATCACAGGAGTAATGCTGTCGATTTAGCCACCATGTTGGTTGTTGTCGACCTGGACTTTGACCCCAATCCCAATGAGCTTGAAAAACCTAGAAAAATTACCGTCCATACATTTGTTAATTACTAGCTGGTCACAAGAAGGGGTAATACTGACTAACTATACTAGCCAACGACTGACTCCACCCAAGACTATCTCCACTCAAGACTGGTTCCTGACGAGACTGACTTAGCCCAAGACCAACTCCTGACAAGTCTTATGCCCGATTGCACCAACATCTTCCCCGATCCGAGATAGAATGATCCTAGTTCTGAACCAGGATCCAGTTTGATCTTGGTTCCAATGTAAAAGTGTTGCACCAACCAAATCTCATGATTCTCGATCTCCTATTTTTCGATCTTGGTTCCAAAGCGAGAGATCGAAATTATGTATGAGAAATTTTGCTATTTGTTCGTAATATATGACATCATGGAAGTAGGCGTATTTTTCACTATAGATGGAACTCGATGTGCGATGTTTTATCTGTTTTAAGTGAAGTATTGTTTTACGAATTTTACTTAATCATATTCAAGTGCGTATAATGTTGTAATTTCCCCAGAAAACAATCGAACATAGTTCCATCTGTTGGCGTATTTTCAAACTACATTTGTCGACAATGGGTGCTGATCTCGGATCAAGGTTAGAAATTAACTTCATCTCGATCTCCAATCCAGCTGAACTCGAATGGCGCAACAGTTTTCTGTGTCGATCTTAGATCCGACCTCTGATCGAGTTTCGAACCATGATGGTGCAACCGGCCATAACTGAGCCCAATACTAACTCCTGTAGAGACCAGTGCCTGCAAAACTGGCTAGACCAACCTGCCGTACCGCCCACCTACACAAATAAACGATGATGGACAATCTCGAAATACTTCCTAACAATAGTCTCGTTGCCAATCTCTTTGCAGAATATCTTCACAGGGTCTTCGCAAAACAATCCTACCAGAGCTGTCCATGCGAAAGGGTCATACTAACATACCAAACCAACTTACCAGGGCAATTGATCAAGGCAACCAACTAGTTGCAAAACATTCTTAAATATATTCCCCTTGTTTCATTCCTTCGTCATATAGAACTCATTCAGTTTAAACAACCCGGGCAATGCACAATACTTCAGATCGAACAATAGCCCGCCTTCTGCATGACGCTTATGTCCGAAAATACTAAACCATTCTATTCTCGTGTGAAGTCAGAATAATTAAAATACGAGTTTTGTTCTCGTTTGACACGTACTGAGCAATCAATATACCATGCATGAAACGAAACTACCGATGCCAGTGTCGATTCCACTCAAGTATCATCCATCCTGGGAAGAAATAAAGAAATTCCCTACTCGCCCTATGCTTCGTCTCATGATTCGAGCAGTTTAATCGTTGTTACATTTAATGTGTGCGGCATTGGTTATTATGATTTCGTGCTTAGTTAATAGTGGCCACATGAGTAGTAGCGAAATGGGGCTTGACGCACAAGGGGATGGGGGATCGGATTTGGATTCGGGGGAGCCGCCATGTGGTTACTTCACCCGACCGCCAACTTGGATGTCATTGACACTTTACCCATGCCCTGTGTGACATTTCACCTTGACCTTGACCCCAAAAAATCCTCAAAAAACTTCAAAGAATAAAAAATATCAAAACAGTACTTCCGAAAAAATTTATTATTAAAAATTATTATAAGCTATGCAAAATTATTCTAAAATTGTTTTTAAAAAGGATTCTCAGAAATGACCCATTTCTTCCAGAAATAGTGATAGTAAGCAGTGACCCAGGGTCAGACAGGTGACCAAGATCAGTGCCTTTGACCTTGACCTTTGACCTTGTATACGAAAAATCCAAAAAATTACTAGCAATTAAATTTTTTTACATCATATTAAAAAATAAATAAAACATGTATTATCAAAACATTTATTTTAAAAATTGTTTGAAAAATTAAAAAATTGTTTTGAAATTTATTTTTTAAAGTTTATTTTTAAAATGTCTTAATTTAAAAGTCTTTAACTCCGGTGGCCATTTCGTCCGTTTTTCTCTCGGAATTTCCCCTTTCCCAAAAAAAATCCTTTAAAAAAATTCTAAAAAATTTAATTTAAAAACTTACATTTCCGAAGGTCCCCCAGCACAACCAATTACTCAACTATGTTCGAATCCAGCAGACGACTAACTCCCTCGCACCCACTACCCTCACCTAAACTCATTCCGCCGTCTTGATTTTTTCGTTCTTCATTTGTTTACATGCTGCTGAGGCAGCCATCTTTGTTTATGTTACTGGAGGCTGCCATATTTGTTTTTCGTTTGTCATTTGTTTATACATTACTGGAGGCCACCATCTTGGTAGGGGACCGCCATATTGGTAGGTGACCACCATTTTAGTATACATCACCTATCCACCATCTTGGAAGGTAGTGCCCAATAGCAATTGACCTTTGACCTGTGATCTTGAAAACCATAATTCGAGAAAAATGCATAAAGGTCAGCAAGCATAATACATTACAGACTACTACCACTATGTTAGATGCCGACTACCTCAACCTTGACCCCATGACCTTGAATGACAAAAATAAAAACGCCAGAAATAATACATAAAAACAACAAAAGCTGCTGGGTGGAAGACGGATCGTCTCGACTAGCTATTGCCTCTTTACATAGATTTTTCTCGAGTTTTTGTTTTTAGGCCGTTCAAGGTCATTGTGTTAAGGTCAATGCAGTCTGCATCTAATATGGTGATGGTAGTCTGTAATGTATTATGCTTGTTGAGGTTTATGTATTTTTCTAAGTTTTATTTTCAAGGTCATTCAAGGGCATGGGGTTAAGGTCGAGGTAGTCAGCATCTAATATGGTGATGGTAGTCTGTAATGTATAATGCTTGGTGACTTTTATGGCTTATTTCTCTCCTTTTTTTATTTCTAGGTCATTCAAGGTCATGGGGTCAAGGTCGATATAGTCTGCATCTGATATGGTGGTAGTATTCTGTAATGTATTATGCTTTTTGACTTTAATGTATTTTTTCGTGTTTTTTATTTTCAAGATCATTCAAGGTCATGGGGTGAAGGTCGAGGTAGTTTGTATCTAATATTGCGGTGTTAGCCTGTAATGTATTATGCTTGTTGACTTTTATGCATTTTTTCGAGTTTTTGTTTTCAAAGTCATTCAATGTTTAAACGTTTTCTTTGATTTTTTAACTATGTTTCAATTAAATGTTGTTATAATACATATTTCACTAATTTTTAATCGACTTTTTTTTGTTGTGAATTCTTTTTTATGTTTTTTCAATTTTTGATTTTTTCATTTACAAGATTAAAAGTCAAGGTCAAATGTACTGATCCTGGTCACCTGTCTGACCCTGGTCACTGATCCCTGGCACCTGGGTTACTGATCCCTGGCATCTTGGTTTCTGATCCCTGCCAGCATTTCTGGGAATAAATGGGTCATTTGTGAAGATCCGTTTAGTAATTTTTAGAATAACTTTTTAATAATTTTTTATAATTATAATAATCATTTTTTTCGGAATTTTTTAGAATGTTTTGGTATTTTTTAAAAGAAATTGTTTTTTAAAGGTTTCTTAGTGTTTTTAAGGTGAAAGGTCCTCGGGGTCAAGGACAAGGTCAAATGTCACATAGGTCAGGAGTAAAAGGTCAAAGACATTCAAGATGGCGGCCGGGTGAAGTAACAACATGGCGGCTCGCCCGAATCCTATCCGCGATCCCCTTGTGCATCAAGCCGCATTTCCTAGTACTCACGTGGAAGAGTAACATCATCTGTTGTCTCGTTATTTGTACTGTGTTTCTTTTCCCGCCTTTATGTGTCGTCACTATATTTGAGCTTTTCTTTGTTTTTTGTTTTGCAGGAAAAGTAACCACACGTAACCTATTTTCAAGTTTATTGATATTTTATGTTACCATGTTACTGTCTAGCTCAAAGTGATTTTCCTAGTTGATGTGTAACTTGTTTTCCACACACACACACACACACACACACACACACACACACACACACTCTCTCTCTCTCTCTCTCTCTCTCTCTCTCTCTGAATGGGTTTTCTGACATGCAGAACCATATTTTTCTTTGTCAGCTTTCCATTTGAATACTGTGTCATAGTGAATCCCACCATCCTCATTGCTTGCGATCTGTATCTTGCAGCAGTTGGCCTCAGAATAGGGTCTCCAATTTCTGCTAGCCACAAATGCTCTCAAATACCACATTTGCTGGGATGACATTGTCAGGTGCAACAGTCAAAGATGCCCAGTCATTGAAAAAACAGTTGATTGAGCTACTACATAGTATAGGTTTTGAGCTTCGAATATGCTCGAGCAATAAGCCTCAGATTTTGGAAGATATGCCGATTACTCCCTGCGAAAATCCTTAAATGCTTGACTTTTCCACAGGGCCCTATGCTAATATTCCGGATGTTCAGTGGATCCCAGTAAAATATGTTTTCTCATGCCATCTAAGTGTCAATACTGACAATTACAGCAAATGTTTGGTTATGTCGAAGATTGCTCAAATATATGATCCCATGGGTTGGTTATCACCAGTGGTAGTGTGGACCAAAATCTTGATGTAGTGACTATATACTCAAAGAATAAGTTGTAATGGCCCCTTGCCATCACTTACCAAGTCAAAGAGGGATCAAATTATTGATAGGTTAGCCAAACTAGAAGCAATCAGCCTCCCATGCTTCATACACCCCGATGTGGACACTGTGGAAAGACATGGTTTCTCGGATGATTCTGAGCATTCATATGCAGCTGTTGATCCTTTGAGGAGCACGGATAATCAGGGAAATGTATGTATGCATACTGCAATGGCCAAACCACGAGTGGCACCACTGAAACAAGTGTCTCTTCCTCGATTAAAACTTTGTGGTGACCACCAGCTTGCAATACTGACTCACCACTGCCATACTTTCCTGACCCGGTACTTGGATGTCTCTGCCATTCATTCTTGGACTCACTCGAGTGTTGCTCTTGGCTGTGTTAAAACATAGTTGTACTTGTTGGAGATATATGTCGCAAATAGGGTTTCTCAACTCTAGGACCTGGTTCCTTCCAAGTTTTAGAAACATGTCGGTTTCAAAGGCAATCCATGTGATTGTGTCATTCGGAGCATGTTTTTCGACGCATTTCTTGTGCAGGACATTTGGTGTCATGGGTCTCAGTGGCTAATTAACCCACCCGAACAGTGGCCAGTGTCTGCAGTAAATGAATCACAGACAGTATTCCAGAGCTTGCATCAACATTTCTTGTTCTGTTAAATGTACACGAAGCTCCAGAAGATTTGCCTGTTTTACAACAAATTGCGTAACAGCTCAAACTTATTCTTATCATGGCATACATAATGTGCTTCATCAAGCACATTAGAAAACAAATCATAGTAGTGGATTCCTGACCTCAGTATAACTGGAACAATCTTTTGCGCTCTTATATGCATATGCTTTCAGTGTATATATTTTCGAAATGCTTTGGCACTATTCAAAGTAGGGAAATCTTGTTATACATGCTTACAGCACTTGGCCCTCTTTTTGTGTCATCATGGAGTGTTCAGGGCGGGCGGTCGATTGTCAAATGACAACATTGGATTTCCCTCTAAACATCCGGTCATGCTACCAAAATACCATGAAGCTGTCGGAGCTTTGGTAGACCACTCTCACATCTAGTGCCTGCAAGATGCACCTCAACTTCTGCAGTCTTTCTTGTATCAGAAACTCTGGATTCTTTCATCTCGTTCGTTGGTCCCATTCAGATTCTTTATGGGTGTGTGTTGTTTCTGTCAACCAGTGAACACTCAGTTGCTGATGGAAAATCAGCCTTCAGCATTGTCACTCCCGCTGGGGTCATAGAGAGAGGTGGAGTTGACTATGCAAGACCCATCACTATACGGCTCAACAAGCTATGTCGGGGTACTACCCGGCAGACATAGTTATGTACAGGATGTCGGAAAAGTCTTTCCCTGATTACAAACTTTATTAATATCCACTCTATGAAAGATAGAGATATGAAACAGGTGCCAAAATGTTGGTAAACTAACCAAGTTTTTTGTTGTAACAGGCGAAAGTGCGCACCAAACATTCACCTTTGGGCTGCCTCTCGTACACTCTGGCACCTCACCAAGGGGCTCTGAACCCCAAATACGTACGTTATGGCGGTTCGCTACACCACTGACAAAAGAGGTCGCCTCGTCAGAACAAGTAACACGTTTGAGATAGTCATTATCGCCCTAAATACATTAAAATATTTCGACTTCAAAATCATACCGACGCATGGCATCATTGGGCAACAAAGCCTGAACAATTTGCATTTTGTATGCATGAAACAATGAACGTTTGTGTAAGATATGAAGAGAAGTTTTTGGTATTTGTAATTCACATGAGGCTCTACCCACAGATTTCTTGGGTCTTCGTACAAAAGTCTGTCAAACTGCTTCCACCCTTTCGGGCTGAGGTTGGTGGTCGGCCAGTTCTCGGTAAGACAGCGCCATATTCTGTGTTCTTGAACTTGTCATGCCACGACTTAATGTTCTGGACATCGGGCGACATATTTCCATACGTTGTCTGAAAGTTCCTCTGCACTGTTATTGGTGACTGAGTCTCGTGGTACCAGAGGACACATTGAGTTTTTTTCTTGATTTCTGAACATGTCCGGTTTCCTGGACACTGCAACAGCTACACTACAGCCACGTTACTGGAACCTGCAACAAAAAGATTGGTTAGTTTTCCAACGTTTTCACATCTCTATCTTACATATAGTAGATATAAATAAAGTTTGTAATCAAGGAAAGACTTTTCAGGCAGACTGTATATTTGTCTGTTTCTCCACTAAAGCCATTCACATAAAAGTCTTTACTCACCTAACATCTGATGGTTTCATGGCCGCCCTCACTGGGTTTGTCACTCACAGAGGTTCGTCGGCTCTCAAAACCTCGATGTTAATAGCCGTCGAAATCAATTCGTTCACTCACAGATGTTCTTGTATCGATCTCTTTTCTGACTTTGGGACTAATTTCGTGCTTGCTTCAAGGCATCTACATAACTCGTCCAGGCAGCTCCTAAAATGTACACTTCTGAAAAACTTCACGGTATTCCACTCAATCAATTCTTATTTTCTCCCTCGTGCAATGCTCCTACGTTCTCCAGTTGAGGCTGTTCTAAACTCACGCCCTCTCACTCCAATGTCATCTGACCTATGTGATGTTAAACTTACGCCTGGGAACTTAATGATTCGTACGTCCCTTGTTTCTGCTCCAGAATCATGTGACGATGATGAAAGTACTATCTGTTTGTCCAGAAGATGGAAAATAGTGGGTTCTCTTGCCAGACAGTTCTAGAAAAGCTGGTACAGTGAATACCTGCAACGGTTAGAAAGTCGTGGGAAGTAGCAATCTCCGCAACCAGAACTTAATGCGTGAGACCTGATACTTGTGGGTGAAGAGCGTGTATCACTTCAAGGCTTGTGTTAAGCCATTGTAACCAAAACTGCACCCACAGAAGGATGTGGTTGCCCGTATGGCAGGAGTAGGGGCAGTTAAGCCGGCCAGTACACATACTGTATCGTCTACCAGCTCATTGATGTTCTGCGCGTGTTTTAGTGCCGTACACAGTAATCCCTATATAGAAAATGCTAAAGAGTGAGGAAAACTACAACAACAGAGGGACTGGCTCAGTTCATCGTAAAAATTTTCTATGGTTGCACAAATTTTGGAAATTTAACATTGACTGAGTGAAGTAAATAGGGAATAATGACCAGTTACTGGAGAACGAAGGTCGTAGATATAATACTCTGTCAGGCAGGCCTACTAAAACTGTGAAACTCTGTTCTACCTGCCTTGCCTGTAGTGTTTTTTTTAATATTAGAAAAGCAAATGCTTTATCTCAAAATTGATTTAAAACTTCCTACGTAAAGACGAACTGTTCTGTCGTATCCTTAGTGTAAATAAAAATTAACGCTCTTGCCCCCACACACATCTCTTAATCTCCACACTGCGAATGTGGTTGTATTCGGTTTCTCAGGGAGGTGGGATGGATTAATAAATAAGTTAATGAGGCAGAAGGACACAAGTTTGGTAAATAAATTTAGAAATTTACCATCGTCCCAAGGGCAATACGGTTGACCGAAAAACCAGTGCAGTCATCAATTTCTGTGCGAAGTTAACCTTTTTCTTATTCAAGGGCGCACAATTAGAGGAAATAAGAAACGGATGCAGGGCTGCCAAGAGCTGTGAATTAACTGTAGACGACTACAGAGGAAAGGGATGGGTGAGGGGTTGGGGAGGGGTGGCGGGACTGCATAGCCCGAGGGTTTTCCTGCGGGCGGGTTGTTTCCGCCAGCAACGACAAGCCACTCGCCGGCCGCACAGAGAGAGAGAGAGGGAAAGAGAGAGAGATAGAGACCGTTTTCACACGCTGCCCGCCCGCTTTCAAATCACCGGGTCAAATAGGGCCCCGATGTACCCCCTCTCCACTTCCTCCATTACAACCTGCCTCTCTGCCATGCAACCTCTGTGACGTCACCCGCTTGCTCTCTCCGCTTGTTGAAACGAGGACCGCTGAGGGCTCGCAGGACACACTGCCAACAACCCCACCGCCATCCCTTTCAACCTCTCTTCAACCAAACCTTTTACCCATCGCCCACGTGAATACATACCCCTACACACTCTCTGCCGGACAAATTCTAAAGGACACTTTTTAAAATTAATGCTTTCATTCACTCAAATAAAAATTTTAAGAGTGTGGGATAACTTCGCGAGAAATATGCTCGTGAAGACGATAAACAGTACTAATAGTTACATTAAGCATATGCTTCAGAGTAACTTTGAAAAAACACACGCGAAAAAATACATTTTAGAATTCGTCCAATCTTCAAATGTTTGACGGAAACTGAAGCCATCTAACTTTTTCATACAAACATGGCGGTGTTAATGACGTTTCGATGACGTCACATCTGTCCAACTTTATTTGACCCAATTTACTGGAAGCAGTTTGACGGGAAAATTTGACAGTGTGACAGGGTATTTACGGAGTAATTTTTCTTTACCATGGTGTGGTTTTTTTTATTAATACTCTATATTATAGGCTGTTCACAGTAAAGCGAGCATTTTTTAGGACCATTTTTTATCCTTAACCACTTTTTTTCAAATGAATATTGCCATGTAAGTAACAAACAGAGTGTATATTCTATATTCCACTGCACATAGAAGTTAACGTATAATGCTACAATAAAATATACTTACTGACTATCATTCGAAATGAGAGAGCTATCAAAAGTGCTCACTTTGCAGTGAATAGTCTAGACCAACTTGTCTGCACGCAACCGTATATGACCGGCCTCAACTGGTTGAAAAGCCCCACGTAGGCTAGTGTTTCCCGACGCTAAGGAGATTGCGTGAGCTGATTACTTGACTGTCCACAGTGATAAAGTGACGATATTTGGGCGTCTCTGAACATCGAGTGGAATATACACGCTGAGTTTAATACTTACAAGGCAATATTTATTTTTAAAAAGTGGTTTAAGGATAAAAGCGGTTGAAAGAAAAAAGTAACTAAGGCCTCAAAAGTGCTCACTTTACCGTGAACAGCCCATAACGTGGTGCTTTGTCTTGCTTAAAGAACGCAGCAACTAGGGCGGAGACAATAAACCGTATGTTCACAATACATGTAAGCATTGCGATAAGCGAAATTTCTGCTTTATAAGTTATGTGTACGTGAAATATATATTTCTGGAACACAAAACATGTTTTATATTAGAAAATGGGCAATTAGTAGGTGATAAATCAATTGTTTATAACTATGTTCAGTCGCCACTGTTCTAACGAGATGAAAAGGAAACTTAATAACGGTCCTGTGTGGGTGAAATTTCCAACTAACTAATTTTCGTGGCCGCTATAAAATGACTGATTAAGATACCACATCGTCTCAGGTGGCACCATAAATAAAATATTTCACTGAACTAGTTGAATTTCCCAGAAAAATATTCGCAAGTGGGTGAAACTATCATGAATCGAAAATCTTCCACGATCAATGACGCTATTGACTAAAGAAAATATACAAGCACTTACGGACTCGTGTTCAAAGCCTATATGCTCCTATGAATTTGCAATTTCAGTAATTTTGAATAGCTTGTACTGGTAGTGAATGGTTTCCTTTAACAATTATATTACTATAACGGTACACCGATGTAACTTCTCGGACACATTAGGACCACTTATACATTAGTCTATAGCTTGTACACGTTAAAATGACCTCTTTTGAAAGCCCTACCTAAGATCTACTTGTATGCACGTTGTGTATTCTTCCGCCTTATGTAAAATTAACATTGCCATGGGCCTTATCACTTTATTCATGGGTTGGTCAAGTGAAACTGTGAAATTATTAGTAAAGTAGTAAAGTAAACGTTTTATAAATCTACTAATTTTTACACACTGATGCATTAAGAAAAACAGAAAGCGAAATAAATAATTTGAATGATCACAAATGGTTACCTAACACTCTTTATTCGATGTTAACATATGGAACTACATTCCACCTATCGTTACCAACTTTTTCGGCGGGTTTCACTAAAAGCCACAGCTCATTCCTTGCCTTTATTCAAAGCGCTATTAGGTGGCAACATTCTGCAACAGCATGCCGAGTTCTCTCACGAGATGCTTGGCGATAGATTCGACCTGCAGGGTTGGAATATCTATGTCTTCTGCGCTGGTCTAATTATACCTAAGACTTACTGGATCAGGTCATCATTAAACACACGGAATAACTTTCTGTGCTACCAGACAACAGCACACACTCATCATGGTTTCGACCAGCAGTCAAAGAGTCATAATATTTTGAATGCAAAAACCCTGCGTACTGCGACGAGCAGCGTATGACTGCGGTAAAGAAATGGAGTCTCCTTCACCAAATATCTCGGCACTCTAGTCCTAAGAATTCCATGTAGTACTTGTTTACCTACTAGAAGGCCTACTCTTCAAAATGACTTTTAAAATGTAGAAGTTGTATTTGTACTTTAAAGTTTAAAGATTCGAGCATTAGGCACACAAAGTATCTTTTAAATTTTGTGGAGGTATTATTGTGATAGTGTGCTTCAACGGTATATAATTCGAGCCAGCGATATGTGTTTCCACGGACTATGTATGTACCCATTTCGATTAATTGCTTTGTGTAGCAAACTGGTGAAGGAATATATTTAAAACAAAATATCGTTGTTTTGAATATTGCTTAAGACAGTGATCTTGTATACTAAAATAATTTTCTAAGAACATTTTAACCCGCTCGGTCACACATTTAGTTCTGAATTCGTGTGTTGCAATTACGTAACTTTTTGGTATGTGCTGTACTTGTGTTCAGCAGTCTCCTCATAGTTATTGTACGACGTGGTGCGTGCTCGATGTTATTGGCATTAACCTATTCTTGTCAAAGAGGCATAGAATATTCTACCAATCAGATTAGCCAAAAGAAGACTCTCAAAATATTAGGCACTGATGTCTTGCCGTGTACAGTAGCTGTAATCATATTCATTCATTTGCAACATATCCACGGTGGTAGACACTGTGACTGAACGTGTTAAATGAACTTCGTGAGTCTTATAAGTGATTTAATTTAAACGGTGACTTAGCAGAAACCAAAAATTATCGCTCCACGCCAGCGAAGGTAAATGGGGAGTTAAAGTTGGTCGCGAATCTCGGGTAATTACGTGTCGTGGTTCCTGGAATTAATTCTTGGAACCAGCAGTGGTTTCTGGGCAGTTCTTCACGTCTTGCGTTACCTGCCCCCAAACGAGGTTCACCTTACACCCGAATGACCTTGAGCAGATAATTTATCATCCCTTCTTTTTCTTCTTCCTCTCTGCTTCTCTCTCTCTCTCTCTCTCTCTATTTTTACACTTCCTTCCCCGCTAGGCTGCGCTTATTTTACTTTCAGATGAGCGGCCATTACGACTGCGCCCCGGGTCCCTAATGTAAGTTACGGCACGCGAGACATGTTTTATTCATACATTTCGTGCGAGGGCGGTTTGGGGTTTCGCGGACTACTTGCGGCAGGGGAGAGGATGGAAGGGAGGAAAGAGAGGAAGTGAGAGAGGGAGGGAGGGATGTGACTGCGGAAGTTGTGTATGGCCTGTTCGCCGTCACGCGCGACATCTGGCGACAAGTGTAGTTGCTTACACCGATGTGTTCGTTCCCCCGACACCCGATACACGCTGGAGCAGTAGTCGCACGTGACGCTGCTCCAGTTGTTTGCCGTGGGGAAATGTTTCCTATCTCCACGAGAGCGCCACATACCGTCCCATCGACAAGTATAGGCTGTTAATGGTAAAGTGAGCACTTTTGAAAGCCCTCTCGTTTGGAACAATAGTCAATAGATATATTTTATTTTGTCCTTAGACGTTAAGTTCCGGGTGCGGGGAAATATGCAAACTGTGTTTATTACTTACATGGCAATATTTGTTTAAAGAAAGTTGTCAAAGGAAATGGTTTAAAGAAAAACGCAACTAAGAATCCAGAAGTGCTCACTTAGCCGTGAACAGCCTATATAAACTTTTTCTCCCTCGTTCCCGTTTTACCGAAACGTGCGTACACGACAGGTAGTTTTCCTTGTCTACGATATCAGACAAAAAAATATTGTCTTCAATAGACCATCTTTGGCAATGACTTCGGTGATCGAGGTCGCTGAAATATTACATTGGCGCCGAGAATGTCTGGGTTTAATATCCCTTGTGCACCATTGATGTGTGCCGTTCGTTTAGTATGCCTGGATGTTTAAAATCCGTTTCCGTATTTTGACAGAAACGTCTGCCAAATTCCCATGCATTGAATTAATTGTGGTCTTTGTTATGTCGCATTTTATGACATGTATAGGCACGATAAAGAGTTATTTTTTTAGGTAAGATATATGCCCGGTTGCTCAAAACTCATAATTCTCCTAGTATTATTAGACATTACTTTTACAAATTAAAAAAGTAAGGCAGTCCTAATGAACACGATACAATTCACCTCTGTCAAAAGCATATATTACTCAGCTCTATTTCCTGACATTAGTATCTTAAGATGGGCTAAAGTGTAGGAAGTCGAGTGGTTAGAAGGAATTAAATAGTTACGTGAAAATTATTTATAAGATGATTAAAGGCAAAAGTATTTATGTCGTTTTTTTTCAGGTTGACGTCTAGGGACCTACCTTATATCTGGAATGAGTATTTTCTTTAAAGGTAGATAAATTTTTATTTGTATTCCAAAAATGTAAATTTTGAGCTTAAACATAAGATCATTTTTAAGTATACACTTCGCTGAAATGCGCCTCGAGTCTAAAACTCAGATTGTTCTATTATAAATTCCTTGCTGTAGTTCGCCTTAAAATGTATTAAAAAATAAAATAGTATTTGGAGTGAACGGAAAAGAGAAATACACTTCAATATGCCGATAACACAAGAACTGGTCCATACTTCACACCGAGGCCAGTGTCCTGGCGTGGGCTGACAGACTTCTTGAGCACCAGATTAGAGCATAAGGGCGTTCAGCACGAAAATAAGAATGGAAGTGCTTTTTGATTGTGTCAAAACTTAGTTAAAACAGAGGGATAATTACTTTGGCAACGTACGGAACAATTTAATGTAGTTCAAACTTTTAATCCAACCAGTTGCACAAGTCAAAAAATAAATTACGGTAGTTGATCTTGTGTAATTTTTCTAGCAATCCAATAAAAACTCTTAGGAAAAACACCCACTAAACATATAACGCTAAAGGCCTGCCCTGACTTCTTTTATTAACTATCTTTTCAAATGCTAGTACACAGCATCGTTATAATTTTCGTTAATAGACCATCGTTATAGTATGCGGCATTGAAAACTGCTATAAACAAGTTCATTAGCCTAGTCCTCTAATGGTGGTTATTATACGTAGACAAAAATGTTCTTTGTTTAAATAAATTATCGTAAGTGAGTGAGTGAAGAGATTTGGGCGGCTCTTAACAGTAATGTCTTGAGAGCCAATGAGGGTGAAGCTAGGTGAGTAACTGAGCAGCGTCGGAATAAAAAGACGGTGAAAACGGGAGAACCTCGAGAAAAGCCTCTGACCAGCGGCACAGTCCATCACGATTTTTCTTTGCGAACATCCGGGTGTCAACCGGCAGGGGATTGAACCCGGTTCGCCTAGTGGGAGGCGAGCACGTTTAAATGCTCAGCCACCATGCCCCCTTAAACGTGAGGAATTACTTTAAACTTAAAGCCTAATATTAATGTTTGGTTCATGCACAAAGGGGATGATTAGTACCTTGGTAAGAATACTTTTCGTTAATCTGAGATAATTAGTAGAGTTTTCGTCTGCACGTTTGTGAGTTGGTAACAACGTATAGAGAGTCAAACTATCAGTTTGAAAGACTCCAACAGAGTTGCATGTCTGGTATAGTTGCCAGAGGAGCTACTTCCACTGATGAGGTAATTAGCGGAAGCATCTCAGTGCGTCGCTGCAGCGCAGAGTAGAAAAAGTAGGTGAAGGGGGGAGGGTTCCTTTCAAGTGGGCGTATCCATTCTCTGGTCGACTGCGCAACGATCTGGGGTCTGACCTTGTGTCTACAGTAATAAGCTATTGCATGCTATGAAGGTTCCCTATAAGCTTGGCTGCCAGCTGGCGGGTAGGTCACCAAGCACTAGTTAGCGAACGGCGTTCCAAAATTTTTCTGGACAGCAACGCCATTTTTCTGGTGCGTGCGGCAGGATTTTGCTGTTTTAGAGGCTACTTCGCCGCTGTTTTCTTAAACTTTGGATGCCTGCCGTTACTCACGGATTTCACTGGTCAGTAATTTCAGTAACGTCAAGCATTGTTCCGATACTGCTCAAGGTACTGATGGCCACTGATGGTCGTATCTGAGAGGTACCCTGTGCGAGGCTACAGCCGTTACTGAGATCGCGGATTTTACTGGCGATAAAAACCGCCAGTGTTGTTAGGTAAACCCTAGATTTCGCCGGAAGTTCAAGTCATGTTAGAGGAAATTATACTCACGGAAGGTACAGCTGCTGAGGCAATCACTTATAATATTTTGGTGTCACCAGAAGATGCCCGAAAATCAGTAGAAGATGAGTAACATTTTCACTGTTTTAGTCCAAATGCTGTATGAAAATGAGTGAGGTTAGTGTGTCCGCCATACTTGTTTATACTATCGTGCACGTGGTAATACTACTGCAAGACGCTCCGAAACAATCAGTTTACTGACGAAGATAAATATTTGCTGCTTACTGACGACTGCTCCCTTATTGCTGGCGAACACTGATAAACCATGAGTGATTTTAGTGCTCGTCAGGTGTAATGGAAGGCGGCCTTTGTGTAGCACTGCTGCAGCCATGTGCACGGTATTTGTTATAGGCTGTTCACGGTAAAGTGAGCACTTTTGTGACCCTAGTTACTTTTTCCTTTCAGCCACTTTTTATCCTTTGACGACGTTTGTTAAATAAATATCCCCATGTAGGTAATAATCACAATGTGTATATTCCACCGCACTCGGAAGTCAACGTCTAAGGCTAAAATAAATCATCTTTATTTACTATTATTCAAAATGAGTGGGCTTTAAAAAGTGCCCACTTTACCGTGAACAGCCTACAGTTGCCCGTTAGGCAGTGCTTCCACTGTGAAAGTGGCGCAAGCATGTTGCCTATCCGCAAGGGCTGCGTATCGGCTACACCAAACCCGGCCAGACAACTGTGACAAGGCTGACCGTTTCTTACCCATTTGAAAGTGCTGTTGTGACCTCGGCAGCGAGCACGTTTGTCTATTGCAATATCGCATTCATCTGCAATGAAACAGCCTGCTGAAAGCACTAGCACTAAAGCGAAGGAGCGAACGCAGTTACCCAATTGGCGTGTGTCCGACAAGATGTCACGTGGGCAGAGCTATAGTCCATTCACCGTGACTTCTCACATTTTCTAAAGTTTAAGTTATATTTTCAGTTTAGTCCTCCATCACGTGCTAACAAAACTTAATCGAGTCTAGAAAATTTCACCAAAATTACAACGCACCGCATTCGTTCCCACTCAATATAATAATATTTTCCATGACTATTTCTTACCAACACACCTATCTTCTCCCCGTTTTATTATAATTTATAGATAAGATATAAGTAAAGGTGCGATTTAATAAAATATTTGCCTTTATGTTAACATAAGTATAAAACGCTTGGGATACACGACATATTTTGCAAACAACCAAATACGTCATACGTCGAATGATTTTTCAAAGGTTTGATTTGAAAAGTGTGGCGAAACCACGAATAAAGAATAGCAAATAGCGCACCTCGCGTACGATGCAGGTCAGGAAGAGGCTGAGGCCGTGTCCGAATTGGCAGATTTTGTTGACAAAAGGATCACGTGACCCGATTTTGTATACAAAAATGGTGACTTTTTGGTAATTTGGTATTTCGTATTTTGTATCTAGCGGATGTTAGCAAAAATACAAAATCACAAAATCAGCGCCATGTTGGTTTTTACTCTAAACACACATGCGCGAATGCGTAAATAGAATGACTTTTAAAACAGATAACTCTATATAAAATATACTAAGCATGTTTTAAAAAGCAAGTAAGTATTGTGTATTGTAAATATACACCGCAAAATTTTTTCCAAAAGTCTTAATTAATTAATTAACTATTTTCTTATCTATTAACGCATTCCTAGTATTCCAGTGATGACTGCAGAACTATTACGTCTGTTTTAACCATTAAATCTAGGTAAAAATACTTTGTACTGTTAATTTAATATTGTGTTACCGCGAGAGCTAAACAAGTGACTGTCGACAGCGTCCGAATTGATACCTACCAAATCACGAATTTACAAAATAACGAAATAACGAAATTTGTCAATTCGGACACGGCCTGAAACGCATTTGCGTAGGACCGTATTCCAATGCCTACACTAATGCAGCTGCTATAAAACTTCGTTATTCAACAGATTCTTGGCTGCACAAGGCAAAGGAATAAAAACAGTGCACATATTTCGCCATTGGTTGAAAATAAAGACGGCGACAGCACAGCACGTAAACAAACTTCGCACACATTAACCTTACTGTGCGTATTTAAATATGTTAATTTATGTCGTATACGTAACGTAACCATTTTGAAAACCACACAAATATATCAACTAGGCACACTCCTGCACTAATTAATGGTGCCGTTTGTAATCTTTCAGATTTTTAACCTAACTTGCAGCACATTCCTGCCAGAAATTCGCTTCTTCTTGACATAAGACACGTTAATATTTTACCGCCACTGTGTTTAAATCTGTTATAACTGCGGGGGAAAGAACTGTAGTATTTAGCCTCTTGTTATTATTAGTGTTTGGGCTATTTCGTTAAAAGGACATCCTTAGTTGGAATAAAAATCAAAACGAAGGGACGCACGCAACTTGTGTCGCAAATTTTTTGTACGTAGCAACGACAAACTTAAAATATAGTGGTGAACATGCACCCAAATAGGCCTACCATAACTTTTATTCCGCTCATATTTATATGTATTGGTACATACTGTTTCCTTCAATGCTACCTAACAATTCAAAAATATCAATAAGCAACGTTTAATTCACATATAACATACCAAAGATCTAGGTTAAAACAATATTTATCTATGAACTATTTATTACTAGCCCTTGCCAACACATCGCTGCTCTCACTGTTTTAATTCGTATTTAATATGAAATAAATATTACAAGTTATTAAAACACTAAGTAAAAGTTTCAATTATTCAATAATACGGTACTTTAAAGTTAATGATAGTGTTATATACTGGTATACAAATTATTGAAAAAACAGGCGAACATGTTACGCCTTGGGTGATTTTTCAAAGGTTCGTTTTAAAACATCCGAAGAATCCATGAATGGACTATAGCCGTGCATCCCAGAAGACATGTACCACACCACACCACAGTTTCTGCCTTTTAACAGTGCTTACGGAATTCAGGAACATTTGCAAAACAGGAACATAGTGATTGACGCGGACGAAGCGTGCGTACTCCACACTTTGGGGTGAAGGTGCTTATTTCCCTAAACGAGCCTATTTTCCAGCAACCTTTGCTTCACCTACGGTGTTAATGCTGAACCTAGTTCAGTGATTCCGGTACTTAATGAGCTAGAACTGCGTCCTTGTCACCTACTCAAGGTACAGGAGCAGGTCTGAGCTATTATACTCTGATGACGTTACAGTTGCTTTAGTGCAAGCGGTACGCAATACCTTCGGATATTCAATCTGCCTACATCACAATCACATGTAGTGGCCTATTTGCGTAGGCGGTTCACAACTGCACTGTGCAATTGGAGTAGGGCTTGGGCTGCCCTTCAGAGCCGATGAGGGTGATGCGTGGTAAGTATGGAGCAGCGCTGGAGTGAAAGGGAGGGAGAAACGGGAGATAGCCGAGAAAACCCGCAGACCAGCGGCATCGCCCGGCACTCACCCAACGTGAGACAATTGTGGAGCGACCCCGCCGGGAATCGAATCTGGTTCGCTGAGTCGGAGGGCGAGTGCTCTAGCAGCTACGCTACCGCGGCCCTATTGCCCCTGTAAAATCTGGCAGAATAGTAATGAGGCGTTTCCCCTGGTAAATTTATTAGTGAAATTGCGTATTCATGGCGCACTGTAATATGATATTCCATTCAGACACAGTCTGAAAATGTAAGTATGTACACACATTTTTACTAAACTCTCGGGAAAACGGAGGAAATTATGTTTTCTTTTGGATTTAGTTCGTCAAAACGTTAGTCGTAACATTACGGGTTCTTGCGTCACAAATAATTTACGTTTCGGATAGACCAGAAAATAGTTAATGTTTGAACCATTTTAATGTCAGTAAATTGTAAATAGCAGATACTGATTTCATCTGAAGTTATAATTTTATATCAATAACTAATATGTTTTTTTTTTTTTTCGTATACATCGATACCTCCGAGAATAGATGTGTGAGAACATGTTTTTGAGATAACTAAATATACCATTGTGTCACATAAAATAATTTTTGTTCGCAATAGAATGAAGTTGAGTTGCTCCCGAGTGTTCGTCAAGACCTGAGATATGGAGAGTAAATCGTGGACTTTTCTCGTTATTCCCCCCCCCCCTTTTTTTTTCCTTGTAAAACCAAGTAACCAATGAAAAGCACGTGTCTACCAGCACTTGGTACCTCACCAAGTTGGCAAGAACTAAAATGAATTCCACCAGTCCCTCCCCCTCCCACTCTATAAGAAATAAAACCTCTTTACAGCACAACCTAGTAACAACAAAAAAAATAAGGCGAGGATGAAGGAAAATGACAGACTAGCAATCGACGCACTGTTTCTACAAGGCCACGGTTAAATAAATAGAAATCCGCTATTTCGAAAAATGCACAGAATTTTCCGCACTCAAAATAAAACATTAAGTGTCGTTATTCCCTAGGATCCAATACAGTCTAGAAAATATTTCCGTTTTCGCTATGAAGTTTGCTAGGGAAGAAATATAGAACCGTATGCGTCACTCAATGAAGCTTCGAAGTCAATGGTGCACATTTTCAACATCTGTCGAAATTATGCGATTGGGCAGAACACATGACACGTGTGCGTTTGTGTAGTGATTTGTTTGCATTTTGTCACACTATACTGATGTACATTCGTCAGTAAACGTGTTTGAAATGGTCTTGACAGGTGTTCATTTTGGCAAGGCCATCTCGCTACAATCGTTATAACATATGTTGAAATACGATGGTATGTAGCATGGCTGACCTCTTTACGCCCACACGTTTCCGACACGTGTTGTTAACCGATTGTCGCAACTAGCAGGCATTCTCACTCACCCCTTCAACTTTATGTTCCTTCTAAAACGCATACAAAACCTTAACTACCGTGATTAAGCGCCTAGCAGTAGGCAATACTATCTACATACTTGTATGGCATGTTGTAGTCTGTTCGCGGTTTCTTCACACTTTATGGATCAAATTTCTGAAAAAATCACTTGTGTTTGATGGTGCTTGTTTGTTCTCTAAATATATAATGTATCACAGGCATTTCATACTTGTGTTAACACATACGTAGCTTAGTTTTGGTTAAATTAAACATTTCCATATAGTTTGACTATGAATTAAAATATTTCATTTACAATTAATGTGAATAAAAGTGGGATGAATATATGTTTGTTGGTAACGCCTAGTAAGAAGTAATTCTCATGCAAAATATTATTACACGAATGCGGTAGTTGTCCTTTTGGTGTAGTTTTATAGACTTCCGTTAAGCTATGTTTGCTTGAGGCGGAGGAATATCCTGAAAGTAGAACTTTAACAGGGTTTCAGAAATTTTGGAAGTAACCTGATTGGACTGAGTGGAATCGTAGGTTAGTTTAGGGGCGTAATGCTAAACTAATGTATTGTGTCGGACATATCGTTAACATATTTTCATAGTAATATTTATATTACACACACAACATTTTTGCTTGATTATCTCGTATGTAAATATCGTTTTCATATGTTTTGCACTTGTAATAAGTCACATGATTTGCATTTTTCTGTACATTTAATAACTTTAATATTTCCATTTTTTTTTAAACACGTCAGGATTTTTAAAATTTGTTGTAAGGTGGAAAACTGTATTCTGTTTAAGCTAAGATTTAGTTAGGTCCTCATATCTTTGTGTTACTTATTTTAAAGATTTTATTGGCTTCTGTTGGTCTCATTTGTAAGTCATTCTTATTAATGAAATATTGTATATTTTGCTTAGAGACCCGTAACTCTATGTTGTGTTAGTCTAGAACGGAGAAATTGGCACATACAGGGTTGGTTGGTAGTTTTCAGGATCCCATTGGACACAACAGGTTTGATCCCTGTTTCCCATTGGCTGAAAACTCTAGGTCCTGTGTACATGTTCATGCCATTTGAGTAAGAAGTTCCCTTCTCTTTCGCACGGCTCCATACTAGTAAGATATAGAGACAGGACTCTCCCCTGCGAGTAGGAGGAGTGTAGGCATGTTTTGATTAGAGAGCAGGGAGTTAATTATTTCCCTCGACTTTTCTCAGTGTGCCAGCTGACGTGTCCGAGGTTTTACGCCCCAGCTAGGATCCCTAGAAGTTAGGAGGTAGAAATAATTACGTCTGCGTTAGAGCTAGGACTCCGCAACACCTAGGATGCCCCATCGCCTACATCACTGCAGAGGTCCTTTAACGTCGTTGATGACCGACTACGAGAGGATAATTATACATCTACAGGAGCTACAACGATTTTTAACTTCAGGTCCAGTAATAATTACTCATAGGTGGTGCATGGCTCTTCTGATATCGTCGTTTTAAGCAGTGAGAGGACGCCATTTTTCATCACGTAATTTTCTTAGCTGACTTTTTGCTTACGTTTAAACCTGAGAAGATTTCTTATATTACCCTGAGGTAGGCAATTAACTTTTAAAATTTTAATGCAGAAGAAACATTTATTTATTTTTGTGTAATTTGCAATTTTCTTTAAGTATCAACTTAACAACTTTAGCGACAGTTAGCGAACTACATTTGCAACTACATATTGCCATTAGAAGTTAGGTACAGCCACTCTTTCTCCGTAACTAGGAGGGTATGTGTTTATTTAGATTTGCTGTTTGCCATCAGGTTTTTTTCAGGAATTAACCAATCCAAGTAAATTTCAAGAAACTGAAATTTGAACATAATGAGAAAATCAATAAAATAACCTTGGACTTTAAACTAATCACCAGTTGTGGCCTAACTTATTTGTAGCTATCATATGTTGTGTTCCCAGGGCTACTGCATGCAAGTGTTTTGTCATAATTGCTTACAGATTATGTTGCTTATTTTTATGATGGGTCTTGCATGCTCGAAGTGTGCACTTGATTACTGAGTTGCTTAAGGTAATTATATAATGTGTGGTAATCCTGACTGCCAATACATTCGGGCAAATAAAAAGTATTCAACTATGGCAGTTACACTTGAAAAAATTACGTGCAAACAAAACTACACATCTGTATCTGATTAAGGCTACACGAAACGATTTTGTTTGAAGTTAAACCGTAGAATATTTGGTTGTGTGAGGTGATCTTTGGGATATTACTTGCATACATTTGCTCACACACATCACAACTAAGCGTGGGCATAATTAACTTATCCTATTTAGCTTTTTCAGAACTTTTACATAAAGAGGCTTACGAAAGAAATAAAGTAAATACTATGCAGCGGAGTTTTCTCTCCATAACAGGGGATCATGTTTGGTTGGGATACTACGATGAGAAACGTTCAATTAATTTAGATTAAATGTAATACTTTTATTTAAAATTAACGACGATGGGTGAGAACCCGCATGCCAGTAATTAGATATATGGCGTGTGGTTTAGAGTAGGTCCAGGTGAACTTAAGCAAGCTGTGCGGGTTAAGATTGTCGAGGAAGTGGCTGAGATGGTCCTCAGTTGATTCCCAGATGATGAAGTTGTAGTCTTCCATAGGCATCACTGGGGGAAGTGGGCAGGCAGTCAAAGGCTTGCAAAGAGAATCGCAATGCGCCGTAACCAAAACAAATGTAAAATATATTTTTCAATGGATTTATTTCAAATTGATATCATTTTTAACTATATTTTTTATTGTATCAAAAATAACGAGTTGATTCTATAAGGTTGGAATTTCTAATATCCTAGAATCAAGAGTTGGCTGTAATATACAGTGGACCCCGGTCTACTGTTTTTCAAGGGACTTGCATGAAATTTACACATGTACATCTAGAATTTCAGTAGATGAGGGTTGACTAACTTATATCAGTAAATACAACTTGTAACCTCACTAAACTTTATGTTTAGTATAGTGAGGCCTGTACAATACATGTTTATAAAGGTTAACTGTTATGGGTAAAGCTGTATGCTAGGCCGCGTTGTTCCACTATCTCACCTTGTTCTCGAATACTTGTTCTTTGCTATGTACTGTCATATATATATATATATATATATATATATATTAAGAATAAAAAAACTGCTTAACCCAGCGTTAATTAGGTTGGGTAAACTCTCCTAAAGCATTAAAAAAGCACATTATAATCTAATAATTAATTAAATAATTTATAATTTAAAGTTTTTTTGCTATTTTTATTTGATATTTTTTTCCTTTTTTATAATTTTTCATATTAATATACATTATATTACAATGCAATTTATCTGCGATAGAAGTATTTAATATGTATTGGCTAAGACATTCTCTGTAGACAATGTTTGACGTCCTGTTATTGTTTGGTAGCAAAATGTACTGTTTCTCGGGACTTCCAACTCGTGATAAACCAACATATAGTTGGCCATGGGAAAAACACTATTTTCGTAGGTCGATTCCAACCAAAGAGAAAGTTTGACCCTGGGACTTATTAATAGTAATCGCGAACGATGTTTGTAAGGGAAATTGCAACCGTTTGAAAGATATTGGCAAATCCGTGGGAATCATGGGAATCCTTGGGATGTTTGCCAGCTGGCCGGCTGCTGGACCGGTGAGGATGGTCGCGACAATCAAATTTTCTTTCAAGTCTTTAATGAGCAATCTTGTGCCATTACACATGTTAGGAGGGCTTATATTCCTTAAAAGCATTATAGGAGTACCGACTTTTAATGATAGTTCGTGAGGTGGCAAGCCAGAAGGATTAAGCGAATTTAGAAAATCTTGAGGAAAGTGGACGACATCGTCAACATTGGTGACTGTGTCAATCGACTTATAGGTTTTGACTTGGCCGGGAACTCTTTGTATAATGAGATTGTTGATTTCATTGACAGTGTCGTTCCTAGGCGATACTATTGCCCTGTAACACAACCAGTGAAAGTCTCTTTCTAGTAAATTTTCGAGGCCCTGATATACTGCTTCTATAAGATGCTGCAGACTGTGGACTATCTGACCTAATGTCTCATTTAAAATGATTTCAGCAGAATTAGTGCCCAAATTTAGAGAAGGAAAATCTCCTTCTCCAAGTCTGAGCAATTGTTGTGGGAAATCTTTATGCGTGTCTCCACCAAGATAGGCTCTCATATTCGTTTGCAAATTTATGTGTTGAATAGAACTCCATAAGGGAGATGATTTAAGACATGCTTTGATGATATCTGCACGCGTCCCTTTTGTAACTACAGGAAGTGTCTGCCGAAAATCCCCAGCAAACACAAAAGTAACTCCCCCCATAATGGCAGTAGAGCTTCTAAAGTTGGCGCCATACGCAGCACACAACACGTTTTATTTTCCGAATCTGTCCGTCCTGCAAAGCCGTAGTACATTATTTTGTTCTATCATCAATAGTTTTAGCAGCGCACGCAATGTAAGGAATTTTATAGGTCAATTATCTACACTTTGGGTTACATTATTGGAGTTTTAGTAGGGATCCCTATTGATTTTTAAAATAAAATATAGCCTATGACACTCAGTGATAATTTAGCATTCTACTGGTGAAAGAATTTTTTAACTCGGATGAGTAGTTTCGAAGATTACCTCCTACATCCAAACACACAAACACACAAAGTTACAAACACTACCTCTTTATATATATATATTATATATATATATTATATATATATATATATTATATATATATATATATTATATATATATAATATATATATAATAAAGAACACTACTCCAGTGTTCACAATCAACGGAGCAAGGTGTGTGGATTCCCTGCAGAGCAATAAATACGTCTTTCATTATGTTTGCCCTACCAGCAAGGAAACATGACACACGAGGAGGTTAGGTATCAGGAGGTATACCTCCTCGCGGCTCATGTTCTCCTGGTAGGACAGTGACAATAGGTAGCAGTTTCCTGGTTAATTTTTAATTTATTAAAAAACATTCTCGCTCGTAAATGTTATTGGTATTCCGTATTGGATTCTAATATCAAACGGTAGGAACAGGTACGAAATGATATTGCGGGAGTGTCGAGTAACAAGCGAATTCTACATTTCATTGTTCCTTATTCGCGATACAACAGTATCAGGCAAAAGAGATTGTAACAGGTATTTCCAGAAGCTAGGAACATTCTATACCTGTTATTTCTTAATATCTGTTACTGATAAGAGGTATTGGAAATACTCCCCATCTCTAGCGTACAGTAAGACACACAATTTTTTTTTTTTTTTTTTTTTTTTTTTTTCGAAAACGATAACCAGAAAATACTACAAGTATATGCAGGGGGAGAAACCTTGCCTCAAATAATGATCTTGACATTTAGTAAAAATAGTGTAACTGAATTATAATGGAAACTTACTTCTACTTTTTTCATTGCTTGCGATGAATACAAAGTAAAACAGTAACATGTAACAGAACATACAAGAGGGGGACATGTTCTTTCCTAATATAATTATGTGCACAACAAGCATCAACTAAATTATTAAATGAAATCCTAATTTTAGAGTTAAAGAACAAATAAAGAGAGGTAATCAATATGCTAATCGAATTCATATATAGGTAGGCCCATATATGGAGTGTTCAGTGCACAACTAGATCAAGTCCTTGTAGTTATATTAATGAGAAACACGAGTTTGAAAAAAAAATGAATTTTTTTCCAGGATAACATTTTGTTTACAGCTCCATTAATATTTCGCATCTGAAATTAAGTATAACTGTAATAAAATTTCTGTCGGAATTATTACCATAGTGAATTTTATCTGTACTAATAAAAAAACGGTTTTGCTCTACCTGTGCTCTGAACCCTCCTTACAGTAAAAATTGTGTTATAGGCTTTTCACGGTAAAGTGAGTACTTTTTAAGGCCCTGCTAAATATTTCCTTTCAATTCACCTTCCCGCCACTTTTTAATGTAAACTTGGCAAAATGACTAATAAACACAGTGTATACATTTCATCGCTCTCAAAAGTTAACGTCTGAGACGGCAAAAATATATATTTACTCGGGGTTAATGCCTTTTGGGAGGGATTTAAAAAGTGCTCACTTTACTGTGAACAGCCTACAGAAGCAAATCGTAAGGAAAAAAATTCATAAATGTCGTCTTTTTGAACGCGGCCACGTAAATGTTTCGATTCTACGGAGAGTGAGTGTCCTTGTGAATGTCGCACGCGAACATTCGCGCAGACACGTAATTCTTTCTTTCGCCTCGCCCCCTGGTCTCGGACAGATAGCGACGCGGAAGGTGTGTGCAACGGGACCTGATGAAGAGGCGGAGGAATGCGGCGCTCGAGTAATAATGAGACCAGGGGCCCCGCTCCTTTCCTCTCCCCCCCTATAATCCAACCACCTCACTTCCAGCCGGCACTTTTCCTTTTGCAGGGGAACTATGCCTGGCGAGCAACTCTTCAATTAGCATAATTAAACCTGTCGTGATAACGGCGGGGAGAGAGGCGGCCGCGCGCTTCACTACCGGACCTGTATCAGAGAGCTTCGTGCCGGACGACGGGGTAGACCAACACGACGGCGATATTTTGGAAATAACAGACACCCGGGGTCCACCCTTCCAAGCCGAGGGCACTCGAATACGTTTATAAGCTGTTCGCGGTGAACTGAGCATTTTTAAAAGTCCTGCTTAAAATCTACTTGTATGCACGTTGTGTGTTATTCCGCTTTATGTATAATTAACACTGCAATGGGACTTATCACTTTATTCATGCGTCGGTCAAATGAAACTATGGATTTATTAGAAAAGTAAGTATTTTACAAACCTGATAATTCTTATACTTAGACACATTAAAAGATACAGAAAGTTAAAGAAATCATTTAATTTATTGCGAATGTTTACCAAACGCTTTTAATTCGACGCTAAGCGATGGGACTCCTTCCCCTCCATTATTACTAACTTTACTGGGTGCATAGCACACAGTGTACCCGTTAGACCAGTGACTTTTTTCTAAGGTTGATTTCTAAAGTGCTCACGTTATCGTGAACGGCCTTCATCGGGTCTGCATATACCCTCACTGGGAGTTTCCTTTAAATCTACGAATGATAATAGCATTCAAATAAGATCCCATTTGAAGTTGTATAGCACGAATCTGATTCCGAACAGCTCTTATCGCAATGTTCGATCGAAGAGTATTGGTATAGTTCGTTGCCCAACGATATTATAACGAACGTAATGACGGAGTGCCGTACGCCGTTTCTCTTCGATTATTGATGACGTCATTGCGCTCAGTGTGATTACGATCGTGTTGTCTGTTTTGCTAAGCACATTTGCGTTACGTTAACATTCATTCCACTCAGGCGAGGGAAAAAATGAGATTTATAATGTAAGAGTTTGGAATAGGGATACATTTCCGCCGTTAGGTGGGCAGTGTTCCAAAAGGTGATTTATAATTACAATTTTAGCTACTTTCAGAATAAGAGAATTATTTTACTTAGTTACGAAGTCATTTTATATTTTAATTATGGCTATAGCAATCATCCTGTTTTTTAGTGTAGAAAATAGAGAAAAATCTGTTACGCATGCAACAACACTAGCGCTTCCCAAGTGGCGAAAATTTTTAGTTACCAAACTTTTAATATTAATCTTCCAACCTGAGTAGAATTATAAGCTACTAGCTGTTACCCCCGCGGCTCCGCCCACGTGGAAAATATAGAAAACAGACCACCAACCAGCGCCTACTCAAATGGTTGCTGGCATATTTTTATATATTCCCTACGAAAGTGTTTTCCGGGGGGGAAAGTACCCTATGTGCTAATCCAGAATATAATCTAACCCATGTACCAAATTTCATCCAAATATGTCGAGCCGTTATGACGTGATTGAGTAACAAACAAACATACAAACTTTCGCATTTATAATATCGCTAAGATTCACGGTAAAGTGAGCACTTTTGAAAGCCCTCTTATTTTGAATAAAAGTCAATAAACATATTTTATTTTAGCCTAAGGCGTAAACTTCCGAGTGTGGTGAAATATATACTGTAGCAGTTTAAATTAGCTTGATTAACTTTCCCAAAGCAACTGCCACACAACAAAATAGTATATGTTTTAACACATACAAACATATATCTCTGTAGGATATTGTAGAAAGAAATGATAAGTATGAATGAAAAACCTGGGAAATGAATTATTAAAAGTGACTTGGTTAACTGTAGTGTAAATGCTGCTACGAAACTGTCCAATTGTCTATACTTATTGTAAGTGTAATGACAATAACAGAAAAGCATGTGTATTCAAATTAAAATTGAAATACCAAATTCCTGTATTTCAGATAATATGTTAAACACCCAAAAACAAATACAATTGGCTATCAAGAAAAATTAATAAACCTAGAAGACTAAAATCAGATTAATTACATTTATTTTAATGCAATCAAAAGACAAAACCATGAAGAATTCCAAATTAATCTCTCAAGTGAGTAAAATTCAAATCATGTCATTAGACTAAATACATTAATAATGAAATCTTATTATGATTTAATCTTCAATCATGGACAGCCCCAGCCGGCGAGTCTACAATTATATGAATGGCATTACTTATGCCTACAAAGACTGGTGTCAAAATTTATTTAAATTGCCAGGAGAAGTTGCGATTTATCTGTAACTAGCTGGGTATTACTGGAGATCAGCAGAAATCGTGGGTCATCTCTCCGAAGTGGAATGCAGAACGGTTCTCCAACTACTCCTTTTGCAGAAACCTCCACAGGTGGAACACCCGAAAATCATCATCTACAGGCCGGATCTCCTGACGTGGTAGACTGACTGTACCTACATTGGAGTCGATCCTGGTAGATCTCTATTCTGTGAGCTGGCTCTCCTGGCGCTGGATTCAATGTCGCTCCTTCTTCTAGTCGTTTCTTCGAAAATTTCCTTTACATGATCAGTATTTCAATGGGGTTCATCATCTTCTTTTTTCGTATGTTGCTTCATCGTAATTTATTCTTTTCCCTTTATAAGCGTCACTTCTTCGAAGATATAATTGTTTAACAAATTATTACTGTCAATTCTTGCTAATATTTAGAGCCCCCTTACTTCCCGTGGTAGTTCGTTAGTGATTCCATTATAGAATGAATAATTTTCTGTTCTAATAGCTATTGTTTTAAAATCCATCAAATGGGATAGGCCGGCTGGTGAGGCCTCATTTTTTTTTTTTAAGAAACAAAAGTTATGATAGCCACATAGATAAAATGGCATAAAAGAAAATAAAACCAAACACATGCAACACTATCAAACTTACATACTACAATCAACACAACTGCCAAAATAAATAATTATACATATGTCATATCAAACCTATGCGAAACAGATTGTATAGGCTATTCACGGTAAAATGAGCACTTTTGAAAACCCTGCTTAAGATCTACTTGTTGGCACATTGTGTATTCTTCCACCTTATGCATAATTACCTTTGCCATGGGCCTCGTCACTTTATCAAGTGCTTCGATCAAGTGCAACTGCTTGATTATTACAAAAGAAAATGTTTTGCAAATCTGCTCATTTTTACACTTAGATATATTTAAAAAAAAAAAAAAAAAAAAAACAGAAAGCGAAAGAAATTATTTAAGTTGATAGAAATGGTTGCCTGACACTTTTCCTTCGACGTTAAGATACAGAACTACTTCCCTATCCACTGTTACCAACTTAACTGGGCACATGTCAGTCAGGGTGTTCGTTAAAATATATGCAGGTAGGGATGGTGATTTTTTTCTAGGTTGATATCGAGAGTGCTTACTTTACCGTGAACAGCCTTTACCTATGATTACTGGTTGAAACTCAAATTATAGGCATATATTATTTATTATACTATTGAAATATTGAAGTGTTACAGATACACACTGTTTATTATTTGCATGGCAATATACATTAAGAAAGATGGTTAAAGGATAAGAAATAGCTGAAAGGATAAAGTAACTAAGGTTTTGAAAAGTGCTCGCATTACCGTGGACAGTCTATAATATCAGTTACATTTACTTTCACGGCAAAAAGACAGAGATTGAAAATGGTGGCGAGACACGGACTGGAAACTGCCTGTCAGTTACAGAAGCACGTGAACTGTCGCGTGTTTGCGAAAGTGAAATGAAAACCCCTCAGATTTTTATTTTATTTCTTTTCTGCGGCGGCAAAAAACAAGCTCAACATTACCTTTTTTCCCCCTTGCATTTAGCAGTCCTCTTTTAATTGTGCAAGACACATTTCTAAAAATTTATTACAGAAGGTAAGTAGTGTAAGCGTAAGAAATGTAGCCAAACCATAAGATTATACCATCATGTTTTCATATTCGACTGTTACTTTTAAGGTTTCGTTTAATACGAATATTCGTTATGAAAACAACAATATTGTACAAAAATGCCAATAATATTTTTAAAAAATACATCCTTTATTATTTTAACAACATATTTTCTATTTTATAAATATCACTTACTTTAATTAAACTCAATTCTTTTTAAAGTAATATTTTATATCGTACGTAAGCTTTTTTTGGGTTAACACTTTCAACATTTTCTTAACAGATTGATTGCACAACCCCATTTTTAAGTAATATATTATTATTGTGCATATACGCTTTGTAAGTATTTTCATGCAGTTTTTTTTTTCATTGCGGATGTTTTTGTTTTGGAAAACGATAAACTCACACTGTTTGCAAAAACGGTTCAAACTGGCATGCAGTCGCAGTCCGGAGTTAAGTGACTCTAGTAACAGTTACTTCCAACTGGCATCCAGTCGCAGTCCGGAGTTAAGTGACTAGTCACAGTTACTTCCAACTGGCATCCAGTCGCAGTCCGGAGTTAAGTGCCTCTAGTCACAGTTACTTCCAACTGGCATGCAGTCGCAGTCCGGAGTTAAGTGCCTCTAGTTACAGTTGCTTCCAACTGGCATGCAGTCGCAGTCCGGAGTTAAGTGACTCTAGTCACAGTTACTTCCAACTTTTTTGAAGCCCTGATTAAGTTCTTCTTCCAGGATATTCCTCCGACTCTTGCAAATTAAACTTAATCGAGTGTAGAAATTTATACCAAAAGGACAGAGCACCGGATTCGTGCGCGCTCAGTGTAGTAATATTTTGCATAGGAACTATTCCTTACTAGAGATTACTGAAACTCTTATTTTCTCCCTGTTTTATTTATATAAACTATAAATATAAATTATTATAATTTATAGCTAAAAGGTAAGTAGAAGTTAAATTATTTTTAAATGAATATTTTTTCGTTTAATGCCACTATAGAACGCACGTGATACATGGCATATGTAGGAAACAATAAAGCTCGTCATAAATGGGGTGATTGTTTAAAGGTTTGATTCAAAAAGTGTGAAAAACCAGCGAATAGACTATAGCACTGTTTTTATGCATCCAAAAATTTCCATGTATTCTGTTTTGTAAAAGAACGCATTATTTCTGTATGTGATGATGCCTAATATGAGGAAAATTTATTTTTACGACATGACTTAGTTGTCCAAATAATTAAACCTTATTACTTAGACAAGTATGTGCTAGACTTAACCAGATGTGCAAGTTACATAGTGTAGTAATAATCGTTTGAAAGTTGTAGTAGAAAATTATTCTCCGTTTTATATAACTTCAGTAAATTTGGACAGTTCTCTAACCGGCAGTTATTAAAGACTGAAAACTTCAGTCCAATACTTAGTCTACTATAGCTGGTTGCCATTCTTAAGTGTTATATTTTTGTCATGAGCATTTAATATACTAATTATGGTTCTGTTTATTTAATTGTTGGTGTGAGGAACTCTAGTTTATCGTCTTTCGTGAGATAATATATTATTGTTTTGCGGTTCTTCTTATGAAATAGTGGCGATTGGAATTTACATTATTTGGATGATGCGGTGAAAATTTTTTGATCATATCTAAATAATATTCAATTTACTATAACTCAAAAATTTTAACTTCGTCGAGAGAACTAAATGCAATGCTGTTCGTACCGATGCGAGAAAAAAAATAAGTTGAAGCCCTAGTTACCCTAGTAACCAATTTATATCCTTCCACCACTTATGAATGCAAACCCTGCCATGTTAGTAATAATCACAGTGTCTACATTTACCATACACGGAACCAAAAGTCGGAGGCCACAATGAAATGTATTTATTGGTTATAATGTCTGGTGAAAAAACTTCAGAGACTGCTCACTTTACTGTGAACGGCCTATAGCTCCCAGTATGTTGACGAGCAATGACTTTTAAATTTATAATTGAAATGTCTTCCTATATAGATGGTTGTTGGTTCTAGCCTGCTTACTTAGTCATCTGCACAGGACGCCAAACGGTGCAGTTATTTAGTAAAAAATGTCTTTATTAAAAAATGTGTGTAGTGTTTGCAGACAAACACCTTTTGAGAGCGCTATACGTTTGTATGTAAGTGGTCGTTTATTGATTGTGTTAGTTCCTTCGACAGTGAAAATGGCTGAATAGCGGCCTTTCATTGTAAATTCCTCAGTTAATCGTAGGTTCGAAAATTAGAGCACACAATTTTAAAGCAGTGATGAAAGATGCAGCACGCTTCAATCTTTAGTTAAAATGCGTGGAAAGACACATAATTGCTGCAAGTCCATATGGGGGAACGACAAGAGAAAAGGACGCCAATACAGTGTCCTGCGTGCTGTGGCCACGTTGTACCCGATGTGAATGTCTGGCTCGCCCTTTATAGTCAGTGCACGGATACTTCCGAATTTCCTGGAGCCTTGATGAAGTTCTACTGTCAGGTATTCCTCCGCCTCACGCAAACAACGCTTAAATACAAATCCTAAAATTCTAGAAAATGATACTAGAAGGACAACGCACCCCATTTGTGCCCACTAAGTTTAACAATACTTTGTACGAGAACGACTTCTTATAGGCAGTTCACGGTAAAATGAGCACTTTTGAAGACCCTGCTTAAGATATACTTGTATGCACGTTGTGTATTCTTCCGCCTTGCGTAAGACTAATATTGCCGTGGGCCTCATCACTTTATCCATGCGTCGGTCAAGTAAAAGTGTGAAATTATTAGAAAAGTAGATATTTTACAAATCTGCACATTTATACACTTCGATGCACGAAAAAAAAAAAACAGAAAGTGAAAGAAATAATTTAATTGATCAGAAATGGTTATCTAACACTTTTTATTCAACGTTAAGATACGGAACTACTTCCCACTCATCGTTATAACTTTACTGGGCACATGTCACTCAGGTCGCCCGTTAAAATAAATGCAGGTAGGGGCAGTGACTTTTTTCTAAGGTTGATTTCAAGAGTGCTCACTTTATCGTGAACAGCTTTTACTAGGCTTTACCAACACACCTATTTTCTCTCTGTTAATGTTCGTACTAACTGCAAGGGAAACATAATGATTTATAAATAAAATATAGAGGTTTAACTAAACCAAATATACGATACTTTGGTGTTAACGCAAGTATAAAACATGTGTGATTCTTGGCATATTTAGGAAACAACCAAATACGTCATGCATTGGGAGATTTTCCAAACGCGTGATAAAAAAGTGCGAATAGACTTTAGCGTTCCACTTCTAGGCTTGGAATACACCAGTATGAACTTTGCTGATCGCTGGTGGGCTATCAAAATTTTGCACCCCACCGAGATCAACATGCGCTACCTACCCGGCCAGTCGTAGGTATCAGGTATCACGTCAACTTAGAACGAAAGCATCTCGCGAGGGCGAGTAAAGAGCACACGAAGGCTTATCTGCCATAACAGCTACCGTGGCTAAAAAAAAAAAAAAAACACGCGTACAGCGATCCGTCGTTATCCCATGGCTCTCCACTATCCTTGGGGAGCGAGCTATCAACTTGCCACGGTTTAAATTTTACGCACAGTTTTATTGCTTGATCCCCCCCCCCCCCCCCTCACCGACGTGGGCAATATCCCACACGGAGCGCGAACTTTACCACGCCAACTCCCTTCAGTTCTCACGTAAACCCCCCCAGCCCCCATTTCTCACTCTTTCTCTCTCTCTCTCTCTCTCTATCTCTCTCTCTCTCTCTCTCTCTCTCTCTCTCTCTCTTTCCGGGACATTAATAACACACAGACGCCGAGCCCGACCTTACTTTCCTTCGCGAGCGTGGTTAGCAGAACTCACCCTCCTCACCGGCAAAACCACGTCTGCTGAACCCGCAGAGGGTGTAAAGTATTCACGTCCCCCCCCCCCTCCAGACACCCTGCACACACACCCAGCCACGCGTTTCAGTCGTTTTCCTAAAGCGGGGAAGCCCCGTCACTTTTATCGGTCACGCTGCGACATAGAGAGTAACGTTATGGCAGATACGTGCAGGATCGTCTTGCTTCCTCCCCTTCGCAGTCCCTCCATCACACACCCTCCTCTTCGTCCCTTTCGTGGTCAAGTGTCAGAAAATAATTAAATAATTTCTGTTTTCAGAATGTCAGGTAATTCGCGGATACGGACTGCGCCACACGAACCCGTGATAAAAAAATAAGTAGAAAATACTATATTGTAAACAAGCATGTGGCCCTTAGTTTACGAGAAAAGCTACATTAAAGTAGATAAAACTATTTTAATTCACTTTAAGCACAGCATATAGCATCCGCATACAAAACGTCGGAACGTCATAGCAGGTCTTCGAAGTTTGCTTTGGCCATAGCAATGCACATTTCCGCACGTTGGATGCATGCAGCATGGACGGAGCTTGGCCGTCGGATGCACCCATGGCCGTTGCCATGTCCCAGTACTCACTGCACGTGAACTCCATGGCCTCTCTGGCACTACTCATATCGACCCGCTCATTTGCCGTATTCATTACCACCGACACGTCAGTTGCAGCATTGCCACATCACCTCACCTGTACCTCATTGGAATACCACATGTTTGCTGCAATGGTTCTTGGACTTTCCATAACTTTTTCTCGTAAACGAAGGGTCTTATGCATTTTTACCAAAGAGCATTTTTTACTTGGTTTTGATCACAGATTCGTGTGGTGAAGTTCGTATCCGCGAATTACCTGCAGTTCTGTATATTTTGCATGGTCATGATATAGAGCCTGATAAAAGCGAAAAAAAACTGGCCACGTGTATAGCAAGAATTTCGGGAATGTCACTTCAATTCTGTGTATAATTTCGAGATAGTACTTAGGTTTCGTATTTGGTTACATCTGAAAATAATTTTTCATGCCCACAAAGAAATTTCGTCGGAAATTTGTTCGTGTGATTTTCCTGTAGCTTCAGTACCAGGTTAAAAGTAAAATTCGAATTTATAAAACATGGAAGTTTTAAACCCTAATATTGCAGGCGAGAGGTGTGTTAGATTTCAAAGAAAAATTTTTATGATATGCCTGTAAGCTTTAAGAACACTCCAGTTGAAAGGAGATTTTTGAAGTTAAATAATAACTTGAAATTTGCTTGGCATAAAATTTAATGTTAAAATGTACGCAGCTTCATATAAAAAAGTTACAAATTATTTTCCCCAGTGATCTGACACGATTCAACGCCCGTAGTAGAACTTCCGGATAAACGTAGTTTCTGTGAAATCATTGTTTGCGCGTAATACATGTTTTTTTTTCTAAGTAAATAAATGTTCTGGAAATGTTTTTTTTTTCTGGGAAAGGTAGAGATAATGTATCTGCAACTGCCACTTTTTACTTTTCTGTGCTTTAGATTAATTCAGAGATAAAAAAAAACAGAAAATTTCCAGAAAAAAGGCATTGAAAATATTTAGAGCTACGTAGTTTCTTTACGAGGAAGGAGTAAGTAACAAGTGAAAATTTCAGGTAGATACGTTGGGCTCCGTCAGTGCAATAACATTCCTCCATTGTGTACATACTTCAGGTGAAAGGAATTCATAAACATGGAGTGCATGTTGAAGCCTTCTAATTTCGTCGAATTCTGCTTCCTAATATACCTTGGGGATTATAATATTTTTCCACAGGGCCTTGCTCAAGGTACCACGAATATAATGAGGGTTTTCCCACCCACAAGGTAACGGCACTCAAAAATAAGCCAGTCTTGCAGGTTGCGTAGCTTAAAGAGCAGGCGTTAATTGGCTTCGACATGATGTTCAAACTGCAGCAAGGCCTTTCACTTGCTCGGCATTCGATAGTTACAGGAAAGCATCCATCACAGATTGAGCGCTATGACAAACAATTGGGGCTAGGATGTGGATGCTAATTTCGGGACTTTGTACATTCATACAGTTCATTGCAATATATTTCAAAAACAAAACGGGCTAGTTTAGATTTAAATTATTTTACACGTCTGTTTTTTCGGATGCACAAATAAGATTATTTCGTTCTTAGAGTTAGCCAGTTTATTATGAAGTCAGAGCTAGACGTCAGGTTAATTACGTGTAGTGCCTAGACTGTTCACATTAAATACGAATAGTTATTGAACTCTTATTAAAATAAAGAATTCCGAATGAAAATTTAGCCTAAACACATCCATACCGGATTGAACAAGGGCTCCAATGAGGCAATCCCGGTTACTTGGCAAGGAGGACTGAAGTGTAAAATAAATTCTGGAGCGGGAATTTATTCAGTAAACACCTAACTGGATCGAAACGAAAGCATCAAGAATGGTCAGCATTCAGAGTCATTGATGTTTTCAAAGAACAAGTACTAAGAATTAAGAAAATGTTTTACTGTGTGAGAGAATTTTACCGTATCAGAAGTGTAAACAACTTGAAATGTGTCTCCCGAGGATGGGGAGATCACCAAAAGAAAGACTATAATTTTTTTCTTTGCAGTAACAATTTGTTTTCGTTATCGTTACAATTCCTCTACGCATTCGAAAACCATACAGGTGAAATCATCCCATGTTCAAATTAAAATTGGATCCAGTCCAATTTCGATTCAGGCTAAAAATTTTACTACAAAACTTTCAACACAATGGCCTTAACCGTATTGGCATTGGTTTATTAAAAGTCCCTCAATTTGAAACTCTAGATTTATAGGAGTGCCTGAAGAAGACCGTAACATCTCAAGCATAACGGGTAATTGTCGGACATTTGTTGGTATACCTGAGAGCTGTGTGTGTGTGTGGGGAGTGGGAGAAGAATGGGGGAGGGAGGATTAAAGAAAAACAAAAAACCTCAAGTGGAGTGCAGCATACAGAATGTTCGGAAATTGAGTAGCCCAAACTCCAGACACAGTTTCTTTGAACCAGTAGTACCACAAAATCCCTACACTTATTTCCGGAAACGTATTTTTATATCACATAAATGTGTTTAAAATTGAGGCGTACAACACCTGCAGAACAAGGCGGTGCGATCATGCGTGTTGGACAAGTCGCATGTGTCGTAGGCACGCAACACCAAATTGTTATATACGCAGCGCCACGTGCCTGCTTCCTATGCAATTTTTCCTACACGCACGATAGCACTACCTTGTTCTGCAGGCGTCGTACGCCGCAACTGTGAACACAGTTATCTATCTGTACATAGTATAAAATAAAGTCGCCTGGCCGCGTGTGTCTGTGTATTCGGCCAAGGCTTCTAAACTACTTGCTTGATTTTAATGCGGTTTTCACCATGATTTCGAGAATTTCTTGAGGAAGGTTTAAGTATATAATACTTAAATATTTAATGTAAGGATAGTAAAGAAATGTTGGCGTTTTCTAATCAAGTCGTAAAAAGCCGCTTTTAGGGCGCTTACATGGCTTACGATGACTAAACCATAAGAGATACGGCCAATTAATGCACTACAAAACTGTAGATCTCAAAAATGTCTAAAAAAAAGTCCACGTCAGCATATGTTTATCTTTTAAGATAGACCCACAGTAACAATTTTTTTTTTGTCTTTTAGGGATTCACTCACGAATACTTTGTGAATAACACAGTATTAATCCTATGTTAGTTACCTTAAGCATTTTGTGTATATACTTGCTGTAAACCTAAACAATACCACATTTGTAAATAGCACCCGAGCGAGGCACGGACAGGTCCCTAGTAATATATATGATTACGTCTTCCGAGATAAGTATATAAGGATTTTGTCTTACTACATGTCAAAAGGAACTATGTATAAATTTTGGGCAGTGATTTCCGAACATCTGTATAATGAACTGTCTGGCAGTTGCAGAAACAAATAAACATATCGCATCTAGCTTTTCGGAAACAATAATTTTGCCGAACGTCAAAAATTTCTGCGCAAGGTTAGCATCTGTAGCCTATTCACGGTTTCTTCACACTTTTTCAATCAAACCTTTGAAAAATCACCCAATCTATGAAGTGTTAAGTTATTTCCTAAATATTTCATGTATCCTAACCGTTTTATACCTCTGTTAAGATGAAAGTATCTAATTTATCATTTAAAAGGAACTTTTGCCTGTATTTTAATTGTAAATTATAATATTTCATTTACAATTAATGAGCATAAAACGGTGAGAAAACATGTGTGTTGGTAGTGCTTAGTAAGTAGTGCTCGTGCAAAATGTTATTACGACTGAGTGTGCATTAATTCTGTGTGTTGTCCTTTGGCGTAATTCTCTAGACTTAGTTAAGCCTAGTTTGAACGAGGCGGAGAAATTTCCTCGATGTAGAACTTTTGTAGGCTTCAGAAAAGTGTGAGATAACCGTGAATGGATTATAATACGAAAATTACGCGCGACGGGTTCATCACGAAGGAATGAATCGCTACTTCCAGCGTGAAAATGAACGAGCTGGCGAAGAAAGTGTGCCGTGGAAAAGCTGGATGAAGAGGGACGACGACGAAGTGGAGAAAATTGTGTATGCTCCGTCGCAATTTCCGAAACATTACCCGCGTGCCGTCACTCCCAAAGATGGCAGACTCTCGCAGCCGACGACAGTCGAGAAGAAGAGTCTGGTAGTTAACTCTCGACAAGCGCGTTATCGTGCGTCGCTTATAGAGACGCAAGTCGATCATTTTACACTTTGCGAAACGCATATTTCCGTTAGATGGCACGCTTCGCGTTAGAATTTCGTGAGATCGGAAAGCAAATACGTCGTTGTAGAGATATTAATGAAAAAGAATTTGCGCTTAAAAGGTACAGGCTGGGGCATAGTAAATCTAACATTTTCAAATGTGTATAAGGTGGCCAATTTATCTTTTATAGAAGTTACATTTGAAACTGTCTAGTTAGAGGTAATGTGTTGCCATTTTATTCCACGACATTAATTTACCAGCAGTGACAGGTGAATACATATCGCCATATCTGTGCCGTAATTATGTAGATAAATAACGTAAGCTCTGAACGATTGTTTGAAATAACCTGTTCGAGTTGCCGCCCGTAGCGTCTGGCATACACATACAAACGATTGGACAGGCAACCACACATTGCAGTTCATGTACCAATTTCCTGCAAAACTGGTGAGGTGATAACGATGCACACCTGAGCAATGGAGCAGACGGACTGGGTGGCAGTCAACATGGTTTTTTAACAAAATCTCAAAACAGTAGTTCTGATTAGGCGGTTTTTAAATCTAACTTCGTACAAAACTGGTCGAATTATATATACACCCTGATGTTACTCGTAACTACTGCTAGAACTGAAGTGTATCTCATGAAAAAGTGTCCGGTTCCAAGCGAATGTGAACGGATAAAAAGAGGTAACTCATAACTAGAGACCTGAAAAATTCGCGAGTTCAATGATCCGTAGGATAGACTTCACAGTTTTATATACTCTTGAGGCCCTGAGAACCCAGGACACCTCAAATATACAATTTCCAAGAATACTTCAGAACCCAAGTATGTTTAAAAACAAGGTGATATAAGGAAAGAGGCATAGAGTATGCATAAACGTGGTCAATAAAGCAGAATATTAACTACCAAAAACTGCATTAAATCGCATAAGGTTAAAACTTCACTTCCAAATTGAAACATGAAAATTTTTATATTGATTTTTAATATAGCATAATATTTTTTCTTTTCTTTTGAAGAACAATTACATAGACACAAAATGGTCGTAACAATTTCCATTTACAACTTTCAAGAAAACTGATAGACTACAATAATATTTCCGAAAAAACTGTGTGTGTCTATAAAAATATTGTCCCTCAAGGACTCATTTAAATATATTTTTCTTTGGTTTTTTTTTCTCTCCAAAATGGATTAAAACATTCACAAAGAGTACGTCTATTGTATAACCCAAGTGTTGAGCCAAAAGGATCTCAAAATTATAATTCACAGAAAATTATTAAAATAGTTAACAATGTGAATCATGCTGTAGTTTCACCCATAACTTTCCCTGGCCATAACATTTACAGCCACTTAAAATTTTATCTTTGGCTTTGTACAACAAACGAAAAATTTTATGTCTCCCAAACCTGGCCACCTAAGATTTTCCATGGCCATTATCAGGTATTTCTAAGATAAAATATTACTTCAGTTACACAATTCATTATTCAAAAATGTAAATCCACCGATATTTTCAAATTAAAACTGAAAAATCTCTGGCTTCTAAGCCCTGGCAGAGACCATTTAATCATCTCGAACTGTCCGTTTCCAAAACGGTGGGCGAAACAAGACCATGAATGAAGCTATTCGATCAGCCCAAAATGGCAGAGAACTGACAACATACACAGTATCATTTTCAGGAAAATTTAAATTATTTTTGACAAAAAAAATTCAAGGTTCCTACTCACATATTTACTAATATATCTTATTAGAAAATTGGAAGCGATCCCTGATTGTGTTGTGCAGCAGTACTTATTCTGCTCATGTTATCCAAAAATATCCTGACTGTAAATGAAAATTTAGAGCGTCAAAATTATGTTTCTGCAATCTCCTTAAGGGCTGTACAATTTTATTTAACCAGTGATGAAACCGAAATACCTGACCTGTTATCTAGGGAGACTTCCCTTGCAGACAAGCGTCTGACCCCGATACCAGGTTTTACCGTCGATTATATTTAAAAATCGAGAATTGCCTCGCTATGGGGGTAACTACAATCATCCACCAATAGCGAGCCACTGTCGAAAAATCAGTGATTTAATGACACCCTAGTGAGGTTCCCATAATTCACAAATAGTAAAGAACAGTCCAGTGCATGATCTGTGATGTCATCTCAATACATTTGGAATTAGCCATTCATAAGTGTGCAGGCCAGGCCCGTCCTTCCGGTGCGTTATGATGAAGGAACACTGCTGAACTCTAGTGGCGGCCGGCGTCAACACCAACCCGGTGAACAGCGCACGCCAATGTACTAGCTGACTTTCGGGGGCTGTGAAGCTACCGGTGCCAGTCCAACCAATAAACATTAACTTGTGCGGTATTTACGCTACTAGGAGTCGTAAATCCAATAACGGGGGCTTTCTTCAACACAGACGTAAGTGTTTATAGATATTAAAAGTAAGTTTTTTCGCGTAATTGTCCATTTTTCTGTAGTTCATTTCAACGTACATCTTCCGATAAATACTTTTCCATGATGGGCAGGTGAAAACGGCGTTGTGTAGAGAAAAGGCCGGGGACAGAGAGAAAAGCGTACTTGTCTCACTCTCATACAGATATTAACTGCTTATTGGCTGATTGTTTTGACAGTAAAGGCGGTGGTTGGGCGCACAAATTATTGCATGTTTGTTATTGACTCATTTATCACTAGGAGGCGTCAAACAACCTGTCGACCAATTACAAAAGTAACATGAACGCACAAGTGTGTGAATTCCAACTGTCTAGAAATGAACCCGTGAAATTCACATATGTCATCGTACTGCGACACATCCTAAGAATATTTTTGTGTTTTGAAGGGCAGCAGTACTCACCCAAATACCAAACGCACGTTGCTTCACTTCTCTGCGCAAGCGAGATGGTCTCCAGTCAAATAGATGAAGAATAATGGTGTATTCTTGAGTGGCAAGGATTACCACTAAGAAAACCATACGTGCCTACAGTTCCCATTAAAGAAATACGCCCACAATCCATACCATATTCATAGTTTTCACGTGTTCGAATTTTAACGCGTGCATCTGAACATTTTGAACCCTTTTGTAGATGGTTATAGAATGTCCAGGCAATGGGCAATTTTCAGAATCTTCAGTGAGCGATATTTTGCATGCTCCTTTACACTTCAAGTATGACATTCGTGTCAATCATTAAACTCAAGCAATTTTATGTGAGTACTCCTGTCCTGCCAAAATTCTGTGTTTGGTATAGTTACACAACTACACGACGGTAATGAACTTGATTAGCAAGTTTACATGGTTATTAGCCACGTCTCTATTTTCGTAGCCCAACTGTTATTGTTTGAAGAGGGGTTATTATATGAAGAGGCAATATTTTGCGGCAGTAAAAGGTATCCTGTTTATCCTTCCCCCCCCCCCCCAACCTTTTTTCCCTTTGTGGTGGCGCACGTCCGAACGCTACCAGGCGTTGAGCTATACCGAAAAGAAGCGCGCGGCGCTCGTGGCGGCCGAGCGCTGTCTGGTGGTCACTACTGGCAATGAGTTCAACCTCGCACACTCTGTCACCTTCCATAATCCTTTTCTCCGTTCTTACGGCTTCCTTAACCTTCCCGAACCGCGTTTTCGCGTATAAATGTTCGTCCCCATCCGGAGAAAGTGTGCAGTGTTCCTCTTCGGGTTGCGCGGGCCGGCCGACGATATATCATGTCTACACCACTTCTTACTTCGAGGCTTCAGCATGCTAGACGCGTTTTCACGTAATTCGCGTATACAAGTTAAGTATTGGAATGAACGTAGTTGTTGTAATGCCGGGGGTAGAGTTCCCTTTTTAGTAGTGTTATTAGCGATTTTCGTGTATGTGGATTATTTTTGTAGGGAAGTGTTTCTTCACTGTTCTGATTGTGTGGATTTTCAAAATGGAATTTTATTGGAATGTTTGTAAGAGGTGGCTTATTATTTTTTTGTTGTGCTGTAGGAATGGTTTCTTTTATTACGATTGGCCAGAAGGATTTTAATGTCAAGGAGTTTTGTTGATATTTTATGTCATGCCTATATGCTCACGGTCAAGTTTATTGAGGGTTTTTGCTCCATGGTAATACTGTAGTACATTTTACTATTCTCCTTTTTAGTTAATTTTCAGGCGTACTTTACTTTTAAACCTTTAATGATGCTTGCTTTACTTAGGGAGTCATTTTACCATTTTTAATGAAATTTCAGGAGTGTTTATTCAGGTTGAGTGGCTTCTCGGGATATATTAACACATGTTTTTCTGTTTGTTCCAGTGCATGCGTGTTCTCTCCTTCTAGTTCGTCGATTGGTAGCAAGCAAGTTTTTAATGCAATCTATATTTTTTAAATCAAGTTGAAAACTTGTTGTTGTTGTTGATCTTACTGTATAGATGGGCTCTAATATATATTGTATAGATTTTTGAATTTTCTTGTGCTCATGCTTTCTTGATTTTTTTTAAATGTTATGCGTGTTTTCTCCTTGCCTTCTTTTAACCCTGCTACGCCCTAAAGGGGCGTAACACGTTTATAGCTCTTAGATTCAGGCTACATTTACATAAAACATCTTGCTGCTTGTCAAACGTAATATCGGGTGTATGCATACAAATGATAATATACAACAGGATAGGGTGCAAGAATGCAAATGGAACATTTTGCAATGAGGAACTAATAATCTAATCATTATTTGCTATGGCTATTTGCACAGTAAGGTGGACATCCACGATATTGAACAGTTAAAATAAAAGTTTAGTTTTTTAAGCACAGATAACTTTCTGATTTTAAATACATATTCAACTTATATATCATGTTCACTTGAGATATATAGTAAGTCTAAAAACTTTGTACTTTATTTTTGTAATTTGTAATTAAGTAAAAACAACTACTGTATGAAGTATGTCCGGCTTCAAAATAATATTCACAACAAAAGCAATTTAATCTAATCGCATGTTTCTATCTGAACATTTATTTTGCCATATTCTCAAATGTATTTTTCTTGACTTGTAACAGGGGCCACGGTGGTGTAGCGGTCAGACTACTTGCTTCCCACCTAGGCAAACGGGGCTGGATTCCTGGCGGGGTCGCTCCCGGATTTTCGCATGTAGAAATCGTGTCGGACGATACCGCTGGTCGGCGGGTTTTTTTTTCCGGATATCTCCCATTTCGCCCTCCCTTACATTCCGGCACCGCTGCATACTCCACTACGCCCTCATCGGCTCTCAAGGCATCGATTTTGAGAGCCACCCGAATCCCTCCACGCCGCTCCGTTCCAATGACTTGCGACATTTCTGAAGTGAAGCGATTCCATTATACAACACACAGCTCAAGCAACTGGGTATTTATTGTTATTAGTTACGCACGCACTGTCAGAAGATAGTATACTTTCAGTGTTGTGTTCAATGTTTCCTCCGCCATCGGCTATAGAGGCTGTACAGCGTCTCTAAATATTAATGACGCCCACATTTTAAGATAACTGGTGTGTCACTGACAGTGTCAATCGCGCGCCCGTATCCGAGTAGTCAGCTACATCCTGATGTCAACAGCTGTCGCTTACATAAACGATTTTATGTGAGTACATAAGTAAAAGTCATGTAGAGCGAAGGTAGATGTCAGGTAGGACCAGATTAGATGTTTATCGCGGCTAATCAATGGCTAAGACTTCGCCAATCCTCCAATCCGGGTACCGCGCGTTAAGTGACGTGAGTGAAGATATTTGGACGGCTCTTAAAATTGAGGTCTTCAGAGCCGATGAGTGTGAAGCGAGACAAGTATAGAGCAGCACCGGAATGTAAGGGTGGGGGAAACGGGAGATAATCGAGAAAACCCGCCGACCAGCAGCATCGTCCGGCACGGTTCCCACGTGCGAAAATCCGGGGGCGACACCACCGGAAATCGAATCCGGTTCATTTAGGTGGAAGGCGAGTAGTATAACCACTACACCACTGTCCCCCCTCCCTGTTCCTCAAGATGCCGACGAACCGCCAAGGTGAAATTAGCAGCAGAAGCTTCGTGCTGGAACCAGATAGCCTTACCTGCAGCCGAAAGCACACTCTTCAAGTACAGAGACAAGGATATTGTACAGAGTGCCATTGAGAGGAGCAGAGAAGATAAGTGAATTAATTATGCGCGCCCCGATAATTACAACTCAGAAATTCGTATATAATCTCATTGATTTCTTTGAATGTGCGTTATACGTGAATTTTCGGCAGCATTAATTTTACGGCTATTGAACTCATCCCTTATGAATGAGGCTTCGTATATAAAAAGTGGACAAGCTTGTAAGATTTTTAATTGCTGGCTCCAAACATTTCACATAGTTCTCTAGGACAGGAGTCTGAACTTGCTATAAGCTCTTGTAGGACGTTCCAAAATACACCATTTTGGTTGGCAGTCATTTTTTATAAATTTTTCCCCTACATTCCAAAGGCAAGAAAGGCTTATAAAATCACTTTGCCATCTATGTCTGTGTAGGTATCTGTGTTTGTCAGGCGTGTGTGTATGTGTGTGTGTGCGCCCCCCCCCCCTCAAAAAACTTTTGGACCCGCGAACCGAATTTCCCCTAACTGGGTACACATACAGTACTTAGTAAGATCATCCGAGTATTATAGTTTCTAACCAAGTCGGGCGCTTACTTTCAAAATGGTGGCCATGTTAAATATAGGATACTATGTCACATCTTGGGAACCATTCAACCAGTTGAAACTTAATTTTTTATGATAACAGTGCATCATTAAAACATTGAATTTAGACTTTGATATTGTTATTTCTCCGCGATTTTAGAAAATATCAGTATATGAAAAGATAAAACATTTTCATCATACCTCAAACACTGCTTAACCGATTCTCACCAAATTTGGCACGTAAATTATGCTGTGGTAGCCCATGTATTGTATATTGTATTGTATAGGGCTTATTAACATCCAACGGCGTTATACCCGAAGGCTTATCAAGGGACGGCTTACAAACTTACTCACGACCTAACGTAAACCAACAGCCATCCCTCGCCTGGGATTCGAACCCAGAGCCTCTTGCACCAGCCGACGGCACACCAACCGACTGTGGCACGGGAGGCCGGCTGTGCTGCCTCGTATTACCGCGGGTTGAGTGCTGTGGGTGTTTGTGACGGGATATGCATGATACTCCTCGATCTTTGTTAAAGGCTGTTCACGATAACGTGAACACTTTTGAAATCAACCTTAGAAAAATGTCACTTCCCATGCCTGCGTATATTTCAACGAGCTCACTGGGTGACATGCGCCCAGTAAAGTTGGTAACGATGGATGGAAAAGAGTTCCATACTTAACGACGAATATTAAGTGTTAGGCAATCATTTGTGATAACTAGAGCCCCAAGTATTTCGCGTATTGAGTTGGCAGCACGCTAGGCTGCACAATACTCTATTCACTCGAGACATTACCGTTTGCTTATTGGTTGCTATGATCAACCGAGATCACTGTACAGGACTGTTTAACACTCACTCACACAATTTCTTTCCAGCTTATTACTGGCTCACAGTTAGACGGGGCGCGTCTAAAGAACTGCCGTCCAATCAGAACAGTTGGAGAAAAGAACAAGTGATCAGAGTCTACCCCGTCTTCGAATCAATTCGCGAAATACTCGTGGCTCTAGTGATAACTTAAATTATTTCTTTCGCTGTTTTTTTAATGCATCGGAAGTGTAAAAATAACCAAAATTCGTAAAATATTTACTTTTATAATCATTTCACATTTTCACTTGACCAACGCATGAATAAAGTGACGAGTTCCACGGCAATGTTAATTTTACATAAGGCGGAAGAATACACAATGTACATACAAGTAGATCTCAAGCGGCTTTCAAAAGTGCTCATTTTACCGTGAACAGCCTTTGAAGTTGGAGGAGGACTGGGGTAAGGGGCGGCACAACACTGCCATGTGACCGAAACCCAATCCGTATGCTGTACCCCGCATGCTAGGTTGCTAGGTCCCGTGTTCGTCTCTATACGCCCCAGCACCGCGATTCAAACGTGGCTGTGTGCGCTCGTCTAGCCCCACGGCTGAGATTCGTCACTACGAGCGTACCACGTTCCACGCAGTGTCGTTCCAATCGTGCGTACATCTTACGTATTAGATATCGTCAGTTGAGACACTGTGCGCGATGCAACACGTCTGCTTCGCCAGTATCTGTACGTGCTTCCCCATACACAATGGCCGACAAACTGTACGCCGGCAAGTTGACAGGCCACCACCAGGCACAATAAGCGCCATTTTTACACGAACGGACAAAATGCCGCGGTTTCGCCGCTATTGTCAATTCATCGTTTCTTCACATTCTTCTGAATTAATCCGTCGAGAGAGAAAAAAAAGAATCCTCAGAATACGTGATTGGATGTTTCCTTAATATGCCTTGTATCACAAAAGTTTTATCGTTGTGTTAACATAAAAGTACCTTATTTTTGGTTAAATTGAATATTTAATAATAGTTTATCTATATATTATATTTCATTTATAATTAATATAAATAAAAACATTGAGTAGATAGGTGAGTTGGTAATGCCTAGTAAGGAGCAGTTCTGATGCAAAATATTAAGTAACTGAGTGCACACGAGTGATCTGCGTTGTCCCTTTGGTGTAATATTTTAGACTCGGTTAAGCTTTGCATGCACGAGGTGGAGGAATGTGCAGGAACTAGAACTTCAGCAGGGCTTCAGCAAGTTGGGAGTAACCATAAATGTACTATAGTAACTGCAGCAACGAACATTCAGCCAGTAACACATGCACCAATATGAGTCAGACTTGAGGAACCTTCCTCCAGCTACAAAAGGGGTCGTGCGGGCCGCTAACGGTAGTAACGAAATAGGCTATTCACGGTAAAGTGAGCACTTTCGAAAGCCATCTCATTTGAAATAACTGTCAATAAATTTATTTTACTCTTAGACGTTAACTTCCGAGTGTGGTGGAATATACAAATTGTGTTGACAATATTTATTTAAAAAATGTGATTAAAGAATAAAAAATGTTTGAAAGAAAAAGTAACTAGGGTCTCAATAGTGCTCACTTTATCGTGAACAGCCTATAGTTAAACTGCACGGTGGATCTGCAGTGGGCTAACTAACTACGTCTACGCCGCTGTAGCGGTATGGTTAGAGCGCTCGCCTGACACCAAGGCGAACAGGGGTTCGCGTCCCAGCGGATTTTCGTATGGTGAATCGTGTTGGTCGATGCCGGGTTTTCCCGGGGATCTTCAGATTCCCCCACCCTTTCGCATTTCTTTAAACTACCTTATTCTAAGTGTTAAGTGTAAGTTCGAAGGTACATTCGGGTTCTAATTGCGTCTCAGGGCTGCGCCCCTTACGCCTAAATGAGAGGGGATTTCCGGCAAAGGAGCCGGGCATCGTGGCCGAGAGGGATTGGGTGGGCATGGCCTGCACTTTGGGGCTATGCCTACCTCCCTAAGTGTACGTGTATTAAAGCTACGTTAAGAAGAGGTATGGTAAAATCCGCATAGACACGGTAAAACCCATGCCGACAGAAAAGGAGTTAAACTCGTGGGAGCACTAGTGAAAATGCTAAAGGAGATAGCAGGTGTGGAGTCCATGCTGTTTAATATTGGAGTGAATAATCTAGTAGAGAAGTGGCGGGCCTTTGGGACAGCATGTTAAAGGTACATGCGCCCTTGAGGTGGAAATGCCATCCATGTTCTTGCGCGGGCAGCCTGACTACCCACATAGCAACATTGACAGCAATGACTTCAGGCAGGATCCTTAAGCTTCCAGCCGAGGGCGCAAGAAATCCGGGCAACTCAGTCATGGCACCCGCTCCATCGTCTCTCTTCAGCCCAACATCTACCATGGTTGAATATGGAAGGCAGCTCTCCTCCTCCTCCAAAACCATCCCTCTGGTGGGACTTCCAGGGGCTATCCAGGGTGGCGAATCCGCTGGCCCAGACGCGGTGCGTTCAGGTGAAAGGCGAGGAGAACTACTCCTGGAGGCCATCCCCTCCATCTTCAAGATAATCCTCCTGAAGGGGCTTACAGTGGCTAACCAGCTCTGGAGAGTGGCGAGCTGGTCCATGGGTCACTGATTCGGGGGGAGGTCGTCCGAGGTCCGACACTGTTCCATTCCATTCCGCACGCACATACTGCTGACAGCCCGCAGAATCCAGCAGTGGAGTGGTTCGCCACACTTCGCATGTTTCAGCATATCGGGATACCCCCAACATCCTCCGCCTTGATCGTTGCGCCGCCCCCAGCAGATGCGCGAAGCCATCATCAACTGAGCTACCCAGGTTCCCGACGAACACGACTGTCCGCGAAGGGGGCTGGAGCCCGAGTGATTCCGGCGCTGCTCCATACCCAACTCGCTTCACCCTAATCGACTCTTAAGCCGTCCAGAACTCTGTACTCCTCACTCCACTCTACGTCACAAGCATGTTGCTGGGTCTTCTTCGTGTGTGGCTGCCAGTGGTTTTACCGTTACTCATAATATTTGTCACGAACAATTCATTTCCGAAGTAGAGCAGAAACCACCGCTGAATGATGTTTAGAGCAAAGACAACATTCATGAAGAAATTAAGGCAACGTGTTGGACCGAGGTTGGCGAAGGGATGTGTGAAAACGAAAGAACTGAATCGACTGAAAAAAAAATCTATGTATTGCTGTGTCGGAGACACGGGGTTTTGTTTTAATACGTCTCCGTTAGCGTGTAATATTTTCTTTGGGATATAGGGACAAAATGAAACTAGCGACGATTTTAATACTTGTCTTTATGGCAAAAATCGACGGATAGAGGCGATATATTTCGTTTGGCAGCAAAGTAAGCATACTGGCACATCAGAGTCGCGAGACAGACGGACCGGAAATTGTCTCCCACGCCCTAAATTGCGACTCGTAATTGGGCGGCGCAACTCAAGGTCATGCTCGCATCGTATTCGTATGCCCGATCGTACCAGGTAACATTTATTTCAATCATGTTGTTAGCCATGAAATTATATTGTCCGAATAGATCATTGTGCAGATGTTTCATCGCGGTTTCGTTCCTGATATAGTCTTTTCACGGTAAAGTGAGCACTTTTTAAGACCTTGCGAAATTTTTCCTTTTAGAAACTTTCTATAATTCCGCCACTTTTCAATATAGACACTGCCTTGTGACCAATAAACATGGTATATGAATTCAACCGCTCCCAAAAGTTAACGTCTGAAGCTGCCATAAAATATATTTTGGCCTATTAGTGGTTAATGTATATTGTAAGGGCCTTTAAAAGTGCTCACTTTACCGTGAACAGCCTATACGCAGTGTATAGGGCTGATTTTAAAAACTTATTTAATTCGTAATCGCCTGCAATAAAAATAATGCCTAAACACCCAGGGCCTGCACAGCATCCATTTGAAAGCTGAAGGACGTTTAGTAGCCGTTCAACAGTCACATTTTAAAACCGCCTACCTACGTGTACACTGATCACTGTGCAGTTGTTAGCGGTGAAACCGAGAAGTTTTTAAATATAGTGTACAATGGCCACATGACTTCTGCTAAGGATGTGGCTGAGCGTGCAGCAGTACGCACAGTTTAGATAATGGGACAATTCAAAACTATTGCTTGCCTGGCCTTGCACATTACCATCGCTAATTTCTAGAGACGTGAAAAATTCGGGAGTTCAATGACTTGTAGGCTAGACTTTACATTCTTTCGTAAAAATATGCCAATATTAACTGCGCATTGGTTGTCTGCTGTCACAGTGAAAGACGACAATTGGACACCGTTCTCCAGGAGGTGTCAAATACCGCTTGGACCAATGTCTAAAGTTATATAAACGTAAGTGTTTTGAATTCTAGCTTTTCCCACAATGAATCCGCGAATTCTTCAGATCTCTACTCATTTCGTCTACGCGGGTCTCGTTGCAAAACGTCATGTTCACGCCACTATATCTACTCTTGCCTGACGTTTATTTTCAGCTGTTCGAATACCATATGTAGAAATGGTCGCATCAATATCACCCATTAAAGCGGGCTGGGTGCTTGAATTACGTTTTACCAGCATTTTAAGTAGTATTTTATAGTAGGTCTACGTTGTAATTTTTGCCTCTTGAAATAATTTCGAAGTTATCCTAATTTTTCTATATACCGAGCAAGGTGGCACAGTGGTTAAACTTTGGACCCGCATTTAGTAGGACCTGGGTTCGAATCCGGGTACGGTCATCCTGATTTAGGTTTACCATGGTTTCCCAGAATCACACCAGGCGAATGCTGGTATGGTTCCTTACTACAGGACATGCGTGGCCGATTCCTACCCGTTCCTGCTTGCCTGACCAACCTGCTCCGTCTAATGACCTTGCTGTCGGCGAGACGTGAAGTCCTGTATTTGCCTATAAACTAAAATCTGCAGTTTTTGTAGTACTTGACTTGCTTACTTCCTTCTACATTGTAGCATTAAGAAAACCAGTGCGATAATTGATTAGAAATGCTATCCTTGACTTACAACCCCGCATGTTACTACAAATCAGTGCCTTTGCGGATTTTTATTAAAGATTTTATATTTAGCATTTTTTTTTTTTTAGAAATGTTAAAGGAATTAATACGAGAGTCTGATTTATGTGACACACAATTGCCAGAATCATGAGATTATTTGCTTGAGACATGGAGAAGAATACACCAAAAATGCATAGTTACGAAAAGTGTTTCCCAAAAATCGAATGATAGTTCCTTTTTTTCAGCGAGAAATTGTCTGTAGAGAGAGGAGGTATCATGGCTGCAAATGTTTGAACATATTATGTTTCTTAAGTCTTTCCCAGCCTACATTTTCTTACACCATGATACTAACCAAACAACAGTATACATATTGTTTTTTCAGAAATATTGTCATACGATAAACATTTTGATTCTTTTTTTTAGCTTTGTACATAATTTAGATAGAAAATTTGGCTTTTGACCATTGAGGTCTGTCATCACAAACACGAGTATTGTAGTCTCTATGTATGGATATTTGGTTTCTAATGGAGATACTAACTGGCTAACCGAACAGAAGAGCACAGCATGTGAAATAGAAACAATGATTGTTCACACAAAAAAAAATCTCGACATTATTATTTTTTACTCATATCTGGAGTTGTCTTACCACAGTCCATTTTTGCATATTTAGTGCTACAGTAAACTCCCTTTATAACGGACCCTGTTAAAGCGAACGTCGCTTATAACGGGCGCGTGGTAGTGTCAAGGTAGTTGCGCAGTCTGACTCATGCCGCAGTACATTTAGTTTATTTAGATCGTTATTTGTCAGTTATTAGTCGCGCATGCAGTGTATTTTTTTACTACAGTGCAGTATTTTTTAATCTGTAAACTGTATAAACTTGCTTTTGTTTTCCGGTATATGCTTTTACTATGTAAAATAAACACTTCTAATATATATTTCCATTGTTCCATTGGTATAAATACAACCTTTCAATGCAATTTTTATTATAAAACGTACTTACAATAAAACGGACAACCTTCAGGCTAGATTAGTTCATTATAATTTGGGTGTAATGTACTTTATGATGATCAGTATGCAGAGAAAAGTTCGCAAATTAATCGAACTCTAAGCAAGACTTCATATTCGTGTATATACGCAAGCATATATCACCTGCTCATTGGCTCTTTTCTGTCATTGCGTTTCACAGCACGTTTTCTATTGGCCCAGTGTCCTCTAGGAGGTGTCAGATGAACTGTGAGCCAATTTTAACTCGAACTTCTTCCCAGGTGAATCAGTGAAGTTATGCAGATGAAGGTCTCTGTTCATAACCTAAAGCAGTAGCACAATTTACGAGTCAGTTAGCAACATGGAAGACCAGTCAGCCTTGTTATATACGGTTCTGTCCAATTATAGCTTTCCCGTGTAACATATACTTAAATATGTACACTGAGTCTGAACGAGTAAATACAGACATTCTAGTTCCTAGTTCATTGCAGTTAGCTTCTGATTCGCCTTGTCGTATAAAAGGAAATGCAAATAAAGATTATTAGAAACTTTTTTAAAATCATTGCTCCAGTTTATTGGCTCTTTTAAGAAACTTCTTACAAAACAAACTTGCCAGCTTCACCAGCCCAGCAGAATCCAAACAACGCTTTGATTATCCGTCTGAGTGCACTACCCAACTAGGTCATCTAAACAGAATTTGTACATAGAGGCTGTTTACGATAAAGTGAGCACTACTGATATCAACCTTAGGAAAAAGTCACTGTCCCTGCCTGTATATATTTTAACGGGCGCACTGAGTTACATGCGCCCAGTAAACTTGGAAACGAAGGATGGAAAGAAGTTTCATATATTAACGTCGAATAAAACGTGTTGGGTAACCATTTGTGATAACTTAAATTATTTTTTTCACTTCCTGGATTTTTAATTCATAGAACTTTACAGTTTCACTTGACCGACGCTTGAATAAAGTGATGAGGCCCGTGGCAATGTTAATTTTATATAAGGCGGAAGAATACACAACGTGCATAGAAGTAGATCTTAAGCAGTGCTTTCAAAAGTGCTCATTTTACCGTGAACAGCCAATAACCACAAATACTACAGCAAAACAGAAACGCAACGTGTTTATGAGTAAATTTCGTTTTATCTATTAACACCAACTGCCTGATCAGAATAAGACACCCTTCTGGGAGTTCCATTTTCTCAATAAACCCTCCTAGGTCGTAATACTCAGCATGCACATTACGATCCAGAAAAAATAAAAGACATATCTTGTTATTAACGTCCTTCGCCATGTATTTAGAAAGAATATATAAAGAATGGCTCGAGCAATCGTTTCACCATCGCACCGCCCTTTTACACTTTCTTTAAAAAACAAACATTACTGGTGATTCTATCCCTCATACTTGGGTTACAAGTCAAGCTCTCTGGTAATAGTGGAGTATTTCGTTCACGTTTTTCTGAGCTTTTTGAAGTACTTGCTTCGTTTCATAGCAGTAAATTTTGTATACTTCCGTAGTATAGAAATTAACAACCCATTGACCTGATAACTAGTGTCATTGTGTCTATAAAAAAACATTAATCAAATATTGTTTAACGTTAATATGTTAGCATTGCACCAATTTTTATCTGACATTTATTATGAGTTACCTATTTCGGTGGCTGCATACTTTCAAATCATGTTTTTATTATTACTTTAAGTCACAAAACTTTTTTTTCTAAGTCTGCAATATTTCTGAGTGTAGTTTGTTCCGCAAAGTTTTGATACAGTAGGGTTCAATAAATCGTGAGACAGCTAGCCAGCGTTCTTCGCACACAGAAGGTGAACACATTTGCCAGTGAGCAAATTTATGGCCGGATCTGTGCGAGCAAGAAACGTAGGTCCAATACAGCCCACAGTTCAGAATTTGCGCAGGATACTATACACGGAATATACAATTGGGGCGTTATCTATGGTTGCGCCTGGAAGCTGTTGGCTTTTTACTGACTGGCCATGATAGGGTGGAGGGTTGCAGAGAAGGGGACGCACCATTCGATACCATCCTTATTGCACAAATGTTGCGACGCCAAACGCCAATTTCCGTTTATTACTGTTTCGGTACACTGCAGTGTACCCCAAGATGGAAACACGGGGATGCTATGTCAGGTAAGTACACCAAATCTCGCGTGGAAAATGGTAGATAATCATTACTCAAAAGAATTGTTCAATGAATCTGTTCAGAATTAAATATTAAAATGTTTAATATAATTGTGCAATGAATTTCCCATGTAGCGTATTATGGTAATACCCCCAGTTTCCTTGCATTTATTTCAGCTGGTTTAGTTCTTTCTACTAAGTACGTAAGTCACAAGATAACACATGTAACTGTGAAACTATGTGAAACAAAAAAATATTATATTTTATAATAATGGCGATTGTACCAGAAGATTACAACAGTGCAGTACCTGGTGAAGGCAAGGTGTACAGTAGCCTAAGTTGTATAAAAAGAGTTATCTAACCAACTTTGGTACTATACGAATAAACTTCATGATAAGATTTAATGTAACATAAGATCCATAATTTCTAATTTATAAACAACTCTGCTTATTTGTTTGCCCGCTGGTACATGAAGAATTTGATTCTCATTTTCACTTCCTCGCACTGACAAATAATTTTGTAAGTTATAATTACATATGTATTGTACAATTACAGAACTTGGTAAACACAAAACAATATCCCTTGTAGAAATAATTTTTTAATTTTTTGTAACGTTACAACAGTCATATTTGTGATAAATCTAGAATAATATTTTTACTAACCAGAAATTACATTTGTCACTAATTCATAGTTACAAACAGTTACATTAAATTTTACGTATGTCACTTAAAACAAGTCAGAGAGTTGACGAGTCAGGTGCTATTGCATTAACAATCAATGACGGGGAAGCGGGGTGGAAATAGTTATTTATAACGTTCTTTCAAGCAAAAAATAATAATTTTTTATATTACATTTTTAGGAAAGATATGCTCATGCGATCTCTCAACTGCTTGTATTTCTGGAGCGTAGCAATTTTTGTTCTCAGCCGAACAGATTGTAATAATAAATCATAGGTATGTAATACTTTTAGGCCTAACTGGCGTCCCGACGCAAACGTTCATAAATAAATATATTCTGCAATAATAAAACTGCAACTGTGCAAGTGCGGAATTCAACTGCAGACTTTTAATGCCATTCTGAAGTCAATACATTCCCTAATTCACTTACCTGGATTCTTTACAAATGACAACAGTTTTTTTTGTGTAAAAGGTAATACATACGGGCCGACCTCCCGTTGCGAAGTCGGTTGAAGCGCCACCAATCTGGGGTGCGGGAGGCTCTGGTTTCGAATCCCGGGCAAGGCATGGATGTTAATTTAAGTTAGGTTATAAGTTAGTCTGTAAGCCGTCCCTTGCTAAGCTTTCAAGCATAAAATCGGGGGACGATAAAAAAAAGCCCTATACAATACAAGTGATACATACTGTAGGAGTAGTCCCTATCCTTAACTCTGATTAAGCTCTTCACTGTTACTGTCGCTCTCTAAGTTCTCGCTGCCACCTGGGGGGGGGGGGGTTACTCACTCAGATCTTTTATAGCCTGGCGACAGTTGGCCAGCAAGGCTTGTTGAATAAACAGGGGCTCGCCCAGGAATCTATACCCTGTAGTATCTGAACTTTTGTGCAGACCCCTGGAGCCCACTACAATATGTAATGCAGTCAATCATTTCGTGAACTGGTCACCTGCGTTCTGTAGCCACGCACCATTGTATCCACTTACACAGATTCACATCGTCCTCAAAATAGTCACCTTTGGCTCATGTTAAAAATTTCGGAAACACTGCTGAAAGATATTGGCAGAAGAACTCTGTACGACTTCTCTTGTGGAAGTGATTACCTCCTCGACCGAATGAAATACACGCTCACGTAGCCGTGCTTTCAAGCGGGAAGAAGAAAAGGATTTCTTAGAGCGAGATCATGTGAGTATGAAGGGCGTAGCAACACGGTAGCCTGTTGCCTTACCAATTCCTCTTGGACAAGCACAGAGTGATGTGCGAGGACGCTGTTATGTTGCAACAGCCACTTCTTCCTACGCCCCAGCTCAGGGAGATTACGACGAATTGAATCGCGTAGATGGAGAAGTATCTCCATATAGAGGGTTTTGTTAACAGTTTCTCCTTGCGAGATGAATTCCATGTGAACATTTCTCAGTGAGTCAAAGAGCAGCTCAAGAATCACCTTGCCTTTTGAACTGTCTTTTCACGATTTTTCCATCGTGGTGATGAAGACGATTTCCAGGTGGCCGATATGAGCTTCAGTTGCGGATCTTACAGGAAACACCCTATTTCGTCCCTTGTTTCGATCTGGTTGAGAAACTCCCCATCGTCGTCAGCACTGTTGATCGGATGACCACAAACGCTCGTGCGACCGTCAAGTTGGTCTTGAGTCAGGAAGCGTGGCACACATCGCTGTGTATGGGACGCAACATGCTCAAGTCATCTGACAGAATTTCCTGTCACGTTCCATGGCCAATCCTTTCTGCTGCTGCGAGATCTTCTACCGTCTGGGTGCGGATTGGTACGCGCCGACGTTGCAACTTCTTCGATCTCGCTGTTAGTTCGGCTCGTCTGTGGCTGTCCAACATGCTTATCACCTTCTGAGCTGTCTCATCTTCTCCGCGCAGTTAGTTGGCGCCACTTGCAACACAGCACTGTGTGGACCATGGCGTCGCAGCCGTAAACGAGTTTCATAATCTGAAACGTTTCTCTAGTGCAGGGGTTCCCAAACTTTAGTTTATCACGCTTCCCTTCTGCAAAAAAAAAAATACTACCCCCCTCTTTTTCCCCTCACGTGTCACAACTTCATTGTTATAAGGGTAAAACAAACACGAATAAAAGTCTGGAAGGTTTTATTTAATCATTAAATTTTAATGATTTTTGAACACAAATGGTGGTGAACAAATCAATCAATTAAATGGATGAGCTTGCATATTTTTAACAAGATTCCTAATTCTTGGTTGAATAGAAGAAATTGCACAACGCAAATCACTGGCAATATCTAGTTGGCTTCTATACTTCGTTTTTATTGCTACTACTGCTGAAAACGCCTTTTCACACAAATAGGGAGCTTGAATAAGGCAATTACAATCACAGCATTTGCTCTGCTATGTCGGGATAAACTTTGAAGTACTTGGACCCAAAACAATGTTTTGTCGATCTTCTCAAAATTGTATTTCGCAGCAGAATTATTTTTTATTTTCGACGCCTGCTCTTGAAGGGTTTCTGGCAGCGAGTTTATGTCTACATGGAAAGGATCCGTCGCTAATCTATAAAGGTTAATATCACTACAGTCCGATTTAAAAGTTTTGAATTCTATTTACTAACTGTACAAGTGAACAGCTTGACGCCCGCGTCCCACTTAGCATGTCGTCACGCCTCCCTTGGGGGGCGTGCTCCCCAATTTAAAAATCAATTATCTAGTGGATTTATTTAAGTTTTGACAGGACTTTACGTATGCTCGTTGCTCAGATTGCGCCGTTCTCGTGTTCTGCTGCTCACATTCGACTACCATTCACAACCGAGGCCATCGTTCTGCTTGCATTATATTTGAATACGCTCCACTGCCCCTGGTGCTGTCTGCTGTAGTGAGCCACAGCGACACTATGTGGCCAGTACACGAACTTACTGAGGGACGCCCTGGTGCGTAGCTTCCGGGCCAGTCTACGAACTTATTGACTCCGGTAGTATAACTGTAGTTCTAAGAAGTCTAAATGACAAGTGATTGTGTGGTAACATACTTGCATTTGTAGTGCAAGTGATACTGGCTTATGTCTCCTTACAGTCAAGATATGACTTTTTTCATAAACATAATGCAATTTTAAAAAATTCCAACTCAATTTTTTTATTTGTCACAAATTTTTTGACAGCACAGTCTGAAACCTAATTTAATTTCCATTTCTCACAAATGTAAGATACGAGCCTATTGTAATGATCCTATACGGGGGCCATTCAAAGTATGTGGGGAAACGTGCTCAGAATGGATAAAGCGAGATAATCTACTATGTCATATAATTCAAACGGATATTCATACAACATTTTAAATTTGTACAATACAACACTTCACATTATGTTAGCTACCTTTAGTTGCGTTGGGGGAGATCAATGTGTTAGTTACTATTTAGGTGCACGTATTGATATATTAACCAATCATGTATTGCCATGTGCTTCTAATTGTCTCTCTTCTAACTATCGGAATGGCTTTACCTTCATGATGCCGAAGGCTGATCACTTTGGCGGGTTACGGTGAACAAAACCCCATTCTTCTATCCATCTTGACTCGTCGTCGGCTGGATGTGTTAAGACCCGAGCTCGACTCCTCGGCGTCCTTAAATATAGAGGCACTTGACAAACTACTGCGTTTATTGGCAAACTGCCCCGCGGCTTGTCCTTATTGCTGCGGCGGTGCCTCGCTTCCATGATCTCGCTCTCTTTAGAGGTGTGCTGATGTGTTCAGGCAAGCACCACTGCAAGGGCTTGACCACGCTGTAACACTATAATTGAAATATTACAGATATATGAAATACCACATTTACAAGAAAACTTTTTGTAGTCATACCAAATTTTTTGCATCAAGGTATCCAAAGATTTTTCTTGTGGAATTGCAAGATATTTTTGTAATAGTGTATATAGGCGACAGACAGTGGCGCAACTAGAACACAATTTGGGGTAGGGGGGCACAGACTTAACATACTTTACGAAGACAATAAAATACTAGTTACATACAGTTCCTTATACTCTGGTGTGTACAAGTATCAGAAATGGCTAAATTTAGGCTGTTGGCAGCACAGTGAACATAGATTACTTCTGGTACTTGTGATTGTATGTACGCTCTGATTACTCCACGCATACAAGCAGCTCTTTCATACAATTGACCTCTCATCATGTATTTATCAATATTGCATGTCTCGAGTGTAGAAATAAGTGCACCTGCAATACCTTCCCCAGTCAGATCATGTATAAGAGTGAAACAAAAGAAATGTTCACAGACAATTGCCATGTATTGTCTACATTCTTAATGTGCTTATGAAATATTCTTAATTAAGAGCAAGGTTTTTACACTCTCGGAAATTTTGTAGAATTAATAATCACTTAAACAATAAATCTGCAGATAGAATTAATTTAATAAAGCAATTTCTTGCATATAATACTATTTTATTATTTTTTATACTTTTTCATAGAAATCTTTGGTTTGGGGGGTGGGAGGGGCTGTGCCCTAGTGCCCCCCTCCCCTTACTTAGTTGCGCCTATGGCGACTGACTTGATATTTTCCTGTATCTCAAACATTTCGTCCATACTTTTCCATAGTGCATGTCGTCAAATGTACAGGGCCACAATATAATGTAGGGGCAGAGGAGGCAACAGTTCCATTATCTGTGACGAGCATCAGAACTTATAACCCGAAAAACTGGTCACTTTATTTTTTGTTGTATTTTACTAACAATTTTTTCGAAACTGCTTTCCAATATTATTTCTGTAACACTACAAGTGGATTAGAGAAGATTTTTACAGGCCACTGTGAAATGTGTAAATTTAATGTCGTATTTTAACAAGAAAGCACTACCTCTTTAGGTTTAATATAAACGTGTAGATACATAACGATTTTGTATGTTTTGTACAAAAATTCGTTGTAAAAATACAACAGTTCACGTTTAGTGTAACACGAGAGTTCTTTTTTTTTTGCTTATAGTTTTTTAAGAATCGTTAGTGAAACTCGCATTTTTTTAAACCGTGTAATACAATCCGCGAAGGGAAAGTGAAGAATTAAATATGGCTTATGAATACCTAGCGTGCACGAGACTCCACTTGCTCGAGAAGTGGGGGTGGTAACAATACATGCCGAGCAGTAACGCACCACATTCTCCTCCGGCGTTTCCAACAGTAGCCACTTGTGCGTCTGCTTCTGTTCGCTGTAATCCTTTGTGTGCAAGTGTGTGGGGGAGGAACTTCCCGAGTTACTGTCGAGAGCAACCACGGCGTGAAGCGCAGAGCTCAACTTCTCCAGTGGAAAACTCACGAGGCTCCTCGTCTTGGTTTATTGTCTGCGAACGCTCTCTCTCCAACCCGCTGTGCGACGCACTCCTAGCCGAGAAAATGTGTATACAGTTCAGGTAACCCTTTGAGTCGAGTGTCCTACGTACGCGATGTTGCACAGAAGTGGGTTTTGTAACCTACACTGCAATAAACGTTTCAGGTCAACTTCTTAAACTGTACTGGAAGTTTTTAACCCGTAAATTTATTGGGAGAATCGACCAATCCCAAACACCACTATGTCATTGAAAAGTGATTTTACAGGAAACAGGAAAAACCTGTATTTTTACTCTGGATGAATTCTGAAGGATGAAATGTTTTCTAAGCTGTTGAATGTCAAGAGGTATCGTATAATTATAAATTAAATAAAAATTGAATAGTTAGTTTTTGAGAAAGTGCTGCTTAAATAGTGGACAAAGTGGAGTTTGGAAATGTCCGAGGGACAAAGTGGAGTTTGGAAATGTCCGAGGGACAAAGTGAGATTTGGAACAGTGTATGTGGGACAAAGTGAATTATGTCGTGTCAAAAGTTATATTGGGTGTTTATTATACAGTTTAAAAAACAATGAATAACAACATAATAGTGTTGAAGTAAGTTACTTGAAAACGTTGAACAGCTAGTATTCGTGTCACAAAGTATTTGTAGCTATGACAAAGTTTCACAAACACATAAATGAAAACAAAACATCGTGTTGAAGTAATGGACAAGAAAACATTTACACATCTAGTATTCTAGTCACAATATAGATGTGGGTTTTATGATAGTTTTGGCCACAATTAACAATGAAAACTTAATAAAAATGTTTAATTAATTACCACTGAGAGTTGTATCTTTTATATTCTCAGTTCTTCGGATTCTTCCATTGGTTCATCGTCAGCATCACATTCATGTTCAATGTTTGTAGAGACACAGTCAACACTTTGACACAATCGCAAGTAGAAGTTCAGATTTTTTCAGTTTCTTTCCAGTTGCCTCCGAAGTGTTTACACAACAGATTGTTAATGTCCTTCAGCTTACATTCTGTAATTTCTACATCAGATCTCACAGCCTCAGGTGTCTAATCTGAGAGTTTCAAACACACCTTAAAACACTTCTAGTACCCTGTCGTAGATCTGTTCTGTAAAAACATTCACATCTAATGAGTATCGACGCTGGGTTCTTACTTGATCGCGTTAAGATAGATCTCTTACACTGGGAAAATTTGAAACGCCATGAATGTGTTGATTTCACAACACTACATACAGCTTTCTTCCAGTCAAGAAATTGAAAATGTTCTGTTGGATGAAGCAAAGTTCCATGATTACTGAAAGTATTGAAATATTCATTGGGAAGCACTATTGTGTCAAGTTTGTTCACTTTTTTTTCTATTCTGCCAAATATTCTATCTGGGGGAATATAAGAGTGATCTGTTATGGGGAAAAAGGAAAAGAACTTTCAGAACGTTTAATGGAGCTTGGCTGAGCTATTTACATGCAATTCCAATAAGGGTACAGTTTTTATTTTGACTACCACAGCTATCAGCGAACAGACGAACTGTAGTAATACCAGTAATATCTGCATTGATCAATCTATTGAATACAGCAGAAGCGAATTGGTTGGAAGCCTTCGGGAACTAATTCTCAGACCATGAATGTATGAAAGTGTTTCCTTGATTTTGTGGGCATTTCTATGTCCCTTGACATACTGTGAAATTGTATACATATTTTTGGTGACTATAGTAACTAGCTTGGTCAGGAAGTTTTGGTAGGATCAAATTTTTCTGACAACCAAATGAAAATGTTAGTTCTCCCTGTTTTTTCTCTAAGTAATTGATAAAATGTATTGGCTCTTAGCGTATGGGCTCTCTTTGCTATAATCAACTTTTACAACATTGGATGTGCACCTAACCTAGATGCTTCTTTTATTTTATGATTCAGCTGTAGGCAATATGAACACACGTCCGTTGACGGTGATTTAAAACTTATGTAAAGTCCTCTACGAATATTTTTCCGAAAAATTCATACTTTACTTTAAGTTCACTATCAACATTGGAACTTCGCCAGAGTTTCTTGATGCCAAGTTTGTCAGGAAGATAAAATATTTTTGAATTCTTTGACCTACAGTAATGCGACTCAACAGCATACAATGACTGTATGTAGCTCTTAACCAAATTTATTTTTGCAGCATATTTAAGTGAGCCTGTATCACCACCTCTATTTTCAACAGGTGGCAGTCCTGTAGTGAGGTTCATTTTTCTTAACCGTTTGAGCCTTTCTTTCCCGATGTCAAAATTATGCACAAAACAGTTCTGACAAACCCTTATGAAACGGATACCCTTTTCAGATTGAAAATGGGGCATAAAATACTTCGAACATACTTGTTTCTTCTTGTACTTGTTACCTTCTGGACGAATCCTCTATCGTTTTGGCGTTTCACCTGAACAGTAGCTCAAAATAAATTTGTCTTGACCTATCTTGTTATCTGAGGAATAGAAACGTTGATGAAACATTCGCACGTCTTGCATCGTTAGTATCTGGCACTGAAACACATTTCTAGGACGATGTTGACAAGAAGGCATCGTCGGGAATTTCTTGCAAACATGCCTGTAACAAGGATTCGGTTCAAGCCATAAGCAGACAAAATAATTTCAGAGACATACGTATGTAAATATTAAATAAAAAAAAGTCAAATAATGTAAACAAAGAATAAATGTCCAATACTACATCAAGCACAATTTACAAACTGTAAAGTTCATAGCTAAGTTTAACTCTAAACTAACAAATAGGGTTAGGTATATTGCAATAATGGACAACCTTTTCCTTTTCTTGATGTTCTTTTACTATGTACTAGGATCGCGAAGTTTCCTACGGCCACGGTTACTCTCTGCAGAAACTATTGAGATTTCCATTACCTCAGTTTCTTGATTCATATTCCTGAGATCGTTATTAATATGTCTAAAAACAAACAGACATCAGCTGTACCTACTGGACTGCAGATCACCTAATAGGTACTTCAATACATCACAGCAGCTAAAAATTCATAGATAATACAAAATGCTGTGACCATAATAGCAAGCAAAGTAATAATTTTCACCTTTTACATTCTTATTCTTACTTATAACGTTTTACATAGACCTCCCACGAAAATAGATTTTATTTTGTAAGGAACTGAACAAAGCTTGTTATGGAATACTTTTGTTTCAATAAAATGGCAGCCATGATACGAAGGCTGGACAAAGTGATTTCTGGAATAATTCAACACATGTGGACAAAGCATGATATGTAACTAATCCATGCCTGGACAATGTGTTTTCTGGAAATGTTTCCATTTTTTGACATGCAATTACTACAGGACAAAATGAGTTCTGGTTAATTTTGAATGCGGAACATAATAGATTTGAACAAAGACAATATCCTTGAGTCATTAACTCATTTTTTTTTAATATTTGACCAAAGTGGTGTTTGGAATTGGATACACATGGACATGGACATGTATTCAGCCTCAGTTGTTGAGAGGGCAATAGTTGGTTGTCTTTTCGTGCACCAAGAGATAGGAGCTTTACACTTCAAAAATATGTAGCCGGTCACGGACCTTCGTTCATTAAGGTCGCTGGCCCAATCAGCATCACAAAATCCTGAGACCATTCCTTTCTCATTTCCATCAAACTCTAGGTTTCAATGTAAAGACTCCTTTATGTATCTGATAACACGTTTGACAACAGCCCATTGTTCCATGCCCGGGTTGCCATTAAATCTGCTCTAAAAACTTGTCGCATAGGCTATGTCGGGTCTGGAGACCTGTGCAGCAAACAGCAGGCTGCCAATTGCTTCCTGGTGTGGAACCTTTCTCATTTTAGCCACTTCCTCTTTTGATTTTGGTGCTCGAGACTTCGTAATTTTTTAATTGGCACTCATAGGGGTCGAAAAAGGTTTACACTGATCCAAACAAATTGTTTACACTGATATATTATATCAGGTTGCGAATGTAGAAATGTTTGGCGTCATTACTATACGAAGTTAAGAACTTTTCTAAGCATATTACAGTATCCCGAGCAAATGTAAGAACACTACCATGGGTGTATGGGGAAAGAATTTACCGTTCGCGCAATCTCAATGTATCTATACACTGGTGTGGTAAATTTGTAGTAAATTAACCATTTTACGAACAAGAAAGTGTCCGACGGAGTTACGAATCTCACGTCCACCATAAACGTTGAAATCAGGGTGACATGACTTTTTCACTACACTACCAGTTCACTCACACGTTGTGGTATTCAAATAAGTTAACTAACTTTATACATATGTAAAATAACATTCATTAAATTTTCATTGAGTAAGTACTGTTTTAAGTATTTGGTACGGTTTTTAACATTAACTAAAAGTTGTCTTCGTTAGTATTATTCTTTTTTATGAATTTTAAATCTATTTGAAAGTGTTTCAACCTCACTAACGTATAATCAAGATCACGGAATCCTTGTTAGTTTCTTCATAGATTCGTTTTAAGTTGTAGCCACGGCGAGTACCCTACGCCCTGGAACTGGAAAATAATTGGCCAGGTGCGGAAGCCAGTATGGAACCTACCACGGAAAATAGGACAGGTACTACGAGGCGAGTCCTTTAAAAGAGACCCGTGGGACATGTGTAACGGAGCGAGGGAGTGAGGAAATACAGACCAGTGTGACAACAACATGTCGAGTAAGATGCTGGAAGTGTCCGCCAAGTGACCTTGCACAATAGCGCGCATCGAGACGGTGTTCCAGCCTGATCGTGTCATCAGCCGCGGAACAAACCAACTTATGCCACCACGTTCTCCAGATTTATCCGTCTGTGATTCCTTCTTGTGGGGGAGCTCTAAAGGGACCGGTCTGCAGCAACAACCTGCACACACTCGTAGAACTCAAGGCCAACATTATCACAGCTATCGATGCTATCCCGCAGCATGTCCTCGCCCGTGCCTTTCACAACTTTTCGTGTCGTCTGCACACCTGCCTCGAGGTCAATGGCGGCCACTTCCAGCGCCTACTCTAGGTATTTTGTTGTCACACTGGACTGTATTTCCTCATTCCTTCGCTCCGTTACACACATGTCGTACGGGTCTCTTTTATAGGACTCACCCTGTATTACCAAACTTGGTACAAAAGCTGGCCGTACAAGGAAACAAATGCCATGACGGGTGTCATACTAGCCGGTATAACGGTCGCTATGGCAGACCTTGCACATTGCTTTTACGGAATCTCGTAGCACGTACTATGCTCTTAAGAGAAGTCCGGCATTTAATGGGAGACATCATTCGTTATTGAGATTACAGTACGCAGTCTCATTAACACCTGATGTTTAATTTAAATAAGCATTTTTTAAACCATCCTCCGGGAGAAAAACTTTCGCCTACGCAGGTAATAGGCATATGCCAACAGTTACATATACAATAATTTTTTTGGTTATCTGTGAGCCGTTAGTAACTAATGTTGCTGTCAAAGTAAAATACTGCTTTGCTATTAAGACGCTAACACTTGAGTCTGTGTCTTGTGTGCGTGAGAACTTCACTTTTCGAAACCTATCGTCCTACCAACTACTCTAGTTTGTCATGCGTAGATCAGCTTCAAATTGTGCATATTCTACAACATAAAATAATGACAAATTGCATACACTTTCGTCATGTGGAAATACTTAATGCTCTAAACATATACCTATGTATATTCGGCCTACATAAACGGCTTTGCAGAGTTTGAAAGCTGATATAAATTACTCTTAGTTATCATTCTACGATTTCAAATTTTAACCTTTTCAGGCCGACGTCAGTTTACGGTTTCAGGTGTTTCAAACAAGAAATGTTATGATGTGTGCTGTAGACCTACTTAATTCGACACAATATTTAATTCGACACAATATTTGTTTCGTTGTCACAGCTAATGAGATGTAGGCTGTATGTTTGGCTACAGTTATGTGAACAAATTATGACTTAGTCCAGTAAGACGATTTGCGAATCATTTACCCACAAGTAAGATCATTGGTCATTGAGTTTCGCGCTGTGCGTTAGAGGCCAAAAATTACCTACACTTGCGTAATGTATACAGTTGTGTACACTGGGACTGAATGGGTTAGTATAGCGGTTTCATTTTACGAGGTTATTGCTGTTTATTAGTATTCACAATTTAACAGTGTCCAGCCAGTGTAAATTGGTGTTGGCTGGACATTACGTTAATGTCGAGGTAACACAAATATTTTGTTCTTTCTGTTATTTTTAACGTAATACAAAATTTGCTTGCGGCAACATTACTTAGGGGCTTTGTTAACATTAACATTTCAACAGTATATTTTCACTATAGTAACATAATACTTTGTAAATGGTTAACATTATTAACTTTGTCACAACAATATTAATTTTGCTACAGTATAAACGTTCAAAGAAATGGTTCAATAGTTATTATTCTGTTGCAACAACATTATGCCTTTTTCTGTAAAATAACAGCTCCAATACTGTAGTCTGGCAGCGGCAGAAGGGAGGATGGATTTCAACTCTATTTGAATAGAAGACGTGGCCACTAGCTTGGAAATATAACAAAATAGATTCACATATTGTTTAATATTCTGTCGCAAGTTGTATTTAGCAAAACGTAGGCTAACACGATGATTTTATTTAAATGCCACAACTCAATCGAGAAGTATAATAGTTAAGTGATTAAAAATATCATTTTAAGTCTTGCCTGCACAATTTCCCTAAACGAAATATAAAAGTGCAGTTTATTTTTATGACACTTGTATTTTTACGCACTTAAATTAACGTTTTTCCCATTGCATTAAGCTTGTTTATGAACGGTCAGTGCCCCCACGGTTGTAGTTATACTGTTTTCACTTGTAAACACCATTGGAAGACTTGAATAATAGTTACGAAATTAAGATAATAATTCAAATTTTGGCTGCGGAAAGTATATATACAACAATTCGAGCCAAACACGAACTTTTATACACAAATAAATAGAGCTTCTCCATTTACCGCCAGCTTAAAGCGACCTCTTTGGAACACCGGCGCACCTAGTGTCGGGAATTTTCCCTGTGTCAAACTCTGCCATAAGAAATCTTGTTTTGTTCCTAACCTGAGAAGAATCAACCTAACCTAACGCAACAGGGCCTCCTGAACAGCGCTAGGATAATAGGTGTATAAGTGTTTCTTTTCTCAGTTCAAATTAACTTAAACTAACCTCCAATATTAGTTCAATTAGTGTTTTTATAGGTTAAATTGGCATAGGATAGTTAGTGAATGAGTAGATCGTTTTCCGACACACTCACACGCACACTAAAAAAACGTTTTTGTTGAATCAAAAAAGATTTGTTCAGCGCAACGAAATTATTGTTTTATGGGGGCAATGAAATACTTTGTTACTGAAACCATACTATTTTGTTGTTCTCATTTGGTTGCCCCAAAGTGTAAGATTTGGTTGGTGCAACTAAAGATTTGTTTGGCTACACTTACATTAAACAATTTGGGCCGATATAAAAAACATATTACAAGTTCAACCGAGTTTCGAAACTAGATCACCTGCGTCCGAGCGCTACGCCTTAGTAATTATTTCGTTTATGAATGGCTATTACACAACGTGTATCGAGTGAAATAACAACGAATAAACTAATAGAAACAATACAAAATCCTTTCTAAAATGCGTTTCGTCTTTCAAAACAGCATTTCACGAGGTAATATGAACATTCACTCTTTCTTTCCGTTTTTATGTCTTTCGTTTTCATATAATCATTTCAGAGCTCTGTCTGGAGGTTTAAAATGCATGTAAAGTGGTAAAGAGAATGCACTCATATATAGGCGTACTATTCGTTTTAAAAATCCTAACGCTGCCAATTAAGCCAAAGAAAAATTAGAGCATAGAATTCTTCAACAGTTTGACATTTCAACACCTATATTATCATCTCGTTTTTTAAACTTTACTTCGTAGCTGAGACGGCAAGGTAACGGCCTGAAAGGGAAATGTGAAGGTTGTGTGAATTTAATCCTAGCTACTTCCAATTTTTTTTTTTTTTTACTTTTTAAAAAAAAATTACCGTAAATTGAGCAGTATAGATAGTTAAATGTCGTAAAGATGTTTATTTCACGCAATTATTTGGCTAAATTCAATAAAAACAATATTTAATTCGCCACTGCAGTCGGGTGTTACTTATTCATCAGTAGATTTTCTTTACGTCACTAGTTCAATGAGTGACATTTTTTCACTGAAACCATTAGTGGTTTTACACTGATTCTAAGTGGAGCCGTTTTTACTGATTCAAGTAGTTGAATTTCACTGCTAATCAGTGGTTTTAAACTGATTCGAATTTAGAGTGTAACATTTTAACTGCGGGTTATTGAAATTCTCATATTTCTAGTGCGATAATTAGTTTAACTCTAACGAATACACATACAGTATGAGTCTAGACAGAAAATGTTCAAAGCAGTGGCATGTAGTAAGTTTTTTTTACAGGATAAACAATATATTAGTCCCACATATTTGAATGTTTTAGATAACATTTACTAGTGCCTGGCTGTGGTTCTATTTCCAATTTCTACTAACAAACGCAACTTACAACTTTGCTTACCCTCTACATGTATTTGCCATTTTACCTAACATTAGTTATAAAAACGGAAACGAAATGAATGTAATAATAATTAAACTGAATATTATTTAGAGAGCCTATTACAAGTTATAAGAAAACTCCCGTTCTCCCGAACACTTTATTCCACTTCCCAAGGAAAGTGGGGACTGGAGGACGCAAACAGAACGACTGCTTACCCTGTCGAAGGAACGCGGCAGGGTAACTCGCTTGCGAGTTCGATTCATCGCTAGTCGCTCCCATTTGTGGAAATAAATACTAGATAGCAGCACTATGCGTGTACAGTACGCGAGTTAAAACACTGTTTCTCGAATCGGAAACTGGAAACTCAGAATAAATGTGTTGAAATTTAATGTTAAGGCGTAAACTATAAAGGCTCAAACATTTCCAAAATGTATAGGGTAAGTATTGCTTACCTTGCGTCTATGGAATTAAGGCTACTGGTTCGAAGCGTCTCCCTGAACCTCATTACGTTTATCGCACCATCGTAGCAATGAATGTCTTCCCATTGTGAACCTTTTTATGTTTGTATCGCTGTCACCCACCAAAATTATCCCTTTTCTCGAAGGTAAACATTGAGTGATGTGGGTGATGTCTGGCAGGAAACCGCTCGCAGTAACACAATATTATCATGTAAGTGAGTTCAGGCAAGTTAAAGACGTCCTTTTTCAATGGATCATTGCATTCAGTTGCTCATGTTAATGACTGATGTAATATTAACTGATGTGGTAATAAGGCGAAGCACAATGCTTCTACGCATAAAAAAACAAGGGCGCGCAACTTGGAAACGACGCACCGAAAACCATCAGTTGTTAAAAAAAATATCACCATTGCGAGATTTATCGCTTCTCAGCGTTTGTCGCAGAGGTGCCGACTCGACCAGCGTATTCCAGACGTCGTAGATGTCGCTTGATGGGCGGAAAGACGATATTCATTGAGCCCACAAAGGAGGTTAATTTTCACTTAATCCTTTCAGGTGTGATTGATATTATAGTTTCAGGTGTTGTGAACAAGACAATGACGATGTGTACTGCACTTTAACTACACGCAGAGGTTTCCTCGCCGTTATATCTAACGAATTGTAGGTTTTGCGTTCGGCTGTTGTAAGAACCATTCATGACATACGACAGTGAAATGGTTTAAAGGCTGTTTACGATAAAGTGAGCACTTGCGAAATGAACATTAGAAAAATATCTCTGACCCTGAATGCATATATTTTAATAGGCGCAGTGAGTGACATTTGCTTAGCAAAGTTGGTAACGATGGATTGAAAATTGTTCCATATCTTAACTTCGAATAAAAAAGTGTTAGGTAACCATTTGTGATAACTTAAATTATTACTTTCGCTTTTTCGGTTTTTTTAATGCATCGAACTGTGAAAATGAACACATTTGTATAATATTTACTTTCCTAATAATTTCAAATTTTATTTGACCGACGCATGAATAAGGTCGATGGAAATGTGAATTTCACACAAGGCGGAAGAATACACAACGTGCATTCAAGTAGATATTTAGCAGGGCTTTCAAAAGTGCTCATTTTAACGTGAACAGCATATACGAATGAGTTTCCCACAGGGAAGATCATTTGGTATTAAATTAAGCCTGGCAGCGTACAGTACCAGCCAAAAATAACCATTATATACACTGTGCACATGAATTTGTACGTTGGCTCTATACGGGTTACGGCGGAAGTATAAAAAACGGGCGGAGAGAAACTTTTCCAATTAACCATGAACCGGAGATAACCAGCACTGTGAGACAACGCTATGGCAAGGAACACTTTGTACGCAACTGACTGGTGAGTCTTATTCGCAGGCTGTGTTCGAACTGACAGTCTAGCATTGTCCATTTATGGTAGCTTCCAACTTTTCTAAAACCCTGCTTAAGTTATACTTTCAGACCACCTCCCCCCCCCCCCCTTTTTACCCTTTAATACAAACAAAACTGAAACTTACAAATTACACCTGTTCACACCCAGTTTAATAATATCTTGCACGAGAACTGTTTATTACAGGCTGCTAATGGTATGTTTATTATAGGTTGCAAATGGTAAAGTGAGCGCTTTTGAGGCCAAAGTTACTTCTTCCTTTCAGTCATTTTTTTATGCTTTAACCACCTTTTAAAATAAATATTTTCATGTAAGGAATATAAACAGTGTGTATGTTCTATCGCCCTCGGAAATTAACGTCTGACGCTAAAATACAATATATTTATTGACTATTATTCCAAATGAGAGGGTTTTCAAATGTGCTCATTTTACCGTGAAGAGCCTGTATTAGACGTTACCAACAGACCAATTTTCTCTCAATTATATTCTCAATAATTATAAATGAAAAACTATAATTAATAGATAACATGTAAGTTAAAGTTTCATTTGACCAAAAATTATATATTTTTATGTTAAAATAAATACATTATAAAACTAGTAGTGATTATGACGTATTTAGGAAACAAACAAATACGTCGTAAATTGGGTGATTTTTCAAAGGTTTGATTAATAAAGTGTGATGATGTTCCGAATTGGATATATATTATTATTATAGTACTTCGTAGCGTTCAACTCGGACGCCGTCGATAGTCACTTGTTCAGCGATGGTTGCATTTGGCAAGCTACTGTTTACGTAAGGTTGGTTATATAAGGAAACTAAATACGAAAATACTAAATACGCCATCATTTTAGTCGACTAATTCGGGTCGAGTGGCCTTTTAGTAAACTAACAGATGCCAATTCGAACACGTCCTTACACAAAAAAAATGACTTTAACCCCGCTTTTCTCTCGCATAACGAACCCAGCCTACGAAGAGAAATGTCATACTTTCTAGTATAGGCTATTCACGGTAAAATGAGCACTTTTGAAAGCCCTGCTTGAAATCTACTTGTATGCATGTTATGTATTCCTCCGCCATATGAAAGATTAACATTGTAATGGGACTCATCACTTTATTCATGCGTCCGTCAAGTGAAACGGTTAAATTGTTAGAAAAATAAACATCTTACAAATCTGCACATTTTTGCATTTCCATGCATAACAAAACAGAAAGCGAAAGAAATAATTTTAATGAGCATAAATTGTTCCCTAACACTGTTTATTCGACGTTAAGATACGGAACTACTTCCCACCCATCGTTACCAACTTTACTGGGCGCATGTCACTCACTGCGCCCGTTAAAATATATGCAGGTATGGGCAGTGATTTTTTTATAAGGTTGATTTCAAAAGTTCTCATTTTTATCGTGAACGGCCTTTACATAAATAAATTGTGCTGCTACAACAATCTTAATCCCAGTGCCTGCTGCAGCAGAATTTATTCTTGTCCTGTTATATTTTCTTAAAATGAGAAAACTCAACTCGCTCGGATGTAAGACTGTCCTAGTCTTCACACACCTATTCTACACGCCCATTCCTCCTTATCTACCTCGAAAATACACTTTCTTTGGTGACTAGATCGACTCTCCAGACCTTGGTGTTAAGAGCCACCAGAAACTCCCCACTCCATTCTTTGGCGACTAGAGCTTAAATATCTTGTATATTACCATCAACTAAAAATTAGTGAGGAATTCTTTCGTAATAAAGTTAAAACAAGTGCACAAGCGAAAATTATTTTTTTCGGGATAAGTTCGGGATAATTAGAAATGTATCTTCGTTCTTGCAAATGAATCAATTACACTCTAAGAAATTATTTGTAAATTTAACATCTCAGTGTATACGTACAGTGACAAAGCGTGAATGGTAAACTATTTTCCAATACAGGTCTGGTATCATTCCTACAGTTCCTCAGGAAAGAGTAAAATGCATAGGCGAGTTCCCAACTTTTTATACAAACAATGCTAAACGTTCCCATATTTTCAGCCTGACATGTAGTATTATTAATATACACTGTAAGTTTTAAAACTTCCGTTAGAGTTTAGGAAGTTTACTAGAATTATTTTTACAGTGTAAGTCACTGACTCACGTCATATTTCGTATGACAAAACCCACCGACTGTAGTTTCCAAATAAAGCTAGACTAGATGAAATGAAAAAAAAAAAAAAAAAAAAAAAAAAAACAGTTCGCCCTTAATCAAATATCCCGGAATACCCTTTCCTTGCCAATTTCCAGCAACCTTTTGAAATCATGACCTGCTGTGTCTTTGACTCAGGGTCTCCTCAACCTGTGAACCCATTCCCCTCCCCAATTTTAAACTGTCCGAGCTCCACTGAGTGGGGCTGTATTTATCAGTGGCGTGATAATTAAGGGGAGGGGACAGAGGGTACACATCGCACCTCTCTAAATTTAACAAAGAAAGCCAGAATTATTGTGAAAGGGCTCCTATACTGTTTCTGGTATTATGTGCTGATGCGTTGTATACAATCTGTAATGAATTGTTATAATTAGGGACGCCCGAATTTCGCGAAAAGATTTCTCGAGTAGTTGTATTTCAAAATACATTCGCCGAGATTCACTTTCGTGATTGGATGATTTACTTGTTACTCATCTTACGTATCTGTCCGCGAATCACAGGCTTCCATTAACGGAGTAACTTATTTCTCACTGGCCGGTCAAGTAAGAAAATGTAGTCTCTCTAAGACACGCAACCAGTAGATAAAGGAACACTGCTAGTGTAAGTAAACTATTGAAATCTATCTTGGGTGGCAATATTTCCCCGGAATCGTGTGTCCCTAGTAACAATTAGGGACAGGAGTTTTTCGCGAAAAAATTCTCAAGACCAGTTGTATTCCAAAACACTTTAGTTCATGTGCACTTTCGTGGTTAGATGATTTTAAATGTCACGTGCCTCAAGTGTCTGCCCACGAATGATGAACGTTCAGTATCGGAGTACTTTATTACGACTGGCTCAGTCAAATAAGAACATGTCTCCTCACGTAGACGCGCAGCCAATAACCAAAGGAAGTAGTGGCTGTGGACGTAGGATATTGAAATATAGCATAGCCATAAATATGTTCCTGGAAAACACCGGTCCCTAGTTATAAAGCATTTCTGGTACTTATACGCAGTGTTTCAGCAAAAGCGTGCAAAATCAAAACTGGGTATAGAGGCCGCACACTAAGGAACGATATGAGATTGAGAACGTGTGGTCTGCGAAACCAGCGAGATGAGATGTGGGGGCAAAAATGTCTATAGGCTGTTCACGGTAAAATGAGCACTTTTGAAATCCCTGCTTAAGATTTACGTGTATGCACGTTATGTCTTCTTCCACCTTATGTAAACTAACATTACCACGAGCCTCAGCACTTTATTCAAGCGTCGATAAAGCGAAACTGTAAATTTAATAGTTAAGTAGATATTTAAAAAAATCTGCTAATTTTTACAGTTATATGCATTAAGAAAGCAGAAAGAGAAAGAAATATTTAAGTTATCTTAAATGGTTACCTAACACTTTTTATTCGACGTTAAGATATGGAACTACTTTCCATCCATCATTACCAACTTTGCTGGGCGCATCATGACACTCGGTGCGCCTGTTAATATATATGCAGACAGAGGCAGTGACTTTTTTTCTAAGGTTGATTTTAAAAGTGCTCACTTTATCGTGAACAGGCTTTAACACGAATACAGGACATATCCGTATTGGATAATATGGATGATTGAAATTGCGTGTGTACACTGTTGACCGGTGGTCCTGTTCAATGTAAGACTACTCCATTAACGGACAGACGTTGCTCAAATTAGCGGCCATCGACCTCAACGCAAGCATGACAACGGTGTACGAGATTCTGCCCCGGCCGTTCAAATATCCCATTCGTTGTGCGTCTGCCATTGATACTACACGCAAGTACAGTGTTAGTGTAGGGACTACAGAGCCACCTTGCGGACGATGGGTGAACTTCACATGCTACATGGGTCGCCCACACGTTTACGCCCTTATCTCCTTTCGCCGGCCTCCATGGTGCACGTCCCCTATCTCAAAAAGTTCCGTGATGCGGCCCCTATTCCTAGTTTCATCTTAGTACTCTTCTACTGAAACAACCTGTATACATCTTCGCTTCTGGATTACAGATGTCCCTCTATCTTTTGTGACGGTTTGTGCCAACACACACAGGACGAGGTCTTTGGACTCAATGTAGTTGGTCAAATGAAAAGACCCGAGACCTCCCCAATATGTTTGAAAAGAGGTTGGGTTTACTTCAGTGAAAGTTTATCACATGGTTAAATTATTTTATAATTTTCCAGTCATTTACAGGTTTTCCTCTTCAGTACAAAAGTACAAAATATTATATCAAGAATATAAACTCTGACTAAGACATAATCTTTTTCCCACAATGATTACACAAGTTACATAAAATGAATTATAAAATGATTTACATATATTTTCTTAAATGGCGGCAAGTCTCCCCCCCCCCCTCTTCCCAACCCCTTCAGTTACGTTAAGAGCATCAGTTACTCCCTACAGTGGAACAATGATGTATCGCCCGCTCCTGGGCGAGACCGCAGTATTTATACTTTATTCAAAAGCTTCGAGAATGTTAAGAAATGTTCTTCGTCAGGAAGTACCCTGGTGTTGCATCGCTAGCTGGCCGACGTCACATCGCCATTGTGGTTGGTGAGGGGGAGGGGTGGTGCTCGGCCAGGTTTCGCAGGCAGCCGCTCCGCACGCGGCGGACATTTGTCGAGCAGCAGTCATGCCAGGTGGACGTGCAGCGAGTTGGTCAGTCGAACGATCCTCGACGCACCAAAGGTAAGCCGTGCCTACGGCCCACACGTGTGGAAACTTAACTTCTAGGTTCCGTAGGCTTTGACTTAATTCGATGTTCAGGGACACCGTCACACTTTCATGCAGCATGTAATTTAGGGTTTGATTGCAACAAACCGAATTTTACAAGAGAAACAAAAATTTATTAAGGCTCTTGCCTTGCTGATAATTTAGTATAGGGAAATACACGAGAAGGAAATTCGGTTTTTGAAGCCAATTTTAAATATACAAACTTTCAAAAACCTAGGTGTGAGAAATAATACTCTCAAGCTTTGTATGTAAGCAAATATAACAATTTATTTTTCAATAATATTTTATTATTTAATTATGATTTTTTTATCTTTCCAGGAAACAGGCAATAAATTAATGTCACACAAGGCTTCGATATCATCGAAGTACGTAATTTTTTGCTCGGTGATATACATCTTTCTTTAACAGGAACGCAAAAAAAAAAAAAAGAATCTCATTAATATATATCTCCTTACACAAAATTCTGTACCAGGCCTCAAGAAGGACACCAGAAGTCTCCCCTCCCCCCTTTTTTTCTCCTCAACCGTCACCATCTAAGAGGGATTACTAAAAGGCATGCTCTTTCCTGAGTTAGTGACATGTTTCTCCGCTGATATTGACGGCACGTGAGACTGGAGTTCACAATGTACGTTGTTATTTGGCCTCTGTAATGTTAAATATTCCTTGTCCGAGCCTTGGGTGGCCAGGCCTAGAGGATGTTTTTATCGGAAGTAACGACGGAGACAGATAGTCGCATGGGTTCACCGCGAACACCATTAAAGGATTATCGGGCCGCCAGAATTTTTGTTGTTCCCGGAGGCAAATGGTTTTTCAATAACGCCAGGTCTCGCCTTCGCTCGATGTAGCGGCCGCAGGCTGTGAAAGAATCCCTCGAGAGGTCGATTTCGTCACAAAGAAAGAAAAAATATGTTTCCGTTGAGCCTTAACGTCCAGAACGCAAGAAGGATATAGTCGTTGGTGATCTTGATTCATGGTCCCTTGAATCCTGCGGCCTCACGCCGAGGACGTATCAATCATCATGTAGTTCCGCGATGCGGGCAGGCACTTCGGTACAAAAGGTTCACTTTTGAAATAAACACCTTGAAAATGTTTAGTGTTTATAAGTGTACACACTGTTTTTTTTTCCTCGTAATGTTACGGGAAAACTGCTGATAAACAGTTGTCCAGAAGTCTCCGCAAAATCACAGGCACGTTGCTCTTTTAATGACGGAAATTCCGTACATTTCACACGACATTCCTTCAATTCACGGAACCCATACGTAAATCTGCTATACGTTGTTCGCGGTAAAGCGAGCACTTTTGAGGCCCTAGTTAATTTTTCTATTTAACAATTTTTTTTTTATCCTTTAACCACCATTTAAAATAAATATTGCCATGCAAGTAATAAACGCAGTGTGCATATTCCACTGCAGTCGGAAGTTTACATCTAGGATAAAATAAAATATATTTATTGACTATTATTCCTAATTAGAGGGCTTTCAAAAGTAGTTACTTTATGTTGAATAGCCTATAGATAGTTTTTCTGTTCTTCCGGATAAAAATAACACGAAAAACTTTTTAAGTTTTCACTATGCGGCTGCCCCACTATGTATAATCAAGAGTTTTTAAAAGTGTAAATTATGTTATTCTGGAGCGAGAATTTAACACCTACGACACTTGTGATAAGTCTGGGTGTACATATGTTCTTTCCAATAGAGGTTATATTCACGGTAAAATGAGTACTTTTGAAAACCCTCTCATTTGAAATCATAGTCATTAAATAGATTGGATTTTAGCCTTAAACATAAACTTCCGAGTGTGGTGGAATATATATATATACACACACACACACACACACACACACACACACACACACACACACACACACACACTGTGTTTATCATTTACATGGCAATAAGGTGGTAAAGGATACGAAATGGAAGAAAGGAAAAAGTAACTAGAGCTTTAAATGCGCTCACTTTACTGTGAACAACCTATTATGCGACTTACTTTTTTTTTTCTGTTTCTAGTATTGTTTGAATGTTTTAAATGTTACGGTTAACAGGCGTAGGTCAAAAAGGCGTGCGTTTCCTAACTTCCACAGAAACTCTCATTTAGCTGTCGTAGTGTTGAAGAAAGCTTCGTGTAGATTCTGGATTTTTCATTCCCGAAACGTACACGTAATTCTGAAAATAGAATTACTCGCGTGAGATGCTCATTAAAATGTTATTATAATTTTACTTGCTTTTTTTTTTAAGTTATCAAAACTATTAGCCACTCCGTCCAACTAATATTTCAGAGACGAATGTTTATATCCTACACAAATAAAAATACTGTTAAAGGCTGTTCACGATAAAGTGAGCACTTCAGAAATGAACCGTATAAAAAAGGTTACTGCTCCTGTCTGCATATATTTTAACCGACGCACTGAGTGATATTCACCCAGTAAATTTGGTAACGACGGCTGGAAAGTAATTCCGTATTTGAAAGTCGAATAAATGTGTTAAGTAACCATTTGTGATAACTTAACACTATCACTTTCGCTTTCTGTTTTTTTTTTAATTCACCGATGTGTAAAAATAAGCAGATTCGTAAAGTATTTACTTTCTCAATAATTTCATATTTTCACATGACCGATGCATGAATAAAGTGATGACGCCCATTACAATGTTAGTTTTACATAAGGCGGAGGAATACACAACGTGCATACAAGTATATCGTAAGCAGGGCTTTCAAAAGTGCTCATTTTACAGTGAACAGCCTATACATGTCGGGGCTTTGCATCGCGCAAGTGAGCGAAGTGTGGAGGACAGTGAAATGATATGATAGCGAGCAGCGAAAAGTCAGGCGAGCGATAGTCCAAGACGCGCGTATATTGTTACGAAAGTGTTGCCGTGATAAACCTTTTGCAGATCTCACGATCCTGACCTTCAGCTAATTGAATTTCCGCGTTTATCTGAAGAATGTTCAAGTTAACGAACGAGTTTCTCTTTGCATGACTCGGGTTACGGCGAACCTTCGGGATCAAGGCCGGCGATATTATTTAAGTGCGACGGGCCTCTGAGCCGATTTGTTGGAGTCGGTAGTTTCGGCGATTTGTGCGGCCTTAAGCGATAGACGACGAGCGAGAAGAGCAACGAATGGCGCCGGAAGTTAACAGCGGGAGGAAAATCTGGGACTGCGAACATCGCAGCAGTGAAGAGTGCGACTGGCAGGCTGGACTAGTGGACTGGTTGTGTGATTGAAATACATTTCATATTATGGCAACAGACATATTGAACATGTGTTAATGATGAGTGTGAATTAACTGACTATAACCAAACATAGACATTGAGTGGGGCTTTAATTAGAGTTGAGATAGACGTTAAATACTGCTGTCACTGTGAAATAAAAAGAGTAATAGCGGAGAGGGTTTAACACTGTAAATAATAGTGGCGTGAGTAGATTTTAAATCTAATTCAGTATTTTTTTTTTAATGAGACCTTCATCCTTCACGAACTCGGATACATCCCTCAGGCGCCTTATAAAAATACTTTGAAATTAATCAAACTAATTATTACTTCTATATAAATTGGAAAGTGTGTTTGTTTGTCCTTCTTTCACGTCTAAATGGAACAACGGATCGAAGTGATTTTTTGCACAGATATAGTTGAAGGACCGGAAAGTGACATAGGTTACTTTTTATCCAGTGAAAATATCTTATTCCTTCAGGAAAATGTAAATATCTCATTCCTTCGCGAAAATGTAAAGTACACAAACGTAACAGTACACTGACCTAAGCTAGAAGGTAGACAAATAAGTAAGGCTCTACATTTCTCTTTGGATTGGATTTGTTGATCTTATATTTCTCTGTAAATTCCAAGTGCGGTCGCAGTGGCCCAGTAGATAGCGCGATTTCAAGTGGGGTCGCAGTGGCTCAGTGGATAGAACTATATCAAGTGGGGCCGCAGTGGCTTAGTGAATAGAGAGATTACAAGTCGAGCTGCAGTGACTCAGTGGATAGAGCGATTCCAAGTGGGGCCTTAGTGGTTCAGTGGATAGAACTTATTGTAATAAAACTTCATTATTTATTCCTATAAACACGCGCGCGAAGCAGCCGGCAAAAACTAGTATTTTACAAAGCTAGAAATGTATATCCTCTTTGTGAATCAACTTGAATTTTACCCAGTTACAGTCCAGCACAATTTTTGGTCCCGGTTTTCTATTGTAACTTTTCATAATATGGTTCATTTTGGCCACAAATAAAAAAAATTGTGTACAAAACCTAATATTCAAGAATTTTGAAAGCAAATTACAGCAATTCCGTAAAAATTGCAATCATGTAAGGACTTGCTTCAGACACTGATTGGTATAATTGTATGAGTTGCTTCTACATGTGCCAGTGCAAGGCGCTTTTTGTTGACATTTAACTAGCTTGGTAAATGCAAGAACGTCTGGCGCTACGGATATCAGCGTCCCAACATTCCACTAATTCGTTAAGATAATTTTCTTTACTCTCGAGTACATTCGTTTCGTAAAGTAATTTCAGGCAAAACATGTTTTATTAAGAAAACTTTACTATGGAAAAAACGGAAGGCTCTTTTTAAGTGTTCTTTTACGTATAAAATGAGAAACGCGTAATGTGCTCAAAATCGAGGGTATTATTCAAGAAATAATTCTGAAAAGCTTAAATAGAAAATTCAAGAAGCAATTTCAGCAAAAATAACATATATTTTTTTTGTGTTAGTATATTTTGTATTTTGCGCGATTGCCCGTTCTCCTCCGGTGGGCGAGTCCTTTCCCAGTCTATTTATTTTTTTAAGTGTTCTTGAACGTTTCTGACCCCACTTACGGGATTGTTATACTTCTTGGCACAGACTTTTTCACTAGTACTTCAAGTTGAGCTAGTTTGATATGCATGGCTGGTTTTATGATGTTATTTCTGTTATGTTGCAGTTCACAATAACCGGGGATGGCAATATACGTAGTTCTGAGCCAAGAACATTGCACCCTAAAAGTAGCTGTCACTTTTACATTATCCATAATATTTTCGAACTTTGGGAGAGAGTAGAGTACTGGTAAAGTAAGTGAAAAAGAGTTCACAAAGTTTGCGGAAGCCCCAGTCAAATAACTGCCAAGACATACTTGCGAAATTTTTTGGCTACATAACTCAACGGTCAACCACAATCCTCATACTTTTAGCCATGTTTACACCGTGGGAAAAAATATTTTACTTCTGTAAACAAAAATTTGTAAAATAGTTAACCAAGAATGTAATCGACTTAGTACAAGAAAAATGTTGATCAGCTTAAATTTCGTTAACATTTTTAAAAAATGATTGTTAAGAAAATTAACCATATTTTCAACTTGTAAATCGTAATCGACTGAGGCGTATTGTCTTTATGTTAGCAGCAGCTACCAACCTTCGTATAAAAACTATAGTTAAAGAAACTGTGGTGTTTTTCAGGCCAGGTGTGTGGTCATGAAACCTTCAGAGACTCTCCGAGTGATATGGAGAAGTTTGGGCCGCTCATAAGAACGTTGAATATAAAATATTAATTATTTTATAATTGCGTTTTGTTTCGCAGGTGAAGAACATCGAGTGAAGAAGCCCTGAGTCTTCTTTTTATTTTTCTTCAATTTCTGACCGCCTCGCTGCTGAGTCCCTAAGGTGCGGATGTGCACATGTATCTCCCTGCTCACGTGCGGGGTTATCTACGCCCTCCTGAGACCAGCGCGTATCGGAACCTCGAGGACTTTGCGCAGATGATATTTTTTGTTGTTGTTGTCTTCGTCATTGCCGGCGATACGCCCCGCATTGCAATGCTGACTGACCTGGCCGTGTGGGGGTAGGTAGTAGTTGCGGGAAAGTACGGTCCGTGGGTGATGTCTAGAGAGTGTGAGAGAAGGGAGGGAGTGAGGTTGGGAGTCTTTGTTGGTCTCCGAGCTCTGCCGCGGGCAGTACCCGTACATCACGGCTCCTCCCTCGTAGGTATCCCCTCGGGAGCTGCAGGTCTCAATCTCTCTCCTGGTTTATGTCCCTGATCCTGGATCCCACCTCTCCCTTCGCTGGCTCCCCTCCATATCCCTCCACCGTACCTGGGCTCCGCGCCGAGACAAGACCGTGTTACGCGCCAACAAACTGTCGACTATCATTCATCTCCGAGCATTGATTTGACTATTACGCTGCACTTGCGCCATTGGTCAACTCCGTATTTCGAGGAAAAAACACACATACTGTGGGGCTAGCTACGTCCTGCAAACCAGGACGACACGAAAAACGCCACGTAACCAAGAAAACCTCCAGTCGTATAAAACCAGCGAACAAAACTTTGAGAACAGTTTAAACGCACAGTATCTCTATAAATTAGGATCACACACACTATATGGGAAAAACATTTGTATTTGAAACTATTTTCAAAAAAAATACCATACGAAACCATGCAAAGCACCAATACTACTTTCACAAAATATGCATAGGTTACTATTTAGGATACTATTATTAAGCCCTATAAAAATGTTTGTATGACGTCAGCATAATATATAACTTTCTGTTCAAAATATTAAATCAATTTTCGTTTTAAAGTTTATTTAAAGAGCCCTTACCTCAGTAAAAAAAAAAAAAAAAAGCTCTGCAGATTAGATATTTATTGTGTAACTACGAGATCGAAACTATGCATTTTTCTACGACTATATAGACTGTTCACGGTAAAGTGAGCACTTTTGATGGCCCTTATAAATTCTTCCTTTCATCCAATTTCCATCTTCGTGCTACTTTTTAATATAAACATTGCAATGTGACCAACAAACATAGTGTATATATTTCACCATCATCAAAATTTATTGCCTGAAGCTGCAATAAGATATATTTATTAGCTGTTAATGCCTGATTGGAGGGCCTTAAAAAGTGTTCACTTTATCATGATCAGGCTATACTTCCATTACCGGCGAAATAGAGAATGTAAAACTTACAACTTGTCTTCATAATAACTAGAGGGTTTTATTTCTTCTTCACTTGCAATAACTTATTTAATTTTTTAATAGTTTTTAAATCCGGACTGATATTTTAATGCTGTGCTATCCGCAAAGTAACGAGGAAACAAAAAGTAATTGTTTTACGAATTGGCGAGTAGTTCCATCGTTTAACTGCAAACAGTTTTCATTTTACCGCGGTTACTCTGTCTAAAAAGGGCTAGTGGTTTAACTTTTCTCAAACTTAATTGTAGCTCACCTTTCATTAGTAAAGTGTCGTAGAATTAGAATCGTTCCGCTACCACCCCGGTTATTAAAATATTCGTAACTGAAATAATTTATCATTGACGTTATGTCTAAAGTATATGTTAATTAATAACTTTTTGCAGTTAAAGTTCAATTCATTGGCAAATACGTGTGTTGGTTCTACGAACCGAGAACCACTGAAGTACAAGTAAACGTTCGAATGAACACAAAAAACAGGAGAGATCTGCACACTTGAAACGTAATTCAAGACCAGGGATGTTGGGCTTTGATATCAGTGCTTTTACAAAATTAAGACAATTGACCAGACTGTAATTAGGTACTACGGGATAAATTCAACTCTTACTGCTACAAAAATTATTTATATATCCAACTCCATACATTCCTTGTTCATTAAAACGGAGTACATTTTTGACTATTCAGTAAAGCTGCTGTTATGGATTACAATTCAAGGCTACAAAAGGCAATGTTAAACCAGCCCTTAAAACATCATGAGACAGCATTAAGATTTCAACTTTGCATAAGGCTGAAAATCACAACTTTTGGTGTATATTTAAAACATTAACTCTTTTATGTCTCTCATAACACAGCATGCTAATTTAACTTTCCCATTAATTCACGTGTATGGGTTCTTCCCAAAAATATTAGTTAAAATGGTGTAAGATTCTTACAATTTTCCATTAATTCAGGTAAATTTGTTTTCTTTCTCACTAGTGTTTATTAAAATTGTCTAAGAGATTATTCTCGTTTCAAGTATAACGCTAAGTATTCCGTATACTTCCTATACTTAAAATATCTTTCAAAGTTACTTCCTTTCAGGACAAAGCAAGAGTAGAGAAGACTATTTTTTTTATAAATATTCGAATGCATGACTTTGGTTGTCAACCTACACCAAGGCTGAAACAGCATTTTTTAACCTGACTTAGGTTAAAAGACTAAGGCTGAAGCAAAACCATTCTTAAAATTAACAGCCTTTTGTTACTAGTACAACCATCTCCTATTATTTGTCTAGGCCTACCAGGATAATTTCTACCAGCTACATGGATAAGCAAGAAAGTCCATTTTTCTACTCTTAACCTGGCCAATATGGGCCCTACAATATGATGAATACTTAACTTATGACGTGTCTGGAAACAAGCAGCCGAGTCTCTGGGGACCAGTCAGCTGGTGAGTTAATTTATAGTACAAGTTGGGAGGGGAGCCACCCCACTACATTAGGGACAAACAGTCAATTTTTAATTTCGACCAATGGTGAGCCTCTGCGCCTTCCAGAAGTCGTTAATTTCCCAGAAGTAAGGTCCTTGTGGCGCCATCTATATCACGCATTAAACGCTGGTGCACACCCCTACCGCTGCACTAGCGCCCAAGTTGGCAAGAATATGAACCAATTTTCCGGGCCGCTCAGATTAACAGCAGACTTACAGCATGACGGTCTGCCGCGGCTCGGACTACGATGAACGTATATCGTTCATCGTGTACATCACAGTTCCAGTCAAGGTAAAAGTTCTTTATTTTTACTACGTCGCACAGTAGCACACTAGTCTTTTGCGTATTTCCAATTCTAGGAAAAATAAACTTTGCTGGAATATTGCGGCGTGCAGTGTACGTAAGCGAGCAGGTAGTCAAGCTAGCACACGGGACGTCGGCTGTAGCGCCACTCGCGGTCAAGTTGGGAGGCGTATTTGGTAACTTCCCTCAGTACATGACACTCACTGTCTCAATACTTTGACATGAAACCATACACGCACCAAAAGGACAAAGCCAATAGCCCATACAGAATCCCGCATAAGTAATTCAGACCGTGTTCCAATATCTTTTGAGGTGTGTGTGTGTGTGTGCGCGCGCGCGCGCAGACAATTATGACGTATCATTGTTACTAAACTGAAATTGTATCTTGGGAATATACGTATATCAAAAATATCTCAGTAACTTACATTACATCATGAAATAATTATAGTTATTATGATACCCAGTTTTTATTTCAATAACCTTTGCTATGTGCGTATAGAAATACTTCAAACAGGCAAAAAATATGTCAGTTTGGTATTTTTATTTGGTAGTTTGTAAGCTTCGCAGCTGACAAAACGGAAGACACAAACTACCAAAACATGTCACCGATTTTGTTGACAAAATTGGGACACGTGACCATTTCAACAAAAATTGCCAATCGGAACACGGCCTCAGTAGTTAATCACTGTGGAAACAAAACAAAATAACCAAAATGCATCCGTCAAAATGTTTATAAGTGTTTTGAACGTACTGTAAACAAAAAGGTATCAACCTCGAAGTGACATCTCGTAATTGTTGTTAACCCAGTAGATAATCCTGGCGTTAACCAATCAGTCATGGGAAATAACTCGAGTTTATTGCTCTTACTTTAAAAGTCGGTGGTATATTTGTCACCTAAAATTATTACGATATGAATATGTTTCCGAAAAAAAAAATATTATGTGGCGTATACAGTGACAATCCACGTAATGCTGCGGCAGGTTAATTCGACTGTTTTGCGGTATGAACAGTTTTCATTGGGATAAACGTTTAGCGAAGACCACTAAATATTCCATGGACATTTTTTCCCCACCTCTTTGAATTTTGTTCGGTGTTATTAGCAAACATTTCAGCGGTTGTAATTTAAATTAACGAAATGCATCAGTTCGATATAATTTACCGCTTGATGAAAAATGATTTTGAACTGACGACACTGGAACAGATCGCAATTAATGGAGCACTTTTAAATTTTCTATTTAGGATTTTATTTCTATAAATTTTGTATCTGACCGTCACGTGTAAATTAAGCATTTTTCTCGACCCTATGACTTTAGTCAGGCGTGTACAAAATGCAACTCTTAACTATTTGGCATCCGAATGTAAAGGATACTTTTGTGCTAATTATTTTACCAGTATGTATGCACAATACTAAATGAAACTAAATTAAATACATTCTGTGTCCAGAAACGTATTTACCACGCTTCTAAAACGACATGAACATACGAAGCTCCTTTTATTAAATCTTTGCCAACTTTAATGAAGGCATGACCGTCAGCACGTCCGTTAAAATACGCGTATTTAATTAATTTCGCATTTAACCAACCACTTTTTTATAAACCCATAAAAATAATTCCCTGCCCAAAACAGCGTATATTTTAATACATACACATAGATGACATGCCCCCTGTAAAGTCTGCAATGAATTAAGAAAAACATTTATATATGTTAACGCCGTATTACAAAAATTGTGTCCTAATTTTTAAGTAATTGAGATGATTAAATTTACTTTCTGTATGTTTTGCGCATACGTGAATAAGAATAAACACATCAGAATTACATTTATGTTTTCAACCATTTCGCACTATCCCTTGACCGGTACGAATGAAAAAAGTTATCGGGTCCACATGAAAACGTAACATTTCCACGTGATGGAATTGTACAGATGAGGAGAAAGGTAGGTCCTAAGCAGGGCTTTCAAAAGTGCTCATCCGCGAACAGTCTCTAGGAGAATCGATTTTTTTTTAAGTTGATTTCAACAGTTTCAGTTGACCTCAAAACGACTGTATCGAGTTTACTCTACAGGATTAGCTCATTGTTAACAGCGGATAGTTGAATGCTTTTCACATCACGTCAAGTTCACAATAAAGGCCAGTGCCTGAATATGAAACTCCTGCCAACATAATAGAAGTAAACAAAGGAAGAATGGCGTAGAGATTATGGAACGTGTTTGCTTTAGTTAACGCATTATTAATAATAGGAAGAAACAAGAGCGGTTAAAAATTTCAGTAACAAGCCGTTCTAAACCTCATTATACCTTATTATTGTATAGCAGTTACTTATTCTTCTAATACTGATTTGTATACTAGACACATTTTGCGTAGCTCCTAATTAAAACGGTAATAATTGACGGTGTCTAACACACCTGCACTAGAATTTTGAATACTGGTTATATTATGCTAGGGAGGATTATATATTTTATACACTTTTCCAGACTGCTTTGCAGGTATTACTTGTGGACTGCTATTAAACCCAAAAACTCTTTAAATCTATTGCAGTGGTTCCAACACTGTAGACATTATAAATCTTAGCCAGAATACAGGATGAAACTGTTATAGATAGTCGCACTTGGATATTAACGACTCATGCACGCAGATAATAATGTATGTAAACAATGCAGAAAAAAATTAACATTTATGGTTACTCCACCCATTTGGTGGGAAAATAATTATTCGTCTTTGGCAGTACTACGAAGTGCTTCGCCGAATGCAGCTGTTTCCGCCAGGCGAATATCGAGACACAGGTTCTGCGTCATAGAGAGTTTGTCACGCTGCGCAGAGGAGGTGTGTACGCGTGGTAAACGATGTTCACCATAAAGTGAGAACTTTTGAAATCAACAATAGAGGGAGCATGTCACTCCTGGCTCACTTGGCGAACTAAGTCGCATTTGGTGCAAGTGTGGACTAAGTGCTAAATAATGATATGTAAATTGATTAATTAACCGATTAATTAAATTAATCAATTAATTAAATAATATTTTGATATCAAATTTTTTATATTAAAGAATTCTTTGATATCAAAGAATATTATTATTTTATTGGTGTCATAAGTATGATATTGGTGGAGCGGGTTCGGTCTGGACTGTGTGAGATCCTAGGGCCGAGTGACCAGAGGAGTGGGTTGTAATTGTTTATATAGGAGTTAGTGTTGGTTTAAGAGTGGTGTAAGGGACATTTTTTATTTTACTAGTTTGTGTCTGACATGTGGAGCGGGCTACACAGCCGGGTCGAATGTCTGGAGGTATACTTAGTATTTAAATTAACATTTTCGGCGAAATAAATATTTTTTAATTAAAAGAGACATTGAAATAGGTCACCGAACGAATTACTTTAATCACTCCTCGAATAGTATAAAAGGAACGAAGCACTAACCAAAAGACTTGAAACAAATTTGTTAAACCGATTTTAATCATGCAATGAAACTATTTTCCTTATCAAAATAACTGATCTCCGCTTCAATTACTTAATTGGCAGAACCAAAAACGTATTCATTAACCAAAAGACTTTAATAATGTGATTACCGAATGGAACACGAAATTTATATTTCAAATGTTAACTCGTCATTAAACGAAATGCCCAGCTAATATAAAATTACAACTCCTCGGCACTCCAGATCCCCCTGACAAATATCGCCTCCCACACCTACGCACACATACTTCACCTTCATCGGCTCTGAAAACATGCATCGGAAACCAGACGAACTGATTGATTAATTAACTTACCCCAATATTGAAGAGCAGTGAGGAGCTAACTGAAATTGCGATGCTAATTGCGGTGCTGATTGTGGTGTCATGACTTAAGTGTTAAGTGTGGATGTAGAGGGGAAGGAGGAAGAGGAGGTGGAGAACCAGTCTTGCAAATTGTATAATGTTTCTTTAAAGTGTTGTTTAAAAAACATTCATTTCAATATTAAAAAAAAAAGTGTGTATACCATCCATTTCAGCATATATTTGAAGAATGCTATTTTTTCACAACAGGCATCAACGAGTTAATTCAAAGTCGTAGTAATTTTGTAAACTGATACTCTACATTTTTGAGTGAATATAATAACCTGGTGTAACTTGTTCGTTCCTGCTGCAACCTGATGTAAAACAAAGTTGATGTCAGCTAGTGAGGTTCGCCACTCTCTAATCTTGCTCTGCAGGCAAGAGTCCATTTACCTGAAGTTGTCTCAACCATTAGCAGTAGTGTAGCTTGATCCACCATTGTGTGTTTCAGAGTTCATTCACAAGATTTTCTCAAGATTCTCCCTCATTCCATTACTTTTCAGAGTTCATTCATTTTCGAACTTCCATTTCCATACTTGTTTGTGTAAAAAACGATACAACTCACCCACAAATTACTCAAACTTAAAAAAATATATTTTAAAATGTGACAAAAGGAAATTAAATTAATAAGTAACAAGTCACATTATTCCCTTTTACCATTAAAATTTATTTATTTATTTTCAAAAATCATCCATTAAAACTATATTCACAAACAGTTCAAGAACTTTTCACAAACTATCAAAAATATTTACAACTTCACAATCATATACAAACACATTCCTTAATATTATATTTACATATGAAAATACTTTGAAAAATCTTAATACAAACATTCACACACACTCATTCATACAAATTAACATTTCACATTACAAAACAAAAACAAGTATATTTACATTCATTGAAACTATATATATATATATATATATATATATATATATATACAGCAAAAGGTGATTTGGGGTTTCATCCTTCTGTTTCACAGCCTGCTTGAAATTTACATTCATTAAAACTAGAAAAAAAATATACAGCAAAAGGCGATTCGTTATGTTGTCCTTGTGTTTCACAGCCTACTTGAAATTTACATTCATTAAAAAATTATACACTATATAAAAACGGCGATTCGGGATGTCGTCCATTGCGGTGTTAGGGGTTTACGTCCGCTATATCACATCCGAGAATATATTTGCTAGATACACCATCTACGATGACTCCATGTACACACACATACACATAGCTTCAAGATACCTTGTATATTTGCAGATTTAAATTGATGTAATCCCATGCTGCAAAGAGTAATTCCTGGGTGACACAAAGGACAACAGGGGTTATTGCATCGATGTTAAATGCCATGCAGTTATGGAAAAGCAGCAGCTTTGAAGAAATATATCTAAAGATGTCTATGCAGTAGGTTTGAAGACAGCTGTTATGCAGATTGCAGTGCGGATCAGGGTGTGGTGTTGGGTGTGGTGCTGGCACGGGCAGCCCTATATTTAAATTGGTACTGTAACCAAAGTAATGGGGAAAGAAAAATTTACTTTGGAATCCTGTAGTGCCCCCAGGGTAAAGTCAATACTCGATCCGGCTCAGTGAAGTGCTTATCGTGTAAACCTAACAACACCAGCTGGCTCACATATTCGGTGTAATTCTTGTGACCACATGAACGGAACTGGTATGGGGTCCCCAGAACCATGGTGCAATTATCGAGAAAATCTCGATAATCCTTGTATCGGGGGAACAGCAGCACATTAGGTTTTACACCCTTCACATTACATATACACTGCTCATTCGTAACAATGTATGTGTAAAGCTTGAGACTTAAACCTACAAAGTGTGTGATGATGTGGCCCGCACATTCATCCTTCATTACTCTGGTACGACCTTTGTTCTCTGTCGAGAATCCTTGTGGATTATTGAGCACATAGTTAGATGTATCAAACTGCATCTTTAAATCTCAGGAAATTACTTCGTTAACATCTCTACAGGCAATTTTATAGATGAGGCTGTCTGTATCGCAATATAAAAGGTACGAGGCTGACAGAGGAAATTTATCACACATGTACTTATCATGGAATTTGTAAAGGGCTAATTTGGAAAGATCAAGAATGGCAACACCAGTGTACAGAGGCTTGTTAAATGTAACACCTCTCTTTGACATTTCGATAAGGACAAGATTCTCATCGATGATCTGTCGTTCCTAGAATGCAGTATCTCCAATCAGTTCTGCAGCTCCTTATATCGTATCATACATGATGAAAACTTCTATGTCCCTTTCCCAGTGGACATTCTGCTAAGTTTATCCATAAATTCCATTATTCATAAGTTTAAAAAATGATTTCTCAAAGTCGCTAGCAGCCTTGGAACATTTCTCAATATTAAACTCTATGTCCGGAGCCATCCAAGCCTCTGCTCGAAGTGCAAAATGCAATGAACAGAGTCAAGTGTGGCTCCATACATCAAGGCTGCCTGTTTCCCTGTGAATAATATAATTCTTCTGCGGCGAGAGTGTCAAAATATGTTATTCATGCAAGCTGTTAGGAGGTATGCCATTTAGAGGAGTCAAAGGCAGATCTGATAGTACATTGTGGTATTCGTCTGGAAATGACAAATCCACTTTCTTGAAAAATCATGTGTCCCCATAATTCACCATGTCCGCAAAATCCCACAGTGAAAACACGCCAGCCTCAACCCACTCGAAATTACCAATAGGAAGCGTGCTCTTCATAGTGTGACTGTACAAGCCGTTTACATCGAAAAAACATATATTTCGATGCCACACCGGGGTCGTGCTCTTCACCCATGTAAATGTTATTGACTGCTTTACAACTTCTGGAAACCTGGGTAATGCCACCCCTAACCCTGTATTCAACAAAAACGCACATATCAGGGTCAGTCAACAGCTCTAGTTGCGCATCTGTTGTAGACAATAAAGCGTTGCATTCAAGAGATTGAGTAGTGATGTTATGATGACCATAATGAGCCAAACATATGGTCCTGAAATTTGCAAACACATCTGCAGCAAAAAAATGTCCACACATAAATACTGAATGGTGTACTGCAGCAGATTTATGCAGTGGAACACATCCTATGCAGCTTGGGTGTGATTGTAATCCTCATCGCTAATGTCTTCGCCTTTTACGGTATTATGAAATGCGTCCTTTGGTGGGAGTGCACATTAGACTGTCTTGAGACTTAACAAAGTCATAAGAAAACACTTCCTTCCTTTTTGCCAATTTAAATTGGCTGTTGTCTGGGAACATCGAGCAGGTGATACTAGTTTTCAAATTACCTTCTAAAGGTTCCAGCTAGGTGCTCATGAACAAAAAAGAATCATTGAAACGCCATTTTAAATGCTAAATGCTGTACCTTTCTGTTTGAGTCAATCCCAATGGGAATATGTTTGGTGATGGACTTGTACTTTTCAATGGTTTTTCCATTCACCTGGATTTCACCTGAGTTTTCAATTACCACAATTCCATCACATTTTACTATGTGACATTCAGCCAATGGCTTTATGAGTAAGTGAGCAGTTTTGCAGACTATGAAAGACAGTGACAAGTTGTTTCTTGGGCAGTCTGAAGTTCAGATTGCATTTATTATATGTGATGCTTCTGATTTCCCTCGTCAGATGGTCATGGTGGACCACAATATTATCTGTGCCGAATTCCTTCTTACAAATATGACAATATTTCTGAGTCACCAACCTAGCTTCATCTGCAGGGGTTTTTGTCTCCATCAGAAAAGTCACACTGTATATTCCAGAAAACTACTTTGTCAATTCAACCAATTAATCTACTAACTGGTTCATACAATCATCACCCACAAACTCAAAATAGTTAGATAATGCTGGATTGTATGAACAAACCAACCAAATGCTACAATCATATGGAACATGTTGGGTGATGGTATTTGTATCACTCATATTAGCATTGGGGAGGCAAGTGGACAACAGTTTCAAATATGTCTCTGTTATGCAAAAGGTGACAAAACCCAATCTTTGAAGTTTGCTGTAACCCTGAAATTGCAAGTACTTGCCGTACCCAGTAGTGAAAGTACTGCAAACAGCCATATGTTGCTGACAGAGATCATTATGTTTGTAATTTTCTCCTCACTACTAAAGTATTGGAGACAACAATCAGAAACAAATTTCCTATTACTGTTTTTACTTTTAACTGGCTGTTAAGTAGCCTTGAAAAAGCTTTATTGGAAACGAAATGCAAATGGGCACCATTACCACAACCACAAATGGCCAATACATTTACGTAACATGTATGTCACACTGGAGAAATACTATTGGTATGAGAACCGCTTGCTTATCTAAAGTTTTGTCAATAATATTACTATATTTGTCTACTGCAGAGTAGATATTGATAGAAATACCATTGTTCTCTTCAAACTTTCGAATATCCTGTAACACTACAGGAGTCGACAGACCTTCAGTATCCAAAACCTCACAAGGATCTGGTTATGAAGATAATCTATTGCTATACTTTGTGACAGAAAACAAAGCTGATATTACAGCACAGTGGAAACACAGTCCTTCAGGACAGTGCATATTAATGCAGGCTTTTTTTAATGGCAATGAACTTGGGGAGCATAATGTGAGCAGCGCCGATGGCAAATGCTTTAAACTGCAATATGTGAACATCCATATGCAGAATTAGAAGCAGATTCCAGCCGCTGCCACGGGCACTAAATTCCTCAAGTCTGTTTGTGAGATAAGGTATAATTGTCTCGTCAAAGATTTCACCTACATCGGTTGAATACAGGATGGGAAGTGATTTACTCTGAAAGTAAAACATCAGCATAGCACCTTCCTCAGCCAAAAAGGATTTATAATATTTAACCACTATGCTGACACTAAGCATTATTAGCTGAGGTGATGCCATTGTTAACTCTAACAGAGGGACCCTGCACCTTGTGAAAAATCTTTCAAAATTCGCATCAGACTCTACTTGATCATTACATATCCCTGCATCAGTATGCCTACATGCGAACACAGTCACCTAACACTGGTATGTTAATTCAGGCTATGAAGCTTCCACTGAATTAGAGGAATCAGAAACAAATTATTTTCCGTTTCCCTAGACAAAGTCTCTCTATTTGACTCGAAAGTTGGCTGTGTGATGGATGAAGCACTGTCCGAATCACTCGAATTTTCTGTGTCAGATAGAAACAAATTGTCTGCCGGGAGATCTACTTTTCCATGTTTGGGGGAAACAATTGTTTTTCAATCTGTTTCAGCTGATGGTCTTTCCTTGTGTGAATCTGTGTTCGAATCACTGAAGTATAGATTGTCCAACATGATATTGAAATGATGTTTAGGCAAATGGCAACATCCTGACAGCTTGTACTATGCATTCTTTTCGTTTGCAAAGTCAGGTTTCTGACTCTGTGTCACTAAAGAAAAGATTGTCCAACAAACTACCAAACTTTGATGTTTTCCCTCACTCATTGTGATACAAAAGAAAATCATTTTCCCAATACAGTAATTTGAATTCCGCAAAATATAAAGGACTGTGTATTGTTGAAAAGAGATGAAAAACATTATTATAATGTCTCGAAACGAAGTTGTGTCTGTAACTAAGTGTTCATTAATGTTACAATCATAAAATATTTGCTTTAAAATGTCTGTTTTAAAAAAAAAAATTTATAAAAAATTTAATTTTAATGAGACATATCAGTTGTATGTTTGAAAACAAGAGAACTGTGTGTGTTTTTTAAACTCATTTAATATTTTATTTTGACTAGCAAAATGATTGTTTTAAGACAAAACTTAAATTATTAATTTTAAAACAAAATTTTCAGCAAAGGGAATCAACCCATTACTACATATTAAAATCACTTACTTAAAAATTACTTAAAATTAAATGCATGCAATACTTTTACAACAAAATAACATACATAAAACTTTCCACCCCATTACACATCAAAACATTTCATTCATTATAGTTACTCATTGTCCATTTGTTCGTTATATATTCATCCATCACTCAAACAACATATTCAGAGCATAGACATATGCAGGGCTTTGTGCTCTCCATACATGCTGGGCATAGCCTGGATTAGTTCCCAAATATTTTTCTATGTTTCATCATTCACACCAAAACACACAACAGCCCACACTTAAATCTATTAAAACTAATTAAATTACAACACCTGTACCTTGCACTCACACTCCCAGTCATACACCTACTTTCCTCAGAGTACTCGTATTTTTTCTAGATCATGTTGAAATATATCTACAAGTATTTTACAGTGTAGAGAGGGTCTTTGTGTGATATATTTTTTCGCCTTATTTCCATAGTGCAGTACTATGATGGTTACTGATCAGCTCCCTCTAAACTCTATTAAATGTCCTCTTATATACAAGTCAACAAACCATCTAAAACTTATTGAAAAAACGATTTTCCCCTGTACTCGCACTTGCAGTCATACACCTATTATTGAAAACTACTTAAATTAAAATTGTATGCCCAAGCCACCCTATCACACATCAAAACATTTCATTTGTTATATTTATTCAAGGCTCATTCATGCATCACACAGACATCCTTCACTGAAACAGCACATTCTGAGTAGTGAGTCAGGCAGGGCTAGGTGCCCTCCAGACATGCTGTGCATAGCCTGGCATAGTTCCTTCTTTGTTTTTCACGGTTCTATCATTCACACCCTAACACACAACCCATCCTTAAACCACGAAAAAAATTCTAAAAACTCTAAAATACATAAAACAACTAAAAACTACTTTAAAATACTTAAACAACATAAAAATACAGAATAATTAATTAAAACACCCCAGAAATATTTAAACACCCTAAAAAATATGTAAAACTACTAAAGAAATACTTAAACACCCTTTTAAAATACTTAAACACCAAACAAATATGTAAAACTACTAAAAAATTAATAAATTATGAAAAATACTCAAACTTACAAAATTATAAATATTTTAACAAACCCGAATAACATTTAATCAATTTTAATCAAATTGCAAAAGTTTCATCTATTTCATAAAAAAAGATTAATTCAAATTCAAGAAATCACAAAGAAACTGTAATGAATTTAAAACAAATATTATAGCACTAATTGAATCAATTCCGGAATAAAGTTTAAGTAAATACTGGTAGAAATCATTCAAAAAAATTCGAGAACTTACCGAAAAAGCATAAGGATTTTAAAAAAGTCAGACCAATTTATTTAAATCCCGATAGAAATTTTTTAAAAAGTCTAAATAAGAATTTAAAATACTCCCAATAAAACCTGTACAATTTTTTAAAAATAATTTCGCGATTATTAAATACAATTCGTTAAAAAACATAAAAGCTATTGAACATATAAGCACAATATCGAAAAGCTCTAAAATATAATACTAATTACTAACCTAAGTGTAGTAGCAAAGCTGGCAAGAGCTGCGGGTGCCCACCCACCCAGGCTAGAGAGTTGAGAGCCTGAGCGAGGAAAAGCGCTGACTGCTGGTGGCTGCCTGCAAAATAGACTGGGCCAGGCGAGCAATGCTGGCTACCCGCCAAAGCTGGAAGCAGGCTGGCGAGAGTTGCTGGTCAATGTTCGCCCAGGCTGAAGCAGTGACCAGCTAGCCCCATCCCAGAGTGCCACCAGGCATTGCAGAGGGCGGCAGTCAGTCTGCCGAAGCACGAGTGCGAGAAGTGGTTCGTTCTCCATGGCAACTAAATACAGAATGGCGGCCGCCGCTCCTGGGTACGTATGTATACGCTGACACTCTCCCCCCTCCACCAGGAACCTACACAAACAAGGCAAATAACCGGATTTGATAATAAAATGTAATTTTACTAAAGTAAATATACTTTCCTTAATGAATTAAATTATATTAACCTGAATTTAAATTTTTTTAATGAATTAAAAGTTTCTTTAACAAATTACGCATCTTCTTAATTTTTCTCATATACAATTGTATTGAGTTGATACTTTAATGTGAAATATGCATATTTCTTCAGTTTTAGTGATTACATTAACATTTAATTTCGAATTTTCGTACATATTTTATTATGCAATATGATTCCAGACCCACTTTTGTTCTTTGTAATGCAGCACATTTTTTTAATATTTTTTAGTTGTAATTATGTAACAAGCATTTCAGGTGTTAGTGTGTAATTTATTCTTATAATATTGTGTAAAGACTGAATTGTATTATTTGGGGAAACCAACCCATGCCTTGACCGAGTGTCGAACCCAGCTTATAATAACCATACCCTGCCCGGGAATCGAACACAGTTTATATTATTCATGCCTTACCTAGGATTCAAACCCCACACCCACTCTATATAATAATCCGACTTTGCCATGGAGGTGGGAGAGCTGTTTGTAATGGATTTGGGTCGAGGAAGTGCAGGAACGTGACTCATGTTCAGTGACTGCCACTGGCATCCCTGAAAAGGCATTTCGCACTCTCTGCAGGTTGGACGAGGAAGACAGAGGAGATTTGGGAATTGTACAAGAAATTTACGAACTCGGCCTGCAATGCCATGAGCTGCTCGCACATCAGTGTTTCTTTGAAATATTATTACTATTTTTTCTTGATATGGTCTGTTCATGGTAAAGTGAGCACTTTTGACGTCCTAGTTACATTTTCCTTTCAGCCATTTTGTATCCTTTAACCATCTCATTTAAATAAATATCTCTATGTAGGTAATAAAAGAGTGTGTATTTTCCACCACACTCAAATGTTAACATCTAAGGCTAATTTAACATACATTTACCATGAACAGCCTATACAGTATAATGTATTTCATACTTCAGAATGTTTAAAATATTGTTTGGTCTGCTGAGATTTTTCAAATTATTCTGCATTTTAGGGAGTAATTCTTAGTAGTTTTTGCAGTGACTGAAATTTGGTTGTTCCTATTTTAGTAGGCTTATATCATAGTTGAGAGAGTGAGAGGGGGGATACTCTGTTCAACATTGATTGTAAAAAACTAGCGTGCTCTGTTCCAGAGCATGTCTTGTAATAAAATTTGTAACCAAGAGGGTTCGCTCTGAATCCTTAACTGTAAAGTACTAAAAATTGTTGTAAGTTTTCTTGTTAGGCCTTTATGGACAAGTTCTTTTAGCATTACCCTGTAAAATTAATATACACTGTTTGAGCCTTCTTGTTAAGGATAAAATAACATTTTTGAAACTACCATTCCTTCAGGCATGAATTTGCCTTAATATTTTTTCTGGAAATTGCGATCGACTATATTTTTTGCTCTAAGACACAAGTTTGTGTTTTTTCTAGTTAAGAACTATCTGTTCTCTTATTACTCTTATAGTTTATATGGTTTTAGTAATGACTAAACTTCATAAGAACCATGCACAATTTTTTTTTCTCTGTTTATTAATCAGAATAATTTTTCTTAGGGAAACCAAAACATTTTTGTAAAGGCAAAATAAATATACACAAATGCGTTAATTTTTAACACATATTTATTCGATAATTTGTACAGAAATTGGTATTTTCTTTAAACAGTTTCAATATTACACAAGTATAGGAAAATACATCAAATATTTCACAAAATACAGGCTGTCTCACAATATATACACACAAACAGTTATTTGAAAACAGATTCTTCCAATATTACACAAGTATAGGCACAAGATAGGCCTAATATTAAACAAAATACAGGCGTTTCACAATATATAAACAACAGTTATTTAAATATAGATTGTTTCAAAAAAATACCTGACGCATTTAAGAGGTATAGGATGTATGAATATATAAATAAATATATATACATCATTTTTTAAGGAAAAACATAGAAAAACTTACACAAGATTATCCAAAAATATTTTAACACAAGTAAATATAGGGTGATCCAAAAATATTTTAACACAAGGTAATCCAAAAATATTTTAACACAAGGTGATCCAAAAATATTCTCTTAATTTGCAACTTAAATCATGTTTGAGTACTAAAATTTATTTTTGTTATTTTATTGCTTTATGCATGCAACATTTCGATTTATCACACCCAGTATGAGAGGAGAAGCCAAACTTGCTTTTGCGATAACTATATAAAGTATGAAGATTATCACATTCTTCAAAATACTGAAATGGTACAATTGTATCTGTATTATAAACAAGGTGTTTCAAACATTGTTCTTCCTCACAATATGATGGTACAATGCATTCACCCTTCAGCTTGTACTTACAGTTTACTCTGTCATTCTGTACTGGTTTACAAGACATTCAGAAATGTTGCAGTTAGTTAAAGTGGAATCAAACTATTCTGTTTACTACATGATATAAAAGATTGCTGGAAATACATATATTTGAAATGAATGTCCGACTGACATATTTCCTTTACAACAAAATCTGAATATAATAAGCTGTAAGTTACAGAATGCAAACCTCTAGTAAAAAATGCATACTTGTATTTCACTGCAAACAGTGGAAACATCATTCTGAATTTTCCACTTAAATGCATGGATGTTACACACTGAAGGAAAAACTAACCCACCTTGCACGAAAATAAAGTTGTGGATGTCTTCATCACTTATTTCCTTCCAATGAACTGCGATTCCCTGGTGAGGTCTAGTGAGTTGGCAGTCGATTACCCCATTGCCACATTCTTCTGTAAGTCTGGCTGACATCAGCTCTTCATATGTAGATGGTAAGTCACTGTCGGGGTGGATATAACTCACAGCACAATCGTTGAAAGCTAAGCCTTCACCAAAGCGAATGCCACTACTGGACACCGAAAGTGTAGCACCAAAGTTCGACATTGTTGCACACTTGAACTTGTAGAATACCGTCGAATGGCTTAAAGAATACTGTTTTGTAGTCTACTTCCTGGACTTTGTATGTGACTGTAGGGTCTAAGATGCTAGCCATGACTGACACTTTAATATTAAATGCTTTCCTTTATATTGGCTGTGATTTAGGTGTTCTTGCTTAACCAAACATTGCATTTCCACATGCCACAGGGCGACTTTAATTCTTGATTGCCTATCAGTGTAACCTGTTCCTTGTTGTCACAATGTTCTGTCCACACTGTAGGCATAGAATAGCAACATTCCTTCTGCATGAAGAAGTCAATTTTCTTGTGAGACATACGTTTTGTTATGAATTTTGAAAAGGCTTCAAATTCTAGTAGACTGTCATTGCAAGGTAGCTTTCTGTCAGGCTGTAAATTATACAAAGGACAAGAAATTCGCCCATAACAAACATAAAAAACTTTGAAGTTTCTGTTGGACTAATTAATGAGAAATGCCAACGTTCTTCTCCATTGAACATTTGGATTTCTAGTGGACCATATTCTTTGTGTTGAAACCACACTTGCCTACAACCTGGAGTAGCACTAGTGTATGGAAGTGATGAGTCGAACCTCTCCATTGTAACTGACGTGCTGCTGCTGTATGTTTGTTCCTTGTATCTTTTTGTTCCTGAGAATAATTGTTTTTCACACTTTGTTGGGAGTGTAGCACCAAATATGTTTAAACATCATCGTCTTAATATTTTCCTAAGTTCAGATTTGTTAAATCAAACTTGCAAACACAAGCGATGCTGTTCCAAACCTTACATTGCCGCATACCACAAGGTGATATATTAATACTGCTACTTCCTTGCATTTGCATGCTGTGTTGCTTGTTATTACATGTTTCAGTCCACATAGTGGGGGTGTCCTTGAACTCTATACTGAGTTTATATATAATTTGCCTAAATCCAGGCTCTTTTGTAATTACTTCACTTCTACTTTTAAAACACAGATTCAACGACGAACAAGGCAGTTCGCTGTTGGGTCGCATGTTAAACACCGGACAGTCATCTTGCTCATAACACAAAACTCATTCTTAGTATTTATTTTCGGCGAAACTTTGCGAAAAGTTCTAATGTTTATTGCTGTTACACATCTTTAATTTGGAATGTATGTTCTTAGAGATTGGAACCACACTCGCCTGTAACCTGGAGTAATACTGAAGTACATCTGCTCTGGATTGAATGTCTCCATTTGAAAGTTTTTTTATGCAGGTCTGGACCTGTAACAGATCAATTTTCTAAATTATTATCTATACACATAAGTAGGATGCTGGTACAAATATTCTCTTATAGTTTCGCTTTTGCATTGGGAACAGAACATTTTTATCACAATGATTAGTGTAACTCCTGAGTTTACAATTTCTATATAATCAGACTTTTTAAATTTTCTTTCTGCTTATTTCCCAGCACATATACAGGGCAGTCATCAAGCAGCACCTCGTTCAAATAGTGAAAACAATGTTCATAAGCTACCTCACCAGAGTCCTTTTTCAAACTGCGTACTTCATACATTTGATATCAGAAACTCATGTTCAATTCCTGATTTAAGGAAGACCAAGGTCTCGGAGCTTTGAAAGATAATACTTTTGTGTCAATATTGTCAGTTGCATAAGAAATTGCAAGTTCTTTAATTATAAAATAAATGTCTTGATAATTTTCGAACCCTTCTACAAAACACATCATGATTATAAGTTGCAAGTTTCTATCACAGAATTTAATAAGTCTAGTTTGGTTTACAACAATTCAGTTGTGGCTTCCGAATCAATTTTATCAATACCGGAATCATCTCTTGGTAAAACAGGATGATTAGCAAGTTCCATAACATTTTGCCATCTTCACATTACGCAATCTCTCCTCAAATGTACTGTGTTTGGCTGATTTATGAATTCTTGTGTACCATATGGACAATCTTCATCACAAGGCAAATATGAGACTATGTCCTCATCGCCTTTTAAATCCTCTGAGAGTAGTGGATATACATATTGAATATCATGCCCTTCAAAAGTTAGTAGAAATACTTTAGGTAGTAATAAGATGTTCTCATCATCTAAGCTTAAAAGTATCTTGCTTTTTCCATAGCCTAAAATGGAATCAAACACTCTAACACAATCTTCATCGCAATGTTTACAACAGTGCCCGTCGTGCATATTACCTGTTGTTGAAGCTTGTAAACTGATGAACATATCAGAGAAATCTGTATGTAAACCTCTCAGTGAGATCTGTAGTACATCTCAGTGACATCTGTTGATTAATGCACTCACTCGGCGTTACACTCTTGAAACGATCTGCCTTCAACAGCTGCTAGCTCAAGACTGAATGAAAAATTAATTTATTGCTACTTGTATACTATATGAATTCAAAATGTCCGTGGTTTTGCGTTAAAATCGCTTGAAATAGGACCTTTTCGAAAATTATTGAAGTATTGGCAATTTTGGCATTTTAAAACTTATTCCAGTCTGAAGTTGCAGTATTGTTATACATGTTTGCCTAAAATATACATATTTATGATATATTTGGGTGGTTGTGTTTGTAAACTAAACTTAATACAAACACAATTTGTGATTAGTAGAAAGATATATAAATTTGTTAGCTCCAAATATCCTATCAGGGTTTAAAATATGGCTTTTTTGTTGAAATATTGGAACTTTACAACTCCGATACAAATTCCTATCAGTTTAATTTTCGATGGACACATGATATTGATGTTTATTTACCCAAACATACACATTTGGTATAAATGTTAGTTAGGTGTAATTGTAAAATAAACTTGTTTGTTATGAAGAGTGGTTTAGTTTCGTAAAGAAAATGTGTTTACAGAATATTTATGCACATACGTTTAAAAATGTCAGGTAGCAAAATGTTTGGATAGAAAAAAAAATTTATACCAACTTGTTTGGTATCAGAAAATGTTAGCTAACAAAGACGTTTCAGTAAACGTTTTCTGGACTTTTGAAGGAGTAGATGTTCCTTACTGTAGATGCAAAGGGAACACATTAGTGGTGTTTGAAATTTTCCTCGCTGGGGCAAGCCAGGCTTATACCAGCATGTGTGCACTAAATTCGCTGGTTCCCATGGCTAGCAGAGTTACCTGGCTGTGCGTCACCCTACAGCTGTCTTAGGGTGCGAGTAATGGGGGTGTATTATTTGTGAGTGTGGGAGCTTCAGCCAGCGAAAGGGAAGCAATGGTAGTCCGCACTGACTTTGTTGAGCAGGCGACAGCAAGCACTGTATTGTTGGGTGTGTAACATGGAGTTCTTGGAGGGGGTGGGGTGAGGGAAAGTGTCGGCCATAATTTTTTCGAGGTTGTGTTTAGCAGAAGCATCCATGCTGGGAAAGGGGGTGGGACGTCTGAGGACGGTCACTGAAACTCTCCCCCTCCTTGCCAGCGATGTCTCTGTGCCGCTTGGGGCAAAATTATATATTGCCTTCTTGGCAGTGTGGCATGAGAGGCTTGTCCATGCCTACAGTACGGGGAAGGAGTTGGGGTGAAACTGCGAAATGGGTGGTCTCAAAATCATGAGAACTTGTCGTAATTTCTTTGACTATGTCGTGCGCACAGGCGGAGAAATTGTTTGGTTTCCGAGAGTCTTCAGTTGCAAATGAACTGCTGGTCAGCCTTCACGAGCTGCCCATATGTTTCCCCGAAAGAGTGAATACATCTCACGTGTACACTGTTTAGGTTGGCTGGTTTGCTAAACTCTCGTTCTTAACAGGGCTGTTTACACAATGATTAGGGAACATTGCGCACCTTAACATATATAGGACTGTATATTATTAAGTTTTATGACAACATTTTATGTAATTTGTGTTACAATTAAGTAGCTATCGCGATAACAATACATACGTTTATTTTAATTTGGTGTTGAGAGCAAAGCAATTTTCTTGGGTAGTTGTGTTAGGAGACAATTTGCATCAGTGCGGTTTAATTAATTTCTTAACTTACTCATTCACTTTTGTAAGATGTTACTTCCTTGTATTTTGTTGCATGTTTTCAGAGCCAATGAGGGTGAAGTATGTGTATGTGTGGGAGGGGATTTTTTTCAGGGGGATCTGGAGTGCCGGGGAGTTATAATTTTATATTAGCTGGTCATTTCGTTTAATGACAAGTTAGCATTTGAATTATAAATGTTGTGTCCCATTCGGTAATCACATTATTAAAGACTGTTGGTTAATGAATACGGTTTTGGTTCTGCCAATTATGTAATTGAAGTGGAAATTAGTAATTTTGATAAGGAAAACAGTTTCATTCCATGATTAAAATGGATTACCAAATTTGTTTCAAGTCTTTTGGTTAATGATTCGTACTTATTTCATTTGCTTCACCGAAATAGTTCGTTCCTTTTATGCTATTCGAGGAGCGATTAAAGTAATTCTTTCGGTAACCTATTTCAATGTCTCTTTTAATTAAAATAATATTTATTTCGCCGAAAATGTTTATTTAAATTCTCAGTATGCCTCCAGACGTTCGACCTGGCCATGTAGCCCGCTCCCGCATATCAGTCAAAAACAAGAAAAATAAAAAATGCCCCTTATACAGTTCTTACACCAACATTAACTCCTATATGAACAATTACAACCCACTTCTCTGGTCAGTCGTCCTTAGATCTCACAGAGTAAACACCGACCCTGCTCTGCCAATATCACCCTTATGACACTAATAAAATAATAACACTCTTTGACATCAAATAATTCTTTAATATATAAATATCTTGATACACAAAATTATTTAATTATTCCATTGAATTAAGTAATGAATATAATTAATTTGTTATTTAATCTAATTAATTATTAAATTAATCAAAGAACGAATTAATCAAATTCGCATATAATTTAGCATTTAGTCCTCTCTTGCATCAAATGTGACTTAGACCACTCTTGCGCTAAGTGAGCCAGAAGTGACATGCTCCCTCTACTATCAACCTCAGAATGTAGTCACTGCCCTTGCCTGCACTTATTTTAACGGGCGCACAGGATGATATGCGCTCAGCAAAGTTGGTAGGGATAGGCGGAATGAATTTCTGTATTTTAACTTCGAATAAATAGTGTTAGATAACCATCTGTGTTAAGTTAAATAATTTATTTCGCTTTCTGTTTATTTTAATGCATCGAAGTGTAAAATTAAGTACATATGTAAAATATTTATTTTCATAATTATTTTTATTTTCTCTCGATCGACGCATTAACAAAGTGACAAGGCTCGTGAAAATGTTAATTTTACATAAGGTGGAAGTTTACACAACGTGTATACAAGTATATCTTTAGCAGGGCTTTCAAAATTGCCCATGTTACCGTAAACAGTATAATCATCTTTCTACTACTTCCGCTCTTCTCGCGATCTTTCTCTCTCTTGGATTCTCGTGCTACCTGCAGCACGTTCTCGGCAGGAGCACCGCTCTCTCTACTCCCCAAGAGCGACACTTCCTGCTCTTGCTCGCCGAGGTGCAGTAGAAAGTGCGGAAAGTGTAAAATCGTTCCCGAAATCGTTTCCGCCCAGGCTACATAAACATTAACAAACTTTCTAACGACTGCATGTTTGCTGTTTGGGGAATTAAGGGATAGTTTTTTTGGAAGAATTATTGATTAGGCCTATCATAAAACAAGAGCGGACACTTCCATGTTGTAACTATCTTCTTAGTTTGAAGTCTTTGTCAGGGGTGGTGGGTGGGTGGTAGGTGCCTGGAGTAATACCAACAGCAGACACGCATTACGAAAAATAATCGCCTAGTTTAATAAAACAAAAATAATAGTTTTTAATAATTATTTTGTGATAAACACGCTCCATTGAACTAGTTAATATAATCACGATGTGTTCAATGTTTAATAAAATAGCTTATTTTTAAAAAAGTTTTTTTTTTTTTAATTTTAAGGCTTGCCGGGTAGCATTTACAGTATGTTTACAGCTTGCATTATTCTTGAGAGGTTCTAGAACGACGTTTTGAAATTGCTTAACTTGAACCTTTTTGACTAACACCATTTATTTAACGAATGTTGTTTTCGGCAATAATTAAATATATATCTGTGCTGCTTGTGTTAGCTCTGTCTTTGAAATATTTACGTTACCTCCAATTGTGGCCAACAGAATAGAATATATCTTGTACAAGTAGTGCAAAAAAACGGATGAAATATTTCTAATCTTTTAGTAAGTAACTAAATCAGCACCTGAATTATATATAGGTTATATCAGTATGTTTGAGACACAAAACACTCATGGTTTTGACTCAAAAACCGATTTGTTCCATAAAAACATTAATTATAGTGGTAAAATGTCTGTGTTGGTGTTTCCACTGGCACTTACTTCAAATAACGTGATTGTAAACCCTATCTAGTGTCTCCCCCCTGGTGCAAGGTTAAAACGGGGTCGGCCAGCGCCCTCGGAGACGGGTACCGGATGTTTTCCGGGGTCGTGTGTTTCCCGCCTACGGTTTGTTCTAGTTAGGTTGGCAATATCAATGCTTTAGGCTTGACGACTGAAATTTTCGCTGCCAGAATGCACTGCTGTCACACGTGTACCAGATTTTTCCGTTTTCTGTATAAGTAAATGGGCTAATTTAAATTTTCATCAAATATAATTTTTTAGAAACTTCCTATTTGTACCGCGTTAAAGCCTATAAAAATTAACTTTTTTCTTCGCATTAGGATGAAAATGCAATAAACTATGTCCACATGTTGTATGGTATTCCGTCGTTCACGTTTAGACACTTTCTTCGCTGAAATGCTGTAATAAGCGACTGCCGTGTAGGCAGGATTGCTGACATATAGGTGCTGCGCCATTGTGACAACGTTAATACCAAACCGGTTGTGTAAGGCTAAAGTAGACTTATAACATTTCTTGTTTTAATTTTTACTTTTGTTCTTGAAACTTTCTTTACACCGGTGAAGTTGAGGCGTGAATGTCTTATGGTTTTTTTTTTGTGGCCCATGCTCATATCACAAAAACTCCCGATAGAAAAGAAAAATGTTAAGAGGCCACACAACTGTCTATTATCTCAGCCATATCAAACTATTTCCCCCAAAATATTCTAATAAAGAAATGCTGGTTTTACTCGTTGGTTCAAAAGCTGTTTCTTATTCATCTTTGGAAACAACAAAACCTGTTATGCGATTCTGGAAGTAGCGAAATATTTATTTATTAGTTTTGCCGTATCTACCAAACTCGCGACAGTCCCACAATATTTTTGTAAAGAGGATGCATGTGCAGCGAACCAAATGTGTAAAGTGCAGTTAACGAAATTTCTGCTGAAATTAAAGTTGAGTAGAGTGTAAAGACCTCCGATAGTACCCGTTTCGTTAATAAGGCATTGTCAAATACAGAAGAGAAATTTATAAATTCCATGAACCAAGTAAATGTATGTTCTCTAAGGTTCCCTAGAACATTTTCACTGTTTACGAATTACACATGTACGAAATTTGAGAATGCTCTGAAAGATTACAGAAATATTTTCACAGTAAAAATTTTTATAGATCTTCGATAAATAAGAAAAGGCGTTAACTAGAATTTGTGATAATAATTGTCTGGAAGTCCAGCTTATAAAGATTTGGTCGTCAATATAGATGGATGGTTGATGATTTTATCTACAGATTCTTAGAACGAAAGTGAGCGTTATTCATATTGTTGAATATTTACAATACTAAAAATATAGACACCCTAAAGGAACAACCTTATATTCACACTTAGCACCACTTGCTCAATACTTGTATGCACATTGTTTTAATGGAGCTCTTCGGTCGTTATATTTATCAACTGCTCTATCTGGAATTTTATTAGCATTTCATATTTGTAGGAATAATCATTGAAGAACGATTGTAGTACCAACAGGTAAGTACTGTTAAGACAGTGACGAGGCGAAAATAAACTGAAGGAAATGTAACATAAAGCAGCAATTTGGCTTGCTTTCTTTCCTGTGTTCTTTCGTCGGCGATAGTGTAAATCTAGGTAACTCTAGACGGCTTTATCGCGCACTTTAATTCCCCAGACACGATACTGAAGCTTTTCTCTGCAGTGACAACAGGTTTAATTAACCTGCGCGATGCTAGCTAATTAGTCGTTTCACTTTCTTGTTCCATAACTTCCGGCCGGTTCGAAACGGCTCACGATATCTCGAATAACAGAGTAATTTACGGACCTAATTATTAACAGCATTTCAACCCGCGGATAATTTTGAGATCTCGTCCACGGATTTCGTAGATTACGTTAATTCATCAGATGTAAAAAACGCGACGTCAGATTGTGACCAGTCCTTCAATAAAAGTAGTAAACTCTGTTATAGACTGTTTACGGTAAAATGAGCACTTTTGAAAGCCCTGCATGCACGTTGTGTATTCTTCCGACTTATGTGAAATTGACATTGTCATGGTCCTCATCACTTTATTCATCCATCGGTCAACTGAAAATGCTAAATTATTATGAAAGTAGGAATTTTGAAAATCAGGTCATTTTTGCACTTCGATGCATCAAAGAAAAGGAAGCCAAAGAAATAATTAGTGTTAGCACGAATGGTTACCAAACACTTTTTATTTGACGTTAAGTTATGGAACTACTTTCCACCCATCATTACCAACTTTTTTGGGCGAATGTCACTCCGTGCACTAATTAAAATATATGCGTTCAGGAATAGTGTATTTTTTCTAAGGTTGATTTCAAAAGTGCTCACTTTATCGTGAACAGTCTTTACTATATCAATGTTCATAGCAAAAAAAATTGTTCCTGAGACAAATTTTTGTAAACTGATAAGATCATGGTTTGCAATTTCGTACGCAATGATATAACATTTACTTGTTACGAAGAATCGGAAAATAACTCACATCATCGTCATTTCTGAGAATCCAACGTATACCTAGGGTTACAAGAGTCCTATTGTTCGTACCTGGCATAAAAGAGAACGCATATTGAATTTCAAGTTTTTGAAGAATGCTGATAAGTGTTGACAATATGCAAGAAATTCTCCGTGACAGGAATCTAAAGTTTGTTATGCTTTAAATGAAGTACTCGGTAAAATTTTTGCATGCTTTTCTTAACAAATTTCAAAATAAATATTAAACAAACACAAAACTTTCAAACATTTTCCTCTCGTGCGTTATGGGAATATTTCGTGGCTAGTTTGCAAACGTTTATTTGTAAAAAAAAAAAAAAAAAAAAAAAAAGAAATAAATTTTCATAATATTTGTTTTATCATTGCAAACACAAATTTCAGAATTTTTTGCCAAAAAATTTCAAAACGAGAAAAATGTTCACGAAATTTTACTAGTTGTACCATTTTGTCAAACGATGTTTATAATTCATTAAATAATAAAATTGGTGTTTTACATTATTATCTTCGGCGTTCTGTCTGGGCGTATTTATTTCATGAAAGTGCCACGTACAAAAATTCTTCGAAAACTGATCTGTAAAATAAACAAGCTCATTTACACTGCTATTACTGCGAGAATTACTTTACAAAAGCTCCCGGAATTGGTGGGAATATTTGAAAAGCGTGTGATTTTAGCTATTTACTAAGTCTTTGCAGCGACACGTGGCATTTTAAAATGCGGAATGCAATTGTAAACAATCGTTTAATCATTCTGCGTAGTCACCCTGGACGCTACGCGTTTCCATTAACACTCAGAGGCCTGGAATTTCTATTTTCCTGCTGCCTGTTCATCTCCACGTATCTTAAACACTTACATATTTAGTTGTTTCTCACTCTTATCTCCCAAAGTGGTATATCACTACGAATTACTGACACAAAAATTGTGGATTTTATAACCCTAGAAAAAAAATTAATTCTTTTGATCCATAATCACAACTGAATAAAGCAATGTCACACAGAACGGCTGGTATTATTTTTGTATTTCGAAATCTGCCGTATTTATTGTAAATCAGTGTAAACATGAGTGCGTATACGCCCCCTCCCTCCAATAAAAAAACCATTAAAGTTTATTTTATCCTACACGTAAATTGCTTAAGACTCCAATAAGTTTTTTTTTTGTGCAAATTCGCTATTCAAATACAAAATCTGTTTATTGGTATTGCTGTGGCTGACTCCTGCGAGGGTAGCTCAGCATCGCGCTAAGGCAAGGCGCGTAGCGACCACGGCCAGCCGAGCCTTGTTTTTAGTGGCACCTACCGGGGGATTCGGCGCGAGGTCGGAAAGGAACTATACAAGCTCAGAGCGAGGGCGGCTCTGGGCGCCATCTTGCCTGCTGCTGCCGTAGGCTATACCCGAGATCGACGAGACGAGAGGACCACAGCCCGTGGTCCGCCTTCGTCGCCCGACGAGACCGCTGTCGAGAGAGCTGCCAACAGTCGACGACGGCAAAGAGGATAAATATTAAATCCCTGGTAGGGCGACTGAGGGCACGATAGGGCGCGGGACTTGTGACGGCATTAAGCTCCCTCCGAGCAGAGTTTGCCTAATTAACATCACGTTAAATTGAGAGTGATTAAATGCATCAGCATACCCTTGTGAGTCATTAACTGAATAAATATATCTGATGATAGTAACTGATTATTTGTGAAAATATATTGTTGAGTGAGACACCTATCTGAGGCGAGAGTGTAACCTTAACGATTAATAAAGTAGTATTTTGTATCCGAGTTCTTATCCTTTTAGTTACCCTTGTTGTCCTCAGTAATGTGTGGCCTGCTCCCTCAGTAGAGGTCACAGCAATATGTAAAACTATAACGCAACTGCTTTTTTTTTACAGTTGGTATTAAATAAAGGAGGTACGGAAACAGTTTTGTTGAGTAATTTGTAGAATTAAACAAGACGTATGTATGTAAATCAGAACTATAAAAATAACACAGTTAATAACTGAACAATCAGAACGCTGATGAAACAGAAACACTGAAATCGCCTTGTAGTGGTGGTACATTCATTCAATTTTTTTTGCACTTCCATTTTTTTAAATTTTAATAAAGTAACTGGCTTTTCGGCTCTCAAGACCTCGCTGTTAAGAGCCGCCCAAATCTCTTCACTCACTATAATTTTTTGTAAACAGACATATGAATAAAATATATTTGAAGTAATTCTCGGATAATTTTTGAGGCATACACGTAATAAAACAAATGAGATGTATTAATTATTATATTTGCAGTGACAACAACTTTAAGACGTAGTTGATATTCGCATACTATAACTCATATGTACAACGCAAATGCATGGGACCACAAATTCTGTCCAGAATAGTGATTTACGTGCAAGGATTTTAACTAGGAATTATGGGGCACTTTATAAGATTAATATTGCCAACTACTATTAAAAAGTAGGGGAAAACAACTCTAAATATTTCTGAGGCCCCTTTTGGGCATCTTATAACTTTCTGTCCCAACTAGAAGTCGATGAAAATTCGGAATTTCAGGTTGCCGAATATTTTATTTAAAAAACTGTTATTATCTTCTTAATGGAAAAGAAGAGAAGAGAATATGAACATTGCTTTGTGGTAAATTTATTCTACAATTAGTCTCTAATATAAAATAAAGAAAATAGGGGAGTTACATAATCAGTTAACATGTTTTAAAAGGCTATATCGATGTCTCATTGCAAAAGTGTTACATCATAAAAAATCTGATTTTTTAAAATAATTGTCCAATAATATGCATTATAGAAAACGCTCTTCCGCCTAAAAGGCCCAACTTAAATATTAACGGTTATAAACTCCGGTCAGGTCACTTCCGGATTTTCGCCTGTGTGAATCGTGCCGGACGATGCCTTTGGTCGGCGGGTTTTCTCGGATATGTCCCGTATTCTTCGCCTCTCATTCCAGCGCTGTTCCATACTCACCTCAACAACCCTCATCGGTTCACAAGACCTTGCTGCCAAGAGCCGCCCAATATATTCTCTCACTCACTAACGGTTATATTTTTGCGTAGGGTGATGTAGCATGACAACGCACGGGAGTAAGGCATTTTTTTTTTTTCATGCAAAACTGCCCCACCTGGAAAACCGCACGTTTTGAGTTGTAACACTGCTATACTGAGGTATGGATATAATTATGTAATTTAGATCAGACAGTAAAAAAAAATCTATACACTGTGCTAAGAGGAAAAGGAAATACATGTCATAGACCCTATCCAGTAACACACACGATTGCAAATTTCTCTCATAATTATATGCTAGGTTCTTATTCCTGCTTGTACGTAAAAGCTAAAGAAAGGAAGCTGAAAGAAATTAAAATATTCGATAAAAGACGAGACGTAATTAACCAACTTTAATTTACGAAAATAGTAGTAGCCTATATATACATGTTAAATATGTGTAAAATATATCTAAAATTAATTAGGGACCACATTAAAAATGTGAAATATTTTATCGTTGCATATAATTGTATGTCATGAAGTATTATAACAAATATTTGTTATGTATGTACATACAGTATACTCCCGACTATCAGGCCTAATGTGGCGGAAAGTGAGGCCGGATGAAAAAAAAAAAGCCTGATACGCCGGAGTTCTATAATTACTAATTCCTGCCGCAACCATACAATTAAAAACACACTTTTTATACGAAAACCCGCTCTTATTCATATTTTCTGACGTCTTAGTACAGGCCAGTACTTTCTAATGTTTGTCATGTAACTGTTCTGTACATTTAAATAATATATTACAGAAAAAGGAAGTCCAAGAATAAAAATATTGTGTACATTGTCACACAAATTTTATTATGTCTGATTTCATTGTTATAAACATAAAATGTTCTATACTCTACACTATGAACAGTAACAATTTTAAAATTAACCAAACATTAACGTAAACCGTAGGCCGAGTTATTAAAAAAATTAATTAAACCTGTTTTACCTTTCATTGACAAATTATTACATAAATGTGAAAAGGTACGCCTAAGATAAAGAGAGTCAAAACTAGAGATGGGCGTTATTTGACGTAACGATTATAAAAAAAAACTGTTACAATTCGGTAACACTTTACACGAGTAACACATTCCATTGTTTAAACCGTTATTTCTGGAACGTCTTGGAATACCCCAAAACCTGACTACTGCACATGCGTAAAAGTTATTTTTTGGAACATCTGGTTTTCTTTACTTTTGTTCCTAACCTAACCTCGTATATCAAAACTAAATTTTAAACAAATAAATACCTCAAAGCTGAAATTTTCTATCAAAGAAGCTTATTTTTGTGAACAAATATAATCGTAAACATGTGCACACATACGCATTTTTAATATTCTTCATACAACATTACTGTAAATAATAGTTTCCCGCCAACAACATAGGCTGCTTTATTCTGATTGATCGCAGCCGCACAAGTTTCACTTACGTTTCGGCTGGCAAATGTGAGTGTGCGCATGCGTGTAAGTTGCTTTTTGGAACGTCTTGGTTTGCAACAGTGCGCATGTGCGGACGTTGTTTAGAACGCCAAGCCTTGGAACACTTAACAACGTAATCGTTATATTCCGGAACGTCGGGACATGCCATAGACTAAATATGAGGTAGAACGCTTATTCGTATTCTGGGCATGTACCCAACATTGACCTACCCCCAATCCTACACAACTGTCAAAGCCACATGGTCAATAGTGATGAAAGTGTTTTTTTTTCGTATCATAATTTTTAAATGATAAACATTACTATATGAAACAAAAACTTTTACCAATTTGAATTTAACCAAACTGCATTACAAATTGGTTAGAAAATCATTTGTTTACAAATCAGTTTTCTAACCTAAAATCCAAACCATGCCGTTTTCGCTAGACGTGTTGATAGAAAAGCAGTTCAATGTTGGGACACCAAGACTGGTTATGCGCAGCCAGTGAGATCAGTCTACCTCATATTTAGTGTATGGGACAGGCGAGAAATGTTTTGCAGTAACCTGTTGCAAAAACAACATATTCCTGGAGCGTGTTAATTGTTTGGAACTGTGACGTTGGAAGACGGTACACGAAAGTAACTGTTTAGCCCATCCCTAGTCAAAACCTACAGTTTAAATTTTTGAATGTCATCCTTAATAGATGACTGCTTCTGCCTTCCAGCCCTCTTCCGCGGCGCAATTCCCCCCCCCCCTCTCCCCCGGCCCCAACTTACGCAAGCAGGTGATATCTGCTGGCATCACTTCCACCTGATGATTTTTGTACTGCAGCACTGCTTCAATCATCTTGAACCCTTTAGAATGTGGGATGAGATTTATCTTGTCATCTAAGTATGCCTCCTCCTCTTCTTGCATTTAATCTCCCTGTCTCATCATTTCCACAATATTGTTGTCAGTTATTTCATCAACTTCGTCATTTGCCATTTATTATCTAATGTCCTCTGAATTTACATCGTCACAGCCCAGTAGGTTTTACAGCAATAAAACAAGTTTATCCGCACTGGTTCGAGGTTGAAAGTTCCACCTTCATGGTCCAAAAGATCTCCCCAAGACCTTACAAGTGATATCTTTGGAATCTCTTCCAATGCTTCAGACACCCACTTTATGACATCTAGCATGTCAATATTTTCTAGAATCGTTAGGCATTTCCATTATTATCAATCACTGATATCAACGAACTGAGAAGACGTCGGTGATACTTATTCTTTATCATTTCAGGGACGCCCTGGTTTATCGGCTGAAAAACAGCCGTCACATTTGCTTGGTACAAAAAAAAACCTTCGATATCTCCATCTGTGAGTTCTTCAGTGGCCGGATACAAAGCTGCGATGTCAAGAATTAGCACAACTTTTCTCGGCAAATTTTTGTCTTCAAATGTTTTTCTACAGCCAGTACCAATTAATTTGGGAACCACGTTTTAAGAATTTCTGAATTCATCCATGCTTTCTTTTGACGTGTGTAGTATATGGGGTACTGATTCCTGATTTCCCTGTTTTTAATAGCTCTAGGTTTATTTTATTTTGCTATTAAAGTCAACCTAAGCTTTTGGTTGCCAGTTGTATTACTGCAAGCCAAGATGGCGACTCGTTCCTTGCTTTTCTTGTATCCTGGTGCAGCGGCTTCGTTTTCTGATGCAAGCGTCTTTGTAGGGAGAATCTTTTAATTTAAAGTGGTCACATCGTAGTTACACAAATGTTCCCCAGAAATTCCGTCCTTTTCAATTAGGTTTACAAGATGAACAAAGGTACAGCCTCTTTATTAGCAGATAAAGCCTCCCCACTTATGGTAATCTGGTCAATGCCGAACGGTTTTTTCCAGTGATCTAACCATCCACCACTGGCAGTAAATTCTGTATCTTCTCCATCTATCTGTAGCTTGAATTGCAGTGCTTTTTCCTGCAATATCGGCCCAGCAACACTCAAGCCTTTTCCTCTTAAGTGTTCATGGCACAAAAATAAATCTTCCTCGACTTCTTTGTGCACGGTTTTTCTTACTTCCATTTCCACTTCCACTAGCTTGGGCAGCACATCAGTTTTCGGTTTCTGCTCTATTTTTCTTCAAGTCGCTAACTGTACTTTTCCCAACTCCTAACTCCGAAGTAATAGTTTTTGCCGTTACCCCAGAGTCCAGTCGCTTTGTAGCCCGAAATTTCTCATCCATAGTCATGCATTGCAATTTTTTTTCATTTATCACTTATTTCGTTATCTTCGATAAAAGAACGAAGCACACGAAAAACAATTTACGGACATAACCAGGAACGTGGCCAAAGTATTCCGTACTTGTTTACACACGGCACACAACTGACGAAACAAAGGGCAAGTAGCACAGGCGAGGCGAAATCCGCGCTTTTCATGTGGCAACGTGTGTTTCGAACACGGCCTGTAGGAGGATCGTAGCAGACGCCCGCTTGCAACGCCTTGGAAAAGTCGCGGTTTTACGAATGCGTTAAAAGTAGAGTAGATCGTTTATATATATATATATATATATATATATATATATATACACACACACACACACACACACACACCTTATTTCATAATGGAGAACTTTGTTAGAACTAGGCCGGAAAGTCGCGAGCCGGATACTCGAGAGTCTATTGTATATGTGTATGTGTGTTCACGAGCGCATATGTGTATGTATGTTTAAGGTTAGGAACAAAACGAGTTTTCTATGGGATGGGAGAGTTTGGTATAGGGAAAATTTCCACCGCTAGGTGCTCAGTGTTCCAAAGGTGTCACTTTAAATTAAAATTTTAAACTACGCGTATAATTAGAAAGAAATATTTTACTTAGTTACGAAGTTATTTTATGTTTTAGTTATATTTATTACAATTATTGAATGTTTTAACGTAGAAAATATAAAAAAATCCGGGCAAATGTGACATTAGCGCTTACCTAGTGGCGAAAAATTTTAGTTGCCAAACTAAAAGCATTGAGCTTCCCTAACTGGGTAGAATATACATTAGTAGGTGAAATATTACCAACCAAGTAAACATAGGTTTTTCAACCACAAAACAAATGATTTGACTGACTGCAGGTTTCGTTGCCCCAACAAAATTACCCACTCGACCGTACTTTCTAACTGATGGGAAAAATAAAATCAGTTTTGCTGGCTAACATATTTCGATAAGAGAACAGGGTAACTGATACAACATAATATATATTTGTTTGGCAACGTTTGGAGAAGTACAAGTTTTTATTATTTTGATTAAAACGACTATGTTTATTAACGCTTTTCTTTTATCTTCAAGCGGAGTATTTTTTATTGCAGTGAGAAAAGACAATAAAACTGTTCTTTTTACACTTTACTACACAAAAAGTACGCAATCGAGGAATGAATCTTTCTTAAAAACCACAATGCGTATACAAGTTGGTCAGAGTTAAATATTAATTTTATCTTCGACAATTTTGGTTATCTAACGTTATTTACTCCCCGTTCGATTAGTTAGCTGAATTTACTCCATTTGGAACACTTCAGTAATCCAGCGAATGTACTCTTTCAAGCACACTCATTCGCAGTTCCGTCTTTTTTCTACTCCGTGATTACAACCTATCTCCTTGCGCGAATTTCTTCTCAGAGTAATTACAATCTGGCCCTTTTCTCCTGCAACATTAGAAGCACGCTATAAATTTGTTTACTTATTAATCGCGATATCGCGCAGCAGAAATTTCTTTTCTAATTTCGTTTATTGCAGGGTTGGAAAATATTATCTCATTAAGTAGTCACAAATGAATACTCGTTTCCATTTAAATTGACGAACTTTGCATATTTGCAGTAATTTCTTTCAGAAAGTTCATAGTTAGTTGTGTCTTAACTGTGCACTTCTGAAATACAGCATTTAAACAGTGCATGCAACTGCGTAAGTCTTGACTACGTAATGAGTAGCATGAATGCTGTAATTTTAGCAGCGAATTACGCAAATTGATGTTTTACTACATTAAACGTTTTAGTTTTAAAAAATATATCACTTTAAATTATTTTAATTATATTTTATACCCACTATGGTAGTAATTAGCGCATTACTAATACATTTATTTTTCTAAAAATGTCACAGGACTATGCAAACGAAGCGCTGAAACAACTAATTTGTACTTTCATTTTAGAATATTGATTACTGTTATGATATACCAAAAATTAGGAATTGAAAAGTTATCAGTTAAATAAAATAACATAACTCTCATTAATTAAATTTGTATTAGCAAATAAGTTTAAGTTTTAGTATGAAATATATTTATCTAGTTCAGAAATATTTTTTTAGATCAACAGCATAGCATACAGAAGTTTCTTTCAAATTCTTTGCGTGGTTCGCCAGTCGTTTCATTTCAAATATTAATTACTCGGATGTTTAACTATAAATGTTAGTGAGCCAAAATTCGCATTTAAACGAAAGCGCTTCTCAGTGTTTCTCTGACTCAAAGGCACACTTTAAATCAAACACTGTTTCTAAAACACTTGAAAAAAAAATTTTTACTTATTTTACTGGGGTGCCTTTAAACGGTTAGAGCCTTGAAGTCTAGCCAGCCCTTGAAGTGCGGCGCAGTATGTTTGAAATTCACGTTTCCTCATGAAATTATCAAATGCACGTGTTCGGTGAGCGAGAAGATCACACACGAAGATCAGACGAGGTATTTTCGAGTTCCTTTAGGATGTCCCGCAACCATTTCAGAGCACTTAAACCTAGCTAAATTTCAAAGAACGCGTCAGATACATGCAATGATACTCAGAAGGCCCTGCAATTAATCTCGCTACAGACTTCACACCGATCAAATGATAGACGCTGGTGAAATTTCCATAGGCACACTCTAAGAAATAGTTCGGAAATGTACCACCCGAGAGTTTAGGAATAGTACGAAAACCGTTATTGTGGCAAAGTCTATGGTTGAGACCGATGATAAAATTTCTGCATGTTTGTTCCATAGATGTGATGTTTCTGTTACACGGGCACCGTGCATTGTGGATCTCAAATTGTACTGGACCACATGAATTGCTTACAGACATTAACTTCAGGAATGTTTCAGTGTGCCTTGCGAGGCATAAGCTCCGTTGGTCGGCGGTGATGTCGCAGCCTGTAAAAATTTTAGACTGTTGGGTTGCGTTGCGATTTCCGTTGGCTTTGAATGAAACAGCAGCTGCACGGCCAGACGCCGTGGAGAGGCCATTGGCTTCAACTGGGCTTGCAGTTGTTCGAATTGGTGTGTTTCGGCATATCGACATGTGAGCATACACGGCGATTTATAACCTCCATGGGTATTTACTACACCCGACATTGCTGAACACAATTTTGCTCATAGTTTACTAACGGTCAAACCTTAGAAATATCACCCCATGTATGATTTGTTAGTGATTTCCTAAATATGACATGAAACGCAAGCGTTTTATACATTTGTTGATACGAAAGTATCTTACTTTCGTTAAATCGAAGTTTCACCTTTATTTTGTTCATAAATTCTAATGTTTAATGTGTAATAAATATGAATAAATACAGTGAGAAAACACGTGTGTTGGTAGCGCTTAGTAAGAAATATTTCTAATGCAAAATATTATTACAACTGAGTGCGCACGATCTCGGTGCGTTGTCCTTTATTGTAACTTTCTAATCTTAGTTTCAGCTAGGCATTATCAACACACCTGTTTTCTCGCTATATTTTATTCATATAAATTATGAATGTAATATTATAATTTATGGATACCATATAATTAAGGTTCAATTTAACCACAAATTATGCACTTCTATGTTAACAGCAGACTAAAACGCCTGTATTACATGCTATGTTTATAAAAACAACCAAACACATAACACACAAGTGGTGATTTTTCAAAGACTAGATTCAAAAAGCGTGAAGAAACAACGAATAGACGAAACACTCCTCCAGCGTGCAGTACTATTGAACTCACATTACATTCTGTATAGATTGCTGGGGCTGCGGTGACCGAGCGGTTAGCCTGGTCACCTCCCACAAAGGCGAACCTGGTTCAATCCCTGGCCGGGTCACTCCCAGATTTTCGCACATGAGAATCGTGCCAGAAGGTTTTCTCGGGATCTCCCGTTTCCCCTCGCCCTTTCATTCCAGCGCTGCTCCACACTCACCTCGATCACCCTCATCGGATCTCAAGACCTCGCTGTTAAGAGCCGCCCAATTTCTTCAATCATCCAAATATTTAGGGTGCTGCAATATTATAGCCAGTGCATTTTGCTATTCTATGTCCTCGTGCAGAAACCGCTTTGACGCCATGGAAAAAGAGGGAGGGGGGAGGAGAGAAAAAATAGTATTTCTTCTCACGTACGACGCCAGCAAAAGTAAATGTTTCAAGAGGGAGGACTTCCCCTCCTATGTGCGGGCGAAGTAAGGTGCATAAATATTAGAACCTTACTTAAGAATTAATTAAGTGCCGCGCCCGTGTTACGTGAAGAAGGAAATGACCAGCACCGTACCCTTCCAACGAGCCCTTATGAATACCAGCGTCTTACCCATCCCTTCCTCCTGCCACCTAGGGCTTTCACGCAGAAAGCAAGATGTACCATTAATATTCTCTGCCTGCTAAAACCCCAACCCCTTACCATAGACCCCTGTGGAAAGCTAATTCCTGAAAAACTACTCCCCCGCCCCTTCCCCTCCTCTCCCGACACTTGAGTATTCATAAAGCGGAGTAAACATTTAATCTCTGAACCGCGAACTGAGCCCCGGAGCGAAATTTGGCCTTGAAGACAATTTTAAAAACACGCGATAAATATTAGACGGATGAAATAAATTACTGATGTTTCAGCGTGGCGACGCATGGAGGAACGGCTAAAATTCGTGCTTTAAGGGGAAGATTTTTAAACTCGTTTCGACTATGTAAGCAGCACATAATTTAAACGTACGAAATAAATCCTCCAGCATAACACGATACTAAACTACTAATAACATCATACATTTTAGATTTTATCTCGAAACATACTGCCTTTTCTGCCGTTTCGCTTTACAATAAGATGATAATTCTTGTTAAATTTAAAGTTAGGCCCCATAGCTTTAGGAAGTTACGGTTTAGGTTACTTAAAAACAAAGCACCGAATAGAAAACGGGAAATAAAATTACTGACGCTTGAGCTCTGCGGGAAAATGTTATCAGGACGTTTTGATTACTTGAGAATACAACACGCTCATATATACCACTTTGTTCCTGTGTATGGGATCTATAATGTATGAACTACAATAAGTTCGTTTCAAGCGATACCATGCACTAAATTGTGACTCAAAATACAGTAAACAGTCTACCCTGCAGGGCTATATATAAATTACTAGCTTTAATGGAGCTATGCAACAATAAAAATCGAGTTTTCAAATAATTTTTGCCATAAATATGAGGAACTACTTGAAAGAAAATAAGCAACAATTTGGTGAATAGTGTTTTGTAGGATGGAGAGACTTAACACCTGTGTAAATGCGGTTGGTAATATCTTCTCCCTTCATCGGTGAGGGAGTGAGTGAAGAGATTTGGGTGGTTCTTAATATTAAGGTCTTGAGAGCCAATTGGGTGAAGTGAGGCGAGCATGGAGCAGCGCCGTAACTCAACGGGAGGGATAATGGGATATCCCCGAGAAAACCCGCCGACCAGTGGCATCGTCCGGTACAATTCCCACATGCACTCCAATCCTAAACAACTGTCGAAGTCACATCGTCAACAGTAATGAACGTGTTTCTTTGCATCTTAATTTTTAAATAACAAGCACTATTATATTAATAAAATACCTTTAACATTTTGAATTTAATCAAAAAGACTTACAAACTTTTTAGAGTAAGTATAAAAACATCTCTAAGCACTTGTTGATAAATCATTTTTCTAACCTAAAATCCAAACCACGCCGTTTTCACTAGACGTGTTGGCAGGAAAGCAGTTCAATGTTGGGACACGGAGACTGGTTGTGCGCAGCCAGCGATATCGATCTACCTCATCTTTAGTCTATGGTCTCAACCACCGTCGTAGAAGACAGGTCTGGACACTCGCCTATCTAACAATGTTAGAGAATTGACCCCCTTATTGACTGATTTAGTTCATGCAGTAGCCGCACAGCGCTGCAAGCAAACTAGTGTTGTTAGCGTTGCTGGTATAGGGATAACGCCATAGAGATATGAACGTCATTTTCCCATTCTAAGAAAAAATTGTAATTCCTCTACTTATGCTGGCCATGTCAAACAGCACTACTTCGGTAGCAGCGCTCTGTGGCTGGGTTCATGAACTATATGGGTTAATAAGGGAGTCAACTTTTCAAGCTAGTGTCGAGACATATCTTCTACGGCCGTGGTGTCAACTACTGTTCTCTCATTGAAAAGGTTATATCCCTCCCAAAATATTACATGAATCGTTAATATGCCATTTCTGCTCTTACAAAAAATAAATTCCCTCGAAAGTTATTTTTATAAAAAAAAAAGCTTTACTTTTAATAATGTTTCTGTTCAGTGTCAAGGGCTATTCTCGGTGGCTCACTAGCATACATAAAAGGAAATATAAGTTCTTTTTTATTATTATTAAACTGCAAAGTCCACAAATATTTCACCAATGTCCGGAGGAGCCACCTATAAGACATGTTCTTGTCCTCCGAAGGACTCGCCAAGACAGGAGTCACAACCAGACAGATGCTCCGCTCCTGGTTACAAAACTGGGTGCCCAGAGCTGCATTCCGCTATCCGCCACGACACCTCCAGGAAGTCGTGCTGCCATCGCCAACGTATTATGCTGGCTCCAACAACAAATCATTCACACAATCAACTACCAATTTTTTCCTGAGTGATATCAACCCCAGGTTACTCTACAATAGTCGCCAGACCTAGATGCCAACTTAAAAAATATGTATTAAAATAACCTCAAATATAACATTACTTAAAACTAAATAGCTAACGCCTCTTAAAAAAAAAAAAAAAAAGATGACTTGAATCCACCAAGCCCAGACAAACGGGAACAAAGGTACTTAATTGGCCTGGGTCATATCACAATTAATTTAGTACAAAATGTATTATAAGTTTATACTATGTAAATTATAACGCAATTGTACGATAACAGTTCAGACACGTCGATAAATATTCGGGTAAGGGAAACAACTAACTAGTCATATCTTCGACATTTTTCTTCCTCAACTTACGTCTGCAGCCGTGTTGCATTAATTTCACTGCCTTTATAAAGACAGCACTGTTATTAAGTAGGAGGTTTTCCAGACTCAACCAAATTAAATGAAACTAACTTGTCAAACGACGATCGAAACAATAGGAAACCCCCCGGCGGCCAATCAGACGCGAGGCCACTTTTCCAGGGCGAATCACGCTGGCAATCAGCGAGTGGCTCGCTCGCCACGCCCATTTTTGCTTCTCGATGTTTAATCGATCCCCCGACGCCGGCGAGTGAAGCCCGAGTTAATTATCGCTCGAACGGAATGGCAGGCAGCCAGGGAAAGAATTTCAGGATCGTCCGACTGCTGCAAAGAGCCTCGACTGCAGTGACTGCACAAGCTCGTCTTCCACGACAAAAACAAGTCGCGTTCCGGACTGTTGCGCAAATACTCTAAGGAAAGTGTTCGCCAATTTACCACGGTCTACTGAGAGAACAAGGATGGTAAATGGTTTCTATTCATCCATGAGCTAGAGCCACGAGCATCTCGCGAATTAATTCGAAGACGAGGTAGACTCCAACACTTGTTCTTTTCTCCTATTGTTGTGATTGGACGAAAGTTCTTTAAACACGCCCAGTTTAACTGTGAGCCAGTAATAAACTGAAAGCAGTAGTGTGAGTGAGTGAGTAGTATAAAATGAGCGGTCCTGGCACAGGCTGCAGGCTGAGGACTGGAGGAACGCGATTTGCATATTAAGGTCCCTTCCCAAAAGAAATAGGTGGACAGGTGACCTCCCAAGGATATTGTCAAAAATTGCCCTTTTTTTCCCTTTTTCTCGTCCAAAATAGCCGATTTCGCGTACAAAAACGTCATTTTCCCCTTTACCACCCAAAATTTCCCGAATTTCCCTTCCACTGACGGCGGCCATCTTGGTAGCCAGTGCTTATTAGCATAATCCGGGCCGTTTTTCCAGTGTGGCTGAGGTTTGCTCAATGTGGATGAATCGTGCAGAAATTGAGAAATTCCTGCCAAATTAAGAAATCATTCCCGGCGGCCATCTTGATATCAGTGACGTATGTCTACTCAGGACAATTGGCAGACAGTTGAGGATGTCGAATATTTTGGTTGTCAGCTGTGTTGGCAGGGCATCAAGTCGTTACGAACGTTCATTTTCGGATCTCGTGTAACAATGCCCCCTCCTGAAATTTGTGTGTGTGCATAACACTTGTAAGTATAGTTGGCTGTAATGTCCGAACCATTTAAGGTATAGTTGTCAAATTCATAATATAGACATCAACAATGTCTATGAGAAGGGTCGTGGGGTCAATATTCCAACTTATAAGCATGGTTTGCTGTAATGTCCGAACCATTTAAGGTATATTTGCCAAATTCATAACATAGGAATCAGTATTAGGTGCGGGTCACCATGACAGCACTTCCTACTCTATCATTCCGGTCTGTCGGTGGTCTCCGGGTGCTCCCAACCGATATTAGTACTGTGGTTTTTTTTTGTGCGTCCCTGTGTCCCTACCCTGGACCCTGGCGAGCCAGAACCAACTATTTCTAACTGTTAGTCATTGTAAATAAAAAAAATGCTACTCACACACTGTTACTGGTGACCATATTGTGAATGACGCCACCACACATCCCCACTCCTCGGAACCTCCACCCGCCACCTTCCACACGTCCTCACGCGCTCTCTCTCTCTATCTCTCGTCCTCTGTTTGCTCCCATCACCCCGGGACTAACTTCCTCGCATGCTCGCCACCGCCTAGCCAAGCTCCAGCAACTTGCTGCAGGGCGACCTCCGAGCACTCGTGTAACAGAGAGCAGACACCCTTTCCGACCCTCGCGCTCAGGGTTACAGCCCACATGTGATCAAGTATGACCTTTGTCTACGTATAAGCATAGGTGGATATAATTTCCAAACCGTTTGAGAAACAACTACCAAAAGCGTAAGATAGGCATTACTGCAAGCAAGGAAAAGGATCGAAGAGTCAAATTTAACCTATTGGTGCTTATAAGCATAGTTGGCTGTAATTTCCAAACCGTTTGAGATACAACTACCAAAAATCGTCACATAGGCGTCACTCCAGACAAGGAAAAGTACCGAAGGGTCAAAATGACCTAAGCGTGCATATAAACATAGTTGACTATTTCTTCCGACACATATGATCAATGCACGTACTTACTTCCAGACAGTCTGTTAGTACCACCGGCCTTGCACTCGTGAGCCGTGTGCCAAGACTTCGATGCATGCATGTAATGAGGTGTCACTTGCATTGAATACTCAATCATCGCTAGACAGTCGAGCCTCGAGGTATAGCAGGTTCGATTTCCCTTGGAGAGTGGTAGTACAAGTCATTGTCATAAAAAAAAACTAATTGGTTGTTCGTTCGTCGAGGGGGGGGGGGGGAAGCCCATCATCATGAAGAGCGTAACTGCAATTGTCTACATCAGTGTTCGGAAGTACAGACAGTCCCCGACCTGCACTCGCCTACCAAGTACAAAACACACACACAGGGTGTATTAAATCCATTTCTTTATCTCCGAACTGCACACATGTACTGAAGCAGGTAATAATACCAGGGATGGGTCAGGGAGGAGTCACCTTCTCTGTAGTACTATTGAATATATATATATATATATATATACCCTAGAAAGAACATCCTAATGGCTGGATTATGTCGTGGAAATGGGCTGGGGTTGAAGTAGTTGTTCTAACGGAAAAGAAATGGTAGAGGTCGCAGTGGTGCTCATCGGTGGCGGTGCGCAGCGGTGGGTAGGACTACTACAACACTATCGTCATGCTTTTCTTTCCAGAATTCTCATCGTTTGCCGCTTTGCAAGGATATGTGCACGTGTGTGTATGTGTAACCCTGAACGAGGGGCGTGTGGGAATGGTATTAGAAGAGCTCGCCAAGGCCATTCCGAGGCCGTCTGTGGCCCTGGTTGTCCCTTTGCTTTCCGATCGTGACAAACGACGAATAGTGACCGACTCTTCCGGTAGCTTGCGGCCTGTCACGGGTCAGGCGGACATGTGCGGCATTGCATGAGCTCATGAAAACATAAAACACGAGAGACAAACTGTTGTCATTTTTGTGTGTGCACATACTAAGTTATGCTATACTTTTCAATCCACATTTACTTCGTCAAGAAATTAATAAGTCACGTGCAAGTCCTTCGTGGCTTTAGAGTACATTTACTATACCGCGAGCAATTTTTTGTATTAGTCGAAAAGATTGCTCGCGGTATTTTTGTATTAGTCAAAGTCAAAAAGTAACTTAAAACCTTTTATAATTGATAGTCAACGTATAAATTTGTTACATATTCTTACACTGCAAAATATATCTGGGATCTGGCATTACAGGATTATACTGTGTTTTTTATTTTGTTATTACTTCGTTTATCTCACTTAGTACCTCCAGGATAGCAGGGATATGCGCATACGGAGCACACCAGTGCAGTTGTATACATGCAGCACTATAGAAGATTTAAAAATTTATGCACATAACGAACAACATACAGATTTGCATATGAAATTTGAGTACAATGTTATGTCTGCCAACATAATGTTGTATGTTTTTACAAGACACAAATACATTCATCGATTTAAAAAAACAGAGCGTTTCGATACACGGAACACAATGTAAATGAGATATCCATAAATATATTACATCACTGTCATAGTTTATCAACCACATCCACTTGTAAATTAGAGTACTTAATAAGAACTTCCGTCATAGAGTGTAACGAGGGGGATGATTAAAATTTGTTGTGTTGCAAGTTTAAAGTGTTGCATTTACATACACACAACCTCACGCAATTGTTAGAAATTTCTTATTTTTGAAGAGTTGTCTGCATAGTTTTTTGCTATTCTTGTTCTGTACGATTCTCATGGCTCTTTATGAAGAAGGAAAACTTTATTTCTATTAGTCGAGTTTCCACTACATTAGAATATTATGAAAATATTTTACATTTGTCTGTTTTAATGAGTCCTGTACTAATAAAGTTCATTTGTTGTGACGTCTATATGTTTTGCTAATTTAAATAATGATCCTACTTTGTTGACCGAGTCCCTACTAGACTGCTCCTATAATATTAACTTTGAACTTATGAAATAGTTTTGTAAGTTGTAAGAATCTGCGCAATAAGTCTCTGCTCTAGCAAATACTAGTTTTTTATGCAAATATATTTGCAAGTTTTGTAAAAAAAAACATCTTGTGATTCTCATGTAAATTTTCACGTTATTTAGCTTTTATCGCGACTCTTTTATCATCTGCCAATAACATTATCTATTTTAGACTGCAAATAAAATAGTAGTTCGTTTATACAGATTAGGAATAGCAGTTTTACTTTCCGGGGTATGTCGTCACTGGTCTTCTCATCCTTCAGGGTTTGCACAGACGAGCTGTTGTTCTCATGTGTTCGTTGCTTTGATGGCTGCGGTGAATTTAAAATCTCTTTATTAAGTGTCTCTTCAAGTATTTGCAGAGTTCCATTCTGTCTTTCTGACAATGATGAACGAGAACCTTTGTTGATATGCATTGACTGCTGCACTGGAAATTGGTTAAGTTCTTCATACATCAAAGGTACGGCAGACCAATCCAAAGAATTCCTTTGCTCATTTTTAAAATGCTCTTTTGAAAAATGGCTAGCGCATACGAATTTGTTCCTAAGTTTTCCATCGTCAAGTTCCAGAAGACTATCGTTGCCAGAACGTAACACCCATTCCAAGCACCCATATGGACAGCAAAATACATAGTGTGTAAAATATAAAACCGTTGACTATATGGCATATAGGCTAATATAATTATTTTTACTAGTGAATAACTTAAATAACTTAAATGGCTGTAATTCGAAGAGCTTTCTGCATACTCTTTAGTTAAGAGGGTGAGATTCGGGTGCCATAAAGAGTGACGTCTTCAACCTCGCCATGTAGACATGTGACAACTGAAAATATATTATGTTTGAAATATGTATATATTTATATACAAGTTGAATGGCCAGACAAACAAGTTTTTAAGTAGACAAGGAAGACATCTTCCCGTACACCTCCATCTATAAAAGTAGAGTACCATAACTAGAGACATGGAAATTTTGCGGATTTGAAGGTGTGATTTGAAGGATTTGTTTTTAGTGACGTGTCTCAAAAGTTGGTAGCACTGTGTGTGCGAACTAAGCTATTCGCCTTTTTTAATATGTATTTTATATTGATTATTAGTATTATTGATTATGTATTGCTAAGCATTTATATTTAGATTACGATTACGTATTCTATATTGCTTTTATTTCTCAGCTGAATTTTTTATTAAAATTTGTACTTGTAATTAGAACGGCTGTTATTCTTCGTGTAAGCCTGGAGGTTGCATACACGGGTTTATCAATTTACATAAATTGAGGTACTGTCTCATCGATAATTTCACCCGAGAACATCGCGGGTGATTACGGCTGAAAGTTTCCCCAAGTTTGACTATCATGATTCACTCGCGCGGCCCACAAGCGGCGACCACTTTTAATGTGTGTAAATTGTACTTTTCATAATAATTTTTATGTTAAATTTTGGATCACCTGTGCGTGATTCGTTAATATTTCTTACGGCGCAATGTACTTACTGTCACAAAATTAAGTCTAGCGTGCAGCTTGTACACGCATGAACTTCAAGTGGTGTATAAGCTATTTTTCCAGTAATTGGAAATAAATGAACTCAAACTTTACTTGCGTGAATTATCCATTAGTAGTGTCGCTGATTCCGTACATGCTCTATTAAAAAAATATTTCGCAAAGACGTGAACGAATTTTTGCCAGAATACAACTGTCTTAAAGTTTATATATTTACTTTAAATATATTCATAGGGATGAAAGGACGTAATAGGTTTTCATTGAAGACGAGTGCTGCTTGTCCCTTGATGTTTTATAAATGTTGTGTGGGGATTTCGGCAAGTGAAGCAGACTCGAGGCGACTCAAAGGCAAGATAGAAATCAATCTCTTGTACATATGTTTTACATTTGCTAATAGGAGATAGTTGATTAAGCTGGCCTCACACGACGCCCAATTCCGTGACAGTTTTCATACCCATTTTCATACCAATTTTCTGCTCCCGTGTGACTTTCAGCGCCCTTCCGAAGGGTTTGTCTCTGGGTGTAAGAGTTTTCGTACGAATTTCCAAAGCAGAAAACGTAATAGGACATGTTATAATTTATTCTATACCCGCGAGCTTAAGCAGACAACATGGCGGACACTCGGCCAACAACCTCGGACCGTACATGATAATGTAAAAGTCATACATAGTGAAATTTTTTTTAGGTAAATTTTCCTTAAACGTAAGCCTAAGGGAAGCAAATTACACTTACAGGCAAGGGAAAATTACCGTTTAAATGTTCGGTAATTTTACACGGAAATTAGAGGAACATTCCACAACAAGTAATGGAATATAACATACGTAAATTATGTGTCAGTAAGGAAAAAAAATATTTTTCACTGTTATTAGTGAAAAAAACGTTATTATCCGTATGGTATGCCACAATTTCGAAAACATAAAAACAAGCAACCAGCAGATTCCAGACTCTGATGCCAGACCCTTGCAGTTCCATTCAAGTGTCTTAACCACCACACTGCTGTGAACTTGATAAGAATAATACGAATTTTAAACGTGTAATACTAAACAAACTGACTAAAGTAAGAAAAAATAACTCAATTTCTCCAATAAACCTTCAAATATTATACGATTTACAATGTTAGTATACCTACTTGGGTATTGTTACTTGATGATGGTCAGCAGATGCGCAGAAGTGTTTTTACCCACTTCGAACGGCAATTTTCACATAGAACTACATGAACATGAAATTTTACTGCTGTAAGAGGAAATTATATCGCAAACTGCGGTAGTAATACGTTGCATGACAGGAAAAATCTCTTTCCCATAAACGGTTTGGGAATATTACTTCACAATTGTCGAGTAACTTTCTCCAAGTTTTTACAATGTATGCTCTTTAGAAGTAACTTTCAAAGTAACAAAATTTTAAAGCAATAATACGGAATCATACTAGGTAAGTATATGATACCGAAACCATTGAATATATTCGATGCCAAAATCGAACAGTGCTAAATTTGTATCGTATATTTGTCGTTTTGCGTGATATAGATCAGTCGGCAAGGATGCTGGACTTCCCCGAGGCGTATCACAGTTGAATTGTGGTGCTCGGATCCCCATTAACTTGGTAACTATTAAAGAAAGTATTACGTTATTAACCTACACATCAACGAACACCGTAATAATTTGTCGTACAAATAGTGTAAACATTGTTTACATGCTGTATATTTCTTAATGCATTTTAACCTTTCAGAAACGTACAAACGCATCCCTCGAAAAAAAAAAAAAAATTGAATTACTTAAATTTTCTTTGTGTGCATCATAAGTTCGATATGATTGTGTGGTGTTCAAACAGCAGAATTAAATATAGAAAACATACAAGCGTGGCAAATCCTTGACTTTTCATTTGTTAATTTCATTGCTGTTTCTCACGAGAGACGGCGGTAAAAGCGTATTCACGCAACACGTCACACACACTATTGTAAAATCGATCGACGGCAACTAATGTGCGACTGTCGCAGCGTTGCACAATTGTAGAAAGGCTGTGGCCCTGACTCTAATAACAGCCTTTTATTATCAGCAAGGACTAGAGAACAAATCACGAGCCACATGCTGGCCGTACTGGCTAAAACTGGCAACGCTGCGCGGGACAGCAACCAATGAACAACTTGCGTTGGAATAACGTTTTTTTTTTAATTAATGAAAATTAGCGGTAATAAACTTTACAGAAATCGTCGTAACTTCACGTACAGCAACATATGACAAACATACAAAATTGCAAAGAAAGTACTAATGAATAAATAATTTCGCAGAATATATGTGTTTAAATGAAGCTACACAATAATTTACACTTGCTGTTATATGGACGCACAACATGTACACAAATATTTTAGCACTTTAATGGCGCACTGAAATTCTACTAACTTTTGAGATCTGTGCACCGCGTTCTGTGCGTAACAAACGGCTCGGGCATTACCCTAGTAGATAGTTAAAATAAATGAAATATGAATGACGTTCACTACACTAGTTTGTTGACACATGAAGTACGCTCGAAAAATACATCTTAAAAACATTTTTTAATTTTTTACTGTGACAAAATAATGCCTCGTTTAGAGTAGAATCGTAGATACGAACTGATTTGACACATTACGTCACTGGGAATAAAATCGACGTAATTATTAGCATTTCCAGTTGATCTATTTTCTGTGCGAATGTAGTAGAGAAGTCTGTGCTGTATATGTGTAAGTGTGTCGTTGGATGTTGTGCGCAAATTATTTTAAAGAAATCGTTCACAACGGAATTCCAGTGACATTTACTGTACAATACATAAAAGTACACACACGTATGTTGCATTAAATTAAATCTTACATTATGAAGCTTCGCATTAATTATAGTAAATAGGCCAAGTAAGAGCCTTACTTATTGCTCTTTTTTCCTTCACAGGAAAGAGAAACATTAAAAGTTTCGTATAGGCTGTTCACGGTAAAGTGAGCACTTTTGAGCCCCTAGTTACTTCTTCCTTTCGTCCATTGTTTTATCATTTAACTACATTTTGAAATAAATGTCATGTAAGTAATAAACACAGTGTGTATATTCCACCGCTCTCAGAAGTTAACGTCTAAGGCTAAAATACAATACATAAATTGACTATCATTTCAAATGGGAGGACTTTCAAAAGTGCTCAATTTACCGTGAACAGCCTATACCACATTGTAATTGCACAGTAGAACAGCTCCTGAACGCGCAATTGTGCAATGTTTTATCCATTATTCTATATCTCAATAATATACTGAACACAAGCATCGTATATTTCACCGCCCGTGCCGCCCTGAACATTCTGTGTACAATTTTTATTCGCACAGTTGCGTTCGTGGAAACATATATACCATAAAATTCAAAAAACGCGGTAAACGGCGTGAAAAGCACATGAAGTTACACAACTCACCGCTAGAGTACCCCATGTCTGGGAGGAGGGATTGCAACAACCCTGGCGGTGGTTAGGCCAACTACGTCAACAACGCCGGAGAACATTTTTGCTTGGCATGTTCCTTCTAGACTACACCTATATTCAATGGTAATACGAGACCCCCCCCCCCCCACACACACACACACTGTAAATGATGCTAGACCGCTCTGGTCAAACAACTCCCTTACGAACCGACTGAAACGAACCCGTCACACTCACGACCAGACCGCGACCTACACACACGTGGACCGAAGCTGGTAATTACAGTTAGTCAAACCCCGTATCGAACCTTCAAAGTACAGGAGTCATACTTCAACCCACATTCGCGTACTGAACCTTTAATGCTCACAGCCAGTGTGTACACCCACATCAACAATTGAGGACTGACCTGCACTTGTCGTGTACCTAGACTTCAATGTACATTACATACTCAACCATCGACGATTCTAGACAACTGAGTACAATCGAATTAGACATGGTGAGTAAGGAGATATCACACACATTTCAACTAATTTAAAAATTGAAATAGTTTACAAACGTAGATGCGTTCAATCTTCAACAAAAAAACTTTATTTGAAAGTACTAGCACAAAAAATGACAGAGATATTTGTCCGAATTTAGCCTTCGATTCCCTATACGCCCATGCATGGTGAAGCCTGGCCCTAAGTAGGGCTTTCAAAAGTGCTCATTTTATCGTGAATAGCATATACCTATTTTATTTTGGTAATCGCTCTGTCGCAGCGAGTGAAGTAAGATCCATGTTCTTTTCTGATTCTATAGGTAGGAAGGAAACCCGAATGAACGCCGAACATTTCTTGGTGCCGTGCTGTAAGTGAGTATATCTTCTGATGCAGTCCTTAGTAACTACAATCAGAAGATCGCCTTATTCCCAGCGCAGCTATGTCTTGTTTTCTACATTCGTCCTAATTATAAATGGGAATTCCTACTCTTGGTAGGAACTCATTTGTTAAGACGTTAAAATAATGGCGGTATCAGTTATCCCCCCCCCCCCTGTTTTAGAGTACCATGTTAAATTGTTACACGTACTCTAGCTGGTTTTATACCTGGAGTCACAGCTGGCTCCCCTACGATACCTTTTAAAATATCACATTTTTACCAAACTCGAAAGAAGTTCAGATTAATTCATATAACACAAAATTTTACATTTGCTATCTGAGCCATTAGCAGTCTGTTCATATATGTAGAAATTTCTTTACACGCCATTCCAAAACAGCAGTAGTCTTATGTGTGATTTTTAAAGCCTCCGCCTACCTGAATATATTTTCCGCTTCTGCGACATAACAGGAAGAATGCGATAAGGGCCACACTGGCGCGCGCTTCAAATGCTCCATCGCCGCTAGGCGCAAGTCTCCGAATTGGTATTACGCCGTACAAAATTTACTGCAACATTTGTATTACAGTTAAATACATGGCTCCGTACTTGTTTCGTAGGTGTTCGCACAGAACACTTTAACCCCTCAACGGACCGACAGGCCGCCATTCGTCAGTTTTTTTCTTTTCGGCGAATACCAATGCCACGATAGGATAAAACCTTCACGGGAATGATAAGTTATTAGTACATTCGCTTAATTAGTCGTTAATAATTTTTTTTCCTTTCAGAGTCCTCCAAAACATATCAATAACTCCTGTCCCAAACACAAAGTAATGAGGATATGTATAAGATTTGAAAAGTAACCTGCAACAATAAAGTACTTGGTTATTGCCTTCAGATTGGAAATATCACAGCGCGGAATTTTTTCTCGGGAAAGTTAAAACTTCAGTACATGCAGATCAGCAGCCATCTGTGAAGAAAAGAGAAACCATTTTTTTTTTTTTACGTTGCGTCGTACATAAATTGAGCCTATTACTGAATTCCTGCTTAAACGGCTCAGCAAAGATAATGAATGTAAACAGTTATTATAAGAAAAAATGTGTATATAATTTCACACCCGTTAAAACTTAAGCTTTGAAATTGTTGCCACTATATAACAATTGGATAACTGTGAAATAATTGTTAATATAATCAGCGCAATCTTACTGATTATTTCATTGATTATAATCATTCCTCTAGTTTCTGCGTCAATTTCTGCTCATCTTTAGCGAATGTTATTTTTCCAATGAACTTGTTCCCAGTTAATGCATCTTTGTTCCCAATATGTAGAGATTCAATAACTGACGTTTTAAGGCTGTTTACGATAAAGTAAGCACTTTTGAAATCAACCTTAGAAAAGAGTCACTGCCCCTGCCTGCATATATTTTAACGAGCACCCTGAGTGGCGTGTGCCCAGTAAAGTTGGTAACGATGGATGGGAAGTAGTTCCGTATCACCAATAAAATGTGTTAGATAACCATCTCATAACTTAAGTTATTTCTTTCGCTTTCTGGTTTTTTTTATGCGTCGAAGTGTAAAAATTAGCAGCTTTGTTAAGTACTTATTTCCCTAATAATTTCACAGTTTCACTTGACCGAAGCATGAGTAAAGTGATGAGGCCCATGACAATGTGAATGTTACATAAGGCGGAAGAATAAAACACGCGCATACAAGTATATCTTCAGCAGGGCTTTCAAAAGTACTCATTTTACCGTGAACAACCTATAGCAGAGAGCATTCAACTACCACAAATCGTATTTTTTTTTCTTTAACCGGCATGAGTGAATACATGGATAAGAGATACAGTTTTTTTTTATTATTAGAGAGGTAGATGATACAAATTACTGTAACGCATATAGCATGTTTATATTAGTATGGAATATGTATTATATTTACAGAACGTGCAAAAAAGATTTTGCTACAGCAGCTTGTTATTCTCTGTATCTATAGGCTGTTCACGGTACAAAGAACACTTTGGAAAGCCCTGCTTAAAATCTACTTGTGTGCGCGTTGTCTTCTTCCGCCTTATGTAACATTAACATTGCCACGGGCCTCAGCATTTTATCCATTAGCTGTCAAGTGTAACTGTACAATTATTAGAAAAGTAAATATTTAAAAAATCTGCTCATTTTTATACATTTATGCATTAAAAACAGAAGGGGAAAGAAATAAACTAAGTGACAAAAAATCGTTACCAAACACTTTTTATTCGACGTTAAGATATGGAACTACTTTCGGTCCTTCGTTACCAACTTTGCTGGGTGCATGTTACTCAGTGCGCCCGTTAAAATATATGCAGGCAGGGCCAGTGACTTTCTTTTAAGGTTGATTTCAAAAGTGCTCACTACTTAAGTGTTTTAGTCCAATGCAGTGTTGTCAATCACCTTGACTACTCGTCTAAGACGGGACAAGTCCTCACCCCCAGGTCTCACCCGGCCGCCAGTGGCACAGTCAGCTCTACTAACTGACCACTTTACCCCCCAAGGGCCAAACAGTTAAAGAGGTTTTAAGCGTCCCGGTCACATTTGCTGGCTCGCCGCAAGAACCCAGATTGCATCTTGCGCCCTTCACCCCTCCGCGTCTTAACCCGCCTGCGTCAGCTTTTCCCCGGGGAATGGACGTCGATCTAATTACCTGAGCCCCCAACCCAACCGCTGGAATCGAATCAGCTCCCCCGAGGAGAACCGGCTGGCGAAACTAGCTGTTTTGCGGACTACCAGCCGGGATACTTCAAGGGCCCTGGCCGGGACCCTTGACGCCAAGTCCGGTGCGCCCTCGCGATCCCGTTCCAAGCCGTCGCGTCGCTGTTAAGGACGTTAAAGTCCCAGACGGCGAGATCGAGTCGATACCGCGGGGAACTTAGTTTTCGCTTGCACTAGTTGGATCTACCGTTTATCCCCTCAGGGCAAGAGATTCAGCGCAGTGTGAAGTAACTGCAGTTAAATGCCATTCACGATAAAGTGAGCAGTTTTGAAATCAACCTAAGAGATACCCCTGCTTTCGTATAGTTGACGGGCGCACCGAGTGACATGAGCCCAGTAAAGTTGGTAACTATGGATGGGAAGTAGTTTCATATCTTAACGTCGAATAAAAAGTGTCAGGTAACCATTTGGAAAAACGTATATTATTTATTTCGCTTTATGTTTTTTTTAATGCTTCTAAATGTAAAAATTAGCAAATTTGATAACTATTTACCTTTCTAATAATGTCACTGTTCCACTTGACTGACGCATGTACAATGTTATGAGGCCATGGCAGTGTTAATTTTACGTAAGGCGGAATAATATACACAAAGTGCATACAAGTAGATATTAAGCAGGGCTTTCCAAAGTGCTCATTTTACCGTGGATAGCCTTTGGTTGTCAGTGATACTAGAGTACTTTTCAAGCCATCTCTTAATGCTCAGGCCTAGCTGGTGCTGGAAATGCACTGCAGTATTGCAAATACACGTTTTTCAGCGGAAATCTTAAACGTGCGTCCAATTTCCCGTTCTTCGAAAGAACATGCACTCCTGACGAATGCTGTTGAGTACTTTCAAGAAGTCATGCATATTAGAAACACCATTTCAGAGCACCCCAACGTAGCTAAAAACTGATTTTTCAAAGCACTGTGTAAATACACACACACACACGTGTGTGTGTGTGTGTGTGTGTGTGTGTGTGTGTGTGTGTGTGTGTACAGGATGTTTCTAAATTCGGCCGACAAACTTCGGGTGTAAGTTAATCACGAAAATAGAAGTTGAAAACATATGTACGACATATGGTCTAAAATTAATTCTAAAGGAGGGACACATTTTTAAAGCTGTAGTAGAAGTAAATGTTTTTTACAGTGCCACTGCAATGTACCTACCTCTCTTTATAAACGTCCCCTCCCTTTAAAACCCGCAAAAGTGTGTTACTGGGTATTGTGCGTGCTCCACCTGCCAGGTATTAGAAAATATTATTTTGAAAGTAAAACACGAACTACTCGAAAACGGTGAGGTTTAGGGTATTTACACAAGGTGAAATTTTTGTTAATTGTGACATGAGGATTAATAATCCATCCTTTAAGTCCCGAATATGCTACCGCGTCATGGATGTTAGTTCGAAATAGGAGTAGTAACAGTGATTATTTACATGAAATAATTTGATGGCAGCGACAAGTGTTGTGGTGTTTGAAGATCTTTGTTCAATTAACCATTATTCAGACAATCGATGTTCCACCTTAAATATTATCTCCAATATTTGCATTAAACGGTCCAACATCAAACATGTGTGCCTCTCTTAGTGTTTAGTTTAGACCATAGGGTGAAAATATGTTTTCAGCTTATTTTTTCATGATAAACCCAAACCCGAAGATTGTGATTATACACATATATATTATATATAATGTATATATAATACAGAGGATGTTGCGAAATTGCATGGCAATACTTCGGGGAAATATTCCTCACATCTGTAGGATCAAAAAATGTTATTTGAACAGGTCCGCAAACGCTTATTTTCTTCATTACAGCCCGTAATACATAATGTACAGTGTATATCCCACGGGCTGGATAGTGTTACTATGGAATCCCATCGCGGCGTTCGTTCGCATGATACACGACACCTCACACTACGACACTACACCTAGAACATTAGGAACTGCACAGGAAGTAGTTACACATGTGTGGTAGCTTATCGTCGGCACTAAAGGAAATGTTCAAATGCCCTCCATCAGCATGAACGCATGCATCAACCCGCCGTTGCATGGACACCCGGATGCATTGACGAATCCCTGGAAACTTCCTGATTGTTTCGCAACCCGCCCAATACGAAGGGTGCCTACATTGTCCTCTCGGGTTGCATACACGAGTGCCTTTAAATGTCCCCACAAATAAAAGTCTAGTGGATTCTAACCATGGCTTTTCGGGGGGTGGTATGGGGCTGCCAATTACAGCTGCTATGGCATTTCACAGTAACATTATCCAGCCTGCGGGCCATATACACCGTACGTTATGTATTACAGGCTGTAGAGAAGAAACGATGCATTCGCGGACCTATGTTCATATAACATTTTTTTACTCTCCCGATGTGAGGAATGTTTCCCCGAAGTATTGGCATGCGATATTGCAACATCCTGTGTGTGTGTGTATATATATATATATATATATATATATATATATATATATATATATATATATATATATATATATATATATATATATATACACACACACACACACACACAAAATCACTCAAGTGCCCTGCACCGAACCTTATTAGAGACTTCTTTCCATCAAGAAAATAGTAGTGTCACCTCTGAAAGTCCCACAGGTACACACAGAGCGACGAGAACACTGCACGCCAGTTCACACAGAGCCTTGCGCTTAGAGACGATGGCGGCACTTAATGCGCGTTGCAGTGTTGCCCTTGTAGCTGCCGCGCTTCTGAGCCTCCAATCGCGGAAAAATCTCTATGTAGGCAGCTGCCTTAAATAAAACACATCGCCCATTATTTAACTCTCTGTTGTTCCAAGGTTAAGCGTGGTTATAATCTGTTCGCGGTTTCGTCGTACTTTTTGAATCGAACCTTTGAAAAAAAAAAAAAAACACCCCAAGTATGACGTGTTTGGTTGTTTCCTTAATACGTCTCGTATCACAAACCTTTTATACTTGAATTTATATTTAAAAAAACTCACTTTTGGTCAAATTGAATTTTTACTAATATTTTGTCTATAATTTTAATATTTAATTTATAATGAATAAGGTGAATAAAAATCGAGAGAACGTAGATATGTTGGTAGAGACTTGTAAGAAATAGTTCCAATGCAAAATATTATTGAACTGATTGCGCACGAATGCAGTGCATTGTCTTTTTGGTGTAACTTTCTAGACTTGGCTAAGTTTTGTTTGCATGAGCCGGAGGAATATCCTGGAAGTAGAACTTTAGCAGCGCTTTAAAAAAGTTGGGAGTAACAGTGAATGGATTATAGCTATATTGGTGTCACAAAGTACACGCTAGGGTTGCAAAAACTGTAATAATGGTAATTCACAAACGATTCCAAACACAGCAGCAAAGAAAATAAGTCACAAATATTTAATTAAAATTCACCTACGGAAATGAGCAAGTTCTGAAGTTTACGGCGTAGCATTAAATTGAGACAGCCCTTCCTCAGGATTACTAAAATAGAGATGATATCATTAGACACCATGAAATCCTGTCATGAAAGTCACGTGCTAACCTTATAAGGTGTTTAAGGAGGTTAGGCTGGCAGTAAATTATATTCTTCGCGTAGCTCAATATTGACGTACTCTATGCGTCCTCGTTACGTCATACCATATATGTTCTACTGAATTCGTATTCTCAAACTTTGCTGGCCAATCCATACGCTATGTATATTCCCTTTAAAAGTAATTTATTCTCAATTTGTGATGTATGTGTACAGTACTGTATTCCACAAATACTAAATTTGTCCCTCAAGAGCTCGCTGTTAAGAGCCGTCCAAATCTCTTCACTCACTCACTCACGAATACTAAATATGGCCCCATTCTACATGTGAAACACTTATATAAGTATTTTCCTCTGAAAATAAATAGTACCTCCAGAGGAGTTCTGTATCTCTGTAAGGCCATTCATCATGATATAACCTTTTTACTGTTAAGTGAGCACTTATGATGATCTAGTTGATTTTTCCTCTAAGCCACTTTATATATTTTAACCAGCTTTAAAAAATATATATATTTCCATGTAAGTAATAAACTCAGTGTATATTCCACCGCACTCGGAAGTTAACGCCTAAGGCTAAAATAAAATATATGTTTTGAGTATTATTTCAAATGAGAGGGCTTTCAAAAGTGTTCACTTTATCGTGAATAGCATATACCTTCGTATATCAGTATACCATAACGAACAAACTGGCCGCTTTTCAGATGTTCATGAGGCTTTAGCGTAATCCTGGTTTTCCCCTGATTCTCACAGATGTAGAAATGTCTGTAAAGTCAATCTGAGGCACATCTGGGAACAGCACATTTCTGCAGTGGTCCAGGGTCCAACGGTGAAGATTGTAACTTGAGTACATAAGGATCCTCTTATTTTATGGCGGAATTGGACACCTGCTGCAGGACGCCTGTGATCACACTATGGCTCTCCTGGGCATGATAGATATGATCTGTCTGGTTATTTGAGTACCCGAGGAGGCTGTGAGATCTAAAGTAATTGCCGGGCAACTCTCCAAGTTCCTCATAACATTTATGTAAATTTACACATAATGTATTTCTTCTTTCAATCGTGACACATGAAACAAGTAAAATTTTACAAAAATTGGCATGCCAAGTTAACGTTTAACTTTTACAGTGTAAAACACCCCAGCACCGAGCGCTGTTCGTAAGGACGCGATCGGTAAAGGCAAATGTCTGTATTTTTTCGGATTCGTGTTAGTCTCGTTTCAGGTTCCCCCCCCCCCCCCCGGCCCCGTTTTTATAGAAAATAATCACATTTGCCATAACCTCTCTTTATGAATCGGACTTACAAGAAAACATATTAGTAAATTTACCTACGGGTTCCCGATTTTACATAAGTTACTGTGAAATTTACGAAATTGCATTTTAAAAATGTGTGTAATTTAATGAAAATTCTTGTAAAACTTTTCTTATCTTACTGTTTCGTAATTTCACGAAAAATTTTTTTCTAAAAATTACGAAACAAAATATGTGGGATAGTGGTACGATTCAGTTCCTAAACTGAAGAACCCTTTGGAAAATGCAGCTGAGAAAAGTGACTGTAATCAAAATGGCTATTTAAAATCTGGAATCATGATGGTCATTTGCGCTGAAAAATGTGCATTCGTAAGGAATTATTTATGGCAGTGTTTACTTCCGTGTCAATCAACAAGAAATGTTACCTTGGTGAAACGCCCTCGAACATGCCAATTTCACGTAAACAATACGAAAAAAAAAATCACTCTTTGGCGTGACATATAGGTAATACTTGTGTTGTATGCTAAAAGTATTGCCTGTCTTTTTTAAAATCCAGCCTTGAAATATGTGACTCAATGCGTTATACTGAATAAATCCGTGGGAGTCATAGGTTAAGTGGCAATATAATGCATATGCTTTAATTTTTAAGAAATCTCTTAAATTTACAAATTTATTCGTGTCCTCGCGATTGTTATTTTGTGTTCGTTTTGCAAAAGTACCTGATTCATGTCAACATTGGGCGAATTTGTAAAATAAAAAATTACACCGAGAGATAAATTCCTTACGGACTTTAAAACGTCTCTTTTTTATCCGAATTTGTCCTATGTACTTTCAGAAACATAATGCCAGTTATGGTTTACTGAGTTTTTTTCCTTGTTTAGGTAAGATATTACGAATTTTATGGACTCAAAACTATGTGCGATAATTTTTAATGTGAGCTAAGAGGCGTTTAAGTTATCGGAAGATTGTAAATTATGAATTTAGGCTTTTCCGAGAGGTGCCGATATAATTAAATAACTGATCATTTTACTTAGTTTACAGGTACGAAAATCGTAATAGCGTACGAGTTTCAATTGCAGTAGGGCATATGTTAGGGCAAATTTGCATATCCGTTTATTTACTTATATTGGTATTTTTTTTATGAATAATGCGTACAGGAGAATTTTTCCTTTTCGAATTTCCGTAACATTCTGATGGCTTAAACAATGAATCTCAATATTTATTTTATTATACTCATGAAGTTAAGGGCGGTAGACAGGAAATTCCATTATTTATATTTGCCCGAAACTCATTTAAAAGTGTAAACATTATATTTGGCGTCATTCGTAAAAAAATATAATCTCTAATACGTTTAGCCTGTATTATTATGTCCATTCCAAATATGTTATTATTTTGAATAATTACAAAATAAACTAAACAGCCTGCAAGAGAAACAATGGAGGTAAAATTCATTGCTTTTTCATCTTAAAACATTATTCGCGGATTTTTTTTACAAATAATAAAATTAATTCTTATGTTAAATAATTCCAAATTGTAAAAAAAAAAAAAAAAAAAATCTCTAATTACAGAAATGACTTTAGGTTAACCCATTGTACCTTTTTTTTAGTTATATTAGTTGTTTTTTGGCCAAGTGCGTTAGGTTTTTTTGCGTGTTCTAAAACAGTAAAACTCTGTTTTTTACTAGTGTAAACTGTATGGAATTTAAATTTTTCGTTGTTTGAAACGACGTCGCATGCAGTGTCTGATACTAATGTAATGAAATTTGTTCTGTCCAACAGCCTTAAATTGGTCCAGAAGTTGATTACAAAGTGCCTGTTGCTAGAATAATTTTTATTAGCTTAAAACACCTCTCGCATTTTTCGCGTGTTTTAATTTTTTACAACACAGTTTCCTTTGTTTTGTACAAAGGTGATTTAATCCGTGGCCTCTGACCTCGTTAGAGATCACTGTGAACTATTTTGCAAATGAATAGTTATTCTCTGCGATGTTTGGGGTGGAGATTCGTACTTGTGGTGTGGCGAGGTAGTTACCTGGGATACCAGCCCGCATCGCAGTATCTTACAGTATATACGCTATCACTGAAACAATCACCTCGCCAAATCCACGTATGCAGTACCACAGGAAATATGAGCCACAGAATTTCACGAGTCCTACACTCACTTTAACGGCATGCCAACGTCACAACGCTGAGATTTGGAAGTAGAACAGAGGAGGAGCAGGGCAAAAACCACTCTCTGACTAGATTCAAAGCCTGCGTAATACTTGGATTTCATTTCCGAGGAAAACGGAAAATGTATTTTTCTCATGCTTCTCTTTTTACGTAACATTATTTTCCCCATATTACTTCTGCTAGTTTACTGTAATGAGTGTGTTTTCAATATTTTTTCCTCTTTTTTTTTATATTATTGGCCTGTGACTCCACATAACCCCATCTTTTGAGGCACATAGCAGTCAAGTATGTTTAAATTAACGAAATTAAAAAAATTCCATCCCGTACGTTGAACTATTTTCTGGTAAATATTTATCAAACATTAATAAATGAATTAATCATACACACAGAGGATATAAAACAGAAAGGCATTAGGACTGACTTTATAGTAAAAATTTTAACAAATATAAACGTGCATGCCATCACTAAAATTATTTGGAATTTTTCAAGAATATTCTCTTCTGCGTGAATTTTTTTCTTCAAATCATTAATTAGTATGTTTCCGCTGTTACAAACCTTTTTTTGCGAAAATCCTTTGCGCCCTCGACTCCATTTTTTTTTGTTATAATGATATAACAGCGTCGAGTACCACGGCTCGTGGTATTTCTTGTATCTGTGGGCTGTTCAGCATGTATGGAACACTTTTGAAGTCTCTAATAAGAGCTTATTTTCTTCTCGTTTTGCATCATCCTGCCATATTAAAACTGAGCCGTGTCCCAATTTGAAAATGTGCTCTCTCTCTCTCTCTCTCTCTCTCTCTCTCTCTCTCTCTCTCTCTCTCTCTCTCACTCACTCTGGCTCACTCTGACTCACTCTAGCGAATTAAGATTTGTGCCTTCTGTTAGCCATCGGCATTATTTATCTGACGGTAAAAGTAATACATAGTGAAAAATAAAAAATAAATTTAGACGGACAGTATTTTTTAAATATCTGCTTATTATAATATTGCATATTTATGTGTGATCAAAAACTTTAGTATTATATGCTAAGCAGAATGTTTAATGAAATGCTTACAAATAACGCAGACGAAACCTGAACATAATCACATAGCAATTTCTTATGTTTCGTATCATAAGGAATTTTGTTGGTATCACACATTTTACAATCGTAATGATTAACTTAAATCAATAAAATATTTCTAACACTGCCGTAGGAAAGAAAATATTGTCTGAATATTCGAGCTTGAACTTGAAAAGAACATGGATGCCACAGAGGGTGCGAGAGTGAGTAGCGAGTGAACATCGTCGTTCACTCTCCCTCTTGCACTCTCTCCTCTGAGTTGAAACAGGGCTCTCTCGGCGAATTGGGACACAGCCTAACAATGCCCTGGGCCTGATCATTGTATTATGATTCAACCAAACGAAACAGTGGTATATAGGCTGTTCACGGTAAAATGAGCATTTTTGAAAGCCACGATTAAAATCTACTTGCAAACACGCTGTGTATTGCCCCGCCGTATGTAAAATTAACATTGTCATGGACCATATCACTTTATTCATGCGTCGGTCAAATAAAACTCTGAACTTGTTAATAATGTAAATACATTACAAATCTGCTATTTTTTACATTCCGGTGCGTTAAAAAAACAGAAAGCAAAATAAATAAATTCAAGTTAACATAAATTGTTACCTAACACTTTTTATTCGACGTTAGGATATGGAACTACTTTCCATCAATCGTTACCAACTTTGCTGGGTGAATGCCCATTAAAATAGTATTGCATTCAGGGCCAGTGACTTTTTTCTAAGGTTCATTTCGAAAGTGCTCACTTTAGTTAAATAATGTAAAAGTGTCACGAATCCGTAAATGATTAATCTAAGTGTTGTAAAACAAGGAACAGTATATCTAGTGGCCATAATTTTAAACGTTATCTACATTTACAATAAAGAGTCCAGTCTTAGAAGTATTTTTTAAATTAAATCCCTACGAACTTGACTGGGACCCTGCATGTCAATGTGCGCTGCAGCATGTATGTAGTTATGCGCGGGGATATTTTTCAAAGAATGAGTTCGAAGGTGTTTATTTTACCGCGAACAACCGCTACACGTCAGTTGTGATGAGGTTTTCTCAAGGAACAAAACGCTATTTATTATGAGAAATTTTGGTGCGCAGTGTCCTAAAAAGTAACTTTTAATTAAAATTCTAAGCTACGCGAATAACATAATAAAAATATATTAGAAATATTTTACCTAGTTCCGAGGTGATTTTACATGTTTTGAACGTAGACCATAGAGAAAGGCTGGTATATTATCGACACTAGCGCTTACCAAGTGGGGAAAATTTTTGGTCGCCAAATTTATTACACGGATCTTCCCAACCTGCATTAGAAGTAACCTTAGTTGTGCGTGGCAGTGATCTCAACGGCACGAGAGTGAAGGTTGTCTTGTCCAGACTGCCATTTCCTGTTCACAGAAACACAGTGAGAATACACGGAGATCAATATTTTATTCAGTAATTCCCCCTCCCCACTTCCGCTTAAACACAAACACACATAAACGCACATATAACCTTCATTTCGAATATTTATAGCTTGATAAGCAGTTGTTACAAGGAATGAATTTTTGTGAAGTGAAGTTATATTGGTCTAAGAAAACTGTTCTGTCGACTCAACTGCTAGTTCTAAGAGCGCGCGGTACAAGCACTAGCGCAATTAGGTTAATTGAAGTTCCGATTTCTGGTAGACAACATATAAATGTCAGTATCTAACAACTTTGTGTGCAAGTTTTTTTTTTTTAACTGTACTATTACGTATATTGCATAATACCTTTCGTAAGATATAGGTGGACAGAAACACGTCACATTAGTAAAATATTCGCCTAGGAAAGAGTTAGTTAACATAATTATTTAGAGTTTTCATTTCTATAATTTTTTGCTGGCTTCCATAAACTTGCGGAGTACAATTACCGTTTACATACTCTAAATCTGAATAAGTGAGAATTTCACTCTATCAATCAGTCAAACTTATCTGACTGATACAACAGTCATTTCGGTGAATTTAACTGATGAATAAGTGAAAAAATGGTAGATTTCCGTCACTTATTGATTCAGTGACATTTTCAACTGATTTATCAGTAATTTTTTCACTGTTTAGTCAGTGGTTAATTTTTTGCAGATGGATCAGTTAAACAGCGTGTAAAAATGGCCGCAAATAACGTTTAAAAATTGCCAATTAACAAAGTCTATCAATTGAAATAACTACGAATAAACTAATAAAACCAATACAAAACACTTTCTAAAATGTGTTTCGTCTTTCAAAACGCCATTTTATGAGGTAATAGGAACACACGGCCTTTTATTCCGTTTTACGTCTTTCATTTCGTTTCCATGTAATTGTCACATCGCTTTGTTTGAAGGTTTAAACTGTGTATAATGTGGCAAATAGAGGGCACTCATATATACTATTAGTTTTAACTATCCCAACAGTACCAATTAAACCAAAAACGAAAAGTAAGAGCATACAGAAAAAATATTCACGATTTCGCATTGAAATCATGTCATATATTTTTTCCCCTTAGTTCAAATCGGCGTGGTAGTGTAGGTGGTATGGTAACGGCATAGAGTCGAAAGGTATGTAAGTTCATTCCCAGCCACCTCGCAAAACTTTCTTACTTTTTTAAAATACATTAAAGTTCGTAATATAAATAGTAAACTATCGTAAATATGTTTATTTATCATAATTATTTGGCTACATTAAATCAAAACTATATTTAATTCGCCACCGTAGTCGGCCGTTACTTATTTAACCAATGAAATAATTTCACGTCACTAATTCAATCAGTGGATTTTTTTTCACTGAAGCAATCAGTGGCTTTCCACTGATTCTAACTAGAGCCATGTTCACTGATTTCAGTAGTTGAATTTCACTGCGAATCAGTGGTTTCCCACAGATTCCAATTTAGAGTGCAGGTGTCCGTGGTACTGTAGTGGTCAGCCTACATGCCTCCCACCTAAGCGAACCGGGTTCAATTCCGTTGGTAAAGGTGGGGGGGGGGTCGCTACCTGGACCCTCGCACTTGGGAATCGTGTCGGACGATGCCGCTGGTCAGCGGATTTTCTCGGGGATCTCCCGCTTCCCCCCGCACTAGCATTCAGGCACTGCTCTACACACACCTCATTTCACCTTCATCGACTTCCAAGACCCCCGATGTTAAGAGCCGCCCAAATATTTCTACTGCCCTTTACTCCACTCCATTACAACCTTCACAGTATTGTTTTTTTGCATTAAGGTGGTTAATGTCTGGATAACTCAGATTTTGTTGTGCGCAACGTAAAATTTTGCCATCAAAATATTTTGTAGTGGCAGCGGGCTGTCTCCATAGCTGAGGAGACGTACAGAGTTCCGATTCTAATATCGGGCGAGCCATTGAAACGTGAGTAATTTTTACGATATAATTTCATAAGTATTGGTTTCGCCTACGAGCTATTGGAGGCAAGCGGATAACGAAGCAAAAGTTAAAGTGACCTCGTAAAAAATTTAACAAATAATTTGCTGGTTTAAACAAACCAGTAATCGGTGTGAGGCAGTATATTTAGAAAGGGGCCGTTGTTGTTGTTGTTGTAAGCTTCATTGCAGTAACGCTTACAGCCAACTGAAAAAAAAAAAATATATATATATATAAAGGTTGTTTACGATAAAGTGAGCACATTTGAAATCAACCTTCGAAAGAAGCTACTGGCACTGCCTGCACATATTTTAACGGGCGCAATGAGTGACATACGCCCAGTGAAATTAGTAATGGTAGCTGGAAAATAGTTCCACAAATTAACGTCGAATAAAATGTGTTAGGTTACCATTTGTGCATCGAAGTGTAAATCTGAACAGATTTGTAACATATTTTCTTTTCTTATAATTCCACAGTTTCACCTTGCCGACGCTTGAATAAAGTGATGAGGCCCATGGCAATGTTAATTTTACATAAGGCGGAGGAATACACAACGTACATACAAGTAGACCTTAAGCAGGGTTTCAAAAGTGCTTACTTTACCGTCAACAGCCTTTACACATGTATATGTATGTATATATATCTATATATGTATATAATATATATATAATCTATTTGAGAATCACTATATATATATATATATATATAATATATATATATATATATTCTCAATTAGACCGACAAACTTCGGGAGGCGATTCTTCATGAAAAATTAAAAGGAAAACATATGTGACACTTCATACCTAAACCGAAAATTAAGGGAGGTATGAGTGCAAAAAAAAAAAAAAAAAACGAGACTTTCAGCCGTATTTGTGCAGAATATAGGCTCTTACGTTGAAGGTCCCAATAACATACAATAATGTTCCGAGAGTTGTCATTGTATTTTATTTCGTTACCGATATTTTGCACAAATACGGTTTAAACCTCGTTTCTTAAGGGCTCATACCTCCCTTAGTATTTGGTTTATGTATAAAGTGTCACGTATGTTTTCCTTTTACTTTTTCGTGAAGAATCACCTCCCGAAGTTTGTCGGTGTAATTGAGAATCACCCTGTAAGTATGTATGCATATATATATATATATATATATATATATATATATATATATATGTGTGTGTGTGTGTGTGTGTGTGTGTGCGCGTGTGTGTGTGTGTGGGGCAGGGATGCGTAAGAGGAGAGCGCAATGTATTAAAACCACCCTCTCGCTCCAAAAAAAAAATTAATAACGTGGGGTTTTCTCGAGAAAGTCATGTTTATATCTGGCCGAAATACCGTTTTGTGATAAACGTTTCCATCGCGCGCTGGGCACAGGAGGCCGCAAAGCCGAGGGGATATTTCAGACACCTCCTCCCCCCCCCCCCCGCCCCAGCGGCGTGTGTGTGAAGGGTTGCCGCGCCGCATCTGAAATGAGGGGTGGCGGAAACGAACGGGGCGAAGGAGAGCACTCTCCGGGGTGCTAAGTATGGGACTCCCTTTGCGCTCTCAGCGTGCCCCATTTTCGCCCACCGCCCCGAAAGAGGCGGCTCTTTTTTTTCTCTCTCTCTCTCTCTTTCTTTATCTTATTTTTTTCTTCCCTGTACCACCCTCCTTTTCGACGTATGAAGTGTTTGGAAACGCGGTTTGTTTGGAAGAAGGGGGGGGGGGGAGTTGGGGTGATCCGAAACGCGTTCGTAAGCTGCAGGAACCATCGCCTCTCGTATTATCGAAGACGAGTAGCGGAAACTTAAACGCGCTCTTCATAGTTCTTCTGAGGGGAAAAAAAATACTGCTCTCCACTTAACGGTAAAAGCAGAAGAGGCCATACTGTTTACAATGTGAATAGGAAATAATAGAGCAGAGTTTTTTCTTTCCCTTATCGTTACACCATTATTACTTTCGGAATGGTTCCTCCTGGAACATAATGCAAACTGAGAAAATATAACTAATCACGTTTTTTTTAATTTTAATAATCACTTATCAAGCGTTATAATAATAGGAACGACGACTTAATTTTCAGTAACTTTAGTCATCCATAGGGACAAATGTTTTTCGCGGAAATATTTATGGCTGTTCTATAATTTAATATCTTATGTCCACAACCACAACTTCCTTTTGTTATTGGCCGCGCGTTTACGTGAGGAGACATCATCTTATTTGTCTGGACCATTCGTAATGAAGTACATACTCCGATACTGAAACTTTCATGATTCGCGAGCAGACACTTGGGGCACGTGACATTTAAAATCATCCAACTGGTCTTGAAATTTTTTCGCGAAAAACATTTTTTCCTAGTCATCTAACAACAGCGCCTGGCTCAAACTTGAACCATGGACCTTCATCGGCCAGTAACAGTTTTGAAGTGCGCTCTCTCTCTCTCCTCTCTCTCTCTCTCTCTCTCCTCTCTCTCTCTCTCTCTCTCTCTCTCTCTCTCTCTCTCTCTCTCCCTCTCTCTCCTCCTCTCCCTCTCCCTCTCCCCTCTCCCCCCCTCTTCATCATCGGAATTCGCATATCTGTGAAAACAATATATACGGAGTATTAAATTTTGTAATAAATAGGTGGGAGGAAAATCAGATTGCTATGGACTCTTCCCCGCGAAAAGTGTGAAATTTAGAGGAGGTCCCAGTACATGCGAAAAGTCTGTGACATAATAGTGTAGGGAAGATATGATAAATTTGTAGATGCTGTAAATAATAGAGTGTTCATAATATGCAATATTGCGTTATTATCTGTAAGTTTAGAAAAGTTTACAGTGGCGCAGGCGTAAAACACTTTAAATCACCTACTACATTCAAAAAAGGAGATGTAAAAATTATTTACTGGAAAACTTCAAGACACCATTAACGAATTAAATATTTAAAACCATCAAACACCTTTAAATTTTAAATCCTGCTCCATATCTCATGAATTGCACATTAAGCAAGAGTATTTTTTTTTTAAGAGATCTATCTAGAAGTGTCTTGAAATATCCACTGACAAAGAATTCATGTCTAGGCTTCAATTCGGCTGGTATTTCAGTACTAACTATTCATACATCACAGGAACTTAAAAACTGACTAGTAATATTACAAAAACCATGCGCTTTAAAATGTTTTACTGCATCGGAATTGTATAACTAGTGAGGTTCTAGAAATCGACGTGAGTCATTTAAAATTAAAACAGCGTACAGAAGAATACTCAAAAGCCTTAACCCATTCTATCCCAGTGTCCACAATGTGTACGTGTCACGCAAGAAATGTCTACGTTTTCGGCCTTGTGCACACTAAGACTCAGTGCCCAGTGCCGCCAGTGTTCTGTCTGTAATCAAATTTGTGAAGCCGGCTACAATTCTAGTTTGCGAATGGAAGTTCCAATGCCATTTTGCATGCAGCATGCAGCACGTTTATCGCTGGCTGCGATAACTACCAAAGCACGGAAACAGCACGTGTATAGTACGTAGCTAAAACAATTGTTTTGCATAACCTGAAACCCATTTAGCTGGCAATGAATAATGTATTAGCTGTATCTTCACGCTCTTCGAATCCATTCCTAAATGTATCACGTATAAAGTGTTTAATTTTCGGTTAATTTGGACTTTAACTTTTATATTATTTATAAAATATATTTCATTTGTAATTAATATGAAGAAAAATTTGGAGTAAATAGGTGTATTGTCAATGTGTAGTATGGCTGTTCACGTTAAAATGAGCACTTTTGAATGCCCTGCTTAAGGTCTACTTGTATGCACGTTGTGTATTCTTCCGCCTTATGTAAGATTAACATTGTCACGGGCTTCATCACTTTATTCATGAGTCGGTCAAGTGAAACTGTGAAATTATTAGTAAGGAAAATATTCTTCAAATTTGCTCATTTTTACACTCCGGTGCAATAAAGAAACATAAAGCGAAAGAAATAATATAAGTTATCACAAATGGTTACCTAACACTTTTTATTCGACGTTACGGTATGGAACTACTTTCCATCCATCACTACCAACTTTACTGGGCGCATGTTACTCAGTGCACCCGTTAAAATATGTGGAGGTAAAGGTAGTGACTTTTTCTAAGGTTGATTTCAGAAGTGCTCCCTTTATCGTGAACTGCCTTTAATTGACACTCCGACCGCTAAAACGTAGCTCGGCAGGTGACGCCGTACAGGATGCGTGTAATGGGTCCCTTGCCGCCCTGTGGCAAGGGACCCATTACTGGCTGCACTGTGGTTACTGGCGTTTGCTGCGTACAACGACAATGTACAGGAGCGAGCAAGCACCAGCTTGCCTTGCAACACTTCACCACACGCCACTGCATGAACGGACTATACACTGTGAGTCTCACTGCCCACGCTTAAATTATTTATTTTGCGTTCGGGGGTTTTTGAATGTGTGGTCCATCAGTGATGCACTGCCGACATACAAATGTGTCAAGTGATGGGAGTACCCCAGACTCCAGGGCTGATGGGATGCTGCGATCAAGGGGAAATGCGATGGACGAGAGAGAGAGAGAGAGGGAGAGAAGGACTGAGTTTTAAAGCCTTTTTTCTCTGTGGATGCTAGTGGGTAACATATGCGTTAACCTTGCTTCTGCTCAAGGTTCAGACATGTTCGCAAATGGTTGCCTAACACTTTCAATTCAACTACAAGACATGGAACTACTCTCTCTCCCATTCGTTGCCAACTTTACAATGTGCATACCAGTCAGTGTGTGTCTTCAAATATTTGCAGGTAGGGGCAGTGACATTTTTTTTCAAAATTTGCAATGCTCACTTTACAGTGAACAGCCTTTAGCACTATTACGCTCAGTCATATTTAGGGACCAGTAGAAATGAGTCTATGTGTTTGATGTTGTTGGCAGCATCTGTTTATGAAATTATTTAATAGAGTCTACATATTATAAATAATACGTTTTAATATTTCTTTATAAAGGCTGTTCACGATAAAGTGAGCACTTTTCAAATGAACCTTAGAAAAATGTCACTGCTCCTGCGTAGCGTATATTTTAACGGGCTCGTTGAGTGACATGCGCCCAGTAAAGTTGGTAGCGATGGAGGGAAAGTAGTTCCATATCTTAAAATCGAACAAAAAGTGATAAGTAACCGTTTGTAATAACTTAGATGATTTCATTTTCTTTCTGTTTTCTTAATGCATCAAAGTGTAAAAATGAGCAGATTTGCAAAATATTTACTTTTCTAATAATTTCACAGTTTCACTTCACCGACGCATGAATAAAGTTATGAGGCCCATGAAAACGTTAATTTTACATAACGCGAAAGAACACGCAACGTGCATATAGGTAGATCTTAAGCAGGGTTTTCAAAGGTACTCATTTTACCGTGAACAACCTATAGCGAAGATAAGAATTTGTTTTACTCTGCAATGTTTACACTAACATACTTTTGCTTTAATTAGATGGGAAGGTTAAAGAAACTTAGATTCGTGTTAATAACTATCTTTCCCCTTTATTCGATTTTTTATTATGGCAACGTTGATTTTGTTTATAGATAGACAAAAATGTTCTTGAACTTGTTTCGTTTACAGCAAAGAAATGCTGCCGTATACCAAAGAAAAGAGTTAAGTGAAATTAAAATTTTTCTTTCGTTCATTAAAGCTTTTAGTATCTAACTCCTATTTTTTTTTACTACAAATTCCTTATATTATCGATATAATAATTTATCCTTCAATGTACAGTATATGAATATATATATATATATATATATCAAAGGATACTGCTGAACAATTGTAACCAAAATATAAGGTTATAATTGTCGTTAATTAATGAACCGAACAATATTTTTTTGTGGCAAACCTACTTTGTAGTAGTTCATATCTAACGATAAAATATTTTGCCGCAACAAAACATGTGTTACAACAACGAATAAAGTGTTTTTTATAGAGTGTAGGCAACGAGTGATGTCTCCCGCCACGCAAGGGATTTACCTTATTGGCTGTCATTTTCTGATATAGACAGTGCACGCCATTAAATCCACTTCTTGTACAATTGGGGCCGCGGTGATGTAGTGGTCAGACTACTCGTCTCCCACCTAGGCGAGCCGGGTTCAATTCCCGGGGGGTCGCTCCTGGATTTTCGCATATGGTAATCGTGCCAGACGATGCCGCTTGTCGGCGGGTTTTCCCGGGTATCTCCCATTTTCCCCGCCCTTACATTCCAGCGCTGCTTCATCCTCACCTCTCTTCACCCTCATCAGCTCTCAAGACCTCGATGTTAAAAGTCGCCCAGATCTCTTCACGTCCTTTACAACGTCCCGTATAAAGCAAATCGTAACTGTAAGAGTGTGATAGAGAATATGTGAGAACTGGTGTCTGTATTTGTACAGTTATGGTCCATAGGAATACCTTCACAAAGCGGAGATTCCTGAAACATAAAGTCAAGAAAAGTATTTTAATTACATAATATGTTCTGAATGCTGATAACTACCTTATACACTAATGATGATATTGGGATATGGACCAAAACAGCATATTATTAAATAATTGTCTTAAAATTAGCAACATATATTTTGAAGACGAAAAAAAAAATCCAGCAAAATATTTATTAAGGATTTTTAACAATATGGAATATAGGCACTTATAAGTATAGTTACTTTAAATTTTATTACCAGGTTTTACGCAATTTATTTGTATCAATTTAAAATGATTATTTTAGAACATGGAAGGATTTTGTGGTTATGTACCTTTTTAATCGAAAACGATTCAAATATTTTTATTCAAAAAATTTACACTGCATCTACTATTAATGTACGTAATAATATTGGTAAGTAAAATTTGTAGTGTATAAAGAAATTCCAACTATATATTAACTTTTTTATGCCCATTGTAGACAATAGTCTACATGTTGCACACGATGGTTATATTTAACTGGTAGTTAACATTATCTGGGAAATTATCTTTACGTCAACATCCACCATACCTTCCCATCTCTACCTCCGCAATATCCCGCACTACAGGAACCTGGGAAAAGAAAGGGATGGGAAGCATTAATTCCAAAAACGAAACATTAAAGGAGAAAGAGACATTTCACCCCGTATTAGCCTTTCTAAGTAGGAAGGATTGTAAAAGCAAATGAAAATGATACAACTTTCTCTTGTATAACTGTGGCTTTAAATTATCTTTTCTTCCGAAATGCCACTCCCCTTTGTTTACAAAAGTCATAAGAACTTTAAAATAACCTTTAAATTGGTATACACCATACTATAAAAATATTAAACTTTCTTCAACAAAATAAATTTCAAGCATCATACACATAGTCTTTTACACATTTTTATTTCATGAGATTGTGCAAGCTCTACACGAGAGGATCCACAGAGAAAAACGCATTAAAAACTCAGCCCTTCACTCTCTCCCATCCATCGCATTTCCCCTTGATCACAGCATCCCATCAGCCCTGGAGCCTGGGGTACTACCATCACCTGACACATTACGATATCGGCAGTGCTTCACTGACGAACCACACACACTAATCAGTACAGAGCCGCGGAGGCTCTCGCCACCAAGCAACTTGAAATGCTGCTAGTGCTCGAATGATTCACAGCTTCCACACACGCCTTCTCCAACTCCAACAGCCTGTCGTCTCAGCAACTTCACACTGCACAGCTTCCTTCGTGTCCCAGAAACACCTTGACACTACTACTCTCCCTAGAGGTCCCTCTTCTCAGAACGTGCCCACAAGTTCTTTCTTTTTTAAGAGCGTAAAGGCCATTCCCACATTAGCTCTTATAACTCAATCCTGAAGGTAGCTCACATGCAGTACGACAAAGTTCAAATTCGTCTCAGCATAGGGTGACATCAATCATGATAAAGACTGTTCACGATAAATTGAGCACTTTTGAAATCAACCATAAAAAAAGTCACTGTTTCTGCTTGCATATATTTTAATTGGTACAATGAGTGACATGTGTCCAGTAAAGTTGGTATCGATGGATGGAAAATATTAACGTCGAATAAAACGTCTAAGATAACCATCTGTGATAACTTAAATTGCTTTCCGGTTTTTTTAATGCATTCAAGTGTGAAAATGAGAAAATTTGTACAACATTTACTTTAGTAATAATTTAACAGTTCCACTTTACCGACGCATGAATAAAGTGATGAGGCCCATGGCAATGTTAATTTTACATAAGGCGGAAGATCACACAATGCGTATACAAGTAGATCTTAAGTAGGGCTTTCAAAAGTGCTAATTTAACCGTGAATAGACTATACCTGCACGACTTCTCGCCGACAGTGTCGACCCGCAGAGTCTACTACGTCTCCCTCCAACACCCGGGTGTGCCTCCCTTCCTCGTCGGTAAGTGGGGTCTCTCTTTTGTTCTAAGTTAACTTAAATCTAAGAGCAGAGTCGGAGGTCTTAGGTAGGTATATGATTTAAGTGCGTCTGAGGACTGAGCCTCATACACCTAGGCATGCAGGAAATATTCTGACTACAGGGACACATGCTCGTGGCTGGGTTGGGGTTGGGGTTGGGTAAAACATGACCGCGATCGGTCACTACAGCGGATAGGGGAAAACCGGCATGGATGCCGTAAAAATCCCTCAACCTAAAATACGTAATTGCAAAACCGCATGCAATTTGTGAAGTAGAAGACATTTATGCTAGAATAGATGTTGGAATGGGATAACCTTTATTACAGGGCGTTGGAAACATTAGGGAAGAAATATTGGCAGGGGCAGCTTTCTTTCCACCATTAGACACGGCCTGCCATCCAAAGCTTAACCCCGGGGCATATACATTCGCCAAGATACGATTAGAAATCTTCAAAAGATAGCTAAGGTGAATCCATTCACACAAGTGCCATTGAATCAATAAATCGAGAAAAAAATATTTAAAAAAACACTTAAAAATCTACGAACAAATTACATTACTGACTCCGATTCCCATGCTAGATTTTGGTGACCTTTACCTTGAACCCAGTGACCTTGAATTCAAGAAAATCTAGAAATAGAACAGTCATAATATTACATAATACTCTGCCAAAACATTACATCATTCTCCGCCAATCACATACGACTAGCAACTATGCTTCTTGGCGCGAAACACAATCCCCTAGATTCTTGCAGGCAGCAACCTGCACAGCAGCGGAGTTTGCCATGCCAACTTGCATCTTTCGTTGATTACGTCCATGTCATCTGCAGGAACAAGATTCTTGTCACTCCCAAGTCCTGACACTGGCCGAAAACACTTTCAGGATGCAGTCATAATATTAGGCCATAACAATGTGAAATCCAAATTGGAGTCTCGCAGAAAAAAATAAATGTGACGGGAACACACTGCCACATTTACAAAACTCGGTACCCATGATCTTTCCCTGGGAGTAATTGATTCGTACGTAAACCGTCCTACTGTTCTACGTTGTGCCGGTTCGTATTACTTATTATCGAACTTAAATACGACAGTTTATTAGTTGTGATAAAAGAAATTAGTTCTATAACAACTTAAGTAGAGCACACACAAAATAATTTATTATTTACTAGCAACCCGGCCTGGCTTCGCCCAGGCACAATTTAGTTTTTACAGCGATACGCTAATTAATAAAATGGGAAAAGACTTAACACTTAAGACTTAAGGTTATGGTAGGGGAAGTAGCCTGGGGCGCTACATATGTATATAGCTGTATGGAAGAATGTAGCTTGCTAACAATGAAATAATTATAACAATCGGCCGTACAGTTTTGGTATGCCATTGTTAGAAAGCAACAAAATATCTTATTTTTCCCGACTTGATTCACTAATTCCGTTAATACTCAACTCTTATAAGTGCTACGGCAATTTTTAATATATCTTAACCTTTCCCGATAAATGCAGGTCATAACAGTAAAACCCGCATTCAAATACGTTCAGTGGTTCTCGAGATTAGCGCAGTCATACAGGCAGACGCGCGCCAGGGACTTAAGTTTTATACTATGTAAGGACAGTACCAGAAACTGTGAAATATTGTGGGGAAGGAAGGGTTAAGTAAAGGCTGTTAATGGTAAATTGAGCACCTTTGAAAGCCCTGATCAAGATCTACTTCAATGCTCGTTGTGTATTCTTCCGTCTTATGTAAAATTAACACGACCATGAACTTCAACACTTTATTCTTGCGCCGGTCAAGTGAAACTGTGAAATTATCAGAAAAAATATTTAAAAAATATCTGCTCTTTTTAACTCTTCGATACATTAAAAGGAAACACATAGCGAAATAAATAATTTAAGTGATTACAAATGCTTACCTAACACTTTTAATTCGACATTAAGATTTGAAACTATTTTCCATTCATCGTTGCCAACTTTACTGTGCATATATCACTCAGTAAGCCCGTTATAATATATGCCGGCAAGGGTAGTGATATTTTTCTAAGGTTGATTTTAAAAGTGCTCACTTTACCGTGAACAGCCTTTAGTTTAAATAATGTTTTTGATTTGAAACGCAGTTAAGGGTGCAGGTTTGTGGGAGGAGTTTATAAGGGCGTGTTTGTGCGTGGTGTTGCAGGCCAGGTGGACCTATGGACGCAGGACGCGACGGGCTGCCGCTGCCCGTACGAGCCATCCAAGCAGGACTGCGCGTGCTGCGTGAAGAACGGCGGCTGCCATTGTGGCCTGGCCGCGCCCAACCGCTGCGCCCAGTGTGGCCTCGAGCAGCACTGCGCCAACAGTGAGTACCAACCTCACCGCAGCAAAGTTTCTCGCTATAGACTATAGTTAGAGGCTGTGATATTTCGCGAAAAGTTTTCGAGACAAGATACCGTTCAAAGTACTGTGGGTCGTCCAGGTTTTTTTTTATTGGTCGAAAGATGCTCTGGTCCGTGTAAACTGTTTGCTCACGAATCAGGAAGGTTCAGTGTCGGAATTAAGGTATCCTGAGTGGCTCGGACAAATGCGGAAACGACACTAGCAACCAATGGAGGAATAATAACTGCTGAGATGCATATACAGTATTGAAGTCTACTGTGTGCTCCGATTTTTTGGTGAAAAATCAGTAGCCCTTACTATAGTTGGAGCCACGAGTATTTCACGAATTCATTCAAATACGTGGTAAACTCCAAACACTTGGTCTTTTCTCCTACTATTCTTATCGGACGACAGTTATTTAGACACGCCCCGTTTAACTGTGAGCCAGTAATAAGCTGGAGGCAGTAGTATGAGTGAGTGTCTAACAGTCCTGTACAGAGGCCTCAGTTGATCACAGCAACCAATAAGCAAACGATAATGTCTCGAGTGAATAAAGGCTTGTCTAGCCTATCTTGCTGCCAACTCAATCCACGAAATACTCGGGGCTCTAACTATAGTCTATTCGCAGTTTCTGTACACTTTTTGAATCAAACCTTCGAAAAATTACCCCATGCATGAAGTGTTTGTTTATTTCCTAAATACGCCACGTATCACAAGCGTATTGTACTTCTGTTAACACAATAGTATCTTATTTTTCGGTAAACTGAATTTCTACCTATATTTTATTTAAAAATTATAATGTAGTAAGGAATAGTTCTCATGCAAAATGTTATTACAACTGAGTGCGCACAAATTCCGTGCGTTGTCCTTCGGTGTAATTTTCTAGACTTAGTTAAGCTTAGTTTGCATGATGTGGAGGAATATCCTGGAAGTATAACTTTAACATAGGGCTTCAGAAAAGTGTGAAGCAACCGGGAATGGATTATAAAGATGGATTCGCAAACTCCAAGTACGTATGTACGTATGAATGAAAGTTGAACAATATATGTTAAGAGACCTGAAGAATTCGCGGATTCATTTTGGGACAAGCTAGAATTCAAAACACATGTGTTTATATAACTTCGGCCATTGGACCACCCGGTGTTTGACATCTCTTGGAGAACTCTGTCCCATTCGTCGCATTCCACTGTGACAGCAGACAACCAACGTGCTGTTGACAAAGGCATATGTGTACATACGACTGTAGAGTTTACCCTGCAGGTCTTTGAACTCACAAATTTTCATGTCTTTACTGTATATATACATGCGTCTATTCAAATTCATACTTAGCGTACGTACGTACGCTTGTAGAAGAGAGAGGCAGAAGAGCTCGACTTTGTAAACAAATGGGATAACTGCAATTATTTAGGAAAATCTTCGGATATGTATTTTGTTAGAATCGGAATAAAGAATGAACTTTGTCAGCACGTATCAGCTACACATATTTTCCTTGAACATTCTTTTTAATAAATGAACACAAATGTCACACATATTGATTGATGACCACCAGATAAAGGTGTAACAAAAATAACCCGCTGAGACTGTAGTAGTTGATGGGTTGGTATTAATAATTTATCGCTTGCCCAAAAATACTGATATTCGTTGAACTGTTACTGTTATCTGTCTTGAAAACAAGTTTTTCCATTACACGAATATTTTTTGTGATGAAACGAACTTCCTTGTGTGCAGTTCGAAATTTCTGGAGAAACCGAGTCCAGAGACCCAGGGTAAAAAACTCGCCCAGCAAACGATTTGATTTCACCATGCCTAGAACTACGTTTGATTATTTATTGTTTTGGCCTTGTAATCTATCATTTCTCCAAACAAAACTCTAATGTAAACTATGAAGACTCAGAGCAAATTTTTACTTGAATAAGGTCCTGTGAGCTAATTCACAATAGATCTATGTGCATTTTTTAAAACAGTTTTTAGAATAAATAATTGTCAAAAATTGTATTAAAAGTACAAGTGAAACGTTGTATGACTACAACACACTGCTGAACGAAAAATACAGAATTAATAATGAATCTTCTATATGTTTATAATATAAACATTTTAAAAAATTTGCTGCAGTTTTTATTTAGTGTTAACGAAAATAAGAGCTCTTTTAGTTTACTGATCAGTGCTTATAAACTTACAAAATAATAACGCTCTACGATATTTATCTATGATGCAACAACAACAATTTCATATCTCAGAGGATTTGTTCTGCAGTGCCATTTTTATTAAATAAATCATCTCAGCGTCTGTACTGACAGAAGTGAATTAGTATACCAGGAAGTATTTCCAAGTGGTGTTGCGCTCAAATATTTGTTTAGTAAATATTTCATTATAATTCACCACACATATGAAACCAATAAGAGAATTATCAGTATTCTTCTGTCCGTGAGCGACTTTTGCGGGTATATTCAGTGGGACGTGTCCGCGCGCTTATTTTCTTGAAGTTAACGCTGTGCGGACATACTACGGAAATTTATCGCCTCGTAGCTCGGGAAGCGATTTGGCAACATCTACTGGCCTGTAAAAAAGATAAATGGAAATGTGGCTTTCGTTGGAGTCCTCGAAAGAAAAACTGTAGACGCCGTCAAACGAGCTGCTGAATCCTACTTCAAGGACGTATTCTCGGAGAAGAAGAGAGAGTGTCTTGAGTGCAATTTTTTTGAGAATGACGAGTAAATGACACGAACCGCCTGTTTCTGTCGTTTATCAGTGCCTTTTGCCAATACTTCTTTTTTCCCCCTATTTTTTTCCGTATTCAGATGTATTTAAATAAGTTACTGACTAGTGATGCGTCAAAGTTAAAACTTTCAAATCTCGCAAGTTTGAGTACAGGTAGGACTTCTGCACGTTTGTTTCAACATTATTCACTTATTAGGACCTTAGTTTTATGTGTATTAAATTGAACTCTATGAGTTGTTAATGGCGTCCAATCACGTATTCGAAATTTAACCAACAAAAATCTCACATACTGAGTAGTTTTGTAAATTGCTTCATTCCAGGTTTTTGCATACTCATTCGGCAGTAATTTGTTACTGCACTGTTGGTATCTTTCCTCTCGCAAATGCTGATACGATTAGTGTAATAATATAAATAAAATTTATATTATTACACTATTTATAGCTTCTGGGTATACAATTGTTTACGTAAGATATAAACATTTGCTGAAACATCGATAACGTTTATATGTTTATTATTCAGACGCCAAAGTAAGATATAAAAACGTAGTAATTTACTTATCATAATCAGGATCCTTCATTCTTATGACTTGAAAAATATTTCGGTCAGTCTTAAAAACATACGATGAAAATGTGGCAGCTTTTGTTTGGAAATTCTTGAAGAACGCGTAGACATACACTTTAAAATCGAAACAGTTTAAGTTGCTACAAACCAGCGAATTTGACTGCAGATCTGCTGAAACTGTTCCACTTGAATCACTGAAATTCTACTAATTATTTCAGTTGCTGATTTTTAGTGAAATTCACTGGCCTTACAGTAAACCCTCTGCCCATCGCACTAGTTTGTCAGCAGATAACAGCTCATTGAATGAATATTCAGTAACATAATTCTACTGATTGAAATCATTTATATAGATTTAAGTGTTAAAGCGTGGTCACACGTCTTAATTTTTTCAACTTTCATTGGTTATGCAAATATTATAACTATAGTTACAAACGTGGGCGCGCGCATATACCTATTAGTATATGGTGAAAATCAGCACTTTTGAAATCAACCTCAGAAAAAAAAGGTCACTGGCCCTGCCTGCATATATTTTAACGGGCGCACTGAGTGACATGCGCCAAGTAAAGTTGGTAACGATGGAGGGAAAGTAGTTCCATATCTTAAAGTTGAATAAAAAGTGTTTGGTAACTATTTATAATGATACCAATTATTTTCTTCGCCTTCTGTTTTTTCTAACGCAGCAAGTGTCAAATGAGCAGATTTGTGGAATTTTCCTTTTCGGACAATTTTGCAGTTTCACTTTACCGACGCATGAATAAAGCGATGAGGCCCAACGCAATGATAACTTTATATAAGGTGGAAGAATACACATCGTGCATACGAGTAGATCTCAATTAGGGCTTTCAAAAGTGCTCATTTTGCCGTGAACAACCTGTAATGAAAATTGAACGAGTTAGTTGCAATTCGTTTAATAGATTCAATAATAGTATTAAGTGAGTAATGCCCCCTCATAGTTTAAGTCGCAAGTAAATTGACTAGCTCATCGATGAACTAAGATTCCACTTGAAAGGAATCCTGGTATGATGCAAACACACGCTGACCCGGGGAAGTCAGCGAGTTAACTGAGGTGAAGAATCCAGGAACAGACTTGCCTACACATGTTGAACAAATCGTCCTCTTGCTGCGCTAAACTATGATCTTGCCGCCCACTCATAAATTACACGGGCAGGTACAAAAAAGTTATATGGGGCGGAGTGCACAAAAGTAATCTTTTCTGGCTGCAAACCAGAAATTAAAAGCTCAGTCCCCCTCCATCGCGTAGAAAACGGCACCCACCTCTACTCGCCAAGGAGGAAATGACAAGCAGAAGTTTAAGGTTAAATACTTATATAGCCTGTTCGCGATTTCTCCGCACTTTTATAGTCAAACCTTTAGAAAATCACCCTATGTATGACGTGTTTGGTTGTTTACTAATTACGTTATATATCACAAACTTTTTCATATTCGTGTTTACATAAAATAACCGTTATTTTTGGTCAAATTGAAACTTTACTTGTATACTAATTTTACATTTTAACATTTCAGTAATTCATACGAATAAAAACAATGAGAAAAAAGATGTGTTGGTAATACATATCAAGAAATATTACTCATGCAAAATATTATTTTACTGAGTGCACACGAATGCCGTGCGACGCCCCTCTGGTGTAATTTTCTAGACTCTGTTTCGCTTTTTTTGCACGAGGTGGAGTAATATCCTGGGAGTAAAAGTTTAACAGAACTTCAGAAAAGTTGGAAGTAACCGCGAATGGACCATAATTAGAGATGATGGAAAATCGCAAAAAATTTGTGAGCCAATATATCTTCTATAACATTAGCTAGTTTATTCTTTCGTGATTGGGTGGACAGTGTTTGGCTCGGCTAGGTTGTCTGCAGACCAATCACGCACGTTCTGTCTTCCAGTAACAGAATCTTCATTGGCCAAGTGAAATGGGGTAGCAGCTTCAAACATGCATGATAGCCAACCTATTTTTCGCTAAAAGATCTACGCGTAGGCTAAACTCCAATGTCTTATGGCATACGCTCTGTTTTCCTTTGGTCGTTGACTACGTATATTTGTCGAAAGAGAGTTCCCTACTTGGCTGGGCCAATCAGAATTCGGTAACTCCGACAATGAATGTCCGTGATTCGCAGGCAGACAACTGCAATGCGTGACAGTTAAAGTCATCCAATCACAGAAAAGGATCTGAACTATAGTGTTTTGGAGTACAAGTAGTCCGGAACGCTTTTGCGGAAAACAGGCGGCCCTACCAATAAGGAAAGAAAACTATCGGGCATGTGTACAGTACGTTGAATCCTAGCAAACTGTCCTCTTTTCCCGCGATAAATCAGCATCTCTAACCATAATACGGGTCCGACGCGTGCGACGTTCTGCTACTAAAGTCTGGTTTACATTTTTAAAGAAGTATGCTTTAGGAAATATGCATTAACCACGCTTCTCGCACACGATATAACGTTTTACAAATTTACCCTTCACAATTAAAATGATAATTATAAAGTCCAGCCAATGAAAACTTGTGGCAAGCCTGACCAGTTTACTTTTGTTACTAACCTAACCTCGTATAAGACAACCATATGTGGGTATATCATACTTCAAAATATACATTTGCTGTCAGAGAAGCTTATTTTTGCGAACAAATATAATAGTTAACATGTACATAAATACACATTTTTTTTTAAATATGTTTTAATATTTACATTGTAAAGAACCGTTACCTGGCAACATCGCCGACTGATCTGTCCTGAATACTGTGGTCGCCGCTACACGAGTTTTACATAAAACATAAACTATACCTATCCCTTTCAACACTTAAGAAAATTTCAACACCGCTTACGACCTAATAAGTTCAACTGGAAGCCAGCGCATAAGAAAATACATATTCTGTTCTTCTGTAAACATCATGCCACATAATTTAATGCTTTTTTTTTGTAGTGTAAACCCAGCCTGACTCCATATTATTCGGAAGTCAACAATTTAATATGCGAGGGTAGAACTACGATCAATCATAGTCTGGAAACTACCAAACGGGAAGCTGTCGTGGATTATTTGCAGTTAGAGACCCGCGAATTACACGAGTTCAAATTGTCGTAGGAGAGACTTTAAACGTTTGTACTTCTTTGTTACTTTTGTGATTGGCCACTATTTCCTGGCATGCCCTGCAGAAACATGAACAATTAATACACACATAAAACGAGACCTAGCAAATCACGTAAAGCTAGTATAGTCCATTCACGGTTACTGCCAACTTTTCTGAAGCCCTGCTAAAGTTTTACTTCCAGGAAATTCCTCCGCCTCATTCCAATAAAGTTTAGCGAAGTCTAGAAATTTACACCAAAGGACCAACGCACCTCATTCATGCGGTCTCGCTTTTATTATATTTTGCATGACAACTATTTCGTATTATGCATTAAAAACACGCCCATTCTCTCTCTGTTTTATTAATTTTAATGACAAAGGAAATATTAAAATATATAGATATAAGGACGGTAAAATGTAAGCTTATCCAAAAATAAGGCGCTTTATGTTAAGCGAATATAAAACGCGTGTGATACATGCGATATTTTGAAAACAACGAAACGCATACACGAGGTTATTTTTCAAAGGTTTGATTTAAAAAGTGTGAAAATACTGCGAATAGACTATGAACACAAGATTTCAAAGATACCATACCATTTTGCACTTGTGGGCTGCGGTGACTGAGCGGTTAGCCTGGTCGCCTCACACCAAGGAGAACCGGGTTCAATCTCTGGTTGGGTCACCGGATTTTCACATGTAGGAATCGTGCCGGATGATGCCACTGGTCGGCGGATTTTTTAGGGGATCTCCCGTTTCCCCGCCCTTTCATTCCGGCGCTGCCCCACTCCAGCCCCACCTCACTCACCGTTGTCGGCTCTCAAGACCTCGCTTTTAAGAGTGGGATGGACCCCCGTAGGAACCCCGCGTCCAAGGTCAAGAAGCGAGGGGGCGATAGGGCGGCACTAACACGCACTTTTAGCGACTCCTCGCTCCTACGCGCAATGCGTGCAGTGTTTCCGCCGTAACGCTGTACTGTGCAAATTAGATCTGTAACTGTGGAGTTTTATTACACGCCTTGAAAGACCACAGATTAAACTACGCCCGTATATGTGTGCTTTTCTCTTGGCGCTTAAGGAAACTACATAGGCAAGTTTTAAAGATGCCATATTCGACCATGTTCACAATTTTTTTCTCCAAAAACACGCTTAATATAACAAAAGTAAAAAAAGGGGAGGTAGATAATTGTTTTTTTATCCGTTGCGACAAAAATCGTATTTGCAGAACATTTATTTACCGAGATACGCGTCTTCGCGCAAACAACTATTTTACAAAAATGCCGGGGTCCATCCCACTCTTAAGAGCAGCACCAAATGTCTTCCCTCACTCACTTTGCACTTAAACGATTTAAACGATGAGCAATGGTTTCGACTTGGGGCATGATTGGTTCGCGCGTTGCAGAGAAACGCGTACTGTGTTGTCAGCGGCAGGGAGTGGGTAGTGCAGTCATTTCGAGATGTACGTCTGCAAAGTACGTGACAGAGTACAGTGTGTGTGGTGAAAACGACACAGAAGCCACCCGCACGATCGGCCACCGCGTACAGCACTGCCGGAGTACGTGGAACAGCCGCCCGTGCCGCGGAACTCCATCCGCGCACGCCAGCGAAATGGTCTCTCCCCGACGAAATGTTGAGAGATCCGCTCGCCAATCGGCGCCTGGTAACCTGCTCACCGAACCCGCAGCCCGGCCGATAGGGAACGTTGTGCAGCCCCGAAGTGTCCAATCAGACATCAGTCCTGTCACCGGAGTTTCGCGCAGGCTATCAGCGAATGGTTACACCCGCATATAAAGAACAGCAATGCCATTTCGTCTCTATATACTTATCTACTCTGTGGCACCGACGAGATGGAATTTGACTACTGTGCGTGTACTGTCTTGCAGTTGGGTGTATTATAGAGGTCGTGGGTTAGGTAGTACATTGTAAAGGATTTCTTTATTTGTTCAACTGGTTGCCAAAGATATTCTTGTAACACTACAAATAATGTAGACTAAATTTCTCAAACTCTTTGCGGGAGTTCTAACTAGCAAGTCATGCAGACGTTAAGTTTATTATAAAATTGGCCTACATAAACATATTTCTATGTTTACTAAAATAATATGTTATAAATATACTATATTATAGTTGTATGGTTACAAAAATCTTTGGCAACTACTTTCCAAATAACTCTTTGTAACAAGCACATGCATTTTTTACTGTGTACCTGCCAGAAGGACTTTGGTGATTTTCTTTTCTACCTTACATAATTTTCCATTGTTTTTCCATATAAATCACAATTCAGTGCTTTAAAATTGTAAGGTCGGTACATATTTATTTACAGCAAAATTCAATGTAACGCCGTGAATTCGAAAAATAATTTTTATTTTTGAAATTGTGTTATTTCATAAAATTGATTGTTGTTTTCTGATTTTGTGAAATTCATGACAGTGGGTAGGAAATAATATGTAAATAAATTCATTATATCATAAATTACTCAGTGCCAATCAATTTTATTTATATTTATTTTGGTTTTATTATTAAAACTGAGACAGAGAACTTCAACGATGAATGTTTTAAATTCCAATTCACAGCTTTGTACGCAATTGAAACAGAACTTGAGATATGCTATTTTAATATTCCATCAACTTGCCACAGGTGACACGTGTGATATATTACTGTGGGCAGTTAACCATAGCTGGACCATTTGTGTAAAGGCTGTTAACGATAAAGTTAGCACTTTGAAATCAACCTTAAACTAAGTCATTTTTGAAGGCCGCATTTAGTGATATGCACCCAATAAAGTTGGTAACAATGATGGAGGGAAAATAGTTCCATATCTTAACGTCGAATCAAAAGTGTTGGGTAACCATTTACGATAACATAAATTATCTCCTTCGCTTTTCTATGTGCATCTAAGTGTAAAAATGAGCAGATTGGTAAAATATTCGATTTTCTAATAATTCTACAGTTTCACTTGACCGACTCGTGAATAAAGTGGTGAGGCTCATGGCAATGTTAATTTTACATAAGGCGGAATAATACACAACGTGCATATAATTAGATCTGAAGCAGGGTTTTCAAAAGCGCTCATTTGACCCGGGATAAGCCCTTCAAGTTTCGTGCCAGCAGTCACCCAGCAGTGCCATCAGTAAAACAACAATGTGCCGACTGAGTCCTTGTTACATGGGAACAGACTACATAGAGTACGTACCTAGTACGAGTATGGAGTATGAAAACAGCTTATAGCATGCCTCTCCGACAACGCTTCGGTTCTGACTAGCAAAATGTCGCCAAAGGGGGTGAATCGTGAGGGACAGTATATATGTAGAATGACATAATGAGTGTTAGCTTTCGAAAGATATCAGTACTTGTCATGTTTGTTAAAGAAAGTTTCGTTTTTAGACAAGTTGGTGGTCAGTGCCACTATTTTGCTAGGGTGTGCGGTTGGAATTCGCGTTGTAAGCGCTCTTTTACCTCGGTATTCTTAGCTATTCTATTATCGCACACTAGTTTTAAGTTAAGATTTTTTTTATTTATAATCTATATTACAGAATTATTTATTCTATTAGGTGCCTGCCAAGATGTGTCATAAAAAGTTTCAGCGTGTTTTAAAGAAATATGTTAAAAAGGAAATATTAAAATGCGTATATAATTGGGCTCGTTACAAAAAAAAATAATGAACAGTTCGACGCTATCGTGGTTTGCGAATTGGAAGTCATCTTTGCTGCCAGGAAGCATTATTTTGAAACCCTTCAAATGAGGCGATGAGAAGAAAAATTAGCGTCCGGCCGAGTTCTCATTTTGGTGCCCTCACCCCTCTTTCGCGTTCTCATCCCCTGCCTTTTCTCCCAGGCCCTTCCACTGCGGTATTTTAATTTCATTACCATCTCCACCGCAAAAAGCAACAGAGTAGGAACACAAAACACAAGGATGAGAGGACGTTAATAAGTAACGGCACGCGTGCATAAGCCGAAACATTAAATAAATATACGTGACGTTACGTCGTTGTACATGTGAAAGTAATTATTAATATTTAAAAATTTTATTTATATCCCAAGTTATTTAGGTAAAAGGGAACGGTCACTTTATGGAAATTAACTTTGGCCTAACGTAAAAACAAAATGTGAAAGTGCTTCAGATCATCACTGATAAAATATTTAATTATTGAGAAAGTATATTAAAACTCCAGGGAAATCGTTACGATAGTGTTTTGCAGTTACAAGCACCTCAAAAAAAGTATTGCACCATCTCCCATAAATAACAGAGACATCCAAAGAATATCTGACTGTTGTCACTCTCGGACATTCAGGATATATAAAGACATTCAAGATTTGCGAAGTTACATTCAAGGGACTACCAAAAGATATCCAAATGTCCGCCCAATATACAAAATGTAATATAAATATTTAGGATGTCCTGAATACATCTTTAGATGTATCCCCTTACCTTAAGTAATGGTCCTTGGTGGTTTTATAATATTTAATAGATATCCAGCAAGTGGTATAAACTGGTATATAGTACTAGATATCCAAAGGATATACATTAGAGATTCAGTGTAGGACTTGGATGACTTTTAGATATTGTGGGTTTAATCCAGATGTCGGATGTATATCCTGTGTTATGTGGGCTATGATTGACTGCTCATAAAAGATGTTCGCCGGGAGTGTCTGCGCATTGCGAAAATACATTCTAGTCTGGTGTGGTATTCTGTACACACAGTGTGTATTTCTATCCCATACTTACTCTTGGGGGCCGTGGGCAACCTACTCACGAACATACCCTGGGTGGTTGAAAACATTTTTAAGGTGTGTGTTAAAACAACTCTAATTGTTACAAGACGCCTGAAGGACGTACCTGAGTTAGCCAGGGATGGAGGTCCCAATAAAAATAAAATAACTAAATTTGATTTTTAATGCATTCACTCTGCTATTGTTTACAGGCAGCATTAAACTATCTATCTCCAGTATTTCTCTTTTTTATTTCTCAGTGAGCGCAACATTTAATGCCTATTTCAACGCATTTATTCTTAATGGCTTTGTTTGTATATAGTCAATTCACTCATACACATCATATAACACTCGTTCAGTCTGTCTGCTGCCATCATTTGTAATGCCTTTTGCTCACTCATCCGCAGTCCAATAGTCCAGCCTGCCAGTCACACCTTCGCTTCTCTGATGCTCGCAGTCATAGATTCTCGTCCCGCTGGTCATTTTCTGCACTACTCGCCGCTCTTCTCGCTAGTCGTCTATCGCTAAAACTCCAGACACTCATCAACAACAACTCTTGGCTCGGAGGCCCGTCACACTTCTATACTATCACTGGCCTTGATCTGGAATGTTCGACGCACCCCGAGTCACGCCGAGAGAAACTAGGGCAGTAAACCACTGGAAAATTCTTTAGTTAAACGCAGACATTCAATATTCTGTAGGTGAGGAGCGCAAAGGCCACAGGATGCGTAACGTAATGTTAACCTTATAAAATAGCTGTTGTTTATATACAATTGTTGCTTTGAATTTAGACGTGTCACTTATTTTTAATCGAATAAATTGAGAACCATACAGTTAAAAAAAATGAGTTTTGAAAGCGAATTCTTTTTTTTTAAATTTGGTGTTATTATTTTACAGCAATTCATACTTTTTTTGGCAACATTATTGGTACATGAATCTAGGAAATAAAATGTATCATTTAATAATGCATAATTATTACTTGATCGTGGACTCGCAAAATTTGCTGATTTTATTGTCTATGTATATTCCCTTTTCTGCTTTCAGCATAATATCTTCATTTTTTGTTTTGTTTTGTACCACGGATAGCGTAAATGTTGTTTATTTTCTCCTTAAGGTTTCGTTATTTCAGTGATGCCATTAAACCAAACTCGACCACAGTCGAATTTTCGTTCCTTGTGTCTAACGACGATTGTTGGTCAGAGAATCTTGTAATGTTAGATCCAACCTCGTTACAATTTCGATGGGATTATCTTACCGTAGTTCTAGATATTTTAGAAAGATGTGTTTTTTTTTTTGTCTCAGTGACTATGTGATTCTATTTATTTTCTTTTTCAGCAGAACGAACCTGAAGAATTTATCTCTTGATATTTGTTTTGGAGGAATAACACTGGCACATGATTAATTATACTGCACTACGTCAACATGAAATATTCTCTGTAAAACAGGGGGGGGGGGGGGAGGCTATAGCTAGCTCACATGCTTCTAAACCGAGCCTTAAAAAAATTGCTGCTCGAAATTAAGTTTATTTGCATGTAAACACAATCCGGCATGTTTGCAGTAATGGTTGTGTATAAATACGAAAACCACAAACAAATATGATGTACCAAATTTTTGCTATCTGACGCATGATTTCGCGCTGAAACACTGCACTCAAGTTGAGCACCGTGCGTGTAGAGGTTGACGGACGTAGCGTTTGATGCGGCTACTATCGCCCTTAGCGCCCTAATGATTCCTAACACTATGTACACAAGGTGGAGTCCTTGCAGAGCTAACCGAACTGTGGCTTGCAGGACACCATTCATTGCTAAAACAGTGTCATGACTTCTTAATAGACCAGTCAACATATGTCACAATCGTATGAAATTTAATTTATAATTTGCACAATGAACATTAACTAATTTCACAAACTTGGTCCATTGAATCTTTACAGGCCTTGCCAGCGTTTCAGGCGCATTATCGCAACTCGCAATAACCCCATTTACTACAAGGCTATTTTTTGTTACGGTTCTAGCAATAGAAGACATTAAAAGTTAAGAATTACCTTTGCATTATATTAAAATTTCAGTAGCTATTGTTTGAAATACGTTTTCAAAAATCAGGCAAAAGTATGACATAATAGTAATCTTTATAAATGCTCTTATTCATAAAGTTTGTGATGATCCCATTAATTCTGGCAATTATTCGGAGGAAGCATTTCAAACTGAAGCGACTGCACCTCTTATGAAATAATACACGATTTTTTTAAAAATAATGTGCAGCTTTTGTACCCGCAAATTAAATGGGGTTGTTGTGTGATGTATTGAATCCCTGAAGCGCTGGGGTGGTCTCTTAAGTAATTTTTAATTGACACTTCGGGAAATGTGAATCGTTGTATGTAGTCCAGTTGGAGTAAAACTTTAACTTATATGCTAAGAGTTTCAACAGTTTTGTATCCGAAATATTTACTCATATATCAGGTGTCTGTACATTGTTGGGAAAACAAGATATTATTTTACGAAGCCGTACTCCAATTGGCGGTGTCTAGATGGTGTACAAATCAGACAATTCTCCTCCCAGTAAGGGCTCGATTCCCGACGGGGTTACCCAGATTTTTTTTTTTGCGTTTGTGAAACATGGTCCGCGTGCTTTTCTCGGGGCACTCCTGCTTCCCTCGCATTTGCATTCCACCGCTGTTCCGAATTCGCCTTATTTCGTCCCCACGGGTGGTCAAGACTTCGCTGTTGACGGCGATCCGTCTCCACCATCTTTGATTTATCATTTTTTCGGCGTAAGTTCCATAACAAAAGGTTTAACCCTATATAACAGTGTCTAGAACTTTATCAGATTGTTACATCTACCCTGCGTTATTAATTTTTAACTAGGTACAACCGAGAAGATATAAGTGATTATTTGGTGCTGCAAATTAAATAAATGACATACTTTTACGCGCAGCCGCTCCGCGTCCTTTCCCTCGCGTGCGAAGCGCGGCGCTCCAAGGGCATCACCGCTAACCAAGTGCGTACATCTACAAGCGAGCCACAGCCGGGTAACACGTACCGCAAGCCACGGTAAAGTTATCGGGACTCATGCCACACCCATCCTTGAAAGACTAAATGTCTTGGATAGTCGCTGCGTGAATTTTCTGGTCGTCACCCCACCTCCATTTCGGCGTAACTCGGGGTGCGAAGAACCTTCTGGGCCAGGGCAACTGAGCTATATAAGCCTCGGCGTGCCTCTGTGTCGAGAGTTTTTGAAGTCGTAGACGGCCATCAGCGCCAGATGTGTGTTACCACCATAGGAGCTACGAGCGACGGCAGTGGCCAGCCAGTGTAGTCTGCAGGAGTAGAGACAGTGACTGGCTGGGTTGTGGGGAAGTGACACTGGGTGCGTGAGTGACAGAATTTGGAATGTCTTCAATGTATTGGCGGTGGATATTTAAGGTGTATATGTGTAAATAACAAGAGAGCATTACGTGATTGTAGCTACTATAAATACAGTTTTAAATATGTAATTAGAACACATATTGGCATCAAATATTACTCTGACTGATAGGATCACAAGTGAAATCGTAGAGATAGGCAACATAATATTGTAAATAATAGCTGTGTGTATTTTTATATTAATGTAAATAAATTAATAAATATTTTTTTTTTAATATCTCCATCCGTCATGAACGCGAATACACCCCTAGCATCTTGTCACAATACAGCAGTCAAGCAATAATTCCTCTAAATAATCTAAAACGCAGTGTTTTCTGCTCTGTCAAGCCGTAAAACATGAAACGAAATCTAAACTGCAGACTGTGGTAAAACTTTCATTACTCCAAGATGGCGAGGACTTACTTATATTAAGCGCCGACCGAAATCTCTCAACTTAACTATTCCAACTAGAACACAAATCGACTGTAGTCCATTCAAAGTTACTTCCAACTGGCCCAGGATTGCCGGATTGGAGTGGGCTGACGGTCAAGCAACCCGTCTGTAATTTGGCTTAAAGAAGTGGCTGTTGCGGCGATAACGCGCTCACTGTAAGGGAGCGTAGAGACTAGGCACTTCTGCCCGACATCTGGTTGGATAGTCGTCACTACGGGAATGATTTTCCTCGTTCGACCATCCCCTGGACGCAACTCGTGTGGGTAAACGACCGGCTTGTAATTGGCGTAAGGGCAGATCGGCGTGCAGGACACTCCCTCCGGACCACCTAGACACACTGTGCTTGGTCTGTAGATTGTCTCTCGTCCCGGCTGACGAGCTCCGGTGGGGTCTTCTTGACTTCTGACCAGGGAAGGGATTGCTCCTGTGGATCCCACACGGCCAAGACACGGTCTCTGAAATAGGGGAGTGATGCGAATAGAGAGCCTAGCGCTACTTAAGTCCATTTCCTTCTCCTGGAAAGTTCTGAGCTGGAAACAAAGTGCTTGCACAGTGGCTGACGGGAGCGAGGACGACTACGGGCTTGCGGCTGGGCGGCCCCGCCAGTGCACTGGCCATCAACCACGCCTGATGTGATTACCCGCGGTCTGCACTGGCCTGCAGTGGTGGACAGATCTCTGGGTGGCGGATCTCCGCAGAAGGGATTATCTGGCGTCCTGGAGGAGTTGGGCTGCTATTGTTGAAAAATCGGTGTGAACGGTATAGTTGTGGGGACCCAGGGATTGGTGAGAAGCCCCAGCCTTTGGCCGAGCCGATTGTGGGTTGGACTCTATGTTGTACTGGTTAAATCTCCTGCATAGGGTGGGCCGCGGTGGCCGAGTGGTTAGCTCGCTCACCTTCCACCAAGGCGAACCGTGTTAAATCCCCGGCCGGGTCACCGGATTTTCGCAAGAGGGAATCATGCCGGACGATGCCGTTGGTCGGCGGGTTTTCTCAGGGATCTCCACACTAACTTCAATTATTCTCATCGGCTCTCAAGACCTCGCTATTAAGAGCCGCCCAAATCTCTTCCCTCACTCCTGCTGAGGAGGAAGCCTGGAGGTGCGTCTTTGCCTGGAGGGCCATCATTGGCACCTTGGAATCAGTAGTCTGTGTTCTGAGCGCCTTCCTTTAACTCGTGAGTAAAATCAGCACTAACTAGTACGCACAGTATGTGATGACATTTTCCTCGAATAAGAAAATTTTACATTTGATATTTTCTGAATAATTTTATGTCAAATACGAAATTCGAACATATGAAAAAAATTACAAAATAAACTAATCCCGTGGGCTACTGCTTGACATATAACAGTTCAAAAGTTCTGAAAATATGTTTAAAAAATGCAAAAATTTGTTTATATTAATTTTTTTCCCATATATGTGGCTTGGTTATTTGGTGATTACAAATGTGTCACCCGGTGACCCATGTCATTTGTTTACTTTGTAAATGTTTTCATCTGTCCAACTTATTTAATATTTTACGGCTACAACAACAAATAATTTCGTATTTGGCATAAAATTAGACACGAAATATTAAGTGTAAAATGTCTTTATTCTTCGAAAATATCATCATCTACGTTTGTGCGCAAGAGTCTAAGAAAGTTGGGTGCAAATATCAAATTATTATTTTCTGTGGTCCGACACACTTAAACGCTGCCCGGAGCGTGGTTACATCAATCACGAACGAACTGATGCGCGGTATAAAACTGAAGCGAAACTCGAATGCGGAACTAAGAGTTTACACGGTTGTTTAATACCGCAACCGCCACTATCCCTCTGCGCAAGCGCGCTGTTAAACTGCGACAAAGGAAACTCATTCCCTGTAACAGAGGCTTGTCGTTCTTCGTTGTGCGGTGTAGGGGGAGGGGGGGTCTACAATCTGGTGCACATTGGCGTAATAAATAGTGGTCTGCGTCGTCGGACGTGTATTACTACACCCAGCAGACGAATACTTCTGTTATCGACCCTTTTCCCACTCCGCACACGTGCCGTGAAGTGATTTCGTTTCCACAGGCACCTCTGTCAGGAGGGTCTTTTTTCACTATGTCTAAGTTGCACTGATCCTCGCCATCTTGAAATTACTATTTCCCCCCCCCCCCCAACCCCCTACAAATTTCGCAGTACATATTTTGTTTGGCGTATTGTGCGACGATACGACTGTATCGTATTACGCCTCGTACTAAAGTCTGTATTGTTTTGGCAGCTGTTATTACCAGAGACCCGAGAATTTCACGGGTTCATTTCTATACAAGTCGGAATTCACACACGTGTTCGTTCGTGTTACGTTTGCAATTGGTCGACGTGTTTTTTTGACACCTTCTGAAAATAAATAAGCCAGTAACAAACATGCAAGATATTGTGCGCCCAACCACCACCTTTTACTTACCACAACAATCAACCAATACACAGTTTATATATGAACGAGAGTACATAATGCTGTGAAGTCTAGCCTACAGGTCATTGAACTAGCGAATTTCTCGGGTCTATAGTTATTACGAACATGTCTTATCGCGCACGTAAAGTAATTAATTATTTAATATTGAATGTTACCTGTTAGAACGTCATAAAGGAAAGGAAGCTGTCACATTTTCAAAAATGTTTTGAAAGTTGTTCTCTTAAATGTAAAAAATTTCACCACAACATGAAGTACAGCCATTGTTTTATAGTTTATGAATCGAAAAGGCATAGATCCCTGCTTAATTCATTCTTCTAAGTTGGCACTGCGTGTTTCCTGTGGTTCTTACCGCCCTTGTAATTTATTATTACTTTACAGCCGATATAAGTCAGAAAGTAATTTTAAAAAAGCAATGAAGCGTAAAAAATTAAATATGTTCAAGAAGTCATTATTTTTGCCGTGTCGTGTCAAAAATTTGTGGTCGTTCAGAAAATATAAAATTTATGTTATATATATATATATATATATATATATATATATATATATATATATATATATATATAATTACCATTATAAAACAGGCAAATATTTATAATGGTAATAATTTGGGAATATACGAGTTAAGGAGACGTGGAAAGGAGTTTGAAAACTACGAGAAGAAACGACCATAGCTCTCCCTGCCCTCCAGACCGGTGCAGTCCACCGGAATAGTACCAACGGCTTTTAGAACAGTGATTCAGACACGCTGGTTCGCTGTTTAACTAACTCTTTTGGCGCCAGCCTTTAAAAAAAAGTACCATGCCATAACAGTGCGTATTTTATCTGACACAGCGACTCACTTGCTCCCAGTTCAGTTGGCAGCGATGCAGAAAAATAGTTCCAGGTCTTAGCGCCGTACTAAAAGTCTGATTTTTACATTTGTGGGCACCGAAATTTTTTGATTCAGTTTCCGTTCGTTTTGTGAACATAAAGGTTTTAATTTGTATAAATAATACATCTACGTTCCTAACAATTAAATAGTTTTACTTGATCAGCTCATAGGCCCACGGAAATGTTAATCTTTTACTTGGTGGAGGCACACAAAGTGGGCAGAAAATATTGTCTTAAGTTAGGTTTTGAAAAGTGCACATTGATGGCGTAAAGCATCTATTATAAACTTGTGCAGACTTGTTAAAATTTGTTTTTAATTTTGGTCGTTTTATATTTTCTGTACACAGGGGAAAATTTTTCTAACTAAGATTATTTTGCAAAATGTCACCCTGCCAAAAATTTCGTGGTCTTACAATTATTTTTACTATCAGTAAAACGTTCCGTTAAAATTACCAAAAGGAAAATAAATCTTTCTTTTTGGACTCTGTAGAAAACAGTTTAATATTTATTTCAAAATAACCAAATATTTGACATAATATATTTTCCATTGACTATTTTTAAAAATATACGTTTAATTATCACAATATTTTTATTTAAATAATTAAGTTACAACACCTGTGCTTCAACATGATATTTCTGCAGTGACACGAAAAATAGAAATAGTCTGCAGTTTGTATCTAGTTAGTTAGTTTTTCTAACGACGAGAGTTTTCTTTCAAAATAACCTAAAAAAACAAACTATATTCCATTTATAACACTACATAGAACACAACAGGTTATCAGGGAGACTATGTTGACATAAGATTAAAGTTGCCATATTCTTGGAGTAAGAAATGTCAAGGGTGAAGCCTTAGATACTCTTGGAATACTTCAAACTCTGTTTAGTATGTTGCCATTCGTTTTAAGTCATATTTTACTATTTGCTGTTTTTGATCGTGAAATTGTGGACAAATTAAAAAACAGTTTATATGTTTGTGCTGTAGTGCGCTGTAAACAAATAAAAAACATTCACTCCTATTTTTTTTTTTTTTTAATTAAAGTGTCACTGGTAATATAATAGGAAATCTAGCGTAATTTAAACATAAACATTCTTACAAAACACACACACACGTAAATACGCGAAAGTGTTCATGTCTTGCTCGAGATTCAAAACCAGGGCTCCTTGCATCGCAAACAAACGCACGACAACTATGAATATATGTCGATGGGGCTGGCTTCCACAGCTCATGCTTGGAAAGTCAACGTGTCCCGTGCTTTCGATAGGAATTTAAACTCAGGACCTATCGCTTCGCAGCACTCGTCCCTCCACCCCTCCACGAACTATATAAAATTTTTATAGTTGGCCTATAACTAAGAAGAGAGAAGGAAAACCCGGCATAGACACTGTTCGATCGCAGCGCTCTTAAATCTTGAAGGTGAACAAGAGATTCAAGAAACTGAAAGACAAAATGGCCATGATTGTGAAGTTTCTATGGCGTAATATAGCTGTCAATGAATTTAATTCAACAAGAGTTGAAAATAATTTGAAGAAAAAAAAACTGATCGTCTGAAAGTGGCTTTAAACAGAAGCTTCTGTCCCTTGCCTCGGCCCCATGGGCGATGGATGGAGACACACCGTTTCGGCACAGGCATTCCCAGCTTTCTTTCATTGTTGTTCAGACAGTAGGCTAAAGACGCACTCCTGTGCACCAATGTCCACGAGAGCGCCCTCTCACGTTGCGTTGCGACCTGCGCACCCAGTCCCTCCTGCATTGCGGCCCGGCCACTTCACACACCACTACTGTCTGTCTACAGGACAGTATGGTACGGAGGATATGTCGCCGCTTGACATAATATATCAGTAATAACAAAATAATAATAAATACATATTAATAGTAATTAAATATAATGATATAATAGAACAGTAATATTACAATAAATATAATACATATTATTACATATATTATTTAGTATAAAATAATAGAATAATATATTATTAAATGAAAAATATAAAATAATAATACAATAAAATTATTCTAAATAAATCAATCAATAATAACATAACATATAAATCCATCACTGGCAGGCAAGATTTCCTCAATATATCCTTACAGCATGCGGAGTCAAAAACCACCCTTAACATCATCACCATCAATCAAACACCACGTCATAACCCCCACCAGCAACATTTAAAGCTGTTCACGATAAAGTCAGCATTTCTGAAATCAACCTTTGAGAAATACCACTGCCCCTAGCTGTATCTATTTTAACAGGCGCACTGAGTGACATGCGTCCTGTAAAGTTGGTAATGACGAAGGGAAAATAGTTCCTTATCTCACAGCTGAAGTAAAAGTACTATGTGAAACATAGGCGATATTAAAACTTATTTCTCAGGCTTTCTGTTCTTTTTAATGCATCTAAAGGCAAGAATTATAAAAATGGTAAATTATTTACTTTCATAGTAAACTCACAGTTTAATTTGACGGATGCAGGAACAAAGTGATCAGGCCTATATCAGTGATAATATTGCATGTAGCGAAAGAACAAACACATATCGTGCACTCAAGCAGATTCTAAGCAGGCCTTTCAGAAATGTTCAGTTTACCGTGAACAGCCTATATCATAATTACTACCACAACCATAGAGTCGAGAAGTGCACAGAGGCAAAATCGCGTTGCGGTTCCTTTGAGGTGAGCGCACCTATGCTCTGATTGGCTGCGCAAGGCTTTGGAACGGACCTCGTGTCTGAATGGCTGGCTACTGCGTGCTGCGAAATATTCCCTATTATAGACTATTCACGGTAAAATCAGCACCTTTTAAGATCCCTTCAACAGGCATTAACCACTAATAAATATAATTTATTGCAGCTCCAGAACTTAACTTTTGTGAGTGATGAAATGTAAATATACACTGTGTTTATTAGTTGCATGGCAATATTTATATTAAAAAGTGACAGAAAAATAGAAATTCTTCGAAAGGAAAAATTCAGCAGGGCCTTTAAAAGTGCTCACTTTACCGTGAATCGCCTATAGCTGAGCTAGGCATGTAGGACTATTTACCAGGCGCTGATCGGAGAACGGCTTTCAGACGGCATTTTGTTGGCGGGTGACGACGCCATTTTGCTGGTGTGCCTAAAACAAAAGTAGTTCCTCCCTATTATCCTTTATTTCCATATTTTCAAAACCCCTTAAAATATATTAGCCCCTGTCTTCCTCAGTTCAAGAAAACTATTTCTATCTTCTCAGTTGCATACAGTTTTGAAAATCCCTGTTCATCCATCTTTACACAATTACAATAAAGCCGCTAAACCCACATAACCCTTTTGTTAAAATATTCCTGAATGCCAAAGCCCTGAGATTCAATTAGGTCGCATTTCTACCTTGGATCTCCGACTCGAGTATTAGGGTAGGTAAAGAAAAAATAAGTGCAGCCTCACTGTCTGAGCACCAGAGAGAATCAGATCCCAGTGAGCATATAAATCTTGGGAGTACAATCCCGCTAAGCAAGTGACTCTTCTGGGAGACAGACAGAAACGCCAGTTTATATTTCAGTTGTCCTCGGAGTCGTTGGGGGTGAGATAGCACTCGCTGCAAGGTTCTCACCGGCTCCAGCCGCACCTGCACTCGACGCAGGTCTGGGAAGCCACTGGAACTGCTACAGAGGCTGGAGAAGGGGACGCAAGAGGATTTTGCCGCTCCGTAGTTATCCATTCGCGGGAAATGGCTCGTACTTCCCGCCTGGGCCCCGTGTTTTATGTTCAGCACTGTGTCCCACGCGCGGGCGACCAGGACGTATATATAATTTCCAGTTGGCCAGCATTTCAAATTCCCCTCCCCCTCCTGGAACTCACTTCTCCTCTACCTCCCCTACAACCCCTTCTCGGCGCCGCGGCATGAATAAAACAACACCCTGTGACACACGAACCACTTCTGAGTGGGTCGCGCCCGTACACCGACCCACCGCCGACCCCAAGAGAGAGCAGCATTGACGATAGAGGGTGGGTTCCCCGCTAGCATTGGCGTCGCTTTACAGCGGCCACTCGCCGATTTTACTACCCCCGCGTCCACCGCCCACCCCTATGTTCCTACACGCCCCTGCGATCTGGAGGCAGTCGTCTTTCCGACGTGGGATTAAGTTTTACTGGCGACGTCGGACACTTGTCATGGATCCTGCCGCTCTTGTTCAAACCAAAAATGGCCACCCTCGCCTTCTTTTCTTTTCCATCCGTCGACACGTGCACGTTTGACCAAGGGACATTCGCGCTGGGGGAGGACGTAAAGATGTGCTTCCATGCGGATATTAATAATATATGCGTATTGAGAGGCTTTCCAGCGTGACCACCAGGGATGGTGCAAAGTGACTTGACGCCTTAGACGAAACACCTGTAGCTGCTTCATCTCCATTTCTAAACACCCCCCGTTAACACGCATTTCTATTAATTTATTGAATTATTAACTTCCCTTAGGGCAACTATTGAAAATAATTAGCGAGTTGACGAACTAGGGAACATCCTAGATTCTAGTCGATCAATACTACTCACTCATAAAATTGAGCGATGGGAATTAACTCTTCCTGATAGATCGAATATTACCCATGGAGATATTTATTAATTATATTGTTTATTCCGAGCGAGGTGGCGCAGTGGTAACTCACTGTACTCGCATTAGGGAGGACCCGGGTTCGATTACCAGTCCGGCCATCCTGATTTCGGTTTTCCATGGTTTCCCGAAATCACTCCAGCCGAATGCTGGGATGGGTCCTTAACAAAGGCCATGGCCGATTCCTTCCCATTCCTGCCCCGATCTCTCTTCCTGTGAAACTTGCACCGTCTCTAATGACCTCGCTGTCGACGAGACGTTAAGCCCAACTACCTAAAAATAACTATTAATCTTTAAGAAATATATGATCTATCAGTTACGATCATTTTATTTGAATTAGTCTTTCATGATCGAACTGAAAAGCATGTTACATCTGCCGTCGCCCATCCTTCACGCCTCTAGCTTCTAGGTGCCCTAGTCGATCGCCTAGTTCGCCTGTATGGTCACGCCGACCCTGGTGACCAGTAGATCACTTTCATCTCTAAAGGAGATCTCGAAATTGTACCCTAAAGTTATTTTCACGATGGTACTACGCCACCGAAGCCACGACAAATTTCTCAGCTAATTTCACAATAGAGCGATGGACTGTCACCGGTGACTTATTCAGTCTTCTGTTATTGTGTACGAAAGTACGCTACTAGATGGGAAAAGTACGCGAGCAGTAATAATAAGATTTTTATAATTTTTTTGCTGAAATGTGTTAATTTTATTGAATGAGGTGATATTTTCTCCTTTATTTTTTAGATTGAAAAGGATGATTGTATAAAGGATGAACGACTACAAACATAGGGAAACATCGTACTTTGGTTTTCCTACTAACTTAGACGACAATCATATTAATTTGGGCTCATATCAGTCCATCTGCAAAGAGTTTATTACATATATATTTATCTTTCTTATGTAGTCCTACCTAAGCTAGTCCCCCACTCATTTTGTAAACTATATATATATATAAATTTTGACGCTTGTCTCTGGTGACTGAGTATGAGAAGAATGACAATTATATATATATATATATATATATATATATATATATATATATATATATATATATATATATATATATACATATATATGTGTGTGAGAGAGAGAGAGAGAGAGTGTGTGTGTGTGGGTGTGTGTGTGTGTGTGTAACTGTGCAGTACCCTCGACGCCCGTCGCCATTGCTAAAATTCTCATTGACTGTAGTTTTGCCGCTCCACATCGCGTCTCTTCACTCGGTTGTGAAAAAACGCTCAACGCTTTACACTGCTACGTGAAGCGAGGCGGCCATGAACCACTAATGCGTGGGAAAATGTTTGCCGTACCCACCTAGAAAAATTACGGTGCATTCCAAAACATTAAGAAGAGCATTGCAACACGATTCCGGTAACTGGAACTCTAGTTCAACAGATTGGAATAATAAATTATGGCTGTTGCACCTGGTTCAACGCAGGAGTGCAAACAATTAGTTAATATGGCGCAGCAACAGAGTGCATGATTGGGAGGGGGGAGTGGCCCGAGGAAAACCGGTGGCAAAAGCGCAATGTCCGCCATGTTTCTCACATGCAGATCATCTGGGCGACTCAATCGGACCAATGTAGTCTTGGAGGGAAGCACTTGACCGGGCCACGCGGCATCTGCGGATGTTTGGGAACTAAGAAATAAGAGTGGAGTAGAGAGATTTGGGCGGCTAAGGGCCAGTTGCACTAACATCGCGGCGATCCGAGATCGAATGATCCTAGTTCCGAACCAGGATCCAGTTTGATCTTGGTTCCAATGTAAACGTGTTGCACCAACGAAATTTCATGATTCTGGATCTCCGATTCTTCGAGCTTAGTTCCAAAGTGAGAGATCGATATTAAGTATGAGACAAATTTTCCTATTGGTTTGTAATATACGACGTCGTGGAAGTAGGCGTATTTTTCACTATATGTAGAACTAGATGTGCGATGTTTTATCTGTTTTAAGTGAATTATTGTTATACGAATTTTACTGAATAATATTCAAGTACGTATAATGTTGCTTTAATTTACCAAGAAAACAATCGTACGTAGTTCTATCTGTTAGCGTGTTTTCAAACTACATTTGTCGACGATGGCTGCTGATCTCCGATCGAGATTTGGAACCGCCAATTTCGGCGGTTCGAAATGAACTTCATCTCGATCTCCAGTCCAGCTCTGAACTCGAACAACAGTTTTCAGTGCCGATCTTAGATACGATCTCAGATCGAGTTTCGAACCACGATGGTGCAGCCGGCCCTTAGAATCCTATGTACGGAAACGGAATAGTTATCTGTGAAATCGTTGTTTGCACGTAAACTTGTATTTCGGTAAATAAAAAATTTCTGGAAATATGACTTTTTGTTGGAAAAGATAAGAGTCAATTATCTACGACCCTATTATTATTTTTTTTTGTCATATTGAGTGTATTCTTGGAGAAAAAAAATCGTGAATATGGTCAAATGTAGTTTTTTTTAAACTTGCCTATGCAGTTTTCTTAAGCGGCAAGAGAAAAGTACAAAAAAACATACGTAGTTTAATCTGTGGGCTTTCATTGCGTGTAATAAAACCCCTATGTTACAGATATAATTTTCACAGTACAGCGTTACGGCGGAAACACTGCACGCCTTGCGCATAGGAGCGATGAGGCGCTAGGCGTGCGTGTAACTGTCGCCCTTATCGCTCCCTCGCTTCTTGACCTTGGACGCGCAGCTGCATAGGCCGTGTCCGAATGGGCAGATTTTGTAGACAAAATGATCACGTGACTCAATTTTGTATACAAAAATGGTGACGTATTTGGTAATTTGGTATTTCGTATTTTGTATCTAGCGGATGTTAGCAAGGATACAAAATGACCAAATCAGCGCCATGTTTGTTTTTACTTTAAAAACACTTGCGCGAATGCGTAAATAAAATTACTTTTGAAACAAATAACTACACAGAAAATACACTAGGAATGTTTTAAAAAGCAAGTAAATGCTGTGCTTCCTATATATTTAAAGCTAATTTTTTTAAATCGTTATTGCATAATCTCTAATTTTTTTATTTATAAACGTATTCGTAGTATTTCAGTGATGATTGCAGAAATATTACATTTGTTTTAAGTATTAAATTTAGATAAAACTATTTTGCACTGTTAATGAAATAATGTGTTGCCGCAAATGCTAAACAAGTGACTGTCGAAAACGTCCGAATTGATACCTACCAAATCACAAATTTACAAAATCACGAAATAACGACATTTGTCAATTAGGACACGGCCATAGTACCCTTAACATTGGAGTCTCGAGAGCCGATGAGGATGAAGCGAGATATGGAGCGGCACCGGAATGCGGCGGAAACGGGAGATCCCCGAGAAAACCCGCCGACCAGCGGCATCATCCGGCGCGATTCACACGTGCGAAAATCCAGGAAGGACTCCGCCGGGAATTGAACCAGATTCACATTGGTGGGAGACGAGTAGTCTGACCAGGACACTACCGCGGTCCCCTAAAAAAATAATAAATGAAAGAAAGAAACGTGGTCAACTCTGGAGAGTTTTAAAAAATTTCACGACCGATCCATACGGTGGTCTGTTCACGACTGAGGGAGATAGTATGAGCCGGACTGAGATAAAATATGCTTGTGCGACCGCGAGACAGCAGGAACGTCGTAAAAGTCGAGTGCTCCCTCGCGGAACACCCAACTTCTCCCTTTCCATCGTCTTCCCCTGGAAACTCTCGTGTGCAGGGCAGTTGCGTGCTGGCCATAGGGCATCCCCGCGGCGCTGGGTCGTGTCCATGAAACAGTAAACAACAGCTGATAAGTGACCCCGAATACGCCTGGGGTAAAACGCGAGTCCTGCTGCGTGCCGCATAACGCGCATGGAACTAGACGGTACGCCCCAAGTGCATCGTCAGAGGTTTTAGTATTTCAGTCCCCCAGCAGGACTCGGCCGCAATAGTTGACGGGTGCCCCACATCTCAGGAGCAGAGCCACTTCAACCCTCCGACATAAACGCAGTATTATCCAACCGTAAAAAAATAAATAAATAAATAAACCTTTTGTGAAGGGAATGGGGTGCATTTCTTATTTAAAAGAAGCCCGACGTCTCACAGCAAGATATAGACAATGAAATTTTTGTTCTTCCATTTTACGATGCATACCAGGGACGCAAAATTGGGTCGATATGGTACGGTACAAATGCATCGGTATTAAAAAGTTATTTCTACTGAGAAGAATCCTACTTCCTTGGAATATTATGCTCATATATTCTAAATTATCTTAAAATGTACATGACAGTTGGGGACAGAACTGATAGCATTATTTATGATTAGCAATGCGTGGTGATATTGTAAATATATATGGTGAGGGAATACGATTTAACTCAGACACGACAAAAACCGCTTCTTAATCGAAAGGTGGGCTGTGACATTTCAGAAGTAGACAACTATTACGTCCTCGCGAATGTTGTACTGACTTCAGTAATGTGTGAGGGGAGAGATTTTGACGACATTTAACATCGAGATCTTAAGAGCCGACGAAGGTGAACCATATGAATAATTATTTTTCTACGTGGTAAAGGGATCATATGGAGGGGTAAACACAGTTTTCTGATTACTCCAACTTGATTACATATGGTTTCTGTGTGTATGTGAGTGCGTGTATTTATCTGTGTGGTAAAGCATTGAACTCAAGGTTCGGCCATTCTTTTATTTAATTCTTGCCTGTGAGTAATGAAGGATGCACTTCGAACGTCTGTGTATGAAACTGACTCTCCTTCATTTATTACATCCATAAAACAATATAATAACAATTTGCCTTTATAATTTATTGCAATAAATGTAAATCATATATCCACCCTCAATATAATAATAAACGAATAAAAAAATATATAAATAACTAACAAAACAAATTATATTAAATACACATTTATTAAATAACGGTAAAAATGCACACAAAACATCCGTAGACGTTAAAACAGTAAATCACGTGAGACAAGTGTCTCCATACTCGCCTTTGAGCGTCCGCTCAACATACCGTTTGACTACGAGGCAACAGAAAAATACTGTGTTTACGACCCGACAGAAACAAAGTTCTTAAATATGAAAGACAGTTTTATTATGAATATTTGAAACTACATTCCTACACGCAAACGTAACACCAACCTTATTTGCGTGTTTGCTGGACGATCTGCTGTATTGACCCTTGTTACGACAAGGGACTTTACGACTAACAATACTTCACTACACGACGCAACATAGCCTCCGGCTACAGCCAACGTCATGGATATTCTGGAGAGCTTGTGGACGGTAGAGCTTCGAGCGGCAGCCATGCGAAACAGTGGCCCCACTGGTGACGTGGTCGCCGGAAGGGAGGCCACGTGGACGGAAGTCAGCTCCAACCAAGAAATTTTTTGACGTCCCAAGACTATTATCGAATGTTCTCTTGGGCCCTGATTGGCCGGAATCAAAATATGGTGTTGCGGATTGGTGGGAAATGGCCGATCCTAGACTATAAAACATTGGGAGGTGGTCGGTAGCCTCAGAGACCGACTTTCCTCCTGGACTTCTCCACAAGTTAAGTAAACTGTTATAATATGAAACTTTTACCCTTAAGGTCGGAAAACAGGCAAAATGGCGGCTATGTCCGTCCATAAAGATGGGGCATTTTTAATATTTTTAAAGATAGAATGTCTTAGTAAGTAGCTGACAGAATTTTTGTAAAAGCTTTCTCATGCTTAAAGTTAACAGCCATTTTGTGAACAAACGGTACTTATGAAACTAAAAAAGATTATTAAGTAAAATCTTAAAGTTTTTGTTGTAAACTCTGTCATTTTGGGATAAAACTAGGGATTTTAGATGACTGTTTTAAATGCTGAAATGCAGCAATGTTTTTAAAAAATGTAGCCACGCTAGTAAAATTATAGGAACGTTAAGAAAATGATTTTGAATTGCCCAAAAGAAATACATATAATAATGAGTAATCGTGGAACACTCATTAAAAAAAAATCACCTTCTAGTGAAACTGTTAAAACTGTGGAATCTAATATTGCGAAAATAATTGAATTTTCTGAATCTTTGTACTGCAGCCTCTTTATTTATGAAACATTATATTCATGAAAAATAAGTAGGAGTAAAAGAAAAGAAAACTTTTGTGTGATAGCATAATCACATATAAAATATATCATATATAATCACCACTGCCTATATTTTGGGTGATTACTTATCCCATTTAATTTTGGAGTGTCTAAAAATTAACAACTATTTCAGTATTGTAATTTATCCTAGGTAAATTTGTATTTCTCCTCGCATTTGTATTTCAATACCCCGAATCGTTGTATTTTCTCATGGGTATCATTCTTAAAACTAATTGTTGGGAAGCCCTGATGAATCATGTTACATTTTATAATGAATAAAGTACCTATGATATGTTTTCAGAGAATTCATGTGTGTTTTTGCCAGAAATCCTTACACTATGAGGCTCTGTCTTATACTATTGTTTTGAGATACATTTTTCACTTGCATTGGTGGGCTATGTTTAAACTCCCTGCCACGCCCTTTGAGAAGGGCGTCGCACACGGATGAAAAGTAACTTCAACATGGCCGAGTACATGTTACCTAATGTACATGTTACAAGTGGTGACAACCAACTTTCGGTACAACCAAATCTGATCACCAATCTCCATCTTAATCCTCTTACGAGAGAACAGTACAGGTGTAGAGTACATGCTCATAACAGCAGTATTATTCACAACATTTTCGTGTACTGGGACGGTTTTCCAACAAAAATAATATCACGAGAATCAATATTTCCCAAATCCTGAACCTTCGGATCCTTCGAATTGAAAGCTTTGCTGAAGAAACAAAACTCTTAACAGCCCACTACCAGCTATAGCGGAAATGCCTTCCACATCAAAACGAAATAAAAAAGACAGTAATATGTAACTCAACTCGCAACTCAATACTCTAAAGCACCATGCTTAAGCTTCTTTATCAAAATTATTAGAATAAGGTAAAATATTACGATATTACTTCCTGGGGTAATAATACCCAGGAGAACAAATTCGCTTCCGATACATTGTAATACCAAACCTGTCAAAAACATAAAAGTCATTCATGTTATTTTATGGTTTGCGCCGGAATTCAAGAGTGGGGGTGCTCCCTGAGAAAACCTGCCGGCCGGCAGGCATCGTTCGGCACGATTCCCGCATGCGAAAGTCCGGGAGCGGCCCCGCCGGGAATCGAGCTCAGTTCGCCAAGGTTGGAGGCGGGTAGTCTGGCCACTACACCACCGCGGCCCCTGAATTCAGTAGCGGAACGCAGTCGTAGGTGTTACCCCATATGTTCACTGTTGCATTCCCAACAAACACAACCTGTAGGGAAAGTGTCGGCAGATTGTCGGCCCGATACATGTACTGTCGGCAACTGTCGTTTCAATGCCAAAAGATAGCCATCTGACAACGACGTGGCGTATTTTTTGAGACTGTATGTTTGCCATTAGAAAAAAGACAACGGCCCGCTGTATTTTTTTTGGATAACCGATGGATATCACCTAAATTATGTCGGCGTGATATCTCACAGCCAACATGTCACCAATAGCGAAAATTATATTCTGGCCCGATTCCGATATAGCATCTTTATTTTTTTTTGGTAAGCTGGCCGTCATCATATTTATTCCGGCCCACTAACGTTTTCGAGACATGGCTCTTTATCACAATAAAGATACAGATATGATGTATTTTTGTCCACAAACTTTTGGAAAGTGTTTTTTGAATAGGCAAGATGTTAGCTACCTGTTAATGGCATTATGTCTTTTTTGAGACCATGTATTAACCGTTAGCATGTTTTTTTCATGATTATATATGTGTCACGTGGTAGGCCATGGTATTTTTTACTTTGAAATTATTTTTCAATTGTGTAACCATCCGACAGATATATTAAAAACTAACAGAAATTATTTTGTTTGTAAGCCTTTTAAGAAACAAATAAACCGCTTTTAAATAATCCGTGATTAAAATTATTTAGTTATATTGTCATGGAATTTATACATTCATTTCAATAATCTGGGTCGTGATAAATTTGTAATTACTGGAAAATATCAGCAACTTACCCCCTGGTGTACAGGATAGAATGCTGGACTGTCAGTTAAGGGTCTTAGGTTCGAACCCCGCATTCGGCTGCAAGGTATTTTCATATCATATAATGCGTTGAGGAGTAAATTAAATGAACAAATGTGAAGAGGAAATAAGAATTACTAGAACTTTTTATCGAAAAGTTAGGTTTTTTCCATGGTTATACTGCTTATTTCTGGACATCATGCTGCTACAGAACCGGCATCGTAACAACATCCAGCCGTCGCAGGCCCAGCATCTTGCGCGCCCTCCAGCCGCCGCAGGCCCCGCCGTCTCGCCGCCATCCAGCTGCCGCAGGCACGGCATCTTGCCGCCACCCAGCAGCTACATATTCCAAAACTTGTCGGCTAGCTTTTATCGGCACGATTCTGACCCGTACTTTTCGTCTGTGTTTGGCCAGAATACATTATGTACCTTGCCGTTAGTGTTAAGGTGTATTTTTGACACTGTTGGTAAACAGCCAGCCGCCAGTCCATATTTCCATCGGTCCGCTTCCGACATAAGACAGCGGGCCGACATCATCTGGCCAGATTTAGTTGGCTATCTTTTACCGGCCCGATTCCAGCTCGTATTTTTCACGTCTGTTGGGTTTGTTCCCGAGAGGCCGAAATGGACATGTGAAACAAAGACTGCCATAACATTTCGCACATTACGTCTACATATATCCACATAATTGTATTAAACTAACTTTGCCAGAAAATTGCTTTAAAAATTTACATGGTTTGTCCTCCCTTCGTGCCAGCTCTGAGAGGGACGGAAAAATAGATTGATCATCATCAATCATCAGTTTTCAATCATAAATCATCATCTATCACGAATCATCCATTGTCAATCATTATCATCACCACCACGTATGGCTTAAACTCTCACCGACATTGACGTTATTGAAGACTGGACCAATTCTTCCGACAAGCAGAAACCAGGAAAGCAGTTTTCTATGGCCTGTGTTAAAGAACCATCCTAGCAATTAATATGAGTCATTTCGGAAAACCATAGGAGAACGAAATCAGGATGGTCGGCTTGGAAATCGAAGCCAATTCCTTCCCGATAACGAGCCCAGTTGTGCTGCCATTGCATCAACGCGTTTAATGAGAACGTGGTGGTAAAATTATATCTAATTCTGAAAATGTTATTCAAAACAAAAAAAAAAAAAAAAAAAAAGTTTTTTATGTTATTGTTTTATACATGCTAAGACGGAAAGAAGCATGAGGGAGATTAAGGGAAGAATGATTGAACAGTCACCCAGCTGGTAAAGAGTAACCTATAGAAAAATGGTTTGAAGGAAAAGGGGGAGGGGGGTTTGGTAGGGGGGCACAGTTCAAAAGTGCAAATAAAACAATAGCTTTTTTCATCGATTAATAAGTGTTTCATAGAAACATACTGTAAAATAAAACTTGAAATGCGCCCTTCAATTTAGTTTAACTGAAAACGTTAATTTCAGGCTATTTAAGAGTAGTAATTTGTTGATTATCCTTATCGGTTTTTTAATATTATACGAACAGTATCCTGATAACAACGCTAGTTCGGAAATCCTTTTTAAAGGATTTCAAGAGTAATTTTAAACATTTTAACTTAAAATTTTGCGCCGAGGGGATGTTGGCTCTTACTGAAGAACAACAGGTCGATTTCAGCTAATGTTTTTTGTATCGCAGGAACGTTGTGGAGCGTATTCTTAAAATCTAGCGCATCGCTTGCCTGCAGTTGGGTTTAAGTCCAGGCTATATTTAATTTGTGATACTTAAAAAAAATGAACTACAAACTACACAACGAAATTTCCATTATTAGTTTTCTCGCAACGTTGGAAATATTTTTTTTTTTGTAATTTACTTGTCACAAGATAAAATTTTTACTTTCTTTGATTATGTTTGTTTCTCTTTGTATATCAGCATCTCTTATTTGTACTTATATCAGGCCACTGTCGATATAGCACAAAAAAAAATTGAATACATATAATATATATGAAAAAACTATATTTTGACACTTGTATAGCTGCATTCTTTCGGAATGTGTGTGAAAAACTGGTCGTGGCAAAACCTCACTCGTAGCAGAGTTCATCGGCATCGAACCCACGGTTTAATAAAGCGGAACCGTGCCTATCTCGTGACGTCCCAGCGATCAATGGGTCGCTCCAATCACTGAGCCACGGTAGAATTACGACAGGATGTCAGTGTTTTTATTTTTTATTTTTTAACAAAATTACCTTGCACGCTACATGTTTAACAATATTCAAAATCAGTAATTGAAAACTGGTTTCGTTAACTTGTTTTGCGAAAAAAAAAGTGGCGAAAAAGGGGGGCAGGTTCAATTCATTAGTAAACAGAAAGAAAAAAAGACAACGGAACGTCAGGACAAAAAGTTACACGTGTGTTGGCTCGTAAACTTCATTATCATGTCAAAGCGCATTCCGGGATGGCTCATTTATATTTCGGGACGGCTGGAGCTGCTATCGACCAATGGAGGTCGCGGATACATTAAACAATTTACAAGCTTTATAAAAGCAGGGAAGGGGTTGGGGGAAGGTAGGGGAGGGTTGCCGGAGCCGTGTAATATCACGTGACAGGCGTGCGTCGCCCGGTCATAAAGTATTCACGTCTTCGTGATGACGCAATCTGTTTGCAAAAATGCTTTATTCTTCCGCGGCTTCAATCACGTACGCCTAAAGCGGGTATATTTTCATAGTGGGGTCAAAGACGTGAACCCAGGGTTTTTAATTTCATATCAGCCTTACGCATGCCAAACTCTGCGTTAATATATCAAGTAACTAAACAAGATGTAAAAAAAAGCAAATACTTTACGCGGACATTGTTTCTCTTCCATTGTTTCCATGCGATGCAGTCTCTCTAGTCTCGTTAAATAAAAGCGTCAACAATAATTTTAATATTTATGCGCTACGTTTAGAAGTCATCTACAATGTTTAATACTGTAAATTTTCTGTTCTACTCTGTCCTTTAACACATGATGAAATAACTTTATGCGTTTTACTTTCTGTGTATAGTATGCAACAAAAATAAAAGTAACTAGCAATTTTTCTTTAAAGAACTGAACACTGACATATTTGTTGGTTTTCAGAATAATTTATGCACATTTATGCAGAGTAAACGTGTCGAATGGTTACATGTATCATAAAATATTGTAACTCCAAATAACATTCACAGGAGTGGGATTATTCGTTCAGGATAAGTTAAGGCGTCTCTTGGAGAGTGTTTTCTTGAAAAAAAAATTTTACGAGGGCATCAAATAAATGAATTTAATATAATATGTTTATATTTGATAAAATAAATATACGTAAGAGACTGAAGATGTGAAATGAACTTATTTTTTATAATCTTGCCCTATTAACGTCAAATTAAATGTATAGGCGACCACAGATGGGGGTCGCTGTTTCTGTACTACACTTATAATTCACTAACCTTCTCAAATACTAGCAATGGTAGAATGTTCTTACAAATCAATACGTCTTGCATTCTACAATAACTATAACAATACACGCCTAAAACTGAACAAAAAGTTACATAAAACCATTATAAACGTAAGTCCAAAGAAAAATATGAGTGAATGTCGTAGAATACTCAAAACACATGTTAAGAGCCTTATTTGATACTCTAGCAATTTGGGTCGAAGTAAATCAGTGATGGGAACTGCGAATTTCAGTAGCTACAGATAAATAATTTTCAGCTCTAATTTTATACAGTGTTTGGAAACTGGCAATAGGTAAGACATCAGGCTGGTGGAAATTTTATTATTTTTATAACGTGTTTGCTGTATTGGGACATCCGCGTAGTAATTTACTCTGTGCTCTATAATACACAGTCATTAATTTTGTACTTTATATTAGCAGTATGTAAGTACCTCCGTTAACGAGGTCGATAATACGCCTGCAGATAATGTGAGGTTTAGATCCTGCTAAGCCTAGGAAATGTGTGTCGTTATGCCAGTTTTGCTTTTCATAATGTGTGAGTCGTCCATCAGTCAGCCTAGCTGGCAGGACGCAGGGACGTTTTTGAAAACAACAACCATCAGTCACTAACACTCTGTGCTTAGCAAGCCAGCTGGGGCGCCCGAAATAACAAAAGGAAGTTTAATCATTAATTCCATATGGCTGCCACTGTGTCCTACTGCACAGAAAACATTAAGTTCATCCACCCCACGACCTAGTTTCTACCCATTGTATGGCTAGTTCCTGTTTTAAGTCTGCTTCTTCCTGGAATGGAGAGATATTATCGGTTCGTAACGTCGAGGTCTTGAGAGCCGATGAGAATGAAGCGAGGTGAGTCTGGAGCAGTGCCGGAATTCCAGAGCGGGGGAAACGGGAGATCACCGAGAAAACCCGTCGACCAGCTTCCGGCATAATTCTTACATGCGAAAATCCGGGAGCGACCCCGCTCGAATGTCTGGAAAACTAATACATATGCTACAGCAGTTCTCATTTTAAACAAGAGAGTATCGTTGTGGTTTTTATATTATTCCGTCGCAGTTTTTACAATACGCTGCTAAACTCATGATTGTAAATGGTGGAAGGGGGTAGGGGCTATAAGAGATTACTTAATCCTTCCTCTAATTGAATATAATAGTTTACGAAAGATTTTTAAGCCACTTTGGTTTGCGTGGGCGTGTTTGCAATTGCCTTTCAGTCATGATATGTTGATTTAATTGTATAATTTAGTATAATACTGTATAGTTGTAGCTTAACTACAAATTATAACTGTATACAAGCAATATCCTAGATGGCCCATGAGGCACTAACAACTAGAAGTTGATTATTATGAACTAGGTGACCCAGCCCGTTACTTTTATTGTATTGTCGTGGAGCTAGAACAGTCATAATGTTAAAAATTTGGTTATTATACACGGACTGAAAAAAAAAATTGCATAGATATATGTAGGTAATAATGAAATGACGTGAAATTAACTCAACATTGAAGCGACTGCTATCCCATTTAATATTTATCTATTCACTTTACCACCGCGGTCCCACTTAACATAGTTATACCCACTGAGCCACTAAGGCCCCACTTTGAATCTCTCTATTCACTGAGCTACTAAGGCCCAACTTGGAATCTCTCTATCCACCAATCCACTGCGGCCCCACTTAATTAACTCAACATTGAAGCGAGACATTTAAAGCAAACGAAAATGATATTTCATTACCTTCATATCTCTATTCAATATTCTCTATGCATTAATACAAAAGTTTTCATAGGGAAACAGTAATTAAAAATGAGTTTTTAGGGAAAAAGGTAATGATTGGGTAATTTGATATTTCTGCAATTAGAACTTGACCTGTATTTAACCCTGATGATTAGCTCTGAAAAATTTGAAGAACTTCTGTTGAGTTTCAAGGGACTTAGAGGTATTAAAGACTGACAGACGGACAGACGTAGATAGTCTGCTTATTATATAGGATAAGTACAATAAATAAAATTAAATACTTGCTAGAGTCAATGTATTCTGGGTTCAGATATCACAATTTAACAAAATATTAATGTCAAAACTTTTACTTTTATGTATTTGTTCGTGTGCAAAGCAAGGTATGGACGCTGGTCGTGTTGAATCGTATTGGTGATGAGTCTTTTTTCTTTCTTTCCTTTCTTTTTTTATTAGTAATCTCCATGAAATATGAATTTCCTATTTTCCTGCAGGCCGAAATGAGCGTATGGCAATCAAGTGCGTGGCCCGGGTGACTGATCGGTCGAGGAACGAAGAGCAGGGAATTTGCGCGAATAAAAAAAAAGCCAATGAGAAGAGAATCGTGTGGGAGGGGGATGCATATTTTCCCGTTGTTTGGCGACGCTCGCCTATTATTAGAGGGGAGGGCGCGCATGACTGCCTAACAAGGGCTTCTGCAACATTGAGGAGAGTAATTTCGCCCCCTCAGCCCACGTCCCGCACCCGTTTCGAAAACCAATTCTGCAACCCCGTCGGACGTGTGAAAATTTTATGTTCTCCCCCTTTCTCTTCCGCCTCTTCTAGGTCGCGTGAGGTAAGCGATCCGGGCTCCTTGCGGCACCAAGGGTTACCTCCCTCCAACCCTTCTTCTACCCATTCAAGCTAGTTAGTAGGGGATGTGTTTTGTTTCTGCAGCTATGATCCTCCTCCCCTCTGGCAAGCTTGTGAGTGGGTTGACGGTGGGAGGGGGTGGTGAGTGAAGAGCCATGAAGAGCGGAAGAGAATGAGAGGGGGAGATAGAGGAATAGCAGTAAAGTAGTGAGGGTGCCCAGGGAGAGCTGTTTTACTTATTGACAGCCTTGAGAGCCTGCTGGCTGCTCATTTGCGGATGTAATTCGTCCCAAGGGCTGAAGCCCCGAAGCCCACAAATACGACAGCCTCGTCTCCCAGGGCGGCGATATTCACGGTATGTCCTCTTGATCCTGCCACGTTCTCTACTGGCTGTTCTTCCAGGACTCTCCTCCATAGCCGTGTCCTCGGAGACAAGGCTCGTTTCCTCCAGATAGTACTGTATCACATTCACGGTTACTTACAAATTTTCTGGAGCCCTGCTAAAGTTATACTTCCAGGATATTCCTCCGCCTCATGAAAATAAAGCTTACTTAGTCTAGAAAAATACACCAAAGGTACAACGCACCATATCGTGCGCACTCAGTGTAATAATATTTTACGTAAGAAATTTTTTTTCTTCAGATATTAGCAATATACCTATTACCTTCCTGTTCTTATCTTAATTAATTATAAATTAAATACTATAATTTATAAAATAGAATACAAGCAAAAATTATATTAAACAAAAATAATGTACGTTTATGTTAACACAAGTATAAATTACTTGTGATACTTGACATATTTAACAAACTACTAAACCAGCCGTGCGTAAAGTGATTTTTCAAAGGTTTGTTTCAAATAGTGTGAGGAAACTGCGAATAGACTCTATATGCTGTTCATGATGAACTGAGTACTCGTAGAATGCCTCCTTAGGATGTACTTGTATGCATATTGTATTTTCTTCCGCCATACGTAAAATTAACATTGCCATGGACTTCATCACTTTATTCATGCGTCGTTCATGTAAAGCCGTAAGATTATTAGAAAACGTATTAATTTGAAAATTTGCTCATTGCTACACTTAAATAGATAAAAAAATAAAATAAAATAAACCAAGGAAACAATTTCAGTATTCACCGATGTTTGCCTAAAGACTTTTAATTCAACGTGAAAACGTGGAACAACTTATTGGGCGCGTGTCAGTTAGTGTGCTTGTTAGAATATAAGCAGGTATAGGCTGTTCACGATAAAGTGAGCACTTAAGAAATGAACCTTAGAAAAAATTCGCTACCCCTGCATGCATATATTTTAACGGGCTTACTGAGCGACATTCGCCCTCTAAAGTTGGTAACGATTGACGGAAAGTAGTTCTATATCTTAACCTTGAATAAAATGTGTTAGGTAACCATATGTGATAACTTAAAATTATTTCTTTCTTCCGCTTTCTGTTTTTTTTTTTTTTTTAATCCACAGAAGTGTTAAAAATTGCAGATTTGTAAAGTATTTCCTTTTAAAATAATTTTACAGTGTCGTTTGACTAACGCACAAATAAAGTGTTGAGCCCCATGGCAATGTTAATTTTAAATATTTCAGAGGAATACACAACGTGCATACAAGTATATCTTAAGCAGGGCTTTCAAAAGTACTCGTTTAACCGTGAACAGCCTATACGGGCAATGACATTTTCCAAACGTTGATTTCAATAGTGCTCAGTTTACCGTGAACAGTCTATATCATCTAGTATATTGCAAAGTACACGAGCAAGTTTGTGCCGAAGCAAATAATCTCGAATCAGATGCTGGCTACAAGGTCAATATGAAGAGAATGACTGGAAAAAAAGCAGGAATAGCTAGATAAAGCCCATTAACAACATTTTGAATCGCGGTTTCTTTGGTCGCCATACTAGAGACCCCCTCACAAACGTTCACTGTCTTTAAGTAACGTTACAGTTTCGTGTACCAGTGATTTAAGAGGCTTTTATAACTATTGGTATCTTTGTATTATCATGAATAAGAAAGTACATCTTCAACAACTACAGTATAGAGTGCTCTCAGCACTATAACTGAGTGGCACAAATTTCCATTCTGAAAACACTTTGTCACATATACAAAGTCTGTGGAAATTGGCGAGTATATCGTCCAGACGATCGCTGCAACGCTTGCATTAAGGACAGATTTGTCGCGATTAAAAAATTGTAAGTCGATCTTTGCGGCTGTTCCCGTCATTTTTTCAGCCAGTTTTTAAGAATGTATTTGGCAATTTCCCTGAGTGAATTTATCCTTCTCTTTGATCAGTGTGCGAGAGCTTCCTGTTTCCTGCTGTTTTTAGTATCAAAAAAACTAATTCTTCTAACCCTAAGCTGAATCTTTTTTTTTTGTGGTGGAGATGTAGAATATTTTAGTCCTTTATGCACGTATGCAAAGAAATGAAAATTGGATAAATTTAGTTTCATTTAACACAAGAATGTAGACTAGTTTAGACTGTGCTCTTAATCAATTTTAAAAGGTCACTGTGGACTCTGCGGGTTCACTTGATTCGTGTAGAATCACGAGTGCTCACTGATATCTCAAATAGCAGGTTGTGAGACATCGGAGAGGTTGTTCAAAAGTTGTCGTCAGTTGTAGTCTTGAATTTATTCTCGTTCAGATTATTGTCCACCAGGAGAAGCCATAAAGCTTCAGACACATTAATTTTACCTCTTTCTATGTCTCCATGGTGTGACACCGATCTACCAATGGTCGATAATTATGGTCAGTTTCTATTTTTAGAGTATTTAGTTTTTCTATACCACTCCGGATAATATTTATAAGTATTCTTCAATAACACGGAAAAAAAAATTACTGGATTTTCTGTAGGTTTCAGGAGGGAAAAAATATGTTTTAGGTTTTGAACTCAGGTAACAAAGCTATGCTTGTATACTGGGGCTTGCTTAAATATCTTCATAAACAGTAAGTTGTTATAAACAGATGCTTTTAAGCAGGTACATAGAAGTTCGTGCACAAATAAATCTGAAAAAGTTTCGAAACTAGATTTAGTATTTGAACAACGATCCCCCTACATCCATCGTCTGTAGCTTCTCTTTAGTGTTTGTTGTGTGTTTCAAACACCACTTACTCAATAAAAATATTATTCTTGTATTTAACCTTAAATTGTTCATCGCCCAGTAAAATGTTTCGGAGGCTTTTGTTGCTTGGCTTGTGGGTGTGATTGGTGGTGCGGATCAGTGGCCTTGAATAGTGGCCATGTTTGATGACCTTGGGCGGTGACCATGTTGAAGGGACCTTGGTAGTAGAACGATGAAGCCGAGTCTGAGGCAAAAGGCATGGGGTACATGAGCCACCATGTTGTGAAGTCAGACGTCGGCCATCTTGGATATTTGTGACTTTGGCGTTGAATGATCTTGACCTTGAAATCGAACATTCGATTAAACTCGCAAAAAAAATACTGAAATTAGAACAATCAGGAAAAAATTACATTATTGACACCAACCGGCATCTTGGATTTCCATGACCTTGACACTGATCCCAAATTACCTTGGGCCATGAAAATCAACAAAAATGGAAAAAAAGTCGTAAAAGGAATGTAAATACAGGATAAATTATATTGACTCTAACCGCCATATTGTACTAAGATGATCTAGACTTTGACCAAAGGTAAATTTAATTTAAAAAATTAACAAAAAGTTGCAAACATTCTTAAAAATATTTTTAAAACAGGGGATAAATTATACTATCCATCCTGGCCACCAGCTTGAATAGCCATGACATTTACTTTGGCCTCCAACAAACTGAAGTCCAAAAAATCTAAAAAAATAATTGTAAAGTAAAATTTATGTAAATTATGAAAAATTATAAATATGTATTATTATTTAACAAAAATATTTAAAATTAAAATTAATGAAGAAAATGTTGGAAAATTTGGCAAAAAATTAAATCATTCTTTAGACTTGCATGTAGAAGGTACAGGGTTCAATTTTCGTAAAGTTGGTAAATCTTGCCGACTCCCAGAACGGCGACCAGCAGGCGACTGACCCAAACTACTATATTTCATTGGCTACTTAATCGGCCCTCCACCCAACAACCTTCGACAACGAATCATTGTCTTTACATTACACCCGTCCCCTCCCCCGATCTCACCATTTATCCACTATAGCACGACTTTCACTACTACCACTAGACTGCACTGGTGATTCAATGATGAAGTCACATTGTTCGCTCGTGATTGGATGTTGGTCAGGTGATCTCGACCTCTGCAGATATGTAAGTAAGTCAAAATCGATCCATGCCACAGTTCTTCGCCTGATGCGAGAGGTGGCGTATCGCGCTCTCTCTTTCTCTCTCTCTTTCATATTGTTTTTAGCATCCAATGGAGTACGTTGTTTTATGTTCGACTTTTCCAATACAAATTTACACATGTTCATACCAGCGAACAATTTGTGTTTAAAGATCAAGATGAAGTGTTTTTTAATTGCGTGTCTGCGACCAGCCTCCCAACTTCGTCTTTGGTGGTAATATCGCTGACTCCAGCTGGACTACCTATATACGACGGCAATGCCATTCACAAACCATTAGGCCACTGAAACTATGAATGTACGAAGCTAGTCATGTGATAGACATTATTATTCTATGTGCTCCTTTGGTCATCAATCTACCACTCCATCAATATTTCGATCAGTGTTTCAATCTTTTAATCAATTATTCAAACTTCTAATAAAAATTTTTATTAATATTCCAATATTTTTATCAATCTCGCGATCAAATTTTCGATCACTCTTTCGACCATGTCTTCCAATCTTTCGACCATGTTTTCCAATCTTTTAAACCAATCTTCTAATCTTTCGACCAGTCTTCAAATCTTTCAACGAGTATTCCAATCTTTTGACTAACTTTCCAATATTTCGATCAGTCTTCAGTCTTTCGCTCAGTCTCTCAACATTTCGATCAATCCTACAATCATTATTCCAATCTTTCCATCAGTCTTTTGGTCGAATTTATAATTTTTTATCAACTTTTCAATCAATCAACAATTCATTGTCAATCCATCAGCTTGTTTCTTGTTGTGTGTCCCCTCACCCATACGTACTGAAACACCAATCATTCGCCGACTGTCTCTAAATGTGTACTTGGCGACGGCTTTGATGTCTTGTATGCTGTCCACTGTCTGTACATTTATACTTCATTAAAAATCTGTTACAGAATATTGAACTATTGACAAGGCCGACCAGACCAACCAGCCATCAAGACTGGTCACACAAAACGACCAACAACGTCGATCAATCATACAGGCCAACCATAACAGGTGGCCAACTAAAATCCCATACCAATCGACCAGACCAACTGACCACCATGACCACACTCTAGATCGATCACCAAGTCCGACCAGACCATAAAAGCCGATCATAGGAACTGTCCATATCAATACATATAAAAAATCAGACCTGAAAACGAAGCATTAAAATAGAACCTCAGAAAGAAACCTCACCCGGGCACCCGAGCTCGTTCGCATTGCGGGTATATATCGACAACAGTTTTACAGATGGCTTAGGCCCATTTCACAAAACACATGTGAAATATTCTCTCTTGCTCGAAAGTATTTCAAAAACGATTATGATCCGACGTTATGTCCCCCCCCCCCCCCTTTTCCCATGAGTCACAAAAGGAAGTACTGTCACTCCTTCGCCCCTCTTCAAGTCTCCCCCAGGCCGCACCGAACCCCATTTTCACGCACAAAGATTTGCTTTCGATTTGTATGTGTGATCATTAACACTTTATTAGAAAATAATACTATTGATTACGTTTAACCCTAGGCTAACGTGTATCATATTGTGTTCACGTATCACTTCCGATTCCATCCACCACAACTCCCCATCTCAACCTACGCCTCTCCTACCCTAAGAGCAAACAGGATGAGGAAGGGATGGGAAGCTGTGACTCCAGAAAAATTTTAAAACAACCAAGAAAAGTAAATTTGACAATAGTTCTACTTTCTAAGGTAGGTAGAGTGCTGATGAATAATGAGCAAATAAACATTTGCGGTTTCAAGTATAATTTTGGCTTTAAAAACCACACTTTTCATAAATGACATCCAAAATATTTTTTGTGATATATAAAAGCATATAACAAAAATAAAATCGCCATAAAAGTGTAGAAAGTGAATCGTGAATTAGTTTTTAAAATATTTTATCTTCACCTAACTGAGAGGCTCACCGAGAAACGACTGCAATGAAAATGTACTTAGGCTGTGTTCTAAATAGCCAGCACTCACGCTCACACTCGTACCCGCTCTTGCTCTCGCACTGCACAACCTCCCTTATGGAACAATCGTCACTCGCACTCTTCAAATTAATCGATACGATCTGAAAATCGATTGTCATTCTACACAAACAAAATAATATTTACTTTAAAAATATATATAAATTAATTTACATCCCAATTAACAATGGAATGATTAGTAGGGATGATGATAGGTATGATAGTAATAGATGAAGAGAGTCAGGTATAACTTTTATCTGTACTCGTAATTTTAGGTTCGTTTATTCTAAAATTATAAATTGATAATTTTCCATATTTATTTCCCATATTTTCCATATTTACATATTTACTGAAAATACTTACAGTGAAAGAATACTTGTTCCTGTGCCATTCCACTGTTTTCAGTAATGTAGTTATACTTTATAAATTCGTAAATTGAAATGTGTAACCCAAAATTGTCGCGAGCGCGAATAGAACATGCATGTGCACACACTCGTAAACAAACATTCGCATTCGTACTCGCACATGCTATCGATGAACATTTGGAACAGCACTCACTGACGTCACTGCCAGATGCGAATGCATGAGAGTACACATTTCTTGCTATTTGGAACACGGCCTTAGTTTTCCGTCAAAGTCCTTCGCTTGCCTCGCAAGCTCATTCGCAGCATTCGTCCTCATCAGTCCTGGAGCCGAGGTTACTCGCCTCGCCTCACCTTACCCCCGAGGGAGTAAGTTTTGCTTCTCCACAGAACTACTCTTTAACTAGGGCAGAGACGGTGATATTCTCCCCCCACCAGACACCTCGCGATGCTGGCAGTACTCGTCTGATCGCATTCACTCTTAGTCCGCGAAACAACTCAAGCATAGACTCCGCTTGCCGCTTCTTGGATCGTAATTACACTACTATAGTCTGTTCACTGTAAAATGAGCACTTTTGAAAGCCCTGCTTCAGATAGACTGGTATACAAGTTGTGTGTTCTTCCGCCTTATGTAAAATTAGCATTGCCCTGCGCCTCATCACTTTATTCATGCGCCAGTCAATTGAAACTGTGAAATTATTATAAAAGTAAATATTGTACATATCTGCTCTTTTTTACACTTCGATGCATTACAAAAAAAAAAAAAGAAAAAGAAAAAAACCAACCAGCGAGAGAAATAATTTAAGTTATAAAAATGGTAACCCAGCACTTTATATTCGACGTTGAAATAGGGAACTACTTTCCCCTCCATCGTTACCAACTTTATTGGGCACATGCCACTCATTGCGCAAGTTAAAATATATGCAGGCAGAAGCAGTGAATTTTTCTAACGTTGATTCCAAAAATTGTTCAAATTATCGTGAATAGCCTTTACTTTCAGTGCACTCGCCTCCCACCGAGATGAACCGGGCTCAATCCCCGGTCCGGAAACACTCCTGATTTTCGCAAATGGGAAAACATGCCGGACGATGCCTCTAGTTGGGGTTTTCTCGGAGATCTCCCGTTTACCCCGCTCTTGCAATGTGGCGCTGCTACATTCTCACCTCGTTTCACCCTCATCGGCTCTCAAGACCTCGTTGCTAAGAGCTGCCCAAATCTCTCAACTCAACTTTCCAGTAAAAGTCTCCTCTTAATTCGTGTTCCAGAGTTCCTTCCTTTTACAGAAGTGTATGAGTATATCTTCAAATTATATCGTGGCCCTGATTCTCTGAATGTAACTGAAACAATGCCCGGAAATGTTTAAAGTTTCCCCGATTTATCAGTGATAGGCTAAGTCCCGAATTCCCCCCCCCCCCACCCCAATAAAATTATAGCCCCAAAACATTAATTAACTTATGTAAAGTTCGTGCACGATAAAGTGAGCACTTTCGAAATCAACGTTAAAAAATGTCACAGCTCCTGCCAGCATTTATTTTAACGGGCGCATTGAGTGGAATGCACTCTGTAAAGTTGGTAACGATGGAAAGTAATTCCATGTCTTAGCGTCGAATAAAAAGTGCTAGGTAACCATTTGTGATATCTGAAATTATTTCTTTCGCTTTCTGGTTTTTTAATGCATCGAAGTGAAAAAATTAGCATATTTGTAGAATATTTACTTTGTTACTAATTTCGAAGTTTCGTTTTAATGACGCATGAATAAAGTGATGAGGCCCATCACCATGTTAATTTTACATAAGACGGAAGAATACACAACGTGTATACAAGTAGATCTTAAGCAGGGCATTTAAAAGTGCTCATTTTACCGTGAATAGTCCATGTGTTCCTTACATCACACTCCGTCATCAATAGTAAATCACAATCCATTACAGAAATGACGTAAGGAATAGTCAATAACATTTAAATGAACAAGGACGTCCCATTTCAACAAACACAACTGCTAGGCTTCTTCAGGCGGCAGCCCGCACAGCAGTTCTGTTTAGTAAGTAGTGGATTATTCAGGCGAAGCGCCATCATAATCGTATTTCTTCGTTCAGTAACACAGGCGCCAAGGCGTTGTTTCTACTTGTCGTAGTCCAGTTCACAGGGTGTGAACGCAGTAATTTCATGTACAAGTATGACACATGAAGGTTTTATTGCGCCTAAAAACCAGGGAAACCAAAATATTGGAGACAGAAATAAAAACAGCAAATGTTACGATAATACCCCGCCACGATATTAATGGCTGAAACATAATTTCACTTATTAGCCTGTTAAATCTATTATTTTATCTCCTCAAAACAACACCGATTTGTTAGTAATTTCATAGAATAGAGGACCGCAGTATACTGTATTCAATGATGATAGAAAATAAGTCAGTTTTTTTTATTTGAGGGGAGGGGGGATTAATGTTAGGTCTGCCGGGAGCTTATCTCTATAGTGACAGTCCTTGGTCATAAACCCTTCTCCACTCACGTTTCTTATATTAGCGACTGATAAAGTTTCCGAAAGTGCCAGCTAGAGTGCTGATGGAGAATATACTGCACTCAATGTCGATGTCGTGGTTTCGAGCGGATATAAAGCGACCAAAGCCGCACATCTCTGTTTTTATCTGATACGGCAAGCGATAGAACGTCTTCTCTTCTTTGGTCTTTTTATGATTCAGTCCGCTGAAATATATATTATTCGAGGCTTCCATTTAACTTCGCAAATAATGTGTACTCGTTCTAGTAATTATACATACATTTTCCCATCAATGTGAAAAATCTGCACTCGCGTTTCACTGCAAATTATTGCATCATATAGAACGTTTTTAGTGCTAAGAAATGTATCGCTGCAGCCGAAGCTTTGTGTGCATTTTACCCTAAAAGGGTGAGTCCTGAGCAGTTGCAACAAAAGGGCTATTTTGTTTAATTAAGCCATTTTAGTAGGTAAACAAGCATCAAACGTTCGTATTACTGATTGCAAAAAAAGTTGTATGCAATAATGGGGTAACCATCCCTGTAATTCTCATGATGGGCGGTATTAATGAGGAATTGCTCTTAGTTTTAAAATCCCTATAACACAAAATAATGTTCGGAGAGCTGTAATTTTATTTAACTTCGTATCTAATATTTTACAAAAATACGTTTTAAAAACTTCTAGGGCATATATTTTCCACTAGATTTTTACAAGGAATCGCCCCACGAAGTTTGTCGGTCGAATTCTGCACCATTTTGTATTTGATATTGGTGCTGCCCTTCCGTCGATTTGAAACTCTTCCCTTATTACTGAAAACGTTTATATGAATTACTCTCTGGCCTTAAAGACATGAACCAATGCGAATTAACAATTTTGGTCTTATTTACTTGTCATTATATTGTTTAAATATTTTGGTTATGTTTTTCAAATTACTGTTCATAAAGATTAGTTTGAAAGTTTGATTTAAATTGATATTATCTCTTAAACACTAGTAATATGAAATATATAACAGAAGTAATACATTTTATGATATACAATATAGACAAAATAAATATTATGTATTCATATGTATGAGAGACCTGCACATTCCGCAATGCTATACTAAATATAATCTGTAAGGAGGAGAGGGGAGAGAAACTAACCATCTGTGAATTTGTTTAGGTAATTTTAGGTTTTGTACGAAGGCCTTGCAACATACCAAAGCCATATATGCTCTTTACAGACTAGCCGAAGACGGGAGCAAAAGTGATTTACGATTGAACACAGTCACTATTTTGACTTTTATTGTTGTACAAATTTCGGAATCTGAGACACATAACACAACAGTGTTTTTGCACACAACATCGTAAATGTGAATATGCATGTGCTGACTGTTGATTTCGAATATTTACCAGTTACGGTAAAATTTAAACGACTCATAACTGATTGGGTATTCGAAATTAACATAAACCAACAACCCAGCGGGTAAATTAAATGTTTATAAATGCGGCCTGAACTGACAATGAATTTCGAGGTATATGATTTAATTCTTCTCAGCGGCGTACTTGGCGGCGTTCTTGGATGGGAGTAGGGAATGGATGCATCGAATTTTCATTTTTTTTGAAGTAAATAAAACTGAATTACAAATAACACTTGACACGTGCCATTATAAGGCTTTTTTTTCAAGTCGTAGAAAACAAAAAATTTGACGTGGAAACACGCAGACACAAAAAAATCCAAGAATAGTTGTTTTTTGCATGTGTGAATATAACGTAGAGATAATAACTCCGCCGAGGGAACTAAGCTACAAACAATAAAAAAAATATAAGAAAGAATATGGGAACGTGTAATTATACTAATGAACGATACAGAGTAAACACAAATATTAGTTTGTAGGTAACTCCGAACGACTAAATGAATACAATACAGACGAGCAGAGCTGGAGTAACAAAGAGGTGTCTGCACAATGACTGGACGACGCCACAGCTGAACTCAGCGGCGGAAACAGACAAATGCATCCACAGAAAAATAAACCGATACAACAAAGACAACACACACGAGCGCAATAGGTATCGCTCATATTCACATGTGCTATTTTCATATCTGTATTTGACGCCAGTTAATTCTGTGATTAAATGTGTGTTTTTATGACATGCGTTTCCTGTGGCGTTAATTAAAGGTTGCAATGGTGTATGTCCAAATTAAGGGCGCAATCAATTATTTACTTCCACTTCACGAAGCATTCAGAGAACAATAAATAGCACTGTATGAATTATTTGCTGTGGTTTTTTTTTACATGCTTGCCAGTAAAAACTTGTAAAATTTCCGTGCATCAAGACTAGACAAAATAGATTAGATTTACACCTAACTGTGAATTAAGTGCAAAATAAACGTCAGTAAAGAGATGTTGCTGTTTCGACATTTTATGGGACCATCAGAGAGCTTAAAGGATCGATATAAAGTGCATCGGAGCGGAGGTAGCCATATTTGATAGTTCTTAGTTCCAGAATCATTACAAGTAGAAAATACATAATCTTTCTACGTGTCCACCGTCCGATGATGAGTGACACTTGCATTTATTGACGCGGCCATGACTCCTTTAGCTCCGTAAGTCATTTTCCTAGGTGTTTCTGTTCCTTCCCCCCTCTCTATCTCATTTTTGTGCTAAATTAAAAATATAGAGGAAACTTGCAATTAATGAAGCGTAGATTCTTATAAACTTTATTGAGATCTAATAATATTTACAGTCCAGAAACAGACTGATTGTACAAAAGACACTACTCGCTTCTACATTTTATTTAACGCACTGACTTTAAATGTTACACCTTTGTTCCATGCGACATGCTTCGTTCAATTATTTTAAGACTCTGACCAAGTGAATTGAAATAGGAGAAGATGTAATCTATTTCTATCGAGATTTAAGAGTCTACATGTTGTGTCTTTGTTTTTAACGCACGATTTCGTAGTATACAAAACCTTCGATAACTCAAATCTATGACGTAAACTACCAAAATTGTAAGGAAAAAATACTATTTAAGTTGAATATAGAAAACTGATAACACAAGAGAAACATTAAAAATGAAGACTGCAAAACTATCTTGCTATAATCTATTACAATAGATTTTAAATATTTAGTACTACTATTTTTTAATCACAATTTGGTTGATTTTTCTTTTAGATATTTCAAAAAGCACATTGTGCAAAAACAATTTGGTCTTAGCTTCTGTGTGACTAAAGTTCTTTCTGAAGCTTCAAACAAAAACACTTTAATGTGTGATAAGAAAAATAATTTATTTAACTTCGAAAGAAGTACAGTACATTGCAGTAAAATAGTTTGTACTCTTATAGAACACGCACGTAATTTTTTATACTTATGTTAAATGGTATATTTGTAACAGTTTCTCTTCCTTATTAGTTTCCAAAACTTTCTGAGTTAATGGTATTTATGTAGTCTTAGTTGCAGTGTTATAAGAAAATCAACTCTACTTCTACATTCATATCCTATTAAAAGAGTAATGTTTAAACTGGATGACGCCGGATTGGTTTACTTTTGTACACCCATTAAAACAATAAATTATATCAATTACAATACCTACGTTTGCATAACTTCATAGTGTTATTCTTTGGAGCATATATATTATTTATTGCACAGACTGGAAGCTGAGCATTATAATTTCAAACACTGGGCGGGACAATTATTTGACTTTATTTTAAGCAACGTTAAATTTAAATTTCAAATCAACAGTTACTGTAGGAAATAAGTTTATCTCTCGTAATGAGTTGAGTAAATTCAGTAGTAACAATATATATAATTTGCTGCATGCAGTTGGCTGTGACACTCAATCAGTGAAATTGTTTCTCTGAAACAAACAGTGGTTTTCCATGCATTAACCTTGATTTAAAAGTGTTACATGAACATCTGTGAGTATTGAAATAAATTATTTTGAAAAAATTAACGAATTTGTAACATGTGTAGTTTTCTAATAATTACACAATTTTGCTTGACCGGCGTAAGAATACAGTGATGAAGCCCGCGGCAATGATAATTGTACACACATTTGTTGGAAGAATACACAACGTGCGTGCAAGTAGATCTTAAGCAGGGCTTTCAAAAATGCTTACTTTAACGTGAATAGCCTATACCAAGTCAAAGTTGACTGTAAGAGGGAAAGTATATTAAAAACATTATATGTGGAAAATATTTAGCTTTAAACTGTTATCACTGTCTTTTTTCGATTTTATTTCAATTGGTATCAATGGGATTATTAATATAAATAGTGCTAATAGTACCACATTTAATTCAGTTTAAACCTTCAAACCGAGCGTTACGATTGTTACGTGAAAACGGGATAATATAAGTAAAAACGGAATGAAAGACTGACTGTTTATGTTAGCTCGTAAAATGGTATTATAAAATACGAAACCCAGATTCAAAATATAAATATATACTATGGGTATTATTAATTTAAGTGATGGTATTTTATCTCATGCTCATTTTTTAAGGTGAGATGCTGTTAACTGATTTAAACAGTGAAATTTCCACTGACTGATTCAGATTTAGAGTGAAAAGAAAATTCAAAAGTAAGTTTCTTTCCAACTAAAGATTTTAAAAAAATTTACAAAAAAATACGTATTTATATTTTTTCTACTGCAGACTTATTGGCTGGAGACGTTATTCATGTGACACGAATTAACGTATCGCCATCTCGTTTGTGTCTGCACATCGAGGATGCTTCCTCCACGGCACACACACACACGATTACCATGAACCGTGTCGTATAGGAAGACGACTTTGATTTTGATACGTAAATTTCATAACTCGTACGCCACCGCAACGATGACACGACACTTGAAACTAAATTACCAATAAAATACAATATAGATCTGACGTAAGTCCGACAATTTTGTCGTACGACCAGCAGTTTTGGATTAGAAATTATTTTTATTCTCCGTCGTGTCGTGCGGCACTACGCACAGAGTGTACAACATTGCAAGATGAAACTGTAGTATAAGATTTCCTTACATTGGGAAATACGCAGTTTAAAAGAAAACAAATTATGAAACTTATTGTATTTGCCATTTATAAATTATAATTTTACCTTTGTATGCATTAGCTCTAAAACTTTGTCACCACCATGTATTTCAAATTTCCCGTCTGCCCACCGCCTTTGAAACTAGCGTAGTTAATCAGCGCCTTCTAAATGGATCCGAAAATGCCCGCTCGTGTCGCGTGAGTAAACACTGTCGGGCTGTAAATTCGAGCAGGCACATTGAAAATAGTCGTGGTTGCAGTTTGTGTCACGTCGTGCTGTGCTCGTCGGGGATCTGTGATCCCGGCATCACAAGTGATGCAAGCAGCGAAACTTGTGCTGCCCCGCTACCAGCAGATCTCAGAAGTCTTTCTTACATTGCGTCGTTCAGTTCCGTGATCAGGGAACGACAAGTCAGACGCGCTACTACAAGCCAGTAGTTCTCGGCCTGGCATTACGTTCTCGCAAGTGTTACAGAGATTTCGCGGGTGATGAACTCATCTTCCTTCCTTTCGTTATCATCTGATGCTTCGTTTCGCTTTCAGTGGTTTGGAAAAATATTTGAAGGTTATAAAATACTCAAAAATATAAGCAATAGTTCTAATCAAAGTAGGCATTATTTAAGGGGTTGAAAGGGCAGAAGGGCATTTCTTTCTTCCCTCTCCTCCACTTTCGATTTGAGCTCGTCACACCACAAAGTATAGTCCAATCACGGTTAGTACCAACTTTTATGAAGACCTGCTAAAGTTCTACTTCCAGGATATTCCTCCGCCTCATGCGACAAAAGCTTAGAAAATTACATCAGAGGTCCAACGCACCGTATTCGCGCGCACTCGGTGTAATAATATTTTGCAGAAGAACTATTCCTTACTTGGTATTGCCAACACACCTAGTTTCTCTCTGTATTAATTAATATTAGTCATAAATGAAATATTATAATTTTGTATAGGTAAAGTATAAATGACAGTTCAATTTAACGAAAATAATGTATTTTATGTTGTAACACAAGTATAAAAAGCTTGTGATACGTCATATTTTGGAAGCAACTAAACAAGTCGTACATGGGGTGTTTTTTCAAAAGTTTGATTCGCAAAGTGTGAAGACACCACGCATAGACTATACTACGAGGACACGGAGGTGAAACAGCCCCTCATAACGGGAACTCCAGCCGCACACTCAAGCAGAATGGCAGAACACCGTCTGCCAATCAGCGCTTGGCAACCAGCCCACCAGCCGGCAGCCCAGCCAATAGGGAACTTTTCGCATCTTGCAGTAGCCAATTAAACACAAAGTCTGCTCCCGGAGCCTCACGCACCCAATCAGGGAATGGGTACGTCCACATCAATGGAACCACCACACCAGTTTGTCTCTGTATACATTAGTATCTCTTTAATCCGACACATCATGGACCAGGCTCTGTAGGATTGCACAGATATGTCGGGCTACTGGAGGTTCAATATGAAAAAAAAAAAAAAAAAAAAAAAACAAATTTATCAAACAAATAGAGAGATTGTTAATGAAACAACCAACAAAAGTTAGTGCAATACGAAAGCCAATACAAATTAAAAAGAAAAAGACTGATGTATGACGATTATATTAATCAAACATTTATAAAAAATTAGAAAATATTCAGTAAGGTATTTTATTAAATTTACAAACATCTTAAGGTCATTTTCACCAGTCTCGAGGTTACGATCTTCTACAACAATTTGATAAACGAGAATATAATCCAACTTTGTTTTTTTTTTTGCTTTAAAATATTCTTTGAAAATGCCATAAATTGTGCCACCATAAAACAACTCCAAATCATTAATTTTTTTCCCCCTTTATCAAACTTCTTAATTATTTCCACATTTTCTACAAACATTTTGTATTTTCTATTGCCACTTTTTCCGACGTCTGACATTACGGTAAAAAGTTTTCACAGAAACAAACTTTATGCAATGGTACAAACGCAGCTAAAGGCTGTCCACTATAAAGTGAGCACTTTTGGAATCAACCTCAGAAAAAGTCACTGCTCCTACCTGCAGTTATTTTAATGGGCGCACTGAGTGACATGCGCCCAGCCAAGTGAGTAACGATGGAGGGCAAGTAGTTCCATTAATTAACGTTGAATAAAAAGTTTTGGGTAACCATTTGTGACGATTTAAATTATTTATTTCGCTTTCTGTTTTGTTTTAATGTATCGGAATGTAAAAATGAGCAGATTTGTAAAATATTTACTCTTATAATAATTTTAAAGTTTCACTTGATCAACGCATGAATGAAGTGATGAGACCCATGACAATGTTAGTTTTACATAAGGCGAAATATTACACAGTGTAAATATAAGTAGATCTTAAGCAGGGCTTTCACTAGTGCTCATTTTACCGTGAACAGCATGTAACAGAACGCACTTTATTACGCACTATATCTTGACCACTAGTGAAAAGCAATAGAAAGCAGATTGCCTCTCTCACATGCACGCATCGACCAGCGGTGACGTGAAAACTGCCGAGACAACAGCGGCCCACGTAGTGTCGGACTGTACTTATTTACTGTGTGACTTTGATTTAAGTCTTGTCATTCACCAAGCGGAGCTTCAGGTGCAGCATATGTCATTCTGTACCAGTGCGGTCGATAAAAACCCACCCCCCTCCTCTGCCCCTAATAAATTTGACCCTTGGTAGAACTCCCGTCACATTTCCGTCGTGTTACATATGTTTGCAGCAGACGCGAGTCCGGAGTCCGTCCCACCCCGGCGCGGGACATATTTTTTTTTTCACCTGCGAGGTTGGCACACACACGTGTCACCCCCTCAACCCCCTTCCTTTCCTCCCGTGGGCCCAATGCAATCAGGGATATGTCAACACACCCCCGGACGGGCACTGCACTGCCGGATGGGGAAATTACATGACCCGCTCTGTTTGGCATATATTCCGGCGTAGGGCGCGCCGGGTTAGGGGTTAAAAGGGAGATGGGTGGTTGTGAAGAGGGGGTGGGGTTGGGGGTAAGAGTGCCACCCCTCGGTTCATCGCGCGGGAGAAGCGAGAGTCAACAACGTCTGTCGTCGCCCGCCGGTTGGGCGCGTGCGTTCGCCGGAGGGTGAAACTGGAATAAGCGGATTGGGCAGGGGAGAGTCCACTGTCGACCCGGGGGGGGGGGGGGGAGCGGATAGGGCACTCAGGTACAGCCTCCGACACGTTGCGCCGTCTTGTTTTAAACTAGTTAAGAGGGTTCCTCGAACCATATCCCCCTCTCTCTTTTCCCTGCATCCATGTTGGTTTGTTTAATATGATTTACCTGGTGCAGAGGGCCGCGTAAGGCTGCAAATAAGATGAGGGTGGGTCGGCGTCGAAGGTGCGTGTTATCGCGGTGCCACCATCGCGCGTCTGGTCCTGAACTCGACGCCTGACTGAACACGTTTCTCTCATTATTAAAGACTAACTTCGTTACCCTGGGAAGGCTCTTCCTCTCAGGCCTCCGATGTTCATTAACATGTGCATGTTACTCTTTCTAAATATAACTCAAAACTTTCGTAAAGGTTGTTCACGATGTAGTGAGCACTTTTTAAATCAACAATAAAAAAAACACCACTCCTAATTGCATATATTTTAACTGGCACACTGACTTGCATGCACCCTGTTAAGTTGGTTACGATGGCAGGAAAGTAGTTCGATGTCGTAATGTTGATATAAAGTGTTATGGAAAAATAACAAGAATATAATTAATTAGTAAAACGTTTACTTTTCTAATAATTTTACATTTATACTTCACCGACGCATGTATAAAGTGATCAGACGTGTGACAATGTTAGTTTTACATAAGGTGGAAGAATACACATCATTCATGCACATAGAAGCAGGGTTTTCAAAAGTGCTCAGTTTGTTAACGGCCTACACTGTAAATCTGAATCAGTGAGAATTTCCCTGTTCTATCAGTCAAGAGTATGTGACAGATTCAGCAGTCACTCCAGTTAATTTAACTGATAAATCAGTGAAAAAACGCCAGATTTCCTTCACTTATTGATTCGTCAGTCATTTTTTTCACTGCTTTTCAGTGGTTTGTTTTTTGACTGATGGATCAGTTAAACTGCGTGTAGAAATGGCAAAAATGGCCGTTTAACGATGTGTATCAAGTAAAATAACAACGAACAAACTAATAAAGCCAATACAAGATTTTTTTCTAAAAAATGTTTCGTCTTCCAAAACACCATTTTACGAGGTAATATGAACATTCAGGCCTTTCATTCCGTTTTTACGTCTTTCATTTCGTTTCCTTGTAACTAACTATAACAGCGCTCTGTTTGAATGTTTAAAGCGCTTATAATGTGGTGAAGTAAGTACTATTTGTTCTAACAATCCTAACGGTACTAATTAAACCAAAAACTGAAAGTAAGGGCATGCAATTAAAATTTTCATGATTTTGTTGTGCACTATAAATCATAGTTTCCTCTCATTTTTTCACTTGACTTCTTAGTGAAATGGTAAGATAATGGACTAACAGCAAAGTGGAAAAGGTTTTAAGTTCAATCCTGGCCACTTATTTAATTGCGTTTCATAAATAGTGAATTTTCATAAATATTTTTATTTCGCGTAATTATTTCGTTAAATTCAATATATGCGATATTTAATTCGCCACTGCAGTCGACCATAACTTATTCAATCAGTGAAATTGTTTCACGTCACTAATTCAATAAGTGAAATATTTTCACGGAAACAATTAGTGGTTTTTCCACTGATTATAAAGTGGAGCCATACCCACTGATTAGAGTAGTTGAATTTCACTGCGAATCAGTGATTTTCCACTGATTCGAATTTAGAGTGTATACTGTGATTTTCCAACCATTCTTGCCATGCAACACGATTCTTTACGAGATATCTTAAAGTTAATTGAAAAGGGAATGTTTCTACTAAATTTGCCTTACACTCTTTGGGACTTCATTCACGGCATGTTTTGAAGCGCGTAAAAGTGAGTTTAAATGAAGAGTGCCGTTTTTTTTATATCTAAATAGTGCCGTTTTTTAATATCTAAATCAAACATGTACCACACGAATGCATAAAAAATACGTACCAACGCACACACATTCATACATGCATGCGTTCCAACATACGTACACGCATTCATGCAGACATACACGCTTACGCACATTCAAGAAGATATGCATACAAGCGAACATAAATATAAGCAGTCATGCATAAATGCATATACACTCGTGTTCAAAGCAGCTTAACTTGCATGAGTGCAGCTTAATTAAAAGCATACACACATCAAAAAATACGTATATATTTACATATGAATAAATTCAGACAGGCATGTATGCGCAAATAAATTGAGGCGATGGCCTGTAAGGTCGTGAAATATCACAGTGTTTGTTTTTAAAAAATTCCAGCATTTCTAAAATGAACATAGAAGATTTCAGTTTTAAATAGATATGTTAAAGTAATCCGCTAAAACTACGTATCACCTGTGCTTTTTAAAATTGTGTTTATTTTATTTTAAAAGTATTCGCATTTCAGAATCTAAAAAAATTATCAAACTTTTCACATAATTTTTTAGACGAATTAAGAAAGCATGAACGGTAAGGTTTTTTTTTTTTACTGTAATGGCAGCTTTCTTTCATTTTGTTAAGTAAAGGAAAGGGTCAGATACGAACTAAATTTACTAATTTTCTAATAGCAGTTCTATATTTTCAACCTTATATGTATTCAATTTTTATACTATTTATGTGTGATAATCTAACATTAGAGTTAAAAAAGTTTACTAAAATAAATTGCAGCACATTTTTTAAATTATATCATATAGTTAACAGATTTTGTAAAACTCCGGCATCGCAACTCTTGAAAGTTCAAAATATCAGAATACAATTTTTGTGAAAATTTTATACCGTCATGATTTTCAGTGTTTTACAAAAGGCGTTTCAGTGTAACTGTTTCATTTGTAGAATTCAAACATGTTTAATTACTGCGAATACACAAAATATTAGCAGGTCAGGTGTATTCTACTAAGGCACAGATACGTGTGTATTGTTGCTACGTATTTAGACTGTAGGCTGTTTACAATTGTGAACACTTTCGAAAGCATTGAATTTCATTAAATAATATACTTTAAAGTAAAATCTATAAAATCGAAAAAAAACATAAAATTTTAATTAAAAATTGGAAAGTGAAGGTTAATCGAAAATCTATGAAAATGTTTTTATATAAATAGCAATATGAAATGAATAACAAAACCAAGAAATAAAAAAAAACGCAGGGAAGAAAAAAATGTAAACTAATTTTATCATTAAAAAATTTAAAAAGACGGCGTATAATTGCCAATGTAAAAAATGTTGAAACGAACCCTATATAGAATATGTTGAAAAAAATATAACTCATATTACGGACTATCAAAAAAATTATTATAGAATTTTCAATCATTTATAATAAAATTTATAACAGTAAAAATGCGCTCAAAAGTGAATAATAAAAAAATATAAATAAACTGCTTGAGAAATTACTTTGTGATTGTAGGAAATGCGTATTTAAAAGTACTTCCAACACACAGAAACAAAATGATATATTAAACATTAACTCATTAAAAAAAATGCTAATAGTGTAAAGAAACTAAATATATTAATTTATTCCCACCCCATAGATTCTTAATGGATAGCACTTTAAGGTTAACACTTTGAGCACTGCGCTGAAGTGTAGCCCGAGCAAAAATACTATGGAAATTGCATTGTCATTGAGAAGAAAACTATCATTTTTACGCAGTCGTTATACTGCCTGTTTTTAACTGTATCTTACAATAACTCTACATCTCAGAAAAAATAACTTTCGACTACAGCAACGGTGGCTGAGGGGTTAGCCTGCTCGGATCCCATCAAGGCGATCTGGATTCCCGGCCGGGTCACCCCGGATTTTCGCATGTGGAAATAGTGCCAGACGATGCAGTTGGTCGGCGGGTTTTCTCGGGGATCCCCCGCTTCCCTCGCCCTTTCGCTCCGGCACTGCTCCATACCCACCTCAATCACCTCCATCGGCTCTCAACATCAAGGTCTTGAGAGCCGTGCAAATTTCTTCACCTACCCCTTTCCTTACTATAAAAATATTTTTGTTACATCTTCACAAAAAGACAGGTGTGTTTATAAAATCTTTTACACAATTAAAGACAGTTGATTGGGACAAAATAAACTCAGAACCTTAGTGATTGATGACCAGCCAATAATGAACGTTGTTGAGCACAGTAAGCGTGTCCATTGTCATGTTGGCCACTATAGAACGGTGGTGAGTGGAAACACAGAGACCAATAGAACCTTTGTTCCTGCAGTGGTGAATATAAGTTACTCACTTCTAACTTGTCTTGGTTGTCTTGTAAATGTCTACTTACCTCGAAGTGTTAAGATATTCTTTTATCCCCATTTGCACCATACGCAAAATTTAAATTTTGATAACATGTTAGACTTAACTGACCTTTACATACTTGAGATTAATTCGAGATTTCATTGGCTAATTTCAACGTAATTTACCCGTGAGACTGCTTTACTTCTCATTGGTCGATTCTACTGATGAACATTTACTATTGGCCAAAAGTGACCTTGAGAAGTGCCACACACGTTGTAGTCCAATGGAAAAAACCAAACGAGCATACAGCATCTTAGAGTTTAGTCTTCAACTAAAAAATAACGCGAATTTTGCAGGTCCTTAGGTAACTTATAAAGCAATACAGCGTCAGGACTTGCAAATTATTCTGTCAACTAAACTGCGAGCCTCTGCGCCAGTGGAAACGGTAGTATATATGCACTTAAATGGTAGTTAATTTTTTTTTTCATACATTGAATTCAAGTGTTCACTTTACCGTGAACAGCTTGTAGCAAGCTTCAGACATAATAAGATCAGCTTGAAGGGCTGTTACAAAGTGTGATTTATGTTCACCGCTGGGGCACAGACTGCCATAAGCTGTCCGAGTGCTAGTTACAACCATTTTATGAACACATTTGCTGTACGTAAATCTGGTGTAATCTCCCTGTGTAGATACAGACGAACTATTTACGCGTATTTAACAACCGTATACATTTACTAAAGAGGAAAGACTACAAATACGAGGCCCATTCGAAACCCGTACGTTCGTCTAAAACTAAAATGCATTCTCTCTGCTTCCCCCCCCCCCCCAATCCTTCATTCAAAGCCGAATCGGGTTTGATTCCCGACGAGGTAACCCAGAGTTTGGCCAGCGTGTTTCTTCGGTTACTCCCGTTTCTGCTGCCCTTGCATTCCACAACTCTTCATCTCCACCTCATCCCCCCAGTGTGGCACTCAAGGTATCGCTGTTAAGCGTTGGCATATACATAAGTGTGTGTATATATACACACATAAGTATATATATACATTCACACACACTCACGGTCACGGTGTATATAAACTATTGTAACAAACTTCGGTAGATGATTACCGGGATCAAAACAAGCTAAAAAATTTCTATGAACATAAATGTTCTAGAACACGTCGTTGAGTTACAGGACATACATTTGCCATATCGCAGGCGATGCGTGAATGCCCGCCCATGGGCAGCAATGCATGCGTGGCAACGCCTCATCATGGACTGGCGAAGCCGCTCGAAGATCCCTGGCTCATGTCGAACAGTTGCACAGACGTTAGTGATACGTGGTTCTAAGTCGTTTATGTGCTTAAACTGACGTAGCATGCACTACACTTTGCAGGTGTCCCCACAGGTTATTAGTCCAGTGGGTTAAGGTCAGGAGACCGGGCAGGCCAATGCACTGGACAGCGACGCCCTGTCCCACATACGAACAGTAAACGTTTCCAGCCAATGGCTAGCCATGTTTATGTTTCCAGCCCGGTGAAGGAAGTTGTGCGAGCGCGTTATTTCTCATCGTGTTTATTATACGAATATCTTATTGGTGTAGCCGGAATATTTAATCGGTAGTTAATTATTTTTATTTGCTTTCTCCAGACATAGTTGATTGTAGCGCGTTTTTGCACAAATATAATTTCCGTATATAGGTTTAAGTTTGTTTGTATCAGGAAATGTGCGCAATGTTGATTTTACTGAATGATTTTGCAAATAAATTATTTATTGCTAGTGACGAACAAACGTGATTTTAGTGATGTAAACTCGCACCAATTGCATAGAAAAACACGTGTTCAAGAGGTTACAACAGCAAGTTTGCATGTTTTGTAAATGTATTTGTAAACAGTTAATATAATTATTGAAATGCACGTGGCCTGAAAAATACCGCACTTTCCACACTTTTGTAGTGAGTGAATAATATTCGTTTGTCTACATCGTAAATTTGAGTGTAAGGTTAACCTTCGGTCAAAGTGTGTGCGTGTATATATTGCTGCATCTGTACGAATACGAACAGCTACGTATGTTATGCGTTTTGTATTTTAATTAAAGTTATAATTTAAATGTTGTTTACATACGAGCAAAATTTTCCACTGCTCCATCAAAACAATATGCAACTCAAAATGCCACACACTCATGCCGGAATCGCATAGCCCCGACCAACACAGCACGACACGACCAAAAACGCAATCATTACACATTTCAATTTGACTACTTGAATTTACAGCACGACCGACACCACGCTCTCGGCATTTAACCTAACTATTTAGAAGGCGCTGATAGGCTACGTTAGTCTGAAAGGTGGTGAACAAGAGGGAAATTTGTAATATATAATGGTGACAAATTGGTATCGCTAATGCATACAAAAGTAAAATTATTACTTTTAAGAGTTAGGTACAGTAGTTTTCAATTTAATTTTCTTATAAGCTGCGTATTTACCATTGTAGGGAAAGCTAGCAATACAATTTCATGTTGTATATTCTGTGAATTGTGCCGCACGACACGACGAAGAATAAAAATCATTTTTTATTCAAAATTGCTGGTCGGACGACAGAATCGGTCGGGCTTACGACAATCTATCTTGTATTTCATTGGCTGTTGGCCGTCGTGTCGTGCGCGTTGGGGCTTTGTGATTCCGGCATCGTAAGAATATCAAAATAATCCCGTCTCATGAAAGACGATATAGTAAAGCCCCCCCCCCCCCCCACTACACACTTTTTCCTTTTTTCCTCTAAATAAAATAAAGATGATACTCTAATTGGGCCCACATTTCATTGCTATGAACATTTCTCTGTGTTATTATTGATTGAAACTCTAACACTCTGGTTCTGGAGGGTTTCAAAATGTAAAGCTTACTGGCCGTACAAACTTGTAAGTTGTATCACTTGTATTTTTTTTAGAACGCATTTAAATTTGTCAAGCTTGTTACGCAGGGATACTTTTAGCAAATAAATTTAAAGGTTTTTACTGTTTTTAAAGGCTGTATTTGAAAGAGGAATAATGGCATGTAGGTTTCAACGTTAGAGTCTTTCATAAATGTTTTGAGCATTTTTATTGTGCAAATTAAAAGCGCTCATATGTTTTTCAACATACATTGTTAAGAATATTGTAAGAATAACGCAAGAATAATTCACATAAACAGGATTTACATTGGAAAGATAACTCTTTGATATCAAGTGAATTACGACATACTTATAAGAAAAATTCTTTCAATTTAAGCACCCAACGAAGGTGCTACAACATCATAAAGAAGTATCTCGTGCTTCAGCAGGAACTGCGACATTCCAAAATTTATCGCTAAGGAAAATGAACTTTAAGATGTATTCAATCTTGGGTAGGTGGAGCATCTTTTTAGTGTGTAAGTAACATGTTCGTTTGATATATTGTTGCTGTATGACACATCTGCTTCTCTAAAGCACTTTGTAACATCTCTGAACTGAAATACAGTTTTTCATTAGGTACCCGAGAACAAGTCTAGCACTGTATTCACAATTTTGAGGAGGGATGTTGTGCGACTGAACTTCAGTGTAAATATCAACACTGAGTCAAGAGATAAGTTTTATTAGCAGCACGACAATCTGAACATGTAGGTATTTGAGAAAAGTTATTAAAGTATTTTGTAGGTAGACCTGGAATACTTAACATTTGAGTTACTAAATGAGAGTTATTAAAATTACTGAAATTAAGTAACATTTGCTTAAATATTATTTTGTCTACATACATACTTTAACACCCTGAGAATTATAACCACCATAAAAGTATCAGGCTGTACAGAGTTCGTTATCATATCATATCACGAAGCTGAATTATGTATTTTTAACGCAATAGTAGGCATAGTTTGAATGTAAGAATGTATAATGTCTTTGAAGAAAAGGTGTGGAAGGGGAGGGGGTGGGATATTTCTGTATTTGTGCATTCCTGAGGGGGGGGGGGGCATCTTGGTATTTGGTGTTTGTGGAAACCATGCTAAATTTTTATGTTTACAAGAACTTACTTCAGGTAAGTGTGACAAGATTAGTTATCATTAATATATTTCGAGTACCGTATATTAAAAAACAGTAAAATATCTTATTCATTTGACAGTCAAAATACAATTTCATTTTCGTGCATCCTGGTTACAAATTTCTTGCAAGGTAAAAAATTATCAATTTATAGACTTATTACATAGGCTGTTAGTCATTTATAAAAAATATTTACAAACTAAAAAAAAAATGATGTTTGAACAGCCCTTCACAGCTTCTAAAAGTCATTTGGCAGGAGATACATGCAGTTTGTTTACAAATACTGGCAGTCACGTGGTGTTTGTTTGCAAACAGTCACCTTCAATGGCAGTTCAGCTGTGGCGGAAGGATACATAGCCACCCAGATGCCATTGGCACTACTTTCCTAGAACTGTCAAATTTGATACCACTTATATGAAATGGACTATACAGACACCATAACAATTGTCAGAAAAGTGCGATTTATGGTGTATATGAAAGAAGAATGTATATATTTTGCAACATTATAAAATATTTTACTAAAATATAATTTTTAAATGGAAAAAAATTAATCAAGTGATAGAGTCCGCATTTTTAACCAAATTTAAACGCATTTCTATTTTGGGTGTTTTGGAAAGCGGAATTTACAAGAACTTCTTTTTCAAGAAAGATCGTCATATTATTTACTGTGATCATGTGTAATAAAATCATATTTTTAATGTATCATATCAATTTTATAATTAACTTTACTAGCGTCAGTTTCAGCCATAAATGTCTGTGAGAAATGGATGTACATATACTCAATTATAAAAATTATTTCCTAAATTACTATTAATATCTTCTTTCACACAATCATAGTGACAATTTCACACAATCATTATGACGATATTCCATGGAGAAGATTTTCTTGCAGATTTTGCTTTTTGAAGCATCCAGCATTGAAATAGGATTAAATTTTGTTAAAAAGACATAATATTTTAATCAATTATTCTTCTACATTTAAAAAGTATATTTTAGTAAAATATTTTATAATGTTGCAAAATATATACATTCTTCTTTCATATCGGCATAAATAGCTCTTTTCGGACAAAATTTATGGTGTCTGTACTACATTTTTTTATGAGTTCTTCCCGTTGTATAGTCGGGTGCAGTGCTCCATAGGCAGTTGCTTTACCTCAGCCTTAACCTTGTTCGCCACCATCGGCTGTGCTGTGGCCATACACGCATGTAGTAATACGTTCATACTAGGCGCTGTATCGCTGCAGCGAAACCTAGCGGGAACTTTGTGTGCGTTTTAAACGAAAACGGTGAGTCCTAGGCAGTTGCAACAAGGGGACCATTTTTGTTTCGTAGGTCATACCGCTCAATAAACCAGCATCAAACGTTCATATTTCCCGACTGTAACGAAGTTGCCGACAATAAGAGGATGGTCACCCCTGTTATTTTCGTAAGGGGGATGTTATTATTGTGACTTTGCTCTGAGGATGAAGATTCCGATAACATTAAACAATGTTCCACGAATTTTACTTTCATCACACATGGTTTACGATATTTTGCAAAAATATATTTCAAAATCTCTATTTTCGGGGACTTATTACGCCTTTAATATTTAGTTTAGGTACACAGTGTCCTGTATACTTGCCACTTGATTTTGCATAAGGAATCACCTCACGAATATTGTCGGTCGAATTCAGCCCCAACCTGTTATATATATATATATTAGCGATAAGGACACTCGCATCAAAGTGCCCTACGCGAAGGGCTATGTACTGGCGCACAGTGTTATCGTCAATCTGCGTGTACGTACGGGAATTTAAGTGACGACCCTGTGGTTTAATTGATGGCAAGTCTGTAGCGAGGTTCATCGCAGACTCCCGTACTTTCCTACGCATCTGACTTTAATGTTTGGAGACACAGCGCTGAAAAGTTATTTTTAGCTATGTTTAAATGCCTTGAAGCAATGTTTGTAATATGCATGACCACTTGAATGTAATCGATAGGTATAATTTGAAGTATTTTCTTTTCGTAGGTTAGCATATTCGACGCACGTTTAATAATTTCTTGAAAATACCGGGTTTCAAACCGCAACGCAGTTCCAGCGTCAGGTACTTGTCGAAAGCCAGATGTTACCTAGTGTTTTTTTTTTTTTTTTTTTTTTTTTTGCCACACCTTCTAATTCGTAACACAGGTTTTGTACTGCCTGTGTATATGACACGCATTCTTTGTTAAAGTCCTAGCTTTTTGCAAAAAAAATCAGTCCTGTGCCAAAGACATGTGAAAATTCTTATTCACCATAATTATTGTCTTCGTTTACGTTTATTTTCCAGTGAAATAGTTACGATTTGAAAATGGTGGAAACCAATGATTAGTTATTAATAACTAGTAAATCTAGAATAACCGTCATCAGTCATTTTACATTTTATATCAGAAATAACGTGTATTTTCAATACGTATATATATATATATATATAATGTATAATGGTGATGGTTTGGTATCATTTGGCACAAGGGGATGGGGAATAGGAGCCAGGCGCCAGCCGGCCGCCATGTTGCGACGTCACCCAACAGCCATATTGGATCAAGGTGACCTTTTTCCTTGACCCTTGGCCTTTGACCATGACGTTGACCCAGTGCCCGTGACCCTGAATGACCTTGAAACCAAAAAGTCCAAAATAATTGCAGAAAAATTATAAAATCCCAAAAACACTATAAAAAATTAAGAAATTAAAAAAATTATGTAAAGTTGACAAGTGGATCGACTAAGCTCCCTACACAATTGGCCCTCGCCAAGTCGACCATTTTAGGTGCTGTTGACGTTGACCTCCAATCTTGACCTTGGATGACCTTGGAGCCAAAAAATTCCAAAAATTTTCAAAAATTCCAAAAAAGTTTTTAAAAATATTTTAAAAATTAATGCCACAAATTTTATAATTAAAAAAACTACATTTACAGAGATCCCTCAACCTCCACCCTTACCAATTTTTTATTGGTTATTTAGTCGGTCAATTACTTGCCTTCGCTAACTATTCAGCAGGCCTCCTCTCCCCCTCACCTATGCTCATTCTATTGTATGCGGCCATCTAGGTTTTTTCGTTTGTCATTTTTTTTATTCATTGCTGGAAGACATCGTATTGTATTTCATATGTTTACTTTTACATTACCTAGGTGTCGCTAGTGTATTAATAATCTATATCGCCACCAGGCAAGTCTTCGATTTAGCCACCAAGCGGCAGCCATATTTGTTTATATTTTTAAAGTATGCGTTGCACTGTCGGCGCTTTCCAAGTTGGATTCTATTTTCAACACAAAGGTGGCGTTAATTTCTCGACTTCATTGCCAGGCGAGCTTTCAGCATCCCCCCACTCTCACGGTCCAGCCGCCAGGCGAGCTGTCGACGTTCATATTTTTGACACGCATAGGAAAATATGTAATTTTCATCCTATTAAGAATATTTATTTTTGCAATTATTAGTTAACCTACATGCGTGATGCGAGACTTTCCACTACCTGCATTAATAATTATATCTATATTTTATATTAATAATTTTATGTTGTTCAATTTTAAAAAGTATTTTTTATTTATTTATATATCCGTAGGTCTACATATAGTATAATGGTTCTTTATACAATAAATTTAATTAAACTTATTTTATTTCTGGCCTTTTAAATTTTAATTATATTCTGGCAAATTAGGTTAACATGGAATAAAACACAATTTTATTCACAGGAATATATTTATCCGATTAATTAGTACAGTCGTTCATGCCTCGAAAAAATATAGTAATATTCTTCAATATATATATGCAACTCTGTCGTAGGTTACAGTATTTTATGCATCTCGCTGTTCACAGTTATGTCTTGTGCGAAAATATCGTACCAATCAAACCAAATACGAAAAGTAAGGGTAAAGCATTTGAAACTACGCGCTTTCGAAGAGTATTTATAAGACACATATTTTCCTCTTTCGTATGACCTTGACATGGTCGATGAAATGGAAAGTCCTCTCCCCGTAGCTCAGGGGCAGGGTTGCCGACTTGAATTCGGAGGGTCGGGGATTCGAGCCCCGGTTCCTCCGCGGCAGATTTTCAGTCTGCATGTCGCACACATGAGAATATGTCATCATGTCGGTATAACGTGAGCTCACCAAACATCAAAAACACACACTGATAAACGGAAAATGTCTCGGTCAATATGTCTATTAAGTTACATTTAAAAAAATGATGGTAATGTAACGCTCCAAAATTGAATTCGGAAGGGTTTTCTGAGTTCAATCCCGGCTGGCTGCGGGAATTTTTAATTTTTTTTTTTTAATTGCGGTAAATTTCGAATCATAAATAGTAACATTTGATAAATATGTTTATTCCTCGTAATTATTTGGTTAAATTCAATAGAAACCATATTTAATTCGCCTCTGCATTTTCCCGTCACTTATTCGATCAGTGAAATTGTTTCACGTCACTAATTCAATCAGTGAAATTATTTCACTGTAACAATCAGCGGTTTTCCACTGATTCTAAGTGGAACCATTTTCACTGATTCGAGTAGTTGAATTTCACCACGAATCAGTGGTTTTCCATTGATTCGAATTTAGAGAATCAAATATATATTCGTACAGAAGAACGGTACCGTAGATTTAAAAAAAAATGTACATTCCGTTTTGTTGCTGCCTGGCTGTTCGCCTCTTCCCTCCCTTTTCGGCAGCTGATCGCCTGTCAGCAGTTTTTGTGACTCATCCGACTTTGAGGAAACGAGTCCAGGTGCGAATGACGTGGTGCGGGTTGTGGAGGATTGTTTCAACATTTGAGAAACCTCTCGATGCTGTATTAGGCCATAGATGGGCGTGCGTACGTGTGGAATACTCCGAAAAGCTTCAGCACATGTATAAATATTGGCCTTTGCCACGCCGAGGAGTTTTTGAGAATGCATGGGCGATGATAACTGGCGAGTGTTTCTGTTTGGTTCGGCGAAGCGAAGACTGCGACATGTGTGCCTGGAGCAAATGTGGGGAGTAATCTGGGTGTTTTTGGGTGATTCCTGGTGTGGTTGCGATCGAATAGTCTACAGAGCGAGAATAGTAAATGGTTCACGAGAGGCTGATAATACTTGCTCACTCTAAGTAACCTTAAGTAATACCAGAATGTATAACTACGTTAATAAGACTAAAGTAATTATTAAGTTAAATAAATCCGGTAAGATACTGACTAACGGGTCATTAATTGCACTGAGGAATGTCATGTAGCGATTTATAGTGCACCGTGAACGACAAAGCTGTATATATTTTTGTAGGTTTGTAAGAAAAATAAAAAGTTAAGTTTAGTTGTTTTGCAGCATTGATATGAACCTAGCCTCGGGCAGGCATATGCAACATTACACTCTAATATCAAAGTTTTCAAGCTCTGCCTGTACATCCTGGGACCTATGCGATCCTTGAACTCCGTGACAAATTACTAAGATGAAAGTCTTCCGATTGCAGTACCGATACCAGGAAAATAATTTCACGAAGAACAGCAATAAAAACGCCTGAATTTAGTATTTGTCCTAATGTTTAAATGGATAATAGAAAATTGCTCTAACTGTCGCTTCAATAACTAGGCTTCCTCGCGTGGTTAATTTAAGCAATACTCACGAATTCGATTACTTTGGGGAAAATATAAAATAGGCTTGCGCTTAATAGCCTATTTCTCTTTCACGAATTAATTTCTACGTATGCATTTGCGTATTTATAAACAGTGTTGCTAAGAATAGTGTTGCATACTACCACATATGAAAGTCTATATCACATTTGCAAAGCAAGTTGCTTCAACAGAAATTAACAAATGTTTTTTAAACGGCACTAAGATTACAATTTGTTGACTCACGGGAATTGAAAAAGCGTTGCGAATAAGCCTCTCATGTAGAAAGATAAAAACCACTTTGCAGGACAAATATAAAAGTTTAATTTAGTAGAGAAGTGGTTTTAACTTTGAGCACGATGACCAATGTTTGTGTAGCTTTTTTGAGAATAGCGATACTCGACTGCAAAATGAATGTACTGACAAAACAAGGCTTCGCTACATTGAAAAATTCACCCTAGCTGATCGTTACCAGGTAGAAACCGTAACATTTTACGACGCCTGCGCGCGTTTTTAACGGCGGGAACACGTATCGCCCAACACTTGGCAGCGCCGTGTCACACACTGGGAACATGGTAGGAGAGGCCGGAGGGGAGAGATTCAATCGCTCACACTTTTATGGCTTCTGTTGTTTTCGCAAATGGAAAGTTTTAACGCGTCGCCGTTACGAAGCTGCAGGGCAGCGTGTGTGGCGGGTACGGATTTCGCAGCACGCGCGAGAACGAAAATCAAATTATAACGACCCAACGTTTATTGACGATTCGCGTTGGTCGTACTTCACGGGCGTTTGGCGGCTGTCACTGTGAACGAATGTGACACTTTCAGGAGCCAAGGCCCGATGGCCTTTCACTCAGAGTTTTGATGGAAATTGACGAGCGAACTTACCACGCGTCAGCGTTATGAAAACGTTTGGGGTGTTAACAGCCCCCGTCACCCGACATATTGAAATTTTTAATTCATTTCTTCCTGGTCCTAATTAAAGAGAATTTATTGGAAAATATTACAATATAAACTTAGACAAAGGCTGTTCACGATAAAGTGAGCACTTTTGTAATCAATCTTAGAAAGAAGTTGCGGCCCCAACCTGCATAGACACTTTTTCCCAAAAAGTAATTGGGCACCCGTGAAGGTAGGTTATTCAGTACGTCAGTTGACTTGTGTTTCACAGCCTTCGGCGTAAGACCGCTGGTGTTTGTCCGTGGTAGCATGAACACAGAGGCCTATTGTAACATTCTGGATAAATTAATGCTTCCAACATTGTGGCGTTTTTGCTGAATGGACCCATGTTACTTCCAGGATGACAATGCCGGGTGCCATGTTTCAAGGGCTACTATGCAGTGGTACACCGACAACAATGTTCGCCGATTGGACTGGCCCGCCCAGAGCCCAGTCCACTACCCTATAGAACATCTTTAGGACGAAATTTGATCGCCGGGTGAGGGCTCGTCAGGCGCGGCCAAAATGCATTGCTTAACTCATGGAATGGTTGCAAGAGGAATGGCAACGAATCCCCGTGGATGTCCTGCAAACACTCGTAGAGAGCATGCCAGACAGGGTGGCTTCTGTTGTAGCCGCAAGAGCTGGCCCGACGACATTATAGCAGGGTGACAACCACCTAGCAAACATTGTGGAAAGGTGCCCAATAACTTTTTGGTAGATAGTGTATTTTAAAGGGCTCCTTGAATGGCATGCACCCAGTAAAGTTGGTAACGATGGATGGGAAGTTGTTCAATATCTTAACGTCGTATATAAAGGGTTAGGTAACCATTTGTCATAACTTAAATTATTTCTTTCGTTTTCTGTTTTTTTTTTTAATGCATCAACGTGTAAAACTGATCATATTTGTTAAATATTTACTATTAAAATTATTTCACAGTTTCACTTGACCGACGCAGGAGTAAAGTTATGAGGCCCATGCAATGTTTATCTTACATACGGCGGAATAATACACTACGACCATATAAGTAGATCTTAAACAAGGCTTTCAAAAGTGCTCATTTTTACCGTGAATTGCCTATAATTACCATACCCATCATTACGCACATAGTATATTACCTATTAACTCATATTAATACAAGAATTAACTTAATACAAATTTTAATATGTTAATTAATTCTCACCTTTTAATGACAGCCAGGAAAACCGAATATCAATCAGATTTAAAAATTTGAACACAAACATGAAATGTTATGCTTCTATAATGAAACATATAATGAAACTAGATATATTCGAAAGTTTAACAAATTATGATCTTAATATTAAATATACACGTGAACCAGATGAAAAATATTTGATTTATATACTTATGTTCCTGCAGTTTTTAAAAATGTATGATTAGAAAATTTAATAATAGTTATTTGGTTTAAAGGGTTAATCAAAATAAACTACTTAGTTAAAAAAAATTATGACGAATTCCATATTACATTACAAATATATTATAACGAACATTTGAATCAATAAATGTTAATCTTACAATGAATAAAAATTCCAAGATAATATACATTAATTTTTAATTTTTTTTGCAAATAAAAAAACGAAATGGCAATGTATAGTTTTTAATGCTATAGTAACACCGTAACAAACGAAAAATAAATAGAGGAAAAGATTCTAAAATGCTAAAAATAAAAATATTTCTACTTTTTTTATTTTAAAATATGAGGTCGTGTAAAGGCTTTAGCTGTAATTATTTATTTCAGAATTTTATTAAATAAGTATAGTCTAAATAAATGTATCTTGATAGTAAATCACTGTGTAAAATTTAATTTGAAAAAAACGTATAGTATTGGAAATAATGTTGTTAGAGAATGTCTTGTGTGGTCAACACATTAAAAATTAGCCATGAAAACGCACGATACGAAAGAGCAGTTAATTTTTTATTGTTAAAAATTAACAAAATAATTTTTTACTGAAACATGTGTATGAGAAAATTATAATTTAGAAGTTTTAAAAAGTAATCTTTTTATTTCTTATCGTGTCAAAAATTTTAACACTGCATAATTTTTCATAAAAAACTATAATGATTGCTATTAAAATTACAACACTAAAATGGGCACGAACTCTCTCAACTAGATTTATTGGACATAATGTCCATCATAGAGAGGTGACATGACTACCCTTGCAGCTCGGTATGATGTACATGGCGTGGGAAAATCAAAACTGAATGGCCCCACCAGGAGCGGTAATTACCGCTGCTACACGATGCTGCATTGAGAGGAAAAGACTTCGGATGTCCATATGGGGTATCTCTGTCCGCGCTGCTTCTATACATGCATAAAGTTCATCCGTTGTTGCCTCGGGCATCCTGTGGAAGTACGGAAGTCATTCGACCATATATAACATGTTTCCTATGGGAAAAAGTTCCTGTGAATGTGAAGGCCAATGAAACAGTGTGACATGGTGGTAATCAAGGAACACTCGGGTGATGTATGCCACTTGTGGTCGCGCGTTTTTCTGCTGGTACAGGGTGCCAGGCTGGCCCTGAAGATAAGAAACAACGAAGTACTCCAACACCTCCACGATTAAACTGCTGCTGGTCAGTGCACCAGCGACGCGAATTTAGTGCGAGCAGGAGTGGAATTCGACGGCGCCCCACATCATAACTCCAGGGGCTGGGTCGCTATGACGGTGCATATTGCAGGACTCGCCCAGTACACACTGTGCTGCTAGGCATGGATGCGACCGTCGTGGTGCTGCAAGTAGAAGCGGGGTTCGTTGGAGAAGACAGTAGCATGCGATTCGTTCCTCAAGGCCCGACATTCCACGCATAATTGCAGCCGCATGTGCCTGTGGTGAGCAGCCATTGACAGTCGTCGCAATGTGCGTTTGGACAATACGCCGTGATGTTGAACACGGCGATGAACTGTGCACGTGGACACAGATTGATGTGCCCCCTGCCTGAACTCCCGAGGGAATGTCATGTAGCCCACCCGTCTGTAATCGCCATGCGCACCAGGTGTCTGTCCTCGCGCGCATTGGAGCGATAGTGATGTTGGCTTTCTGCACGTCGCTCAGCCTTCCCTCCCCGACCCACTAATCCCATATCCTCTTCACTGTGGTCGCATTTCTTCTAACGCGATAATCAATTTTGCCGTAGAATAATCTTCAATCCCGATAGGCTACAAGTCTCCCACGGTCAAAGACGTAAACCTGTTCGTAAGGTTGCCGTGTTCTTCAACGTTGCGTGCCCACTTCGTCTAAGTACACTGACAGCGGGGAAACATAATGCTATCTCTCGGCAGCTTCCTAACTTCCTCGTATAAACCGCTTATGTGTCCCGTCATTGGCACACGTGCTGTGCCACTCGGCTGAACAACTAATCACGCCGTTTCACATCCTTGCTCATTCCCCCAATGTGGTGTCCTTCAGGTGCACGCTTCTTGGTGTCGCAATTTTAATGTCAAGCAGTGTACTTGTTCCCAGTCGTGCAATCTTCCAAAAAAGATAATACAATTTCTTTCTTATAAAAGTTTTTTTTCTCATAAGTTTAAAAAGTCTCCAAATAGACTTGATATAGACGATATGAAAAGGGTATTTTACACCAAAAAGACGAAAATGGGCTGGGCATGTCTATTTCCAAGCCATTCCTCTTTAGCCAGTTCAGGATAACGAGCACGGGCAGTCTTGATCCTCCCAGAAGGCGGGAGGTTGACTGTTCCCCTCAACAACCCCCCCCCCCTCCACACGCCTACTGGCTCCAGTGACGTAGGTTATGACGTCAGCAGGAGCTATGTCCGGCTGCGCACACGGTGCCACTCTTCTGCGGAGGAATAAAATCAAAGCCTTAAAACGGTGCAGAGCCACGTCGAACCAGGACGTCACAATCTTCACAAATATCAAGGTCAAATTAACCTGCCCACCACACTGAGGAGAAAAAATAGAAAATTAGAGGTGGCATAATTCACCAACCCTCCCCCCCCCCAATTAAATCGTTGAAAATGTAGAAAAATAAAACATTAGTTTTTTTTTAAGTTTACTAAAGCTGTTGTAAAGAACATTCAAGGTCATGACGTTAATTCAACTTACGAACTTTGATTGCAGAGTCTCGCTGAAAAACAATGACACTTTCGGTTTAAAGCAACACCAAAGATAGTAAATGCATTTCTGGTATGACACGAAGCAGTGATTTATTCATAATATTAGAACATTTTAATGAAACACGAACACTGTGGTTATGCCTAAGGTGTAACTGAACAATACCCGCAACCAATTCAAAAGAAAACCTTCGCTGTTATGAAATTATTCTACGAAAACAATCGGGGTCACGACTTTTATTTTGCACTAAATAACGTGATGCTGAAACACAAGTAGCGATTTTACATAGCGATTATTACGTGTGTATCATATTAAACGAAACTGGACGCCTTGTGTTATTTCACTAAACTTCGCAATTTTTGAGGAATCTGACCATTGATATATAAACATATTATTACAGTAACTAGCATATTGGCAACAGGTATAGCTGTCTAACTGACAGGCTGCCGCACTTACAGTTCGCCTTTATCGAAATATTGTTTAAAGGGATAGCGAATTGAACCTGATCAGCCTACATTACGTGTTCACGACTGAATGAGCTATTAATTCGGACATACGTAACTACAGAGCTTTGTTGCGCCACGGAAACCAAGAAAATGACACTAAACTGCAAACAAAAGAAAAGCGACCAGATTTTAACTTTCGTCGACGCGTATGTAGACCACGCGTTGAGGATTCCGCAGAAGGGAATTAAGTTGGCAATAAATAAAGGAGATGGGATAAAGTAAACAGTATTGCGAGTAATCTAACGAACGGGACGATGAGGACGGCGCATGGAGATACACACAAATAACTCAGGACGAAACAAACACGAAAGGAACTGCAGAGAAAGCAGTTGTGTGTGTCACTGTACGACAGCTACACGATACAGCGAAGGCGGAACAGACCGACATGTACGCATGCATATTTGAAAATTATTTCTTCATTCAGCTATCTACCCCCATTACAAAAATCATTCAAAAACGCATAGCATTGTCATACACAAAGGCACCCGTATACTGGACAAATTACAACTGTCATCAAGCCCACCACTGAAAAAAATCAGATGTCACCACGTCAACATGAAACACTGTAATGATCACAATAAAACCAGTACACGTAAATGCATTGCATACCATTATACGTACGCCGTTCCCTTAACCTTTAAATTCAATACCTTTTGCTTTCCTCACAATTTTTGGCAGACATTTTTCTACTCTAAATTATATCCATTCCGTGTGAATTACATGTTAAATGAAACTGTAACATTATAAAGAAGTAAATACTTTACAAATCTGCTCATCTTTACACCTCCATACATTAAAAAAACAGAAATTAAAAGAATTGGTTTTAAGTTAGAACATATGGTTATCTAACCCTTTTGAAGGGACGTTAAGATATGGACCCATTTTCCATCCATCCTTACCAACTTTACTGGGCGCATGACACTCAGTGCGCCCCTTACAATATATGCATGCTCGGTGCGATAATGGGTGTTTGGCTGCCTATACTCAAGGCGCCAGCGCACGTTCCAAAACTGTTTACTGACAGTCGTTTATTTACAGGTAGCGTTGACAGACCAATTAAACACTACCAGTTTACTTAGAAAGCGATTCGAGGATTATCTCCGTGGTTTGGTACTGCCTTAAAACCACGTATGTAATTTAAAACGTCGGGTAACTCATGTTCCGGAGTAACAGGTTGCTGAGGATACGCGGCATTTTCAATAGAAGGTGGACTGGTTTCGCGTTTTCATTATTCTCGCCTGTGTTAAAGTATTTTTTTAATTTAAAAGCGCTTACACTCGGTGGCGTCTAACTTACTGTTTCTCGGAATAACTGGCATTAATTTTATAAAGAACGTAGTTCCTTCTACATGGAATAAAAAAAAAAGCATTCGAAATCACCGTGGCATGTCCATTTGTCTCCCTTTCTCTTCACGTCTTTCTCTCACTTTATTTTAATTTTTCTCTCGGACATCCCGACCGCCAACCAAAATTGGTACGCATTGTACTCCATTACTCGGAGCCGTGCTTTTAAAATTTTCACTTAACTCTTTTGACTATTTCTGGTACTGATAATTCCTGTAACAATTTTGTCTCTTAAATTTCGAGTACATACCTATACACGACGATACAATCTGAAAACTTAAAAGATTTTGTTTTTCACCAACATAAGCCGAACTGGTTAGAAGTCCCGGATTTTATTTCTTAATTGTTTTCTAACATTGGTAAACAGAGTTGGGCCCAAATATATTTGTTCACTTTTTGCTGTTGGGATATGAAGTTTTGATGACCATTAACTGATCACTAAGGACGTCTGCGTTAGGTTTTTTTTTGTTCAGTGTAAGGCTATCAACGCCGTTAGCGATGCCACAACCTCAAGCAACAGTATATTTAATGTTCTGTGACAATTGCTCTGTGTTTTTTATATTGTTCACGGTAAACTGAGTACTTTTGAAAGCACATCGTGTATCCTTCCGCCACGTGTAAAGTTAATATTGAGATGGACCTGATCACTTTATTCTTTCGTCGGTCAAGTGAATAACTGGCATTAATTTTATAAAGAAAGGCAGTTCCAGGGCCAGCAGATATACCTACATCTCTTTAAGTACGTCGCTGAGATTTTGTCGCATTCACGTACATTTTAGTGGCCTGCAGATTCGACTCTTTCGTGCAGGAAGAGTACAAACTGTTTTAAACATGAGTGAAATACCTTATTCGCAGGGCCACTTGTTTTTCGCGAGAAGATTTACGCGAAGGTTAGACTTAAATATCCGATGTGCACATCATTTGACTATTGGTCGATTGTATTTGTGTGAAGACAGTCTATTGCATTAGAGAGCCAATCAGAATAAAGTTTTTCCGATACCGACCGTCCGTGATTCGTGGGCAGACAGATAAGACACGTAACGATTCAGATGGCCGAGTCACGAAAGTGGGTCTGAACTAAAGTACATTGGAACACGTAATAAGATCTTTTCGCGAAAAACAGGTGCCCCTACTTATTCGGGATTCTGAAAAATAATGGTGGAATTCTCTGTTTAGTAAATTCGTTTCGGCATTATTCTTAAGAGAAGAAACTTGTTGTCTCTGCTGAGCTTGAAACGCGGTAATGACTGTAGAACAGTCACGATTTAGACTTAATTTTCTATTTAAATCAATATCATTTCAGCATTTCTTGAAAACTTAGAATTTTTCAACGCAACCTGTAAAATACAAATACTATCACACTATTGAGTGGCAGATGTTCAAATCATTGAAGTAAATTTAGCAAAAAAAAAACACTTTTTTTTTCTATTTGGACGATCAGACCCAAAAGTAACCTTGCTTCACAACGCATGCCAACTGTATTCTGGTTAGATACATTGTAAATAAACCTGAAAGCAAACACAAAAGAGCTAATAAAGTATTATTCCTCAAATTACGACCATTTTTCACTTCGCTAAGCTGCCGTGTGACGTTTATTCAACTACAAGTCCATCAGGTAGTAAAAATGTTAAATTATGTTTTAAAGTTTTACTTTGAGCATGTCAGTGACGAGAGCGTAATTCGTTAAAACGTCTCGCATATGCGTGACTAAATTTAAACTTCCACTTGTACTTATTTCTCAAATAATACTTTTGCGTGCACTGGAGTGGAGTAACGAAATACGTAAACAGAAGGCAGGTTAGGAAAAAAAGCCTAAGAAAAGACGAGGGTATAGTCAGAGTTTTAAGTCGCGTGGAAATGCTGGAGAGGACGGGTGTGCCTGAGCAGGACGGGAATAAAACACGCCACATAACTAGGAGTCTTGCTACACGAAGAGCCTCAGGCGCACTGTTAAGGATTGTTTGGTTCGCAGCGCTGATGTCGAGCGGAAATAAAAGCCAGAACTGGTTGGTGAAGGGCGAAGAAGAAAGTGGGGGAAATTTCACTGCCGGTGGAGGAGTGTGTTGACGAAGTAGCGCGCGGCTCTTTTGTGTTCTCTGGATGTTTTACCTGCAGGGGTGCCGGGGGGAGGGCCGGGCGCGCTGAGCTACACGTCTACCTGCTCGAACTCGCGTGCAGGAACAACTCCGCGGGACGAGAGTATCCTTCCGCGGGAGGAAATAGCGCGAGCACGTCGCGCTCTGTTGTTTGCTTTCCAAACAAACTCTGCGAAACCACGTGTGAGACGAGAAAGGTGGTTCGGAAACTGCGAGGTTGCGCGCGGAATAGCAGATCAACGACGGCACGTGTAACTCACAGTGGATACAACTGCACAGGAGATATAAAAAAGGAGATCAAGAATATTCGTCGATGGGGACGTGCAAAATTCGCGTTATTTAGATCCACCTGTTTTTCGCGAAAAGATTTACGCGAATGCTAGACTCCAATGTCCTGTTGTGGTATACGTGCAGATTTCTTTTGATTATTGGTCACGTGCCTTTGTCGCGGGAAATTTCCTTATCTGACTTCGGCCAATCAGAATCAGGTAACTCCGACACTAAGGGTCCTTGATTCGCGGACATACACCTGCAATTCGTGATAGTTAAAGTCATCCAATCATGAAATTGGATCTGAGCGCTAGTGTTTTGGAGTGCAAGAAGGCATGTAACCTTTTCGCGGAAAACAGGTAGCCCTAGTGTTATTATTTGTCATCAGGCTAAACTTCACAGTACTGCATATACATGGGCCGGTGCCGTTTATCCATTAGCTGCTGTTTATAGATGTGAAGTCACGCCTCTTCTTAGTGAACTGCACGATATTGAGGCACACATTTGTGAAGTGTTCATTTATTGGCGCAGGTTTATCTAGGGCATATCAAATAAAGTATAGTCCATTGACAAACGTACAGCAAATGTAGGAGTGTTTTAAGTTTAAAATGTCCTCAAATAATTACGCGAATTTCGCAGCTCTCTATTCGTCGATGATCGTCAAGATGTAGCGGTACTTTGTTACTGATTCTTGCTCCTAAAGAAATGGATCATACGAGTAATTCCAGGATGGAACAGATAACTATGTATTATATATTACCAGCGACCCGGCCCGGCCTTGCTCGGGTGCGATTTAAAAATATGGCGTTTTTTAGGTTTACTTCAAGGAGGCTATATACACTAAATGCTTAGGGTAACTAACATAGGATTAATAATACTGCGTAGTTCAGAGAGTCTTCGTACGTGAACCACAATATTTAAAAATACATAAATGGTTACTATGGGTCATCTTTAAAAAATAAAAATATGCTGTAGTGTACTATTTTGTAGACCTTTTCGAGATCTACAATTCTGTAGTACATTCACTTGGTGTATGTCTTATGGTTTAGTTAGCGTAAGCCATGTAAACGCCCGAAAAGCGGGTTTTTCCAACTTGATTAGAAAAGTCGACATTTCTCTACTATCCTTACAGTAGATATTAATGTATTATATATTTTACCCTTCCTCGAGAAATTATCTAAATGATAGTGAAAACGGTATCAAAATCCATTTAGTAGTTTAGCAGCGTTAACCGAACACACATGCACACGCGGCCGAGCGACTTTGTTTTATGCTATGTATAGATGCTCTTCCCTCCGCCCATCCTCGTCTTCCTTTCACGGAAGTTTTATTTTGCACTTTCTGTATGTTGTAATAAGCTGAAATGAGTTTCAAATTTTTCATAATTATCTGCACAATTCCTACAACTGTTTATAAAATAATTCTGTCAGTTCCAGTGCCCTAGATGTACGACTTACGACAGTGCATGGGACTTGGCTTTCAACACATTCAAAACGGTGGCCTTATAGTTCTTCACTTTTAAATTCTTACATTCATATGATAAATTTTATTCCGAATTATTGTTGTAGGGAGCTTAAAATGAGAACTCTGCCTCTCAAATAATATTCTAGGGCTCGAAAAACCCACTCGAAGATAGCAAACGTAAATGAGCTTGATAAATTGTAAATCACTATTTTGTTCTCTGTTTCTATAGGCCCACATCCTTGAACATAGCTAGCCCATTAACAACAATTCTTATTCGGCCTTCAGTACCAGATAATTTACCATCTCGGAACGCGGGTATTCCAAATCGCGACTGTGTGTCACAACTTGCTTTTGAGGTGATCAGTAGGCTCCGATACTAGCCAGCTCGTAAATTTCATACTGTAATAAAACCTTCAGTATCATTAGTGGCATTAACAAAGCAAAAGGAACCACACTAACCCTGCGCACATCCAGGATCTTTGAAAATAGTCGTTTTGCGCAGGGATGTGGTATTTTAAAACTTTTTGCCGCCAATAAAACTGATCCGTTTATGGCGGAGAAAATGTTGTATCTCAACTGTAAGCACTGATACAGGAAAGGACGTTCGTGTAAATAAAACATTCGATGTCGTTGCCACGCCGGAGCTTCTCACTTGGGAGTTGACGGGACATGCGCCTGCCACTGCTTTACACAGACAAGAACATGTCGAGGATTTTATTATTGTCCCTCGAAAATGTACCGAGGGATTCTGCCCTATTTTCGTTGCAAGTATGTAATTTATTCAGAGTTCTCGGGGACATGTTTAGGAAACTGAGATTCGGTTACAAAGTGGACGTGTTTGAAACCAGGCTAGACCTCAGATGAATTCGCAAAATATTTCTATTGCATCACGCTGCCCTCGTGCACAGCATAAATAATTTGAAAATGCGGAATTTTCTGTAAGGTTTTAGCGATTGTGTATGTTTTTTTAAAGCAGTAAAAATTACAATTTTACTTTGATGAAAACGTGTGCATGATATACGTGGATGTCCAACACCGGACAAATGGAATTCAGTCTCCATACTCCCCGAGTGAGAAAGGATACAATTGAATTGCATAAGTGCGGTGGATATATTCTGAATGTTCTGAAAAGCTAACTGGGATGATATTAACTCGAAGTTCTCTGTTTTTTTTTTTTCTTTTAGGAGATGGTGCCACGAATCGAAGTCCCGCGAAGGTAATGCTAAGTATAGGTAGGGGTAGTGAAATTTCGCGAAAAGATTTCAAGACAAGCTATATTTCAAAACAGCGTAGGGTCATTTGCCTATGGTGATTAGATGAATGAATTACGTGTTAACTGTCTGCACACGAATCACGTAGAAGCCGTACTGAAGTTGCCGAATTCTGAGTGGCCCGGTCAAATATGAAAACGCCTTCTCAAGTAGACAGCAACCAATGGCAATAGACAAACTGCTGTTGGGTTTTTATAGCATTGATGTCTACCATGTACTCATATTTTTTCGCGGAAAATCACTAGCTCTGCGCATAGGCCATTATGTGTGGAATCTGACCAAAGGCTGTCCGCTGTTAATTCAGCAGTTTTGAAATTAACCTTTGGAAAATATAATTGCCCATGCCTTCATATATTCTGACGGGCACACTCGAAGCCACGCGTTCAATGGAGTTGGTAACGACGGAGGGTAAACGGTTCCAAATATTAAATTTGAATTGTAAGTGTTGGCTAAACATTTGTGAATACTCGAATAATTTTTTGTGCTATCTGTGTTTTATGCGCGTATATGTAAAGCAGGAATCACGTAGCTCCGACAAACCCAACACGACACGACGTAAAGAGCAACAACCGCACGGTAATCAAGTTTCACTTTAACTGCTTGAACTTCAGCACGACACGACATTACCGACACGACCCTCTCGGCATTTTACCTAACTATTTACAAGTCGCTGCTAGGCTATGCTAGTTTCAAAAGCGGTGGACAAGAGGGAAAGTTGGAATATCTGATTGTGACAAAGTGTTGTCGCTATTGCATACAAAGGTAAATTATTATTTTTAAGGGATAACTACAGTAGTTTTCGGTATATTTTTTTCTTTTAAGCTGCGTATCTGCCATTGTAGAGAAAGCTTGTAATGCAATAGGTAAAATTGGTTACTCTGTGTGTCGTGCCGCATGACACTACGAAAATAGAAAACATTTCTAATCCAAAATAGCTGATCGGACGACAGCATTTGTCGGGCTTACGTCAGATATATCTTGTATTTCATTGGCTGTTTAGTTTTATCGTGTCGGGACAGTCGTGCCGCACTTGTCGGGGTCATGTAATTCCAGCATAAGTATTATATAATTTGTAATATATTAACCTTTCTAATAAATTCACAATTTTACTTGACCAACACATGAATAAGTGATGGAGGCCTACGACAATGTTAATTTACAGTTTAGAAGAATACAAAATATGCATATAAGTATATATTAAGCAGAACTTTCAAAAGCGCCCCGTTTACCGTGAATAGACTTCATATAGGCTATTTGCGGTTTCTTCACATTTTTTAAATCAACCCTTCGAAAAATCCAACCGTGCACGATGTCGTGTTTAGTTGTTTCCGTTACGTATCACGAGCGTTTTATTTTTCTGTTAACATTAAAGTACTTTATTATTGGTTAAATGGAAATATTATTTATATTTTACCTTTTTAATTTTAATATTTCCCTTGTAATTAATATGAATAAAACCATTGAGAGAATGTGCTTGTTGGGAATTCCTATTAAGAAATAGCTCTTACGCATAATAATATCACACTGAGCGCGCACGAATGCGGTGCGCTGTCCCTTTGGTGTATATTTAGACTGGGTTAATCTGTGTTTGCATGAGGCGGAGGAATATCCTGGAAGTATAACTTCAGCAGGGCTTCAGGAAATTTGTAAGTAACCGTGACTGGACCATGCATATGAGAGTATAGGTTTTTCACGGTTAACTGAGCACATTTGAAAACCCTGATTAACATATATTTCTCATCTCATTTTGTCCCCTTTAGCCATATGCAAAATTAACATTGCCACGTGCCTGATCGCCTTATCCATACGCCATATAAGTGAAATAGAGGAATTTTTAAGAACGTATGTGTGTGGTTAATATGAAATCCGGACATCAACGTGAATGTAACGGGAAACATTCAACTCAGTGGCCATAGCTTTTAATATTACATTCCCAATAGTGTGTTAACGCTTAGAACTATTTTTATCAATTCGCTGCAAACTGTAATCTTCCATGCCAGAGTGTACTGTAGTACATATGTGGTTACGGGCTGATATTTTTGACGGGAATGAAAAATCAGATCGACACCTCAGGTACAAGGACTAAAATGGTGATGTAACGTTTTCAGGGTGATCCATTCTGGCTGTATAACTTCGTGACTAATAACACGATTGAAATAAGTGTTGTCTCGTTCGATCGGGTTTACGACTGCGGTGCTACTAGGACCCTGAGTCAGCACCACGTGTGCGCGAGGTGTAGATGGTGGCCCGCGGCGTCTTTTGACGGGGGGGGGGGGGTGGCATTTCCGGGCGCTACAGTATCTCGCGACTCCGGTGTGTTAGCTGGCTGGTTTTGTTGTCAAACGACACATCTCGTATAGATAATACGATTTAAGCCGCAAAAGCCAAGTGTACAGTTCGTTACACTTGCCAAAGAAAACATAGCCCGCTAACGCAGATGTGTTCACGTAAAACCCACGGTCATATCCCCGACACATCCGGGCTAGTAAACTCATCTGACTTTCAAAAACGTCTCGCTGAAGAACGACCGCCAAACTTCGTTCTTGAATTCAAGCTGAATTTGCGAGATATTGGTGATATAGCCTCCTCTTATTCGCGATGAATTTGTGGGACCGCAAACGGAATGTTGAATATGCCATCTTAAGCATTATATTTATTTATATACAATGGAAGTATTTTATATATTAATTTTCGATTTTTACAAACGCTAAACAAATGACAGCTGGCAGGACCAATAGTTTACTTGTTAACTCTTTCTTGATAAACAAGAGTGTTTAAATCTAAAGAGCTGCCGGTTGAGTAAAGAAGTTTAGTAAAGTTACTTTAAAATTGACGTTTAATTACATTTCTTTCGGAAGTAAAGATAAGTAGTTAAAATTATCAGACCTACTTAAGTAACTTAATCTGCTTTAACAAAGTCTAAATTGCTCAGCACTGCATGAGATCCCTTGCCACTAGGCCAATCCCCGTGTCTAGGTATTTTATTAAAACATAAGAACGAAATCTTAAGAAACGTATTTTTTCACATGGCCCCGTATGTGCACGGCCTTTCAAAACAACAATTCGTGTGAAGGAGGCCACACACACACACACATTTACAAAACTAAAGAACCATCGAGCCCGGAAGGCATCTACAAATTTCATCAAACAAAATGCATGGACACACCAAGTAATGGTACAGCAGCCATCATGACATTCCTTAGAAATCTCAACAGTCTATAAGCAGACCACTACTGCAGTGCACAACTGGAGCCAATCAGAATAGGACTACATCACACACGTGGTGGTGCGCTAAGAGTGGACTGGTCTCCGAGGCAGAATATTTCGCCACTTGATGAGCGACCAGGCAATAGGAAGGCGGTCAGACCAGAAGTCGACGACGTCCCTCCTCCTGGGCAGTGGGTCCTGGGTGCGTGACCTGACGAGTTCCTTTATATACCCCTGGTTCACTGATTCATTTTATTTTTCCCTAACTTCCATAATTTAATCCTTCCAATGATAGGAACCATTTGATTAAGAAATGCAAAGTGTGCTTGTTTCGGTATGCCCGAATTAACAATAATTTATATTATCTTCTCCTTCTCATTTAACCCTTTCAGACCCATTTTAATGCACGGTTTCAGGTGTTGTAAACAAAATATTTTATGATGCGTACTGTACTTAAGTCGACACAAGACTTTTCGTTGTCACAGTCAATGAATTTTAAGTTATATGTTCGGCTATAGTTATACGAACCAATTATGACCTAGACGAGGAAGACAGTTTACGAATAATTTACTCACAGGTAAGATCGTTGGTCATTGAGCTTCGCAGTGTGCAGTACAGACAAACAATTACCTACACGTGAGTAATGTACACAACTGCGTACACAGGGTCTGAATGGGCTAATCTCTAGCATCCTGTCCTAGACTTCCTTGCACGAGAACTAGAGCAAGCATAATAAAATAGAAGTAGAAAAATTAACAAATTGATGGAGGCACTTCGTATCGATACCGGCACCTCTCGCTCACAACCGATCGACAGGAATTTTATATTTTTGTTTCGAATAGTAGTACACATTCCCAGCAAGTCGACCCTACAACTGCTGTACCTAGCACAAAAAAAAATGTGTTTATGTTATCGCTGTTGACTGCAAATACCGGTATGAATGTTTCACGTAGCATTTAAATAAGCTACATGATGAAGTCAAAGTACTTCATACAGTCCCAACACGCATTCCACATTAAAACTAAATATATAACGTTTGCCATAAGTGATATTTTTGTTAGAATCCCATCGACCTTCAGCAAGTTTGCCCCTTCTGGACTTTATACATGGACTATACCACGTGCTTCCGAACAACACCGACAAACTCCGGCAGGTTATTCCTGGCGTAAATATAAAACGAAAATGGCTGCGCCAGTTTTACTCTAAAGTGATTATTAAGGGAGCTACGCGGCCCTAAAATCCACGGTTTCGAATGTAATTTAGTCAAAAATAATAGTAACAACCCATGAGTAAGCAACAGACTGGTGAATAGTGTTGTGTGGTACGTAGACCCTACACCTGAGACAATGGAGTTGGTAATATCATCCCCCGTCATCATGAAAAGAGGGAGTTGCCACCCTGTGTTTGCACGAAATGTGTGAACAGTAAGCGGTAAAAGTGGCACAGATATTTTCGTCTTATATTTACGTCAGGAATAACCTGCCGGAGTTTGTCGGTGTTGTTCGGAATCACGTTGTATAATAGACCATAGTAATATATACTTATTACAAACGTGATAAAGAAACATACATAATAGTTCAAAAGTACATAGTTTGAACGGCACTGTTAATTACCCTTTCTAATGTTTTAAATTTCCGAATTTTTATTTATTTATAACGCCTAGGCCCGGCTCTTTTCAGAGCCACCAGAACGGCCCATTACGAGCCTTATTTTTTCTGCATCTTCGCCGACGCTGAAAACCTCTCCCCCTTGAACAATGGCCTTTCAAAACGGACGATTTTAGCTGTTATCGGAAAACTCTTTAAACTTCTACTCAAGTTTCATTTTCCTGGGTTCTGAAAGTATTCCCCAAGAGTGTGGAAGTAAACGCTGCCGTTTACGTCTTTAATCAGACGTTCGTGTGGATCGAGCTTGCCAGTGAACTGCCAGTGTAGTAGGGTACTTATTTTGGAAATTTAATTTAATTAGAAATGAGGCTTCCATTGAAAATAAATGTGTATGTTTCATGCATGTGTCAAATTACATTTTTCGAATGAGGGAGAAATCACCTATGCCATCGCACCTTTTAAAATGAAACTGATTTTGCAATTTACTCAGGAAACAATTTCGATACTATTGCGATAGGAATGGATCCAGACCAGATATCTGGTTGGGGGAGGGGTAGGCAACTACTTTATCTCAAAGCCCACAGAGTAGAAGGGGAAGGAAATTCCCTAGCTTGCACATAAAATAACAATATCAAAGTTACGCTTTAAAACATTTATGGTATTCTATGGTTAATGTTACTACATAATAAATTTCACTATACCTCGTAGGCACAATATTCTAAATTCTAAGAAATTGACCTTACCTAACATGTTCAATTAAGTTAATACTAGTTCTCATTCGTTAAATCACTTAAAAATTTCCATCTTAAAACTTTTTTTTTTATGTACGAACAGGGACAAAGTCACCCCTGCCATTTTTAACCTCCCTCCCCCTGCCATAACTACTTCTTGGACAAAGTTAGAAAGTTAAAAAACACGTATCTCAATGTTATAAACGATTTTTTAATATACCACTACACTGGCAAAAATGTAGAATACGTAGCCACTGTAAACGCTGGAACTACGTTGATACTTTTCAGATTAGTACATTTTGTATTTACTTTGTTATTAGTAATCAAAGTAATTTGTATACACTTTATAACAAGTAAAGTAATTTTTTTTTGTTTATTTAGCTCTTTTATATGAAAAACAGTAATAACGTGCAATGTTTAGTTGTTCTTGTGGAAAATTGCATACTGATTACGTACCTACACTATAATTTTTTTTTTTTTTTTTTTTTTTTTTTTTACATTTTGTTATAGATTTAAAATATTTTCAAATTTATATTTAATATTTAATTTATGCTTAAACCTATACTGCTATGGGAGTCGTACTCGATGATTTAGAGCTACTCTATAATTGAATCAAAGCTTACACGTTATTATTCCCGTACGGGCATTGCACAGATTGCATTAACTGGCAACATATCGGACGAGCTGATAATTTAAATTGTTATGTACACTTAGGAAGCCACCGTTGCGGTTAGTTGTTTGACCGATATTTCCCACCTTGGACGATGCCGAAGGCTGGTTTGAAGACGGACTACGGCGGGCGGCACGTCGTCATCCTTCTGGCCCTCTGGAGCATCGTCCCTGGTCGGCGTCGGGGCGAGAACAGACATCCTTCCCAGTCGTCTGGCTAGCCTGTATCGCTCCGCCGCGGCCACGTTCTTCGTCCGGTCGTGTTCGGGCAATCGCGGCGTTGTGTTTGCGTATTTCAGCTTCCCGATGTCCTTCAGGCGTCTTCGCATGGGATGATGCGTTCAGGCAAGCTGTGTGACTGAGGTTTGCCCACGCCATAACAGTTTTCACTTTTCAGGAACTTATGCCCTGTGAACCACGCTGGCCGCGTTCACGTGCACATGGATAGTAAATAGGGATAGGAAAAAATTCGCGAGTTCAATGACACGTAGGCTAGACTCCATACTCCTGTGTAACTCGAGCCACATGTGTTTGTTCACTGGCTGCTGCCCCAGAGAGTAGCCAATGTTACTCCACACCTGGCAGTATTGCTCTCGCTACTTGTTTCCTCGCAAGTCTGCTATTGGCTCAGAGTCGTCCAAGGCGTGTCTAACGAACTGTGATCCAATTATCAAGGTAACTTCAGTGTACACGTGCTTAACGTCTATTTTGTCCTGAAATTAATTCGCAAAATTTTCCTTTCCCTAACAATAACTTGTAAGTCAAAGCCAAACCATACGTATAACCCATAAAAGAGCCAACGTTAGCTCTGACGATATATTTCTAACCCAAAACAAGCAGTCAGCCGTTACAACGAGCCGGTAACAGCAAGAATATTGTAAACCATTGTGAGAGGTCTGCGAATTTCGCATATTCATTCGGTGATAGGATAGACTTCAAGTACCTGTACTTTAGTGTTTCTTTCATAATTCCACCGCACTTGTTTTCACACATCCTGAACGACTCGTTAAGTCAGTAGTAATCTAGGGGGAATGTCGAGCTGAATTAAAATTTTCTGAACTCTGCTACAAGAAGATAACACAGAAGTACAAGAACACGGCGTTTTTTTTTTTTATATGGGCGTACCCATTCACCTATTTTCTGCTTGAGACTCCATGAATAAACCTCGCATCTGATTGGCTACTTCATGCTGCGAAAAGTTCCCTATTGGCCGAACTGCCGGCGGGCGAGCATGTTGCCAGGCGCCTATTGGCGAACCAGCCAGAGGCAGTGGTGCCCTTTTACTGGCGTATGAGGCTGGAGATCGTGTTGTAAGCTGCTTTTCCACTTCTGTATTCTTTACTGTTCTTTAATTAGAGTCAACTGTTAAAAAAAATCAACGACTCTCTGTACTCCGAAACAATTTAGTTAAGATCAGTTTTTTTTTTGGTGGCTGATTTCAATTGTAACGTACAGGCACGTATGGAAAACTTTGTAAAGGGAGGGTTTTAAAGTAATGAGAAAGCCAGGTAGGATGTTGCATTTCCCGTGGTTTGACAGAACAATCTTTATACTTGAAAATTGTATTATTTTATAATTTAAAAGGCAATTTTTTTAAATATAATAACTTCCTATGAAAATATTAAATGTTACATTCCAGAGAGAGGATTCTTCTGGTAGAATTTAATGTACATTCATAATCACCTCAAACCTTATACAGGCGCGCTCTTATGCGTCGAAAATTCAAAAACGTATTTAGTTTCACTAGAAAGTTGGGAAATTACTTTTAATGCAGTATGTTCTATGTATTTATGGTGAACGTAAAGTAGAGTACAATGAATTTGTTCTTACAAAGTTTAGTGTGGTGATTCGGACACGTTGATATCTTCCTTTCCTGCACTATTTGATACTCTTGTTGAAATTTTGAAAATTCTAAATGTCACCGGTTTTGAAACCCTAAAACACCAAAACCAATCCCTTATATGCGGCCCTAGTCATGTGTCTTAGACGACTGGCCGAAATTCTCGGAAGTTCACTATCGGAGTAGCTAAGTTCTGATCGGCTCGATCAGGTAAGACACAAAGACATTGTGCCACTTCTGTGTGCTTTCTTGTTCATTGACGGTAGGATATTGGAAGTCATATCCCGCGCGTAACATTCTTCGCAACAGAACAGGTGGTCCTATCTATGGTCCAGCCATATAAGTAACACTGGAATGTGCGTGTTTGAAGTATAACATTACTGGGAACGAATGTGTGGAATTTTACGGGCCTCTACCCTTAGCGCAGTGCAGAGCAAATGCAAGGCACGGGTGCACAATGACAAGCGGAAGTTATTTTTTGCACGAATACTTAATGCCTCCATATATATTTTTTTTAACTGTGGCTTTTTTTCCGCCTGTTATCAGATGCGTTTTCTCACACGTCGCAGGAGTCTGCATACAACACGAGATACGTCCAGTAGTGAATCGTTCAAATGGAGAAATAGTTTCTCTCAAATACACAAATTATTAAACAAACTACATCAAGCAATAACACGCATGTATGAAAAGGGACGGAATCAAATATTTAAAAAAAATGCACATAGGTAATAATTGTATTAAACACGATGTAAGTTTTTTGGTTTACTTGCATTCTCCGTAGTTTTTCGCAGCTAACAGAAAACGCAACGTTTTTAAAGTCGTATCCCAGTCTCATAGTATTACGTAAAAAAATCTCTAGCTCCAGCAATAGTCAGGGACACCTCAATTTCACAGAAACAGTTCAACGCAGGCTGGACGAAAATGTTATACGTTTATATCTGCAGTCTTTGTTTTGTTATTTGCCTCGTGTCTTTGAGGGAGAAATTTTTGATACAGTTTTTCACTTGGCCAATCAGAACTTAGTTACTCCGGTAGTGAAGTCTGTGATTCGCTGGCAGGCACTGAGACGTACAGCAACCGTCCAGTTGTGGAAGTTGATCTGAGTTCAAGTATGTTCTGAAAAACTGCTAGACCGGAACTCTTTCAGTGAATATCAGATTTCCCTATCAATAGTTTGCAGTAAGTAAATATCTGGATTTATGAAAATATCGACTGGCGTAAGCAGTGTTTTCTGGAATCATTGCATGTATTCTGTTCATTCGTAAGACCAACATACATAAAGTTGTGCAGAACAGTACTCCGGAAATATCTTAAGCTCGTTGATATAGACTGACCACGGTAAAATGAGCACTTTTGTGTGCCCTGCTTATGATCTACTTATATGAGAGTTGTGTATTCTTCTGCCTTATGTAAAATTAATATTGCCATGGGTCTCATTACTTTGTTTATCCCTCGGTCAAGTGAAACTGTCAAATTATTAGAAAATTAATATTTTACAAACCTACTCACTTTTACACTTCGATGCATTAAATAAAGAAAATGAAAGAAATAATTTAATTTATCACGATGGTTACATAAAAATTTTTATTCGACGTTAAGAAATTAAATTACTTTTCATCTATCGTTACCAATTTCACTGGGTGCATGCCACTCAGAGCGCCAGTTAAAATATGCAGGGGCAGTGACTTTTTCTAAGGTTAATTTCAAAATTGCTCACTTTGTCGTGAACAGTCTTTACCAGGAAAGTACGTGAGGAGATCCTGGCTTCAGCTGTAAATAGACACGTGAAGTATATTTTATTGCAAGTTTCAGTTGTAACGACGTATCGCTAGTCTGTGAACTGACCAGAGCAGGAACGGGGCACATTTTCGGTAGAAAGTATTCCTATTCCGGAAATTATGTGTGTTTCGTATCTTCTGAGTACCAGAGCCTTCTATATTCCACTCACAGTTGCTCCAACTTTTTCTGAAGCCCTGCCAAAGTTATACTTACAGACTATTCCTCCGCCTAATACAAACAAAGCGTAACTAAGTACAGGAAATTGCACCAAACAGATAACGCACCGCATTCGTGCGAAATCAGTGCAATGATATTTTGCAAAAGAGCAATTTCTAACTAGGCATTACCAACACACCTATTTTCTCACTTTTTTATTCATCAATTATATACGAAATATTATAATTTGTAAATAAAATATAAATAAGAATTTAATTTAAAATGTTACTTTTATGTTATTTTTATATTCATTAATATTTACATAAATTTAAAACGCTTAGATACGCGAGATATTTAGGTAACAACGTAGCCCGTCATATGTGGGGTTATTTTTCAAAGGTTTGAATCAGAGAATGCGAGGAAACCGCGTACAGAGTATCGACTTTAACACACGTGACTTCCGTTTCTCGGTGCTCTGTTTTGAACGTCTTTTCTCTGCGGGAATGAATCTTCTAGGTGTAACATAGTTGCTGCTCTACCCCACGATACGTCATGCCTGGCTTTTGAAGACTTTTATTAGTGATTGGTTCTTCTGTGGGACTCAATTCAGCGATCCTGTTTATGTATTTATTTTACTCGAGTGGCATTGCTCACCGGGGATTTCTCTGAACTAGTTAAAGTCGCCATTCGTGAAAGGAGGTTATGGCAACTTGAACATATGCTGTGATTTGCCGATAGCAGTAATACGTTACTTGTAATATTAATACTACGCGTTCTCTTTTTGTAACGTTACACAGCATCCTCGCAAAACGCTACTGGCCGACACAGCCATTCAGCGACCGAAAATCATAAAAAAATTCGGAAATATGTTATTCGTAAGTGAAATGCTCTGTACAGTACCGACAAACTCTTGAACGTATCTCTAATATCGTTTCAAGTTATAAACGTTTATGTTAAACTTAATTCTGGAACGATATTACTCTTCAGTCATTCTAAATACTCTCAAGGAAAGGGCATTGCCAGGAAATATTTCGATTGTTTTTTTTTTCTGCGTTCATTCCGCCTGGCGTGCATCACTCCATAAATGTACTATTAAAGTATTTTACCGTCCTGCAGGAAGCAGAGAATCTTTACCATCCAGCCCGCATCATTCTTTTTTTTTTTTTTTTTTGCAGCGGAAATTTGATGCCCGAAGGAGTAGGCGCAGACAGAGATGGCAGGGTACGGCAGTTTTGTCGAATGGCCGGCCATCAGAGAAGCAGGCCCTAATGCTCCGCAGACAGTGAACAGAGACGTCTCGGCCACGAGTCTGGGGATGATGTGTCAACCGTCGGATGAGGGAGGCGCTGCGTGAGGAACAACAATAACTGTAATGAGCTCGCGGGATTGGTTGTTTTTGACGTCGCAATGCGGGCTGAGATGGGGCAGCGTCGTCGTCCTCTCGCGTTTTCCACGCCGTTGGACGCCATCTTGCGGTGTATTTATCGTCGTTGCGCTGGAGAGCGAAAGAAGCCCGACTTGAAGATTCCTCTGATAAATGAATAGAGCGGCTTCACAACGAGTTAAATGCGCGCGTCCGCGCTGGCACTGTCGCCCGAGGAATAATACATCAGTGTCGTTTTAATGTAAATGAAGAGATTTGGCCGGTTCTTAACAGCGAGGTCTTGAGAGCCGATGAGGGTGTTTAAAGTGAATACGGAACTGCGCCGGAATGAATGGGCGGGGGAAACGGGAGATTCCCGAGAAAACCCGCCGACCAACGGCATCGTCCGGCACGATATTGTGTAATGGACTGCAGAGGTGAACCATACACCATTCCTACTGGCATTAAAGCAACGTCACAGATGTTTTCGAGTTGTCTGTACGAATGCGGTTATATAGAGTGTATCTAAATTCGACAGATAAACTTCGGCTGTAGGTTAACCATGAAAAGATAAATAGAAAATATATTTACAACCTAGTTCTAAAGGGTGGCACACATCTTTGAAGTTGTACCTGGAACACTTGTTTATTGCAAATATTGGAGATAATATTTAAGGTGGAACATCGATTGTCTGGATAATGATTAACCGAACAAAAATCTTCAAACACCACAACACTTGTCGCTGTCATCAAATTATTTCCTGTAAATAATCACTGTTACTACAACTATTTCGAACTAATATCCATATTGCGGTAGCATATTCGTGATTTTAGGATGGATTATTATTCCTCATGTCACAGTTAACGAAACTGTCTCTTTGTGTAAATACCCTAAACCTCGCCGTTTTCGAGTAATCCGTGTTTTACTTTCAAAATAATATTTACTAATACCTAGTAAGTGGGGACGTGATTTACCCCAATAACACATTGGTGCGGCTATTTAATGGAGGAGACGATTCCAGGGAGAGGTTCATTACAGTGGTACTGTAATATACATTTTTCTACTACAGCTGTTAGTTTTAGACCATATGTCGTTTATATGTTTTCAACTTATTTTTTCGTGATTAACATACACCCAAAGTTTGTCGGTCGAATTCAGAAACAACCAGTACGTATGCCGCACTACGGCGCTGTAAAAACTAAGAGTGAAATATTGTGTGTAGCACTGATGGCTTTCACTCTAAATTTGAATCAGTGAAAATTTCATTTTTTCAATCAATCAACAGTTCCTGACAGATTCAACAGTCACTTTAGTGAGTTTAACTGATGAACCAATGAACAATTGCCAATTTTCCTTCGCTTATTGATTCAGTGACATTTTCCACTGATTCATCAGTCTTTTTTTTACAGTGTTTTTGTGTGGTTTATTTTCCGAATGATGGATCAGTTAAACAGCATGAAATAATGACCGTCAAACAACGTTTAGAAATTGTCGTTTAACAACTTATATCAAGTGAAATAACCATGAATACAGTAATAGAACCAATACATAATACTTTCTAGCATCTGTTTCGTCTTTAAAAGGACCATTTTACGAGGTAATATGAACGCTCAACCTTTCATTCAATTTTAACGTCTTTTATTTCGTTTTCATGTAATTATCACACAGCTCTGTTTGAAGGTTTAATAATGTAGTCAAGCGTGTGCAATCATATACACTATTCGTTTTAACAACCCTAATGGCACCAATTAAAACCGAAAAAGAAAAGCAAGGGCATACAATTTAAATCTTCGCTATTTCTATAAGAACTGTAAGACATTTTCCTACTCTTTGCCAACTTTACGTGGTAGCGCAAATGGTGTCCTGTCCCCATAACTCAGGGGTAGTGTGACCGACTTGTAGTCGAGGGGTCGCGGGTTCACACCTCGACCCCGCCGACGGATTTTCAGTTCGCTCGTCGCACTGGGAATTTGTCAGCAGGTCGGTATAACTTGAACTCGTCAACAAAACTACGATAGAATACAAAAAAGAAAAAGGTAAGGTAACAGTCTAAAAGCGAAGTGGGAAGGGTGTGTGGGTTCAATTACAGCCACCCCTGAAGGTATTTTTTTACTTTTTTTTAAATTATGGTGAATTGCGCGTTATAAATAGTAAACTATCGTAAATACGTTTATTTCACGCAATTGTGTGGCTGAATTCAATAAACTAGACCGCACTGCATCACTGCGCGCGACCACTCAGGCACTCTTACGACCCTCTCACTCTATCAAATTTTCTCCTTCAAATATATTTGACAATAAAATTATAAGACGAAATACGGCCATAAAATTTTTCCATCAAATTCATTTGGTCGAATAATCTCGAAGATGTTTAAAAATCTGTCCCGTTGTGAAAAAAAAATTGTTTCGTGCTTAATCTTATTTTTATTTAAACATAATGTTCTAAGCGGTGCACCGCTGTTAGTGTTTATTGCAGCCCATTGTAAAAATTTATGTTCAGAAATTTGTGATTTTTTTCTCAAGTCTTGTTTAAATATTAACTTCTGGTTCATCAGTAGAACACTGACTGTTTGGCGAATTCATTTCGTGTCAGAATAAATCCAAGCAGTTTTTAATTTTATATTGCTGTTTTGATTGGGAAGTACTGCTTAAGACACGTGTAAACGAGAGCTAAAGGCTGTTCACGATAAAGTGAACGTTTTTTAAATAAACCGTAGAAAAAGTCACCGCTCCTACCTGCAAAAATATTCCTACGGGTGCACTGAGTGACATGTGCGCAGTCAAGTTGGTAACGATGGATGGAAAGTAGTTTAATATCTTAACATCGAATAAAATTTGTTAGGTAACTATTTGTGATAACTTAATTAATTCTTCCACTTTCCGTTTTATTAATGCATTGAGGTGTATAAATGAGCAGATTTGTAAAATATTCACTTTTCCAATAATTACACAGTTCTACTTGACCAAGGCACGAATAAAGTGATGAGGCCCACGGCAATATAAATTTCACATAAGGCGGAACAATACATAACGTGCAAACATGTAGATCTTAAGCATAGCTTACAAAAGTGCTCACTTTACCGTGAACAGCCTATAGTATTAAAGGTATAGGCTATTCACGGTAAAGTGGGCACTTTTGAAAGCACTCTCATTTGAAATAATAGTCAATAAATATATCTTATTTTAGGCCTAGAATTTAATTACCGAATCCGGCGGAATCTACATACATTATTTATTACTAGGGATAGGAAAATTTCGCGAATTCATTTCAGGACAAAATAGACGTCAAACACGTGTGCACTGAAGTCACCTTGGCAATTGGATCACAGTTAGTTAGACACACCCTGGACGGCTCTGGGCCAATAGCAGACTTGCGAGGAAACAAGTAGCAACAGCCATACTGCCAGGTGTGGAGTAACATCGGCTACTCTTTGGGGCAGCAGCCAATGAACAAACATCTGTGGCTCGAGTTATACATGAGTGTGGAGTCTAGCCTACATGTCATTGAACTCGCAAATTTTTTCTATCCCTAGCTATACTCCATTGTCGTACGTAAAATCATGCAAATATCACTGTTCATTGGTTGCTTTCTGTATTAGCGGAAGACGGTGCTTGGGTCTGCATTTTATCGTGTGTTTATAATTGGCTCAGAGATGTTCATGTGGTGTAAACTAACGGGTGGGCCAATAGAATACGCAATAAAAACGTACGATGTTTTGAATTCTAGCTTGTGCCGAAATGAAACCGTGAATTTTTAATGTGTCTAAATAAGTACAACCACTACACCACCGCGGCCCCAAAGTTGGTATGAGAGAATTATAATAGGAAGCAAAAGAACTTATTTCATTGTTCACAAATACCTAATTATAATGCTTATATTTCAACAGTAAGGCATGCGACTACTTTCCCTCCAGCATTGCCAACCCTACTGGACACACGCCGTTAACACTTCGAGGTCAGCACGCATTTACAAGACAACCAAGACAAGTTATAACTGAGTTACTTATATCCACCACTGCAGGAACAACGGTTCTATAGGTCTCTGTGTTTCCACTCACTACCGTTCTATAGTGGCCAGCATGACAATGGATACGCTTGTTGTGCTCTACAACGTTCATCATTAGCTAGTCATCAGTCACTAAGGCGCTGAGTTGATTTTGTTCAGTCAACTGTCTTTATCTGAGTAAGATGTTTTACAATCACACCTGTCCTTTTGCGGATATGTAACACAAATATGTTTGTAGTCAGGATAGTTATCGTTACTGAGCTGCGGAGTTCTTGTAATATCCTGTTGAACACAGGCAGTACAACAACTACGTGAAAATGCTAGTTTTCTTTTCAATGACAAAGAAATATGTAGAAATTTTTGCTTGTGTAATATCTCCGCAAAAGGACAGATGTGATTGTAATGTAAAACATTTTACACAAATAAAGACATTTGATTGGGACAAAATCAACTCAGCGCCTTAGTGACTGATGACTAGCTAATAATGAACGTTGTAGAGCATAGCAAGCGTGTCCATTGTCATGTTGGCCACTATAGAACGGTAGTGAGTGGAAACACAGAGACCAATAGAACCGTTGTTCCTGCAGTGGTGGATATAAGTAACTCAGTTATAACTTGTCTTGGTTGTCTTCTTAATGCCTGCTCACCTCACAGTGTTTTTAAAAAAATGTTTGCAATTTGCGTGATATCTTTGAAGTACCACACACGCCTGGTATGAAATGTGTTTTCTTTTCGTAGATAAGCTTTACGGACTACGTTTACAGGTTCCATAAAAAAAACGGGATTTAAAACATACCTCAGAGTAGTTCAAACAGCAGGTTGGCGGCCGCCTTATGAGAAATGTGAGTTTACAATAAAATCCAATAATTAAATCTAATTATACGGAAAACCTCAGGGATACACTTCAGAATGGTGACCAAATGGAAGCTATTATTTATGGATAGTTGTTCAAGCTAATTATGGCTACCGCAAATTCTGACTGTCTCGAAGAAGGGGGAGGGGGCAGGGTGAAGATACTGCAATTAACACGGGGTATGAAACCTGTTAATAAATGAAGGACCTGACAGAAAATGGGCCTTGACATAGAACTACGGTACAGCGTGTAGCTTGCTGGATAATTTATTTACCATTATTTATTAACGTGCTAATGCATCGTTGAAAGCTCTGGGCGGGACCGCCTGGTGGCCAGGCTGAGATCCCTTAATGCATACTAAAGCAACTGTTATAGCGCGTACCCATCTTTGTTGTGCAACAATACAGCTGACTACAACCTTACTGCAGGCCTCGATGATAAGCCAGCTGGCCGGACCTCGCTGAGCGCCATAACTAACAATACAGCAACTGGCGACATTATCCCCATACGCAGAAAAAATGTATATCATTATAGCAAATAGAGAAGAAAATTGTAATAATTCGAATCAGAAAATTGATGAGATAATTAAGAGGAAAAATGGGAGTATGAAATCGATAGTTTTTAATATCACGTGGTAAATAAACCTCTTATGCTTAAAAATACAACGCATTTTCATTCATGAGTAGAATATTTGTTCTCACTAAATATGAGAGCTTGAAAAAATATATAACTGTAGTTTATTGCGGATTACAGTAAATAAAAGAATACTAACAAAACGCTCTTGTAGTAGTCGCATGTATTTCATTAAATAACTTACGTCCTTTTTTATAAATTCAAATTCAAAATCTAGCAGAGCCAGATTGCAAGTTAAATGCGTAATTTTATATTATGACTAAACAATTCATAGCTCGTAAACATTAGTGTAGCGTGGTTTTCAGCAAACAAAAAGATCTACAGCAAAATTTTTTTTAGTGTTCACACTAGAAATTTTTATATTACTTTTTTGTGTCAAACCAACACAGCAATAATACACCATATACAATTATTTATGTTGAAAAAAGTCACGGTCTACCACAAAACCGAAAGTTATTAATGCATTAAAAAAATGTATAAGAATTTATTTTATTTCGTATTCTTGCCTCCTCGTAAATGAAGTACGGAAAAACGTTGTTTTGTGTCTTAAAAAGCATTAAAATGTTACCTTTCAATTTTCTGTATTCCATTATAGTATCAAATATTATTTATTTTTTTAATGAATAATTATGACTTTACGTAGAGTGATGCATTTTACTTGCTATAAATTCACTTTCAAGGCACGTATTTTGAACAGAATCTGATTAAGATGTGCATAGCCGTACAATAAAAATACCGCACGCGGAAGAATCTGAATCTTTATAGAGGTAACGACACAGATGAGTCAAACACACGATCACAAAACCAAAGCAGCAGGGCAATTACACACACACACACACACACACACACACACACACACACACACACACACACACACACACACACATATATATATATATATATATATATATATATATATATATATATATATATATATATATATATATATATATATATATATTTGTGTGTGTGTGTGTGTGTGTGTGTGTGTGTGTGTGTGTGTGTGTGTAGTTCGCCACCAGGTCTTATTCAACGGTGCTTCCAGCAGACGCCGAAATTACTCACAAATTTACCATACCATGTATATGCTTAGTGAGAAAGCAGGAATGGTAATGTTTTCCCCTATACATTCATTGTAGCGTTCCTACATTTGCTCGGTAACAGTCAAATGTGTAGGTAAATTCCCATCTTTGTATAGTAGTGCTGCTAAACACTCCTTATGTCTGTAGCTTGATGTGTGTATTATTACCATTCAGATTATAGGTTAAAATGTTTCATTACAGTTTAGGAAGTTTACCAGAAAAATTTTTTCACAGTGCGGAATTGTCCTGAGGCAGGCGGGCCCACACATGTTAGACGGTGTATGTTCCGAGTTCCGGATACTGCGGTACGGCGCCAAATGAAGTTTCGACTGGTCTCACACGTGCTCGATTCAGGAAATGTTATGGGAGCGGGCAGGCCGTGATAGTGTTTTGGACACGACGCGCACGCAGTCCTGGGTGACCCGTGCCGTGTGCGGTCTGCGGGTGTTATCCTGTTGGAATATCGCACATGGAACCCTGGCCATAGATTGGGGCAGATGGGGGCGTAGGATGTCGTACACGCACAGGTGGGCCGTCAACATTCCACGTAACACGACGACAGTGCATCAGCTTAGATCCCCGAGTATTTCGCGAATTCTCTTCGGTACCGTGGTAGACTTCAAACACTTGTTCTTTTCTACTACAACTGTGATTGGACTGTAGTTATTTGTATACGTGCCGTTTAACTGCGAGCCGGCAGTAAGCAGGAAGCAGTAGTGTGGATGAGTGTTGAACAGTGCTGTACAAAGGCCTCGCTTGATCGCAACAACCGATAAGCAAACTATAGGGTCTGGAGTGTGTAGGGGACTGTCAAGTCCAACCTGTTGCCACATCAATCGGCTAAATAATCGGGGCTCTAGATATTGTAGGCTATGGTTCTCCAGATCGTGATGCCTACCGTGGGGGAAGTGTGCCTCTCGACAGCGAGCCTGGGATTGTGGAATTTACCAGGAGCCCTCCACACTCGGACTTGATGATCCTCAGTTTCACCTTGCGAACGGAGACGCCGCTGTTGCAGAGTTAATGGCAGCAAACATAATGGGTGCTGGGATCGCGGATTCGCCTCCACCACCAGGCGTTGGTAAATTGTTCGTTAGGCACACGAGAGCCCATACACTGGCCAGTTTCACGAACCGGGTCGCCGTGGGCTCCCTCCGCGCCTGGCCCGCGACCCGAAGATCTTCTCAACTGGCTGTCAACCTCGTCCGTCCTGAGCTGGTGCTGCGTGAGTGGCTACATTCACACATCCACTGCGCCAAAAAACATCGGGCAGTGCGTTGGGGTATACGGTGATGCGACCCCCCTGCGGTTTTCAGTCAAATTATAGGTTCTCCACACGAAGTCTGTCAACTGCGTAAAGTGAAATCTTAGGCCGTCTTCCTGGCATTTTCCCTCACTCTGTACACTTGTTTGGTATAGTCTGGTGTTTCTCGCGTTAGTGCGGCTTCGATTACACGACAGTCTCTACCACTCCTGGTCGGTGCTTGCAGAACCACAGCATCTAATATGGTGGTGGTAGTCTGTAATGTTTTATACTTGTTAACTTTTATGTATTATTTCTCAAGTTTTTTATTTCCAAGGTCATTCAAGATCATGGGGTCAAGGTCGAAGTAGTCTGCATCTGATATGGTGGTTGTAGTCTGTAATGTATTTTGCTTGTTGACTTTTATGTATTGTTTCTCGAGTTCCTATTTTCAAGGTCATTCAAGGTCATGGCATCAAGGTCTAGGTAACCTGTATCTAATATGGGGGTGGTAACCTGTAATGTATTATGCTTGTTGACTTTTATGTATTATTTCTCGACTTTTTTTATTTTCACGGTCATTCAAGTTATGGGGTCAAGGTCGAGTTATTCTGCATCTAATATGGCGGTGGAAGTCTTTAATGTATTTTGCTTGCTGACTTTTATGTATTTTTTCTCGAGTTTTTGTTTTCGAGGTCATTCAAGGTCATGGGGCCAAGGTAATGGTCATTGGCTTCCAATATGGTAGAAGGGAGATGTCTACTAAGATGTTGGTGGCCTACCAAGTTTGCGGCCTCGAGTAATCTATAAACAAATAACAAACTAAAAAACAAATATGGCGGCCCCAGTAGCATGTAAACAAATGGTGAACGAAATAATTAAGATGGTGGAATGAGTATAGGTGAGGGGAGTTTGTGCAAGGGAGTCAGTCGTCTGCTGGATTCGAACAGAGGTGAGTAATTGGGGTGTGGGATGAGCCTCAGGAAATGCAAATTTTTTATAAATTTTTTAAAGGGAAAGGGGGAATTTCAAGGGAAAGGGGGAAATTTTGAGAGAAAAAAAAGGAAAAAATGGCCGCCGGGGTGACCAGGTCGGGGTGACCAGGAAACAGGTACAGATACCTGTCTCCTGGTCACCTGGGTCGCTGACCCCTGTCAGCATTTCTGAAAAAAAATGGGTCATTTCTGAGAATCCTTTAAATAATTTTTAAAATAATTTTTGAATAATCTTTAATGATAATTTTTTTTCGGAATTTTTCTGGAATTATTTTTAAAATTTTGGAATTTTTTGAGGATTTTTTTGAATTTCTAAATATTTTTTAGTGGTTTTTGGGGTCAAAGGTCCTCGGAGTCAAGGTCAAGGTTAAAGGTAATACTGGTCAGGGGTAAAAGATGAACGACATCCAAGATGGCGGTCGGGTGACGTAAAAACATGGCGGCTCCCCCGGCTCTGGCTCCGATGCCCGATGCCCATGGTCGTCAAGCCCCATTTCCCTACTACTGTAGTAACCACAAATAAAATTAAATATTTGTAAATAATCTCCACTCTAGTCCATATTTCCAGGTTATGCCGATTGTTTTCGTTTCCTACGATTCTGATTGGCTAGACACAACAGTTGCTAATTCAATCATAAACTGTTATTCTGTCTTTAATCGTAAATCCACCTTTATGTCTTCAGGTGCTGGGATTTTCAATTTGTTAGGTGAGCTTACTGTAGGGCACGCCACGTAGAGTTGCACACGTAAGAAGCGGCCATTCCTCAAATCTCTCCCTGCCACCTTTAACGACTGTCTCTTGGTAAAACTGACTTTGAGGGGGAATTGTATGTAATTTGAATACTGAAACGGACTAAGAGACTCGGATGGCAACTGCTGTATGCGCGTTATGAAAACTTATGCTCCTTTCCCAGTGTATATCCAGTGAAGACTGTAGCTTCCATTATCTTTTTTTTTGCTACGCCTTCACTTGGAGCCTGGTACTGTTGCAGCGATTTGGTGGAAACTATAATAGAGCCTCAACATTGAAGAGAAACTTGTGTGGTGATATGCCAGTAATTTAGATGCTTTTGATGAACTCTACAGGATAATGGACTTTATTAACCATTTTTATAATTGCGTCCACAAATTTGTACTCCGTTTCTGACACTTCGAACAACTTAAACAACATGTGCTAAAGGTTTATTATATTGTTGACGTTGCTAAATCCTCGTAACATCATCTTGTGACAATTTTTTAACTATTTGTCAATTCGCTTCATAATTACAGAATAAAGATTGTATAAAGTGATTTTAGCTTTATAAGCATTTTGAGCTGTAATACTAGACTTACAGAACATATTTTCAAGTAATGTTAGTTACTATTGTAGAGAATAAAAGCTTAGATTTGTTGGAAAACAACATATAAACAAACGGCATCGCTGTTGATATAACATGTAGGTACTTCGCAGGTTTATAGTTCTGGCAGTTCTGTAACCCAAAAATGAATTACATTCCTGCAACACAAAGACGGTTACTGTGCAGCTGGAATGGGTACTATAATATCTCGAATCACTCTTCCTCGAAAACGACGTATGAAATTATTAACCGTAGTATAAATGTGGTTTAAACAAATAAACAGAACCTCATAAGGGAAAATAACAGCGCGATGTATTCCACTGACCACAGAGTCTACGAAAAAGAAACAATTTATTATTTATCCTGCTCGATTCTGAAACCTTTTTTCTGTTACTGGAAGAAATATTTCTTCTCATATTTTACCTATTTTCACCCACATAGGGGTTTAATTTCTGAAAATCCTTTCTTTGTGAATGTTTGAAACCTAAAGGGAAGGCATCCCTAAATGTTCATGTTTTTGCGACCAGCGGTTTGGGGTGTTCGTTGATGAGAGAATGAGTCAGTCAGTCAGTCGTAAACATCATTTTACACACAGATATACAATTATTTATTCTTGCCTGAGGAAGGCGGTAAATTCCACGCCTCGAAACGCCCCGAAATATTATTGTTATTTGTGTTAGGTTTTTCTCTTTAATTAATATTTTCGTACCTTCTGCTTTTGGATTTTGTTCGTATAAGTATCAGAGTTGCAGTGGTTTTTCTCTGTAATTCTTTGGTGTGAATTTTTTTGTATTATAGTGCATAACACGTCTATTTATTGTTGTCAGCAATATGATGCAGTTTTTTCGACTAAGATTGTAATTATTATTATTGTATCTTCATTATACCACTTTTTTAATTAAAGATTTTCATTATTTCATTGGTAAGTATACATTTTTTCATACTTGTTTTCATAGTTTTTTACCCGTATTTAATTTATATTAAGATGTTTGTCATGTTCGGTCTTTGTGGCATAGTTATTTTTCGTTCGCTTTTTTGACTTAGACTACGTCTGGCTTACCTCTTTGACTCGCCACTCAAAAATTTCCAAGTCCGTCTAAAAATTAGGGCCACCTGTTTTCCGCGAAAATATTTACGCGGAGGCTAGACTTCAATATCCTATGTGTATAGGGATAGGAAAAATTCACGAGTTCAGTGACCTGTAGGCTAGACTCCATACTCCTATGTAACTCGAGCCACATGTGTTTGTTCACTGGCTGCTGCCCCAGAGAGTAGCCAGTGTTACTCCACACCTGGCAGTATTGCTCTCGCTACTTGTTTCCTCGCAAGTCTGCTATTGGCTCAGAGTCGTCCAGGGCGTGTCTAACGAACTGTGATCCAATTGCCAAGGTGACTTCAGTGTACACGTGTTTGACGTCTATTTTGTCCTGAAATGAATTCGCGAAATTTTCCTATTCCTACCTATGTGCATACTAGCAACCTTCCTTTGACTATTGGCCGGTTGTATTTGAGTGAAGAGAGCCTGTTACATAAGTGAGCCAATCATGATTAAGTTTCTCCAATACTTACCGTCCGTGATTCGAGGGCGAACTAATAAGACACGGAACAGTTCAAATGATCCTATCACGGCAGCGGTTCTGAACTAAAGTGTTTTGGAACACAACTTGTACTCAAATGTTTTCGTTCGCGAAAAACAGGTGCCCCTATCTATAATACATAATGGCAGCCATCCGCGAATCTAAATTTAGAAGGTATATAATACTCCCTAGAAACAGAAGCAATTTACCTGCAAAATAGTTTAGTGAAGTAGTTCTTAATATTGCTGATCTGATATGAAATGAAATTAGTCAGTAATCTTTCCCCAGCTATTTTATCATCTATGTGACTTTTTTTGAACTCCGAGAAACATTTTATGGTTCCTGCGTACAAACTGTTTTCTTTCCAATTTTGTACTATGTGAATGACCCTTGCTCAAACACGTTATTTATCCACCTTCCTTCCCTACTGATATTTTTTAAAGTTTAATAACTGCCAGGCATCCGTTAAGTGAAGAACAGTTCTGCTGTAGTGTTTTCTTTGCTCGTGGTAATATTTTTGGCACGGTAGGTCAAGACTGCGTGTTATTTTAGATTTACAAGGAGATTTTTTTTCAGTAGTCTCCCGACGAATAGTAATAAATCTGTTACTATACCTATTTATGTATGGTTCCAGCAGCTGTAGGTTTTTTCTTTACCTAAAACTTCCTCATTTCAGGATAGACTACGTACAATACAGTAAGTCTTCAACATAAAATGCAGCTAACATACGTATAACGTTTCTTCGGGGATATGTTATATTCATCTTGATTTTTTACCCCCAAACGTGCATTTAGTACAGTCAGAGAACATGGACAAACAATGAGAATAAGTTCTCTCTCTCCACTTGGGCTGCTATAGAGAATTAAGTATCCGGAATAAAGACGACTTTTACGATTGACTAACGACTTGTTTCAATGAACGAGTTGATCGTTCGCGACACTGTAGTGTCATCATAAAACACTGAGCCTTTGCGTATACGTTTTCACACAGCATTGTAAATAACGAAAAATGTTGCTCGTGACTGCGATTACAAAGTTACTTTGCCACACGCTCCGCTGATATAGGTCTTATGAAAAGGATCTGGATTTGCCAAATATGCAACGACGTGATGAGGAAAAAAACAGTGAATACACGTGCTTGTGGATGCTTGCTTTGCAGTGCAGAGTAGTACTCTTAGATTCGACCTCAAATCCGAGCACTTCCTGTGTCAAAACAAGGTCATTTCGAAACACGATTTCTAAGTTTGACCACGCGTCATCCCCCCCCCCCTTACATGACTCTGGGAGACTTTCGGAATGTCTGACGGTCAAGAGACATTGCATATACATTTTATGTGGACTTTTTCTTTTATTTAATGGAAGAAACTCGGTCCCGAAGTTTGAGCGAGCGTTCTAGCATCATTATGCAAAATCATCCAAAATGCCCTGCCCACTATCTTGGGCAGGAAAAAATAACCACAAGAAAACTTTTAATTCACGCTTTTATTTATAAGTGCACTAAAAAGAAGAAAATATATATTAGCTACACAATTTGTAGAATTTGTAAGATGTGGTCGAACAGCCATAATAAACTTTACTACAAATTAATATGTTTGTATCAATTTATGTTTAGTATATAAAAGCTTGGCGCAATGTAGAATATGCCTCATTTGCGTAAGCGTAGTAAGCCCATACCTTGCGTAAGGCTCTTGACTATTTGCGCTAAGCTTTTAAATACTAAATATAAACTGATACAAACATAATCATTTGTAGTAAAGCTTATTACGGCTGTTTGACCATATCTTGCAAGTTCTACAAATTGTGTAACTAATGTAATAATTTTTCTCTTTTTAGTGCACTTATTAATAAAAGCTTGGTTTGAAAGATTTTTTATTGATATTTTATTTTCACTTTATAGTTTCACCAATTTTTATTTATAATACATTACTCCTAGTGTCTTGGATACTACTTACGATACATAAAAGTTTGTAACTTCCGGCTCCATAACCAGATCAGCTCAGTGGTACCTTCACATTGTATTGTCATCGGAACTACAAATGTATGCATAATTTCATGGTTTAAAATCAACTTGCAAGATTTGAACTAAACACAGCCAACCACATACATACAATTGGAGTTTAAAAAAAAAATCGTAGAAAAACACTAACTTATCGTGGTGATTTTCAATTCGCCACACTATTAACAGTTAAGGAGTTCCCTTGTGAGGAGATTATCCTGGCTGCAGCACCAGGTCGCTGTCACCATAGTATTGTACTGTAATCGGGTTTCTATATGTATACCAATTTTCAGCTCGATTGAAAACCTAGAAGTGGGTCAAAATTCGCATGCAAGATTTCACTCGAACGTACAAACAAACAAGGCGAGATAAATAAAAGCTTGCAAAAACTAACGCTTTTTCAGAAGAGAGCTGAGGACGAGAGTACCGTAATGCAACTTTTGCAGTCTAAAAAAGTACATACTCTAAAATAATTTACATTTTGTATTGTTAAAATACACAAGCAATTACTGCGTATCGTAGAAACACGTTTTCCGTTTATATGATTAACTTCTGTTGATATTAGTAAATCCATACCCATATAGGCTATTCACGGTAAAGTGAGCACTTTTTAAGGCCCTTATAAATTTTTCCTTTCATCCAATTTCCATTTTCCTGCTGCTTTTTAATATAAGCATTGCAATGTGACCAATAACCACAGTGCATACATTTCACCACCATCAAAATTTAATGCCTGAGGGTACAATAAGATATGTTTATTAGTCGTTAATGCCTGTTGAAAGAGCCTTAAAAAGTGCTCACTTTGTCGTGAACAGCCTATACTTATATAGACACTCACTGACGCACACTAAACACACTGACTACCAAAATAAAAAGGAAAGGGGGCGATTTAATGTTGTCTCCAGCACGTAGTGCCATAGAACCTACTTCGGCAAACAAGTAATTGCCATAGGCCTAAGGTTATCTCTTTATCCTGTCGAGTTGCAGCTCTATCTTTCTATGCAACTTGCCATATACTTACTGCCCCCTTGCAATCCTGTAACATGAAGATCCGGCGACGCAGAGCTAATATTATTTTTATTTTAGCTACATTTAACACATTTTTGAATACATTTATTTACGTTGTAAGATACACAATATATAATACATAATACTGGTTCTAACTTCTAGATACAATATGCTTCCGTATTTTAATGCAAAATTTATGTATTTACAATTTAGTTGCAGATGCGGTATAAGAATAGTTACACGACCGTTTTATGCATCACATCATTACAACTGATACTGAAATCCTGCGTTTAAATAAAACGAACTTGTTAAAAGCTTGTTTCAGTACAATCATATCTTCGAAAGTTGCATTTAAAATATTGTCAAATAAACGGCCTTTACGCCGGTACACTCTCTCTTCTCCCACCTTAACATATGTTCACTTATATTTACACAAAAATCATAACGTATTATCTAATTATGACTCATGTACTGTATCTGAGGATTAAGTTCGTAAAGCCAGTCCAAAGAGGGCAATCAGATAGTTCAATTTCTCCAAAGCATTTCTTCTCTGCAGGAATACTGAACTCCTCGTTGTTCATAAAAATCCTACTTTTCGTTCGTTCTTGAAGTATATGTAAGTGAAAATTCAAACCACCGTGAGATTTTTTGCATGATGGGCCCTTAAAGAGAGCCGCTTTAGGACGTTGTAGTTCGCAAGATATCGCGAAAACCGTCCCATCTCTGAGAGTTGGTGAGATTTCAGAACAAGTGACTCAGGGAAATTATGCAAAAGACGGTTTTTAATATTTTCGACTGTTTGGCACGTGTCAGATACCACTCTGAGAGGGCGTAGCCCTTGCGAATTGCACTGAGCGAGGCAGCTTGCCCACTTGGGCCGTCAAGCAGGGAGTACAGCTCAAGTAAAGTTTTATTTTGAAACTATTTCATACTTCTGAGGGTATTATCTGCTTACAAGTGGCATTAAATGAACTGTTTGATGTATGAACGCTTGTCACCGCTGTGTATATCCGGTTATGACGTTGAGAATTATTTAAGTGAATACGGTTAAACAAGCGTTTTTACGGTCATTCTAGGCATGGAAAGTTCTGCACAGGTTGTTTAAAGCAGTATCACTATAATAAAGCCATAAAATAATAGCAGAGTTGCCGATGAAAGTGTAACAGACAAGAGGAAAAAATTATAAGACAGCACTCCATACTCATCTCGCAAATCTCTTCACCCGTCAGTTTGCTCGTAGAAACTATACTGGCCACGTTATGGGCATTATATAATATAGGAGTTCTTATGAAAATCGGGAAAATAATACCTGTAAATGTTATATGTGGTCATTACTAATCACACTTAGTTAGAATTTTGCTTTGGCTTCACGTATTTTGCAGTATGTATCCATGAAATGTAATGGTGAGAAGGGCTATGAAGACTGAGGTGTTTTATGCGGTAAAGCACCTACATTTTATGTCCTATATATTTATATTGGGTCGCAAAATCGTCTTAAATGCGAGAATATTAGACATCAGTTGATTTTTATTTGTGCTCATTTATTATATAAAATATTATATTTTTTACATTTCCAAATCTTTTGAGCCCCCTTTTTTGCGTTTGTGCCCAAATCGGCATTTCTATACTACTCCCATTGTAATTTTCTTTTTGTAAATATAGTTAAGGCAACAATAGCAGAAGCAATTTTTTTTCCAGTTAGAGTATTTTTTATCTAACATGATTTTTTTAGGTTCTTTTCGTAAAATTTTATCAGTTTCATGTCTAGGTTCTAAATCTTTATGATCTCTGTAAGCAATATCGTGATATTTGCATGCTTCGCTTAATTTATGTATTCCTCTATCGCCTCTAATTTTGTAAATGGTCCACAATAATTATAACCGGGCAAATGCATTTCAGGCAAATTTAAATTGTTTAATGCCCAGTTTATCACGCCTTTTCCGTGATGTTCTGAATTCCAAAATGAAAGCGGGATTACATTTAAAACTCTTAATATATGAGAAATTTATTTTGGATTATTAATAATAAAATCAGAAAACTTATTGTTTAACATTTTCATTATACTTACTTTTTCATTGTAATAATTATTTCCAGCATTTTCTTCGTCGTGAATAAATAACAATACATCGATTAATTTTCTAACATAGTCCATCCAAATATGTTCTTTTGGCAAACTATTGTATTTTTTATGCCATCACCAGATTTATGAGTTCTTGGAGAAAACTTTTTTTTCTAGTGTGTTTGGTGCTGTTCTTGAAAATGGTTCTTACATATAGTTATCATAAATTGGTTTAATTATATTATTATACTTCCAACCTCCAATCAAAGCTACCTTTTTATTATGATTATATTGTTGGAATGCAGCATTGGTTGCTATAACAGTTTCCGCATGATTTTCATAGTTCTCATCATCAAATTTTTTCTCAAGGGCTTCTTGTAAATTTTCTGTTAACAAATTACAAAGACCTGGTGTTAAAAGATATTCTTTATCCTTAACAAATAATGTATGATTATCTATTTTTACTTTTGTATAACCAAAGTTAAACATAATTTATTGGAATAATACCCCGTTGTTCTTTCAAATTAGGATATTTCTGTTTTGCAAATAATTCTCTTTCAAACGATGTTTCTTCTGGAGTTGGCAGATGATCTAAATTTCTTACTGCAACAGGGGCTACTGTTGTTTTGTTTTGTTCACTTACTTTCTCAATTTTTTTTTTTTTTTTTTTTTTTTTTCTCCAATAATTCGTATTTCGTCGATTAATGGTTGCTCTTTCTTTATTTTTTCATATTCCTTTTCGTGTCGTTTTTTGTATATATTTTTATATCATTCAATGCGTAATTTAACTCGAGAAACTCTCTTCGATTCTACCATTTATATATAATTTTTTAACTTATAAATACGTTTTTAAAATGTATTGAGAATTTCGAGAGGCAAACTTTTCCCCCAACTGATCAAACTAGGGGGAATTTCGATGTTTACAATAATAGAATTGAATTAGATATTCCTATAGGCGATGGCTTTTCTTTTCCAAATTGAGACTTTGTTTGTGAGCAATTTAGTCTACTAAAGAGAGATAAAGTTGGAGATGAAGCAAAATGTGGTGTAGAAGACAATATTGATGTTTGTTCTAACTTTTTTCCTTTTCAGTTTTATAGAGTAGAAATTTCAAAATATGGAAACATTATAGAAGCTGTTGATAATCCGGGTATAACATCAACAATAACGACTGCTTTATTAAGATCGCCAAGTGAACATAACTATTTAGAATTTACTGGTGTTGATAATCCATGTCGAGATAAATCTGTTTCTGATAATATAACAAAAGAGGTTAAAACTCTTTCCAGTGTTGAAAAAAAAAAATTAAATTCTGTATCCGCTGAGATATTTGTTTGGTTTTAATCGTGATAATTATGAAATTTACTGGAAAGGTTTAATTCTTTATGAAACTTTACATAAGGATAATAAAATACGAAACATCGTCCTGATCCTGGTAAAATTGTTATTCAAAAATTAGAAATTATGTGGCTTATTGTTGAATATTAATCTAACACAGCCATAGCAATTAATGAAAAAATATACAAAGAACCTAAAATACGTATTATATATCAGTATTGACAATCTTTAGAAAAAGAAGTTCCCCTAGTACAACTTTTAACTTTCATATAAAATATCAGTTTAATAATTTAAAATTTGATATGCCTAATTTTGTAATTGTAGGGTCTCAATTTAATAGAAAAAGTCGTGCTGAACAGCATAAACACACTGCTATTTTGATAATTGTAATGTGAGAAACATTTATGTTAAAAAACATTATAAATGAAATTTTTCCTAAAGAAAACTTGAATCTAGACATTGCAAACAGTGTTTGTCTTAAAGAGTTTCTTGCTTATAATGGTTTTAGAAATTCAAAAACCATACTATATACCGGATATAGAAATAATGAACTTGATTATAAACTAACTGTAAGCTTTGATGGTGATATTATTTACTACTCATTTTGGAGGGGAAGACCAATATATGTTATAGATTGTTCATAGAGAAAACAACAGTAGTTAAAGGAAAAACAAACAAAAGATTTGTGTTGATTTTAATAAAGATGTTGAAGCAGGTACCATTTGTAATGTTTTTTTAAATTTGTAAACGAAATCTTACTTATGATTATTTGAAAGAAACAATTACTGAAGATATGTAAATTTTTAATATTATTAAATGGAAGAATCAACAAATCTTTCCGACAGTTTGAAACTATTCTTTGAGCTTGTAGTTGAGTGGTTACGTTTAAAAGTTTTTAGATTTTTGATCAAATAAAATATCATTTTCATATTTCTAAATAAATTTCTTTTCCTTATAAATAAAAAATGCCTGTGTTGCCTTGCAGTTTGACAAACATTTTAAAAGGCGGTAGTGGGTCCAAAATTCCTTCCTATAGATTAGATAATGCATCTGGAGATCTTAAAAATTTAGTTGTCAAATTTAATTCAAATTTACATAGTTTACAATTAACGCCCTTATAAAACATTTACGATAAATATGTACTTCCTGAAATAGGTGATGACCTAGAGCAAACAGAAGAAATTTTTAAAAAATTAGTAGAACCTCGATAATGATGATTTCATTGAATTTATAAAAATTTATTTCGTTTCTCAATCAGACTCATCATCTGCATTGTAACCCATTTGAATCTGAATTTTCTAAGTCGGCTAAAAAACTTCCGAGCTCTAAAAATGTTCTAAAATTGCTAAAAACATCTGAATCAGAATTTTCTAAGTCGTCTAAAACATCTGAAACTGGATTTTCTAAATCGTCTAAAACATCTGAATCTGATCTTTACAAATTGTCTAAAAGAGGTGAATCATAACCGGATTCTTCATAAACGAAATGGGGCATTGGATGCCCCTCGTAATCTCGATCAGAATAGTAATCTGGTTCAGAATAGCAATCTACATCAAATCCCTCGCTGAAATCAGATTTGTAATCTGAATCACTATCTGCAATTGGCAATCCGTTCATTTTGAATTTTTTCGAATGATTATTTATAAGATATAAATTTTATAAAGAAAAAATATTTCAATGTTTCTAGGAAACGTGAAAATTGTTTGAAAAGCGAGAAATTTACTTGATTAATTTTGTATAATTTGCTTTGATTTACCTCGTGCCAAATCTTGCACGCTCATTTTGGGGACAATTGAAAAAACTTGCTTGTCTTTGCATGATTTTGGCTTAATTTACTTGTTTTTTGAGACTCGAAAATTGCTGCTTCTAGAGACCTAGAACATTTCTTGATTTTGTCTTAAATTTGCTTTGCTTTTGGGTGAAAACTACTTTATTTTCTATCAAAAACAAGGGGTGGTCAAGTATCGGCTATATATACCTACTTTCCAGCACTCCTATCCAGGAATGATGCATGTTTAATTTCTTTTGCTTTAAAGTTTCGGCCAGCCCTCAAAAAACTGAACCCCTTAATACATTATCCCGAGTGTATTCATTCACGTATGACCTGTTGCAAATATGTAAAGTGTTGGTCGATATTATACAATGTCAGAAGTTAGCGCCAATACAGACATTTTGGTATTAGCTGCTGTCACAGCCATGCGCCAATAGAAATTAATTTCATAAGTTCCATATTATATAGGTTATTACAAGGAATTCGTAAGTACTTGTCAGACCAAAAGTCACCTCTATTGCAACACCTGGAGCGAAAAAGTTATTGTGAATGTTAAGTGGTTAAATGTGGAATGACTCTGTAAAAATTATATAAAACAATTTTAATTTTAAAAGAAAATGGGTGTCTAAGAGGTTCAAGGGGAAATGTTCTTTTATTAAAAAGAAAATGGGTGTTTAAGTTGGCTTTAATTAGGAAAGCGATAAAAACCAAGTAATTGTTCAGCGAGAATTTAAAATTTAAGCATAAGTTTTACACGAAGAGTTGGGATTCCTCCGTTCCTAAATATGGTAGAATAAAATATAAAAAAAATGAAAAAGAGTAACTTTATATACAATGTGAAAGAATGCTTATATATATATATATATATATTTATTTATTTACTTCAAAGATATGAGTTTTTTGGTTGTACCACGAATGAGATTACTTGCTACTCAAAATTTTTTATCAAACTGTCACGTGAAGTCGTCTATTGAGTGCAAGTAAAGTGCTTGCCAACCCTGAAAACGTGTGTTTTTTTTTTTGTCTTCACGTTGCTCTCATTTAAATTGGAAAAGTGGTAAATCTTGCCCTGTAATTTATTATATATATATATAAAAAAGGACATATTCAATATGTTAATCACACAAAAGGGATTTTGAAGTTAAAGGAAATATATTTTGCGCACATGCGTTTTGCGCCACTTTAATACTATTTGTAATCAGGTAGGCGATCTTAATTTTGCGGGGCTCGGCCGAATGTTTTTGCTTCGTTCAATTGGGTGTGGTTTCCATGTGGTGAACTCAGAAAACCAGAGTCAACTGCCTATGGGGCTTTTTTTTTTCTGGAGCGGTAATTGGGTTTTTTGAGACGTTAACGTTACTTTTAGGCAAGCTGGTCTATAGACCTGGTTTCCTCCCCAAACAGGGTGGCGCATAGCTACAACACGCTTACTCTTGTTGTGGCCACTACCCAAATACAGATGTCATGTACAGTTATTGTACGCCAAGTTCAATTGGTATTGGTTAAACTGTTGTGGGAATGTGGTAAAATAAACATTTGCCCATAATTTACAGTTTCTCTAAATGGCCGATGCAAGAAGAGGCACGAATCGGCAATATGGTTCCTGAAATATGTCGAATCACCATAAAAAAGGAAGGCAGCCATTTTGAAAATAGAAACCAAACCAGGTCTGTTTGAAATATACGAAGCCAAGTGTCCATACTCGAATTTGGTAGTATTCTGAGAAACATATAAGAGCTCAAAAGTTATATATATATAATGTATATGTGTGTATATATATATATATATAATGTATATGTGTGTATATGTATATATATATATATATATATATATATATATATATATATATATATATATATATATATTTGTGTGTGTGTGTGTGTGCAAACATGAGAAAACAGATAGGAAAGTTCTCTCATAATACTAATTTTTCTAAAATGTTCTAACTTTATATTTAATTTTGTATTTAGTTCGAATCATATTCGCTTAATCATCTAGGAACTAGGTCCCAAGTGAAATGTTAGGTATATAAAAACAAACCCAACATTTCTTGACAGACTGTTGACATTTCAAAGAGCAAACGGTCGCACTCGTTAAACAGCGTGCTGCATGAGAGACCGTCACACTGTTGTTTATTGCGAATGGCAATAAAATGCGTCTTTTAATAAACTCCAAAATTTGTTTTTTTTTTTGTAATTATTAAAAATTAATAAAAATTGGACGGGAAAGAGTTAATTTGTAAGTGGAATACACATACACTCGGTCGGAAGAGCGCCTAATGAGCTTTTATTAAAAAACAGGGATGGAAGTTAATAAAAATATCAAATGTGCACATTGCGAGTGACAACACGCGTAAAACATCGTATTAAAAACCTTTATGCGACAAAGCAAAGCTACGAGGTCATATGCACAAGTACACAAGTAAACAGTAAGTTAATAAAAATAAAAGATGTAAAAAAACGATATATACAATTTTTTTATGAAGCTAATAATTTAGATAGAATACAGCAATGAAAGCAAAGGCGCTCTAAATGTGCAGATTTCTTTGCTAAAGCGATACTTATATTGCTCTAACAATTTCCCTTTCATTTAAGTGTACCAGATTTAGAACGAAACAGTATTGTTTACGAACGTTCAACTGGCAAGTGCTTCAATGTTGCTACTTTGAACTTACTTCGTAAGGAGTCACATTCAGGATTTTTTTAATATGTGCAGTAATATTTTGGAAGCCGAAGTGTGTTCCATAATGATTACTATATTATATCAACTAATATATGCTGCCTAATATTCTAGTGAGATTACTTGCTAATGACAATAACCAATAAATATTCGCAGGTTCTTGTAAAATACTTCTTGGGTAAAATATTAAACCATGCGCTCGAGATTTTGCTCATGAAACGACTATGAAGTACTTGAGCTTCGCAATGTCCACAACAAATTACCACGTGTCACTGTAAAACAAGATGGGTATAGGCTGCTCACGGTAAAATGAGCATTTTTGAAAGCCCTGCTTAAGATCCACTTGTACGCACGTTATGTATTCTGCCGCCTTATGTAAAATTAACATTTTTATGGGCCTCATCACTTTATTCATGCGTCGGTGAAGTAAAACTGTGAAATTTTTAGCAAAGTAAATATTATTCAAATCTGCTCGTTGTCACACTTAGATGCATTAAAAAAAAACAGAAAGCAAAAGAAATAATTTAAGTTATCACAAATGGTTACCTAACACTTTTTATTTGACGGTAAGATATGGAACTATTTTTCATCCATTGTTACTAACTTTACTGGGCAAATGTTACTCAGTGCGCCCATTAAAATATATGCGTTCAGGGGCAGTGACTTTTTTCTAATGTTCATTTCAAAAGTGCTCACTTTATCATGAACAGCCGTTAGTAGTAATCCACTTATCTAACTTTCCAGAAGCTGAACTCGAGTGAGGTGCGTTCTAAAGACTTGCAGCGATGTTGTGGAGAATGGACTGTGATATATATTATATTGGGTTTTATTTTTCAGTTGTGGTTATGTATGTGTGTTCAGCTATTAAAAGTAAAAAAAGCTCAGTTGGAATTTCGAGCGATTGAAGATATCATTTATACCTGTTTGATTTTCCATTCTTCATGAAGAGCATTAATATTGGCAAAAAGTTTTTACAACTTTTATCCAATCGTTTCCAGATATTTTGTTTTAAGAACCCATTACATTACTGAGATAGAGTCGAACCTATTTTAAATTTAAAGGCGTCCTATATAAATTTATAAGAGAGTATGTATTGAATGGCCAATCTGATTTTTACTCCCATTTATAAAAATTCGATTAAAATAATTAATTTAAAGTGAACAGTTTTACTTTACTGCATAGTAAAGTGGTGATAGTTTTTCGTTTCATATCCGTAACATCTCAATTAGTGCGTTTACAGTAGCATTTCAATCTGGATTGGACCTGGAGTGGGCTGAAGAATACAGATTGAAATGGTAGTATAAACACTTTTGGACTGGACTCAAGTAGGAGTGGAGTGAGAAAATCCAGTCCAGTTGTAGTTGGGTGGACTGGAATGTATAATCGGACTGAAATAAGAACAAAGAAGAAGTGGCCGCCATATTGACTCTTTTGTTTGGTTATGTAAGAGGTTAGAATCATTCTGAGACTAGCAAAATAAGTGTTGTTTGGAAGTGAAGCGAAAAATAAATGACCACGAAGGAGCGGAGAAATATTTGGACGGAGAAATATGCGGACTTCTTATTTCATACTATGTTGGAAAAATATATTTTGCGTTTGATAGACTTTTGCAGTTCGTTTGTTTTATATTTCTGCCAGTCGCCAATAGAGTGCTTCGATCCCGTTTCAATCCGCATTCAGTTTTGTTTACTCTTTAATCCACGTTCGAAACTTTACCTTAACCGCTTACTTTCGATACGAGTTCACTCCGAATTCGCTACGAGCGGATTCCAATGCGAGTTCATGCCAGTCCGAAATTTTACTCTAAAAGTACTCAAGATGTTCTAGCACTCGCTTAACGAACCGGATAAATGAAAGGAAACAAACGATTGAGAACCAGCTGCCGTCTCGAATATAAATAAGACGCGAGGAGTGATTTAATCAGATGTGCTCGGGACACGGCAAAGTTTGAAAATAAACAAAGAGGTACGTAATCGACAAACTTCTGGTTTTATTTGGAAATGGAACTTGGATCGAGTCTGAATAATAAATTAGTTCTGATTTTTTTTTTTTTTTTCAAGCGCATGTCTCATCTGCACGTTTTATCCTTTCTTTCCAATTTCCACCGGAGTTCGCTATCCCGTAGCTTTGAAATAAATTACTTTTTCCAGATAAGATTTAACATATCAGTGCTTGGGAGGTTTTTGGTAAGGTACAAGCCCTTTAAACGTTTTCATATTCAACTTTTATTTGGTGTATTTTCAGGATACTTTTTTTTTCCGGCTGATACTATACCTGTGAGAACTTTACCGTAGTGGCATAGATATCGCAAAATAAAACTCATGTCTCTACTGAAGTGACGCACTACAATACTGTCTTTACACTTTAACAAAAACGTTCTTTTGGATACTAGTTCTCAAAACTTATCTATGAGTTGGAACATGTAAAATGCTGCAACATTATTCTTAAACTATGCAGACAAAATTTTTAATTACTAAGCAACGAAGTTCGAAACGATTATCAACTTCATGCTTCCTGTACCGGCGGATTACATTTATGTTTGCAATAGATGCAAGAACAATTTAAGAACTTTATAAAGAAAATAATTTAATCGTTCATAAACAATATTTAACTCATAAAAAAATCGACCGCCCTCGGAAATAGGTTGGAATTAAAATAAATGGTTACTGGCATGAAATGTGTTACTATCAAAAATGAACACGCACAGAGTATTCATAAAATGTAATATTACTAAGAAGAAAAACCGGAAAACTAAAAGAATTCATTAGTGGCAGTTTTCTACTCTGCATTTCGCTTATTAGAAAATTCTATGATCTCAATATTTCAATAGTTGCGTCAAAAAAGAACCATATGATATTGCAATCAAAATTATTGTATTTAGTGCGCTTGCAATTCAGACTGCAATTTCATCTAGTTATTTGCCATCCGACTTCTGATTGTGGTTTAATTTCGTAACAAAAATATAACAATTTATTTACTGCATTTTACGAAATTTTTACTCAAATGTGTATCTTCGTGGCAAAAAAAAAGAACAAATTCTGCATAATAATAAAAAAATTTATCAAAATTCGAACCAAAACTGAAAATAAAATCAAATTTATGTTGAATTCAACTATTCGGGGGGGGGGGGGGGTATATGCGTAGTGGTGGGATGGCCGTATGCCAGCCATTGACGCCAAGCCTATTTCGCCAGACTACAAAAATGGCTGCCAGATACAGCTCTGTTTTTTTTCTCTGCTTGAAACTTTTCAAACTCACATAATTTTTCTTATATATAGCTATATAAATTACGTGTATACATCTGCGATAAACAATAAATGTATAAAAGGACAAAAAATAAGGCACTGGTAGGGGCGCACGGGTTTCACTTCACCTGGGATTAATGGATTGATTATAGATTTGATTGAAAGGGTTTATCTTTAATCCGATCAAAAATTGAAAGGATTAATCAAAAAGGGTTAAATTGATTGAAGGGGTTAAATGGACTGAAAAGGGGTTAATTTCTAATCGGATCAAATTTTTTCCTTGATTTATTCTCTTTCTTTCTTTTTGGATGGAGGTAGCAGGAGCTTTATACGATGTTGATGGTGGGGTATACTAGAGGCGACCGACCAGAATAGTGGGTTGCAATGTCTTATATAGGTGTAGAGCTGAGTGCAAGAGTGGGTGTTTAGAGTGATTTTGGTGGTAGAAAGGCGATTTTTACGAATATATTTAACACACGAAAGAATTTCAGAGTTTTTAAATGATTTCTAAGAGTGGTCTAAGTGCAAATGTTATGTTTTTTTGGTGGGATATTGCTCGTAAATAGGCGACTTTGAAAGATGCGATTTACATCTTAAACAATCTGTTTTCGGAATGCAATTAAACTTTAGATAATTTCAGGGTGTTCTACGTATAAATAAATTACACTCATCGAATAGCAAATTTTCAAAGGACTGCATGATTAATAAGTGGAATTATGTGAGTCCCGAGCTTAGAAAAATAATTTACATGAGAGAGAATTTTAACTACATGGATAACATCTGGTGTCGACAAGTGCTAAACGATGACAATTACGTGAGTGTGGAATCAACGATCTACAACAAAACGTCCCTATACATTAAGCGAACAAAATATATATGACGCCTCTGACACATACCTTACGCGTCCGTCTGCCTGTGATACTGGCGAGGAGGAATTTTAGAAATGTAATCCACAGGTAAAAATAAATTATGTGACTCTCCTAAATGAATTAATTGACTAAGCAGGAATGTACTAATAAATTACATTAATTAAATGACAGTATTCCTAAACGCATGAACAAGTTTACACAATTCAGCCTGTGAATACGATTTAAACCAGACACAATCATGTACCTGAAATATTAAAATAAGTCCATTCGAAGTATGAATGAGTAGCAATTACGTCTAGCTGTGAGTAAATACGTGCAGCACGTCCGACAGGCAACTGTGTTCAAATTACGGTAAATGTTTATGAAATTCACTGCACTTGTTAACACAAACTGTACTTTCGTCTACCGAACACAGAAATCAATTACTTATAACGCAGTATATAGATCCAAAAATAAAAAATTAGTTAACACATGAAAATTTATATTTTCCTGATAAAATAATACATAAATCGCGGCTGTTACTGGAGATGAAGGCAGGGGTGATGCTTGCCGGTGCGTAGTTTGAGCTACCCCCAATCGTAAGCTCATGGGCCACCAAGTGTGTAGAGGTGCGGTGTTTATGAAGGAGCTGATTAGCACGTCCATCTCCCCCGAGGGTACATGAACGACTGAAGATGGCGCCGAGTGACCAGAGAGTTTCACATCGGGAGGAATGTCTGCTTGTAACAACCCCCTCCCACCCCCTCATAAGTGTGCGTTGCCCGAGCTGCCTGCGATTGTCAAATGTTTTCGGCACTAAGGCAAGATGGCAACAATTGATTAGTTGCATGCACATCGGGAGGACCCTGCCTGCCACCTCCTCCCACCTTCACCCCTCAGAACCAGCCCAGCTCCATGATACCAGCCATCCCCTACCACCCCTCCTCTGTGAGGTCCTGGGCTCAGTCACCCGTCTGTCCTCGATTCTCAATTGTCACAACTGATTCAAAATGGCGACAACTGCCTACTTTCGGGCGTATCGGGAGCAGGCACACCCTTCTACCCTACCCTGCACCCCTTATCTAAAAGAACTTACTCCATGGTCAAGAACCCAGACCATTCCTCCCCTCCAAGCCACATCCAGAGGTAAGTGACCCCTACCACCACTACTCCGGAAGCTGTCTTTGTGCGAAAAGCAACTTCTTCTCCAAGAACAAGGCTAGGCATCCCTCCCCTACAACACTATTCAGAACACTTTTTTTTCTAGGGTTGGTTCTCCTGATTCTGCTTGCCTGGCCTTCACCCACAGAGCACTGCCTCTGTTATGAATGGAGCTTGCTTGAAGACCAAAGCGACGGTTTCCTTTGGGAGGTTGCAGTGAAATTTGAACTGACCTGCGCTATTTCCCCTCTCATCACCCAACTGTTATTTTCGCTCGGACACTGAAGCTTCCTCTTATATATTTCGAAAGGCAAGAGCCTGGTGCATTCCTAGCTAAATAAATTTCCCAAATACAGCCATTAAAACTTTATATTTCCTCACACTACGAAATACGTTTCAAAAGTTTTTAACACACAATAAATTAGATTTAAGATATAAACCATTTTAAGTAAAAATTTAAGTTTAATACTGAAAACTTACAAGACATTTTAAACTTTATACAGTTTCCAGCAAACTTTAGACCATTTTCCGACAACTTTTAACTAATGACTGATTAATTTTCATATCAACATAAATATAAGACATAATTTTAACTCGCTAAGATTTTAAACATTGAAAGAACATCAGTTTTCAAACACATATTTTTGTTCAAGTTTTACCTATTACATTATAAGCAAATACTCAAGTTAAACTTTATTTTCAACCATTGAAAACATACATTAAACAAACATATTGTAAAAGTTATTTTAGTTTCAATCTGACATATATTTATTCGTCTAGCAGACAACAATATGTATTCCACATGTAGACTTATCTGCTACACTAAAAATTTGACTATACTATCGTATAGGAAAATATAATCTCGCTAAAGTTTATTATTCTTTTTTGAGTAAAAATCAGTCCCAAATTTATTTGGGAAAGGAAGTCGCAACAACGACGTGTTTTTACAAAAGATATGGGTTCGAGTCATTCTAAAACCTCGTGTAGAGTACCAGGTAGTGTATAGCCAAGCATTGAGTGTATGCCGAGTGGGCGAAATTTATATCTCAAGAGCTGATGAGGGGGAAACGAGGCGAGAAGCCCCAGGCCGGACCGAGTCACGCGCGGGCGGGAGATATGCACGCGGACCTTTGGTCGAGGGACTGATTCAGAAAGACACTGTAGTCCACTTCACGTGCCACTATCGATACCCGCCTGCTTCCTTCCACTCGACAACTTTCCCTTTACACAGAGTCTGATGCTCGTCGCTGCTGCCTGTACAATAGGACTAGGAGGGAGAACTTCCCCGTCCCTCCACCACTCCGTCGCACCACCAGACTTCACTCCACGATTCGCGTTGCCCTGGCTGCAGCTTACGGACACTAAACATCGCGCTTTGAGACTTGTCTCTCCTCCCCTATTTTTCCCAGCACAAAGCTTTTGTGTTGTGTAAAAAGTAAGCAGACTATGTTTACGATATTGCATTTCAGTTTAAATCCTCTTTAAACATTAATTTTGTGAGAAAAAAAACTTTAAATTTCAAAATAATGTGAATTACTCGACACTTAAAAAACTTATGAATTTCTACACCATCAAATTTCTACACCATCAAAAAAATTACATCCTAGGACACACCTGCAAAAAGTTTTTTTGGTGTGGGGAATAGTATTTTGTTCTCTTAAAACTAATACATTTCCAAGAACTGTATCATTACAAGGAAAGAAATATAACCAACAACAAAAAAAAAAATTATGAAACCCAGAAAAGTAATCCGATAAACTAATGATGAATGACATCACAGTTAAAAGATTTATTCACACTGGATTATCATTACATCGTTAATCCAATGAAATAATAATCCAATCAATAAGGGGATTGATTATGCAATAAATGTGCATCCAGTCCCCATCCAAAGGTTTATTAAATCAAATAATACATCACATATCAATAAAAAAATTTATTTAGTATCAGAAATTTTTACAAACAATGTATTACAATCTTTTAAGATCTTGATTCTTAATCCAGGAGTCGTGTACTTTTCAGAATCCTCTCCATCGAACCAAGGACATATCTTTCTTCCTTTTAATGATTTTATCAACAAAATATTCTTATGGAGAACTGACTTTTTGCAATTCATGTTTGTAAAATCCACATTTTATTGGTTCTCCATAATATGTTTATATGTAATACATTCTGGGATGTGTTTGTCTAATTGGAATAATATTAAATATTTCAAAAGACCAATTCACCATTAATTTCTTCTCAAAGATCTCTTTAGCTTCAAGATACGTATAAATATGCCAACTTTGAACTTTGCTTTACTTTCATCGATGAGTTTAACATTGTTATAAATAGTTTTCATTAAACTATTATACATAACTACTTTGGGAGCCATCTTAATATTTCTATTATATCTGGAATTATAAGATTTAACTATTTCAGACAAAACATCAACCAATTTGTAAGTCCCCCTCGATGTAAAATGTTTATATATTAATATCTTAATCGATTTGTTGTAACGTTCCACAACACTGGCTTTAAGCTCCGAATACGTTGCATAGTGATTAATACCATATTCGGTCATTAGTTTCTGGAACAGTGCAGAAAAAATTCTGATCCTCTGTCGGTTTGGAGCGAATTGGAGGTTCTCTCTTTCGAAACGATCTTCATTGCATTGGTAACCTGTTTCCCAGTTTTGTTTTTCAAATGTATACCCCAACCATATTTCGAATAAATGTTTATTACGTTAAAATATATGTATACCTCTTATTGAATTTTGAAAGCAATGTCATTTCACACAAATGACCATGAGTTATTACTCTTCTTCTAGGATATCTTATCCTTGCAGGAGTATGAAGCTCTTGAGCAATCTTGCTAAACTTAATTTATAATTTAACCATCTTCTGTTAACTCTTCAATAATAGAAAGGATTTCGTTTGTATGTGAATTATTCCCAAACTCTCTCGAAGCGATGGGAAGTTTTAATCTATCAACCAATTCATTAGGATTATTCCAATATACAGGTGAAAAGCAGTTGTCAATTTCATCTTTATATATTCCACTTCCTACTATATCTCCTATTAAATGTATTTTCGGATCGCTTTCATCTCCTTAACGAATATTAACATTCGTTCGACAAATAAGCTCTTTATATTTCTGCAAATCGGTGTCGGAATATCCATTTGGAAAGTTTTTAAACAATAATTCAAATAATCTTTCACTGACATCAGTTACATAATCACCTATTTTTATTTTATTCTCAGGCAAAAATTTAACTTACGAATCTTCAAGGAACCAGTTGTTTTCATGTCGATAAACACCAAAAGTCGTATCGCACGTAGACGTAGATAGCTTTAAAGCTAAATGATGTGGTGTTAATTGAGAAAGGGTTTGCCTTTTCTTTGTTAAAGCTTCATTTTATTATGTAATTTCCAAAGCTGCTTCTTTAAGTTTGTTCAATACAGAATGCAATGTATCCATTCTACTGGTGACAGGTTTAAATATTTCTTCGTTTAAATCATTCTGATCCATACGAGCTCGTTTAACTTGTAAATATTTCTCTTTCACAGCAGATATAACATTATGTAATTCCGAAGCGGAGTCAGACATATTTATATTATATAACATTAAATTCAATCTATTCATTATGAATAAATTAAGTCATTGCTTTTATAACTGATGTAGTAGATGGATTACTTTACGCTTTTTCAATCTTATCGACTTTACTTAAAACATATAATTTTGTTAAAGTTTTATCTTACAAATCATTAATAAAATAATTGATTCGTGTTTCCAAATCATCATTTTGTTTTCTCAAATCTGTTTACGCAACTAAACCATATATTCTATTGATCAATTCATCTCTTATATATTGCATTATTTGTTCCATTCATGTTTCAAGTGGTTTTGCAATAATAACGTTTACCACTTCATTAATTACAACTATTAAATTTTCTTGCATTTCTGTAAGTTGTGTTGTAAAAACTATGTTTGTCATACCGTTAAAATCCTTACTAAATCCATTTAAATGTTCTTCTATTCCAAATTTATTACTCAGCAAATCAGTGCTAATATTGCTTACAATGTTTGCAATTACACTCGTGTTTTTTATAAACATTATCATTCAAATCAACTAACTTTATTAATTTCTCTTGAATATCGTTTGATTGCGATTTAAATATGTTTAGCATAATAGTGTTTAAATCTTCCCCGTGACATTTATTTACGACTTCACTATATTTCACAGCCATACCCATATTACGTAATACATGTCAGTTCTAATAAATATTCCCATCACGATTTCTGGTTAAACAGCTATTGTAATGATTGTGTTTTATACCGCTATGTCCAAACTTTGAAATACTCATCGTTCTTCGCCTGGAAGTAAAAAACTGTCAAAACCAGACCTATAGCTGCCTTTATATAGGGGAAGTGATGGTATAATCACCAAAAAACTGTATTTTTCTTTCCAATGGCGAAAACACATATCTTAAAACTTTGTAAATTTCATATCGCCTAAAACATGATCATTGTAAACATGTTGCAGATTCATATTATCCACTTTAAACACATTTACCATGTCTGCATTATCGCGTAAATTATGTTTCTCTATATGTGCCTAACTTGGTGATAGATAAAAACAATCAACGTTTGAATACGGCCAAAACTGAAGTATTGCTTTATTTCACCCTGCGGCTCACACCAAACATCGTCAAAAATAAGTACGGAATTGGGTAATGCTTCATTGGGAGATACTATATCTTCTTTATTTTAAAAGGGAAATATTGCATTCCTTCAATTAACGATAAAATGGTCGCTAACCGTTGATATTTCTCTTATTGTATTGTGTTAGAAAACACGTACTCATTTTCAAATTTAGGTCCATTTGGATGTACCAACAATGACATAATAACACAAGTTTTTCCACATGAAGAAGGAATGCTTATTATACAACATATATTTGATGGTAAAAGAATACCATCTTCCTTTCAATTACGTTTTCTTTCATATTTACAACTACCAGCAGATGTAAATTTTGTTTTATAACATTCATTTCTACACAATTACGCAGTATTACGTAACGTACTAACGTAAAACTATAAATGTACATATATATATAGTGTATTGAATACATTGATTAACAAATTACCATTTGAATTGCATTTACCGAATTACAATTTTTTGCAGACCCGGAACTAAGCTTACAAAACGTTTTGCTCGGAACGATCAAGGAAGAAATGATTTGGATAACGCTTGTAAAGAACACGATATAGTTTACGTTCGAACAAACTATTTGGAAAAAAGACATCTATTAGATACGATTCTAGCCGATAAAGCAGCAAATATGTGCTTGGGTTGTTGATAAAGTCATGTGTGCGAAGGTGAAGAGAGGCCTGGGCTTAAAATGTAAAACTATACGAAAAACAAAGAAAGGAAGAATCATTTCATGCCTATTTCCAGCACTAACAGCTCGTGGATCAATCCTTGGAGGGGTTTCGGCAATTAGTACAGCAGTTATATCAAAAGGTAAAGAATGTATTTGAAACCCTATAAAGTTGGACAAGGACGAAAAATCTCCAAATGTGGACAAAATGCAGAAAGTCTTAAATAGTCTTCCAAAACGTGCTTTAACAAACAAAGATATCAATGTATTTGTAAGGAAACTAGATATTCCCTATTTCCAAGGTGTGTATATGAGAGACGACTTACCAAAGAAACCAAATCTTTGTAAAGGTATGATTGTTAATTTATATTAGAAACAAAATGAAGGAACACATGGGGTTCCATTAATTAAAAACGTAAATCAATCATTGCATTACGACAGTATTGGCGATTTACGTCCTCCAATTTAAATACATACTTATTTAAAAAAGACGCAATTAACATATAATTACAAAATGGATCAATATCCAAATACAATCAATTGCGGACATTTATATTTAAGTTTTTTTGGCTATAAATAGGCTATATAAGTAATTGTAATTGTAAAACATATTAGTAATATGTCAATTATGTTGATATTAAGTATTAATTCGTCGCAATTGCGTGCTGTATATTTCCCTGCATTGGAGTTAGACAGAGAATGGGAAATATGTCTAATAGAATTCTTTACTTCCAACAGCATACCAAACATTGATATGCGTAACCAATTATTTACGGTTAATATTGATGAAAAAACATACAATATTGTGATACCGGTAGGATCTTATGAGTTGGATGACCTTGAATCATTCGTTAAAGCGGCATTACCTGAAGATGTACATTTCCGATTAAGTGAAAATCCAAATACGTTAACTAGTGCAATGTATGGTAACGTCGATATCGATTTCTCGTAAGACAATTCAATTGCAAATATGTTGGGTAATTAACGGAGAGTATATCCAGCTTATCAATTACATTTATCATCAAAACAGGTTAATATATTGTCGGTAAATGTATGTCGTATAAATGTTAATATGGTAGGTGGTTCATATTTGAATGGAAAACCAACAAATACATTACATGAATTCATGTGTGCTGTAGCTCCAGGATATAAAATAATTGAAAAACCTAATACATTAATATATCTTCCGGTAATAGTGAATCGCATTAATGAAATAGCTATTACAACTGTCGATCAAGACGGTAAACGTATTAATTTTAGAAACTAAGAAATTACTGTTCGTTTACATTTAAAAAAAAACCTATATAAACAGTTGCATTCTGGTGAGCAATACAGTCATAATGGTTATTGTGTACAATAGTAAATTTGAATGTAAAGTAGGCAGTTTTTTCTTAGAAATATGTCACTAAGGAATGTATTTCGAAGAAAGAAAGTATAAAAAGACGTAAAGGCAAGTACAAAACGCTCACTTTAAATAAGATACCCATGAAGTTAATACGAGGCAACTAATTGTATTTAAAAGAATTAGGATATACTGTTAACAGAAATGGAAGACATACTTAATGTTGAAGAACCTATCAGCTATGAAAATGCTACCACCAATATGGAAATACGTGTGTATGAACCATTCCTAGCAGGTCCATGCATGTTTCCATCGGAAATAAGGATTTCAATACAAAATCATGATATTTACATATTATTGTCAAAATCAAGTTTAAGGTTTAGAGGAACAATTAATAAGACAGCTGATGCAAGTAATCCAGCAACTACAAAAATAGTAAGAAATAGAATACTTAATTTAATCGACAGAATTGCATATCTGCTAAATGGAGTGGAAATCGATCAAACACGAGACGTGGGAATTACTTCCACGATAAAGAACTATCTCTCTGGAACTGTAAACAATATTATACAGGGGTTATGGCTGGGTGGAACAATGCTAGTGATTAACTTGCTACAAATAAACCCAGGTGTAAAATACGAAATACCATTAAGTATGGCTTTGGGCCTTGCTGAAGACTACAAAGATGTCATATTAAATGTTAAACAAGAACTAGTTATTCTATTCGGCAATACGCATTTAAATTCTATATACGATATGGCTAATAACGAGGAAGGTGTAACATTTGTAAGCAGGGTGGAATGGTTGATGCCGCATGTTGAAATTTTCACTCGTGAACATGAAAAGTTTTTTGAATGTATCGAAAAAGGGAAGAATCCTGACATTCCATTCAGATTGTGGTCTTTGGAGGTATTTCCAACACTGCCAACATTGTAAAAAGTCAAAAAGTCATTTGGAATGTGAAATCAAGTTTTTCGTCGAAAAAAAACCGAGATATGTTGTCATTTTCTTTCAAACAAATCGATAAAACAATTTAAAGTGGATCGATCAGTATTCGATAATTGTGATATGAAAAATATTAAATTGTATCTAAACATTCAAGATTACCCTTATGTTGATTTAAATATGAACTTTGCCTATGGGGAATTCCTTATTTCGTATGATATGTAGTCGAAGTTTCAGGAAACATATTATAACAAAATTAGTTCACCTATCCTAGAACCCAAATCATTTAAAACCAGAGGAACGTTATTTGTCAGCAAGCAAGATGACAGAATTACCAATGGCGTGATTGATTCACGAATTGAAATTATTTGCAAATACACCATTTCCAGAAAATACGCAAGCTTATGCTCTTATAATTCACGACAGATTAGCGAGTTACAATGTAAGAGATAAGCTCGTGAAAACAATTAATTGAGTTAGTATGCGACGAACCACGGCTGAGACGAGATGTTTTGCAATGTGCAAGAATTTCAGTCTGCAGGAAAAAAATTTATCATTCAAGAGTTAGCTATTACTAATATGGAAGAACAAACTACTGTACTCAGCTTCAAATCACAGTTTGACTGGAAATATTTAATTCCTAAATATAAGAAAATGAATAGATGTGTTACTAACCATCACCATTGTTTAAAATGGGAGAGTGAATGTATAGAGTATGAGAATGTTGCAGATATTTGCAAACATTACCTAAATAATTGTGAAATATATGTAGGTGTAGTTGAGCAAAAACGTGTTTTCGAAAGTGTGTATAACGGAAAAGGAATAGATATTCAAAAAGAATACAATTTCCCTTCGTTCAAACAATTACGTAAAACATATGGATCTAATTCAACGTTTTTCTCTGCAGAGGAAAACTAAATGTTAATGTTAAGTTGAGCAATGAGGACTGACTCTGGTGAAACAGACTCTGATGATGATTCTCCTTCCGAATCACCTGTGGATATTTGTTGAGTCATATGCCGTTATTTAGGATGAGTGCAATTTACTATAAAAAGTATTTGCTTGTATGTAATCCACTACTTCGTAAAGATGAACGAAATCGCATGCTCGTGTATACAGAAATCTAAATGTAAATTGAATATCAGCAAGTTATTAGCACGTTGGAGTAAACCATTTCGACTTTGTTTCGGAAAGAAATAGTGTTAGCAACTTTTTTTAAACAGCTTGTGTTTGTTTAAAGTGCTAATGTTTGGAGTAAATTCTACTTGACAGTGTTTTGGGACATCTTGTACTTGATTGTGTTGAAATAACTATGTGTAATTAGGGTTTTTTTTTTTTTAGCTAAACTTTTCTACTTGCTTGTATTAAAATGCTGTACATAAATTTTGGATCACTCTGTGTTTGTATATATTTTGTAAATAATTTTGATGTAAAATGAATCCCTTTTTTAAAACTTATTTACTCTGTTACTTTTTTAAAAGTGAACTTGTTTTAGTAAGAAAAATATTTTCTTCATAGAGAGGGAAAAGTTCTGGAATGATCAATCTAACCGCTTTTCCATAACTAGCAATATAATATACCATCCCACGTAAGCCTTGGTTGATATATGCTGGTTTCGAGTCTTGGTTAGGTACGATTGTAATCATGTAAACACAAAAATTATGAAGAACGAATCACTGTTCATTAAACTAATATAAATTCTTTCATGTATGTGAAAAAGGTAGATATGCTCAATTTTATGAGATGTTTAGCTTAAAATAAATTGCGTGGAATATTTCGATTAAATGTTATTAGCTATGTAATTTATACTCGCTTCGAAATTTTAGAAGTATAGCGTTTGCCAATATCTATAAAAAAAAAATACTGTTGCGTTTAGAGAGCTGAGGCCTTAGCAGTTTGACAGTTCCTTCAAGGTTAAATTTCAATAGTACCATTTACAGAAACCGAGCTTTCAGATGTTGGCAGTCTGATTCCAACAAACCTCTGCAGAATGCATTCTGGTTTTATTATACCCAGGACACAACCCGGGCGCCTATCTTTTCACGAAGGAAGTGACCAAGGACATCCCCACCCTGGAGGTAAGGACATTTCAGGTCAATGGTTTTTTCGACCATCGAGACTAACAAGGTCAACATGTCTTCCTAGGTGTTTGAAATCTCTCGAGAAAAAATATGTTATCCTCTACGTGATAAAAAATTAATATTCACTTTGTAAATTCCATTACGCAGGAAAATATACAGAAATTAAAAAAAAAACACAGGCCTCATATAAAAATGAACAAATATTTACGAAAACAAGTTTTTACTCCTCCATACTAACCTGTATAAAAAAAAAATTTCGATGGCAATATCCGATAAAATATAATTTTAACCAAATTGGAAACGTTCGGACACATTAACGGAAAAAATTATTCATATATGTTTAACATAAATATAATTATCAATATATGGATTAAGAAAACGGAATATATTTACTAAATTAGATCGTATCATGTTTCTTGATTTAGATAAGAGACATTGCGAATAAGAAAAAAAATATTTCCTTTAAAAGATTTAAGTAATCTTAGAGAAACTTAAAAATGGATTATAGCATGGTTTTTTTATTGATAATATTACTTTTCTTTTCTATAAATTATATATTGTTTTATTAAACACATTGATCTCTATTAAATTGCTAATCTTTTTAAATAGTTATTAAATGCACATTATTTATTTGTTATGATTCAGAAGTTATTTTTACTGATAAATAAATGTTACTCATTTCTTCGAGCAAGAAACTTAGCATAGAGGTTAATCTTCGAGGTTAAGAGTGCTGGTTTGAAGATATTGGAAAGTCACTGGTTTGAAGATATTTGAAAGTCGGAGGTTAGTTGAAGAGAGGGGGGAATGGGTGTTTGAACTTCTGACTTCTGGTTGGAGGGGATAAATCAGGCTTCTCGAACGTTTTACCTGGGAATTTGAAATTTTTATAAATAGGGCGCCTGCAGTCTAGGCCCCTTCAACTTTTTCCAGTTTATCAGTTTGGTTCGCTTTGCGATGTCGCTGTCGTATGAAGATTACTTTCTTGGCTTATCTACGCAAGATTTTAACAAACAGCTTGATGATTTTGATTGGGAGTATTTTAATAGACTAATCAACGGTTCTGATGATTTAGTAAGTGGTTTCTTAACTCATTTAAAGGAAGATGATTTTACTTTCACATTGTAACCTGTGATGCCGCCATTATCACAATCTGTTTCTTTTTCTTTTTTTTTTTAATGCATCGAAGTGCAGAAATGAGCACATTTGTAAAATATTTACTTTTCTAATAATTTCACAGTTGCACTTGACCGACAAATGAATAAAATGATGAGGCCCATGACAATGTTAATCTTGGGCAAGGCGGAAGAACACACAATGTGCATACAAGTAGGTCTCAAGCTGGGCTTTCAAAAGTGTTTATTTTACCTTCAACAGCCTATATAAATCTTAACCAAACTTAGTGCACTTGCTGTCAAAGCACGTTCTTCAGTAAACGGTACGCTGAACTTCATTGAAACCGCACTCTGGAATCAGTGATAATGGCTCCACTTAGAATCGTCGGGAAACCACAGGTGGTTTCAGTTAAACCGTTTCACTGATCGAATAAGCGCCAGCTAACTGCGTGCAGCGAATTAAGTATTGTTTGTGTTGAATTTATGCAAATCATTACTATAAATAAACATATTTCCGATAGTTACTGTTAGATCGTGCAATTTAACGTCATTAAAAAATAATAATAATTTGTAGTGTCCAGCATTTGAACCCACAGTAGGTATTACTCGCCTAGAACTTTACCTTACAAATCGAACTACCAAAACAACGTAGAATACCAAGGAGAAAAAATATATATTATACTTCTTTAGCGAAAATATGTAGTTCTAAATTGCGTGCCTTTTCTATTCGTTTTTAATTTAATTGTTAATATCAGAATCGTCAAAACAAATAGTACATATTAATGCACTCAAGTCACATTTAACGCAGTTTAAACCTTCAAGCCGAGTGCTATGACGATTACGTGAGAACGAAATGAAATACGTAAAAAACTAAATGAAAGTCTGAATGTTCACGTTGCCTCATGGAATTGTACTATAAAAGACTAAACACAACTCATATTTAAAAAAAAAAAAACTTGATATGGGTTGTATTAGATATGTTTTTATTTCATTTGGTACAAGTCATTTAATTGATCCATCAGTCGAAAACGAACCACTGAAAAACAGCGAATGAAATTGTTGATGAATGAGGGGAATATGTCACTGAATCAATAATTGAAGGAAAACTGGCACTTTTTAACTAAATAATCAGTTATATTGGTTGACGTGGCTATTTAATAAGTCAGACGCTGTTAACTGATTTAAACAGTGAAATTCTCACTGATTCAAATTTAAAGAGGGTGAAAATTGGTATATTTCATAATCCTCAGTCTATGGTCTATAGAGGGTTGCAAGTACGCAAACAAAACATTTGTTCTATGTAGAAATAAAAAATAAATATCTGCACGAAGGACACGGTTAATCGTCGTTAACTTTGGGTTCCGTAGTCATGTTAAGTAACGCTAAAACAGACTGGAAAAACGTAATGTTCAAAATAGACTCTATCTTTGGTCATAGGTACGCCACTTAACTGAAGACTTGGTAGCGTGTCCGAAGACTATAAACGTGGGTGTGGTAAGGTCGACACAGCAATGTGTTTCAGATGCCACGTCGCCTCTAAGCTCACAGCACTTAAAGTAACGCGAAAATGTTTTTTTTTTTTTTTTCGACAGTAATGGCCTTGTGTGGGTCCCTGTCATATGGTTTATTAGTAAAAGCGTGTTACGCGTTCCTGGCCTACTTTTAAGATTCTGCACCGACAGGTGATCGTAAAAACAATAATTGCAATCATTTTTTTTCTCTAAATAAAAAAATTCTTTATAGATTAACAAAAAATTGACACTGATATACATACTGCTACTAAGCAGACATCACTGATATAATAATTGGAAGCTGTTTTTACTAGTTATACCGGATCTCTGCACATTGTTTGGTGCCGCAAATACTCGTTTAAAAATAAATTACTGTAATTAATTCGCAGTCTGCTTCCTCAGGAAAATAACACACGCTTTAGAATAGAAATGCACACAAATTCCAAGATATATCTCATATTGGGCATAAAAAAAAAAAAAAGAAGTCTTTCAACAAGGCCAAAACCCAACATTTTAAGGTTGCAATGTTTTAAAATAATCTACGTGGATGCACACGAACATAAGTTCTACAGGACCCTGCATTTAACATTGTTTCAAATTTTTCGCAATCAAAATAAAAGAATCGCGGATTAAAACACGTAAATTAGATACAAGCAGCACGAGAAAAATTTCTATGTATATTCTGTTCACGGTATCTCCACAATTTTTTAATCAATCCTTCATAAAATCACCCCACGAATGACGAGCTTTGTTGTTTACTAAACGTGTCATGTATCACAAGCGTTTTATACATCTTTTAGCATAAAAGTAACTTTTTTTTTTAGATTGAATTTTTATTAATATTTCATCTATAACTTGTATAAATTATAATTAATGTGGACAAAAGTCAAGAGGAAAATAGGTGTTTCAGCAATATCTAGTCAAAAATAGTCCTTTGGCAAAATGTTATTACAATGTGTGCACACGATTGCGGTGCGTTGTCCCTTTGGTGTAATTTTCTATATTTGGTTAAGCTTTGTTTGCATGAGGCGGATAAATATCCAGGAAGTAGAGCTTAAGTAGAGCTTCATAAAAGTTGGAAGTAACCGTGAATGGAGTATACCTCAAATTCAGTGCCTTGCGTGTAGTAGCAATGGGGTACTTACGTCAAGCCTTTTTTTGTATCTCGCCCATGGAAAATTGTTCTACACTGTAAAAAAAAAGTGTAATTTTACACGAATGTACGCGGCAACACAGTTTCCACACACGTTCGTGTATTTTTACACGTACATGAGTACGTGTACTTTTACTGTGTGTGCCATGTATATTTACAAATTCAATGCCAATGTAATTTTGCTATACTTGTTATTATTTTTACTAATCATTATGTTCAATTACACGTACTCTGTATGTGTCATTTTACTTTTTTTGTTACCAATATCAATCCACAAAATGTAAATTTACACAAACTTTGTTAGCGTAATTTTATCATATCTGTCAGTTTATTTTCCTAATCATCACATTAAATCACATGAATATAACACTCGTGAACGTATTAAGTTTTTAACATGTTATTTTACTATACTTGCTACTAATTTTCTACCACACGTTGTAAATTAACGCAATCATTGTTATGATAATTTTACTATGCCAATCTGTTACTGTTTAATTTTAATCATACCTAATTACATATACACTGTAGGTGTAATATTACCATACCAGTTTGTAATTTTAACTTATTATGATGTTAAATAACATGCACTCAGTGCATGTCATTTGCTATGTAAATTATAGATTTCCTACCACATGCTGTAAATTTACACAAACATTTTCTCACTAACAAAAAAGTAAAATCACAGATCCACTGCGATTACAGTTATAAATTTCTGTGCAAATGTAGATAATAGTTGATTTCAGATATAGAATGGGTAGTTATATAAAAAACCAGCATATGCCATCAGTGGGAGTTAAGATATCGTATTAAACACAAAAGAAGTTCCAAGTAGTTCCACTCCCTACCGCTAGATCGCATGTGTTTATCAAATACTTGTAGTTATATTTGAATTCGCAGTAACATTAGTGTAAAATTACAAATAGTGCACTTCCTTTTAAGAAACTACACATAAAAATGTAAAGTTTCAGTAAATTTGTATGTGTAAATATTCGCTCATATACTTTCGAATTTGTAATTTTACACCCTTGTTAATGTCACCAGTACACTTGTGTGTTTTTTTACTGTATGATGATACTAGATTTTGGGTGAAATAGGAAAACATATACTTTTACACTGATGTACGGGTTTATACAACATTGGCATGGTTGTAAAACACACAGACTTGGGGTTTTAGTACCATTAATTAGCGTACTTTTACACATGCCTTCGCATTTGTAATTTCACGCCCTTTTTAATGTCAATATACCAGTACATTTGTGTTTTTTTACAGTAAGATAGTACTACCTTTTGGATGAAATAGAACAATATGCACTTTTACACCAATGTACATTTTTCAATACAATATTGCCGTAGTTGTAAAAATACACAGATTTGGGTTTTAATACTACACGTTCGTGGATTTTTACATGTACTTTCACATTAGTAAATTTACACCCCTCTTGTTGATAATATACCAATACATTTGTGTTTTTTATAATATCAATGTGCTATGTTATGAATAAAGTTGTACATTGCTATAAATTTACACATACTGTACTTGTTTTTACAAATTACACACAGAAAATGTAAAATTACCAAAAGGTTGCACGTGTGTTTTTACACTTTTTTTTACAGTGTAGGTAGTCGTATCTTCGCATCGTTGTACGTCGCACCGTCGTACGTCATACTGGCTCCTCTTCGAGCAGCGTGAGCGCGACCGCAGCTCATTTTGCTGAATGATTTACCCTCACCCGGCTCGTGTTATCACTACGCTCAATTATTTCAGTCCAGGTTGCGGCTCATCGCCGGGGATCCAGGTCGGCTTGTTAGGCCTTTCATATGGAAATGTGGTGGGCGGATGGGCATCTTGGGCTCTGTTGCGGGGGGGGGGGGGGAGGGGCAACAATCAAATAATAAAGGCCGCAAGGGTTATGCCCCGAGTAAATTGAACAATTATTTTTCAAACGCTATTTTTTAGGTTTCCGGAATTGTCAAAACAGCGGAAGTGTTATTGAATTGTAAAAACAATAGCGTAGTAAGAGTGTTCCGTTTGTACTTTATTCTTTTCAATTGCTACGGGAGCTTGAAGTTCTATCTCGTTCAGCATATGGATTTTATTTTTCAAACCATATTGCGTTTGCATCAAATGAGAGATCCAGGGTTTAACAAAAAATACTTTTAATACACAAATACAAACACTCTCTACATAACTAAACAAATACAGCCAGATAATAGTAATTACTTGGAGATAAATTATTACGTTTAAGGTTTTGTTTTACGTAGCTCTCATTACGATGTCGTCAAAAGGCTTCAAGGGCAGTTAGTGCTTGTAATTTACTAAATTAATCTTGTTTGCGGAGTATGCATACAATCTTATATACTTGGATCAGTACGTATACGATATTGTGTGATGAATGGCATAAAAAAGTGTGTTTGTCTGGAACAGGAAATAACGCTCAACAGTTAGCGTTTTATTTATTAATGTTTAATTGTTTTATTTATTAATGGTTTATCGCAACACATTCAAATCTATTATGTTCATTGTCATTCTGTAATAGAAAAAGTTTTTTATTAAATGCCCTGTACATATCGTGTGTTTACGTAGTTCATCTTGAGAGGGAGTAGGCAGATTTATGGCCACTCTGGTGCAACATATAGCCGTGGTTAGTAATGTTTTCCCTTGGTAATATATGTTACTGCATCAGGAACTAGTGGTGTTATTACATTTATATTTACTTCACTTACTTTTTCTACTTTTTTTACTAATATTTCGTAATTCGTCGATTATGGTTGCTCTTTCTTCTTATTTTTTCATATTGTTTTTCATGATGCTTTTTATATTTTTCATGGTTTTCGATGAGTAATTTAACTCGAGAAACTCCCTTCGATTCTACCATTTATATATCCTTTTTACTTATAGGTGAGTTATGCATGTACTGAGAGCTTCGAGAGGAGAACCTTTCCTCAAACAGATTAAACCGGCGGGAATTTAAAAGTTTACAATAATAGAATTGAATTTGATAGTCCTATAGGAGATGGCTTTTATTTTCCAAAAGATGCTTATGTTTATGAGCAATTTAATTTACCAAAGAGAGATAAGGTTGGAGATGCGGCAAAATATGTTGAAGAAGACAATGTTGGTGTTTGTTCAAACTTATTTCCTTTTCAGTTTTCTGGAGTAGAAATTTCTAAACGGAAATATTATTGAAGCTGTTGATAATCCGGGTATAACAACAGTAATGAATGCTTTATTAAGATCACCAAGTGAACAAAATTATTTAGAATTTACTGGTGTTAATAATCTATGTCGAGATAAATCTGCTGGAGTTTATTGGAAAGGTGGCTATAAAATTTCTGTTTTTCGTAATTCATCTGATAAAAACTATTTATTTATTTATGAAGCTTTTGATAAAGATGATAAAGTTACGAAACATCGTCCTAATCCTGATGCCACCTCTTGGAAAGAATTGAGATTAGTGGTGTGGAGAATCACCGAATTTCATAATGACATGAAACGTCTGCAGGAGAGCTACAAATCTGATCAGCTGAAGTTTCATAAATACAGAATATACTTATTGGTTTATGAACATTTGCGTTATGACAACAGTTACGTACAAAGTAATATTCCTTTACTGTGAACAAAAGCAGCTCAAACAATGTTTATTTCTCTCTTTAAATGAAGATGATATTGCCATAAAACAAAAACGTATAAAGAAAATATTTATTAGCAGAGAACTTATGTTTATGTAATCTTTTCTTTGAAATAAATCAACTTTGTTTTGTTGTAAACAAAAGAGCCTCAAAAAAATGGTTTTCTTTGTCGTACAGAAAACTATGTATGGATTTTTTTTTTTTTTTTTTTAGAGTGTAGCGAGTTCTAACATACCGAGTCTCACTCTCTCCAATCCGACGTTTCCTTCTGTGACACAGAAACGAGCGAGTAAATGTCTTACCTTGAGCATCTCCAATCGGCGCAAGAATAAAGTGACCAGGCAGAGGTCAATGTTAATTTTACATATCGCGTAAGAATACCAAATGAACAGAAATGTAGATCCTAAGGAAACCTTTTAGAAGTGCTTGCCCGTGAACAAACTGTACGAAAAGTTGCCACAGACGATAACCTAGCTGTAACAGGCGACAGAATTTCAAACATTTCAACATTATAGGAAACAGAAAGTATGCGTGTGCCACTTGTAAAGATAAATTTTACTTCGATAGGTTCGTGTAGGGTGTTACGCTAGCATATCTTTTTCGTTAACACATTCAGACCAGTGTACACAATTGTGTACACTACGCACGTGTAGGTAATTTTTGGTCTGTACGGCACACTGCGAAACTCAAGTGACCAATGATCTTACCAATAATTCGAAAAACCATCTTACTGGTCAACGTCATAATTGGTTCTTATAACCGTAGCTGATACAGCTTATTGGCCATGGCAACGAAAGAAGTGTGGTGTCGACGTAAGTACAACACGCGTCACAAATTTTTTTTTTTCGCAACATCTGAAACCATAAATTAAAGTAGATGTGAAACGGTTAATGTTCAAATTCCAATCCGAAGCAACCAATTTTTTGCCTTATTTTATCAACTGTACCACATTAACATAACGAAAAGAGTTTTCTTTTTTATTTTATAACTACAAATGCACAAACTAAAAAAAAAAAAAAACATTAAAAAATTTATAAACAAATCTTAAGAAATATATTTAAATTCGTATCAAGTTCTGTGTAAGTGCAAGGATTTCGTTACCGGATATAAAAAGAGTTCGACGTTTAACGAGTATTCTGGATAATTTATACCGGTACTTTTTCCGCGGCCTGACGGAAGTTTTTGTTAACAGTACGATGCTTCAGGGACGTGATTCTGAGAACTACGGGCCTGAATCAGCTGCGCCAGCTACGTAATCAGCAGGGCTCTCGTGGGGACATTGTGTCCCCCCCCTCCTTTTTCTCCCCTTTGCATTTCGAAGTTTTCAGTAACGAGAGAGAAGAAGCAGCACTCGTGGACGGAATTGGCGCACGGTTTTCGCTGCTCTGCTCTCAGCACTGCCAACTTCTCGCTAGCACACAAACCTGGTCGCATCAGGGCGTCCTTACTTGGCGCGAATCTCCGCACTTTCATGATTTCTCTTAGCCAAACCGAACTTCACGTACGTCTCACCAACTAGATCTAAACGTGTTTATTTCGTGCACGTGGATCCAAAACTCATTCATTTACTGTGTGTATTGTTCTACAGAAAATAAAATCTAAAATAAACAAAATACTTTTTTCAGGTTATTACCATGAATTATACATAAAGTGGAAAAGAATCCGTTTTCAGGAATCTTTGTTTGTTAATGTATTATAGGAACAGGGTTATAGTGAATATGGGGAAGGAAAGTAGGGATTATAATAAAGTAGGAACTTAAAATTAAGCATGAAAGTTGGCATTACCATTAAAATATGTTTGGTCAACAACGATGGTTAAAGGAAGGAAAATGTGATTTCCTGATGGTAAAGTTACCTGATATTAGAACGATCCGTACATCATGTTGCAACTTTTGCAACTACTTCACTTGTGCATTGTAAACGGGCATCATTCACAGTTATATTAGCTGCGAATAACACTTGCATAAATTTCATATTCTATAATAATAATGCGTCAGTTATATCATATTATATAATAATAATGCGTCAGTTTTGATCAACTACATAACTTGTGTAAATACTAATTATTAATTTTTTTTTTTTCCTCTTCTGAAAATTGTTTGTCGACGCACTTTAAATGCAAATTCCTAAGGCTCTGGGTTCGAATCCCAGGCAAGGCATAGGTGTCAATTTAAGCTGGGTTATAATTTAGCCTGTAAGCTGTCCCCTGCTAAACTTTCAAGCATAAAACCGGGTGATGTTAAAAAGCCATTTAAAATGAAATGCAATTATCCCATAGCAAAATGACAAACTGACAGGAATTGCCAAAATGCCACAAAAATCTTAAAAACTAGAAAACATCCATTATCTTGGACTCAATGTCGAAAAAAAAAGTCATACACGAATAAGAAAAATGAGCACCAAACTTTTATTCGATCTAGGCACCTGTAGATGTAGGCTACTCACGGCGAAGTGAGCACTTTTTGAAGCCCTCTCATTTGAAATAATAGTCAATAAATATATTATATTGTAGTCTTGGACGTTAACTCTTGAGTGTGGTGAGATATATACACTGTGTTTATGACTCACGTGAAAACATTTTATTTTGAAAAGTGGTTGAGGGATAAAAATGGCTGATAGGAAATAATTAACTAGGGCTTCAAAAGGGCTGACTTTACCGTGAATAGCCTATAGGTTATAATATCCAGCAAAGAATTCAAACTTGGCAAAATTTGCGAGCGGGAGCCATGAGGACTCGCTACTTATTACGATAATTTCTCCACCTCATCCTAAGTATTTTCACACTAGTATACTACATAAAGCACCTATGCACGTATACGTTATACTATCCTTAGCCTAGGCCACATATTTTTGGCAGCTATAATGAGAAAACAGCCGTTCAGTGACGAGAGAGATAATTACTATGCATCTCGCATCTACGCACTCTATTTCATACTACCTCCACGGCAGAGATTCCTTCTCGTGGAGTAACTACACGCTGGCATAGTATACTCTGTCCATTTCAAGATGGCAGCTTGTATTAATCCGCCTGTTCGTGCGCTTTGAAGCTACTGGTTGTGTAACCAGTCACAACAGAGTCCGCCATCTTGTACAACACTGTTAACTTGGTGCTTTTTCGGCCCGAAACTAAAGCAATGAGTTGAAAAACATTTTCAGACTACGAGGATTTTGCACTTGCATGCTCGTATGGGATTGCAGTGTTATAGAACTTTTAAGACATCAAAGAGAAATTTAATTAATGTGGTTGACCTTTACTAAAATCGCAAAATACTTTCGGAACTATTTTTTTTTACCGCAATCGTAATGTGAGTTGGTTAGCCGGCCAATGGCTTTGAATTGGTAACTAGCAACGAGTTTCTCTGCTGCTACCTTGGAGTGGATGAAGTTTAGTCACATACCCGATCGAACGAGATGACGTGTGTTATAAGTCACAAAGTTACAGTATCGGAATCAGATCACTTTGAGAACGTTACATCACCATTTATGTCCTGGTACCCCCATGTGTCGGCCTGACTTAGAAGCACGACTTCATCTATTAAGGCAAATGGTGCACTAAAGCAGTATATTTACCCGATTTTCGTTATAACTTGTTTTTCAGAGGGTTTATCGAGATTTTTGGCACGACAAGACGTAAATATTAATTTTTAACAACTTCTTGCATTGTTAAATATTCACTACCTTTACTATTATGTGCGTACTGATGGAAGATGAGAAATAAGATATACTTTTTTATCTTCCATCTGTGCTCCGATAGTTGTAATGGTAGTGAATATCTATCAATGTAAGAAAGTATTCGAAATTATTTTTTATATCGTGTGTCAAAAATTTTGAAACATTCTCTGGGAAACAACTTTTAACCAAAATTAAGCAAATACACGGCTTTCGTGCACCATTACCCTTTTAGGCAGGGATTCTAAGTATTCATGTCATAATTTTCGTTTCAGAGGAATGATACAATTTAGTAGTTGTTTAATTAGTACTTTTGTATATAATTTTCACTGTGTGATATCTCCTGCTTGCAAAAAGGCAGAAACTTGTTCATAAAATATACCCATGTTCGTGACTTCTTACAACAAGCAGATAACACACAATTAAAACTACGCACAAAAATATTAAACAACTAGTAAAATGTCAATTTTCTACAATCGTACATTGTCAGTTATTACTATGAATCCGAAATTACGTCGCTAATTTCTACGAAAGGTGTGAAGACAAGCCTTAGGGGCATATTGACGTAAAACAAACCACCAGAATATTGACAAGGGATAATAACTCACCATCACTGAAAAGCGAGACAAGTATGCTAACCAGAAGATCAAAAAGACTGGGTCCATTCTTTAGACGTAATCAAATAGTTACACGTCAAATACTAAGCCATCATCAGTTACTAGTCCTACTTCTGGAGGGAAAGTTACGGGTAAAGGCTGTTCATGATAAAGTGAGCACTTTTGAAATAAACTTTATAAAAATGTCACTACTCCTACCTGCATATATTTTAACGGGTGCACTGATTGACATGCACCCAGTAAAGTTTGTCACAATGAAGGGGAAGTAGTTCCATTTGTGATGACTTAAATTATTTACTTCGCTTTCTGTTTTTTTTTTTTTGACGCACCAAAGTGTAAAAATGAGCATATTTGAAAAATATTTACTTTACTAATCATTTCACAACTTCACTGGACCGATGCATGATTAAAGTGATGAGGCCCATGACTGTGTTAATTTTACATAAAGCGTAAGGCTACACAACGTGCATACAAGTAGATTTTTAAGCAGGGCTTTCAAAAGTGCTCATTCTATATAAATGTTCACTTTCGTGTCCCCCACCGCCCCCCTCGCTCTTTTGCACGGGCAGGCAGACGAATCTGCCCTCGGCCCCGAACAAACATTAACTGCTGAATGAGACTCCTCGCGCTCCGAGTCGAACAGAACAGCCTGCCCGCCCGTCCGGTCTGGAAGGCTGTAGGAACGCTGCACGCAAGATTCTTTGATCCATATTTCATCCGCGCGGTATCCAACTCGCGAGTGCGTCGTCCTTAAGATCCCTCTTTGATCTCCTAACTTCTGCTGCGCGCGACTGTTTTATGTAAATCGAGTCCTCCGAGTCTTACCACTGCGCCATGTTTTCGGGCCTACTTTCTGTGCCTCCCCCCCCCCCCCATCACGTCATCCTTCTCCATGGCCGTCTCTTTTCCAGCGTGCCTTGAGCGCTTTTGAAGGTATTCAGAGCTTTCTATCTATTTTTCTTGCGAATTTCATTCTGAACAGGGGGAAATAAATATTATTTTGCTAAGCGTTGACAAAATCGCGTATCAAGCTTCTGCCAAGTTGATAAGAGACGTCGGTTTCATTACTCATTTTCGTGCCGAATTACGTTACGAGTCCAAGTGTTGCGGTAGTGAAATATTTCGATGCGCGCTGTACGCGAGTCAAGCGTGCTACTCGCGACCAGTGAACGACTTTGTTGCATTCTCGGTGTCGTGAGCATAAACCACTTAAAAAAAAAAAAAAAAAAAAAAAAAGGGAGAAGTGCAGTCATTTGCCTATCACTCACAATAAAGATGCGCAGAACACAGAATACTGATTCTTTTCTGCGTACAGTGCCGGTCATAAGTGTCTTGAGTGTGCAGCATGCCCTCGAACTTGCACGCGGCGAAGGAACAGGTTAAGGTGGCTGCCTGGTTGAAGCAATTTCGAGCGTCTGAAGTCTAATAGCGTGGGAGCTCTACGGGCGACTGAGACATGCGCATCAAGTCTCGGATCGCCTCTACGCGCAAAGCACTTAACTGGCGTGCAGTCTTGCCGTCGATAACGCACCTCGATGAGACTTTCAACGGAGATCCTACCATTTATGACGTAATAATAAAAATGAAGGTTTTATACACGTCCCTATTCCTTTTTTAATTTTTTTTGTAGCGGAATGTCCATACCTAAGAATTTCCGTGAAAACACCCGTTTGACCCATTTTCACTATCACAAAACCATGCTTTAGAGAGAAATGAAGGCACTGAAAAAGTATACAGACACGCAACGTTTTTTAAACGTTATTCGTAAGCAAACCTCACTCGGACACGTTGGACGGTATTTTAATCAAACTTTTTGTGCTGGAGCTCTGCACACCGTAACAAGTGAAATGGTTAGGGCCAGCGACTTTTCGCGTACAAATCGGATCACACAGTATACTTCAATACTATATACACAGCTGAGCTGCTGCTGTACCTCCATTGGCTGCAGGTACCGTGTCCGCATTTGACGAGATACTCAGGATTACGTATCTCAGACACTGGACCTTCATGATTCGTGCGCACAACGATTTACATGGACCAGAACATACCATATAGCCAATTTAAAAAAAATCTGGAAGAGCCTACAGTGCTTTGAATTGTAGCTTGTATCGAAATTTTCTCGCGAAATTATCACTGCCCCTAGAAATTATGCTCCCTGAAGATGCTGTTTATTTGCCTTTATCTAATGGACATAGTCCCAAGTATTTCGCGAATTCTTTCGGTAACGAGGTAGACTTCAAACACTTGTTCTTTTCTACTGCTACTGTGATTGGACCGTATTTATTTAGACATGCCCCATTTAACTGTGAGCCAGTAGTTAGCAGGAAGCAGTAGTGTGAGTGAGTGTTGAACAGTGCTGCACAAAGGCCTCATTGATCGCAACAACCAATAAGCAAACAATAGTGACTCGAATGTGTAGAGGACTGTTAAGTCTAGCCTGCTGCCACATTAATCCGCGAAATAATCGGCGCTCTACTAATGGGAAACCATTGGCACATGCGTGTTGCATGGGAAGTAGTATTTGACACCAACGGTGTACCTACTCTATAGCTAGAGCCAAGAGTATTTCGCGAATTCATTCGGAGGCGAGAACACTTGTTGTTGTCTCCTATTGTTGTGATTGAACGGCAGTTGTTAAGACACGCCCCTTTTATCTGGGAGCCAGTAACAAGAAGGAAGCAGTAGTGTGAGTGAGCGTTGAGCAGTCCTGTAGAGGCCTCACTTGATCACACCAACCAATACGCAAACGATAATGTCTCGAGTGTCTAGAGGACTGTCCAGCCTAGCTTGCTGCCAAATAAATCCGCGAAATACTCGGGGCTCTACCTATAGCCACGTGACATCATTCTGAGCACAGAGTAATTAAGAATACATATGTGAAACAGCCGCGTGTGCCGACTATTCCAGCCACACATGCCAGTAAAACGAACCGAGAGAAAGGCCAACAAAGTATTTGATCTATAGGGCCGAAAGTATACTTTGTTGAACAAACACATATTTTGTTGAGTATACGAAACTTGAACAGCAACGAAATTTTATTTTGTTCATCTAATAAGTAACACGATTGAATTAACAAAACAAATTTACTATAAAGGTGAGTTATGAAGTGCTACGTTATCGGTGAACTAAACGAGGCGTTATATTTTCTGTGGCTGACGGGAAAAGGTAAAAAGTAAAGCAGAGTACTGGGGAGTAATATGAATATGGTGTGCGTGATGGATATGAACTTTTCGACACATTCCCAAATTAAATTCTAATTTATTTTGAAACTGTAACTGCGATGAGGCACAATAAGCGTTTAGAATTCTATTTTTGGTGCTGAAGAGGGACGTTCGTTCCTATCGCATCTGCGAGGATCCTTAAAAAGTGACTAACTGGGTTGTATTCGGCGGTTCCGAACAGGAGAATGCGGAAAAGCTACACCAGTACCAACTACAGGCAATAAAGTGAGCTTTCGAATCCCTAGTCAGCTGGAGATGATCTGATTACTTCAACATTTCTTCTGCCCCTACCTCTTTTATTTTAAGAAAATCATTGAATCACAATGCATTTTTGCTGTAGCCTAATTACGTTCAGATAACCAGTTTTAAAATCGGACTTTAATTCCTTGCTCGTGACTTAATTTTTGTAAAAGCTAGCTGAAATACTAAAATTAAACGTTGGTTGCGGATAAAGAGAAGTAGCTCTTTTAACGAAGTTTTGTTTTAAGTGAATAATTAAAACTGGTGGACACAAAAATTTATATTTTATATAACGTACATTTTAAAGCAAGAATTGGTATAAATGAAACAAATGTCTGTTTCAAATGAAATTTATGCTACAATCTTCTCGAGACATGGATGTTGTTCAGAAATGCGAGAAGTACCGAGTTTTGTGCACTTTTACTTTTTTTCAGATACACATGCTGTACATATGTAAGTAAAAATGCACAAAACTAGTTTAAACTGGCTGTGACGTCATTTGCTAAGAAGGCTTAACTGATGTAGCGCAAATAAATGCGCGCGAAATAAAAAAGTAAATTGTTTATTAATGGTTCAATGAGAGTAGCTGTTTTTGTTACGAGATGAAACTTTGATATATATTTGTGGGCGTGATTTACAGGTTTCTGTTGATGAAAACTGCGATTAACTGCAATGTTCTGAGTTCCTGTTTTGTCAGAAAATAGTACTGGAAATTAATGTGATCTTAGAACTTACTTAAAATACTTTTCGGAGTTAATAATTTTAAAATTTGCTGAACATTAAAAGTAGTAGGGTTTGATATGTTTGGTCACAAGGGGATCTGGGATGGTATTAGGATTCGGGGAAGCCACCACCTTGGACGTCACCGTCCGCCATCTTCGATGTAATTGACCTTTTACCCCTGACCCGCGTCAAATTTGACTTTGACCTTGACCCCGTAGACTTTTGACCTCAAAAAACACTATAAACCTTAAAAAATTCCAAAAAATACTCAATAATTCCGAAAAAAAATTTTTAATTATTTTAAAAATTGTTAAAAAAATTATTAAAAGTATCCATGGAAATGACGCATTTCCCCCCAGAAATGCTGACAGGAATCAGCGACTCCGGTGACCGGGAATAGTGACTCCGAGCCAGGTGACCAGGATCAGGACCTATGACAGTTGACCGCTGACCTTGAAAATGCAAAAATCTAAAAAATAAACACAAAAATTACGAAAAATCCATAAATAAAAAATCTAATTAAATATTATAAAGAGTTTATTGTTATAAAATTTAATTTAAAAATAATTTTAAAAAATTTAAAAAATTGTTAAAAAAATATATTTTTGTAAAATTCTATTTGAAAAAATTCTTAATTTAAAAGGCTTTAACCTCGGCGGCCATTTTTCCTTTTTTCGCTCGTAATTTCCCTTTTTCCCTACAAAATTTCCCCTTAAAAATTGATACAAAATTTCATTAAAAAACTTACATTTCCTGACCCACATCACCAATTACTCATTTCTGTCCAAATCCAGGAGACGACTGACTCCCTCGCAGCCACCTCCTTTACCTATACTCATTCCGCCATTTTGATTTTTTCGTTCGTCATTTGTTTACGTACTACTGGAAGCAGCCATCTTCGTTTATTTGTTACTGGATGCCACCATATCGATTTTTCGTTTGTCATTTGTTTATACATTACTGGAGGCCGCCATATTGGTAGGCGACCGCCATCTTGGTGGGTGACCACCATCTTGGTAGGCATCTCTCATCCGCCATGTTGGAAGCCAATGAACATTACCTTGGCCCCATGACCTTGGATAACCTTGAAATAAAAAACTCGAGAAATAATACATAAACGTCAACAAGCATAATACATTACAGGTAACCACCGCCATATTAGATGCAGGTTACCTAGACCTTGACCCCATGACCTTGAATGACCTAGAAAATAAAAACTTAGAAAAATACATAAAAGTCAACAAGCAAAATACATTACAGACTACTACCGCCATATCAGAAGCAGACTACCTCGACCTTAACAAGATGACTTGGAATGACCTTGAAAATAAAGAACTCGAGAAATAATTCATAAAAATTAACAAGCATAATGCATTACAGACTACCAACACCATATTAGATGCTGAATACCTTGATCTTGACCCCATGACCTTGATTGGTTTTGAAAATAAAAACTTAGAGAAATGCATAAAAGTCAACAAGCATAATGCATTACAGACTACAGCCACCATATTAGATGCAGATTACCTTGACCTTGACCCCATGACCTTAAATTACCTAAAACAAACATTCGAGAAAAATCTATGTGAAGCGGCAGAAGCTAGTTGAGACGATCCACCTCCCACTCAGCTGCTGTCAAATTAAACATCTCGACTTGCCTCCCTACTTCTTATAATATACAAGTGCACAAGCCTTATGGCTTCATATTGACTTTGAACCTATCGTACTGCACAATTAATGCATTGTGTAAACACCGACCAGGCAATCACCAAGTTACCACGTGATTGCAGCTAACAATCACATGCGAGCATTGAGACATCACACACAGGCAGGTAGGCAGGGTTTAGATGCTAGTTCCTTGATCACATTATCATGCAGTTATATCGTCAGCAGTTTCTTCCAGACAAGTTCTTCGCTCACCTATAAATCATGGTCACACTTAAAGTAGACAACTGACTCCTGTTGTCAAACCGACCCCTCACAAGACTGACCCCTTGACCCCATAGACATCATAGACCCCATCGACCCCAGACCCATTAACCCCATTGACCCATAATGGCCCATGATTGCAGTGCTAATTGCGGTGCTGCAGTGGTAATTTCGGTGCTGCAGGGCTAATTGTGGTGCTAGTTGTTGTGCTGTGATGATAATCGCGGTGCTGTGGTGCTAATTGTGGTGCTGTGGTGATAATTGCGGTGCTAATTATGGTTATGTGGTGATAATTGCGGTGCTGATTGTGGCGCTACAGTGCTAATTGCTGTGTTAATTGCGGTGTGTGTAAGTTCCAAGTTTAAAAAATACATGTATTTTAAAATAAAATTAAATAGTCCTACCTCCAAAGCTGAAATGCGAACATTTTATTTAATAATTTCGCTTTATAAAAGTATATATCCTGGTCCCTCGGTATATTTAATCGCTTCCTGAGTAAACTGTATGTACACTTTGCAATAAAAGTGCCCAGAACTACAGTAGGCTCCCAACATGCTCCATTGGTCGATGCGCAACATGGACTTTGTACTGAACAATTCCGCACCACGGCAGGCCACCACCATGCTTCCCAATTGGTCGTAGTCGCGCTAAAAGAACTCTTCGTACGGACCGCCCTCTCATGACGACTTTCATTTTTCGAACAGGTGAAAATCGGATCTCAGAATAATCACTGGTGACAACCACCTAGCGATGATGCAGGTTCACGGCCCCATGGTCGTCGAGGTAAAAGGCTGCTCTTCATATTGCACAATTAATCTTCTCGGTATGGCAGCACTCTGAGGAAACCCACAAATTTGTTCGCCCCGGAAGAAAACACGCAGGTACTATCATATATAATAGGACTATACATAATTATGTATTATATAAAATAGTAATATAAATAATTAATTTTAGTTATGAACTTATAACTACGTAAATCTTAAATAATTTTCTATTTAATTTATATATATAGGTATATAATTCTGTAAATAGAAAATTATTTTCAATTTAGTTTATATATAGTACAGGTATACAACTATGTAAATATAAAATTATTTTCAATTTGATTGATATACATAGTTATGTACATATAACTATGTAAATATGAATTATATATACATATATATGTATATATACATATGACTGTGTACATATAAATATGGGAACATACAATTAATTTAAATATTCACACTTAAGTATGTAAATATAAATATGGGAATATAAAATTAAATTTAAAATGTATGTATGTATGTATGTATGTATATATATATATATATATATATATATATATATATATATATATATATATATATATATATATATATATATACATTATACAATAATATATACAATATAATATAATATAATATATACAATAAACAATAATATATACAAATATATATATATATTTCCCATATTTATATGTAGTACGTACATATGTGTAGATATTTAAATTAATTTTATATCCCTATATTTATATGTGCATATATATATATATATATATAAATATAGGGATATAAAATTAATTTAAATATCTACACATATGTACGTACTACATATAAATATGGGAAATATAAATTAATTAAAATAACTATATATAAATATGTACTTATAAATATGAAATAATAAAATTTATTTTAATGTTTATGTATAAGTATGTTAATATAAATATAGGAATATAAAATTTATTTAAATGTATATATGTATGTTCATATATATGCCTACGGTCATATGTAAATAACATATTGTTATGGTAGTAACTGCGTGTTTTTTCCAAGGCGAACGAATATGTGGGTTTCCTCAGAGTACTGCTATACCGAGAAGATGAATTGTGCAATATGAAGGGCTGCCTTTGACCTCGACGAACATGGAGCCGTGAACCTGCATCATCGCTGAGTGGTGCTCACCAGTGATGATTGTGAGATCCGACTTTCACCTCTGTTCAAAAAGTGCAAGTAGTTATGAGAGGGTGGTCCGTACGAAGAGTCCTTTTCATGCGACTACGACCAATTGGTAAGCATGGTGGTGACCTGTCGCAGTGCGGCATTGCTCAGTACAAAGTCTATGTTATGCATCGACCAATGGCAAAGCAGAGTGGGAGCCTGTTGTAGTTCTGGGCACTTTTATTGCAAAGTATAAATACAGTTTACTCAGGAAGCGATTAAATATACTGAGGGTCCTGGATGCATACATTTTTAAAGCGACATCCTTAAATAAAATGTTCGCATTTCAGCTTTTGGAGGTAGGACTATTTAATTGTATTATAAAATACATGGATTTTTTTACTAGAGACCTACACACACCGCAATTTGCACTGCAATTAGCACTGCAGCACCGCAATTAGCACCGCAACACTGCAAATATCGCCGCAGAACTGTAATTATCACCGCAGCACTGTAATCAGCACCACGACACCGCAATTATCACTGCAGCACCGTAATTAGCACCACGACACCGCAATTATCACTGCAGCACTGCAATTAGTTCCGCAGCACCGCAATTAGCACAACAGGACAGCAATTAGCATGGCAACCAGGGGCCATTATTGGTCAATGGGATCAATGGGTTTGGGTCGATGGGTATGGGGTCAATGGGTATGGAATCGATGGGTATGGGGGTCGATGGAGCCGATAAAGTCGGTGGGGTCGATGGGGTCGGTGGGGTAAATGGGGACAATGGGGTTTGTCTTGTGAGGAGTCGTTAATGTATTTTGCTTGTTGACTTTTATGTATTTTTTCTCGAGTTTTTTTCAAGGTCATTCAAGGTCATGGGGTCAATGTCTAGGTATCCTGTATCTATTATGGCGGTGGAAACCTGTGATATACTATGCTTGTTGACTTTTATGTATTATTTCTCGATCTTTTTTATTTTCAAGGTCGTTAAATGTTACGAGGCCCAGGAAATAGTCATAGGCTTCGAATATGGCGGATGAGAGATGTTTACCAAGATGGTGGTCGCCTACCAATATGGCGGCCTCTAGTAATGTATAAACAAATGACAAACGAAAAAAAAATTGTTGCATCCAGTAACAATATAAACAAAGATATCTGCCTCCAGTTGCATGTAAACAAATGACAAACAAAAAATCAAGATGGCGGAATAATTATAGGGGAGGGGCGTGGGTGCGAGAGAGTCAGTCGTTTGCTGGATTCGCACAGATGGGAGTAATTGGTGGTGTGGGGGGAGACATTAGGAAATGTAAGTTTTTTAAACTACATTTTTAAAATTAATTTCTAAGGGATATTTTTAGGGTAAAAAGGGAAATTCCGAGGAGAAATTGGGAAAATGGCCACCGGGGTTTAAAGTCTTTCAATTAAAAATGTTTAAAATAAAATTTTAAAAAATTAATTTTAAACGATTTTTTAAATATTTTAAAGTGATTTTTAACTAACATTTTTAATAATACATTCTTTATACAAATTTAATTCGATTTTTTATTTCCTTGTGATTTTTTTTTGTCATTTTGGTGATTTTTTTTAGTTTTTGCATTTTAAAGGTCAAAGGTAATATGTACTGATCCCGATCACCTAGCTCAGAGTCACTGATCCCAGTCACCGGATTCGCTGATCCCTGTCAGAATTTCTAAAAAAAAAGGGTCATTTCTGTGGGTCCTTTTATTAAATGTTTTAATAATTCTTAATAATACATTTTTTGGGAATTTTTTTGAGTTTTTTTTTTTGGAATTTTTTATTGTTTTGTGGTGTTTCTAAGGTCAAAGGTCCACGGGGTCAAGGTCAAGGTCAAAGGTCACACAGGTCAGGGGTAAAATGCCAATCACATGCAAGATGGCGAACGGTGGCTCAGCAAGATGGCTGGCAGCTCCCCCGAATCCTAATTCTATCCCCGATCCCCTTGTGCCGAAACATACCAAATTCCACTACTACTAAAAAACATAATATTATAGGGTTATTTTTGTATTTGTATTAAATTTTCTAAACTACAAATACAACATTATAGTGTTGCGTTTGTTAGGAATGGCAGTCAAAGATGCACAAAAGTCGTTTGTTTCAATTGTACTACTGTAGCTGCACAGTGTTGAAAAACTGATGTAGCTGCACTAAACTACACTGAATCCATTACATAAGAAAATTTCAATGGTACATGTTTTATAATTAATCGCTGGCATCTTGAGTAGTAAAAGAGCTCAACGACAGTAGTTTAATGTTTCTCATTCTGAAAATATATCTCTTTTTGTTGGGGGATGTAGCTGGAGAATAACCCTTCGCCAACTTAATCCTGGGAATTGGGATGGGGAAGAGGCAGCGAGCAAATGCTCCGTGTTGTTTGTCCCCTAATGTGCCGAAAACTTTCCCCATGACCGGCGAGCATCGCAGAACTTGAGTGCTCGGCTAAATGACAGCGGGGAAGTCGTGGCTTTTAGTCGCCAACAAACGTAAATATAGCATGAAATGTGAGATAGGCGCCCGGCCAGCACTCGTGACGAGGACAAAGCTAAAGTAAAGATAAATAACTTATTTCAGTGTTGTATTTCAAAAATATACTATGTTCTTGTCAGAAGCAAGAAAATTGTCAACGAATCACTAACCCTTTCACGGACGGCGAAAACCGCCGATACACTCCAAAAATTCCTTTTCATTAAACTTTTAAAAAGTAAAAGAATCAAAACGTGCTATTTATTTTAGAGTCCTTAATTCTATAATGACTGCTTTCAAGCTTCGTCGGCAAAAAATTGATATTCCATTAATGAAGTTAGACCATACGTATAAAGACACACAGTAAGTTACGTCAAACACAGGAAGTGAACGTTTCTGGTCAATGGAACGAACAACGTAACATCCCACATTTTCGCGCTGTCTTCGCTCCCCCATTTGCGTAAAGCAAGTTACTGGGCGTGAATTCTGCTTCCGTGCATCGATACTCTGTATACGTAAACTGTACACACTGTAAACATTTTATTTACTTTTACAAACAACTCTTTCGAAACTAGTTATAGTCTATTAGCGGTTGATTCATACTTTTAAAATTAAACCTCTGAAGAATCACACCATATATGATGTGTCTAGTTGTTTCGTAAATACGCCATGAATCCCAAACGTCTTATACTTGTAACAAAAAATTAAAATATTTTTTGTTAAATTGAAAGTTAACCTTTATTCTATCTGTAGAACATAACATTTAATTTATAATAAATTTGAATAAAAACAAAAAGAAAATGGGTATGTTGGTAACTCCTGATAAGAAATAGTTATTATGCATAATATTATGTAACTGAATGCGCAAGAATGAGGTGCGTTGTCCCTTTGGCGTAATTTTCTAGACTTACTTTGGCTTTGTTTGCATGTGGTGGAGGAATAACCTTGAAAGTAGAACTTCAGCAGGGCTTCAGAAAAGTTGGAAGTAACCGTGAATGGACTATACCAAGATAATTTTTGTAATCCCGTACGTAAATATCAGAAGACTGTACAATACGTTACTGTAAAACGTTTAAACCTTAAATTGAATTTTAACAAGAAAGTACAAATTTATTAAAACGTGATTATGCGTGCATAAACAATTTTGCGTCCTTCACAAAACAGTGTATAGTAAAGAAACAATATTTTTAATGTATTGTCACAAGAAAAATTTTGCAACTATAGTAAGTAGAGCCGCTGTACCACAGAAGAACTTCGGAATTTAGCCACTTCTCCCCAGGAAAGGAAACAATTGGTCAAAGGAAGCTTTTATGATTGGGGGGGGGGGGGTTGTGTGTTCAGTGCCAGTAGCTCCTTGATACATAGGCGGGGTTGCCGCTTTTAACGTGACAAGCGCACAGAAAAACATACCTACTCTTCAAAGCTACACACTTCCCTCGCCCCTCCACAATTCTAGGTCATTACGCTCACATTCCAAATCCTCGCCTTGTCCATTGAGTAAAGATATTCACTAGAGTGGCCATGGTATATGAAAAGTCTGGCCAGTTTTGTTGTTAGTTCGTTGGTTGATGCAGAGGAGCGCTAGTGTTCTTGACTGGGAGGCAGCAGTCGAATTACCTCGCCACCCGTGCGGTGTCGCCAGTGCAGCAGCCGGCATAAGTAGGCCAACACCCTGGCCTTGGCGCACCCACGTGTTCGTTCACGTTCTGCAAAAAACGAGCCTATATCACGCGTGTTATCAGTGGGGCAGTGATATTTCGCGGGAAAATTTCGAGACAGGGTACAGTTCAAAGCAATGTGGATTCGTACAGCTTGTTTGATAGGCTGGAGCATGTTCTGGTCCGTGTCAAATGTTTGCGCACGAATGATGAAGGTACGATAAGTAATCCTGAGTGGATCGGTCAAATGCGGAAACAGCCGAGTTATATATATATATATATATATATATATATATATATATATATATATATATATATATATATATATATATATATATATATATATATAGTATTGAAGTCTACTGTTTGCTTCAATTTATTCACGAGAAATCAGTAGCTCTAGTTATCAGGTTTCGTTTCAACTGTGAATACGCAACTCACGATTTACTAGTGGTGAGCATAGTATGTGTTCCTTTTCTGTCATAGAATTCAGTATTTAATTAAATTTGCAGTGATATCAACTAAAATTTGGTTTTATTAACCTCTGCGTAAATGAATTGTCAAAAATATTCTACGGCCATTTTTTAAATTCAAATGTATTATTTTACTATAGTTCGGTGTTCATGATAAAATAAGAGTACTGTTAACGCTTACAATTACAAATTATATATTAATCACGAATGATGGCATACATGATAGTAGCTTTTTCATTCCCTTTGTATTTGAAAGGAAATTGACAGGACATGATTGTTCACTAGTGGAGATATATATGTTAGACGCACGAAGGTGTACAATTGAACGCAATGTTTACAGTGTGGAGTTGTGATCTACTACAAAGGTGACGGTTCGTGCAAATAATAAGTACATTAAATTTGCCGATTCAAGTGTCATTAAGTCTGTGTCCGAAACTAAGAATGCACTTATCTATACAAGCATACTCCACTCGGCTCTATACTTGATACATTCCGACAGGCATACTTATTTGCATCCGGTACAGCAAATAGCCAGCTGATAAAATTCTGAACAAGCATTTTGACCGGAAACAAATGCTGAATCTGTGCTAAAACGTAGGCGCATATATGTAAAAGTATCAACCCATCAGAATCCATAGCTAAAAAGTAAAGTGCATGACGTTAAAAATGTTGGTATCCATCACAGACATTTTATTCAACAAAGGTATGAATAAGTATTTGAGGCAGTAAATGCAGTCATCTATAATTTATTATCACAACTTGTACCGACTAGAGGTAAATGGCATTGTAACACTAATAAAGCAATGAATAAAAATTAATTTTCGAAAGTTGATATAACTTTTACACTTATCCACACCTTGCCTTGTAAAAAAATTGACAGTATTCTCACTGCCCTGCATATTAACTTTAAATGCATTGCCATTCCAGGTTTAAAACAAATCACGAAGAAAACTGTTTATGTTTAGCTTGACTCGTCTAGATCATTAAAGGTTAAAGAGTATACATTGTTAAGAACGTTTCTCAATGACTTTATTCGAATGTTAATGCCTCCATACCACTCTTTAGAAGAAAAATAATAGGAATAACAATTATGAACTACATATAAATCTGTTTTCAAAATAGTAGCCTATGGGCTGTAAGGGCGCGAAACGTACACACATTCGTTTCCCCGTGTACTTGCATATGTCATTTCCCGAGACATGTATAACATTTACGTACTTGGACGAATGCTAATGCTGTATGAGTGTGCATCTCATTAAGCAGAAAACCTTACGCGTACTGCAGGAAAAGGACGTTGATGATCACGTATAAGGCTCAACTCTAACATACCATTATTACAATTTCTGTGTCTATAAATTTAGTGGGTTAAAGCAAGTTCGTTAAGGGATGGAGATCTTAATTAAATTAAGTAACTAATTATAATTTTCTAGTTTTATTTACATTAACCACAAAGAAAATTCTCTCAACTCAATTTCTCACAATCACTTATGGTTTACAATTAATGACGTCAATTAATACAACTTGTAATTACGTCAAAGTAATCAACGAAATTAGATAAATAACCATCAGTCCCAATATACAGTATCAACATATGCCATTATTTCATAAATTATGCATCCATATCTGACAGTTCCAATATTTACAGTAAAATCCGCATTACATGTCTATTCTGTCCCACCTCAATTCAGTCCATGTCTTACCAGTCCACAATGTTCTAGACTTCTCCGAGCACCCTCACGCCGAGTAGGCTTTACTCGCAGGGTTTCACGCCCTCTTGTCTATCCTAACCAAGAACACCTCTTTTGCAGTCGTGCCATACTCCATTTCGCGCCCACACTCAGATAGATGACCTTCGCTAAAGATTGCTGACCGCTGGGCCACGACAGTATATATAGTGTCGTAGGCCGTCACCCAGAATTTTCTCTAACTCGCGCACTGCGCAGAGCGTCCTAATTCCCAGAATATTCGTGCTCTTCCTACAGGTGTCGGCTTCTTCAGTGGAGGGGGGAGGGTGGCCTGTGACTCCCGCCAGTTTCTCCAGAATATTCTTGCATCGTCGCTACATTCGTTGGCATCTCCAGCAGGGGAGAAGGAGGGGCTGTAATGTCAGCTAGTCTCGCAGCTGTCCATCATTCACAGGCTTCCAAGAAAGAGGGGAGTTTGAGGCAACGAGCATGTCATTCTGGGAAGTTGGGAAGATCGAGGTGGGTCCCCCCCCCCCAGAACAGGACATACAGTAAGACCACTCGGTCATTTGTACTTTTCTATTTTATCGCACGCTCTTAGCCTTGCGGCCATTCCGTGCTTCGGCCTTCCACTAGGCGGGTGAGAGGGATCCGGTCCTCTCACCACAAGGAGACCAGGATTAATGCGACCATTGGCCAGATCCTAAGCCCAAATGTGGACATCCCTGCCCCCTCTGCCACATAGGTCCTGAGACCCTCGCCCTCAGAAACCAAGCGTGCGGTCTGGCCGGGGTTATATCCATATCCCTAGTGCCTCTCCTGGGCACAACCAGAGCGTGTTGCCACTCACCGCCCGGTCTTTGGAATCTCTCCAGATCTCCTCCAGCATGTGGAGTCAACCATTACGAGTCCAACCACAATGATCTGTCACCAGAGAGAACCTCATGGTGGGGCCAACCAATCATCCTGTGTTACCACTTAATTTTCATGGCATTTGTTGGTTATTCATGGCCGACATTATCCCCCGAATGGAGTGGGAAGAGGAAATCCCTTCCAGACAAGGTGGTTGAGAAGACCTCACCAGGCATAGCCTTACACCCAATGAAGGGCAGGTCACACTCCACTCCCTGGGAGCCACATCCTACAGTGGCAGGGAATTGCAGTATCCCAGAATGGCCACCACCCCAGTGACTGGGCACAAGAGACCAGTCAGGTCCCCCTCCTTGGTGTCGCGGCTCACCGGGGATACCAGCCCTTGCTCTGACATAGCTGCAACCAAGCCATTGCTCCCTCGACCACCGATGTGTTACGTGACTATTTCGCAGTTTGGGAGGGTGTCGCCCACACTCCTTTCCATGTCTTTGCACTTCTACTCACATTGAAGTACTTACATTGAGCCCCGGCCTGAGTGCTAAGTGGTCCAACACCCCCCCCCCCCTTTGGTCGCGACTTGGTACTATCTGTCGTTCCAATGATCACGGCAGATACCCCTAGCCAGTCGCGAGGAAACTAGCAACCCATAGGGAATGGACGGTGTAGCCCAATCTGCTAGTCGAGTAGTCAGGGGTGGCGCTAGAAGCCTTGGGTCGTCTTGAGAGGAGAAAGGCTATAAAAGGCGCTTCATCCACCTAGAGACAGGTGTATCATCCTCACTATTTCCTGCCACAGCTCCTGCAGTGGATCCCGTGATCGCTAGATGCGGCTTCGCAGTTGAGCATTGCGGGCGTGTCGTAGGTACCGGTCGCCGAATCGCAGCTCCAAAGCCGACACCAGTATTCTAGACGAGGTAATTCTAGCAGCGGCTGCAGTATGCTCAGGGCAGGTCCCCTCAGTAGAGCCGCCAGGTATTAGGCCCGCTGCCCTTCAATCCAGCCATTCAGAGCGGCAATGTTCTCCAATTGGTGTCGGTATTCGCGCCAAGGTCTGTCCTTCGTAGGGGGGCGGGCTTTATTGTGACACTGCCTTTACCCGCCCCTGGCTGACCCTGGCTGAGGCGTACCCACACTGCAGGACTGCTGCGCCTCCCTTGCTATGGCTGCACTGGTGACAACCACTGCCTTCTCCTCGCCGCCCACAGTCGTCAGCTCGGTGTTGACCGGTCTCGGCTCCTCCTCCGCCCCTGTATGTTTTTACCCTGTTGAACTAGGAACTCCTGCCATTCCTTCTTGAGGGCGCTCACTTCCTCTTCCACGTTACGCTCGACACTGTCTAACCTCTCGTTAACACTGTCCATACTTTATTTCATGCTGTCCATCCTCTCATTCACACTGTCTATCTTTTCATTCTCACTGTCCCCGACACTGACAATTTTCTTATCCACACAGTCTATTTTATTGCTTCCCAATTCGCTTACACCTTCTATCTTCCGGTATACCTTTTCGTTCACAATGTATATTTTTCTATCCACATTTTCGTTTACACTGTAGTAGTAGGACTTGGGGAAGTCTGGAATAAGGGCATCAGGCATTGGATTCGGATTCGCACGACCCCCATCTTGTTACGTCACCTGCCCGCCATATTGGATGTAATTGACCTTGACCTTTGACCCGTGATCTTGACCTTGACCAGTGAACTCTGACTCCAAAAACCCAAAAAATTGCGAAAAATTCTAAAGAAATTGATAACAAAAAATTTAATTGAAAATTAAAAAATTGATTTAAAAATTTATAAAAATGTATTATTAAAAACATTTTTAAAATTGTTTGAAAATTAATTTTTATATAATGTTATGTTTGAAAATCTCGAAATTAAAAAGTACTTAACCCCGGCGGTCAATTTTCCCTCTAAATTTTCCTCAAGAAATATTTTTATTAAAATTTTAATTTAAAAAATTCTTTATTAAAAAGTGTTTAACCCCGTTGGCCATTTTTCCTTTTTTTTTCCCCCTAGAAATTTCCCTCAAAAAAATTTCATTTAAAAAATCGTTATGTTTAGATTATGTAGGTAGCGCTAGTGTATTATTGTTTAGTCGCAACAGCTCCGTACGACCTAACTTTCTTTAAAACATTTTCTTAAAAAAAAATTGTTATTTAAAAAATAATCTTTTCGTGGGGGCACGCGTCGTCTCCCTCCCGCTTACCGCCCATATGGATGCCGGCAGGACGTCACTAATTGTTATTTATAGACTTTAAAGAAAAATATTCGTATAATATTTTTCCAGTCTTAGTTTTTTACCCAATCATTATCAGTTTTACCTACATGCATCATTACTTACGAAAATGAAATGTTTTTATTTTATATCGCGGTACCTTATAAAATATTTTCTATTCCTAAATAATGTACTTTTATCTGTACGACAAACGAGAATTAAATTTAACTCGCAAGCGCGTCTAAAACATAATATATTTGTCGGTAAATTCTACATTCGCACCAACTTGTCCCTAATATATGCGGAATCAAGCAGTTTGTAGACTCGCGAACTTCATGGAGGCGCAGGACGACATCTTCAAACACTTCAACAATACGGGATATCGAAAATGTGTCTATTATTGCAAATATTAACAACACTCGTGAAGTATCAGCATAGGAGTATGGTAGATGAGCAGAGCGCTAGGTTACGAACTTTTTTATCCGTGTTAAAATCTCGCTTCAGAACAAAATGGACGTAAAATATTTCATATATTTGTTTTCACAGTGCAACATCCTCGTTTAGGCTATTCACTGTAAACTGAGCACTTTTGAAAGTCCTCTCATTTGGAATAATAGTCAATAAATGTGTGGTATTTTCGTCCTATACGTTAACTTCCGAGTATGGTGGAATATATATGTACACTCTATTTATTACTTACATGACAATATCTATTTTAAAAGTTGGTTAAAGGATAAAACATGGCTGAAAGGGAAAAGTAACTGAGCTTCAAAAGTGCTCACTTTAAAGTGACAACGATAACAATGTAATTTTTGAAAAACCACGTCGTATGTCACTGCAAAATAATTTTATAAGGATACACGGAATGTTCCGTAAATTCAAAAAAGTCCGTTACTGAGAACAAATGTGTGTCCGTAATATTACGAAGCTTTCTGGAAACATTTTTACCAGTACTTTTCCGTTATTGTACGGAAAACTTTTCAATATGGTTTAGTATTACTTTATTGTTCAATTCGAAAGAAAACAGTTCTCTGTCAGTTCGGAATCAAAAACCAGAAGCAGAAAATAATAGCAAGAAACATCGTTATGAGCCGAGATGTTTATGATAACATTTATAATGTTGCTGAGAGTTATTTTACTGTCAATTATACTTGTCCAAATGATTTGGGAATTGTTAGATATCGATTCCGGATATATTTGTCCTACAAAACTTGTTTCCAAACACAAAATTTTCTTCGAATTATTGAGAGCAGATGTAAGATGTCTCTAGGTTGAATTTGCCTTCTCTTCTACATTTAAAGATCCATTCTGTTTCCCGCGCATCCTTCAGAAATCTATGGTAATTAATTTAATTGTCGTGCAATTTCGTTTTATCTAAACTATTGTTGCAAACTACACCAGCACACCTTATACCTGGCATCATACAGTCTACTCATAAAACAGGAAAACATGTGGCTATCGTAAGAACAACAAAAAGTTTAAAGTTTGCTCACAGGAATGCAGGCAGGGCTGCCTGGGAGGGCTGCAGGCTACCTCATACCTCTGCCCCTCGCCACCCAGATCACTCATCTATCTGGCCCTTCTTGGGCCAACCTCCCCTTTTGCAGGCCTTGGTAATCGCTTGCCAGGCATACAGAAACACGTTTTTTGTATTTGCAGTTTCCAATAATGGTTTAATATGTAGTTCTAGCCAGTGGAAACAGGCGACAAGCCTGTTATGTTTATCTTTGTTCTTAGTCTATCACGAACATGTTTAAGCAGATCATACTTCAAAGCTGACATTTACTATCAGGGAAGCATGTTTTTTCTAACAAATATAATTGTTGTGCTCACACTCGACTTTTTACTATCGTTTATACTTACATTGCTGTAAGTGACCGTTTCCCGCCACCAACACTGTCTGCTGTGTTCTGAGTGATCGTCGCCTCACAGGTTTCCCCTAAGATATAAAATATATAACTATTTATTTCAACGCTTAAGGAAATACCAACAATGCACACGACCTGCTTAGTTCCATTGGAAACCAATACATAAGGTAACACACTTTCGTTTCTTCTGCACTCATCTTAACGCATAATTTAACGCCTAATTTTCTATTGTAAACCCAGTGTTACTTCAGACTTCGCAGCTTACGCTAAATTAAAGTCCGCAGGTGTGTTTACACGCAGTCTAATGAAATCATTTATCTGTTCATAGAGTACAGTTGTTACCAAGAAGAACAGAAATTATTTTTAAATATCTTCACTGTGTCAAAATTATTTCATGTGTTCTGGAATGATTGTCTCCAAGTATACAAATGGATAATGATAACAATTTACGGAAAATATGAAAAAATTTGAATTATTTGTAACAGTGTGTTAACTGTCAATAGTCACAGTAAGTATGCATTAAGTATTTTTGGATGAATCAATGTAATAAGCAATAAGTATTTTTGCGTGTTCCACATGGCTATGCTGGGACTCACTATACCTTGGTTTGCAGCAGCGTGGCGCTCGCCCTCCAGGCCTCACCGGCTGATAAACTTCAATACTGGTATAAAGATAAAACTCAGACTCTAAATGTAACTTGAGAAAGTTAGCACTACCTATTATATTACACACTGTAATACGATCTCCTTGAAGTCTGTAAAATCACTGGCCAGTGGTTATGAGGACATGTCTGTATATATGCTCTTATCAGAGTTGCTATGTTGCAATGTACAGAGTACATAGTTCAAACGATAAGCTGTCAACACACATTATCTCATATGAGATTATCAAAGTTCACATATTACGAAGTCCAAGTGTCTTATAACTGCGTGAAATATACGATACAAATGGCCAATGTGGGGTGCTTATCCTGGCAGCGGCCTGTAAATCTAGGGCCACTGCCACGGGGCTTCGGGATGTTATATTTAATGAAACTTCCTGTATATGGTAAAATCCTTTATTATACATTAAATCTCATATGATCACGTACATATATAATAACATATTAAATACATATCAATGATTATAAACCAATTCTACATAACCTAATATTCTCATATTACCACAAGTACCTGTTAACTTTCTATAAGTATAAATCATGTGTTAACTTTGAGGCATATTTAAAAAATTATAAATTACTTTTCCTAAAAGTAGTTGTGTTCCTGTGACCCATGTTGTAAAATGAATAAATACGTACCATTAAAGATCACTAATTTTGTTTGCACGATTATACTATACGAACGAAATATATTTTATATCATGTAAGATGATCTTCATAACGAGGAGTGTTAATTCAGGCAGCAAATTTAGTTTCGATTCGTTCATCGTGGGTATTTTATCCTCTCTACTAGCATTCACCTGCCTCTTAACAGTATAGAGTTTAATATGTTAGTAAGATACTTGCAGAATGTAGTGTATCATATTTTCAATTTAGTATTTCCTCCGATATTTAAAAACGGTTTTATAAAGTTTCCATTGCCCGGATGCTGCGAGAAGCGTGAGTCGTTTAAGCCAGCACAACACAATAACCAATTTCTGCTATACCCATGAGCACAACAAAAGGCATAAAAAAGTTTCTATAACAGAAGAGAAGAAAGAACGCATCAGTTCATATCCACACGTTACCTTAAGTGCTAACAGAAAATTGTAAATGGCAGGAAAAACAACTCGCAAGGGGGCCGGAGTACAAAGTCAATCAAATGTTATATGTAGGAGCCTTGTGGTGCATCCAAGAGTGCGAAATTGTTTCTGTCCCCTGAAGACTGCGAGTAACAGCACTGCCTATGTATGGAAAACAAGGAACTGTATTCACATGTATGTAAGACGAACATTTACGCCTTTCAATAAAACATGAGCAAATTATTTAAACAGAGGCGTAGCCAAGGAATTTACTTCGTTGGGGCGGGGGGATTTCATATATATATTTTTTGAAACCACAAAACGCTAAATCCTTCATGTTCAAGGGGGACTACACGTTTCTAATATTAAAATAAAAGTTGTCATTTTGTTTTCACAATTTTGGTTTTGAATATTTTAATTTACTTTTCTGGGAAGAGGGGGGGGGGGAGATATTTCTCGATATCACCCCCTTCCCCCAGCTAGGCCCCTGTATTTACATATATAACTTTAATGAACATAATAATCAATCTTGTGCTTTCCGTAATTTAACAAGCTTTTAAGGTTAGAAAGCCAAAAGAAGGCAAAACTGTCACAATATAATATTTAAGGCTCTTATGCGTGTCTGATAACATTACTCACGCTACACAGCTCAAGCTTAAATTATCAACTTTAGTAACCAATTGATTTGATAAGCAAATAACCACCGTTAGTTGGTTGCACTGTGCTGTTACTTACGTATTATTGCTTTTAAACAAGGGGATTCTGGAAATAAATGTTTTCGAACAATAACATATGTTATAATTATCAATAACATATCACATAAGAAATTTCGTTACATGACGAAGACTTGAATTCTAAAGCCTAAAATTATGTGAGGCAGACACGTGCACCAACCTATATCTTAAACATATACTTACATCATTTTCCCCCAAACCCCTTTTTTCTTAGCCATCGCACAGCGTACACCCTGCCACGGGACACTGGCCTACAACACTGTTACTTATCAACGATCACTGAGCTACACACACAGCGTACTCAACGACTGTGTGATAAAGAATATACATTTTTTTAAAATCCATTGTTATCGCATGTTTTATAAAGTTGTGTTTATTGTGTTATTATGACCGTGTAATTAATTTGCAATATTTCCCGTTACTTACGCGTACATTACGTATCATTTTGTACATACATACATTTTACAGAACCCGTAATATTTTCGTAAATGGACATATACAGCTTGAGGTAATTACTTGGGGGTCCGCTATCTTGTCTATCCCAGCTTCGTGGATATAGCAGACAATCAAAACACATTATACTGTTGTGGAGTTTGGTCTGGGAGCGACAGAGATGGCATACGAGTGAAACGTCACAGTGGCAACGCTGCCGATTTCCCCACGCAGCCGCCACGAAGATGGACTAGCGCTACGTGGTGTTCATACCACGAACTACAAATTCTTAAAGGCTGTTCACGATAAAGTGAGCACTTTTGAAATCAACCTTAAAAAAAGTCACTGCCCATGCCTGCATATACTTCAACGGGCGCACTGAGTGACATACGCCCGTTGAAGTTGGTAACAATAGATGGAAAGTAGTCCCATATCTTAACGTCGAATAAAAACTGTTAGGTAACCATTTGTGATAATTTCAATTATATATTTCGCTTTCTGTTTTTTTTAATTAATCACCGTGTAAAAATTATGAGATTTATAAAATGTTTACTTTTCTAATAATTTCACAGTTTCACTTGACCAACGCATGAATAAAGTGATAAGGCCTTTAGAAATGTTAATTTTACATAAGACGGAAGAATACACAACGTGCATACAAGTAGATCTTAAGCAGGGCTTTAAAAATTGCTCATTTTACCGTGAACAGCCTATACCTACTGTAGTGGTCACTCAAGGTATATCTTTACTCAGTGCCTTGCCCTCAGCTCTGGAAAGTATTAACTTGCTACTTACAACTCTCTCCTAGATGTACTATTTAATTTGAAATACATACTAACTGTAACATGCAAACTATCCACTGTTTTGAGCATACCAGTGACGGAACGTTGAAATACAAGACACAGACACAACGAACATTGAAGGTATTAACGTTCCTCTGCGCTAAAATGAGCGTTTTTACAGTAAGCTTTTGATATTACAACACGCGAAATTAAAAAATTAATTCGATTTTTCATTTTAACATTTGAATTACATCGTGGATTGTTAATGCAGTTAGAAGAATAATTTGATGAGCGATAGCAATAACAGTGAAAATTTATTTCATTATTAAAGCAGAAATTGTATGGATGGTTTTTCTTGCATTCGAAATACTACAGCACGCGACTTGCCAACAAGACACTGCTTTGCGACCGCAACACTTTACATTTACCAGCCGTATCACATTTGGTAACTGTGTATTTATTATTCTCTAAACAGTTCTCCGTAAACGACTTAGCTTCAAACGTTACTGCCGCACGTCGCATCACTGGACTCGTATAGCTGTGTTGGGCGGGGTTGGTGCTTTCCTAGTAGTTCTGTCTCCCTCTTTCACTAAGGTAGGCGGAGACAGGTAGGTTCTTAGGCCGACGCGGTATAGTTAGGGGCCGCGGTGGTGTAGTGGCTAGACTACTCGCCTCCCACCAAGGCGACCCGGGCTCGATTCCCGGCAGGGCCGTGCTGGACGACGCCGCTGGTCGGCGGGCCTTCCCGGGGATCCCTCCTTCCCAGCCCCCGCACACTCCGCTTCACCCTCATTGGCTCTCAACACCTCGATGCTAAGATCCGTCCAAATATCTCCACTCACCCTTCACTATAGTTCGAAATAATTGTTTGTAAAACGTACAAAAAATTCTACTGTGCAGCAATACACCAGCTTTCACCAAACACGTAAGTATATTTTTATAGAAGCTGATTTTTCGCGTGATACTTTCAGTTGAGATTATGACTGGGACGTCAGCAATTAACACACGAAAAGTAAAAGGATGTCAGATAGTCTACGAAACGATTAATGCAATTAAATAATAAAATGTACGAAAGTGTTAATTACGATCAATAATTTTTTATAACTTTGTATCTAGTAGCTTGTATGTTACTCGTCACTTTTTGAATAAAACCTTTGAAAATCACCCCATGTAAATGTTCTTTTTTTTAGTTTCATCCAGTTGTTCAACTTCCGCTAACATTAAAGTACTTTACTTTTTTGTTAAATCAAAATTTAACTTGCATGTAATCTATGAATTATGGGTTTTCTTCACAGGCAATATGCATTAAAAAACCGAGAGAAATTAAGTAGATTGATAATGGTTAGTAAGAAATAGTTCGCATATAAAATAGTATTTGAATGTTGGTACTTTAGCTGTAAAATAAACGCTTCGTACCAACACATTTACGTTTACAGGTAAAATTGTTGGAAGTCTAGAAACTTACGCCAAAGGACAACGCACCGAATTCGTGCGCACTCAGTTGTAGTAATAGTTGGCATGAGAACTATTTCTTACTAGATGACACACATGTTTTCTCGCTGTTCTTATGCATATTTATTTTGAAAGAGGCATTATAATTTATAAATAAAATATTGGTCAAGCTTCAATTTAAAGAAAAATAAGATATTTTTTTAAATAGAGGTATATAACGTGTGTGATACATGGCATTTTTAGAAAGTAACTAAAAATGGCATACTTGGGGGTGATTTTTCGAAGGTTTGATTCAAAAAGTGGGAAGAAACCGCGAATAGACTATAGTTATGAAGAAGCCTGTTTATCAGTAGCGCTATGTGTCTGTCTACGGATAAAAGCCCAAACTGTGGATTTCTTGTATGTGTAACACGGTCATCCTGGAAACAAAATAAAATCATTTCACATGTCATTTTTGTTAACGACTGGAAATAACGCTCATAACTCCTTGTACAAGGATGGTGAGGTTACAGAAACGATTAGTGACCACAACTTCCGTACGAAATCGCAACGGGAGAAAAAAAAATTTTAAAAACCTTGAACTGGCTAGTTAGGAGCCGTAATTTTAAACATAAAGAGCTTTTATTATTTACGTAAGATTAAATATGTACTTTATTCATATTGGTTGCTGAAAATTTTGGGACTCACTCTGACTATAACAATCACATCTGTACACTTTCAGACCTCATGCTAATAAAGTATGCAAATATAAATGTACACACGTACTTAAAACCGACAGTAATTAGAATGAATAACTTTCGTTGTTAAAAACGTTGGAAGGAAAACCCAGAAAGAATGTCATCAAGGAGTGGCTTTCAAAAAGGGGAAAAACCGGCAAGAAAGACGAAAAATTTTTAAAGCTGTGGGAGAAGAAACTTTCCGCGTAGCTGATGAATGTACTTACTTTTCAAGTTTCTCCAAAAACAAACAATGCAAGGATGGAGCTGCGCAAATACAAATGCTATTCTCGACTTGAGGTTACAGTTTCTTCAGTTCTCCTAAGAAGACAAACATTTCCACTGGGTAACAGACCAACACTAAACCTTTGTTACTTCTTCTGCAAATACGAGAGAAAATGCGATAGTTAGAGATTCTCATCGTTTCGCTGAGGTCATAAGCGGAGTACTAGCTGCATTGCGTATTATATAAAAATAAAAAGGAGTAGCTTATATCGTATGACGTTATGCAGTTCATATGGCAAACATTTTTCACATTTAAAACAATTACAAATTGAGCCGTATTCTGAAATTGACATCTTATTACTTTTAAAATGAATACCAGTCACGTCTAATTTTTTATATGATACTCGTTATACATGCAGACATAAGCGCTGAATCCAAGTTACGTCAAAAGAACAATAGTAAGCACAAAACTACAGTTTGTGTCAGATTTTTACTAAATTATAATTGGGACAGTGAGCGAGTGAAGAGATTTGGACAGCCCTTAACGTCGAGGTCTTGAGAGCCGATGAGGGTGAAGTGAGGTGATTATGGAGCAGCGCCAGAATTTAAGGGCGGGGGAAACGGGAGATACCCGAGAAAAGCCGCCGACCAGGGCCATCGTCCGGCACTATCCCCACATGCGAGAGTGAAAACACGTCGAAAAGTGAATGTAAAAATTGAATATTTTTTTTGCTTCTTTGGTTGAGTTTTGGAGAAATGACGCGTCCACTCGGTTGTGTTTTGTTTGAAAATATTTGTAAGAATTAATTAAAGTTTAAAAACGCGCAATTGGCAACTTGCGAACCAACAAAAATAAATAAACACAGCTCAACGCGAGTGAACGAATTTAGAATGCAAAGCAAAACACCAAATTAAAGTGCGAAAGCGTTGTAGAGCTCGCAACCGTTTACAAAATGCTATTCAGAGCCGAAGGCAACAAAGTCTAGCGGTTATATGTGCATGTGGCTTGTTTGCGTAAATATTTCACGAGTGTTTGCGATTTCCATGGTATGTAACGAGCCTATTCAAGTACGCCGTTATCTTTTTTTTATCTACGTTCGTGTGGCTAAATAGTTATGCATCGACTCACATTCGACGTTAATCAAACGGTTGCGTTGTTAGAAATTAACGTGAAAATGTAAATATCAATGTATTGACTTCGTACAGCCATGTAGCACTGATTTTAAAGCAGTTACTTACGGTCAACTGTGCTCTTTCAAATGGATTCTGAATTGGCATTTACAAACCCTCACATCTCACTCTATTACAGACATTTACGTCACGACGACAGACATAAATTTAATTGCGCCACAGATTTTTTTTTTTTACTATTCTAAACGTTATATATTTAAAAACTTTTCTTTGAACAAAGCGTCAATAGGTTTAGTATCTTGGAAATACTTTTTATTTATACTTCCTAAAAGACAAATTACTTACATGATACTAAATGTAATATGCTATTATATATGTATATATGGAGTAAAGTCTGAAAGCAATTTTACCTTTAATTAGACGTAAAGTCTTGGAACTACTTTTCTTGCGTTGTTGCCAAATTTACTGGGTGTATTCGAGTAATATATATAATTTTCCTCTTCCGTTTCGTAATTTTATTTACGTATATTTCGAAGCATATGTGTTTGTAACAGTGGTCACTTTTCAATAAAGATTGTAACGCTTTATTTTTCTATCTTGTGTATGTACAGCTACGGAAAAAATGCAATTTTTACAATCCTCTTCAATACAAATATATCTACATGCTGACTTCTTAACTGAGGGTTTAACGGGAAATTATATACTGTCGTGGTATAGAGATGTACTCCATTTCCTCACCATCATAGTACATCACACAGAACATACATAAATGGAACTACGCCGACATTATCATAAAACTTTCGACTCAGAATTAAATGTCAAGTTTTTCATTGATGTAACATTTCATAAACAAGTAACCAATTTTAGTAAAAGGATCCCTACAAAATAAAAGTTCATTCCACGTAAGCACATACTTTATGAAAGCATAGAATCCTATCGCCCCAGTGTAATGTTGAAAACTTCCGTAAGTTGACTTAGATTTCTTCTGAAATTTTCCGTAAATATACCAAAACGCTGTCCGAAATACACAAACCGGAAGTGACTTCGAAGTTATAAAATATGGATTTTCTCGAATATCCTTATCTTCGTGCGTGGGTAAAGAAGTGTATTGGAGCTATACGAAGACATCCACATATCCGATGTCTGTAAAAGCTATGAAAGCAAATTGAAGTCATTAGATATTCACATATGACTTCTCGTCTCTCTGTCTCGGTATTTCTTCTATATGCTGTTCACGGTAAATTGGGCACTTTAGAAAGCCTTTCTAAAGCTCTACTTGCATGCATACGGTGTATTCGTCCGCCAGATGTAAAATTAATATTGCCGTGGGCCTCATCACTTTATTCAAATGCATCAGTAAAGTGAAATTGTGAGATTGTTAGAAAAGTAAATGTTTTACAAATTTGCTGTGACGCTTATTTGCATTAAGTAAAGTCTGAAAGCAATTTTACCTTTAATTAGACGTAAAGTCTTGGAACTACTTTTCTTGCGTTGTTGCCAAATTTACTGGGTGTATTCGAGTAATTGTTCCCGTTTAAATAAATCGAGGTACGGACAGTGAAATATTTCAAAGGTTGATTCAAGAAGTGCTCGCTTTACTGTGAACCACTTTTAAATAAATGCATTCTTGGAAATTAGTAAGTTTTGCTCAATCTAACCATTGTTGGGAATTCTGCACAATTCCATTACTACTAAGCCAGGTTCTTCACCTGTGACTAAATAAAACATAATTTCAAACATGCTAAACTGGCGAATATGTTTGATTGTAATTACAAGTTTCTATAAAACATTGACATGCATTTGGCTATTCAGAGTTAATGAGCACGTCAATTGGACAGAAAATACAGGGCTATTTTTGTAGCTTCTTTTAACTTTTCGTGGACACTGGGTGAGTCTCGCAGACATTGAGATAATTCTATTCAAACACGCTCATCACTGCCTGGAGTTGAGTTGAGAGATTTGGGCAGCTCTTAACAACGAGGTCTTGAGAGCCGACGACGGTGGAATGACGTGAGAATGGAGCAGCGCTGAAATGCAAGGACGGGGGGTGGGGGGAAACGAGAGATCCCCGAGGAAACCCGCCGACCAGCGTCATCGTCAGGCACGATTCCCACTTGCGAAAATCCGAGGGGAGGGGGTCGACCCCGCAGGGGATTGAACTCGGCTCGCCTTGGTGGGAGGCGAGCAGTCTAACCGCGCAGCCTCCGCGGCCCCACACTGCCCGGAGATGACACAACACTCCCGCTCGGGAAAACTCGCCAGCCAGCGGTGTGATGGGTTCAGCGACGCTGGAGCAGGTAAAACTACACCAAACAGATGAGAATCTGCAGTCCGCGCTGCTTTACGGCGTGATTCGCGAGGTATCGGCATGAACTTGCGAGCCCGCAGTTCTGTTGATAGCGAGGGGGGGGGGGGGGATGTTTATCAGCAAAAAAAAAACCATGCAACCTTGCCGAGCCAATAATTTTTGGCTGTAACACATCACCCTGCATCTCTTGCCCTCCTCCTCCCAACATTCAAAAATAAAATCCTGGCGAGTTCACTGCAGGTGAATTTCAGGATAAAATCCTTTATAACGTGATATAGTTGAAACACATTTGAGTGAGCAATTTTGAAATCAATAACATATTTTGTCGGCGGTGAAATTTTTCGGGAAATCAGTGTAGGACTTTGACGTTCTAGAACCCTGACTATTTGTGTAAAGATTCGATTTAAACTGTTGAATGGAGCGTTGCGGTTTAAGCGACGGCTTTGACGTAGACTGTAGACGAGGTATACTGATGTTTGTCTTCTACGCATGTCGCTGAGAGTAGCTCACGAGAACTGCAAGGGGAACAGGCAGAATTACGTGACTAAACTGTTATACAGGCATCACACAGCCCCGACATGCACAACATGACAGCCTCGGCACGACACTCGTGCCTTGGTTTCCCTGTTTATTTACAAAATTCTTCGTTTTCGTGACTTAATTTCAGTACCAGGGGCTTTTTTTTTTTTTTTTTCCCCTCGAAATGTTTGATAATATAAAACTTATTTAATATTATCGTATCTAATTTTCACCGCGTGTTACCTCCTGCTTGCAAATGGCAAGAACTTATTGATAAAATATAAATATGTTCGCAATATTTTATCACAAGCAGATAACATACAATTAAAACTACGCACAAAAATATTAAACAACTCGTAAATTGCAAGTTTTCTATAATCGCACATTGTCAATAATTACTATGAATCCGGAATTACGATACGATTTCTGCAAAAGAAGCGAAGCCGAGCGAAGCCGAGCCTTAAAACTGAACAACCAATCAAATGAAATTAGATGTGACGTAAGCCTGACAAATCCCGTCATCTGACCAGCAGTTTTGTATTAAAAACGATATTATTTTCGTCTCGTCGCGCGGCGCTACACACAGAATGTACAACCTTGCAAAACGAAATTGTATGACAAGCGTTCCCTGCAGTGGCAACAAAGCAACGAATCCGAAACTAACTGGATTCGACTCGTAACAATAGCAATTTTACCTTTGTATGCCTTAGCTTTAACATCTTTGTCACTATTGTGAATACGTCAGGTCAGAAAGTTCAATGCTTTTAGTTTGGTAACAACTAAGAATTTTCGTCGCCAAGTATCACCGATTTCGCATGTATAACGGATTTTCCCGTTTTGTATGTAAGTAAATGGGATAATTGCAATTTCCATAAGATAAATCAAATTCTTTAAAATCCCCATATTTATATTCTGTTTGAACCTACGTATAGAATAAATTTTGTTCTTCACGCGAATAGTGTAAATATAACCAAATATTTTCACATGCCATTTAATATTTTGACGTAAAACTGGGTTTGGCAAAACTTGGTTTACATAAGTTCTCTACTCAAATATGACAACTAAATAGAAAAAAAAATTGTGGAATTGGTTTTAAAACTTATCATTTTTAGGACTCTCTTGCGTAGTTTCCTTGCAGAACGATAAAAATACAAAGTTCCTTTTGATGACGGCTATATTAATTTCGCATTTAAATTCGTAACTTTTCCCATTTACACAAGCTCGCTTATGAAGGCTTAATGCCAATCACAGTTAAATTTTTAATAAATGCCCGTGTAAATACAATAGCAGACCGTGAATATTAGTTACGAAATAAAAAAAAAAAACAAATAAAATTTTATCTTGGCACGCATTTCGAGCCAAACACGAACTTTTACGCACATTTCGATATAATTTCCCCATCTACCGTCAGATTGAAAGCGGCTACAGAACACCAGGGCACATTGCAGTGGAGACCTGTGCCAAACTCCCCCACACTTAGATTTCGAAATTTAAGATAACCAAGTTGTAGATGTCGTCGGGCGCCTGGTTTCTAAATGTAAAACATTTTATTTTAATGCAATTAAAATTTTTAGTAACGAAAAAATTACTACGTAATATGACAAAATCTCAGAAAAGGATTATCTAATATAAATTTTAATTTTAATATTTGTAATGCAACTATCAACACTGACACTGCGCCTTGATAAATGTGTTTTATTTTGTTACTGTGACAAATATAGTTCACAGATATTTATGTGTCACAAAAACAGTTGTCACAGATATTTGAAAACATCGCTTTAGCTCATCTCTACCATAGACTAAAGATTGGGTAAACCGGTTATTCGTCTTCTGCGCATGTACCCAACATTGACCTACATCAAAGTAACACAACTTTCAAAATCACATGGTCAAAAGCAATGAATGTGTTTGTTTATGTATTGATTTTTAAAAGACGAGCACTTTTATGCGAACAAAATTTAATCTAACTGCATTAAAAATTGGCTAGAGTAGGTATAGAACACTGCAAAATACTTGTTTACTAAACAGTGTTCCAACCTAAAATCCAATCCACGCCGTCTACCCACAACGTATTGGCAGAAAAGGCAGTTCAATGTTGGGACACGGAGAGTAGTTGTGCGCAGCCAGCGAGATCTTCAGTCTGTGATCTCTGCAGAGGAGCGACTGAGGCTACCGGTTTACATCACTGAGACGCTACTCTCTCAGCGCGTGGGAGGTACAACAAGCCTTTGTGAAGGCCCTTGTCCTCCCAGACGATTTTCATTTTAATTGCGCGTGGGAAATAGAAGCTAACGCCCTCCCACCACAACACCAACCAAAGAAATAATTTAATTGCTGCGAAGAGCCACAATATTACCCAGTAGGTATCCCAGGGTAATGCCTGGGATCTATTCTCAATACTGTATTTACCCCCCCCCCTTTTTTTCCCCCTGCCTGCGGGATGAAAAGGGGGGTTGGTAAAGTTAATTGAAGTCAATCAGCGCGGAATTTTCAAGTTCAGGACTTTTGGTGTGCTGTCGCGAGTCGCTGTGAGGGGCTAGCGACAGTTTGGTATGCATAAAAGCGGAAGTTAAAGCCGAAATAAGTTAATTAGAACGATTAAATGTTGCTTTCCCATGACTGGAGTGGCCTAGGTACAAGGTTTTATTTAATTAGTTGTGTGGTGAAGTCAAGTTCCGAGCATTATTGGGTGAAAATGTGTAAATGTTACATTAGAAATATATTTTATGAACTGTTACTAAAAATTTGAGTGAAACAAAGTGACTGAGGCCACGTTCGTTGTGCTGTCGTTGCAATGATGTCACATGTACCATTTTGATGGTATTTGTACCATAATTAGACCTTGTGTACCATGTACCATACGCAAATGTACCACAATCTGACAACAGTAAAAATAGGCAGCTAATGACTTTAAAGTATAATAAAATATTTTCAATTTGTATTGCTTGCCTCAAGTCAGAAGCCGAAGCCCTATGATTTATCTGTGAATTAGAGGTTGTATTTCACTTGTATTCGATACCAGTAGTGCAATGTTCAAGCAGCGGTTGCGCAATGGAAGCGAAACAAACATAAAATTGTGATGTTACGCATTTGTTAGAAATGTACCAGTGTGGCATTATTTCGAATGCCCCGTACCACGGACAGAGCTCCGACGATCTAACATCCCTGGTCGTTGTTGCAGTGTGCAACGTGACGATCGACTCGCGGCAGGTGGCGACGCGGTCGGGCAAGCCGTTCGGCCAGGTGAAGTCGCCGTCGCTGCAAGGCCCCGCCTTCTGCTGGTACCTGCTGCGTCCCGACGTCGCCCAGCGCGTCGAACTGCAGCTCTACCGCCTCGTCAGCGTCGGTCGCTTCAACGGCACCAGGTCAGTCAGTCTTTCTCTCTCTCTCTCTCTCTCGACAACCTCTGCCCTACTACTCACGTTGGCAAGCTCGGTGCTTCTTTCAGTTCGGCAGCTAACATTTTTCGCCACTAGGTGAGTGCTAGCGTCGCATGTGCACCAGACTTTCTCTATTTCTCATGTTAAAATAAAACTAAATAATTGCAATTATAATAAATAAAATATAAAATAACTCCGTAACTAAGTAAAATCTTTATTTTTTATTATTCACGTAGCTTAGAATTTTTATTGAAAGTGGCATCTTTGGAACCTGAAATTCGATGAAAAAACTATGAAAATCAAACAAATTAATGCCAAAATCAAGGTATCTGAGGGCTGAATTTAAGCTCTCAAAGCTCTTAAAAAGGAACTCTCAAAAACAAGCAATTTCAAGCGAAAAACAAGCAAATTTTAACACTTTTTCAAAAATGAGCGTGAAGGATTTGACACAAGTTAAAAACAAGCAAAAATAAAAAAATAAAAAAAATAATAATAATAATAATAAATAAATAAATTGCTCCTTTTTCAAGTAATTTTCAGGTTTTCTAAAAACGCCAATTTGCAAGCGAGTAATATAAATCAAATAAAATTAAGGTAAAACAAGCTAAATCAAAAAAATATATATTAGAAAGATAATTTATAGAATTTAAATATTGAATTCAATATCATGTACAGATTTTCCATTTTTTATTTCTTTTAAATCTTTATACATTATAAAAACTTGTTTATCATTTATTGATTTTAAAGCATTTTTACTGAAAAGATTTACATATCGATCAGGTAATGTAATTTTATACTTACAATTTAGAATGCAAGATTTTTTTAAATCAAAGTTAGATTCATGAGTTTTAACTCTGAGGCTTTATAAAATTTTCTGATATCTAGATAGCGTAGTTTAATGTATTCAAACGAATTGATTAATTTCTTGATAAGTGATTCCATTTTTGGGTTATTTACAAAAAAAAAAATTATTAAAGAAAAATATTTTTTTTCATTCTCTCCATAAATTAATTTTCTTAATAAATTAAAAGAAACGATGCTCGAGATGGAAAATAATTCCATATATAAGCAATGTAAAAAATGTGGTGAAGTATTAAACATTAAAAGGTTTGCACTACATAAACACACAAAAGATAAACATTTTAACATCTGTAAAATATGTTATAGTGAATATGCTAGTAGTCGTTATGAGTTTAAAAAAAGTGAAAGTAATATGTGAATATGGAAAGTATGTTTATAATGCATGACGATAATTATCCAACAAAAACATTTAAAGTGTGTAATGATAATAAATCTATAAAATTATTTCCTCCTAATAAAACTAAGGATAAACACTCAAATATATGTGTAAAAAATGTTTTATCGAATATTTTAAGAATTATAGTCTTAACAAGAAGTTAAATATGGTTTCCCAATAAATTAAGCACTTTTCGAGCTTTCCAATTAGCTTTATTTTACGCTTTCTTTATATATATTTTTTTCACTTAAAATACAACTATAAAAATGGAGGCTTATATAACAGGTGAGTTGAACAATGCGGGAGTGAGGGAGTTGAGAGATTTTGTTAGATATTTTAAAATAACATATCTAAACAGATTAAGGAAAAACGAACTAATTATAATTCTTATACCATTTATTATGCAATGGCTTATAGACGAACGGAGAAAAGAAATGCTGTGAAAAAGAAACATTGCAAAATTAGATGAGCAGCGAAAAAGAAACTTTTGAAATTTACCACTTTCAAAAGTCAAAAATATATATAAACAAGAGAAAAAGGAATTGAAATAAATATGCCCCTTTTCTAATCAGATATTTGAAAAGCCTAGAAATAAAAGTAAAAGGATATCACAACGGACAACAAAGAATAATTTTACAAAATTACCTTTAGCTGATGTCGTTATCAATGAATTATATCCCAAAGATAAAAAAGAATTAGAAGGAATATTCCCATTCTAAAATAATATATTTGTTAACAGAAGAAAAAGAAGAACAAACAAAAATAATTTAGTTAATAAAGATTTTAAAAGTAGGATATCAACATATAACATTGAAAATACCTTTAATTTAGTACAATCTATTCGTTTTTTGACGTCAGTAAAAAATAAGGTATTTGATATAATACGTACTAAACTTAGAACATTTAGAGGGGTGGAAACCAGTATTAAATTATATGCCTATTTTCGTAAGCAAGATAATAATCAAGTAGAACGATTTACATTTCAATCGCCCAATTATACAATACTGAATGACGGAAATAAGAAAAGGATTTATAAATTCATAATAGAAGAAATAACTACACAATTATCTGAATTTAAAAGAAGAGGTACTGGATGGACTTTAGATAGAATAATTGGAATACAATTAGCTATAAATAAGTATAATCCATTAAATAGAGTGTCAAGCATTGAACTACTGGAAGATATTAAGAATAAAAAAGCATATATTAACATAAAGAATAATCATCAAAAATGCTTTCTTTGGGCAATAATATCAGCATTATTTCCAGTAGAAAAAGATCCACAAAGAGTTAATAAATAAAAGAATATGGGGTTTAATTTCGATAAAGTAATAGATAATTATGAATATTCTATTAAAATAGATGATATACCAAAAATTGAAAATCAAATTGTTGCATCTATAAATGTATACTCTATTGAAGGCGAAGGTGAAAAATCAGCAGTATATCCACTTACGCTTACAAAATACAAAAAGGAAAAACACATAAATTCACTCTATTTTAAAGATCATACAGATTCGCATTATTTTGGATAAAAGATTTATCGAAGCTGCTTTCTGCGCAAAAAACTAAACATAATGGTAAAACATGTATGTAATATGTGTCTTCAATTCTTATTCTTTTATTCTAAAGAGAATTTAAATAAACATACAGAAGACTGCTCTAAAAACGAAGCAGTAAAAATCACTTTAACCTCGAAAGGAGAATAAATAACATTTAAAAATTATAAACATACAATGAAGGTTCATTTTGCAATATATGCCGATTTTGAGTCAATTCTAAAGAAAATATCAACATTAAGCCAAATCCAAGGAAAACATATACATTTAAATTAACACGAAAATGATATGTTTCAACAGAAGATGATTTCGATAATGACCTTTATAAGGAGATAATTAAAGAAAGATATAATCTTCATAATAAACAAATAAATAACATTGATTTAAAGCTAAACGACGAATCATATACAATGAAATACCGATTACACGAAGCATCTGATTTTGTTATTATATTGTATCTAATTATGGTGACTATAAGCCTCCATTAGTATATCGAGGTCCAAATGCACATAAGATGTTTATACAATCAATAAAAACGGAAGTAGAAGAAATTGGTGAAATATATTCGCAAATTGATCCGATGCATCCACTAACCAAAGAAGAAAAAAATATTATATAGGAAATCAAACGAACGTACTGTATGCGGATGTGAATATACGGAGGACAGTAAAAAAGTACATCACAATCATATAAGTGGAAAATTCATTAATCCGCTATGTAATAATTGTAATCTACAATTAAAATTGACTAATTTTGTCCCAATTTATTTTCATAATTTAGCCAGGTATGATGCTCATTTATTTATGAGAGAGCTAGTATATGATGATAAAAATTAAGATTTAATTTCAAATAATGAAGAAAAGTTTATTACTTTTGGGATAGCAACAGATAATTTAAAAATTAGGTTTATGGACACATTAAAATTTATGGCAATTAGTTTAAATAAATTACCATCTAATTTAACTAAAGAACAAATGAAACATGCCTAAAAATATTTTCCTACAGGTAATGTAGATTGAGTTATTAAAAAAGGTGTTTATCCATACAATTATATCGACATCTGGAAGAAATTCGAAGAAACTGAACTTCCACCAAAGAGCAAATTTTACAATAAATTAAGTGAACATGATATAACCCACGTTGATTATGAAGATGCAAAACTTGTATGGAATCAATTCAATATAAAAAAAATTGGTGAATATCACGATTTATATTTAAAAAGTGATGTGTTATCATTAGTAGATGTGTTTGAAAATTTTAGAAATACATCTATAAATGCATATGACTTAGATCCTGCCTGGTATTTTACTACACCAGGATTATCATGGAACACAATGTTAAAAGTGACTAACAACCATTATATTTATTACGTAATTATGATATGATTTGAATGGTGGAAAAAGGAATTAGAGGTGGAATATCACAATGTTATAGGCAATATGTTAAAGCCAATAACAAATCTTGATGCTAATAATTTATATGGTTGGGCAATGTCGCAATATTTACCGTATGGTGGTTTTGGCTGGGTTTATTATACATTAAATGATTTAGAATACTGGATTGAAACAATATTAGATTTGGAGGATGATTTCGAGTATGGTTATATATTAGAAATTGATTTAGAATACCTGCAAGAACTGCATAATTTACATAGATATCTGCCATTTTGCCTATAAAATAAGATAGTTCCAGTAACAAATAAATCTAAATGGTTAACAACCTTACATAAAAAAGAAAAGTATGTAATTCACTATCGTAATTTATAACAGTGTCTAAATAATGGTTTAAAACTTACTAAAATACATAGGATATTGATGTTTGATCATTCCGATTGGTTGAAGAAGTGTATATATATATATATATATATATATATATATATATATATTTTATATATATATATATATATATATATATTTGAATACAGAGATGAGAACCAATGCTAAACACGACTTTGAAAAGGATTTTAATAACCTGACAAATAATTCTGTGTTTAGCGAAACAATGGAAAACATTAGAAACAGAGTAGATATAAAATTAATATCAGATGCAGAAAAATGCAAAAAATTAGTAGCAAAACCAAATCTCAAAAGAAGTACTATATTTAATGAGAAGATCTATTAAATCTAAGTTTGATATTAAACTTGATGATATATTATCCTATATTCTTGGCTTAGAGAGATATATGCTTATTGAAAATGACAAAATTGTTGTAGGTACTAAGTTACGTAATTTTAATTCACTTAAAACAATGAACATGCATTGTAATTTAGCCAATTTAGCCATTTCATGAATCGGTAAAATTTTATTTATGTACTTCCAACCTCTACTTGAGCTACCTTTTTATTAGGATTATATTGTTGGAATGCAGCATTGGTTTTTTTTTAACGATTTCTGCATAATTTTCATTATCCTCATCATCAAATTTATTCTCAGGGGCTTCTTATGAATTTTCTGTTGACATATTACAAAGTCCTGGTGTTAATTTATATTCTTTATCCTTAGCAAATAGTGTATCATTATTTATCATTACCAATGTAAAAAATTACTCCAACTTCACGCAAACCAAATTTTTCATTGATAACATTTATTCTTTTTGCAATTTATATTCCGAAATTTATAGTAGAAACACCTGCTATAGGTGGCAAATCTTTTAATGGAATAATACCCATTTGCTCTTCCAAATTAGAAGATTCTTGTTCTGCAAATTATTCTCTTTCGAATAATATTTCTTCTGGTGTTGGCGGATAGTCTAAGATTTTTACTGCAACAAGAACTAGTGTTGTTATAAAATTTTTATTTTTCTAACTTACTTATTTTTTCCTTTTTTACCGCTATTTCGTAATTCGTCGATTTATGGTCACTCTTTCTTCTTATTTTTTTCATATTATTTTTATAACGCTTTTCATATTTTTTATATATTTCAATGAGTAATTTAACTCTAGAAACTCCCTTCGATATCTGTCATTTATACATAAATTTTTCACTTATAACTGAGTTATAAAAATATTGAGAGTTATGAGAGGCAGGCCTTTCCTCCAACTGATCAAACTAGGGGGAATTTAAATGTGTTCGACAATAGAATTAAATTTAAAATTCCTATAGGGGATTGCTTTTCTTTCCCAAATGATGAACAATTTAGTCTACTAAAGAGAGATAAGGTTGGGCCTGATGCAAAATATGATGAAGAAGACAATATTGATGTTTGTTCAAACTTTTTTCCTTTCCAATTTTCTAGAGCAGAAATTTCAAAATATGGAAATATTATTGAAGCTGTTGATAATCCAGGTATAACATTAACAGTTATGAATGATTTATTAAGATCACCAAGCAAACAAAATTATTTAGGATTTACTGGTGTTGTAAATCTATATCGAGATAAATCTGTTTCTGATAATATAACACAAGAGGTTAAAACTGTTTCAAGTAATAAAACAAATGAAATAATTTATCCTCTAAGATATCTGTATGGTTTTATTCGTGAAAACAATGAAGTTTATTGGAAAGGTGTGTCTAAAATTACTTTTTTTCATAATTCATCTGATAACAATTGTTTATTTCTTGATGAAACTTTAGATAAAGATATGAAACATCGCCCTGATCGTGGTAAAATTGTTATTCAAAAATTAGAAATTATGTGGCTTATTGTTGAATATGAATCTAACACAGCCATTGCAATCAAAGAAAAAATATACATGGAACCTAAAATACGTATTATATTTTATTATTGGCAATTTTTAGAAATCAAGTTCCTATTGGCACAACTTTTAACGTTGATATAAAAAATCGGTTTAATAATTTACAATTTGACATGCCCGATTTTGTAATTGTAGGCTTTCAATTTAATTTTAAAAAAATTGCGCAGAACAGCTTAAACATGCTACTATATTTGATCATTGTAATGTCAGCAACATTTTTGTTTAAAATGGTAGAAATTACATTTTTCCTAAAGAAAACTGGAATCTAGACATTGAAAATTGTGTTTATCTTAAACAATTTCTTACTTAAAATAATTTTAGAAATTCAAAAACCCAAACTAGATACCAGCTATAGAAATAATAAACTTTATAATATGCCAACTGTAAACTTTTATGGCGATATTAAGTACTATTCATTTTGGGTGCGAAGGCCCCCAAAAGTTCATTGAATTTATTTCGTTTCTCAATCAGATTCGTTATCTGCATGTAACGAGATTCTTCATCAGTGGAACTTTCTAAATCAGATTCATCATCTAAATTTTCTGAATTGACTAAAAAACCTCTTCCGAGTTCTAAAAATTTTCTAGAATTGCCAAAACCATCAGAATCTAAACTTTCTAAACTGTCTAAAACATCTGAATCTGAATTTTCTAAATCGTCTAAAACATCTGGTTTTTCTAAATGATCTGAAACAAATGAGTAATAATCAGAATCGTCCACGTTGAAGAAAGCTTCATATTCAGCTTTGTAATCAGGATCAGAATAGTAATCTACATCAAAATATGAAAATCTCTCGTAATCAGATTCGTAATCAGAATCGCTATCTGCAATTGGCAATCCGTTCATTTTGAATTTTTTTTAATACGACTATTTATAAGATATAAATTTGATAAAGAAAAAATATCTTCTATGTTTCTAGAAAACGTGAAAATTGCATGAAAAAACGAGAATTTTTTTTTTTTTTTCCCCGTAATTTTTCGTGTTTCTACGTTGTGTCGAATTCTGCAAGCTCATTTTCGAAAAAATGCTCAAATTTGCTTGTTTTTTGCTTTAAATTGCTTGTTTTTAAAAGCGTTTAGAGCTTAAATTTTGCCCTCAAATGCCTTGATTTTGGTTTTATTTTCTTGATTTTCATAGTTTTTTCGTCAAATTTCAGATTTTGAGTTTATATTTTTTCTAACACTTTCGTTACAAATAGCCGGAAATAATTATGTTAGTTTTTTCCTTATATTTTTAAGGAATATGATCGGTTTTAGTGGTGGTGAGCCAGAATCGGCCTTTTACATCTACTAGCCTCCCGCGCCCCAGATCGGCGGAGCACCAACCGACTGCGCGAGGGAGGTCGTTTTTAGGGGGGGGGGGTCGTGTATGGGTGGAAACGCACATACACTGCGTAATGATTGCCGTCAACAAAGGCATGCAAGGTTAACCACGTCCTCGGCAGCGCACAAGACATTCGTGATTTGGCACGCCCGTCCACGTCGCAGCCACCCTGGTCTGCGGCAGCGTGTCAACGCGGGGAAGAGGAGATGCAGCTTACTAGACTGAGTGGTTCGTCGTGAAACCGTTAAGACCGCCGAGCGGTGCGGGAAGGGATTTAGGAGCTGCCAAACGTACCGTGGACACTCGCCGAGCAAAGGGACGAGACCACACAGACTACCGCGTCAGAGATAGACGTGCGTTCGAGTGGACCCGTTTTAGTAACAACAAACACGCCGAACCATTTCCATTACATACAATCTTGATTCAACCATTAAATACACACATTTGTTTTCTTCTAGATTAACAATCTTTTTTAACTAGGCAAACACGTTGAAGATGAAAAATAATGAAAAGAAGTGTACTAATATTTGGTTAGGAGTGTGGAGATGATTTTATTTGAAGTGTTCATAATGGTGCACGTGGCATACCGGCTACAAAGTACGTCAGTCATCAGCGACACCATATACACGATTTTAAAAAAAAGTTTTGCACAGCCTGAAATTGGTTGCACATGAAGAATGTTCGATGGGGCCGCGGTGTCTGGGAGGTTAGACTGCTCCGTGGCCAGGTCACTCCGGATTTTCGCAAGTGGGAATCGCTGGTCGGCGAGTTTTCTCGGGGATCTCCCGTTTCCTCCGCCTTGCATTCCAGCTCTGCTCCATTCTCACCTCGTTTCACCCTCATCGGCTCTCAAGACCTCTTTGTTAGCAGACACCCATCTCTCTCGCTCATCTCAAGATGCTCACTGGGATAGTAGTCGGTGCATTACAAAAATTCATTTGTCAAGTCAGGCGTGGTATTATGTACATACAGTATGAATTTCATCCCATACTTTCTCTTGGGCTCTGGTCAACCTTGTAACTCAGAAATTCGGGTCGTGCAATACTTTTTGAGTGGTATATACGAATATCTAATTACAAATCGTAGTAAGCAGTTTTCTTTCTATTTAATTTTTTACAAAAAGTGACCACAAATAATCGCATTCACGGAAACATCGAAACACTTCATAAAAACTGATCAATATTTACATTCTTGTTTAGGATACTGGTGAAAATTTGCGTAACATTTGTAGTGTTTGCTAAAATTCATAAAAAATAAATAAAATGACATTTTGTACTGGATACAAACGTGAATACATTACACTCGAGAAGCGTGCGTTTGTTAAATTTCGCGGTCGATTTTGGCCAGTGATCAGCCAAGTCTTGTCTCAAATCTCTTGGTAAAACAACAATCCTAGGCATTTTTCCTTCGTGCCATCGCGTTTCTCTGCTGTTATTTCAGATCCTTGCCTTTATTTCCCATGCAACAGAAGCAGTTTGCAACTTTGATCGTGAAACACTTACCATCAAAACTTTTGCATTCGTGTATTTTATCAGCAGCACTTCCTTGTATGCTATAAGTTCCAAGCACTTGAACTGCCACATCGAGCAAATGATATAACAACATAAATTGCATTTTTTTAAATCTTGTATAATTCTATGGTGGTTTCAATCACTGTCCAACGAATCCATGCCACCCATGTGCTTATTGTACGCCAGTACAACTTTTGAGTATACCAATCTCTTGTAAATTCTTGGTATTTTTTACTAGCGTAAACACGTTTAAAGCGTTCAGAAAGTTTCTGCCAGTAATGCACAAACAAGTATTTCAAAATGTGCAGCAGACAAGCTACACCATGCATTTAAGTGCGTGACGTCTGCCACAAGAATTTTCACAAAAATCCAAATTCAACAATATTATTTGGGCTTCACACAACTCTTCAATCAAAAATAATTTACCATAAATATTGATTTAAAACATACAATATAAAATATACTTTACTTTAAAAAGATATATAAAACCTTCGGCGAACACAATTAACATTCCACAATGGAATGCTTTAAAAATCTCTTAACTTATAAGGGCTCATTCTTTCAACTAACCAGTACTAAACGTTATCACCAGATATGTACACAATAGCGAAAATATCATTGTAGTATTGTATATTAAATAATTAAGATTAAAAGAAACTCGACACATTAAACTGCCCTTCTGGTATTAATACTGAAATTCATTACTGGCATTCACTAGAACGCCGTGACAGCCTTCCAAAGTCTAGTGAATATTAAAAATGTGTTCTGACAAGCACAATACAAAAACGTATATTAAAAACCAACGAACCATCCTCGGTTCGTACCATTTTAAAATATTTCACACAGGTGGGTTACCTCAAATTGTATCACCATGTTGCGCAAGCCGGTGCGGACCCATGTAACAAGCCATCACGATTCAGGCGGCTGGCAAAATGTGAATATCCAAAAACTACTTTCAACCATATTCTAAGCGTAAGGCTACACACAACAGAAAACTCTACGGGTCACACGCAACTAATAAACTAAGCCAAAACCAGAATTTAAACACTGAGGACACATAATGAATTTAGAATAAAAAGGTACATGCGCAACCCTAGAATTCCTTTACTAGCCCACACAAAATCTTAATTCAAGCTCAATGCATTATATGACAAACCCACCTATGCTTCTCGCCGTCAGCCATGGCGATATACTAATTGTCGTCAGCTACAAAGCCGTAATGCGTAACAACCTAACAGTGCATGAAAACACATCTGGGCCAGGAACAGAAATTGAAAGCGAAGTTACTCAAATCCTTGCTGGCGTAGAAGTGGACGAGCTATCGACATAAGCAGAAGGCCCAAACTTCAAACTGTGCCCAGTGACCAATGAGAGAGAAGCTCGACGTGCATGCGTGTTAGGAGGGGATCCAAAGATATAGGAAGGAAAAGGAAGCAGGTAGGTTGCCAAGGCAGCCCAAAGGGGGAGCGGCCGAGCACAGCAAGTCGGTAATGTTAGGAGCGCACTCAGTAATGCGCAAGTGTTAAAACTATGCTCTCCGTGGCGTCGCCTTCGGACCACGAGTTTTCGGGTTCTAATCCATGATAAGCTATCAATACTTGTGTTGTTTCGGTTTTTAATGTGTGCGTATTCGGTTAATTTAATTTATTAGCCATCACATCTCCGTTCAGTTAGGCTTCTATATTTCATCATCGCATAAAGACGGGGTATCGGTGGTAAGTCTAACGAAATCATCGAGCAACGTGGCGCAGTGGTACATTACTGGACTCGTATCAGAAAGGACCTAGATTCGAATCCCGGTCCGGCCATTATGGTTCCGTTTTTCAATGGTTTCCCGAGATCACTCCAGGCGAATTCTGGGATGGTTCCTTCCTTATTACAAGCCGTGGTTAATGTCTTCCCTGTTCCCGCTTGTTTGAGTAATTTTCTCCGTCTTTGATGGCCTCGCTGTTAGCGACGAAATGTAAAGCCTTTCCTGACGAAATTAAAAAACAACATTTAAAAAATAAATGTGTAATATTTATGCTTTCAGTTTTCTGCTTACAGTACCTTGCCTCCATCGTACGTAATTTTCCCGAAATGCTGTTCGTAAAGCAGTTTCCACCCAGAAACAATTAATCGTTATTAAAAAAGGTACCTCGCCTGAAATAATGTATTTAGAGGCAAGCAGGTCCTTCTGGCGCGACAGACTGACACTCTTTTGTTTTTGGTTCTATACCGCACCTCCATACTCCACACGCAGCTTTTGTTACTTCACAACATATATTCAGTCTTTCCGGCGGATCTGTTAACATCAGAGACCTGTTAGTAAAGGGAAAACAATTTATAAACGTGGCTGTTACGTTTCATGCAGTAATGCCTATAGGCTGTTCACGGTAAAATGAGCACTTTCGAAAGCCCTTTTTGAGATATATTTGTATGTACGTGGCGTATTATTCCGACTCATTTAAAATTAACATTGTCATGGACCACATAACTTTATTCATGCGTCGGTAAGTGAAACCGTGAAATTATTATAAAAGTAAGCATTTTACTAACCTGCTCATTTTTACACTTAGATGCACAAAAAAAAAAAAAAAAAAAAAAAAAAAAAGGAATCGGATGAAATAATTTAAGTGGTCACAAATTGCTACCTAAAATATTTTATTCTACGTTAATATATGGAACTACTTTCCATTGATTGATACCAACTCTACTGGGCGCATATCACTCAGTGCGCCCGTTAAAATATATACAGGCAGGTACAGACACTTTTCTGTAAGTTTTATTTTAAAAGTACTCACTTTACCGTGAACAGCCTTTACAAAAACATGTGAGCCAAACGTAAAGTAAAAAAAAAGTATCACAACTCCGAAAAGGACAAGCCGCTATTTAATATTTGACATTACTTTTTCCCCAAAATGTTACATTTAGTGTACGAAAAGCTAACCGTGTTCTGCAAGGTGCTCGGGGTCATCAAAGAAGGGGCTCGGTTATTAATGATGTTATAAAGGCTGTTCATGATAAAGTGAGCACTTTTGAAATATACCTCACTGCCCCTGCCTGCATACATTATAAAGGACGCACTGAGTGACCTACGCCCAGTAGAGTTGGTGACGATGGAAGGAAAGAAGTTCCTTATCTTAACGTCGAATAAAAAGTGATTTGTGATAACTTAAAATTATTTCTTTCGCTTTTTGTTTTTTTTTTTTTTTTATGCATCGGAGTGTAAAAGTGAGCAGATTTGTGAGATATTAATTTTTCTAATAAATTCACAGTTTCTCTTGACCGTAGCATGGCTAAAGTGATGCGGCACATGGCAACGTTAATTTTACATAAGGTGGAAGAACGCACAACGTGTTTGCAAGTAGAGCTTAAGTAGGGTTTCCAAACGTGCTCATTTTACCGTGAGCATCCTATAGGCGGGGATGTGTTTCGTCCTCGGCGCGGATGACGTGCCTCGTATTTGTCGTCCCCGGGGACCAGCGCGCGCTCCGCGAACCTCCCTGGGGATCGTCAGTCTTCCCTCGGGAGCCGCGACCCGAGCGAACCCGCGATGCGCGATCTCAGTGGCGCGCGGCGGTAAATCAAAGAGGCCGCCCGCTCGTGGCTGGATGCTGGGGGCACGCTATAGGGTCTATCTGCCGCGTCGAGGCTCGCCGGACGCAATAAACCCTCCCCCCTTCCACAACACTCCTTCATCTTCCCCTCCCTTCCCCTATTCCGCTCCCGCTTGTTGGGTACAGATAATAGAAACTGCCCTCTCTGCTCGTCTCCCTTCGCCATTTCGCCCCATTCCCTTTCCGCGATGCTTGACCTGAAACAGCCATCCACATCTCTCTCTTCTTTTTGCACTGCGTACTAATGTCCCTGATGTATGCCGGGGCGTGGCCTACTACACCAAACACAGATTGACACCTAAAAAAACGGCATACATATCGGTGTAACGTGCTTGTAACGGGGTAAGAGTGGCTGCAGGCAGTAAAATTTAATTTTGCCCTGATCCTCAAGATAAAAAAAAAAAAACCATTCTTGTTGCTGTCGTTTCCCTGGTAGCCGCACTTTCTTGCATTCCTTGGCTGACAAGCGTGTGTTGACGGAAGCCACAACGCGTCAATGACAATATGAAGTCATACACTACGACAAGAAAATCGGAAGTGAAACATCCGCTCACACTGCGAACTCCAGCAACGTAGCGCCACTGGTCACCAGGATGTCACTTTCGTATATAGGCTGTTCACGGCAAACTGGGCACTTTTGGAAGCCCTGCTTAAGATCTACTTGTATGCACGGTGTGTATTCTTCCGCCTCAAGATTAACATTGTCATGGGCCTTATCACTTTATTCATTCGTAGGTAAAGTGAAGCTGTGAAATTGTTAGAATAGGAAAAGTTCTCATATCTTTTCATTTTTACACTTCGAAGCAATAGGAAAAAAATCAGAAGGCGAAAGAAATAATTTAAATTATTATAAATAGTTACCTAGCACTTTTTATTCGCCGTTAAGATATTGAACCACTTTTCCTTCATCGTTACCAACTTTACTGGGTGCATGTCATTCAGGGCGCCCATTAAAATATATGCAGGCAGGGGCAGTGACTTTTTTCTAAGGTTGATTTCAAAAGTGCTCACTTTATCGTGAACAGCCTTTAGTTAATTATTCTGTTAACGAGTAGATAAGTAAACGGAGGCGAAGTTGCATAGCGATTCCTTCGATGTGGGCATGCCCATCATCTGAATGGTTGCGCTAGGGTACAGACGTGGAAATCGTGTTTGATTGGCTGATCCGTGCTGCGAGAGAGTCTCTATTGACTGCTCTGGCCACTAGCAAGTAAGTCAGCAGGCGCCCGTTTCCGAACGACGTCCCGCCATGCTAGTGCAAAGTAAGCGAGTGAAGAGATTTGGGCAGCTCTTAACATCGAGGTCTTGAGAGTCGACGGTGGTGAAGCGAGGTGAGTTTGGAGGAGCGCCGAAATGAAAGTACGGGAGAAACGGAACAACAGCGGCATCGTCCAGCTCGATCTCCACATGCGAATGTTAGTGCCAAGTGACGGCACTTTGCTGGCGGATTTGACTAGAATTTGCTTTATTTTCTTACGTACTCAGTGGTTCTGTGATGAAGGTGAGCCAGGCCATCCAGACACTTGATCGAGACCCACCTTCTTCCTGATGAAAAGCAGCAGCGCTATTCTTCTAAACCACAGCGGCTGTCGTCTTTTGTGACGCTAAACGGTGATCACTAGTGGGCCGGAATTTTTGCGAGTTCTTTTGAGGACAAGTTATACTTCAGCCGTATGTACATTTGTGTTTCTTCGTCTACACGCCCTACATGACGTTACACCAATAACGAACATGCAAGGAAAGCATGAGGCGAGTCCCATGCTCCCATGCATGGGGCAGAATTGCATCCGGACTCCCTTCCCCTGCCCGACTAGAACTATCATCACAATTATAAGAAAAAGTATTAAGTTACATTTGTAAAATAAAATGTGTTTTTTAAACAGAATTCTGATATTATTCCTTACATCACTGGCAGTTCGTAACGCTTCCTTATTTCTTTTCCTGTGTAGGGTTTATTTTTGCTGAAAGTTCCCTCTCACGGGCTGACGAGTTTACCAAGCCCCTTAGCGGGATTGGCTCCCAATTTAATCCAAAGGAAAGGCCTAGCCATTAGCGCTAGCTTTGCAATTCTCAACCTCGTTGCAGGTCGGGAGAAGCCAAGTTCCTTCTTGGCCCGGTACACTTGTTTCCTCCAGCATACAAGACTCGGAAGTGGCCAAACGTCGATAACATAGTTAAAAATAACAACTGAAGTTAAGTTTAAGGCATTGTGCCAAAAATTTTACAAATTTATATTGAAAGTTATTATCTAAGAATACTAACTATTTGTATGTTGGAGAAAAATAAGCGTATAAGTTAATTTACTTTATAAAATACTGAAATGGAGGAAATTAACCCTTTTGACTTTGAAATTAATATTATTACTCTGTGAGAATTAAAAAAGTGTTGAGATTCACTCTGAGCTACTAGAGGAAAACACAGGAATGTATTATTGAAAGGCCACTGCTCAGTCCAAGAAATGGGTGAAATATAATAACTTAGGTTCAGAACGCTCGAAATACCAGTCTAAATGCAATATGCTGAATTACTCGTGTAAAAGGAAACAAAATAGCAACACAGAACATGACGGAGAGTGTGTTTGTATTCTCACTTGCATCAACACCAAAGAAACATAAACTCAAAGTTGTGTGTAACATTTGCTTTTATTTAAAATAGAAAATTAATTGCTTTTCGCGAAATAAACTAGCTACGCAATTAAATTTATTAATTCTTTCGTTCGTGAAATAGCGTGATATGTGCAAAAACTGATTAAAAATTGTATTTTTTTAATTTTAATTGTTTAACTTGTACAAGTTGGTGTCCATGTCTGATAGTCGCATACCCTTACCTCTACTCTAGGCACCAACATTACATAGTTAGCTAACCCTAAAACGTGAACAAAAGAAATTAATGAATCGAATAAAGTTATCAGAAATAAACCTTTTTGCGTGCCACGAAGGTGCTAGAAATGTGGGCATAGATGAACTCTGGTTCAGATGTCGGAGGATACCATTTTGTTACTTTGCTTGGCATATAATATTGCCATATAAGTTCGGTTAACCAACCAACATTTGCAAGACGGCCTCCTGTTAAATGCACTGTTCGCTACTTATTCGGTGACTGTTGTACATATTTTACAAAGGTAACCCCCTCCGCCGAACTGGAATCACTGTTCCTAAAAAGTCGTCTTTAACTGATGAATTAGTCGAACACTGCGGGTTTAGCTTGGAATAGTTACATACCGTATTTTTTTCTGAAACGGGTAGTTAGAACCTGTGGCGGAACTAGTTTATAAGCACCCTAGAGCTGTTTTGACCCAGGCGCCCGTTCCTTCATCTCCTTAAGACCAAATCCACGCGTTACGAATAATATTAACAAATAGTGTTTTGGTAGTTCTTTGTAAATTTACGATTATTATTCAAATAACCATTAATCGTATTTATATTTGTTTAAAATATTTTATATTGCAAATAAATAATTTTTGCTGGTATTTACAGATATATCATTGAACAGATAACAAGAAATAATTATTGATTACTAATAACATTTAAATTATTAATAAATGACATGACTCGTAAAAGAAAGATTAATAAAAATTGTTATCCGCTATTAATATAAATCTAAGGACATTTTTATATTATATTCAAAAAGTTAACATGAAAAGTTAGACAATACAGTTACGAAGAAATCTTTCGTCATACTATGGACATAATCTTTAACCCTCTCAGACTCAGTTTAATGTATCATTTCAGGTGTAGCAAACAAACAATTTTATTATGCGTGCTGTACTTAAGTCGACACAACACTTGTTTCGTCACAGCCAACGAATTTTAAGTTATATGTTCGGCGACAGTTATAGGAACCAATTATGACGTAGACGAGTAAGACGGTTTGCGAATCATTTATCCACAGGTAAGATCGTTGCTCATTGAGCTTTGGAGTGTGCAGTACAGACCAAAAATTACGTACGCGTGAGTAAGGTACACAATTGTGTACATTGGGTCTGAATGGGTTAAGAGTTCACGCGGTTCTGTGACATACTACTTATACGGTATTTCTTGATGATTTTTGGTTTGGAAAATTAACTATCAGCTGCGATAGCAGTCACTGGCGCCATAAGGAAGATCAGTTACGTACACTCACGTCAGTGTAACTGGTGGCAACTTGAACGCGGATAAATATTTTGAGTGCTCTCTAATATTTAGTGGCGTAACATGGCTTGCAAAATATTTTTTTTTTTAATTTTGCGTTCTGTTCACCTAAACCAGGAGTTCTATCAAATGGGTAACTTTCAATTATGTGTTTCCTTGATTTTAGGATTTCTTCATAATTTGATGAAACTACAAAATAATCTATCATAAATTGTAAATTCGTAAAAATTTATTTTATGTCCAGGCTATGGCTCAACACTTCAACCTGAGATCATTTTTTTTCATTTGCAAAAATAGTGTCATCTTCTAGAAGTTAATAAAATGCATTTCTCTTTCGTTTTAAATTATTCTCGGGAAAATTAAATGAAACGCCCCATTTTTCAGAACCAAGACCATGGAGTTTTTTTACTGTGTACAGTTCTTACTTTAGTATTGTTGTCTTGTCACCAAGGGAAGATAACATTTTGTACGTACGTTCTAGGTATTCTTCTTCAAAATTTTTGCAGTTTTTTTAATAGTATCAATATACTTTAGATCTAAAGTTTTCAACGCAATTAGAATTACTATAGAGGATTGTTAAAAATTATTTATTAGTGATCTTGCTTGGAACCCTTCATTCCGATTTTCATTATTTAAACTTAATGATTACATATATGTCTTAAGAACATCAAAATAACCACTGCGAAGTGAATCGAGTTTTTGGTTTATACACAACCACCTTGTTGGAACGTTGTTGTTTTTAGTAGGGCACGTCGAAAAACTGAACTAAAGTTTACGTGCAGATAGTGAACGTAGTCGAAAAGTATTTGGTTCCAGGAATGTTTAAAACAGAGTTGTTAATTACTATGTATTAACATGAGCACAGTATTGCACGTGTTTAGCTTATTATTTTCCATTTTTAATTTTTGCCTGAAGGCCAATGTATGTCCCGCCCTTAGTTTTTGTTCCTTCGTATCCTTGGCCTCTTATTTTCGAAAATTTGTGGATGCTGTAATAATACCCATTTCGTTTTTCGAGAAGACTCCACTCAGATGTGCGAATCAGATCATACCCACGAGATGATCCACCACATTATCTTTGTTTACAAACTGCCTAAATGAACGAGAATGTAAAATCACTAAAGGAGATGAATGCGATATCAAATCCATTTCTTGGAGAGTTTTATTTAAATTTATATTATTTTGTAATATACATAGCTATTTTTTTAAACAACATTTTTTTCACCCCTTCTGAGCCTGAAGCCTGGAGCCACTGCGCCAACTCCTACTCTATAGTTACGCCACTCTACGGTCACGCACTTATTAGTTCACTGATAAACACAAATTATGCATTACTGGTTGAATGAGTAAATTGCAGTTCAAGAAGTCGTCAATACTGAAGCATTATGGAGACATTTTAAGTAATTGCATGAGTGAAAATCCACCGGAATTTTTCGGAAACCCACTTATTCGAAATTTGAAACGAGAGTTCTTTTTCGACATTACAATTTAGTAAGATTTATTCATGAGGAAGAAATTTTTAATTCTAACATCGCCAAGAATAAACTTTGGTTAACCGTTATGTATGAACTCTGGTAAGGCCTTCTTAAACGACAGAAAGTGAAATTTATTTGCAGAAATATAATCTCATAACGCGAATAAAGTCCAAGTCAAATCTGCGTGGAAGTGCTTTCTCGTGCAGTGCCTTTGTTTTTGATTTTAATGACGTGTATCACATTTTCTACCACATTATTCTTCCCTCTTTTAGCCTTTCGTTATACGGGACGTCGCACGGAGTTTCGAATGCGGAAGCGCAGTACGTTCTAACTGGATTGTATACATTTTGCTCAAATTCTCTTTGTTCCGCATCCGCCATTTTATCTCCTCGAACGCTAGGGAGATATTTTTTTTCCGGGCGGTTGCCAACGTTGGAAGATAACAGTTCTAACGTGTAGGATTTTTCATTTTTATTACTTTGCACTGGCTCGCTTTTCGGTTTTGGAATTCGGTGTTCTGGAATCTCCCAAAATACGTTAGGATTTCGCGCCATTTTCCACGCACACAGCATTCTCTCTCTTCCGGGGGCCATTTCTGATTGTCTTGTACAGTATAATAGGTAGTATGTTTCAGCCCTCACATCCTATACATACTATAAAAAGTTGTGAAAAAATCTCGTTATTTTTTTTTTTTGCAATATTGCTGACAATCATTTGCCGTCAACGTTTTTGATTTTTTTTTGTAAACAAATGAATTGCTCCTAATTTCTAATATTTAAATGTAACCATTTGTTGAGACATTGAAAGTGATGTAGATAGTGCATATTAAATGTGACCGAAATCTGTGTGAACTGGAATAATAGTAATATATAAGTTTTCTAACGGTTTTACACTATAAAATTGAGAATAAATAATAAAACAAAGCTTTCAAAAGCTCTCCGTTAATCGAGTAAAAACCTACTTATAATTTATTTTACCAAATTACTTGTATTTACCATCAAACAATATACGATACCTAACGTGCCTGTTTTGTCCTGCAAACTTAATATGGAGCGGAATGGATTTGATCGTATAAGAAAAAAATATTTTCAAACCAATAAATTGATCTTTTACTATGTTTGTCTGTTTTCAGACTAAATTATATTAAACTAAACAACACTTTATTTTACTGCAAGGTTTCAAGTGAAATATTTGGTCACGACTACTGTAAATATAATCTTTAATTATTGCCCAAAGACGATTTTCTCGTATAATTCTATTAGTATTTAAGTTTTATCATCATGCGCTTTGACAACGTGCGTTGTTTTCACGGAGGTTAAGGTAAAAGGTAATATATTCCTTGTTGTGCATAGTTTAAAGACAGCTCAGTAACATATTTTTTCAGTGAACTTCCTAAGCTGTGATGGTATATTTGTTTTATAGGCATAGGGAATGCCAAATAGTAAATCTGTATTTATTATCCAAATTAAAAAGATTATTTTCAATTATAAATTATTTAATTTTTTATATTGTGTCGAGATTATACATAGGGTATTGCGGAAATATGCAAAAGTCTTTCTCACTCAGTTACTACATTTCCAGCCCCCTCTCTTGAAGACTGATTAATACGCGATGCCAGAATCTACTACCTCGACGGTTTTGTAGGTATAAGTATGCTACTTAGAATTTTTTAAATGTAAGTATATATTACTAAACCAAGCCCATCATACTAATAGCGACAACATGCACGAATTTGTTATAATTACGATATAGATCAGTACATACTACACTTATATATGTTTAATTGACGTTAGTTTAAATGCCAATACTGCTAGGCCCTGGAGACTTGGAATGTAAAAGGGTGAAAAACAGTCTTAATTTTGGTACTCTTCTTGACCATCAATCCATCAATCGTCCAATTATTCCATCAATATTTCGATCAACCCATCAATCTTTCATCTTTTCATCCTTTCGCAATCTTTGCATAAATATTTCACAATATTCCCATCAATCTATCAATCTATCCATCAATATTTCGCAATCTTTCCATCAGTCATCAATCCATGTACAATCCACTATTCTACATGCAAGAATCACCTAGTGACTGACACTTTAGTAAAAAAATGCTTGGCTAAATCTTGTATGAGTACATGGTGTATGAAACTTATAATATAGGTAGACAAATTTTGGATGAAGAATAAAGCTAATATAGTGAGATAAAGAATACCGATCCAAGTTTTGGATCATTTTTTACGAACTTTGTGCGCAATTTTCTGTCTGTTTACGTGCTTATACATTTCTGATATAAACATTTATGCAATCTCAAAAGTTGAGGTATCGTGTATGGATCTGAGTTCGAGACCCGAAATTATAAAAAATATTAGTAATTATATTATTAGTAATTAGTAAAAATATTAGGCCTTTTCGCATCAAGACCCCAAGACTCGAGAAGAGAGGGCGGCGTTGTTGAAGTCATCTGACCTATCGATATTTGGTTAGGTGGTTTAACCCTCTGACACGTAGGACAATTCTTAACATATTCTTTAACAGCTTTGTTCATTGTATTCCAGTAATACACAGTTTTAATTTTTTCTAATGTTTTGAACTGTCCAAAGTGCCCCCCCCCCCCCCCACAACCTAGCAGTGCATCGTGCTGGGCAGTGATGATTTCTGGGACATAATATTTCGGAACAAGAGTCAATTTGTGCTCTCTGGCTGGAGTGTGCTGTTTCATGTAAATCTCGCCATTACCGGAAATAGTGTAGTGTCTGGCGATACAACGGTATTTAGGGGTGGCTCTATCCAGATCAGTTAAAGCTAACTTTAACGTTTGGATGAGCGGGTTGTTAGGATATTCAGCTAAAAATGGTGATGCCGGCTGGTCAAGAAGAGGTAATAATAAAAGGTGAGCATCGTCATCAACTTTGATGTACTCCTGCTCGTGAATATATTTAGGGAGATAAAATACTTGTTCATTGTTTCAACCTTTATAAGTATTCAACAGTTCAATCGTGGGTTTAGACACTTAGTTGTTCTATTTTGTGACATTTTGTCCCGAATGATCTCCATATTGACAGTGTATATAGTTTATATGATTTTGGCAGTCGTTTCCATTGGCAAATATTCCTCCAGAATAATAGATTTTGCGACTCGTGCTTTGTCCATTGTGTGTAAATATTGTTTACTCAAATATTAATATCTGACTAGTTAGTAATGTATTTTGCTATTGTTATATTTGTTTATGTGACCCTTGTAGAGTCCTGAAAAAGTGTTTCAGCTAATGCTGTGTAGAATGATGTACAGTTTGTGAACTGGCGTTTTACTTGGTATTTTACTGAGTTTACAACAACTGGTACTGTGCCAGGTGTCCCTACTGTGGGTATACATCTGAGGGCATCTGCAAGGGTGTTTAACTTGCCTTTTACGATTTTGGCCTCGAAGTCGTATACAGTTAAAGCAATGGCCAATTTCTGAATGCATATGTTGTGTTCGGCCATGGACTTCAAATATCTCAGTCTCGCGTGGTTTGTCTCTATGACAAATTTTCGGCCGAAAAGAAATTGTTTTAAATAAATAATTAAGTATTTTATTGCCAATAGTTCCCTCTCCCTAGCTGACCATTTACGTTCGTTCATAAATAGCTTCTTTGATGTGAAGGCTGTGATATGGCGTTCTTTGGTCGTGCGATTTTCCTGTAGTAACATGGCCTCGATTGTGGTTTGCGATGCATCACATGCTAATATAGTCGGCCTGTTTTCTTCAAATTTTGCTAGAATGGGCAGCTTACTGAGCGCTGTTTTTAGTTTATGAAATGCAGATTCTTCCTTATCGCCCCATTTGAATGGTGTCGTTTCCTTGGTAAGCTCTGTTAGGAGTTCCGCAATTTGAGCGTAATTGAGTATATAGCACCTTATATAGTACGTGAGGTGGAGAAATGTTCTCATTTGTTTTACATTTTTGGGTGGAGCCATTTGTTGAATTGTCTGTGTCTTTTCTGGATCTGTTTGGATACCACGAGGTGTTATGTAAAGATCAAGGATTTTGATTTCGTGGTGAACGAAATTACATTTCTTACTATTAATTTTTATCTTAAATTTCCTTAATCTCTCCTTAACCTTACGAATGTTGTTTATGTGTTCCTCGAACGTGTTTGCAATGATAAATACATCGTCTATATAAGCCAGGGTAGTATTCCAGTGAAGCAGATGTAGCATAATGTCAACAAAATTCTGAAAATAGTTGGGACTAATGGCAAGGCCTGTCAGCATACGAGCATACTTGTAAAGTCCAATTCCATCCACACTAAAAGCTAATTTATGCCTATCATAAATAACATGTCTATGGATGTTATGTATCTGGAATTTTGTAAGGTTGTAATTATGTCTTGTGTTCGTGGAATTGGGTATTGGACTTTAGTGAGATGTTGGTTTAGTAAACAGACATCCATGAGAAAACTAATGCTGCCTTGGCGTTTAGATATAACTAATAACTAATGATGGTGTGGCATATGTGGATTCAGAATGTGTGATAATGTTGGATTCAAGAGTTTGTTGCATCTGTACTAGTGTACTAGGACATTCTCACATAGTTTCGGATTCATCTGGTACAGTCGTGTGTGAATTGGTTTATCTGTATTTAATTGTAGCTTTATTTCATGTGCGTTTGTTTCTGTTAACTCATTAATAGTACTGACGATTCGAGTAGCATATTCTTTCAGTAATGTCTGTAACTATGTTTTCTGATGACTTGGCAATGCAGGATTAATATTCCCCAACGATGTGTGATCAGCATTGTCCTTCGTAGTAGTGATTTTGTTGATGTGAAATTCAATGCAATTGCTTCTGTCGTATTCGATTGATTCGTATTTATTGATCAGTATCTCAATGATTTTGTTATTATTGGATGCATGGATAAACATGATATCTTTAGTCAATATAGGTACGACATCATATCTTTTGGTAAAGTCGACTCCTAATATCATGTCGAGTTTTAAATGATCGATTAGCAAGAACTCTTGCAAAAAGTTATGGCCATGTATATTAATGTTTACTTTTGTTTTCAACTGTGGAATCTCAATGTCTTCTGTTGCCCCTATCATAGAGAAGATTCCCTTCACTGGCTGACACTTCTCTTTACTAACTAAAGTTGTCGACATGCAAGAACGAGAGCAACCTGTATCCAACAACACATTGTGTGTTTTTTCGGCCAGTCGCACAAGGATGTGCCGTGTCGATCCTCTCACATAACCTGCGCGGCACTCGTCCTTGGTTACAGACTTGGTTTCTTCAGTCAGTGCTTCAATCAACGGCTGGTAGCTCAGATTTTGCTGACCCCTCTCATCATTGCTAACCGGTAACATGTTATTGTTTACAGCACTGCTCGTTCCAGCACGCTGCAACTTGATCCTAGTTGTGCCAATCCCGAACCTTTGTTTGAATTTCTGGAAGCATGCCGCAATGTTGGTTTGAAAGGGGGTTGCTTGATTGGGGTGCAATGAACAGTTTTCTGCACGATGCAATGTGTACAAACACAGTGCACATGTTGACGCTATTTCCATCCGTGGCTGGACGAACGCTGGCCTTGGCATCTTGATGTCACACTTTTGCTGTGTCATGCATTCTTTCTAGGTTATCGGCTAGACAGGGGCCGCCGCTTCCTTGTGTTTGTGCGGATCACATTCCACAGTTGGCTCACATTGTTTGAAAGCTCACATGTCCTTGTTCATATGCGCTCCCGTGATATGCAGGGTGTCGTGTGTCCCGGGCTCTGTGATCAGTTTAATTCCTGTCTTTGCCTTGTGGTTGTTTTAACAATACTTTGTATTATGCCCTGACCTGATTTGTGACTCGCGGAATTTAATGCAAGATGTCTCCCCAGTAATTTTTACAATTTCAGCCCTAGGCTTATATCCTTCCCTTTGATATTTTTTCTGGAGGTTGGAATTGTTCGTTACATGCATTAAACATCGCTATTTCAGCATATGGCGACATGGTACTCGTTTAGCGAATAATGCTAGACAGGCATTAATAACATGTCGCAGTTTCGCCTCAGTTGGGACGTGTCTTCGTGCAGAATAGTACTGACCATTATCGCCCCACTGGCGATCCTGCTTTACATGTGAGGTTGTTAAGGACACTGCCTGGTTTTTGCACGTCTGAATGTGCTTTAGCGTTTGTTCTTTTAGCGGTTGTGACCTTAACGGGCCTGACTGCCTGCGATTTGTGTGATAATGTTGCACCTTTGTGTTTGATTTGTCATAGAGGTGGTGTTGAAAGTTTGTTGAGTGTGGGGGTGGTTGTTGTGTGGTAGCCTTTGTTTTTGCTAACGTCATATTCACGATTTCTACCTTCAATTTCGTCATTTCTGCTCTTAAGGAGTCTGCCTCTGACAGTGTTTGGTGGCCTTATATTATTTCATTACACCTGAAGAGAATAAGTTCAGGTATGTAATTTTGTTCGCTAGTGACGGTAGTAAGGACCGTCATGCAATAGTTTTGAAATCACTGTCTGTAACGGTGGGGTTGTACTTCCTGTGATAGTACATCAGTGTTTCTATGTGTTTTTGTGTGCTCTCATGTGGTTTTGTTTCGTAATGAAAAAGAGCTGCTTTAAATATATTTCCATCCTGGGTGTTGGGAATGTGGCTTTCAATTTATTAACAATACCTGCCATGTAATCTCTCCCACCTGTGTGTGTAAAGAGTTGTCTAGGGTGTGTTTAGCTAACCCTTTTAAGTAATAATTAAGCTATTTGCATTTGTCTTCATTGCCCCAATTGTTATTTTCTGCTGCCTGATTGAATTGATCTATGAAATCTACCTATTTCTTGTGTAGTTCCCTGAAATCGTGGGTATCGGCATGAGATGTGATACAATGACATTGACAGGAGGTAGTTGAGTTTCAGAGAGTGGAGGTAAGTGTTGCACGTGTGTATTTTCATCATTGTTGGGTGGTGGAGGGGTGTGTGTTGTTTAATTGACGGCATTTTCATAGTGTTGTTCTGAGTTTTTTTTAAGTGTAGATGTGTTCAGTGGGCGGGATTGAAAGTACAAGCGGTTGTGTTGCCTGTAGTGATTGTAGTGGGCGGGATCGCAGATATCCGCTCGTACTGGTTTGGTATATGGTGTATTCACTCGTGTCTAAGAACAAATAATCAAGTGCCGACCCTTGTGTAGATACTGTGTGTAAATTTTCCGATAGTGTTGTAAGTTGTCGTGTTAATTCATTTTATTGTTCTTCTAATGTGCTTTCGGCTTCACTTGTGCTAATTGTTACTGTTTTAATTAATTTAGTTGATTCCTTGGAAGTTGATTTGCTTTGTTTACTCATGGCTGCATGGTAGAGTAGTGAAGTGTAATGTGAGTACTTAATATATAACATGCACAATCATAAGCTGGCTTGAAAATATAATTTCTACACTGCTAACACACTTGTGGAATTTGGTTTTAGCAAAATTCAAGTCTGTCCGAAAAATGGCCGTGATTTCGCGTGCATTGAGATTTTACAAAGCTTAAGCACACACACACACTTACTATACAAATATGGGGCCCTTGGCGTGCTGACGAAACTGCGAAGATGCTGATCCGGCCGTGCACACTGGCGTGGCAGGAATTTGCTGAGTCGTGCACAACACTGCGTGACTTTGAATGGAAGTATAATTTCACACTACTACACTGTTTACTACGGGCCTCCCTAGGTCACTGTAGGCCGTTGGCTTTAGAACTTTCGAACAGGGGGTAAAACCCTGGGTGGTGGGGATAATGATGCGGTTCTGAGTGTTATTTTTAGCGGAATTCTTAATGCAGTGATTTGAAATGTATTAATTAACACCGTTGCCTCAATATTTTCTATATGCTTTATATCCTGCACGATTTTACCAGGGAATGCAACCCCATGGGCTTGGTGGAAGTTGGTCCACGTTTTCTTTTTATTATAAGGGTCTAATACTGCGGCTAACTTTTGAGTGCTATCTTCCACCAACTACGTTACTTTATGCTGTGAGTGCACCAAAAGGGTAGGTCGAAAGCTTCGGCTGCCTCCACTATTTGCTGTGACCTGTTCTGAGGATGAATCAGGACATGCAAGGAAGGGGGATGTCGGTAACTAGATGATAGAGCACTCGTGTATAAAAGACTATCTTTTATTAACTCCCAGCTTTACATAAATTCTCAAATAAAATGAACTTACAAATATACGTTACAATACATTAAATACTGCACTCAGCTCCTCGCGACCGTCCTCGGCAGGGGAGTGTTTTAATAACAGCCGGGCTGGCTCGTCGTGATCGCACCATCCTTAGTGCTCGAGCGTTGCCTGCCAACCCTGGCTAATACTGCTTGCAGCAATGCGCACCTAATATAAGTATTTAAGCCATCTCCAAAGATGAGGTACGGTGTAGGGGCCTGAGTTTGAGACCCAAAACAATAAAAATAATTATTAATTCACTTTCGGACTTAGAAAAATTTCAGAGACTCTTTTAGGGACTCACAATAAAGGCGAAATGGTGGTTTTAGCTATCGGATATGGGAATCAGGGTAAGATACGTGGTTCGCAGATCGATTAATAACCCGAGTTTTTGAAACTTTTTTTTTGCGACATACGTAAATTAATTTTTCACAGGTTTATATTCATGCGCAACTGATACAAAGTTTTAAGTAATTTACAAAGGTGATGCATATCTTAAGGTTGAGTTCGAACCCTCAGATCGTAAAAATTATTAATTTTCTCGTGGAATTAGAAACAATCTAGCGGTTTTTCCGAGTGATGGGAGAAGGTATAATATATAGAGCGTTGATGCACCCTGATACCGTAGTTGATGTTGAGGCGTCGAAAAGTTAACATCGATTTGGAAGCATTCTGTCGCTATAGAGTGAATATTAATTGTGAGTACTAAGGTCTACCTTTTACCTCGCCGAACATGGAGCCACGACCTGCATCATCACTGCCTGATTATCAATTATGTCGATTCTGCGATAGATTTTTACCTTCGGTCAAAATGCTCGTCGACATGAAAGAATCGCCTGTACGAAGAGTCCTTTTCGCTTGAGGAAGAATTGCGACAATGACCACACCTTTATGCAAAGTGATACATTGAATAACCACATCAAGAACTGTAACGATTAGTCTTTTGAGAGCCACCAAGCGTGCCATCCATACTCCCTGCTACATCGGTGGGTACTGATTCCACAGACGATTGTGAAGATACAGATAATGTTAAAGACGGAATGGGAGTAGAGTCGGTTTGCGTGGAATGTACACTTGCAAGACATTCACGTGAAGTCAACGAACTTCAAAATAAATGGTCGTCGGCTCTAAATACTGTTAGACAGAAAACCAAGTTTTATATTGAGGATGAAACAGAAAGTGAGGACGATCATGAAGATAGCATAGATTAAAATTAACATGATAATGTGATAATATTGAAGACGATGATGGCGATCTTCTCGATGCATTAACACACCCCTCCAGTACATTTGCTGTTATGAACTACACGAAGAAGGCAGAAGACGCCGAGAATCCTGGCTACCTATTTCCCGAAGACCCGAATGAACTTGTTAATAGACTCAGATATTTTATTGACCTTAGAAAACACGATGTGATGAACTGATTTCTTCTGAAATTGTAATGACAAAATAATAAATTATTATTATAAAATGTTTTTTTCTTTATTTTTGTGTGTTGTAGCCCTTTATCCCTCACAACTTTAAAGTGGTTCTCTGAGCTCTCGACTATTAACAGAAATATCTGCATATAGAATGATATTAAGACTTTAAATTGCATGGGTACTGCATACAAAGTCATTTAATCTGTCGACACGTAGAGAGTTTGGAGACAATTGGTGAATCTTTTTTTAAATATGTATGGACAAAGACAGGCGACAAACCCATGAATTGAATATGGAGTGATGACTGATGGAAATATCTCGAAAGACTGATAGAAAGATAGGTATCAACAAGTAAAGTCTCGATCAATATCGCTCATTTCATATCGTGCGTTCATGATGACCGTTTGAAACCGCTACATACGTCATATTTAATCTCAAGGTCGTTTTACAGAAGTAGGTCTTGCGCGAACGTTCCAGGAGGTGCCCGCCGATTAATGTAATGACCATGAGCAAGGAGATTTTGTAAAACGCGGTGCCAGATGTCTGTATAAGGGGATAAAACGCTCGTATTAGCTGGCCTATTTCGGAGTGAATGCGGAGGAAGACTGGGTAAGTTCTTCACTTTGGCAAAAAAAAAAAACTAACACGCTTAACGTTTGTGAGCAGTACATAAGACAGCTCGTCAGTCACAACGCGTTTAACCCGCTGCAGTTCTCAGTGCCCGGCCTTGATTATCACTGCTGTGCCCCCGAGTACGATGCAGCGATACCGCTTGCGTTTGGGACCGTCTTTCGTTCACAAGCGCTTCCATCCAGCGCGGAGGTCAGGGTGGCCAAGACATTGCGAGTGTTCGTGTAGCTCAATAATATCTAGAGACCTGAAGCATTCGCGGATTCATTTTGGGTCAAGCTAGAATGCAAAACACGTGCGTATATATAATTTTAGCTATTGGTCCAAGCGGTATTTGACACCTCCTGGAGAACGCTTGCCCAATCGTCACCTTTCACTGTGACAGCAGACAACCAATGTGCAGTTGATTTCGGCATATTTGCACATAAGACTGTAGAGACTAGCATGCAGGGCATTAAATTCGCGAATGTTTCAGGTCTCTAGCTAGTAATAGCTCCGAATTCGAAGCTTATTTATAAGTTTATTTCTCAGCCGGACATCTAATATCAAACCCTACCCGGAGAGAACTATTTTGTAAGGCAGTCACGCTACCTAATATTTTTGTAGGTGCCGAGAAATAGTTTTAGTGGCCATAAAAATTGAGTAGTGGCCACAAATAATTTTGTGTACACCAAAAAAGTAATTTGGCAAGGTGAATACAAACAAAATATTTTGTGACTGCCACGAAATATTTTCTTTTCAGTATACAACTCGAAACATTTGGCACCAATCACCTTGCAATCTAAGGAAAAAATGGATAATATTTTGCCACCTGATTCCGGATGATCATAGCGATTTCTCCACGTGAAAAAAAAATCAAATACTGCAGTGTCAGCAAACGTATAGTTTCAATAGAAGAATGCGTAAAAATTATGCATATGGTAATCAATGTAAAAACCGCTCATTGGGGATAGTGCTGTGCTACGAATTTTATGACTGGTTTCATGTCGATATCGTTGCTGTATATCGAAACGGGATGACGCCATAAAAATAGTTAATGCGCAGAAGCTAAAGGGAGATGTGATAGGCTCATTGGTTGTATATCAAGACGAGCCTGTTGTCTGATTTGTTGCGCCAGTGCGGCAAACGAGTCCTTTTTGATGCGGTTAAGGTTTGGGAAATTGATCGTTAGGGTCTGATTCGTTAATATCGTTCTGCTATTTTGTCGGTGCCCGCGGCTGAAGTCTGGGACACACACGCGCGCGCGCACACACACACACACATACACACAGAGTGTATAGCTGATGAATATTTCAGTTTTGTTATCATGCGATTACTATCGCAAATTCGCTACAAAGGCCCACCGTTGATTCATTTATACGATGTAGACCTTCGTTGTATTGAACGCTGACAGAGACAGGGCTGGATGATTTTGAATTATTCGGCGTCCATATGCGTGTGCAAGAGTAGCTCAGAATAGTTACGCACACAGAAGCAAAACGGAATTATTGTCAAAATCGATGAAAGTATACTCCATCGTCTATTGACAACGTGTGGCCCTGGAAAAGAGCGATGTATGAAATCGCGGCTTCAAGCTATAAAATATTGCGTGTATTTTTTTTTTTTAAGCTACCGTCCGAAAGTTTGTCTCCTGTTACTGTTAGATAAATGACGTCACGCTACGTTGCTGCCAAGTGAAGCCATTTTTCTAGCGCGGGCAATCGGAGTTCGTAAGTGATAGGGGTAACTGCCAACATAAAAATTGAGTGGGTCGTTCTAATAACTCACACTCATTTGTTGCGAGGTAGTTAACTGATGGATGCAGAAAAGCCAAAAGCCCACAGAGACGCTAAGTATTCAGAAATGGAATGGCTTCTTACTCTGCGAACTCCAGCCGCACACGCCATAAAAATGTCGTCAGGGACTTGCAACATGTCGGAGCATATTTTTTCCGATCAGCGCCCTATTCTCTAACTTGAGTTTGCTTAAAGATAGACGTCGTCATCGTCTTTATCATATAGAGAGCCACAACGATGGTTACTCGTAGGCGTCTTTATGTGGTATTTCATAAAGCCCCCGTCACACTGTCAAATTTTTCCCTCAAGCTGCTTCCAATAAGTTTGGTCAAATAAAGTTGAACAGTCATGACGTCATCATTACGTCATAAACGCCGCCATTTTTGTCCGAAAAAGTTGGATAACATCAGTTTCAATCAAACATTTGAAAATTGGACCAGTTCTAAAATTTATTTGATATTTGGTGGTCTCATCTAATCAGAATCGTGCACACTAATTTGGTCGTCAAGAATCTTTTAATTAACGAACAATTTCTGAAACGAAGTAGGTTATGAAGAAATAAAATTTATGTTGAAGCTTTTGAGCATGGATTCTATTTTAAGTGAATACTAGCTGACCCGACAGACGTCGTTCTGTCAAAAGCTATTGGACTGTGGCAGTCCTATAAACTTATCTTTTCTGGTCAAGTTCTGGTGTCACCAGAACAGATAAGTTTGTGATACTATACAGTCACAAATGTGTAATTTAAATAAATAAATAAATATAAACGTATTTCAGAGTGCTCACTTTAATTATTGACTATCAAATAATTACCGTGATATCAACAATACATTTGCATAATGTTAATATACTTTTCTATGTATTTTTAATGTCATAATCATAAACAACAACTATTTACAAAATTCAGTTTTCTATTTCGTACACTGCAATACTTTAGTAATATTGTGTTAAATGATATTTTCATTGTAATGCTTTATGGTAAACAATATTTTTTTGTTTGATTACCTGGTGCGTAAACAAACAAAGCTGATGGTTTTCCAACACGGGAACAGGCGTCATACAATTGGCCATGCGAGAAACATGGTTTTTTTAAGATTAATGCCGCAAACACTCAATGACTGCCCCTGGGATTTATTTATGGTCATAGCGAAAGCAAAGCCGCACTGGAAACTGTAGTCGTTTAAATTAAAATGGTATGTCAGTTGGAATCATTGGGATGCGAGGTATCAAAACGTCTTCTCCTTTATACTTTACCTTTAGAATGGTTGCTTCTATCATGTTGTTCAGTAATTTTTCCACCGCTAGCCGTGTGCCGTTACAAAGACGCGGTTGGTTGACATTTCGCAACAATATGATCACCGATCCGACCTTTAATTGAAGATTGTGAGGTGGCAATCCTGGCAAATCCAGCGAGTTAAAAAATTCGGGTGAATAGTTGACGACATCATCTTGGTTAGTAGCGGAATCAACTGATTTGTATGTCCCCAATTCACCGGCAATTTCATTTTGAATTTTGAAATTTAATTCATTTACATCCATGTTTTTGGCAGCAATATTGCTCGTTCGCTCAACCAAATACGATCTCTGTAATCTTGAGCAACGTTTGGAAACACCTTTTGAATGAGTTCGATTTTTGATTCAGTAAACTGACAAAAATTGTCAGGAAAGGTAATGCAGCCAGTCGAAACGTCTGAAGGGAATTTGCCATTACCTATGTCAATGAGTTGTTTTAAAAATATTTCTCCAGATCGATCATTTTGCAACTCGACACGCATATTCTTGCTTAAACTTAATATCTTGACAAGTTTCCACAAAACGGAGGCCTTTAAACATGCATTCAGTTCATCAGCTGGCGTTGACCGTGGAATCACTGGCAATGTTTGACGAAAATCTCCTGCTAACAAAATCATCGCACCACCAAATCGGTTTTGATTGTTCCACAGATCTTGCATGGTTCGGTCTAATGCCCCCAAAGACTTTTTATGTGCCATCGTGCATTCATCCCACACTATGAATTTACATTGCTGCAAAACCTTTGCCATTGCAGAGTTCTTCGAAATGTTGCAGATCGGAGTTTCGTTGCTTTGCATATTCAACGGTAAATTTAGCTCTGAATGGGCTGTTCGACCGCCTTCCAACAATGTATCTGCAATGCCTGATGAAGCAAGTGCGAGTGCAATTTCATTGTGTGAGCGAATTGTTGCTAAAATAAATGAAATCAAAAAAGTTTTTCCTGTGACACCAGGAGCGTCCAAGAAGTAAATCCCTCCAGTTCCATCATTTACAACTTCCATAAGAGTATCAAATACATACTTTTGTTGTTGGTTCAACAGCAGAAGATTTATTCGAACTGATTCTCTTAAAGCATCGAGATCGTACATATTTTCGTGTTGCAACTCTTGATTAAAAGCGTCGTGCATCGGGCGATTGGGCGCAGCCATGCCTAATTGAGATAATACTTTGTTTGACATCATCAAGCACATGTCCTCAATTGATATTAACACCTCGTTGTAAATTTCTTCACTGACTTGTAAATTTGGATTTCCTGTTCTAATGCGCATTTGATGCAAGATATCGTCACACATATCATCTTTGTATTTTATCCATAAATCAATTGGTTTTGATGGGAAGCATGTTGATATAATTATAGAAAACAATGTTCGTATTTGATAAGCTTGTGAAGAAATTACAGCATCATGGAGAGTTTGATCCCAATGAGCATCATTTTCTAACAGTTGCAAACGTTGACAGCCTTCTCTGTAAGAGCCACACAATTCACCATTAACAGTTCGTAAATGTTGGAATGATGTTGGCCCTAGAACATTGACTAATAGCAATCACAAATAAAAACACTCATCGTTGCTTGGATGGACTGAATAGATTCGACCTATTGCATCGGTGGAATATACATTTGGGTAACCTGGAACTGGTTTTCCTTGTTTCCATCGTTGAAATTTCTTTGAGGACTGATTCCAAGTATAATATTTTGGCATTTCGGAGTATAGCAGTGATCGGGCGAAATCATCATTCTGACACATTTAAAAAAAACTGGTCAAGGTTGTAGATGGTGGTTGAATAGCTCGTTGTAATGCGTTCTGTGCCGTGAAATATACTCTTTGACCATTTTCTAAGTGTATGGCTAAGTGACAACAGTGGGGTGTCTTTCATGAATGGGAAAAGAAAAAATGCGCCAAATTGCTTCATTACTGCTAACATGGCGGCCCATTTGGTATTGGGTAACTTCGTCATTGGAATTTTCTGTACCAACTCCAATCACAGCCATGTCACTTCCTTTGGTTACATATTTACAAATGTATTTGATAGATTTCACGGAATGGCAAGATTCAATATTGATGTGCACCTTGAAAGTCTTTGATAGGATCGGTGAATATGGAACAATCCACCGATTATCAATTTCAATGTCTTGTTGATTCACTTTGACAATTGTTGATCTTCCGTTGTCTGCAGTCCATCGGCGACGATAAAATGGATAACCATCATTTCCGGTAATTTTTCCTGCTACTAATGCCCGTGGATAACGCTTCGAACATTTACCATTCACCAAACATGGTGAATTTTGATTAAGTGTTCCACAGGGACCATGAATCATGTTTTTAATAACTACCTCATGCAAGCCTGGATCTACTTGTATATCAGGGATTTCAGCTGATATCACTTCATCAACTTCATTTGGTCTTATCTTCTCAACCAACCAAATCAGAAAATGTGCATGAGGCAATCCACGTTTCTGCCACTCCACAGAATACATCCAGCAGCGTGTCTCGCCAAACATGCTATGTTTCACTATGAAATCCATTAAAGATTTCAACTTTTGTTTGAAGACTCTTGCCGTAATGTCATGGCGATCAATGGGTGATTGGCCAGGGAATAACTCAAGTTTGATTTCTGTCCACTGCGGATTGCACGTGAATGTGATAAATAAATCTGCTGTACCATAATGATGAACATACGACATCGCATCTTGAGTATATTCATGCATATGTCGAGGACTTCCGATGTATGTTGCTGGAAGAATTGTCTTCCGGCCGTCATTCTCTGCATTTCCATCAGTATTAATCGCATCTCGAAGGTGAATATACTCTTCAGAACGGAGTTTGGTCTGGTTCAACCTGATGAATGTCAATCGCTCTGTTTCAATTTTGACATACATATCAACAGCATATCGGTGAAATAATCGCCGACATTTCAAGATGTGATTGTCTTCATTTACACGAACCATCAGGCGGTATGAATAATAGTTCATTGAACTGACTTTTTTGTTGGTTTAGGCACCTGTAAATAAATCATTGTTTTAATAACAGTGATTGAATTTGCACATAATACATATAGTAGCTGATACAAAACCTCCATTGCTAAACCTAATTTTTAATTACCTGTAATGGGAATTTATCATCTTGATTGAGAAGTGATAACCATCTTCACCTTGCCAAAATATGATGGGTTATTGTAGAGCATCATATGAGCGGTGTGTTTCATACACATGCTGCAACTGATCATTCCGGCAATGTAAAACATTATCACGGGCTTCCAAATTTTCTCCAACTATAACAATGGCAACTTCATCAATTGTAGGTGCATTGAAACGTCTTGCATGATGGCCCACAGGAGTTTTATCAGCTCTGATTACAATGTTGTGATTATTAGATTGCATGAGATCCAGTGCAATTTTGAACAATGTAATCAACTGATTGTGTTGAAAGAAAGTTTGTAATTCTTCTACGATAGACCTCTTCACTGAACTATCATGTGCACAACGCAGATCAGTTGCTTGTGTTGAATTGTCCATGAAAAAAATTTGCAGGAATTTGTAGTCGCCATCTGACACCGGCAGCAGTGAACCTGCTTGGTGATATATTTGGCCTTGTATCTGTAAATTAAAAAGACAGGTTTATTACTTTTGTTACAAAAACTATTAAATTAAATAAACAAAGTAATACGGGGGGTAAGTCTGTTTGTTACATGTTACCTTGAAAGTTGGCATGAAATTGTCCCGAACTACATTTGTTGCCCCAAATGAAGTCATTTGCAAGCAGTTGTTATATTTTTGGATATTAGTAAGGAAATGTACGGAATCCGTTCCTGTTCCTGAAACCAATGAGTACAATAGCTCTGGTGGCGGAACCAATGGCACTAATTTCACTTTGCCATTTGCGCAACACAATCCAGCGGCTTCATTTGTATATTTCAATGCCTTACAATGTGGGCAAACTGAGTTCATAGATCCAATAGCAACGCATTGGTAGGCACTATAGTCAATTGAAACATCGTAACTGAAAGCAGCTCGTTTCAAACTTGCAAGATTATTAGCTGAATGACGCGCAGCATGGGTTTGTGATATCCGAATCCTTTCAATTTCATTTCGCTCTACACGTTGCTGTGCAGTCCGATTAGATTGAAAATTTACTTGGTTTCTAGCATTTCGAGTTCTTCGACTCAAATTGCTCCGCCGGCGTCTTATAGGCGGCATGAGTCTTGAACTGAGTATAAATGGAAACACACACAAAATAAACCAATCTGCCAAAGATAAATCGAGGAACTTGTTTGTCGATTGAATGAAGCGAAGATTTTAAAACAGCCAAGAAAATAATTGAGAATCTACTGAAAAAACTATCAAAGAAAAACTGTTTAAAGTAGAAAGAGAAAGTGTCAAATCTACGGATGCATTCAAGTAGTTTATAGTAATTTTAAGGTTGCGTTCATAATTATAAAGTTGCTAATTAAATTTTAAATGTTTTTTCTTTATATTATGGTTTGGTACTCTTTTGTTTTATTTGAATAAAACAAAACAGTAAGACAATGAATCGAAAGTCGATTTTATGGTATCTGAGATCGATTCACTTGATCGATCCATTGCTCAAATCGATCTTTACGACTCCAAAAAAATCGATTTTTCGATTATTCGATCTCAGATCGCCCATCCCTAGAATTGACAGCTAGGAACAGTTTGAATGGGAAAAAGAAAAATGTGATTTTTACGTTTTTCAGTGCAATTTTTCCAATTTTTCTCATAAGAACCTTCCTCGGACTTCAACGAATATTAGGAAAAAAAAATAGCCGAATTGGTCCAGCCGTTCTCGAGTATTGCGCTTAGCAACACATTTAGCCATTCATTTTTATTTATATAGATTAGTCAAATGTAGTTGAAGGCGAAAATTTGACTGTTGGACAGGGGCTTCAGCCATATCTCGATTGATATATTTGTACAAAGTTGTACGTTTGGCAACGCAGCGGGCTGTGTTCCGAACGCAACTATCTGCGTGTTGAATTTATACTTTATTACATAACGCATTGTCACAGGATCCATGATACTTTATTACGTTGTTACATAATGCATTGTTTCACAAATTGTGTTATTATTGTGAACTTTTATCTATAAGTTTCATGTATTTCTTAATATATTTTCGAATAATACTTCTAAAAAAAATTTACTTCTTTCTATGGAAACAAGGTTTCAGGTAGTACTAGTTCATTCTGAGCATCACGAGAGAGCAGCATTGAACGGTGACCATGCCCGTCACTTATTGATTACGTTAAAGCGAGAGTATCACTAGCGAATTATAAAATATATATTTCAATATATTCCAGACACCTTTTATTTGCGCGGAAATATTACGGAATGTAATAGATCTCCTGTCTAAGGCATTTGTAAACATTTTATTTTCAGCAAGTACTTGTAAAATAAATCTTAAAACGTCGGCCATTTTCGCTCCGTTTCGTTCACAAGGGTCTTGTTGGCCGGTCTTTATATAACGACAGTGACAAGGCATTCGAAAGACTATCATAGTAGAGACGTATTGAGTTACAGAATGCCATTTCGCCTCGTGGAGATAGTTAGGCGGTAAATGTCTTTATATAAAGACAGTAAAAATCTAGAGAATAGGGCCCCTGGTAACCTTATCGCCAGCCTGCGAGCCAGACTGCAAGGGATGTTACGCTGCGTACGGCAGCCAATCAGACACAACGGGTCCGTCCCCAGAGCCCCGCGCAGCTTATCTGTGAACAGGCACGCCCACATTGAAGAAACCGCCCACGCCATTTCATTTCTGTATACTTAATTGTTCTGTGACAAGACCATTAGAGGGCACTGCCGGAGGCAGGGAGAGGTTTCTGGTTTTTTTTTTTTCTTTTACATATACTTGTTAAACATTCGTAATTTTATCACTAAATCCTCTCTATATTCAACTTCTCTATTTGTTTCAAAATAAAAGTTACTCGAATTTAGTTATGTAGCATAAAGAAAACAAGTTTTTGTGCTAAACACAAACGCTGTCTACAGTCCATTTGTGGTTACTTCCAAATTTTCTGGTAAAACATTGTTAAGTTCTACTTCCCGGATATTCTCCCAACTCATGAAAACAAGGTTTATCTAAGTCTGGAAAATTACATGAAAGGGACAACGCACCGCATACGTACACACTCACGCTCTAAATATCTTATCAGTGGAAAACCACTGATTCGCAGTGAAAATGGCTCCATTTAGAATCAGTGAAAAAAAAAAAAAACTGATTGTTTCAGTGGAAAAATTACTCGGATTGAAATAGTGATGTGAAAAATTTCACTAATTGTAAGTGGAGCCATTTTCACTGCGAATTAGTGGTTTTCGAATTTAGAGTACAGTTTATCAGTATTTTACATGAGAACTATTTCGTACTAATCATTACCAATACACCTCTCCTCTCTAATTCTATTCGTATTAACTACAAATTAAATATAAATTGTAAATAATATATAGTTAAAAGTTTAATTTAACAAATGTTAGATAATTTCATGTTAACAGAAGAATAAAATCCCTGTGATAGATGACATAATTATGAAACAGCCAAAGACGTCATACGTGAGGTGATTTTTCACAGGTTTGATAGAGAATGGGAAAAACCGCGAATATTAAGGATATCTGATACCGAAACAAATATATTTACCAAACATCGTTCAACTTGTACTCACTATATGTAGAGCCACGTGTATTTCACGAATTCATTCGAATACGGGGTAGACTACGAACACTTGTTCATTTCTCCTACTGTTCTGATTGGACGACGGTTCTTTAGACATGCCCCGTTTAACTGTGAGCCAGTAATAAGCTGGAAGCAATAGTGTGAGTGAGTGTTTAACAGTCCTGTACAGAGGCCTCAGTTGATCATAGCAACCAATAAGCAAATTATAATGTCTCGAGTGAATAGAGGATTGTCCAGCCTAGCTTGCTGCCAACTCAATGCGCGAAATATTCGAGGCTCTAACCATATGTGATGACACTTTCCTCGAATAAAAATTTTTTACACTTTATATTTTTTGAATATTTTGATGTCAAATACAAAACTCTTCTGTTTTTCTGAAGCCTTAATAAATAATACTAACTAAGTCGCACAAATGAAAAAAATTACAAAGTAAACATACGTAGTCGCCAAATAAAAAGCCATAAAAAAAATATAAAAAAAAAAAAAGTGTAAAATATAAGCAGGGGCAGTGATATTTCGCGAAAAGATTTCGAGACACGATACAGTTCAAAGCACTGTGTACTCGTCCAGATTTTTTGATTGTCTGAAGAACGTCATACTCTGATTTAACTGTTTGTACACGAATCACGAAGGCACAGTGTCGGAGTTACGGAATCCTGAGTGACTCGGTCAGATACGACACCAGCAGCCAATGGAGGTATGGCAACAACCGAGGTGTATATATAGTGTCAAAGTCTACCTTGTGCTCCAATTTATTCGCGAAAAATCAGTGGTCCTAAATATAAGGAAAGTTTTGCAAATTTAAAAAAAATTTAACGTATTAACTGTTGTTTGGTGATCACATATATGCCCATTTAAATTTTTCAATTTGTACTACTTTAGTATTTGTCAATATGGCTGCAGTAAAAAAGAACAATTTTATATTTGACGTCCAATTATTAAAAAATAATAAAATGTGATTTTTATTCGAGGAAAATATCACCACATACAATGCGTACGAGTTGAACTAAATTTGGAACAAATAAAAAAATATTAAAGTTTTCGTGTCAGATTCCCTTAAGGCGCTGAGCGGAAGAACACAGTTTTACAGTTGAAATGATTGCAGGCATGTTTCGGCCCTGAAGTACATCCGGTGATAAGGTCCCAGCACACAACAGCAGCATTAGAGATAAGGAGCACTGGGCTATTTGGTTGTAACTGGAACTTGTTTATCGCCGGAAAGTTGTTTATCGCCCAGAAGTGGCGGCTTGGTGGGGCCCGGAAGTGCATCCAGTGATAAGGTCCCAGCATGTAGCGGCATCATTAGAGCTATGGAGCGCTGCCGTGGAGTTTTAAATTCGCATGTTAAAATGCCGAGCGAGTAGGTTAAAGTTGTAGGAGCGGGCTGAGCCTGGACTTTTCTGTTTTCGTTTTTTTTTTTCTTTTGTGTTCTTGCCTTGTTTTGAGGTATGTATCTGTGGTGTTTTTGTTTGAGAGCGAAACGTGAACGGTGGCCGAGACATGCCTACAGTCATTTTATAGACTGTTCGCGGTAAAATGAGCAATTTTGAAAGGCCTGCTTAAGATCTACTTGTATGCATGTTGTGTATTCTGCAGCCTTATGTAAAATTAACATTGCCATGGGCCTCCTCACTTCACTGATGCGTCAGCAAAGTGAAACTGTGAAATTATTATGAAAATTAATATCTTATCACATCAGCTCACTTTTACACTTTGATGCATAAAAAAATGGAAAGCGAAACAAATAATTTAAGGTATCACAAATGGTTACCTAACCCTTTTTATTCGATGTTAATGCATGAAACTATTTCCCCTCCATTGTTACCAACTTTATAGTTGGTGCATGTCACTCAGTGAGCCCGTTAAAATATATGCAGGTATTAGTAGTGACTTTTTTAAGGTTGATTTCAAAAGTGCTCACACTACTGTGAATAGCCTATACATGTACACGGACATGACAAAAGTAATGGGATAGGACTATGTAACTAAATGACTCGTGGCGACACTGCTGCAGAACGACATTGCACGATCTAAACCGGTCTCCATTGTGAACAGGTGTCATTCGGATTGACTGTTGTTTACATGCTCATGGCAAGGCGACGTGAGTTATCAGAGTTCGAACGGGGCATAATTGTGGGTGCCAGAAGGATGAAACATTAAATTTGAAAGGTTGTGGAGACTTTCAATACTCCTCGATCGATGGTGTCACGTGTATACAGGGAATATCAAAATCAAGGCATTACGATCCACCATGGTCAATGCAGTGGCCATCGAAAGTTATTTGATGATCGTGACCAGCAGAGGTTGGGTAGAACTGTTCATGCTAACACAGCAGGAACACTTTCTCAAATCACAGCTACATTCAATGCAGGAGATGTCAGACCTGTATCTAGCAGATCTGTGCAATGTGCATTAGTTCATTAGTTTCCATTTGCATAGGGGAAGAATGGCACACGACCAAAAGTAGATTATGGGAGGAATTATGCCCCAAAAGAGCTAAAGATGGGTTGAGTAAAAAGTACCTCTACCATTTTCAAATTTATAATGAAAATGTCATGAGTTTTTACCAATCTGTTTTTGATCAGGCATGTGCACTAGATCTCAGTTATGACGAAAATCAAATAGTGAAAATTGTTGTTGAGAATTTTTTACAGGATGTGAGAGCCCAGGCTGCGGGTCACATCTTCCTGTAGTCGCTAGACCATTTGAGGAAATAGGCCATAAATATCCATAATAGTATTTATGTCAAACAAGAATTTGAAATATAACAGTGTTGTGAAGTAGTTAGTTGCTAGTGGCCCAATCTAGTGTGGATGATTTACGTAAGGTAATTTCTAAACAGACACATAAATGTTTTTCTTGCGGTAGTGATAATCACCTTATAGGACAGTATACGAATAACAAAAATGTTATTAGGTGCTTTAAGTGTAACAAGCAAGGGCATATGGCAAGAAATGGTAGACTTTTCGACAAAACAGGTGACTTTAATAGGGAAGCTATTGCTGTTGTGGGGGAACGTAGCCAAATTAAAAAGAAACTGTACGTAACCATGAAAGTGAAAGAAATACAAATTTTGAGTCTGTTAGATACTGGAGCCAACCATTATTTTATGAGTCAAAATTTAGCCAGCTCTCTGGTTAAGCAGTTTCAAGAGCTGAATTCCAAAAGCCAAGCCAGTCCAGATTTTAATGTGTATGTGGCAAACAACCTTTCGTTTAATGTGTCTACCAAACTGTGTTTACATTTTTTAATTGGCAAGTATTCTTGGACCATAGAATTTTGGGTTGTGCCAGGCCTAGTTAGTCACATTATATTGGGTTTTAATTTTCTCTTTGAAACCAAAGCAATCATAGACTTTCATAAACAGGTGTTATGTTTGGTTTTGAACCGAAAGGGAGTCCTATACAATTGAAACACTGTAAGTAGAAGGACTTGCGAAAACATTAATATCAAAGGAGACTTTTTGAGGGTAGGCAAAAGGAACAACTAAATAATTTAGTATCAGAGTTTCAGAATGTTATCACAAAGAGGTTAGGATGTTATGATCGCATGTCCTACGAATTACGTGTTACTTATGACGATCCGATCAGATTAAAGCCATACCAATGCTCACCTCCTAAGCTTAAAGTTATGCGGTAAGAAGTCGTTGGCTAACTCGCCATGGTGAAGGACGGAGAGGCTCATGAAATCAGCTGTTATGCTGCGCCTTGCTGTTCCTCTGTCTGAATAATGTCAGGGTAACTTCATTATCAAAGAATTCCTGAGTTCAAATTACGAAAAAATAAATAATACTCTCCAATTGAATTTAAGATAGGTTCTAGAATGACGTATTTAGGAAACACGGGGTGAGTCCACACTAACTCCTAAAATAAAAATTTACATAATAACTAATAGGAAGCTCGATCCTATTTTAATCCATGCGAAGGCATCCTGGGCAAAACTAAGTATCTTAACCAGAAAAACTAAGTTAGTCAATCAGCTTTTACCTAACGTAAAAGGGAGCGTTCTGTAGGTACCTATACTGTATTCGACGTTGTCATGACCTGCTACCAAATGGGAAACTGGAGAAATACCAGAGGGTGGGTGGTAGGAGTGGATGAAGTTTTCTGTAGCTTCTAGAAGGCGGAGTTGCACGATGGCGGCAGAGTCTGCGGGGTCACCGACGGCGGTAGGCTTCTTGTGACGTCTTATAATCGACCACCGAAGCGTGGTCTAGTGGTCAGCTTGATGCGTGTCGCTTAAAGCGAGAGTACGATGAGCCCGCCGTGTAACTGTGGGTCGGCGGTTGCTGGTTAATAAACGGTGCTAAATACGTCTGTGTGTTGTTGAAAATAAGTTTCTTACGTTTTCGAACCGTACGTCAAAGGATAGCCACGGCGGACTTTGCAGTAATTTTTGTGTGCTTTTCGCAGCACCAGTTACAGTAAATTTTGAATTATCACGTCATATTCGTAACTGTTACGTGTGCGTGAGTGAGGTACGGGAAAAAAGGCACGTGATTTGTGTGTCTGCATAAACGAGCCAATTTTTTTTTTTTTCCTACGCCAAGTGGCGTGCGTTCGTCGTCAGCCTTGCAGACGATCCCATTTGGTTGGAGTTATGCAGCGGGCTGGAAGGCCTGACGGGATTGCAGCTGCCAAGGGCGTCATTCGTTTCACGTGTATGCCAGGTTTGTATACACGGTTTCGTCGACCAGCTAAAAAAAAAGGTATTGTGTCAACGAATCCATTGCCCGAGAACATCGCGGGTGTTAACGTTTGAAATGTTCCCCGATTTTGACAGATGGTTCACTCGCGCTACCTACAACCGGCGACTATTTTTTACTCTTGGGAATTATGTATTTTAAATCAAGTCTTGGCTTTCGGCACTAGTGCATGATTTGTACATTTTTTATGGTGCCATTTATTAATCGCCACGTGATTAAGGCCAATGTTCACCGTTTTTTCAAGGGAAGTCACAGTACTATACCAATAATATTTCCAGTGATTGGTAACAAACAAGTATCAACGTAATTTCCACTGAGTGTCGCTAACCTTGTATACTATTAATTTAAAATTACCTCACAAAGAAATGAATACATTTTCATACAAGTATAAGTGCATTAAGGTTTTTATATTTTGTCTAAATATATTCATCGAGTTGAACAGCAACAATGTGTCTTTGAAGACGAGCACTACTTGTTCCTTGAAGTATAGTAATTGTTCTGAGGGGCTAATTACGAGTGAAGTAGTGTTGACTTACCTGAGCCCTTAAGGGATAAGGGCGACTCAGTTAATTCACGCAAATCTTAATTAGGACTTACAAAACTGCTCGAATTACCGTGAACAGTCTCTACTAAAGCGCAGAGAAAATTTGCCGGCTCTTAAAATTGGGGTCTTGAGAGCCGATGAGGGTGAAGCGAGGCGAGTATGGAGCAACGCCGGTATGCAAGTGCGGGGGAAAGGGGAGATCTCCGAGAAAACCCGCCCGGCCAGTGGCATCGTACGTTATGATTCCTTCTGGTACTAAAGTTGGCCGACCTCGCTAAACACACAGTTTCCTAATATGTTTTGAATCGAGCTTGCATATCCGAGCCGATCACGGCATCGTCAACTCCTACACCATATATATATATATATATTCTCTTCTTGTGGGGGATAAAATAACGATAATGGATCCCTTACAGCCGAAAAGAAAAAAAAACAGATTTCTTTCGAGAAATATTTTCGTAAAATCCCTTTCCTACCGCTGGAAGCGGAGATATCCTTTTGCCTTCATTATATCACATAATACACATGCTCTCTAAAAATATGGATGCAAATAAAGTCACCTGAGACGACAAACATATTCTTGTACAGTAAACGGATCATCGGTTTAGTAAGCCAGCTATAAACTTTTCTCACGAAATATTATTAAATTATTGTAAAATGAATAAAATTTTATCTTAGAAGTGATATACAACGCACTCATCTCGCCTTCGTGACCTTGAAACTAGGACTTAAATTTCACTGGTGTATTGTTTACGAGTGTATAAATGCCAAGAAAATAACATACTATTAGTTGCAGAGATTTTTTTCACAAAAAAATGTTTCGTATTTCTATATGTTTAAAAAAGTCCTACGTTAGAGTGGTTTCTGTATTAAGGCGACGATCCGTCATTTATACAGCTTTTGCGGGAGCCGATATTGTAAAACCCTCTTACTTTTGTTGCAAATTGTTTTTATTTTGTAGTCTTAATTTTTTCAACACAAAAAACTGTATAATTTGAACTAATTATTAAGTAAACAAAATTTCCGTTATTTAATTAATTGGATGCAAGTAAAAACTCTTTTGTGTTGTAAAAATTCGACTGCATAATAAAAACGATTTGTAACAAAATTATTTACAATATCGGCTCCCGCTTGGGTACAAAAAATTAACTCTCGCAAAAACTGTGGAAATGAAGGATCGTTGCCTTAAGGTGCGTCCAGACTTGCAAACCGAACCTAGTGCTGGTACCGCGTCGTGTTCATGCATGAAAGGTACTAACTTACACTCTTTGAGAAATTGTTCTCAAATTTGCCACATCATTGAATACGTACAATGAGAAACAGCGAGTAGAAAATATTTTGTTCCCATATACAGTGTTAGAAATTTCAGTAGATCTGCGGAAACTTTTGCGGAAATTTTGAGTTAATTTACGGAAAGGCACTCCATAATGCGACCAATTACAGAAATTAGCTCCGTAAATATAAAATACGGAAGCTCTCCGTATTATTATGGCTTCGATTTCGAGACACGAGCAACGCCTATGATACCTGAAGCGTATAAAATACCATCTTCGCAATACTACTTCGTGTAAAATAGTAGTAGGTGAGTGGCGAACCACTCATGGAGTGCCGATTCGTAATTCCTGTTCGAATTCCGCTACACGACAAAACCTTCTGTATACGCAGTGAAATACGCACACAACTAAAATGAAACTAGTTTTTCGTAACCTCGTTCTATAAACCGCAAATGAAACAAATTAGCAAGCGGTCTGAAACTACTTGAAACTAAGACAGGCACGTTCGTCACTTTCCTTTAAAAACAATATTTACGATACACTTCGTGTAAAGGTGTGGTAGGTGAGTGGTTCGAGTTAATGAGTTTTAATTTTTCGATTTGTATTCAAATCCCACTGCGGGACCAATTTTTTTTTATTATTTTTTTTTTTATTTCTCTGATATACACAGTCAAATACATCGCGAAAATAAAACTCTAATTCTTACTCCTGTTTGCAAACCAGAAATGAAAATACAAATTCGCAAACACTTTAACATGACTACAAACTAAGAAAGTTACATGTATAATTCTATACGAATCCCGTATTTGCAATACTACGTCTTGTAAAAGCGTGGTAGGAGAGTGGATAATAACGTTGGACGGCCAATTTTTTTTTTTCCGGGTTCAAATCCCGCTACTGGACAAAATAACAGTTTGATAGTCCTTTTAATACCCAGTGAAGCATGGATATAACGAAAAAAATAATAATTTTACTGCCCCTCTTTTTATAAAGAGCAGATAAAAAAAAAACAAATACTTACAAGTTTATGGACACGTTCTGTGAATTCGTAGAGATTCATGTGAAATTTACGGAGAGAACTTATTGTAAAAATTCAAGCAGATATCTGGATAATTTGTAATCGGTACTTCAGTAATTTTATGGACTTTTGACATGAATACTTCTTTAAATTAACGACCATAGTGGGAGACAATCCAGAAAATACGATGATAACAAAATCGGGGGATACAGTTTGACATTGCAACTCAGAATCCATTGCCTACATTCAAAATTAAATTACTTCACTCGATTGCGAAAGGATCAAAGAATACGTTACGTAGAGTGAGTACTGCGAATAATCACCCGGTGAAGGGTGGGGGGGGGGGGCTGGCGCCGCAATTTTGAGTTCGTTTCGCCGTATCTCATAACTTCCGCGTAGTACAACTTTTGACTAGGAGAAGCTACGGCGCTCGTTTAAGTTTCAATCGACAGATCTCGTCAAGATATTAATCGACTGCGCGTATAAAAACATTTGTGTGGCGTGTTTATGATGAAATTGCATGACTTTGATGTAAAAGATTAAGTAAACTTAACACAATTTTGGCCTATACTCGTTAGAAAGCCAATTCGAAATACAAAAATCGCATATGGTTGGAAAGAACGTCTCAAAAGAAATCCAGCGATACCCATAAAACCCCATATGATCGAGTGAAACGGTGCCTAGAACATAAAAAACAGCAAGGCGTCCGAGCGCGTCAACGTAGACGTATTCATGCAAAACAAACGGCCGTGTACCCAACACAGCCACACCCAATTTTCTTCTAACAGTGCAGTAGCGTTCCTAGATTTGCTCAAGAAAAAGTAAAGTGAGTAGTTAAGTTGCCAAATTTGTATAGTAGTGGCGCTAAACATTGTTATATTTATAACCTGATATGTGGTAATGGTTCTATACCACGTACACTTAGAACTTCCGTTATACTTTAGGAAGTTTACCAGAGATTTTTGTCATTGTGTAGACAGTACGAAACGGGGCGTGCAGCGTTCCATTGCTTGTTGGTTTCCCCCGTCACAGAAAGGACCAGGCTCACACAGGATAGAAGTACACTGAGAAAAAGGTTTTGTTGAATCAATCAAGATTTGTTTGGTGCAACCAAATTATTTGTCTGTGTAGGGCAGTGAAATATTTTGTTGCTAAAACCAAATAATTTTGTTGTTCTCATTTGGTTGCCCCAAACTGTAAAATTTGGTTCGTGCAACTACAAATTTGTTTGACTACGCGTACATTAAACAGTTTAGGCCGATATGAAAGAGTTTCCAAGTTCTACCAAGTTTCGAACCTAGATCAACTGCGTCCGTACGCTACGCCTTCGTGATCTCAGCTAACGTGACAACTAATGACAACGGAAAGCATTTAAATATATACACTACAAATATTAGACAACGATTGTTAACAAATATTTCAAGTTTTACAGCTTTACTTGTCAATTACTTGTTGCATTGTTTTATTAATGTGGTTATACTATTATTAAGCATCAAAAGATGCACTTACAAACACGGTTACTGTTCTAATTGTAACACAAAATACAAACAAACTCTCGAGCTGTATTTTCGAACGAAGGCAGTCAAATGAGTGGCCAACCAAATATATACAGTTGATTAAACAAAATATTTAGTTGACAGTCTCATTTTTTTGGCCCTACACAGAGGTTTTGTGTATTCAAACATATATTTCGTTGTAGGCTGTTCACGGTAAAGTGAACACTTTTGAAAGATCTGTCGTTTGGAATAATAATCAGTAAATATATTTATTTTAAAACGTAGATGTAAACTTCCGAATGCAGTGGAATATATACACTGCGTTTATTATTTACATGGCAATATTTATTTAAAAAGGTGACTAACGAATAAGAAATGGCTTAAAGGTAAATGTAACTAGATGCTCAAAAGTGATCACTTTACCGTGAACAGTCTATAGACGAGCAAAAGTAACTTTGTTGCTTTCCAATTATTGTTTTCTCAACAATATATTTTGTTAGGGCAACTAAATATATATATTTGGCCCTATACAAACAAATATTTTGTTCGATTTTCTCGCAGTGTATGTGTAACCTAAACAGTACGAGAACATTTGAGAGCGTTAATAAATGTAAGAAAGAATATTGTAGTACAAATCTTACATTTTCTCGTATTTGATCATTCAGTGCTTCAACAAGAATTCCACGCTCTTCTGGAACACTTTCTTGCTTGTAAATCGTGACGAGATATTGCAGTCTAAAGTGTGAGTCACCACTAGTCAGAAATCGTAAGGTCACTGCCAGTCTTTCTTGGACCGAAATAGCTTCCGTCTGCATGTTTTATCCTTTCTTGCTACTTTAGGCCCCAATGAATTAATGAAGTATTCAAAATATGTAAACTGTATTCCAGTAAGTTTTGTATTATCCAATAACATTTTGAAACTTCATGTAACCCAGCAAATCCCATGCACAATACACATTTCTACGTGTGAATTATTGGGTTTTCCTCAACCGGTTCTGTTTCCGTTTACCTTTTAGTGCCTGATCCACGTACTTATGTGCTGCTGCAGCTACTTGCATGAATAACGTATATTATTAATAAAGTAACCAAACCAAGTAAAATACGGAAACCCTTTCTCTCAATACACGCAACCACCAGTGACGTAAAGCGAAAATTCCGCGTTTGTTAGTAGGCCTATTGTGAGAAACTTGTGGTATCTTTACAAGAAAATAATGAACTTATACGCAGTCAATCGTGGCCGACAAAATGCTTTACAACAACATTATCACTAAAAGAATTACTGGGGTTAATTACATTAACCGCGACGATGTCGGCATACGACACAAAGATGGAACAAAGTTCTTAAGCCTGCCGGGCATTTGGAGTCTCTAAAGGAGAGAGAGTGTCAAGACAGAATGAGAAATCATTTCAAAAGAAGTCTTTAACCTGTCATGTCTTACTTTGCTCAAAGAATGAAGGCTAGAGAAAAGTCTCAGTAGTGTAGTTACAGTATCGTAGAGCATCTACTACCTCAGATCTACAACAAACTACAACAGCATGACCCCCCCCCCCCCAATCAGGAATCATTCCTAACATGATTTCGTCGCTGAGTATGGTCAATTTTAACATAGCGGCGACAAATGTTAAGCCAGTAGTTAGCAGAACTGGTAAAAAAAATTCTGGAAATTACGGAAATGTATTGGTACAATAAGTTATACAGAAATCGTCGTAAAATTGCGGATACTTCCGTTTTATCTCAATAACAGATATTCTGTTGATTTTTAAGCACTTTCCGTGGATTTGCGGAACCTCTCTGTAAATTTTATTTCTGGTTTATGAAGAGAGATTGTCAAAAATGATGTTTATTTTTCGTCACACGGGTGTTTGTATGTATGTAAAAAAATAAAAAGTAAAAATATTTTATTTTAGAAAGGAGTTTCAACATATCTTGTAACTCGCGTCTCTCCCCGCTCGCATAATATGATCTAATATTGGAGTCTGGATATAAACATATGGCATGTGGTAAGTGACTTTAAAATTTTTTTCTGATTACATTAGTTTTTAAGTATTTGAAAGGTTGCTAACTGTTACAGATGGCTTGCGCTACTTAAGGGTCCTATGTACTGAAAAGTTTTCTGTGAAATCGTTGTTTGGGGGGGGGGGGGGAAATGCTTATCTCGGTAAATAAAAGTTCCGGGAATATTACTTTTTGTCAGAAAAGATAAAAAAAAATTATCTATGGCCCTATTTTATACTTTTTTTCATATTATGTGTATTCTTAAAGAACAATATCTTGAAAATGGTTAGATATCGTATTTTTAAAACTTGCCCTTGCAGTTTCCTTAATCGGCAAGAGAAAAGTACAAAGACACGAACGTAGTTTAATTTGTGGGCTTTCATCGCGTGTAATAAAACCCCACTGTCACAGATCTAATCTGCACAGTACAGCGTTACAACGGAAACCCTGCACGCCTTGCGCTTAGGCGCGATGAGGCACTAGGCGTGCGTGTTAGTGTCGCCCGTATCGCTCCCTCGCTTCTTGACCTAGGACGTATAGCTACATAGGGCCCTTAATGACGCTTGAAAAAAATATATTTAAGAGGGCGTGGTACATAGTTCACTCTGAGCACGTTGAATGCAATTAACAGGTTTCTGAAAATCTGTACAGAAAAATCAAGTAAGGGAAATCTTAAATAAAAGTTTCTTGCTACTTTGTGAGCAAATATTTTGACGGACAAATACATTCTTTTAGCGCTATATCTTGCGCCGCACTGAAACGTGCAAATCTACAGCGTAAAAAAATAGTTCTACCGTAATACATCTGATTATGAATTATTTGCTCTCAATGTTAGAGTAAAGTAATGCCTAGGTTTGCCGTTTCGTAGTTTTCCTATAATCGCTTCCAAAAACCTGTACATATTTTTCTCATCTTTTTGTGGCGCGAATATCTTAACTACCGCAAGATTCATAATATTTTCTGGTTGCAGCGCCGAAGAAATTTTCATGTAGCCTCTGCATTACGCACCAAGTTTCCGTATACTAATCGTAGATACATTTCTTTAAACATTTCCGTAAACACACGAAAAAAATTTAACAGTGAGCTGCGGAGAAAACTTCTGCCTTAATTTAGGAACATCTTCAACAAATGTCTCTAAATATATAGCAATGCGTGTCAATGATGGCATTATTGTCTCTGTCCCTTCTACACTGTCGGTAACAGCCACGGTGGCTGAGCGGTTGGCCTGCTCGCCTCCCACCAAGGTGAACCGGGTTCAATCCCCGGCAGCTCTACTCCCGGAATTTCGCGTGTTGGAATCGTGCCGGACGATGCCGCTGGTGGGCGGGTTTTCTCGGGGAGATCCCGTTTACCCCACCCCTTCATTCCGCAGCTGCTCTATACTCACTTCAATCACCCTCATCGGCTCTCAAGACCTCACTGTTAAGAGCCGCCCAAATCTCTTCACTCACTCACTCTAACGGCTAAGGTGTATAGGTTGTCCTGCGAAACGCTATACAACTTGGTACAGCGAGGTGATATTCAGCACACCTGCCTCGACACTCGGCATATCAGAGTCTACGCTGTAAACATTTTCCGTATATTTACAGAAATTTTTACTTAAATCCACAGTAAATATACGGAAACGCAGTCCGTAATGACTAAAAACGGAGTTAAGGGCTAACTACAAAATACGGAAGATCTCCATTTTTTTTATAACTTCGGGTTTCGGGCACGAACAATGGCGAGTCTACACGAAGCTTTCTTCGCCACTGTAACCAGAAAATTATCCTTTCTGCGCCAGTTAAGGTTATCCATATCACTAAGACCTATTCTTTCAAATATTAAAAAGTAGAAATAGGAGTGTGTAACAATTAGCAACACCTAAAATACTCTAACTTAAATAGAAATTAAAATGTTTCTTAACTAAGATAGAAATTCAACAGTTATACCAGGGTAACCACGTGACAGTTGTTGGTAAGTGGTTAAGGGTGATCAATCCCCGCCATCTTGGATTTTCACTGTTTTTTACTATAAGTTTAGCTCCTTAAGTTTAATCAAACTATTACATCTCTATAGAATTTATTGTTGTTCGACTAGTGATTGAAGGCAAGGAATAAATAATTTTTTCTTGCTTTCGCTTTCAGAAATGGTCCTGGAACAGTAATCTAGGAATACATGTTGCAGAACATGTGCACTGTAATGCCCTATGCTTTGTCGAAGCCCAAAACAAAATACAAAATCTGTAATGCAATTTACGGCGAAAATTCCGAAAATCCAAGATGGCGGAGACTGGTCCGCCTTTAAAGGGGAATATCAGTCGCCATATTTGCTTGTAATTTGCGTACAGAGCTATCTACCTTATGAAAGGGCAGATAAAAACGAAACCGCACGCACGCAGTTCACGAGTTTCCCACTCGGTAACATTAGGATCGCTTAAATGGGACATAAGCTGCAAAACGTAACAAAAAAAGAGGTTTAGCACGGACGCTGTTGCCAGTTATCTTACACACACATACTCCCGACCGGCCGGAGGTGGTTCCTCTGCTCACGCCATAGAGAATATAAAATAAATTTTAAAAAACTTTTAAAACCAACCTTTTATTTATAAATGCACTAGAAAGAGAAACATAATTATAATACTTTCACAATATGTAGAACTTGTAAGATGTGGTCGAACAGCCGTAATAAACTTTACTACAAATTAATATGTTTGTATCAATTTATATTTAGTATATAAAAGCTTGGCGCGAATAGTCAAGAGCCTTACGCACGATATGTGCTTCCAATGCTTACACAAATGAGACATATGTTCTATATTCTATATTCTAATCTTCTTCAAGAAAGATTTTCATAATATTTACTGTTATCATGTGTAGTAAAATCATAGTAATAATGTATCATATATATTTTATAACTAACTTTACTTACTCGCGTTTCAGGTTTCAATGTTTGTGACAAATAGACGCACATGAAATCAATTATAATTTTTTTCCTACATTATCGTTACAATTTTCTTACACGCAATCATAATAAATATTATGACGATATACCATGACGAAGATTTTCTCGTAATTTCTGCTTCTTGAAACATACAGAATGGAAATGTGCTTAAATTTGGTTAAAAATGCGGACTCTATCGATCGAAGATATTTTTACATTTAAAAAGTATATTTTCGTCAAATATTTTATAACGATGCAAAATATATACGTTCTTCTTTCATATACATCATAAATCGCACTTTTCTGACGATTTTTATGGTGTCTGTACTAATTATTTATGAGTTCAGATTGTATAGTCGGGTGCAGTGCTCCATAGGCAGTTGCTTTACTTCAACCTTAACCGTGAAAGATAGTTTTTCAACCGATTTAAAACTAATTTAATGTAGAAAAACACTAGGTAAAGCATGTTTACTGTCGTTAATAATTTGATAGCAAGCGATCCATCACGCCGTTCGTGAAGCAGAAATACAATTTATTATAAAATTTACTACATCGTGGTCTTAAACTTTAAAAATAAACTTTATTAGGTCGTATGTTTATAGCATGACCCTACAGTGAAGCCAATCAGAGTTGTAAATAACAAATTTAATTTTTTTTTCGATGCAGTCCTTGAAATTAAATTACTGTAAAGAATGGAATCATCGTAGTTAAGTGGGAAAACCTGTGTGCACAAGTAGTAGACGAGGTTTCTCGTCGAGTCATCATGACCGAAACCATCATAATGAGGGGGGGGGGGGAGGCTGTTTAAGACGCAAACATGGATGAGAGCCGAACTATACAGAATGTTCGGAAATTCAGTGGCCCGAACTCCAGACATAATTTTTTTGGACCAATAGTAACACAGAAGCCATATACACGTATGTTCGGAAACGTATTTTTATTTCACATAAATGTGTTCACAGTTGCGGCGTACTACGCCTGCAGAACAAGGTGGTGCGATTCTGCGTGTAGGACAAGTTACATAGGAAGTATGGGCTGTTCACGTTAAAATGAGCATTTCTGAAAGGTCTTCCAAAAATCTAATTGTATGCACGTTGTGTATTATTCCGCCTTATGTAAAATTAACATTGCCATCGGCCTCATCACTTTATTCAAGTAAAAATGTGAAATTATTAGGAAAGTAAATATTTTACAAATCTTCTAATTTCTACACATAGACGCATTAAAATAAACAAAAAGTGAATGAAATAATTTGAGTTATCACAAATGGTCACCTAACACTTTTTATTCGAAGTTAAGATATGGAACTACTTCCCCTCTATCGTTACCAACTTTACTGGGCGTATGTCATTCAGTGCGCCCGTTACAATATATGCAAGTAGGAGCAGTGATTTTTTCGAAGGTTTATTTCTAAAGTGCTCACTTTATCGTGAACAGCCTTTAGGTGCGCGACGCTCTGTATGTAATAATTTCGTGTCGCGCTCCTACGACCTATGCAACTTGTTTTACATCAATGATGATCCAGCCTTGTTCTGCAGGTGTTGTACGTCGCATCATCGAAGACAATTATTTTATATAAAAGTACGTTTCCAGATATAAGTGTACAGGGATTTTGTGTTACTATTGGTCCAAAGAAACTATGTCTGGAGTTTGGGCCATTTGGCCACTGAGTTTCCGAACAATCTGTAGAATAGGTGAGTATACAAAAGTTAAATGGCTTGGTGGTTCATTGTATATGAGTTTCAAGTATTTTAATTTGTTAACTGTAATTGTTCACCAAAATCAATATTGCCATTTAAATGTCGTAAATTTGGTTGTAGTTGTACAATAATCTGAGAAAGCTTAATTTGTATATGTAACTGTGTCTAAAAAGCTAAAGTCGATGAAATTAAGTGTTTTTGTGACAGCCAATTCATAGTATTCAGTATTGTTGCACAGCTTGTAATTCTATATTCGAAGAGTTCCAATTCCACACTTTTGTGCCATCCTGTAAGCTATGCAGACTGAGGTGCCAACGCGTACCAGTCTACCGATTGGCTGTGCGAGTCTGTGGCAATGGGCCTCGTGTCTTGACTGGATACAGCCGCAGTTTAAGATCTGGCATGTCTGCGGAGTGACTCAACGATGTCTTAAAAACTTCCGAGACACTGCGCAAAAGACATCAAACATCACTTGAACCAGATTTGCTATCAATTTCCGTGGCGCAGAATTACTTTTTCTTTTGTACACACAAGGTATCGGAAGCAATGCAACGTCGGGCTGTGTGTACCTACAATCCGTCTTGACTCGGAAACGTGAGATTGCTAACCGTAATAAGAACGAAATGAATAACTCTGCATTGAAGACAAAGTAAACACGCTGGGGCGTTGGCGTATCCAAAGCGAATATGTATGAACGAGCGATAAAAGTTAGTTTTATGAAGAAAAACTACGTGCCTACTGTCTTCCGTCTCATGTTTACCCTCCATTTGTTCGTCTTATCTCAAGCTAAGGCCAGATTTTCTGAGCTTCCGCAGGTCAGCCAGTGCCCAGTTGCAGAAACAAGCTTAGGACTTGGCACGAGATAATTCTCCGTTTCGTCCACGATCAGCGTCCATATACGTCGCACAAACCTTGGTTAGGCGGCCTTCTTCCTAGTGTTATATCGGTCTCATTGTAATCAGTCGTGCCTATTCTAATTTTTAAAAAAATATGGGGTGTAGCTGTGTTGGAGACACGGCTGTTTGTTTTGCGTGAATACGTCTACGTTGACTCGCTCGGACGCCTTGATGTTTTTTTTTTTCTTAACGTCCATCATATGGGGTTTCATGTGTATCACTGGATTGCTATTGTGATGCTCTTTCCAACCGTATAAGATTTCTGTATTTCGACTTGGTTTTTTGACGAGTATAGGCCGAAATTGTGTTTTTATTTCATTTACATTAAACTCATACAAGTTCATCATAATCACACTACAAAAATGTTTTTATTCCCGCAATCGATTGATCTTGACGATAGCTGTCGATTGAAACTTAAAATAGCGTCGTAGCTTCTCCTAGTCAAAAGTTATACTACGCGGCGAAACGAACTCGAAATTGCGCCCCCCCCCCTCCCTCTCCCGCTGCGCACGATGCTTCGCAGTCATCACTCAACGTAACATATTCTTTAATCATTTTTCAATCGAGTGGTGTAATCGAATTTTGAATGTAGACAATAGATTCGGAGCTGCATATTACACAAATAATGACATTTGATTGGGATAAAACCAACTCAGCGCCTTAGTGACTGACGAGCAGCCGCTAATGAACGTTGTAGAGCACAGCAAGCGTGTCCATTGTCATGTTGGCCACTATAGAACGGTAGTGAGTGGAAACACAGAGACCAATAGAACCGTTGTTCCTTCAGTGGTGGATATAAGTAACTCACTTATAACTTGTCTTGGTTGTCTTGTAAATGTCTTCTGAGCCCAAAGTATTTATTCTAGTTGCCGAAATACTTTTGCTTTGACGAAATACTTCGGTTCCTTTTATGCTATTCGAGGTGTGATTATGGTTAGTATTTTCTCGATTCGTATGTTTTAATCAATAGATAGTCTTTTTTCATTAAAAAATATTTACTTCGCTGAAAAGAAAACATTTCTCCAGTATCAAACTAGTTAAATTCTCAGTATGCCTCCAGACATTCAACCTCGCTTTGTAGCCTGCTTCGCATATCAGTCACAAGCAAAAAAAAATGCCCTTATACCACTCTTACACCGACATTAACTACTATATTAACAAATACAATCCACTCCTCTGGTCATCGACTCGAGAACGTCACAGAGAACACATCGATCCTGCTTCGAAGTCCTTTCAACACCAATAAAATTATTTAAAAAATTGATATAAAAATGATTCGAAGAATTTTTTATTGATCGATTAATCGAATTAATCGATTTAATTAACAGATTGATCTAATTAATTAATTGATCAAACAATTACTTAATTTTATTTGCATATCATTAGACACTTAAACCACTCTTGCACCAAATGCGACTTATGCCAATCGTGTGCTAGGTGGTCCAAAAGTGACACACTGGCTCTGTTGTGCTCAAACACTAACATATAGTTCTCTCCGTCATATAATCTGCAGTTACAAGGCGGTGCTAATTTGTTGGAGAAAATTCGTAGCAGAACACGGTGCAGTTATCTATAAAAGTAGGTAGGGCCACCTGTTTTTCGCGAAAAGTTTTGAGCGGAAGCTAGACTCCAATGACCTAAGGCATGCGTGCAGATTTCCTTCGGTTATTGGCTACGTGTCTTTGTCGGGAGGTCTTTCCTTACTTGGCTGGGCGAATCAGAATTAGGTAACTACGACGCTGAGTGTCCGTGATTCGAGGACAAACCCCTATAACGCTTGACAATTAAAATCATCCAATTCTTGACAATTAAAATCATCCAGTTACGAAAGTGGATCTGAGCTCTCGTGTTTTGGTTTACAAGAAGTCCTGAAATTTTTTCGCGAAAAATCGGTGGCCCTACCTATAGGCTGTTCACAGTAAATTGAGCACTTTTGAAAGCCCTGCTCAAAATCTACATGCAGGCACTTGGCGTAATCTTTCGCCACTATTCACAAAAATTTACATTATCATGGGCCCCATATGTTTATTCATTAGTCGGTCAGGTGGAACTGTGAAATAACTAGAGAAGTAAGACTATTACAACTTGTCTAACTCCTACGCCTATACGAATAAAGAAAACAGAGAGAAAAATAAATTATTTCGGTACTTACAAATGTTGACCTAATATTTTTAATTTAGCATTAGGACATGGAACTCCTTACCCTCGGTCGTTGCCAACTTTACTGGGCCCATGTCCGTCAGCGAGACCGCCAAGATTTGTGCAGATCGGGGTAGTGACTTTTTTCAAAGATTTATTTCATAAGAGCTCATCTAACCGTGGGCAGAATTAAACAGTTATAATTCACGTAAACTTGTTTTAAAAAAATAATGAGCTACGATGCCATTTACTCTAATGTGTAGAAGTTATACTTATATTGCTATTAATTCAGATATCAGACTTTTAAAGAGACCACAGAGTAGATAAGTAGGCCACAGAGACGAAATGACATGGCAGTTTCTTGGACCGGCTGTGGCAGGTTCTGGAAGCGAATTTGGTGTTTGATTGGCTACTCTATACTGCGAAATGTTCCATATCGGCTGGGCTGCAGCCGGCTGGCGAGTAGGTTGCCAGGCGTTGATTGGCGGACGGCGTCCCAACACGTTGTTGGTCAGCGGCGCCATTTTGCTGTCGCGTGCGACTGAAGTTCGTGGTATAAGCGGTGATTTCGCATCTATATTCTTAAGTAGAGGATGTTCACAATAAAGTGAGTGCTTTGATATCAATATTAGAAATATGACACTGCTCCTATCTGCATATATTTGAATGGCCGTGATAAGTGTCATTCTCCCGGTAAAGTCAGTATCGATGGTGGGAAAGAAGTTCCATGTCTTAACGTCAAATTAAAAATGTTAAGGCGGATTCCCACCCGCTATCTTGGATTTATCGATTTTTCGCCAAAGCTTGTATTTCAGAAGGTGTATTGAAATTTCCCGCACGGCATATCCTAAATATCAGCTTCCCAAACTTTATCGAACTGCCACAGCTTAGCTACATTTATTAATTTTTAGTCGGTAGCTGTCGAGGTGAAACGCGAGATTATTCCTTGCGAACTATTACAAAGGCGACGATATAAACAGTAATCAATAGATACTGACCTGAGACAATGCACTAGGCAATGGTCTGTACTCTGTCGTTCCAAAAAACGTGATATAAAACTGTATTTCCAGAGTATGGCAAAAATTCCATAAATCCAATATGGCGGGTGAAAATTTTCCTTAAGTAACCATTTGTGATAAATTAAAATATTTCTTTCGCTGTCTGTTTATTTAATGTATCTAATTGTAAAAGTTAGCGCATTTGCAAAATATTTATTTTTCTAATAATTTATCCTGTTCACTTGTCGGACGCATGAATAAAGAGGTAGGATCCACTGCAGTAATAATTTTACATAAGACGGAAGAATACACAACGTGCATACAAGTAGATCTTAAGCAGAGCTTTCAAAAAATGCTCAGTTATCTACGAACAGCTTATACCCTGTGATACGGCATTGAGATACATGAATACGTTGCCTGATACGGTACTAATTTTAATTTAAAAACACGTAAGTTTACGGGCAAAGTTTTTTTCATTATGATGTTTTTTTAATGCTCATGTAACCGTGAACCATATATACTAGAGCATACTTAATTTAACAGTTAATTTAACGTTACTGAGATTTACAGCTTCATCAATACGAAACCATAGGTTATGAAAGTTTTAGAGATTATTGTCCTAAACTATAAATCTCAGTAAGTTCAGCAAGTGATGTGACACTTGCTAAAAATTCTGGATACAAGCGAAGGTTCGTGATACTGGGTACAAAAATTTTACAGTTGCCTTTTTCCGCTATTTAACTATCAGATATTGTTTTACCCCAGTGAAAACTATTACACAATAATTGCTACCATATGCTATTCACTGTAAAATGAGCACTTTTGAAAGCCCTGCTTAAGATCTATAGTCCATTCGCCATTGGAAGCAACTTTCTCGGAGCCCTGCTAAATATCTACTTGCAGGCCCGTTTTGTATCTTTCCGCCAAATGTAAACAAACATTGCCATGTGACTGCCATGTAGCAACTGTCATAATCAATTTTTACATTCCATTGTGTGTGTACATATGTTCGTATACTTTCGCTACACCTAGAAATAAACGTTGAAATGTGACTGCTAGTTTATACCTGTCAAATGTGTTGTTTACTGTTTACAGCTTTTCAAATAATTCTGTCATATTCCAAAAACCATTCCGTACGAATATTCACAGTTTAGGTTTCTAACATTATTTAGGTCAGTTTTATGACGTTTTCAAAAATGCCTGAATTGACGACAGTTCTTACGGTTATTTTTCATCAACATGTTTGTTTTCCACAACAATGCTCAATACCTGTAATGCACGTTAGAATTTTGCCGCGACTGTGGTAACACTGTTACAACTGCGAGGTAAAGGGCTGTAATAATTATCCTTTTGTTATTGATATGTGTTGGGTTATTTCTTTAAAAGGACGGCCTCAGTTGGAATAAATATTAAAACGAAGGAACAACCAGTCAAACGAAAAAGGCACATTTAATTCAATCACGCAATTCATGTTGCTTATTTGCTGTCGTACAAACTTAAAATATAGTGGTGAACATGCACACAAATAAGCCTACGGTAACTTTTATTCCACTCATATCTTTGTGTATTGCTACTTACTGTTTATTAGGTTTATTTAAATTTATCGGGCTGGGCTTAGTGGTTTTTTTCTGGGATTGTGGCAAATTACGTTACACGATTGTGTTTCATACCCCTTAGGGCAAAGTTACAACGTTGTGATAAATAAACAGACGTGGCTGAAAAAATTAACTTCGTCATAAAAACAGTTCACAGTTAAAACGTATAAATAGTGCTGATCAAATATTTGAAATCACGCACACACATGGGGTCAGCGTATCGACCACGATGCACAAAGGCACGCCATTTCACAGACGCGATGATTAACGAAACACCCGTCACAGTATATTTATTACTGCCATGGAAACACAAATTTATCACAACATCGCAACTTGCCTAGGTATGTTTAAAAAACACAACGTCTACAAACACGATGTGGAAAGAATAATTTACGTATCGTTTGGCAAAAAGCAACACGCCATGTCATGGCTTGCCACGTCTGCCAACTTCACTTGATAACTGCCCCGCCATCATATCTAAATATATTAAATTAAGTATTCAATCATTAAAATATCTTTTCAGTTGTAAATTACATATTAAAAAATCATTATTTTGCTGTAATAAGTATGAAATATGCTACAATTGAAAAGATGTATAATTTCATTGCTTACTAGCGAAGTGAAATTTCCCGAGTTTGAAAGAGACGAAGTAAGAGAGAGAAAGCGACAAGCCTCGCCCAACAGACAATTTTTCAGATTCTTTCTCGCTCGATAAAACAACAACGTACCATTACGGCCTACTCACGATATTTTCCGCTGTTATTTTAAACTGTAAAAATGATATATGTTGTCATCGGGGCTACCTAGATATTTAAATATTTCAATAGGCACCGTTTAATTTACTAATAGTATTCTAAAAAACTAGGTTAAAATAATATTTTTACTGTGAACTATTTCTCACCGGTCGCTGCCAACACGTCGCTGCTCTCGCAGTTGTTAATTCATATTTAAAAATAAATAAATATTGCAAGTTATAGAAGATATTAGGGGAAAGTTTCGTGTAATCAATAATACAGTACTCTAAAGTTAACCACAGTGTTATATATTTGTGGAATACAGGTTATTGAAAAAACAAGTTGACAGGTTATGCATAGAGTATTTTTTCAAAGGTTGATTTTCATAAGTCGCTTCCAATCGGGAATGTACTATACTTGTATGAAAGGAGTGTATGTAAGATTAACATTGCCATGGGCCTCGTCACTTTTCTCGTGCGTCGGTCAAGAGAAACTGCGAAATTATTAAAAAAGTAAATATTCACCAAATCTGCTCATTTTTACACTTCGACGTATTAAGAAAAACAGAAAGCGAAAGAGATCATTTAAGTTACTAGACATGGTTACCTAACACTTTTTATACGAAGTGAATATACGGAACTGCTTCCCATCCATCGTCACCAACCTTACTGGGCGCATGTCACTTAAAATGTATGCAGGTAGGGTCAGTGACTTTTTTTTCAATTCCAAAAGTGCTCACTTTATCGTGAACAGTCCTTATAAAATATTTTCTAAGTGTAAGTATAAAAACAACACAGTAAAATATGATATATTTTTCATATACGGTACCGAGGCCACTCAGACTTTCATCAGGCTAGGCCCACCTCCTAACAATCAAATAGTCGTTACCGCGTCCAGTGTTTGTCCGGGAGCAGTATGTGTGATATCCACGGTCGTGCTGCACCCGCCATCCGCTCGTCTCACGCCGCGAACATACTGGTAGTACTTATAATCTGTTCACGGTAACTTCATACTTGTTGAATCAAACCTTTGAAAAATCCCCCCATGTATGACGTGTTCGGTTGTTACCTAAATGCCCCATGTATCACAAGCGTTTCATACTTGTTTTATTATAAACGTATCTTTTTTCTTGGTTAAACTAAACTTTAAATTTAGTTTTAACTATAAATTATAATATTTAATTTATAATTAATATGAATAAAAATGTAGAGAATATAGGTGTGTTGGTAATACCTAGTAAGAAATAGTTCTGATCGAAAACTTGAAACTTGCTTAAAGTCCAGTTCCCACGAATGTGGTGTGTAGTCCCTTTGGTGTAATTTTATAGACTCGGTTAATATTTGTTCGCGTGAAGTGGAGGAATAGACTGAAAGTAGAACTTAAGAAGGGTTTCAGAAAAGTTGGAAGTAACGCTGAATGGACTATACACTGTTTACTTTTCTTTTTCGACGCCTCGCAGTCCGCTGCACTTGGCATATTGTTATGATAAATAGATCTAACTCCTCACATGAAGATTATTAATTTAGGGGGTCTATTATTGCTTACATGGGCTATAGCTTAAATGGGACTATAGGAGCGTAACAAGTTACTAATAACAGTTTTGTAAGGAACACTATATAAAGGGGTTTCTTAAACATTAAGTTTGTTGTACAATATTATTTCAATATAAACATGATGAAGCATGCGCGTGTGTAGCCATACAAATATACTGAAGTATTAATTTATATTAAATTATAAATATTTAACCAGCCACATTCCGAGTAAAGTCTAATTGCAGAGTCCCCACCTTTTTCATGATTCCGGAGGCTGATTACGATGGCAGAAGTCAACGCCCGGACATACCCATCTTCAATGGTCTTTGTTGCATTGGCCCGACGACAAAAAACCTCGCTCCCAGAGTAACGTTGGCCTATATCGGGTGCATTGTTTAATATTTTCGGCCCCGTTTACTGGCCTATGGAAGGGGTTTCTGCGGCTGTCTTTCGCAAGGTGTTATTGCAATCACGCTCGTGCTCTGATTCAATGATTGAAAGTGTAATTAAGCAGGCCATTCAGCTAAGGCCTGTTCATTTCATAACAATATATAACCCAAACACCAGATGCGGAGATGCGTAAGCGGTATATGTAGGGCTTATTTATCAATTTTAGAATATTGTACGCCGAACCAGGCAGGTGTCGGCTTGTCCCTAAGAAAGGAGGGAACTTTCAAAGATATCTATTCAAGACAAATGTTTCATAATATCGCCTTTCACTTCAAGTTCTCCTTCCCATGCCACTTACGGTGACGACTGGAAAGGTCGTAACGTCTCGTCAACATCGGGGTCATTACAGATGGAACCAGCAGCCCAGACGATCAGGAGCTATAGGATGTTCACGGTAAAATGAGCACTTTTGAAAGTCCTGCTTAAGATATATTTGTATACACGCTGTGTATTCATGCGTCGGTCAAATTAAACTGTAAAATTATTAGAAAAGTAAATAGTTTACAAATATGCTAATTGTCACACTTCGATGGATTAAAAAAAAAATAGAAACTTAGAGAAATAATCTAAGTTATCACAAAGGGTTACCTAACACTTTTTATTCGACGTTAATATATGGAACTACTTTCCCAACCATCGTTACCAACTTCACTGGGCACACGTCACTCATTGCGCGCTTTAAAATACATGAAGGTAGGGGCAGTGACTTTTATCTAAGATTGATTTCAAAAGTGCTCACTTTATCATGAACAGCCCATAGTAAGGAATCTGCCGTAGCGTGTATCAAGAAACCATAATGACATCCGCCTGGTGTGATTCCTGAAAACCATGGAAAACCGAAAGCAGTATTGCTGGAACGCGTATCTTATCCAGGTCTTGCTAAATGTGAACCCAGTGTGTTGCCATTGCGCCACCTCGCTCTTGGCGTGGGAGAGATAGCACCAGCAAAGCGCTTTGAGAAAGTTGAAGGAATTGTGAGCAAGTACGAGCCTCACGGGCAAGCAAAAACCACAGACTAAATATGAGGTAGACCGCTTATTCGTCTTCAGCGAATGTACCAACACTGACCTACCCCAAAGATACACAACTGCCAAAGTCACATGGTCAACAGTGATGAACGTGTTTGTTTATATCTTAATTTCTAAGTGAAAACCACTATTATATTAAGAAAATACTTTTACCAGTTGAAACTTAATCACACTGCGTTACGAATTGGGTAGAGCAAGTATACAAACATTACAAAGCTCTTGTTTACTAAACTGTGTTCTAACCTCAAACCCAATCCACTCCATTTTCGCTAGACGTGTTGGAAGAAAAGCAGTTCAATGTTGGGACACGGAGACTGGTTGTGCGTACCCAACGAGATCGGTCTACCTCATATTTAGTCTATGGCAACAACCTGTTGCAAGTCAGTATTCGAGGTATAGTGGGTCCCCTGTTCAGTCTATTCACTGTTACGTCCAACGTTTCTGAAGCCTTGCCTGCTAAAGTTCTACTTACCATATGTTCCCCCGCCTCATGCAAACAAAGTTTAACCAAATCTATAAAATTAAACCAAAGGGACTACACACCACATTCGTACGCACCCAGTTCAATAACAGTTTCTTTAAGAATTATTTATTACTAAGTATTACAAATACATCTATTTTCTCTCTATTTCAATTTTTATTAATTAAAAATGAAATATTATAATTTATAGATAAAATATAAGTGAAAGTTCAATTTAACTCAAAATAAGATATTTTATCTTAACATAAGTAAAAACGCTTGTGATTAACCACATGACATAAGTAAAAACGGTTGTGATATAACCCCATGAGATATTTAGGAAACAACCAAAACGTCTTGCATGGGGTGATTGTCCAAAGTTTTGGTTCAAAATATGTGGACCGTGAATGAAAAATAAATGAGCGTGTCTCGCAGTTAAATCACTGAAGTAATCAGTAGTTTTCCTGTTATTCCAATAGAGTAATTTTCTTCTCGTTTGAGGTCAGATGCCTCTTATTTGAAGCGATTTTTACTGTTTCGATTTCAATACTGTCTTCTGAATTACCCCCCCCCCCCCCCCCACTCGGAGCGTATCTGCAGAATTTGAGGATACAGTTTATAAATAAGGGTATTATATTTTCGCGAATGAGATGACAATCAAGATTTCAAATACATGTATAGTTAAATTACTTTCGAGATTAAACTACAGTTACACACACAATGGACTACTCAGAGTAAATAACGGACCTGCATGAAAACAAGGTCAGAATCTCGTATTGCATGATATAGAGATAAAACAAAAGACATTTAAGACAATAGGTCAGTAGACAATCAGTGATCAAACAGCTAATGAGGCGTGCCAATGATCTCGAAAATTTTACTGTCGATTTTTACTATCAACTAGACTACAAAGTGCTAACTGTAGTCCATTTAAGCGACACGTCCGATGCATTAGTTACTGCGTCAAGCCAATAATTTTACACTAATAATGTAAATATATTTGACTTATGTTTTTAACAGAACACAATTATCCTTACGATTCAGCCTTCGGTAACTGGAATGTCCTCAATTCAAATTAAATGAAGCTAAACTTCTTATAACACATTTTACTGTGGGGGCTTCAATGATAATTTTATTTTTACAAAAAACTTGTTGGTTTTTAAAAGCAGTTTCGCCAGTTCACGAAAAAACGTACGTACTTCAATGTACGTCCAATCACAAACGTCAAAAAAAAAATTATTCCATGTCATCCGTGCTGTTAAATCCTAGGTGAATATTTCCAGATATCTGTTGATTGTATATGTAGATGATTGCATAATTTCCATTATTAAGCACCAAACAATCATGAATTCCTCTCTAGTGGAGTATGCGAGACGCAGAGAAAGAGAGAGAGAGAGAGAGAGAGAGAGAGAGAGAGAGAGAGAAGAAATAAAGTCATGTTTTTTGACGATGGGAGGGAAAACTCATTTTTATTTCCTGTATGGCGTGGGGCGGATTCCAGTTCTAGTATTATTCAAATGCGAGCGTTGCCGGAGGGGTGTAACTGAACTTTGGTACGTCCTAATTGGCTCCGACCCAGTTTCTTCAGCCCCTCCACCCCACCCTTTTGCAACTTCAACCCCCATCCATCCACCATCCAGGCATCCCTTCCTTTGGAATCACAGGAGGATGGGGTTGGTGGGGAGAGGTAAGAGGGTTGGCCGGACCAGCAGGCTGAATTGATGAGTCAGGAAGAGGGGGTGTAGGCCATTGCGACTGGAGGGTGTAGTAGTGTTGAGAGCAGAGTGTGCAGAAAATTTTGGCGTGAGACGGGGGGAAAAAGGAGGATGGGAGCCATGAGAAGATGTGCTTTGGTTCAACTCCCAGACACTCGCCCTTATCGAGCGGGCCCAGCTAGCTTTCGCCTCCGTCTGCACCCGGGTTCATATCTCGACCGGAGGCGACACTGTCGATTATTGCCCCTACTTTGTAATGGGGGCAGAAAAACGCTATATCGCCACGTATCCTTCACAGATAAACCAACAAATTTTGAAACGGTTTATGAAGAGTATACCTTCAAAACAATGCGTTGCTATTCTGTAAAACACGTTCCATAAAAAAATTTCGAATATTTTTGCGTGGAGTCTGCTTTCGAATATCATTTATGAGGCACTGTCCGTATGTGTATGTTACTCGACTGTGCTTTGAAAGTGTTTTTTTTTCCTCTGCAGGGAAGATGCTAACATTTTTTAGGAATGGAAATCACTTACACTAGCAGTAATATATGATAAAGAAGCATGCATTTATCTTTACTACAACGCTACAAAATGACAGTCACTGCTGCAAATCCCAGTGCGGCAGAAGATAACCACGCCAATTCAGTGTCTTGCGCGCAGAGGCGATGAATCTTATGAAGTGCACGGATTTGTCGCCCTTGTGACTCATGCGCTTCTATGCCTGAAAATGTGACAGGCCTACAAATGGATGATAATCTTAACACTAAATAAATTAAAATAGAAAACCTTCACTTTATTTATGGTACAATACAAACGAACTTCCCAAAAATAGTCAATGTTATGCAATTAACTACATGAAATAATCGAACAAGATAGGAGAAGATAGAACAAATAAAGTTGAATATATATAACCTGAACTAACTAGTTGATAACTATCTCTGCAACCAGGCAAATAGAACGAAGGCCGATGGAGAAAGATGTTAACGAACCTAACCTAAATTAAAATAAAAGTAATAAATATTTTACCATTTTTAAATGCCACATCTTAAATCGAAAAACAAATACACTGTATCATTAGCATTCCCCTCACGCTAACGGCACATAACAGAGAAATAAGAACATAAGTCCGATTTTATTTAAGTCTGGACTGAACGTTAAATATACACCTGGTGTAATTAACTGGTGTGAAAATGGGATACACGCTGTCTTTGCGTTTGGATGCAGGTACTAATGATTTAATCACACGATAACGTAAAGCAGTGAAACACACCGTTTCAAAAATGTCAGTCCAGTTGAGTAACAATTGCGGCATTTCAATATAACTTATCTGTTGGAAGCTATTCTGTGTTTTGTAAAGAAATAATTTGTGATTAAGAGTAATTTTTAATACACAGCAATACAGTGCTGGCGTAGTATCATTCTTCAAAAAGTAACGCTATATTTTAATTAACAATACACGGAGAGGTAATTTGTATTTCGTAACGCTTCTCTTTTCTAAGTTACAACTAGGACCACCCGATTATCGGGAAAATAGTTCCACGGAAGCTGTATTTCAATATCGTACTTGCACATTTAAAGTTTTCCTGCCGTTATTGGCCGCATGCCTTCGTCAAAGACAGTGCGCTACTTGACTGGGCCAATGAGAATTATGTTACTCCGGTGCTGAACGCCGTGATTCGCGGGCAGGCAACTAAGATGCACAACAGTCGAAACCATTCAATCACGAAAGAGGATCTGAGTTTTAGTGTATTGAAATACAACTTGGCAGGAAATTTCTCGCGAAAATCTGGTGACCCTATTTATCATGCAAATGACACATACCACATCAGTCTCGGATATGTCATTATTAATACATAAACTCTAAAAAACATTTTAAAACCAACTTTTTTTAATGCCCTAAAAAGAAAAAAATAATTATTATAGTAGTTATAGACTTTGTAGAACTTGTAATACGTGGCCGAACAGATGTAATAAATTTTACTACTAATTAATATGTTTGTGTCAATTTATATTTAATATATAAAAGCTTTGCGCAATATAGAACGTATACCTCATTTGCGTAAGCGTAGTAAGCACATATATTGAGTAAGAATCTTAACTATTTACAATATAGAATGTATACCTCATTTGTGCAAGCGCAGTAAGCACATATCTTGCGTAAGTCTCTTAACTATTCGCTCCAAGCTTTTATATAATATATATAAATCGATACAAACATATTAATTTGTAATATAGTTTATTACCATTGTTCGACCACGTCTTACAAGTTCTACAAATTCTGAAAGTAATATAATTATTTTTCCCTGTTTAGTTCATTTACACATAAAAGGTTGGTTTTAAAAGTTTTTTTTAAGTTTGTTTAGTTATTATTCACTTTTTTTCTCTACAATTGTTTTGTTATTATTATATATGTAGATTATTTATAAATTCATTTATAAATTCGTAAGACTAAAAAGGCTAAAAATGTGCAGTTAAACACTGGCGACCCCTTCCAAACATCGTGCTGCAACTTGAAGAACAGTAATGCGCTGGAGGCAGAGTGCACGCCAGTTCAGTGCGTAGAGGCCGGACAGACACCATACATACAAACAAGTCAAGTTAAATAAAAGCTTGTAAAAACAGGTAAAATTCGCTGGTATGCATTGCACTAGGTTTTCAATTTTATTTGTTGATAACCGAAGTCGTTAAAATCGGTAAAATGTTCTCAGCCAAAGAGGAACGGGGAAGGAGTAGGCTGCAGGGTTATACTCAGTTACGTAGTTTTCCTGTCTGGCATCTCACAAATTATTACTATGCTTGACAGGCCACACATATTGCAGGGTTGTGGATTACTTATGCAGTCAGTTTTTTTAAGTGAATGTGTAGGCCTAATAAATTAAATTAAATATTAATGTGTTAGAAGTTTTATTCTAGTTATAGTTATATTTATTGATAAATTATTGAATTGTATTAAAATTTATAAATTGCATTAAAAAATAATTGCTGGATGAATATTTTGTTCGTGGGCCATTCTAACGAGTTTTATGGGCCACATGTGGGCCGCGGACAGCTGATTGAAAAGTCAAGGGCTACAGCCTGTCTTAAAGAACCATCCCGACGTTCACTTGAAGTAATTTCAGGAAAATCACAGAAACCCAACTGCAAAAAAAAAAGTATATCTCTTATAAATTACTTTAGGTCGTGAGTCGCGTTTTCGTATTTTTTTTTTTTTTTCACGTGGAACCAACATCCACAATTTCTCGAGGTTGTTTAACTGCGTCGTACATAACAAGCTGTGTGGAAAAAATTAATTACCTTAATTAAATGTAGTCAGAATTTTCTCACAAAAAGTAGAATGCCTTACGAACGTGTATTCGTTCCTCACTGTATTCAGATGATTTCTCTTCTGAAAGCACTCTACAATCATGGAGAGTAGCTCTCTTGGCGTAAAATGGAACAGCCGCTAGCGAAAGTCGTCTAAAACACGACGCGGTCAATTAGCTAACAGTAACTGTTCATGTCAGAGAAGTTGGCGTACTGTAATCGCTTCTGGTTGTAATTAAAGTAATGGGCTCCTAATACTGCTTCATCGGAATTCCTGTATTTCAGGGAAAACAGCGCAAGGTATAGGTGAATTTCAAATTGGACTATCTAAGGCATACCAAGATAATATATTCACCAATGCACAGCATTCAGAATCATGCCATCTAGATAGTTTTCGCGAGTAAACCCATGTTTATGCAACCAACTACGTGTTTGGCTGTGAGAAATTAAGAAATTTTATTTGACATTGGCATAAAAATAATTATCAAATGCCTCTTCTGAAATTGATAAAGGAGCCTATTTTGATATCCAGCCAAAATGGACTTCCTTAGCTTCATTTCAAAGCGAGCATTAGCTGCTGTGACTATGCCTCCTCACGTAATTTGGCGCTTGTGTTTTTCTTTCAAGGTTGGCAACAGTTGGTTGCCGTGGTGCGAGTGTAGAGTACTTTTATTCAGTGTAATTTTTAATTGGCCGGCCGATTATTATTTTGCTATTATGTTTATACAATGTAGTGAAATATTTAATAGTTTTAGAATTTATTAATCTTATTTGCTTATTGTATATTTATTTTATGCTCATATATTCCAAATAGTACTTGATTGTAACGTGCGCAGATTAAATGGATGTTAGGGCGATCGCCACCAGATGCGCTACGTGTCACGTGCCGTGGTGCTGCACTGACTAGGATCTAGTCGGGCGACGCTCGTTGCAAGCAGCAGCACTAGTGCGTAATGCTCCACGCGCCGTGCGACCGATGCCAAACTGTGGCAGGCGATATACGAATGAAGGCGGTCTCGGGCCGGAATATTTTGCACGTAACGTAAAAGTATGAAGCTGCTAGCTTGGTGTAAAGACTGCACGTTTATTATTACGTTACGTAACTGGAAACTACGCCCTTGCCACCGCAGAAGTGTGCCGGTCCTGTTGTAATGTTTTTTTTTTTTTTTAACTTGTTTCTGGATGCAAGTACCAGGAGTACTTTAAATCGTACGTGGTTGGTATACACAAGTGCTCAGACTTTGTGCTTAAGTCAGTCTTTGTCTTAAAAACCGGTTCCTGAAAATTCAATCTGTGAACAGTGGAGATGGCGAACACAAACGTACTCAACGAAGTATAGAGACAACGAAAAAATATGGCGATTGAATCGGTTCGGATACTTCTTTCCACATCACAATAGCGTCACTACGTGACAAACACAAACATGTCAAATTACTGCTAAACATTTGGATGCAGCCAAAAATTTTAAAACTCCGAATCCCAATCGAATTCAACTGTCCAGAAGACATAAATATAATAACATCGGGATATTTATTACGATTTATAATTCGAGAAGATGTATTGCAGAAAAAAATAAAAAACTTAACGGAAAATTGTGATTAAATTATGTAATAACACGGGAAAACTATGTAATACAGCAGCCCTACTCATCACATCAGTTCCGTCGCTTTACAGTTCCTTCTTAGGCTGGACACCTCAAGGTTCGCAGTTCACCACGGACATCAAGAACAACCGTGCCTTGTAAAGGATTCAATCCAACAACTATTTCATCCGTAAAAGTAGTACTCTACCGAGTTCGTCAGTGGATTCGAGACGAACGTAGGAACAGGAATGAGCAACGTGTATGAGTAACTACTATGTATTCACTTCTCAGATGTGTTCTTAAATGTACGGCGGTCATAGTGTCTGCCGCATGCGCACTTGCAATTTCATTTTAGAGTAGGCTAATTATACAAGTTTGAGCATGGCGCCATAGATATGTGTACAATACCGTATATGTAGGAAACCGCTGATTTTAGAAAGGCTTAACATTTAGTAACAAAAGGCTTTTATAAAACAGCTTCTAGTATGAAACTTTGCTTGGCTTCAAAATAATAATTTCTGTCTACTTGTCATGGGTAACTCACTGAAATTGCTGGTGTAAGTGCACTAACAAAGGCGCACCTTACTGAGTTGGCGTAATGTGTCAACTCAATTGCGCCATGGTGGAGTGACTGTGCCCTGTAACGAGCATACCATGGCGCCGGCACAGCGACTCGCGGCACAGCGCAGCGCTGTAACAGCACAGTGCGTCAACACATACTTATTCTATGGTGGCGCCATCGGCATTCGCGGCCGGTACGGCGCTTCGCAAGTCGTTGTAGTTGAATACATTTCTGTTACGTGGTTGCATGTGCATTGTGTGTTGCTATTATTTGTATACCTAGTGTACATCCTTGTAAGTTATTATTGTGTGTTAGGTAAGAGCATACAGATCTCAATTGCATGCTTAATTTGTGTTTTAAAACTGTTTATAAATAAACACGTGTTCGAAAAAATTCGTGGTACTCTAGCCATGAGTTAAAACTTATTTCTTTTACCACATTTTCCATGCAATCCAATACAGATTCTTCGCCGACAATGTGTAGAAGTGGTATTTTTTTTAAAACAAAACAGCTATAAGTGCATATAAGTAACGCAGGTTGCTATGACTTATTATTTCACACTTCAGTTAGTCGCGACGTTTTTTTTTTTTACTTTATACATCGTTTCGTAAAGCGATACTTTAAATATAATCGATATAACTAATAACGATAATTTTTTTCAAAATGTTTAAATTACCAGCGCACTGCGCCACTGAGTCGTGAGTTACATATTTTGAAGGAAGTGAATTAGCGCACCATGCGCAATGAACTGAGTTGGCTCAATTGCGCGGAGCTGCGATGTGTTACCCATCTCTACTGTCTACTAGAAAAGGTGAAATGTACTACGCTATACATTATTATTTTGGGTTATTTTTGTATCTCCCTATAGTGTTATGGTTTACTCTCCGAAAGCAACATATGTATGCAGGTAGTTAAAGGAAGTGATTTTGTGCATATTTAGTCTCCAAGCTAAATTTTAATGTCCGCGCACGTGAAATGTGCTCATTATACTTTATTTTCATGTTATTTAGCGAATGTTTTCTTTATACTATAATTTTGGACTTTTTAATTGTTTACATTTGTCATGTGGCCAAGAAATTTAAATCATCCCTTGGATCAATGTGTTGCATACTGTTCGAATTTAATCAGCCGGGCGAATTTTAGGTGTTCGGCCTTAACGCAGATTACATGGACATGCGAGTGACCCAATCATGTAAGTAATAAGACAATTCAAGTACTTGAAGTGTATTTTAAAATACATCCTAACTCCGTTTAAAACTCCCAAATTCCCGGGTCGCTAATCATTGGCAAGTAGCCTACATGTTCAATTTCGATCGACTAATCCTCACTGTGATTGTAGCACGGCCTTGACATGCCAAACTAACCATAATACTTTGCCTAAAAACGCCACTTGCATCCATTGATTGGCAAGCCCAGCTACGGAGGTCGCCATTTGCAACTCATCGTTTACCATTAGAAAATTAACAACCTAATTTTAACGCGCGGTGATGTGTCTGACTCAGGTTAAAGACGTTGTAGTTCCATCACACATGGTTTCGTTGGAGATGCGCCACCCTTCGCCCGCCCCTGACCACTCCCTTCACCCGAAAATTGTTCATGTTCTTGTTACATTTCCCGAAACATCGCATATCTTATGTGTGCGTATACACTTTCACGCATACGTAGTCGATGATCGTCTTAGATAAGCTTGCATGCGTAAAATGAAACAAATCTGATTTTAATTTGAGTTGCCTAATTCGCACCCGAAGCTGTCTTTCCTAACCGACGCGACGTCGCAAATGACTATCTGGACCGCCGGTGAAGTGAAGTGGAGACATACGAGAAGGACACGAATTGGCGCCGCGTCGACACGGTTAATTCGGGACCAAAATGGGTCGAAACAATCTCCCCACTGGGAATCAACACCGTTATTGGACCCCCGCCCCCACCACTACCGCCACCGTTTCCCCTCCTCCCCCTTCGAAACCGGCCGCTAATCCAGAGCAAACGCTGGCGGCTTGTTGACAAGAGTAATCGGCGCAGACAGCGCTCGCGCGAGCTCGCCCATGCTCCTGCGATAAGCTCTGGCTGCATCTGGGCACGGTCGACTTGCCTCATTATCTGCAACGTGGCCGAGGATGAAGAGGGGTGTGGAGAGGGGCAGGACGTCCCGACACTGCATTAAGAGGCGATATCAGCGCCAGATGCGGTTCATCGCCAAATTAATCTGTCCTCTCCCCCTCCCCCCCCCCCCCCCATACAAGCTCACCGGGGCTGTGGGAGGAGATCATTATAACTCCGCGCTTCCTCCCCTTCAACGCCCAACCCACACATGCGCCCCTCCCCCGCCTCTACGCCCCCCTCCCCCTCCAACAAATACAGCGTTGGCCGCTAATGGTATATAATTAGATTCAGACCGCCCGAAATTATCGATTATCTGTCGCTCGTCAGAGCAATTGCGGGAGGGCCATGCTCTCGACTGTACATGTGCATTCCGTCATCCTGGTAATAATTTATGCTTCATACTGACAAAAATGCATGGTTTTAAGAACCACCAGTGTGTCCAATAACTAAGGGCACCTGTTTTTCATGAAAAGATCTCAGGACAAGTTGTGTTACAACCCTCTTTAATTCAAAACCACTTTCATGATTAGATAATTTGAATTGTTAAGCGCCTCATCTGTCTGCCGCGAATCACGGGCGGTCAGTATCGGGGAAACTTAATTCTCGCTCATGTGATAGACAGTCTTCACACAAAGACAAGCGACTATTAGTCAAATGTATACTGCAAGTGTACACATAGGATATTGAAGGCTAGTCTAAATATTTTCGCGAAAAATCAGGTGGCCCTATCAATAACTAAAGACCTGAAAAGTTCGCAAGTTCAATGACCTGCAGGCTAGTCTCTACAGTCGTATGTACAAATATGCCGAAATCAACTGCACATCGGTTGTCTGCTGTCATAGTGAAATACAACGATTGTGCTAGCGTTCTCCAGGAGGTGTCAAACACTGTGTGGTCCACGTGTTTTGCATTCTAGGTTGTCCCAAAATGAATCCTCGAATTCTTCAGGTCTCTATCAATTACACATCCCTACTGTTAGTAATGGGACAAGAAAATGAGTTGATGATAGCATCCAAATATTGTCACAAGAACTTGTCTGCGATTGTGTCTGCAACGACCCATGTAGTTCACACATCAGAGCTATCATTGTCTTCAACCAGGACCACTTCAGCAGTTTTTGGTTCGTTCCTGCAACGGCAAGAACTGCAATTTTACACAATATTCTGATGTTATCTTTGTTGTTACTCCGATACCCTGCAGAACTGTTCCGCTGTCACTGCTCTAGTGATTATAGGCTGTTCACGGTTTAACTTAGAACTTTTGAAATCAGCGTTTGGAAAACGTCATTTCTCCTACCTGTATATGTCTTAACGGGAACACTGAAGACTGGCATGCACCTAGTAAAGGTGGTAATGGTGGAAGAAAAGTGGACCCATGCTTTAACGTTGGATTAAAAGTGTAAAGAAAGCATTTATGAATCGTAAAGTTATTTCTTTTATTTTATTAATTTCGTATAATTGGAAAAATTAGAAATTATGTCAAATATTTACTTTTCCAATAATTTCACAATCTTATTTGACCAACGCATGAATAGAGGGATCAGTTCCATTGTAATGTTGGTTTTACGTTTGGTGGAATACTACACAATGTGCGTACGAGTAGATCTTAAACAGGGCTTTGAGAAGTGCTCAGTTTACCGTGAACAGCCTATATTTTATTCAAGCCAGGCCTGGACACGAGGCTAGAAAATTAACGTCCTCCAAAGGCTGCAACTGTAATGTTTCCCTATCCACGCCGCTGCAGAATATCTTCGTATACAGAGGCGAAAACGTCCCGAGTTTCGACCGCACGAGAAGGCCTCGCGCCGTGGCAGCATGACGCTGCTGTGTGATCCGCCAATCAGCGCCCAGAAACCAGGAGCCGGCCGAACGAATATGAAACAGTGTACAGCTGAACAGGGCAAATCAGACACAAGAGTCGGCAGCAACACGCAGCCAATCAGAAACTGAGTAAGCCTACTTCATTCAAATGTCACTGCCACGTCATGTCTTCCCCGCTCACTCGCCAATTATTGTGTGCCATCGTCTAGGCGCGGTGTAATAGCAGTGTTTCTTTCTACTATTGAATGTTAACGGGCCTTCCTACCAAGCCGGCAGCCACGAGCTTTAAATGGAGAATCGATGTTAAACGAAATTCCTTCTCATTGTGCCAACTTTAAAGATAACTATTTCAAACAAAAGTATTGTACGTGAAATTTCTTAAGGAATGATGCTACGTTAGCATATTTTGTCAATTTTGTTAATTTAATATGTTTTTTTATAAACTGTAAATATTGAAATTTGCATATAACAAAAAAAAAAGATGGATAAACAATTTTTTTTTCAAAAACTATTTTTGTAGCAATATTTTCTGAGAAAATCGCATCAACATTTATTTTTGTTTGAAATAGTTATCTTTAAAATTGACACAATGAGAAAGAATCTCGTTAAACATTGATTCCCCATTTGAAGTTCGCGACTGCCGGCTTAGCAGCACTGCAGGCCCATTAACAATACTATAAAATGAACCAATCCACAAGAGATTTTGTCCAAGCTTTGTGAAGTTTTTCCCTGGATCGGCATACGTTAGCTTTGTAACGACTTCCTTTTGCCCGTGCTACCATCGTGCGGCGAACTAATTACCGCCTGCATTTGCTCTATCTCTAAGGTCAAACATGTGCACCGAAAGGATGTGCCAAATGACAGTGAGAAAAAGAGCAGTGATTGCTAAAGATTGCTGCACGTTTTCGCCACGAGTAAATGGGAGCGGTTACAAAGCTACTTATGTCGGAACAGGTAAGTAGTTCCAAAAATGAAAATAAAATAACTTTTACTGTCTTCGTTTATTCTACATTATTGTTCGTATTTAATTCATCTACGCGTGTAAGGGAACCACATTTTAATGGATGGGAAATGAGTTGTAAACTAGGGTTGTTTCAGCTTTTTTGAATCATACAAGGAGCCCAATAAATCAGTTTATATATACAAATTGCATTATCAATGAGATATTCATTAATGACTACGAGGTATCAGGGGGAGGTAAAGGATTCGGGAATATAGTGCGAGTTCAAAGTAAAATACGAGTGAGTTGGTGGGTTCAGTTTTACTCGAATGGCACTGATACATTACGACATGTTGCCTTGAAGTACAAACAAATTTGCTTCGCAGCTGCAGTCAGTAAAGGTATAGTCATGCTAAAATCCTAGTAATTTAGGTTGTAAATTAATTGCTGAGCACTTTCACGAATGTGCCCCGCCACTAAGGCCGTATTCCTATTGGCACATTTTGTTGACAAAATGGTGACGTGACCCGTTTTGTCTACAAAATCTACGACGCATTTTTGCATTTGCGTTTAGCGTTTTGCAAGTTTCGAAGCAGACAGCCAAAAATACAAATTACCAAGTCACCGTCTCATTAATTTTGCCTTTTTGAAATGTTTAGGCGAGGTTATTGGAATAAACAAATGTGCATTGTACTGATAATAATTACTTCACAAAGCAAGTTGCTGAAATATTCTTGAAATAGGTCAAGTATTTTCTCATGGCAAAATTTTTATTAAGTAACAATTTCACATCATAGTGTATTTGCTTTGTTAACTTAAAATTTTAGACGGCTTTTGAACAAATTTTGGAAATATTTAGTGTTTATTTAAAGACTTTATGGACTTTGAATTTTGGAATCTTCACAACACCAAAATAACAGCAGCATGGCATGTTAGACAGTTGAACGTCGTGCTGCTTCGACTAAACCTTACAAAATGCTAAACACATTGCGAAAAATGAAACCCAAAACGGACTGGAATACGGTCCAAGACACGACCTTATATGCAATATGTATAAATAATTTTTCTTCTCTTATTTTCTCTGCATTCGTCAAGCTGATTGGTTACTACAACCCCCTTCGTCAAGCTGATTGGTTATGGTTACTACAACCCCTGTATATGATGAACATCCCTCCCATCTCTTTTATCACTGACCTTTCATCGATATCCCTGCCATCTGTCGGGAATACATTTTTTTTTTCGTCTTAATTATTCTTTCCTTTGACCCACATTTTCTGTACAAGCAATTTTTTTTCGTCTTATTTTTTTTTTTTTAAATTAAATGTTGATATTCTAATATGTTAATACAGGTGATTGCCGTTTTCTGCTACTTTGGCTTTTGAAGTAGCAGTGATCCCGATAACGTTGACCAATTCCTTAACTTTAGTTTTGCGAAGGCAGTTGTAGCAATGGTGCGGTGGCCGCACCATTCGTTCCCCTTAACCATGCAGTTTACGTCTGATTTCGTATGTGGGAAACGTAGCGAATGTTGCAGACTGTGGGTGGGGTTTTTTCAGAGTACTCCCATTTTACCCTCACTTGTATTCCGCCAACACTCCTTCTCATTCCATGTCACCCTACAGCAAGTGTCATTTCAAAAGCCCGTCACTCTGTAGTTGTCACTCTCACCGTACAGGCGCCGTGGTGGCTGAGCGGTTAGCCTGCTCGTCTTCCACAAAGGCGTACCACGGGTTCGATCCCCGGCCAGATCACTCCCGGATTTTCGCATGTGAAAATCGTGCCGGACGATGCCATTGGTCAGTGGATTTTCTCGGGAATCTCCCGTTTCCCCCTCCTGTGTTGCTCCTTACTCGCCTCATTCACCCTCATCGACTCTCAAGACCTCGCTTTAAGAGCCGCCCAAATCTCTTCATTCACTCACTCACTCACTCCCAACCTAGGACGCCTGTTGAGACGCCTTCCGACCCCCAAGGGAGTGGGGGTGTACCAAAATGTGCCTCACTCAGACAAAAACAATCCCCAACCCCCGTACCTGGATGCAGTTAGACGTACGCGATGTTAACACCCACCCAAGCCATGCCCTGCCATGATATTATAAATAAATTACTGGTAAAATACATCCAACAGCAGTAGAGGGTCATTTCAGTGGCCTACGAAGGAGTGTTTTTCCAAGTCCAAACTTTTTGAGGCAAACAATTTATTTTGAAGGTACTATTCGTTGATCCGTGTAGCATTGCAAACATCTCAAACCCTCATATTCAAAATACTGCATAAAAACATTACTCTTACACAAGTTCCGACAGTTCATTTCTCACTCTACGTAAAATTGCGTACCAATACATTTTAAAGTAAGTTCAGCCAATTAATTATTGCAAGCCACCACAGAGAAGCCACTGAGTTCGCCCGCTGGCGAGTTCAAACCACAGCGTGACGTGTTACACTCTGACACGAGGAAAATACCCATATGCTAATCACAGTACCTTGTAGCAGCCCTACCATGGGTCTGTTGAAGTGTTGGGAACAGCCCGACAATGCAGTGGTCGGGCCGCCTCCGCTAGTGATGCCGTCGTGAAGTACTTTTTCGCTCCCGACAATCGGCCCAGCTGTTTACTTCCCGCAGGCGCGAACTTCATTTCCATCGGCTCTAGATATTAAATACGCCGCTCTGTCGCGACACACTCGCACACACGTAAAGTTTACCGCGGGAAGTGTTTGATAGCAGAACAGTCCAGGTGTTATCCCCGGCCAGAATGATTTTCTATATTCAGCCCGACAATTTTACCATGGCGACTGTCCAGTGGCACGGGGCGTAACTTCTACCACGTCTGTCGTTCACATACAGTCCGGATTCTCCTCAAGAAATTTTCTGCACCAAAGTCCCGCAAATATTTCAATGACTTCCGTGGTAAATAATTTGATCTATGGGCATTTGGTGATCCTACTACCGTCAACATAATGTTCCAAGTCTCGGTACAAACATTCTGCGTTTCGAATCAGTTCAGCCCTCATTTCCTTGGGAGAGTTGCGTCTCACGCGAAACTACACGCCAGCTGTTGCCTAGTCCAGTGGTGCCCCATTTCACAATATTAATTATCGAGATGCACCTCGCTCGCTCGCGGAAATTTTCGTCGCGCCTCCAGCAATGCATTTACTGCAGGCACACTCCAATTTTGTGTGACACGACGATCGTGGAAATACTGTTGCAGTCCGACAAACGAACGCACCGTCTACTCTCAGCTGGCTAATAATCCACATATTCGGGCCTCCCGTGCAAATGTACCCGCCCCAATCAACTCCCACTATCCGGCCGCGCGATTATTATTAAGTTCTGCAACACTTCACAGCAATAGCACACAGCTGAATATTTCGCCCGCCGAAGTCAGACTTCCCCGACGTACGGGTTACAACTCTTGCCACTGTCCGAACTCATACTCGGCTCACGCACTGCTGGCGACAGTTTCTCACCAAAGTCATACACTTCGCGCCCGCACTGGTTAAGACTGTCTCTCGCCGAACACACGTACTCCGGCTACGTATGGTTTACTACTCTCTCGGACCGCAGCTCAGCGACTACTCTTCGACTCCCCGGCCTAGCACACAAGCACCACCGACGACGGCCCCTTCCACTCCGCAACGTCACGCGGAACGCGCCAGGGATGATACCCGGCGGCTGCTCTTTACATTAGAATGGCGGTAAAAAGAACTACAACAACCATAATCTATTAATAACCTCTATCTCAACGATACTTAGCAAGAGCACTATGATAATTCTCACACAATGAATAATAGTGCTTACGATCAAATGTTGTATCAAATAATTTCACAGAAAAAATGAACAAATTATTAAATGATAGAGTTAAATATATATGACTGACTTAATGGTAAGATAAAATATATATGACCGGTCATGAAAAAATTAACCCAATACATATTAAAAACTACCAACGTGGTAATGACAACCATGAATAAAAATACACCCTAAAAATAAATATTAAAAATATATACTAAAAATACATACTAAAAGAGTGGCGATTTCCCTAATCGTCACAATCACCCCTCTTTCGAAAAAAAAAAAAAAAAGGGGGCAGACCCTCTTTTGAAATAGCTGTGGCGATAACCAAATCGCCACTCTGTCCCCTAGAGAAAGAGTTTATGTAGTAATTCTACAAAATAAACTTCAGATTAGAGAAGGATTTTCAAGAGAAATATGGAGTCTCTACTAATTTTATTGAGACAATGCAGCAGTATAGTTCAACCACATGGCACAATAAACTCGCTTAAAGGCTGTTCACGGTTTTTAACTCAACCTTTGAAACATGTCACTGACCCTACCTGCATATGTTTTTTACGGGTACGCAAACTTGCATGCATCCAGTGTAAAGTTGTAACGATGGAGGGAAGGTAGTTCCATGACCTAACATTGAATTAAAAATGTTAGGTCAACATTTATGAATACCGAAATTATTTCGTTTGCATTTTGTTTTTTTTTTTTTTTATGAATGTAAGTGTAAGAATGAGCAAATGTGTAAAGTTTTTATTTATCTAATAATTTCACAGCTTCACTTGACTGACGCGTGAATAGAGTGTTTATCACAATGTTAATTTTACACGTGATGGGACAATACACAGTGTGCGTACAAGCAGTTCTTCAGCAGGGTTTTGAAAAGTGCTCAGATTACCGTGAAAAGTCTTTACATTATACGTTTCTGTAGGCACTAGCATATTGATGCCTACACAAAATTCTTTTAGAGCCTCGGGCGTGTCTATGTGGCTATTACATCTGTCTTTGTCAGACAACACAAATTACTTCTTGACTTAGACCTTTGTACTCGCACTGTCGTGTGTGCAAATCACAAACTTCAACCTTCTCGTCCTCAAGTTTAACTACTCTTTTATGTGCATGGTAATTTCCAATTTCGTCTCCTTCCCAGACTTATTCTGTACATTATTCATTAAAATCTCTGCCCCTGTTAAAAAAAAGAAAGAAAGAAGGCTGTTTGCTTCGAGTGTTGACATTCCCCGAAGTCTTAGTTTCTTTTTTTAATTTAATTTCCTCCAGGATACTTTATTTGTTTCTGCCATTTTTCCAGAAACATTCCTCCCTCACTATTCTCTCTAATCTATCTTTTGATAATTTATTACTTCCGACTATATATGTACGTTAAATTTTTCAACACCCAGCTGCGAGTAGTAAGATTCGCATTCCCAGAATTTCATACATTCCTGGATATCACAAGGCGTCCATTTCAGAATGGCAATATACATTTTCCCAGGTATAGAGAAGCTAAAGATCAAGTTAAAAACTGCAACTACTTTTAGACCAAGAAAAGCCAACAGTTACAGTGCTGATAGGATAAGCCAAGAAAGGGAAAAATAGCGTAGCACATTCAGTTATCAACGAGGTCTGTGTATAAACGATTGATTAACTTCTATGATGTTTTTCGACAATAGTAGTATAAAATAGCCGGTTCTGGCACACCAGTAATCAAGCGGAGGACCCGAGGAGCGCAATTAGCACATTACTAGCCGTCAGGCGGAGGAGTGGTTATCGCCGAATTTCTCTTTTTTTTCCTTTTTCCCCCTCCAAAATGGCCGATCTCGTACAAAAACGCCAATTTTTTCCTTTTTCAGCAGAATTTCCCGAATTTCCCTCCCACAAATGGTGGCCATCTTGGTAGCCAGTCCCGGCTGCAATTGTTGCCCTAATTAGCATAATCCAGCTGGTGACCCCTCAGGGTGGCAAATTACTCATTTTTGTGAGGGTCCCCATGTGGGTCCTCGCTGCCATATTGGATCACGAGCACCACTGACCAACAAAATGTCGGCCGCGGGAGGATGTCGACCATTTTGGCGGCCAGTGAGTTTGCCCTTTGTGGCTGAGGTTTTTCCCAATGTGACTGAATCTGTTGGAAATTCAGAAATCCCTGCCAAATTCAGAAAGCATTCCCGGCGGCCATCTTGATACCGATTAGCTATGTCTACTCAGGACAATTGTCGACCAGCTGAGGATGTCGATCATTTTGGGGACCAGCGCCGGTGGTGGCGCAGCATCAAGTAATCGCGAACGATCTTTGTTTTCAGATCTCATGTAACACTGCCTCCTCCCGAAGTCTGTGTGTGTGCATGCATTACCCTTGTAAGCATAGTTGGCTGTAATTTCCGGACCTTTAATTTATATTTGCCAAAAATATAACATAGACAACTACAACTAGAAGGCCTGCAGGGTCAAATATAACCTATGCCAACTTATAAGCATAGTTGACTGTAATTACTGAACCATTCGATATACAACTACCAAATTCATAACTTATCCACCAACCCCGACTATGAGAAGGGTTACGGTGTCAAATATGACCTATGTCACCTTATAAGCATAGTAGGCTGTAATTTTCGAACTGTTTAAGTTATAGTTGTCAAATTCATAACATAGGCATCCACCCCGACTACGAGAAGGGTCACGAGGTCAAGTATAACCTTTGACAACTTATAAGTATATCTGACTGTAATTACCTAACCATTGCATACACAACTACCAAATTCGTAATGTATACATCAACCCCAACTATGAAAATTGTTGTGGGGTCAATTATGACCTACATCGACAATTAAGCATAGTTGGCATCGCCAAATTCATAACATTGGCATCAACCCCGACTATGAGAAGGGTCACGAGGTGACATATGATATGTGTCTACTATAAGCATAGTTGTCTGTAATTTCCGAACCATGTGAGATACAACTACCGAATGCATAACATGAGTATCGCCCCAGGCAACAAGAAGACTCGCAATGACAGGTGTTTTTTTTCATATGACTACATATAAGCATTGTTGGCCTGAACTATCCACGAACAGAAGCCAAATACATAACATGGGCAATACTCCAGATATCTCACAAGGCCAGGAATTTCCTATATCTACCAATATGCGAAGTGGGCCATAATTTCCGAGCCAGTTGTCAAATTCATAACATGGACACCATACCAGAAGACGAGAAGGGTCAAGTAAACCCTATGTCAGCGTACAAGCATAGTTGGCTGTAAGTCCCGATCTGTTTAAGATATGTATAGTGTTCTAAATCATTACATAGGCAACCACACGCCCTTTAGACAAATAAAAGGAATCGAGGGGTCAAGTATGACACATGTCTATGTGTAAGTATAGACATCTGTAATTTCCGAACCTTTTAACATATAGAGTGGCTAAAATCATAACATAGGCATTAGCACCACTCCATACAATGAAAAAGGATCAAAGGGGTTACATTTGACCCATGGCTATGTATAAGCATAGTTGATCATAGTTATCGAACCGTTTGAGATACAACTACCAACAGTCACCAATAAGGATTGATGAGTCTAGATTGTTTTAAGCTCAGATATAAGCACCACAACTAGTAATGATCAGTTCGGTGTTCGTACATTGAGTAATGATGAGAGTTCACTAGTTATCACCAGCTTCTGAAATACACTTCTTGAAAAAAATTCTGCTATCCCTAACATTATGGAAATAATGCTCCTAGTCATATTAATAAGCAAGCATAATTCCACCAGCTCGAAATAGAGCATTATAAATGTAACTGTTAAACCAGTAGACACACACACATCCAATTTTTTAAAATGTCCGACATGCATTTGTGTACCGAAGCAGCTAATAAAATTACAGACAGACATACCACAACTTTCAATACATGTACATACTTCCAGACAGTTGGTTAGTATTACACCACTAGAGGGGGGTGACTTCGCATTTGTGCATCGTGTACCGAGACTTCGATGGATGTATGTAATGAGCCGTCACTCGGAACATCGCAATAAATATACAGCCGAGTCCCCGCACATACAACAACACATGCTAGATCGATAAGCTTATTTCGAAACAAATTATCCACTACCTAACCTTGTGTAGCAGTGAACTACCCGTATGTCATGAGCGCATTTCGCCATCGCTGTCGTGACCTCGTTGGAAGCAGAGACTGCAATGACTGGTCCCGCCTTCCTTGCACTATGGATACCAACCAAGTACTGCATCACTAACACCTCCCCTGTCAACATATGTACCAGTATACTATTGAAAGGAAACAATGCATGTACCCTGAACCATCCGTGTGGTATCGCATGTTCTATTCCTGTAGAGAGTAGTAATACAAGTCGTCATAAAACCAACATTGGATGCTCGTTCGTCGAGGGGGGGGCAAGGGGCCCCACTGCTAAATCACCAACATGAAGAGAGTAATTGTCATTGTCTATAACAGTGTTGGTAATAACAGACAGTCCCCGAACTGCACTCGCATACCAAGCCCATCGAACACACACCTACACACACACATACAAATAGAGAGAGAGATTATCATATTCATTGCTCTGTGTGGTTTTTCTGTCGTCTGCTAGAGTGGACGAAAGGAAATATACCTAGCAATCCGCGTGTATTGCACAAGCAGACAAGACCATACACCGAGTGCCATTTAACAAACAAAAAGCCATGTAGAGGCATCACTAACACAAATTGTCAGGTTGGTCGAGCGGCCTAAGGCATCCGATATAAACACTGGTTTCAGTAAAGGGGTGCATGGGTTGGAATCCTCGCACCTGGCACTTTTTTTTTCTGTGCCCTAGTTGGCTAAATAATTTATCGTAGGTTCAATTCCAGTTGAGAGTGCATGCTGACACTGCCCATGAATAGACTTGCATGGCAGTCATACTCTGACTCTCACCTGCACTCATGTACTGACCTTTTTGCAATTACAGACAGCCGTACTCTGTCTCCAACCTGCACTCATGTACCAACCCTTTGCAACTACAGATAGTGATACTCTGTCTCCAATCTGTACTCATGTACCAACCCTTTGCAACTACAGATAGTGATACTCTGTCTCCAATCTGTACTCATGTACCAACCGAACCTCTGCAATTACAGTCATACTATGTCCGAACATTCAATGCATGTACAAAGCCATTGAAATTACATGTAGTCGACCCGAACCATTAATATATACACTTAAGACAGTTTCCGTCCAGCATTGCATGTTCAGCAATTCCTTTATGATAACCTCGATGTTTTGGTTAGCCATAGAGATATGTCTCGAACCCAGGTCTCTACAGACAGGGGTTTGCTCTTCCCAGTTGCCAGCTAGAGTGTACGAAAGGGAAAAAAGTGCAACAGCATGATACACTATTTAAAAAAAACACGTATGCATGTTCATTCGAAATACTTGCAGCCAGAGGTTTAACAGAAAACCAGGATATGCCACTGTAGCAGACAGCTAACACATAGTAGTAGGTACATTGCTTAACTAGTAGAAATTAAGAAAAAATTACAAAGTTGTTGTTAATGTGTGTATTTACATGTATAACCAAACCATACACATCTATTTATCGCCCAATAAAGCCTCTGGCTCTGAGTTCATTAATAACTGCATGAATCTCTCCGATGACAGAAAGTATCCAACCTTCTGTGAGGAAAACAACAACAACCGAAGTCTATCAAATAGGTCATTGCAGTCTTCAGAACCATGTGTAAGCCTTCGCTTGACAAATGTCGGCACTTCATCGTCATTAGTAGAATATGCATCATTCCCAGCAACATGTGTTCACTTTTGCTTTGCAGTTATCGACACGTAGAAGACGCATTGGAATCATCAGCAGACTTGGAGGGTCACAGATTCGTTGTCAGTGTCCTGGGTACTATATTCGATTTTCACTTCAAATGTTCGTGGTGCAGGTCTATTATTTAAAATTCCTGATGATCAATCTGGTACATGCATCTGGTACATGCTTTGCACCACTCAAAGTTGCATCTTCACACACAACATGCGCTACAGCACTCAGAGCAGAAACTTCTAGTCCAAGATGGTGGCTGTGGCCTTCAGTTAACTACACCATCGGTCGACCACCTGGCTACCTTTCAGATTCACAAGTTGATGCACTTTTGTATACCGAGGCTCTAATTAACAGTGGTTGTACACCGACATATGCTTACTTACAGGCAGTCATACTCTGTCTTCATGACCTACCCACACTTGTGTACCAAGCCTGCACACCGAACCTTAATTGCATATACTTAGAGGCAGTCTTTGTGCACTCGTGTACTGAGCCTATGGCCTTCCATGTCTGTAATTATACACAGTCATGCTTTACCCAAGCACTGTGCCTTCGCAGCCTTACTCTGTCCCCCACCACCACCGCCACTGCTGAGTGTCTGGGGTCCAAGACCACAGTAACATGTTCAGGCATGACATGCACTGTGGTTCGTCGTGTACCAAGACTTTAATGTACTTAATGAAGGCCAGTCATATGCTCTCTGTGCATAGCATACATATGTGCTTCGATGAATACTCAACCATTGCTTCTGTTCCAATGATGCCAGCCCCTCCAACACAAAAGGTGAGTACATCATGTATTGTATCATATTCGACTTTACCATCGCTCGAATTAGGAAGTAACCACATCACACATATAGTATAACATTCAATAAACCTTGTTATTTCCTTACTAATACAGATTGTCAGTTTGGCCAAGAAGTCTAAGGCACTGGATTTAATCTCCTGTTCACTGAGTGGGAAGAGTAGGTTTTGAATCCTACGCCTGACAAATATTTCACAGCTTCATTGTCTATGAACATCTACGTGCATATCTAAAGCAGGACGAAGACATATGCGACCGTCTCCCATGTATAGAGTGTTTGCAAGGATGTACTACTGTTATGGACACACCACATTTTTGGTGTAATGCACATCGGAAGGGAGCCGAAGGAGCTTCCAACACCGATAGTATTAATTTCCTTAGGAAGACATGAACATTAAAGTAGTAGCAGTAGTGGTTAAACTAGTAATATGATGATTATAGGTGGACCGACCCAGTGCCCATGCGGACTTCGAAGAGCGAACAGTGGCTACAGAGAACTTGCTTTTCTACAATGATGGTAAATATTCGGGAAAGCTATCTGTGTAGTTACTGTAAGAAGACCTTTTTTAAAAGCTGCCATGCTCGTCGACATGAGACTGGGTGTCCACACAATATGAAGCATGCTTATGTGTATTGTAAAGAGTGCCAATCGCATTTTCGACGATGTCATAACTTCAAAAGCATATTGCAACATGTAAGGTACTCCTTCCTGTTCAAGCCAAAAACTATTTGCTGAAATTTAAGGAAGGGAAGATACCTGTGAAAAAAACCCCAGCAACATCAGTAAAGAATTCAACACTGAAAACAATGGCTGGATAAACTCCTAGACATCCTTGCAACTACTGTAACAGGACATTTGCACATGTATCCAGTGAAGAGAGACATATGAAGCATAAATGCAAGCTGAATCCTTATTGTACAGGCTATCGATGTGATAGGTGTCACGGTTATTTCACTCGTGTTGACAGTTTAAATATACATATGGAAAAAAAACAAGTGTAAAGACAGTGTACCTGCTATGCAAAAACCTGTGGTGGTCAGGTGCCGGCCATATAGAATGATGGTGGCTTGCCACCATCTTCTGTCCTGAATGTTCCTCTAGGGCAGAAACAATGTCGCTATTATGGTAAGCTCTTTAGTAGAAATTACAATGCACGACAACATGAGAGATGTGTCTGTGTTGGAAAAAGGCAAGTGTTAATGTATTTAGCGTGATGTGAAATTCCGGATCTAACTTGCAGCTACATGTCAGTGTAGTAACCAAGATACGACATCGACTAGTTGAATACATGTCTCCTAAATGCTTAACTCTCAATGATGGAATATGTAAATGTGTGTATAAACAGCATGTGGGATTTGCAAAAATATTAATGTATTGTTATTCGAAGAGTGAACATCGGCTCGAGCGACGATGGATGCTACTTCAGACAACCATTTGTGCCGGTTCTTAAAAGAAGTCATTTTCCAGCACAGTCGGCATAATCATCGACATGAGACTGGGTGTGCTATGAACACGAAGTGTTCTGCATTAACATGTGAACAGTACAAGTCTCAATATGGATGTCGTGATAATTTAAAAAGATATATTGGAATGTGTGATGGACTCTCTCCTGTACCTGCTAAGTACTGTAGGTTCACATTGGATACTAGGCATGTTCACCATCGGATCTGAACATTGAAGAACATTCTCCACAGATATCGACAGTATGGGCTGCACCTACTATAGTGATACTTGTGCACCATCACCGTGGGCAACACCGATACTGGACATGTAGAATTCTGCACAGAAATCAAGGTATTTATGCTGCTCCTGCGGTAGGACTTTTAGTAAAAGATCCAGTGCATGTCAACATGAGAAAGCCAGACAATGTTCAATGAAGTCGAGCTGGGGCCTTTTAACTTAGCAGTGTTATAGGTGTAAACATGAATTCATATGTTATCAGGCAACAGGAAGCATTCTAGTCGAAGCACCAAGCAAAATACATAACTATCAGGAAAAACTATTTCCTGAGGCAAGTAACAACCATACGAAGAATTGTACATATGAAAAAGAAGCTACTACAACATCACCTGCTGCAAGCTTTCCCAATGAGAATGGGTTCATCCTGAAGGAATCTGCTTTTCGTGGTTTAATGAAGACATATGTTGCATTGGGCATGGCGAAAGATATTTGTTCATACCTTAAGCAAATGAAGCAGAGTATTATAGATCAACTTACAGATGAGATGGAAAAAGATGGTGCGTTAAAATATAATATGTTGTTGGATTCATATATACCAAACCAGAACAATATGATGAATTTAGTCGGAAAGCCTTCAAGACAATGAATGAGCCTCTGTAATATGTGCTCGACATTGTGGCTAGTGTAGAAGCTGGCATAGAGAATATTTGCAACAAGGAAGAAGAGTTCATGGGGAAAGGTTCCAGTTGGACGTTACATACGATAGAACATCTACAGTTGAGCACAAATTCGTATAGGTCGCTTCGCAATTAGGCACTTTTCAACTGGAGGAATGAGCCCAGGGCTTGAAGCACAGGCCACTGCTGGGTGAAGGTCTAGTTATGTCACGTACTTGCTCTCATGCTGACACTCATGTTAGGTTCACATGCATAGTGGTTTAATACATGCCAGAATAGGCTGGCTGGTACAGTTGCTGTTCGGACCATAAAGAGTGGGCGTTGTCTGTGGATACTGTGCTTGGTGATGATGATGGAACAGGACATTTATTTGTGCTGCTACTGTAAGATGCCATTTTCTGAGATAACCAGCTGCAGACAGCACGAGGCCAGTTGTCATCAGAATCCAGAGTGCACTGTGTTCACATGCAAAACATGTACATCACTGTTTGCCCGATGTGTTGACTTGAGAAGTCATCTTGCAACGTGTAACCCTGCACTGTCTGATATGATAATTATAGAAGAATGTATGCGAATGTTGACGATTTAAAGAAACATGCTCTCAAGCTGACACTCGTGTAGTGTTGACACTGTAGAGGTGGGGTGGGTGTACATACTGATATTCCCTCCACTATTGAGCAGATGGAGACATAGCTTCTACCGATAGAAAGGAGGGGATTACTAAAAAAAACCACAGTAATTCACACAAAGTTGTTAACTCATCTTGTAAATCAGCTGTAGTGAGGGGTCGACTGTAGTGAGGGGTCAGCTGCAGTGAGAGGTCAGCTGCAGTGAGGGGTCAGCTGTAGTGAAGGGTCAGCCTGCTGGGTGAAGGACTTGCAACTTCGAATGGTACAATGCTTAATTCCCACTGAAGAAATGTGTGTGAGTACCTATTTATACCCATAAAGCTACTGTGGGACGAACCTCTGTTTTGTTTTGCATGAAGATGGTGCAAGCTGATATGATGTCTGTCGTAGAGCATGACTCGATGGATGTAATTGCCTCCATGGCTGGAAAACAGTGTTGTTCCTATGGAATGATCTTCAGCAAAGCTATCATGCTCGTCGCCATGAGAAAAGCAACTGTAAAAAAGGCCCGACCTCCAGAATACTAACATGTGATATGTGTGGTGCTGAATTTGGTTGAGACGATAATCTCAAGAGACACACTGGTGCATGGAAAGGTACCACACCTTTTCCTGGAATGTGCCAGTATTTGTTGCACGACAAAGCTAGCCTTCCTGCTGATTCGTCATGTACGCTAACATTCCTTCGAGCGCCCATAACATTACGCAGGATTACGTGGTGTTCCAAACCAGTGTGCAAAGACAGAACTACAAGTGCTGCAGAGAACGATGTGTGAGAAGAACGAACTATGAGTGCTGCAGAGGATGCTGAGTGCGAAGAAGGAACTATAAGTGCTGCAGATCATGAACCAGACAGATCTTCAGGAGTTTTAAATAATAGACCTGCTCCGCGAACATGTGAAGTGAAAACCAGAGATGCTACCCAGGACACCGACAACGAATCTGTGACCTCCAAGTCTGCTGGTGATGCCGATGTGTCTTTTACTGATGACGATGATGTGTCGATAACTGCAAAGTAAAAGTGTTTACTGGTTACTTGCGATGATGCATATTATACTGATGATGAAGTGCCGATGTTTGTAAAGTGAAGGCATACACATGGTTTTGAAAACCCCAATAACCTAGTTGATAGACTTCAGTTGCTGGTCTCCTCACAGATGGTTGGATATCTTTCTGTCATCGGAGAGATAAATGCAATTATTGATGAACTCAGGGCCAGGGGCTTTATTTAATGATATAATAAATGTATGTATGTGAACGATTTGGTTATGCATGTAAATAAATACATTAACAATAAATTTGTATTTTTTTCTTAATTCCTACAAACTAAGCTGTCTGCTAGTGTGGCATCCCCAGTGTAGGTTTATTTTCGAACCTCTGGCTGCATGTATTTGGAATAAACATGCATATATATTTTTTTAATATTGTATAATATACTTTTTTTCCCCTTTTGTACACTCTAACAGACTCTAGCAGGCAACTGGGGACAGTAAGCAGATGTCTGTAGGGGCATGGGTTCGAGATATATCTCTATGGGTAAACACAACGTCGAAGTTATCATAGCATAATGGCTGAATATGTAATGCTGGACAGTAACTGTCTTAAGTGCATACATTAGTGGTTTGGGTCAACTGTTTGTAATTCCAATGACTTGGTACATGCATTGAAGGTTCGGACAAATTATGACTGCCTGTAATAGCAAAGGTTCGGTTGGTACATGGGTGCAGGTCGGAGAGAGAGTATGACTGTTTGTAATTGCAAAAAGGTCGGTTCATGAGTGCAGGTGGGAGCCAAAGTAATGACACTTATGCTAGTCTCTTCATGGTCAGTGCGACCAACAAATTTCTGCAGGTGTGTCAACATGCAGTGTCAAAGGGAATTGAATCTACGATAAATTATTTAGTCAATTAGGGACAGGTGCGGGGATTCGAACCCCATGCTTCCTGTTACTGAAACCAGTGTTTATATCAGGTGCCTTAGGCCGCTCGGCCAACCTGACAATTTGTATTAGTGATGGAATTACATGGTGGGTTAGTAGGTACAATTACATTTGTTTACTCTAGAGGACGACGGGAGAAAGGACACAGAGCAATGCATTTGACTATATATCTCTCTGTAATTGTGCTGTGTGTGTGTGTGTGATGTGTGTGTGTGTGATGTGTGTGATGGGACTGTCTGTAATTATGAACACTGTTGTAGACAATGACAGTTACCCTCTTCGTGTTTGTGTTTTAGCATTGGGGCCCCTTGCTTCCTCCTTCCAATGTCGGCTTTATGACGACTTGTATTACCACTCTCTACAGGAATCGAACCTGCGATACCACACAGATGGTTCAGAGTTCATGCATTGTTTCATTTCAATAGTATACCGGTAAGTACGCGGTGTTAGGGACGCAATACTTGGTCGGTATCTAAAGTGCACGGAGTGTGGGACTGGTCATTGCAGTCTCCACTTCCAACAAGGTAACATCGATGATGGCGAGATGTGCTCGTTGCCTACGGGTAGTTCGCTGATACGCAAATTAAGGTAGGGGATAGTTTGTATCAAAGAGTACAAAATATTTAGCTAATAGAAATATACACAAAACACTTTAATTTAGCTAATATAAATACATATTAAATACTTTAACATGAAATTTTAACACAAGTCTTTGTAATATCTTTTCCTCTTTACTAAGGCTTCTTCTATTACTTGTGCGCTTGTGCTCTTATTACGAACAGTCCCTCTTTAGCATCCAACAGTAGTCAGCTATGACATTCCATCTTTCTTGATATTGTCTATCATTTACATCAATTTTGTTACTTAAAAATTCAGACGTGATAGGAAAAAAGTGATGTCATATTTGAAATCAGCAACAAAAACCCATACAAATCAGTCACATCTTGTACTCATTGACTTTTGTACCATTTGCAGCAATTTTGTTACTTTTTTGTGTTTCTTGTTAAGAAATGACACTTTTGCGTTAAAAATCCTGAAGCGATAGAAAAAGCTGATGTCATATTTTAATTCAGCAACAAAAACTTATAGAAATCAGTTACATTTTGTATTCGGTGTTATTATGTAATATAAATATATACTAATAATTTGCAAAAAAATTTTAACATTTTTATTTCTCTTTATAAGATTCGATACTTTTTTGTACGAAATAGTTATGTGCTTGGGAAAAACTGAGGTCATATGTGAAATCAGCACCAAAAAACCTATTTAAAAACTACAGACAATTTACAAAAAGTTTTATTTTACAGCCCTGTGTTCTTATACAAATCCATGGGTCAAACATAAATCCTAGATCCTTTTTCATTGTCTGGAGTGGTGGTGGTGCCTATGTTATGATTTAAGCCACTCTATATCTTAAAATGGTTCCTAAATTACAGACGACTATACATATATGTAGACATGTGTTATGCTTGACCCCTCGCTTCCTCTTCATTATCTGAGGGGTGTGTGGTTTCTTATGTTATGATATCGACCACTATATATATCTTAAATGGTCCGGGACTTACAGCGAACTATGCTTGTACACTGACATAGGGTTTACTTGACCCTTCTCGTCTTCTGGTGTGGTGTCTATGTTATGAATTTGACAACTGACTCGGAAATTATGGCCAACTTCGTATACTGATAGACATAGGAAATTCCTGGCTTGTGAGTAATCTGGTGTATTGCCCATGTTATGCATTTGGCTACTATATCGTGGATGGTTCAGGCCAACTATGCTTATATGTGGCCTTAGAACAAACACTTGTCATCGTGAGTCTACTAGTCATCTGGGGTGATACCTGTGTTATGCATTTGGTAGTTGTATCTCACACGAATTGTAAATTACAGTCAACTATGCTTATATGTCGACATAGGGCGTGCTTGACCAATCGAATACTCTCGTCGGGGATGAATGGCATGTACTGAAGTTGACAACTATAACTTAATGGTAGTAGTATCTCACTTTATTCGGATATTACAGCCAACTATGCTTATATTTCGACATAGGGCGTACTTGACCACTCGACACTTCTCTTTGTTGGGGTGATGTCCATGTACTGACTTTGGTGACTATAACATAAACTGTTCAGAAATTACAGCCAACTATGCTTATAGGTCGACACAGACCATACTTAACCACTCATATTTTCTCCATCTTTTCTCCATGTTATGCATTTGATGACTATATCTTAAATGGTTTGAAAAACCGACTATGCTTATAAGTCGACATCAGTCATACTTGATAATTCTCCTCTTCTCGTCTGGGGCGATGTCCATGTTATGGATTTTATGACTATAGCCTAAATGGTTCGGAAGTTACAATCAACTATACTTATACATCGACATAGAGCTTACTTGGCCACTCATATAGTATCCTCTTCTGGGCGATGCCCATGTTATGAATTTGACGACTATTACTTAAACGGTTCGGAAATTTCAACCAACTATGCTTATAAGTTGATTCCATATCCCTTCTCATAGTCAGGGTTAATGCATATGATATGAATTTGGTGGTTGTATCTCCATTGGTTGGGAAATTACAGCGAACTATGCATATATGTAAACATAGGTTATGCGTGACCCGAAGAAAATACGCTTATTATTATTATTATTATTATTATTATTAGATGTGTGTGTGTGTGTGTGTGTACCAACGAAACGAATAAACAAATGAGATTTAAAAAACTGGTAGATGAAGTGCAGTTTCGACATGCTGTGGCACTGAGTGTGTGTGTGTTTATATATGTGTATATATATATATATATATATATATATATATATATATATATATATATATATATATATATATAATTTATACGAATTTTAGAGACGGAGCAAGGAAAGGAACTTGCATAATGAGGTAGTGGCCTGCGTAAGGGAACCGTCACGACATTCACCCAGCCTGATTTTGGAAAACCATAGATTAGAAAAGCTTTTTTAGATATGAGAAAGCTCAATTTATAAAATTTTATCAAAATTTTTAATTTAGAAGCGTTGAACGTACAAGATTTGCATCAGATTAGACACGACTCTGAACAAAGTTAAGTTACGTTAAGACGGGGAGGTTAGATGTAATATGTTCTATTAAGTTACTTTTATTACTTTATCCCACGCCACGCTCTATTTATCAAAAGTCTGTATATTCTACATTAACTACCAGAACGTCTTCGCCTTATTGTTGCAGACGTCTCCTGACTGTGATAAAACCCGAGCTAAGCTCCTTGGCTTCCTTATATACTTGGTGGTTTACAAATTACTCCGTTTGTTTGCATACCGCTCCTGCAGCTCGTGTCTTCATTGTCGCTGCGGCTCTTCGCTTCCGTGACCTCGCTTGCCTCGGAGGTGTGCTGATGCGTTCATACTAGCGCCACAGCAAGGGCTTGCTCATAACAATGCTTGATACCTTTAAAGTACCATTTTGTCCTATTCTGAAGTACGTTTTCTTTTCGTCGATAAACATATCAGGAGGAATTATATTAGTTTCAGCAAAAAACCTGAATTTAAAATTTGCTGCAACATAATTTAAGTGTCGCAGGTAAAAGCTAAAATTATTTTCAACATTTTAGCAATTACGTCCTTTTTCGTTGTAATACCAAATGATACTATGGAAAAAGCACGACAATAAAAGCAATGATTAGAAAACAATTAAATTAGTTAGTGGAAATTTAAAAAATATGTAATTTATTCTCGTATATTTCATAATAGAACATAGTTAACCCTTTCATTCCCACATTAATCAATTGTTTCTGGCGTTGCAATTAAGAGAAATTTTGATCCGTGTGGTACTTAAGTTGGTTAAGCACTCATTTCTTTATCATCTCTGTGGTTAGTGATACGAGTCAGTCTTTAAAGTAAAACAATAGCATGGTTTACGAATCAGATACTCCCAAGGAAACTCATTGGCTACTGAGCTTCGTACAGTAAGTACAGTGCCGGTCAAGCATTATCTTCCTGCACAACAGGTTGACAATGGACTAGAATGGACATGAAAGGGTTAATTCGTTACGCGAAAGCTCAAAAACATTGTACACATTAAATGAACGTCGTGAAGAATATTTCTTGTAAACAGGTTATGCAATAAGCAATAAGGCCGTATTTTAAATCGAACTTTAGCTTCGACGCAGCTGAACCAAGTATCCTATAATATAAAGAAATGATGTAAGTTGTTTATTTGTTTTTACGTCTCGGGTAATCTCGGAAACTACACGGCCGATTCTTATAATTCTTTCACTGTTAGAAAGCGACATTCTTCCAGCTGGACATATAGCTATGTTTAATATGTGAACGTTTATGCACCTCTGACCTGTGAATGGTTAAAGCTGACGTTAACGAACACGTAATACGTTGTTAAATGGTTGAGAGAAGCACGCTCCACACAAGTACAGTGCACATAAAAAATATCACTATTGCAACACTCGAACTCGTAAATTAGATCAGAACTGAACGGATTAATCAAGGTTTTAAATATAATTTTAAATATAATTTATTTTTTATTTGTGCTAACCGTGTTTATGAGCTGTCTTAAAATCAACTCATAAACTATCTAGGAAAAGGGAGATAGGAAGAATAATGTAAAATGAGAATGCTAAGTAAGTTGATTTATTTTAAGATAATTTTAATAGAGAGTAGGAAAACATTACAATACTTTAGTGTTACTTGGATGGCCAAATAGGAAGAGACAAGGAGGAGGTTCTTAGATTAGAGTTGGAATACGGAGCAAAGTATAAATGGAGTTGCACTCACTATTGTCTCGTCACCAGGACTCGCTGCCCCGACCGTCTGTTGCTGGATCCCCAGCTAGCTGCTCCGGTGACCTGTCGCCGACTGCACCTTTGGATGGCTCCGTGGCTTCCTTCACACTTCTCGCCCCACCACGCGGGCTCGTTTGCGTCATGTCTTTCTATTGGTTCTCGCTGTGCACCGAGGGTGGAGTTTCCCAGTAGTCTGTTTGTATTTCGAAGGAATTTCATTAAATTTGCCGGGTCCACATTTTATAATTAACCTCGCGCATTTCTTGGTTAGTTTACTGGTTGCAGAATTGGCTCGTTGTTTTGGATCTTATGTTTTATAAATCTCCTTGTGGCATACTTTCCAGCTCTGTTGTCCAAACAGCGTGCGTAGCGGGATTCTTTCGTAACAACGTGATGAGCAATATTGATGATTTGTCAGAAACATACCAGACAGCATTATATAGTTCAACATGATATGCACATGTTTACAAAGTTTCCTTTCTTACTAATTGATGTGAATATGACGTACTATTTCCTTGTTTGACTGGATCGATGAGGCTCTTATGTTGCTCTGACACTGAACGTACATGATTCGCTGCGAAAAACAGCGAATGTGTCGTCCAGTCATAAACGAATTAGGAATCTCTACAGGTTTAGAAACTACCTTGATACGAAATATTTTCGCGAAAAATCTCATTTCTGTTGATGAGTATTATTTTTTCAAATTATTTTATATTTTGTCGGGTTATCATTTATACGATGTTATGAAAAGATAGGATCAACTTAAGATATGGGGGAAAAAAACTTTTACTCTTGAACCAGTTTTAACACTTTAGAGAGTGATACAGTTTTACTTGTACAACTAAGAGTGGGATGGATCCCCTCGTTTTTTGTGAAATAGTTGTTTGCGTGAATACGCATATCTCGGTAAATAAATGTTCCGCAATGACAACTTTCTGTCAGCAAAAATTAAAAAATTAAAAAAAAAAAAAAAAAAAAAAAACAATCATCTATACCCCTATTTTTTTTACTTTTGTCATATTACGTGTATTCTTGCAGAAAAATTCGTGATAATTGTAAAATATCGCATTTTTAATGCGGCAAGAGAAAAGTACAAATATACGGGCATAGTTTAATCTGTGGTCTTTCATCGCGTGCAATAAAACCCCACTGTTACAGATATAATTTGCACAGTACAGCGTCACGACAGAAACACTGCACGCCTTGCGCGTAGGAGCGATAATGCGCTAGAAATACGTGTTCCGTATCGCTCCCTCGCTTCTTAACCTTGGACGCCGAGTTCCCGCGGTGGATCCATCCCACTCTTAAGGGCGCCGCCTACTTGAATGTTTTTAGCACGTCTGAGGAAGGGAAGCGCGGCACCGATAAGGACGACATTGACACGCGCGGCTGATGCCCCTTCGCTCCTACGCACAAGGCGCTGAACTGGCGTGCAGTGTTTCTGTTGTGCTGCGTGTACCTATGGGACTTTAAGCGGCGACACTATAATTTTATTGGTGAAAAGTCTGTACCAAGGTTCACTGCAGGTCCCTATTATAGTTTCGCTTGTTTCCAAAGAGTATATTATGAGCTACAGCAGTGTGAAAAAGCCGCTTGTAGCTATGTTGGAGGGCTCGGGAATAGCATCTATAATGTTAATGATGTATTGAGAGTATTATACGTACCTCGCCCGAAATGTATTTTCTTTTGGTACATTGGTATCATGGAGACACGTTTAACGGTTTCGTAAAAAAAAAACCGCGGATTCCAAACTCTCTGCAATGCGTTTCCACCGCCAGGTAGGCGGCGCCATTAAGACAAGCTGTGATTCGTTTATGTTCACTACTGCATGACAATCAGTTCTGTTTGTCTCTGTATCTCACTTAAATCCGTCCTATTAGCTCACACAACACCGGGAACGTTTGCTGTACCTTAAAAAGTTTATTACTAGCCGGGGCCACGGTGGCTGAGCGGTCACACTGCTCGCCTCCCACCAATGCGAACCGGGTTCAGGTTCAATCCCCGGCCGGGTCACTTCCGGAAAGTGGGAATCGTGCCAGGACGATGTCGCTGGTCGGCGGGTTTTCTCAGGGCTCCCCCGTTTTCTCCCGCCTTTTCCTTCTGGCGCTGCTCCATACTCACCCTCATCGGCTGTCAAGACCTCACTCACTCACTACTGGCCGGCTCTTTGCTACTATAACTCCGAGTTGGAAATGTCCCAATCAAATATTCTTTCGTGCGTGGAATAAAACACAGTACATCCTGCGCATTTGAGTTATTAATTTTTTTTTGAGTGTTTCTGACGTAATATTGTGTCTCAGAGAAGCTTATGGAATTTGCTGTTAAAAGTAGATATTATTTAGCAGTGTCTTCAAATAATGTGGTTGTCGTAATGTTATGGCAAACTCCATACAGCTTAGTTAAAAACATGCTACGTGATATTATTTTTTTGCAGCATTCAAAGTGTTTACGTTGTTCATGGTATCCTGAGCACTTTTAAGAGATCTGTTTAAGATATAATTGTACGCACATTGCGTATCCATTCATTTTAACGTTGCCTTGGGTCTAATCACTTTATTTATGCGTCGGTCAAATATAAATTTAATTATTAGAAAATTAAATACCTTAAGAAATTTGTTATTTATTGCACGAATATTTGTCTAAAAACAGAAAGAAAACGAAATATTTTCGGTATTCACGAATGTTCACATAACACCTTTAATCCAGCGTTATGACGTAGAACTATTTTCCCTTCGTCGTTGCCAACTTTACTGGGCTCATGCAAGTCAGTGTGCTCTTTAAAATACACGCAGGTAGGGTCAGTGACATTCTTCAATGGTTGATATTAAAAAGTGCTCGGTTACCGTGAACAGCCAACTGTATTTGTAGGAACTTGTAAAATTCGCGATATTTTGTGTATGCAGACTGAACTCCAAAACTTACGCTCGTCCGACTCGTGCTGTTCGCCGACAACTTGTGTGGCAAGTCTCGACAGTTGAGCAACCAATCGACAGTGAAGCGGTCACACGGGTTAATGGATCCGTACTGTTGCCAGTAGTGAGGTTTATTCTACTCAGGTTGGCAAGCTCAACGCTTTTAGTTTGGCAACTAAACTTTTTTACCACTAGCTAAGCGCTAGTGTCGCATGTGTACCGGATTTTCTGTATTTTATACGCTAAAATAATAATTGCAATAATCATAAATAAAATATAAAATAACTACGTAACTAAGTAGAATATTTTTCTTACTATACACGCAGCTTAAAACTTTAATTGAAAGTGACCTATTTGGAACACTGCTAACCTAGCGGTGGAAATTTGCCCTACGCCAAACTCTCCCATAAGAAAACTAGTTCTGTTAATAACCTGAGTAGAATTAACCTTGCCAGTAGCAAGTGAAATCAAGAATTACGTTCAAATAGGTACTGCATGCGCCACAAGTGCTGGCGCTCGTCTGGTGAGATGCCTGTGTTTGGGCTGCCATCACGGCCTGGCCGGTAGTAGCTGGCATTAGTGACGGCCCGGCTGTGTACAAACTCTTACAAAACATTCGGCGAGCGTCGGCAAACGCGCAGCTAATTATACGGAGACTAATGTCTTCAGCACGGCATCAAGCTGCGCGCGAATGTGCATTCCCCTTGCCGACCGTACCACCGCTCCCCGTAAATTCACCCACCAGCAGATGTGGCGCTAACAGTAGAGGGCAGTCTATTACGTTATCAAATAGTAAAGCGAATTTTACAGCTCTCTAGAGAACTTCAAAATTTGCCTTATTATTTAATGGCATGCTACTTTTCACTACCTTGTACCTACTTTAACAACATTTGTGATTTCATTGCCTACTGAAAACTATACGGCTTGTTTAACATATTTAAAGTCCGTTTGTGGTTACTTCCAACGTTTTCTGAAGCCCTGCTGAAGTTGTACTTTCAGGATATTCCTCGGCTCACGAAGACAAAGCTTGAATAAGTCTAGAAAATTACACAAAATAGACAACGAACCGCATTTGTGCGCACTCAGTGTAATAATATTTTGCATGAGAATTGTTTATTACTAGGCATTACCAACACACCGATTTTCGCTTTGTATTTTTTTAATTGTAAACGAAATATTGTTATTTATAGATAAAATGTAATTAAAGTTCAATTTATCCAAAAAAATTATACTTTTATTTTGAAAGAATTATAAGACACTTGTGGTATATGGTATTTTAAGAAACAACCAAACACGTCATACATGGAGTGATTTTTCAAAGGTTTGATTGAAAAAAAAAGTGACGATACCGCAAATATACTATAACTGCTATCCTGAATATTGCACTGAAAAAAAGGTTTTGTTGAATCAAACAAGATTTGTCTGGTGCAACCAAATTATTTGTTTGTATAGGGGCAATGAAATAATTTGTTGCTGAGACCAAATTATTTTGTTGTTTTCATTTGGTTTCCCCAAACTGTAAGATTTGGTTGGTGAAACTAAAGATTTGTTTGGCTACACGTAAGTTAAGCAGTTTGGACCGATACAAAGGAATTTTACAAGTTCGACCGAATTTTGAACCTAAATCACCTGCGTCCGAACGCTACGCCTTGGTAATCTCAGCTAATGTGACAACTTATGATGCCGGAAAGGCATCTGTATATGCTGCAAATATTGAGCAACGTGTGCAAACAAATGTTTCATGTTTTACAGCTTTACTTATCAGTTTCTTGTTGCATTGTTCTATTAATGTGTTACGATTATTAAACATCAATAGACGCAACAACAAAAACGGTTATTACCCTAACTGTCACAAAAAATACAAATAAACTCTTGAGCTGTATTTTCGAACAAAGGCAGCCAAATGAGTGGTCAAACAAATATATACAGTTGATTCAACAAAATATTTAGTTGACAGTCTAATTTTTCTTCGCCCGACACAGAGATTTTGTTTATTCAAACATATATTTTGCTAGACGAACAAAATTAATTTTGTTCCTTTTCAAATTTTGTTTGCTCAACAATATATTTTGTTAGGGCAACAAAGTATATATTTGGTCATATGCAAACAACTATTTTGTTCGATTTACTCTCAGTGAGGCTGCTCCAACCGTTGAGACTTTACTAGAATCGACAGCGATGTTGGGACGAGTCACACAAGTAGTCAGTCCGCCGATTGGAAGAAGACAAACAGGCATGCATCATCTTGGACGTTATTCTGCAGACACAAAATAACGCGAATTGTGCTGTACTCTAAGGTGTAGGCTGTTCACAGTAAAATGAGCACTTCTGCAAGCCCTGCTTAAGATCTACTTGTATATTCGTTGTGTATACTTCCGCCTTATATAAAACTAGCATTGCCACGGGCCTCATCACTTTATTCATGCGTCGGTCAAGTGAAACTGTTAAATTATTATCAATGTCAATACTTTACAAATCTGCTCATCTTTACAATTTGATGCATTAAAAACACAGAAAGCGAAAGAAATATTTTTAAGTTATCACAAATTGTTACCTAACACTTTTTATTCGACTTTAAGATATGGAACTACTTTCCATCCATCGTTACCAACTTTGCTGGGCGAATATTACTCAGTGCGCCCATTAAAATATATGCAGGTAGGGGCGGTGACTTGTTTGTAATGTTAATTTGTAAAGTGCTCACTTTATTGTGAACAGCCTATAAGGACGCGTGTCTGGATTCAGTACGCCTGAGTATAGGCTATTCACGGTAAAGTGGAAATTTTGAGTCCCTAGTTACTCTTTTCCTACCAGTCATTTTTTATCCACATTTTAAAATAAATATTGTCACGTAAGTAATAAACATAGTGTATATATTTCACCTGACACGAAAACTAACGTCTAAGGCTATAATAAAATGTATTTATTGAGTATTATCCCAAATGAGAGGGATTCAAGAAGTTCTCACTTTAGCGTGAATGGCCTATAAGTGCGTGTTGTGGCGGGGATGTTGCAGTTGCGAGTCGGGGTTCGTGCAGCTGGTGGACGGAGCTGAGCCCAAACCGAGCCCGGCGGACACCCAGGTGTGCGGCAGCAATGAGCGGTACGACCCTCCTGTCGTGCTCTTCGCCGACAACGGTCCCGCCACGTTGCTCTTCCAGTGAGTACACACACCCCTCTGTTCTCTTCCCCTCCTGCTCAAACCCGTGAGGGGCCTTCCCCCACTGCCTCGTGCTCAGATGCACTCCACCTTACAAGGAAGGTCATTTCTACTTCAACTTTTGTAATCAGAACAGCAATCCGTTGTTGTTTTTTTTTTTTTTAAGTGTGTTCACGGTAAACTGAGCACTTTTCAAAGCCCTGCATAATACCTACTTGTATGCACACCATCTGTCAGATTAACATTGCCGTGGTCCTCATCACTTCATTCAAGCATCAGTCACGCGAAACTGTAAATGTATTAGAAAAGTAAATAATTTACTAATTTGAAAATTAGTATACTTACTGTACATGCATTAAAAAATCCTGAAAGATAAAGTAATCATTTCAAATTTTCACAAATGCAATGTTGAGCAATGGAACTACCCCCTCCCCCCTACTCCCCTGGTGCCACGGTGGCTGAGCGGTTAGACTGCTCGTCTCCCACCAAGGCGAACCGGGTTCAATCCCCAGCCGTGTCACTCCCGGATTTTCGCATCTGGGAATCGAGTTGGACGATTCCGCTGGTAGGCGGGTTTCCTCGGAGGTCTCCCGTTTCCCCGCCCTTTCATTCCAGCGCTGCTCCACACTCACTTCAGTCACCCTCATCGGCTCTCAAGACCTTGATGTTAAGAGCCGCCCAAATATCTTCACCCTTACTCCCCGCCTCGTCGTTACCAACTTTACTGGGCGTTTGCCGGTCATTGTGTCCGTTGAAATATATGTCGGTAGGAGCAGTGACATCTTTCAAAGGTTAATTTGAAAAGTGCTCAGATAACCATTAACAGCATATAGAAATTCTTTTTAGGAAAATTCTTATCAACAAAACGGATTTACACGACCTCTTGATGTAGGTGTGTTTTCTGTTATCGCTTTATGATTGCCTGTAAGGAAATGTTCTCATTAAATGCGGTGTGCACGGATACTCCTTCTTGGGTGTTGACTACGAAAAAAATTGTTTATATTTGCAACGCACACTGTTCAACTGTAGATATTAATGAATACAATTTCCTCGCAAAAAAAATCTGAACACATAGTTTTCTCATAAACACATGTCAAATCGCAGTTTTCTTGCTTTAAAAATGTACATACAAATAATGAAAACTTACATACAGAAATGAGATGATTTACACTAATAGAAAGTTCCAAGAGCTATTTCAGAGTGTATGTACAAACGTTCACTGGCATGTTTTTGCAATTTCAATAAATTGCTGAAAATAAAGAAATTCTTTCATATACTTTATTCGCTGTTGTCTCCTAAATTTTTGTAAAATTACTCTTGATAAGCACATCTAAAAATGAACTAAACAATGACTTTCAGTTGCCTGTGTTAAATTTTCTGCAAATAGTTTGGCCTATTTTATTTGTGCATTAAAAATACCGTAAAATTGTGACTTTGACGTGTAATTTGGCAAAACTCACGCGATCTAAAAAAACGTATTTAAGGAAAAAGAAGTCGCAGATAATATCTACAAGTTGAACAGAAGGCTGTATGGCACAACTATAAAATAACAGATAGTTTCGTGGTCGACGTCCTCAACACATGGACGGTGGTTTAGCTTTATACAGACAATGTTATGTCTGCTAGGACTTTGAGTTTTCGAGTCAGCGTTTGTCCCAAGTAAAGCGCCCCTAAAACACCGCCATTAACATTTTCCGCATTACCGCATAAGTTTGCACAAATAAACATTTAACTATACTTCAGAAATCGTAACTTATGTAAACAACAAAATCGTTTTTTTTTTTAATCAGAACTTGGCACTTCATGGTAACGTAGATCTCATTGATACTTCCCACGTAATGTGAGTTTTTGGACTTAATTATTTTTAAATATTCATACATTTGTAAATGGACCTGAAAATTAGTGACAGAGAAATGTCTGTTTAAATATCCTGCTTTACTCCCCCAGTCGGATTTTTTACTTACTTGGAAGAAAACAACAGGAACAGAATATTACATGTCAATAGATACATAACTAGGGACAGGTGTTTTTCGCGAAAATATTTATAGTCATGCTATACTCCAATATCCTACGTTCACAACCACGACTTCCTTTGGTTATTGACCAGGTGTCTTACGTGAGAAGAGGTGTTCACATTTGACCGGGCCAATCGCAATAAAGTACTACGATACTGAACGTCCGTGATTCGCGGACAGTCACTTGAGACACATGACATTTAAAATCATCCAGCCAGAAATGTGCATATGAACTAAAGTGTTTTGGAGTACAACTGGTCCTGAAATCTTTTCACGAAAAACACCTGTGTCTATGCATAACTAAAAAGCAGAAACGGAATGCATGTAGTTTGAATTTTTTTTAATCCTCTATCATTTTTTCATAATGAATGTGTTCGAATACAAAGAACATTTGTTTTTCTGATACAACATGTGATAATAACCTGTTCTCGATACCAATGAATGCCGCGAAGCTTACTTTTTCTTGTAGTTGTATTAATGTTGTATTTTTATTAATTAGTTGCTCTAACAATAAAACTAATGTATATTCAGGTTTTATACAAAGTTTTTTTTACCGGGATTTACGGCTTCCACTACCTCTCCAGCGTTTGTAGAAATATTAACTGCATACCTGCGAACAGTGTTTAGGATACTTGCATCCAGTCAAGGCTAGTCGGGTTCGATTCCCGATGGGATGAAATCATGCATATGAGGAATGTGGCATACGTTTCCGTCGTCCGGTGGGTTTACTCGGTGTGCTCCTGTTTCACATGCAATTTTGCATTCCGTCACTACTCCATCTCCATCTAGTCTGACCCTCGTCGACGCTGAAATACTCGGATTCTAAGCCCCACATAAAATTTCTAACTCATGTCCACTTTCTCTTTTCCAGTGGTTAACTCCATGAGGCGGAACCCGCAAAAGCGAGGAGCACGGCGTAAAATCAATGGCTAGGAGATACTAATGCGTTCCGAGGAAAACACTCACCAGCAATTGATTACTTTTGACCCTTCAGAAGTATTAGATAGATTACATTTCCCAAACACCCGTGCCCGCCAAGTTCCCCAAGTTCTTTGTAGGTTGCTCCTACGTTTACTTCGTTAGTACGATAGCTTACGTACAAACTTCTTCAATCAAGCGTATTTCATACCAAGTCTCCTTACTCCATTATCTCTTCTGTCGTTATGTGGTCAATTAAGGAACTATTCGTTAGCTTTTTTTGCCAACCGAAGACCACCGTTTCTTAACATTTCAATTCCAGGTTCAAGTTAACATGCTGTGGTATAGAAAATGTTGACAGTTGTCTAATGAGTGTAAATGGTAATGTCACATCTGTACAGAACGTGTACGTAAGTAGTGTGGCTGTGGCATAATGAATGTACGCATCCTACTTTCAACCAGTTGTACACGACTAGAAATTAACTTGAATCTGATAAAGTAGTTGTTTGTTAAGTAAATTAACATAGAGTGCGTTTTCAATGTGTAAACGAAGACAATAATATCGGTTCTCTTTCCAACTAAAGTCTTCAAATAAATACAATAAATTACTTCTTACTGCTTTTCTTCTGTAACCGTTTCATCTAAATGTCTTAGGAACACGACGCAGAATATATTATCGCAATTTCGCACGTGTCTACACGTCAAGGAAGGATGTTTACCACACGACACGTACATGATGATCACGAACCGTATGACAAAGAATCTCCTTTTGGTTGTTCACGTTCATGACGTTCACTTTTTCCACCATGAACCGGGCATATAATGTGTGCATGGAAGAAAATAGAACAGAACGAGATACGGCTGGAGCAGTACACTATTTCGATCAAATAAATGCCACGAAAACTATCTAAAAGACGTGAATAAATTCCATTACTATTTCCTTCTATATTTTATAATATTATTTATAAACCAATTTTAACAGAATCGAATACATTTTGCAGTCATGCCTAAATTCTGATTATAATAACGCCAATTCTACCTTATCTCTGGTCAGTGGCGTAATGACTAGAAGAAAAGGGGGGCAGGGTGCATGTTACCCCTCTCAAAATTTATAATGTGGGCACCAAAACTGTTTTTGGTCACAGAGATGCGTTGCTATATTTGATATAATATCTAATTAATGGTTATGATGTACTTCTGATACTTCCTATATACATCTTCGCTTATGGGTTACAGGCTTTCCTCTATATTTTATGCAACATGTAATTTAGGTTTGGATCTCATAAAACTGAAATTTATAAGAGAGTGAAAATTACTTAAAAGGCTTGCCTCCTCCTAAGTTGGAGACGTCTTTACGCCCGGTTATTGCAATTCAAGCAATTTGCTCTGTAACGGAGACAAGTGCGACAGCACCATCTACCGCCACAACTTCATTATCAACTTCCGCCTACCTACCAATATCCAGCACGAGGAAGAGAAAATGAAGTAATATGACAAAACCACAAAACCTTTCAAGCCGAGTAATTATTGATAGTGATTTAGTACTGACCAAAATGGGTGGGTGTATAACACAATTTCAAACACAGTTTGCATTTTATATCGATTTACTTAGGACTGAAATCATTTCTTTTAAACCCTTTCATCAATGCACTAATTTATACAAACTCCTTGGGTTTTACATACACAATATTTTGTTGTTCGAAACAATTCGCTTACATACATTTAGGATTCCCATAAAACCTCTTTTAAAAACATTCAATAATTTCTCAGAAAAGCACTCATTATGAACACATATCATAATAAAAACAACAATCTTTTGAATCAACTGCCAAGGGGTTTGGTCTCAGGAGAGAAAAGATTCCGACCGCGATCCCACTCGATTCCATTTCCAAACACATTCACCATCACATCAGTCCACACATCTGAGACTGAGGGTATTGCCCTCACCAGTATACCCAGGGTGTACGAATTGCTCATGCATATCCCCAAACCAACATACAGTCATGCAAAACCACAACATTAATACTCTTTAATAATTCGCAACATCTCTGATGACGAACAGTATCCACAAATTTTAAGTCCTAATCCTTTCTTCTTAGTACCAAAACCTCGCATTCCCCACGTTAAACTATCCTTCCACGACAGGCATCTCAATCTTAAATTCACTGTTACCGTGAATTAAGGACAAGTCCCTACTTGCATCTGCCAGAAACCAAGTCCCGTTTTGCAGAAAATATCCTGAAGTCCAGACTCACAACTGCCGGAAACTAAGTCTTCACACACTATTCCGCAGAATATTCGAAATTCTGACTTCTACAGCAAGAAGATAAGTCTTCGTTCTACTCCTCTGAGATATTTGTAAGTCCCGACGCACCCCTGTCAGAAACAAAGTCCTCACGCAATGTTCTACATAATATTCTAAGTCCCAGCTCCACTTTCAGAGACTAAGTCCACACGCACTATTCTGCAGAAAAGTATAAGGGACAATAATATTGAATATGCCCTTTCTCATTACACAAAAAAACAACCAATCTTTTCTTTTCCTGCCTCTTTATTCTTAGACTCTAATAAAATAGTAAAAAACCTCCAAATATGGCCCTCCTTTTTACATTACTAATAAGTTGCCTTCTTATACACTCCCTTATGTTTGTCAGTTTCTGCTATACCTATTATCTGCTCTTTTTCCTGTCTTGATTTTTATATCTTTATCTTTCTTGTCCGCCTCCTCAGTGACGGAAACCACATCCTTATGTTTCGTGCCCTGGAAACAGTGCTCAGTACTATGATTTATTTTCCCACGTACTCCACATTTGATTTCGCTTGTTGGACATCCCCAGGGTGACCTCCACCTTAGATACTAATTCCATAAGCTCACCCAAAGTATTTGGTTTCTTTGAAAATAAATATATATATATATATATATATATATATATATACTATACTGAAAAGATAAATTATGAAACATAACTTCTGTCAAGTAGCTTTCGTGACAATGACTACCCAATATCTCCACGAGCCACATCGTATCTACCACAAAATCTTGCATTGAAATTTCCTTTTTCTTATCTCTATCAAGAATTTTCATATGGATGTGCATAATGACTAGACTTAACTCGTGCAAATAATGCCGTATTTAAATAACAAGAAAACCTATAACTGTCTGTAAACTAAGTGCCTTCAAACATGGCAATATATTCCGAAGATCACTTGGGAAATGACGCAACTATTTAAACAATGGAACTGGCTCACCCTCATGTTGTGTAGATACTCCCTCTGAGGCCTTCGAGTCATCCTCTGCCCATAGCAAATTCCTTTTGAACTTCCGCAAAACATCAATGATGCCTGTGTCTCCATAATCCACTCCCGCTTCTTTCGGCATACCTTGCAAACTCTCCTTACTCAACTTGTGCACCCAGGCTGTCTTCACACCTGTCGCCATGATAAAAATATTAGGAATACAAAATACCCTAACTGCATACCCTACGCACTTTACACTCACCCCAATCTGATAACAGCCAATAAACAATCAAAAAGCATAGTGGACAGATAAGTGTGGCGGGTTCTCAATACTGCCATGAATTCTCACCCAACCTCCACATGCCTACGACTAGGACTATCCAAGTACATGATAGGAATGGGAAATAATAATATAAAACTCTAAAATCTTTCAAGCAGAGTAATTATTGATAGTTATTCTAGTGCTTACCAAAATGGGTGGGCATATAACACTATTTCAAACACAGTTTGCATTTTATATCAATTTCCTTTGCTCCAAAATATTTTCATTTAAACCCTTACATAAATTCACAACATTTATACAAACTCACAAACTCCTTGGATTATACATATACAATATTTTGTTTTCCAAAACCATTCGCTTACATAATACATTTAGGATCTCCATAAAACCTCTTTAAAAAATATTCAATAATTTCTCAGAAAACCACTCATTATGAACACATATCACAATAAAAACAACAATCTTTTTAATTAATCGCCAAGGATTTTGGTCTCAGGGGAGAAAAGATTCTGATTGCGATCCCACTTGATACCTTTTCCCAACGCATTCACCATCATACCAGTCCACAAACATTTGATCTTGGTGTAGGTGTGCGTAGAGCTCACTCATCACACCAACAACTCTCACACACTCACACAACCATATGCGTGAGTCTGAGGGCATTGCTTCCCATCAGTACACTCAGAATGTAGGTATTCGTCATGCATATCAACAAATCAACACACAGTCATGTAAAACCACAACATTTACACTCTTGAATGATTCGCAACATCCCTGATAACCAACTGCATTCACAAATTCTAAGTCCTAATCCTTTCTTCTTAGTACCAAAACCTCGTACTCCCCACTTCGAAGTATAGTTAGCGATGGACATCTCAATCCTAAAGTCACTGTTCCCGTGAATCGAAAGACAAGTTCCTACTTGCATCTGCCAGAAACCAGGTCTTTCTATTCTGCAGAAAATATCCTGAAGTCCCGACTCACCACTACCGGAGACTAAGTCTTCACACACTATTCCGCAGAATATTTGAAATTCTGACTTCTACAGCAAGAGTATACGTCTTCGTTCTACTCCTCTGAGATACTTGTAAGTCCCGACGTACCACTGTCAGAAACAAAGTCCTCACACAATGCAATATATAATATTCTGAGTCCCTACTCCAATGTCAGAGACAAAGTCCACATCCCCTATTACGCAGAAAATTCTAAGTGCCGACTCACCACTGCCCGTGGCTAAGTTCTTATTTTTACTGTGCGGAAAATATGCTAAGTGCCGACTCTCTACTGCTGGAGACGAAATCCTCACACACCATTCCGCAGAATAATATCCGTCTCACTAGTGAGAAATTAACAGATTTCCAGCTTATACTTAGCTTCAGCATCGTAGAGCGAATGTTCCTATAGCATCTCCCCATCTGATGGTCCAATTCCCGGAGATGGCGAAAGTCTCCTCCTACCAACCGGCCCTCCCAGGCTCCCGGCGTGGTGCTCCGTCCAGCCGATACTCCCAGGCAATCGGCGCCGATCCACCCTGTTCCCTAGGCAAAACCCCTATTTATAATCCCCAGCGGCTCCCTTCACGTACGCCACCTTCTCCAGAGACCCCAGCTCCTGACACCAGAGCGCTCTTTATCAGCCACATTTTTAATTAGCAATAATAAAATAGACAATCACACCAATTTTCAGGCAGGTGGCCCCTTGACACTCTGGTCTGCAACCCTCCCAACAGACATGTGCTGCGGTGCAACCCGACGCCAGGTTTCAAGAGCCAGAGATATCCATAATGGCTTAACTGAAAAAGCAAACGTCTTACCATAACACGATAAAATACATTCTACATTGATGGTGGAGAGTATTACATCACACAAAAGTGCATTTTTTAATGTAAGTGCAGTAATGCTCTGTAAAGGTGCATACCCATGATGCCACTGAAGTCAATAAAATTGTTCACTTCAGCTGTGCTTGGTATATCATGCTTCGACCAATGTCCGGATAAAATCAAATCTTATATATATAGTATGAAAAACACGCCAGTTTATTTATTTGAATTCAGTTTATTTTAAACATATCTACACTCCAAATATATTATGTGTGTGTGTGTATATATATATATATATATATATATATATATATATATATATATATATATATATATATATATATATATATATATATATATATATATATTAGCAAGTGTACAGTAATTTCTCTTCAGCACGTCGCCTGTTTACTTTTCATTAAGGCGAGTCCGTAATTTTGACTGCTTTCTACTAGTTATCCTTTCCAATTTTTTTTCCCCAAGCAGTACTATGTCGTACCCATGCTCTTCACTTCTATAGTCGTCGGAGGAATCTCTTAAACTGTCTCTTTCGTCCTCCAACATATCCGTAGCTTATATCGTTCATTGTTGAGGTTGCTCGCAGAAATGCTGTCTCAGTCACATAAACTGTCCGTCCTTAACACTGTAAAGAAATTTCTGATAAACTTCCTAAACTGTAATGGGGAAGTGTTAAATCTATATAGTGTACGGAAATATTTCTAAGTACCGGGCTGAAAATATGGGAATGTTTAGCGTCGCTACTACACAAAATTGGGAACTTCCCTATGGATTTGACTCTTTCCTAAGCAACTGTAGGAACGATACCATGGATGTATGGGAAAATATTTTACCTTTCGCGCTTTGTCACTGTACGTACACAGTGACGTAAATTTACAAATAATTTCATACAGTGAAGAGTTCCTCGTTCTTCTGCCTTATCGTGGGCCCATTTAGGCAGTTCAGGGTAATCTGAGCACTTCCTTCTGATATTAACCTTTGAAAATTGTCACTGATCCTACCTGCACATAATTTAACGGACACACAGACTTCAAGCGGCCATTAAAGTTGGTAACAAGAGAGGGAAAACAGTTCCATGTTTAAACGTTTAATTTAAAATGTTAGGTCGACATTTTTGAATATTTAAATGATTACTTTCTCTTCCAGAATTATTTAATGCATACAAGTATACTAATTTTCTAATTTGTAAAATATTTACTTCTCTGATAACTGCACAGTTTCACTTTACTGACGCATGAATAAAGTGTCGAGGCTCACGGCAATGTTAATTTTATTGAATGTGCATATGGCGGAAGGATACACAATGTGAATGCAAGTATATCTGAAGCAGGGCTTTCAAAAGTGCTCAGTTTACCGTGAAGAGCCTATAAAAATGTTTGTTTCTTGTACTGATGTTCGTGAGCAGTGCCAGTTGAAGGCAAGTGCGACATAAGAGCTCGTAAAAGAATAACAAAGTCTTTAAAATATAGTAATTTGGTGGCTAAAAACTGACACCAATTTTTATTGTTCTTGTGTTAACCATTTTGCAAGCTAGTTTGCACCTACTAAGTTGGTATGGACAGGAAATTAGATTAGGGTAAAAACTGCGAACTTATAAAGCCGTGAATGCAGCCCAAAGTTTTTTTCTTCATTACGTGTTGATAAATTTATCCGTAATTTCTATTGTTCCTTCTGAACGCACTTAGTTCGTGTCTACAGGCTAATTGAAGAGGAACGTAGACAAAACTTCAAACCACACAATGAAAAAAAATTCGCATATCTGACTCGAACGAATGACTCATAGCACGATTCGATGTAGTCATGAGCAATTACATCACTGGTTAACGACATAATGAATGTTTTATAAGAGAATATGAAATTTAACACTGAAGATTTATTAAGAACTTTATATCCCAGAATCGTAATCGCCTCATTTCACATACATTGAATATTACCATACTGTCGGAATTTTTGTGTTTCCCTATTCTTCTTGCCGTGGGATTGATTGTAAACGACAGAGGAGTACTTCGAAAACCATAAATTACGTGAGACAGCGTCACCGTTTCAATAGATCGCCAAATATAGTCCCATAAAAAAGCCGATGGAGATATAAAATAAAATTTATGAAATGAGAAATCTGCATGTAATTTTCCGCATTGGGGAGACGAAGCATGTTTTGATCCGTCGGTCATGTATACCGATGTGCAGGAAAGGACTTGGTTACCTAGCTAGCCTTAACGTACCGGAAGGCTTTTGAAATCAATCTACTTATAAAACTGCTCGTTACTGCATACATTCCAACGTAAACCCTGCATGGAGAACTTACAGTGAGTTGGTAACGATTTAAGAAATAAGTCCCACGTTGTATCGTCTTAGGGATCTAGCAAAATTGTCACAAGCATTTCAGAAACGCCGTATGTAAATCAAAACGGCTAGCTAAACTACTGCATAACTATAAGCACTTCCCTGAACATAGTATCAATAACAAGGAGAGTTAAAGTTGGCTTAACTTTGCTTGTTACTTTCGTTGTGCTTGAGGGTATAGCTAGTCAGAAGCCCCGAACTAAGTTCACAAGAAAGAAACTTCTATATGAAACAAGAAAAAATATGTATACTGACTTTAGTCCCTGAGAAGTTATTTTATTTTGTATATTGATAGGGAATCGTGATCACGAAACTTAACGAATTTTTTGAACTGTTGATAAGAGTGAAAATTAAAATGAAACTAGCTTAACATTAAAAAAGGTCTCTAGTGTAGAGAAGAACATTACCGTTGACGCATACACATTGTCAACAATTCCAACCTTGATTTCTAAACCAAACACGAAATCCAGCAACATAAACGAACATTGCAGGTGGTACGCCAATTGTAGAGCAAAACTGCTGTGCTTGCGTTGTATATTGAGTGTGTGCTTATCGTCAAAATTGTGTCTGTGTAATGTCAATGTCAACTATGCCCGGGTCCATTCTGAGAGAGTAATCAGGTCCGCTCAAAGGGACGTAGGGGCTGCGGTGGCTAAGCGGTTAGAGTGCTCGCTTCCCACCCTTGAAGAACCAGGTTCAATCCCCGGCTGTGTCTTTCCCGGGTTTTCGCAAGTGAGAATCGTACCGGACGATGCCGCTAGTTGGCGGGGTTTCTCGTAGGTGCTCCATTCTCACCTCATTTCACCCTCATCGGATCTCAAGACGTCGTTGTTACGAGCCACCCAAATCTCAACTAACTCAAGGAGAACAAAGGTGAACTCTGCCCCGGGCCCCATGAGGTGGGAGAATATATATATATATATATATATATATATATATATATATATATATATATATATATATATATATATATATATATATATGTGTGTGTGTGTGTGTGTGTGTGTGTGTGTGTGTGTGTGTGTGTGTGTGTGTGTGTGTTTGTGTATAGGCCGTTCACGATGAAGTGAGCACTTTTGAAATCAACCTTACAAAAATTTCACTGCTTCTACTTGCATATATTTCAACGGGCGCCCTGAGTGACATGCGCCCAGTTAAGTTGGTAACAATGGATGAGAAAGTAGTTCCGTTTCTTAACGTCGAATAAAAAATGTAAGGTAATCATTTCTGCTAACTTGAATTATTTCTTATTTTTCTTTGTGTTTTTTTTTTTTTTTAATACAACGAAGTGTAAAACGAGCAGATTTGTAAAAATTTACTTTTCTAATAATTTCACAGTTTCACTTACTTGACCGACACATGAATAAAGTGATGACGCCCATGACAATCTTACATAAGGCAGAAGAATACAAAACGTACATACAAGTAGATCTTAAGCAGGGCTTTCAAAAGTGCTCATTTGATCGTGTATAGTCCTCTCTCTCTCTCTCTCTCTCTCTCTCTCTCTCTCTCTATCTCTCTCTCTCTATCTATCTATCATCTATCTATCTATCTTACTCTATCTCTCTATCTCTCTCTCTCTCTCTCTCTCTCTCTCTCTCTCTCTCTCTCTCTCTATGTATATATATATAATGTTTATCTACCATTATGATTAAACGTCATGCGCATCGGTGTTCACTGACTGTTTTCACTCACCATGGCGAGCCCTCCCGGACAAACCCAATGTCAAACACGTGATTGAAGGCTGTCACTATTATGCTGATGTGCAAGGCCCTAGAGAGGGGCCATAAAATCATGAACCCTCATTGATAAGTAGCACCGTTAGTCACGCAGATCCTAGTGTGGAATTTCCTTGCAGTCAGTCAGTGTGACACGAATAGAGATCGGAACAAGTTATCGTAGTGCGAATCGTGTGTTATGATCGGGTCTCACATTTATTCGTAAAGCCTGAGAAGACTACAGCAGCGAAACGTATTCTTTTTTTCTATCTTTGCAACCCATACTTTTATACATTAAGCTGTCGTATCTTATTAAATTGTTAGGAATAGAAATCATTTAACAATTACACGTATATTCCATGATTGTAGTAGAACATACTCCTCCAAAGTCCAGCTTCCTAACCACGACGGATAGCTCAATAGAGATAAATGCCAATCATGTCATTGTTTTTCGACCCGCGGTGCTGCTCAGATATTTATTACTTTAGGTTTGGAAAGTGAACGCTCTATACTGGCACTTAAGATTTTCATACTTAGGTTTTGGCACACCAATTTTCAATGTAATTTCACTCAAATAATTCCAACCAGATTATATTTTACTTTTAATCACTTCTAGCATACGAAAAAACACATATAATTTGTCTTGAGAGAGTTCGTCATACTGAGACCGCGCCTTCCTATAACGAATACACAGAAATTAAAGCTGAATTGACCAGGTATTTGATATTGTGTTTGCAAGGTGCAAGCATGAATTAATGTGCTGTTGGACAGGCGATGTTCGTAGAGTTGTAAACGCAGAGCGAATATAGTTAAAGGCTATTCATGATAAAGTGAGCACTTTGAAAATGAACCCTAGAAGAAAGTCCTTACCCCTGCCAGCGTATATTTTTAAGGCGTACTGAGTGACATTCGCCCAGTAAAGTTGGTAACGATGGATGGAAATAGTTCTATATCGTAACGTCAAATAAAAAGTGTTAGGTAACCATTTGTCGAAACTTAAAATTCAATTCTTTCACTTTCTGTTTTTCTCTAATGCATCGAAGTGTAAAATGAGCAGATTTGTAAATAATTTATTTTCTTAATAATTTCACAATTTCATTTGACCGACGCGTCAATAAAGCGACGAGGACTGTTAATTTTTACATAAGGTGGAGTAATACTCACGTGTTTATACTAGTGGACCATAAGCAGGGCTTTCAAAAGTGCTCATTTGACCGTCAACAACCTATACAAAATGTTGACACTGATTACATGCTGCTCGCTGGCCCTGACCACAGTCATATCAGACTGCACAAGCAGAGACGCCGTGGCGTAGGATCACGAAGTTTTGACATGCTCTCGCCAGTTACAGTGCCACGAATATGATTATCCTAGACTTATTATTTCATTATTAGCATTCACAAATAAAGAAAATATCGTAAGAATATGACAGTACAGCTATATAATAGTAGAAATTAATACCCATGTTTAATTTCTTCTAGTGTTTAAGAACGTTGTTTACTTAAAGGAAAAAAAGTAACGGATTCTTATGGCCCCTTCCTGTTTTGTTGGCTCCTGGGCATTTTCTAGTCCAAGTCCAACCCCCTACCCCCTCCCTTTCTCACAAACGCATATGACAGTTCTATTGTGAAACAGCATACTGAGCACGTCATAACTATTAATTCGAAGCATACCATTTCAATTGTAAACCCACCCTTACACCGGTACAGTTACCTACAGGTTTCTTTTTATAATAATCCTACACACTTCCCCTCTATACCACAAAAGCTGTATGTTAATGCAAGATTTATAGATTTATGTAAACTTATGATAACTGGTTCCTTCTAGCCTAACTTATAATATTGAGCTATTTAAATATTATTTTTATTTTAAGGAACAGAACATTTATAATTAATCATGGAGTTAAAAAAAAAAAAGATTTTTGTGATAGTTCTCTGCTTATTTTCAGCAGCATTAAATAGAACATTCGAAATAAAATTATTCTTAAAATTAGGTTTTTTTCGAATTGAGATATTTTACAGGCTGTATCTTCTGATATGCTCTAGTCCCGAGTGACTTTAAAATAAGCGAGTGTCTGCCCATAAGTTTTAAAAATTAATATAATAATGTGTTATCAACCAATTGCATTATATTTCAGGTGAAAATAAACACATTTGCCATAGCGGTAGTATAACTCAGCTTTAATTAATTTTTATTTATTAATTGTTTTATTTAGCTAAAGAGGTTCAAATAAACCGGGAATTTGTGGTAGATTAGCACCCACTCATTTTTATGTTTACCAGGACTGATATGCAAATGAACCATATGTGGCTTGGAACTGTCTTTCATTTGATTTTACATATGATTTATAATCTTTATTTTTATTTTAACCCTCTTGAATCCTTTTTGCAATTTTCACATTTATTTCATTATTTTTAATGTGTTAGTCATTTTAGAAACCACCATTCTTTTTGGTTTATTTTTGTTACTGTAGGTATAAGAGAATATCTTATTTTGAGTAATAGTGACTTATTTATGTTATGTTAATTATTAGTCACTTGTGAACTTTCATGTTTCAGAACTTGTTTTTATTTTAAACGTAATTTATTTTCTTTTGTTTGAAAGGTTAATATATTTTTATGAGTTTTGTATTTGTGTGACCGGATATAGCTGAGCCCATGTTAGTAAGGACGTTAGGAAGCAGCCGTAAGTTAAGGGGCTTCTGGGTACGGACCTATTGGTCCTGGACGCTGTTTTATCGCCGGGATTTTGATAAGGTGAAATCCCCGGCATCAACCTAAATTAAATAATTTATTTTGGTACCCTGAAGTTGAGTTTTAATTATTAGTTAACCAAGTCAGTTGAGAAGAGGGATTGAGTTAAGAAATTTGAGCTAGATTTTATAAGTAGTAGCTGATGACGACGGCGAGCAGCACGACACCGAGGCGCCATGATACAGCGCGACAATATGCTAACTAAGGTGACGCTACTCCGTTTGATAACCCATAATTGGAGCTTTAATTTTGATGAAAATAGGTTGCTGATTAACTTAGTATTTGACTACCACATTAACCCTGTGGTCCGAGGTTAAACGACTGAACTAGAACCGGAGGCAACTATAAACTTTATTTGAGATTATTTGAAGAGGACTTTGATTTGGATTTCCCCGAGATCATTATTATTTTTTAGAAGTTATTATAATTTTTCAAGTGAATGCGGGAAAGCATTTGGAATGACTTATAATTTTAATGAAAGGAGCTCTGCATATGTAAGGTCAACTAAACGGCACATTTGCAACACACTTCACAGCAATTCAGTTTATTTGGACTCTAATTTAATCTGAATTCTAACAAACAGCTTTTCAGAATATTTTATTTTCAACTTTGATTTATAATTTATGTGAGTAATTATTTTGTTTTGAATGGTGGTAGCATTCTAATTTTATTACCTACTTGCAGACTCGAGTTTTAATTACTTTTTATTTTTTCCATCTTAAACAGTTTCACAAGATTAATTTATTTTTCATATTTGAATTTTAATTAAATAATTTTTAACAGCAGTTATTTGCTTTTTCTTTATATGTTCAGTAATACAGATCTTTCATAATTAAAAGGGTTAAATCGTATGTGTTGCTAATTTATTTCAAAAAAACAGAGTTTGTGTATTTTTAGTGCTAGTGCCTTCCAGGGGTCTTCTCTCACAGCATGCTAACATACATTTGCATACCATAGAAGTCTCTCCCCTACTTCCTACCAGTTCTACGCTTTTTCTAAGAATTTTAGAAATTTTGTAACATAAGTGGACTCCTCTCTTAGTGCATATTATTACTGTGTTGTTTATGCCGAATGACCAAGCAGTTGTGCACATATTTAAGTATCGTGTAAGTCGCATCGAGCTACGTGAAGTTTCGTATTTACGAGTCTGGAATTATGGCCACGACACAATCAGGGCTATTCAACTAGCGGGCCGCGGGCCACGGTCTTCATAGTATTTTATCAGCGGGTATTTAAAAAATATATATGCTTTTGAATACTGTTACGTAATTTAACGCCAATTGTAACTATATCCAGAGTAAAACTTGTTATAAAATTATACATTACTTCGTGTATTATATCTTTATGCAAACAAACTGACTGTGTAGAACTGAGCCACGGCTTTATAATAAGTGAGTGTGTCAAGTTAAACATTAAAATTATTTGTAAGCGGTCCAGTGTCAAACTAACTAAATAGCCCTACGTGGAACCATAAGTTTGCAAGCATATGAGCAAAAATAATTATTGCATTGAAGAATTTATCCTTCTGAGTTTTGTTGGCAGGTGTTCCAAATTCGTCACTAGTAACTTAAGATCAATACACTGCACCACGTCTCTGCAAGCTTTTTACAATATCATCGTTATTATGTAGTGAACTGGCATGAGAGACTCCCCTCTCTCATCTTAAGTTGCTCTGGATTCTGTACCGTTTCTGCTCTATAGAATCAAACATCTGCATTTTAAGTTAATTACAAATAGAGGCATGCCTCAAATAAATGAGTGAACACCGGCCGCACAGTACGAAGTGTTGAAAAGTCTGTTCGTGATAAAGTGAGCACTTTAAAAAATCAACCTTAGAAAAAGTCTCTGGCTTTGCCTGCATATATTTTAGCGGGCGCACTGAGTGACATGCGCCCAGTAAAGTTGGTAACGAAGGATGGAAAGTAGTTCCAATTATTAACGTCGAATATACGGTGTTTGCTAACCATTTCTTATAACTTCAATTATTTCTCTCGCTTTCTGCTTTATCAATGCATAGAAGTGTAAAAATGAGCAGATTTTTAAAATATTTACTTTCTTAATAATTTTACAGTTTGGCTTGACTGACGCATGAATAAAGTGCTGAGGCCCGTGGCAATGTTAGGGGAGAATTGCCTATATCGTACCACGTTTTACATTTGCAATTTTATCAGTATAAAATGAACAAAATACAAGGTTTTACGAATTTGTATCACAAAGTATGACTATTTATGGGTACATTTATGTGAATTACATTTCAAGATGTAGCATCGGGTAAGAAATAAAGAACTTTTCGTAACAGGCTGCAACTGGTACGATATAAGAAACTGGTGTCCTAAATCGTAAACCCCTGTGTCCTAAATCGTACCACAGCATTATAAATCAAACCAAATGAGAGAACAAACAAGACAGCGTGTAATAACACACATGATTACATTTCAAGATGTAGCATCGGGGAAGAAACAAAGAACTTTTCGTAACAGGCTGCAACTGGTACGATATAAGAAACTGGTGTCCTAAATCGTAAACCCCTGTGCCCTAAATCGTACCACAGCGTTATAAATCAAACCAAATGAGAGAACAAACAAGACAGCGTGTAATAACACACAGGATTATTGTAGTATTGAAATATTAATAAAGTTTGATTATTTTTCTGCAGTAAATGCAAGAAATATTCAATTATTTACAGGCTACACAAACAATATATTGCAGTTCTGACTTAACACCCGCACAACTCTCATGAACCCAGTATGTGCACACTAAGCACTAAACCATTGCAGACGTAGAATGTTTTTTCGTTGTAGGCCTAGGTCCGTTAGTCTTTCTCTTCCTAATACTGAGCTGTGATAATTGTAGGTCATATGGCATGTCCTTTGCGATTTTCATTTTTAATCTTTTACTTTTGCCTATGCCACTTGCAACGCCTTCGCCAACTCCAAATCGTTTTTGTATGGACTGCTTGTCAAAGCATGTGCCCATTGGGCCTTTGCCAACCTACAGCTTTTGTTGGGTCTAGGAATCGGTGAAATTGATTCAATAAACACGTTGAGATTACAAGAAGTGGTTTATGTTACATTAGGGCCAGTTGCATCACTTGGTTTTTCAATCAAAAGGACATTTTTTTCGTCTGAGTTAGGCGACTCATTAGTGGCATCTTCAGTGGGCCTTGAAGATACACACAGATCAGTATCTTCATTGACTGGTGTAGGATCATCTGTTTCCTGTAGGTACTCGGCTGAACGTTTGACCCTGACGCACATGTGCAACACACCACTGTTATGTTCACACCTCTTTCTCCACTAGAGACTGAACCCACCTGGCGTTTTACTTTAAGAAAACAGAAAACGAAAGGAATAATCTAAATCAACACAGATGGTTACCTAAAACTTTTAATTCAACGTTAAGATACGGAACAACTTCCCCTTCATTGTTACCAACTTTACTGAGCGCATGTCACACAATGTGCACGTTAAAATATATGCATGTAGGAGCAGTGACTTTTTTCTAAGGTTGAGTTCAAAAGTGCTCACTTTATCGTGAACAGCCTTTTAGTAGCGTGTAGCAGCCCTCGCTCTGTTGACGGCGGTGACGCGGCGTGGCGTGGACTCTACGTGGCGCCGGAAACGGTCGGGTGCCGTACTGGTACATACAGCCTCTCCACAATGCAAGGAGATCACACGGAGCAGGGTCCACGGCTCGCACATCTCTCTCGACAGCATCCCAGATGAGTTGTCGTTGAGATATTTGGGCGGCTCTTACAACGAGATCTTGAGAGCCGATGGGGGTGAAATGAGTCGAGAATGAAGCAGAGCCTGAATGCAAGGGCGGGGGAAACGGGAGATCCCCGAGAAAACCTGCCGACCAGGGGCATCGTGCGACACGACTCCCGCGTGCGCAAACACGGGAGCGACCCAGATGGAAGGCGAAGCTCTTAAGTCGCTACTGCACCGTGGCCCCATTACTTCGCTTCGAGTAGAGACTGTTCTGCAGTGTAAATTTCCAAGCTACATTTTTATATACGTCGGTTTGTTTTGTTTTTAAGTGTACGTAAACAAAGAAAAACGTCGGAGCTGATCCAACAAAAAACTTAATTAAATTTCGCTTGCTAGAGTAAAACGACGAGAACTGTCGTGCAGTAACTATATTGTAGAACCCTACCTCTCCGTTTTAATAATTACTTGCTAATCTGAATTCCTTTGTGATAAAATACGTACAGCATGGAAACAAAGCAGAACCATCAAAATTGTTTGCCTGTCTCATTATTTTAAAAATATTTTTTTTTTTAATAAAATATGCAAATTCCGATCTTTAATAATGGAATTTCACCACAAGGGAACGCTGATCATATATTTGGAGACTAGTGACATATATATAATTATTTCAAAAATATTTGCATGCGTGAGCTGAAGAGACTCTTGCCCTTTCTTACACCAAATAACTAGGACGAGGAGGAAAAAAAGTCATACGACTCGAAAATCTTTCAGGAAAAAATGAATTTGAAATTTCCTTGTAATTAACCAGCTACAATGTTAAATAAAAAAATGTTAATTAAGAATGTAAGAAAGAATAAAAAATACCTGAAAAAAATCAGTACGCATTCACGAGGCTCTGATGAAAGTTTCCACTAAGGAAAACAAAAAAAGTGGTTATTTCTTTTACTAACTTTGTGGCCGTCAGACTTTTAAACGATGCTCAACAGTAATGAAACAGATTTGCTGTTTTATAAAGGAAAGAATATCACTATCACAGTAACACGTTCATGGGAACAAATCTAATGCCTCTATTTTGGGTTAAATATAATAATTCGAATCAGTCGATATGCTGCATTAACAACATATCACTGCAAAACTTTATAAATAGGGTCGGCATAAAAAACGCTACCTGGCCTAACGAGCACGCCTTCCTAAGAGCATAAGGGTCATTCCCACATAAACACTTATAACTCTCTCCTAAAATTAACTCTCCCGCTGCACGACAAATTCCAAATTCGTCTCAGAAAAAAGTTAAAGTACTATAATTGTTCTTTAACTCTAGCAGCAACTCGCTCCCCACAGCATAAGGTGTCATCAATCATGGTATAGGCTGTTCTCGGTAAAATGAGCACTTTTGAAAGCCCTGCTTAAGATCTACTTGTATGCACTTTGTGTATTCTTACACCTTACGTAAAACTAACATTGACATAGGCCTCATCACTTTATTAATGCGTCGGTCAAGTGAAACTGTGAAATTATTAGAAAGTAAAAATGTTTCAAATCTGGTCAATTTTTACGCTTCGATTCATTGAAAAAACAAAAAGTGAAAGGAACAATTTAAGTTATTATAAATAGTAACCTAACACATTATATTCGACGTTAATATATGGAATTAATTTCCGCCCATCATTGCCAACTTTTCTGGGCGTGTGACTCTCAGTGCGCACGTTAAAATAAAGGCAGATAGGGGCAGTGACTTTTTTTTAAGGTTGGTTTCAAAAGTGCTCACTTTTATTGTGAACAGCCCTTAGCACGAAGCGTGATATCTCGCTTACTATGACGACCTGCAGAGTATACCCTACGGCTCCCTCCAACACCGGGAGGTGTCTATACTCGATGACGTCTCCCGTCTTCGATTGGAAACCATTATTTAAGAGATGGCGAGACCAGGAACCATACTCAGTTGTCCCTTCGCCGAGAGAAGTTCATATGTATATATATATATATATATATATATATATATATATATATATATATATATATATATATATATATATATATATATATATATATATATCACGCGCTCCCCGTGAACCCACTGCCTAGAAACGCTTGATAAAGATCATAGGATAGCCAAGACGAATCCAGAACATTCCAAACATTACATCATTCTTAGCCAATCACGTACGACTACAGGCTATTCACGGTAAAGTGAGCACATGTGAGGTTCTATAGTTTTTTTCCCCCTAACAGCCATTATTTATCTTCCGACGTTTAAAAAAAAATGAATAGTGCCATGTAAGTAATAAAACAGTATGTGTATTTCACCGGACTTTAAATTTCACGTCTCAGGCTACAATAAAATATATTTAATGGCTATTATAAGTAAGGGGGCTTCTAAATGTGCCCATTTTTCCGTGGATAGCATTTAACGGCGCTTCTTGATGCGCAACACCTAAGTTCTTTCAGGCAGCAACCCGCACAGCACTACTGTTCGGTAGATAGCAGCACTCCAAGGCGTACACCTGACACTGGCTGCAAATGTAACAAAACACTTTCAAGATGCAGACAAAATGTTACGCCACAACAACATGGAACTGAAATTAGATACAGAAAAAATCGTAACGATAATACACCGTCACTTCGATAAATATGTGAGCAGGCCACAGATTTTCGTATTCTGCGCTTGTCCCCAAAATCTGATCAGGAATTACCATGCCAAATGTCGATTCACGATTACAACACTGATGTCCCGTTTGCTTACACTTGGTTTTACAACAAACTTGAACTGTTTCAAAAAATTTGTAACTTGATTACATTGTGCTGCATGTCAAACGTAGTTTACTAGCATATGAAAAGGCTTTTTAAAACAAACATTATCCTACCTTTAACCGAAGTCGCGTGTTTTTGACAGTTGTGTAGGAAGAAAAGCAGTTCAGTGTTGAGTTACGGAAATTATTACTGGGCAGCTTGGCTGCGCACACTACCGCACATACACTTTACGGAGCAAACCAGGTGACGGAAATAAAAACAAAACTATGAAAAGCGCAGATAACACAGTTTCGTCCTTATTGTGACCCGCCCGCAAGATCACGTGGTATGCTGTAGTAACTTATCGAGTATGACGAAAAAGCTAGAAATTGACACGCCTTTATTCACTTGAACGTACTTTCCGTGAGGTGGAACATGACAGCTCTCGCTGAAATGCACGAGTCAAACTATAGCCTGCTTACGCGAATGTGTTGCGTGCACTGAGAACAATAAGCAGAGAAGTAATAACAAAACAGTTGTGTCGTCTGGTTTGAAGGTAGCAGCAACCAAACTTCTGTGCTGTCACTATAATGCTCTTATTCTTTATTGCATTACCGTTCGTTGCCGGAACAATACAACTACTGCTCAAGTTGTTCTGATGAAGAAACTATTTGTTCTGCATGAGGAACAGACAATTATGTTGCTGTCATTATCTACGTTATAGGCTGTTCACGGTAAAGAGAGCACTTTTTAAGGCCTTGCTAAATTTTTCCTTTCAATTAATTTCTATCTATCCGGCACATTTTTATGTAAACACTGCAATACGACTAATAAACACAGTGTATACGTTTCACCATTCTCAAAAGTTAATGTTTGATGCTGCAATAAAATACATATATTAGGGGATAATGCATTTTGGAAGGGCCTTAAAAAATGTTCACTTTACCGTGAACAGCCTAAAACAACATTTCGATGATACCAGCCGTAGAATGATCACGCTGGCTGCGCAACACCACTCGTGTTTCCAACAATGGCCGGTTTTTCTACCAACATGATTATACTATATGACGAGAACAGTATTTGATGTTCGAACACTGTGTAAACACGTGCTTTTAGATGTTTTTACACTTCCTCTGGCCTATTTTTAATGCAGTTCGATTAAATTGAAATTGGTAAAAGTATTTTATTCTTATAATTGTGCTTATCTTTTCAGGATTAAGATACAAACAAACGCAGTCACCACTGTTCAACATACGTCTTTGATGTAGGCTATCACGGTAAAGTGAACACTTTTGAGAGCCCTCTCATTTGGAATAATAGTCAATAAATATATTTTATTTTAGCCTTAGACGTTAACTTCCCGAGTGCCGTGGAATATACACACTGTGTTTATTACTTGCATGGCAATATTCATTTTAAAATGTAGTTAAATGATAAAATATGGTTGGAAGTAAAAAGTAACTATGGCCTCGAAAGTCCTCACTTTACCGTGTACAGCCTATAGGTGTTTGGTGTGGGGTAGGTCAATGTTGGGTTCATGCGCAGAAGACGAAAAGCCAGTCTACGTCATCTTTAGTCTACGGCACCAGCAACCCACTCGACCGCTGTCCTTATATTACCAATCTAGGTGGGGCCGCGGTGGATTGGTGGCTAGACGACTCGCCTTCCAACTAGGCGAACCGAGTTCGATTCCCAGCGGGGCCGCTCCCGGATTTTCGCGCGTGGGAATCGTGCAGGACGACGCCGCTGGTCGGCGGGCCTTCTCGGGGATCTCCCGCTTCCCCCGCATTTTCGTACGGCGCCGCTTCATACTCACCTCGTTTCACCCGCATCGGCTCTCAAGACCTCGAAGCTGTGAGCCGCCCAAATCTCTTAATTTACTCTTCATCAGTCTGGATGAAATGTGGCTACCGAAATATGGTTCCTACACCAACATTTTTTTTCTCAGTGCGTAACGTGAGGTCTTATGTAATAATGGCCTGAATCTCAGTTGTCCGCCCAGAAAAACATTTCCCGCGCTCTCCGTGAGGCAAGGTCGTTACGCATGACCACGTACATGCCCCTAGAGCATGGGGGGGGGGATAGAGTAGAAAGGAGGGGTGTCTCGGGCACACGGGGATATCGGCTACGGGGAAATTCGCGTTTTCGACGCTTCCAGACTGTAGCACCATTTAGATTTAAGTAGGGCATAACCAGATGACAAGTATATTGTATTTTCCGGTAAAACTCAAGTGTTGTATTTGTTTGCATTATTATGTATTTTGCTAAGAAATAGGAATGTTTGAAGCTGGAGTTAATTAACACGAACTAATCATTTACGTCGCGGATTTTACACTCATTTGTTGAGTGTTTGGAAATTAATAAGATCGCATTTGATGGGGTGTGGCAATGTTAAGCATATTAAAAATGAAACTGATAAGGCTCTGCACCGAGTATAGTTACGTTAGTATACATCGCAGCATATTATAATACATTAAGATGCATATGAAGCTCGATAATCATAAATAATCGTATATTTTCGGGAAATGGCAAAAAATATCTGAGAACTGTATTTTTGGGCTTACAGATTGTGTTGTTATCCATGTTTGTATTTCGTTTTCCCCCCTCCACCTTAACGAAGTTGGAGGGGAGTCGGCTGTACTAGTAGGCGAACCAATATTTTTGTCTCATATTTTTACTCGTTTACTACTCCGACTTTTATAGCTTTATTTTAAGTTGATTTAAGTTAAATTTTATTTTAGTGTTGCATTTATCCGCCTCAGCTTTTCTATGTTTTTCATAATCCTCCACACTACTGTTATATCAGGATACAAACGCGCCATATCGTGCTTTATTACAAACACTTTATCAGGTATTTGATTGACTTTACACAGCGGAACTGAATTATATTTGTTCGAATAAGTTATTTAATGTATAGGCAAAAATTTACACAATGTCATACAGTTTTAATAAACTGTACCTTTTAATTTACAGTAGTTACTCATATCAACAAAGGCCTTTTATATCCTATAGCATATTTCCGCCGCTAGATGTCAGCCACGTTGTTAAAAAAAAAACGCTAATAGAGTCATCCCTGGTCGCCAGTGTCTCTCAACTCCTGTACATTAGGAGGAAACTCCTGTAGGCAGAATAGTTTCTTCGTGATCTCAAGAAGTTGTGTCTCCAAAAGATAGATGGCACTAGTGACGACTGTCTCGGTGTCTTTCTCCAGCCAATCAAACCGGAGCATACCAGCGATGCATGTGGTTTTTCTGGCGCTTAGTTTTTAATGTGATTTGAAATGGTAGTTCTTCTTTAAATCAATTACTTCACAGGAAGTGAAGTATAAACTGCGTTGTGTTCCCAACTGTCTCGGAATGTATGACATTTTACATACTACACGCCAGGTGATGAAAAAGTGTTGAATGTATTGGTGCAATACTATTCCTTTTCAGCAAACGTGATATTTTATCTATTATTATAACATATGCGCAATAGTTGTAGGCTCCTAAATAAATACTGACATTAATATCGTGTACGATTACTAATATGATAACGATCAGTAATTATTCAACATTGTAAACTGAAAAATAATAAAGAGTCAAGCAACTTTTAAAATAAGTTTTTTATCGATTACGTAACCAAGTATTGTAATAATCGTATGTGATATATCGAAAATTCTTGTTTGTGATGTAAGACGATACAATCGATACATCTTTCAGATCGTAGTTCTATTCCTCATAAGACAGGTACCTGTAATGAAATTGTTTAATTTGAATACATTCCACTTTCCGCTCTATAAACCTGCCTGGGCCAACTAAAACAAATCATTGACGAAGATACCCGAAGTCCAGGCTCTACGGTTTAACATATTCGGTATTTAAAGAATTTGTTTCATATTTAAACTAAAGATTTACTCTTTGCGTATCACGTAAATATAGAGTAATCGATCACGTTGTTTTTCTATATAAATGTTATATACACACGTGCTTAGTTACATATTTGCATTTTGATAGTGGTAGCATAGCCTCCTTGTCTACGTGTCTCTCGCGTTTGTTTTAGTTTGTGCCAAGTACAGTTTCGTGAATATTTTCGTAAAACTGTTCATAAAGTGGTGTTTCATCTACATGATTATGATTCTTGTTCTATCAAATGCATTTGTGGCATTAATAACATGTGGATAGATTATGTAATCAATAATTTTCTCATAAAACGTAGGCCAGTATTCAAATAAATTTAAAAAAAAATGCTGACTGTCGACGTTATGAGGCGTGTGCCAACATAGCAAAGTAAGCATTTTTTTATCATGTGCGTAGAACCTACTTCGACCGACTACGGAAAACAAATGCTGAAGATGCGTTTTCTCTCGTCCCCCCCCCCCCCCCTGCTTTGTTCGCATTTCCGCCAATCACGCAGAATAGACAGAGCGGAAAACGAACAGCACATCAGAAACAATTCTCGTTTTCATCACGAGCCACGCCGAAAGGTTTGAGCTCACGCCAATGTCTGCTGACTGGAATAACAGACTTCGCTGATATTTCCCAGAAGTCAGTGGGTTCAGATATTTTATAGAATTAATTTCTTGAATAATCAGCAGTCATTTATGTAATAGTTCATAGTAGTTCAATTTATAAATTTATAGTGAAATACGTGAACATAAACATTTATTTTATCTAACACTTATACTGAATAAATCTAGTTTGGAAAACAACATATCAATAGATCAGTGAAGTATTTTTTGGAAGCATGAAACAAAATTACAGTCCCTTAAAAATTATTTAGTAAAAACCCGTACCACGATGGAGTTAGTAAATTAGAGCAGAAATATAATAGCGTCTAGCTTGTTGTCCATTTGTGTTCTTCGTATTAAAACTAACGATCGAAATAGCGTGGTCGTAAACAGCGCGCAACCAAACAGCAAAGAGGTAACGCAGAACAGTCTACTTACATGTGGACAACCGTAGGTTTCTTCCGCTCTATCTGTTCGGCATTTTCAGCGGATTTGAAAATAGGAGGTGTTGTTCTAGTAGGGATATACCTATATCTGGTAGGGACAAAGCTATATCGACTTTGTCTTCAGTTTCACTATGAATATAATATTGTGGTACATCCCAGTCACGGAAAAACCAAATAGCTTACTTTCTAGAAGATAATTATAACTGAGATTCCCAAAATTTGTTTATAATTTATAAATTGTTGTTTAGTTTTAGTTTCGCTTTATTTTTTGTAAGTTATTTGCGAGTGGTTTACCTCCCAAAACCCTTGCCGTGCGCATGGTCCTGTACGAATCTACTTTTATATCGTCGAGTTGCAACTCTATCGTTGTAAAGACTGTACGCGGTTAAAGTGAGCACTTTCTAAACCAACCTTAGAAAAAAGTCACTGCTCCTACCTTCATGTATTGTAACAAGTGCGCTGAATGACATACACCCAGTAAAGTTGGTAACGATGGAGGAAAAGTAGTTCCATATTTAAATATCGAATAAAAAGTGTTAGGTAACCATTTGTGGTAACTTAAATTATTTCTTTCGCTTCCTGTAATTCTAACGCATCGAAGTGTAAAAATGAGCAGATTTGTAAAATATTTACTTTTCTATTAATTTCACATTTTCTCTTGATTAACGCACGAGGAAAGTGATCAGAGCAATGGCAATGTTAATTTTACTTGAGGCGGAATAATACACAACGCGCATACAATTAGATCTTAAGCAGGGATTTCAAAAGTGTTCAGTTAACTACAGGGCATAGCCAGGTATTTGCTTCATTTGGAGGGGGGTGGGATTACATTTTTTTTGGGAAAAAATGTGAAAGCTGTAATACTAAAATTATCAGTTCTGAAAATTATTTGCAGCCAATGGGCTAATATAAGAAGATGGAACCTCAAAATGCTATAAACGTCCTCTTCAAGTTCAAAAAAAAAGGAGGGGGGTGGGCACAAAATACTTATATTAAATTTAATAAAAGTTGTAATTATTTTTAAAATGTTATTTTTAATATTTTATTTTTATTGTGGGGGGAGGTATGTCCCGATCCCCCCCACTCTCCTAGCTCTCCCTTGTTTTACTGTGAACAACCTATATACTCCTCACGCTCTCTCAGCGATGAAGGACCGTTACACACGACCATGTGTTTGACCTGGCAGCAGAAGAATGGGGGAGGGGGTGTGGTGGGGTAAATATGGAGAAGGAAGGAAGGGTGTTTCAGGGGTCGAGCACACGGAGACATTGGCAGAAAGAGAACGAGAGAGAGAGAGAGAGAGACGACCCCTGGTCGTCATCGTCCCTCCCAGCAGCCGTCGCGGCCCAATGATGTGTGAATAACTGTAGGGGCTGCGCCCGCCCGCCCGCACATTGAAAATCAATGTTCGAGAAACGAATTTTCCGATCCTCCCCTCCCCCTACTCCCCCCAACCCCTACGTCCTTTTCGACGTCTTATTTCCCCAAGACTTCACCCCGTCCCTAAACTTATGTCTTTTTTTTTTTGTTCCTGCGCGCGTGCAGAATGAAACTGGAGAATCGTCATCTGTCTGCCACGGGAAGAGAAAGATGTCACTCGAAGCAGTTGACAGGTGGACCAACGTTCTCGCGACCTGCTGCCTCATGGATTAAATGGAGCTGTAAACTGAATAAACACGCAAGAGATTGCAAAAGAAAAAGTTCTCGCCATCATGGGAGAGTCTTCTCATCCCAGATATCTTTTTCTAAAATTTTTAAGAAAATTGTCGTTAGAAATTACGAGGAATACCACTCTGTACTATTTATAACTATCATGTTCTTTTCAGCTGTTTTGTTTCTTGCAGTATAAAAAGTGACAGTGATGAAACGAAAACAAAAAAAAAAACAATAATTTGCTTCCTATATTTAGCTGACCTATAAAGCGTAATTATCTTTTTAAAATGCTACGATATTTAAGGAATTAGTTAACTGAACTATTTTACGATTCAAGTTATTGGCTAAAAAACTAGTTTACGGTCCAAGGCATTATGGCTTCGAATATAGGATAAGGCGTGAATATATGTGCAGATATTATATGTAAGTTTAAGACTAAATTTGTAAGCCCACAATTAGTCTATCGGTCAAAAAATGGCTTTAAAAATGTATTTTTTAAACTACCCATCATGGTCAGTTGTATTGTCTCTTACCATCATCTGAATGTTAATGTTCTAGAAAGACGTTCTACGGAGAGTCTACTACCACAATTGAACCAAGTGTCGGCGCTCGACTGTATGAGGCTAACAGAATAAAAACTCTACTCTCTTTATGCTAGTAGATTCCAGAATTTTTGGAATTGGAATTGGAAAGGGCCTTTTAAGGTCCCCTGGTGTTATGCCTGAAGGCTTATCAGTAGGGAGGCTTACAAACTAACTTATCTTCTAACTCAAATTTACACCCATCTCTTACCTGGGATTCGACACCCAGAACCTCCCGCACCTCAGACCGGTTGAGCACCAATCGACCGCGCCACAGGAGGCCGGCCCAGAGATTTCGAATATACCAAAAAGTATTTTTTTTACAGGTACATAGGTCTCCCCCCCCCCCCCCGGGGGTTCAATTTTACTCTGTGTCCTTGCCATCCAAAATACAGCAATCGTCACAAGAGCTATGAGTATGAAAAGCTGCACATTCTGCACGTTAAAATTAGCATGGCGCTATACAAAAGTCACTTGCAAAAGTTTAGCGTCCTAATATCGGAAGTGTTTTTACAAGCATTTATTTAACTCGACTTGTTTGTGTGTACGGTAGGTGTATGTCCGACCTCTATGAACTGAACTGGCATGCAGTCTGCCTGCAGCGCATAACTGTTCGTCAGGTTGCAGCCCGAAGTGTGGAAGGGGCCACCAGTATTTAACTTCACTTTTTTAGTCTTTTTAGTCTCACTAATTGGTTTTATTGTTAATATATAAGCAGGCTATTTATACATTCACAGACCCGTCCGTCATCGGGATCGCAAGTGACACCGATGACGGACGAGTCTGTGAATGTATTAATAGTCTACCTATATAATAATAACAAAATTATATAGGTAGACTATTTACATATTCACATACATCGCTTGCGATCCCAATGATGGACGAGTCTGTGAATGTACAAATAGTTACCTATATAATAATAACAAAAAAAAATTGAGACTAAAAAGTGAAAAGTAAATTAACTGTAAAAAAAATTTTAAAAATAACCTTTTATTTATAAATGCACTAAAAAGAGGAACATAATTATAATAGTTACAGACTTTGTAGTACTTGTAAGAAGTGGTCGAATAGCCGTAATAAATTTTACTATAAATTAATATGTTTGTATCAACTTATATTTAGTGTATAAAAGCTTGGCGTAAATAGTTCAGAGCCTTACGCAAGATATGTTCTTACTATGCTTGCGCAAATGAGTTATACATTCTATACTGCGAATAGTTAAAAACCTTGCTCAAGATATGTGCTTACAACGCGTACGTAAATGAGGTATACGTTCTATATTGCGCCAATCATTCATATACTAAATATTAGGTGATACAAACATATTAATTTGTAATATAATTCATTACGGCTGTTCAGCCACTTCTTACAAGTACTACAAATTCTTTGTTACAATAATTATTTTTCTCTTTTTAGTGCATTTATAAATAAAATGTTGGTTTTAAAAAGTTTTTACAGTTAATTTATTTTGCAGTAACTTTAATGTAAATAAAGCCTAAAAATAGTCGACAGCTTGTGCACGCAACTCGCACTTTAGCACTCGCGCATGGAGGCGTTTAACCAGAGTTTCACCAGACCGCGCCATCATACTCTACACGCAATATTCCGCCAGGAAGTTGGCTCCAAGGACCATATGCATAGTTACTTTGTAGTCAAGTCGGAGTGTGCTCTCACTTTAGTACAAAGTTGTTGGATAATATAAGGACAGCTAAAAATGCAATAAACGTTTTGCAAACAAAATTGTTAAAATAATTAGTATTCAAGTTTCAATTTCACTTCTACGCTAAGCGTATGGCCTATGATTTCTTCCGCTGCTGTCTTCGTAAATAGAACTCTTTACTTTACCACCATTTGTATCACTTGTCCAGAAACTCGCACATATAAAACCTGACTCCTTGAATGACGACGAGAACTGCCGTCCGGGAATATTTTCTTATTACGAGTTTCAACCTATTCTATACAACTTTGTACTGAAAATACTGAAAGCTTCTTAGGCAATACTCAGGAAATATCTTACTTGCCAAATATACATTGTTACGTGCGCTGTCCGTCAATAGACACTCCTGTGAGAAAAAAACGGCACTTAAAATATGTAACCATAAACAAACAACTTAACACACTGTTGGTTCTGCAAAAGCGCACAACAAAATAGGTAATTTACATGATGTTCTTAACTATTATTAATAATATTAAATATATAAGATTATCCGTACACCTTGCACTATAGTTGCGCTAAGTGGGAACTTCGCCTTTACAACCGATCATCACCCTGCTGAGGTGGTACAGGCTATTCACGGTAAAATGAGCAATTTGTGACGCCCTTATCCTAAGGACGTGGCAAAGGAGCATAACACTGCCAAAAATTCAAGCAAGAACAAAAACTGTATATCTGAAAAACTTTCTCAATGCAAACTTCAAATGAGTGTAAACCTGCAATCTGTCCAGAATAATCTACAATTACTGAAAGAAGGAAAAGAACATTTGACTTGGACTTATTTACTTTGTTCAAAATATTGTTCACAATACCATCATACAAAAAAATACAAAGCATCTAAAAGTATATTTTGTACTACAATTCATTATCAAATCTGTACGCACGCCAGGGCACTGTGCAACTTTCAATCCTTAAAAGTGGTTTTATACTGTCCCACGTGGGCAATCTTAAGATCATGAATTTTTATACAAGTACACCTCATACGTGGCTAATTTTAGTAGCATCATACTATAACAAAGATTATTTTGAAAATTACAAATGTCCAAAATCTATATACACGCCAGGGCGCGGTGCAACTTTCAATCCTTTAAAAGTAATACGACTTTGACAATTTTACTACTGGCGTATAAATCGAAAAAAAAAACTTAAAGATAATTTTTCCCTAAGTAACTAGGCAAAGTCCAATATGGACACATTGAACCATAAAATGGTCAAAACTGGACACAATTTAAAACCACTTGGGTAAAACCTTTTATCCTTTGCATGATTATTTTCGGCAAATATTAAATATTAACAATAATTTTAAAATGCCAATTTACAGGCAATGCATAAATTTGTAAACATTTGCGCCATGTTCTAAAGCGCCTACAATTGCCAAGCATACGTTATTTTTCCGGCCGGATGGGCCATGACTCTATGTTAATTACAACATTACAGATGCAAATACTTAGCTTCTAATTAGAGACCCCAGGACCAGGATGTCCATGTCTGGTCTACCGAGGCCGTCACACGAATATATATATATATATATATATATATATATATATATATATATATATATATATATATATATATATATATGCAATAAATCTTACAATATCCCCTAGCAAGGTACCGCTAATTCCTTATCCAATCAGGATGCGTGGAAGGTCCCACCATTTTTTAATATTTAAAAATCAACAGTCACTTAGTGGTAATGGAGTCACGTGGCGCATGATCTATGCTTGTAAACTACGGTTCCGCGATTACAGCGCCAAACGGCGAGACCTGCGTGAAACACCAGAGTTACTCGTTTTCAGAGTTAGGCAGTCCGTGCTGCATGAAGGACGTGTATTATCTGTGCTCCGTAAATAGCCAAATCTCTCTCTCTACTTCCTGCCAGTCTTGCGCATCAACCTTACGAATACCTGGAACACACATATTTCTTGCAATGACGTTACGCTGGCTCGAATCGTTAGCAGGGACATGCCGCATATTAGGTTAGGGAGTTAAAATATGTTTGAAGCTGACTTTAACATATTCTATATGTGTGTGAAGGACATGAGTGTTTTACTTGGTTTTTTTCAGCATATTGGCTGCACTATCACTACACTTCATGAAGTAAGGTTAAAGGCCATTACACTATTGAATACATTAACATTTGACTTTACGTTTGCTTTCCAATATGTTGTTTCTTATGGAGCTTGACGCAATGGAACTGTTAAAAGTCAAAGTCAAGCAGCCATTTTGCCGAGACTCTAACAGAGGTTATGTGGAAAGTGCGTTATTTTATTGTAGGGCGATTTTAGTCTCGGTATATTATACAAAACTCGTCTTAAAGTGAATAAATAGCAAATGAATATAATGTGGAGAGGAAATATATGAATTGACATATTTTAATAAAGTAAACAAATGAATTTTTTGTTTTGAATTAACATTTAATATAAATTTTAAGTCTACTTTTTTTAAAAAAAAGGTGAGTAAAATGCATTCCTGGATAACATCATAATTATTTACATAACAAGATACACATTTTTATGAAACTCGCAGAACCGATGTTCAATCGTCTGATCTCTGACTTTAGAATTGTATTGTGTATTGGTGGTTTTGTCAGAGGAAAGTAAATGTAAAGTCAAATGCCTAAGTTTTCTATCGTGTAAGAAGCTAAAGTTGTATCAATTTACATGCTCTGCAGACCCCGTCGTTGTTTCCAACCAACATGGCGGACCACGAGCACGGTAATTGCGTCCCTCAGTTCAGTTAAGCACGTATTTAATAACGGAACAACATTCCGCGGGTTCCCTCGTAACTTCTTTCATGCAGGAAATGTGACACGACACGACACATTAGACGCATGACAGGGTACATCGTTGCTTCAACTAATCGCTTAGGCTTTGTGACGCGACACGCATGAGCGAGGAGTTGCATAACTCCAGGCGCCACACTGGTCTATCATTATTCTATTGATACCATCAGGCTTATTTTCTATTACGTATGATTTCGTAAGCTTTAAAGCCTTATTCATTGTAAAAATATATGCTGGACCTAAGTTTAAACAGTAGTTCATTTCATCCAGGACCAACACGAATAGCGTCTTCCCCAATTTTAATGAAATCATTACGGAGAACAAAAATGAGTGTTTTGCCTACAAACTGCATATTTTTGGCGAAGGTATAAGCGATGCGTCGTATCATTAAGCCGAGGTTCGTAAGAGAAAAATGGGGAACACATGTGCATAGAATATTCTCTCTTTTGGCACGAATAAGTTTTTTTTTCTGCTAAGGGATTAGCACAATCTATCCATGATCCTGCGGTTTAAAATACTGGATTTTTTCACCCCACTCGTTAGTGTGACATTTTTACAGTGCCGCTTGATTTACAAAAATATATATTTTATAAATGTTCACTGTGGTCACGAGATTAAAACACTAGCCGCACATTCCTTTGCATGCGGTCGTTGGCTCCAAAAAGGGTAAAATAATTTCTATACAATTTGAATTTTAAATAATGCAGTTGTACACAAAAACGCTAATGGTGAAGTGCAGAACGAATCGCTGCTCTTGACCTTTTCAAGCACAATGATGCCAGATGTTATGATATACACGTTTCTTCAATTATTCAACACACGCCCCCGGAAGTGTCACAGATATCCGTATAGCAAAGACCTAAGACAGTACCATTTGTAAAATTTAATAAAGCTGTAATTTGTAATGGTTTCGTAGTAAGCACTAATAACGATGCCACATTACGTTTTATGGACTGGTTCTACATACTAAATAAGCGAAGAGGAGTAAGCATAATGATTGTGTGTGACTTTTTTTTTTACTGGAAAGGGTTAAATTGTGACATGCGGGTTAAGGTGGAGCTGTGATAACACATTAGACTTGCACTCGGGATAACCCGGTTTGATTCCCGGGCCAGCCTTCCTTATTTCGACTTCCCGTGGTTTCCCGAAGTCGCCCCAGGCAAATGCTGCGATGGCTCCTTTATACAGGCAATGGCCCATTTCCTCGCCACTGCTTATTTTCCGTGCTATTTGTAACGTCTATAACGACTGTGCTTTCGTCGAGAGGTCAAGACATGAATAAATAAATAAAGCCTTACTGCAGAAGACTGCGCAGGCCACTCTGTTGTTTGAATTGGCGTAGTTATAGGCTGTTCACGGTAAATTGAGCACTTCTGAAAGCCCTTCTGAAGATCTACTTGTATGCACGCTGTGTATTCTTCCGCATTATGTTAAATTAACACAGCCGTGGGTTTCATCACTTTGTTCATGCGTCGGTCAAGTAAACGTGTAAAATTTTACACATCTGCTCATATTTACACTGAAATGCATTAAAAATAACAGAAAGCGAATGAAATAAGTTAAGTTATCACAAATGGTTACCTAACACTTTTATTCGACGTTAAGACATGGGACTGCTTTCCCTCTATCGTTACCGACTTTGCTGGGCGCATAAAAATATATGCAGATAGGAGCAGTGGCATTTTTCCAAAGTTTATTTCAAAAGTGCTCACTTTATCGCGAACGGCCTTTAGCAGTGGGGCCGGGCGAAGGATGGAGGGAGATGATCGTGCGTTTGTACGATGGTTAGGACTGTTCACGGTAAAGTAAACCCTTAAGACATCAACATCTGAAAATTAAATCACTGCCGATAACTGCATATACCCTACATTACACGCCGTCATGCTGGGTGCCAGTTAAGTTGGCTGCGGATTACTGAAAATAGTTGCGAGACTTTTCGTTGAATTACGAGTGTAATTTTTACACTAATGACTTCTGAGGTTAGTTTTTCCTTGTTATATACACATAGGAGCATAGGGCGTATGCGTATTACCAACACATTTACCTACTTTCCTAAATTTCCCACGGTTTCACTTGGATGGCGCATGAATAAAGAAAGACGGTCCAGTGCAACGTTGATTTTACATATGGTGGAAGGATACAAAATGTGGAGAAATGTAGACCCTAAGAAGGGCATTCAAGAGTGCACAATTAACCGTGAAAAGTCTATAATAGCTGCTAGTGGCCATATAGGCAGTTCGCGGTGAGATGAGCACTTTTGAAGTCCAACTTAAGATCTACTTGTATGCATGTTGTTTATTCCTCCGCCTTATGTAAAATTAACATTGCCATGGGCCTCATTATTTTATTCATGCGCCAGTCGTGAAATTGCGAAATTATTAGGAAAGTAAATACTCTACAAATATACTTATTTTTAAAATGTGATGCACTAAAAATAAAACATAGAACGAAAGAAATAATTTTAAGTTATCACAAATTGTAACCAACACTTTTTATTCGACGTTAAGATATGAAACTACTTCCCATTCATCGTTACCAACTTTACTGGGCCAATGACACTCAGTGAGACCATTAGGATATATGCATGCAGGGGGAATGACATTTTTATAAGGTTTATTTCTAAAGTGCTCAGTTGATCGTGAACAGCCTTTATTAATGTTTATGTACTTATAGGGAAAAACATTAAGTGAAGTGTAGGTTTTTCGGTGCAAGTATTGTGTTGAAAATGACGTCTTGGACTCATCTAATACTAGGCAAGTTGCTGCAACTTGGTGTCCAGGCCTGAATTAATAAAAATGGCTTTCAGAACTGTTTTACTATTGTTAAATTATTCTTTTTTCTTTTATTTGCATTAATTTCATCAATGTTTAGTTATTTTGTATGTTTTGTGTCAACGATTACAGTTTAATTTTATATCATCAGATCGCGCGGTATATTCAATTTCAATGAAAAGGTCTTCCACCCTTTTGTTGATCCTAGATACATTGCCGACTTCAGGTTGTGTGGGAAGTTCTGCACGAACAGTGCCTGGATCATAGACTAAAGACGAGGTAGACCGCTTATTCTTCTTCTGCACATTAACTCAACATTGACCTTCTCCAAAGCAACACAAGTCACATGGTCAACAATTATGAACGTGTTTGTTTTATATATTTATTTTCAAAAGACAAGTACTTTTATATCAATAAAATACTTTTACCAAATTGAATGTAATCGAACTGCTTTACAAATTTGTTAGAGGAAGCCTAAAAACATCTCAAAGTACTTGTTTATAAACAATGTTCTGACTTCGAATTCAATCCACGCCGTTTAGCTATAGGCTGTTTACGGTAAAATGAGCTCTTTTGAAAGCCCTGCATTGTACTTGTATACACGTTATGTATTCTTCGGCCTTATGTAAAATTAACATTGCCATGGGCTTTATCACTTTATTCATGCGTCGGTCAAGTGAAACTGTGAAACTATTATAACAGCAAATATTTTATAAATCTGCTAATTTGTACACGCCGAGGCGTTAAAAAAAAAAAAACAGAAAGCGAGACATATAATTTAAATGATCACAAATGGTTACCTAACACTTTTTATTCAACGTTAACGTATGGAACTAATTTATATCCCTCGTTACCAACTTAACCGGGCTCTTGTAACTCAGTGCGCCCGTTAAAATATGTGCAGGCAGGGGCAGTGGCATTTTTCTAAGGTTGATTTCAAAAGTGCTCACTTTATCGTGAACAGCCTTTAGTCGTATTGGCAGAAAAGTAGTTGAGTGTCGGGAAACGGAGATTGATTGCACGCAGCCAGCAAGCTCGGTCTCACCTCATATTTAATATATGCCCTTGATCCATGCCGTTACAGCGTGTTCTAGTTTCAGACACTCAGCATGTCCCGCCTCGACCCGAGTTTTCTCTGTAGTTCCTGCAAGCGTGGCTAACGAAGTCGGCTTCCCACACAGCGCTCTGTTCACAACTTCTGCCGGCAAGGTGTACGCTGCAGTGATTTTCATGCACGGGATGGGAAATACGTACGCCACACAGATGCAGGATTACCAGCAGGCGTTCTCTCTCAACATCCCGGCTGTGGTTATCGGTAACTAACTACATCACTGGACCGTACATGTTTCCGGGAACCTTGACACCACAGACATACGGTTCGTTCCTGCGATCTATTTTATCAGAGTTCTTAGAAGAACATTGGGTATATATAGACTTCTCACGGGAAACTGAGCACTTTTGACACCAACGTTTGCAAATTTCTCTGTCCTATAGGTTATTCACGGTAAAGTGAGCACTTTTGAAAGCCCTCTTATTTGGAATAATATTCGATAAATATATTTTATTTTATCCTTGGACGTTAACTTCAGAATGCAGTGTATTCTACCCACTGTGGTTATTACTTAAATTGCAGTATTTACTCACAAGGTGGTTGTAGGATAGAAGAAATGGCTGAAATAAAAAAGTAACTACGTTTTCAAAAGTTCTCACTTTACCGTGAACAGCTAATACCTGCATTTTAACTGTTGCGTCCAGTTAAGCTGGTAATGACGGAGGTAAATTACGTTGAACTAAATGTGTTAGTTGAACATTTTTGAGTAATGAAATTATTTATTTTATTTTCTGTTTTAATGCGTATAGCTTAGTTTAAGAACTAGAAAATGCATAATGTGTGTATGTTTCTAAGCTTTTGATCACTTTAATGATTCACTTAACCGACGCCTGAATAAAGTGATAAGGCCGATGGCAATGTTGATTTAACGTATGATGGAAGAATATACATGATGCTTAAGCAGAGCTTTTAAAAGTGCCCAGTTTACAGCGCACAGCCTTTATTAGCACGATGACGCCCCTTCTCGCTGTGAATGGAACGTGCTGTTATAAATATCCCTTTAGGTGTTATATAAACTCACAAGCAGGGCTATGGTGGACTAGGGTTGGGATTTATGTGATTATGAAATAACTTCCTTTTAACAAACTGTAGATTAATTTTAATGGCACCTTGTTATTGTACAAACAACGTGGTGTGATAGAATAGGGGTATATTTTGGATAGGCTGAGGACAGGGCTAGATAGGAAAGGTGCTATGGAACGGGCAAGCTCTCTCGCCCTAGCTGAAAAGCACTCACCTCCGTTCGCCGCTCGGAACCCGCACACCTCTGTGGACCGTCGCCGACTGACACCTTGACCCACTGCGGTCCCGACCACCACACTTCTCGTTCACTCCCACCTTCGCCGAAATCCTCTGTTCTCATTGCCTCTCCCACGTCGCGAGGGGGGGGGGGGGTACTGAGACGATTGCCGATGGAATTGCCCTAATCTTCTATGTCAGCCAGACCCAAATTTTCTGCTAACTACTGTAGCCCACTGCGTTTTTCGCCGTTGCGTCACTGTCCTCGTTATCTTCAGTTTTAGTTTATAAAACAATCGTTGGCCGCATTCCCGCCGTGCTTGGACTCGTTTCTGATGTCGCGAACGTAACAGTGAGATAGTACCGCAGCACCGCGTTTCCCGGTACGTGAACTGGCCGTGCGGGACCTGTAGCATGGTCGCCAAGGTCTCCCGACTTCTCCCCGGCGGATTATTTTATGTGAGGCCATGTGCAGACATGGGTTTAGCAGACACCTGCAACCATTGTATAGGACCTCATTGGACGATTTACGAGTGTCATCTGTGACGTAAGTCAATCGTCGTTTGATAAACACTGGGCACCAGACTGTGGCACGCCGCTGAACCGTCTGCACAGACAATGGTGTAGGACGTTTCAAGAACTTACTGTGAACAACATATATAGGATGTTCACGGTAAAATTAACACTTTTCAAACCCCTGCCTAAGAACTACCTGTAGACACGTTGCGTATTCTTCCGTCTTATGTAAAATTAACATTGACCTGGGCCTCATCACTACTTTATTAATGCGTCGGTCAAATGAAACTGTGAAATTATTAAGAAAGTAAACGCTTTACAAATTTGCTCATTTTTACACTTCGATACTAAAAAAAAAATATATATAGTTATGACTAGTGTTTATCTTACACTTTTTATTCGACGTTAAGATATGGAATTACTTTCCATCCATCGTTACCAACTTACTGGACGAATGTCACTTAATGCACCCATTAAAATATATGCATTCAGGGGCAGTAATTGTTTTCTAAGGTTAATTTCTAAAGTGCTCACTTTATTGTGAACAGTCTTTACAGTACCTCACGTTCATTAGCTTCCAGAACCGAAGCTGTTCATTTGTTGCGTATTGCGGCGGCCAGCGCGCCCGAGCCCCGCAGAAAGCATCAACTGTAACGTTTATCATTGAATACACGACCTCTTATAAAAATAAACTTGATGTGGCAACGCACTTGATAGCACAGGAGGCACAAGGAAGTGGAGTTCTCTGTTCTCTCTACATTTTCGTAAAATAATGAGGAATGAGAGATTCGCAATCAAACCAAACGACGTTTCTACAACCTTAGAGACGAAAGCAGGTAAGAACCACGCCTCTAACAAGCCCCGTAAAATATTTCGCTGTTAATTTAACACTTTTAAAAGCCCTCCTTAGTCTTTATTTGTTTTATTCCACCGCTTCTCATTAACCTATTCTAATGATCAATAACTTAGTCACATATTACTGGAATGACACTAATTTACTTTAATGTTGATTGTAAGAATATAGTGGCTGATGTAACACGCCTAAATAAAAATTAAGGAATGCTGACAAATGTCAGTTACGTAATGCTCCAGCTAGCATAATTAGAATATGCGCTGTTACATAACATAAGTTTCCTCTTTGTAGAAACTGATCGAGGAATCTATGACTTAACCAAATAATCCTTACTTATGCTACTGAATTTGCATAAGCCTCCCTTAACATATCAGTCAGTATGAGTCCAAAATAATTATTTCAAATGCATGCAACATTCAAATTATTTTTTTAATTAAAGACTTTGCCAGACCAAGGTGCGGATATCAAGTAAAGAAAAAAATTAATGAACAATTGAATTAATAAGACCACTAGTTGAATAATCACCCTTAACATGATTCAACAAACAATAAACAAGTATGATTAGGCTTTATTATTTATAGGATTGAATTTGCATATAATATTTGTAATGATTCTCCCTGGTATGTTTCGAATATAAATTTTAGTTATCAAACATATTATTATTAGCAACCATATGAACGGAACGGAAAAATTAGTAAAGCTTACATTTTTCTCCAACACAAGCAAAGGAATGCAACACAAACACACTATGCTCACCGGATCCGCCCATATCTTAGCTGCTTCATAATGATTGACCTACTTTTAGTGTTCATGCATCTCTAATTTAAATAATTATATGCGCTGGACTTAACTCTGGACAATAGACCACTGTAGTAGTGTCTAGTACCGCAATATTCCTCTGGTGACTGCTGCTGAAAGGACCTGCTACTAAAACGGATCTCGCCCCTCGTCAGCAGGAACTGGTCATCCTCGGCCAGACCGGGCCAACGGACGCTAAACTCCGTATTTGGATGCTACGCTGGTTCAGGCCTGCGTCCTCTGACGACGTGCGGGCAACATCGCCTCTACGTAGTTGACTCCTTATAATGCATACAGCCTATATTGGCAGCTTAACGATGCAAGATTAAATATTCCTCTATTCTGGATTGATGAATTGTAGTTCAGTACGAAGGCTTATTTCAATATTAATTCTCTTCTAATCAGCATTTACGTGGAGCCTTATGCTTATGATACCTCCATACTTCGTACGTTTTTTAGAAGAACCAAAACTAACGTTCGATTATTATTTGTTCCTAATAAATCGCCGTTGTCAATGCCAACCTGGCTTGTTTATTCTCAACCAAGGAAAAATAGTTTTAAACATTCAAAATGCAAGGATAAAGTTACAATTAAATATCAAAGTACCATCTTCGAAGGCTTTCCAAAAAAGTTTCACACACACACACTTTACATACTATCACCTGACAGATTTGATATCAGAACATAAATTATGGCAATCAAAGATAATATTATTTCACTACATAAAATAAAACAAGCTAACATATCCAGGTGTTACACAATCCACTGACTTACAATTTTGAAAAGAAAAAAAAAAAAAGAAACAATATACCCGTTAAAAATGCTGTGAATATTCCTACAAGTGTTTAAGTTTGAATGTTGACTGTTACGAGCAAGAATTATTATTATTTTTTTTTTTTGTTTTCAAAAGTTGATACAAAATAATGTTCCTTAGTCGTTACCAGCTATAGCTGATCAAAATATATGGTACAAAATGTTTCGTAATAATATTATAACATTATTTTTTGGCAAGTTATTCTAAACTGTGTTTTTGTAATTACAAAAAAAAAAAAAAAACACTTTTTTACTCCAAGCTACGAAAAAGGATGAGTGGTCATAGGTTTATTTCAAAATGTTCAGTCAATAGTGAGTCGTTTATAAAGCGAAGATAAAAAATACTGCAAGCTCAGTCCAGAACTTTTTCCATTCGCCCCCCCCCGCCCCGCCCCCCCCCCCCCCCCACAGCAAAAATACTCTTTTTCCACCCTCAGCGCAATGCATTTGTAAGCACTCTATTTTGGGTTGGAAAATTGCCTTTTTAATTTTAGCCACGTTGAATTTCATGCTTGACATTAACACAACTTTTTCCAAGTTTCGTGTATATATCTTGTTGGCTCGTAACAGGTTACACGCATTTTCAGCGTTACTTTTTAAGTTTTAAATAAACTTTTCGACGAGTGAGCGAATTTGTAGCCACACGAAATTAAACATGTTAAGTAGTTTTATTTACTCCAAATTCCTTCCTACCCTCTCTCTTTTTCATGAGTAATATATATGTGTGTATATATATATATATATATATATATATATATATATATATATATATATATATATATATATCCAGTGAAGAAACTTTTTTTCCAATTAATGGACAGGCTCCAGTCAAAAGAAAGTTAAAACATTTTAAAATCCTGAAGAAGTGACTTCCATGAGATATTTAATCGCAAAGAACGTACAGTAAACACTTCTGATTTTATAAAGTTCGTTAAGAGAAGAAACTGCCTAACTAATTTAAAAAATCCTGTCTACAAAATTTAAAACTTTCAGGTTATTTCTTGGAGGAAGGATCGAGTTGAAAACACTTTTGCCATTTCATTTCTCCCTTGTTTATAAATCCTGTCTAAGATATTATACTGTGACAATTCTTTAGGCGGATTTTAATTTATGACAAAAAAATGTATTCAAATATTTACAACGTCTTTATAAAATACATCTTGTCAAACGATAGCATAAAATAAGTTACCTGTTGAAATTGTTAACTCTGTTGCCAGTTTCTACGATGTAGTCTTTAAAAAAAAAACCATTTTAGTGAATGTTCTTCTACTACAGCTTTCATGGTAAAATGTGTACATAGTCGGGCTTTATGAAACCAACCTTTCAAAAATCCCCATGTATGGTGTGTAAGGTTGTTTCCTAAACATGCTGTGTTTCACTAGTGTTTTATAATTGCGTTAACATAAAAGCACCTTATTCTTAGTTAAATTGAACTTTTACGTATACCGTGTCTATAAATTATAATATTTCATTTATGGTTAATATCAGCAAAACAGAGAAAATAGGTGGGTTGGTAATATCTTGTAAGAAATAGTTCTTATACAAAATTTTATTAAAATAAATAAGTAAATTTAGTGTGGGGAGTACTTCCAGCAGGGTGAGGCACCAGTCATCCCCAGACATGACATGGAATGAGAACTTATAATGAAATGGCACTGGAATGTGAAAGCATGGGAGGGTGATTTTGGGGGGGGGGGGGGCTGAGAAAGTCCGGCAAGCGGCATCATCCAGCACGATTCGTACGTGCGAAAATCCGGGAGCTAACCCGCCCGCCGGGGATCGAGCCTGGATCGCCGCCGTGGTGGGGTGCGAGCTCCCTTGCCACCGCAGCCCCTGTGTTATCACACCAAGAGCGCACGAATGTGCTGTCACTTTGGCGTGAGTCTCTAAGACTCGGTTAAGCTTTGTTTGCATTAACCGGAGGAACGTCCTTGAGGTAGAACTTAAGAAGTGCTTCATAAAAGTGTAGAGTAACCGTGGATTGCCTGTACCCTAAGACTTAGCAATGCACGCTATTGACTGTTCTATTTGGGAAAGGAAAATGCAGTTCAGTGTTGTAAGGCAGAGATGGTTACAGCATAGTTGCCATGCGCACTTTATCTTAACTGTATGAATGGGCAAGCCCAGCTCCCTGCCGTTGTGATAGTTAGTGCCAAAACTAAACAATATGGTAAAAGATTTTTGTGCCATCATATATTTCCGGAACGATTGCACATATCCTCACTAAACTCGGTACCCAAGCCATAGGCATTGGAGCAGAGCAAGTATTTTCAGTTTGACTACAAAATTATTTTAATATTTACTGAAATAGCAACCCTTTAAATCTTATGGTCATGTGTTTCAAAACATTTAACTATATGAACCAAACTTACAAAATATAAGTCATATCTGTGGAAATTGCATTGTGCTTAAGCGACCCACGAGTCGGGCTCGTTGGTAAACTACAGTTAGAAATTGTATTTATTTAGTAACTGAACGTCGGTTTATGGGATCCTTGAAATACTTTGGACCAATAACCAATCCGTTAAGTAAGAAGAACCCAGCGATGAGAAACTTAACCAAGATGAGAACTGGTTTATCTCATTGACAGCGGCCACTCAAGAATGCGGACAGCTGTGTAGTCTAACCTACATTCTACTGACACCGCAAAATTTTCCTCTCTGTTTGTGCGTATCGATTTTTTTAATTACAAAACCCTGGACTGTGAGTCTTTGATTGCGTCGGTACAATTACCTAAAAGTGTAAAAATTGGGAAAAGTTGGCTGATTAGTTATATATGTTAGCAATATTAACCCCAGCGAACACAAAAGGTACGGGCCAGAATCGGGCTGGTGAAAGCTAGCCGACTAACTACAGCCAGCTAATGCTGGCCCGCTGTCTCATGCCGGAAGTAGGCCGATTCTAATATGGAACAGCGACTGACTGCCGATAGTGTCAAAAATATCCTGGATTGGAACCGATATGACCCAAATGGATACCTAGCTGTTGCCGGGCCTGCGACGGCAGCTGTATGTTGCCACGATGCCGGGCCTGCGGCCAGCTAGATAACTTTTTGCCTATTCAGAACTCTTCCCGACAGTTTGACGGCAAAAATACAGCAGATAGCAATCTTTATTTTGATAAAGAGCCTTGTCTTGAAAAGTTACTGGGCCGGAATAAATAAGATGTTGGTCAGTTTATTGAAAAGACAAAGATGCTGTATCGGAATCGCCCCATAATATTCTTTGAGGTATTGGCTACGAGTTGACTGTGAGATATCATGCCGACATAATTTCGGTGATATCTATCCATTATCCTAAATAATATAATGGACAGTTGTCTTTATCCTAACGGCTAATACTCTGTCTGTAAAAAGACATCATGTCATGAACAGCTAGCTACCTTATCTCAAAGACATCATGTGGATATCTTTATTTGGATAAAGAGCCTTGTCACGAAAATGGTACTGGGCCAGAATCAATCAGATATTTGCAATATTACTGACAAGACAACGATACTGTATCGGAATCGGCTCAGAATCGTTTTTTAGATGCTGGCAACATGTTTGCTGTGAGATATCATGCCGACATAATTTCGGTGATATCCATCTGTTATCCTAAATAATACAACGGGCCTTTGTCTTTATCGTGACGGCTAGCAATCGGTCTCAAAATATGTACCATACATTCTTGCATATAAACGACAGTAGCCGACAGTGCCAGTATCGGCCCGACAATTTGCCGACATGTTGTGTTTGTTGGGAAGCCTTTGTTTATAGCGTTAATTTCCAACATACATTATTTCCATCCTGTGTTAACATAATTTTATATTGATACTACTGCCAGTTGGATATTAGCTGTATACGTAACTTATACCCGACATGTAGCACACCCATGTAAATCAAACGCTGCACGTAACGAAAAAATAAACTATTTTCTCCGGATGATTTTTCTGTTTTACCTAAAGTTTCTGTGTTAATAATAATGCCGGTTGATGTGTGGTATAGGCGCGGATTTCAAATATTATTTGACCCCTAAGGCACGGTCGTTACACCGAGGCTTGAATAAATGGGGCTGTTGATAACCCACAGCTCGCAAGCATGCGCCATCAATACTTCATGTTTTAAGGTGGTATTTCACTTTTTTTAATTTTGTCATCTGAAAGAGCTTTCGAAAAGTGACCCCTTGATGCAGTTATTAGTATTCAGATCATTATATATTTCGAAATATAACACTCAGAAGTCTTAATTTTCCGAATTCTACGGCACACTAGGCTTTGCTCCTAGACATTTTTTTTTCCCCCATTCAAATTACATTTAATGCAATCCGTATGGTGTGCAGAACATACTGATTCATTATGAGTGCGATTTATAAACAGGTAAGCAAGTATTGGCAAGTGAGTATTTTTGTTCATTCAAGCGAAACTGTTAACATTTATTTAATAAATAGTTTAAACTATAAGCTGTAGAGGGAAAGTTGTTTTTGTTCCTTTCAAAAATTGTAACACAAATGCAGTATACCACCCTTAGGCTCTAATTCAACACTTTGAACCTGCCTATAACACTCTTGTGTCGGAATTTGAGTGTTATATTTTGAAAACTATAATGCTGTGACAACTAACGACTGCATTAAGGGGGCACTTTTCGAAACCTCCCTCAAATAACCAAATTCCAAAAAAAAATGAGAAATATCACCTTAAGGTGCATATATACTACCGCACAATCGCTAATAATTGTTTTTTAATGTTCGTCAGGTAAAATGGTCAGCTTTATTTGCTAGCAGGGGTTCTGAAGGAATTGACACACAATGGCTGTTCCGGAGCCATTTTTATTACTGCGTCATCCCCGCCCCTTTTTTCTTTAAAAAAAAAAAAATGGAAATCGTAGAAATGCGGTAAAGGATGGTTTTAAAAGACGGAAGAAATGGTGGGTGAAAGGCGAGTGATCGGCAGGAAACGCGAAAATCGAGTGGAACGAAAGACATTGGAAAACATATATTTTTTCTTTACCAGGACCGTTAAGTGACGCCATTAACACGGGTTCCCTTGGGGCTCTGCGAACAGGGGTTGTTTGAAACTTTATGATACACGCCGGGTGCTAACCTTAGCAGAAATCCATTCCGCGCGATACGATAAAAAACAAAGGCGTGTGTGTGACGTAGGGGGAGTGGGGAGGGTGTCGTACATTATCTTAGCAAATGCACGTAACAAAACTCCCTCGTGAATTACTAAGAAGATAAAAAGTTTAAATCCTGGCTAGGAAAGGGAGATTTATGCAAGTCGCGATACCGTTTTCATTCGCCTGTCGGCCAGTGAGAGCATGTCCTGGCGGTGTGCGCTAGTAATATAGTCCACGTAGGACGATATTCTTTTCATGGACTGAAGTAACAAAAAATATATGTATTACTGTTACTGAATACATCCGCTTCTGTATTTTGGCCCATCGGTAAAAATCAATGCTCATTTTTATAGGGGAGTAGAACATAAATACGCCATGATAAAAAAAATGAGGACGTGATTGTATCGGTAACTCGGCCGTGGGTTTAGCATGAGGAGGTCTGCGTTATCGGGTTATATTTTCTTCGCGATACGGTAATGAAATGAAAGTATGTTAACGAAATGGATATGACTTAATTCGACAGATCTAGTCGAGATCTTTCGTTTGGCAGGAAAATCGGCGCGCTGCACATCGGGAGTCGCGATACTATATCTGGAAACATTTCGTCCACGCCCAGAAATGTCACCAGTTGCCGCGGGCCACCGCTGGTAGAAAGGAAAACGAGTAAAGGTTGATCCCGATGAAGTGAGCACCTTTGAATGGACCTTTGAAAGCAGTCACTGCTACTACCTGCATATATTTTAACGGGCGCACTGAGTGACATTCGCCCAGTAAAGTTGATAACGATGGATGGAAAGTAGTTCTATATTCTAACATCGATTAAAAAGTGTTGGGTTTTGTGATAACTTAAGTTATTTATTTCCCTTTCTGTTTATTTTCTAATGCATCGAAGTGTAAAAATTAGCAGATTTTTTAAATATTTACTTTCTTAATAATTTCACAGTTTTACTTTACCGACGTATAACTAAAATGAAGAGCCCCATTGAAATGTTAATTTCCCACGAGGCGGGATATTACACAACGTTCATACAAGTAGAAAGTAAGCACGGCTTTCAAAAATGCTCACTTGATCGTGAACATCCTCTAGGTGTTCGCAAACTGAGTCATGCAGGAAAGAAATAATACTCAAGAACACAGAAGAGGAACGGACTCTTGGCATGGCGAACTCCAGACGCACACGCCAGCAAGATGTCGTCACCGACCACCAACATGTCGGAACCATAGACTAAACATGAGGTAGCCCGATATCGTTGGCTGCGCACAACCATTCTCCGTGCCCCAACACTGAACTGGTTTTCTGTCAACACGTCTGGCGAAAACGGCATGGTTTGAACTTTAGGTTAGATAACTGATTTGTAAACAAATTATTCAAGATGTATGTATACTTCGTCTAATCAATTAGTAATGTAGTTTGGTTAAATTCAAACTGGTAAAAGAATTTTATTCATATAAGACTTTGACAGTTGTGATCCTTTGGGGTAGGTCATTGTTGGGTACATGCGCAGAAGACAAATAAGCGGTCTACCTCATATTTAGTCTATGGTCGGAACTCCGTTCGCCAACCAGCGCATGTTCACTTGAGCAGTCCATTTCCAAAGCTTTCCTTGTCCACAAAAATAACAATTTCCAGTAATGGTCCTCTTGGTTCCTTCCTAGCCTTTGCTATGGAATGACAATAATGTTTTACACGTCCAAACGAGCGTGTAGGCCGTTTAAACGCAGGTTTAAAATTCATTATATTTTGGAAATAGCCCTTGTCCACAAACATTAAATACACTGTATTCAAATGTAGGGAGAGTGCTTGGTTTCAGATGGCTATAATTTCTACAGAAAATGTTCGTGACCAACAGTAACATCCGTATCGGCTGTTCAAGCACTTTTGAAGATCTTGTTACTGTTTTCCTGTTAGCCATTTTTTCTCCTTCCAACACTTTTTGTTATAATTATTGCAATTAAGTAATAAACACGGTTGATATATTTCACCGGACTCGAATGTTAACGCCTGAGACTTCAATAAAATATATTTATTGACTATTATTCCAAAGGAGAGGGCTTCAAAAAGTGCTCATTTTACCATCAAGTCCATACAGCCAAATTAAGAAATACGCTCCATATACATTTTTGACTGTTCTCCGTCAATCAACGTACACGGACAAAGGACCCTTTGGAAATTGACTACTCACTTATTTCCTAATAGTAGTCCAGAAAATATGTATTATTTCGCATCTTGCAATAGCGAACCAGACACAACACCATGTTACACAGACAACCAGCGAATGGGTGCGTTCACATCATATGTACCGCCACGCCATTTCACTTCACCCGTTTTGTGCCGGAGAGTGGATGGGGCCCGTCGACGGTCTAGTAGCCTTGCCTTTCACGAACGGCCATCGGCGACTCTATACGATTTACGAGCAGTGAATCAAGTCCCTACTCGTTTGGAGCACAGAGGAAAACACCCGAGTAAACGAACGTTGGTCGTTTCTCTAACTCTGAAGCCCTGTTTCGCTTCAGCATAAACTAGCCAAAAGTAAAAATATCAGTTAACTTTAAAACTGTAGGCTGAACAATCAGGGTGTTCTTGGTTCGTAGGGGAAACCGAATGGTACTATTGAATTTAAAAAAAAAATTAAATATTAAAGACGTGAAAGTATTTCAACAGTAGACCAACTATCTGCTCACATTATACATATCTTATAAATTGTCGTATTTCAAAATAAATGTTTGTATGTCCGAATAAATGCCAGTCAAGTTCTACTGGCTAGAGAAAATGGCACATTCTTTACGCTGAATTGATGAAAAATGCGCAACTTTTCTCCCCAGGCCACACACGCAATTTTTTTACACTGTACAATGTAGCCTTTTTTATTTTTATTTATTCTTTTTTTTTTATTATTCACCCCCATCTAGATGATGGGTTGGATTTAGAGAGTTTCGTCACCACCTGATATGCAGACATAGTTTTGTGTTGTATATCGACTGTTTACACGACATTACTTAGTTAGTGGTAGTCCTGAAGCCGACGTTGTTTGTCTACTGTTTTCTGTAGTTGCTCAAACAATGTAGTTACCCAGGCTTCTTTGTTGTTACCAGTTAACGAAATAATGTAGCTACTATAGCTGTAACAGTTTCATAAAGTCAGTGTGTCGTGGCAAAAATTCATGTTCTAAAACAGAACACACACAAAACATAAATTTAAGAAAATTGGTGTTATTCCCCCTCAGTATCGTAACAAGAATATTTTAAAACGTAATATTATGTTTAATAAAATTATTTAAGTCAAATTTTGGTTTAATTATGTTTAAAAAAAATACTTGGAAACCTACAAATTAAATGTGATACTATCCATTATAGATTGTAGTTACATAACGCTCCCACTTTTGACTTTCGGAGATCCGTTATTTTTAATGTAACTTCAAACGTTGAAAGAAATTAAAATTTAAAAACACACATGTTCATGGTTTGTTTGGGATTCAAGCCATGGACCCTCTGTGCAACAACACTGCTTTCCAGAAAATGATTATTGCCTGTTACGTCATTTTTATTTCTACAACGAACCAACAAACCCACCAATACTAATGTCACGACTTCAATCGAATTTTTTTATGTTTTAAGGAGCCCGTTGGCCTGGAGATATTTTGCGCGGTTAAAGAACATAAGTGAGATAGCGATAAAGGCGAAACTGGCACGCACAAGTATGCACCGACACATATAAGCGCATTGGGGTGCGCAGTGGAGGTGCAGCTTCCCCCCCCCCCCAAAAAATTGCACCATGACATTAAGAAAAAAATAAAATTTCCTGTTTTCAGTCGACAGTCTGTGTGTTTGGAACGACAGCATTAAAGATAGATTTGATGTAGTGTAGACTATTCTAGATAAATATATTTAAATATATATTCTTACTTTGTGTTTTAATCTCGTAAAAGTGGATCTTCATTTTGCGATTTGCACCCCCACCCTCCAATTGACTGATTCTGCGCACGCATACCTATAATCTATAAGCGCAAGCCATCGAAGTGGCTTGTAGACTTTATACGCCTTGCTATATCCGTGTGTGTGTGGCAGCGACATAATTGTATTAGTTTAAATTGTATGATGAAGTTGTAGGCAGGATCCTTTACAAGTTTCGCAGATATGTGTGTAGTTTTGAATAACATTTTTTTTAATGTTTTCGAATATTTGGAAAGAATTATAGATTATATTTGCAATATGCAAGATAAGTTGTTCGAATGAGTCTTGAAATGGCAGTAATTAACAAGGGAAAATAAATATTTTGGATATACGCCTCGTGTTTGACATATAGTTATGTTGTTTTTGCATTATTTACTTGACGATTACTGACTTGATTCCTTCTACTGGACGCTCTCTGTTTTATTTACATGAATATTGGCAACAACTGATATTTGCATGTTTGTGTTGCCTGAGTTTAGTGCATCATACAACAGAGCTCTGCAGCTGTGCATTTCTTAAGATAGTTTTCATAATGGTCTGAGGTAAGGTTTCTTTACGTAGGCCTACGTCAAAATACGTTACAGACACTACTGTTAAGACTATTTAAAAAATTATTTGACAAGGTTCCCTGGTAAACGAGTGTAATCGCTGTGAGGGTATCCCGATGCAGAGAGCTGGAAACGCCGGCGCTGGCGCGATGGAGCCTTGCCTTGACCAGCATGTTTGCACTACGAAATGGAGATCTTCGCTCCAGCCGGTAAACCCCGCCTGCTTCTTACTACCCCCTCCCACTTCCCTCGCCGTTACATTGTTTCTTGCCAAGGCCACGCCCCTGTAATAACTTCTGCCCTCCTGCCTGGAAGAAATGATAAGGACGAAGAACCGCGGAGGTTTGGTGGGATGTAGAGGGGGTTGGTTAGGGTTAAGGGGGCAGGGTTGAAGCGACGGCGAATGTAGGAGAGCACTTCCTGGAACCCCACTTTTTCACCAGAATGCTGTTTCACTTCTCCCCCATCCCCTTCCAACAAGGTTTCTACCCCACCGACCATCGGTTTTCCAATATGTGGGGTTCTAGCTTGTGTAGCGGGAGGGGATGGGGGCGAGCGGACCTGAGCCTTTCAGCTCTTTGACGCCTTGATCCGACGGAGGTGGTACGCCAAATAGCGACCGCAAGAACGAAATTAATCCCTCCCTCGAGACGATCATCTTTTTATCAAAGAACTTCATACCCGATCCACTCTCGCTCTCTTTAACGAGTGAAAGATTACGTCCTGCTAGATCGTATAAGTGCATTTTTCCAACAGGGCTCCTTTTTTCTTTTCATGCAACTGCTCAAGGCAGCTTACAGCCTAGCTTAATTTAACATGTATTCTCAGTGCTATTTTTTTTAACAATAATTAAATAAAAACCATGATTACTGGTTAAATATTTATTTTACAGCATGACAGGTAGGATTTTGCGCTCATACCAACGCCTCAGTACAATTATTATGCCCCGAAGAATATCTTCAACAGACACTCAACAAGTATTTTAATCTTCTTGTATTTTCTGAATAGACCCACATTTTGCTCGGTGGTTAGTTCCAGCCTCTCGCTTTTGATGTCCCTGAACAGTTAGACATGGTTTGCGTGATAGTTCTCACGTGGGTACTGTGGCAAAATTCATGATACTGGGACATTTTCCTTTGCTCCCCCGACCTCATTCTGTTGGTACTCTTGCTTTTCCTCGTATCACGTTAGACATCCTGCAGACTGGTCAGAAAGGACAGATCTGTTCTTCAAATAGTTATTGTCCAGCCCAAGTCACATGCAATTTCACAAATCTACCTTAAAACAAATTTGTGAGTCGGAGGCCTGAGGTAGGGATCAGACCTAAGTATATCACAGGGCTGAGCCCTGTACCTACACCGAAACATGTGAGAAATGTTCTACTATGAGACACGTACATCAAGACTTTCCTGAGGCTGTGCAGAGATGGCGGTGATTGGGGTCGTGGTTACCTCCCATGTTGCATAGGTCACCAAAAGGAAGAGAAAGGAAAAACAGAGATGGGAACTTGGGACCTCCATTCACGCTTGCCCAGAAGGAGGGGCGGGTACTCACTGCCCCCGCCCCATTTAGTAAGAGACCTGATGAGGTGGAAATTAAAATGGCACAAATTTTATGGTTGAAATACTAGAGTACAAAACGTGAAATCAATATAAAATAGTTGAATTACAAAGTGGAGAGAGTCCCAAACCCTGTTGTTTGACCAAAGCCTTGAACATCCTTTTGAGCATGTTTACCTCCATTGCAAAAAAAAATACAACTGTATTTGCATCAAGTAGGTAGTTTCATAAATATGGGTGCTCAATGAGGGGAGGAGGAGTACAGATATGGACAGACCCAGCCTTCTTGAGAATGTTATGTTTGGTATATTGCTCTATGTCAAAACTGCAGTAACTTGAAATTAGTTGCAATGAGCTCTACAATGCCTCTACACTGCCAAAATTAAATTTCACTTGTGAACAAGGAGAGTATTTACTAAAGGCTGTTCACGATAAAGTGATAACTTCTGAAATCAACCTTAAGAAAAAGCCATTGTCCCTGCCTGTATATATTTTAACGGGCGCACTGAGTGACGTGCGCTTAGTAAAGTTCGCAACGAAGGATGGAAAGAAGTTTCATATATTAACGTCGAATAAAACGTTTAGGTAACCATTTGTGTTAACTAAAATTATTTTTTTCACTTCCTGTTTTCTTTTAATGCATCGAAGTGCAAAAATGAGCATATTTGAAAAATATTTACTTTTCTAATAACTTTTAGAGTTTCACTCGACCAACGCATGAATAAAGTGACGAGGCCCGTGGCAATGTTAAATTTGTATAAGGCGGAATAATACAGAACGTACATACAAGTAGATTTTAAGCAGGGCTTTCAAAAGTGCTCATTTTACCGTGAACAGCCTATACAAATATTATGTTCGAAGCTTGACCCCCTTCTTGATCACTGAACTTGCATGCCCTCAGTTGCTACAGCATCCTTCACAGTGATCCTGGTTCTAGCAAGGAGAAAAATTGGATTTTTTGTCGTAGATATATTCTTAGCTTCACCAGCTGCAGCTGGAGTGTACTGTGTCTGTCCGTGTGTGTTACAGTGTCGGTGAGCCGACAATTCGCTCGCAGTTCCTAGCATATTTCAGCTTCACCGCGAGTAATGGAGGCCAGAGCACTGGCTTCAAGCCGCGGGGTGGTCGCATCCTGGAGAACACAGGTATTGTCTTCACTGCTACTGCTGTCTTTCAGTTTAATGTTAAAGTTGCACCACACACCATCAGCTCTGTTCAACATTTCTGCCTGGCTCACAGATGACATTTCAAATCGTCCTAGAAGAGATCTCGTGGCTCTTTGCAAGCTAAGTCACATTCTTCAGCATCCATTCATTTAAACCATTCTTGAATAATGAGCGAGGGAGATTTTGCGAAACCTTAACTGCCCATGGCAAATGAAGTAAAGATTTAGCAGTAATAGGCTATAATGACAGGAAAACAGGCATAGGTGCCCCAAGAAACTCGATGGTATACGGCAATGTCTGCATTTCTCACGCACGAAAACATGAAATGATGCTTGCAAATTGAATTTCACGAGACTACCTGCCTCCTAAGAGTTCGCAAATTATATTTACCTGTGACTATAAATATTATTTTGCTTACAGTTCGACTTGCGAAAAAAATGTGGTCTGCTACATATTTTTTTAAAAAGAATATATAAAAACAATCAATGTGAGCATAGGCACATATTATTCAGAAAGTAACGAAAGGTATTTAATACAACATTTAGGCATCACTGGTTGTGGTGACTCTGAATGTGAGTGGTCAGAGTAATCATCTCCTATACAAGAGGCTGTGGGTTCTAATCTCTGTCTCTCGATGAGAATTCTTTTCTTTTTTTAAATGTTTACTATCTGTCATGGCAAAGTGAGAAATTTACATATTTCAATTTTTTTAAAACCATTTTAGCATTAAAAATACATTTTTTGTACATTTTACTGTATTTTTTCAAGATTTCGGCATTTTTCGAACATCAGATAAAATTAATTTGAATAAAATAATTCAACATATTTATAAATGCATCGATTCCTAGATGTATGATTGATTTGACAAGGCTGCACAGCAGCCAACATGCGATTGTCAGTTCGCGCGCACTTGTCTCAAGGGTCAATTACACTGGGCCCCTTTTCCCCACGTCGCCTGCACTCTTTGCCTGTCATAACAGGTGAGTCTGACTGGAGCGTCTGTCGGAGAATGCGTGCGTGGTTACAAGACTATATGACTTAATTTTAAATTAAATACTTTTTTTTTCGTACAACAGCAAAAACAATTCTAATAATGTAAATATTTTTTAAAAAATATCAGAGTTTATTTTTAAAAAATAAAAGCATTAACGTTCAAATATTTTTTACAAACTTCTGCCTGGAATGTAATTTACAATATTTTTTGTATACCTTCTCGTATATGCAAAATTACACCTTTAAATTCGTAAATTAATATACACACTAGCTATTCACGCACTCTAGCAGACGATGAAGGAACTACGTAGACGGCAGGCGAAGAAGACGACAAGAGAGAAAGAGATTGAATGAGAGAGAGAAAAGAAAGAGAGAAAGAGATGTAATTAGAGACAAGAGAGAATAGTAAGAGAGAAAGATATGGAATGAAGAAGACAACACGGAATGGCAGTGCATGAAAAAACAAGACTGAATGATATATAATGAAAATACAAGAGGTAATAGGAGCCTGATCGGAGGTGGTCTAGAAGTATGAATCAAGCACCACAAATCACCTGAATTGACTAATTTTTGCAAAAATAGGGCTTGCTACTTCATGTTCTAGAGCATAGTTTTTAAGGGGAATAAAGGGGCGTTTTTAAGGGAAAAAAGGAAAATTTTTATGGGAAAAAGGGAAATTTTGATGGAAAACCAGGTAATTCCAAGATGGCGGCCGACCCACCGAGCCACTGCCGACAGCCATCTGCGCCAAAAGCCCGTCATCTATCTATTATCATAGTTCAATAACATTAATTATCATTACCTCAGGAAGATGCTCTACTTATATAATAAACAAGCTAAAACACTCTTATATGATGACAGTTTTTAAAATATATCATTTCGTGGGCAAACAGTCTAATGTTTTTCTGGTTTAGCTGCCTGGTGCTTTAATTCACTTGGACATGACAACCTGTTGAAAAAAATAAAGATTTACCAATATCTACAGCAGATCACACTTTGGCATGGGATATGGGATAGCAATGCATAGATCCGAATTAAATCATCAGAAATTAATTACGAAAACAAAGTTAATATGGACATAAAAATGCTCAGTACAGTAATTTAGAGCCCAAAACTGTGAAAATGTTTATCCAAAAATATTTACCTTTTATTTTTATAAATTTAGAAGCATTAAACTTTGCTTTACTGCTGTATTAGGTCCTTCTAGTCTGGTGCCATGTTTGTTACTGTCCTGCTGCCAATCCCATTTTCTTAACATTCCTTTCTACACTATTCACAGCACTACCTACAACATCTTCCCTCTCATCACTTTGGATTGTCTTCATTGGGCTATTACGCATGATAGCGTGGTGGAGTCCTTATCACACGACCCCGCCTGGTGCTCTGTGCTCTCCGTGCTGCCTCTGGATGTGTTTCTGCTGTGTGGTCGTCTGGTTGATCTTCTGGTTGGACAGGAAACCTTCGAAAGTCCTGCCCATCGCCTTCTTGTCACTTACCTCCATTGGTTGTTCTGCACTGCATTCTCCAGGTGCAATCCTTGGTCTTTTATAGCTGTATCGACTCTGTTGTTTGCACTTCGAAGAGCTTCTCTATTTCGCCTACACATGGTTTCTTCCCTAGTAACGGCTTCATACGAACTTGACGAGCGCTGCTGTGTTATCGTTCCTGGGGACCATAACTTTCCAGTGGCTCGGAGTGCCGGTTTGATGTAAACTTCTTAGCCTATCATTAGTTCGGGCAAATTTTGAGCTTTCCTGTCAAAGTGACTCTTATATTTCTGTTTATTCTCCCCTAATAGTTTGGTACTCGCTCTGGTACTCTGGGTTTTAGAAGCCCAGTTGATGTAGGCATCTGGGTTCTTGTTCTCCTTGACATAAGTAGTTGCACTGGTGATGTCCTTAAACCTGATGTGGGGATGTTGCGCCACTCCAGTAATGCGAGCCACAGGTTTGCAGGCTTTTCTTCATGATGCTTTTTGCTACTTTCACAAATTTTTCTGCTTTCCCATTTCCCCATGGGTGATAAGGGGATGAAGTTGAGTGCTAGAATCCCATGTTCTGGAGAAAGCCTGGAACTCTGTACTGATGAAGCATGTGGCATTATCTGTAATCAATGTTGTTGGAATTCCGTGTCGCACAAACTCGACCTTCATGATTTTAATGATAGCTGCAGAATCAGTCCTAAGCAGGGTATCAATCTTCCAGTCAGAATCAGGTACTGCTTGTTGTAAACCTGAGAAACATCTGCTACTACTCGCTTCCATGGAAAGTCTGGCACCTCATGGATTTACATCTTCATGTGGGGTTGGCCAGCTGAAAATTATTAACATATTGTACAAGTGCTGACCTCTCGACATCGACCTTCATACGTGGCCAGTACAATGTCTCTCTTACTTTGCGAAGACTTGCTTCTATGCCCTAATGACTTGCATGTGCTTTCCATAGCATTTCTGCCCTCATTGCGTGAGGTACCACCAAACGTTCGCCTCTGAATATTGTGCAATCATATACACTTAGTTCATCTCTACAGTGATAGGATTCCCATACATCTTCTGGAACATCTGACCTCCATTCTGGCCAGCCCTCCTTAATGATGGTGGCCAAGGCTAGCAACACACCATCTGATGTTGTGAACAGCTGAACATGGCCTAGTGTCATGTGAGTCACATTGAGATGCTGGTGCATGCTAGTTTTCTGCAGCTGCATAATGAATTATTTGTCACTGCCGTGGACTAGCTTGAAGTCTTCCTGCACTGGTGCCCTGCTCAGTGTGTCTGCCATGTACAGTTTTTTGCCTTTCTTATATTTAACAGTGATGTCATACTTTTGAGTTTCAAAAGAACATATTGCAGGCATTTGTGGGTTGACAAAGAGGCTTCTTGAAAATGGTCTCTAGCGGCTGATGATCGGTGTGTACTACTATACTTTTTCGACCATATAAGTAGTGATGAAAGCGGTTGCAGCCGAAGGAAATTTCGCATATTTCCTTCTCTATCTGTGCCCAATTGCGTTCCATCTTTGTGAGGCATCTTGATGCATAACTTACTGGTTGTCCATTGTGAAAGAGGGCGGCACCTCGTCCACTCTGGCTCGTATCCGCTTGTAATTCCTTTGGTTCCAATGCTATATCGTAGCACTGGTGTGATACTGACTGCTGCTTTGACATACATAAAGGCCTGCTGCTGGGCAGAGTCCCACGCCCAGGTTGACGCATAAGTTGTCGCAGGGGTTCTAAGAGTGTGGCTAATTATGGAAGAAACATTGCCTAGTAATTAACCATTCCCAGGAAACGCTGCAGATCTTTCACTGTGGTCGGTTGATGCATATCTTGAATTGCCTGCACTTTATGTGGGTCTGCTTTAAGACCATCTGCACTTAAACATGGCCCATGTAAGTCACTTGTCTTTCGTATAGTCTAAGCTGTGCTGTGTTGAATTTAAAATTACTTATCTGTGCTCTCTCTAGCAGACATTCGATGTTTTGATCATGCTCTGTTCTCTGCTCTTGCTGCTTTTTCAGAATGCCCTTTGTCATACACCAAAATGCCGTCAGCAATCACTGCAACCCCATTTAGTTCTTGCAGTGTTTCCATTAGTGCCCTTTGTAAATCCTCTGGTGCTGTCGACAGTCCAAAGTGATATTGGAGGCAATTGTATCGCTCGCCATCTGGTCCCCAATATGTTGTCAGTCTGTTACTGGCTTCATCCAATTGCATATGCCAGAATCCATTCTTTATATCCATAATGGAAAATACTTTTGCATCTATCTGTTCTGGCAGGAGCTCTTCAATTGTAGGAATAATGAGACGTGCTCTTCTCAAAACTTTATTTACTTCATGGGGGTCCAAGCACATTCTCAGTTTCCCATCTCTAGTTACGAGCACCAAGCTGCCAATCCATTCTGTTGGTTCCGATATTTGTTCCACTATCTTATCCTTGATCATTTCTGTCAGCTTTTCCTTTACTTTGGGCTGGAGTACTATTGGATGTCGACACGGAGGCTGCTGCACTGGTTTGGCACCGGTATCCATTTCCAGGTGGTGTTTGCCTGACAAACATCCAATACCTTTGAAGAGGTCTGGGTATCGAGACATAATTGTGTCCTTTGTCTGTGACCCTCTACTCTGAATGTGATAGAGTTGTACACATACCTTTACGAGGCCTAGTGCGTCACAAATTTCTGCCGATATTAATGGCTTCTGTTCTGTATCTACAAATTGAAATGTCAACACTTTCTCTTCTTGTGTGTTGGGTACTTGACACCATAGTCGTTTTTGTCCTATAGGTTGCACACACTGACCATTGTAGCACTCCAACTGAATTTTACTGTTTTCTAACCTTACATGTCCCCTGCGGAAGATTGAAGGGTAATCCTTGGAGCTCATTACATCACATGTGGCCCCTGTATCTAGTTGTACATTTTAACGTACCCCTTGTCCCCATTTCCAGGTCTGTAATCCATATATTTTTGGTATTAGTACTTAACTGGAACAACTGCTCCTCTTGATCAGTCCGTCGCTCTCCCAGTGTTTCTCTTACTGCCCTCTCTATTGGTCGTTCATATAGGCGACATATTTTCCCATATTTTCGATTCTCGGTTCTCTTGTTGCTTGCAAACAGAGGAAGAGTGGTTCAATCTGTTGCAAACATGGCACCTTTTGCCATAGGCTGGGCAAAATTCCTTCTTGTGTAGATGGCTTTCGCCACAATAAAAACACTGAGTAATCCTGATGCCTTGCCCTTGTGGCTGCACTCTGTCTTCCTTCTCCTTTGTTTTCTTATGTTTGCCGGTTGTCCAGTTCACCACCTCTTCTGTTGTGTGGGGCGTTTCCATTTGTTGCAACTGGTAGTTGGTAGCTTCGTGTGCCCTGCATGTGTCAATAGCATTTTTTAAGGTGAGCTTTGCATCAGATAACTATTGCTGTTGCAAATGGTAATCTGCCACTCCTACCATAATCTTATCTCGGAGCATCTCCTCTGCTAATGCCCCATATTAACATGTGGCACTTAAAGCTCATGCCCTACATATGAACTGTTCCACACTTTCCCCCGACTCTTTTTGAGCTGTGTCAAAGACCCATCTCTCGTAAATTACATTTTTTGCTGGTGTAAAATGTTTGTCAAATGCTTACAGAATTGCGCTGGTTTTTTGTTTATCTGCATTCGAAGGGTCTAGCAACAGGTAATTTTTTTGCACTCCCGCCCGATGTTTGATAACAAACTAGCCACTTTGATAGTTTCCTCTTTGTTGTCAAGTCTCGTAGCAATGCTGTAATTCTCAAACTGAAACTTCACAAGTTTCCAATTTTCCTGCACGTCTCCAGAATGCACGTCTACTGGTTGCGGTACCGGTAGAACTCGATTGTTTGCCTGCTCCATTGTGTAGTTTGCCGTTGTCGCGAGCTCATATGTACTCCTTGAGTTTACACTTGCAGCTTCCCGCACCCCTAAAATTTTTATTCCTGTGCGCGCGTCCCATTTGTAATTATGTTTGTATAACTTCATACCTGGTGTATGCGAATGAAATACGGTTATTTGACTTAATATCCCAATGCTGCCAGCATATTTTAGGTCCGTCTAGCCCGACGCCATATTTATGTGTGCTGTGCTGCCAACCCCATTTTCTTAACATTCATTTCTACACTATTCACAGCACTACCTATGACAACTGCCAAATTACCACAAGTGATATGTGCTCGTGAACTATGTTACAGTGTGTGACTGGTTGTACCAGGACATCTCTTGTCGAGAGCCTGGCTCGTGCGTGCTGGCAAGTCCTGGCTACCCCGGCTTGTACCCTCCCAACAGGCAGTGCAGGTACCTCATCACCACCAGCTCCATCCACACGCAGGTCAACATCATCTTCAACACACTGCTGCTACCTCACAAGTGAGTATCAACACTGTCATTACTTCTCTCAAATAGGTCTGGGAACCAATATGCACTAAATTTAGCAGAACTGAACCTAAACTTTTCCTAAAATTTGTTAAACATTTCCTAAAAACTACACATTTAAAAAAAAAAAAAAAAAAAAAAAAAAAAACTTTGTAGAAGTTGGATTTCCTCTGAAGAATAAATTTTCATATTTCGCAAACCACTGTTGCCATGGGCTGGGGCATTGCTGACCATCAGGGGGATAGCAACTCAGTCCAATGTTGAAAGGGGTGAATATTGAAGTAGTTGTCACAGAATATCTCCAGCTACTACTTAGCTTTGGCCTGCTAGGGCAGATTTCTCGAGTGTCTTGTTTGGTAAGTTCACCCCTTTGGCTGCAGTGTTAGACACTGATGAGCATGGAGAAGGATGGGAAGGTGTTGCTTCAGACTCTAGATAACAGCCCCTGTATTGGCTCCAAACTACAGCATCCCCTCAGGCTGACTGACACACCTAGCTATGCCCCAATGCAATAACAGTAGTTGACACACACCAAAGGCTGAGTTCATATATTTTACTTATGGCCAAAATGAGACTCCAAAGCAATTGTGTTACACAAGGCACAAATTCCATTGTTCACATAATCCTGCTGGGAATGCAGGGACAGCAAAGTTTGTAATGTCCTAAAAGTCATACATGAAGACATAGATATAACCAGCCGCAAGTCAGCCAGGTACCTTACATGAGAGGTTTACACCTCAAGACACAGGCTGTCCACGAGGAGTTGTGGTGGAACACATTCTGCGGGGGAGAAAGAAAAAGGTTCCTGTCACAGAAGAATTATCTTCAATTGTAGCTAGATACCCCTATGAGACACAAACCTGTTAAACACTACAGCCTGAATAACTCCATGAACATGGCTCCACATGCAAGGATGCTGGTGCATCACTTGTGGAGTGACCTGCTTGTAAATGCACATATACTGTTGCAAACACTGTATAAAATCATTTTATAAAAGAACCAGAGAGTTTAGACAAACATATTTCCTTTTTTACATTCTATTGTTTGTGGCAGCAGCTGTTCCATTAATTGTGCACATCATTGTTCTGTTGTTGCTTGTGACCAAATGCAATGTGGACAGATTATGTACACAACACTGAGCTTGCCTGTCCCTTTTGCCCTCCCAATAATTAATTTAATCACATGCACTTTTTGGGTGTATTTTCCGACTGTAACATCATGCTTTATAGACATTCTACTGTCTGCAATGACACACACAAAAACGGTGTTATTAATGATGGTGGTCACCCTCGACATCAGATTGATGGATTCATTACACATCTCATGAAGAAACACTTGTGTTACTTATAGTCATCTCCATGCATTTTAATGTTAACTGACTGATGACAGGAACTATGCTTTATTTTACATTAATGAGCAAACATTCATTTGTCTTACTCTTCTGGGTTTATGCCATCTTTTGTCACCCATGTAGCTGCCGGAAGGGCAGGGTACAATAACACCTCAAACACTAGTAGTTGAAATGAAGAAATATTGAAGAATTTATCTTTACTTTTTATTGCAGAAATTTGCACTTTTCAATTTTTAAATAAAATAACTTTACAGTACAGTAAATTTACAAATCCCATGCTGCTTCATTTGGTCTAAAACAATATTTTGTGCTATATATGTATAAAACAATGATTTCTGCTATACTATATGTATAGTATGTGTGCAGTCTAAATTTTATGAATACCAGACAAACAATTTTGGAGCAAGACAATAGTAGTTTTATAGAGAAACACTGTCTCGTATTACTAACAAACTTGTAATGAAACAACTTTATAGCAGGACTTAACTCTAGCTCTGAAACTCAACATACAGTGTCTTGCATTTCATTATTTGTACATAATGATGTCTTAAGATACAAGCTGACAAAGACAGGAAATAAAAAGTGCTGCTTATGCGAATGTTTTGTAACAACTTTTTCCTTACAAGTAAAGTGTAAGCAAAAGCCAACAGTGGCAAAGAGGGGTAAAAGTACAATTTGTTGATGCTAGTGAAGAGGTCTTTCACAAAGTAAGCAAACATAAAAAGTTTATCTGGATTTTTTCTTTGTGGCATTTACAGCATAGTTTGTTTCCTACTTAGTGTAATTATGTTTATTGCTTTGTTGAAACATTAACACAAATATTCTTGCAAACAAACTATTGTGAAATAAATAATTTCAGTTAAAACAAACAGTAATATAAGGTTACAATACCGAATTTTTGCCCATGGTTTAAATTTGATTTTGAATCATGTTGTGTGACACACAGAAAATGAAGACTGAATTAAAGTCACCACTGACATATACTGCATGTCATAATTAAATTTAAGTTTTATGGAAGAAGGGTGAAATGCACACTTCATATTATGATTCTGAAAATAACATATTTTCTTACTATGTGCTCAACAGTTGCAGCACTCTCTGTTTGTTGCAATAATAGGAATGTGATACTCAGCACCTTCCCTAGTGAAAGCGAGGCCAGGTGCAAGAACTTTTGTGAGGCCCTTCTCTTGCAAACTAGTTAATCCCCTCTTCCCACAATGCAATCACCTTTCGAACCATATGCTCTGCTCTCGAGCACCTAGGCCTCGTTCCTAACATTTCATTTATAAAAAGTTTTACATTTTGTTAATAAAAAAGTTAAAACATATATATTTCATCACAACCAAATAAATGCTAAAAATTTTAAAAAAATTATGAAATAATAATTTTTTTCCCGGGTGCGAGGCCCTCCTAGGTATGAGGCCCTGCACCTGTTGCTACTGTTAGATTACTTCAGTACAATGTTGTGTTTTGCAGTCAATAGCTCTTTTAAAATTTTGTAGGCTGCTGTTGCACTTCCTTCTACAGTTTTTTAATCACCAGAATGCCACGATTTTCTTGGATCTCATTGAGACAATACTTACTACATATATCGTAATGTGTGGAGATGTTAAAAACAAGTCTGTACACCGAACTTAAAGTTGTTTGGGATTCTTCCTATAGTGACCCCAACACTGTGCGATACCGCTATGGTACTTTACCATCAGTGGACCCCACTGATGGTAAAGTTATCATGGCAGTCTTAACAACCTCAATTTATATCTGTGCCAATAATGCTAATTCTGATGTCCTACACAGGATAAATGTGTGTGGCATCGCATGCCATTGTGCTTGTAGGCAGGTGCGGATCTGGACTGGTTTTATTTTGCGGATTACGAGGGGGCAGGAGTCATTTCCCCATTGTATAAAAGCAGGTCTAGGCTTTTGATTCGTAGCATAATTCCAAAAAATAACAATACATTAATATAATAAACTCAGTATTTTAAACATTTCTGACATTACTTCATTTCAGTTTTAAAACAATTACAGGACAGTTTCATGTCAATGTGAGGGCTTGGGGGAGAATGCATTACAACCTTCGCGACCTTCCTGTAGATCCGCCCCTGCTCATGGCCGTATGTTGCTTAAGGAAATGTGTGCATCCAAAAATGCTACAGCCACTGTGACGACGTACAGTGAAGGTGCTCACTCCCAGCATGTGCTTGGCTGTGTAGTCACTGCGGCACAGACTACGTAGCAGTGTACCAAGGCTCCACGCCAGCCAGTCCACTGCTGACCACGCTGTGCGCCAACAAGAAAGCCACACTCTCCTACTCTGGGCCCAACATCCTTCTCGAGTTCAGGTGAGCTGCTACCCACACAGTCACCAGTTTATCCGGACATATTTTTCAGAATGAGTGTTGAGGAGAAGAAAGGCATATCTCAAGTATGAATATCAATACAAGTCGGTTAGCTTGAACTTTTTGTTTTGTAGAAAAATGCTAACATTAACATTTAAATGACAGACTGAAACTAAATATTGATATGAAACTGTTATTTCACAAGGGGAACTGCAGTCCCTCGCTCATCTTCTTTATTATACCTCTGTCCACAATAAATCAAGCCTTTTGAGAGGAAATTACAATCTTGTAGATTATATAATTGATTGAGTATTAAATGGTCAAAAACAGGGTCACAGCTATTTACACGTTTATATTATCCTGTAGAGCACAACCAAAAATTTTTTCCTTAAATTTGTCAAATTACAGCTCATTATTTTGGGTTATGTTCCTGAGTCCTGCAACTTCATACAAGTTAAATGCAACTGTTATGTTCTCAGATGCCCGAAATATCCAATAGCTGACCATATTTTGTATATCTTGTATACACTGAAGCCATGCATTATAAAATATTTATACCTTTTCAGACATAATATATCTACAGTATATTGATGCGTGACGCTTTACTCACCCACAAGCAAACGACTTCGTCTCATCTGTGCGTAACTCCTTGGCACAGCGAACGGGGTCCGAACCAGTATAACATCTAACAAAGTGGCTACAGGTCTGCCCCTTGTTGCGGGGACTAATAATGACACATCAGTATTATATTGTTTATAACCCGCGGTCAGTAAGCCATGCGACACCACCCTCCTCAAAAGATGAGTGAGCCACCGGCCGAGCGGCCAAAACCACCCCCTACGGTCAAGTAGTTGAAGAGCACACCGAAGGATCGCGCCACCGCCACTACGGCCACCCAGCAGAAGCCGCTAGCAGACCTCCCTTGGCCGTCTCCAGTGATGTCTTGATCCCAACTCAGCATCCAGGTGAGGGTGAGCTGGTAGCTACTTATACCTGTGCGCGGCCCGAAAACGCCAGTTGTTTGTCGGTTCTTTTTAGAGCCACACAACGTCGGCAGCCCGCTCCCCCACTGTGTGTGCTGGAGCTCTCTGGCCGCTCTTCATCTTCCAGACATTCCCGAAGCTTTTCAGTTGTATCACCAACGCCTTTCGGACCTTCCAGACGATCTACCCCTGCAGACCTTGAAGAAGTCATCAACCCTCCTTTCTGCTTACACTTGATAACGGGCCCTCACTACCCTTCAGGAAGTGCCCCCCCCCCCCCTAATTCCCTCCAGGACACGGAACAGAATAGATAGGGAATGTTTGTTAGCTACCTAGTCAAATCTGCCTTCCAGTCTAGAACCAGATCCCCTTCATCTGGCATCTGCGTAGTTTACACTTCCGGTCAGCTAAAGGTAGTTATGAGGTAGTACAGGCCGCCATGTCTATTCCTCTCAGGAATAAAACACGAGTTCTCTTTTACTTTTACTTTCCTTTCTTTAGGTGAGTGTGTGATTCCCCTAAACACTGCGCCCACCAGAGTGAAGTAGGAGACCAGGTTTTACCACCTGATTTTAGCGCATTTAGTGTGGGACTGTAAGCTCCCAGTGACTCGTACATCGAACAAACACACACGCTCGACGGCCACCTGTTCGGTGCACCTTGGTGTGTCGAAAGGCAGAACCACAACCACTAGTCATACAACCCATAAGGAGGTTATTTAGCCAGGCCAGTTTGTACTCCGTCCACCGCCCCAGTGTGTCGCCGAAGGGGGTATTTTACTGGTTCTGGAGGCCTGACCGCCTTTGGGCCCACACCCACAGTTGTTGGACAACTCGGAGAAAACCTGCCTCTCCAACCACCGTGCTGTTTGTGTCGCCGGTTGGGGAAAGGTTACGGCTCTGCATTGGCTCGGCCGAACACTTCTAGTTAGGGACTATTTGTCAACTGCTCCCCTCTTGCGAGGTCGGGAGTAGCATCCCTCCATGCCTTACACCAAAAGGGGTGGGAAGGACTTGTGGAGAGAAAGGCCGCTGCAACCTACAAGTCTACCTGGAATTGCACCCAACCACAAAGGCATTCTGCCTCGATAACCCCCGGGACAAAGCTCACGCCACCCATCAGTTTGAGAGGCCTCACCTCTCAGCTCCCTCCCAATCTCTGTTCACAGCCTCAAAGAAGATGCCTGGGACGCCTCATCCCATTGTTGCAGCCATCCTCTGAGGGGAAGAAGTCCCGTTTGGCTTCGCATGTCTTTGGTTGAAAGGAAACCGGAACACCAGCCCGATAAAGACTTTCACCAGCAGCACCAGCCACTGGAGCAACTTCGGGTCACCTGGCTCAACCGACTCCATCAGCAGCCGTTACCACTCATCACGACTGGGGCAGCAGTCCAGCCATACCAACCAACAACTGTGCAGGTGCCGCCGTTACCACGAGTCACAACGTCCCACAGATTACATAACCAGTAATCGACTTTGTGCCCAGCCACCATGCAATGTGACCTACTAATCCTGACCGTGACGTAGCCATTGAATGTTCCCGAGCCTGTCACACATCAATATATCTAGTTTTCATTATTTATGTAAAATCCAGTCAGCTGAAATTTTTTTACAAGTTCATCATAAATATATTTCATCCTAAAAAAGAACTAAAAAATTATCCTAAAGGTATGATTTTTTTCCAATACCAGAAAAATAACTTTATAGTGACATCGAATTTTTATCAAAACATTTTTACCTAAGGGATTGCTGTGAAAGATAATGAATAATATTGTTGTTTATATTTTTAACTTTTTAAATTACTCTTACACAAATACCACCCGCCCTGTTTCAACTTTTCCAATTAAATAATTTTAATGTAGACCTGTAAATTTGCATAATCTAGCCATTATTAATAAAAACAAAATGAACACCATTTTTTTTTTTTTTTTAACTTTAGTGCTGTTCAAGATGATGTAAAAAATTAAAACTTTATGGTACTTGCAAAGTGGTTGATGCAAAAATTGAATTAATGTTAATTTTCCAAATAAACACTGATAGAATGTCCAAAATGAACTTTTCCAGTTTTTCACATACTGATGGGAAACACTTCAGAAGTCATGCACACAAGACAGGCTATTTATTGGTTACAGTGAATTTATGTATAGTTAAGACAATATCAAGGCGCAAGTTAGTGGTGTGTTCCCTTGTTACTGTACTCTTGGTGCTGCTGCAATCTAAACTTAAAACGTTTGCATTTTGTTTGCAATATAAATTTTACAATAAATGTCACTAATTATTTCTTTTGTTTCATAGCTCAGGTCCATCTGTTCCACCGTACAACTATAATGGATTTGTGGCAACATTGGAATTTGTGGAGAAGTTCACCACCACAGAGACATCTAGTGTGCTGACTGCACTAACTACTGAGCCTGGAGTTATGAGTATGTCTCGAATTTGTTACAGATGTATCTCAAATTATCACTGTATTTTTAGATACGAGCATTTTATTTGTAAGATATATTATTAAATCAATAATCACATGTCAAAAATTGTAAATTCCTGGAATTTTATATTTTGGTATTATCTGTCTTGACATACTTACTGTTCAAAGATCACCAGTACCTGGCTGCTGAAGTGACCTTAAGAAATGTTGTTAGCTCAGTCAGCAGCCTTTACTTTTTTACGGAAGGAGAGTGTAATGAGTCCCTTTCAAGGCTGTTTCTGGACCCTGAGTCATTGGATTGAGGTTGCCAAACTTGATCTCATGTACACCGATGCCATATAATTCTCACATGAGATGCCTCCCCACCTTTCACTCGAAGGAAAACTTGCTTATGCCCTTTCTTTGCGTTATTAGTTGCTGGTAGCAGTGGGCCAGGAGGCAGATCTCTTGGAAAGCTGGTGTCACAACTGATGATGCAATTAGTTTGGATGTACCCTGTTCCAGAAGGGTGGGAATGGGTGCTAGAGGAAACATGTGTGCCAGTGTGAGGTCCTGGTACGTCCTCATCAGGTAGTTGGATGATGTTTGATGCACCTCAGCCACGATGTGCTCCTCATACTCTCCTGGAGTTCAGAGTCTGGGATGGGATGCACCTTAGCACAGATCCAATCCTCATACTCCAATAGACACCCTACAACTCCCAATTTCTTCAGATACTAAATAACTTTCCTAATTCATGCTCCTGTTACCCTGAACAGCTGACTGGCTGGCCACATGACCAGGCGGCTTGTGTTTAAGCCCTTCGGGAAACTTGGTGTTTGGGTGATCTCGCCATAGAATTTACACTGTGTGTGAGGCGGAATGTACTACTTCCCACTGGCATTCCTCCACTATCAAGCCCAAGGTTTCCCTCAGTGTGTGCTTTTGACCCAAATGCCTGTCTGGTCAAATCCTACCAATTCTGGCCCGTTACCAGATATGTTTTGTGGCTGGATGTACAACCATGGAACAAGTACTTGGACCCTCCCTTGATTAACTGAACCAATCACAGTAAGGAACGTTCGTCATCTGTTGGCAGTGCCACCCACATGAAGTGTAGTGTTCCTACTACAGCTGGCCTGAAATGAAGAGGTCACATGGGTATTCCATTGGTATTAGCACCTGCATTCAGCAGTGCCGTGAAAGTCACAGATATTTCTAGCTACTGCCAAAATGACTACACATGTTTACCAACAACTCTAGCCACCTTACAAAGTAATATTTCCCTTTGCCAAGAAGTAAATGCAGTACTACGCTAAATTCTCCTGTTACTCCTACCAGGAATCTCGAGATTCTACCAGCTCTATGGCAAGCCAAGAATAGCTATGAATTAGCCAATAATCCACACCATAATTAGCGACATCTGTAGCTGAGCCTCATCCCATATATACACTCACGTTGTGAGGTTGAAGGATACCGAAAACTCTGCAGATGAAAACCCTTGCTAGCAGACACAAGTAGTGTCTTTACAAATCCCAGTGCCACCGATACACATTTCATGCTTGTTCACTATCTTTCTCTCCTGCAGAGCACTCAATTGCCAGCTCAGATAGCAGAGATATAACGTTAACAGTGCCGCACTATGGGAGGGGGTAAATAGCTGTCACCATAATCTGCACTCGGTACAGTGCTGGCTGGGCACAGTGATGTCCAAGTAAGCATGCGTATATCCCTATGGGCTAAGCTCATTGCACAATAGGAATTAATTGTCTTGACAACTGCATCCTGTTAGTATAAATCACTCTAGTCGCTTGCAACTAACACACAAGCCCTTTTCACTTTTGCAATTAAAATGAATTATCAGAACATCAGCTATAATTAATATGAAATTATGTACCTACTTTTGAACAGTTATCACATTTTTATTACAAACTGTGGTAGCAGCATGTGAGATTGTTGAAGACACATACATTTTATGCTATGTTCATATGTATTAATAAAATAAACATCTACAATCAGCAAAGATTCACAAAATGAAAAAGACATCAATTCACTAAACATGCCGTAAAAAGAAAAAAATCTGCTCAGTCCAAGTTAAGCATTTCTTGAAAAGTAATAAAAAACATATATCTGAGTACTCAATAATAATATTGTCTGGACACTCAGGGGCCCAAGTGGTATACATTCATTGTTTCAAAGATATAAAAACTAATTCATTTTGTTTATTTTACATTAATTTTTTCATACAGATATCAAATGCTGCAAACCAACAAAATTTGGCAGTATCAGAGCATTTGGTCATTAAAAATTGCCAGCATGGCTCCTTTCATTGTAAATAAGTGGCTGTTAACTCTAATGATGTCACAAACCAAGAATAAAGGTAAAAAATAATAATTTAAAATTTTATTGCTTTACAGCCACTGCCCCTTACTACAAAATTTGTGGGCAGGTGATCTTCCAAATACCAGCAGTTTTTGTAGTGGAGAAGGGATGTGAGAAGTTTATATTTATTTTGTAGTTGTATGACTGAGTTTTCATTCTTTTTTAAGTATTTAAATTTTGAGAAAATTAATAATGTACAATAAACATCAGCCACTACATTAGCAAACTCCCTGGAAGACAAATAAGATTGAAAATGCACTCTACCTAGCTTGCCTAACTAATCCAAAGAGGACTAAGAGCGTTATAAAGTTCAATAATGCCTCAGTGTAATTCGACAATTGGTGTATGCATTTCAAATTTTTTAAGGGTCTATCCTTTTTATTGGTTGCTGCACTTGCCAGTTAGCAACTACTTTTTTTCTTCCAAACCCCAGAACACAAAAATTGTTTTTAGTAAAAGTGGCAGATGATGTTGAAAACCGCTATCCCTGTGATCTGTGTCACTAGAAACCACACAACTTGTTACAGTGGATGGCACGAGTGCTCCAAGCCACACGACTACCCAGCAAAAATGCAGTGTCGTCCTCCTGGGAAACATCTCGCGGTCTGGACACTTTGACACCAGGGGCCTTCCAGCTGCCACCACATGCAGCTTATCCTTTCAAGGCCAGCAAACAGACATAGTGCACCTATCCCTCTTCAACTACCACCTCAGGTGCACTGTCTTCCACTACAGAATATGAACGTCACTCTTTAACTTTCTTCTTTTTAATGTATGGTATAAATAAGCTGCTTGGTTATTAATTACTGTACATTATTAAAAGAAGCCATAAAACACAAGTACCAAAGACTGGTTACTTGCAGATAGATACGTACACAAAGTCAGATACATACATTTTTCCACACGTGTGTGTGGTTATGGAGTTTCAATAGTTGGGCCAGCTTCGTCACTCACTGCCTGAAAAAGCCACTGCTAATTCATCCACCAAAATGTTGTGATTGTGCATCACCCCAAAAAAATATGTAATTTCTTGTCTCTTACATCTATCTGCAAACATAGGCTATTTAAGGTAAAGTGAGCACTTATTAATGCCCTGCTAAATTTTTTCTTTCAATTAATTCTACATTTCACCCACTTTTTAATGTAAACATTGCAATATGACTAATAAACACAGTGTATACATTTCATTACTCTCAAAAGTTAACGTTTGAGACAGCAAAAAATATATTGATTAGGGGTTAATGGCTTTTAGGAAGGCCTTAAAAAGTGCTCACTTTACCAGGAACAGTTTATACCACATGAGTACAATGTTCAAGCTTCATTTGAGTTTTTAAGTTTTATTGAGGAGTCTAGTACACCATTTCTCACAAATTTTCAAGATAAAATAAATTTGTTGCTGGTTTTTACAAACATATTTGTGTTTAGTAACTAAAGTTACTAGAATTATTAAGATTAAAGATCTAGTACTTAACAGCAACTTACATGCAAGATTAAATATTTATTCACAAAAGTACAACTGTAACATTTCCTGGTTTACCTAGACACTTACGAATTGACACTACTCGCATACAGAAAAATATTTGTGAATACCTTTGTGCTTTCTGGGGCCGTGGTGGTGATTACTCCCTCTCATCTAGGCGAAACGGATTTGATTTCCGGCGAGGTCGCTCCCGGATTTTTACATGTGGGAAACGTACCGGACAATGCCACTGGTCGGTGGGTTTTCTAGGGGATCTCCTGTTTTCCCACCCTTTCATTATGGTGCTGCTCCATACTTGCCTCATTTCACCCTCATCAGCTCTCAAGACCTCAATGTTAAGAGCAGCACAAATCTCTTCAATTATTCACATTCACTTTGTGCTTTATTTCTGAAGATATTATGTTTAAGTTTTCATAAGTTTTAGAAGCAGAACCTTAGCACGTTTCTTTTCCTTAAAACATCTAGTGCTACTTGAAACAGTACTTAGCAAAATACTACTATAGGCTGTTCATGGTAAAATGAGTACTTTTGAAAGCCCTGCTTAAGATATACTTGTATGCAAGTTGTATCATCTTCCGCCTTATGTAAAATTAACTTTGCCACGGGCCTCAGCACTTTATTCATGCGGCTGCCAAGTAATACTGAAAAATTATTAATAAAGTAAATATTTTAAAAATCTGGTTTTTTTACACCTATATACATTTTAAAAAAACATAAAGGGGTCGAAATACTAATTTAAGTTACCACAAATGATTACCCAACACTATTTATTCAACGTTAAGATATGGAACTACTTCCCATCCTTCATTACCATATTTACTCGACGCATGTCACTCTTATGAGTGTCAGAACATATGGAGGTAGGAGCAGTAACTTTTTTCTAAGGTTAATTTCAAAAGTGCTCACTTTTTTCGTGAACAGGTTTTACCACAAAAATAGACCTGAGTTACATAACAACCTTGTGTCAGAACCCTGCTAAAATAACTTAGACTTTTTTACATTGTCAGTAAAGTGAATGTAACTAGAATTTATGCATACATAAAATATAACTGACAAGTCCTTTGTATTAACTGTTCAGTAAGAAATTATTTCACCAATGAAATAATCAGATTTGGTAAATATAGTATATGGAAAAAAAGTTTTACATGATTGCTTATGCAAACATCTGTTTCTGCCCCAGCTCACCATCTTGTCAGACGGTCATTGAAGTTTATGATGGGTTTACTGAATACAACACTAAACGAGTAACAAGAATTTGCAGCCCTGTAGTAAAACATGTACGTGACAGGATAGGCAGGTAAGTTAATCACTTATTAAAACAAGTAACACAATAATACATATTTATGTGTGGATTATTTTCAATATTTTAGATTGTCTCTTCAGATAGCCCGAATGAATCAAAAATAACAAAACATAAAATTTGGCAATTTGAACTAAAAATCATTTTAACTATATCATAAAATGATGTATACAATTATACAAACAAAAACAATGGAAATCAAAGCTTTAAAATCACTGCTAAAATGCCAGTATAGTTTTGGTTATTTTTATTAAAAATTGCTTACAAAATAGCAGGTATGTGCCTTGGATTCTATCTACATGTGATTGCAAAACTGAACTGTATTGTGACAAGTAAAAAACTAAATAGGTTAGTGGAACTACATTAGTAATTGAGTATTGAAATATTATTTATGCTTGCAGGTTCTTACAGCAACAAACATTCGTGTCATCCAGTAACATGATGAGTCTGGTACTGAAGAGGAGTACAAGTCAGCGTAACACTAGTGTTGAAGAGTTTGTGGATGGGGCCTATCTTTTCCATGATGGTACATTTTTCTTATACGATAGTCGATAGCTATTATATTTCAAGAGAAATGTTCTTCTAGTAAGCATAATATCTCTTATAATAACTAAAATAATTGTTATAAACTTTAACACAATAACATAAATAAAAGATTTTATTCAAGACTGCAAACCACAAATAGATTTTGTGTAGAGTATTTTAGGATAATCATACACGGAGATGAATGCACTCTATTTGTTAACATGTTGGTCTGCTTGAAAAAGTTACAATAGTTAGCAGTATAATTTTTTTTGTTCATCAGAACAAGATTAAACAAAATATGTGTAAATTTAATAATGCGCATATAAATTGCAAATAATTTGTATAATGCTGTAAAATACTGTTCATTCATCTATGTAATATAGAAAGGCAAAAAAATGTACACAAAATGTAAATGTTTCTTCCAAAAATTTAACTGCAGCAGTGAATTCACACAAGTTGTCATGACAGAATAACTTGCTGCCTACTAACAATTTTCTGAAAACTTTTTAACCATTAATAAGTGCAGTTTGGTAACAACAACAGCAATAATAATAATAATAATAATAATAATAATAAATATTACAAAACCGTAACTTTTAGTTTAAGTTTTTAGTTCACTGAGCAGTTATGAAATTAACATTCTGTAAATAATCTACGCTTTCAATTGCCTACATATATATGTAGACACTGAATGGCTCATTAACAATAAAGTCGGCAAAGAATTATGAACATAATTTTCATTCTTAACATTTTATTTAAAAATATGTCAAAAATGGCAGTAACTAAAATTTAATTTTATGGGTTTCTGTTGGTATTACATACGTTAGAATTAGAACTGGCAATAACAACACACAAAGAACACCTCCAGTTAGGTCAGTGGCAATGTTAATGTCTGTATACAACATACCATACACAATGGGCACAGAGACAGAACTAAGCAGATATTTTTAAAAAGCCCAATTAACAACTAACCAATTAGAGTTTTGTGGATTCCACAGCAACTAGAAACACAGCTTACTGTAAAAAATTATGTTAAATTTAATTTTAATTTTAAATTACACAATATCTATGGTGCAACGGTGTGTAGCCATGCATTTCCAAGATCTCACAATTATTTTACATGGTCCTGTTGCAAAACATTTCACAGTACACCACCCAATTCCAAAGCACAGTGTTGTAGTCACTCAGTTGCCATAAGAACTCTCACTCACTTTTGTGCAGACATTATTTATCTATTTTTGTGCACAGCAAACAACAAATGTTGAAAACTTGAGGAATGTAAATGTGTTAATGTCCATGAATTTCTACAAGCAAAACAGGCTTATTTTTAAAGAGTCAGATGATAGCTCATAGTGGTTTTAATGTTTTGGATAAATATTAATTTTTCACCACCATGAGATTATTAGTTTACTTCATTATATAATGTACCATGATACTGCCACGATAAAAAGTATACTATCAGCCCGGAAGAATACACCGGTGTTGTATCCTTGAGTCATGGTGGGTGGTGTAGTGTACGGTAAAATGGATTACAGCATGTAAATGCAGACTGCATGTAGGGAGGTTGGCAGAATTGCCATGAAAGCAATTAAGAATAGCTCGGTGCGTGGTTACTGTATGGTGAATCGGGAATGAGCGAAAATAGAACATTATAACATAACATCGTAGCAGCGGTATCTCCTACGCTGATGATAGGCCTTCATAAATGCAGATTGTGCAGTTATACATGTCGGGAGGCAGTAGTGTGTGCATAAACATGAGTAGGGGCAAACACTGTGACCACTAACCTGTACTACTTACAGATGCTGCAGTAAAAATATTAATCATGGCGGTGTCTGCACAAATCCAAATAATTCCGCCTGGTAACTTTTATTTTCGGGCGCTGGCAAAATAGCCGAAATGGATCAAACAGAACTCAACAAGAAGTTTGACGGTAACCAAGTCAACATGCTGTTATACTGCATGGGTCCTAAGGTGGATGAAATGCTTGAATCATTAGCATTATCAAGCGAAGATGTAGTTTGATAGTTTCTTCACAGTAAAAAAGAATAGTATATGAATGAGCCAGGATTTTCAAAAGATGTCAGCAAGGTGGTGAACCTGCGGGCGTTTTCATTAACAATGTTTTCAAGATGGCTGAATCGTGTGATTTACATGATTTCAAAGGCAAGCTCATAACAACGGTGCTAGTGATTGGTGTTGCAGACAATATGTTGTCAGAATCACTACAGATGGATCAAGATTTGACATCGGCACAAGCGATCAAACGAATTTGACAAGCAAAACTGGTACGACATCAACAACATCTTGTGTGGGTGCAGTCCAGCACTGTGGTTGCTAAAAATTTCATGGGTCAGTATGACAAGAGAAGTGAAAAAGGGGCTAAAGATTCTCAGAGTAAGATAAAGCAGGTCGAAGCCTAGCAATGACAATGTATTTTCCAAAGTTGCAAATGTGGTAGCAGAAAAGGCCACCATTGGTCCAAGTGTCTGGCTAGCAAGGCAAAATACTATCGCTGTGGCAAAGTCGGTCACTACAGTAGGTGTTGTGTACATGGCGAGGTGCAGGAATTAGGCTAATGGAAGGAACATAGTAGGCCTAGTAGTGTTTTTTTGGAGAAATAACACACATTTCACAATGTTTATTACTTGGGAGTAGTAACATTGGAGATTTATTCTGAACCTTGGTATGTAAAATTAAAGCTGTGTGGCAAGGAACTTTCATTCAAGGTCGACATAGGGGCTGATGTGACTGTAATAGGAGCACGTTTGTTATGATCTAAATTTAGTTGTCTGTGCAACAGGAAGAAACTTTTTGGAGCAGGAAAAAATACAATCAATGTAGTAGGCACTACTACAGCAACACTTTCATGTGGCAGCCAGAAAGTGACACAGGAAATATTCGTGGTAAAAGAGCAACAAGTGCCATTTCTTGGCTGGCCAGCCCTAAAGTGGCTGTGGCTCTCAACATCACTTGCAGATTGACAACAGGCTATATGAAGTCCGCTCCAGTCGAATGACTTTATGCCCTCGCAGGAGTAGCACCACCCTCTGTTCGAAGAGAAGTAGTAACGAACAAGGAAAGGAAGAAAGTGGAACAGGAGAATACAGACCTGCTATATGGACATGAACTCCCCGTGCAAAGGCTGAAGTCCAGGAAGAGCTTCTTAAGAATATCAAGGGAACTCGAAATCCCAGCTGAAAAGGCCAGATTACAGCTGTGGAAAGCAAAGCACCGCCTCCTCCCCTCTGGTTGGAAAGAAGTAACTGAAAGTTTACCACCTGGCCGTGACGAGGGATGGTTGATATGGAAATCTTCGAATAGACTTAGATCAGGAGTGGGCAGATCAACAGAGAACTTGGCAAGATGGGGCTGTATTAATGATGACATCAAATGCAACTGTGGAGAAGACCAGACTGTTGAACACACACTTCAATGTTGACTGTATCCAGTTTCATGCACAGAAGACAACCTGCTTCGAGGCTCAGAGAATGCGCTGGATGTGGCCAAATTCTGGTCAAAAGTTTTATGTTTTTAAGAATTGTTGTAGCTAGGTTTCAATCATCTTTCTGACACGAGAATAATAAAACACCATAGTTGGACAGATGAGTACAAATGGAGCATATGTCCTTGATGAACAAATTGTCTAATGTCCCTAGATAACATGCTAATGGTAATGTGCAGGGGCAAGTATACAACTCTGTTTACTTGACATATTAACCAGTCTGTGCACAGTTTTGTGCACCTTATAAGTCTGATCAGTACTGCACTGTCTCAGTGATGCTATGTATCTCAAGTTCCTGTAGGACTTGTTACCAGAATACTTGGACGATATTCCTTTAGATGCTCGTGAGACAATGTGGTTTCAGAAGGATGGGGCCCTATATCCTTTTGCAATCGCAGTTCACCGGCACCTCAAAGCCGGAAACCTTTGCACATGTGTATCACAACATGCTTCAGCGCTGCACTGCCTGTGTGACCAATGATGGCCAACAATTTGAACAGACACTTTGAATCCCATGCCTTCTGCCCGAATGTGTAAAAAGTTTTCATTTCACTGCACTGCCTGTTATCTAATTATTGTGGTTGCTTACTCACCCCTGCACATTGCCACTGCGATTAGCGGGTTAACTACATACATTAGACAATTTGTTCCTCAATGAAATATATTCCATTTATGCTCATCTACCCCACTTGCGGACACTGGATCATCAGGCATATCTCCAGCACAAAGAGATGCTAAATGGCAATTTATACCAGACAGGCCAGCCACAAGGAACAGTGAAGGTGCTGATTCCTCAAAAATGTCCGATATTAAAAAAGATGAATTTCAACTTTCTGAAGGAATACTAACGTCTTCTGGTTCGTCAAACTTCGCCCCGTTTATAGTAGGTTTCCTTTTGCATTCCCAATAGGAACGTGTAGCCTCAACTACAATTATACAAATCAAAAACCAATCTCTGTTCGGTGGTGGGTCATTGGATACAAACCAAATAGGTTTTTTTTTTTTTTTTTCCATTAAATTACGTTTCCTAAATAACCTTTGACTGGGAGTCGCACAGACGTACCTTCACAAAACAGGTTTATGAAACTATCACAGTGGTACTCGTACTTATACTCCTCAAAAACAATTACATCAGAAAAACTTTCATCTAAATCTAGGAATGTGAATTCACGAACATTTGGATAAGAAATTCTAGCATTTATTATCATTTAGCCCAAAACTATGCAGTGTATTAGGAGCAGCCTTGGTAGAGGTGAAGATTTTCCCACAAACTCTGTAACAGGACATATCACATATGTTCATACGCTGTAAAAATTGGGGTTATGAAGTTAGGAATTAGGATTAATTTTCTTTAAGATCCAGGAGCAGACAACCAGCAATATATTGGGTTCTACAAACATCAACGCTGGTGCAAAATCTGCCAGGGTCTGTAGACCAGACTGATGTTCACTAAAGGTGAATGGCACCAAGAACTCATGTTTAAAGACAGTACATTAAAGTTAATTTTATGAAAAACATCCTTAATCACATCCAGGACATAGATGCTATCCGGGCACTGAAAGTTGTTGCGGTATTTAACAACATAAATTATGACAGAGTGAGCTACGTAAAATTACAACTGGAATGGGAGTGGAGACGACGAAGCAGAGCTACAGCCAGGATGTAGAGAATGGGTATGAGACCAAAAACATTCACATGGTTTTATAGTGTTTGAGAGGTAAAACTGTGTTATAAAACTAGTTATTCTGATAGTTTACTTTACACAATGTGTTAGTTTACTGTTATTTTTATAATGGTGGGGAAACCAAATTAAATTTCCATAAAAAAAAAACACAAATGGCAGCTAAATATAGTTTATATTCAGAGAAACAGCGGAAATACGCCGCTAAGCTACTGATTACATTATAGAAAGATGACAATGCACACGAATTCACAGGACAGTACTTGTGAATATACACACACAAACAAAATTAGGACGAACACATTTTCCATGCGGTTGCACAACGTTTCGCTGGCTAGGCTAGCTTCACCAGGTGGCAAGTGCCACCACTCACTGCATGATGAAACTACCCTAGCCAGTGAAACATCACGCGGCCGCGCATCCTCGTGGAAAGTCTGTTCCACTGACTTTTGTTTATTTGTGTCTATTCACGAGTACTTCCCTGAGAGTACATGTGCATTCTGTCTACTTTTTATATTGTAATTAGTTTATGCTCTATGTCCTTCCCACTGAACTCAGAATAAGCTGATTACATAATCAAACTTTAACAAATTTCAATTGTGTACTTATTCTAGGACTGTTCTATATTGTTTTTGTTTGAGTCTACATATGGTATTAACACTTATAAGATATAATTTTTAAACTGCCACAAGTGCCAACTACTTAAAAACATTTGGATAATTGTTTTAAAAATTTTACGACATGGTTTTTTCCCCAAGTCGTAATCACATCTCATCTGATGAACGTATATACAAAAACGCCAGTACAGTCCTAGCTGTGATACGAGCATAAACACGAGCAAGAATCAAAACATTTTAATACTGTGTTGGTTAGAGCAAATAAAAATTTGCAAACACACAGACCTATTTTATGAATCTTAGAGGTACTGAGGAAATTTTAAAACTGAGAAAAGCTCTCACCAACTCATCTGGACTGTATTTAGTTTCCAACTGTCACAAAGCTAAAATTACTAACGAAATACGAGAAGAAGGGACAGGTCCCCTTCCTTAGTGATTGAAAATTGGCTGTAGTGTTGCATAAAACATAAATGTCAAATTCTTTTTGTCTGCCTGCAGACAGATTCTTCTCCTTATATCAGTAAATTCTGTATGTACATTAAAAATATTGGACACTTCGGAAGAGACTTAAAATTTTAAGTAAACATCTTAAAACATGGACTCATGTGTTTATAAATGAGGTACAAATAGTTCAAGATTCCAACACTTTGTATCACTTACCATAATGGGTCCTTTAATACTGTATTTCTATTGATTTAAGCTCTTATGAGTAACTTTGAAAATACTGCTGCAGTCTTTCAGCTCTTCACCTCACACTTCAGTACAGATGATGTCTGAAATAAAGGTAACAATTATGTTTTCACTAACTTAGTATGATGTTACAAGATCCCACAGGCGTGTATCAGAGTTCGTGAGGGTTGGAGATTTTAATAAAAATTAAAGAATTTAATTTAAATTCCTTATCGCTGTCTCTGTAATGATCACAGTCATTTAATTCACACTCATTATTTACACATATTCTATGTTTCTATGGCCATCCTTCCAAATGCCTGTCACTCACACATCCAGTTCAGTAGTCCCGCCTGCTAGTCTCTCTCTCCACTGTACCGATGCTCGAGGCCGCAGACGTCTCTCTCGCTGGTCACTGTCACCGGCACTTGTCACTTGCTGACTCGGCACTTTACTGTCTTCACACAGCTGGTGCTTAAGGTCACACAATCCTCCAAACTCTAAACTGTCAGCGCGGCTTAAGTAGTCTCACTAGCCTGATCTAGAAGGTTCCCCACACCTTGAGGTTTGCTGAGAAAGGCAAAGGCGATTATCACAACAGAACATTTTTTCAAATGTAGCACCAGGAATTCAATCCACTGAGGGTCAGGAGTGTACAAGTATTTTGTAAATTGTTGCACACTTCTCGCCTAAACACTCTGCACACTGGCTCGAGCAGGATGGGGCAAAGGAAGTGATGCACAGCAGCAAGAATGTAACGATAGTATGAAAAAAATGTTTGTATTTTGATAATTATAACACAATTATAAGTTAAAAGATCAGTTATTTTATTGCTACTGAAGGCCAGTTTAACGAGCTAAAAGAGTATAAAACAATTATCAATTTTTTTAAAATTAAGAACAAGACATCAAAGGATCCTGTAGAGCAAGTGAAACGGAGCCTCAAGTAGTAACACGTGTCAGCTAGTAACTTGTTAAAAGGTGTCACTGTATCTGTTCTAGAGCAAGTGGATGGCACCCTGCAGCCAGCCACACTGTGCGACGTCAACTACTATGGCCTGAACAGTCACAAAGAAGGCCACATCTCCAACCCGGGGGCACAGCACCTCTTCTGGAACATCGAGGGGCCCCTGAGGTGCACCCAGAGGTTCATCACAGCTGCCAACCAGAGCATCACTATTTCTGTATGTCTCTCATGGCCACACAACTTTCACATAAATGGGTAGCAGATAGGTTGACATGTAGGAGTTGTCATAACTAAGATGTTTAAAAGCTTTACATTATGTAATGCAGCTTCTATATAAACATGTTAACTGCTACTCTCAACCTTTCACACCCAATTTAATTTATGGTTCCAGGTATTGCAAGTATAATTTTTGACGCATGCATACAGCATTTGTGTCATCACCACAACAAGTAAGATGTAGGCTTTGTGTTCGGTTACAGAACTACTCTAGTGGAAATGCATTGAAGAACACCTAGTAAACATTGTCCATTCCAAATGGGTTTTACAACAACACAAACTGTTTGTGTGTAGAGGACACTATGATCATAAGTCGAAGGGTTCCTCTTGCCTGCACCAGTCTGCAGTCATTAGACCAAACGTCTCTTGTCGCAGGTCATCAGACAACATAAGTGCAGTTGGCTGTGCAACTCCATTGTGTTTAGTGTATCTGCCATACCTGGAAGATGGCAAGCACCAATTTAACAGTAAAGTAACTGAGAGTGAGTGAATAGTGTAACTCTGAACAGGTGGCTGGACATCAGCAGAATTGTCACTCGGGGCATGGCGTATCAGTGGTCCATCGGTGGTGGAGAAAATGGGTAGCAAAGGTTTCCCACAACCCTTAGTCCTACCAGTTTCCCCTATGTGCACTGATGAGCACATTAAACAACCAATTTTTTGAAGTAGGTTTATGTTTGCGAGTTCCTCTGGCACGTTTAGCTTGACACCTGTTCATCGTAGTGAATGTCTTCGGTGATGTTGGGAGAGTGGGTGTTGGAGAGACAAATGGAGAGCAGTGGATTTAAGTAATGGAAGTCATTTCTGCCTAGGACATGGTGATAGCAGTGTTCACATTTGTAGACGCTCATGCATGCCAGCATGCTGCGCAGGTGACTTGCATTCTCTACGGGCGACTTCGCCCCATCATGAGCCGACGAGAGCATGGGGCAAGTCATAAACAGTGGCAGAAGTAATTTCACGTACCTACCAAAGGGACTCCACGCGTTGGACAGCCTCGCACATAAAGATAATTAACGTGATTAATTATGAAATGTACGGCCCACCCAAAATCCCGCATGCAATCGCCACCCTCGTGAATAAATTTAATATTTTCACGAACCACTACCCTACATTCAGCTATGGAAGAAGTTCCAGCAACAACACAAGATAGCAGCACCTGTGCTGGCCTGTGACATCACATCCCGCCATTCTCAGGACGAGGTGTTTTAATTTGTTGTCGCCTCCACGCTGGGAGATGAGAAATGAGCAGTGCTGCCGCAACCCTGATAAACCTACCTCTTTGCTGGAAGGCTACTCTACCCCGCACCCCAGGAAGATCGCCACTTCTGCAGACTGAGAAGACTACACCATCCCTGCAGCTTGAAGAAGGCTTGTCTACAACCGCACCAGCCAACCGCAAGGACGGCTAGACTCCAGAGGTAACCCGACGTCCTATAAACTGCACCCCTTTTACCCCAGTCAGATTCCTTGACTCCATGGTAGCAGGTCGTCGTGATGTAATTACCCTTCTGGACAAACCCTATAATTTTGGAGATGCTGTAAACAGCGTAAATTATGTACATTTAAAATGTAGTATATTAAAATGTGTTATTATTATTGGCAGGCTCACTTTCGCCTGTTTGCTTACGTAACTCATTTTATAAATAGTTTAGCCAGGATTATCCTCTTTCCCAGTCAGAAATATATATTACGTGAATTTGAATTCTTGCTTACCATAATTTTTAATTTAGATCCTGGTTCATTTATCTTTTGTTATTATTTCATGTCAGTATATCTTGTGTCATGTGCAATAGCAAAACTCCGCTGAAGAATAGTCATGAGGCGTGCTGAACTCCACAGGAGACGGAGCTTGCAGAAAGCTTAGAGTCTGCATAAGACAAGCCTCAGCTCCTTGGTCTCCGGTCCTCCCTCCCCTCCCCTACCCTCGGTGGCGTCCTAATACCGGACTGCAAATCTTTATGTCAGGGCCTTGGGTGTGACTGACCAAGACACACCCCTAAGGACTGTCGTCTGCTGAAAAGTGAGAAGGCTGGTTCAATGCACAGTAAGAAGGGTGGACTTAAGTGCCGTGCTCGGCGCAGAGAATGCAGAGTTTTGCAAAGATCATTAAGCACCCCTGTCGACGTTGAAGTCACAAGTGAGGTCATCCCCCCCCCCCCTCCCCTTACACTCATTGATGTGTCTGCTGTAGGTATATACCACATTTAAGGTTCTGAATATCCCACAGACTTGATGTTTTGATCAGTCCCACATACTGTCATCTTACCACCTCAGACATCCTGTAGTCCAAGCCTGACACACGACTTGACACACACCGCATGCACCAGTGTGTGAGTTGGAATGAAAGTGCAGTGCACCATCGCACTCTACCTGGTGACGTAGCAGCAAGCTGAAGACCTCCACACCCAAATGGCAGTACACACCGCTGTGGTTAAACCACCATCCCTCCACCCACATACTTCCAAAACCATAGTGTTTAACATAGTGTGGAGAAGGGAATTAAACAGTGTGCGACATGTGAGCCACTAGTCATTGAGGTTTTTTCTGGTAATGCTGCCAGTGCTACATGAAACGTGTCAAAAAGTGTGTTATAAGCAACATCAAAGCTAGGACTGACATGGACAGATATGGCTACAAGATATTACATGGGTAACTAAGAATAGAAAATTTCAGAGGAATGTGTTCGGTTTTAGGTATAATTCCTACTGACCATAATTTGAAACTTGAATGCAGCAGTACCAGCTGTTACGTCTAGTATACTGCAATTCCAGCCCCCAATCTCACCTCTTTCCATTTGAATGTTATAGGTATTCAAATAAAGTTTCAACTTTATTTTGTTTCGAATTTTTCTTCCAGGTAATTACAATGAAGGTCATTAGTGTTTCACCTGTGTTTACTATGTAATATTTAATTAATGGATTTAGTAGTTATGCAACCCTCTCGCCTAGCTCACTTTTACACATTTTATTAAAATAGAAAAGTAACTTCTTAATGCTAATTTAAATTGAAGTTTAAGCTTGGTTGTTTGGATCATTGCAAGGTTACAAAATGGGTAGAGAAGCTACTGGTTCTCGGCCATTAAGTCAGTCTGTTGCGTGCCACAGTTGGAGTAGGGTGTGTTTATACATGGAAGGCTTTGAATTTTGAATTTATCTGCTTTAGTTTCTCTGTAACTTATTAATTCATCTTCAAAAGCAGACAAAAAAAAATAGGTACTCACATTGCAGTACTAACACACACATGCATTCATGCACACACGCACTCACATGTCAGACAAGCCCGTTTTCCACATGGATGCATGGTCATGATGTTTTGCTGGCAGGGCCAGCATCTTCAGGCAGCAAGTGATTGTACACTGCAATCTGTTGAACCCAGCCATATATATCCCCCCCCCCCCTACCAAGAGTACCAACCTGTGAGTACTTGTGTTTTCTGTCTCCTTTTTAAAATGTAATTTAGTAGCCCAGCACCCTACCCCGCCATATCTTATTAATTCATTTCCTAATCCCATATCTTATTAATGCATCTCCTAATCTTCTTTGCTTTGTCTCCCACGCCTGATCCGACCCCATCCGTGCAGTATTTCTGGCGCACAGAATTTTGATTATTAAATTTACAGGAACTGCTGTCTCTGGTTCTTGGCCTGTTGAGCCCCATGTGGGTGGTCAGCTTCCTTCTTGCAACATCCATGCACCAAGCATTGTTTTATTAACTAAAACTAAAAAGAAGTCTGACTTTTCACGTTTTTACAACTAATTTAATTTTTCATTGGCAAAATTAAATTATTATTACTATGAAAAAAAATATTGGAAGGTACTTTAAACATAAAGACAAAATACATAAAATATTCTCTCAAGCCAATAATAAGAAAAAAATTACTACAAAATAATAATCAAGTTTCTGAATAATATAAAACATAGAGCAAATTTTTTTTAAGTACAATTCTATCCAAGCTGCTCACATAATGTCTACAGGAAATCTTATTCTGAAATCAACTTAAGAAAAAAGTCACTACTCCTGCCTGCATTTATTTTAAATGGCGCACTGAGCTGACATGGGCCCCAGTAAAGTTGCTAACGAAGTATGGAAAGTAGTACCATATATCTTATTGCTGAATTAAAAATGTTATGTAACCATTGTGATAACTTAAATTATTTATTTCAAATTCTATTTATTTATTTATTGCACCGAAATTTTAAAATGAGCAGATTTTTAAAATATTTACTTTTCTAATCATTTTACAGTTTCACTTGACCGATGTGTGAATAAAGTACTGAGACCTGTGGGAATGTTATTTTTTCCTTTGACAGAATAAGACACGACGTGCATACAAGTAGATCTTAAGCAGGACTTTCAAAAGTGCTCATTTTACTACGAACAGTCTTTCAAAATACATTTACTATGCGACGTTACATCACTTGTTTTGTGGTACCAGCTCTAAATCATGATTTACAACATAACCGAACCACTCCAAAATAATGAAACCTTTGTAATTTATATACATTCAATATATGAATTAATCTCATCAACTTTCCTTTCTCATTTCTTCAACCATTTGTTTTTGTCCCAACATTTTTACTTCTTAAATTTGTCACTTAATGTTAGCAATTTAAATATTTACTATTTATTTGCAAAATATTTCCAGGTTATTTGCAAAATTCTCTGACTTTCCCTAATTTTTCACTGTAGCTACAAAATTACACAACTTTTTCAGGTTTCCAGGTTTTGCAGATCGAGTGGCAACCCTGGTTGTCTTATCGGGTCATACTTTGTGTGTTTTTGTGTGTCACGTACATAAATAAATCTGTAACAACTGAATTCAGCATTCAAATACATTATTGCTCAACGTACATACAGCTAGGTGTCACCCAGCCAGGGAGCAAGGGACAGCGACATTTTCATAGCTGACATTGGGATTTTAGCAGTCGGGTCCTCTGCGCCGTGCATGCTGCAGCGTGCACTGTTCTTGTATCATTGAGAGCAAAATTGCCACACGGCAGAACAGTAATATACCCTGAGAAACAGAGTATCGACCCTCTGTGGAGGAATGCACTAAGTGGCGCCCTTACAACTTGGAATTTCCAGCCTCACACCACATCGGGCCCCTGGATATATTACAGTCTGCATACCATCACCTCCTGGCAGCAGGTGACTATACAGTGGCGGTGACAATACCACATCCTCCTTCTTGTGTACCAACTGATGCGCACTCCTATCTTCTAGTAGTGGTTAGGGTGCTGACTGTCCTCCCGAGTTCAGCAAGTCATGGTGGGTCGTGGTAGGTTCTGTGGGGGGGCCACTTAGGGGAATGATACCGTCTGAGGGGAGGGGATTCAAACCCCAGAGTGAGTCGAACCGTGATTTTTTCCCGGCCTGGGAGAACAATCTTCCTCACTGCATGAGCTGCCAAAATGCGGGACACCAGCTGTCCCGGGGGTATGTATCTTGATACGGCTTAATCAATGGTGATAATAGGCGTGGGTGAACCCTAACTCCGACTCGTCGTCAAGGGGGATGATTGGAGAAAAATGTTGCGGTGTAACTTAGGTCTCCGCCGATGGAAGCGTATCCTCACTCGTAAATTTGGCATCAATCTTTGAAATAATTAACCTCAGTAAAACTCGTCATTCTCTGTGCCGGTTACGGCACTGGATACCGCCCGTCTTACTGTGAATCTGACCAGCCTTCTGCCCTTTCCACACACGTGCAGTCCTGGGGGTCTCTCTTTCAGTCACACCCAAGGTAGTCCGGAATTAGGGTTCCACAGAGGGTAGGCGAGGGAGCACCAGAAACCCAGGAGCAGCGGTATGTCTGTTCATACTCTAACCTTTATGCAAGATCCATCTCCTGTGGAGTTTGGCACGCCTCACGACTATTCATCAATGGGGTTTTTACTGCACGTGACAACAAGTTTCACTGATAGAATATTAATAAAATAAATGAGTAAGGAACAAACATTAAAATTTTGGTAGTCAATGATTTCAGTTTACGTAATATTTTCTGTCACAATTTTTGGAAAAGGGAAATCCTGCTTGGATTATATAGACTAGCTACGAATTAATTATTGACGTAATTAAACTCAGGTGAAGGTGAGCTTGATAATAGAATAAAGTAAAACTATTATGGCTTCAAATTGTACGTTTAACTACGCTCTTTACAGTGTATCCTCTCCAGGGGAATTTGTCCTGAAAAGAAAATGTCACGACAACCTGCTACCTCGGAGTCAAGAGAGTGATGGGGGTTAAAAGGGGTGCAGGGTTTGGACGTCGGGTATACTTCTGGCATGACATGCAGTCTTCAAAGGCAGGCAGAGCCTTCTTCAAGGTGTTGGAGAGGTTGGAGTCTTCTGAAAGTTTTTGGAGAGGTTGGATTCCCAAAAAGAGTATAAGAATCCCTCAACCTTCCAATGTTTTAGAGAGGTACCACCTGTGTTGTAAATAATTTTCTATTCCAAAACCTTTGAAATCTTCCACCTCTTCTCAGACATCTCCTCTTGTAACCAACTCATCCTGGTGATGCTCCTGGTACTCCTCTGTTTCACCAGTCATTATCTCTTCAGGTGCACTTGCTGCCTCTTCTGGTGCCTATGAGATTTACTGCAAAGACTTTAATAGTCTTTGGACTTGGCATTATCACTAGTGAAACATATATGCTTAGTTCTTGAATGCAGATTAGCTGATTCAGAGGTCCTGCTTAATTGTGATAGGCCACCATGTTGGGAAAGCCAATTACTTATGTAATATATACACACACAGGTCGTGACAGTAGGACGTGTGCAAATGTACTGACTTGATAATAAATGCACATTTATAGTGTATGTACTAGGTCCTTATCTAACCACTGGGTGTGTACATGTACGTTACAACAATGCCTTGTGTGACAAATAGTGTGATTAACGATAAAAATACAACCCAACATAAGTCAATCTGCATATGACACTGTGTTAGGATTGGGAACATAAATCTCTGCCAGCCGTTTGAACTAGCTGGAACACTTTACCTCTTCATTCAGTCGAGTGTATATACCTGCTGTGTAGTATCCTTCCCATATGTGATCGTCACTTTTTGTCTCATTGCGTGTAACAGTTTTATTTGAGAGGTAGTTTAGAAGGTGTATGTAATTATGACAATATGAACACTTGGTTACGATCAGGGAACAACCTGTAGGGCAACTATAGTCCGGTCCCTCACAGGCTGTAGGGCAGCAAGCACTCTGAAAACTTACATACCTTGTAGACACTCAACCTGTACGTATACACTTTGTATGCTAGCAGGAACAATAGCTTAAATCTAGTCACTTTAGAAAAAGGAAAAATGCCATAAGTCTGAGAGGAATAAGGTAAACTATCTGAATATTACCAAAAAACGTAAAACATAATGTATTTCAGCATATAGAATTTTAATAGAATTTTTGTTTTCTAGTATTCACTTTAATTATGCTGAGAGAAAATAATTTCGAACATCCTGGCTGTTAAAAATAATGTACCTATGCCCATTAACAAAAGTGTGAAACTCTTGAAAACACCTTTAAACTCATTACTCAGAGTAACATAAAAATTTCAACAAATGATACTGTACCTGAAGATTACTTTTTAATTCTTGCATACATTTTCTTCATTAAGCTCAGGTAAAACATTAAACTCTGTCTTAAGGTATTCGTAGTTCATGTATGCTGGAATTTGTGTTCATGATGCATTTCAAAATGGCGTCATATTGGATCTTCCAGGACAAATATAAGTTAACTGTCTCTCTCCATACATAGTGTAGGAAATACAAATTCATCCTATCTGGAGTAGGATGTAGCTCTCGTAGGAAACTGATTTATTTAATGGGAACTGGTAGGATGCTGACTTCTCTCGTTGCAGAAACAATAAGTATAGGGTATTTTTCTCACGTGAACAAGCTGTTCACAGACCTAGCATCATAACCGATACTAATTACCTGCTGAAAAATACCATGCGAAAGGGGCGTAAAGGCAACTCATCTTCATCGCTGGCTCACTGATACAAATTAAATCAGGGTAAATATTGTACACCCTAAAAATTAATTTACACGCCTACGCTTCATTCACATTCGGGAGCAACCTGTAACAGTTCCTCCCTACTCGGACAGTGATGGCAAAGAGAGTGAGTTTCTTCAAATGACTGGCACTTACTCAACCTTGCATACAGTATCAGCCAATCCTAAAGCAGAGTTTAAACCTGCCAGCCTATCGGAAGGCTTCCAACTTAAAACTCTGTGAACGAACCACTCCAATGGCTTAACGTACTAAAAATCAAAGAATACGTGGTCTCGAAATGGACATACAAATATCAAAAATCCCTTATACAATAATTACAACATAGAGACCAAATAAAATAAAAATATATACATAAATGTATATATATATAAACTAACTAACCCATTTATAAATTTATTATTGCTATCGGTACACATAAAGTTAGAAATCTTGTAAATGAAATATGAAATAAAGAAATTATGGAAATTACAGAAATTCACATACATAAAAATATTACCTGTGACAAATGTGAAAATGCATTTTCACATTTGTCACATGTAAATGTGGGTGCTACATATTGCACCGCCACTTCTTAAAACAATGTTATAGGCAGTGTCCAAAAAAGTATTTAAATGATGTAGCATACACTAAAATTAAGCATCTCAACAAAGACATAATTAATTAGTGTAATAGCTTTTAGCATCGTCTCTCCAAATTCATCTCCTTTTTCAGGAGTGTCTAAAAGCTTTCTCCATATCAGGAAATCTGCAAGCAAAACATAAACATAGAACTCTCAAAAGAAAGAGAAAACCAACATTGTTCCATTTTATTCAGATTATATCATGAAGGATTCGCAGCAGTAGGAAACTTTTACTGCCAGTGTATTTTTAACCTTCTCAGTGATGTGTCACGTGACCCTCGCTGCAGAGATGGAGCAAGTTTGCAGCACCCTCTTGGCATGTCTGCAACTCTTTCTGCAATCTTCGGAAGCGCTCAACTAGGTTCGAGTTTCCATTGCACCCAAAAGTGCACGGAGCACTTTCATTTCTTGGAGCATGGTCAGATATAATGGATGTGTGCGTGTGTTGTGTCTTATCACTTGTGTAGTGCGGTATTTTCCCTTACAAACTCGCCATGTCTATGCGAGGCGCGACACCATATAACTGATGATGTCCTTATTCACACACGACACACAATCATGCTGTACAATTTTTCGTCACACTTCTATATCACTTAGGACATTCTTAATTAGACTAACTGATCACTACCAATGTGACATTTACTTTGGTCAAATAATAGGTAGTGAACAAAATACATATACTAATTCAAAGGAAAACACACAAAGAACTACGTACAACAACAATTGTTACTTTTCCTGCCTGAAATTAATAGGTGCTTCTGTGGAAAACAGACATAACTGGCTGCTAAACTCTGAAGCAACACACTATAACAACAATAAGAACATATGAATGAAAACTTCACAACAATCCTTATCTTTCTATAATTAAACCACAGTTCCTCAAGACTATCCGCATAACCTATGCTGGACCAAATCATGGCATTCAACAACAATAAAACTCCACAACACCAAAATGGATTATATTATAAGACTTTACTAACCAAATTGGATGCGACCAAAACAAACGACAGCTGCATGAACCACGGAACGTACACTTCCCTTTAGAGTGTTTATGCGCTAGTATATACAGAACTCTGTTCTTTGTGTTTCCTAAAAGCCTACAGGCTCTCCTTTGTTTGTTTCAGATTTGCAGATCAAGTGAAGTTTCTGGAAAACTGTAAGTGACCTTTGGTAGTGCGGTTGAGGTAGGCTAGCTATGCCTATAGGTAGATTCAGCTTCTTCTTAGTACGTGGAGATAGGTAGCAGCAATATTACTTTCACTTCTTAGCAAAACAACAACATGGACTTCGATAAACGTAGTGCGCTTCCAAAACAAAAATAGCACGGAAGGTACTCACATTAATTTCAGGCGTGCCATGTACACATGACTTCCCTCTTACCAAGCAGAAACTCTTTCAATAATGAATGCTACACCATACCAGCATTCTTTGTTAACCGCTGCTAGTCAGTATCTGCGCCTAGTTCCCCTCCTCACGTGAGCAGTATACATGGAGCACTGTCAAATTGAATCTCCCGACCAATTGATTCATAGCTGGCAAAACTATTTCATAGCAATTCTTAAATACCTCCTGCTTAACTTCATTTTGGCTTTCGAAAAGAGGCATTAGCTTTCCAGTCAGATATCCAATGCCTGATCACATTTATAGCTCGTACCAGCACTAATTGTCTGGGTTTCAGCTCATGTATTTTAGATTTTTTTGCATACTTGATTCTTCTCTCAACAGTTAAATGTAGTCTTAATTGTACAATTAACTTGATTTCTTCACGTAAATCTTTGGCATGTGCCTCAGCTGAATGTGATACCCTTGGGAGCTCTGGTAATTTTGTTGCACTTAAGATCACAAAACGCTTGCCTGTTAGCACTTCCCAGGGGATCAAACTTGTCGTCTCACCAATAGTGTAATTCAGAACAAATCCAATTAAGGGGATTCTTTCTTGCCATCCTTGTTGTGATGCATGGAAGAAAATGAATAGAATATTCCCCAAACTTCTCACACATCGCTCGATGGGATTGCCTTGGGGATGACGTACAGCTGCAGTTATGGGAATAGTTCCTTGGGCTCTAAAACCTGCTTGCTATGTGTGTCCCGTGAATTGAGAGCCTTTGTTAGATAAAACACAAACAGGTTTTCTGACCCCCTTAATGAACAATTCCAATTTACTTAAGACAATTTGGTCATTAGCCTGGAAGATTGTGTATAGTTTGGTAAATTTAGAGAATATGTCCATCATTACAAAAATGTATGTTATCCCGACCTTAGATATGGGTAATGGACCAAACAATTCTACAGAGACCATATCTAGTGTATTCTTTGAAACTATTGGATTAAATTCACCCATTAAATTTTCTTGAGGGTGTGTGTACTGTTGGCACAAATCACATGCTCTTACTGTGTTGGTTACTACCTTGAACATTTTCTTTCAGAAGAATTGTCATCTCAGTGCCTCATAAGTTTTACAGATACTAACATGTCCAATTAACTCATGTGTATCTGTAATTAATTTATTCTGCAATTTAACAGGAACAAAACCTTCTACTCATCTTCAAACTCAGTTCTATATGCAGATTGAAATAAAATTCCATTGGAATTGACACAGAAATAATTTGTTAATGGGTATTCACTTGGCACTTCTTGTAGCCTCTTCAGCACAATGCTACAAAACTTACACCTCGATCTTCCAATATACTGGCAAAAATTCTCTGCGAACTTCTGTTGCTTCTCAACTGGTGCTACTGAGAATTCGTGAGGTTTCTTGCACACTGGACTGGATGGTGGATAACATGCTCTGATAAAAATAGCTTCTTAACTGCCTCAAAAGCTCACTCCCTCTACTCAGTCCAAATCCAAGTAACATTTTTTCTCAGCAGTTCAAAATGTGGTGAACAGACTTCGGCGACTTTGTTTGGGTAGTTCTGGTAGAATCCTACTACTCCAAGAAATGCTCTTAACTGTCTAATATTCTTGGGTACTGGAAAATTAATTATGGCCGCTAATTTGTCTGGTACTGTGCAAATTCCGTCAGGCGTAAGTATGTGACTTAGGAAAGGCACCTCTTCTTGGTAAAAGAGATACTTACTTAACTTGACGGTTATACCAGCTTCAGTTTCATTCGCAATAATTTGGAGGTTTCTTATGTCTTCGACTACTTGTGCAATGTGGTCCACTCTGTCAGGAACTTTAGCTAATCTCTCCGCAGATGCTTTGTCTACCTAACTCAGTCGGTGCTTGACGTGTTGGTTGAGTGAGTCAAACTTCTCTGTGGCAGCGTTCTCTACTGTCGCTCAATCAGCTGTTGTGGCTGGTGGGGCTTCCAACACCCTTACTTTCTATTCCACTTCGCTAACTGGTATGGCGTAGTTTTCCTTAACTCGTTTCACCTCGTCCCTTGTTTCAGATACATCGCTATGAACAGAGCTTAAATCAACTGCTACCTGTCTAATACTTGCAGTGACATCATCCCTTAACAGTGCTACCTGCTCTTGCAGTTGGCTGCTGTGGGTATGCCGCTGAATCTGTAAATGTTCATTTAATTGGGTAGTCTGTGTTCGCATTCATTCTTGCAGCTATGCCTGCAATGTGTCGGACAGTTGTGACCTTAATGTCTTCGATTGTGTTTGATTCCCTCATGTAGCTGTGTCTGCAATGTTTCGGACAGTTGATACCTTTATGTCTCCGATTGTGTTTGCATTCCCTCTTGAAGCTGAGCCTGCAGTGTTTCTGACTGCGCTTGTATGCTTTTGTTTAAGTTTTGTGTTTGGTGTTGCATTTGTGCTTGGATTAGCGCCGCTATGTTCTGTATCATAGTAGACGAAAATGATCTTGTTTCAGTAGCTCCTGTGTTAGCTGGTGGGATAGACTGAACGATATTACTTGCAGTGTCTAGGATGTCTGTAACCTGGCTACCTGTAGGTAACAATGGTGTTGTCTCTGTGGTTTCCTCCATGGCTATTACGTACTCTAGCACACTGTAATTTATTGGTGTGGTGGTAGGCAGATCATGCGGGATTCAAGTGCTTCTGGTCATTGACTAATAACTTGGCGATCGTTACAACCAGTTTTTCGAGCCACCTCGTTGGTGTGCCAAATTATGAAACACATTCACTCAGTTCGTGAATGCAGATTAGCAAATTCAGAAGACCTGCTTACTTGTGATAGGCCACCATGTGCACATATATAGTGTAAGTACCGCATCCTTATGTAAGCACTGAATGTGTACGTGTATGTTACAATGCCTCGTGCGACAAATAGTGTTATTAAGGATAAAAATACAACCCAACATAAGTCAATCTGCATATGACTGTGTAAGGCCTGGAAACACAAATCTCTGCCAGCCATTTGAACCAGCTGGAATGCTTTACCTCTTCATTCAGTCGAGTGTATATACCTGCTGTGTAGTATCCTTCCCATATGTGATCGTCACTTTTTGTCTCATTGCGTGTAACAGTTTTATTTGAGAGGTAGTTTAGAAGGTGTATGTAATTATGACAATATGAACACTTGGTTACGATCAGGGAACAACCTGTAGGGTAACTATAGTCCGGTCCTCCACAGGCTGTAGGGCAGCAAGCACTCTGAAAACTTACATACCTTGTAGACACTCTTAAGGTATTCGTAGTTAATGCATGCTGGGATTTATGTTTATGATTAATTTCAAAATGGCGTTTTACTGGATCTTCCAGAACAAATAGAAATTACAGTCTCTCTCCAAACGTAGTGTAGGAATTACAAACTCATCTTACCTGGAGTAGGATGTAGCTCTCGTAGGAAATTTATTTAACGGGAACTGGTAGGATTCAGACTTCTCCCGTTGCAGGGACAATTCAATTTAGGGCATTTTCCTTATGTGAACACGCCGTTCACGGACCAAGCGTTGTAAGCGATACTAATTACCTCCTGAAAAATACACGCGAATATGGCAAAAAGCAACTCGTATTCATCGCTGGTTTTCGGACACAAATTAAATCAGGGAAATACTGGACACCCTAAATCTAATTTAAACACCTACGCTTCACCCACATCTGGGAGCGTCCTGCAATATTTCCTCCCTACTTGCACGGTGATGATGGAGAGAGTGAGTTTCCTCTACTAACTGGCACTTGCTCAACCACCCAGTCGAAAAGCAGGGTTTAACCCTGCCAGCCAATCGGAAAGTTTCCAACTTAAAACTACGTGAACGAACCACTCCAATGGCCTAACGTACTAAAAACCAAATAATACGTGGTCTCGAAACAGAGATACAAATATCAAAAATCCCCAAACAGTTGCGACATAGAGACCATAAAAATTATATATATACACACACCGCGCGCACACACACACACACACTCTCACACTCTCTCTCTCTCTCTCTCTCTCTCTCTCTCTCTCATGTAAACAAAAATAAAAAACTTACTAACTAACCCATTTAAACATTTCTTATTGCCATCGGTACATCTGAAGTTAAAAATCCTGCAAATGAAATAATAAATAAATTGAAAAAAATATGGAAACTACAGAAATTTACATACATAAATATATTATGTGTGACAAATGTAACAATATATAAATTAATTAATTAAATATTCACAACGATGTGTAAATTGTGGGTTCTACACTAGGTGCAGCAAAACGTAAGCATTCTGATACCTCCTCTTGCAACGGAGTGTCATGTAAATTATTTTATCGTAATATATATAATTTCACCCACCTTATCCCTGTACCTCACGGTGATAGCCACTATTATAATGCGCCCTGACACCCATTATGATTCTTCTTGGACACTCCTCACCAATATTTTATTTCCTACCTTGAACTGGGTTTTCTCCTCTCACCTTATTGAACTAGCATTTGTCTTCCTAATTATGCAGTAGGTTACGCTTCACCAAATGCAACCTGTTTTTCTGTTAAAAATATTTCTGTAAGTATTTCCTTTATCAGTGCGATGTGAATTGCAGTATGTAAAAAAAAAACTTTTCAGTAGTATGCTGTAGAAACTATGTACCCATATGTAGGTGGTTCTCAACAGCCTGCTTTGATACTGAATTTCCCCTGCCTGGAGTGTTCTTTCTGCTGACTGTCCTATTATACTACAGCAGAAATACTCTGTTTAGTTACTTTCACCTTTTCTGAAGCCCTGCTAAAGTTCTACTTCCTGGATATTCCTCCGCCTACTACAAACAAAGTATAGAAAATTACACCATAGGAACAAGGTACCAGATTCATGTGCACTCAATGTAATATAATTATACATAAGAACTATTTCTTACTAGGTATTACCAACATAGCTTTTTTCTCCCTGTTGTTATTCATATTAAGTATAAATGAAATATTATAATTTATAGATTGAATATAACTAAAGTTCAATGTAAGTAAAAATAATGTGCTTTTATGCCAACACATGTAATACAACGCTCGTAATAGATGGCATGATTTGAAAAGAACCAAAACGTTATACATTTGGTGATTTTTCAAAGGTTTGTGTGAAGAAACTGTGAATAGACTATAGTTAGTGGCAACTCTTCCAAATTAAATTCATGTCAACGAGCATCACAATCATCTGATTTCTGATTTTTTGGTGGGAAGACAGCAAGGTGTAATGTTAATTTTTCTCTGAATGACGAAAATATCATATTTTTCAAATTTGTATAATGTTTCACTGTTTCGAATGCATGATAAATATTGAGTTATGAATAATAAATGTTGTCCCATTCAAATATAAGTTACTAAGTACTAGATAATGGTTCCAACACAGCTTTGTCAGCGTCTTTAAAATAATATTCTTGTTAGCAGTCTTCTTCACACAAATGGCATTCATGCGACAAGTGTTCTGTTCAGCAAATACTTTTGATTGTCTCATGACATGAATGAGTACCGCAGGTGACTGAACTGGCGAGACTCATCCCGGACCCTCACTGTCATACTCAATGTGGTGACAGTGGGTGTGTCTGCGTCTCCAAACAGCTCCCACTGTCTCAGATGGACCACCTGCTGATTCTCACGGAAAACGGACACATCATTTGCTGCCTCTGTGGGGACTTCCAGGTGAGGCTGCAGCAAGCATAGCTTCCATGACTGAAGATGCCCGATGGTAAAGTGAGGAATGAAAAGAAAAATTCAAAACTGAAACATACTGAATTTCCAACGGGTACTGTGTAATTTCGTATCAAGTGCCTGACTATTTACAGCTGTACGTTTCAGTTTTGAATTTTTCTTTTCGTTCCTCACTTTACAGTGCCATGACAAAAACTGTTCACGACAAAAGTGAACACTTTAGAAATGAACCTTAAAAAAAAGTCACTGTCCCTACCTGCACAAATTTCAACGGGTGCCCTGAGTGGCATGCACCCAATAAAGTTGGTAATGATGGATGGGAAGTAGTTCCATAACTTAATGTTGAATTTATTTCCTTTGCTTTATGTTTATTTTTTAATTAATTGGAGTGAAAAACGAGCAGATTTGTTGCATATTTACATTACAAATAATTTCACAGTCTCAGTTGACCGACACATGAATAAAGTGATGAGGCCCACAACAATGTTAATCTCACAAAAGGCGGAAGAATACACAAAGTGCATACAAGTAGATTTTAAGCAGGAATTTCAAAAGTGCTCATTTTTCCGTGAATAGCCTATAATTAAACTAACAAATAAATTAATAATAGATTTCTAATTAAAAGAAATAAATCACTTGTATGTTAAAAACTAGAAATACACAGTGGCCCGTGAGTTGTTTCATTTAAGCAATTTTTATTTACAATCTCGCTATTTTGTATTCTACATTTGAAGGCACTCAACTAGAGTATAACTAGTGCAATACCAAAGAAATTGTCGCCAAGTTTTACAGTGTAGTGCATTATGAGGTGTAATTGGTATCCAACAGTGTGACATACACTAGGACTAAATCAAGACAAGTTTGAAGAGCATTTTCGCTATCAAGTTATACTGCTAAAAGATTCTTAGGTAAAGAGCAGAAAAGATGTAAATCAGGGTGCGCGATCAAGGGAATGATGGAGGCTACTGAATAACCTCCCAATCCAGCTCCTGAATAGCCGCTTGTCATGTAATGGAGAGCTGCAGCTACACTTTACGCAGTCTTCCCAGTCATTTTTCTTTAACTGCTGCCACCAGGTATCTGAGTTGACAATAACTGTCAGCAGTAATGGTTACATTCCTGAGTAGCAATTTGTAGTAGCTTAGGTAGCCTTCTATGTTTCACCAGACACACGTCATCATCTGTGGATTGGCACATTATTTTATGTCAGGGCTCAACCATTTTTCTATTTTTTTTTACGTTAATGTGACAACTTTTTTGTCACCTGTAACAATCTTAGAATGGAATAATCAATGGTTTTTTTTATCTGATTGATGAAAAGTAAGCAAATAAGTACAAAAGGCCACTTATTTTAAGCCTGTGTTAACCAAACACCCAATTTTTTAATCATACCCATGGGGTACAAATGTCGCATAGTAGTTAACTGGTCACAGTTTGTAATGTTGCCAAGTAGATAAAAAAAGACCCTCTTTGAGGCAATACACCATTTTTTGTAGTGCTTTTTCAAAGGAATTCTACCCATACATGGCACAAATGTTTTGAGCTGTAATGTTTCGAGCTTGTAATGGTGCAGTTAATACTGATTTATAGTGAATGTTTAGTATTTGTTTGCAAAGGAATGTAATACTTTTTTAATATTTCAGACGTTTTGGCAATGCTAATATGTGTATTTCTCATGAGTTTGATTTTTTCTAAAGTCGTAATTTGAAGATGCAGCAGGGATTAGTGATAAGGACTATTAATATGTGTTGATGTTCTTTTCGAGTACGTTCCGGAAACACAGTTGTTTGATTTTTTGGCACAGTTTGGCTCACGTGGGGAAGTGGTTGTGACGGGGTTCGCACCAGTATCTGAAGGGACTATTTGTACCATGCGATACCTTTTTAGGTAGCTATCAGGATGCACGATAAGAGTCTCGCTGCACAATGCCCTTATTTGGGTTCTGCTTATGGTAGAATAGATGAGAGGTGTGAGGTTGGTGCACTGGGGAGTTTTTAGTAGTGAAGTGGTTCCTACTTTCGGATAAGTGGTTAGAGCACTGACTGTCCTCCCGTTGTTCAGCAGGTGATCCTACCACAGCATTTTGGTTGCTACTCTAGCCTGGTTGGTCGTGGTAGGTTCTGTGGGGGGCGAGGATACCGTCTGAGGGGAGGAGGGGAATGAAACCCCAGAATGAGTCGAACCGTGATCGTTTCCCGCCCGGGGTGAACAATCTTCCTCACTGCTAGAACTGCCAAGATGCGGGGTATGAGTCGGGAGATGGATTAATCTATAATGACGATGGTGGATGATCCTGCCGGAGGGATTGGTGCTAATCACAGTGGTCGCGTAGGCCGACGTGTGGGGATATAGTTCACGGGAGAAGGTACGACTCGAGATTTTGGAGTGACTTTCAGTGCCAGTCGAACCCTGACAATCTTCCCGGAAGCCAAGTGGATAGTGCACGTTTTCTGAACGTCTTTCCTGTCAACCTTAGGTGGGGTTATGGCTACTACAAGTGAAGGAGTCTTCAGCTGGGGGTGACTGACGGGTTCCTGTGGTCGCCACGGCCAACAAGCACCTAGAAAGGAGTCGAGCTCTAACTCGTGGGCGAGGGGAATAAATGGTGAAATGGGCCGAGGTCTAAATTCTGGCTCCGCGGATGGGGGCGTGTCCTCACACTCAATTTCTGTGTCCACCTGTGTGTTAGTTAATCTCTGTAATGCTCATCGTTCTTTGCGCCAGTTATGGCTCTGAATACAACCCTTCTTACTCCTCATCTAGACCAGCCTTCTGACCTTTCCGCAAATGTGCAGTCCTGGGGGGTGCGTCTTATTCAGACACACCCAAGGCCCTGACGTATGGATATGCAGTTCGTTATTAGGATGCCACCAAGGTTAGGCGAGGGAGCACCGGAAACCCAGGAGCCACTGTATGTCTTTTCGGACTCAATGCCTTGTTCAAGCCCTGTCTCCTGTGGAGTTCGACACATCTCACGACCTATTCTCAGCGAGGTTTTGATGCAACAACTTTCACTGTCAGAATTATACTAACTCCAGTGAACCAGGAACTACAGTTAAGGACGGTAAACAACGATTCCAAAATAACGTAATATTTACTATTACGAATTATGAAAGTGGGAAGTCCCAGTTGTATTAAACAGGCTAACTAAGATTTGATTAATTACTTTAATTAATTCAGGCGAAGATGAGCCTGGTAAAAGAATAAAGTAAAAATTTATTCTGGTTGAAAACGTACGTTAAACTATACTCTTTACAGCGTAACCTCTCCAGGGGCATTTGTCCAGAAGGAAAAATGTCACGACGACTTGCTACCATAGAGTCAAGGAATTTGACTGATGTAAAAGGGGTTGCAGGGTATGGGACGTCGGGTTACCTCTGGAACGACATGCAGTCTTGTGTTGCAGGAAGAGGTTGAGCCTTCTGCAAGCTGCTGGAGGTTAAAGCTTTTCAACCTCCTGGATAGGCTGGAGCCGTTTCATGCTGTAGGAGAGGAGAGAGAGGTCTTGGTCAGACCCAGGAGTGCTCGCTGACCTATGCGGCCGGCGAGCCCGGTGTCTCTGGCAAGAGGTGTGCTGGCGACTCCTTATATAGTAGAAAATCCCTTGATCAACTATCTTCCGGGGGGGGGGGGTGCAGGGTAGCGTATCCTTTCATTGCAGGGGTTGGTTTATCAGGGTTGCGGCTGGCGCCGCACATTTCTTATCTGCCTGCTCCGAGGCGACGATAAATTTACCACCTCAGCCCCGAGGCTGGCGGGGTGTGATGTCACAGGGCAGCAGAGGTGCTGCGATCCCATGGTGTCAGTGAAACGTCCTTCTCAGATAATCTCAAGGTAGTGGTCCGTTGGGTAAAACGATCGTGACTAAAACGGGTGGCGCTCAAATGCCGGATTCTGGGCGGGCAGTACAATTCATAATTAAACGCGTTAAATTATTCCGTGTCTGAAGGTGTCCAACACGTGGAGTCTATTCAGTGGGAGTGTGAAAAGTAGTCTGCCACTTTTAGTGACTTGTCCCAAGCTCTTGCTTGCTCGATGGGGCTAAGTCACCCGTTGCATAGCAATGTGGCATGTGTCAGTAGTGAGCGTCCACTGCCATCTCTCACTTCACACTTTGCAGTTGCAGTTCGGAGTTGACAGCTGCCTGTCAAACATGGTGGACTGCGTCACCACGTTTACAACGGTCATGTGACATAATTAATCAATGGATTCTGTGACGCTGTTCTCGTAATACACCTGACTCAAATCAAAAACTGTTTAATGTCTCTGCTGTGCAAAGTATGTGAACTGCATAAACTGCAATCAAGCTCAGAGGAAAATGTTCAACTGTTTTTTTTTGTGGCACCGTAAGTGCCGAGTGAGTGAACCGAGCTGAGTTTGTCATCTGTTCTTGACTGCTGCAACATTACAAGCTGCCTCTGTGCTGCCTTTGCTCATCTGTTAAACTCAAACCTAGAATGTGTCAGAAGTGTAATTTTTTTCCTACTCAACACTCCATCTTCTTTAACCCACAAATTACACTGACTTTCTTCTAGTATGCAAAATGTAATGTGTATCTGTAAACACAACATTGTTTGTTAAAATTATATTTGTGATAAATACTGCAGTATTGCCTCAATGAAAACATACAAACACTACGTACATATACATCAACCAAATGACAGTGTAAAACTCTAAGCAAACATGTAGCTGTATACCTTGAATTACAGAATCCATAACCTAAATGCAATAGTATGTGACTTGAAACAAGAAAATTAGTAATATTTTGAGCTACCACACAGATAATTACCAAAAATCACAAACACAAAAAATTATTTGACAAATATAATAAAAAATAAAAAAAACAATATAATCTCTAATACAGCATCAGTAAAACATGCTTGGAAAAATGATATATAACAACACAATAACAATAAAGCATAATAAATGCAAAATCATTACCTATAGATATTTTTTACATGTTGTGCCTAAGCAAATTCTTTGTTAATTATAAGTAACTTCTAATAAATCAAAATGTTTATAAACACCTCAATAATTCGATATTGATTAAAAAATCTGTTAAAAACCGTAGTGACTGTCTGCACACTTGTTTTGTGTGCCAGTATTATAATGAACACTACAGCTCAAAACATTTCTAAACAGTCAGGAGAGCAGTTTATTCAGTGCATTTATTTTCTCTTCTGCTGCTACAGTGTGATGAGACTGGCTTGTTGGTAACACTGTGCCACTTCTCCTAGCAAGAATGGCTGCCGGTGAGTGTGCAAAGCTGGTCCCCTCTGAGGGTGGTCTACTCTGTCGCCCACTACACCTGGACCATGAAGGGCTTTACGTTCCGAGCGGACTTCACATTCCATGTCAACTCTGTTTGCGGACACCACACTCTCACCCAGAACTCTGGTAATTTCATTAACAACTCTACTATGAATACCTTAACAGGTGTATGGCAGTTAGTAAGCACTACATCCAGAAAAACTGTCAAAAATAAAAAAGTGAAGAGTTAACATTAGTCAGGTGATGCGCTGCATACTTTTCCATAACAATCCATCAAAATCATAAAAGATGACTGAAAAACTTAAATTACACTGGTTTTCGTTTTGAAAGATTAAGCTTAATTGCTGTTTTTTTTAATATTTATTTGTGAACCAAAAAGTGTTAGTTTTAAATAAAACAAACATATATTTCTAGGAAAAACTTATTATTATCAGACTGCAACAAGTCACCTCACCCACAACCAACCCATAACCGTGTCCAATTGTTCTCAAATCCCTGCCCCTGGGATATACAGTACTTGGGAAAATTCAATACACAATTTTATTTTATTTATAATTTTTTTTCAAATTAACATGACAGGACTATTATAACTATGCAATTTGCTAAGCTGTGAGAACATGCTTTCGTTTAGTGAGATTTGGTTTTACTATTATGCATTGCATACAAACAAAATAAATTTTTCATCTGGATTTTGAGCAATGACCTTAAATTTTTGTTGTGATAAAGAATCACAGAGGTGTCATCTCAGTATTGACAACTGATATGTACTCCTTCACTTTCTTCACGAAAATTGTACATAAAAATTTCCCAAAAGTTTTACCCATCATATACTATTGCTGTATATTTATATTTATATTTATTGTATTTACAGCTGTATGTTATAATTAGTTGTGGACATGTCCTTGAAAAACTTCACCAACTATACGTTTCAGTCAGCTCATGACACGTGATGGTTGGGAAACATGCCATTTTGACAGTATGAGACATGGAGGTAAAGCATACATAATAATCAACTAAATTTAATGTGTGTGCAGGCGAATTCCACTCCATCACTCAACCTGCGACCACCACCATGCTGAACCACTTCTACTACTTGGACTGCTCCTGGCTGCTGGATTCAAAAATAGAACGACAAATGACAGTAGAAATGGAAACAACACAGAACCGTAAGACAATAACTATCTACACACAACGCACACACATACACCACTGAAA